>OV702297.1:93664398-96164398 GCA_916181665.1 Avena sativa | reverse complement strand
GCTAGTAGCTTTGTGTTACTTGACCATATAAAATGCAACCTCTTGTACATAACTTATTCTCGGATAAGTTGTGTACTTGTTTCTAATATTCATTATATAAACCCTCTTATTGTGATTTTCATCAATTACCAAAATGGGGGAGATTGAAAGAGTAATTGCCCCTATATGTGGTTTTGGTGATTAATGACAATCCCTATGGACTAATGTTTTCACTGAGTTTTATATGAAGGAATATTCCATAGGTCATGCTTGTAGTCTATGTGTTGGATTCAAGTATGGATGCCATGAAGATAAAGATATACCTTGAGTATTGGCGTCAAGATCATCGAGTTGAAGAGAAGAATATGATATGATCAATATCTTGAGAGTGTGATCTCAATAGAAGAATTCGAGATATGGCTCTAAGGCGGTGTCATGATAGCCTCATTAGTTGAGATATGATTGACTAAGATTTAGAGCATGTAATCAAATTAAGGTTTATTTGTGTACCTCAAGATATTGAGATGGAGCATAAAAAGATACATGGTTGACCTATACAAAGAGTGAAGAGTGATTTCAAGTTGGTCAACACATGAAGCATAAAGAATGTACCACATGGATCTTGTGGTATGGTAAGCCTTGTCAATTATGCATCATGAACTAACCCATTATATATGTGCCTTTGTATTTTCTATATGGGATAGGTATCTTTCCATGGGCATGCTTCAAAAGTGAAGATCTTATATAGCACATGAGAGGATGGCATCAAGTGGTGATCGTCATCAAGGTTGAGAAGGGCAAGTTCAAGATAAGCATCTCGAGAAGATCATTTGCTTGAAGCTTGCCATCCATATTGGTGATAATGGACATATGAAGACATGTATTAATGAAGCTATCCAATAATGGTGTATGAGAGAGCAAATTAGGAGCCTTCACGAAGCAACAATGATCAAGTGATGCATTCCGGCTTGGATGGAGATTGAAGTGTTGTCATCAAGATCAAGCGGGATGCGCAAGGCAAAGGTATGGCCTTGCTAGGTTTTCCTTTTACCGGTCTCAAGGTGGTTGTTGGGAGACCGGGTTATAGGATACATAGTCGCACTATTAAGAGGGGCTTTCGGTTGGGTAACTTGATCACATCGTCATAGGGAGCTCAATCGTTTGCATACTTTGCATCTTTATATTTTGTTGCTTCTTGGTGTTTCTTCATGTGAGGTTCTTGAGCTTGTTTCTAGCTCTTCAACAAGCCCAAGTTCATCGAAAACGGAATTCGTATGCATCTTCTATGGTGTTTTCGATTTTGAAGGTTTTATTGGTTCTTCATGTAGGGAGGCTTCTTACCTTTCTTTATTTGGCTCTATCCTTATTTGCTGGACTATGATGTTTCTCTGCACCATCTTGTAGGGCTTGTTGTCCTCGTCAAAACAAGCCCAAGATCATCGAAATCAGAGTCCGGACGCAAAAGTTATCGCCGTTTTCGTGTGCCCTGTTTTGTTCCGGCGGGAATTTCCGGCAAATCGCCGAAAAACGGTCCAGTATGCTGTTTCGTTTTTTTTCCGGAACTTCCGGTTTTGACCGGAAATTCCGGTGGCTGATCCGGCGGCGACGGTTTCGCCACCGGAACGTGTCCGTCCAGCATGTTTTGCCTCCAACGGTCTTCCCCCTTGAAGGGGTATAAAAGGGGGGCTTCTTCCCCAAAGTTCTAAGGCTCTTGAGCATGTTTTTGAACACCATTTTTGACCCCTTTGAGCTTGCTTCCTCTCCCTTCCCTCCTATGATTCGTGCATCTTTTTGAGGGTTTTGGAAGAGGAGATCTAGATCTACAATCCCCACCAATCAATTCCTCCTCTAAATAAGGGGAACCCATTGGATCTAGATCTTGGAGTCATTTGTTGATTTCCACCATTGTTCTTCCTCCCTAGCACTTGTTGCTTTGGTGGGATTTGAGAGTGGAGGATTTGAGCACCCTTGGTGTTCTTGCTTTGCATTCTTGCATAAGTGTTGAACTCTCCATTTCGATTTGTTCGAGTGAGAGACCGTGAGCTTGTTACTCTTGGAGGGTGACCTCCTAGTTGGCTTGTAGGTTGGTGCCGTGGTGTTCTCTTCATGGAAGATTGTGAAGAGACCCGGGCTTCTCCTTCATGGAGCTTGTGAAGTGGTTGTGGAGCTTGCCATCTCCAGAGTGGAGGAAAAGCTAGCCATAAGGAAAGGGCCTATTCCTTCGTGGGATAGACTCGGAGAAGAAGGTGAGCCTTTGTGGCGCATGAGGAATCCTTCGTGGAACCTCACACCTCTCCTACGTGACGTAGCCCCTTCCCAAAGGTGGTGAACACGAGAATACATCTTCATCTCCGCGTGCCTCAGTTATCTCTATATTCGAGCTTACTTTCCTTGTGATAGCCATCGAGCTTGAAGTACTTATATCTTGCTTATCACTTGTGGTATATTTATCTTGTGCTATCTTGCTTAGCTTAATTTGTTGTTGGTGCACTTAGTTGAGCCTAGTGTATTTAGGTTTTGTGCTTGTAAAATAAACGTTAGTTTAATTCCGTATTCTATCAAGCCAAAACCGTAATAGTTTTGAAATTGCCTATTCACCCCCTCTAGGCGACATCTCTATCCTTTCAGCTTCTTATTGATTCCTTTTTGAGTTCTCTTTTGGGGAATTGAGATTTTTGAAGGAGTTGCTACAATAGCTTGTGTTTTTAGTGAAAAGTTTTGTTGTTCCAAAACTAAACCCAAAAGTCTATTATCTTTGTATACACTAATGTTGCTAATGAAGATTGTGTGAAGTTTTGTATGAAGGAAAAATTTCAGGTGTAAAGAGAGAATGATGTAATGAGATGAAGAATGGACAAAAGCTCAAGCTTGGGGATGCCACCCCGTGTCAGCCCAAGAAATATTCAATAGGTAGAAACTTCAAAGCTTGGGGATGCCCAAGGCATCCCCTTCTTCATCAATAAAAAGCTTAGGTCTGTCTAGACACTTCGTTTTTATTGTTTCATGCACTGTTGTGTTGTTCTTGGAGCGTCTTAGATTTTGTTTTAGTTTTCTTGAATAAAGTCGTTTGGACTCCCGTTCTCGCTGTGTTGTTTTGCAAATAAGTTGCTTGGTGTTGGAAAGGAGTCGTAAGTTCTTGCTTATAAGTGCAAGAGGAGCTTGCATTAACTGCAACTTAGACTTTATCATGACATGCTAGGTGTTGTTTTGACCTTATGCTTAGTGATTATTGGTGTAGCATATCTTGTTCCAAACAATTGGGATTACTTAGTGTGCCTTGAAGAAATTATGTGTTGTTTTAGCATGCAAAAGCATAGTGTTGTGGTTTTCTCCTTTGATGCTTTGTTTGGGTTGACTTTGCACATGCTCACACCATGTTATGACTATGAACAAGTCACCATAGCCTCTATGATCATTTAGTCCTTGACTGGTAGTACCACTCTATGCTTTGATTAGTAATTTTTTGTTGCTCTGCATGGTTATGGCCATTATTGCTCTCTTAGTTGGTTGCTCCCAGTCTTTTGCTAGCCTCCACTTGTATGAGTAAGCTCTACTCATGCTTCCAACTCCCAAGAAACCAAGTTATTCTAAAGTGTCCACTATAAACTCCTATGCATGGTGTGTTACACCATTCCAATTATATTCTTGTTTTCAGCTATCTTCCAATTAAAAAGTATCTTGTTATGTGAAAATTTAGTGATTAAAGCCCTCGCGAACTTGATGGCACACTTTATATTATTTTCCCCTAATAAACTTGAACCATTGTGTCATCTATGTTGTATATGCTTGCACTTATACGTTGGAATTAGCAGAACCATGCTGTCATGGGGAACATTTTCAACATTGCACTTGTACTTTGTACACATTTGATATCATGCTCTTTTGTCTATGGATGTCGCCGGTGTGAAATAAAGAGGGAGCTTGTAAGTCCATGGAGTTATGTATTTTGTGTTAGATAAACGTCTGGGCCGCTAGCCTAAGCCATGCCTAATCATGGTGGAAACTTGCAGCATCACCATAATGAGCATTCTATGAAGCATCCTCAATAAAAATCTATGCACATAGTAAATAAAAATATCGTTGAGATGCTCATTTTCTGCTTGCCTTGTTATTTTGGTTATAGGATAGCTCCTGTACCATGTGCAAGGGGTACCCCGTTGGCGGTTCTCTATGATACACATGTACTTACTATGACAAGAACTTACAGGTGACTAAAATTGAGTGGCATGCGATGCGGCCCTCGTATTCAAGGGACATGAGATTGCCAACTTATACTTTGTCAAGCATATACTCCATAGTTTGTTCACTTTAACCTTAATCACTTCAAGATGCTTATGATAGGGGCAATGAGGGATGAAAGCTAACAAGTACCATAATTTTTGGAAGCTCTTTTTGAAACTTGAAATCCCCGCTTCCCTTTATGAAGGGCCTTTATTCCTCTATTGAATTGAGTCTCCACCTTCTACCTTTATGCACCATTAAGAGAGCATAGTTGTCATTCTTAGTTCTATGTGCAGTGTCCCAAAACTTATTGATTGATGCATATTGTTGATATTGCTTGTTCTTGTGCTACTCGTATCTAGTCACTCTTATGAACTTTGAAGGTGTCCTATGCATCTATTTGCTACTCCATGAGGGACAAGATGAATGCCACTATGCCATATTTTCTGTATGTGAAACAAACAAACTTTTTTCAATGCATGTTATTCATGATCTTTGTTTGTAGCCTTTCATGTTGCATGCATAGTTACTTTGTCTTATTGTTAGAACTCCATCTTTCATGCACATGCTTAGAGTTCTTTGATCCCAGCTTTCAATGCTTGCAAATGGTTTGATATTGGTTTTGATGGTGCATGTCACCTCAAAAATTATTCTTTTACCACTTACCTACTCGAGGACGAGCAGGAGTTAAGCTTGGGGATGCTTGATACGTCGGAAACGTATATATACTATTTTATGTTCCATGCTTGTTTAGTATCTACTTTGCTTTGCTTTGTCTACACTTTGAGGTGTTTTTATATGTTTTCTGGAACTAACCTATTAACAAGTTGCCACAGTGACAGTTGCCTGTTTTCTTCTATTTTTGGTTCCAAAAAAAGCAAAAAATCAATATTCTTGGAATTGGACAGGACAAAAGCCAAAGTAAATATTTTACCGTGGGCAACACGAAGCCAGAATACGAGACGGAGGAGGCTCACCAGGGGGCCACACCCCCTGGCGGCGCGGGTTATCCCTAGCTGTGCCTGGGGGGGTGCAACCACCCTGGTGCCTCCTGACTCGCCTCTTCGCCTATAAGAAGCTCCCGATGCAGAAACCCTAGGCACCCGATCAAAACTCCATGAAACTGTCTGTAGCCGCCACCACCATCGTCCCTAGATCGGGGGGATCTGAAGTTCTTCCCGGCACCCTGCCGAAGGGGATATCATCTCGGAGGCCTTCCTCTTCATCATGCCAGCCTCCGGTATGAAGCGTGAGTAGTTCCACCTTGGACTACGGGTCCATGTAGTAGCTAGATGGTTGTATCTCCTCCTTTTTGTTTTCATGTATAGATCTTGTGAGCTCCGTTCATGATCAAGATCTAATCTATTTGTAATCATGCATGTTGTGTTTGCGGGGATCCGATGGATATTGAGATTACTATGTCAGATTGATTAATGGTTTTGTCTATTTGATTCTATTATGTGTGTGTTGTTTGTGATCTTGCATGCTCTCTGTTGTTAGTAGCTATCTTGGCCAAGTAGTTGCTAGTGACTCCAAGAGGGGGTATTTATGCTCGATAGTGGGTTCATGCCTCTAGTTTCCAAGGGAAGTGACAGAAATCTCTTCGGTTGTAAATGTGTTGTTGCCACTAGGGAGAAAACAACGGTCTCTTGTTCATGGAACAAGTGGATTTTTTACCTTACACACTTTGCTTAAAGCAGTTGTCTGTTGCTTGCAAATTAATACTGGAGGGGGTTCAGATGATAACCTAAAGGTGGACTTCTAGTCATAGATGCAGTTGGATGGCGGTCTATGTATATAGTTGTATTTCCCAATCGAATCTCAAAGGATCTTTTTAACTAGTATTGCATTGTTATGCCTTGCTCAGTTCCTGTCAATTGCCCTGCTGTAATTTGTTTACCCTTCATGCCATGTTGTTTATCTAAGGAGAGCACCTCTAGTGAACTATGGACCCCAGTCCAATATTTGCCATTGATACATCTTCCACTGTTACCTGTTTACTTGCTGCAAACCATTACCTTCCACACCATACATTTAATCCTTTGTTACAGCAAACTGGTGAGCTTGAAAACCTCACTGATTCATCGGGGCAAAGTCTTGAGTTTGTGTTGTGCAGGTCTCCGCGTTGCTTGCAACACCTGTGTGACGTTTCCTTCCTCCTACTGGTTCGATAACCTCGGTTTCTTACTGAGGGAAAACTTGATGTTGTGCTGCTTCACACCCTCTTGGGGTTCCCAACAGACTCCACTTCAAGCACCAGGTTCTCTGGCGCCATCAAGGAGTCACCATCAAGCTTTTCTTGCGCCGTTGCCGGGGAGGCTAAGGACGTCTTCACAAGGGGAGTCCTCCACTTCCTTTCTCTTTACTTTGTTTTTAGTTTGCTTGGTTTTGTTTGCCTCTTTTCAAAAAAAAAACCAAAAAATTAGTCTAGTTTGGTTTGCTTGCTTTATTCAAAAACACACAAAAATTAGTTCCTACTCTAGTTGGTGGTATGTTATTGCCTTGCTTGGTCATGCTTTCTATCAATGGATGGTTTCTTTGAAACTAGTTCTTATTGGCAAGGTGGGTTCACGAAAGAAGAAAAGTATTATTATAAGGAGCACCGTTTGTCAAAAAAAGGGAACCACTTATGGGAACAAATTGATAATTTGAATACTATTGCTAGAGAGGTGTGCTATACTTATAATGTTACTTATTGCTTTGATAAAGCTTGTTGTTGTAGGAGGTATAAACACCTCCCTTTTCAATGTGAGTATAATGATAATGTTACCATATCCTCTTATGTTAAAGGAAATTATGACTTTTATGATGTGGAACAAATTGAAGAATTTATTGCTTTCAAGGTTGCATTTGAACTTGCCAGTTTGCTTGAAAATACTAATGATGCACCTTATGAATATGAGGTTTATGAGATACTTAAATTTTGCTTTGATAATTACAAGGAAGAAAATGGCTATATTCTTGAATATTTTAATAGGCGTTTTCCACATTTGGAAGAAACTAATGCCTTGCGGGAGCCTATGAAAGAAGAAATTGTTGAAACTGGAAGCTCATTAGATGAAAAAGAGGAGGAGAGTGATGAACAAAAGGAGGAAGAATGGATCTACCCATGCCTACCTTTTAATGAGAGTAACTCTTTACCTCTTATATTATTTGATTGTCCCCCATGCTTACCAAAGGAGGATGAATGCTATGTTCCTGTGGATCCCTTTGAAATATCTACTTTGGGTAAAACCTCTAAAGGTTTTAATCCTACTATTTTTGAGCTTGATAGAAATTATGTGTTTGTAGCTCATGAAAAACATGCTTTATGTGATAGTTATATTGTTGAGTTTATTCACGAGGCTACTGAAAATTATTATGAGAGAGGAAAATATGGTTATAGAAGTTTTCATGGTACTGAAACACCTCTCTATGTGCTGAAAGTTTTGAAGTTACTCTTGATTTATCTTCCTATGCATGTCACTTTGTTCTTTGTGAATTTACTTTCTTACAAGATTCCTATGCATCGGAAGAGGGTTATACTTAAATGTGTTTTGAATTTGATTCTTGATGCTCTCTTTTACTTCAATTCATATTTCTTATGTGAGCATCTTCTCAAGCTATCATGTCTAACTTAAAGGCGTTAAAGAAAAATACTTGATGGGAGATAACCCAAAAGTTTCCTTGAGTCTTGGAAGTTATTACTTCAGTAATAATCTCTCCTTATCCTTTTTGTTTGCTTTTTGTGCCAAGAATGACTTCTAATGAGAGGGAAGTAAGATTTGTGGAGTTGCTGTCCCGAAACAGATTTCTGTCCTCCACCAAAAAAATTTATGAGGAGGCTCTGTAACTCGGATTAAGCTGGAAATTTATGAATAAATCCCCCAATATGTTAGATAACTTTTGTTAGTTCAACACTTTTTTATTTGAGCAACAGAAGGCGTTTGACAAAATCGGTTTCTACCTGCTGGTCTGTTTTGACAGATTTCTGCCATTATTTGCATTTGCTTCTTATTGATTCCTTTTTGAGTTCTCTTTTTGGAATTGAGCTTTTTAAAGGAGTTGCTACAGTAGCTTGTGTTTTTAGTGAAAAGTCTTGCTGTTCCAAAGCTTTGCCTAAAGGTCTATTATCTTTTGATTACACTAATGTTGCTAATGAATATTGTGTGAAGTTTTGTATGAAGGAAAAATTTCAGGTGTAAAGAGAGAATGATGTAATGAGATGAAGAATGGAAAAAAATCTCAAGTTTGGGGATGACACCCCGTGTCACCCCAAGAAATATTCAAAAGGTACAAGCGTCAAAGCTTGGGGATGCCCAAGGCATCCCCTTCTTCATCAATAAAAAGCACACGTATGTCTAGACACTTCATTTTTATTGTTTCATGCACTGTTGTGTTGTTCTTGGAGCGTCTTAGTTTTCGTTTTAGTTTGCTTGAATAAAGTAGTTTGGACCCCCGTTCTCGCTGTGTTGTTTTGCAAATAAGTTGCTTGGTGTTGGAAAGGAGTAGTAAGTTCTTGCTTGTAAGTGCAAGAGGAGCTTGCATTGACTGCGACTTAGACTTTATCATGACATGCTAGGTGTTGTTTTGACCTTATGCTTAGTGATTATTGCTGTAGCATGTCTTGTTCCAAACAATTGGGATTGCTTATTGTGCCTTGAAGAAATTATGCGTTGTTTTAGCATGCAAAAGCATAGTATTGTGGTTTTCTCCTTTGATGCTTTGTTTGGGTTGACTTTGCACATGCTCACACCATGTTATTACTATGAACAAGTCACCATAGCCTCTATGATCATTTAGTCCTTGACTTGTAGTACCACTCTATGCTTTGATTAGTAATGCTTTGTTGCACTTCATGATTATGGCCATTATTGCCCTCTTAGTTGGTTGCTCCCAGTCTTTTGCTAGCCTCCACTTGTATGAGTAAGCTCTACTCATGCTTCCAACTCCCAAGAAACCAAGTTATTCCAAAGTGTCCACTATAAATTCCTATGCATGGTGTGTTACACCATTCCAAGTATATTCTTGGTTTCAGCTATCTTCTAATTAAAAACTATTTTGTTATGTGAAAACTTAGTGATTAAAGCCCTCACAAACTTGATGGCACACTTTATATTCTTTGCCCCTAATAAACTTGAACCATTGTGTCATCTATGTTGTATATGCTTGCACTTATACATTGGAATTAGTAGAACCGTGCTGTCACGGGGAATGTTTTCAACATTGCACTTGTACTTTGTACTCAGTTGATATTATGCTCTTTTGTCTATGGATGTCACCGGTGTGAAATAAAGAGGGAACTTGTAAGTCCATGGAGTTTGTATTTTGTGTTAGAGAAACACCTGGGTTTCTAGCCTAAGCCATACATAATCATGGTGCAAACTTGCAGCATCACCATAGTGAGCTATCTATGAAGCATCCTCGATAAAAACTATGCATATATGATACGTTGGAAACGTATCTATAATTTTTGATGCTCCATGCTTGTTTAGTGTCTACTTTGCTTTACTTTTCCACACTTTGAGGTGCTTTTTACATGTTTTCTGGTACTAACCTATTATCAAGTTGCAACAGTGCCAGATGCCTGTTCTCTGCTGTTTTTGGTTTCAGAAAAGTTAGTAAAGAAATATTATCGGAATTAGACGGGACAAACGTCAAAGTCAATTACTTTCCGTGGGGAACAAGAAGTCCAGAGGGGAGCCAGAGGGGCCAGCCAGAGGGGCCAGACCCACCCCAGGCGCGGGTGGGCCCCATCCCGCGCCGTGCTAGGGTTTGGCCGCCCTGGCCGCCGCCTCGGTCTCCCCTTCGCCTATAAGAAGCCCCCAATGCAGAAACCCTAAGCACCCGATTAAATCTCCACGAAACTCTCTGTAGCCGCCGCCACCATCGTCCCTAGATCAGGGGGTCTGAAGTTCTTCCCGGCACCCTTCCGGAGGCCTTCTCTCCGGTATGATGCATGAGTAGTTCCACCTTGGACTATGGGTCCATGTAGTAGCTAGATGGTTGTATCTCCTCCTTTGTGCTTTCATGTATAGATCTTGTGAGCTCCGTTCATGATCAAGATCTAATCTATTTGTAATCATGCATGTTGTGTTTGCGGGGATCCGATGGATATTGAGATTATTATGTTGGTTTGATTAATGGTTTTGTCTTTATGATTCTATCATGGCTGTGTTGTTTGTGATCTTGCATGCTCTCCGTTGTTAGTAGCTATCTTGGCCAAGTAGTTGCTACTGACTCCAAGAGGGGGTATTTATGCTCGATAGTGGGTTCATGCCTCTAGTTTCCAAGGGAAGTGGCAGAAATCTCTTTGGTTGTAGATGTGCTGTTGCCACTAGGGAGAAAACAACGGTCTCTTGTTCATGGAACATGTGGACTGTTTACCTTACACACTTTGCTTAAAGCAGTTGTCTGTTGCTTGCAACTTAATACTGGAGGGGGTTCGGATGATAACCTGAAGGTGGACTTCTAGTCATAGATGCAGTTGGATGGCGGTCTATGTATCTTGTTGTATTGCCCAATCGAATCTCATAGGATCTTTCTGACTAGTAATTGCATTGTTATGCCTTGCTCAGTTCTTGTCAATTGCCCTGCTGTAATTTGTTTACCCTTCATGCCATGTTGTTTATCTAAGGAGAGCACCTCTAGTGAACTATGGACCCCGGTCCAATCTTTACCATTGATACATCTTCCACTGTTACTTGTTTACTTGCTGCAAACCATTACCTTCCACACCATACGTTTAATCCTTTCTTACAGCAAACCGGTGAGCTTGACAACCTCACTGATTCGTTGCGGCAAAGTCTTGAGTTTGTGTTGTGCAGGTCTCCGCGTTGCACCTGTGTGACATTTCCTTACCCCTTCTGGTTCGATAACCTCGGTCTCTACTGAGGGAAAACTTGCTACTGTGCTGCTTCACACCTTGATCTTGGGGTTCCCAACAAGACTCCACATCAAGCACCAAGTTCTCTGGCGCCAGCAAGGAGTCATCAACAAGTTTTCTGGTGCCGTTGCCAGGGAGGCTAAGGACGTCTTCACTAGTGGAGTTCTTCACTTCCTTTCTTTTTACTTTGTTTTTAGTTTGCTTGGTTTTGTTTGCCTCTTTTCAAAAAACCCAAAAAATTAGTCTAGTTTAGTTTGCTTGCTTTATTCAAAAACACAAAAAATTAGTTCCTGCTCTAGCTGCTGCTATTTTTTTGGCTTGCCCACCTTTGCCAAAATGAACTCTGCTGAGAACACCAAGTTGTGTGACTTCACTAGCACCAACAACAATGATTTCCTAAGCACACCTATTGCTCCACTTGCTCCTGATGCTACCTTTTATGAAATTAAGCCTGCTTTGTTGAATCTTGTGATGAGAGAGCAATTTTCTGGTGCTGGTTCTGATGATCCTGCTGCCCATCTCAATAGCTTTGTTGAACTTTGTGAGATGCAAAAATATAAGGATGTAGATGGATATATTATTAAGCTCAAGCTTTTTCCTTTCTCCTTGAGGGGAAAAGCTAAAGAATGGTTGCTTTCTTTGCCTAAAAAAAGTATTGATTCTTGGACTAAGTGCAAAGATGCTTTTATTGGAAAGTACTATCGTCCTGCTAAGATTATATCTATGAGAAGTGATATTATGAAATTTAAACAGCTTGATAATGAACATGTTGCTCCAGCTTGGGAAAGAATGAAATCTTTGGTTAAAAATTGCGCTACTCATGGACTCACTGCTTGGATGATTATCCAGACTTTTTTATGCAGGTTTGAACTTCTCCTCAATAAATCTATTGGATTCAGCTGCTGGAGGTACCTTTATGGGCCTCACTTTGGGTGTTGCAACAAGTCTCCTTGATAATATGATGGTTAACTACTCTGAATGGCATGTTGAGAGAGCTCCACATGGTAAGAAGGTAAATTCTATTGAGGAAACTTCCTCTTTGAGTGAAAAGATTGATGTTATTATGGCTATGCTTGTTAATGGGAAAGCTCCTTTAGATCCTAATAGTGTTCCCTTAGCCTCTTTGGTTGCTCAAGAAGAGCAAGTTGATGTGAACTTCATTAGAAATAACAATTTCAACAACAATGCCTATAGAAACAATTTTGGTAGCAACAACAATTATAGGCCTTATCCTCCTAATAATGGCAATTCCTATGAAAGCTCCTACAATAATGCTAGAAGTGCCCCGTATGAACTTGAAGTCATGCTAAAAGACTTTATTAGTAAACAAACCACTTTCAATAAGACTATAGAGGGAAAGCTTTTAACTGTTGAGAAAAATATATCCTCTTTGTCTGAAGCTCAATCTTCCTTGATTAATAAAATGGCCGCTAAACCTGAAACTATGGAAAACACCTTTGCTACTGCTCATGCCATACAAGTTACTATTGATGAAAATGTTAGGCTGTTAGCTCAACTTCATGCTAAGTGGGAAGGGGAAGCTGAAATTGATAGAAACAATAGTGTGTGCACCATCACCACTAAACCACAAGTAGTCCCTATTCCTACTCCTACTATGCCTAAGCCTATTGAGCCTACTACTAGTGATGCCAAGTTTGATTTTGATGTTGATGGTTGCAATATTTCTGAAGTGATTATGTTCTTACAAAATCTTGCTAGAAGTCTCGATGCTAGTGATATGCATGTTGCCTTTACCAAACATATTACAGATGCTCTTGTTAAGATTAAGGAAGAGTAGCTAAAACACAAAGCTTCTATTCCTAGGAAAGTAGAAGATAGTTGGGAACCCATTATTAATATGCAAGTGAATGACTTTGATCTCAAAGCTTCATGTGATCTTGGTTCTAGTGTCTCTATTATGCCTAGGAAGATTTATGAAATGCTTGATTTGCCACCTTTGGAAGATTATTATTTGGATGTCCCACTCAATGATAATGCTAAGAAGAGACTCATGGGGAGTATTAATGATGTTCTCATTATTGTTAATAATGCTTATGTCCCTGTTGATTTCTATGTTTTGGATGTTAAATACAATGCTTCTTGTCCTATTACTTTGGGAAGACCTTTTCTTAGAACAGTTTGTGCCATCATTGATATGAAAGAAGGCACCATTAAATATCATTTTCCATTCAAAAAGGTATTGAACACTTCCCTATAAGGAGAGAGAAGTTGATTTTTGCTCCTCCTTTAAAAGCAAGATTTGATGTTAATGCTTCTTCATTTGAAAATACTTGATTCTTCTTGCTTTTTGTGCCTAACTTAAAGGCGTTAAAGAAAGTACTTGTTGGGAGATAATCCAAGAGTTTCCTTAAGTCTGGGAAGTTATTACTTAAGTAATGACCTCTCCTTATCCTTTTTGTTTGCTTTTTGTGCCAAGAATGACCTCTAATGAGAGGGAAGTAAGATTTGGGGAGTTGCTGTCCCGAAACAGATTTCTGTCCTCCACCAAAACAATTCGTGAGGAGGCTCTGTAACTCGTATTGAGCTCAAAATTTACAAATAAATTCCCCAGTATGTTATATAACTTTCATTAGTTCAACACTTTTTAATTTGAGCAACAGAAGATGTTTGAAAAAATCTGTTTCTATCTGCTGATCTGTTTTGACAGATTTCTGCCATTATTTGCATTTGCTTCTTATTGATTCCTTTTTGAGTTCTCTTTAGGTGAATTGAGCTTTTAGAAGGAGTTACTACAGTAGCTTGTGTTTTTAGTGAAAATCCTTGCTGTTCCAAAGCTTTGCCAGAAGTCTAATATCTTTTGAATACATTAATGTTGCTAATGAAGATTGTGTGAAGTTTTGTATGAAGGAAAAATTTCAGGTGTAAAGAGAGAATGATGCAATGAGATGAAGAATGTACAAAAGCTCAATCTTGGGGATGCCACCATGGTGTCACCCCAATAAATATCCAAGAGGTACAAGCGTCAAAGCTTGGGGATGCCCAAGGCATCCCCTTCTTCATCAATAAAAAGCTCAGGTCTGTCTAGACACTTCGTTTTATTATTTCATGCACAGTTGTGTTGTTCTTGGAGCGTCTTAGTTTTCGTTTGCTTTGCTTAGGTTGTTTAGTTTGCTTGAATAAAGTAGTTTGGACCCCTGTTCTCGCTGTGTTGTTTTGCAAATAAGTTTGCTTGGTGTTGGAAAGGAGTAGTAAGTTCTTGCTTGAAGTGCAAGAGGAGCTTGCATTGACTGTGACTTAGACTTTAGCATGACATGCTAGGTGTTGTTTTGACCTTATGTCTAGTGATGATTGCTATAGCATGTCTTGTTCCAAACAATTGGGATTGCTTAGTGTGTCTTGAAGAAATTATGAGTTGTTTTAGCATGCAAAAGCACAGTATTATGGTATTCTTCTTTGATGCTTTGCTTGGGTTGACTTGGCACATGCTCACACCATGGTATGACTATGACAAGTCACCATAGACTCTATGATCATTTAGTCCTTGACTTGTAGTACCACTCTTGGCTTTGATTAGTATGCTTTGTTGCACTGCATGATTTTGGCCATTATTGCTCTCTTAGTTGGTTGCTCCCAGTCTTTTGCTAACCTCCACTTGTGTGAGTAAGTTCTACTCATGCCTCCAACTCCCAAGAAACCAAGTTATTCCAAAGTGTCCACTATAAACTCCTATGCATGGTGTGTTACACCATTCCAAGTATATTCTTGTTTTCATCTATCTTCCAATTAAAAACTATTTTTTAATGTGAAAACTTAGTGATTAAAGCCCTCACGAACTTTATGGCACACTTTATTCTTTGGCCCTAATAAAATTGAACCATTGTGACAGCTTTGTTGTATATGCTTGCACTTATAAGTTGGAATTAGCAGAACCGTGCTGTCACGGGGAACGTTTTCAACATTGCACTTGTACTTTGTACTTAGTTGATATCATGTTCTTTTGTCTATGGATGTCACCGGTGTGAAATAAAGAGGGAACTTGTAAGTCCATGGAGTTGTAATCATGCATGTTGTGTTTGCGGGGATCCGATGGATATTGAGATTATTATGTTGGTTTGATTAATGGTTTTGTCTTTATGATTCTAGCATGTCTGTGTTGTTTGTGATCTTGCATGCTCTCCTTTGTTAGTAGCTATCTTGGCCAAGTAGTTGCTACTGACTCCAAGAGGGGGTATTTATGCTCGATAGTGGGTCCATGCCTCTAGTTTCCAAGGGAAGTGACAGAAATCTCTTCGGTTGCAGATGTGCTGTTGCCACTAGGGAGAAAACAACGGTCTCTTGTTCATGGAACATGTGGACTGTTTACCTTACACACTTTGCTTAAAGCAGTTGTCTGTTGCTTGCAACTTAATACTGGAGGGGGTTTGGATGATAACTTGAAGGTGGACTTCTAGTCATAGATGCAGTTGGATGGCGGTCTATGTATCTTGTTGTATTGCCCAATTGAATCTCATAGGATCTTTCTGACTAGTAATTGCATTGTTATACCTTGCTCAGTTCCTGTCAATTGCCCTGCTGTAATTTGTTTACCCTTCATGCCATGTTGTTTATCTAAGGAGAGAACCTCTAGCGAACTATGGACCCCGGTCCAATCTTTACCATTGATACATCTTCCACTGTTACTTGTTTACTTGCTGCAAACCATTACCTTCCACACCATACGTTTAATCCTTTGTTACAGCAAATCGGTGAGCTTGACAACCTCACTGATTCATTGGGGCAAAGTCTTGAGTTTGTGTTGTGCAGGTATCCACGTTGCTTGCAACACCTGTGTGATGTTTCCTTCCTCCTTCTGGTTCGATAACCCCGGTCTCTACTGAGGGAAAACTTGCTACTATGCTGCTTCACACCTTGCTCTTGGGGTTCCCAACAAGACTCCACATCAAGCACCAAGTTCTCTGGCGCCACCAAGGAGTCATCAATATAGTAAATAAAAAGATCGTTGAGATGCTCATTGTCTGTTTGCCTTGTCATTTTGGTTATGGGATAGCTCATGTACCATGTGCAAGGGGTACCCCGTTGGCGGTTCTCTATGATATGCAAATACTTACAATAGCATGAACTTACAACTGACTAAAGTTGAGTAGCATGAGGTGTGGCCCTCGTATTCAAGGGACTTGAGATTGCCAACTTATACTTCGTCAAGAATATACTCCATCTTTGTTCACTTTAATCTTAACCACTTCAAGATGCTTATGATAGGGGCAATGAGGTCTGAAAGCTAACAAGTACCATAATTTTTGGAAGCTCGTTTTGAAACTTGAAATCCCTGCTTCCCTTTGTGAAGGGCATTTCTTCCACCATTAGTTGAGTCTCCACCTTCTGCCTTTAGGCACCATTAAGAGAGCATAGTTGTCATTCTGTGTGTAGTGTCCCAAAACTTATTGATTGATGCATATTGTGATATTACTTGTTCTTGTCCTATCTGTTTCTAGTCACCCTTGTGAACGTTAAAGGTGTCCTATGCATCTATTTGCTACTCTATGAGGGACAAGTTGATTGCCACTATGCTATGTTTTCTGTATGTGAAACAAACAATTTTTTTTCAATGCATGTTATTCATGATCTTTGTTTGTAGCCTGTCATGTTGCATGCATAGTTACTTTTTCCTATTGTTAGAACTCCATCTTTCATGCACATGTTTAGAGTTCTTTGATCCCAGCTTTCAATGCTTGCAAATGGTTTAATCTTGGTTTTGGTGGTGCATGTCACCTCAAAAATTATTCTTTTTATCACTTACCTAATCGAGGATGAGTAGGAGTTAAGCTTGGGGATGCTTCATACGTCGGAAACGTATCTATAATTTTTGATGCTCCATGCTTGTTTAGTATCTACTTTGCTTTGTCTACACTTTGAGGTGTTTTTATATCTTTTCTGGAACTAACCTATTAACAAGTTGCCACAGTGCCATTTGCCTGTTTTCTTCTGTTTTTGGTTCCAGAAAGGCAGAAAATCAATATTCTCGAAATTGGATGGGACGAAATCCAAAGTCAATATTTTACCGTGTCTTAAAGCAGTTGTCTGTTGCTTGCAACTTAATACTGGAGGGGGTTTGGATGATAACTTGAAGGTGGACTTCTAGTCATAGATGCAGTTGGATGGCGGTCTATGTATCTTGTTGTATTGCCCAATTGAATCTCATAGGATCTTTCTGACTAGTAATTGCATTGTTATACCTTGCTCAGTTCCTGTCAATTGCCCTGCTGTAATTTGTTTACCCTTCATGCCATGTTGTTTATCTAAGGAGAGAACCTCTAGCGAACTATGGACCCCGGTCCAATCTTTACCATTGATACATCTTCCACTGTTACTTGTTTACTTGCTGCAAACCATTACCTTCCACACCATACGTTTAATCCTTTGTTACAACAAATCGGTGAGCTTGACAACCTCACTGATTCATTGGGGCAAAGTCTTGAGTTTGTGTTGTGCAGGTATCCACGTTGCTTGCAACACCTGTGTGATGTTTCCTTCCTCCTTCCGGTTCGATAACCTCAGTCTCTACTGAGGGAAAACTTGCTACTATGCTGCTTCACACCTTGCTCTTGGGGTTCCCAACAAGACTCCACATCAAGCACCAAGTTCTCTGGCGCCACCAAGGAGTCATCAATATAGTAAATAAAAAGATCGTTGAGATGCTCATTGTCTGTTTGCCTTGTCATTTTGGTTATGGGATAGCTCCTGTACCATGTGCAAGGGGTACCCCGTTGGCGGTTCTCTATGATATGCAAATACTTACAATAGAAAGAACTTACAGCTGACTAAAGTTGAGTAGCATGAGGTGTGGCCCTTGTATTCAAGGGACTTGAGATTGCCAACTTATACTTCGTCAAGCATATACTCCATCTTTGTTCACTTTAACCTTAACCACTTCAAGATGCTTATGATAGGGGCAATGAGGGCTGAAAGCTAACAAGTACCATAATTTTTGGAAGCTCGTTTTGAAACTTGAAATCCTTGCTTCCCTTTGTGAAGGGCATTTCTTCCACCATTAGTTGAGTCTCCACCTTCTACCTTTAGGCACCATTAAGAGAGCATAGTTTTCATTCTGTGTGTAGTGTCCCAAAACTTATTGATTGATGCATATTGTGATATTATTTGTTCTTGTCCTATCTGTTTCTAGTCACCCTTGTGAACGTTAAAGGTGTCCTATGCATCTATTTGCTACTCTATGAGGGACAAGTTGATTGCCACTATGCTATGTTTTCTGTATGTGAAACAAACAAAAAATTTTCAATGCATGTTATTCATGATCTTTGTTTGTAGCCTGTCATGTTGCATGCATAGTTACTTTTTCCTATTGTTAGAACTCCATCTTTCATGCACATGTTTAGAGTTCTTTGATCCCAGCTTTCAATGCTTGCAAATGGTTTGATCTTGGTTTTGGTGGTGCATGTCACCTCAAAAATTATTCTTTTTATCACTTACCTACTCGAGGATGAGTAGGAGTTAAGCTTGGGGATGCTTGATACGTCGGAAACGTATCTATAATTTTTGATGCTCCATGCTTGTTTAGTATCTACTTTGCTTTGTCTACACTTTGAGGTTTTTTATATCTTTTTTGGAACTAACCTATTAACAAGTTGCCACAGTGCCATTTGCCTGTTTTCTTCTGTTTTTGGTTCTAGAAAGGCAGAAAATCAATATTCTCGAAATTGGATGGGACGAAATCCAAAGTCAATATTTTACCGTGAGGGACACGAATCCAGAATACGAGACGGAGACGCGAACCAGGGTGGCCAGACCCCCTAGGCGCGGGTGGACCCTGCCCCGCGACTGGGTAGGGTGTGGGCCCCCTGGCTGTCTCCCAGCCTCGCCTCTTCTTCTATAAGAAGCCCCCGATGCAGAAACCCTAAGTACCCGATCAATATTCCACGAAACCTTCTGTAGCCACCGCCATCTTCGTCCCTAGATCGGAGGGGGGGATCTGAAGTTCTTCCCGGCACGGTCACGGAGGGGAGATCATCCCGAAGGCCTTCTCTCCGGTATGATGCGTGAGTAGTTCCAGCTTGGACTATATGTCCATGTAGTAGCTAGATGGTTGTATCTCCTACTTGTGCTTTCATGTATAGATCTTGTGAGCTCCGCTCATGATCAAGATCTAATCTATTTGTAATCATGCATGTTATGTTTGCGGGGATCCGATGGATATTGAGATTATTATGTTAGATTGATTAATGGTTTTGTCTTTATGATTCTATCATGTCTGTGTTGTTTGTGATCTTGCATGCTCTCCGTTGTTAGTAGATATCTTGGACGAGTAGTTGCTAGTGACTCTAAGAGGGGGTATTTATGCTCGATAGTGGGTTCATGCCTCTAGTTTCCAAGGGAAGTGACAGAAATCTCTTCGGTTGTAGATGTGCTGCTGCTACTAGGGAGAAAACAACGGTCTCTTGTTCATGGAACAAGTGGATTGTTTACCTTACACACTTTGCTTAAAGCAGTTGTCTGTTGCTTGCAACTTAATACTGGAGGGGGTTCGGATGATAACCTGAAGGTGGACTTCTAGTCATAGATGCAGTTGGATGGCGGTCTATGTATCTTGTTGTATTGCCCAATCGAATCTCATAGGATCTTTTTAACTAGTATTGCATTGTTATGCCTTGCTCAGTTCCTGTCAATTACCCTGCTATAATTTGTTTACCCTTCATGCCATGTTGTTTATCTAAGGAGAGCACCTCTAGTGAACTATGGACCCCGGTCCAATATTTGCCATTGATACATCTTCCACTGTTACCTATTTACTTGCTGCAAACCAGTACCTTCCACACCATACGTTTAATCCTTTGTTACAGCAAACCGGTGAGCTTGATAGCCTCACTGATTCGTTGGGGCAAAGTCTTGAGTTTGTGTTGTGCAGGTCTCTGCGTTGCTTGCAACACCTGTGTGATGTTTCCTTCCTCCTACTGGTTCGATAACCTCGGTTTCTTACTGAGGGAAAACTTGCTGCTGTGCTGCTTCACACCTTGCTCTTGGAGTTCCCAACAAACTCCACGTCAAGCACCAGGTTCTCTGGCGCCATCAAGGAGTCACCATCAGTTTTGTCTATTTGATTCTATCATGTCTGTGTTGTTTGTGATCTTGCATGCTCTCCGTTGTTAGTAGCTATCTTGGCCAAGTAGTTGCTAGTGACTCCAAGAGGGGGTATTTATGCTCGATAGTGGTTGCCTCTAGTTTCCAAGGGAAGTGACCGAAATCTCTCTGGTTGTAGATGTGATGTTGCCACTAGGGAGAAAACAACGGTCTCTTGTTCATGGAACAAGTGGATTGTTTACCTTACACACTTTGCTTAAAGCAGTTGTCTGTTGCTTGCAACTTAATACTGGAGGGGGTTCAGATGATAACCTAAAGGTGGACTTGTAGTCATAGATGCAGTTGGATGGCAGTCTATGTATATTGTTGTATTGCCCAATCGAATCTCATAGGATCTTTTTGCCTAGTATTGCATTGTTATGCCTTGCTCAGTCCTGTCAATTGCCTGCTGCAATTTGTTTACCCAGCATGCCATGTTTGTTTATCTAAGGAGAACACCTCTAGTGGACTGTGGACCCCGGTCCAATCTTTACCATTGATACATCTTCCACTGTTACTGTTTACTTGCTGCAAACCATCATCACCTTCCACACCATACAATTAATCCTTTGTTACAGCAACCGGTGAGATTGACAACCTCACTGTTAGTTGGGGCAAAGTCTTGAGTTTGTGTTGTGCAGGTTTCCACGTTGCTTGCAACACCTTTGAGGCGTTTCCTTCCTCCTACTGGTTCGATGACCTCGGTTTCTTACTGAGGGAAAACTTGCTGTTGTGCTGCTTCATACCTTCCTCTTGGGTTTCCCAATAAAGCGTTCACCACACATCAGTTCTTCCTCTCTTATTCCCCTAATAGCCTTTGTATCTTTGGTGGAATTTGTGAGTGAAGGACTTTTCATGGCATTAGGTGCATCGACTTGAGTTCTCCTCAGAGGATTTGGTTGGTGAAATCAAGAAGCTTGTTACTCTTGGGTTCTTGGAACCCTAGTCGGTTGTGTGGTCTTTGTGGTGAGTTCTTGGGGTCTCCAATTAAGTTATGGAGCTCTCCCCAAGTTAGTGGCCTTGTTGGTGATTATTGGGAGCCTCCAATTAAGTTGTGGATATTGCCCCAATATTTTACGGGTTTGGTGAATGATGTCTGCAAGTGCACAATCGGTTGTAGCTAGTTTCGAAGTTAAGATATCGATCCCACAAGGAGCCCAAAGGAAAGTGTTTATGAATGAAGTCTCTCTCACACTCAAAGTTGTCATAGGTCTTCGAGTGAATTGTCTGCAAGTGTTGAAATAAGAACAAAATTTGGATTAAACTGAATGTATTTAAATAAAACTAAAATGTAAACTTTAGAAATAAAAAACATAAAAGTAAAAAACGATTCGATTGTTTGTTGTTTTTAGAAGATGACAAAGCACACTCGGGGAGATACAGTTCATGGTGATAGTGACTATGCCAAGTGGATGAGTGATAATTGTAACAATTATAATCTTATAAGTATGTGTGTAGGCGAGCAACCCATAATTATCTAGAACTCCTCTTGGTAGATTTCATCCCAACTTCAATAATTCTACTAGCCTATTACCAAAACTATGGTCAGTCACTAGGCGATTAAGATCCTTCAGATTGCTTAGCAATTAAGCTCCTTGGATCGGACTAATGCAATAAGCACAGTGGTTCCTCGTGATCCTCGAGTCAAACTAGTTTCCCATTAATATTCCCGTGTCACTCGGAAGTCGCCGGTGTGCTAGTGAACAAGATATTATCTATGTAGAACAAAGCACCATGTTGTCTGGTCCCTTAATTGGACAACAAGCATTAGGCATCCCACAGATAGTTAAGCACACATAATATAGTAATTAAAATCAATCACAAACTAATGGAAAATATATAGGCACATCACATCTCACCAATCCCCTTACATCTCTCAAGCCTAAGGGGGCTTACTCACACATGACAGAAGAAAGCATCATCGATATAATTACATAAAAGGAGTTTGTCTCAATATTACCGTGGAGATCCACAATAAAATAGAAAATCAATCCAACACCATTCAAGATAGGAAGAAACAATCTCAAACCCTAATCTTGTAAGGTGAAGATCTCTCTCTCTCTCTCAAGTACAAGTGATGGCTATTGGGGTGTGGTGGCTGAGGTCGAAGATCGTGGAGCGAGATGAAGAACGTCTTCTCCTTCTTCTCTGGATCTCTTCTTTCTCCCTTATGGATGGAACGACGGCTGCTGTGTTGTGTTTTCGCGTATGCCTTCTTCACGAAAGTTGTTCCTTTTTACAGGACGAAGGCGGCGACAACTATATTGCTAGAACTATATGGTCAGAAAAAATATTCCCACCGTATAGTTGGTCGTTAAACCTTCTGGTTGCCTTCCTTGATTGCCTCCAAAAAGAGACTTTCTTGTTTTCTTATGAATATTGTATTTTTGCTGTTGAAACCTTCTATTGATGTTCAGAACCTGAAACTCACATTGAAAACCAAGTTTTCCTCGCTACTGAAGTATTGGCGTTAGGTAAAGCAAGAGAACCATCAAATAAAGACGAAAACCATCAATAAAAATCATTAAAAATGTATCGAATCTCATAGCTATCAACTCCCCCAAGATTAGATGTTGCTCGCCCTCGAGTGACAAGAAAATAGAGAAGAATAGCGGATATTTGAAACTAAAATAAAAGGACTTACAAGCTCGATTGGTCCCAAATTCCTTTCTTCACAATTCTTGCAATCTTAAATATGATCATACAAGTATTCACCGGATTGCACTGAGTCCACTTCCTAACCACGTATATCTTGCTAGCAAATAAATTATATGCTCGAGCAAGTGTCAAAAAGTGAAACAAATTCTTTTGGTTTCTCTCTTTGTTGAGAGGTGAAAGACTTTTTGCTCTTGTTTCTGTAATCAATTAAGAGTACTCAAGTTAGTACCAAAAACATTCAGTTTAAGAACAACTCATCTACTCCCACGTCAAAATTTCAAGACTCCCAAAGCACATTTTTCCTTTCCTTTCTTTTCAAAAATCTCAGTTCTTCCATAGAGAGATCATGACAATGTTTTTAACATGTTAATTGAGGCTGTGTTACGTACTTGTGACCATTCCAATAGATAACCGTTGAGCAATAATGGGTCAGAGGAGTACTACAACTTCACTTGGAACGTGAGACCATGAGGAAACTAAAACTTTTACTCAACATAGCATTGCAGCTACAGATGCTTAAATAACTCAATAGTCGAAATCAAGTGGTTTCCCATATTTAGATCGTTTGTTGGCCAGCGGACTTAATAGTTTCCCATGGAGCACGACCGTGTTGTAATGACACACGTAAAGCCTCATCTTACTTTAATTACTAGAAAAACAGTGGAATAATCTCTACTACCTCAAAGCGTCGATTTTATCAAACAATTCCATTCAAAAGTGTTATCAAGTCTATTACTGATGCGGCTCAGATCACTTCAGAGCTTCGTTGGGAAACCCCAAGAGAAAGGTATGATGAGCACAACAGTAAGTCTTCCCTCAGTAATAAACCAAGGTTATCGAACTAGTAGGAGGAAGGAAACGACCCCAAGGTGTTGCTAACAACTTGGAACCTGCACAACACAAACTCAAGGCTTTTCCCCAACGAACAATGCGGTTGTCAATCTCACCGGTTTGCTGAAAACAAAGGATTAAACGTATGGTGTGGAAGGTAATGGTAGCTTGCAGAAAATAAATAGTAACAGTAAAGATGTATCAATGGTAAAGATTGGACCAGGGTCAACAGTTCACTAGAGGTGTTCTCCTTAAGATAGATAACATAACATGTTGGGTAAACAAATTACAGTGGGGCAATTGACAGGACAGAGCAATAATTCCCATGTGTCCTCGAGAACATTTGGTCCTTATAAGTATTCTCACCGACTTGTCCTTTGCTAAGAAAGGATTGGGCCACTTGCTGCGATTGTTTGTTGTCTTTATTACTTGCACTTTGTTTTGTTGCTTTATCAGAAAATCCCTAAAAATCAGTTTGCTAAGTATTTACAGAGATTTCCTACTCCATACCACTAGTCAACACCTTTTGCTCCTCGTTGGGATTGACACTCCTATTTATCGAAAGTACTACGATACACCCTCTATACTTGTGGATCATTAGCGGGAGACGAGGTGTACCCAGGTTAAGGCTCCCGGAGGGAAAACCCTACTCCTGCTTGTCTGCTCTTGATTACAGCGGAATCAAAGATTACAGGGGTGTGCAGATGCAATATGGCGTGAGGTGTGTATGCGATGGTGGAAGAGATCCTTCTCGCCGTGCCCTCCTGGCCTTTATATAGATAGGCAGGTCCCGGTCTTAGGTCGAGTCGGTTATAGATTAGGGTTGGTACCCTTTGAAATTCTATCTACTCTAGACTTGTTCTCCAAGGATCCGAAGACATCATGGGCTTGGGCCACTCAAAATCTCCACGGGCCGCGTGTCCTTATGTGGGCCTTCCTTGGGCTGGACCAGGTATACCAATGTTGTGTACCCGTGGGGTATAGCCATGTCAGTAGCCCCCAAGTGTTCAGTCGAATCGTAGATTCTGATGGAGACTCTTCAATCTTTCGGGTGCTATGTAGTTGAACGGAGAAATGTTTAGTTCATAGGGATTGTTGATGCGCGTGCCTGACTCTCCCGACGGATCAGGACCAGTTAACTGTCATGCCGTGGATGAAGGCCTCATATTCGGCCTCGTTGTTGGAGGCGTGAAATTTCATCCGAAGGACGTATTTCATCTTGTAGCCCTGAGGGGACGTTAGTATGACACCGACCCCTGCTCTAGCCTCGCTCTTGGAGCCGTCAAAGTGCATCGTCCATGATTGCGACATGTCCGGAGTGTCCGGTAGCTAGAGTTCCATCCAATGGATGAGAAAGTCAGGGAGGATCTGAGATTTGATGGCCTTGCGCCGCTAGTAGATTTTATCCAGAGGAGACAGCTCGATGACCCACAGGGCTATGCGTCTCGTGGCTTCGGGGTTGTTCATGATGTTGGACAGTGGGGCGTCGTTGACGACCATGATCTGATGCTCCTGGAAGTAGTGGCTCAGCTGACGAGCCGTCATGAATATGCCGTAGGCGAGCTTCTGGTAGTGAGGGTACATCTGCTTTGTTGGAGTTATTACCTTGCTGAGGTAGTAGATTGGGCGTTGGACCCCATGGGTCTTGCCATCTTCGGGTCGTTCGACCACGAGTACAGTGCTTACCACCTGATGTGTAGCTGCGATGTATAGCAGCAAAGGCTCTCATTCCTTTGGCGTGACCAGTACTGGTGAGGTGGAGAGCAGCCGCTTGAGGTCCTCGAATGCGTCGTCTGCTTTGGGTGTCCACTCGAACTTGTCCGCCTTGCGCAGTAGCTGGTAAAAGGGTAGGGCCTTCTCACCCATGCGGCTGATGAATCTGCTCAGTGCCGTGATCCGTCCGGCCAGCTGCTGGACACCTTTGAGGTTCTTCGGCTTCTCCATGGCCAGTATGGCCCTGATTTTCTTTGGATTCGCCTCGATCCCCCATTGGGATATGAAGTAGCCGAGTAGTTAGCCAGATGGGACGCCGAAGGCACACTTTTCTGGGTTTAGCTTGATCTTGTAGTGATCAAGGTTATCAAACGTCTCGCGGAGGTTATCGATCAGCGTGTTGGCCTCCCTGGTCTTGGTTACTATGTCGTCGACATAGACTTGAATGTTGCGACCAATCTGGTTTTTTAGGCACGCTTGCATGCACCTCTGGTACGTGGCACCTACATTCTTCAGCCCGAAGGACATGGTGTTGTAGCAGAACATGCCGAACGGCGTGATGAACGCCGTTTTCTCCTGGTCTTCGACCTTCAGCCGAATCTGGTTGTAGCCTAAGTAGGCGTCGAGGAAGGAGAGTTTCTTGCATCCTGCAGTCGAATCGATGATTTGATCGATCCGCGGTAAAGGGAGGTCCTTGGGACAGTACTCGTTGAGCGATGTGATGTCCACACACATCCGTAAGATGCTCGTGTACTTTTTGGGGACCAACATAGTGTTGGCTAGCCACTAGCTCTCCTTGATTTCCCGGATGAAGTTGGCATCGAGCAGTCTGTTGACTTTGATTCCAACCGCTTCAGCTCTTAGTTCGGATAGTCGTCGGATCAACTGCTTGACTGGCTTCGTGTCAGGGAACACATTGAGTGCGTGCTCGGCGAATTCCCTCGGAACTTCTGGCATGTCCGCAGGACACCGGACAAAAAATCCTAGCGCTCACAGATGAATACGACGAGCGCGATTTCCTATGCGGTGCTGAGGTCGTTGGCGATCAACGCCGTCTTGGAGGCGTCCGTCGGATGGACCTGCACCTTCTTTGTGTTGACCGTGGAGTCGAAGGACATGTTAGGTGCGTTTTGCCTGGTGATTGGGGGTGCCCCGTTGTCTGTCACCTCCTGAAGCCTTGTGAGCTCCTCCTGCATGCCGAACGATTGGGAGATTCTGTTGAAATCTCTATCGCAGTGGTTGGATCGGGTGAAGCTTCCCTGGATGGTGATGACGCCCCTTGGTCCTGGCATCTTCAGTAGCAGATACGTGTAGTGCGGTACTGCCAAGAATCTCGCGAATGCCACGTGCCTGAGGATGGCGTGGTACTATGATGGCCAGTCCACCACTTCGAACTCCAGCCGCTCGCGCCTGAAGTTTTCGGGCTGGCCGAAGATGATGTCGAGCCATATCTTCCCCAGGGGATATATGCCCTTCCCTGGGACCAGCTGTGGAACGTTGTGTCTGATTGCTCCAGGCTGCACAGCGGGATCCGCATCACTGCGAGTGTGCTGGCGAACATCAGATTGATGCCGCTGCTGCCGTCCATGAAGACGCGGTTCATATCAACCCCCCCGATCTGCGCCTCGAGCACCATGGCATCATGACCTGGGCGAGGGATCTGGCGTGGGTGATCCAAATGGTCGAACGTAATGCAGGACTTCGAGCCACTGAGGTACTCAGGGGTAGCTGGTGGGGAGGTCACCGCCAGGCTGACTTGGAGGGTGATCTTTTTCTGCACCCTGTTAGTTGGGCGCCCCTTCTGGATCATCAAGGACCCTTTTGGCGGCGGGTATCTGCCCGCACTGTTGTTTGGTGCTGGTGTGATCGCTGGATTCGATGGTCCAATGGGTGGTGGTGGAGGAGCTCCGTGGGCGATGTCACCTAGTACAGGTGTGGGCCCAAATCCAGGGTTCACGATCTGCCGCCACATTTGGGTGAGACCCTCGCTGATCTTCTGGAACTCGCGGCAGTCCTTTAGCATGGGGCTGGCTTTTTTCTTGCCATCCTACTTCTCGATGTAGAAGTAGATGATGCAAGGACCAGACAACTTGTCATATGCTAAAGGCTCGTCGTCGCGGATGCGACGTTGCCACGTCTGCATGGGTCGCCCTTTGTCATGGTAGTTGCCTCCGCGGTATCCGCTGCTGCAGTTGCCATCATTGCGTCGATCGTCGTATCCAGCCGCGACCATGTCGACTCCGTTGCGGTTGTCGTAGACACGCGATCTTCGTTTTCTATGGCGTTCTCACCTACGGCCGTAGTCGTCCTCGTCATCCGAATGCGTTCGGTGGACAGAGTCTTCGCCATCCGCCCATCGGTTGGCGATGTCCATGAGGTGATCGAGCATCTTGGGTTTGACGCACCCAAGTTCTTCCTTGAAGTCTGGGCGTTTGACGCCATCCTTGAAGGCATCGATTATCCTTTCTTCGGAGATATGTGCGGCGGAATTCTTGATATGGGACCAACGTAATATGTATGAGCGGATGGACTCGCCGGTATGTTGGGTGCAGGCTCGTAGTTCCTCGATCGAGGCTGGCCTCTTGCTGGTGCCCTTGAAGTTGCGGATGAAGCTGTATGCCAGCTCCTCCCAGCTTCAGATGGAGCTGGAGGACAGGATGCTGAGCCAGATCCTAGCTACACCTGTCAGCTGCAGCTGAAGGCATTGTAAGGCGGTGTTCCTGTTTCTGCCGTGCATCTTGACGGATGAGAGGTGGTTGTGGAGCCAGGATTTTGGGTCCTGCGTACTGTCGAACTTCGGAGTGTTCGAAGGGAGCTTGAAATTTTTCCGCATCCACATTCGCCGAACGGATCTGCTGAAGCATCTGGCTCCACACAGCTCTCCATTGTCTTCCTCGTCGGATTCAGTTGAACAAGCGTGTTTAGTGCGTGCCTTGTCGATCTTGCGCTGAGTGAGATCGTTGCGAGTGTCGTAGTCGCTGCTGCGGCACCATGGGTGAAAGTACCGACTTGATACGACTAGAGGGGGGGGTGAATAGGCGTCTACCCAATTTTAATTTGTTTCTCACTTTTAGGCTCAACGAGAAGGAAAGTTATCTAGAGATGCAACTAAGTGAACAACCTAAAGCAAGAAAACAAACACCAACCACAAAAATGGTAAATAGCAAGAAGTAAAGGGAGGGAACGAAGTAACCAGAGCGGGGAAACGGAGATGTAATTCCCGTAGTTCACTCCCAAGGAGCTACGTCTACGTTGGAGAGGTGTCGGGGCCACACAAGGTCACCCAAGCGCCACAAAGGCCTCACCTTCTTCTCCGGTGAGCTCCCCCACAAAGGAGGCCTCACAATCCACTAACCGGTGACCTTGAAGGCGCCAACCGAAACCTTTACACCAAGGTTGAGGGGGAGGCTCCACAACTCAATTGGAGGCCCTCAACAACACCTCGAAGCTTTACAACACAAGCCTTAGCTCCGAGGATTCCCTACACCGTCTAGGGTTTCAAGAAACCCAAGAGCAACAAGATCCACAAAGGATGGGTGGGGGAAATCAAATCTTCTTTGGTGGAAGTGTAGATCTAGGTCACCTCCCTCACCTCTCAAAAGATCAAGTCATTTGAGTGGCTAGAGAGAGAGAGATCTAGTAAGGTGAAGCTCAAGCATTAATGGAGGAGAGAGAAAAATTCGAGAGAGAATGTGAGGAAGAAGAGGGGTGCCTTAAATAGGCCCACTCTCGCTGAACCGTTACAGCCTCCACGACCTCACCGGAAGTTCCGCCCAGCCTAGCTCCAACGGTCATCAGACCGTTGACGCCCGCTCTAGAAGCGCAACCGGAAGTTTCGGTCAAAACAGACCGGAAGTTCTGGTGAACTTCCGACGCAAGTTCCGACCAAGTTCCGGCAAATAGAACACTTCAAAACATAAGGTTACTGAGCCTTCAGCGGAACTTGGAGCGGAACAAGGGGCAGAATTTCTGGGCCGCGAACCGAATCTGACCGGAAGTTCCGGCGGCTGGGCGGAAGTTCCGCTCAGGACCTTTTGGCAGGACAAGTTCCGGCCCAAGTTCCGGCAAATAGAACACTTCATACAGAAGGTTACTGATCCACCACCGGAACTTGGGGCGGAACTAGCGTCGGAACAAAGCTTAGAACAACCCGCAAAGAAAAGCCTGAGCGGAACTTTCGGCGCCAGGCCAGAAGTTCCGGTGAGACACAGAAGGCTCCAACAGAACAGGAACATGCTCTCCCACGGAATAGTAGGATGGTTGTGGCGGTGCATATAGGTTTGTGCAAGAATAGGTGATTTCCCACTGCCTTCCAAGATGGACCCCCTCTTAATAGTACGGTGACCTAAAAACAACAACTAGAGAGAAACTAGGAGAAAACTAAAAGGCCACCGCCTTCATGAGATCCCAAGAGAGCATCCACCACAATTGAAGGAGACATCAACAACGTTTCCCCTGAAACTCAAGCGCACAATTAAAAACACAGTTGGGATTATCATTAACACCAAAAACAGCATGGGAAGATATAGTCCTTTCAATCTCCCCCTTTTGGTGTTAGATGACAATCCCAAAGATTTGCATAGAATCAAAGCAATCTTTGCAATGGACGGGACAAGCTCCCCCTGTATGTGTGCAAGGTAGAGAAAAACTCTAAGGACAAGACTGTCACACATACAAGGAGGCTCCCCCTACCAATTGCAAAGATAGCACAAGTGCAAGGTACAAGAAAGGATATAGATCATACCAGAACCAACCAAATGTGGTGGAGACAAAAGGGGTAATAATAACAATAAGAGCTATGAGGCTCCACCACCATATGCATATGCTCATAAGATGACAACAAGATACCACACGCACGACATTGCATAAGATACCACAAAGATACCACATAATCTCAAACATAACATGGTCCACAAGCACACAAATAAACTAGAGAGTTCGCGAGCAAGAAAAGATCAAAGGCAAGAACAGGCTCACGGCTCAACCCATGCAAATCCCGTAGACAACCTAATAGACATCTTTCTCCCCCTTTGGCATCGAGACACCAAAAAGGAAGAAAAGATCAATCTAATCGTCCCAGCCATGAAAGGGAGGAGGAGCAGACTCAGGGACCCAAGGACCCCACTCAAGCGACGGACCAGTGACCTCCTCCTCAGTCTCATCCTCGAACCAGTGGCAGTTGTCGCGAATCTAATCATCCTTGGGAACAGTGACAGAGCTAGTGACCGGTGAGCTAGGAATGTTGAGAGCAGTCATGATGGCCTTCTGGCGCTGAACATTGTGACGCTGATCTACATAGGCCTGATACTCGCGGTCCTGCAGAAAGCAGAAAGTTTTCTTCACCTTCCCAAGCAGCTTCTTTGCCCAAGACGGCTGCCTCTGGAGAGACGGACCACCAGCACTAGAGCCCCCAGGAGAGGAGGAGGGACCACCAGCTTCATCTCGGGCCTTCTTGAGTTCAGCTTCCTTTTCTTCTTGAGAACGAGGCTTTTGGTGCTTACTCACACGCAACTTCTTCTCCTCATGAATGGTGATGTTGTCTTCAGGAAAGCGAGTGCCAGTCGTCTCAAGACACTTGTGATTGATGAGAGTCTGAATGAAGGGAGCATAGATGCAGGAGCGCTTTTCAATAATAGCTTGCCACAGCTCTAAGTAGATGAAGTGCATAACATCCATGAGACTATCAGTGTCACGGCGGAGATAAGTCTGATGCATGAGGTTAACCTGATAGCCATGGAGCTGATCAAAGTTACCAACCTTGGGAGAGATGGTGTTCAAGTACACCCTGCGCATGATGTCAAAAACTAGCAGCAGATGATTCACAAACCCAACAGTTCCCCACCCTTCAATGTAGAGAGGCTCCAGGACCTCAGGATCAGCAGCTTCGGGACCATGAACACGCCAACCATTTGCCCCGTGGCCAGGCTGAAAGGGATAGCCAAGAAGCTTAGCAAACTCAGACCAAGTGGCGGTAAGAAACACTCCCCTAGTCATCCACTTCAACACACCTTCAGTAGAGGACTGCATGTGAATAAATAGAGTTGAGTAAAACTGAGCAATGGCATTCACATCAAAGTTCTGACGGTGCTCCATGAGAGGAATTAGCCCAAACTTCTGGCAAATATCAAGAGACTCGCCAAAGTATGCATGCTTCTCTTCCATGTGAGTCACATTGATGTACTTTTGAGGAGCAACCACGAACTTCTTGTTCGTTGCATAGATTTCAGCAAATATCTGTTCTTGGCGGCAGTTATGGAAGTGAGGGTCCAAGAAAATACGGTCATGAGCCACGAGGTAGGGATCCGTACGCCTGAATGCAGAGTAAGCTTTCTGAGACCATTTGGAAATCTTGGCTTTGGTCATGTCTGGCCCAGCAGCAGTGGCCTTCTGAGCAAGAGCAGGCCTCTTCTCTTCAGCAGCAGCAGCACGGCGAGCAGCAGCAGCCTTCTCAAGACTAGTCTGAGTGGTTGGACGCACAACCTCAACATCTTCTTCATCAATCTCAGGAGGAATGTCAGAGGATGGTCGACGGGTACGCTTGCCTTGGCGAGTACCTCCTTGCCCTGAGAGGAAAGCACAAAAATAGGGAGGGAAGGTGGGGGTAAGTGCACAAGTTCAGAAGAGGAAACAAAAGAAATAGATTGGAAAAATACAATCAGGAAAAAGTTGCATTGTTGCCGGAACTTTCGCTGAATCGCCGGAACTTCCGCTGAAAATGGTCCACCGGAAGTTCCGGTCGTGGCTCACCGGAAGTTCCGGTGAGACCACGAACTGACGGTTCCAAACAACAGTTCACTAGATCTAGATCTAAAAGCCACGAGTGCAAAGATTTTCAAGAGAGTATTGGACCAATCTACTCTAGCATGATACCCTAGGCCTACCAAGATCTCCCAACAAGTTCTAGCCAAAGAACTGGCCTAGACATGGTGTGCCCTAACTCAATCCATGGTGAGAGAGCAAGATCTCCATTAATGGAGGGAGTTGAGGGCAAATACCGAAGTCCATGGCGGGAGATCGAGGTGGGGAAGGTTCCCACAGAGCAGATCTGCGGAGGAGTGGCCGGAGACGAAGGGGCCGGAGCACCTTCGTGAAGAGGTCTTGGCTGGCGGCTGCTCCAAATAGAGGATGGGTCTTGGGGGGAAAAGGAAGAAGATCCCGTTTTCCCCCAGGGCCCACCTTATATAGGACAGGGAGCACCACCGAAAGTTCCGGTCAGGGACCAGAAGTTCCGGTGGACCGGAAGTTCCGGGTCAGGCTGAACACGTTCCAGGTCAGTAGGTGGTTCAGACGAACAACCAGCTGACCGGAAGTTCCGGCATCTGACCGGAAGTTCCGGTGATGCCAGGAAGACCTTCTCAGGTTTGGAAGATAACAAGGAAGAACTTGTGCAGAGAATAGAGAGGGCTTGAGGAAAGGAAAGGCTTAGGATAGAGAGCTCAAACTATGAAGAACCAAAGCCAACAAAAGCCAAGAAGAACACAAAAGGTCAAAGACACAAATAAAAACAGGTCGGTGGCCGAGGCCACCTTATATAAGAGTAAATGGCTTGACACCGCGAAGATATATCTTGGGTTCATTACCAACACTCATCATGAAGCTCAAATGGTCTCCTTTAGAGACTATAGAGTATGAAAACTTTAATGTGCGCATAATAGGGATAGCGTTTGTTCATAAGAGGAACTACACTCTCCCTAAATCCATGCCTACATCCAAACAAGATACACATTGAGACGCGGGTAGGTGTGCAAGGTACTCAAGCAACATTGCTCGAATCGATGATATTTAGCTCATGCCTTAACTCCCGGAACCTTGCTTCATCAGGAGGCTTCGTGAAAAGATCCGCAAGATTTGCCTTGGTGGGAACATACTCCAAAGAAATGTCTCCTCTAGCAACATGGTCCCGAATGAAATGATGACGAATCTCAATGTGCTTGGTCCGGTTGTGTTGCACGGGATTGTGAGCAATAGCAATGACACTCTCATTATCACAAAGAAGAGGCACCTCGTCAAAAGATAGTCCAAGATCCTTCAAAGTTTGCTTCATCCATAGCAGTTGAGCACAACAGCTTGCGGCAGAGATGTACCCAGCTTCGGCAGTGGACATAGACACCCAGTTCTGCTTCTTCGAGGACCAACAAACCAAATATCTTCCGAGAAACTGACAAGCTCCGGAGGTTGACTTTCTTCCCACTTTGTCACCAGCCCAGTCCGAGTCCGTGTAACCAATAAGATTAAAGCTGGCTCCCTTGGGGTACCACAACCCAAAGTTTGGGGTATGAACTAAATATCGAAAGATTCTCTTGACCGCCACCATGTGAATTTCCTTTGGCATGGCTTGAAATCTTGCACACATACCCACACTCAACATAATATCTGGTCGGGATGCACAAAGATAGAGCAAAGACCCAATCATAGACCGATAGAGTTTTTGATCCACTTCCTTACCCTTGGGATCAAGATCAAGATTAACCTTAGTTGGCATGGGAGTCTTGGCACCTTTGACTTGATCAAACTTGAACTTCTTGAGCATGTCTTGGATGTACTTGGCTTGGTTGATGAAAGTCCCTTTCCTCAATTGCTTGACTTCAAACCCAAGGAAAAACTTCAACTCCCCCATCATGGACATCTCGAAGCGATCGGTCATGAGCTTGGCAAAATTCTCATTAAAAGTTTTGTTAATAGACCCAAAGATAATGTCATCAACATAGATTTGGCATACGAACAAGTGGCCTCCAACTTTCTTAGTAAAAAGAGTGGGATCAATGAGCCCCACTTCGAAGCCACGGTCTAACAAGAGCTCCCTAAGGCAATCATACCACACACGTGGGGCTTGCTTGAGGCCATAGAGTGCCTTATTGAGCTTGTAGACATGGTTCGGAAAAAGTGGATCCTCAAAGCCCGGAGGTGCTTGACGTATACCAACTCTTTCAAAGGACCATTAAGAAAAGCACTCTTAACATCCATTTGATGCAACTTAAAGTTATGATGGGTAGCAAAGGCAAGAAGCATACGAATGGATTCAAGGCGAGCAACGGGGGAATACGTCTCACCGTAGTCGATGCCCTCAACTTGTGAGTATCCTTGGGCAACTAACCTTGCCTTGTTGCGCACGACAATTCCATTCGCATCACACTTGTTCTTGAAGACCCACTTGGTTCCAATGATGTTTTGACAGTATTTGGGCCGCTCAACCAATGTCCAAACATTGTTCCTCTTGAAGTTGTGAAGTTCCTCGTTCATAGCATCAAGCCAATCATCATCTTCAAGAGCTTCGAATACTTTCTGTGGTTCCACAAGAGAGATAAACGCATGATGAGAGCTAAAGGAAGCTAGTTGCCTCCTAGTAGTGGAACCTTTATTGAAATCTCAATAGACATTATCAAGGATATGGCCATCTCGAACAAGCTTGGCGAGACGATAGGCTTGACGGCGGGCTTGTGCTTCAACACGAGATTCTTGAGCTACCACTTGGTCATTGCCACCAATTGAGCCGCCGCCTTGACTATAAGCACGAACACGAGGGTCATCTTCATCAATTTCCACTTCGGGGGAGTCATCATTTGGAGTGGAGCCTTGAGGATCATTGACTTGCTCTTGATCGTGATGAGCTTGACCTTGGGGAGAGCCGTGACCTTGAGGAGGAGCCCCATCTTGGGGATGTTGATGAGGTTGATGAATAGCTTGTCCGTGGGAGGTGCCTTGAGGAGGAGCCCCATCGTGGGGAGTTTGATGTTGTTGATGAAGATCTTGATCTTTGGAGCTTGGAGAGTCATGAGCATGGGAAGCTTTGGAAGAGCTTGAGGGAGCTTGTGCCAAAAATGTAGGTCCTTGAGGGGCAAGATGATCTTGTGAAAGTGAGGGCTCCACTTGAGTAGAGCTTGGTCCTTCTCCTTCGTCCATAAGGGGATCCTCAATGGGGAGGTGGAAACCCACACCCATTCTTCTTATGGCCTTAGGAGGAATATCATCACTTGGATCACAAACACCATCTTGCCTAACAAGAGACTCATGATTTTCATCAAACTTCACGTTGCTCGTTTCTTCAACTCTTCCATTGGCTTTGTTGTAGACTCTATAAGCATGGGACTGATTTGAGTAGCCAACGAAAATTCCTTCTTGAGCCTTGGATTCAAACTTGGACAAACGAACTCCTTTCTTGAGAATGTAGCACTTGTAACCAAACACCCGAAAGTAGCTAACATTAGGCTTTTCCCGGTGAGAAGTTCATAGGCGGTCTTGTTCTTTTTCTTGCGGAGATAAAGCCGGTTGGTTGCATGGCAAGCGGTGGAGATGGCCTCGGCCCAAAAGTTGTATGGAGACTTGAACTCAGCAAGCATAGACCGAGCCGCATCCATCAAAGTGCGATTCTTCTTTTGGCAACTCCGTTTTGTTGAGGGGTATAGGGAGTGGAGTATTGATGCTTGATTCCTTCATCACTAAGAAACTCATCCAAGGTATAGTTTTTGAACTTGGTGCCATTGTCACTTCGAATTGAGAGAATAGTTGCATTGTGCTTCCGTTGAACCTCATTAGCAAAATCGATGACGGTTTGTTGAGTGTCACTCTTGTACTTGAAAATGAACACCCAAGTGTATCTTGAGAAATCATCCACAATAACCAAGCAATACTTCTTGCCTCCAAGGCTATCATGAGAGGGTGGACCAAAGAGATCCATATGCAAGAGCTCCAAACACCTCTCGGTGGTGATTTGATTGAGTGCTTTGTGAGGAGTTTCATGCATCTTCCCTTCAATACAAGCCCTGCAAACACGATCTTTGGCAAAAGAAACATCGTTAATTCCAAGGATGTGGCCCTTGGAGTGAAGTCTTTGCAAAGTTCTCATGTTAACATGGGCTAGGCGGCAATGCCACAACCAGCCCTTGTCGGCTTTAGCATAGAGACATAAAGCATGAGGAGTAGTGGTCCCTGAAAAGTCCACCACATACAATTCATGTTCTACATATCCTACAAAAGCCACCTTGAGAGACTTGCTCCACATGAGGACCACGATATGAGTATTAAAGAAAGAAGAAAGACCCATAAGAGCAAGAGCACGAACTGATAGTAAGTTGTAACCAAGGGTTTTGACAAGCATGACGTCAACCAAGGATACATCCGGGGTTACCACCACTTTGCCAAAACCCAAAACCTGAGAGCTTGTTTTGTCACCGTAGGAGACCATGGTGTTGGCAATATTGGGCCTTATTCAGTCATGATAGACTTGCTTCCGGTCATATGACTCGTGGCACCACTATCAAGCAACCATTTTGATCCACCGGAAGCATAGTCCTACAAGAAAATCAAGCTTTGGTTTTAGGTACCCATTTTGCAATGGGTCCCCTTTTGTTAGTGACAAGAGCCTTTGGCACCCAAATGGCCCAATGATAATCATGCGTGTAAGAAGTTCCCACATATCTATCATACATGACCATCATATGATTTGCAAAGAATATAAGAGGGATTGTTCTTTCCGGCAAAGTTTTCACTTTGCAAGAGGGTTAGACCATTTGGTACCCCTTGGGCCATGCCCTTGTTCTTTTTCTTCTTCTTGTTCTTGTTCTTGTTCTTCTTCTTCTTCTTCTTCTTCTTCTTCTTCTTAGTCTTGGCAAGTTGATCCTTCAACACCTTGACTTCCTCTATGAGATGCTCATGCTTGCAACAAGGGTTAGAAGTGCTAGACAAGTCTATAATTTGCACAACGGAAGACTTAGCAAGATCACAAGTTAATTGAGTTTGAAGCTGTTCATGGGCTTCAAAAAGATTTGAGAATTTACTCTCCAAGGATTTGTGTTCCTCTTTGAGTTTCTCAAGATCCTTTTGAGTCCTATCATGACCACCCACAAACTCAACATTTTCTTTCTCGAGAACCTTAATCAAAGCAAGAGCATGATCACGTTCTTTAATTATAGAGCACAAGGTGTTGTTATGATCATCTACAAGCTTATACACATTTTCTTCAAGATTAATTCTCATATTTTGTTCATCCTCAAGACTTTGAGTGAGAGAAGCAATTTCTTCGGCGGCATATCTTTCATTTTTACTTAGCAAGTCAAGAAGTTTTTCCTTTTCATCTAAGGCATCCCTAGCATTGTCAAGTTGTGCAAGCAAGGACTCAAAACAAGTTTTAGTTTCTTCATCTAAGGTAGCAACAAATTCACACATGTCAATCATCTCTTTCTTCACCTCTAGACCAACAAGATCAAGAGAGGAAGGCTCACTAGAGATAGGTTGAGGAGTGGATTTCGGTGTTACCTCGGTGGCCTTGGCCATGAAGCACTTTTGGTTGGAGGAGATGACATTTTCATTTGGCGAGTCAAAGAGGGATAGACGTGGAGTTGAGGTAGTAGCAATAGCAGCAACTCCCACAATCTCTCCACCATGAACTTCATCATCATCATCTTCATCCGTGCCCAAAAGGTATTCTTCATGGACCACAATTGCTCGTTCCTTGTTAGTGATGTTCTTGAGGCGTAGTTCTTGTTCAAGGGATGATGAGGTCTTGACTTGATCTTGCGAATGAGACGACCACCATTGTCTTCTCGGTTCTCAAAGGGACACTTGGCCACGAAGTGACTCTTGTCGTTGCAATTGTAGCACTCCCTTGCCTTGGGAAACTTGTTGGGTGAGTTGAATCTTGAGTTGTCCCTTGATCTTGACTTGAATCCGGACTTGTTCCAAAAGGCCCTTGAAGTGAGAGCAAGATGTTCGTTGAAGGCACATTTGAGATCCTCTTGAGACCACTCACTTGATGTATCATCATCATCAACTTAAATAGCCTTTGCCTTCAAAGCAAGATTCACTTTGGTTGACCTAATGGCCCTAGCTCGAGCGGACTCCGCATTCTTCTTGGCAATAGTCATGGCAATTACTTCACTCAAGACTTCTTGGGAGGTCATTAGGTGAAAGTTGGTTCTTCCCTTGATAGAGTTGAGATTTTGTTCTTCAAACGGAAGGAGAGCTTGGATGAACTTAATCTTCATAAAATTGTCATCAACATAGTGGGCCCCAAGACCCCTCATAGTGGAACAAAGGACCTTAAGGCGCCTATACATGTCTTCGGGGGTCTCATCATCTTGCATTGCGAAACCATCGCACTCGTTGTTGATTTCATCAAACTTGGAGCTTTGGATGCTTGCATTCCCAACAAAGAGCTCGGTGAGTTGATCCCAAGCTCCCTTGGCGGTGTAGAATTGGAGAATGTGAGCAAAGTCCTTTGGAGTCAAGGCCTTTTGAATCATTCCCAAAGCTATGGCATTGAGTTGCTTGTCCACCACTTCACCTCGTGTCAACTTCTTTGGGTCATATGGAGAGAATCAATCCTCCACAATCCTCATTAACTCAATAGAAGAGCTGGAAATATGTGAGCGCATTAGATATTGCCAATTGGCGAAATTAGAAGTATCTAGCATGGGTGGTGCTCCTTGAGGTATAATGTGTGGCATGGGAATGGGTGGATCCGGAGTGTACTTTGGCGGTGGGGGTACCGCCGAGTAGTCCTTTCCTCCATTTTCCTCTTTGGAAGTTGGGTTCTCGGGCTCCTCGGTGTTCTCACTTGGAACCTTGGTAGAGGTTTGAGCAACAAAACCAAGTCCTAAGTGAGTGGTGGCAGCCGCGGGAGTTACCCCCGGGGTGGACACCGTAACAGTGGGAGGAAGCTCGGTGGGTTAGGGTGTGTCAAGAGCAACCATGGGGTTTGGCTTGAGAGACTGCAAGAAAGTCATCATTTCCTCTAACTTGGACATCATGGACGACTCCAATTGCTTGAGGTCATCCATAGTGGCCAAGTTCTTGGATTTTTCGGTTTCACTACCCCCTTCGTCGGCCATAGTCTCTTAGGCGGTAAAGCCCGAAATAAGAGCCTTGGCTCTGATACCAATTGAAAGTACCGACTTGATACGACTAGAGGGGGGGGTGAATAGGCGTCTACCCAATTTTAATTTGTTTCTCACTTTTAGGCTCAACGAGAAGGAAAGTTATCTAGAGATGCAACTAAGTGAACAAACTAAACCAAGAAAACAAACACCAACCACAAAAACGGTAAATAGCAAGAAGTAAAGGGAGGGAACGAAGTAACCGGAGCGGGGACACGGAGATGTAATTCCCGTAGTTCACTCCCAAGGAGCTACGTCTACGTTGGAGAGGTGTCAGGGCCACACAAGGTCACCCGAGTGCCACAAAGACCTGAGCTTCTTCTCCGGTGAGATCCCCCACAAAGGAGGCCTCACAATCCACTAACCGGTGACCTTGAAGGCGCCAACCGAAACCTTTACACCAAGGTTGAGGGGGAGGCTCCACAACTCAATTGGAGGCCCTCAACAACACCTCGAAGCTTTACAACACAAGCCTTAGCTCCGAGGATGCCCTACACCGTCTAGGGTTTCAAGAAACCCAAGAGCAACAAGGTCCACAAAGGATGGGTGGGGGAAATCAAATCTTCTTTGGTGGAAGTGTAGATCTAGGTCACCTCCCTCACCTCTCAAAAGATCAAGATATTATTTGCTAGAGAGAGAGATCTAGTGAGGTGAAGCTCAAGCATTAATGGAGGAGAGAGAAAAATTCGAGAGAGAATGTGAGGAAGAAGAGGGGTGCCTTAAATAGCCCCCCTCGCGCTGAACCGTTACAGCCCCCGCGACCTCACCGGAAGTTCCGCCCAGCCTGGCTCCAACGGTCATCAGACCGTTGACACCCGCTCGAGAAGCGCAACCGGAAGTTCCGGTCAAAACAGACCGGAAGTTCCGGTGAACTTCCGACGCAAGTTCCGACCAAGTTCCGGCAAATAGAACACTTCAAAACAGAAGGTTACTGAGCCTTCAGCGGAACTTGGAGCGGAACAAGGGGCGGAATTTCTGGGTCGCGAACCGAATCTGGCCGGAAGTTCCGGCGGCTGGGCGGAAGTTCCGCTCAGAACCTTTTGGCAGGACAAGTTCCGATGCAAGTTCCGGCCCAAGTTCCGGCAAATAGAACACTTCATACAGAAGGTTACTGATCCACCACCGGAACTTGGGGCGGAACTAGCGTCGGAACAAAGCTTAGAACAACCCGCAAAGAAAAGCCTGAGCGGAACTTTCGGCGCCAGGCCGGAAGTTCCGGTGAGACACAGAAGGCTCCAACAGAACATGAACACGCTCTCTCACGGAATAGTAGGATGGCTGTGGTGGTGCATATAGGTTTGTGCAAGAACAGGTGATTTCCCACAGCCTTCCAAGATGGACCCCCTCTTAATAGTACGGTGACCTAAAAACAACAACCGAAGAGAAACTAGGAGAAAACTAAAAGGCCACCGTCTTCATGAGATCCCAAGAGAGCATCCACCACAATTGAAGGAGACATCAACAACGTTTCCCCTGAAACTCAAGTGAACAATTAAAAACACAATTGGGATTATCATTAACACCAAAACAGCATGGGAAGATATAGCCCTTTCAGTGGGCTCTTGCGACGTCGGGGAAGATCGTGCTCGTCCTCCTCGGATGAGGGTATAGGGATGCGAGTGAACTTGACCGCATCTTTTTTCTTCGGCTCCGCAGGAACCTCGTCGTGGAGCGTGGCTCCGACGAGTCCGAGACTAGCTAGCACAGACTTATGCATGGTGCTATTTGGGTCACCCACCGGAGGTGGATGGTACGCGAGATATGTAGTGGCCACCATGATCGCGGCCTGCGGTGTTTTTGGCATGATGTTGCCATTTATGTCCATCATCATGAAGGACACGTTGAGGGCCCTGGTGACTTCGCGTTGCGCGGCGGGGTCCATGTGCTCCATGCGGGAGCGATGCTTGTTGGAGTTGTTGTCGTGCGAACTAGAGCCGCCAGTGGCGGAGAGCGCAGCTTGCCGCGCTCTAGACTCCGAAGCCGCCTGCTTATGCTTGTCGAGCTCCTCCATCAGCTTCACCTGCCGATTATGCTCGTTGATGAGAAGGAGGTGGTAGTCCATCAGCATATCCCGTGAAGCATTCACAGGTAGGATGATGTTGCCTACCACGGATTCGCGTGCTTGGCGCCGGCCTTCCTCGTTGAGGTTGATCTTCTGGTAGGCGTGAGCGTCGCCTTCATTGGGCCTGAGCGGCAAATCTCCCCCGTTTCCTCCGTTCTCACCTTGCAGGTTGAGAGGGGGGTTGGGTGTTTGTTGCGCACTCGAACCTGGCGGCGGGTCCGTCACGTTGCCGATGATGACGGCGCATAGGTAGCGCCTGTAGATTGGATCGCTGCTGCCGCAGCTTTCAGATCCGGAATCGTAGGTTCCTTCATCTGAGGGAGGGCCGCATAGATCTGAGTTGTAGCTGCTGCTATCGTCTAACTCGTCTATCGACGCGTGTAACGCGCCGATAGGTGGGACCATGAAGCGGGCCTAATGGATGGTGGTGGCACCCGCTTTGGGAGGCGGAAAGTGCCGGTCTGCCCCACCTGGAAGCAGAAGCTCCCAAACAGCATCTCGAGTCCATCGCCAATGAAGGTGGCATTGAGTGGCTATAAAGGTGGCATTAAATGTGGCATTGAGTGTTCGGAAAGTATGGGTTGAGGCACATGGATCAAGAGTGGGATTTGTCCATCCATGTGACGAATAGATATACTCTGGGCCCTCTCGGTGGAATGTCATCCTATTAGCTTGCAAGCATGTGACTTGCTCACAAGGGATCACATATCACAGGAACGAGAAAAGAGTACTTATCGGTAACGAGGTTGAACTAGGTATGCAGATATACCGACGATCAAAACCTCGGATAAGTAAGCTATCATGAGACAAAGGGAAATTGGTATTGTATGTAAGTGGTTCATTCGATCGCAAAGTAATCGTAGAAATATGTGGGAGCCATATGAATTTCCATTCCTCTATTGGTTATTGATCGGAGAAGTGTCTCGGTCATGTCCGCGTAATTCACGAACCGTAGGGAGACACACTTAAGGATTCGATGTTGTTTAGTAGATATGGAATGTTAGTAGGGATACCGAATTTTGTTCGGAGTCTCGGATGGGATCCGGGATATCACGAGGAGATCCGGAATGGTCCGGAGAATAAGATTCATATAAGGAAAGTCCTATTTCGGAGTTCGGGAAAGTTTCCGATGTTTTCATCGGAGAGGTTCTAGAAGGGTCTAGAAGGTTCACCGGTCCGGAAGGACAATGGTCCATGAATGTGTCATGGGTAAGTGGAATGATTGGATCATATCCTAGGTCACTTGGTGTGTGCATTTGCAAGAGAGAATTAAAGCTCTAAATTGAAAGTCAAACGGGAGTTTGAAAAGTCAAACTGGAACAATGGTTTCCTAGTGGGAGAAGAAACAAGTACTTCTCTCAATCCAACTTGGGTTTGGGTTTGGATTCAAACCCACCCCTCCCAAGGCTGCCCCCCTCTCATAAATAGAGGGGGAGGGATGCCCCAAAGCACACAAGCCCTAGCCCCTCTCCACCCGAGCCGCCACCGACCCGTCGCCGCCACCGCGCACCGCCGCTGCGCCGCCACCGATCCGTCGCCGCCGCCGACACCTCCTCCTCCTCCCGGAATTCTAAACCCTAGATCTCCGGGAAACCCTAATCCACCATAACTCGCACCGGCTTAGGCGAAGCCCTGCGGGATCTTCCCTCTACTTCCGACACCACGCCATCGTGCTGCCGGAATCGCGAGGGGAGAACTACAACCTCCGCTGCCTGCTAGAACAAGGGAGAGGAAGGTCTTCATCGAGTACCGAACGTGTGACCGACTGCGGAAGCGCTGCCGGAATGCAGCGTCGGAAGGATCGTCTACGCGATCTTGAGATCGGCAAGTGTACGACTACATCACCCACGAGAATCTGCTCTCGTTAACCGCTTTGGAATCTTCGAGGGTGAGTGCTTCTATCGACTCGTTGCTACAATCTAGTAGATAGAACTTGGCTTGTTTGTGTGCATGCGGTAGAATTTTTTTGTTTTCCATGCTACAAACCCCTACAGTGGTATCAGAGCCGTGTCTATATGTAGATCTGTTGCACGAGTAGAACACAATGGTCATTATGGGCGGTGGTGCTTTTATTATCAATTGCTTTTTGTGTACTTTGCATCTTGCGGTATGATGGGATGAAGCGGCCTGGGCTAACCTTACATGACATCGTTCATGAGACTTGCTCCACGCTCAACATGCAACTTGTATTGCATAAGTGGCTTTGCGGGTGTCTGTCTCTCCCATCATAGTATAGATTCAATTTACAACGGGCACTTGATAGTTCAAACATCTACGTTGTGGTTCTTGTTCGTAAGTTAGAACGACACTTATTGAAAGCCCCAAACCACGTAAAATATGCAAAGAAAATTAGAGGCGTCTAACTTTGTTTTGCAGGGGTGTGCTGTGATGTGATATGGCCATGATTGTGATTATATATGATGTATGCAATGTTCCTTATTGTAAGTTGGCAACCGGCAGGAGCCATATGGTTGTCTTTTAAATTCCGTTAAGACATGCGTGTCTATTCAAAGTAGTTGTAATAGTTGAAGCTGGTGGACTACAACCATGAAACGGCACCATTTACCTTGACGCCATACCGGTGATGATAGAGATCATGTTCGTGCTTGAAGATGGAGATCGGAAGCACAAGAATAAAGGCCATATCATATCACATATTATGAATTGCATGTGATGTTAATCCTTTATGCATCTTGTATTGCTTAGTTTGCGACGGTAGCATTATAAGATGATCCCTCAAGCACAAAATTTCAAGTTTTAAAGTGTTCATCCTTAGTAAGCAATATTGCTAAAGCTCGTTGTTTCGAAGAACCACGTGATGATCGGGTGTGTTAGATTCTGCGAGTGTATACAACGTGAGCAAGACAGATTTGCTCATGCGGAAGCTACAGTTTGATCTTGACGAGCCTAGCATGTACAAACATGGTCCCGGAACACGGATCACCAAAAGGTAAAGCATGAGTCATATAGTATATATGATGAACATGTTGATTGTTCGCCATTGAAGCTACATCAACTCTCGTGATGATCGGTTTTGATGTAGTGGATTTGGTTCGTGTGATCACTAAAACAATTTGAGGGATATTGTTTTGAGTGGGAGTTCACCTAGATTAATTTAACTATTAATTAGAACTCAATTTGTCATAAACTTAGTCTAAACTATTACAAATATGTTGTAGATCAATGGCGGCCCCTACCATCAATTTTAATGCGTTCCTAGAGAAAAAAAGTTGAAAAACAATGGAAGCAACTTCGCGGATTGGTTCCGCAATTTGAGGATTGTCCTCAATGCTGGTAATTTGACCTATGTGCTGGATGCACCACTAGGTGACCCGCCTGCAGCAAATGCTACCGATGAGGTAAAGAATGTTTTCCTCGCTCGGAAGAATCAGTACTCCACAGTTCAGTGTGCTATCTTGTATGGTTTGGAATCGGAGCTTCAGAAAAGGTTTGAGAATCATGACCCACATGATATTGTCCGTGAACTCAAGATGATATTTGAGGCTCACACGGCAGTTGAGAGTTATGAGGCTTCTGAAAAGTTCTTTAACTGCAAGATGGAAGAGGGCAGCTCCGTCAGTGAGCACGTGCTTAAGATGTCTGGGCACGCAAGCAAGCTTCAAAGCTTGGGAATAATGATTCCTAATGCTTTGGGGATTCACCGTGTCCTCCAATCACTACCACCAAGTTACAAGAACTTTGTGATGAACTACAATATGCAAAACATGGACAAGTCGTTGCCAGAACTCTTCTCCATGTTAAAGTCTGCGGAAGTGGAGATCAAGAAAGAGCACCAAGTGTTGTTGGTCAATAAGACCACCAAATTCAAGAAGCAAGGCAAGTATAAGAAAAAGGGAAACTTCAAGAAGGGCGGTAAGAAAGTTACCGTGCCGGCGAAGAAGACCAAGGCTGGGCCTAAGCCTGATACTGAGTGCTTTTACTGCAAGGGAGAAGGTCACAGGAAGCGGAATTTCCCAAAGTACTTGGTGGATTTGAAGAACGACAACATCTAGAAGAAAGGTATATCCGATATACATGTTATTGATGTGTATCTCACTAGTACTCGTAGTAGTGCCTGGGTATTTGATACTGGTTCGATTGATCATATTTGTAACTCGCAATAGGTACTGTAAAATAAACGGAAGCTAGCAAAGAACGAGGTGACGATGCACGTTGGAAATGGATCAAAGGTTGATGTGATCGCGGTCGGTACGCTACCTATTCATCTACCATCGGGATTAGTTTTATACTTAAATAATTGTTATTTGGTGCCTGCGTTGAGCATGAACATTATATCTGGATCATGTTTATTGCAAGACGGTTACTTGTTTAAGTCTGAGAATAATGGTTGTTCGATTTATATGAGTAATATGTTTTATGCACATGCACCTTTGATAGATGGTCTATTTTTATTGAATGTCGATTGTGGAAATACACACATTAATAACATTGAAGCTAAACGTTTGAAATTGAGCGATAACTCGACTTATATGTGGCACTGTCGTCTTGGTCATATTGGAGTCAAGCGTATGAAGAAACTCCATTTCGATGGACTTCTTGAATCACTTTATTTCGAATCACTTGAAAGATACGAAGCATGTCTGATGGGTAAAATGACTAAGACTCCATTTTCTGGTATGATGGACAAGCTACAGACTTATTGGAAATCATACATACCGATGTGTGTGGCCCAATGAGTGTAGCATCGCGCGGTGGTCATCGTTATGTTCTTACCTTCACAGATGACTTGAGTAGATATGGGTATATCTATTTCATGAAACATAAGTCCAAAACTTTCGAGAAGTTTAAGGAATTTCAAAGTGAGGTAGAGAATCAACGTAACAAGAAGATTAAATTTCTATGATCTGATCGTGGAGGTGAATATCGAAGTTACGAGTTTGGCGAGCATTTGAAGAAATGTGGAATACTTTCACAATTGACACCGCCGGGAACACCACAACGTAACGGTGTGTCCGAACATCGTAATCGAACTCTCTTAGATATGGTTCGTTCTATGATGTCACTTACATATTTACCGCTATCGTTTTGGGGTTATGCATTAGAAACAACCGCATTCACTTTAAATAGGGCACCATCTAAATCCGTTGAAACGACACCGTATGAATTGTGGTTTGGGAAGAAACCTAAATTGTCGTTCCTTAAAGTTTGGGGTTGCGAAGCTTATGTAAAGAAGTTACAGCCAGACAAGCTTGAACCCAAAGCGGAAAAATGCGTCTTCATAGGATACCCGAAGGAAACTATTGGGTATAACTTCTATCATAGATCCGAGGGCAAGATCTTCGTTGCCAAGAATGGATCCTTTCTAGAGAAGGAGTTTCTCTCGAAAGAAGTGATTGGAAGGAAAGTAGAACTTGACGAGGTTGTTGAACCTTCTCTCGAACTTGCGAGTAGCGCAACACCGAAAGTAGTTCCTATGGCGCCTGCACCAATAAGAGAGGAAGCTAATGATGTTGATCATGAAACTTTGGTTGAAGTTACTATGGAACCTCGCAGATCAACAAGAACTCGTACCACTCCTGATTGGTATGATCCCGTTATGAGTGTCATGTTGGTGGATAACACCGATGACCCTGTGACATATGAGGAAGCGATGATGTTCCCAGATTCCAATAAATGGCAATAAGCCATGAAATCCGAGATTGGATCCATGTACGAAAACCAAGTATGGACTTTGGTGGACTTACCGGATGGCCGGAAGGCTGTCGAGAACAAATGGATTTTCAAGAAGAAAACAAATGCTGATGGTAATGTTACTGTCTATAAAGCTCGACTTGTCACAAAAGGGTTTCGACAAATTCAAGGAGTTGACTACGATGAGAATTTCTCACCAGTAGCGAAGCTAAAGTCTGTGAGGATTATGTTAGCAATCGCTACATATTATGATTATGAGATATGGCAGATGGATGTCAAAACGGCGTTCCTCAATGGAGACATTGATGAAGAGTTGTATATGATGCAACCCAAATGTTTTGTCGATCGTAAAGATGCTAACAAGGTATGCAAACTTCAACGGTCCATATTTGGATTGAAGCAAGCATCCTGAAGTTGGAATCAACATTTTGATAAGGTAATCAAAAGTTTTGGTTTTATACAAACTTATGGAGAAGCTTGTATTTACAAGAAAGTGAGTGGGAGCTCTGTAGCATTCTTAATACTATATGTAGATGACATATTGTTGATTGGGAATGATGTAGACCTTCTTAATAGTGTCAAGGATTATTTGAATAATAGTTTTTCAATGAAAGATCTTGGCAAAGAAGCTTACATATTAGGCATAAAGATTTATAGAGATAGATCGAGACGCCTAATATCATTGTCACAAAGTACATATTTGGACAAAGTTCTAAAGAGGTTTGGAATGGAAGATAGCAAGAAAGGGTTCTTGCCCATGTTGCCCAATACGACCTTGAGTAAAACTCAAAGTCCTACAACGACATAAGATAGAGATAGGATGAGTAAGACTCCCTATGCCTCAGCCATAGGATCTCTTATGTATGCCATGCTGTGTACTAGACCCGACATTGCATATGCTGTTAGTTTGACTAGCAGATATCAAAGTGATCCAGGAGTGGATCATTGGATAGCGGTCAAAAACATCCTTAAGTACTTGAGAAGAACTAAGGATATGGTTGTTTCTTATGGAGGTGATGAACAGCTCGTTGTTAATGGTTACACCGATGCTAGTTGGAACACCGATCCGGATGATTCTAAATCTCAATCTGGATACGTATTTACTTTGAATGGTGTAGCAGTTAGCTGGAGGAGTGCAAAGCAAAGCGTTGTGGCGAGATCTTCAACTAAATCAGAATACATAGCTGCTTCAGAGGCTTCACAAGAGGTGATATGGATGAAGGAGTTCATTACAGAGCTCGGTGTGGTTCCAAGTGCGCTGGACCCAATGTCTATCTACTGTGATAACATGGGCGCCATAGCCAATGCGCAAGAACCAAGGTCACACAAGAAGCTAAAGCACATCAAGCTACATTTTCACGCTATTCGAGAGCATGTCCAAGATGGTGACATAAAGATTTGCAAAGTACACACAGATCTGAATGTGGAGGATCCGTTGACTAAACCTCTCCCGAGGGCAAAACATGACCAACACCAAACCGCCATGGGTGTTCGGTATACTACCATGTAATCTAGATTAGTTGACTCTAGTGCAAGTGGGAGACTGTTGGAGATATGCCCTAGAGGCAATAATAAAAGTGGTTATTATCATATCTTTGTGTTTATGATAAATGTTTACATTCATGCTATAACAGTATTAAACAGGAAACATTAATACTTGTGTGATTTGTAAACTAAATTAGAGACCCTAGTAAAGCCTCTTTGTAATACTAGCTTGTTGGTTAATAGATGATCGTGGTTTCCCGATCATGAGCATTGAGATGTTGTTAACAACAAGATCATATCATTAGGAGAATGGTATGATGGACATACTCCTATAGATAAGCATAGCATTAAGATCAAGTCATTTCAATAGTTCGTTTGCTATAAGCTTTCTGATACATAGTAACCTAATTCCTTCGACCATGATATCATGCTAATCACCATCACCGGAAGGATGCTTTGATGACATCGAACACCACACCGTAACTGGGTGGCTATAAAGGTGGCATTGAGTGCTTGGAAAGTATGGGTTAAGGCACATGGATCAAGAGTGGGATTTGTCCATCCATATGACGGATAGATATACTATGTGCCCTCTCGGTGGAATGTCATCCTATTAGCTTGCAAGCATGTGACTTGCTCACAAGGGATCACATATCACGGGAACGAGAAAAGAGTACTTATCAGTAACGAGGTTGAACTAGGTATGCAGAGATACTGACGATCAAAACCTCGAATAAGTAAACTATCGTGAGACAAAGGGAAATTGATATCATATGTAAGTGGTTCATTCGATCGCAAAGTAATCGTAGAAATATGTGGGAGCCATATGAATTTCCAGATTCCTCTATTGTTTATTGATCGGAGAAGTGTCTCGGTCATGTCCGCATAATTCACGAACCGTAGGGAGACACACTTAAGGATTCGATGTTGTTTAGTAGATATGGAATGTTAGTAGGGATACTGAATGTTGTTCAGAGTCTCGGATGGGATCCGGGATATCACGAGGAGATCCAGAATGGTCTGGAGAATAAAATTCATATAAGGAAAGTCCTATCTCGAAGTTCGGGAAAGTTTCCGATGTTTTCATCGGAGAGGTTCTAGAAGGGTCTAGAAGGTTCACCGGTCCGGAAGGAGAATGGTCCATGAATGTGTCATGGGTAAGTGGAATGATTGGATCATATCCTAGGTCACTTGGTGTGTGCATTTGCAAGAGAGAATTAAAGCTCTAAATTGAAAGTCAAATGGGAGTTTGAAAAGTTAAACTGGAACAATGGTTTCCTAGTGGGAGAAGAAACAAGTCCTTCTCTCAATCCAACTTGGGTTTGGATTCAAACCCACCCCTCTCAAGGCTGCCCCCCTCTCATAAATAAAGGGGGAGGGCTTCCCCAAAGCACACAAGCCCTAGCCCCTCTCCACCCGAGCCACCGCCGCCGCCAGCGCCGCCGCCGTGCACCGCCGCGTCGCCGCCGCCGGTTCGTCGCCGCCGTCCTAGACGCCGCCAAAACCTCTTCCTCCTCCCGGACTTCTAAACCCTAGATCTCCAGGAAACCCTAATCCACCATAACTCACACCGGCTTAGGCGAAGCCCTGCGAGATCTTCCCTCTACTTCCGACACCACGCCGTCGTGCTGCCGGAATCGCAAGGGGAGAACTACAACCTCCGCTGCCTGCTGGAACAAGGGAGAGGAAGGTCTTCATCAAGTACCGAACGTGTGACCGACTGCGGAAGCGCTGCCGAAACGCAACGCCGGAAGGATCTTCTACGCGATCTTGAGATCGACAAGTGTACGACTACATCACCCACGAGAATCTGCTCTCGTTAACCGCTTTGGAATCTTCTAGGGTGAGTGCTTCTATCGACTCGTTGCTACAATCTAGTAGATAGATCTTGGCTTGTTTGTGTGCATGCGGTAGAATTTTTTTGTTTGCCATGCTACGAACCCCTACAGTATAACCATGTCACCTGCTCACCATGTTGCTCTCCTTCTTCATCCTCTTCGGGGTTAGGCTGAAGCTGAGCCATGATATCCATCACTTGATCTCGGGTGAGGATCCAGTTGTTCTTGCCCATAATTGAGAAAGCTTGTGGATAAGGCAATAACACCTGCTCATCCTATGCGGCATCAAGATAACCAAACTAATATGATCGGAGCCTCTTGTCAGCTCGGTAGACACCGAGGAAGCCACGAGCACTTATATATATTTGACGTCCATAAGTATGGAGCTGTCAAAAGGTTGCATAATAGGTATTGGAATTTCACAGGCTTGGACAAGGTGGGTTACCAATTCACCAATGCGAATTTCGCCAATCCACGTGTGGGTGATACATCCATTTTGCATCACTATTCTATATCATAATTTGATGTTATTAATTGATATATTTCTTATTTAGAGGTGTTACTTATGTTATTTTATCTATTTTTGCATGTTGGATGATTCTTGGAGGATGAACTACCGGAGTCAGGATTCTGATGGAAAAAGCGGTGTTTGGATGCAATTTTCACGAAGATTAGAAAATACTAGAAAATACATGGAAAATCCTATTTTTTCAGAAGATGAAGGAAGCCATAAGGGGAGGCTGAGATGGGCCATAGGGGGCCCCACACACCCCCATGCGCGACCACCCTGGGCCGCGCCACCAGGGGGTGTGGCCACCCTGGCCCACCTCCTGCTCCGCTCTTTCGCCTATATCTTCTCCACAAAACCATAATACACGGGGAGCGACCATAGAAAGATTCTGCCGCCTCTGCGGGGCGGAAACTACAGAGAGAGAAAAGCCCTCTAGTAGACAGATTTCTGCCGGGGAAATTCCTTCTCGGAGAGGGGATATCGTCGCCATCAACACCGTCATCAAGCTAGACTTCATCAGGATCATCATCATCATCATCCACACCACCATCTCCACCAGCACCATCATCACCACTCCATACCGCTATAACAATTGTGTTGAATCTTGCATAGTTCTTAGGGGAAACTTTCCCGGTGTTAATTACTTTTGTAGTTGATGCTTGTGAGAGGAACCATTGAATTATTGTTTATGTTTAGATTGTTATTCATCATCATATCATCTCTGATCTTGATCCATATGATGTCTCGTGAGTAGTTTGTTTAGTTCTTGAGGACATGGGAGAAGTCATGTTATTAGTAGTGGAATTGTGTTGAGGTATTATTCAATGGTTTAATATTTAAGTTGTGGTGCTATTCTTCTAGTGGTGTCATGTGAACATCGACTACATGATACTTCACCATTTATGGGCCTAGGGGAATGCATTGTGTACTTGGCTACTAATCGTGGGGTTTCCGGAGTGACAGAAACCCGAACCCCCATTAGGAAACCTTTGCACAAGGGAGTGTAGGATCTCAGAGTTTAAGGATGTGGTTAGATTTTTATCTTAATTACTTTCTTGTAGTTGCAGATGCTTGCAAGGGGTTTAATCACAAGTATGTATTAGTCCTAGTAAGGTCAGTACATTAGCATAGGTTCACCCACTCAACAATTATCAAACCAAAGAAGATTAATCAACTATATGAAATGAAAGCATTTTACAATATTCCCATTTGTCCTCAAGAACGTTTGGTCCTCATAAGTATTACAACCGGCTTGTCCTTTGCTAAGAAAGGATTGGGCCACTTGCTGCAATTATTTGCTGTCTTTATTTTCTTGCACTTTATTTCTTTACCTTATCGTGCAGGTATCACAACGGAACAAGTCAAGAAAAATTTACTCTCTATATCATTGAAAGGAAGAGCTGAAGAATGGTATAAGCTGCTGAAGAATGGACAATCTATGGAATGGGAGGAAATTGTACCTCTCTTTTATTCTAAATTATATCCTCCCAGTGAGATTCAGAAGGATAGGAACCAAATATATAACTTTTGGCCCCGTGATGGAGAGAGTACAACCCAAGCTTGGGGGAGATTGAAGTTACTAATGCTTAAATGTCCTATTCATGAACTCCCTAATAATATTATTATCAATAACTTTTATGAAAGGCTTTCTCTTCATGATAAAGATTTACTAGATGCTTTTTGTGCTGGATCATTCACACGTATGAAGGAAGAAGCTAAATGGGATATTCTAGACCATATTCAAGAGAATACTGTAGCATGGGAGAATGACAAAGGAAGAAAGTCAGTTATACATTATGATTATGAATGTATTAAATATTTTATGGGAAGTGATGACTTTCAAGATATTAGTACTGAGTATGGTCTTGATTCTCAAGTTCTTGCAAATTGCTTTAAGGCCTTTGCCTCTTATATTGAAATTCCTAAAAAGGAGTGGGACAAGTACCATGCACCTTATAAAGATATTCTTAATCATGATCCTGTTAGAAATACTAAAGTTTGTACTGTTGATCCTATTTTGCCTGAACCTTATATTTAGAAAATACCTTTACCTGCTAAACCTGATGAACAAATAAATGTTGAACCAGTAGTAGCCATTGTGAAAGACCTTGTCACTAAGAATGTAGAAGATGGGCACATTATCTTTTGCGAGGATGCTTCTAATATTGTCTCTCATCCTAGTAAAGCTAGGAAAGCTAGTGTCCCTGTGCTTTCTGTTAGAATTGGTGATCATTGCTACTATGGTTTATGTGATATTGGTGCTAGTTCTAGTGCTATTCTGTATGAGCTTGTAAACTTGAGGACATTGATGTGGTTATTCACCTTGCTAATAGAGAGACAGTCTGTCCAATTGGCATTGTAAGAGATGTGGAAGTTCTTTGTGGTAAGATTAAATATCCTGCTGATTTTCTAGTGCTTGGTAAGGAAGCTAGTAAAATTTGTCCTATGATTTTTGGTAGAACTTTCTTGAACACTTGTGGAGATATTATAGACTGTAAGAAGGAGAAAGTTTTAAGTAAGTTTGATGGAGAATCTTATGAGTTTAACTTTTCCAAATTTGCTAAAACTCCTTATGAAAATGAATTGCCTAATGAGTATTTTAGGGTTGAACAACTTTCTGCTATTTCTCTTGCTCCTAACAATGCCTTGCAGCAATATATGGAAGATCATGAAAGTGAGGTCTTTATGGAAGAAATAAATGAGATTGACGAGATTTTCCTTCGTCAACCTGAGATGCTTAAGCATAACCTACCTGTGGAAGATTTGGGTACCACACTACCACCTAAAGGGGATCCTGTCTTCAATTTAAAACCTCTATCTGATATCTTAAATATGCTTATCTAGATGATAAGAAAATATATCCTGTTATTATTAGTTCTAAACTTTCAGGAAAGGAGGAGGAAGGATTATTGGAAGTATTGAAGAAACACCGAGGAGCTATGGGGTATACTCTTGATGATTTAAAAGGTATTTCCCGTACTATATGTCATCATGCTATTAATATAGAGCTTGATGCAAAGACAGTTGTTGAACATCAACGTCGTTTAAATCCTAAGATGAAGGAAATGGTAAGAAATGAGGTATTAAAACTTCTTGATGCTGGTATAATTTTTCCTATTGCTGATAGTAATTGGGTTAGTCCTGTTCATTGTGTCCCTAAGAAAGGAGGAATAATTGTTGTGCCTAATGAAAATAATGAGCTTATACCTCAAAGAGTAGTGGTTGGTTATAGGATGTGCATTGATTTTATAAAGGTGAATAAATTCACTAAGAAAGATCATTATCCTCAGCCCTTTATTGATCAAATGCTAGAAAGGTTGTCTAACAAGACTCACTTTTGTTTTCTTGATGGTTATTCTGGATTTTCTCAAATTGTTGTTGATGATCTATAGGGGGGGGGGGGGGGGGTGAATAGGCGATTAAAACTTTTCCGAGAGTGGCTCGACAAAGGCGGAATAAAACTAGTGTTTACTTTGTCAAGCACAAAACCTAGAACAGTCTAAGGTTCACCTATGTGCACCAACAACTTATGCTAAGCAAGACAAACAACTATGTGATAGCAAGATATATACTTCAAGCACAAAGGTTATCACAAAGTAAAGTGCATAAGTAAGAGCTCGGGTATAGAGATAACCAAGGCACGCATGGATGACGATATTTTACCGAGTTCCTCCCAACATGGAGTACGTCTCGTTTGGAGAGGGGGTGGTGTCTAAACACCTACGCCACAAAATGCCTCCCTTATTCTCTGGTGAATCTCACCCCAATGGGATCGATCCATGCTTCCACTATCGGTGCACTTGTCGGTGGCAACTAGAACCTCTCACAAGGTTGGGGCACTTCTCCACAACTTAATTGGAGGCTCCCAACAAACGCCACAAGGTTGGGACACTTCTCCACAACTTAATTGGAGGCTCCAAACAAATGCCACCAAGGCCTCAACCTGCAACACAACAAACCGTCTAGGGTTCCAAGAACCCAAGAGTAAAAAGCTTCTCAACTTTCACTCACCAGATCCTCTGGGGAGAACTCAAATCGATGCACCAAATGCAATGACAAGAACACAAGTAGTGCTCAAATCCCTCTCTCCCAAATTCCACCAAAGCTACAAAAGCTTGTGGGGAATAAGAGAGGAAGAACAATGGAGGAAATTCACAAAAGATTCCAAGATCTACATCCCAAGATGTTCCCCTCACTTAGAGGAGAGATGGATTGGTGGGATTGTAGATCTAGATCTCCTCTTTCAAATCCCTAAAGTATATGCAAGAATCAAGGGAGGGATTGAAGGGGGAGCAAGCTCAAGAGGGTCAAGAATGGAGGAGAAAGCCTGTAAAACTCGAGCGGGGACATTAGCGAAGAAGGGCCCCTTTTTATAGGCCCACAGATTTTTGACCGTTTTCTGCCCGTTGGGGAAAAGTCAGACCGGAGACTCCGGTCTACACCAGAGATTCCGGCCCAACCTCCGGACTAGCCTCCGGACCACCTATCAGACTGTTCCAGGCTGAATTCTGGAGCCCCCATCGGGGACTCCAGGGGACACTCTGGACCACACCGGAGACTCCGGTCCACGCAGACCGGAGACTCCGGTCTGGACCAAATAAGAGGCAAACTTCAAATGGCAATATCTAGAGTTTGGAAACTCCGATTGACCCTGAAACCAATTTTGTTGGAAAGAGGACAACAAGAGCTACCCAACAAAAAGTGAAAATAGATACCACCAAGAGAGAACATTTCATGTATTATAATGTGAGATACCTCTCTTGGTAAGAAACCGTAAAACCTCAAAGATCAAAAACGCAATATGATATAAAAGGGAAATCCGTTTTTGATGAACTAGAGGTTGTTATGAATATTACCACAAGCTCTAGAACCTCACATGGATAAGATCCAAATAACAACCAAGAAAGGATGATGCAAAGTATGCAAAGGTTTGAGCTCCCTCGGAAAGATATGATCGAGTTACTCACTTGAGAGCCCCTCTTGATAGTACGGTTATCTATCCTATAAACCGGTCTCCCCAACTAACACCACGAGACAGGTAAGAAGGAAACCCTATCAAGATCATACCTTTTCCTTATGCATATTCCACTTGATTATGATGTAGACAGTCTTGTCCTTCTCAAGATGGAACACCTTTCTTGATTGCTCTTGTACGCACTTGCTTGATGAAGACTTGCAAGTTACTCCCCCATACAACATGGGGAAACCTTTACTTTGACCTTGTCTTCATCGATCCATGATCACCAAGGATGGCAAGATTTAAGCATGAGATCTTCTAGACATTTCACATCTTTAGCTTGCACATCATTTCTTCTTTTCTTCATTATGTTGATGCCTTGAAGGTACACCAGAGATATTACTCCATCCTATTCTTCAAGACATACTTTCCATAAGTTTAACTCTCACATGACCAATCTGTGGATCATTCTTTAAACACCTTGGTCACCACATGATCCTCTTCACTTCTTCTCCAAACCTTGAGGCCAACATATGGTTCAAGCATTGCCTATGGACAATTCCTACAAGTACAACTTGATACAAGCATTAGTCCATAGAGATTGTCATTAATTACCAAAATCACACATGGGGGCCCACATGTTCTTTCAGTTGTGAAAGCACAAGACCAAGAGAAAACCACTTTCACATGTCCCTATGGAACTTATGCTTATCGGCGTATGCCTTTTGGTTTATGTAATGCTCCTGCTACTTTTCTGAGATGTATGTCTGCTATCTTTCATGGTTTTGGTGAAGAAATTGTGGAAGTTTTCATGGACAATTTCTCTGTCTATGGGACTTCTTTTGATAATTGATTGCACAGCCTTGATAAAGTTTTGCAGAGATGTGAAGAAACTAATCTTGTTCTTAATTGGGAGAAATGCCACTTCATGGTTAATGAAGGGATTGTTCTTGGACACAAAATTTCTGAAAGAGTTATTGAAGTTGACAGAGCCAAAGTTGAAGCAATTGAGAAAATGCCTTGTCCTAGGGATGTGAAAGGTATTTGTAGTATCCTTGGTTATGCTGGTTTCTATAGAAGGTTTATTAAAGATTTCTCAAAAATTTCAAAGCCCCTTACTAATCTTCTCCAAAAATATGTACATATTTTTTTTGATGATGATTGTAAGGAAGCTTTTGAAACTTTGAAGAAAGCTTTAACTACTGCTCCTATTGTCCAACCACCTGATTGGAATTTACCCTTTGAAATTATGTGTGATGCTAGTGATTTTGCTGTGGGTGCTGTTCTTGGGCAAGGAATAGATAAAAAGTTGAATGCTATTCATTATGCTAGTAAGACTCTTGATGCTGCTCAAAAGAATTATGCTACTACTGAAAAGGAGTTCTTAGCTGTAATCTTTGCTTGTGATAAGTTTAGACCCTATATTGTTGATTCAAAAGTTACCATTCATACTGATCATGCTGCTATTAAGTACCTTATGACAAAGAAAGATGCTAAGCGTAGGCTTATTAGATTGGTGTTGCTTTTACAAGAGTTTGATCTGCATATTGTAGATAGGAAAGGTGCTGAAAAACCCCATAATTTATCTCGTTTGGAAAACATTTCTTTTGATCCTATGCATGTTAATGATAGTTTTCCAAACGAACAGTTGGCTTCAATAAAGATAAACCCGCGAGAGAGTCCTTGGTATGATGATTATGCTAAATTTATTGTTTCCAAGTATTTGCCTCCAACCTTTACAGCCCAGCAAAGAAGGAAATTCTTTTATGATCCGAGGCATTACTTTTGGGATGACCCACATCTATATAAAGAAGGAGTAGATGGTATTATGCGGAGATGTGTTCTAGAATATGAACAACAAGAGATATTGAGAAAATATCATGGCATTACGTATGGAGGACATCATGCTGGAGATAGAACCCCACAAAAAGTTTTACAATGAGGTTTTTATTGGCCAACTCTCTTCAAGGACGCAAGGAAGTTTATTTTATCATGTGATGAATGTCAAAGAGTTGGTAACATTTCTAGACCCAATGAAATGCCTATGAATTATTGTCTTGTTATTGAACCTTTTAATTGTTGGGGATTCGACTTTATGGGTCCTTTTACTCCTTCAAAAGGGTATACTCATATTCTTGTTGCTGTTGATTATGTTACAAAGTGGGTGGAAGCCATACCTACAAATAGTGCTGATGGTAAGACCTCTTTAAAAATGCTTAAAGATGTTATTTTTCCTAGGTTTGGTGTGCCTAGATATCTCATGACTGATGGAGGTTCTCATTTTATTCATGGTGGCTTTAGGAAGACCCTTGCTAAATATGATGTTAACCATAGAATTGCTTCAGCTTATTGTTGGGGTTCGTAGCATGGAAAACAAAAAATTTCTACCGCATGAACACACAATCAAGATCTAATCTATGATCAATCCGAGATCTATCTACTAGATTGTAGCAAGCAACGAGTCAATAGAGTACTAACCCTCGAAGATCCAAAGCGGTTAACGAGAGCAGATTCTCGTGGATGATGTAGTCATACACTTCCGATCTCAAGATCGCGTAGACGATCCTTCCGGCGCTGCGTTCCAACAGCGCTTCCGCAGTCGGTCACACGTTTGGTACTCGATGAAGACCTTCCTCTCCCTTGTTCCAGCAGACAGCGGAGGTTGTAGCACTCTCCTCGTGATTCCGGCAGCACGACGGTGTGGTACCGGAAGTAGAGGGGAGATCTCGCAGGGCTTCACCTTAAGTCGGAGCGAGTATGGTGGACTATGAGAGAGGCCTTGGCGATCTAGGGTTTAGAGGCACCAAGTAGAGAGGGCTAGGTCGGTGGCTAGGGATAAGGGAAAGCCCCAACTCGGCGGCTAGGCAAACCCTAGGGGCGGCGGCGACTTGGTGGAAGCCGCCGGCTAGGGCTAGGGTTTAGAGGAGAGAGGTGTAGGTAGAGGGGGCACCCCTGCCCCTTCTTTTATAGGTGGGAGGGAGGTGGCTAGGAGGAGGGAGTCCTCCTCCAAATCCTCCTCCTTGGCCGGCGGGTGGAGGGAGTAGGACTTCCTCCCTAAGTAGGTTTCCTACTCTCCCTCCACCAAGCAAACTTGCCGTTTGACTTTTCAAATTGGCGTTTGACTTTTCAAACTAGGATTTGATTTATCCCTTTATTTTGCTCAGCGATGACACCTAGTACATGATGCAACCATTCCAACTTGTTATGACACATTCATGTACCCTTCCCCTCCGGAGTGCCGGACCTTCCGGACCCTTCTAGAACATTCCCGGTGAAAACACCGGAATCATTCCCCAACTCCGAAATAGGACTTTCCTTATATGAATCTTATTATCCGGACCATTCCGGATCTCCTCGTGATATCCCGGATCACATCCGAGACTCCGAACAACATTCGGTCTCTTACTCATCATTCCATAACTACTCAACAACATCGAATCCTTAAGTGTGTCTCCCTACGGTTCGTGAATTACGCGGACATGACCGAGACACTTCTCCAATCAATAACCAATAGAGGAATCTGGAAATTCATATGGCTCCCACATATTTATACGATTACTTTGCGATCGAATGAACCACTTACATAAGATACCAATTTCCCTTTGTCTCACGATAGTTTACTTATCCGAGGTTTTGATCGTCGGTATCTCTACATACCTAGTTCAACCTCGTTACCGACAAGTACTCTTTTCTCGTTCCCATGATATGTGATCCCTTGTGAGCCAGTCACATGCTTGCAAGCTAATTGGATGACATTCCACCGAGAGGGCCCAGAGTATATCTATCCGTCATATGGATGGACAAATCCCACTCTTGATCCATATGCCTCAACCCATACTTTCCAAACACTCAATGCCACCTTTATAGCCACCTAGTTACGGTGTGGTGTTTGATGTCATCAAAGCATCCTTCTGGTGATGGTGATTAACATGATCTCATGGTCGAAGGAGTTAGGTTACTATGTATCAGAAAGCTTATAGCAAATGAACTATATTAAATGACTTGATCTTTATGCTATGCTTAACTATAGGAGTATGTCCATCACATCATTCTCCTAATGATATGACCCTGTTGTTAATAACATCTCTATGTTCATGATCAGGAAACCATGATCATATATTAATGTCACATCCCAAGATTTTCCAAATCTTGTAATGTGAAAAATAAATGAATAAAATAAAACTTTGTTGATTTTCAGGGTGAGAAGAAACTTTTTGATTCCAACTGGGAACCTTCAAACCTATTTTGATTAAGATAAATCCTAAAGGGATTTAAAAAGATAAACATTTAATAGAGGAAAAGTAAAAATATTTGGAATTACCATTTTTGGATCTTTTAAATAAAAAAGATTTGGTTTCAAATGAAAAAGGATAGAAATTTAAATAAGGATTATTTTATAAGCCAAATTAAAACTTGGCCAAGCCTTTGAAATAAAATATTTCTATTTGATAAAAATAGTAAAAGTTTATTTAAAATGAAATAATAAGGATTTAATATCCAAGTTTGTTAAAAATAAAGGTTTTTACTATTTTAATTAAACATCAAAACTTATTTATTTATTTTTAAATAAGTTTTCCAAATGTTTTACATTCTCAAAAAAAACCTACTGATTTGGTTTTGAAATTATTTAGATTGCAAATGGAGTTCTAAATAAATTAAAACCCATTTGGGTTATTAACTAATGTCCATTTTATTTAATTATAAATGGACCCTAAAATAAAAATATTATTTTTTATTTTGGGCTTTGGTTATTGTTGTTAAACAGAACCAAAATTCATTATAAGTGTGGTGAATGTTTGAATTGATTTGAATGTTTGAATGTTGTTTGAAATTCAAAACAGGAAATAGATTTGGAAAAAGATAAAACTTTCAGGAAGAAAAAAAATAGAGTCGGACTTAGCCCAGCTGGCCAAGCCCAACAGCCCAGTACCAGCCCAGCTTCCCTCTCTCCCGAAGAAAACGTTTCGCACTCAGTCTTTAACCCGTGCAGGCACTGACTGATGGACCCTCTCCCTACCTCTCTCCTTCGCTGACGAAGTGGACCCACGCGCCAGCTCACCTCCTTCTTCCTCGCGCAGACGACGCCCTGCCGTTTCCTGCCCTTTACGTCGGCGATCAATTCGCGTTAACCACGACCATTACTTCCCCTGCGACCACGTCCTTTTAATCGCCTGCGCCTCCTCTTCCTCTCCCCTCAGCTCCATGCCCTGAACGCCACCAGGCTGCCCTGAATCGAGCTCGCACTCCCACTGCTCCGACCACCGTCCCTCCTCGATTCCGGCCGAACCTCGCCACCCCTTGCCCTCCTAAGCACACGACCGTGCTCCCCACTCCCAGGCGCACCTGTCTATGCCCTCCGCTCAACCGCGGGCGCCCTTGAGCGTCGACTTTGACAACCACTGACCGCGCCGCCGCGTCTGCCTCTCTCCGGCGAAGTCCCCTGGTAAGCACAGACCGCCCCACGCCTTCTCGTTCACGCTCCCACACTCGCCACATCCTCCTGCATCTGACCATGCTCTTGTCTTGCCTTAGGGCGATCTGCAGCGTCGCCTCCGACCAGGACCAGAGCCACCCGACGCCGTTCCCCACTCCGGCGAGCAATCCTGCTAGAACCAGAGCGCCCCTCGCCAGACCAACACCGCCTCGAGCTTCACCGTGACCTCCTGAACCCGGTGAGAACCTCCCCTTCCCTCCTTGCTTCCTAGAACCGCCGCTAGCGCCACCTCCTGACCGTCGCCGCCGTCTGCCGCCGCGCAGCGCCGCCCATCGTTGACCAAGCAGTAGCGTCCATAGGATCTAGATCGGACGAACGCGATAGATCACTTAAACACCAAAGGGGTACGCGACCAGAGCCGTGCGATCTGTTTAGATCCAACGCCCCGCAGATCACGATCCGACCGAAGCGGTACCAACCAATAACATCGCGACGCGTGGCCAGTTTCGATTTAAAAACAGAATTGAAATCAGATTTGTTTGCAAATTTGAAACCCTTGTAACTTTTGATCCACACGTCCAAAAATTGCAAACTTTATATCAATGGAATTAGTGGAACAAGCCCTAGCCAACCATGCAATTTGTTTAGTAAAAAGCCTCTGGTAAAATGTTTGTTTTTGCAGAAACATTTGTATGCTTGTTTAGGTTAGAAAAATTATTCCAAAATGTTTTCAAGAATAAAATCTTTGCAAATTGGTTTGTGGTGAACTTACTGACCCTAGGAACCAACCCATGGTTTTGAAAATGGATTTGGTGAAGTTTAGGATGGATTAATTAATTTAGCCCATTTCTAGCCAAATAAAAATAATGGTTTTGTTATGAAAATGTTTTTGGAGTAAAAACTTTGGGAAAATGATTTGAATCAAACCTACTGACCCTAAACACCAAGTTTTGAGAATTATCAACTTATTTGGTGAAAGACATAAAGTTTTTGATTTGATAAAAACATTTTCCACCACATAAAATAATGAATGGATTTAAAAATGGTTTATAGACAAAACCCTTTTGCAAATGACTTTGCCACTTTGGAAAATGACCATTTTGAACCTTACAAAGTTTAGAAGCCTAGTGGAGACCATCTTTGCAAATAAAACTATCTCTTGCATGCTTGCATGCATGACCTAGTTTCTATTATTTTGTGTATGTTAATTTGTTTGATTGATTTTGGTTGGAATGCTAGTGATATTGTGTTTGCTTGTTTGATTTGTAGTGAAGTTAGAAAAGTGTGAAACTAGCAAGATCAAGAAGTGAACCAACATTCTCTACCAAAAGGCAAGTTACACTATCATTTGAAGTCCTACTATTTTCATTATACTTAGTGGATTTTGAAACATGCATGAAAAGAATTTCTATACTTATGCTATGCTACATCCTAATAGGATACCCTTATATATTCCTTAGTGAAAACAATGTAGTTGTAAAATGCTTAGCCATGCTAGATATTTTGAAAAGAGATACATGTTGAGATTTTATGAAGTTGAGAAAAGGACTTGTGTTTTATATAATAAAACAAGGACTCAATGAACCACCTGGGTGGACAAGGATACTTTGAGTTTTGGAGAAGGTGGCAACAAAAGGAACCATGTCTATGGCAATCTCTTTGTGTTGTGCTCCAAAAGAAAACCACCCAGAAACTTAGAGATTGAACATGTTTCTCTAATTGTGGCTTTCGTGTACAACCACATGCTACTTATGGCTCTAGCTTGGTCAACTACATTGGGAAGACCCATGCATTGTCTTCAGGTTACTGAAAATGAGGACCTGGAATCCTACATGGGTACTGAAGACAAGCTAGCAATGGTGTATGGGAGGACCCTCTGGAAAGACTTCGTCACGTTCTCAATCTGCCAGTACTCCATCTTGGTGAGTACCAATCCAGTGGCCACTGGTGGCAACAAGATGAGATTGTGACATGTGGGTAAAGTGTACTACTTCTGCAGAAGATAATAAAATCTAAGTACTTAGCCGTGTCCGCGGTTATGGACAATACTGAGCAACTAAAGCTTGAAGCTATGGGAAATCTCGACATTCCAATTTCTAAAATAAAAACTTTTAAGTGACAACAAAAGACTTGATGCACTTGGGGGTACCAAGGAGCTCAGGAGATTTTGATAAAACTTGATGCACTTGGGGGTACCAAGGAGCTCAAGAGATTTTTGACAAGGACTTGAACACTTGGGAATTTACCAAGGATTTCAAGGGATTTTTGATAAAGAGATTTGACAAAAGATCAAAACCATTTTGAAAAGATAGGATAAATTTTTCTTATGCAAATGAGCCTCAAACCCTACTTAGCCAAAAATGCATGTAATGATAGGATCCACTTATATTCTACATAGTAGTGAAACTTGCCAATACAATTCAAATGTATTAACCCTTGTGGCTGTAACTTGTAATGTTGCAGGTTTGATTATTTTAGAGAAGATTGATTGGATAGGATTACAAAGTCTACAACCAACATGTTTGCCTGTGGCACTTTGAATATGAAGGACCCCATGCTTATAGTTATTCCGCTGCAATGTAACATAATAGCCGAATGAGCTATGTAAGATGTAAATAAATTATGTTATTCCTGGTTATAAAGTTATGTTATGACCTTTGTTTCTTGATATTACATCTTAACTGTGGATGCTAGCTATTGATCCAGGGACTAGCATTGTAAACACAGGGGACTCTACCTTGTTTAAAGGTTGGGACCCTTACAGATGGTATCAGAGCATTGTGTTGCCTGTAGGATTTGTAGACCTAGGATTGGACAAAGACCCTTAGAAAAATAGGAGTTGTATTTGTTCCAAAACTTATTTACAAACAATCTTGTAAACTCTTCCTTCAACCATTTTGGTTTTGACTCTACATGTCATCTATTTCAACTTGATGGATAATAGCCTACCCCATGACCAAAGACTTCATCATGTGCAAAGGACTCCATCAACTCTAATAACTTCAACTTCTTCAACTCTAATGACTTCTACTTCTTCAACTCTAATGACTTCAACTTCTTCAACTCTAATGACTTCAACATCTTCAGCATATTCACCAAGGACTTCCAACTTGGATACCACTAAGGACTACAAGTGAGACAAGGAAATCTTGCTCAAGATATGGAGACTAAGGAAATGCAAAAAATAGAAGGAGTTCACTTGAAGTATTGCAACCAAGAGTTTTTCTCAAGGAAACCATGAATCTCATGCAAGAAGGAATCAACCAAGAAGGATGGAAAGATCACAAGTGAACCATATAGATAGACCACCATATATAGTAAAGTCAAACACACCAACTTATGTGGTGTAACAAAAATATTTTGTTGCCTAAGTATGTGCTTGAACTTTGTTGTTTGAGTGAAAAGTTGTTTGTGAATGCTTGCACATTGCTTGAGTAAATTGTGATGTGTGTGATTAGAATTGATTCCTTAGAAATATCTTGCCTATTCTAATCTCCATTCAACCCAAACAGATGACTACTCCAAGAGACTCCAACATCAAGGTTGATGACACCAACACCAACCAAGAGGACAGCATGAAAGAACTCATAGCAACCCAACAACAGTTGAACCAAATGACAGCTCAATTCATAGACAACACCAGTGGGGATCCAACACTGCAAGGATTTTTGGAAACTCAAGCCCAATTGATGCTTAAGGTGACTGATCAAATGATCAATATGGAAGAAAACTATTCCAAAAGAGTTTGTGACAACAAGGATGACAGAAATGTTATTCTAGATGGAGCCCCAGCTTGCATTATTTGTGGAGACAAGGATCATACTTCCAGGGAGCATGGAGATCAATGCCCCAACTGTGAAGAGAAACATCCTGTTGGCCAATGTCCCACCTCTCAAGCTACTTGCTACCTATGTGAAGGAAACAACCATGTCCCTATCCAATGCCCCATCTATTCCATTGTTGAACAAAGGAAACAAGGTGGAGTGCAACAAATGATTGCAAACTATCCAGAAGGATCCAAGTCTACCAAGAAGGTTGATGACAAAGGAAAAGGTCCACTTATACCTCCAAGCAAAACAACCCAATTCAAAGGACCAAAGAAAGGGCATATGAATTATCCAAAGAGCAATAGAAGGTCCAAGAAACATGTAGACATTCCTACCTACCAGATAACATATGAACAACATGAACTGGATGCACTCCTAGCTTTGGAGAAACCCAAAAAGCAAAAGAAGGACAAAAGCCATGTGCAATGTCATCGTTGTAAAGAAATGGGACACTACTCCAGTGAATGCCCAGAGAACCAGAAGAATAAGGAGATTGGCCAAGTATGGTGCAACAACTACAAAGAGCTAGGCCATTATGCAGCAACTTGTCCACAAGAGACACGTAAATAACTCAAAGATATCAACTGTTTCAATTGCAAAGAATCAGGACATTATGCAAGAAATTGTCCAGAAAAGATGAAGAACAAGTTAAACAAGCCTATGAAGGATCTCAACCTTGGCCCATGAGTCAAGTGTGGAAACAAAAGGACACCATGCAGATGTTTGCCCAGAGAAGTTTCCCCAAGATCCCAAGCAAGCCAATATGTAATTTAGTTTTAAAATTTTAAGGGTGGTAGTACCCTAGATGTTTTGAGCCTACTTGTAACCCTAGCCTTCCCAAATCTCGGGACGAGATTTATTTTAAGGGTGGTAGCCTGTCACATCCCAAGATTTTCCAAATCTTGTAATGTGAAAAATAAATGAATAAAATAAAACTTTGTTGATTTTCAGGGTGAGAAGAAACTTTTTGATTCCAACTAGGAACCTTCAAACCTATTTTGATTAAGATAAATCCTAAAGGGATTTAAAAAGATAAACATTTAATAGAGGAAAAGTAAAAATATTTGGAATTACCATTTTTGGATCTTTTAAATAAAAAAGATTTGGTTTCAAATGAAAAAGGATAGAAATTTAAATAAGGATTATTTTATAAGCCAAATTAAAACTTGGCCAAGCCTTTGAAATAAAATATTTCTATTTGATAAAAATAGTAAAAGTTTATTTAAAATAAAATAATAAGGATTTAATATCCAAGTTTGTTAAAAATAAAGGTTTTTACTATTTTAATTAAACATCAAAACTTATTTATTTATTTTTAAATAAGTTTTCCAAATGTTTTACATTCTCAAAAAAAAAACCTACTGATTTCGTTTTGAAAATATTTAGATTGCAAATGGATTTCTAAATAAATTAAAACCCATTTGGGTTATTAACTAATGTCCATTTTATTTAATTATAAATGGACCCTAAAATAAAAATATTATTTTTTATTTTGGGCTTTGGTTATTGTTGTTAAACAGAACCAAAATTCATTATAAGTGTGGTGAATGTTTGAATTTATTTGAATGTTTGAATGTTGTTTGAAATTCAAAACAGGAAATAGATTTGGAAAAAGATAAAACTTCTAGGAAGAAAAAAAATAGAGTCGGACTCAGCCCAGCTGGCCAAGCCCAACAGCCCAGTACCAGCCCAGCTTCCCTCTCTCCCGAAGAAAACGTTTCGCACTCAGTCTTTAACCCGCGCAGGCACTGACTGATGGACCCTCTCCCTACCTCTCTCCTTCGCTGACGAAGCGGACCCACGCGCCAGCTCACCTCCTTCTTCCTCGCGCAGACGACGCCCTGCCGTTTCCTGCCCTTTACGCCGGCGATCAATTCGCGTTAACCACGGCCATTACTTCCCCTGCGACCATGTCCTTTTAATCGCCTGCGCCTCCTCTTCCTCTCCCCTCAGACTCCACGCCCTGAACGCCACCAGGCTGCCCTGAATCAAGCTCGCACTCCCACTGCTCCGACCATCGTCCCTCCTAGATTCTAGCCGAACCTCGCCACCCCTTGCCCTCCTAAGCACACGACCGTGCTCCCCACTCCCAGGCGCACCTGTCTGTGCCCTCCGTTCAACCGCGGGCGCCCCTGAGCGTCGACTTTGACAACCACTGACCGCGCCGCCGCGTCTGCCTCTCTCCGGCGAAGTCCCTTGGTAAGCACAGACCGCCCCACGCCTTCTCGTTCACGCTCCCACACTCGCCACATCCTCCTGCATCTGACCATGATCTTGTCTTGCCTTAGGGCGATCTGCAGCGTCGCCTCCGACCAGGACCAGAGCCACCCGACGCCGTTCCCCACTCCGACGAGTAATCCTGCTAGAACCAGAGCGCCCCTCGCCAGACCAACACCACCTCAAGCTTCACCGTGACCTCCTGAACTCGGTGAGCACCTCCCCTTCCCTCCTTGCTTCCTAGAACCGCCGCTAGCGCCACCGCCTGACCGTCTCCGCCGTCTGCCGCCGCGCAGTGCCGCCCATCGTTGACCAAGCAGTAGCGTCCATAGGATCTAGATCGGACGAACGCGATAGATCACTTAAACGCCGAAGGGGTACGCGACCAGAGCTGTGCGATCTGTTTAGATCCAACGCCTTGCAAAGCACGATCCGACCGAAGTGGTACCAACCAGTAACATCGCGACGCGTGGCCAGTTTCGATTTAAAAATAGAATTGAAATCAGATTTGTTTGCAAATTTGAAACCCTTGTAACTTTTGATCCACACGTCCAAAAATTTCAAACTTTATATCAATGGAATCAGTGGAACAAGCCCTAGCCAACCATGCAATTTGTTTAGAAAAAAGCCTCTAGTAAAATGTTTGTTTTTTGCAGAAACATTTGTATGCTTGTTTAGGTTAGAAAAATTATTCCAAAATGTTTTCAAGAATAAAATCTTTGCAAATTGGTTTGTGGTGAACTTACTGACCCTAGGAACCAACCCATGGTTTTGAAAATGGATTTGGTGAAGTTTAGGATGGATTAATTAATTTAGCCCATTTCTAGCCAAATAAAAATAATGGTTTTGTTATGAAAATGTTTTTGGAGTAAAAACTTTGGGAAAATGATTTGAATCAAACCTACTGACCCTAAACACCAAGTTTTGAGAATTATCAACTTATTTGGTGAAAGACATAAAGTTTTTGATTTGATAAAAACATTTTCCACCACATAAAATAATGAATGGATTTAAAAATGGTTTATAGACAAAACCCTTTTGCAAATGACTTTGCCACTTTGGAAAATGACCATTTTGAACCTTACAAAGTTTAGAAGCCTAGTGGAGACCATCTTTGCAAATAAAACTATCTCTTGCATGCTTGCATGCATGACCTAGTTTCTATTATTTTGTGTATGTTAATTTGTTTGATTGATTTTGGTTGGAATGCTAGTGATATTGTGTTTGCTTGTTTGATTTGTAGTGAAGTTAGAAAAGTGTGAAACTAGCAAGATCAAGAAGTGAACCAACATTCCCTACCAAAAGGCAAGTTACACTATCATCTGAAGTCCTACTATTTTCATTATACTTAGTGGATTTTGAAACATGCATGAAAAGAATTTCTATACTTATGCTATGCTACATCCTAATAGGATACCCTTATATATTCCTTAGTGAAAACAATGTAGTTGTAAAATGCTTAGCCATGCTAGATATTTTGAAAAGAGATACATGTTGAGATTTTATGAAGTTGAGAAAAGGACTTGTGTTTTATATAATAAAACAAGGACTCAATGAACCACCTGGGTGGACAAGGATACTTTGAGTTTTGGAGAAGGTGGCAACAAAAGGAACCATGTCTATGGCAATCTCTTTGTGTTGTGCTCCAAAAGAAAACCACCCAGAAACTTAGAGATTGAACATGTTTCTCCAATTGTGGCTTTCGTGTACAACCACATGCTACTTATGGCTCTAGCTTGGTCAACTACATTGGGAAGACCCATGCATTGTCTTCAGGTTACTGAAAATGAGGACCTGGAATCCTACATGGGTACTGAAGACAAGCTAGCAATGGTGTATGGGAGGACCCTCTGGAAAGACTTCGTCACGTTCTCAATCTGCCAGTACTCCATCTTGGTGAGTACCAATCCAGTGGCCACTGGTGGCAACAAGATGAGATTGTGACATGTGGGTAAAGTGTACTACTTCTGCAGAAGATAATAAAATCTAAGTACTTAGCCGTGTCCGCGGTTATGGACAATACTGAGCAACTAAAGCTTGAAGCTATGGGAAATCTCGACATTCCAATTTCTAAAAGAAAAACTTTTAAGTGACAACAAAAGACTTGATGCACTTGGGGGTACCAAGGAGCTCAGGAGATTTTGATAAAACTTGATGCACTTGGGGGTACCAAGGAGCTCAAGAGATTTTTGACAAGGACTTGAACACTTGGGAATTTACCAAGGATTTCAAGGGATTTTTGATAAAGAGATTTGACAAAAGATCAAAACCATTTTGAAAAGATAGGATAAATTTTGCTTATGCAAATGAGCCTCAAACCCTACTTAGCCAAAAATGCATGTAATGATAGGATCCACTTATATTCTACATAGTAGTGAAACTTGCCAATACAATTCAAATGTATTAACCCTTGTGGCTGTAACTTGTAATGTTGCAGGTTTGATTATTTTAGAGAAGATTGATTGGATAGGATTACAAAGTCTACAACCAACATGTTTGCCTGTGGCACTTTGAATATGAAGGACCCCATGCTTATAGTTATTCCGCTGCAATGTAACATAATAGCCAAATGAGCTATGTAAGATGTAAATAAATTATGTTATTCCTGGTTATAAAGTTATGTTATGACCTTTGTTTCTTGATATTACATCTTAACTGTGGATGCTAGCTATTGATCCAGGGACTAGCATTGTAAACACAGGGGACTCTACCTTGTTTAAAGGTTGGGACCCTTACAATTAACCAACAAGCTAGTTTAACAAGAGGCTTTACTAGGGACTCTTTTATGTTTACAAATCACACAAGTATTAATGTTTCTGGCTAATACAATTATAGCATGGTATGTAAACATTTATCATAAGTATGAAGATATGATAATAACCACTTTATTATTGCCTCTTGGGCATATCTCCAACAGTCTCCCACTTGCACTAGAGTCAATAATCTAGTTTCAAACCTTTGTGTATTCAACACCTATGACTTTCTGGTGTCGTATGTACACGATTGCTAGTGGTCAACTGATCTCCGGATCTGACACTTCCAGGTCCGTGTATAATTGCATGTCTTTGCGTCTCTACGCATCACTCATTCTCTAATGAGATGGCTTTGTACAAATTTGGTCCTTTGGTGTGACCTTTAGTTCTTTGGGGTTAAAACATGTTGATAATATTGTCGTACAATAAATCTTCATAGCATTATCCCTGCTATGAACTACACCTAGTTTAATAACAAACTACTTGACACAAGTGCCCTCTTTTGCTGCTATTATAACAGTTATATACTTAGCCCTTTTGTTGTAGTATCTATCACAATATCTTAACTTTGGAACTCATCCAAATCCATTATGGAACTTATTTTCCATTATATTGTGCCACCCTTAGTTTAGATTGAGATAAACTTAATTTGTACTTTGTGACAAAACTAGTATCAATGTAGTACTTTTACAATGAACTAACCATCTATTTGTCACTTCTACAAATAATATACTCTTAGTTCTTCCAAAAGATCATAAGAATATCCTTACTATTGTCCAATGATCATCTTACGAATCATTCTGGTATATGCTCATAACATTTGGAGTATAGGACATATCTGGATTTGTACATTTCACAGTATGATTGATATAAATACTCTTTGTGATTTCATACATCAAGTATCAATCTATACTTGAATCTTTGTTTCACTTACCAAGTGTCAATACACTTGAATATATCATCAATATTGAACTCATTCAATCCTTTCTGTGCGACAAGAACCTTTCTTGTAGTTTCTATATTGAACTCATTCAATACATCATCTATGTACTTTCGGCACAACCATATTAGCGTCTATTGATGCCAAATATTTGGGTTTTGCCTAAGTCTTTCATCGGGATGAAATTCTTAATATGTGTTAATGAAAGATACATCATTTCCAATCAACAATATGTCTTCCACATAATGTATTAGAAACATGTCTTAGCGCTCCCACTTAATTTCTTGCAAATGCAAGCATCTTCATCATGTCCGACGAAATTAAACTCTTTTAATAAATTCATCATAGTGAAGATTCCAAATCCGCGATGCTTACTTCAACCATTGAAGTTTGCATATGCTTTTAGCATCCTTTGAATTAACAAAACCCTTTGGACCGTGTCATGCACACGTCCTAGGTTACCATTCTATTAGAAGAACTTGTTTTGTTTATTCAACACATAACAAAATTATATGTCGTCGTTGCTACATTAATCCGTCTAGACTAAATATCGCTTAATGAAAGATCAGATCTTGTCATAGTCAACTCTTTGAACATTGTCGTGAACTCTTTCCGGACATGTCGATAATTTCATAGATTTGAAACATCCATGTCTATTTCTTTATAGATCCAAATACGACTATAAGGTCTTGTACCTTTCCAGAGGGTATTTCAAGCTCAAAGCTTGATCTCTTGTATATGGAACTATCACGGATTTATGGCTTCAAGCCATTTGACGGAGTCAGGGCCCATCATCACTTCTTTGCATGTAGTCGGATCATTATTGTCAAATAATGATTTAACTCTCAAATCTTGGTATTTGATTGTTTACCCGACCTACTTGTTTCAATAGGAACTTAGATCTCCGTGACCACAACCTTTGAGGCACGTGAGCCATGAGCATTGTTGCTTCCTCCGGAACATTTTCCGGCGCTGCGCAACTTTGATCATCTATAGCTAAGGTTCTTTTAACTTTGTCAAAGTTCTATTGTCCTCCCACTTAACTTTTCACGGAAAATTCCTTCTCAAAGAAACTTGACGTTCTAAGCGACAAACACTTTTGTCTCCGATGTTATGGAGGAACAGTTATTTGAAATAACATACAAAGACAGGTTCATCCGACTTTGGTTGCAAACAACTTTCTTATGCATAGCATACTGTCACATCCCAAGATTTTCCAAATCTTGTAATGTGAAAAATAAATAAACAAAATAAATTATTGTTGAAAATCAGGGTGAAAAGAAACTTTGTTTCTAAATGGAAACTTAAAAATCCCATCTTGAACAAACTTTAATTAAAGTTTGAATTTAACAAAATCCAAATCAAAAGAAATGCATTCTTCATAAATGCATCTGGAAATTAAACACTTGGAAAATAAATCCAAACCCTAAAACCTAAATGGACTAAAGATCATTTCCAAGTTACTCCAAACCTGTGGTTTTGATCCATATAAAAATTTATCATCAAACATTTATAAATGATCAAGAATGATAAATAGAAATATTATAAAATCATATAAATTGGTTTCACTTAATTTGGAACCATAAATAAAATCTTATGAATTTAATAAGATATGGAAAAGTAATTTCCAAAGCTAATCAAGCACTTATCTAAAATCCATACAAAATGGTGAGAAAATAATCCTAAAATTATTTAAAAGGATAAACAATTATCAAATGAGATTTTACAAATTGGAATCACCAAGTTTGGATCTATAAATAAAAAGATATGAATTTTATAAGATAAGGAAAGAATTATTAAATAAAGAATATTTAAAGACCAAATTAAATCTTGGCCAAGACCATAAGCAAATGGAATGAATCTAATCCAAATCCAAATCCATATAAAATAAAAGGATAAAGAATTTTCCAAATAAAATGGCATTAACCATTCTATCCCTATTTTAATAAAGACAAATCTCTAATAAGAATAATTATATAATTCATGAGAAAATAGTATTTTGGAATTTACCCAAGTGGAATAAAAGTTGTTCAATTAATTTAAATAACATAAATCTTCCAAATAAAATTTAGGGAATTAAAACTATATTTAATTCCATTGGAATTAAATAAAAACCCAATTCAAATGATTTAAGGAATCATATTAAATACTTTCCAAATAATTCAAGATGAATTATTTGACACTCAAATAATCAAATAAAACCTACTGAATAGATATGGAAAGAATTAGAATTCAAATGGTTTTTAAAAAAATATTAAATCTTATTTGATTTAAAACAAGGGCCTTTTTGAATAATTAAAAAGACCCCAAAAAGAATAAAGTTTTATTCTAATTTTGACTTTAGATTATATTACTAATCAGTATTTAAACCTACACAAATTTTGGTTGAGTTTTGAATTCAAATTGTTGTTGAAATAATTAAACAAAAACCAAAACAGATTATTAGAAAAGGAAAAAGAAAAAGAATCAGGAACAAAAAAAAATGGAACGGACACAGCCCAGCCCATTAAGCCCAGTCCAGCCCACCTCTACCTCTCACCCGAGCGAAACGTTTTTCACCGCGAAAGAAACCCGCAAGGACGCTGACGCGTGGACCCCATCCCCACTCTCTCTCACTCACTGTCAAACGGGCCCTGCGACCACGTCATGGTCTTCCTCCCCGCGATGAACTCGCCTGGCAGTTTCTGCCGTTGAATGCTCGAATCAATACGCGTAAATGGCCCAGTGAATTCCCCCTGCGACCACGCATTCTTAACCGCCTCTCTCTCCCCTTCATTTCCCCTCAGACACCGCGGCAAAAGAGCCCCCAGGCCGTCCCCATTTCCGCTTACACCGCCACGGTCTCCGGCGAACAACCGCGGCAATTCCGGCCAGCCTCCTCCGCCCCTTGCCCCCTCGACCATGCTCGCTTTCTCCCCAGACCCTGGCGCATCTCCCCGTAGCGCCAGCTCGTCCCCGCGCGCCCCAGAACCTCGGCAACGACGACGACCACCGCCGCCACCGTCTGTTTTCTCTCCGACGAAGCCTCTGGTAAGAACCTGACCGCCCCTCTCTTTCTCCTTCACGCACGCATCATCACCACATCCTTGCGCATCTGACTGTGCCTTCCACTCATCTTAGCACGCTCTGTAGCCTCGCCCCCATCGACGTCTGACCGCACCCGACGCCAGGAGCACCTCCGGCGAGGAATTCCGACGACGCCCGAGCGCCCCTGCTACCCGAAGACCACCTTGAGCTTCGCCATACCCCTGCTATCACCGTGAGACCTTTCCCTTCCTCCTTTGCTTCCTGTATTCACCGCGACGCCGTAGGCAGAGCCAACGCCGCCACCTGCCGCCGCCAGCGCCACCCATCTCTGGCAAGTGTGCTGTGCGCCGTGCGATTACGATCCAATGGCTAGGATAGAAACTAGGCGAAAGGGTAAGTAGCAACCTGTGCCGTGCGATCAAGTGAAATCCTACGGTTTGTGTTAGCCGATCCGCGCGAAGAGGTATAGACGAATCAGAATATGACACGTAGCCTGGAGTTCGTTTTAAAAACAGAAACTTGTCTATTTGATGTTCCAATTTGAAAAATCCATAACTTTCAAACCACATGTCCAAATTTTGCAAATTTTATATCAATGGATTCATCAAAACAAGCCCTATCCAACCATGCACTTTGTTTAGTAAGTTGCTTCTGTTAAATTGACTGTTTTTGCAGAAACTTGTGTATGCATGTTTAGGATATAAAATTTGTCCAAAAATGATTTTGGGGATAAAATCTTTGGAAAATGGTTTGTTTTGAACCTACTGACCATAGGAATCAATTTGTGGTTTCAAAAATTTATTTGGTGAAGCAAAAGAATAAATCTTTGATTTAAACCATTTCTAGTCAAATAAAAGTATTGTTTATTTATTAAAAATGCTTTTGGGAGAAAATCTTTGAGAAATGTTTTGGAAATAAACTCTCTGACCCTAAACACAAGGTTTTATGGTTTGAAAACATATTTTGTGAAACCTATAGAATGTTGCCTTATTAAAAGCATTTCTTCACCACATAAAATAATGATTTGGTTTAAAAATGGTTTATGAAGTAAAACCTTGTGCAAATGGTTTTGCCACTTTATAAATGACCATTAGGTGTTTTCAAATGTTTATGACCCATTAGAAACCACTTTTACAAGTAAACAATCTTTTACATGCTTGCATGCATTGTTTTGTTTCCATCATTTTATGTGATGTTTTGCTTGAATGGTAGATTGAAATATTGCTTGCTTGATTAAATTGTAGTGGAACTTGAAGAGTGTGACTGTTACAAAGATCAAGGAGTGAACCTATATTCTCTACCAAAAAGGCAAGTGATGCTTCATACTTTTGTCCCATTATTTTCACTATGCATTAGTGATATTTCTAAGTAGGACTTGCATGGAATTTTTGCTAAGCATAAACTATGCCATGGGAAATCCTAGTAGATGAAACCTTAGTAGAACTTCCTAAGTTAAGATTCCTACTACCATCATGCTTAGCTTAGCTAGTATAAAACAAGGGTGGAATATATATTCATACTATGGAAAATTTCTATGTCTGTGGACTTATGTTTTGTTTAATAAAACAACTAAGTGAATGAATCACCTGGGTGGAATGGAAGGAATGGTTTGTGTTGAGTGGTCATGCAAGTCCAGTATGCTGGGAAAACTTAGGCATCACCAAGTCCAGTATGCTGGGGAAAACTTGGTGTCTCACTTGTGGATGGCCACCCAGGAACAAAGATATTTGAGATGTCAAATGTTGAGAAGCTTCAAGTGCAACCACTTGGCATTATGGGCTCTGCCTGGATCATATAGGTTGCAATAACTTAGCCAAATGTACAGTTGGTGGTAGGGGATGATAGGTTGGAACACGTCCATTCTGGTCTAAGGGAAGTCTTCTGAAAGATCTTGTCTTGGTGAAACCAAGTCTTGTGGGGAAAGTGCACAACCTCTGCAGATGGAAGAATCTAAGTACTTAGCCATGTCCCTGGAAAAGGACAACTTGAGCATCAAGACATGGAAGCTATCAAGAATCTCCTCATCCCAATTTCTAAGTTAAAAACTTGTGGTTGAACAAGGGTTGAAGGATCACCAATTTCTATTGGGAGATGCCTTGGGAAAGATTTTGTCAAGCAAAAAAAACTTAGTGTTTTCAAATGATAAGGAAAATCTATTTTGAGCAAAGCAAGCCTAAGCTCCACCTAGCCAAATGCATATAGATGATAGTTACCACTATACTACCATAGTATCACTTGCTAATACAATTCAAATGTATTGACCCTTGTGACTGTAACTTGTTATGTTGCAGGTTTGTCTGATATTAGTGAAGTTTAATGATTAGGATTACAAGTATACAACCAACATGTCTGCCTGTGGCACTTTGAAGATGAAGGACCCCATGCTATTGCTATATTCTGCTGCATTGTAATGAGATAGCCAAATGAGCTATGTAAGATGTAATAAATTATTTTATTCCTGGTTATAAAAGTTGTATTAAGACCTTTGTTTCTTGATGTTACATCTTAACTGTGGATGCTAGGTATTGATCCAGGGACTAGCATTGTAAACACATGGATCTCTACCTTATTAAAGGTTGGGAACCTTACACATACCAATGTTTAAGAAAAGACTACTTGGGTTTTATCCCAAACCATAACTTTATATGGTGTCAATTCAACAGATTATGATGAAGCTCTTTTTAGTGGAAAAACGGTAGTCTCTGAAGCTCTTAATCTTTAAAATATAATGGCATTTTATGAATTACACCTTTGATCTTACCATGTCAAACAAGGTTTAATTACATATCTCGAACGCTCCTTACTCTTATGGTGTTTCGGGACATGCAAATCCACGGAACGATTCCTTAAATCTTAGGTATTATGCTAAACTTGTAACTCAAATATCTTCCTTTATGATCTTATCATAAACTATTTATGTTCTTCTTACAATGATTTTGCACTTCATCTTGAAAGTCTTTGAACTTTTCAAATGTTTCATACTTCATCCTTATTAAGTAAATATTCATATATTCACTCAAATTTTTGGAGAAAGCATATGAAGTTGAAATCCATCGCTCTTGACTACACATAATGGACTTCATACAACAATATGTACAAGTTCCAATAAGCTAGTCATTCGTTCCCTTTTGGCCTATGAACGAAGTTTTAATTATCTCTAGGAAAGTTTCACAAGCATCATTTGATCAAAAATCAAAAGACTCCAAAATTCCATACACATGGAGTTTCTTCATGTTTTCTTTCCAATATAATTTAAACGGCGATGTCACTTCCTAAGTGATCTTTCAATCAATTTGTCTTTCGACATTTTTAGCACTAGTTTTATGGATGTGATTTCTCCAACGAGATTTGTGAATCATCCATCTTTTATGGATTACGGCAATTATTTGAACAACCCTTTTGTTCTCATAATACCTGATAAAACAAATCTTGAAGGCAAGCTTTGATGTTTAACAAGCAACACAATAACCCTTTATTTGTTCTCGATGAACATCATCACATATTGTCAACACCCGGATTTTTCAATCCTAGATGCCTGTTATGCCATACCTCGCAATCCCAGGATTACCATTTTTGCGAGACATAACAGAATTGGATACCATAGTACATCATCAATTACAAACGATACATAAGTTCTTACACAAATAGGGATCTCATGATCCAGTTCTTAATACAACATCAAGCAGCGGAATACGTAATAATAACGGTAGCGTAGGCGAAGCTCCATCTTCGGGGTCACAGGCAATGCTGACGATGGGAGATGATCCTAGTTGTCGTAACCTTCCTGGGGTCCATCTTCCAGGTACTCCTCTTCATAGTCTGGCCATGGGAATAGCTAGGGACAAAGCCATGAGTACTCTTTAAGTACTCGCAAACTAATACTAATAGGTAAAGGGGGGTTTTGGATAATAGGACACTAGGCTCTAGGGTTGTTTTGCAAAAGCCAGATTTATCTCTACTGAGTTTTAAAGCTAGTCACAATTTTATAATTCCTAGCCGGGAACTTATATTTCAATATCACAACTCTGTTGTGGTCAAGTCAAAATCTTAGTTCATTTCAAAGGTCATTTTGAAAAGTCTGACGGGGGAACAGTATGGCCACTCCAACTGTCCATAACCGCGGACGCGACTATTCGAATAGTTTGACACTCTGTAGAGATTGTACACTTTCACCACAATATTCGATACATCCGTCAGGAACAAATCCTGAATTCACCATACTCAGTATGCGGATAATCAATCCTAACCTTTCGATTACACACCCTAGTATAAGCACCTCTCCTGTGAGTTTGGCCTCCCAACCATGACCAACTGTCATCTTGGGTACTACACAGGTGGACAATCTTCACAAGGTAGCCTCAGCTCAAACCTTGGCCGTGAGGGAACTAATACTAAGGAATATAAGTTTCCAGTCAAGCCCTACCCAATATTCGGGTATTGTGGTTGTACGATAAAATTGGAATGGTATCGCATCCAGACAACCATCAGTTTTATAAAGGGCTAAGGCTCATGCCTCAACATTTTTATCACCAAAGTTCTCAAGTGTTTGGAAACACATGTCCAAAACATTTCAATAGAATGATCCATCATTCCAAGGTTTTCATAACCATTTTTCCACCAAGTATTCCCATCTAAAGTTGATCAAGTTTTATGCTTAGCACTAGCATCTACAGGTGGGGGTAGTAATGATGAGGTGTGGTAACTAGTGGAGTTTCAACTAAGTACAACCTCATGTCTTAGGCTGATGTCAAGGTTTCTAACTTAGGCCAAATTTTATGCTCTTTATGCAAGCTTCAGCATCTTTCCAAAATCTACTAGTCACTTAAATAAACTCTAAGTAAGCTTTGATAAATAAATAAAGTAAGAAGCTTGCAAGTAAAACTAGGATTGGTTTATCAAGTGGGGGTGATCACTTATGTTTAAGGCATATAGTAGGTGTAGTAACAAGTATGGGCTTGCATAGGTAAAGTATCTTGCAAGTGTTAGCTTGCACATTCACTAGCAGTCTTAGAGTTGCATAGTTACTAGCTTGCTAAAGTAGAGTGTCTTGCAAGTTTTAGCTTGCCTTGTGCAGAGCAGTGGTTGAAGTTCTCCTTGGCTTCTTCTTCGTAGTATCCTCCTTCCTCCTCGTATCCTTGGTCGGTACTAGCGTCTATAAATAAATACGAGGTACACAATCACCAAACAATACTTAACTACTTGCAATCATCACACACAAGGGTCCTATGGATGATCTAGCATCATCTCTAACATTACAAGGTTAAGGCTTGATTTACTTCCTTTGATTTTTAGAAAAGTAATTTCTACTCATTGAAAAACTACTTAAGATTTAATATTCTCCAAACCCAACATGGGATCATGTTGACACATGTCATCACCACATATTGTAGTCCATGGGAATGTGATTTAAAGTGGTGTCACAATTTAATAAGGTTTTACCCTTTTATTTTAATTAATTAAAGTGGCTAGAAATGCTTATGTAGCATTCTTTTATTCCTTGAACATTATTTCTGCAAGTAAACCTATATATTTTTATATATTCTGAAAGGTATGGTTAAATGTGATTTTTGAGAGTTGCAATCAACTCAAAAGCTATTATGGTTTAAATTTGAAAAATGTTTGAATGCAGAAAAGCTTCTGCCTTGTTATTTTTACCATGGGTGATCTATAGATCCAAATGACTTGAATCCAACGGGCTTGGATTCAGCATTCACATACCTTTCCAACAAAATTGGTTTCATTCAATTTGGTGCACTGAATCAATCTGGGTTGATTTTTGAAGTTGAGTACAGAAGTGTGTTTGAGTTGAAATAGAAAAGGTTTAATTTGACTAACTGGGCTGCGCGGGAAAAGTTACTGGGCCGGCCTGCTAAGCGCAGTGCTCCCGCGGGCTGCTTAAGTGGGTGTCCCCACTCGTCAGTGACACGGGGTTGGGCGAAGCGGTATGAGACGACGTGGATCGTTCGATCTAGTTCTAATCTAACGGCTGGGAGTCATCGTCGACGCGAGACAACTCCGGCGAGAACGAAACCTAGCGCGACCAGTGAGGGTCGCTGGGGGCTCACCGGGGTGCTGGCGAGGGTCGGCGAGGCGGGCGAACGACGAAGTCGACGACGGCGAACTCAGGGGTGGTCGCGACAGCTCTTGGGGCGGCTCCAATCGCTGGCTCCCTTCTTCTCCGGCAGCGGCAGGCTCCAGTGAAATTCCGGCGAGGTGGTGCTCACTTTGCTCTGAGAATGGTGTGGCACGATCAGTGAGGAGAGGGGAGTGAGATGGTGTGAAGAAATCGTGCGGGGGTGGTCTCTATTTATAGTCGAGCGAGGGGACCATCGGGGCGCACGGTGAGCTCGTCGGGGGCGATGTTACAAGCGACTAAAGGCATGGGAAAAGGTAGGGGACGGTGCGGTATCTCCTGGTGATGCTCAACGACATGGTCTCGAGGCATGGGGCGGTGTGGTTTGGTCTAGAACGGGCGGTGCTCTGCACGGCAGAGGCGGCGTCTTCGACGGCGGGCGGTGGCTGTACGTGACGGGGCGGCAAACGGGGATGTCTGGCGGTTTCCTGGGTCGGTGGGGATTGTGTATGCACGCGGCGAGGGAGGCGCGCGGTCTGTGGGTGATGGTCGAGGGTGGCGCTCTGGCGCACGCTCGGCATGGTCTGGGCGCGGCTTGTGCGCGTGGTCCAGGGCTTGGCAACGCTCGCGACTGGGACAGTGAGTGGCGGTGGACGGTGGGCTGCCTCCCAGACATGCTGGCTAGGCTTGCTGCTGCTCCTAGCTTGCTGTCGACTATGGGGTGGCAAGAGGGTGCTCGGCTATTCACCATTGATGACATTGGCAAGCTCACAGTGGTGCTAGTGCCTGGCTAATCTTCCTAGATGATCTACTGAGTTGTGTGTGAGCTAAATGGGGAACCAGTTAGGCAAGAATCACTGCTCACAATAGTGTTTGATGTTTGTTTGATTTGTGTCTGCAACCTGTTTGATGAAATGGCCGCATGAAATCAAGTTTTGAATTTTGAATTGATTTTTGGTGGGTTTGCTATATTGGTGCTGGTGAGTCTGCAGATGCTTGGGTTTTGAAAATTGAGCTTGTTTGAATAGTTTTTGAAAAAGTGGGATCTTCCCATATGATAAAGATTCAATTTTGAATTGTCATTTAAACTATGCATTTGAAAGTTTTTGGATAATCACAAAGTGGGCCTTGATACTTTGTTATGAGTAAATTCAAGGGGTGCAAAGATCCAGAAAAGTTTCTGTTAGATTCTGAAAGTTTGAGACAGCCAAAGTAGGCATGTGAGTTAAATTGGTCAAAGTGACCATTCATTTCATATATGTGTTTTGATTTACTTGTCTTTAGGAAAAGTGTGGGAAATGTTTTAGATGATGTTTATCTCACCTAAGAAACATTTTACAAGCAATGGAACAAACAAACAAGGTGGTTTTAAAGGATTTCAAAATCCATGCATACACATATGCATGCATTCATGATTTCATTTAGAAAAGTTTTTGTTAACCCTAATTTTGATAATTAGAATTTGATGATCCAAGCTTAGTATTTTTGGGATGTTACAAACCTTCCCCCCTTAAACAAAATCTCGTCCCGAGATTTGAAAAAGGATGAAAAGATTACCTAGGATTTGAAGAGATCGGGAAACTCCGTCCTGATGTGATCTTCGTGCTCCCAGGTAGCTTCCTCTTCTGTATGGTTGCTCCACTAAATCTTGAGAAACTTGATGCTTCGGGTTCGGGTAGTTCGAAAGGCTTCCTCCAAAATGCGGATGGGTACTTCGGGATAGGTCAGGTCATCGTTGATCTCTATGGTCCGATGATCGATATTTTTGAACACTTCGGTCTTTTCGGGGACTTCGAGACATTTGCGAAGTAACGAGATATGGAACACATTGTGCACAGCTGACATCCCTTCAGTTAGTTCCAATTGATACGATACTTCTCCTCGATGGTTCAGAATTTTGAAAGGTCTGATATATCTGGGGGCTAGCTTTTCTTTGAGTTGGAATGCTGCATTCCCTTCAATGGCGACACTTCCAGATAAACAAAATATCCTATATTGAAGGCGAGGTCTCGACGTCTCTTGTCGGCGTAACTCTTCTGTCGGGATTGGGCGGTCTTGAGGTGCTCACGAATCTTGTGAACCTTCTCTTCTGCTTCTCGGAGGATGTCGGGTCCGAAAATCTGACTCTCTCCTACTTCCGACCAGTTCAAAGGGGTGCGAAACTTTCTTCCGTACATGAATTCAAATGGGGCCATTTGCAAACTGGCTTGGTAACTATTGTTGTAGGAAAATTCTGCAAATGGCAGACAGTCTTCCCACTTGGATCCATATTCTAGCACACAGGCTCTCAGCATATCTTCGAGTATTTGGTTTACTCGCTCTGTTTGTCCATCGGTCTGAGGGTGATACGCGGTACTGAAATCTAGGCGGGTTCCTAAACCTTCTTGGACTTTCTTCCAGAATCTCGAGGTAAACTGAGTTCCTCGATCCGATACTATATTCTTGGGGACTCCGTGCAAACTGATGATTCTAGCGATGTACAACTCCGCTAGCTTCGAACTCTGATAGGTGGTTTTGACGGGCAAGAAATGGGCGACTTTGGACAATCTGTCCACTATGACCCAAATAGAGTCATTTCCCTTACTAGAAGTAGGTAGTCCAGTGATAAAGTCCATTCATACGGAATCCCATTTCCATTGCGGAATTTGCAAAGGTTGCAACAATCCAGCGGGTCTTTGATGTCCTGCCTTGACTCGCTGACATATATCACACTTGGCGATATAGCTTCCGATTTCTCTCTTCATCTTATGCCGCCAAAATTGCTCTTTCAAATCTTGATACATCTTAGTTCCTCCAGGATGGATAGAATAAAGAGTATCATGAGCCTCCTTCAAGATAACTTCTTTCAACTCCGAATCTGCTGGTACACAAAGGCGTCCTTTGTACCACAGAACTCCTTCTTCGTCCTCGGTGAATCTGGGTACCTTGCCTGTACCGATACGACGCTTGATTCCGTCGATACTGGCATTTCCCTTCTGTGCCTCTTTAATCTGAATGATCAAAGTGGGTTGAAGTTCTATGCTAGCCAAAAATCCTTCACTTACTAATTCCATTCGAAAATCTTCCATCTCCTTGTGCAAACTTGGCTGCTCCTTCAAAATCATGGAGTTCAAGCGGCATGGCAATCTGCTAAGGGAATCTGCTACCACGTTGGCTTTACCCGGGTGATAGTGAATGTCCAGGTCGTAATCTTTGATTAGCTCAATCCATCTTCTCTGCCTCATATTCAACTCCTTCTGAGTGAATATATACTTTAGGCTCTTGTGATACGAATAAATCTCACAACGGTTTCCCATTAGGTAATGTCTCCATGTATTCAGGGCTAGGACTACGACTGCGAGTTCAAGGTCATGGGTTGGATAGTTTTGCTCGTGTTGCTTCAATTGTCGAGATATATAAGATATAACTTTGCCTTCTTGCATTAGCACACATCCGAGACCAATCTTGGATGCGTCACAACACACATCGAAGGGCTTCGTGATATCCGACATGATTAAGATTGGGGCTGATATCAATCTCCTCTTGAGTTCTTGAAAACTCGCTTCACACTTGTCTGTCCATTCAAACTTCTTGTCCTTCTTCAGTAATTGGGTCATGGGTCTGGCGATACTCGAAAATCCTTCTACGAATTTGCGGTAATATCCCGCCAATCCGAGAAAAGCACGAACTTGGGTTTGAGTGGTTGGGGCTTGCCAATCTTCTACGTCTTTCACTTTGGCAGGGTCAACGGCAATTCCTCCGGCTGATACAATGTGACCAAGGAATCCTACCTCCTGTAACCAGAATTCACATTTGCTAAACTTTGCATATAGCTGATGCTCTCTAAGGGTTCCAAGAATGGTCCTTAGGTGTAGCTCATGTTCTTCTTCTGATTTGGAATAAATCAGAATGTCATCGATGAAAACAACGACAAACTTATCCAGGAAGTCCATAAAAATCTTATTCATGAGGTTCATGAAATAAGCGGGGGCATTGGTTAATCCAAAAGACATGACTGTATACTCGTACAATCCATATCTGGTGGTAAAGGCAGTCTTTGGAATATCCTCTGCACGAATTTTGAGTTGATGATAGCCAGTTCTAAGATCAATCTTAGAAAACACCTGGGCACAAGTCAAATGATCAAACAAATCTTCTATCTTGGGCAAGGGGTACTTGTTCTTGATGGTGACATCATTCAACTTCCGATAATCCATACACAAACGGTTACCTCCATCTTTCTTGTCCACAAATAAGACAGGTGATATCCATGGTGACGCACTTGGTTGAATCAATCCAATTTCTAGCATGGAATCCAGTTGCTTCTTCAGCTCTGCTAGTTCCGACGGGTTCATACTATAGGGTCTCTGGGCTATGGGTCCAGTTCCGGGGATTAGTTCTATGATAAACTCGATATCCCGATCTGGGGGCATACCGGGCAAAACATCTGGAAATACATCGGGGTATTCACAGACTATCTGGACTTGGTCAATGGTAGGTTGGGCTAGACTCTTGTTACACTTGAATTGGCGAGGTAAGGTTTCAGATATATGCTCGACTGTTATTCCGGTGGTACTGGTCATGGTGATGGCTTTCTTAGCACAGTCAATCAATCCCTTATGTTTGGACATCCTATCCATTCCTAGTACTACTTCCAAACCTTTAGTTCCGAGTACTATTAGATTAGCATAAAAATCTATGCCATGGATTCAGATAGGGACGGCTTTGCAAATTTGCCTAGCCTTGGAGGTTGATCCTGGAATTTGCACAATCATAACATGCTTCAGTTTGGTTGGTTGAATTTTACTAGTGCAGGCAAATTCTTCGGTCACAAATGAATGCGAGGCACCAGAGTCAAACAACACTCTTGCAAGTACTGAATTAACAGAAAACATACCCAGCACGACGTCTGGCGCTTCCTGAGCTTCTTCAGCATGCATGAGAAAAAGACGGCCATTACGGTTGAGTGAATTCCCTGGGGAAAATCTTCTCCCTGGCTGAACACGACGCTGCTGCTGAGCTGGGACAGTGGCATTGGGGGCTGTAGCGTTCTTCTTGTTGAGGCACTTGTTGGAATAGTGGCCTTTATTTCCACAGTCATAACAGGTCACTTGTGACTTGTCCTTGGCTGCGACAGGCACAACATTGCTTCCAGTCCTCAGGGCAGTGTTGGGGTTGGCGGTAGCATTGTTGGTGTTGAACTTGGGTGGGGCATGGGTGAAATGGCTAGAGTTGCCGGGGTTGTTGTGATTTCCTCCGGGTCTAGGGTTTCCACGGTTGGGGTAGGTCGGACGGGTCATAGGGGGTCTATTGGTTCTTGGGGCAAATCCTGGAGATGGGTTGGGGCGATACTTTGGGGTCTGATGGGTTCCTGGCTGATGCATCATGCGACGCTTGCGGTTCTCATTGGCTTGGTTGATCTTTCCTTCCATCTGGATAGCAGAGTCGACAAGGGCTTCAATATCAGCAAAGGGGATATTGACTAACATCGTCTGCATCTCGTCATGCAGACCATTCAGGAATCTTTCTTTCTTCTTGGCTTCGGTGTCTATCTCGTCCGGGGCATACCTAGCTAATGACAAAAATTTGTCACGGTATTCCACTACAGTCATCCTTCCTTGCTTTAGCTCTCTGAACTCGTCTCTCATTCTCTTGATCAAACCTGGTGGCACATGGGTTCTGCTGAACTTGACCTTGAATTCCTCCCAGGTCATCATCTGGCCTCCGATCATTGCACGAACACTGTTCCACCATGCCCTGGCATCTCCGGCTAGATAATGGGTGGCGAACAAGACTTTCTCGTTGGCTTCCACTCCGGCGACTTCTAAGTTGTTTTCCATGGTTTGCAGCCAATCATCTGCATCTAGGGGTTCTTCTGACTTGGTGAAAACGGGTGGGTTAGTATTCTGGAAATTCTTGAGCTTAGATCCATGGTTGTCCTGATTTCCGTGGCCTTGGTTGTTGTGGGCTAGCTGGGCTATCTGTTGCAGAGTGGCTAGGTTGGCTTGACGTTCCGCTCTTTCAGCTTCGCGGTCAGAAGTCAACATTTGCAGGATCTGCAACATCGGGTCCGGGGCTGAACCACTTCCTTCACGTGGCATCTGAAGATTGATATAGATCATGAGAAAAGAGGAAAATTTCTAAGGTTTTGGGTCTTTGAAAAAGTTTTTAGAGTTTGACTCAGGTTTTTCTAGCAACTTGCTTTTTCATTCATTCATTCATAGCACACAGTACAACACACACCACAACAAAGAAAAACAGATGGTTTTAAGAACCATTCTGGAAACTACGATACAGTGGGACCGACTACTACTCACTATGCTAGTGCTTAGTGCTACTACTCCTCGGAGTCTGTGGCTTCATCATCTTCATCATCATCGATGAAGGCGAAATCATCCTCATCAGTGAAGAAGTCCATGGCCTGATCCTCCAGAAAATCATCGTCATCGCTGAGATAAGAGTAAGGGTCTCCACGAAGATCCTCTCCGGCATTCTCCCTTTCCTCCAACTACATGTCTCTCTCGTGGATGGTCTCCTCCAGAGATGAGATGCGGTGGCGAAGACGGGCAATAATGCGCTCCTTTTTGTCGAGCTGACGGCGGCGAGACTTGCGATCCTTTGCTAGCATGGCTATGGTCTGATCCTTCGTCTTGATGATGGCAGACTTGTGGTTGCAGTAGTCACAACAGTTGTCCAACTCTTGCTGACGATCATACATCATGAAGCTAAGGTTGTCCAATTGAGTCTTCAGCTCGGGGTGGTATGGGGCTTCCAGTGGTTGTCCATTTGCATCACGCCTTGGGCAAAACTCAAAGTGAGTACCCTTGATCTGATTGATGCTCTGCCCACACAGACGGGAAAGAGCTTCCTGCATTGCTCTGGCAAGTCCATCGAGCCAGTTGTTTTCCCTCAAGGTAAACTGAATTCCCTCCGCAGTGGGAGGTTCAATCTTTCCTCAGAGACTTGCAACAATTAGCCACTGCAGATCTTCTCCTCCTTGATCATTGAGCTGAGCTCCAAAGAACTCGGGGTGCGGACGCTCCAGAAGTTCCGAAAGCTGATCCAGATCCCTCTCAAAGATAAGGTCTCCTCCATTCCCAAGTTGGTAAAACTTGCTGTACTTCACGTCCATCTATAAAAATAGAGGATGAGTACATTAGCAGCGTGATCAAGTGTGTCAAAATTTTATGTATTTTGCAAGAGTTTTTGAGGAACATGAATTTTTATGAAAGAATCAAAGAGATAAGAATGAGAATAAGTTTTTGTAAATATTTTTTTCTTTGGTTTTGAAACTAAGTTTTTGATTCAAACGTCCAGTCTAACTAGGGTCTCTTATGGTCAGGATGGCTCTGATACCAACTTGTCAACACCCGGATTTTTCAATCCTAGATGCCTGTTATGCCATACCTCGCAATCCCAGGATTACCATTTTTGCGAGACATAACAGAATTGGATACCATAGTACATCATCCATTACAAACGATACATAAGTTCTTACACAAATAGGGATCTCATGATCCAGTTCTTAATACAACATCAAGCAGCGGAATACGTAATAATAACGGTAGCATAGGCGAAGCTCCATCTTCAGGGTAACAGGCAATGCTGACGATGGGAGATGATCCTAGTTGTCGTAACCTTCCTAGGGTCCATCTTCTAGGTACTCCTCTTCATAGTCTGGCCATGGGAATAGCCAGGGACAAAGCCATGAGTACTCTTTAAGTACTCGCAAACTAATACTAATAGGTAAAGGGTTTTTTTGGATAATAGGACACTAGGATCTAGGGTTGTTTTGCAAAAGCCAGATTTATCTCTACTGAGTTCTAAAGCTAGTCACAATTTTATAATTCCTAGCCGGGAACTTGTATTTCAATATCACAACTCTGTTGTGGTCAAGTCAAAATCTTAGTTCATTTCAAAGGTCATTTTGAAAAGTCTGACGGGGGAACAGTATGGCCACTCCAACTGTCCATAACCGTGGACGCGGCTATTCGAATAGTTTGACACTCTGCAGAGATTGTACACTTTCACCACAATATTCGATACATCCGTCAGGAACAAATCCTGAATTCACCATACTCATTATGCGGATAATCAATCCTAACCTTTCGATTACACGCCCTAGTATAAGCACCTCTCCTGTGAGTTTTGCCTCCCAACCATGACCAACTATCATCTTGGGTACTGCACAGGTGGACAATCTTCACAAGGTAGCCTCAGCTCAAACCTTGGCCGTGAGGGAACTAATACTAAGGAATATAAGTTTCCAGTCAAGCCCTACCCAATATTCGGGTATTGTGGTTGTACGATAAAATTGGAATGGTATCGCATCCAGACAACCATCAGTTTTATAAAGGGCTAAGGCTCATGCCTCAACATTTTTATCACCAAAGTTCTCAAGTGTTTGGAAACACATGTCCAAAACATTTCAATAGAATGATCCATCATTCCAAGGTTTTCATAACCATTTCCCACCAAGTATTCCCATCTAAAGTTGATCAAGTTTTATGCTTAGCACTAGCATCTACAGGTGGGGGTAGTAATGATGAGGGGTGGTAACTAGTGGAGTTTCAACTAAGTACAACCTCATGTCTTAGGCTGATGTCAAGGTTTCTAACTTAGGCCAAATTTTATGCTCTTTATGCAACCTTCAGCATCTTTCCAAAATCTACTAGTCACTTAAATAAACTCTAAGTAAGCTTTGATAAATAAATAAAGTAAGAAGCTTGCAAGTAAAACTAGGATTGGTTTATCAAGTGGGGGTGATCACTTATGTTTAAGGCATATAGTAGGTGTAGTAACAAGTATGGGCTTGCATAGGTAAAGTATCTTGCAAGTATTAGCTTGCACATTCACTAGTAGTCTTAGAGTTGCATAGTTACTAGCTTGCTAAAGTAGAGTGTCTTGCAAGTTTTAGCTTGCCTTGTGCAGAGCAGTGGTTGAAGTTCTCCTCGGTTCTTCTTCGTAGTATCCTCCTTCCTCCTCGTATCCTTGGTTGGTACTAGCATCTATAAATAAATACGAGGTACACAATCACCAAACAATACTTAACTACTTGCAATCATCACACACAAGGGTCCTATGGATGATCTAGCATCATCTCTAACATTACAAGGTTAAGGCTTGATTTAATTCCTTTGATTTTTAGAAAAGTAATTTCTACTCATTGAAAAACTACTTAAGATTTAATGTTCTCCAAACCCAACATGGGATCATGTTGACACATGTCATCACCACATATTGTAGTCCATGGGAATGTGATTTAAAGTGGTGTCACAATTTAATAAGGTTTTACCCTTTTATTTTAATTAATTAAAGTGGCTAGAAATGCTTATGTAGCATTCTTTTATTCCTTGAACATTATTTCTGCAAGTAAACCTATATATTTTTATATATTCTAAAAGGTATGGTTAAATGTGATTTTTGAGAGTTGGAATCAACTCAAAAGCTATTATGGTTTAAATTTGAAAAATGTTTGAATGCAGAAAAGCTTCTGCCTTGTTATTTTTACCATGGGTGATCTATAGATCCAAATGACTTGAATCCAATGGGCTTGGATTCAGCATTCACAGACCTTTCCAACAAAATTGGTTTCATTCAATTTGGTGCACTGAATCAATCTGGGTTGATTTTTGAAGTTGGGTACAGAAGTGTGTTTGAATTGAAATAGAAAAGATTTAATTTGAATAACTGGGCTGCGCGGGAAAAGTTACTGGGCCGGTCTGCTAAGCGCAGTGCTCCCGCGGGCTGCTTAAGTGGGTGTCCCCACTCGTCAGTGACACGGGGCTGGGCGAAGCGGTATGGGACAACGTGGATCGTTCGATCTAGTTCTAATCTAACGGCTGGGAGTCATCGTCGACGCGAGACAACTCCGGCGAGAACGAAACCTAGCGCGGCTAGTGAGGGTCGCTGGGGGCTCACCGGGGTGCTGGAGAGGGTCGGCGAGGCGAGCGAACGACGAAGTCGACGACGGCGAACTCAGGGGTGGTCGCGGCAGCTCTTAGGGCGGCTCCAATCGCTGGCTCCCTTCTTCTCCGGCAGCGGTAGGCTCCAGTGAAATTCCGGCGAGGTGGTGCTCACCTTGCTCTGAGAATGCTGTGGCACGATCAATGAGGGGAGGGGAGTGAGATGGTGTGAAGAAATCGTGCGGGGGTGGTCTCTATTTATAGTCGAGCGAGGGGACCGTCGGGGCGCACGGTGAGCTTGTCGGGGGCAATGTTACAAGCAGCTAAAGGCATGGGCAAAGGTAGGGGACGGTGCAGTGTCTCCTGGCGATGCTCAACGACATGGTCTCGAGGCATGGGGTGGTGTGGTTTGGTCTGGAACGGGCGGTGCTCTGCGCGGCAGAGGCGGCGTCTTCGACGGCGGGCGGTGGCTGTACGTCACGGGGCGGCAAACGGGGATGTCTGGCGGTCTCCTGGGTCGGTGGGGATTGTGTATGCACGCGGCGAGGGCAGCGCGCAGTCTGTGTGTGATGGTCGAGGGTGGCGCTCTGGCGCACGCTCGGCATGGTCTAGGCGCGGCTTGTGCGCGTGGTACATGGCTTGGCAACGCTCGCGGCTGGGACAGTGTGTGGCGGTGGACGGTGGGCTGCCTCCCAGACATGCTGGCTAGGCTTGCTGCTGCTCCTAGCTTGCTGTCGACTATGGGGTGGCAAGAGGGTGCTCGGCTATTCACCATTGATGACAATGGCAAGCTCACAGTGGTGCTAGTGCCTGGCTAATCTTCCTAGATGATCTACTGAGTTGTGTGTGAGCTAAATGGGGAACCAGTTAGGCAAGAATCACTGCTCACAATAGTGTTTGATGTTTGTTTGATTTGTGTCTGAAACCTGTTTGATGAAATGGCCGCATGAAATCAAGTTTTGAATTTTGAATTGATTTTTGTTGGGTTTGCTAGATTGGTGCTGGTGAGTCTGCAGATGCTTGGGTTTTGAAAATTGAGCTTGTTTGAATAGTTTTTGAAAAAGTGGGATCTTCCCATATGATAAAGATTCAATTTTGAATTGTCATTTAAACTATGCATTTGAATGTTTTTGGATGATCACAAAGTGGGCCTTCATACTTTGTTATGAGTACATTCAAGGGGTGCAAAGATCTAGAAAAGTTTCTGTTAGGTTCTGAAAGTTTGAGACAGCCAAAGTAGGCATGTGAGTTAAATTGGTCAAAGTGACCATTCATTTCATATATGTGTTTTGATTTACTTGTCTTTAGGAAAAGTGTGGGAAATGTTTTAGATGATGTTTATTTCACCTAAGAAACATTTTACAAGCAATGGAACAAACAAACAAGGTGGTTTTAAAGGATTTCAAAATCCATGCATACACATATGCATGCATTCATGATTTCATTTAGAAAAGTTTTTGTTAACCCTAATTTTGATAATTAGAATTTGATGATCCAAGCTTAGTATTTTTGGGATGTTACACATATTCTTTTGCTAGTTACTTAGGCCATTGTAGTTCATGAATTCTGTTGTTTCGTATGACGATTCATACCAACAAATTCAGTATCCAATACTTAAGAACCACATTATTTAACAAGCAAAGAATATAGCCATAACACGTATATCCTTTATATACCTAAACTGAACAATTCTAGTCTTTTCTTTTCTGCCATATATTTATGAGATTCTCTTTCAGTATTTCTTTTTCTGTTTGAAAGAATCTATCAACATCAATAGTGGAGCCATACACATGACCCATAGTCCAAGCGTGTATAGTTAAATACCAATGTCTTTGGACTTGCACTTTGAAGTAGATTACCATCATCAAAAGTTTGGTGTTCTTTCAAATTCCTTTCTTTAGTAATCTCTTGGTGTAGTAAACATTTTACCTAGATCAAATATTCACCCTTTATCATGGAATTATCCATGATCAAGCTACTTTTAGCTTATAACGGTGAATCGCGAGTATAATGTTGCTCTCCAAAACCTTTTGGAGGATTAGGACAACTAGTGTCTCCAACCTTTTGCAAATTCTCATCAAATATGAGAACATGACTTTTGCCATATTATACTCTGTCATGTTGCAAGCAAAACTTCGTTTCAGATATCATAATATCTTCCACACATCATGGTTTCTGAAACAACTCTATCAGATCCTAGATAACCTTGATATTAAGACAATCCTTTCAATATCAAGAATCATGGAGACAAACATGATACTCATACACTAACACTTGGAATTGTCACTCTTGATTTAATACCAATTATTAAACTTCATGGAGTAACCGGAACTTACTGAAAGTTTGCAATAGGACTTTTAAACTTTAGATTAACACTTCAAAACAATACGATACCAGTTCGTAAAGTAACTAACCAGAATTCTATAGTTCTATCATCTCAATTATAACTAAGCGCAAGGTGGTAAACGGATGCCAATGACTACAACAATTATGCAAATTCACTTGATTTAATTTATGATAAATAGTGTTCATCTTTTAATTATATTGCCGTTGAACTCCCACTCAAAACAATATCCCTCACATTGTTTTACCGATCACACGAACCAAATCCACCACATCAAAACCGATCATCACGAGAGTTGATGTAGCTTCAATGGCGAACAATAATCATGTTCATCATATCTACTATATGACTCATGCTTTACCTTTCGGTGATCCGTGTTCCGAGGCCATGTCTGTACATGCTAGGCTCGTCAAGATCAAACCTTAGCTTCCGCATGAGCAAATCTGGCTTGCTCACGTTGTATACACTCGCAGAATCTAACACACCCGATCATCACGTGGTACTTCGAAACAACGAGCTTTAGCAACGGTGCTTACTAAGGATGAACACTTTAAAACTTGAAATTGTGTGCTTGAGGGATCATCTTATAATGCTATCGTCGTGAACTAAGCAATACAAGATGCATAAAAGGATAAACATCACATGCAATTCATAATATGTGATATGATATGGCCTTTCTTCTTGTGCTTCCGATCTCCATCTTCAAGCACGAACATGATCTCCATCATCACCGGTGTGGTGTCAAGGTCAATGGCGCCGCTTCATGGTTGTCGTCCACTAGCATCAACTATTACAACTTCTTTGAATAGACATGCAGGTCTTAACGGAATTTAAAGACAACCATATGGCTCCTGCCGGTTGCCAACTTACAATAAGGAACATTGCATACATCATATATAATCACAATCATGGCCATATCACATCACAGCACACCCCTGCAAAACAAAGTTAGACGCCTCTAATTTTCTTTGCATGTTTTACGTGGTTTGGGGCTTTCAATAAGTGTCGTTCTAACTTTCGAACAAGAACCACAACATTGATACTAGTATTGTCAATCACCCGTTGTAAATTGAATCTTAACTATGTTGGGAGAAACAGGCACCCTCAAAGCCACTTATGCAATACAAGTTGCATGTCAAGCATGGAGAAAGTCTCATGAACGATGTCATGTAAGGTTAGCCCGGGCCGCTTCATCCCACCATCCCGCAAGATGCAAAGTACACAAGAAGCAATCGACAACAAACGCATCAACGCCCACAATGACCATTGTGTTCTACTCGTGCAACAGATCTACATATAGACACGGCTCTGATACCACTGTTAGGGTTCGTAGCATGGAAAACAAAAAATTTCTACCGCATGAACACACAATCAAGATCTAATCTATGATCAAGCCAAGATCTATTGTCACATCCCAAAATTTTCCAAATTTTGAAATGTGAAAAATAAATAAACAAAATAAAAAATTGTTGATTTTTAGGGTGAGAAGAAACTTTTTGATTCCAGTTGGAAACATCCGAACCTATTTTGATCAAATAAATCCTAAAAGGATTTAAAAAGATAAACAAATAATAAATAAAGTTATAATAGTTGGAATTACTATTTTTGGATCTTTTAATAAAAAGATTTGGTTTTCAAAAGAAAAGGTAGAATTATAAATAAAGATTATTTTTATAGAGCCAAATTAAATCTTGGCCAAGCTTTTGAAATAAAATATTTCTATTTGATAAAAAGAATAAAGGTCTATTTAAATAAAATAATGAGGATTTATTAATATCCAATTTTATTAAAGTAAAGGCCTTTCATTTTTAATTAAACACTAAAACTTGTTAATTTATTTTAAATAAGATTTCCAAGTGTTTTATATTTTCAAATGAAACCTACTGAAAAGGTTTTGGTTTGTTTTATATTTCAAATAGAGATTTAAAATAAATAAAATCCTATTTGAATTGATGACTAAGGACTTTTATTTAATTACTAATGGATTCTAAAAAGAATAAATTATTTTTGTTTTGGACTTTGGTTTGTGTTGTTAAACAGAACAAAAAATTATACAAAGTTTGGTGGTGGTTTTGAATTGAATTTGAGTGTTTGAATTGTTTGAAAAAAATCAAATAGAAAATCAAATGGAAAAAGAAAAAGCAATCTGTATAAAAAAAGAGAAACAGACCCATCCCAGCAACAGCCCAGCAACGCAGCCCACCATCTCTCCCCACTGCGAATCATTTTTCACTGAGAAATCAACCTGCAGAGACGCTGACGAGTGGCCCCATCTCCCTCTCTCTCTCCCTCGCTGACAGATATGCCCACGCCACCTCAGCATCGTCTCCACCACGACCTTGTCGCCCTGCCGTTGCTGCCTTTGATTGCGATGATGAATTCACGTTATTTCTGCTGTTATACCTCGCCGTGACCACGCCCATTTAATCGCCCCTGTCTCCTCTCTCTTTCCCCCCAAACAGCGCCTCCCCTCTGCCCCTAGGCTGCTCCGATTTTGAGCTCAAGCTTCCCTGTCTCCGACGACTTCCCCGGCCAATTCCGGCGCCGTCCAGCCGCCCCTCTCCTTTCTCTGCATGCGAGCCTGTTTCCCACCTCCTGGCACATCTCCTCGTGCCACTCGTTTGCCCGCGCTCGCCCCAAAGCGTTGGCAAGGACAAGCTCAACTCGCCACCGCCATCTGCCATTGCTCCGGCGACCTTTTCCCGGTAACTCCGACCGCCCCAAGCTCTCATGTTGACACTCCCGTACTCCCCATGCTTGTACGCATCTAATGCCCTTCCGTTTGCCTCGGCATGACCTCTAGCCTTGCCCCCGTCGACGACCAGAGGAACCCGACGCAGACAAGCACTCCGGCGAGGAATTCCAGTCGCATCTGAGCGCCCCTCGCCAAGACGACCGCACGTTGAGCTTCGCCAACCCCCTGCGAGCATGGTGAGCACCCCCATTACCTCCCTTGCGTCCTGTATCGCCGGCACCACCGCGAGCAGAGCGTGCTCCACCAGTCGCCGCCGCCAGCGCCGCCCATTCCTGGTCAACCTCACAGCAGCCGTTGGATCATCATCTAGTGGCTATGATATAACAGCTTAGCGAAGAGGTATTAATTGATCTACACCGTGTGATCTAAATGAGATCCTACGGTCTGTAACAGTCATCCAAACGAAATGGTACCGGCCAATAGAATTGCGCCACGTGGACATGGTTTAGTTTAAAACAGAATTTTGAATCTGAATGATATGCAAACTTGTAAAATTCATAACTTTAAATCTACACGTCCAAATTTTGCAAATTTTATATCAATGGAATCAGTAGAACAAGTACTTTGCAACCATGCACTTTGTTTAATGATTCGCTTCTGGAAAATTGGTTGAAATTGCAGAAACATGTGTAGGCTTATTTTGAATATAAAAATTGTTCTATATATAATTTTAATGTGAAATCTTTGCAAAATGGTTTGTTGTGAACCTACTGACCCTAGGAACCAACTTATGGATTTAAAAATGTATTTTGTGAAGTTAGGGAATAAATAATTGAGTTAGCTCATTTCTAGTCAAATAAAAATATTGATTTTGTTTTAGAAATGATTTTGAGTAAAATCTTTGGGAAATGATTTGATTCAAACCTTCTGACCCTAAACACCAAGTTTTGTGAATTAACAACTTATTTGATGAACAATATAAAATTATTGCTTTGCTAAAAGCATTTTCAACCACATAAAATAATGAATTGATTTAAAAATGGTTTTTAGATAAAACCTTTTGCAAATGGTTTGACCACTTTATTAAATGACCACTTTGAACCTTATAATGTTTAGAGCCTAGTAGAAACCACTTTTGCAAATAAAACTATCTTTTGTATGCTTGCATGCATGACCTTGTTTTTGTTATTTTATGTGTGACAAATTGTTTGAATGTTGTATTGAATATGTGTTTGTTTGATTGAATTGTAGTGAAGTTAGAGGAGTGTGATATTTGCAAGATCAAGAAGTGAACCAACATTCTCTACTAAAAAGGCAAGTGACACTATCATCCAAGTCCTACTATTTTCATTATACTTAGTGGATTTTTGAAACATGCATGATAAGATTTACTATATTTTATGCTATGATAAATCCTATTAGGATACCCTTATATATTCCTTAGTGGAAACATTGTAGTTGTAGTATGCTTAGCCCTGCTATATATTGGGATGGGATACATGTTATGAATATATGAAGAGTTGAAAAGACATAAGTTTTATATAATAAAACAAGTACTCAATGAACCACCTGGGTGGACAAGGATACTCAAACTTGGACAAGGTGGCAACAAAAGGAACCATATTTATATGGCTATCTCCTTTTGTATGTGCACTAGAAGGAAACCACCCAGGGACTTAGAGATTGAACATGTTTCTCGTACAGTGGCTTCCGTGTACAGCCACATGCTAAATGGGCTCTGGCTTAGTCAACTACATAGTGGAAGACCCATGCATTGGCATCTTCAGGTTAACTAGGATTGTGTAAGGGAACTTGAAACCCTACATTGGTGCCTGGATGACAAGCTAGCATTGTGTATTGGGAGGACTTCTATGGAAAGACTTTGTCACATTCTCAATCTGCCAGTACTCCATCTTGGTGAGTACTTATACAGCGGCCACTGGTGGCATCAAGATGAGATTGTGTCATGTGGGTAAAGTGTACAACTTCTGCAGAAGATCAAATTCTAAGTACTTAGCCGTGTCCCCGGTTATGGACAATACTGAGCAACTAAGGCCTGAAGCTATGGAAGATCTCGACATTCCAATTTCTCAAAGTTAAAAACTTGAGGGTGACAACAAGGGATTTGAAGCACTTGGAGTTTTCCAAGAAGTTCAGAAAGATTTGACAAAGATCAAAAAACTATTTTGAAAAGATAGGATAAAACTATATTGCTTTCTGCAAAAGAGCCTAAACCCTACGTAGCCAAATATGCATGTAATGATAGGATCCACTTATTTCTACATAGTAGTGAAACTTGCCAATTGTCGTGGGAATGGTCACGACAGATGCTGCAATCGGCAGCGAGTAGTAGAACGAGGGGCAAGGGCGGCCAGCCATCTGCGGTGCGAGATGAGGGCGGAGACACAAGGATTTACCCAGGTTCGGCCCCCCGGAGGGTAAAGACCTACTCCTGCTAGATTGTATTATGAAGGTGGTACAATGGGCGAGCTCGGCGGCTAGGCGGCGAGTCGCTTGGGTGTATGATGGAACGTATCTCTACACGCCCTGCAGGGAGGTTTATATAGGCTCACCTCCCCTAGGGTTTATATATCTCAACCGAATCAGTTAAGGCTTCGGTACTCGTTTAACCTAATCCACCTGGGCCTATCTACTCGCCTGGGCCTTCAGCTTCCAGTCGCTTGGATCCACACCGGGCCTTGATCCAGTCGCCGTCTTGCAGGCCCACTCGCCGGTTCCTGGGCCAGTCGGAAACGTCCTGCTGGGTATACCCCGGTAGGCACATCCCTATCAGTAGTCCCCGAGGCCGTCGTCGATTGGGAGTAGGTGGCTGCTGGCAGTCAGAGTATACGGCTTCAGAGTAGACATCCAGTCGAATCGTCGGCGGGCTCCTGTAAAAAGGAGAAAACTAGTCATTCTGATCGCAGCTCTTGGCGAGTCGAGTCGGCGAAATACTCAGTCACTGTCGTAGTGATCGGGTCGGCGAGCCGAGTGGCTAAAGTTGGACCGTTAAACGTGGTCAAACTAGCCGTTGGGATAATCCAACGGTAACTTTTGGTGTAATCACCGCGTAGTAATGGCTCCCTGATTTGGCGGGTAACAACCGCTATATAAGGGGAATGGCTGGCGAATGGAGAACCATCTCCTTGCCATTTCCTCCAACTGTGCACACTTTCGCCTTCCTACGTATCGCAATCCAACTGACCCGAAACCTTCCGACCTCCACGAACCCTTCCGCCAATGGCCCCCTCCACCGAGCCTTGGGGCAGATCTAAGTGCACGAGAGCACAACTGGCGTCCTTCGAGGAGGCCGGGATCCTGCGCAGCGGCAGGTGGCGCATCCCCGCGGCCGGGGAGGTGACTCCGAACCCGCGCGTGGGAGAATTCATCTGCTTCACCAGCCACCTAGAACGGGGGCTGGGATTCCCTACGTCCCTGTTCTTCCTGCGCTTCTGCGCCTATTACGGGATCCAGCCGTCGGACCTGGTTCCGCACAGCATCGAGCAGCTCGCCATCTTTGTGGCGTTTTGCGTGTGCTACCTGGGCTGCCGGCCCTATTTCCCTCTGTGGCAAGATCTGTTCCACAGACGGATCAGTCGCGAGGAAGCGGGCGGCCCAATGCTCGCCGCGGGTGGCCTGACGTTCTAGCTTAAATTGAAGGCCTCCTTCTTCGATCTGATGCTACCTGCCAAGGCGGCGAGCCAATGGAAGAATTCATGGTTCTACGTTACCGAGGCGACTCCGGAGGGCGAGGTGGCGATCCCGCGGTACTCTGCCGACCGACCCGAGCCACGCCGACTTCAAGTCGGCAAGCTTCCCACCGATCAGCGGATGGTCGTGGACGAAATGCTTCAAACCATCCGCGGTCTAAAGAAGAAGGGCCTCCAGATGATCAACTTATACAACTGCTGGCTCGGGCGGCGGCTCGTCCCTCTGGCGCGGCGGGACCATTATATGTACCAATATACGGTCCGAGAAGACTCGACGAAGTCCTGCTCCGCCGAGTGGAAGCTTGAGGACTACCCCTCAGCGCTAAAGAAGATCACCCAGGCGGTGTACCTGGATGCAAAGGCCGGAGTCGCCCCCTACACCGCGAAGCATCCAGCCCCAACGGTAAGTCTCTTTGCATCATTCGCAGTCGCAGTTTGTGCAGTCGCGGTTATTCTAATCTCATCTTGTGTTCATTGCAGCTATTCCAAGTGGTGGAAGGATGGCTCCCGCCTTCGGATGACGAGAACTCGAGCTCGTCCGTCCAAGACATGGGCGAGTCGCCTCCCGCCAAGGGCGACACCGAGAGCGACGAGAGCAACGGCGACGACAAGTCCGAGGAGGAGGTCGCCCCGCTGGTCCGCAAGACCCGCGAGCAGCGTCAGCGTGAGCTTGAGGCGAGCAAAAGCCTCGAGCGCCATGATGATGAGGAAGAACTTCCAGAGACCACCTCACGCCGCCAGGCCACTCCGTTGAAGAAGAAGAAGAAGAAGGAGGAGAAGGAGGCGAAGGCCCCTCCGAAGAAGAAGACGAAGCCGATGAGGCCAGCGTCGCCACCGCACTCGGCGAGCAGCTCCGACGCCCCCAGCCCGGCCAAGGACGAGGCGCCGCCGACGGCAGCCGCGCTGGACACGGCTACTGTTGAGGTGCCACTGGCCTCGATGCCTCCGCCATTCGCCCCAGTCTCTGGGCTAGGGGCCGCTCCGGCCGCGGCGGCTTCACCTCGCAAGGAAGCTCCTGCTGAAGATGTCCCAGAAGCTCCCGTTGCAGCCTCGACGATGAAGAAGCCGTCCGTGTCTTGGGCACGCGACGTCCTGGAGATGGGCCTCAGCCACCGACTGGGCCCCGAACTGGAGAAGCTGGCCGGCATCCGCACGGGGCTACGCTTTATTCCAATCGCCAAGTGATTTCGCTCACCTACCTTTGTCTTTCATAGCAGCTTGAATTATCTTGCATACACGATCGATTTACAGGACCAGAGCGAAGAAGATAGGCCACCCGACCGTGGCTAAGGTGCCACCCGTCGTCAGCAAAGAGGATCCCTCCCGGAAGAGGAAGGCGGACGAAGTCGTCGTCCCTGCGGATAGCTCCAAGAAGACCAAGGGTGACGATGTCGTCACGATCTCCGACGACACGGTGGTTGCGCCGAATGAACCCGCAGTGGAGGCGGCCGTACCCACGAAGGAGGGTGCTCCCTCGCCTGGGGTGACCGAGCTAGCCTCCTTTGGTGCCGGTGCCTCCATCGCCACGTTCCCGCGCTTCATGGCCAGATCGGCTACAGCGAGTGGGACCTCGCCCTCGAGCCGTGCACCTGGGGTCGCTGACGCGGAGGTCGAGCAGCATCGTGGGCACACGCCGGCTCTCCTCGCGTCCGTGGATGCGATACAACTTCAAGGCATGCTTGGCGCAGCCATCCAGGTATGTCCAGTCCCCGAGGATCAGGCCGGTGAGTTGCAGCGGTCTGATTCTTCTAGTGTCTTGTTGTTATTTTTCTCGTCCAGTCCCCGAGTGCGCACTCGCTGAATTTCAGCGGGTGGGCACTTAGGATTTGTTGATTGCCAGTCCCCGAGTGCACACTCGCTGAATTTCAGCGGGTGGGCACTTATGATTTGTTGATTGCCAGTCCCCGAGTGCACACTCGCTGAATTTCAGCGGGTGGGCACTTAGGATTTCTTGATTGCCAGTCCCCGAGTGCACACTCGCTGAATTTTGGCGGGTGGGCACTTAGGATTTCTTGATTGCCAGTCCCCGAGTGCGTACTCGCTGAATTTCAGCGGGTAGGCACTTAGGATTTTGCTTTGGTTAACTGTTTGAATTGTGTGCAGGGTCTGCAACGTGAATCGGCTGACCGTTTGGCAGCGAAACACCGCGCGGAGAAGGAACTGGCCATCGTCCAAGAGGCGAATAAGGGGCTTCAAGCAGTTGCCGTGAAGGCAGAGGAGGCTCGCCAGGGACTTGTCCCCGCGGGTGAGTTGGCAGAGGCGCAATCGGCGTTGAGCTCGGCTGAGAAGCGGATCGCCGATCTCGAGCGCGAGCTGAGGGAGGCGAAGGAGGAAGCGAGCTCGGCGGATGGGCGAGCCAAGGCCGCCATTACAGCCGCCGCAGAGGATCGTAAAGTGTCTGACGCCCTTGTTGCTGGGCTTCAGGACGACTATACTTCGCTTCAACGCTTCATCACGGATCTCTCCCGCCCCTTGATTGGTAAGTGTATCTGCCCCTGCCAATAGCGTGTGCCTTTTTGTGATGTCCGACCTACTCACTGTTATCTTCTATTCGCATGTCGCATCCTTGATAGTGAGGAAGAGGCGAGCTCGTTTGACGCGCGGCAATGTGTGGCCACGCTCGTCGACTCGGCGACGTTGTCGGCGACATGCATCCGAGCCTACCTCCAGGAGATATCGCCCACAGAAGTAATTCCTAGCAACCTTGTCGAGGTGTGGAAGTACTTGGAGAAGGCGCCCTTGGTCGTTGAGTTCATGACGCGATCGACGTTCCGGCGCGGAGCAACTACGACGCTTAGCCTTGGGCTTGCTCACTTCGCGGAGGACTTCGACCTCGACGACGTGACGAGTGGCTACCCATCGTCGACTGGGGCAGTGGAGCTCTCCGAGGTGCTCAAGTTGACGCACCGCGCCGCGATGTACTCCGAGCTTGTCTGGGCAATGGGCGACCTCCTTCCGTACCAGGAGATGGTCGTCGCACCCAACGACCCCGAGCCGCAGCACCGGGACTTCAAGGTCGAGCAGCCCTTCCGCGCGGCGATGGCGGGTGAGCTGACGACATACCCGTCAAACCCGTACACGCCGTTCATCCGCAATCACAAGGGTGCTGGCGAGTCGTCGTCAAAGCCTGCAGAATAGAATAGCTTGCCCTGGGGCGTTAGTAGCAGATCTGCCGTTTGGGCATATTTTGTATTCTGAGATGATTGCAACATGCTATTAGTGTGACATCGTATTTGTTTTGTGACTTGTCATGTGTATTCTGATTGAGGTTTGAACGAGTCCCCGAGCGCGTCCGCCCTTTTGTGGGGTTTACCTCGTGTGTGATGTGTTTGTGGTTTTTGAACATTTTGTTATTATGGTCGACTCGCCCGGACTCGAAGAGCCAGTCGCAAGGCGACTCCCTTGAGCGCTCTGTACTTCACCGTTTTCCCTTGCGCGAACGAGGTCGGGTGGCCGAGTCCCCGAGCGTGGTACTTGGTTGTTCTAGGTGCGACTCGAGGGTGGGTGAGGACTTGGCGCGTTAGTTTGAGCGCATCACTCCTGCCTGGCCCGTTGGGTCAGTCGCGTGGCGAGTCCTGGGCATGCTCTCATACTTGGCGTTTTCCCGAGCCGCTCGCGATGAACTGGTCGTCAGTCCCCGAGCGTGGTGCTTGGCCGTTCGAGTCGCTATGTCGAGGATGCGGAGGATCATGGTCGCTGTAAGAAGCGAAGGCAGTTGTCTTGGCTCGTAGAGCTAGTCGGGCTGGGCGACTCCAATGGGGCTCCGGGTAGGCGTTTTTCGTGGACGATGCAAGACCTGAGGTGACTCAGTGCTCTTGCACCGCACTACTTAGCCGTGCCGATCGCTGTACCAAAGGTTGACTTCTGCGGTTAGCTTGACGCTGTTATTACGAGTGCGAGTGGCACAAGACACGGAGAGTAGGCGCCATTTGCGGTAACCAATTCTTTTTATTTCATAGCGACTGGAGAGTACATATGTGGGGTTCTAGGAGTAGAACTTCCGTAGGAGGTTTACATTCCATGGTCGCTTGACGTCGAGTTCGCCGTCCCCGCGGACGTCGATGAGGTAGTAGGCGTCGTTGCCGAGTACTCGCCCGATGGCGAATGGTCCCTCCCACAGAGGGGAGAGCTTGTGCATGCCCTTCTTGTCCTGGATGAGGCGTAACACCAGGTCGCCTTCTTGGAAGGTGCGAGTTTTCACCCACCGGCTGTGGTAGCGGCGGAGTCCCTGCTGGTAGATGGCAGTGCGTGACCGAGCGAGGTCACGTGCCTTGTCGAGTTGATCGACTCCATCCTGGCGGGCGAGTTCGTTTGCAGCCTCCGTGTAGTGGACGACCCGCGGCGAGTCGTGCTCTAGGTCGGTGGGCATGACTGCCTCGGCGCCGTACACCATGAAGAAGGGGGTGAATCCTGTCGACCTGTTGACCGATGTGCGGATGCCCCAGATGACGGAGGGTAGCTCCTCGACCCAGCACCCGGCGGTGCGCTCGAGTGGTACTTGGAGTCGCGGCTTCAGGCCATGGAGGATGCTTTGATTGGCCCGTTCCGCCTGGCCGTTGGATTCCGGGTGGGCGACTTACGCGAGGTCGAGGCGGATGTGGTGTTCTTCGAAGAATTCGTCCATGGCTCCTTTGGTGAAGTTGGTGCCGTTGTCCGTGATGATGCTGTTTGGGAACCCGTAGCGATATATGAGCTCGCGTAGGAATTTAGTGGCGGTCTTCCCGTCGCATTTCCGGACTGGCTTGGCCTCCACCCACTTTGTGAATTTGTCGACCGCGACCAGGAGGTGGGTGTAGCCGGAGGGGGCCTTTTTGAAGGGGCCTACCATATCCATGCCCCACACGGCGAATGGCCAGGTGATGGGGATTGTCTTGAGCGCTGAGCTCGGCACGTGCGTCTGGTTGGCGTACTTCTGGCACCCAGCGCACCGCTGGACAATGTCGACGGCATCGGCGTGTGCGGTGGCTCAGTAGAATCCATGCCGCATAGCCTTGGCGACTAGGGAGCGGGCGCCGACGTGGTGTCCACAGTCGCCGGAGTGGATGTCGTGGAGGATCTTGCGTCCTTCGGCCGGTTGGACGCAGCGTTGGAACACGCCGGTGACGCTGCGCTTGTGGAGCTCGCCGTCGATGATGGTGTAGGACTTGCAGCGGCGTGCGATCATCCGAGCGTCTGTCTCGTCTGCCGGCAAGGTGCCGGCCTCCAGGCAAGCGATGTATGGCTTGGTCCAGTCGTCTGGCTCGGTGACGAGTGCGACCAAGGCTGCCTCCGGTTGTAACGGGACTCCGATGTCTATCTCCCTAGGGGGGAGACTGATGGCTTGGTGATCGTGTCGAGGAAGACACCGGCGGGTGGTGCGAGTCGAGCCGACCCAATGCGAGAGTGTGCATTGGCCTCCTCGTTCTTCCGCCTGTCAATCCACTCGACGGAGTAGCCTGCGAAGTGTCCGCCCAACTTGTCCACTGCTTGGCGGTATGCCGCCATGGTGGGGGAGACGGCGTCGCAGGTGCCAGCGACTTGAACAGCGACTAGGTCGGAGTCTCTGTAGCAGCGTAGACGGTTGACATTCATCTCCCTGGCAGCTCGCATGCCGTGGAGTAAGGCCTCGTATTCGGCCATGTTGTTGGTGCAGGGGGTGAAGTCGAGGCAGAGGACGTAGCAGAGCTTGTCGCCCTTCGGTGAAGTTAGCACGATCCTTGCTCCTGCGCCGTCCGCGTTCTTGGAGCCGTCGAAGTGCAGGCTCCAGTAATGGAGGTATGGCAGCTTCTCTGGCTGCTGGGCCTCTTCCCAGTCAGCGATGAAGTCCGCTAGAGCCTGCGACTTGATCGCCTTCCGTGGCTCGTAATTAATGTTGTGGACGCCGATCTCGACGGCCCACTTGGCGACTCACCCAGTCGCCTCACGGTTGTGGATGATGTCCTGCAACGGTGCTGAGGAGACGACCGTGATCGGGTGCTCCTGGAAGTAGTGCGACAGGCACCGCTGTGCTCTGAAGATCGCGTATACCAGTTTCTGGTACTGCGGGTATCGCTGGCGCGACTCGGTGAGGACCTCGCTGATGTAGTACACCGGTCGCTGTACTGGGCGCTCCTTTCCTTCCTCCGGCCGTTCGACGACCATGACGATGCTGACGACGCGCTCGGAGGCCGCGACGTAGACCAACATGGGTTCTTTGTCGACGGGGGCGGCGAGTAGTGGTGCGGCGAGTAGCACCTTCTTGAGGTCGCGAAGCGCGTCGTCCGCCTCCTTGTCCCACAGGAAGGTGGGGTTCTTGCGCATCAGACGGTATAGGGGCATCGCCTTTTCGCCCAGGCGGGGGATGAAGCGACTGAGAGCCGCTACTCGCCCAGCCAGCTTCTGGACGTCGCGCAAGCACTCGGGTTTGCCGAGTCGGGCGATTGTGTCGATCTTAGTGGGGTTTGCCTCGATCCCTCGCTTGGAGACGACGTACCCCAGCAGTTGTCCTGCTGGTACACCGAAGGTGAATTTTCCTGGGTTAAGCTTTATCTTGTATTTTCGGAAGTTGGCGAACGTTTCCGCCAGGTCGGCGAGTAGGTCGCCCTGGCGAGCGGACTTTATGACCACGTCGTCGATATATACGTGGATGTTGCAGCCAATTTGGCTCGCGAGGCACTCTTGCATGCACCGCTGGTAGGTCGCCCCGGCGTTCTTGAGGCCGAAGGTCATGGCGGTGTAGCAGAAGGCTCCGAATGGCGTGATGAACGCCGTCTTCTCCTCGTCCTCGATAACCAGTTTGATCTGGTTGTACCCAGAGTAGGCGTCGAGGAAACATAGCGACTCCAAGCCCGCGGTGGAGTCGATTATTTGGTCGATTCGCGGGAGGACGAACTGCTCCTTTGGGCAGGCGTTGTTCAAGTTTGTGTAGTCGATACACATCCTCCAGGTCCCATTCTTCTTCTCGGCCAGGACTGGGTTTGCCAGCCACTTGGAGTACTTGATTGGCCGGATGAAGCCTGCAGCGAGTAGACGTTGCACCTCCTCGGCGATGGCTCGGCGGCACTCTTCATTGAAGGGCCGCAGCGACTGTTTGACGGGTTGCACTTTGGGGTCGGCGTTTAGCTTGTGCTCAGCGAGCTCCCTAGGGACACCAGGCATGTCAGAGGGCTTCCATGCGAAGATGTCCCTGTTCTCATGGAGGAACTCGATGAGCGCGCCTTCCTAGGCTGGGCTCATGCCCGTCCCGATCGTCACCGTCTGGCTGGGGTCGCCTGGGACCAGCTCGACGGTGCGAGTGTGCGTCGTTGCCTCGAAGGATGAGGTGTTTGCGCCCTCCGAATTGGGCTTCTTGAGTATGGTGGGGTCGTCATTGTTCACCCCACTTGCGTACTTGGCGAGCTCGTCGGCGTGGTTAGCTTCTGCCGTGATGACGGCGTCGGCGAGTTCGGCTCCTATGGCCTCACACTCGGCGGCCATGTCTGGGTCGCCGTTGATGGTGATGACGCCGCACGGCCCAGGGAGCTTCATCGTGTTGTACGCGTAGTGTGGCGCTGCCATGAACTTGGCGAACGCCTGGCGCCCCAGGACGCAGTGGTAGGGGCTGTCGAAGGGCACCATCTCGTAGACGATCCGCTCGGTGCGGAAGTTTGTTGGTGTGCCGAAGGTGACTGGCAGCGTGACCTTGCCGATCGGGTACGCCTTCCGACCGGGGACGATGCCGTGGAACATGGTGTGGGTTGTCTCGATCATCGACTGCGGGAGCCGCAACCGCCTGAAGGTGTCCAGGTATAGGATGTTGATGGAGCTGCCGCCGTCCATCAGTGTCTTGGGGAGCAAGTAGTCGCCGACCTTAGGCTTGACCACCAGGGCGACTCGGCCTGGGTACTCGATGCGTGGCGAGTGGTCCTGGCGGCTCCAGGTGATGGGCTGCTCCGACCAGTTGAGGAACTGGGGAACGTCCACCTGAGCCACCGTGTTGACGGCGACGGCGCGGGTGATGACCTTCTTCTCGCACTTCGTGTTGAAGCCTGTGAAGGTATGGAGCGAGCCGGCCACTTTGCCGAACTTTCCGCCGTTTGGCGGGTCGCTGTCGGGGTCCTCCCGTGCTCGCCGTGCCTTTTCGATCTCCCTGAGGGTGTGGCAGTCGGTGGTGGTGTGCGTTGCGGGTTTGCCTTCCCTGCTATGAAACGCACAAGGTTGGTTAAGAAGGGCCGCAGGGTCGAACCTTGGCTTGGCCTTGTAGTTGCCGCCGTCGCGGCGGAAGCTTTTGGGCTCGTGTTGTGCGTGCCCGGCGTTGGCGACGAAGTCGACTCGCCCATCACTGCGGCGCTTGCCAGTGAGGCGAGTGTTGCTGTAGCGTAGGTCGGACCGTCGTCCGCTGTCGTTGCCGCTCGTGCGGCATTGACCTCCCGACTCGTCGTCGGTTTTCTGGTTTGGATCTTCCTCCGCGTACCGTTTGGCGATCTCGAGGAGTTCTGGTATGTTGTCGAGTGTGCGAGAATGTCGCTTGAGCTTGGCGACCAAAGGCTCATAGCGGCACGAGGTCTTAAAGCAATGGATCACGGTGTCCGGGTGGATGCCGACCGCGTTGTACCAGAGTTCTTGCCACCGCTGGACCCAGTTGCGGGTCGACTCGCGAGGTCCCTGGACGCATCGCTCCAGGTCCTCGATGGTGGTGGCGCGGGTGTAGGAGCACTCGAAGTGCCTGACGAAGGCGTCGCACATCTCCTCCCAGGAGTCGATACTATCCTGGGGGAGGGTGTTGATCCACTGCCTGCACGTCCCCTCCATCATCAGGGGGAGGTAACGGGCAGCTAGCAGGTCGGTGTGGCCTGCGATCCCCATCGCCATGAGTTATGTATCGAGCCAGACGGCGGGGTCGTACAAGGGGTCGTACTTTTCTATCTCTTTCGGCGCCTTGAAGTTTGGTGGGTACTTCTCCCCTCGGATCATCGGTCCGAAGCACTTGGGGCCGAGTCGACTGAGCGACCCCATTGGCTCGCCGTTGCGGCGATTGGTTAGGGTGTGTCGCAGGTCGTCGGGCTGGCGTGCGCGCCAGCTTTGGTTGTTGATGATGTGGGTGCAGGCGTCGATGGGTTGACCGTTGGCGGCGACGAAGTTGGTCGCTGGCCTGGGGTCGTTGGTGGAGAGTGCCGCGTTCGCGGGTCGATGTTGGAGCTGCAGTGGCTCTGGTGGCAGGCAGTTGAGGGTGTTTGCCACCATTGGGCGGCCGCTCGAGGCCGCTCTGCTTCCCGAAGAACGCGAGTACACTCGACCCTGCGAGTCGGCGCCTGCGTTTTGCTGCTCGACGGCCTTTGCGAGCAGGGCCCTGACGTACTAGATCTGTAGGGCACCGTCGCCGGTGGCCGTGATGTTGTCGGCTGCTGCTCGGCCCGCCACGAGGTTGTCCATCGGGGTGGAGAAAAGTGGGAGGCCGTTCGTGTCCCGCTCCCGTGAGGAGACTAGTATCCGCGGCTGATCCCTGTGGGGTGTGCGGTTGGGTGGAGGTGGGGCGCCCATCGCCGTCGACCCTGGCGGGGGCCGGGCGCTTCCTCCTGGTGGCGCGTTCTCGCAGATCGCGCGCTCGGCCACGCGGGTCGGGTCGTTTTCGTCGTCGAAGTTCAGGGCGCGCCCCTGGACGGTGGGGTTCAGGCGTGACCTGATTCGCTGCTGGTGGTAGCGTGATAGCTCCTGCGCTGTCACCTACTCGAGGCAAAATTTTTCGTGCTCGGCTTGCTCCTTGCGCACCGGCTCCGCCAGCTTCAGGCGGAGTTCCTCGTCCTCCGTTGCTGTGGCGTTAGGAGGGATCGGGGTGGAGAAGGGGTCCTCCGGCGGTTCGGTGCCGGTCGCCATGTAGGTTGCAGCGTGGCGACCGGTCCCGTCACGGAGGTCGGCGGAATTTTCCGACCCGGAGTCGAAGTCGAAGATCCCAAGGATGGAGGGGTCCTCGAAGTCCCCCATGTTGGAGACCTGGGTGATGGAGCCCGCGGGTGAAGCCGCGGTGATGGATCCGACGAGCGACGCCGAGTCGGCGTCGACATTGAGGGCCGCGTCTTCTGCGGCCGCTGAGTTTTCGGCCACGTTGCTGTGGGCCGAGTTATACTTGGAGGCGAGGCAATGGATCGTGCGGATCTGGCTCTCGGAGAGCCGATCGCGTGGCGGTGACTCGCGGATGCGAGCTGAGTCCTCCGAGACGATGACGTCGGTGAGGCCGACGAAGAGGCTGATCGTGCCGACCGGCAGGATCACGCTATGCGTGACGGGTCGCGCCGCCGGGACGTAGCTGCTCGGCAAGATTTGGAGCATCTCGCCGATCGCTATCATGCGGACGATGGCAACCGTCTCGTTAATGGGCAGATTGGATCTCGCCGCAGAACACCGGCCATACCGGCCAGGCCCCACGGTGGGCGCCACTGTCGTGGGAATGGTCACGGCAGATGCTGCAATCGGCAGCGAGTAGTAGAACAAGGGGCAAGGGCGGCCAGCCATCTGCGGTGCGAGATGAGGGCGGAGACACAAGGATTTACCCAGGTTCGCCCCCCGGAGGGTAAAGACCTACTCCTGCTAGATTGTATTATGAAGGTGGTACAATGGGCGAGCTCGGCGGCTAGGCGGCGAGTCGCTTGGGTGTATGATGGAACGTATCTCTACACGCCCTGCAGGGAGGTTTATATAGGCTCACCTCCCCTAGGGTTTACATATCTCAACCGAATCAGTTAAGGCTTCGGTACTCGTTTAACCTAATCTGACTGGGCCTATCTACTCGCCTGGGCCTTCAGCTTCCAGTCGCTTGGATCCACACCGGGCCTTGATCCAGTCGCCGTCTTGCAGACCCACTCGCCGGTTCCTGGGCCAGTCGGAAACGTCCTCCTGGGTATACCCCGGTAGGCACATCCCCATCACCAATACAATTCAAATGTATTGACCGTTGTGGCTGCAACTTATTATGTTGCAGGTTTGTTTGATGTTAGTGAAGTGTGTTGAATAGGATTACAAGTCTACAACCAACATGATTGCCTGTGGCACTTTGAAGATGAAGGACCCCATGCTTATAGATATTCTGCTGCAATGTAATGTGATAGCCAAATGAGCTATGTAAGATGTAATGAATTATTTTATTCCTGGTTATAAAATTGTATTATGACCTTTGTTTCTTGATATTACATCTTAACTGCGGATGCTAGCTATTGATCCAGGAACTAGCATTGTAAACACAAGGATCTCTACCTTATTAAAGGTTGGGAACCTTACATCTATCTACTAGATTGTAGCAACGAGTCAATAGAGTACTAACCCTCGAAGATCCAAAGCGGTTAACGAGAGCAGATTCTCGTGGATGATGTAGTCGTACACTTCCGATCTCAAGATCGCGTAGACGATCCTTCCGGCGCTGCGTTCCAGCAGCGCTTCCGCAGTCGGTCACACGTTCGGTACTCGATGAAGACCTTCCTCTCCCTTGTTCCAGCAGGCAGCGGAGGTTGTAGCACTCTCCTCGTGATTCCGGCAGCACGACGGTGTGGTACCGGAAGTAGAGGGGAGATCTCGCAGGGCTTCGCCTTAAGCAGAGCGAGTATGGTGGACTATGAGAGAGGCCTTGGCGGTCTAGGGTTTAGGGGCACCAAGTAGATAGGGCTAGGCCGGCGGCTAGGGCAAAGGGAAAGCCCCAACTCGGCGGCTAGGAAAACCCTAGGGGCGGCGGCGACTTGGTGGAAGCCGGCGGCTAGGGCTAGGGTTTAGAGGAGAGAGGTGTAGGTAGAGGTGGCACCCCTGCCCCTTCTTTTATAGGTGGGAGGGAGGCGGCTAGGAGGAGGGAGTCCGCCTCCAACTCCTCCTCCTTGGCCGGCGGGTGGAGGGAGTAGGACTTCCTCCCTAAGTAGGTTTCCTACTCTCCCTCCACCAAGCAAACTTGCCGTTTGACTTTTCAAATTGGCGTTTGACTTTTCAAACTAGGATTTCATTTATCCCTTTATTTTGCTCAGCGATGACACCTAGTACATTATGCAACCATTCCAACTTGTTATGACACATTCATGTACCCTTCCCCTCCGGAGTGCCAGACCTTCCGGACCCTTCTAGAACATTCCCGGTGAAAACACCGGAATCATTCCCCAACTCCGAAATAGGACTTTCCTTATATGAATCTTATTCTCCGGACCATTCCATATCTCCTCGTGATATCCCGGTTCCCATCCGAGACTCCGAACAACATTCGGTCTCTTACTCATCATTCCATAACTACTCAACAACATCGAATCTTTAAGTGTGTCTCCCTACGGTTCGTGAATTACGCAGACATGACCGAGACACTTCTCCGATCAATAACCAATAGAGGAATCTGGAAATTCATATGGCTCCCACATATTTCTACGATTACTTTGTGATCGAATGAACCACTTACATATGATACCAATTTCCCTTTGTCTCATGATAGTTTACTTATCCGAGGTTTTGATCGTCGGTATCTCTGCATACCTAGTTCAACCTCGTTACCGACAAGTACTCTTTTCTTGTTCCCGTGATATGTGATCCCTTGTGAGCCAGTCACATGCTTGCGAGATAATTGGATGACATTCCACCGAGAGGGCCCAGAGTATATCTATCCGTCATATGGATGGACAAATCCCACTCTTGATCCATGTGCCTCAACCCATACTTTCCAAACACTCAATGCCACCTTTATAGCCACCCAGTTACGGTGTGGTGTTTGATGTCATCAAAGCATCCTTCTGGTGATGGTGATTAACATGATCTCATGGTCGAAGGAATTAGGTTACTATGTATCAGAAAGCTTATAGCAAATGAACTATATTAAATGACTTGATCTTTATGCTATGCTTAACTATAGGAGTATGTCCATCACATCATTCTCCTAATGATATGACCCTGTTGTTAATAACATCTCTATGTTCATGATCAGGAAACCATGATCATATATTAACCAACAAGCTAGTTTAACAAGAGGATTTACTAGGGACTCTTTTATGTTTACAAATCACACAAGTATTAATGTTTCCGGTTAATACAATTATAGAATGGTATGTAAACATTTATCATAAGTATGAAGATATGATAATAACCACTTTATTATTGCCTCTTGGGCATATCTCCAACACTTATCACCCTCAGACCAGTGGGCAAGTAGAACTTTCGAATAGAGAGATTAAATCTATCTTGAAAAAGACTATTAATAGATCTAGAAAATTTTTGGCTAAAAAGTTGAATGATGCTTTATGGGCTTATAAAACTGCTTATAAAAATCCTATGGGAATGTCTCCTTACAAAATGGTTTATGGCAAAGCTTGTCACTTGCCTTTAGAATTAGAACACAAAGCTTGTTGGGTAGTGAAAGAACTAAATAGAGATTTTAAACTTGCTAGTCAGAAAAGATTGCTTAACTTAAGTACCTTAGATGAGTGGAGAAGTGAAGCTTATGAAAATGCTAGATTCTTTAAAGAGAAAGTAAAAAGATGGCATGATAGGAGAATTATCAAAAGGGAGTTCCATGTTGGTGATACAGTTCTATTGTATAGGTCTCATCTCAGATTTTTTGCAGGAAAATTACTCTCAAAATGGGAAGGACCTTTTGTTATTGAGGTGGTGTATCGTTCAGGTGTTATTAAAATTTCATCTTGTCATGGTGGTGGCACGGCAGATGCCATGGGTAGGCTTAAGTTGGGGGTCGAATGGGTGCTTGTGGTCACCGTGGAGGGAGTACACGGTCGAGCCATGAACGAAGAACAAGAAGAACTATCCTCACTTAACAATTTGATTGATACCCCAAAGATTACAAGTGCTCCTTGAGCTGTATTGGCTTGAGTACGCAGCCCATGTTCTCTACCTGGTCCAACCCCCTCTCTACTACTGCTATGACCTCCCTTATATAGGCAGTGCTAGCTAGCTAATACCCCTTTGGGTTCTAGGGTTTACTGTTTGGATCTTGGTCCCTACAATATGGGCCGGGTTATGGGCTTGCTTTAAGCCCATAGGCCCGGTCCATAAAGCTTGATAGCTAACGGTCTTCTGGTACACTGCTTCTTGTTCTTTTAGCGTCATGCAGTTACTTTGTACGTCAGCGCTTGCTTTGGGCGTCACCCGGCTCCTTTTGTGTCACCCGGCGTCGCCCTTCACTTTTGACCATGCTTTACCATGGTCCTTCCCGAACCTTACTCGGAAAGGTTCCACGCATCCTTCTTGACTCGGCTCTTCCTCGGTTGACTCGGCTCGTTCGTACCTGCAAGGGTTACAACTTTGTCCTATACGGGCCGAGATAGTTTGTATCTCGGCTCTCATGCTTATCTTTCCCGGACTGGTTCATTTTTTACTCGGAGCCAATCCAGCTGCGCTATGTTTCCCCTCTCGTGACCCTACCGGGGGTTATCCCCCCGACATTAGTCCCTGAAGCTGGTGAGGTCTAGCAGGTCAAGCTGTTAGGCGTCTCCAGGTTCCTTTTGTGTGAATGGAACTTAGTTTTTTTCCTCTATCTATCTCAGTTTCGCACCTTGTCGGGTTAGTCTGACAATTTTGGGTCAATTCTTTGACTTCTTGGCTCATTCTTGCCTCGAGCCGAGTTACTTTGGCCATTTCCAGGTTATTTTCGGCGCACTTTAGTCACTAACAACCAGTAATCATGATTACTTGCCTCAATTTTTGTTCCAAGTTCTGGCGGCACAGTGACGGCTGCGCAGTTATTCCCCGTCACTGTGGCAGTCCCATCGGTCTACGCCTCTTGTCCTTCCAGCTGTGACGTGGCACTGGATTTTTCGTGTATCTTTGGCTACGTGGCGCTCGCTGACTGGCTCTCCCGGCCTGGTACACGGCCACACGCTGGCCGCACGGCACAGTTAGATCCCACGACGGTTTTTTTTACTGCCCTTAAGTAGGGGTTGGGGGTTTCCACTTCCCCCACGCCCGTTCAGTTTCCTTAGCCTTTCTTCTTCCTCGCGCCTGCAAGATTGAACTGCCTCCTTTGCGGTTCCTTCTCCCTCTTGCCTTAGTGCTGCGACTGCCCCTGCCCTCTTTCGATTCCAGCACGGGTCCTCGTTGTTCCAAGCCTCTCCTTTCCGTGGAGGAGACAGACTCCGACGATCCCGTGGACGCCCGTGACGGTGCTGATGGTGCTGAGGAACAGGAGGTTCCCTCCAGCGAGCGCGGTGGTTCGGAAGGCTCTGAGGTCTCCACCGAAGAGGTGGAGTGGCTTCGCTCCACCAGACGCATTCCACTGCAAGTGGATTGCCGTCTCCCCACCGGTGAGATTTCCCCCACCCCTCAAGCTGGCGAGCGGGTGGTTTTTCTTTCACACTTTGAACGCGGTTTTGCTCTTCCTGTGAGCACCTTCTTTTACGTGTTTCTTTCTACCTTCCATTTGCAGACCCACCATCTTCCTGCCAATGCAATTGGCTCTCTTTCTTGTTTCATATCTGCTTGCGAGGCCTATCTTGGAATTTGGCCCACAACAAGTATTTTGGCTTTAAAGTTCAGGTCGTTCCCCAGCCTGGTGATCCTCGATCCGAGAAGAGGCCGACCCGGTGTGGTGATGCTAGCATCACCCCTAGGAGATATTCTATCTTTCCTCGGGTTATCGGCATTGACTCCTGCAAGAAGTGGCATAGAACCTTTTTCTATGTCAAAAAACAGCGGGTCCATTGACAACATCCGGCTTCCCCCTTTATCGGACGAGGTCCCCAACAAGAAGTACTGGCAACTTGACCCGCGTGACCAAGACGCTACGATTAACGAGGCAAACACTATCCTGGAAAGGTTGCTGTCGTCGGATGAGAACTTTCATCTTGCCGACTTTGACCTCATGTGCACCTTCATCTCACGTCGGGTAAGCCCCATCCAAGCCAGGAGCCACAAGATGTGCTTCATGAGCGGGTCCCATGACCCCACTCGGCACTCCACCAAGGAGCTCACCCATGACTCCATTGCCCGCCGAGTAAGCTCAATCTTCAAATTGAACTTGGCGGATGATTGGGCTTGGAGTTGCCCACCGTTTAGCCGGGTCAGGCCTGTCCCCTGGGTAAGTTTTCCGAATTACCTTCTCGCCGAGTAGGCATTAGCTCTTTTGCCACTCTTTAGCTTAGTTTTTAGTCTCTCATTCTGTTTGTCTTTCGCAGAATCTCCTTCACCAGGTTGATGACAGTACTGTCCCTCCTGCCGGCTATAACGGGGATCGCTCTGACTCGGATGAGTTCGAGTATGACCTGGAGTGCTTCATGCCCATCCCGCACACTACGGCTGCTTCAGCTTCGGGTAAGAGTCAATCTTGCAATTCCTTACAAGACTGGTCTGACGATGATAAGGATGATGATTGTACAATTTTGAAGGTATATGCCTTGTGAGCTTAACCTTTTTGCTTATCCAAGTAAGCCCATTATTTACTTTTGTAGCTGGCCAGGTACATGACGTTCCTCCTCTCGCCGTGGGTGGAGTCAGCAAGATTCCTGTTGCTAAGCCGAAGCGACGCGGAACCTCCTCCAGCACTCAGCCAGCCAAGAAGAACAAGCCTACTCCGGCTGCTCCTGCTGCCTCTGCTGCTGCCAGCCTGAGTGAGACTCGCCAAGCTGTTGGGTGCCGAATCATGCGCCGAGTCATCCGCGACCCGGTCGTCACCGGTTAAGTTTTTGCACCTTGCTTTCTTTGCTCTTTTCTTTCTCATTACTGCTATTCTCTCATATATATCTTGTTGTTTTCAGTGTTGCACCTTTGACGGCGAATCAAGATGCTTCTAGCATTGCCTCGCCGCTTAGGCCTGCACCTCCTCCAGCTGATTCGGCGGCGCCCCGTCCGGGTCGAGGCTCGCACTGCTGAGGCTCACGCTTCTCAGTGTCAGTCAGACCTGGTGGATCACTCGGCTAGCGCCCCTGGCGCGGGCCAGGAAAAACTTCCTGATCTTGGTGCCCACAAGTCTGGCACGGAGAAACCCTCTGCCACCAGTTCCTCTGGCATCAGCCCTCAAGCCGATGTGAATGAACAACTTCCTGATCTTGGAGCCAGCAAAACTGCTGAACCCAGTCAGGGGGCTCCAAGATCCTCCCCAAATCCTCCTGCTCGCTCTCAAATTCTGTCAAAGGGCCAGAACCAACGCAAGGCTTCTGGTTCTACTCACCCCTCTTCTGGCAAATCCACCTCTTCCAAACAAACAACTCTAGTTTGCGCTCTGGGTTCTGCTCCTTAGATTCGGCCTCCTACGTCGGCGACCATGTTCGCTTCAACGGGTAAGGGGGACGAATCCGCGGCTGCTGGGTCAGGTGATGGCTCCCAGGCTGTTACCCTCCATACCTCTGCCACTGCAACCTGTGCCACTGTGGGAACCACCCTGAAAACGGGTCGAGTTCTCACTCGGACGCTTAGTGGGCAGAGCCTTGGTTCAGCTGAGCCTTACGCCGTGGCATGGAATGCAGCAGGCGAGGAAGAGGTCAGCACTCGCGCCGGGAAGAAGCTGAAGCTAGGCCCCAAGGTCGTCTCCGACATAACCCAGTAGGCCATTACTCTGATGGCCCGCGATGACGAGATAAACGAGGTAACATAACTTCTTACTCTTTTGTATCATTGAGTATTTCCTTTATACATATCACCTAGTCCCCGAGGTTACAGTCGAGTAAGGAACTTACTTGGCTGTAAGCTCTTAAGCTCTGTGATTCCTTTATGACAAACTCATGTTAGAGCTTCAATCCCTAGCCCTCGAGGTTACTGCCGAGTGAGGAACTTACTCGGCTGTAAGCTCTTAAGCTCTTCTTTATTCGGACGGTCGCCTGTCTTGACTCTTCCTTATTGTCTAACTTCTTTGATTAGCTTACGCACAACGAGCGCACCAAGGTGCACCAAGCTCTCGTCCTGGCGCATCGCAAGCTCAAACTTGCGTATGAGAAGCTGCAGACTGACACCCACGGCCAAGGTAATATCTTTGCTCTTCCTTTTTTATATTTGGTGTAATTTTCCTTGGTTTATCTTCTCATTTTTCCTCTCGCTCGTGTTCCACAGTCACCACTCAGGATACCATCAACGATCTTCACTCGCAAATCAGCGAGGCCGAGAGTAAATTTCTTGCCTTCCTAAGCCAATAGTTGAAATTTTCCTGTTGGTACTGACAAATTTTTGTTCTCAATAAGCAGAGAAGCACCAAGACGAACTCCAGACGGAGCGCGATGAGGTGACTCAGCTGAAGAAACGGATGGCCGAGACGGAGGAGAAGCACTTGGCCGAGGTGAAAGGGCTGAAGGAGGAGCTTGCCGAGAAGAACGAGCAGCAGGCTGCCAGCGCCGAGAAGACTAAGAAGCTGCTCGACGAGGCCGAGTCATTGGTCGAGTCGACAAATATGAACCTCGACGCCCTCCAAGCCAAGACCAAAACTTGGCATAACAAGCTCGCTTCCATCAACTTCTTTCTCGGTAGTGAGTTCTTACTCTTTACGCATTGTCCAAGTCCTGCTGGATCTCTTCCATCTGCCCTTGCTATTGGCTAACTTCCAAGTCCTGCTGGATCTCTTCCAAGTCCAAGTCCAACATGTTAGCCATCCGAGCCATGAAGAAAGTGAGAGCTGAGGCTGGTGCTCCTGCTGACGATGAGGTGACCATGGAGGAGTTCCTTGCAGCGGTGTCTGAACGGGTCAAGACTCTCAGATCTTGCGGTGTGGATTTTCTCAAGTCAGCTATCCATGCGTTTCGCATGCTCTGGCCGGATGAAGACCCACCCGAACTGATCGAGCCGCTATCCGAGAGACTGCTCCTTACTGAAGACCGGCTGGATCAATGGCGTGAGTCAGCCGGCCGGGCTGCAGCGGACAAGGCTCTCTCCTTCGTGCTTTCATGGTACGAGGACATCAACCTTGATGTTCTTGCTCGCATAAGGGGAGATGGCAAATGGTTGAACGACCCGGAGCTGATCAATAAGCGCCAGGAGCGAGCTTATGCTATGATCGAGTACACCATGGTGCACGCTTGCTATGAAGGGCCCAGCTTCCTCGACCTTGGTGATCCGCTCGTCGAAGTTCCTGCTGAAGAAAGTGGCGACAGCGAGGCGACCGAGTCAGATGATCCAGATGACCCGGCCGCAGATGCCCCTCACCCAGCCGATGCTCCAAGCACTCCTGGTTCCGAGAATGCTCCTCCGAGTTCTCTTGCTCCTTAGGCCAACAAATACTCGAACTTTTATTAGATCCCCGGTATGCCGGGTACAGATGTAACATACATTGCACTTGAAGTTTGACTATGTGCCTTGTGATAGGATTTATATATTTGCGTTATGCTTTGAGTGCGAATCACTCAAGGACAAGTCCCTGAGTTTCATTTTGTCGTGTCATCTTCCCTTGCCTTTGGCCCTTGTCTACCATTTTTTGGCGTTTGACATTAGGATCTCAAAGTACGAAGGATTTAGTTAGCGGATATGAAACTTGGATAACTTGGCCGAGATTACTCGACACATAGTATAACATAACCTGCAAGGAGTTAGGCACAAACTAAAGCCGACTCGCGTTTCTCCCTTGTACTTATCCGGCATTCGTGTTTACCGATCTTAGATCTTTTTTTCTTGCTTGCCATGAAGCCGTGTTTTCGGACAACAGCATAGTCGAAGAGTTGATTTATTCCGAGTAAACACTACTTGTTCCGAAATAAATTCCGGGTATCACGCCAGCCGACGTAAAATAATGGAAATGGAAAGCCTAAGGGGTAGTCCCCGAGTTAGTTTTTCGAATCATACCATTTTATTATTAGCACATAGCCGGCAAACACATCCGACATATGAGAGTTCGAGTGATACATGCACCGCTTCTCCTAAGTGTAGAAGGGACGAAGCAGTGCCACATTCCATGGCCTTTTGGTTTCATCTCCTGACCTGTCCGCCTTGTTCTTTTGCGCTTCACGAGCGTCTATGAGATAATAGGAATCATTGTGCAATGCTTTGCTTACAATGAATGGGCCTTCCCAAGGAGGCGATAATTTATGCATTCCGGCTGTGCGTTGCACCAGCCTTAGCACCATATCTCCTTCTCGGAAAACACGAGGTTGCACTTTCCGGCTATGGTAGCATCGGAGATTCTGTTGATATATAGAAGATCTGGAAAATGCCAGTTTCCTTGCTTCTTTGAGTAAATCTACTCCATCTTCTCGGGCCTCTTTTACTTCGGCTTCCGAGTATTGCCTTATCCTTGGCGAGTCATATTCTATGTCGGCAGGCAAAACCGCTTCAGCCCCATATACAAGGAAAAATGGCGTATAACCAGTTGATCGATTCAGAGTCGTTCTTAAGCTCCACAGTACTGAGGGTAATTCCTCTAGCCAACAACCAGGTGATCTTTGGAGTGGTTCCATTAAGCGGGGTTTTATCCTGGACAGAACTAAGCCATTAGCCCGTTCAACTTGTCCATTTGATTCTGGATGGGCGACTGACGCTACGTCGAGTCTTATTCGGTTTTACCCACAGAAGCGAGCAAAAGATCCTTTGGCAAAGTTTGTGCCATTTTCTGTGATCACACTGTGCGGGTAACCGTATCTGAGGATTATAACCCTTAGGAATGTAACAGCTGTTTTGCCGTCCAGTTTCTTGATTGGTTTCACTTCTATCCACTTAGTGAACTTATCAATCATGACCAAGATATGAGTCATGCCTCCCCTTGCTGGTTTGAATGGTCCTACCATATCCATGCACCACACTGCAAAAGTCCAAGTGATTGGTATAGTCTTCAATTCAGATGCTGGTAAATGTGACTTGGATGCATAGTGTTGACACCCACTGCATTTTTCGACTAACTCTTGCGCCTGTGCCAATGCGCTTGGCCAGTAGAATCCATGTCGGAATGCCTTGGCTACCAATGCTCTTGATGATGCATGGTTCCCGCACTCTCCTTGATGGATATCCAACAAGATCTCCTGGCCTTGCTCTGAGCTGATGCAACGCTGCAGTACACTTGTCACACTTCGCTTGTAGAGTTCCTTGTTTATTATGGTGTATGCTTTTGCTCTTCGTGCCGTTTGCCTTGCCAGTGTTTCATCACTCGGCAAGGTTCCGTCTTTCAAATAACTGAATACTGGTTGTGCCCACATTGGTATTAGTGGTTCCGGGTCTGCTTCAACATCAATGTCCATTGGTTCCGCTGACATATGCTCTACCAACATAACCTGAGGAGTCCCCGAGTGTGATTCGGCTACCCCTGAGGTGAACGGATCAGTCCCCGAGTGACTCGAACCTACCCCTGAGTCGATATCCATTGGCACTGCCTCTGATTCCCGACTCGCCGGGATGACCCTGATTGATTCGAACTCCGGTGGCGGCTTGATCGATGGCTTCCTGAGATGCTCCAATGCTACCCCTGGTGGTATTGCTTGTCTAGATGATCCTAGCTTGGATAACACATCTGCTGCCTCATTTTCTGCTCTAGGAATGTGATGAAATTCAAAACCGTCAAAATATCCCGAAATTTGCTGCACATGGAAGCGATATAATGCCATGTTTGCGTCCAGTGTGTCCCAATGTCCAGACACTTGCTGAATCACCAAATCCGAATCGCCAAAACACATGATCCTTTTGATACCAATCTCCTTAGCTACTTTAATGCCTTGGATGAGTGCTTCATACTCGGCAACATTGTTAGAAGCAGCAAAATGAATATGCAAGACATACCTCAGTTGATCCCTCTTTGGAGATGTGAGCACTATCCCGGCGCCCAGACCCATTCTCGTCTTGGACCCATCAAAATGCATTTTCCAGTAATTTTCTAGTGCTAGCTAGCTAATACCCCTTTGGGTTCTAGGGTTTACTCTTTGGATCTTGGTCCCTACAATATGGGCCAGGTTATGGGCTTGCTTTAAGCCCATAGGCCCGGTCCATAAAGCTTGACAGCTAACGGTCTTCTGGTACACTGCTTCTTGTTCTTTTAGCGTCATGCAGTTACTTTGTACGTCAGCGCTTGCTTTGGGCGTCACCCGGCTCCTTTTGTGTCACCCGGCGTTGCCCTTCTCTTTTGACCATGCTTTACCATGGTCCTTCCCGAACCTTACTCGGAAAGGTGCCATGCGTCCTTCTTGACTCGGCCCTTCCTCGGTTGACTCGGCTCGTTGGTATCTGCAAGGGTTACAACTTTGTCCTATACGGGCCGAGATAGTTTGTATCTCGGCTCTCATGCTTATCTTTCCCGGCCGTTCCTACCCGGCCTGGTTCATTTTTTACTCGGAGCCAACCCAGCTGCGCTATGTTTCCCCTCTCGTGACCCTACCGGGGGTTATCCCCCCGACACATCTTTGAGAGACAACACTACACAAGTGGTGAATGGTAAAAGGCTCAAACATTATATTTCTGTAGACTCTTATAATGAAGATGTTGAAATGATTCAAATGGTGACTCCGGAAGAATTTATTAGAGACCAAGCTCGAGAACCTGCAGAGTCCGTTTCCGAATAGGTAAAAGTGCTGGAAATCAAAGGTTCGCGAAAAACTTTTCTCTTTATATTTTTGCTGTTTATATTCCATATGGAAGGTTACGAGACGAAAAAGAGGAGGAAACGGATCCCGGGGGGCCACACCTCCCAGTGGCGCGGGCCCTCCCCGGCCGCGCCACCAGGGAGTGTGATCACCCCGGAGCCCGTCTCCATCCCGTTTTCGCCCTATACCTCTCTTATATCGTAAAACTTCGTAATATAACCCCCCGGATCCCCGAGGTTCGTATATTGTGTTCTCATCGTGTTTTTGTTTCGATCTGTTTCTGTTAGGCAGATTCTCAATTTTGGGGCCACAATGTCTTCTCCTGGATCACCCAAGGAGGATTCCTTCGCGGACATCACCAACCCGTACATGTATGAGTTGAAGATTCACCCAAGGAGTTGTTATTCAAGGATGGGAAGGTACAGATAAAAGAAGTTCAAGGCCATAAAGGAGAAGGCAGTCTGGAAGATAGGATGGAAGCATTGGAGCAGGAAGTTTTTAGGTACAAGAAGATGGCGGAACGCGAAGTGGACGTCATTCATAAGATAAGTTCAGAACTCACCTCCGAGCACAAGAGGGAGACTGCCAAGCTTCGAGATGAAATCCTCTCACTCCATCATACCACCAACCAATTACAAGCGCATCTCTACAACATGCAAAATCAAAACTGTGAGTATGAGGCTAGGTTTAAACGCATAAGCTCTGCTGCTAGTTTCAGGATTGTGGAAACCAAGACATCCTTTGTGGATGGGGAGCCTTTACCTTGGAAGACTGACGATGATAAGGGAACACCACTACCACCGAAGGAGTAATTCGTCATCAGGTTTTGGCATCCCCTTGGTTTGTTCCAAACTTAGGAGAGTGTTGCGGTATCACATCATTATCTTTCATCTTTTTACCTTTTTAGTAGAGTCATATCTTGAATAGAGAAGTTATCATATAGGATGGTTTGCATTGTGGAAGTATCTCGCCTTTAGTTGGTTATCTATGTATCCCTTGGTGTGAGTGCCTTTATGGAATATTAATGAGAAGCTTCATCTTTTACTTTTTGCACATCTTATTTTAGTTTGCAATCTCTATTATATGATTGATCTTGTTGATTAGTATTGGTATCACTTTGGGAGCATCAAGTAAATCTAAATTGGTTTCAGCAAACTGAGCTTTGGTTAGTAGCAACACTTTTTGAGGTTTGAAAGGAAAAGATAAAAGCACTTACATGTATTTTATATCATTTTCCTTCTTTCTTCATTGGCTCATAAGCTTAGTATTATTTAGTTAAGATCTTTTGTGTTTTCAAGGAAGATTGCATGTTTGTCTTTATCACTTGTATATTTGCTTGTTTCCTTCAACTATTTTTCTTGCTACCCAGCCTTGCTAGCCAAAGACCTGTACTGAGAGGGAATACTTCTCGTGCATCCAATCCTTTAAACCAAAACCTATGCCATTTGAGTCCACCATATCTACCTATTAGCATTATTGCTATTCCAAGTAAATTCTCGAGTTTCATCTATCTTTCAAATTAAAAATTCTTTTGTTATGTGAAAATTGGTTAGTAAAACTCTCATGAACTTGATGGCACACCTTATTTTCTTTCCCTTAATAAACTTGAACCATTGTGTCATCTATGTTGTATATGCTCCCACCTATACATTGGGAATTAGCAGAATCATGCTGTCACGGGGAATGCTTTCAACACCTGTAAATATCTACCCCGTTGATATCATGCTCTTTTGTTTATGGATGTCGTCGGTGTGAAATAAAAGGGGATCTTGTAAGTCCATGGAGTTATGTATATGTGTTAGAGAAACGTCTGGGCCGCTAGCCTAAGCCATGCCTAATCATGGTAGAAACTTGCAGCATCACCATAGTGAGCTATCTATGAAGCATTCTTCTTATATAAAAAAATGAGAGAGATAGAAAAGAGGAGAGAGAGAGAAAAAGCACAATTTTCCATGGTAAATAAGAAGATTGCTGAGATGCTCATTGTCTGCCTGCCTTGTCATTTTGATATGGGATGGCTCCTGTATCATGGGGCAAGGGGTACCCCATTGGCGGTTCTCTATGATACACATGTACTTACTATGACAAGTACTTACCGGTAACTAAAGTTGAGTAGCATGAGGAGCGGCCCTCGTACTCAAGAGACATGAGATTGCCAACTTATATTTTGTCAAGCATATACTCCATCTTTGTTCACTTTAACCTTAATCACCTCGAGATGCTTATGATAGGGGCAATGAGAGCTCAAAGCTAGTAATTACATAATCTTTTTAAAGCTCTTTATGAAACTTGAAATCCCCGCTTCCCTCTGCGAAGGGCCTTTATTTTACTTCTTAGTTGAGTCAGTAATCCTATTCCTCTCTATCTCCAGCAAGCATTTGAGTTGTTGTGTTTCAATCATTCATATGATGATTTATTCAATCATGTTTCTTATCTTCCTTGTTTTGCACAAGACTCTTATCTGAATGAGTATCACTTTGAAAGCCATCATTGTGAAAAGCCTTTTATGTTTGAGCAAAAGGATTCATGTTATAAACTTATTTACAAAAGCTTTGCTTGAAACCTATGCGTGATTCGTCAGCTGTTCTCTGACCAAGAACAAAGTTTGCCATTACCAATTATGATTTACCTTTATGCATCTTTATTGTGACTCCCATACTCGTTGCAAGTTAAGTTATATAATGGTGAGTTGCTTTCTATTATGAGTTGTGTATTGGTAAGTGTGATGCTTCTTGTCCGTATTCTTTTTTATCGACACTTCACTCCATAAACCTGTGGGCATGTTTACTGAGCTCGGTTTTCGCTTGGGGACAAGTGAGGTCTAAGCTTGGGGGGTTGATACTTCCATTTTGCATCACTATTATATATCATAATTTTCTGTTATTCATTGATATATTTCTAATTAAGAGGTGTTACTTATGTTATTTCATCTATTTTTGCATGTTGGATGATTCTTGGAGGATGAACTGCCGGAGTCAGGATTCTGATGGAAAAAAGCGGTGTTTGGATGCAATTTTTTGCAAAGATAATAAAATACCAGAAAATACATGGAAAATCCTATTTTTCCAGAAGACGAAGGAAGCCAGAAGGGGAGGCTGAGATGGGCCACAGGGGTCCCACACCCCCCATGCACGGGCCACCCTGGGTCGCGCCACCAGGGGGTGTGGCCACCCTGTCCCACCTCCTGCTCCGCCCTTTTGCCTATATCTTCTCCACGAAACCCTAATACACGGGGAGCGAGCACAGAAAGATTCCGCCGCCTCTACGGGGCGGAAACTACAGAGAGAGAAAAATCCCACCGGCAGACAGATTTCTGCCGGGGAAATTCCTTCCCGGAGAGGGGAGATCGTCGCCATCAACACCGTCATCAAGCTAGACTTCATCGAGATCATCATCATCATCCACACCAACATCTCCACCAGCACCATCATCACCACTCCATCCCGCTGTAACAATTGTGTTGAAAACTTGCATAGTTCTTAGGGGAAACTTTCTCGGTGTTGATTACTATTGTAGTTGATGCTTGTGAGTGGAACCATTGGATTATTGTTTATGTTCAGATTGTTATCCATTACCATATCATCTTTGATCTTGATCCATATGATGTCTTGTGAGTAGTTCGTTTAGTTCTTGAGGACATGGGAGAAGTCATGTTATTAGTAGTGGAATTGTGTTGAGGTATTATTCAATGGTTTACTATTTAAGTTGTGGTGCTATTCTTCTAGTGGTGTCATGTGAACGTCGACTAGATGAGTACTTCACCATTTATGGGCCTAGGGGAATGCATTGTTTACTTGGCTACTAATCGTGGGGTTGCCAAAGTGACAGAAACCTGAACCCCCGTTAGGAAACCTTTGCACAAGGGAGTGTAGGATCTCAGAGTTTAAGGTCGTGGTTAGGTTTTTATATTAATTACTTTATTATAGTTGCATATGCTTGCAAGGGGTTTAATCACAAGTATGTATTAGTCCTAGTAAGGTCGGTATATTAGCACAGGTTCACCCACTCAACACTTATCAAACCAAAGAAGATTAATCAACTATATGAAACGAAAGCACTTGACAGTATTCCCATGTGTCCTCAAGAACGTTTGGTCCTCATAAGTATTACAACCGGCTTGTCCTTTGCTAAGAAATGATTGGGCCACTTGCTACAATTATTTGCTGTCTTTATTTACTTGCACTTTATTTCTTTGCTTTATCAAAAACCCCTAAAAATCTGTTTGCTAAGTATTTACAAAGATTTCCTGCTCTAAACCACTAGTCAACACCTTCTGCTCCTCGTTCGGATAGACACTCATATTTATCGAAAGTACTACAATACACCCCCTATACTTGTGGGTCATTAGTGGGCATCACCCGCCTTGATGAAACCATGGTATACTTGTTGTCGAGCTTAGCCCGGAGTCCCGAGCCCTCACCACGTTGGCGCTTTCTCTTGCATAAATGCTACCAAGCTTGTTCATCTTAGTGTACTGAAAAAATTCAACATAAAACATTAGGCATATAGTTTCTACATGATATACGAATGATTCTACGTGGAGAAATTTAATCCTAACATGAGAAATCAAAAGGGAAAATCAAACAATCTTGAGTTCATCCACTAGATCAATGTGAGAGTTTCAACCATGGAATTCTGAAAATAAAGCATGGAAAAGGAGAGAAACATACCGATCTGTTGATTCCCCAACTCAAACGAATGAAATCCGCGAAGAATCGAGAATTATAGATGGGTTTTGAGGAGTTTGGAGAGAGAATATGAGAGAAAAATTGTGGATGAGGTAGAACCCTAGCCCTGCCGGCTCGTTTAATTGATCGCACAAACTTGCCGTCGGAACTATACGGTCGGGATATGTAGTTCCCACCATATAGTTGTGGCGGCAGCGAAAATTAGGGTTTCTTTTCACCAGGTCCCAACTATACGGGCGCAACTATACGACCATACCAAAAAGGTCCCGCCGTATAGTTGGTTGTTAAACCTTTTGTAATCTGAGATACAATTTGTGAGAAAGGGGTCGATAACTATACGGCCACAACTATATGGCTGGAAAAAATATTCCCGCCGTATAGTTGGTTGTTAAACCTTCTAGAGCATGATTTTTCACCCAAATTTTCAGAGATTCAATTTTTAATCTGAACAATATGTTTAGGCTAGTTTTTGCAGATAAAACTCAAACTTAATTTTTACACTTAATCTAAGCTTGTTCAGTCGATATTTCTACTACTTTTTGACAACCACATCTTTATGGACGCGCTTCTGCAAGGATGGCTATGAAAAATTTGTAGGAATGCGATGAACATTTTATTCTTCAACTATTTTATTAATGTGATGGGTTGACTCCTATTAAGCATTTTATTAAGAATGGTCGAATATTTCAACCATCTCTATGTTCTCGAATTATTACCTTGGGTTGCCCCTTATCAAGGGCACTTACCACTTGAACTTATTTTGCCAGTGGAATATACCTTTCTCCTGCTTCTAGCTTCTTTGGAAAATACCGGATGATTTCAGCACCATAAACATTAAAGATTATTTTTCCCCTAGCACTATCAATCGAAGCTTCTGCAGTACTTAGAAAAGGTCTTCCCAGCATTATAGATAATTTTTCATCCTCTGGCATTTCAAGAATAATAAAATTATTGGGAATAACATGCTCATCTATTTTAAGTAGAACATCCTCAATCATACCAATGGGTTGTTTAGTGAATTTGTCAGCCATCTATAAAGTGATAGAAGTAGGGGAATACTCCCCCAATCCTAACCTTTTATAGAGGGAATATGGCATTACACTAACTCCTGCACATAAATCACATAAGGCATTATGAATATTAGTTTTGCCAATTGAGCATGAAATAGTTGGTATTCTGGGATCTCCCGATTTAGATAATAACTTCCCATTAGCAGGATAACTAGTCACCATGGCACCGATTTCAGTTATTTCTTTCTTTCTATTAAGAATATCACGGAGAAATTTAGAATAGGTAGGAAATTTTATTGCATCCACAAATGGAATTTCTAAATGAAGATTACCAAGTGCCTTTTTGAAAGAGTCATAGATTACCTAATCCGGTGCTTTATTTTTGCGATCTAGATATGGAAGTTTTTGCTCACCTTTCTTTATTCTTGTCTTTTACCTTTTGTGGGGGATCAGGCTTTTTAGTTGTTTTCTTTTGTTGCTGCTTATCGATTTTCTTATTTTCTACTACAACAACTTCATCTTCATTGCTTATCTCCTTTTCCTTTCTTGGATCAACAGTCTCTGCATCAGAGTCATAGCGGTCATCTTGTGCATCATTGCTCCTCCAAGGTTTGGTCTTGTGTTTCTTGAGCAGTTTCATCTTGAGGATTCACAAGTGTGTCATCTTCTTGGCTTGCTTTGAGCAAGGCTTTTTTCCCTTCGATCTTTTTCAGCTTCATATTCGGGTGTTCCTAATGGTCCTGTAACAACTACACCTTTCCTTGTAACAACATTAGTAGAAACATGAGTGTTTTATATCATCTTGAAGAAAAATTTGATAACCAGATGCTATTTGTTCACATTGGGTTTCAATCATACTAAGGTAGTTGTTAAATAATTTTATTTCTTGGCCAATCTCATCACAATTTTCCCTGAGTCCTGCCAAAATATTCTTATGTCTTTGAAATTGCTTATGCAGGTTATTATGAGATTTGGCCTGTCAATATTTTAATTCTTGAAAAACTTTCCTAGTTTCATCTTCTTCAGTAAAAATCTGTAACAGATCTACATTGTTTTCCTTAACACGTTCAGAAGGAATATCTTTTTCTTTCATTGTTTTTCATACTTCAGGCATAAGATCCGGGGTTATACGAAGTATCCCTTTTTCAGCTTAGTACGGAAATCAAGATTATAAAGAGAATCATTCTTAGCCCTAGTGGAAATCTATTCCAAACAGGCTTTAGCAGTTAAAGTATTTATCGATCCTCCTGCTGATAAGTCAAGCAATTCTCTACATTGAGTATTAATACTGTGGTGAAATAAGTGGCAAACAGTTGATTCAGAATAGCCATGATTAGGAATACTATCGATCAATCCAAAAAATCTATCCCAAGCTTGTGGGTAGTTTTCTCCCACGTTTTGACTGAAGTTGCATATATTCTTTCTAATTTCAGTTACCTTTTTTAAAAGGATTAAATTTGTTTGTGAATTTGATAAGACAATTTTCCCATCATTTATTGTAGTGACGAGGGAGCGAATATAACCAGTCTAGAGCCTTACCTTTTAGAGACCAACGAAATAATTTTGGACGGAAGAAATTTCTACGCAAACCTTTTGTTCCAATTGATGTTATCACATCATCGAACTCTCTAAGATGTCTTCCTGGGTCTTCATCTTCCCTTCCAATGAAAGCTTTTTCCTGCAAAGTTTTAATAATCTCACCATCAAATCGATATTCTCTAACTCCAGGATTAGGAAATTTCGTTGGTTGTTTAAGATAAGCAAGATTTGGAGCACTGTATTCTTTGAGAGTTTTCTCAGGTTTCTTAGGAGTTTTCCTATGAATGGACATGATTTCCATGAAATCGCTCAAGTTTTCAACTTCAGCCTTATTTGATCTCAGAAGTTTTTCAATAATTTCTTCGCGCCTTTGAGAAGGCACTCGCTCAAAATAATCTGGTAGATAGGTCCTACCAGAGTGTGTATACCCTTTTTCTCCTAGGGAGACCATTTGGTAGTAGTAACACCTGAAATGTCAAGAGACAAACACTTAGCGCTTAGCTTCCCGACAATGGCGCCAGAAAATAGCTTGATGTTTGCAAGTGTTCATATCGGTTGTAGCTAGTTTCGAAGTTAAGATATCGATCCCACAAGGAGCCCAATGGAAAGTGTTCATGAATGAAGCCTCTGTCACACTCAAAGTTATCACAGGTCTTCGAGTGAATTGACTACAAGTGTTGAAATAAGAACAAAATTTGGATTAAACTGAATGTATTTAAATAAAACTAAAATGTAAACTTTAGAAATAAAAATCATAAAGTAAAGAACGATTCGATTGTTTGTTATGTTCAGAGATGACAAAGCAGACGCGAGGAGATACAGTTCATGGTGATAGTGACTGTGCCAAGTGGATGAGTGATAAGTGTAACAATTGTAATCTTATAACTATGTGTCTAGGCGAGCAACCCATAATTAGCCGGAACTCCTCTTGGTATATTTCATCCCAACTTCAATAATCCTACTAGTCTGTTACCAAAACCATGGTCAATCACTAGGCGATTAAGATCCTTTAGGTTTCTTAGCAATTAAGCTTCTTGGATCGGACTAATGCAGTAAGCAAAGTGGTTCCTCATGATCCTCGAGTCAAACTAGTTTCCCATTGATATCCCCGTGTCACTCAGGGGTCGCTGGTCTGCTAGCGAACAAGATCTTATCTATGTAGAACAAAGCATCATATTGTTTGGGCCATTAATTGGACAACAAGCATTAGGCATCCCACAGATAGTCAAGCACACATAATATATTAATTAAAATCAATCACAAACTAATGGAAAATATATAGGCACATCACATATCACCAATCCATTACATATCCCACGCCTAAGGGGACTTACTCACACATGAGAGAACAAACCATCATCAATATAATTAAATAAAAGGAGTTCGTCTCAATATTACCATGGAGATCCACAATAAGAATAGAAAATCAATCCAACACAATTCAAGATAGGAATAAACAATCTCAACCCCTAATCTTACAAGGTGAAGATCTCTCTCTCTCTCTCTCAAGTACAAGTAATGGCTATGGGGGTGTGGTGGTTAGGAGGTCGAAGACCATGGAGCGAGATGAAGAACGTATTCTCCTTCTTCTCCGGATCTCTTCTTTCTCGCTTCTGGATGGAATGTCGGCTGCTATGTTGTGTTTTCGCGTATGCCTTCTTCATGAAAATTGTTCCTTTTGACAGGACGAAGGCGGCGGCAACTATATAGCTGGAAAAAATATTCCGCCGTATAGTTGGTCGTTAAACCTCCAGGTTGCCTTCCTTGATTGTTTCCAAAAAGAGACCTGCTTGTTTTTGTCTGAATATTGTATTTTTGCTGTTGAAACCTTCTGTTGATGTTCGGAACCTGAAACACACATTGAAAACCAATTTTTATTTTATACCGAAGTATTAGCATTAGGTAAAGCTATAAAACCATCAAATCAAGATGAAAACCATCAAGAAAAATCATTAAAAATGTATCGAATCTGACATATATCAGTGACCTCCCTCAAGTGTCCTATAGTAGATCGGGTGCTTGCCGTGCGGTGGGTGCTCGGGATAATAGGGTGAGGCCTGTTATGGCGTTGGTGGTCTTAGTAACGCTCACCCATCCAATGAGACATACTTCCTTGTAGGGGGGAACTCGGTAAAACATCGCCATCTCCCATGCCTCAGTTATCTCTATACCCGAGCCCTTTATTTATGCACTTTACATTGTTATAGCCTTCGTGTTTAAAGTAATCTATATTCCTATCACCTTGTTGCTTGTCTTACTTAGCATAAGTTGTTGGTGCACATAAGTCAACCATAGTATATATAGGATTTATGCTTGATAAAATAAAATGCTATTTTTATTCCGACTTTTTTAGCCCATCTCGTAAAAGTTTTATCCGCCTATTCACTCCCTCTAGACGACATTAGAGATCTTTTACTCTTCAAGCAAGAGATCCTTGGCACTATGCTCAACCACACCACCGTCACCGGCGACCAAAAAATTCCTCTGATGGCTCAGATATGTAGAGCTTGTTGGGAACCCCAAGAGGAAGGTATGATGAGCACAACAACAAATTTCCTTCAGTTATGAAACCAAGGTTATCGAACCAGTAGGAGTAAGGGAACAACTCCAAGGTGTTGCTAACAACTTGGAACCTGCACAACACAAACAAAATACTTTGCTCCAACTTATAGTGAGGTTGTCAATCTCACCGGTTTGCTGAAAACAAAGGATTAAACGTATAGTGTGGAAGATAGTAATTTGCTTGTAGACAGTAAACAGTAAACAGTAGATGGTATATCAATGATAAAGATTGGACCGAGGTCCACAATCCACTAGAGGTGTTCTCCATAGGATAGATAGCATGTTGGGTGAAGAAATTACATCGCGGCAATTGATAGATTGAGAAAGCATAATAATGCATATACTAGACATCTTGACTCCTACGAGATTTGATTGGGCATTACAACATAATACATAGACCGTAATCCAACTGCATCTATGACTAATAATCCACCTTTAGGTTATCATCCGAACCCCTTCCAGTATTAAGTTGCAAGCAACAGATAATTGCATTAAGCAATGTGTGTAAAGTAAACAATACAATTGTCTCATGGACAAAGGATTGTTGTTTTCTCCCTAGTAGCAACAACACATCTACAAATTTAGAGATTTCTGTCACTTCCCCAGATTACTAGAGGCATGAACCTACTATCGAGAATAAATACTCCCTCTTGGAGTTACAAGCATCTACTTGGCCAAGATAGCTACTAGCAACGGAGAGCATGGAAGATCACAAATAACATAGACATGATAGAATCAATCTGAAATAGTATCTCAATATCCATCGGATCCCCGCAAACACAACATGTATGATTACAAATAGATGATCTTGATCATGAACTACGGTGACCCAACATACCACTGCATGATGTAGTACACTATAGTCGTTGACATAACACCAATGAAACACCTTTTCACTAGTATTACATCCCTCAGAGTGGTACAACAGAAACAAAGTGGGTCTAAGACATGGCTAAAGGTTACAACTCAACTATTTACATAAGATCCAAAGGAAACTCTAGGTTTAAGAGAGATAAAGAACTTCTTACAAAGAAGAATCAAAGATAAACAACTCTAAAACCATTATATTATTAAGACTAGTATTTTAGCTAATGGTCTGGCATTGCTGCTAATGTAATACACTACAGAAATAGGTTCTTTGGCTAGAGATTAAATTCCTATCTAATCAGTAACTTCGTCTTCATTTGAGTTGGTGTATATGTTGACTTTCTTGTCTTCGTCGAAGAGCTTTAGCTTTTGATGAAGGTTCCTGGAGCTTAACTGGATGTAGATGTTGTCTTAATGGCTTCAGAATATAGCAAGGGTTAAGAAGATATGTTGAGTACGAGCGTACTCAGCAAGTTCACTAGAAAAGGAGTGTTTGATGCACTATATCTACAGCCACAGACCGTAGGTCGTAGGCAATGCAAGTTTTTTGTAAACATTTCTTCAAAGGTTGCTTTTATTCCGAAAAGCTATGTCCGTCAGCCTTTACGGGTTTACCAGAACTTTCATGGAGTTCCTTTCCCGCCGCGTTTGCAGCTCCTTCCCAGAACAGGGATTAACAAGTTACAGTTCTTACACTCTGGAGAGGTGCGTTACTTTACCCATGAGAGACCTTATCCTTGTTGCACAACCAAGTCATGACCTTGTCCATACTTCCTTGGTATGGGGCCCAGTCTAAGATCCAAGCCAATCACTTCCCTCTCCGCGACCTCATATGTTTGCACGATCCTTCGGGGCTGGCTCACCTCCGTGAAGCCACCTTTTGGGTAGGCTAAAACCCTGATGAGTTCCCAAAGACTCTATGACCTGGTGATGCCCGGGCAAGTACCCTTTAAATGGACTATACCCCTAAACACCATTCATAGATAATCTATACACCAAAAGTGTGGGGCATAAGGGTGCCCACCCTATGTTAGATCCGCACAAGGAATCACAATGTCACGTTAAGGTCGTCTTGACTCCATACAAGAGGAAAAGGATACAGCTTACTTCTCCGTCCCATTCCAAATCTCATGGTTAACGCGTTATATACGGCGCAAGAATCACTGGCGACATTGGTTGTTCAGTCCTAGATAATATGTTCCTTTACCACGGGAACTTTTATAGTAGGTTATTACGTAATGGTAAATAACCTATAATCATTTATTATGAAAATAATGTTATCCGACCTTTTTCAAATGCAGGTGATGACAACACTGGATTTGCAAAATACTTTACAGAAAATAATCAAAGGACATGAGCAAGTGCGAACTTGCCTTTTGTGATTGCAAGATTATGCACTCACGGTCTTCCAGACAATATAAGATCCAATATCTGAAATCAACATCATTGGTCCGGTAAGGACGAATGTTTAAAGAAGCAGGATGCTTTTATGCATAAGTAATGTAATGCATTTTATAAACGCGAATCCTGGGAATAACGTTGATCTAGAGTTTGGAAATTGGAATTGGTTTCTTTAGAATGTGTTGTCCTTTTAGATATGCTTAATACTCGTGCTTCTTATTAAAGCTTGTTAGTGTGTGTGAAACAACATGTAATTATAATGGTATACAACAATAAGATATACGAAAGTGGAATGCTATTCAAAGACTACTTATATAAGAATTGCCTTATCTCATACTTTACAAGTATTGACATCTATAAGTAACTTAAGTGTTAATAATTCTAAGTTATACGAGTAAAGTATAAAGTAATGTGATTACGATTATTTGTCATCTGTTGACTGAAGTGGCAAAACGAATAACTTTTGAAGAAAAGATTTCTTTATTAAGGTTTAAACAATCCTGGTAGTTTTTAGAGTATGGTTGATAGAATGTGATTGATGTTGTTTATGTTTGCTTGGATAGTTTGGATTTGAGATGCTTTATAACTTAATTATAACAGACCAAAGTTAATTATAAAACATATAACAAAGTCTTTAGCCTTATATTTAAAGTCTTGTAGACTAAAGTTAACTTTAAAAACATAGATGGTTTTAAGGTATATTGCTTATGTTAATTGTACCTTGTGTACTTTGTAATGTTTTCTTAAAGTTACTTAAGAATGGTTATTCTTCTATTTAAGTAGTGGTTTCTTAATTTTTATAATGGAATAGGATCACTTATTTCCTTATAAAGGTGCGATTATAGTTTGCGGATAAGTAAATAATACTAGTGACTACTTATGAATTATCTTTGGATTTAATTCATTATAAGGTTGTGAGTGAAACAATGGTAAAAGATTTTATTTGGTTAAAATATCATTCTTGAAGATTTTATAATTGTTAAAGATCTTTTTAGAAAATAAACTACACATATGGTTGAAGGATAATTCAATAAAATTGTATTTAAAATATGTTGTACCAATTAAAATAAACTACACATATGGTTTAAGGATAATTCAGTACTATTTATTAGAATCAATTGGCTAATTTCTAGAATTATTAGCAATTTTTATTTACCCTTATATGAATTATTCATTAAGGAAATAAGTTTAAATTCAAGATATTAAGTTTTAAATTTTTATTTACCTCAAAAGTGGAATATTATATTTTTAACATGTAGGTATTTTTTTTTGTGATCATTTTGGTATATTAAAATTATTTTTGTAATTTATAAATAATAAGATATGATTTTTATAAGATTTATTACTTTATAAATACTTAACAAATAATAAATATTTAATTAAGTGTAATAATAATGCATGATTATAGTTTTAAATTATAGTTATTATTTTTCTAAGATTTTTGGTATTTTATTTATATTTTTAACATTTACCAATATTAAAATATGAATTATCTAAGTTTTATTACTTATAAAACCTTTATTAAATAATATTTATTTAAATAATTATCATAATAATATTTGATAATAGTTTTAAGTTGTAGATTTTTTTTCTAAAAAAATTCATATATTAAACATGTTTTTCTGAATTATAAATCAAAAGATACTAAATTTACAAGATTTAATTACTTTATTTCAATTTCTGGAATGTTTATATTTGAATTAATATTGTTTTATCAATTTGCTAAACAGACACAAAACTTTTACACCGCACACACATCTAGACCTAGTCACTGACCATTGGGCCCTAGGCCATGTCACACTCCACCTCAGCAAAGACTGGTCAACATTTTGAACTGGTCAAGGATGACGCGAGCAGGGCGTCAGGATGACGTCAGTGCGGCCACCATCGCCAATTGATGGTCGTCGACGACGATCTATGGCGCCCAGCAAGCGAAACTAGTCTAGTTTATATCAGCGCGACGTGCTGAACCATATAGTGGCAGCGCTGCTTGAAAATAGTCTTCAGAGCTACTAGAAAGACAACGACTGCCGGCGGCGCACGGCGGTGCTACGACGCGAGCATGCTAGGGAGCGTGTTGGGAAGAAAGGAACGATGCTTGAGCATCAGTGACTCACCCTGGTTGCAATGGTGGTGTCAGCGAAGACTGGTGTGGTCGGAGATGAGCTCTCCAACGAGGATTCCAACGAACTGCCATAGAAAGGAACGACAAAATTCGCCCTCTCCAGTGCTCCCCGTGATATAAGACTCCACCTAGAGGATCTATAGAGCATGGGGCATCTCCATGGCTACTTGGAAGAGAGTCGGGCGGTGTGGCACGACGGCGAGGCGAGCTAGGGTTTCGGCTCTAAGGTAGAAATCGAGAGAGAGATTCAGAGGAAGAGATAGTGGATGAGGATGAGCAGACGACGTCGTGGCGTTCTTATCCCCTCCTCCAGGAGCGGCGGCACGTATCACAGCACGGCGGTTGATCGACGACGGAGCTCTGGCCAGCGAGCTGCTTCCAGTAGGCGAGGAAGACGATGATGCGACATTTGCGGATAACCCACTGGAATGTTTCCTCTCTTGATCCACAGTCCTCTCGCTGGCCCACTCGTCAGTCACAGAGTGAGACGAGCCAGGCCGATTCTTGGGCCGAGGTGGCTACTACGGGCTGCTCGTGAGCAGTGGATAAAGAGAAGGAAGTTGGGCCATGGGCCAGATTTGACCTCCTTCTATTTTTTCCTGGTTCTTTCCTTTTCTATATTTTGTTTTGTTTACAGATCTGAATTTGCATCTTTGATTTGAATTTTCTTTATGGGCTTTATTTGCTAAATAATTGTAACTATATTAAAAGGTATTTACTAGCATTTTGTGAGCTTTTATTCAATAATGTTATATTTCTTTATTTTCTGTCCAGAATAAACCATGGATTTATATTATAATATTTCTTTCTTTTTAGTATTGTAAGAGCTTTTGTTATGAATTTTTAATTTATCTAATATTCATAAGCTTATTAAAGAATGCATTACTTTTAACTTATGGAATTTGATTCTCATTGACTTATTTATTAAAGTAATTTTTATGTGGTGATCTTTCATTTTTGTATGATAAATATTCTAGGGAATTAATATGGTTAATATTATTCCCATAATTTTAGGAAATATCCATGTATACATTTAATTATAACTAATACAGGAGCTAAGGTTTGAATTGAAAATGCTTACCCTAGGGTTTAGGGTTCTTACTATACTTATATTCTTTTGTTTGTATGAGTAAATATTAATAACTAAACATATTGTCTCTATGTTTGTGATCTTTAATGATATCACCTTTTAAAATAAAAAGTTATTATCTAGAATGTCTTATGGAAAAGAATTGATAAAAATATCTCCTAGTCACATATGGTTATGATAATTGGAAATGACAGAGATGTGCTTACGTGATTTTCTATAGGAAATATTCCTATAAAGCATTGTGGAAATAAAATGATTTATCCAATAGATGAAATGGATGTTAAGCTTGATTATGGATTTAGGGTTTAGTGTTTACCAAGAATTCCTATCTTCCATAATTCAGAATTCTTGACTTCTACTTAAAGAATTCCTTTCCTAGATATACTGCTCCTTCATATCCATCATCATGTGCTAACATGATGAGCTTTACTTCACAAGAATATTCTTATCCATCTTTTATTCTTCTAAATCCATTTATAAATCCAATAAGCTTGACACTAAAAAACTTTCCTAATCCTCTGATATCTATACTTGGTTATACCATCTACTCTATTGGTGATAACCTCCAGTCCAACAAATATTTCCTTCGAACTCCATAAATACCCTTCCTTAATCCTCCACCACCAACAGTACTCTTATATATTCATCTATAATTAGATATACACAGAATCCTACTTCACCTCAAGTGTTTACTATTTTTCCAAGAGGAAAATACTAACTCTATAATTCAATGCTACTCTAACAGCATCCTAATCATACTATCTTATCTCTACTTAACTCCAATATCTTATACTAGAGTTCAATCATGTTTTACCCACCAATGTCACTTATACAGGATATAAGCATTCTATCTTGGTGACTTAAGCATGATCATTATAATCCTTTGATCCTTTATGGTTTAGGTTTCCAATTAGCTAATCAAGGCTTCATCAATACAACATTACAGTGGTATTGAAGTTATCTTCTTAATATGTATAGTGGATTAAGGAATGTTATTCATGGACTATACCTACTTAGTCCCATAGGATTACTCTTTGGTCTCTATCTTCAATGTTCATCCTTATAATCCTATTTATTATCATACAATTAGATCTTCCATATAACTCTTCTATTTATTCAGTAGTGAGTTAACTCATTCATTTACTATATTGATTAGATTCTCTTAAATCACTCACATCCTATAGATGATATCCAAAACTAGCATTACTACTTACCTCTTCTTACTATTTTCTTTATAGGCCTTAAGTGAATACTTTGATATAGACAAGAGGTTATAGATTAATAATTAATGGGTTAAGAATTGGTGAATCAATAGTTGATTACTCAACTTTGATGATCAACAGATATGAGAATAGGGTTTAATGGAGATGATAAGGATTGATATGGAAAGAAAGATATGTGGTGAATGGTCTTGGCTTAGTTTCCTTCCTAACTAAAGAGTTTGGGTGAAGTGTTACCGTGTTTCTCATGGTAGAAATAGATAAGGATTGAATAGGTCAATAGTTAGTTATTACATTCCTGTTACTTGGTACTCATGAGTTATTGTAACAAATACTAGGATGTGATCACCTAGAGATCTAATTACGATCATTAATCAATGTGTAATGGTTTAGTTTCATTGTATTTGATCTACCCTTAGATCAAATCATGTTTACCCAAATTGAGGTTCTATCAAAAGTCATATTGAAACTTATCCCAATCAACTTGATGATCTACTTCAATTCCATCAAGTTAAGAGAAGCTTCAGTCACTTTGACAAGTTTTGTTCAAAAGCGCGAAAATTATTTAGACTTTCTATGCATGAATGAAATGCACACATCTGGGTTCAGCTTAATTCTAAGCTCTAATGCTGGGGTGTTACAGACTCTCCCCCCTTAAAATTAACTTCGTCCCCGAAGTTCGTAAACTCTCACGTTTCGGAGTAAGGAATTTATTTGTAGTGGTTACTGCATTTCTCCACTACATGGTAACCTTAATGAGGATAATTGTAGCATTCCATATCCAAATAGTTTTCTTATTCCGATTAGATATCCTAGTCCAATTTCTTTACTTAATCATTGAACTTTCTTACTATATTATGTAAGGTCTAGGAAGTCTCACTAAAATAGGTTTTAAATTTGTATTTGCCAACAATTGTGGTCAAACGACTATATTTTTGTTTTGTCATAGAATGGTTGAAACTAATATTCTTTTCAAAATTGGATTTGAACTCATTTAGTTCATACCCACTGGAATTTCTTGTTCCTCTACACCTATCCAATTGGATGTGCTTTATTCTCTCTTATAAATCACTTAAGAGTTGTTTTCTCTAAAATAGTCTATTAAGATTAATCTATTTTATCACCTTCAAGTTTTTACCTTATCAAGCTTTAGATAATCTTTTGTTATTACCTTAAGTACTTCTTCTACTTCCTTATAATGACTGCCTTAAGGTTTGAGTCCTACTATCTTGGTTTACTTCAATCTTCCATCCAGACATACTTTTGAAAGTACTTCTATATTAGTGGCTTCTTTTAACCTTAGGAAAATAAGGCTTAATTTTTTCGTAGGCTAGTACTTCTTTCCCAGCATTTACTCTAGAATTCAGATAACAGTACTTCTGTTTACTATTTACTCTCCCCTTAGGGTTTACTAATAATCTTCAGACTGTCTATATATTATTTATCGATTTTATAATTAGAATATGGGTCTCTATCCAGCTTATACTCTACATAGCTAGGGTTTTATGAAATATTGTACGATGTATCCACACAATTGTGGATTTCCGAAATGAATCTTTCAACATTATTTTCCTTACTTGCTATTTGGACATTTTCGCTTAGATAGGTCTGACCTCGTGAAGCGTCTCGAAAGACGGTTGCTTTAATATTTATACTCCTTCATGCCTTCCTTAACTTAGGCCAAATTTTATGCTCTTTATGCAACTTTTAACATGATCTGGTTAACTATTTTAACCGATACTTGCTGCGGCAAGTTACCGACTATGGACCATCCTAGGGTGTATGGATTATCCTACGGTTCCCGACATACTACTAGCATTCTCTCTGTATTGTCAGAGCTTGAATACCATTATGTTCCAAAACTTCTTCTTGGTACTAATTCATGATGCTTCCATGAACTAGGTACTACTACTTCATTAACTTTTTAGCAACATCCCCCATTTCTTATGAACTTAATTTTACTGCTTCTTGTTGCTTTCTTCTTCATGTAAACCTCCTTGGTATACGGAATTCGTCACTTCCTTACACGGATTCCCATTACTATCTAGGTCTATAACATCAAGTAATAACTGGGTGTTACATCATGCATTTGCACACCAAGTCAAACTTCATGTACAGATCTAGTCAATCAAGAAGATTCAAGAAAATCCAAGAGTCGATAAACAACCAAACATATACCATGTATTATACATAGGTTTTAAATAATTTATAGACGAACTGACCGTTCTAATGGTTTGCCTCACATATACATCACACAACTATCTTACAAGAACTTCTTGTTCTTGTGAGTATATCCTCACTTATTTCACCAAAACTTTCAAACTACAATACGCATTACCCTCTATGTACATTATTCAAGCACTCATCCCTTGGGATTTTGTTCCTTTCTTACTTTTATCTTCCTCTAGTGCTTCCTGGAGTTCCGTCCATGATGATGTGAAGTCCTACGACTGCCTTCTAGAGCGTAAGAGCATCCAGGAGGTGCGATTCTTGATTAGAAGTACCGAGACTGAGATTAGTCATTGAAAAATGACTAGAGTTGGCGTAATTTCTACAGGATATTCCTGGTTTTCCGGCAACGCTTCCTCAAAGTAAGAGGGTTCTTTCGCCTTTTCTTGGATCCATTCGTACATATTGGTATAGTAACTACCGGAATACTCTTCTAAGTCGATTGGATTGGTATCACCCCCATATGGTCCATAAGGCTCTATATGATTATAATTGGTCTCTTCTCCGATACCTGTATCACAAGGTATAGGATTTCCTATGGTTCCACCTTGAGATTCTACTCCCCATTCATACTAGTTTTGCCTAGGATTACTTGGAATAGCTCCCGCCCATTCCTTTTGTTCGGAATTATACTTGGTCCATAGATCTTCAGGTGGCTGGGGTTTATTTTGGTAGTAGGCATAGTTTTCTGAGTGTGGATCATCAAACTCAGTTTCCTCATACACTTCTCCTGAAGGTATGTATTTGGGATGCCTAGCTTCTTTATCTAACTTCTTCCTACGTGCAATTGCTTTATCAGGATCAGTAAAATCCTCAATGACCGTATCCAGTTCCTGAACTAAGACTTGATGAGTGTTATGGTAAGTGTTTAGCAAAGACCGATAACGATCCATATACTCTAATGCTCGAGTGGGTTCAGTTTGGACTAGAGTAGAGTGATCTAACTCATGCTCCGGGTTTTAGGTTTCATGGGGTATAACAGTGTGGGTACTACCTTCTAAAGCTTGGGATTTCTGTTCTCGGATCATGGTTATGGCTGCTGCTACGGCAATCTGATATGCTGATGCCATGCACCTTGCCTCTCCTGATGGCATTTCTCCCTTAAGTCCTAACTTCTTGGGTAACATGATCATGACATGGTATTTAGCTAATACCTGCCCATCATAGTAACTGTAAATCTTGACCAAAAGTCTCGATTCACATTCCAAATTCCATAGAAGTTATCGAAGGTTATCTGTCCAATCCCCTCCATAGTCATTTAACGTCCTGTTCATCACTTGAACATTCCGGGGTGGATATAGAGGTGCCATGTAGAACTGTAGATAAGAAATTATCATCAGTCACATAGAGTTAAAACTCTTGGTAGTGTTCAGAATTGCAATCATACTAAAGAACTATGGCAATAGAAACATGATAGGATTATTCTCAAGTGAATATCCCTCATATCACTAGAGAACTCTTTATTATTGCAGGTATGTGTCCTACAGGTTCTACCCATTTACTAGGTTTCCAACCTAAGGTCAAAGCATATGCTCTGATACCAACTGCGGTAACCTAGCATACCACTGCATGATGTAGTACACTATAGTCGTTGACATAACACCAATGAAACACCTGTTCACTAGTATTACATCCCTTAGAGTGGTACAACAGAAACACAGCGGGTCTAAGACATGGCTAAAGGTTACAACTCAACTATTTACATAAGATCCAAAGGACACTCTAGGTTTAAGAGAGAGAAAGAACTTCTTACAAAGAAGAATCAAAGATAAACAACTCTAAAACCATTATATTATTAAGACTAGTATTTTAACTAATGGTCTAGCATTGGTGCTAATGCAATACACTAAAGAAATAGGTTCTTTGGCTAGAGATTAAATTCCTATCTAATCAGTAACTTCTTCTTCAATTGAGTTGGTGTATATGTTGACTTTCTTGTCTTCGTCGAAGAGCTTTAAATTTTGATGAAGATTCCTGGAGAATAACTGGATGTAGATGTCGTCTTAATGGCTTCAGAATGTAGCAAGGGTTAAGAAGATACGTTGAGTACGAGCGTACTCAGCAAGTTCACTAGAAAAGGAGTGTTTGATGCACTATATCTACAACCACAGACCGTAGGTCGTAGGCAATGCAAGTTTTTTGTAAACATTTCTTCAAAGGTTGCTTTTATTCCGAAAAGCTATGTCCATCAGCCTTCACGGGTTTACCAGAACTTTCATGGAGTTCCTTTCCTGCCGCGTTCACAGCTCCTTCCCGGAACAGGGAGTAACAAGTTACAGTTCTTACACTCTGCAAAGGTGCGTTACTTTACCCATGAGAGACCTTAGCCTTGTTGCACAACCAATTCATGACCTTGTCCATACTTCCTTGGTATGGGGCCCAGTCTAAGATCCAAGCCAATCACTGCCCTCTCCGCGACCTCATATGTCTGCACAATCCTTCGGGGCCAGATCACCTCCGTTAAGCCCCCTTTTGGGCAGGCTAAAACCCTGATGAGTTCCCAAAGACTCGTAGAGTTCCCAACCTAATAAGGTAGAGATCCCTGTGTTTACAATGCTAGTCCCTGGATCAATAGCTAGCATCCACAGTTTAATATGTAATATCAAGAAACAAAGGTCATAGTACAACTTTATAACCAAGAATAAAATAATTCATTACATCTTACATAGCTCATTTGGCTATCTCATTACAATGCAGCAGAAATAACTATATAGCATGGAGTCCTTCATCTTCAAAGTGCCACAGGCAAACATGTTGGTTGTAGACTTGTAATCCTATTCAACACACTTCACTAACATCAAACAAACCTGCAACATGATAAGTTACAGCCACAAGGGTCAATACATTTGAATTGTATTGGCAAGTTTCACTACTATGTGGAATTAAGTTGGAACCTATCAATATATGCATATTTGGCTAAGTAGGGTTAGGCTCATTTGCAGAACGTAATATGGTTTTATCCTATCTTTTCAAAATAGTTTTGATCTTTTAACAAACTTTTTGAACTCCTTGGCAAACTCCAAGTGCTTCTAATCCCTTGTTGACATCATCAAGTTTTACTTTGAGAAATTGGAATGTCAAGATCTTCCATAGCTTCAGGCCTTAGTTGATCAGAGTTGTCCGTAACTGGGGACACGGCTAAGTAATTAGAATTTGGTCTTTTACAGAAGTTGTAAACTTTACCCACATGACACAATCTCGTGTTGACGCTACCAGTGGCCGCTGGATAAGTACACACCAAATGGAGTATCGGCAGATCGAGAATGTGACGAAGTCTTTCCATAGAAGTCCTCCCAATACATAATGCTAGCATGTCTACCAGGCACCAATGTAAGGATATGTTTCCAATACATAATTCTAGTTAACCTGAATAGGTGCCAATGCAAGGGTCTTCCACTATGTAATTGACAAAGCCAGTGCTCATTTAGCATGTGGTTGTACACGGAAGCCACTGTACGAGAAACATGTTTAATCTCTAAGTCCCTGGGTGGTTTTCTTCTAGTGCACACATGAAAAAGATAGCCATATATACATGTTTCCCTTTGTTGGCACCTTATCCACAATTGAGTATCCACATTCCACCCAGGTGATTCATTGAGTACTTGTTTTATTATATAAAACATATATTTTTCCAACACTTCATATAATCATAACATGGTATTCTACCCCAAGTCTATAGCAGGGCTAAGCATACTATAACTATGATGTTTTCACTAAGGAAGATATAAAGGATATCCTATTAGGACATAGCATAGCATAGTAACATAGTAGCCCTATCATGCATACTACAAAAATTCCACTAAGTATAATGAAAATAGTAGGACATGGATGATAGTGCCACTTGCATTTTTGGTAGTTAAATTAGATTCACTCCTTGAACTTCCAATAGTCACACTCTTCAAAGTTCACTACAATTCAATTAAGCAAGCAAATATTCAAACTAGCATTCAAACAATTCTTCACATAAAATAAAGAAACAAAACAATGCATGCAAGCATGCAAAATATTGTTTTATTTGGAAAGGTGGTTTCTAATAGGCTATAAACATTTTAAAACACCTATTAGTCATTTATAAAAGTGGCAAAGCCGTTAAAATCAAGTTAATGAAAATGGGCCATTTAAATCATTTTTGTTTTGTTAGAAATGATTTAAATCAAAGTAATAATTATAATGTTTCCCAAATATATTTTTAAACACAAATATTAATTTTTATGGTCAAAGTGTTTAAAAACAAAATCATTTACAAAACGTTTCACTCAAAAACCATTTTTAAATCAAGCACCATTTTTATTTTACTAGAAATGCTTTTTATTCAAAGGAAGAATTACTTAGTGTCACAAAATATACTTATAAATCCAAAAGTTGGTTTTTATGGTCAGTAGGTTCAAATCAAACCATTTGCAAAAGATTTTACCCTAAAATCATTTTTAGAATATTTTTTATAACCAAAATAGGCCTAAATATGTTTCTTCAAAAACAACTAATTTTCCAGAAACAAAATACTAAACTAATGGCATGGTTGCAAATTTTGCATTTTTGTTATTCCAATGATATAAAATTTGTAAAATTTGTCCAAGCAGAACAATAGTTATGATTTTTTCAAGTTTAAACAAACAAAATCATTTTTTGGATTTTAACAGACAGACTCAGGCCACGTGTCTTAACCTCATTGGTTGATACCGCTTCGCTGGGATCGACTGATGCGATGCGTTGGATTAAAAGGGCATCGTGCGGCTCTGATCTAATCATACCAATTCACTTAAGTCATTCTATCCATGCCATTGGATCAAGATCTAACGGGCTACAGCGCACCGAACAGGAACTGGCGGCACTCGACGGTGGCGCGCGGCGGCGACGCTCTGTCAGCAATGTCCCAACGTCTACAGGAAGCAAGGAAGGTAGCTAAGGGCATCACCAGACTCACTGTGATGAGGAGAAGCTCGAGGTGGTTGCTTCTTGTTGAGGGGAGCACAGATTCAATGTTAATTGCTCATCAGAGTTCACCGCGGCGTCGGGCACGCACTGGTCTGGACGGAGGCGAGGCTACAAGTCATGGGAGGACGAGTGGAGAGGGGCGTTAGACACGGGCGAGAGTGTCAAGTGCGGGAGAATCAACCAGAGAGAGGGGAGGACGGAACTTACGAGGAATGGTCACCGGAGTGGGCACTATCGACGGTGGTGCTTAGGTGTTGTCCTTGCCGATGCTTCAAAGCACGCGCAGGCTAGAGGGAGGCACTGGCAGGTGGGTCTGGTGCTGGTGAGCAAGCTCGTGTGAAGCAGGGACAGTGGGGGTGGCTGTTCTCGTCGGAATTTGGACGAGGGCTCGCCGGAGACAGTGGGGTTCGGGCTTGCGATTCGAGCAGCCTGGTGGCTCCGGTGGGATGGGGTGTAAGGGGAAAGAGAGAAGAGACATGGGAGTTTTAACGTGCATGGTCGCGGGCAAGTTTAACGTTGTCATTTACACGAATTTATCGCCAAGAATTTATGACTGAGAGCGGCAACAATGAATGGGGAGAGCTGGTCGCGGGGTTGAAGACGATGTGCTGGCGGTGGGGCTGCGTCGTCAGCGAGAGAGAGCGGTGCACGTGGGGTCCAAGCGTCAGCGACTGAGAGGGTTTGCTTGCGAGTGGAAAAATGTTTCGCGAGAGGGTTGTCGGGTGGGCTCTTGCTGGGCCAGATGCTTTGTTGGGCTGGGTAGGTTTAGTGGGCTGGTTCTTTTCCATCTTTTTATTCTGTTTCTTTTTATTTTTCTATTTCTATTATCCTGTCTTGAATTCAAACCCTTATTTGAAATCAGATTTAATCATCAAATCTTTTCAAGACTTTTTAGTAAATGTTTATTCTGTTTAACATTGTATTATAAAGTCCATTTTAGAATAATTTCTTTTATTCTTTTAGGGTCTATTATTTATTTAAAATAGACATTTATCTTTATTTTAAATAAGATTTAAATATGGTTCCTATCCATATTATTTATTCAAATAATTCTTTTATTCTTTTTAAGTCAAATAGATAACTTTTAATCCACTTGGCAATTTCCATTAGTTTTCCCATGATTTAAATAATCATTTACCTAAGGGATTTTTTCCCCATTTAAATATAATTAGAATATGGTTTAATCCCATATACTTTATTTTATTTGGATTATCTTTATTCCTTTTGCTTATGGATTTGGCCAAGATTTAATTTGGCTTTTAAATATTCCTTATTTATTTATTTATTTATTTATTCCTTTGCCTTATAAAATCCATATCTTTTTATTTTAAGATCCAAAATTGGTGATTCCAATTTGTATAATTTTATTTAATATTTGTTTATCTTTTTAAATCCTTTTAGGATTATTTTGCTCAAGATTTGGCATGGATTTAGATAGGAGCTTTATTAGTCTTGGAAATTATTTCCTTTTAACTTATTAAATTCATAAGTTTTTATCCATGGTTCCAAATTGAATGAAACCAATTTCCATGGTTTTATATTTTTTTATTTATCATTTTTGATCACTTATAAATGTTTGTTGCTGAATTTTATATGGATCAAATCCATAGTCTTAGGAAGATCTTTGGAAATTATTTTCTTCCATTAGGAATTTAGGTTTTTGGTTTATTTTCCCAAGTGTTAAATTTCAAGATACATTCATTGATGAATGCATTTCACTTGATTGAAATATGTTGGATTCCATTTTATTCAAATTTTCTTCAAGAAGGGTTTTGATGTTTCCATTTAGAAACAAAAAGTTTCTTTTCACCCTAAATTTCAACAATTATTTCTTTTGTTTATTTATTTTTTTCACATTTCAAAATTTGGAAAATTTTGGGATGTGACAAGACTCTATGAACTGGTGATGCCCGGGCAAGTACCCTTTAAATGGACTATACCCCTAAACACCATTCATAGATAATCTAGACACCAAAAGTGTGGGACGTAAGGGTGCCCACCCATATGTTGGATCCGCACAAGGAATCACAACATCACGTTAAGGTCGTCTTGCCTCCATACAAGAGGAAGCTGACTTCTCCGTCCCATTCCAAATCTCATGGTTAATGTGTTATATATGGCGCAAGAATCACTGGCGACATTGGTTGTTAAGTCCTAGATAATATGTTCCTTTGCCACCGGAACTTTTATAGTAGGTTATTACTAACCTATAATCATTTATTATGAAAATAATGTTTTATGACCTTTTTCAAATGCAGGTGATGACAACACTGGATTTGCAAAATACTTTACAGAAAATAATCAAAGGACATGAGCAAGTGTGAACTTGCCTTTTGTGATTGCAAGATTATGCACTCACCATCTTCCGTACAATATAAGATCCAATATCTGAAATCAGCATCATTGGTCCGTTAAGGACGAATATTTAAAGAAGCAGGATGCTTTTATGCATAAGTAATGTAATGCATTTTATAAACGCGAATCCTAGGAATAACGTTGATCTGGAGTTTGGAAATTGGAATTGGTTTCTTTCGAATGTGTTGTCCTTTTAGATAAGCTTAATACACGTGCTTCTTATTAATGCTTGTGAGTGTGTGTTAAACAACATGTAATTATAATGGTATACAACAATAAGATATACGAAAGTGGAATGTTATTCAAAGACTACTTATATAAGAATTGCCTTATCTCATACTTTACAAGTATTGACATCTATAAGTAACTTAAGTGTTAATAATTCTAAGTTATACGAGTAAAGTATAAAGTAATGTGATTACAATTATTTGTCATCTGTTGACTGAAGTGGCAAAACGAATAACTTTTGAAGAAAATATTTCTTTATTAAGGTTTAAACAATCCTGGTAGTTTTTAGAGTATGGTTGATAGAATGTGATTGATGTTGTTTATGTTTGCTTGGATAGTTTGGATTTGATATGCTTTATAACTTAATTATAACAGACCAAAGTTAATTATAAAACATATAACAAAGTCTTTAGCCTTATATTTAAAGTCTTGTAGACTAAAGTTAACTTTAAAAACATAGATGGTTTTAAGGTATATTGCTTATGTTAATTGTACCTTGTGTACTTTGTAATGTTTCCTTAAAGTTACTTAAGAATGGTTATTCTTCTATTTAAGTAGTGGTTTCTTAATTTTTATAATGGAATAGGATCACTTATTTCCTTATAAAGGTGTGATTATAGTTTGTGGATAAGTAAATAGTACTAGTGACTACTTATGAATTATCTTTGGATTTAATTCATTATAAGGTTGTGAGTGAAACAATGGTAAAAGATTTTATTTGGTTAAAATATCATTCTTGAAGATTTTATAATTGTGAAAGATCTTTTTAGAAAATAAACTACACATATGGTTGAAGGACAATTCAATAAAATTGTATTTAAAATATGTTGTACCAATTGATTTTATATTATGAACATTTAAGACTAATACTATTTATTAGACTCAATTGGCTAATTTCTAGAATTATTAGCAATTTTTTTTACCCTTATATGAATTATTCATTAAGGAAATAAGTTTAAATTCAAGATATTAAGTTTTAAAATTTTATTTACTTCAAAAGTGGAATATTATATTTTTTAACATGTAGTTATTATTTTTGTGATCATTTTGGTATATTACAATTATTTTTGTAATTTATAAAGAATAAGATATGATTTTTATAAGATTTATTACTTTATAAATACTTAATAAATAATAAATATTTAATTAATTTAAATAATAATGCATGATTATAGTTTCAAATTATAGTTCTTATGTTTCTAAGATTTTTGGTATTTTATTTATATTTTTAACATTTACCAATATTAAAATATGGATTATCTAAGTTTTATTACTTATAAAACGTTATTAAATAATATTTATTTCAATAATTATCATAATAATATTTGATAATAGTTTTAAGTTGTAGATTTTATTTTTCTAAAAAAATTCATATATTAAACATGTTTTTCTGAATTATAAAACAAAAGATACTAAATTTACAATATTTAATTACTTTATTTTAATTTCTGGAATGTTTATATTTGAATTAATATTGTTTTATCAATTTGCTAAACAGACATAGAACTTTTACACCGCACACTTATCTAGACCTAGTCACTGACCATTGGGCCCTAGGCCACGTCACACTCCACCTCAGCAAAGACTAGTCAACATGTTGAACTGGTCAAGGATGACGTGAGCAGGGCGTCAAAATGACGTCAGTGCGGCCACCACCGCCAGTTGATGGTCGCCGGCGACGATCTACGGTGCCCCAGCAAGCGAAACTAGTCTAGTTTGTATCAGCGTGACGTGTTGAATCATATAGTGGCAGCGCTGCTCGAAAATAGTCATCGGAGCTACTGGAAAGACAACGACTGACGGCGGCGCACGGCGGTGCTATGGCGGGAGCATGCTAGGGAGCGCGTTGGGAAGAAAGGAACGATGCTTGAGCATCAGTGACTCACCCTGGTTGCAGTGGTGGTGTCGGCGAAGACTGGTGTGGTCGGAGACGAGCTCTCCGACGAGGATTTCGACGAACTGCCGTAGAAAGGAACGGCAAAATTCGCCCTCTCCAGTGCTCCCCTTGATGCAAGACTCCACCCAGAGGATCTACGAAGCATGGGTAACCTCCATGGCTACTTGGAAGAGAGTGGGGAGGTGCGGCACGACGGCGAGGCGAGCTAGGGTTTCGGCTCTGAGGTAGAAATTGAGAGAGAGATTCAGAGGAAGAGAGAGTGGATGAGGACGAGTAGACGACATCGTGGTGTTCTTATCCCCTCCTCCAGGAGCGGTGGCACGCATCGCAGTGCGGCAGTCGATCGACGGCGGAGCTCCGGCCAGTGAGTTGCTTCTAGTAGGCGAGGAAGACGACGATGCGGCATTTGCGGATAACCCCCTGGAACGTTTCCTCTCTTGATCCGCACTCCTCTCGCTGGCCCACTCGTCAGTCACAGAGTGAGACGATCCGGGCCGATTCTTGGGCTGAGGTGGCTGCTACGGGCTGCTCGTGAGCAGTGGATAAAGGGAAGGAAGTTAGGCCATGGGCCAGATTTGACCTACTTCTATTTTTTCCTGGTTCTTTCCTGTTTCTATATTCTGTTTTGTTTACATATTTGAATTTGCATCTTTGATTTGAATTTTCTTTATGGGCTTTATTTGCTAAATAATTGTAACTATATTAAAAGGTATTTACTAGCATTTTGTGAGCTTTTATTCAATAATGTTATATTTCTTTATTTTCTGTCCAGAATAAACCATGGATTTATATTATAATATTTATTTCTTTTTAGTATTTGTAAGAGCTTTTGTTATGAATTTTTAATTTATCTAATATTCATAAGCTTATTAAAGAATGTATTACTTTAAACTTATGGAATTTGATTCTCATTGACGTATTTATTAAAGTAATTTTTATGTGATGATCTTTCATTTTTGTATGATAAATAGAGTTCTAGGGAATTAATATGGTTAATATTATTCCCATAATTTTAGGAAATAGACATGTATACATTTAATTATAACTAATACAGGAGCTAAGGATTGAATTGAAAATGCTTACCCTAGGGTTTAGGGTTCTTACTATACTTATATTCTTTTGTTGGTATGAGTAAATATTAATAACTAAACATATTGTCTCTATGTTTGTGATCTTTAATGCTATCACCTTTTAAAATAAAAAGTTATTATCTGGAATGTCTTATGGAAAAGAATTGATAAAAATATCTTCTAGTCACATATGGTTATGATAATTGGAAATGACAGAGATGTGCTTAAGTGATTTGCTATAGGAAATATTCCTATAAAGCATTGTGGAAATAAAATGATTTATCCAACAGATGAAATGGATGTTAAGCTTGATTATGGATTTAGGGTTTAGTGTTTACCAAGAATTCCTATCTTCCATAATTCAGAATTCTTGACTTCTACTTAAAGAATTCCTTTCCTAGATATACTACTCCTTCATATCCATCATCATGTGCTAACATGATGAGCTTTACTTCACAATAATATTCTTATCCATATTTTATTCTGCTAAATCCATTTATAAATCCAATAAGCTTGACCCTAAAAAACTTTCCTAATGCTCTCATATCTATACTTGGTTATACCATCTACTCTATTGCTGATAACCTCCAATCTAACAAATATTTCCTTCTAACTCCATAAATACCCTTCCTTAATCCTCCACCACCAACAATACTCTTATAGATTCATCTATAATTAGATATACACCAAATCCTACTTCACCTCAAGTGTTTACTATTTTTCCAAGAGGAAAATACTAACATTATAATTCAATGCTACTCTAACAGCATCCTAATCATACTATCTTATCTCTACTTAACTCCGATATATTATACTAGAGTTCAATCATGTTTTACCCACCAATGTCACTTATACAGGATATAAGCATTCTATCTTGGTGACTTAAGCATGATCATTATAATCCTTTGATCCTTTATGGTTTAGGTTTCCAATTAGCTAATCAAGGCTTCATCAATACAACATTACAGTGGTATTGAAGTTATCTTCTTAATATGTATAGTGGATTAAGGAATGTTATTCATGGACTATACCTACTTAGTCCCATAGGATTACTCTTTGGTCTCTATCTTCAATGTTCATCCTTATAATCCTATTTGTTACCATACAATTAGATCTTCCATATAGCTCTTCTATTTATTCAGTAGTGAGTTAACTCCTTCATTTACTATATTGATTAGATTCTCTTAAATCACTCACATCCTATAGATGATATCCAAAACTAGCATTAATACTTACCTCTTCTTACTATTTTCTTTATAGGCCTTAAGTGAATGCTTTGATATAGACAAGAGTTGATAGATTAATAATTAATGGGTTAAGAATTGGTGAATCAATAGTTGATTACTCAACTTTGATGATCAACAGATATGAGAATAGGGTTTAATGGAGATGATAATGATTGATATGGAAATAAAGATATGTGGTGAATGGTCTTGGCTTAGTTTCCTTCCTAACTAAAGAGTTTGGGTGAAGTGTTACCGTGTTTCTCATGGTAGAAATAGATAAGGATTGAATAGGTCAATAGTTAGTTATTACATTCTGTTACTTAGTACTCATGAGTTATTGTAACAAATACTAGGATGTGATCACCTAGAGATCTAATTATGATCATTAATCAATGTGTAATGGTTTAGTTTCATTGTATTTGATCTACCCTTAGATCAAATCATGTTTACCCAAATTGAGGTTTTAGCAAAAGTCATATTGAAACTTATTGCAATCAACTTAATGATCTACTTCAATTCCATCAAGTTAAGAGAAGCTTCAGTCAGTTTGACAAGTTTTGTTCAAAAGCGCGAAAATTATTCAGACTTTCTATGCATGAATGCAATGCACACATCTGGGTTCAGCTTAATTCTAAGCTCTAATGCTGGGGTGTTACATGAACGGAGCTCACAAGATCTAAACATGATAGCACAAAGGAGGATAAACAACCATCTAGCTACTGTATGGACCCATAGTCCAAGGGTGAACTACTCACGCATCAATCCGGAGGCTGGCATGGTGATGAAGAAGGCCTTCGGGATGATCTCTCCCCTCCGGCAGGGTGCCGGAAAGAGCTTCGAATCCCCCTGATCTAGGGATGGATATGGCGGCGGCTAGGGACTGTTTTGTGGAGATTTGATCGGGTCCTTAGGGTTTCTGCATCGGGGTGCTTTTATAGGCGAAGGGGCAAGGTCGGTGGGGGCCCGAGGGGCCCACACCTAGGGCTGGTGCGCCCCCTGGGCCATGCCGCCACATGGTGTGGCCGCCTCGTGGCCCCACTTCGGCTGCCCTTCGGACTCCGTGTTCCTTCTGGTAAAATATGGACTTCGGCTTTTGTCCCGTCCAATTCCGAGAATATTTCCGTACTAGATTTTCTGAAACCAAAAACTGCAGAAAATAGGCAACTGACACTACGGCATCTTGTCAATAGGTTAGTTCCGGAAAATGTACAAAAATACCTCAAAGTGTAGACAAAACATAAGAAAGTTGATATAAAACAAGCATGGAGCATAAAAATTATAGATACATTTACGACGTATCAAACATCCCCAAGCTTAACTCCTGCTCGTCCTCGAGTAGGTAAGTGATATAAAGAATAATTTTTGAGGTGACATGCACCATCACAATCTTGATCAAGGTATTGTAAAGCATTGATAGCTGGGATCAAAGTACTCTAAACATGAACATGAAAGATGTAGTTCTAATAATAAGACATAGCAACTATGTTGTAACATGAAAAGGTACAAATAAAAGATAATGAACAACAATGCATTGAAAGACATTTGTTTTTTTCACATATAGAAAACATAGCATGTGTGGTATTCAGTTTGTCCCTCATGGAATAGCAGAACATAAATGCATAGGACACCTTCAAAGTTCATAAGGGTGACTAGATACAAATAATTTAAGAACAAGCAATATTAACATTATGAATCAATCAATAAGTTTTGGGACAATGCACATTAAACTAAGAATGACAACTATGCTCTCTTAATTGGTGCATAAAGATAGAATATGGAGACTCAACATAAAAGTAAAAAAGAAAGGCCCTTCACAGAGGGAAGTAGGGATTTCAAGTTTCATAAAGAGCTTCCAAATATTATGGTACTTTTTAGCTTTCAGCTCTCATTGCCCCTATCATAAGCATCTTGAAGTGATTAAGGTTAAAGTGAAACAAATATGAAGTATATGCTTGGCAGATCATAAGTTGGAAATCTCACGTCCCTTGAGTACGAGGGTCGTTCCTCATGCTACTCAACTTTAGTCACAAGCAAGTTCTTGTCATTATAAGTATATGTGTATCATAGAGAAACACCAACAAGGTACCCCTTGCCCCATGACGCAGGAGCTATCCCATATCAAAATGACAAGGCAACACACAATGAGCATCTCAATGATCTTTTTATTTGCTATTTGCATAGGTTTTTATTGAGGATTTTTCACAGATTTCTCACTATGGTTATGCTGCAAGTTTCCACCATGATTAGGCATGACTTAGGCTATCCGCCTAGGCGTTTCTCTAACACATATATAATACTCCATGGACTTACAAGCTCCCCATTTATTTCACACTGCCGACTTCCATAAACAAAAGATCATGATATCAACTGGATAATATGTACATGTGTTGAAAGCGTTCCCCATGACAGCATGGTTTTTCTAACTCCCAACTTATAATTTGCAAGCATATAAACAACATAGATGACACAATGGTTCAAGTTTATTAGGTGCAAGAAAGTAAGGTGTGCCATCAAGTTTGTGAGAGCTTTAATCACTAATTTTCACATAACAAAAGTTTAATTTGGAAGATAGACAAAAACATGAATATACTTGGAATGGTGTAACACACCATGCATAGGAATTTATAGTGGAATCTTTGGAATAACTTGGTTTCTTGGGAGTTGGATGCACGGGTAGAGATCATACAGTACAAGTGGAGGCTAGCAAAAGACTGGGAGCGACCAACTAAGAGAGCAATAATGGACATAATCATGCATAGCGACAAAACATTATTAATTAAAGCATAAAGTGATATCACAAGTGAAAAACTAAATGATCATAGAGGCTAGGGTGACTGGTTCATAGTCATAACATGGTGTAATCATGTGCCAAGTCAACCCAAATAAAGCATCAAAGGAGAGTACCACAATATTATGCTTTTGTATGCTAAAACAACACATGATTCTTTCAAGGAACATTAAGAAATCTCAATTGTTTGGAACAAGTCATGCTACAGCAATAATCACTAAGCATAAGTTCAAAGCAACATCTAACATGACATGATAAAGTATATGCCACAATCAAAACAAACTCCTTTTGTACCACTTAAGCATGGAGCTTCCTACTCTTTTCCAACACCAATCAACTTATTTGAAACAAAATACGAATGCAGGGGTACAACTAATTTATTCAGCAATCAAAGCAAAATAAAACTATAGACAAAAACAAAGACACTCCAAGAACAACATATAGTGCATGAAACAATAAAAATGAAGTATTTTGAAAGAAAACCTGAGATTTTTATTGATGAAGAAGGGGATGCCCGGCATCCCCAAGCTTTGACGCTTGTACCTCTTGAATATTTATTAGGGTGACACGGGTGGCATCCCCAAGCTTGAGCTTTTGTCCATACTTCATTTCATCACATCATTCTTCCCCTACACTTAAAAATTTCCTTCATACAAAACTTCACACAATCTTCATTAGCAATATTAGAGTATTCAAGATAATAAGTCTTTGTGTTTAGTTTCAACACAAGTAAATCATTCATTAAAACAATCTACTATAGCAATTCCTTTTAAAATCTCAAGTTATCAAGTAGAACTCAAAAATAAACCGATTAAGAGGCGAATGCAAATAATGGCAGAAATCTGTCAAAACAGACCAATAGGTAAAAACCGATTTTTTCGAAGACCTTATGTTGCTCAAATCGAAAAGTTATAAAATAACGAAAGTTGGATAATAACCTGGTTCATATTCTTAGAAAATTACATGTCAATTCGACGTACTGGGATTTTTCACGATTGTTTACAGTGAAGCACAAAAATCTGTTTCGGGATAGCAACTTTCCCAAATCTTACTTCTCTCTCATTAGAGGTTATTCTTGGCACAGAAACCACACAAAAAGGATAAGGAGATGTCATTATAGAAGAAATAACTTCCAAGACTCAACAAAATAAAAACTTACTATTTCGTGGAGATTTGATCGGGTCCTTAGGGTTTCTGCATCTGGGTACTTTTATAGGCGAAGGGGCAAGGTCGGTGGGCACCCGAGGGGCCCACACCTAGGGCTGGCGCACCCCCTGGGCTGCGCCGCCACATGGATTGGCCGCCTTGTGGCCCCATTTCGGCTGCTCTTCGGACTCCGTGTTCCTTCTGGTAAAATATTATTTTTTTGAGGGTAATAACAGTAGGAAAGGCTCCTACTGCCTCATTTTCATTAATAATGGGTTAGAGTCTATAAAGTTACATATTTACATAGAGACAGAGGGGGGGAAGTCTCTAAAAAGTCAGAACAGATAAGTCTAGGATTACAAGAAGAATTACAAACTATGAATAATGCTCTTGATAAGTGGATGTAACTCCTCTTTCATCCTATGAATCAGCAGTGACAGATCAGCAGCTAATCTTGACTTCCAAGCCTGAACTGAGGGTTGTATGTTATTAAACCAGAGATTGTTTCTCTCTTTCCAGATGTTCCAAGAGCCCAGCAAGGTGATTTCCATAAATAGTTTTTTATTCCAGCTCTTTTTTCCTTGCTCAATGATCTGAAGTCTAGAGTTGGTCATAGACCAAAAGATGTTAATTGAGCTCCAGCAAGCTTGGCTAAATGGGCAATGAAAAAGCAAATGTTCAATTGTTTCCTCAGTATTGTGATTACACATAAAACAATCATATCCAGTCCCCAGTGCATAATGTCTTCTTCTTAACATGTTTCTTGTATTCAATCTACCAGACAGAAACAGCCACCCAAAGAACTTCACTTTTGCAGTGCACTTCGATTTCCACGGCCATTTAAAGGATATGTGTGGATTAATATTTCTGAAATTGTATTGGTAATATTTGCTGGAAGTGTATTCTTTGGCCCCCCAAACATAGCTCCAAGTGTCATGTGAATGTTCTCTTAGTTCAATTTCTCTACAGCTGTTTTGAATGTCTCTCAATTCAGTTAGTGCCTCAGGTGATAAAGGGAGATAGAAAAGCTGTGTCAAACTATCAGCTGTCAGAAACTCCTGAGTAGAGATATCTTCCTTCCTAGCATAGGAATAGATGGTTGGGTGACTCTCTTCTAAGATAGTTGCAGACCATTGATCCTTCCAAAACAGTGTGGTAGCCCCATTACCAATAGAGCTTTTAGCTATTTCTCTGAATAAATGTGAAAGTCTAGAAACATCTCTCCACCAGAAAGAGCCACAAGGTCCAGAAGCATGAGGAACATTGTTGCTATAATATGCATTCCATACTAGGGAGACCCATGGTGTGTCATCCTTATTATAGAATTTATGCAGGAATTTAAGCAGAAGGCCTTCATTCTGAATTCTAAGGTTGAGAATCCCAACACCTCCTCTGCATTTTGGCCTGCAAATCATATCCCAAGCAGCTAGAGAACTGCATTTTTCAGCCTCTTCAGTTTTCTTGTTCCACAAACAGTGTCTCTGGATTTTTTCTATATGCCCCATTATCTTATCTGGCAATTTGATTGCACACATGGTGAAAGTTGCAATTGAGGCCAGTAAAGAATTAATCACAGTAACTCTCCCACTGTAAGACATCATCATGAATGAAGCAGAAACCTTTCTTTCAACTCTGTCAATCAGTGGCATAAGATCATAAACGGTGGGTTTGGTGGTGCCAAGAGGAAGCCCCAAATAAGTGAAAGGCATTTTGGCAATTGCACATCCCAAAATATCTGCAATTTCCTGAGAATAGTTACCAGGCAGATTTATTGGTATTAGGTTTGACTTATGAAAATTAATTTGTAAACCAGTAGAAACAGCATAATTCTGAAGAATCCCTTTCATTATCTGTATTTGATCTTTGTCTGCTTGCATTATAATCAAAGTGTCATCTGCATATTGAACCACTGGAAAATCCTGTCCAAAATCAGGGGAGAAAGGGGCCCTGAGTATGTTTTCTCTGAATGCCTTATTGATTGCAGATTGTAGTAAATCAGCAGCAAGCACAAAAATAAGGGGGGACAGAGGGTCTCCTTGTCTAACTCCTCTTTTGCAATGAAATTGCCTTCCAGGTACTCCATTGAGCAAAACAGCTGACTTTCCAGTACCAAAAATAATTTCAATCCATTTCAGCCACTTATCATCAAAACCCATCTGTTTCATAATTTTCATCATAGCCATATGATCAATGGTATCAAAAGCTTTGGCAAAGTCCAGCTTGAGTAAAATAATCTCTTTCTTAGAAGCTTCACATTGATACAGGAATTCAAATGCCCAAGCAAGGCAATCCTGAATGTTTCTGCCTTTTAAAAAACCATATTGATTTCTATGAATAATCTTCAATATAACCTTTTGTAGCCTATTAGCCAAGATTTTTGTTATAAGCTTCAGAACACAATTAAGTAGAGTTATTGGCCTGAAATCATTGATAGATTCAGGTGAACCTATTTTTGGAATGAGTGTAATATGACCCATATTTATACTTTCTAGATTCAGATCTCCTTCATAGAATTGAAAACATAAAGAGTAAATGTCCTCCTTGATGATGTGCCAACAACTTTTTAAGAAAAGACCATTAAAACCATCAGGACCTGGGGCTTTATCACTTGGCATCTCTTTCACCACCTTATCAATTTCCTCTCTGGTAAATGGTATGGATAGAACCTCAAGGCCCTCAGTTGGAGTAATCAGATGTTGAAGATTAAAAAGCATCTCAGGCTGTGTAGATGTGCCCAATCTTTCTTTATAGGCTTGATAAATAGCATTTTCTTTATCAGCATGCTCAATAACGAAAGAACCATCTGAGAGTTTGAGGGAGGCAATATTGTTCTTTCTATATCTTTCAGTAGCAAAATTATGAAAGAATTTTGTGTTTTCATCTCCAAACTTTGTCCATCTAACTGTGCATCTTTTCTTCCAATAAGCATTTTGGTATTGTAAGAGTCTTACTAGGTGAGCTTTTAGAATTCTTCTGAAATTTGCTTCTTGAAAGAATAAAGGCCTTTTGTCCTCCAGATTATCAAGTTCAGAGAGAACTTTATTGGTATTGTCAATACAAGTAGACAACTTTGAGATTGATTTACTCCAAAATTTCAACTCATATCTCAGCTTTTTTAGCTTTGCATTCAGATTTGCAGCACTGTTAGATTTGTGAGTTGGCTGACATCAACATTTTGCAACCACTTCCAGAAATCCAGGATGGGCAACCCAAAAGTTTTCAAATCTAAAAATCCTACTACCAGGGATCTTAGTCTGAATAGAGACAACACAGGGAGTGTGATCAGAGGTTGGTTTGCCTTGTGTGGAAACAACTGTATTAGGAAAACTAGTTGTCCAGTGAATGGAGGTGAAAAACCAATCAAGTTGCTCCAACAGAGGATCTTGTTGCATGTTACTCCAAGTATATTTTCTTCCTCTAATTGGAAATTCAGTGAGATGTTGTTCTCTAATGAAGTCATTGAAGATGAGCATGTCATTAACATTCCCCCCAAGTTTATTCCTATTTGCAGGGGACCTAATAAAATTAAAGTCCCCCATTAGGATCCAGTCTTCATCATCAGGAATATGCACCTCAAACATCCATTCAATAAATTTCTCCCTCAATTCACCATTACAAGGGCCATAAATGTTAATTAAAGTCCAAGACTGCCCAGAATGAAATGAACAGAGAGAGCAAACTTTTCACAATGCATAACCATTCCAGAAAAAACTAAACTATTCCATATAATAATGAGGCCACCAGAAGCCCCCACAGAAGGCACAAAGACAAACTCATCAAATTTTGCTGGACAACAGGATTTAATAAATTGCAGATCAAAATCCTCCTTCTTTGTTTCTTGAAGGCAAATAACTGAACATCCACTTACTTTAATAGCATTCATTAAGGCTAATTGTTTTTCTCTAGCATTAATCCCTCTGATGTTCCAGCACAAAATAACCCATTGTTTAAGTAGTGACATTATTACAACTCAAAAGTAAAGAAACCAAAGTAGAAATACACAGGCACTAGGCACTGTCAGCATTTTCCTTCTCCTGCCAGCCTTCCATGAGCTTCAGAGGAGTGAGGTCTTCCTGAGGCACCCCACAAAGAGATATTCCAATAGATTGGAGCACTGGGATTGGTGTTGCAAGGAGATTCCTATCAGAAATCATACCAACCTGACCTTTATTTATCTGAGCAGTGTCTTCTGTGACTTCAACAGCCTTCACCTCTGGAATCTTCCTTTGTTTCACGTTGGATTTAGTTGTCTTGGAATCACAAATGATTTTAGGCTTAAATCCCCTGTATCTGGTAGACCTTGAGCTTCTTCTGACTTGAGTAGTAGAGATAGGTGTCCCAAAGGAAATCACATCATTATCATCAAACTCAGAAATCTTCCTTTTGGTGCCAGCTTGAGTAAAATCAGGATACCCCAAATCTCTGTTATAGATCAGTTCCTGCTTCTTCCTTGAATTGAGCAATAACACCATTCATCGACCAACTCAAACTGCATACACTTTGACATAGGAAGAGTGAAAGAAAGGAGCTTGGCATTGTCCATAGCAAAGTTAGGAAAGCAAAACTCCTTAAATGCAGATTTAGCAAAGTTCCTTGTCATCCAGATTTCAGAACTGACATCCAAGACATGGTCCTCAACCAAAGCAAAGTTGATGGATAAAGTGGTATCAACCTGCATCAAATCTGAACCAGAGGAATTTCCATCAGAAACATCAGAAATACTCTCATGCCAAGCTTGCATAGGACTGTCCTAGACATTGGTGGCAGGGGGTGGCACACCATCCTGAAAAGAAACCCCCTGTGCAGCTAGGATCTGCTGAAAGTTGATCAATGGAGGGTTGGGAACAACTACAGCATCCTCCACAACTGGTGCAACAATATTTTCATCTTGTGCAACATTATTATCAAAAAGTGCAGCAATGACCTGAGCAGGAACAAAAGGTCCAGGTTGATGAAACAGAGCAGCATTGTTCATTCCTCTAGCATTTCCTCCATGGGCATGTCCTCCTCCAGGCATCTGATTCTGCTGATTCCAATTGTTAAGCTGTTGTTGGTATAGCTGTTCAGCAGATAAGCCTTCACCATGCATGGGATGGGGATTGCCATCCTCAGGTTCAGGGTCTTCAGGAGGTGGTAGAATTTCAGGCAAATGAGCATTCCAGTCAGCACACCTGAGTAAGATAATAGGAACAGTCCAGGAATGCCTTGCCCCTCCAAGATGGTGAATAACCAAACTTTTGGGCACCAACTTAGGATGAACAATCCATACCTTGACTAAAACAGATTTATCATCCCCTCTTGGGTTATGCCACATGGAAAACAGACCAAAATCTTGAACAGCAGTATGAATATAGTGGCTAGTCTGATAGTCAAGGGGAAAAGCTAAAAAATGTATCCAAGTTTCCCTGCCAAAAGCAGTAAGACGCATATTTCTAGCTTCATTGTGTTTCACAAATGTGACAGTGGTAATCTCATCAATCTCAAAGGTAGTTCCAACTGTAGCATCCGCAATCAGGGTTTCAATCATAGTAAAAATTCCAAGTCCTAAGGGATGATCATCAAAGCGATTGACAAACAACTGTGACTCATTGATAAGATTCATCACCTGAATCCTATAATCTTCTCTAAGCTGAATCGGAATAAATTTGTTGGTCTCAGCAATTACCTTTCGGTCATGCTGCAGAGGAGCCTCAGCAGGAACCACCATGTGTGACCTCACCAAGCGATCAACTGGCCCTGGATCAATAGTCAAGCCATTGGGGAGGAAAGCTAAAGGATTCACAGGAAAGTTGGCCATTGTCAAGGAAAGGTGAGAAACTTCGGCGGTCGGCGGAGAAGGAGATGAAGCGGCAGGAGAGGGAGGGGTGAAACTCCAGGTGAAAAAACTGGCTGCTTCTTAACTACCCAGATATTCCGACCAGAAATATCGGCCTGATTGTTAAATTCAGTTTTCTTTTTTTGCCAAACTCTTCGTATCCTCTTTGGGCAACTCCTGGCCCAATGGCCCAATAAATGACAATTCCGACAACGCCAGCCCAAGACACATTTACTCGCTAGGTGCCCAGAAATTAAACATTTACCACACCATTGGCTGCGCATAGAAAGGCAATTCCAACATTTATGACCCAGAGAAATAATACAATCACAACTTTTCTGGCAGGAATTCACAAGATGATCATGATCTCCACAACTTGAGCAGTGTCCCAGAATTTCAAAAACCATAGCTTTGGTAGGAAGAAATTTCAAGTCCAATGCATGCATGATGTCTTGATCAGAGTAAAGGGCCTGCCTCATATCTTCAATCTTCTCTAATGTGACAGAAGGCAGTTGCATGCAAAAATGACGTACAAACGTTGAACCAGTAAAAACTTCCTTATGAACACGTTCATGATCCACCAAAATAGGATCAGAGAAACTTCCAAAAAACAGACGTCTAGCCAGATCAGATCCATCCGAAAAAAACCCAGGAGATCCTTGTTGATGAAAACCAAATTTAGCCAATTCATGTGATGAGTCCGAATGAAGATCTTGTGCAACACTTTTCTTTAGAAAGTCCAAATTTGATTTAAAACGAACATGATTAGATGGAGAACTCTTCACAGAATTATCCAAGGGCAAACCAGAGCACAAGTGATCATGTGAAAAGCCAGAGATATGGGGATGATAACCTCGAAACAAACTGAAATGGCACACAAAGTCAGGCCAGACTCTATCTCTCAAACTATAGATGAAGTGCCCCACTTTGTTTGAAGCAACAGAGAACCGAAATCTTCGATCACTTAATTGAAAAACCCTGAATCTAGCCGCAATTCCACCAATGCAACATTGAAGAGCAAGACCCACAGATTCAACATTCAAGGGAAAAGAGGCCGAGGAGAAGGACACCACCAAGAAGAACTCATTGGCAGTCGAGGAAGGGAGAAAGTGCACTGTAGATCCAAAGCATCGACGCACCTGATTAGCCAATGCCTATCCAGGAGAGAAATCCCAATGGAGTAGAGTTTCCATTGTCGTGGAGAGGGAGTGAAAACCCTAGATCGCCAATGAGTCTCCATGGGTGGGTGGGTGGGTGGGTGAGAGAGTCGCCATTGTCAACCCTTGTTGGTAGCTCCTTGTTTGTTCACCCTCTCTCGAGCTTTTCTGGTAAAATATTGACTTGAATTTTGTCCCGTACAATTCCGAGAATATTTCCTTACTAGCTTTTCTGAAACCAAAAACATGCCACTGGCACCGCGGCATCTTTTCAATAGGTAGTTCCGGAAAATGTATAAAAATTCCTCAAAGTGTAGACAAAACATAAGAAAGTTGATACAAAACAAGCATGGAACATCAAAAATTATAGATATGTTTACGACATATCCTCCTCCTCCTCCACCACCACGTGAACCAAGTGAAGCAAACATGAAGCAAGAACGCCACAACAACAATCGTGACAACAATGAAGAAAAATTTGGGAAGCTCAAGTTCGTTGTGCCAAAGTTCAAGGGCGAAGAAAATGCTAAAGCATACATTGAATGGGAACTCAAATTTGAGAAATTCGCATCCACAACAACTCTAAAGCGAATAAAGTATCCATGTAATCTCTTGAATTTGAATATTGTGCAAACATGTGGTGGGAAGATTACTAAAGCTTCTGCGAGAAATAAGAACTTCCACCAATTGCATCCCAGAATGTTCCCTTAGACTTCTATTACTCCAAGTTCATGTTGGAGCGTTTGGTGGGTCATTTTGGTCGTGACAAAACATACTTTGTTATATTAATGCACTACCATTGGCCCAAGATGAAGAACGACGTGGAACTACTAGTCCGACGGTGCACAATATGCATTCAAGCTAAGTCCTCAACACATCCCTTTGGTCTTTACACTCCTTTACCATTCCACATGCACCTTGATTCGACATTAGTATGAATTTCGTCTTAGGATTTCCTAGATCAAAGCATGGTCATGAATCAATATTTCTTATTGTTAATAGATTTTCTAAGATGGCTGATTTTATCCAATGTCGCTTAATGGATGACGCTTCACATGTTGATACTCTAGTTTTAGGGAGATTATACATCTACATGGTGTGCCCAAGTCCATCTTTTCGAGCTTCAACCGCACTTGATCTAATTCCACTTCCACTACATGAACGCACCAATATCGACATCGACAAGCAAGCCAGATAAATTAAGAAAATCCATGCCGAAATAAGAATTACACTCGAAGAGCACACACAATGACAATCATCAAAATTGAACAAGAACAAGAAGGAGATGATCTTTTAAGAAGGAGAAATCATTTGGATTTACCTACGGAAGGATAGGTTCCCTCAAGAAAAAACTCCAAGCACAAGCCCCGAGGTGATGGCCCATTCAAGATACTCAAGCGCATCAAGGACAAGCATACATCAACATACCACAATCGAAGTACTTGGTGAGCACCACACAAAATGTGACGGATCTATATCCATATCATGGAGATGATGAAAGATTAGAGTCGAGGACGACTCTTTCCTAGGGGGAGATGATGCAACCCTCCTATGAACGACACTATTCCAACACCACCAAGTCCTCCAAGTGGACCAAATGACATGTTCCTGAGTCAACGATCTTCATGGTAAGGTGAATTCGCTCCTATTGTCTTGTAATTTGATACTACCTTAGATGGATTGCTACTTCATTTGAATACCATTTGTATCCTCGGGTATGAAAGACACGACCATTACCAAAATACTATGAAAGATCGAGAAGAGAAGGATGGACAAGATCAAGAAGAACAAGGCAGAACCCGGAGTTTCTGGCATGTACCACACGGCGTCTTTGGACCCATCCTCAACATCAATCCTTGCAAGCTCCTGCTATCCAAGTGGAGTCTCTAGACGAAGCGGAGTCTCTGTCCTGATAACCCTGGAGTCTCCGACCCGACCTACCGCAACCATGCCATGCAAGATACTTGTGTCCGAGCAGAGTCTCCCCTTGACCCCGGAGCCTTCAATAGATTTTGGAGTCTCCAACATAAGTGTGTCGAAACTGAAGCATCCAGTGGGCCAAGGCCCATGTAACCTCTAGGCATTTTCTATTTATGCCTAAACTACCCTTGGATTCATGGCTTATAAATATATAAGCCCCCACCCTATTGTAAAGCCTAGGATTTATTTGAGAATTATATACTGTATACTTGTAACATTCCAGCATTAGAGCTTAGAAATAAGCTGAACCTAGATATGTGCATTGCATTCATGCATAGAAAATCCGAATAATTTTCGCGCTTTTGAATAAAACTTGTCAAAGTTATTGAAGCTTCTCTTAACTTGATGGAATTGAAGTAGATCATCAAGTTGACTGCGATAATTTTCAATATGACCTTTGCTAAAACCTTATTTTGGGTAAGGGACATTTGATCTAAGGGTAAATCAAATGTAATAAAAGTTAAACCCCAATTCATTACTTAATGGATTATATTTGATCCTTAGGTGATCATATCCTAGTATTCATTACACACTCATGAATACCAAGTTATAAACATAACTTAAGTAATAGGAATGGAACCACTAAATCTTAATCTCATTTACTTATACCATGAGTATCATGGTAATACCTAACCCTAACTCTTTAGTTATTTGGAGTAGGAGGGAAACCAATTCAAAGATCATTCACCATGTATCTTTTTATCCATATCAATCTTTACCATTCCTATTGGAATCATATTCCAATATCTGTTGTTCATCAATGTTGATTAATCAACTATTGATTCACCAATTCTTAATCTATCAACTCTTGACCATAACATAGCATTCACTCAATCCTATAGAGAAAGAAGTAAGAAGAGATAGGTGGTAATGTTAGTTTTAAATATCATGTATATGATGGGAGTGTTGGAGGAGAATTAAATCAATATGATACTTGATAGAGTTAACTCAATCCTGAATGAATAGAAGAGTCATCTAGAAGCTTATAAAGATGAAGATTGAAGATAGTTACCAGGAGTAGTACTATTGGATCAAGTAGGTATAGTCAATGAATTATATTTCTTAATACAATAGAGATGAACAGAAGATAATTAGAATACAACTGTAATGTTGTATGGATAGAAACCTTGATTAGCCAACTAGAAACCTAAACCATAAAGGGTCAAAGGATTATAATGATCATGACTTATTCACCAAGATTGAATGCTTATATCATGTATAAATGGTATTGGTGGATAAAACATGATTGAACCCTAGTATAGATATGTTATTCTAGGTTAGCATGATAGGTCACATTAATATAATGAGAGGTTGGAGTATTAGTTACGGGAGTTAAGTAGAGACAAGATAGTATGATTAAGATGATGTTAGAGCAACATTGGATTAAAGAAGTAGTATATCTAGGAAAGGAATTCCTTAATTATAGTCCAGGATTATTGAAATATGAAAGGAAGAAATTCTGGATAAAACCTAAACCCTAAATCTCTAACCAAACATAATATCCATAGAAAATTATTGATTTAATCATCTTGTTTCCACAATGGTTTATAGGAATAATTCCTATAGCAAATCACTTAAGCACATCATTATCTCAGGTGCTTAGGAACTATATTTATCAATTATTTCTCATAAGTTAGCCTAGAAAACAATCCCACTATTTTACTTTAAATGGTGATATTATTAAAAATCACAAACACAAAGACAATAGGTTTAGCCATTAACCTTTATTCACATCAACAAAGGAAATATGAGAATATTAAATCTTCTAAGAAATTATGGTAAGCATTTTCAATTTAAATCTTAACTCTTATGTTAGTTATAATAAAATATATATTACTATTCATGGGAATAAAAAAATATTAACTATATTTGCTCCCTAGAACTTTATGTATCAAATACTTATGAGGGATCACTAAATATAAAAGTTGCCTTAATATTATGTATTAATGAGAATTAAATCTCATTAGTTAATAGTAATGCATTATGTAATAAGTTTATGAAATTTAGCCCAATTAAATTCATATCAAAGGCCATCACAAATAATAATAGAAAAAGTATATATATAAAGGAAATAAAGAAATTATCACAATATATAATAAAAGTTCATAAATTAATTCTTAATAACTTTATTGTTGCTGCAATTGTTCAGCAAATAAAATTCCATAAAGAAAAGTTCAAACCAAATATGAAAATAGAAACCTGAAAATAAAACATAAAACAGAAAAGAATAAAAAGGGGACTCAGACCAGAAACTGGCACACGGCCTATCTCTTCACGAAACTAAACGTCGCCCTCAGCCGCTCGCTCCGCACTGGCCCAATTCCGGCCTAGGCCCGGATACCACTTCGTCGTCGTCTTCCTCGACGTCACAAGCTGCTCCCTGGAACGAGCGTCGTCGCCCGATGCTGGTCACCGTCGTTAGCAGAAATTGGACCGCCATGATGCACGCCGCTGCCCTGGACCTTGCTGATAAGATCGGCCACGCTCTCCTCTATCCATCCATACCAGTCTTATCCTCTCCCTCGCTCTCTCGCGCAAACCCCTCTTCCTCACTGAAACCCTAACTCGCCGGAGTTGCTCGTTGTCGCTGTTCGAGACCACCCCAGGGTCAACTGAAGGTTCCACTAGCTCCACCATGGTGGACTTCGTCTGCTAGGAGGAGGTATCGAGTCGGGAAGCCTGAAATCGTGTGCATCGAGCTCGTCTGTCCGCCGTTTGCCGTCGACCATGGCGACGCTGTCTGAGCTCGCCTCTCCTTGCTGTTTCCACTACAAGCTTCCTGGTGAGCTTCTGCTTCTGCTAGTTCTCTCTGATTTGCTCCTAGTCGTCTTTAGCGCCCTGTACGCATGAACCCGAGCGGACCACCGTCGGAGCTCGTCGGAGCTAGTGCTCCGGTGACCATTCCGGGGTGGCGCAACCATTGTTCAACTCGCCATTGCACCCTCTCTTCAACGCATCAGACCACGCGAGCTGAAATGCTGTAGATCGTCGCCGGTGACCTTGATCTGGTGGTGGAGGCCGCGCTGACGTCAGCATGGCGTCGTGCTGGAGTCACCCTGCCACCTCAGCATCATTTGACCAGGTCTTTGTCCTGCGTAGCACACCAACATGGTCACGGCCCACCAGTCAGTGACTTGGGCTTAGTGTGGGTGTGGTGTAAAAATATATGTGTCTGTTTAGGAAATAAATCAAATATTATAAATCCAAATCTAAATATTCCAGAAATATAACAAAATCATTAAATCTTGTTTAATTAATAACTTTTGTTTTGTAATTCAGAAAAAGGTGTATAATATATGAAAATTTTCAGAAAAATAAAATCTACAACTCAAAACTATTATCAAATATTATTATGATGATTATTTAAAACAAATATTATTTAATAAAGTTTTTATAAGTAATAAAACTTTGATAATTCATATTCTAATAATGGTAAATGTTAAAAATATAAATAAAATACCAAAAATCTTAGAAAACTAAGAATTATAGTTAAAAACTATAATCATGCATTATTATTCCACCTAATTAAATATTTGTTATTTATTAAGTGTTTATAAAGTATTAAACATTGTAAAAATCATATCTTATAATTTATAAATCACAAAAATAAATGTAATATACCAAAATGATCACAAAAATAATACCTACATGTTAAAAATATAATATTCCACTTTTAAGTTAAATAAAAAGTTAAACACTTTAATAACTTGAATTTAAACGTATTTCTTTAACTAATAATTCTTATAAAGATAAATGAAATTTGCTAATAATTTTAAAAATTATCCAATTGAGTCTAATAAAGAGTATTAGTCTTAAATATTATTAGTGTGAATTCAAAGTGGTTTAACACATTTTAAATACAATTTTATTGAATTATCCTTCAACCATAAATGCAGATTATTTTACAAAAGGATTCTTATTTAATATAAAATCTCAAAGAATAATTTGTAGTGAAGTAAAAACCTATTCCTTTTCTTTAACCACAAGTTTACAAACAAATCAAAACACTATAGTGAATTCATTAGTAGTAAATAATATCGTCTACTTATTCATAAACCTTAAACCACACCTCTATAGGGAGATAAATCCCTTTATATCATCCATTACAAACCATAATAAAGGTCTTACAAATAAAGGATCTCATGATCCAGTCTTAATACAATCAATGCAGTGGAATAATAATAATAAGGGTAGCGTGGTCAAGGATCCATCTTCAGGGTCACAGACAATGATGCCGATGGGAGATGATCCTAGTTGTCATAGACTTCCTGTTGTCCGTCATCCTGGTAGTCCTCCTTATAGTCTGGCCATAGGAATAGCCAGGGACAAAGCCATGAGTACTCTTTAAGTACTCGCAAACTAATACTAACAAGTAAAGTAGTTCGAGTAGGAATCCTAAGCTCTAGGTTTATTTGTAAAAATCCATATTTATTTCATACTGAGTTTAGAAGTAAAGAAAACTAGTTTAATGTTCTACAACACCTAAGTGGGAACTTAGTTTTCATGTTCACAACCCTGTTGTGGTCAAGTCAAAGTCATAGTTCATTTCACAAGTCATTTTGAAAACATCTAACGACGGAACAATATGGCCACTCCAACCGTCCATGACCGCGGACGCGGCTATTCGAATAGTTTGACACTCTGCAGAGATTGTACACTTTCACCACAACATTCGATACATCCGTCAGGGATAACCCTGAATCATCATACTTAGTATGTGGATAATTAATCCTAACCTTTCAATTACACACCCTAGTATAGGCACACCCCTATGAGTTTGGCCTCCCAACCATGACCATCTGCGATCTTGGGAACTACATAGGTGGACATTCATCATGAGGTAGCATCAACTCAACCTCTTCCGCAAGGGAACCCATACTAAGACATATAAACTTCTAGTCAAGCCTTACCCAATTCAGGTATTGTGGTTGTATGGTAAAATTGGAATGGTATCGCTTCCGAACCCAACCATCAGTTTTTATAAAGGGCTAAGGCTCATGCCTCAACATTTTCATCATCAAATCATCTTGTGTTCATAACACATGTCAAAATATTTCAATAGAATGAATCTTCATTCCAAGGTTTTCATAATCATTTTCACCAAGTATTCCCATCTAAAGTGATCAAATTTTATGCTTATCACTAGCCACTAAAGTTGAGGGTATTCACTAATGAGGGATGCTAATCAGGTGTAACCATCCAAATCTAGTCTCATGCCTCGGTATGACATCTAGTTCTAACTACTTAGGCCTAGTTTTATGCTCTTTATGCTATCTATACTATTATTCCAAAGCTCACAAAGCACTAACTAAAGGTAATAAAGAACTTTGGTAAAGATAAAAGAATAAAGCTTGCAGGTAAAACTAGGAATTGGTATAATCAAGGTTGCGTAACCCAAAGCATGCCTAATGCATCTTGCATAGGTTATCTTTCATAAGTAGCATGCGAAGTTCTAGCTTGCAAGTGTTAACTTGCATAGTTAACTTGTATTGTTAGGCTTTCCTTGATTTGGTGTAGTGTTTGAAGTTTTCTTCTTCTTCTTTGTAGTACTCCTCCTCCTCGTAGCCTTGGTCTATACTAGCGTCTATAAATGAATACGAGGTACACAATCACCAAACAATACTTAACTACTTCTATTTGGCACACAAAGGTTCACACTAGATGATCTAGCATCATCATAACCATCACATGAAATAAAGACCTAGTCTTATTTATTTTATTTTGGAAAAGTAATTTCTACTCATTGAAAACTACTTAAGATTTAATATTATCTAATTAAAATATGGGATCATGTTGACACATGTCATCACCACATATTATAATACTTGGGAATGTGATTTAAAGTGGTGGTCATATTTTATAAAGTTTAAAATTACTATTTTATACAATTAAAGTGACTAGAAATGCCTATATAGAATTATTTTAGTACTAGTCCAAGATCACTGCATGTAAACCTAAATATTTTTACATATTCGGTTATATCTTGTCAAATGTGATTTTTGAGAGTTGGAATCAACTCAAAAGCCTTTATGGTTGATTTTTGAAAAATGTTTGAATGTGGAAAAGTCTCTATCTTGTTATTTTTTACTATAGGTGATCTATAATTTCAAATGATTTGAATACAAAGGGCTTGGATTGATAATTTGAATACCTTTCTAGAAAAATTGGAATCATGCAATTTGGTTCAATACATCTTCTTGAATTGAATTTCAAAGTCACCGACTGAACTAGGGTTTGATTAAAATGGAAAAAGATTATTTGAATCTTTGGGCTACGAGCGGGAAAAGAAATGGGCCGGCCCAACTGCACTACACGCGCAGCGGGCTGCTGACAGGGGGGTCCCGCTAGTCAGTGGCTCATTCCAACCGAAGCGGTACGTTTCAATCTAAGCCGTGCAATTAGACTAAGATCTACGGTGGTGGTTCGTCGTCTCCGTCGGATGGCTCCGACAAGACTGAACCCTAACGGTGATGGTGGGGGTATGCCGTGGCTCACCTGGGCTCTAGCTAGGGTTGACGATGGGGGCGAATGACGTTGTCGATGACGGAGGTTCGAACGGTGGTCGCGGTGGCTCGTGGGTGGCTCCAATCGATGGATCCTCTCCTCCTCTGCAGCGACAGACTCTGGCTAAATTCTGGCAGGCTGGTGCTCGCCTTTCTCCAGGGAAGGGTCAGGGGTGGTTCTGAGAGAGAGGGGAGTGAGATGGTGTGAAGAATGGAGGCGGGGGTGGCCTCTATTTATACACTGGTGAGAGAGGCAGAGCGGCATGGGCTGGGCTCATCGGTGATGATGATACAGAGGGCTAACGGCTTGGTTGAGGGCGTAGGACGGTGCGGTGTCTCCTGGCGGTCATTGCACGCTTAATGGCTCAGCATGGGGCGGTCGAGGATGGTCGGGCGCGGTCCATGCTCTATGCGGGAACGACGGTGTTCGAGATGGCGTACAGCGGCTTCATGTCACGCGGCGGCGAACGAGCATGTCTAGGAGGTAGCTAGGGTCATGGCGAGTGCAGGTACGCGCGGTGAGTGCGAGGCATGGCGTGTGCGCGCGTGTTGGCTGCGGTTCTCTAGCGTTCTCTCGGCATGGCGACAGAGAACTGGGCGCGGCGTTTCTCGGGTGGTCCATGGCTTGGCTGCGCTCGAGGGGTGGACATGGAGTGGTGGTGGATGGTGGCCTGTCTCCTAGACATCGTGGACGGGCGCGGCGCTTGCTCATGCGAGCTGTCTATGGTCGACCGGCAAGGGCGGCTCGGGTGGCGCAACACTGGTGCAATGGCGAGGAAGGGGGCTTCTTCAATGAAATGCTAGGCACTGGGGGATACAAGGGGAGTGAAATGGGGGCAATGGGTAGACAAGGCATTGATCAAGAACAGTAATAGTTTGGCAGCTATTATTGTGCTCACCAGGTGTTTGATGAAATGGCCGCATGAATTCAAAGTTTGAATATTTGGATGAAATTTGGTGAGTGCTCTGGTCATAAGCTTGGTAGTCTGAGGTTGCTTGGGTTTGCCAAGGTGAAGTGGTTCGGTTGGTTTTTGAGAAATGGCCATCTTAGTATCTATTAAGGATTCAATTTTGAATTGTCCTTTAAATAGATTTGCAATTTCTTTCTGTTGGTTTGTAAGGTGGGCTTGGGTTCCTTGTTACCTGGTCTAGCAAGGGTTGAAAATAATTGGATTTGTTTCTGTTAGAAATCTTTGACAAGGAACACCCAAAGTGGTCTAGTGAACAAGTTTGGCCAAAATGACCATTTGCTCATATTTCTTATATTTGATTTTCTCTTCATTTGATTCTTCTTGGAAATGATCTAGATGATATTGGTTTCATATTTAAACCAATCCTTATCATTCATAACAATAAAACATGTAAAATGCAATCATTCATGCATTAATCACACACACACATGCATTCATATTAATTTTAAAAATAAAAGTTTTTGTTAACCCTAAATTTGGGTAATTAGAACTTGATAATCTTGCTTAACATTTTTGGGATGTTACAAACCTTCCCTCATTAAACATAATCTCGTCCCGAGATTCAAGAAAAAGAAAACTAGGAACTAAAGAGATCTAGAAACTCAGTCCTAATGTAATTTTCTCACTCCCAAGTAGCTTCTTATTCAGTATGGTTGCTCCACTGGATCTTGAGAAACTTGATACTCCGGGTTCTGGTGGTTCTGAAGGCTTCTTCCAAAATACGAATGAGTATTTCACGATAGGTTATCTCCTTGTTGATCTCTATGGTTCTGTGATCAATATTGTTGAAAACTTCAGTCTTCTCCGGGACTTCTAGGCATTTGCGAAGTAACGAGATATGGAACACATCATGCACGGCTGACATCTCCTCCCGTAGTTGTAGTTGATATGATACTTCTCCTCGGCGATTCAAAATCTTGAAGGGTCCAATATATCTGGGGGCTAACTGCCCTTTCACTTGGAAACGTTGCATTCCTTTCAAGGATGATACTTTAAGATACACAAAATCTCCGATAGTGAAGGCTAGATCTCGACGTATCTTGTCGGCATAACTCTTCTATCTGGATTGGGTGGTCTTAAGGTGCTCATGGATCTTGTGAACTTTCTCTTCAACTTCTCTTAGGATGTCGGGTCCAAAAATCAGACTCTCTCCTACTTCCGACCAATTCAGTGGGGTACGACACTTCCTTCCATACATAAACTCAAATGGGTCCTTTTGCAAACTGGCTTGGTAACTGTTGTTGTATGAGAATTCTGTGAAAGGCAGACAGTCCTCCCATTTATATCCATATTCCAACACACAAGCTCTCAACATATCTTCGAGTATATGGTTTACTCGCTCCGTTTGTCCATCAGTCTGCGGGTGATAAGCTGTGCTGAAATCCAGTCTGGTTCCTAATCCTTCTTGGACTTTCTTCCAAAATCTCGAGGTAAACTGGGTTCCTCGATCCGACACAATGTTCTTGGGGATTCCATGCAAACTGACTATCCTAGCAATGTACAACTCTGCTAGCTTCAAGCTCTGATAAGTGGTCTTGACTGGTAAGAAATGGACTACTTTAGACAGTTTATCCACTATGACCCAAATAGAGTCATTTCCCCTACTAGATGTAGGCAAACTGGTGATAAAATCTATTCCAACTGAATCCCATTTCCATTCTGGAATCTGCAATGGTTGCAAAAGTCCTATGGGTCTCTGATGTCCCGCTTTGACTCTCTGACAGATATCAAATTTGGCTATGTAGCTTCCGATTTCTCTCTTCATCTTGTGTCCCCAAAATTGCTCCTTCAAATCCTGATACATCTTGGTTCCTCCAGGGTGGATAGAATAAAGAGTATCATGGGCTTCTTGCAAAATAGCTGGTTTCAACTCTGAATCTGCTGGTACACAGATTCGTCCTTTTTACCACAAAACTCCTTCTTCATCTTCGGTGAATCCGGATACCTTCCCTATACCGATATGACGTTTGATCCCTTCAATACTAGCATTTCCTTTTTGCGCCTCCTTGATCCGACTGATCAAAGTGGGTTGAAGTTCTATGCTAGCCAAAAATCCTTCACTAACTAGCTCCACTCTGAAATTTTCCATCTCCTCATGCAAACTTGGCTGGGCTTCTTCTATCATGGTGTTTAATCGACATGGCAATTGGCTAAGAGCATCTGCTACCACATTGGATTTGCCAGGGTGATAGTGAATGTCAAGATCATAGTCCTTGATTAACTCTATCCATCTCCTTTGCCTCATATTTAGCTCCTTTTGGGTGAAAATATACTTCAGACTCTTGTGATCCGAATAAATCTCACAGCGGTTACCCATGAGGTAATCTGCCATGTCTTCAAGGCTAAAACTACGGTTGCTAGTTCGAGGTCATGGGTAGGGTAATTCTGCTCATGTTTCTTCAGTTGTCAGGACAAATAGGATATGACTTTGCCTTCTTGCATCAACACACATTCGAGACCAATCTTGGATGCGTCACAATACACACCAAAAGGCTTCTTGATATCCGGCATAATCAAGATTGGGGCTGAAATCAATCTCTTCTTGAGCTCTTGAAAACTTGCTTCACATTTGTCCGTCCATTCAAACTTCTTATCTTTCTTCAGCAATTGGGTCATGGGTCTTGCGATGCTCGAGAATCCTTCTAAGAACTTGCGGTAATATCCCACTAATCCGAGAAATGCGCAAACTTGGGTTTGAGTGGTTGGGGCTTGCCATTCTTCAACATCCTTAATCTTGGTAGGGTCGACAGCAATTCCTCCTGCCGACACGATATGTCCTAGGAATCCTACTTCCTTTAACCAGAACTCACATTTGCTAAACTTGGCATACAACTGATGATCTCTAAGGGTTTCAAGGATGGTCCTGAGGTGTATCTCATGGTCTTCTTCTGATTTGGAATAGATCAGAATATCGTCGATAAAAACAACGACAAACTTATCCAGGAATTCATAAAAATCTTATTCATGAGGTTCATGAAATAGGTGGGGGCATTGGTTAATCCAAAAGACATGACAGTGTACTCATACAATCCATATCTGGTGGTAAAGGCAGTCTTTGGAATATCTGTTGCACGAATCTTGAGTTGATGATAACCAGTTCTAATATCAATCTTAGAAAACACTTTGTCACCGGTCAACTGGTCAAACCGATCTTCTATCTTCGGCAGTGGGTACTTGTTCTTAATGGTGACATCATTCATCTTTCGATAATCCGTGCACAAACGGTTACCTCCATCTTTCTTATCCACAAACAAAACAGGTGATCTCCATGGCGACGCACTGAATCAAACCTATCTCCAACATAGAATCCAGTTGCTTCTTTAGCTCCACTAATTCATACGGGTTCATACTATAAGGTCTCTGAGCTATGGGTCCAGTTACAGGGATTAGTTCAATGATAAACTCGATATCCAGATCTGAGGGCATACCGTGTAATTCATCTAGGAATACGTCGAGGTATTCACAGACTACCCTGCTTGGTCAATGGTTGGTTGGGCTAGACTCTTGTTGCTCTTGAATTGACGGGGCAAAGTCTTAGATACATGCTCTACTGATACTCTAGTGGTACTAGTCATGGTTATGGCTTTCTTGGCACAATCGATTAATCCTTTATGTTCCGACATCCAGTCCATTCCTAGTACTACTTCCAAACCTTTGATTCCAAGTACTATTAGATTAGCATAAAAATCTATTCCATGGATTCTGATAGGTACGGCCTTGCAAATTTGTCTAGCTTTGGTGGTTGAACCAGGTATTTGAACTATCATAACATGCTTCAATTGTGTTGGTTGAATCTTACTAGTGCATGCAAATTCTTCTATAATAAACGAGTGCGATGCTCCAGAATCAAACAACACTCTTGCAAGTACCGAGTTAACAAAAAACATACCCAGCACGACATCTGGCGCTTCCTGAGATTCTTTAGCATTCATGTTAAACAGACGACCGTTGTGGTTGAGTGAGTTCCCTGGGGCAAATCTCCTTCCAGGATGAACACAGTGTTGCTGCTGAGCTGGTGCATTCACATTGGTGGCTGCTGCAATCTTCTTGGGGCACTCGTTGGAGGAGACTTGTCTTTTCCTGCAACATGCACGACATTGATTCCAGTCCTTGGGGCAGTATTGTTGTTGTTGGGGTTGTTGTTGTTGAACTTGGGTGGTGCATGGTTGATATTGTTGGACTTGCCGGGGTTGTTGTTGTGGTTTCCTCTGGGCCTTGGGTTTCCTCCTCCACGGTTGGGATAGTTCGGACGTGACATAGGAGGTCTATTGTTTCTCGGGGCATATCCTACAGACGGATTGGGGCGATACTTTAGAGTATGGTGGGATCCTGGTTGATGCATCATTCGACGCTTGCGATTCTCATTGGCTTGGTTGATCTTGCCTTCCATCTGGATTGCAGAATCCACTAAGGCTTCAAGGTCAGCGAAGGGAATGTTGACCAGCGCTATCTGCATCTCATCATGCAGACCATTCAAGAATCTCTCCTTCTTCTTGGCTTCAGTACCAATATCATCAGGGGCATACCTAGATAGAGACAGAGATCTTTCACGATACTCCACCACAGTCATCCTTTCCTGCTTCAGCTCCTTGAATTCATCCCGCATCCGCAGAATCAAACCTGGTGGCACATGGGTTCGGCTGAACTTGAGTTTGAATTCATCCCAAGTCATCATATGTCCTCCATTCATGGTACGGATGCTATTCAACCAAGCTCTTGCATCACCTGCCAGATAATGGGTGGCAAATAGTACTTTCTCATTGGCCTCCACTCCTGTGACCTCTAAGTTGTTCTCCATGGTCTGCAGCCAGTCATCAGCATCTAATGGCTCTTCAGACTTACTAAATATGGGGGGATTGGTGTTTTGGAAGTTCTTGAGCTTGGATCCATGGTTGTCCTGGTTTCCATGGCCTTGATTATTATGGGACATCTGAGCTATCTGTTGAAGGGTGGCTAAATTAGCTTGATGCTCAACTCTTCCAGATTCACGGTCAGCAACCAACATTTGCAAGATTTGCAGCATTGGGTCTTGAGATGAGTTGCTCCCTCCGCGAGGCATCTGAAGATTGAGATAGATAGTGAGACAAGAGGGAAATTTCTAAGGTTCATGGATTTGTTTTTGAAAAGCTTTTAAACTTTGAGTTTGACTCTGATTTTGCCAACTAGCAACTTGCTTTTCATTCATTCATTCATAGCACCCAATACAAACACACACCACACTAGGGTAACAGATGGTTTTAGGAACCATTCTGTGAAGCTACGATACAGTGGGACCAGATACAACTCACATCTACGATAGTGCTCAAGTGCTACTACTCATCAGAACCGGTGGCTTCTTCATCATCAATGAAGGAGGAATATCATCATCAGTGTGGAAGTCCATGTCGAGGTCCTCCAGGTAGTCATCATCATCACTGAGGTAGGAGTAGGGATCTCCACGGATATCTTCCCCTTCGTTCTCCCTTTCCTCAAGCTACATGTCCCCCTCATGGATGGTCTCCTCCAAAGATGACACCTTGTGATGAAGGCGGGCAATAATGCGATCCTTCTTGTCACGCAGACGGCAAAGTGACTTGCGCTCCTTCAGAAGGATGGCGAGGGTCTGGTACTTCTTGACTATAATGGCATGGTTGTGGTTGGCGTAGGCGCGGGCGTTGTCCAACTCCTTCTTCCTATCATACATCATGAAGTCGAGATGATCCACCTGATGCTTCAGCTCTGGATGGCCTGGCACATCCAATGGCTATCCCATAGCATCACGCCTTGCGTAAGCAAGTGCCATTGATCTGGTTGATGCTTTGCCCACACAGACGATGTTGGGGAGGTGACTGTCACATCCCAAATTTTAGATTTGGTTCTGCATATCATTCATACCATTGCATCATACCTTTCCATGCAAAACCATCGATTGAAAAGATCCGGCAAAACGCTATTTTCAAAACCCTATTTTATTTCACTACGAGGCTCCTGCGGGAGGCATTAGTAGGACTTGTGTTGTCCACCCCTGTAGCCTAGTGGTTTCACTCAACCCTTGACCCTAGGTTGTTCCCCTCGTTTTTACAAAAACTTAGGAGCAAGAATCGCCCGATTCGGAGCTCGTACGGAAAAGTTACGGAAGTTTTAGTATTTGCGAAAAAGGGAAAGGAACGAACCAAAAAAAATCTGCCCGGCCCCGTGTCCGCGTAGGACCCCGCGAGGGGGCCCCACATAAGAGGCCGCACCCGCCGCCGCCTCTCCCACCCGCCGCCTACCGACCCCGCCTCGGAACCCGCGCCCCCACCTCGATTCCCGTGCCGCCACCGCCTCGGGATCCACCCGCCGCCGCCGCCTCCAGGTACCCCGCCGCCTCACCGCCGCCGCACCCCGCTGCCTGCGCTGCCGCGCCGTCACCCTCGCGCAGCCGGGCCGCCCCGCGCCAGCTCACCCCGCGCCGCCGCTGCACGCAGCCACCGCCGCCGCGTGCAGCGCTGCACGCCGCCCCGCGCCTGCCCGCGCCGTGCCGCCGCTGCCTCAGCCGCCTCGTGCGCCGCCGCCACCACCTCGCGCCGTTCCGCGCTGACCGCGTTCCCCTTCCGCGCAGGAACCGCCGTCGCCGGAGCCGATCGCCGTCACCGTCCCGAGTTCGCCGCCGTTCGTCTCCGGTGAGTCCGCAGCCACCGTTGGATCTCAGATCAGCGGTCCAGATCGGTCATTGACCGATCAGTCCCCAGGCGTTGACTAGTCAGACGCCCGGTCAGCGCCCAGTCAGCAGCCGCGTTGACCAGTCAACAGACACAGTTGACTGGGTAATTACTTTAATCGTTTTAGTTGGCAGATTTCGGTAGAAACTTGTAAATTGCATAGAAATTAAACCGCTGGGCCAAAATTTGCAAATAAAATATGTGTAGGTTCAGTGAGTCGTGTAGAATCTTGCTGTACCATTGTTTCACACTTTTACAGCAAGGTTTAGTACAGTTTAATCAAATTAGTTAATGGCCTTTTTGGAGTAATTAATTCGTAGAAAAAGATCCGTAACTCCAAAAATTGCTTATGATATGTCCCTGGATTCAGTGGAACGAGGGGAATCTCATCGTGAATTAAAAAGATAGGCTTACAGTAAAAACTTCTGCAGAAACTGTCTAGTGACTTTCTGCAGTGTTTTAATTACTCGGGGAGTTTTATAATTCCTTTTTGAGTAATTCCAGTTGGTACTGTTCCTAAATAGCAAAGCCTATGCGGTAGAATTTTCCCAAGATTTTACAAACAGTATTCTGCCGGTAGTGAATTATTTGAGTTCTAGCCCTAGTTTTGAGCACTATATTTTGCATAATAGTTTTCCTAGCGCTAAAACTATTTTCCATGCATGAAATCAGTAGTATTATTGATTAGGATTATGTGGTGCAGCTGTAGCACCAATTCACTTGTCTTGCATGCATTCATGCATCATCTTTGTTGCATATGTTTGTGGATTGTTTGTTTATGATTGCAATTGTATCGTGTAGATTGTGACGAGTGTAACGCTTGCTCGTGTGTGGATTGTTCTTCCGACCGCTACAACCAAGGCAAGTAGATGCTACTTTGTTCATGATATCGTCCTACTATTTTCAATGCATTGTCGTGTATTTTGTAGATGCATGTGTAGGATGATACTATCGCTATGCTATGTCCTATTATGTGGTAGGGCTTTCCTTGTAGATGAACCACCGTTGGTAGATGTGCTTAGTCATGCTATGTTGAACGAGGGCTGGGTTACATCATTGAGACTTGTTTCTAAAAGTATTAGTTTGTGAAAACTAAAAAAACAACTTAATCAATGAATCTCCTGGGTGTGATGGTATTGATAATTTTTGGTGGTTTCATTGCGGAAAGGCACCCAGGTATCAAGAGAGAATGATTGGCTTCTTTATTGTATAGCTTACGTGTACAACCATGTGCCAATAATGAAATGGACGGTTGGTTGGACTTAGTAGGTTGTGGTAACTCGAACCCGCGTATCCAGAGATGTAGAATTTTGGTAGGTTGGACCGGTGCGCGTCGGGATTGGGGTGCTACTTCCCGAACAGTCTCTTCTTGGACTTCTCCCTATCATCACCCAAAATGAGAGTGATGGTACGAGCTGGGCTGGCCAAGTCACATGGGTAAAGTGTACTAACCCCTGCAGGATGTATAATCTAATCGATTAGCCGTGTCCCCGGTTATGGACAACTGAGTTGCTTGATATTGATTCCATGACATGTTTCTCGTTCATTCCAATTTCTTAATTGTTTTAATATTGTTGGGTTAACTTAATTGGGATCTTTTTAAAGAAAATCAAAAATTGTTTATGAAAGTAGGACAAAGGTATTTGCAAAGGCAAGCCAGACACAGCTCCACTTGCCAAATATGCATGTAGATGTTAGCACTATTGTCTCCTTTACTAGCTCTACTTGCCATATATTCCATGTATTCACCCTTCGGGGCTGCTACGTTTCATGTTGCAGGATATTCCGATTCTGAGTAATCGATATAGGTCACGGTACTCCACTCGGCACTTGTTCACTTGTGGGCAATTTGAAGAATGGAGGATTTGCTTTATTTATGTTGCTACCTGAATAATTTGAGCTAGCTTTGGGCTAAGCTTTTATTGTAATAATGGTACTCTAGATCTTTGTTATTTATGATACACGGATATTTGCTATGTTATTCATCTCATTCTATTATGGGCCAATGAACCGATCCAGGGGTTGGCATGTCACATAGAAGCCATGGTCTTTTCAGAACCGCGGTGTTACAAGATGGTATCAGAGCCCGTGTGTCGACTGTAGGATCATGACCTAGGATTGGATTAGGAAGCCATAGATTTATTAAAGCCTATATTAACTCTGTCTTTCATCTTATGCCTTTCACCCTCGTAAATTCTTACCATATGCTATTCTCACACTTTCCTCTTTTACTTGATAGATGGGAGAAGTCAGGACTGAGTATGCCACCATGGAGTCACCAAGGCCCTTTGCAAGGCAGTTAGCACAGCTATCGCAGTCATTGGGATTGCCACTGCCCATGTTCAAGGGAAGAAGGCTGTACACCTATGGATATGGTGAGGATGCATGGGAGATCACCACCTTCATCTTCAGGGATGTCGCCTTGCCAAATCCTGTGCATCTGATCTACACCAAGACATACTGCAACTGGGGGCTTGGAATTAACTTGGCCATACATGAAGCCCTGTCTCGCCAGTGCCATCAAGTCCGACACCTACTGCCAGCAGATTCACCCTACCGTGATTATGGGAGGCGTGATGAAGGTGGGCACATTGTGGTTACCCCGGGTGACAGGAACAACATGCCGCTCCGTCGGAGGCACATAGAGGACATGGAAAGGGATAATGGAGCTCTAGCTGAGAAAGTGATGATGATAAAGGAGATTGCAGATTTTGCTAGCAATGGTATGGTGGTCCAAGGACAGGAGATTGACACCCCGCATGAAGCTGTGGGAGTTCTGGAGAATGCCCTGATAACCAGAGATGCAACCATAGCTCATCTTCATGGTACTGTGCAGGAGAACACCCAGAACATACAACAGCTGCAAGGGACCGTCCAGGAAAGGGATCAAACTATTGAAGCTATGACAGCCCAGATTGCCTCTCTCCAAGCACAGCTGAATCCACCCTCTGATGATGACAATGGAGATGATGGCAACAATGGGGATGATGATGACAGTGGGAACGATGATGATGATGAGGACGAGGATGATGATGATGGAGACGATGATGGTGGAGGAGATGAAGCTGTTGCAGTTGCAGCTGAGAGTGAAGAAGAAGAGGAGGATCCAGAAAAGGTGGAGTTTGAGATCTCAAGTGATGGTTCAGGAGAAGTGTACACTCCGCCGCCATGGTTGAACCGTGGACCGAAGCGCCAACGCATGAGTGCAAGGACCTACCGCAACCTCTTCAAGAAGTAGATAGAAGTCCACCAATTAGTCCTCGTTAGGTAAAATCGTTAGGATTAGTCTCGATCGATGTGAAACTTAGTTGTTGTTAGTTTAAGAGTGTTTAGTTGCTTATTTGTGTACTCCAATATCCCAGGATTTATCTGAGCTAAATTTTATGAAAGAGTTATGGCAAGTTTGGTTACTATCTGTGTATTTTCGCTGCAGTTTTCTGCTGATACAGCAGTACTGTATGATTTTTCATATTTTTCAGGTAACTGGGAAAAATCTGAAAAAAAATTGGGCTGATGCGAAAGAAACTCTCTGTACTGTATGTGCAAAAATCAGCTAAATTTTCTGACGAGTTTAAGTCAGGCGGGAAAATTCGCGAACGCTGCTGGACTGTTCTAGCAGATTGCTGTTTTTGTTGTTTAGTTGATCAACTGTTTAGTTAACCATTGCCAACTCTTGTAAAACTATTTCAGTAGGTATATACTGCTAGGATAACCCCTGGGATGTTGCTAGATCACTTGTTTGTTGATGTGTTGCTTGCTTGTGATTGTCTGCTATTGTTTGTTGTTGTTTAATCATATGCATGGGTAGAATCCTATTATCGTAGTTGATTCTTTCTAAACTTACCTGTGCTGAACCGCAGATGCCTCCCCGCCGTCGATCCACTGAGTTGGAGCAACTCATGGCAGCTCAGGCACAGCTGACCCAAGTAATGACTCAGTTCATGGCGGCTTAGAACAACAACAACAATGGAAACAACCAGCCTCAGGGAGATGCTCTCACCAGATTTCTGAGGTTAAGGCCAGCTAAGTTCTCTACTGCAACGGAGCCAATGGTTGCTCTCGACTGGTTGTGTTCAGTCAACAAGGATCTGGTAACCGTTGGATGCACTGATGCTGAGAAGGTGAGGTTTGCCGCTCACCTACTGGAGGGACCAGCCGCATCTTGGTGGGACACTTTTCAGATCACCCACCCGCTGGATACTGTGACTTGGGCAATGTTTGAGGAAGGTTTTAGGACCAACCACATGTCTTCAGGAGTTCTGAGCCTGAAGAGGAAGGAGTTCTGCAACTTGCACCAAACCAATCGCACCGTGGCTGAGTACATTGAGGAGTTCAACAACCTGTCCCGTTATGCACCTGAGGATGTTGACACTGATGCAAAAAGGAGGGATAGATTCCTGGATGGCCTCAGTGATGAGCTTTCAGTACAGCTACTGGTGGTTTATTGCCCCACATTCCAGGAGCTTATGGACAAGGCCAGGATCTTGGAAGGGAAGCACAAGCAAGTGGAAAACCGGAAGAGAAAGAGCAATAATCACCACTCTGGTTCACATCACAAGTCTCGCACTTCCTATGATGGATACTCCAAGCATGGAGGGAGTGACCATGGGAGCCATGACCTCCACCACCATGGAGGCGATGGGCATCGTCATGACAACCATAGGAGCACCCACCACAGCCACAAGGGAGGACACTCTCACCACTCTGGAGGACACGGTGGACATGACCGCAACCGTGATCGCAACTTTGTGAAGAAGGATCTGAGTGAGGTGACGTGCTTCAAGAGTAAACAGAAGGGACACTATGCTGACAACTGTCCGGAGAGGAAGGGACTGAAGCCAACCAACAACGAGAAGGCCACAGTGAACCACATGAATGTGGAGGAGATTCCAGATGAGCCTGACCTTGTGATTGGTAAGTTTCCAATCAACACTCACCCTGCACTTATACTTTTCGATATTGGTGCATCGCATTCATTCATATCAAGGGCATTCGTGGATAAGTATAAGCTACCTACTAAGTCTATGAAAAGGTCTATTAGAGTGAGTTCACCTGGAGGAGATATGATAGCTAGCGCAGGATGCCGCGACTTAACTGTGAGGATTGGAACACACAACTTCAGTGCACATTTGGTAGTGTTGGAATCACAGGGGTTAGACGTTATTCTGGGTATGGATTGGATGTCTATGCATGAGGGACACATAGATTGTGCACAGCGAGCTGTTTCACTCAAAATCCCGGATGGTAAGAGGATTAGATTCAAGTCAGCTGTGCGACCACGAAGCTGTAAGTTGAATTCTCTTAAGGGGGTTAGCATGGATACTGTGCCAGTGATTAGGGATTACCCTGACGTGTTTCCGGAAGAGCTGTCAGGGATGCCACCTGACAGGGAAGTAGAGTTTCTTATCGACCTGATGCCAGGAATAGGACCAATAGCAAAGAAACCATATAAGATGGATGTGGATGAGCTGAAGGAATTGAAGAAGCAGTTGAAAGAGCAGCTGGAAAAGGGATTCATTCAGCCTAGTTCGTCGTCATGGGGTGCACCTGTTCTGTTTGTGGATAAGAAAGACAACAGCAAGAGATTAGTAGTGGACTATCGCTCGCTGAATGAAGTAACCATCAAGAACAAGTACCCTCTGCCAAACATAAATGATTTGTTTGATCAACTGGAAGGAGCGAAGGTGTTCAGCAAGATTGATGTGCGATCAGGCTACTTTCAATTGAAGATCCGGGAGGAGGACGTACCAAAAACCGCCTTCACTACTAGGTATGGTTTATATGAGTATACAATTATGTCTTTTGGACTAACGAATGCCCCGGCATATTTCATGACCATGATGAACAAGGTATTTATGGAGTACTTGGACAAGTTCGTGGTGGTGTTTATTGATGACATACTGATATATTCCAAGGATGAGGCTGAGCATGAGAAACATCTGCGACTGATTATGGAGAAGCTGAGGGAACACAAGTTGTATGCCAAATTCAGCAAGTGTGAATTCTGTCTTAACACTGTTGGATTTCTTGGACACGTAGTGTCAGGAGAAGGAGTCGCTGTTGATCCAAGCAAAGTGACTGCAGTGACAGAGTGGGAAGCGCCCAAGAATGCAGGGGAGATACGAAGCTTTTTGGGACTTGCTGGATATTACAGGAGGTTCATTGAAAAAATTTCCAAGATTGCTAAGCCGATGACTGAACTTCTGAAGAAGGAGAGGAAGTTCGAATGGACGGATGTGTGTGAAGCTAGCTTTCAGGAACTGAAGCGTCGACTAGTGACCGCCCCTGTTCTGTGTTTACCAGATCTTCAGAAGGATTTCCAAGTGTACTGTGACGCTTCTCGACAGGGACTTGGGAGTGTGCTGATGCAAGATGGGAGAATGGTGTCATATGCCTCGCGGCAACTCAAGCACCATGAGCGGAATTACCCCACGCACGACTTGGAGTTAGCGCAGTGGTTCATGCGCTCAAGGTATGGAGGCACTACTTAATAGGAAAACACTGTGATGTGTACACCGACCACAAGAGCCTGAAGTACATATTCACGCAGAAGGAACTGAACATGAGGCAAAGGAGATGGTTGGAACTTATCAAGGATTATGATATGAATCTGCAATACCACCCAGGAAAGGCTAATGTAGTAGCAGATGCTCTGAGCCGGAAGGTTTATGCCAATGGATTGACAATTGGGGAATTGCCCGAGGATTTGTGCAAGCAATTCAAGGACCTTAGACTGGAGGTAGTATCTGAAGGATACTTGGCAACAATAGAAGTTCAACCAACACTACAGGACAGAATCAGGAAGGCTCAAGTGGGAGACAAAGAGATGGATGAAATAATGGAAAAGATGAAGGAGAATCGAGCAAAGGAATTCCGCGAGGATGAGCAAGGAACCTTGTGGTATGGAGATCATTTGTGCGTCCCCAACGATCCCGAGATAAGGAAGTTGATTCTGCAGGAAGCTCATGACTCGCCGTATTCCATACATCCGGGCAATACGAAGATGTATATGGACCTAAAGGACAGATTCTGGTGGAACAACATGAAGGGAGACATCGCAGAGCATATTGCCCTATGTGATGTATGTAGCCCGAGTAAAGGCGGAACACCAAAAGCCAGCAGGATTGCTACAGCCATTGCCCGTGCCGGATTGGAAGTGGGATAGAGTGGGAATGGATTTTATCACAGGATTGCCCAGGACCAGGTCAGGATATGACTCCATTTGGGTAGTGGTCGACCATTTGACCAAGGTATCCCACTTTATACCGGTAAAGACGACCTATACGAGTGCAAAGTTGGCCAAGATTTACATGGACAGAATTGTGTGCCTACATGGAGTTCCCAAGAGTATCGTATCTGATAGAGGCACCCAATTTACCTCACACTTCTGGCGCCAGCTGCACGAGTCACTTGGTACTAGATTGGAGTTTAGCACAACGTTTCACCCACAGACCGATGGACAGACCGAGAGGGTGAATCGGATTTTGGAAGACATGCTGAGAGCTTGCGCCTTGGCTCATGGCTCTAGTTGGGATGAGAATTTGCCGTATGCGGAGTTTTCCTACAACAACAGCTATCAAACCAGCATCAAGACGTCACCGTTCGATGTGCTATATGGGAAACGGTGACGGACACCATTGCTATGGGATGGAGTAGGAGAACGTCAGTTGTTTGGACCCGATTTGATCAAGGACGCTGAGGAGAAGGTCGCCTTGATTAGGGACAGGTTGAAGGTAGCACAATCAAGGCAGAAGAGCTACGCTGACGCCAAGCGCAAGGAAGTGGTGTATGAGATAGGTGATAGAGCATACCTCAGAGTGTCGCCACTTCGTGGAATCAAGAGATTTGGAATTAAGGGTAAGCTGGCACCTCGATTTATTGGACCGTACAGGGTCTTAGCACGCAAAGGAGAAGTTGCTTATCAGTTGGAGTTGCCAGGCTCTGTCCGCTGTTCACAATGTGTTCCACGTATCCCAGCTGAAGAAGTGCCATCCGAAGATGGCGGATACACCATTGAGGGACACTGTACCGCTAGAGGAGGTTCAGCTTGAGAATGATTTGACCTATGAGGAGAAACCGGTCAAGATTCTGGAGACAGCGGAGAGGACTACCCGTACCAAGACGATCAGGTTTTGCAAGGTGCAGTGGAGCCACCACACTGAAGAGGAAGCCACTTGGGAGCGTGAGGATGACATCCGAGAGGACTACCCACACCTATTTGCTAGTCGCGCCGAATCTCGGGGACGAGATTCATCTTAAGGGGGTTAGTCTTGTCACATCCCAAATTTTAAATTTGGTTCTGCATATCATTCATACCATTGCATCATACCTTTCCATGCAAAACCATCGATTGAAAACATCCGGCAAAACGCTATTTTCAAAACCCTATTTTATTTCACTACGAGGCTCCTGCGGGAGGCATTAGTAGGACTTGTGTTGTCCACCCCTGTAGCCTAGTGGTTTCACTAAACCCTTGACCCTAGGTTGTTCCCCTTGTTTTTACAAAAACTTAGGAGCAAGAATCACCCGATTCGGAGCTCGTACGGAAAAGTTACGGAGGTTTTAGTATTTGCGAAAAAGGGAAAGGAACGGACCAAAAAAAAATCTGCCCGGCCCCGTGTCCGCATAGGACCCCGCGAGGGGGCCCCACATAAGAGGGCGCACCCGCTGCCGCCTCTCCCACCCGCCGCCTGCCGACCCCGCCTCGGAACCCGCGCCCCCACCTCGATTCCCGTGCCGCCGCCGCCTCGGGATCCACCCATCGCCGCCGCCTCCAGGTACCCCGCCGCCTCACCGCCGCTGCACCCCGCCGCCTGCGCCGCCGTGCCGTCGCCCTCGCGCAGCCGCGCCGCCCCGCGCCAGCTTGCCCGGCGCCGCCGCTGCACGCAGCCACCGCCGCCGCGTGCAGCGCTGCACGCCGCCCCACGCCTGCCTGCGCCGCGCCGCCGCTCCGCAGCCGCCTCGTGCGCCGCCGCCGCCACCTCGCGCCGTTCCGCGCTGACCGCTTTCCCCTTCCGCGCAGGAACCACCGTCGCCGGAGCCGATCGCCGTCACCGTCCCGAGTTCGTCGCCGTTCGTCTCCGGTGAGTCCGCAACCACCGTTGGATCTCAGATCAGCGGTCCAGATCGGTCGTTGACCGGTCAGTCCCTAGACGTTGACTAGTCAGACGCCCGGTCAGCGCCCAGTCAGCAGCCGCGTTGACCAGTCAACAGACACAGTTGACTGGGTAATTACTTTAATCGTTTTAGTTGGCAGATTTCGGTAGAAACTTGTAAATTGCGTAGAAATTAAACCGCTAGGCCAAAATTTGCAAATAAAATATATGTAGGTTAAGTGAGTCGTGTAGAATCTTGCTGTACCATTGTTTCACACTTTTACAGCAAGGTTTAGTACAGTTTAATCAAATTAGTTAATGGCCTTTTTGGAGTAATTAATTCGTAGAAAAAGATCCGTAAGTCCAAAAATTTCTTATGATATGTCCCTGGATTCAGTGGAACGAGGGGAATCTCATCGTGAATTAAAAAGATAGGCTTATAGTAAAAACTTCTGCAGAAACTGTCTAGTGACTTTCTGCAGTGTTTTAATTACTCAGGGAGTTTTATAATTCCTTTTTGAGTAATTCCAGTTGGTACTGTTCCTAAATAGCAAAGCCTATGTGGTAGAATTTTCCCAAGATTTTACAAACACTATTCTGCCGGTAGTGAATTATTTGAGTTCTAGCTCTAGTTTTGAGCACTATATTTTGCATAATAGTTTTCCTAGCGCTAAAACTATTTTCCATGCATGCAATCAGTAGTATTATTGATTAGGATTATGTGGTGCAGCTGTAGCACCAATTCACTTGTCTTGCATGCATTCATGCATCATCTTTGTTGCATATGTTTGTGGATTGTTTGTTTATGATTGCAATTGTATCGTGTAGATTGTGACGAGTGCAACGCTTGCTCGTGTGTGGATTGTTCTTCCGACCGCTACAACCAAGGCAAGTAGATGCTACTTTGTTCATGATATCGTCCTACTATTTTCAATGCATTGTCATGTATTTTGTAGATGCATGTGTAGGATGATACTATCGCTATGCTATGTCCTATTATGTGGTAGGGCTTTCCTTGTAGATGAACCACCGTTGGTAGATGTGCTTAGCCATGCTATGTTGAACGAGGGCTGGGTTACATCATTGAGACTTGTTTCTAAAAGTATTGGTTTGTGAAAACTAAAAAAAAACAACTTAATCAATGAATCTCCTGGGTGTGATGGTATTGATAATTTTTGGTGGTTTCATTGCGGAAAGGCACCCAGGTATCAAGAGAGAATGATTGGCTTCTTTATTGTGTAGCTTACGTGTACAACCATGTGACAATAATGAAATGGGTGGTTGGTTGGACTTAGTAGGTTGTGGTAACTCGAACCCGCGTATCCAGAGATGTAGAATTTTGGTAGGTTGGACCGGTGCGCGTCGGGATTGGGGTGCTACTTCCCGAACAGTCTCTTCTTGGACTTCTCCCTATCATCACCCAAAATGAGAGTGATGGTACGAGCTGGGCTGGCCAAGTCACATGGGTAAAGTGTACTAACCCCTGCAGGATGTATAATCTAATCGATTAGCCGTGTTCCCGGTTATGGACAACTGAGTTGCTTGATATTGATTCCATGACATGTTTCTCGTTCATTCCAATTTCTTAATTGTTTTAATATTGTTGGGTTAACTTAATTGGGATCTTTTCAAAGAAAATCAAAAACTGTTTATGAAAGTAGGACAAAGGTATTTGCAAATGCAAGCCAGACACAGCTCCACTTGCCAAATATGCATGTAGATGTTAGCACTATTGTCTCCTTTACTAGCTCTACTTGCCATACATTCCATGTATTCACCCTTCGGGGCTGCTACGTTTCATGTTGCAAGATATTCCAATTCTGAGTAATCGATATAGGTCACGGTACTCCACTCGGCACTTGTTCACTTGTGGGCAATTTGAAGAATGGAGGATTTGCTTTATTTATGTTGCTACCTGAATAATTTGAGCTAGCTTTGGGCTAAGCTTTTATTGTAATAATGGTACTCTAGATCTTTGTTATTTATGATACACGGATATTTGCTATGTTATTCATCTCATTCTATTGTGGGCCAATGAACCGATCCAGGGGTTGGCATGTCACATAGAAGCCACGGTCTTTTCAGAACCGCGGTGTTACAGTGACCCCGGATAGGTTCAAGACAGGGGAAAGACGAAAGGAATCTCCCTTATCATAAGCCGAATTACTGATTGTGTTGGCCGAATCATGTAGGAGTCGGTCGAGATAAGCAGGGCCATGACAAATGTAGAATGAGCAACGCCTTATCCGGCCGACATATGAGTTAAGTCGGCCAAATGACTCTGACTAATTCGAATGCAGGTGAAGGTCGAGCCGAGTTATGCGAGACAAGGCCGAATAACGCGAAGCTTGCAGGAGAAGGAGGTGCCTATAGTCAAACCCTAGTCACTGGCTAGGAGGAATCTAGACAGAGCCAAGCGCAAAGGACAAGGAGCAGAGAAGCAGAAGGGCAGATGAACATCACGGAGGTGACAGTGAGGAAGCCCAAGGCGCGCATGTGAAGGTTTCTGGAACATTGCCGCCGAAAGAAGGGGGACACAGAAAGGAGGCCGCCGAGTTACCATATTGGGACAAGCATATTCCAAGGATATGCTTGCCACGTCAGCCCTAGAAGGAACCAAGGCACCCCTTTATAAGGGGGGACGCGGGCTCCTGAGGGGGGATCGATTCATTCTACGCTGTAAGGCTCGTGTATTAGTGTTCTTCCTCTCTATGAGACATATCTAGGAGCACTTGTATTTCTTGAGAAGAGGAATAGAGATTTACTTGTAGAACTGTTGAGTGTAGAAATCACTGCATCTTCCCTCCGTGGATCCCTCTAGCATCCATTGGCCCCATACTTTAGCCTACCCATGGCATCTGCCATGCCACCACCACGACAGACGGGCAAGAGCCTCCTGCATAGCCCTGGCGAGTCCGTCTAGCCAACTGTTCTCCCTCAAGCTGAATTGGATCCCCTCTGAGGTGGATGCCTCTGATATTCGCAACTATTAGCCACTGTAGTTCTCCTCCTTGTTGATCATTGAGCTGTGCTCCGAAGAACTCAGGGTGTGGGCGCTCAAGAAGTTCCGAAAGTTGGCTTAAATCTCGCTCGAAGAAGAGCTCTCCTCCGTTGCCCAACGGGTAGAACTTGCTATACTTGACTTCCATCTATAAGAATGTAGGATGAGTAAGTTAGTGAGGAAAGCGCCTCTCCGCAACGGCGTCTTCATCAACCTAGGCACGCACAAGGTCTACGTCAGCGTCGACACGTCCTGCGTCTATCCTCGCCGAGTCGTTGAAGCAGGAGAACCTCCCCTCAGTGCTGCTAATGGTCCGCGTGGCGCACGCCCTGTCGGTAGCGTCGAGGTGATGGTGACAGCCGCAGCACAGGCGGCAGGAGCAGGCGCCGGACCAAGCAAGGACCCGGCGGCAGGAGGACAGGTGGCCACGAAGCAAGCAGCTCCACAACCCACTGTGGTAGATCCACCAGCAGGCAAGTCAGCGGAGGTGCAGGAGACGACCCCAAAGGCGGCAAGGGTAAGATGTCCACCTCTGGAGAGACCAGAGAATATTCTTCAGGCAACTATAGATAATCTAACCACGCCTGTGGCGCCGATACTTGATCCATCTAATGCACATGCAGAGTCAGAAGAAACTAGACAAAAAGTACTGGTAGAGGCAAAAAAGGTGTCAGACTTGAGGGAGTCCTTAAACAGGACCCTGCGAGAGTTCGCTAGGGCAAACAAACTGGATGTGGCCCTCGAGCGGGTAGATGAATTGAGATTGAGAGGAAAGAACCTCATGAATGATATCAACAAAGAGCATGAAGCTCGTGAAGGTGATTCAGTCGATCTAGGCTTGCCGAGGTATAGTACCCCGGCAAAGAACCTAAGGGCGACAAATGCCGCGGCTTTTGAGCTGGAAGGATTAAGCGGGGAAGCCCGGCAAAAACATCAAGAAAGAGTAAATGAGCTGGTGCGTATTGCGAACCAGCAGAATGAGGAAATGCTTAGGGCTGACCCGGCAAGACCGGGAGCTTCGCGTATGGTTCATTCGGCTGGAGCAGCACCCGCACTATCTGCGGCAGCAACATCCTCACCTGGAAATAACGCGCGAAAAGATAGGGCGGTGACCTCAGGAAAAAGAAATAAGCAAATTGTTCCATATGATCTGGCAGTAGCCGAAAAGGTCAATGACAACAGAGGCAATGGCAGCCGAGGTAAGAGTGGAGATAGGAACCCCGGCCGTGCAAACAAAGGTCACGGGGACCTCGAAAAGGGAAATCATGAGAACAATAACCCGGTGGAGGGAAGGAGAAACCCTCCACCAGATCCTCAACCGAGGTATGAGCCTCGGCAAGAGCGAGAAGTGAGACCAGCTCACCATAATCAGGAAAATGATAGGTACAATGATGGTTACTCGGATATGGAGCATGCAGACCATGGTGGGAATAACCATTATGGAATAAAAGAGAGAATAATTTACAGAAACTTGCCGCCAAGTGACGCAAGACTAAAACTGGATAGATTATATCGGTCCGAGTTATTGGAGGGACAGGGTCCGCCTGGTCCGGCGTGCTTCGGACCTCGGATCATGGGCGAACCACCGGTGCCAAACTTTCAATTGGCAAGGGGCACGAAAACATACAATGGGAGCACAAAGCCACAAGATTGGTTAATTGACTATGCCACATCGGTGAAGATAGCTAGCGGAAACCTACGATGGGCGGTGAGATACGTACCACAGATGCTGGAAGGACCAGCTAGAGTATGGCTAAACAATCTGCCGACAGGCAGTATCAACTGTTGGTTAGATTTTGAAGAAATGTTTGTCAGCAATTTCACCAGTACCTATAAAATACCAAACAAGCCCTAGCAGCTCGCTATGTGCAAGCAGAAGCCGAATGAAACATATAGGGAATTCTTGACTCGATGGTGTAACCTCAGAAACTCATGCGAAGGGGTCATAGAGTCTCAAGCGATAGCTTGGTTTGCTCAAGGCTGCCAATATGGGAGTGTATTATGGCAAAGGATGCAAAGAGATATGTCGACCACGTTGGCAGAGACCATCAGGATAGCAGATTCGTATGCTTTAGGGGATCCGACGCAACCAGAATTAATGTCGGTAGAGCATCGGGAGCATCAAGATCAATATGCAAGAGATGCAGCCGGATCATCGAGGCGCAATGAATTCCAAGGTAGAAGAAGGGAGGAGAGGCCAAATTACAGATATGCTTCCAATCAGGTGGCAGCAGTGGTACAAGATCAGCCGAGTCATGGAAACAGTCAGCGGCAGAAGAATGGTCCTCAGAAGTGGACGCCGAGGAATGAAGGGAAAAGACAGTGGACACCAGAACAGAAGAAGCAGTGGCAGGAAAGGCCTAAGTACACGTTTGAATCCATGCTGGATCAACCGTGTAAGTTCCACACTCCAAACCAGGCCAAGCCGGCTAATCATACAACTCGTCAATGTGCTTGGATGAAAAATGCAATGGGGAACCCGGCAGGCATGCAAGTGCCTCCTCATTAAGCGCATCAGCAGCAGCAGCCACAGCTAACCGGAGCAAATGCGCAGCAGTTTACCACCGCCTCCTCCGAGGTATGATAACTCGGACCGGAGGGGTGCAGTGCATAAAGTGATAAATCAATGTCAAGATGGAAGGGAAAACCCCGGAAACAACGGACGTAATGATTATAGGGAGCATCATCAGTCATACTATGTGTTCACAACAGAACAGCAAGATAGACAGAGTGTACAGCGCCGACATATGGAAGTGAATGCAGTCATGCCGGCAGTACCTAGATACGTGCCTTGGTCTGATCAAGAAATAGCCTGGAGCATAAAGGATCACCCGAAGATAATGCCAAACCCAGGGTCATATGCACTCGTACTAGATCCGACATTTGTCGGACCAAACATCAATGTGAAATTATCAAAAGTACTCATTGATAATGGGAGTAGTATCAACATTATGTACAAAGACACAATGCACAAACTCGGAATAGCACAGAATATGCTACAATCCACAAGAACCACGTTCCATGGAATAGTGCTGGGTATTTCGTGTGAACCCATTGGGAAAGTCCGAGTAGATGTATTATTCGTGATAAGGGAGAATTGCAGAGCGGAGAATTTGGAGTTTGAGGTAGTGGACCTAAAAAGTTGCTATCATGCTTTACTCGGACGGCCAGCACTAGCTAAATTCATGAGCAGTTGCCACTTAATTATTTGAAAATGAAGTTACCTGGGCCACAGGGGGTAATAACAGTAGCCGGAGATTACAGAAAATCAATGGAGTGTGCTTCAGCCGGATCAAACCTGGCCGAGTCATTGGTGATTGCAAGGGAGAAAAGAAGGATTCAGGAGGTAGCGGCTCTGGCTCAGTCGGCACAGCTGAATATGTCGGCGTTAGCCAACCCCCATGTAAGTGTTTCCTTCCAGCCGACTAAAGAGACGAAAAAAATCCAGATAGATGAGCAGTTCCCAGAGCGCACCATCACGATTGGTGCTGGCCTAGATACCAAATAGGAAGGCGATATCTTTGCATGGTCGACTCAAGACCTGCAAGGTGTGCCGAGGGAGTTGGCTAAGCACTCTTTGCATGTAAGGCCAGGAGCAAGGCCGGTGAAGCAACCTCTCCGCCGCTTCGCCGAAGACAGGAGAAAAATAATAGGGGATGAGATAGCTCGGCTCCTTGCAGCCGAGTTCATCATGGAAGTGCTTCATCCGGATTGGCTATCAAATCCGGTGTTAGTAGAAAATAAAAAGGATGCCCCGAATGTAGCCGTCGAATGGCGAATGTGTATCGATTACACGAACCTAAACAAGGCGTGTCCCAAAGATCCTTTTCCTTTACCTAGGATAGACCAAGTCATTGATTCGACCGCTGGTTGTGAGCTGTTGTTATTTGTAGACGCGTATTCTGGTTTCCACCAGATACCGTTAAATCCGGCTGATCAAATAAAGACTGCGTTTATTACCCCGTACGGGGCTTATTGCTATCGCACCATGCCATTCGGCCTGCGTAATGCAGGAGCAACATACCAAAGATGCATGCAAAAGTGTCTACATGACCAGATAGGAAAAAATGTACAAGTATATGTAGACGATGTGGTTATAAAAACCAAAGAGAGCAAAACGCTCCTTCATGATATTCGGCAGACATTCACAAACTTGAGAAGATTCCGAATGAAGCTTAACCCGGAAAAATGTACCTTCAGTGTGCTGGCTGGAAAAATACTCGGTTTCCTCGTGTCCAGCCAAGGTATAGAGGAAAATCCACCTAAAATCTGAGCAGTTGAAAAAATGGAACTGCCGAGGTGTATGAACGATGTACAAAAATTCACGGGATGCCTGGCTTCGCTGAGTCGATTCGTATGTCGGCTAGGGGAAAAGGCATTACTTCTATATAAACTAATGAAAAAATCTGATAAATTCATCTGGATAGCATAGGATGATAATGCATTTCATGAGTTAAAAAAGATGTTTGTCACAACACCGATCTTGGCTTCTCCATTGTCAAAAGAACCTATGTTACTTTATGTAGCCACCACTAACAGAGTGGTAAGTGCGATGGTTGTCGTGGAGCGGAATGAAGGGGATAAGTCAATACAAAGGCCGGTATATTACCTAAGTGAGGTATTATCGGCCTTGAAGTAGAACTACCCGCACTACCAAAAGATGGCTTATGGAGTATACATGTCGGCGAAAAAACTCAAACACTACTTCTAAGAACATCCGATAAAAGTGATTTGTGAAGCGCCCATAGCCGAGATATTGAGCAATATAGATGCAAGTGGCCGAATAGCAAAATGGGCAATCGAGTTATCACCTTATGCTCCACAATTTGATAGGCGAGATGCAATCAAGTCTCAGGCAGTGGCCGACTTCTTTGTGGATTGGGCCGAGGGGAAAAAAGAGCCCCCATTACCAGATCCGAATTATTGGACAATGCATTTTGACGGATCCAAGATGAGAAATGGGTTAGGGGCAGGAATAGTATTAACTTCGTCGAAAAAAGATCAGCTGAAATACGTGCTGCAGATACATTTCGCTGCATCAAACAATGTGGCCGAGTATGAAGCGCTCGTCCATGGGTTAAAAATGGCAAAAGAGATTGGTATACGTCAGATCCTATGTTACGGGGATTCAGACCTGGTAGTACATCAAGTATCAAGCAATTGGGACGCACTAGATGCGAATATGGCCCTGTATAGGTTTCATGTGCAAAAAATCAGTGGTTACTTTGATGGGTGCGAGTTTCACCACATACCTCGAGCGGAAAATGACGTTGCAGACACACTGTCAAAAATCGGATCAACTAGGCAATCAATCCCCTCGGGCATTGCCCTGAAACACCTGAGAAAACCATCAATTACACCTTCGCCAGAATCCGAGTCAATTCGTATCTCGGCAGAACTGATAGAAGGAAGTGTGCCAATGGAAATTGACAAAGAATGTGACCCGAGCTCTATAAGGGTGAACCCGGCTGACACACGAGCAAACAAGGAAAAGTACAAAGCTGTTATGTCAGCGGAGAATATGGAAATCGACAGTGAAACTATCCCCGTGAAAATCACGCCGATATGGGCGCAACCCATATTCTCATTCCTTAAAGAGGCAATCTTGTCGAGTAATGAGGTACTGGCTAGACAGATAGTGAGAAGAGCAAAAGCCTACACAATCATAAACAATGAGCTATATAAGAGAAGTGTCACGAGTGTACTACAATGATGTGTTGACTCGGCATAAGGGCGGGAAATACTCCTGGACATACATCAGGGAGAATGTGGGCATCACGCTTCATCCAGAGCCCTAGTGGCCAAAGAATTTAGGCATGGATTTTATTGGCCGACTGCGTTGAAGGAGGCAAAGGAATTAGTGGAAAAATGTAATGGTTGCCAGAGATATGCCATCAAGATACATCTGCCTTCGTCCGAATTAAAAACAATACCAATCACTTGGCCATTTTCTGTGTGGTGCTTGGATATGGTAGGTCCGTTCAAGCCGGCTCGAGGCGGAATGACTCACATTCTAGTCATGGTGGACAAATTCACAAAATGGATCGAAGTGAAACCAAAAAGAAAATGTGATGGACCCACAGCGGTAAAATTCCTCAAAGATATTCCTAAGATATGGATATCCACATAGTGTTATCACGGATAATGGAACAAACTTTGCTGAAGGAGCCTTTGCTAGGTTCTGCCAAGAGAAACACATAAGACTGGATGTTGCCTCGGTGGCTCACCCGACATCAAATGGGCAAGTAGAACGATCAAATGGACCGGTATTGTCAGGAATAAAACCCCGGATTATCGAACCACTGCAAAGGTCGACAGGATGCTGGATTGAGGAGCTTACAGCAGTACTGTGGAGTCTCAGGACCACACCGAACAGGTCGACAGGGTATACCCTGTTCTTTCTAGTATATGGGGCAGAAGCTGTGCTTCCAGCAGACATAATGCATGACTCGCCAAGAGTGATCCAGTACACAACTGCCGAGGTAAATGAAATATCGCGGCAAGACGATGTGGATCTGCTAGAAGAGGCTAGGGAATTGGCATTATCAAGATCAGCTATTTATCAGCAAGATCTCAGATGATATCACAGCAAAAAAGTCAATTCGAGAGTCTTTAAAGAAGGAGACTTGGTTTTTCGGCTAGTGCAACGCACAGCCGGCATGCACAAACTCTCACCCCATGGGAAGGACCATTCATCGTGAGTAAAGCATTGCACAATGATGCATATTACATGATTGATGCTCAATCACCAGAAAAGAACAAGGCAGACAAAGCCGGAGACGAATCAAAAATACCATGGAACATAGCCTTACTTCGCCTATTCTACACTTAGAAGCCATATATTGCACGTCGCGATATGACGCATCAAGTCGGAGTATCAAGCATGTATTAAACCTCGGCACCTCAAGCAGTGACTCGGGGACTGCACCATGTTATTTCCTATTTTAAATTATGTATTAAACTTCAGCATCTCGAGCAGTGACTCGGGGACTGCACCATGTTATTTCCTATTTTGGATTATGCATTAAACCTCGGCACCTCGAGCAGTGACTCGGGGACTGCACTATGTTATTTCTTATTTCGGATTATGCATTAAACCTCGGCACCTCGAGCAGCGACTCGGGGACTGCCCCATGATTGTTTCTCGTTTTGAACTATGTATTAAACCTCGGCACCTCTGGCAATGACTCGGGGACTGCCCCGTGGTGTTATTTGCATTGAGTTATGAACTATATTTCGGCAACCTAGTTTATAACTTAGGGACTGTTTCATGTCATTCGATGTTTTCTGAACTGATGTGAACCTTCAGCAACCCAAGTGATAACTCGGGAATGACTTATGCTACCCATTAATTTTTTCCATACATATAAGAGCTCGATAACTTCAGCAGAAACTCGGGGACTATCCCAATTTGCTTCTCATAACTCGTAAGATGCAATGTAAATTTGCCTCGATCGTCAAAGGAATAATAAGGAGGAAACAACTAACAAATTCTAAGGATAACAACCTCAGCAAGTCGAAGTATAATAAGGGATAAAAGCCAACCTATGAGATTAGAACATTGTACGACAAGTAGAAATTAAGAAAACAATAGCTATACAACCAAAGTTACAGAGGGCAAACAAGATAGATGCCGAACAAATGTCAGCCATATGGGAGAACACGATCCGGCTTTACGAAATTAAAATTGGGAAAAGCAAAGATGTGAAGCTGATAGATCCACTTAAATGAAATGACAATAGTTACCATCACCAATGCCTCAGCAGCACAAGGCAAAAAGGTTCACACCACACAAGAATACAGATAAGTGTTTCACAGACATCATACGCCCGGCATACCGGGGACTTAAAACAAATTGAAGTTTTTCAAGCCTAAACACCGAAAGAGGCCAAACAACCCTTCAGGGGCAGTAGCATTGTCAGGAGCATCGGGCGTGGGTATCTCGGACGCTGGCGGAGGGACCTCGGTCTCCTTCAGAAGGGTATCTTCAGGAACTGGGCGCCCCGAGGTAGCTGGCGCCTCAGCCGAAGTTACCTCGGCTTCAACAGAAGCCATAGTAACCTCGGGGACAAGCCCCGACTGCTGAGAGACATCATCTTGAGCTCGAGAGTTTTCAGTCCCTTTAGACGACGATCGCGCGTTGCCATCCTCATTCGAGTTGTCGTTTGAATCGCGGGAATTATCTGAATCACCCTCCGGTTCATCCTGATCGGCCGAGTCATCACCTGATGCATCTTCAGCTTCGACATCATCTATCGGATTGGGAAGAAAACTCGGCCCTTCGATCCAATTATGCACGTCAGCATACTCGACAAGCTGGAAGGAACGAGCTTGGCGGCGAGAGACAAACTCCGGATTCTCAACCCAAGGAGAGCCAGTGCGCAAATTCATCAGAGTATCGAGAGAGACATCCTCGTACCAAGACAAAACGGCTGTAAGTGCCATATCAGCACCAGCCCTTCCAGCAGATTCCTTCTAGAGATTAAGTTGGGTCTAAGGTGCCATTAGCCTCGCCACAAGCACTTCAACTTCATCAATATCAGGCGTTCCAGAGGTGTTCGGCCAGAGAACATGGTAGGCCCGGATAGCTGCTTGCACCAGATCTCTTCCCATAATCTTCATTGGTCCAATAGCAGCACCGACGGCAATCATGAAGTCTTCCATCGAATATTCTTGACTCGGAGCAACGGGGATACCTCGGTGCTCACGAGCAGCAATCACAGCCTTAGAGCTCACTGATTTCGCTTATGGAAAATGATCTACACGAAAGGAAATCATATCAGTTAAAAATAAGAAAGAGAAGAAAATAACTCGGCCACGGGCGGAAACTTATGATGGATGTAACTCAACATTTTCTGGAGATCCAGGGACCAATCGGACCTACTCTTCTCGAAACGAGTGATTTCCTCTCTCGTCGCCCGGTTCTTTAGCTCGGCAGCGACAAGAAGTTCCTTATCTTTCTGTAACTGCAGGCTTAGTCGATTCATTTCTTCAGAGAATTCCTGATCAACTTTTTCCAATTCAGACTTCTAGGAAAGCTTGAGAGACTCAACCTCGGCGCGTAACCGAGTTATCTCATCGTCCTTTTCTTTGAGTTGCACCGAATGAGTGGCAGCTTGTTCTAAAAAATGCATCATCATATCAGGCATAGGTATGCATTCTTGATGCGATGCTGCAAGTGTTTGTAACTCGGCTATACCAAAGCAGGAAGGTTGTAAGAAACCCAATATTTATCTCGAACAAGAATTAACAAATTAAAAACCAAAAAAGAGGAACCAACCTTCAAGAGCGTCAACCTTCTTGGTAAGGCGGGTATGCAGATTGTTGATACTAGCTGCACGCCAGCGAAGACTGAATTAGCACGACAAGCCAAAAGTGTTACGAACTTAAGGAACAGTACACGGATTAGTTAAATTACCAGTTTTCTTCACTACAGGAACAACCTTCTCATATTTTTCTTGCAGTTTCTTGTGGGCGAAGAGCAACCTTTGAAATTCGGTTGTCCGCCGATCATGGGCAACCTAAATACCAAAGAAAGTTACCAGACCGGATATTCAAAGTTAAAGCAGATCTGAATCAAGTAAAACTTGACTCGAATCTAGGTGACTGGACATTCAAAGTTAAAGTAGATCCGAATCAAGTAAAACTTGACTCAGATCTAGGTGACTAGGCATTCAAAATTAAAACAGATCCGAATCAAGTAAAGCTTGACTCGGCTCTGGGTGACTGGATATTCAATGTTAATCCAGATCAAGTAAAACTTGACTCGGATTTAGGTGGCTGGACATTCAAAGCTAAAACAGATCCGAATCAAGTATAACTTAACTCAGATCTAGGTGGCTGGATATTCAAAGCTAAAACAGTTCCGAATCAAGTATAAATTGACTTGAATCTAGGTGGCTGGATATTCAAAGCTAAAACAGATCCGAATCAAGTATAAATTGACTCGGATCTAGGTGGCTGGATACTCAAAGTTAAAGCAGATCCAAATCAAGTAAAACTTAAATTGGATCTAGGTGGCTGGATATTCAGATCTAAAACAGATCCGGATCAAGCAGAAATTGATTCGGCTATGAATGGACCACGGTTAATCCGAGTCATGAAGGAAATTGACTTAGCAAGAAGTGCATTTGAAGCCTGACAAAGCTTCCAAATGAACAACAAGTTATCTGATTGCAAGCTTCGGGGACTAGTGTATATATAATACCATCCGAATAATAGACAAAGTATCAACAAAAGTGCTTACCTCATTCATCTTGTCACTATCAAGGACAATCTTAGCAGCCATGTGCAAGCGACTGCTAATGTCGGAAAGCTGAAATGGTTGGCTACTCGGATTGCCTTCAAGTTGATCAGCGGCGTTCCAGTTATTGGCATACTCCACAAAGAGCCGAGACCGTTCCTCCTCTCAGTATGGGTCAACACTTTACCTCGGGCTTGCTGTGTAACTACCGCTGTTGCCGGACTCTTGTGAAGAGTAAGTTGAGTGTCGGCAGCAGGGGCGGCGCCAGGCTTAGCAAAGGAAGCTCCCTTGCGAAGTACATCAGCTATGATGGGCTGGGAAGAGCTAGTTGGCCCCTTCTGAGATGCCAAGGGTTTAGTAACAACAACCTTCCTACTTTTAGTAGAGGCTTCGGCACGGGCAGCAACCTCAGCACTAGGAATCACGCCCTTGGGGGCAGGAGGAACTATAGTTTCCAAGGGGGCCGAGGTGGGGATATCTTCGATTGGAGTGGAAGTAGCGGCTGGGATCGTGGTGATCAAAGGATCATTAGGGGAAACCTCGGTGGTCTGGAGAGGGGAAACATGCTCAACCAGGTGTCTGGTGGGGGCGTTATGTCAGCAATAATGGTGGGAGCAATGGGCACATCTCATTGAGGCGATATATGGGTCGGCGCAGGAGGAAAATCAACACGAGAGGGACTGGGAACCCGAGTATCTTCCGGGGGAGGAGGAGAAGGCTGCCGAGTAGCATGGCTTGTCATACTCGGACCGCTTGGCTTCACGGAGAGAGGAGCTCTACAAGAGACATAAAGTCGAATCAAGAGACAGAAAGAGAGAAACAAGAAATACAAATGAAAATAAACCCACCCAGTAACCCCAGGCATGGTCTTACGCCTCGGATATGCTGCGTTGACTTCTTGACTCGCTTCTTGGGGGCAGCATCGGAGGGATTTGTCGAAGCGGTGCGCTTCTTCGAAGCAGCAGGAGCTTGAGAAGTAAGAGGTTTAGCGTCGTGCACCTGACCAGCTGGATTAGCTGGGAAAGAAGGAGCCGGAAATGCGTAAGAGATAGGCACCACGGCACTACCTCTAGAATTTGGACGTCGTCCGAGTCACCTTCATCCGCGTGGGCCGAGGTTTTGCCACGGGCACGAACAGGAGAAACATCCGACTTAGGGACAAACTCCTCCGAGTCGGGCTCCCCAGTATCCGGAGTATTACGGTCAGCGGTCCAAGGAAGAGCCAAAACCTCAGCATCTTCCGTCTTCTGCTCTGTAAATCTCTGTGAGAAAAATAGGTTCGAATAAGTAAAAGAACGCTTAATAAAGTGGCATGGAAGAGTAACACTAATGTTTAAATTCACCTGAGGAGGGGAATTCTCGTGAGTAAAGGGCTTCAATCCCCATTCCCATTCCTCCGGCATATCGGTCTTGAAGATAGCCCGGACGCGTTTGTATATGAGATAATCATCAAGCTCGACTGTGGATACCCGGTTGGGATCCAGAGGTCCGCTCATGTAACAGAGTTTGTGAGAGCGGTGCTAGAAGGGGCAGATTCGGCTGCTGATGAAAGCGGTCATCGGATCCTCACCACGAAGCCCGGCCCGAATCAGTTCCTTGAGCCGGGTCTTGAATGCCTCGGCAAGGGCGTTTCTCTTCCTTGGATTATAGTTCCAATTCTTCTTAGAGGGGGGACCGATAGAAAAAGCTGGGAGCCGAATCTTGTCCTCCTTCCCAGTATTTTTGACATAGAAAAAAGATCTATGCCACTTCTTGCAAGATTCAAGGCCAGCGACACGGGGAAACTCAGAGTTTCTCCGGCGTGTTATGGACGCGGCCCCGCATTGAGTGAGAGATTTATCAGAAGGTTGAAGGGATTTGTCCGACACTACATTAGTTCGGATCTAGAAAAACTTGGACCAGACATGTACGGAAGGCCAGAGGCCGAAGTACCCCTTTGAGGCCGAGATGAAAGCCAACAGAGAGGCAACGGCATTAGCTGGCAGATGATGCGGCTGAAGGCCGAAGTAATCGAGGAAATCCTTGGTGAAGTCGCTAAGAGGGAGGCTGAACCCCTGAAGAAAATGAGACATAAAAACGACATACTCGCCCTCGTTGAGTACGGGCGAGGATTCTTTGCCGGGTAGGCGACAACTTACCTCGGCAGGAATTCATCGCGTCCTAATTAACCATTCTACCTCTCGACGGGTAACAGAAGAACCTTGCCAGGAACCGCGCTCTGGGCCAGACGCAAATTCATCCTCCCCGACGACGGCGCCACTAGCGGAACTGGACATAGGCTCGTCGGAGGAGTCGATGGAGGAGAAAATAGCGGCGGAGAAGGGCCTAGAGGAACAGGTCGTCGTCGTGGTGCTAACAAGCACGTCGGCGGAGCAGAAGAAGAACCGTCGCGGGGAATCTAGAAACAGAGGGATTCCAAGCAAGGCGACCTAGCGGCGGTACAGTTGGAAAACTCACCGGTGAGAGCACCGGAACGAGAGCGCAGCGGTGAGGTCTCAGGAACCGGAGAACGGTGGCGTGACCGTCGAGGAGGACGACGATGGCAAAAGCACCAGAACACGCAGAAGAGCGGCGGCGCGAGGAAGAAGATGAGGGAGAGCGGAAGGGGAAAAGTGAACTGCCCCAACCCCTCTCCCCTCTTTATAACCGCGCCATGGTAACCGTGGTGAGATCGTGGCTATGTCACGATATCCACATAATCGCGTGTATCGCGAAACCATGCGCAGCTAGTGGAACCACACCTCAGGCCACACGACACAGGAGAGGATCGGGCCTACTGACCGATGCGGTACTCGAGGCGTCACTATGCCGATGCGACGGGCGCAGTAATCACTGTAGCTTGTCAGTGGACACTGTTGAGGAACAAAAAACTAGAAGAGCAATGATGAGTGGTACACGTAGGAAGAGGCGTACCCAGGAAGCTACGCGGATACCTCGAACAGAAAGAAATAACTCAGAAAGAAAGAGAGAAGAATGTCGGGAAACTCATGTGGCCCGGCCGAGGTTTCCGGCAGGACCACACCAGCTTCGGGGACTAATGTTGGGGAGGTGACCCCGGATAGGGTGAAGATAGGGGAAAGACGAAAGGAATCTCCCTTATCGTAAGCCGAATTACTGATTGTGTCGGCCGAATCATGTAAGAGTCGGCCGAGATAAGAAGGGCCATGACAAATGTAGAATGAGTAACGCCTTATCCGGCCTACATATGAGTTAAGTTGGACGAATGACTCTGACTAATTCGAATGCAGGTGAAGGCCGAGCCGAGATATGCGAGACAAGGCCGAATAACGTGAAGCTTGCAGGAGAAGGAGGTGCCTATAGTCAAACCCTAGTCACTGGCTAGGAGGAATCTAGACAGAGCCAAGCGCAAAGGACAAGGAGCAGAGCAGCAGAACGGCATACGAACGTCACGAAGGTGACAGTGAGGAAGCCCGAGGCACGCATGTGAAGGTTTCTGGAACATTGTGTTGGAATTATGCCCTAGAGGCAATAATAAAGATGTTATTATTATAATTCTTGTTCATGATAAAGTTTATATTCCATGCTAGAATTGTATTAAGCGGAAACATTAATACTTGTGTGGTTTGTGAACAACACCGTGTCCCTAGTACGCCTCTATGGACTAGCTCATTGATCAATGATGGTTAAGGTTTCCTAACCATAGACATGAGTTGTCAATTGATAATGAGATCATATCATTGGGAGAATGATATGGTGGATAGACCCAAACTAAGTGAAGCAATTAGATCGTGTCATCGTGTTCGTCTTTGCGAAGCTTTTCTTATGTCAAATATTGTATTCCTTAGACCATGAGATAATGCAACTCCCTGGTATCGAAAGAAAGCGTTGAGGTCATCAAACGTCATCCTATGAGAGGGTGATCATAAAGGTGTCTCTCAGGTGATCGGAAAGTATCTGTTGGGTTGTATGTATCGAGATGGGATTTGTCCCTCCCAAGTCGGAGAGATATACTTCGGGCCCACTCGGTAATCGATATCAACACCGCTTGCAAGCATGTGGTTAAGGAGTTAATCACGAAGTGATATCGGATTACGGAACGAGTAAAGTACTTGCTGTGAACGAGATTGAACTAGGTATGACGATACCGACGATCGAATCTCGGGCAAGTAAAATATCGCGAGATGAAGGGAATATATATATGGGATTGATTGAATCCTGGCATCGTGGTTCATCCGATATGATCATCGATGAATGTGTGGGAGTCAATATGGGTGCCCAGACCCCGCTGTTGATTATTGATAGAAGATCATGTCTGCATATTCTCGAACCCGCAGGGTCACACACTTAACGTGTCTCGACGCTAGGATAGATTGGATAATTGGTTTATGAATTTTTGTTCGGAGTCTCGGATGGGATCCGGGATATCACGAGAGGTTCCGGAATGGTCCGGAGAATAAGATCATATAAGGCAGTGCAGTTTTTGGAGTTCGGAATTGTTCCGGGTTAATCGGTATTGTACCGGAAGCTTCTAGAACCTTCCGGAAGGGGGCCAACGTGGTCCCACCTTCCGGGAGGGGGCATGGGCCTATGAGGGAGTGTCCTGGCCGCATTGGGCCAGGGGCACAAGGCCCCATAGGGCCCAGCCGATCCTAGAGAGTTTAAATCGTTTAAACTAGAGATAAGATAGGGTTTCTAGAAGGGAGAGTTTAAATCGTTTAAACTAGAGATAGGCTTGGAGGATGGGCAAGGGCTGGCCGCACCCCCCCTCTATATATAGAGGGCTGGTGCGCCCCCTCCCCCCCAACCTACACCTTCCTCCAAACCCTAGTTGCCCTGCTGCCCTTCCACTCTCCCTCCCAACTGTTTGTAGGCGAAGCCCTGCTGCAGAAATTCTCCACCATATACACCACGCCGTCGTGTTGTAGATCCAATCCATCTCTCCACCATACTTGCTGGTCCTAGGAAGGAGAAGACGTCGAGGTGCTGCACGTGTGCATCTCACGGAGGCACCGCCACTTGTGGTGCTAGATCGGATCGGATCGCGAGGAGGAGAAGCGAGTACGACTACATCACCCACGTTCCGACGAACGTTCCGCTGTGCGAATCTTCAAGGGTATGAAGATCTAATCCAATCTCTCTTGTTGTTTGCATCTCCTAGATTAGATCTTGGCTTTCCCTCTGTTTGCTTCCGTAGAAAATTTTGATTTACTATGCTGCGAAACCCTTCAGTGGTATCAGAGCTAGATCTATGCGTAGATGTGATTCACGAGTAGAACGCAACATGGTTGTTGCGGGCGTTGATGTTTTCTGTTGCAAGCCTCTTGTTTGTGTTCTTCTTATCACGCGGGATAGTGAGATTGAAGCGGTCCAGGCCAACCTTACGCGACGTCGTTCGCGAGACCGGCTCCGCACTTGACGTGTGGCTTGTACCACACATGCGGCTGGTGGATGTCAGTTTCTCTCACTATAGTTGTCATGGGATTAACACCGGAGTTTGGCAACCATAATATCACCGTTGTGGCTTTCCGTAGGTAAGAATCGTTCTTAGCATCTACTCCCATAAGCCACGTAAAACATGCAACAACAAAGTAGAGGCGTCTAACTTGTTTTTGCAGGGAGTGTTTTCTGTGATATGGTATGGCCCAAGACGTGATGTGTATATTGTATGCGATGATCATGTTTTGTAATGTTTCACGACTTGCATGTCGATGAGTACACAACCGGCAGGAGCCATATGGTTGTCTTTATAATTGTGTATGACCTGCGAGTCAACTTCTTATACGCCATGTAATAGCTTTACTTTATCGCTAAGTAGTTATCAATAGTTGTAGTTGCTATTCGTGGTGGAGGCAATCATGGTGGAGTGATGGAGATCATGCCGGAACGCACAAGATGGAGATCATTGCGCGAAGATTGGCTATACCATGTCACATAAAGTTATATGCATGTGATGTTTATCCTTTTATGTATCTTATCATGCTTAGATCGCGACGGTAGCATTATAAGATGATTCCTCACTTAAAGATCAAGATAAAACTGTGTTCTCCCCAAGTATGCACCGTTGCGAAAGTTCGTCGTGTCCAAGCATCACGTGATGATCGGGTGCTATAGACTCTACGCTCACATACAACAGGTGCAAGCCAGTTTTGCACACGCGGAAATACTTGGGTCTAGCTTGACGAGCCTAGCATGTACAGACATGGCCTCGGAACACAAGAACCGAAAGGTTAAGCATGAGTCATATGAATGATATGATCGACACTTCGTTGTCCACCATTGAAACCACATCTCTTCTCGTGAAGATCGGATTAGGTGTGGTGAATTTGGATCGTGTTCACTAAACAACTTGAGGGATGTTGAATTTAGTGGGAGTTCATCTAGTAATTTGATTAAGTTGAACTATTTATCATGAACATAGTCTAAATTGTACTTGCAAATACTGTAGATCACATGGCCAAGTCCAACTTCAAGTTCAACGTTTTTGCTGAGAAAGAAAAGCTTAGAAACAATGGGTCTAACTTCACCAACTGGTTCCGCAATCTAAGAATCATTCTGTCTGGAGGACAAAAGGACTATGTCCTTGAGAAAGCGTTAGGTAACCCCCCTGCTGCAACTGCGCCGGCTGATGAGAAAGCTGTCTATCAGTCACGCAAATATGATTATGGTGTGATTGAGAGCACCATGTTGTTTGCTATGGAACCGGAACTTCAAAATCGTTTTGAAAACTATCCCGGGCCCTTTGAGATTCTCGAGGAGCTGAAAACCATGTTTCAGACTCAGGCCCGTTCTGAGAGATATGAGATCTCTGAGAAGTTCTTTAACTGCAAGATGGAGGAAGGGAGTTCCGTTAGTGAGCACGCCATTAAGATGTCGGGCTACACTCAACGCCTTGAGCAACTGGACTGCAAGATTCCAGAGGAGCTCAAGATTGACAGGGTTCTGCAATCACTCCCTCCCAGCTACAAAAGTTTTGTAGTGACTCATAATCAGATTGGTTCCACTGATACGATCACCGAGCTCTTCGCAAAGCTGAAGGCTGCGAAGGTGGACATCAAGAAGGATAATCATGTGTTGATGGTCAACAAGCCCTCCTTTAAGAAAGGTAAAGGTGCAAAGAAGCCCTTCAAGAAAGGCGGTGGCAAGCGCGTTGCCCCTGCTGAGAAGAAGCTCAAGTCTGGTCCCAAGCCGGACACTGAGTGCTTCTATTGCAAGGACAAGGGTCACTGGAAGCGCAACTGTCCGAAGTACTTAGCGGACAAGAAGGCTGGCACCATCAAAGGTATATTTGATATACATGTTATTGATGTTTTCCTTACTAGCCCTCGTTGTAGTGCCTGGGTATTTGATACTGGTTCAGTTGCTAATATTTGTAACTCGAAACAGGAGCTACGGAATAGACGGCGGCTTGCGAGGGATGAGGTGACAATGCGCGTTGGCAACGGATCAAGAGTTGATGTGATGGCCGTCGGCACGCTCTCCTTAGTTTTACCTTGGGGATTAGTTTTAAACCTTAATAAATGTTATTATGTGCCTGCGTTGAGCATGAACATTATTTCTGGATCGTGTTTATTGCAAGACGGTTATTCATTTAAATCGGAGAATAATGGTTGTTCTATTTATATGAGTAACATCTTTTATGGTCATGCACCTCTTGTGAATGGTTTATTTCTTCTAAATCTCGAAAGGGATGAAACACACATCCATAACAGTGAGGCTAAGAGATGCAAAGTAGATAGTGATAATACTACTTATTTGTGGCACTGTCGTCTAGGTCATATTGGTGTAAAATGCATGAAGAAACTCCATTCTGATGGACTTTTGGAGTCTCTTGATTTTGAATCATTTGACACATGCGAACCATGCCTAATGGGCAAGATGATCAAAACCCCGTTCTCCGGTATGATGGAGCGAGCAACGGACTTGTTGGAAATCATACATACCGATGTATGCGGACCGATGAGTGTTTCGACGCGCGGTGGATATCGCTATTTTCTCACTTTTACCGATGACTTAAGTAGATATGGGTATATCTATTTAATGAAACATAAATCTGAAACGTTTGAAAAGTTCAAAGAATTTCAGAATGAAGTGGAGAACCATCATAACAGAAAGATTAAGTTTCTACGATCCGATCGTGGGGGCGAATATTTGAGTTATGATTTTCTCACGCATCTCAAAGCAAGTGGAATCGTTTCACAACTCACGCCACCCGGAACACCACAGCGCAATGGTGTGTCTGAACGCAGGAATCGAACCCTATTAGATATGGTCCGATCGATGATGTCTCTTACTGATTTGCCGTTATCATTTTGGGGTTATGCATTAGAAACCGCTGCATTCACTTTAAATAGGGCTCCATCTAAATCCGTTGAGACGACACCGTATGAACTGTGGTTTGGTGCTAAACCTAAGTTGTCGTTTCTTAAAGTTTGGGGATGCGAAGCTTACGTCAAGAAGTTGATGCCGGACAAGCTCGAACCCAAAGCGGAGAAATGCGTCTTCATAGGATACCCTAAGGAAACTATTGGGTATACCTTCTATCACAGAACCGAAGGCAAAGTGTTTGTCGCAAAGAACGGTTCCTTTCTTGAGAAGGAGTTTCTCTCGAAAGAAGTGAGTGGGAGGAAAGTAGAGCTAGACGAGGTTATTGAACCTTCTCTTGAATTGGAGAGTAGCGCAGCACCTGAAATTGTTCCAGTGCCGCCTGCACCAACAATAGAGGAAGCAAATGACAAGGATCATGAATCTTCGGACGATGCTGCTACTGAACGTCGCAGGTCGACAAGGTCGCGTGCCCCTTCTGAGTGGTACGGCAACCCTGTCTTGACTGTCTTGTTAGTAGAAGATAGTGAACCTATGAACTATGAGGAAGCGATGATGAGCCCAGACTCTGAGAAATGGCTAGAAGCCATGAAATCTGAATTGGGATCCATGAGCGAAAACCAAGTATGGACTTTGGTGGACCCTCCTAGCGACCGAAAGGCCGTTGAGTGCAAATGGATCTTCAAGAAGAAAACGGACGCGGATGGTAATGTTACCGTCTATAAAGCACGGCTTGTTGCGAAAGGTTTTCGACAAGTTCAAGGTGTTGACTACGATGAGACTTTCTCTCCCGTAGCGATGTTTAAGTCCATTCGGATTTTATTAGCAATTGCTGCGTTTCATGATTATGAAATATGGCAAATGGATGTCAAGACTGCTTTCCTCAATGGCAACATTAATGAAGAGTTGTATATGATGCAACCCGAAGGTTTTGTCGATCCTAAGGATGCTGATAAAGTATGCAAACTTCAGCGTTCCATTTATGGACTGAAGCAAGCATCTCGGAGTTGGAACCTTCATTTTGATCAAGTGATCAAGAGCTTTGGATTTGTTCCAAATTGCTACGAAGCTTGCATCTACAAGAAAGTGAGTGGGAGCTCGGTGACGTTTCTGGTACTATATGTGGATGACATATTGATTATTGGAAATGACATCAACATGCTTAACGATGTGAAGAGTTATTTGAACAAGTGTTTTTCAATGAAAGACCTGGGTGAAGCTGCTTATATATTGGGCATCAAAATCTATAGAGATAGACAAAGACGCCTGATAGCTTTAAGCCAGAGTACATACCTAGACAAAGTTCTGAAAAGGTTCAGAATGGATAAGGCATTGAAAGGTTCAGTGCCTATGTTGTCAGGTAAGATATTGAGCAAGGCTCAGTGTCCAGCTATGGTAAATGATAGGGAAGCTATGAGCAAAGTGCCTTATGCCTCGACCATAGGTTCCATCATGTATGCCATGCTGTGTACTAGACCGTATGTGTCCAATGCTCTTAGTTTGACGAGTAGATATCAATGTGATCCAGGAGTGGAACACTGGACAGCCGTGAAGAACATCCTAAGGTACCTAAATAGGACTAAAGAAATGTTCTTAGTCTATGGGGGTGATGAACAGCTCGTCGTAAAAGGTTACGTCGATGCTAGTTTCGACACCGACAAGGATGATTGTAAATCTCAGACAGGGTACGTGTATATTTTGAATGGAGGAGCTGTGAGCTGGAGAAGCTGCAAGCAAAGCGTGATTGCGGGATCTACAGTAGAAGCGGAATACATGGCTGCTGCAGAAGCGTCAAGTGAAGGAGTTTGGATCAGAAACTTCATCACTGAGCTTGGCGTGGTTCCAAGTGCATTGGACCCACTGGAGATATTGTGTGACAACACTGGCGCCATAGCGCTCGCTAAGGAACCAAGATATCATCCAAAGACCAAGCATATCAACCGCAAGTTTCATATAATCCGAGATTATATAGCAGATGGAGATCTGAAGATCAGCAAAGTACATACAGATCTGAATGTCGCAGATCCATTGACTAAACCTCTTCCACGTGTAAAACATGATCAGCACCTCAGTGCCATGGGTGTGAGATTGTTGCCAAATGTAAACTAGATTATTGACTCTAGTGCAAGTGGGAGACTGTTGGAATTATGCCCTAGAGGCAATAATAAAGATGTTATTATTATAATTCTTGTTCATGATAAAGTTTATATTCCATGCTAGAATTGTATTAAGCGGAAACATTAATACTTGTGTGGTTTGTGAACAACACCGTGTCCCTAGTACGCCTCTATGGACTAGCTCATTGATCAATGATGGTTAAGGTTTCCTAACCATAGACATGAGTTGTCAATTGATAATGAGATCATATCATTGGGAGAATGATATGGTGGATAGACCCAAACTAAGCAAAGCAATTAGATCGTGTCATCGTGTTCGTCTTTGCGAAGCTTTTCTTATGTCAAATATTGTATTCCTTAGACCATGAGATAATGCAACTCCCTGGTATCGGAAGAAAGCTTTGAGGTCATCAAACGTCATCCTATGAGAGGGTGATCATAAAGGTGTCTCTCAGGTGATCGGAAAGTATCTGTTGGGTTGTATGTATCGAGATGGGATTTGTCCCTCCCAAGTCGGAGAGATATACTTCGGGCCCACTCGGTAATCGATATCAACACCGCTTGCAAGCATGTGGTTAAGGAGTTAATCACGAAGTGATATCGGATTACGGAACGAGTAAAGTACTTGCTGTGAACGAGATTGAACTAGGTATGACGATACCGACGATCGAATCTCGGGCAAGTAAAATATCACGAGACGAAGGGAATATATATATGGGATTGATTGAATCCTGGCATCGTGGTTCATCCGATATGATCATCGATGAATGTGTGGGAGTCAATATGGGTGCCCAGACCCCGCTGTTGATTATTGATAGAAGATCATGTCTGCATATTCTCGAACCCGCAGGGTCACACACTTAACATGTCTCGACGCTAGGATAGATTGGATAATTGGTTTATGAATTTTTGTTCGGAGTCTCGGATGGGATCCGGGATATCATGAGAGGTTCCGGAATGGTTCAGAGAATAAGATTCATATAAGGCAGTGCAGTTTTTGGAGTTCGGAATTGTTCCGGGTTAATCGGTATTGTACCGGAAGCTTCTAGAACCTTCTGGAAGGGGGCCAACGTGGTCCCACCTTCCGGGAGGGGGCATGGGCCTATGAGGGAGTGTCCTGGCCGCATTGGGCCAGGGGCACAAGGCCCCATAGGGCCCAGCCGATCCTAGAGAGTTTAAATCGTTTAAACTAGAGATAAGATAGGGTTTCTAGAAGGGAGAGTTTAAATCGTTTAAACTAGAGATAGGCTTGGAGGATGGTCAAGGGCTGGCCGCACCCCCCCCTCTATATATAGAGGGCTGGTGCGCCCCCTCCCCCCCAACCTACACCTTCCTCCAAACCCAAGTTGCCCTGCTGCCCTTCCACTCTCCCTCCCGACTGTTTGTAGGCGAAGCCCTGCTGCAGAAATTCTCCACCATATACACCACGCCATCGTGTTGTAGATCCAATCCATCTCTCCACCATACTTGCTGGTCCGAGGAAGGAGGAGACGTCGAGGTGCTGCACGTGTGCATCTCACGGAGGCACCGCCACTTGTGGTGCTAGATCGGATTGGATCGCGAGGAGGAGAAGCGAGTACGACTACATCACCCACGTTCCGACGAACGTTCCGCTGTGCGAATCTTCAAGGGTATGAAGATCTAATCCAATCTCTCTCGTTGTTTGCATCTCCTAGATTAGATCTTGGCTTTCCCTCTGTTCGCTTCCGTAGAAATTTTTGATTTACTATGCTGCGAAACCCTTCACATTGCCGCCGAAAGAAGGGGGACATAGAAAGGAGGCCGCCGAGTTACCATATTGGGACAAGCATATTCCAAGGATATGCTTGCTACGTCAGCCCTAGAAGGAACTAAGGCACCCCTTTATAAGGGGGGACGCGGGCTCCTAAGGGGGGATCAATTCATTCTACGTTGTAAGGCTCGTGTATTAGTGTTCTTCCTCTCTATGAGACAGCTCTAGGAGCACTTGTATTTCTTGAGAAGAGGAATACAGATTTACTTGTAGAACTGTTGAGTGTAGAAATCACTGCATCTTCCCTCCCCGGATCAATCTAGCATCCATTGGCCCCATACTTTAGCCTACCCATGGCATCTGCCGTGCCACCACCACGATAGACGGGCAAGAGCCTCCTGCATAGCCCTGGCGAGTCCGTCTAGCCAACTGTTCTCCCTCAAGCTGAATTGGATCCCCTCTGAGGTGGGTGCCTATGATATTCGCAACTATTACCCACTGTAGTTCTCCTCCTTGCTGATCATTGAGCTGTGCTCCGAAGAACTCAGGGTGCGGGCGCTCAAGAAATTCCAAAAGTTGGCTTAAATCTCGCTCGAAGAAGAGCTCTCCTCCGTTTCCCAACTGGTAGAACTTGCTATACTTGACTTCCATCTATAAGAATGTAGGATGAGTAAGTTAGTGAGGTGATCAAGTGTGTCAAATTTTATGTAGGATTGCAAGAATTTTTGAGGAAGATGAATTTTCTTGAAAGAATCCCAATGATAAGAATGAGAATGCTTAGTTCTTTTGTTTTTGAAACTAAGTTTTTGATTCAAGCGTCCATTCTAACTAGGGTCTCCTATGGTCAGGATGGATCTGATACCAATTTGTCAACACCCGGTTTTTTAATCCCATATGCCAGTTATGCCATACCTCGCAATCCCAGGATTACCATTTTTGCGAGACATAACAGAATTGGTACCATAGTACATCATCCATTACAAACCATAATAAAGGTCTTAGAAATAAAGGATCTCATGATCCAGTCTTAATACAATCAACGCAGCGGAATAATAATAAGGGTAGCATGGTCAAGGCTCCATCTTCAGGTTCACAGGCAATGCTGACAATGGGAGATAATCCTAGTTGTCATAGACTTCCCGCTATCCATCATCCTGGTAGTCCTCCTCATAGTGGCCATAGGAATAGCCAGGGACAAAGCCATGAGTACTCTCAAACTAATACTAACAAGTGAAGTAGTTCGAGTAGGAATCCTAAGCTCTAGGTTTATTTGCAAAAAGTTAGGTTTATTTCATATTGAGTTTAGAAGTAAAGAAAACTAGTTTAATGTTCTACAACACCTAAGTGGTAACTTAGTTTTCATGTTCACAACCCTGTTGTGGTCAAGTCAAAGTCATAGTTCATTTCACAAGTAATTTTGAAAACATCTGACGATGGAACAGTATGGCCACTCCAACTGTCCATGACCGTGGACGCAGCTATTCGAATAGTTTGACACTCTGCATAGATTGTACACTTTCACCACAACATTCGATACATCCGTCAGGGATAACCCTGAATCATCATACTTAGTATGCGATAATCAATCCTAACCTTTCAATTACACACCCTAGTATAGGCACCTCCCCTATGAGTTTGGCCTCCCAACCATGACCATCTGCCATCTTGGGAACTACATAGGTGGGCATTCATCATGAGGTAGCCTCAGCTCAACCTCTTCCGCAACGGAACCCATACTAAGACATATCAACTTCCAGTCAAGACTTACCCAATTCAGGTATTGTGGTTGTACGGTAAAATTGGAACGGTATCGCATCTGAACCCAACCATCAGTTTTTATAAAGGGCTAAGGCTCATGCCTCAACATTTTCATCATCAAATCATCTTGTGTTCATAACACATGTCAAAACATTTCAATAGAATGAATCTTCATTCCAAGGTTTTCATAATCATTTTCACCAAGTATTCCCATCTAAAGTGATCAACGTTTATGCTTAGCACTAGCCACTAAAGTTGAGGGTATTCGCTAGTGAGGGATGCTAATCAGGTGTAACCATCCAAATCTAGTCTCATGCCTCGGTATGACATCTAGTTCTTGTTGGAGATATGCCCTAGAGGCAATAATAAAAGTGGTTATTATTATATCTTTGTGTTTATGATAAATGTTTACATTCATGCTATAATAGTATTAACCGAAAACATTAATACTTGTGTGATTTGTAAACTGAATTAGAGTCCCTAGTAAAGCCTCTTTGTAATACTAGCTTGTTGGTTGATAGATGATCTTGGTTTCCCGATCATGAACATTGAGATATTATTAACAACAAGATAATATCATTATGATAATGGTATGTGTGGTGACCCAGCATACCACTGCATGTGTAGTACACTATAGTCGTTGACATGACATCCACAGAACACCGTTCCGTAAATATCACATCCCTCAGAGTGGTACAACAGAAACATTGCGGGTCCATATTACAGAAGTACACACATTATTATTATTACAATACCGAAAGTTCAAGACTTCCAAAGATCCAACTTACAAACCAAAATATAAAAGTGTTCAGCGGAAATTTAAAAGTAACAACTCCGACTAGGAGTGGGGCTCAACAACTTATTCTATAGAGTTCATGCTGCTCGGCTTCGATGGTTACTACTAACTAGGTACTTAGTTGGTCTCGTTCTCATCGACACCATAGCGGATCTCGTAATCCACTCCTTCAAATCCTCCAGATAGATCAGGTTCCTCGTATAACACGTCTTCTTGGCATTCAGCTGCATACATTGGCACTTCTTCGGGAACCTCAGAGTCTAAGCAAGGGATCAAAGGAAAGAATGGGTAACAGTGTTACCCAACAAGTTCATTATATGCAAGGTGGGAAGTTTGATGCTTCTAACTACCACCTCGGATCATAAATCCTTGGTACCATGCAGTTTTTGTAAATCTTTCTTCAAAGATTGATTTTATTCTGAAAAACTATGACAATCAGCCTTCACGGGTTGACTAGAACTTTCATGGAGTTCCTTTCCTGCCGCGTTCGTATCTCCTTCCCGGAACAGGGAGTAACAAGTTACAGTTCTTACACTCTGCAGAGGTGCGTTACTTTACCCATGAGAGATCAACTCTTTGTTGCACAACCGGGCGTACTTTCCCATCCACAATTCCATGATGTCGGGCCCAGTAGTTGGTCCAAGCCAATCACTGCCCCCTTCGCGACCCCGCATGCCTCCTTGGTGTACACCATGCCCACATAATGAATTACGGCAATGGTTTGTACAAACCGTTAGATGCCAGAACTATCATGGGACGATGAGGGTTCCCACCCATATGCTGCATATCCTCTACGAATTACCAATAATATGCACGCTACGAGGATAACAGCCACGACCTGCACATCCGGCTTCATGCGAGAGGAAGAAGATACAGCTGACTTCTCTGTCCCATTCCAAATCTCATGGCCAACACATAATATACATCGCTAGAATCACTGATGTCAGGGGTTATTAAGTCCCTACTTGATCATCATTATTGCAATTAGAACTCTAAGTTCTATTGATCCATTATATCACCACTTAGGATGATATCTATAATTTCTTTATTTGTGAAAATAATATTTTATTTCTTTTATAATATATATATGATAACACACAATTTGCAAATACTTTGATAAGACTCTTCAAAGGACATGAACAAGTGATGAACTTGCCTTGTGATGGCAAGGTAGTGAAGTCTGATGCTTTCACTGGACCTTGAGCTTCTAGTTCTACAAAAACATCATTATTGCCCGGTAAGGACAATATTTAAAGAAGCAAAATGATTATGCAAGTAATGTAATGCATTTTTTAATTCTATATACATTTTCCCTATATAAGGTGTCTTTAATAAAGCATTTATAAATATTATTTTTATATTTGTTGCACCTGTTGAATCATTTCCTTTTTATTTGACTTTTATTGATTTAATAATTCTTTTAGGAATTATTAATTATACATTTTATTATTAAATATTTATCTAGTATGTTTTTATAAATACTATAATATTATTAAATAATGAAAGTCATTTTTATTTATTTTTATCACCTTTCAATAATTTTGTAAAATTCCATAAAGAATATATAAATTACAAAATTCTTATAAAAATTTAAATGTCCAAAATTTTATATTTTATTTTATTTGGACACATTGTATTATTGTGAATCCAAAAATATTTTATTTATAATTTTTGGAATTTTATTTTATTTTCTATAATTTTATTGAGGTCAGGGGTATTTTGGTCTTTTCCAATTGATCAAAAAGGTTTATTAAATACCTAGGCTGGGCCCTTGGGCTTATTGGGCCAGTGTGGCCCAATAGGGCAGAGTCAAAACATTTCCCCGAGGGGGTTTTGTCCCACCTAGCCCACACTGCCTCCTTTCTCCCTCGACCTTATCCCCTCCTCCTCTATCTCGACCCCATGGCCGGCGATGCCACCGTCGATTCCCGCTGCCTCCGGTCGTTCTGGCCACCGCCATGGTGCGAGTTGAGGTTGTCAACAATGCTCGTTCGTTCTATCCACTTGGATTTGTCTCTAGGGCTTCCCCGTGGCCAGGTCCACCCATTCCCGAGCCCTAGGGTTAGGAAAAGTTACTACCGCCGCCGCGATCCCGCCTGCGGTGATGCACTAGCTTGTGTGCTGCTACGGCCGCCGCCGTGGCAGGTGCAGGTTGCAGCGCCCCTCTGGGTGCTCCCTGTGCCGTGGCGGTTCGTCGGCCCCTCTGCTTCCTCTTCGATTCATCAGCGAGGACCTTTGGTAAGTTGTCTCTGTGGTCCTTGTCCATGCTACTACCATGATTCTCTCTATGTGTATCTAGTGGCTTCTCATGCCGAGTGTCTATGTGCTTATTGGGTTAATATCTGGATTAGGGTTCTTGCTCTGATTAGGGTTCATCACCCCTTGTTGATCATATCTATGATGCTTCAGATCTAGTGTTGATCATATCTGATCATGGAAAATAATTGTCTGATGTGGTTAATGATTGGTAGTGGCTTTGATGATACTAGTTGCCTGTCAGATTAATTCTAGTGGTAATCCTCCATGATCCATGTTAGTGTTTCAATGGAATCCTTGATTGGATTATGCTGTTGATCTGGGAGTTTACTCTACTGTCATAATACTCATACTGATAGTAGTTTCTTTCAGCAGTTGCTTACTGTAATTATAGTGTTGTCTTGTATAAGATTATACACACTGAACCAAATCATTATATGTAATGATTTTTGTGGATGTGTAGATGAATTTAGTATTGATTCCTGGCACTTGGCTTCAGGAAAATGATATGTAGTGGTTTGTCCCCTTTTTCTGTGGGAACCAAGTAAAGATTGGTTTCAGTTCCTTAAGAACTTATCCTTGTGATACCATTGTTTTCTGGCACACAAGTGATTGGGTTTTTATTTCTGGCTTAGCTTGATCATGCTTGTGATTTAAACTGATAAGATGATATGAAAGCTTTCTTATCTTTCTTGCCTATGATGTTCGTCTGAGGCTCTAGGATTTAATTCCTAGTTAGTTTGGCATTAGTTTGTTTGAAACTTATAGGATTAGAGGTGCTACTCTCTTTGAGAGATGTGCCCTGATGTAATAAGATCAAATTAATGATCTAAGTTGCAGAAGTAACACTAAACTCAGTGATGTTGGTCTGAGAGTTCAGTGCTTGTGGTTGAGCTTGATTTCTTATTTTATACTTGAAATCTCTAGGATAGATTCACCCCTCTTGGGTGATTATTGAGAGATCACTTCATAAAGCAACACATGCTTTTGTTTAGATAATATGATGAAATCATGTGATGGTTTTATGAGGCTCACCACAAAATTTGATGTTGGTGTAGTAGATTGATGATGGTCTTGATCTTGATCTACTTTTGCTGGGCTCCTGAGCTTGCTCTTGAGCTTGCCTGCTCCTCCTAGCTCCTGGGCTTGACCTTGTTGTCCACCAGATTCACCCCCCTCCTTATGTCACCATCCTGGTGATGTTTGGGTTGATCTGGGTGGTTGGTTTTGGCTGATGTTCTTGGTTTGGCTGCTGTTCACCCTGGCTGTGCTGGTGTGTTGTGTAGTGGAGTGATTCACTGAGGTGCTTCTCCATGGATGGTTTGTGGTTTTGTTTGATCTGACTGTGTTTGTGAAGTCGACAGCACATCATCTGCATGCTTGTGTGTGTGAAGCTTGTGTGCCTGCTATGCACATATGGATAGGTTCAGAAAGTTTGAACTTACTATTACCAAACTACTTTTACCTGGCTGGTGAATTGGTCCCTTTTGGCTGTCATTTGCATTCTAGCTTTGAATTTATGGAAGATGAAATCTTTCATATTGGTGAAACTTGCCCCTTTTTAACATTTCTCAATGATGAGTTTGTCAAGTGCATCTCACTGACATATCTGAGAGAAACATACTAACACTAATCTTATTTTGTTTCTGTTTAATCTTTGTTTTGCAGGTTCAAAGATAAAGATGAAGATTTAGTGTAGATTGTAGATATAGGATAGTTAGTAAATGTAATTTTCTTATTCTTTTGTAATTTTTCTTTTATAATCCTTGTAATCTTTATTTTATTCAATTGTTATAAAGATTATATTATTATTAATAAAGAATATTCTTATTCTTTATTCTGTTGTAACTTATTTATGTCTTTATAATATGAAAATAAATTTCATAGTTTCTATTGTTTTGAGATTTAAGTTATAATACCTATCTCTTAATTAATTTAAGATTCAAATCTTATACCTAAATCATTTAAATTATTATTCAAACACTTAAGTGTTTAAATTCAAACCCATTTCAAAACACACATAATTATTTTAAGATCACATCAAAGTTTATAGCAATCCTCCTTTAAGTCTAAACCTAATCTTAAAGTAAGAAAGAAACATTGATCACTTAAAGTTTTATTTGGCGAAAATTTTACCCACATTTTCACAAATAGATGCATCCAACAATACATATTCCTAAATCTACCCTTCGTTAGGTTCCTAAATGCTGGGATGTTATAGTATGATGGACATACTCCTATAGATAAGCGTAGCATTAAGATCAAGTCATTTCAATAGTTTGTTTGCTATAAGCTTTCTGATACATAGTAACCTAATTCTTTCGACCATGAGATCATGCTAATCACCATCACCGGAAGGATGCTTTGATGACATCAAACACCACACCGTAACTAGGTGGCTATAAAAGTGGCATTGAGTGTTCGGAAAGTATGAGTTGAGGCACGTGGATCAAGAGTGGGATTTATCCATCCATATGACGGATAGATATACTCTGGGCCCTCTCGGTGAAATGTCATCCAATTAGCTTGCACGCATGTGACTGGCTCACAAGGGATCACATATCAGGGGAACGAGAAAAGATTACTTATCGGTAACGAGGTTGAACTAGGTATGCAGAGATACCGACGATCAAACCTCGGATAAGTAAACTATTGCGAGACAAAGGGAAATTGGTATCGTATGTAAGTGGTTCATTCGATCACAAAGTAATCATTGAAATATGTGGGAGCCATATGAATTTCCAGATTCCTCTATTGGTTATTGATCGGAGAAGTGTCTCGGTCATGTCCGCATAATTCACGAACCATAGGGAGACACACTTAAGGATTCAATGTTGTTTAGTAGATATGGAATGTAACTAGGGATACCGAATGTTGTTCGGAGTCTCGGATGGGATCCGGGATATCACGAGGAGATCTGGAATGGTCCAGAGAATAAGATTCATATAAGGAAAGTCCGATTCCGGAGTTTGGGAATGATTTCGATGTTTTCATCGGAGAGGTTCTAGAAGGGTCTAGAAGGTTCACCGGACCCGAAGGGGAATGGTCCATGAATGTGTCATGGGTAAGTGGAATGATTGGATCATGTCCTAGATCACTTGGTTGGGCATTTGCGAGAGAGAATTAAAGCTCTAAATTGATAGTCAAAAGGGAAGTTTGAAAAGTCAAACTGGAACAATAGTTTCCTAGTGGAAGAAGGAAAGAGTCCTTCCTTCTATCCAACTTGGGTTTGGGTGAGGATTCAAACTCCCCTCTCGCAAGGCTGCCCTCCCTCTCATAAATAGAGGGGGAGGGATGCCCCAAAGACCACAAGCCCTAGCCCTCCCCACCGTGTGCCGCCGCCAGCCGCCACCGCATCGCCGCCGCCCTGCGTCGTCGTGTCACTGCCGCCAGCCCATCGTCGTCGCCGTAGCCGCCAACGACACCTCCTCCTCCTCTCCAGCCTTCTAATCCTAGATCGTCGGAAACCCTAGATCCACCATAACTCGCACTCGGCTTAGGCGAAGCCCTGCGGGATCTTCCCTCTACTTCTGACACCACGCTGTCGTGCTGCCGGAATCGCGAGGGGAGAACTACAACCTCCGCTGCCTGCTTGAACAAGGGAGATGAAGGTCTTCATCGAGTACCGAACGTGTGACCGACTACGGAAGCGCTGCCGGAACGCAGCGCCGGAAGGATCGGCTACGCAATCCTGAGATCGCCAAGTGTATGACTACATCACCCACGAGAATCTGCTCTCGTTAACCGCTTTGGAATCTTCAAGGGTGAGTACTCTAATCGACTCGTTGCTACAGTCCAGTAGATAGATCTTGGCTTGTTTGTATGCATGCGGTAGAAATTTTTTGTTTTCCATGCTACGAACCCCTACAGTGGTATCAGAGCCGTGTCTATATGTAGATCTGTTGCACGAGTAGAACACAATTGTCATTGTGGGCGTTGATGCTTTTGTTGTCGATTACTTCTTGTGTACTTTGCATCTTGTGCAATGGTGGGATGAAGCGGCCCGGGCTGACCTTACATGACATCGTTTATGAGACTTTCTCCACGCTTAACATGCAACTTGTATTGCATAAGTGACTTTGCGGGTGCCTATTTCTCCCAATGTAACACCCCTGGTCTCTCCGGACCGACGACTGTCACTTCTGGGAGCTCAATAGGATCTCTAGACTAACCCCACAGACCAACACTAGTCTTTTCTACGCACTTTGTCCTCACTCATGCGCACCCGGTACCCACTTCCTTGTCGGTCACCCATCCTAGAATTGCTCTAGGCCAAGCACGCTTAACCTTAGAGTTCTTTTTGAATGAGCTTTCAGAAAAGAAGTTGCAACTTGTTGATATGGGTTTACTATCAATCCTATTGAGCCACGCGCCAGGGTCTCACATACACCCACCCTTAGAACATCGACGTCCTCGTCGATCAACCACAAGCCAGGAATGTCCCCTCTTAGAACACGTCTGTGCGTCCAGTGCCAGCACATTGCCATGTCGTGTCCTCTCCGAGCCACACGCGCCATCCTACACATGTCCGCCACTGACCCGCACACGCCCATGTAACCGCGAGGGTCGGCTCTGATACCACTTGTAACACCCCCGGTCTCTCCGGACCGACGGTTGCCACTTCTGGCAGCTCAATAGGATCTCTAGACTAACCCCACAGACCAACACTAGTCTTTTCTACGCACTTTGTCCTCACTCATGCGCACCCGGTACCCACTTCCCGGTCGGTCACCCATCCTAGAATTGCTCTAGGCCAAGCACGCTTAACCTTAGAGTTCTTTTTGAATGAGCTTCCGGAAAAGAAGTTGCAACTTGTTGATAGGAAAACGATACAATCCCCCCGGGGGATCGCTCGCCTCCCATCCTCCTCCTTCTTAGCCTGACGTGTGGCGTTTCCTTGTGTGAGAAAACAGTCCACCAGGGTCCACCCACGACCCGGTCGTTCTTATCTGTTTCTCCTTTCCGATAGTCATCCTCTTCCTCACGACGCGCACGTCGCGATTCCTCGCCTCGCATGGCCTACTGCCGGAGCTCGCCGCTGCTCTTCTCTTGATCTCCGCCCAACTGCGTGTCGTTGTGCCCTGCTTCTCGTGCCACCGCCGCGCGCCTGCTGCTCGCGTTGCCGTTGCGCCTGCTGCTCGCGTCGCCGCTGCGCTTCAGATCGTGTCGCCACACACCTCCGATGCTGCCTGTCCCGCGCGCCATGTCTCTCCCCCAAATCAGCACGCCACCTTTCATGCTCATGCTGCCATAGTGCTGCTACCCCCTCTATTGTTGCAAGGTATGCGCAGGCCTATGAACAACGTCATCCAGATTTGCTACCTGCGATGAGCGGTACTGCTACCTGCGGCAAGCGGCACTGCTACACACGCCTTCTGGTGTTGCTACAAGTTTTTGCTACATGCATCCAGCAGTGGTGCTACTTTTTGACCGTGTGGTGCTGCTACAAACGGTCACGTGTTTTGATACATGCGACGGGCGGTGGTGCTACAAACGGCCACAGGTTTTGCTACAAGTTCTCCGGCGAGATCTTCGGGGAGGTGTCCGACGTGGTCGAATTTGCTAAATATGATATTTTTTTGCTACATATGTTTTGTGGTATTGCTATAATAGCGTATAATTTTGCTACACGGTCTCCGACGAGGTCTACCGGCGGAAGTCTCCGGCGAAGTCGATTTTGCTACATTAGTTCAACTTTTTTGCTACAGTCTCCGGTGAGGTCTCCGACGAACTCTCCGGCGAAATCTAGTATGTCTATTATTTTTCTGGGTCAAACCGTTTTCTGCTACATGTAGCAAAAGCGGGGCTATTTGTAGCAAAAGCGGATTTGAGGGCATAAAAGAGTGGACACGTGTCACGCAGAGGACCCGGGGGATCGGGGAGAGTTATCCCCCGGGGGATGCGTAGAGCTCGCCTTGTTGATATGGGTTTACTATCAATCCTATTGAGCCATGCGCCAGGGTCTCACACCCAACATAGTGAAGATTCAATTTACAATGGGTAATTGACAATACTAGTATCAACGTTGTGGTTCTTGTTCGTAAGTTAGAACGACACTTATTGAAAGCCCCAAACTACGTACAACATGCAAAGAAAATTAGAGGTGTCTAACTTTGTTTTGCAGGGGTGTGCTGTGATGTGATATGGCCATGATTGTGATTATATATGATGTATGCAATGTTCCTTATTGTAAGTCGGCAACCGGCAGAAGCCATATGGTTGTCTTTTTAATTCTGTTAAGACCTGCGTGTATATTATTCAAAGTAGTTGTAATAGTTGATGCTGGCGAAAGACAATCATAGAGCGTTGCCATTGACCTTGACGCAATGCCGGTGATGATGGAGATCATGTTCGTTCTTGAAGGTGGAGATCGGAAGCACAAGAAGAGAGGCCATATCATATCACATATTATGAATTGCATGTGACATTAATCCTTTTATGCATCTTGTTTTGCTTAGTTCGCGACGGTAGCATTATAAGATGATCCCTCTCACAAAATTTCAAGTTATAAAGTATTCATCCTTAGTAAGCACCATTGCTAAAGCTCGTTGTTTCGAAGCACCACGTGATGATCGGGTGTGTTAGATTCTGCGAGTGTATACAACGGGAGCAAGCCAGATTTGCTCATGCGGAAGCTAAGGTTTGACCTTGACGAGCCTAGCATGTACAGACATGGTCTCGGAACATGGATCACCAAAAGGTAAAGCATGAGTCATATAGTAGATATGATGAACATGTTGATTGTTCGCCATTGAAGCTACATCAACTCTCGTGATGATCGGTTTTGATGTGGTGGATTTGGTTCGTGTGATCACTAAAACAATGTGAGGGATATTTTTTGAGTGGGAGTTCACCTAGATTAATTTAACTATTAATTAGAACTCAATTTGTCATAAACTTAGTCTAAACTATTGCAAATACGTTGTAGATCAATGGCGGCCCCTACCATCAATTTTAATGCGTTCCTAGAGAAAGAAAAGTTGAAAACAATGGAAGCAACTTCGCGGATTGGTTACGAAACTTGAGGATTGTCCTCAATGCTGGTAATTTGACCTATGTGCTGGATGCACCGCTGGGTGACCCACCTGCAGCTGATGCTACCGATGAGGTAAAGAATGTTTTCCTCGCTCGGAAGAATTAGTACTCCACAGTTCAGTGTGCTATCTTGTATGATTTGGAATCGGAGCTTCAGAAAAGGTTTGAGAACCATGACCCACATGATATTGTCCCTGAACTCAAAATGATTTTTGAGGCTCACGCGGTAGTTGAGAGTTATGAGGCTTCTGAAAAGTTCTTTAACTGCAAGATGGAAGAGGGCAGCTCCATAAGTGAGCACGTGCTTAAGATGTCTAGGCACGCAAGCAAGCTTCAAAGATTGGGTATAGTGATTCCTAATGCTTTGGGGATTCACCGTGTCCTCCAATCACTACCACCAAGTTACAAGAACTTTGTAATGAACTACAATATGCAACACATGGACAAGTTGTTGCCCGAACTCTTCTCCATGTTAAAGTCTGCGGAAGTGGAGATCAAGAAAGAGCACCAAGTGTTGATGGTCAATAATACCACCAAATTCAAGAAGCAAGGCAAGTATAAGAAAAAGGGAAACTTCAAGAAGCGCGGTAAGAAAGTTACCACGCTGGCGAAGAAGACCAAGGCTGGGCCTAAGGCTGTTACTGAGTGCTTTTACTGCAAGGGAGAAGGTAACTAGAAGCGGAATTGCCCTAAGTACTTGGCGGATTTGAAGAACAACAACATCAAGAAGAAAGGTATATCCAATATAAATGTTATTGATGTGTATCTCACTAGTAATCATAGTAGTGCTTGGGTATTTGATATTGGTTCAGTTGCTCACATTTGTAACTCGAAATAGGTGCTACAGAATAGATGGAAACTAGCGAAGAACGAGGTGACGATGCGCGTTGGAAATGGATCAAAGGTTGATGTGATCGCGGTCGGCATGCTACCTCTTCATCTACCATCGGGATTAGTTTTATACTTAAATAATTGTTATTTGGTGCCTACGTTGAGCATGAACATTATATCCGGATCATGTTTATTGCGAGACGGTTACTTGTTTAAGTCCGAGAATAATGGTTGTTCGATTTATATGAGTAATATGTTTTATGCACATGCACCTTTGATAGATGGTCTATTCTTATTGAATCTCGATTGTAGTAATACACATATTAATAACATTGAAGCTAAACGTTTGAAATTGAGCGATAACTCGACCTATATGTGGCACTGTCCTCTTGGTCACATTGGAGTGAAGCGTATGAAGAAGCTCCATTCCGATGGACTTCTTGAATCACTTGAAAGATGCGAAGCATGTCTGATGGGTAAAATTACTAAGACTCCATTTTCTGGTATGATGGAGCGAGCTACGGACTTATTGGAAATCATACATACCGATGTGTGTGGTCCAATGAGTGTAGCATCGCGCGGTGGTTATCGTTATGTTCTTACTTTCACGGATGACTTGAGTAGATATGGGTATATCTATTTCATGAAACATAAGTCCGAAACTTTCGAGAAGTTTAAGGAATTTCAGAGTGAAGTAGAGAATCAACGTCACAAGAAGATTAAGTTTCTATGATCTGATCGTGGAGGTGAATATCTTAGTTACGAGTTTGGCGAGCATTTGAAGAAATGCGGAATACTTTCACAATTGACACCATCGGGAACACCACAACGTAATGGTGTGTCCGAACGTCGTAATCGAACTCTCTTATATATGGTTCATTATATGATGTCACTTACAGATTTGCTGCTATCATTTTGGGGTTATGCATTAGAAACAGCCGCATTCACTTTAAATAGGGCACCATCTAAATCCGTTGAAATGACACCGTATGAATTATGGTTTGGGAAGAAACCTAAATTGTCGTTCCTTAAAGTTTGGGGTTGTGAAGCTTATGTAAAGAAGTTACAGCTCGACAAGCTTCAACCCAAGAAATGTGTATTCATAGGATACCCGAAGGAAACTATTGGGTATACCTTCTATCATAGATCCGAGAAAAAAATCTTCGTTGCCAAGAATGGATCCTTTCTAGACAAGGAGTTTCTCTCGAAAGAAGTGACTAGAAGGAAAGTAGAACTCGACGAGGTTGTTGAACCTTCTCTCGAACTTGCGAGTAGCACAGCACCGGAAGTAGTTCTTGTGGCGCCTACACCAATAAGAGAGGAAGCTAATGATGTTGATCATGAAACTTTGGTTGAAGTTACTACGGAACCTCGCAGGTCAATGAGAACTCGTACCACTCTTGATTGGTATGATCTCGTTATGAGTGTCATGTTAGTGGACAACACCAATGATCCTGCGACATATGAGGAAGTGATGATGAGCTCAGATTCCAATAAATGGCAAGAAGCCATGAAATCCGAGATTGGATCCATGTACGAAAACCATGTATGGACTTTGGTGGACTTACCAGATGGCCGGAAAGCTATCGAGAACAAACGAATTTTCAAGAAGAAAATAGATGCTGATGGTAATGATACTGTCTATAAAGCTCGACTTGTCGCAAAAGGGTTTCGATAGATTCAAGGAGTTGACTACGATGAGACTTTCTTACCGGTAGTGAAGCTAAAGTCTGTGAGGATTTTGTTAGCAATCGCTGCATATTATGATTATGAGATATGGCAGATGGATGTCAAAACAACGATCCTCAATGGAGACATTGATGAAGAGTTGTATATGGTACAACCCAAAGGTTTTGTCGATCCTAAAGATGCTAACAAGGTATGCAAACTTCAACGGTCCATTTATGGATTGAAGCAAGCATCCCTAAGTTGGAATCAATGTTTTGATAGGTAATCAAAAGCTTTGGTTTTATACAAACTTATGGAGAAGCTTGTATTTACAAGAAAGTGAGCAGGAGCTTTGTAGCATTATTAATACTATATGTAGATGACATATTGTTGATTGGGAATGATGTATACCTTCTTAATAGTGTCAAGGATTATTTGAATAATAGTTTTTCAATGAAAGATCTTGGCGAAGCAGCTTACATATTAGGCATAAAGATTTATAGAGATAGATCGAGACGTCTAATATCATTGTCACAAAGTATATATTTGGACAAATTTCTAAAGAGGTTTGGAATGGAAGATAGCAAGAAAGGGTTCTTGCCCATGTTGCCCAATACGACCTTGAGTAAAACTCAAAGTCCTGCAATGGCAGAAGATAGAGAAAGGATGAGTAAGACTCCCTATGCCTCAGCCATAGGATCTCTTATGTATGCCATGCTATGTACTAGACCCGACATTGCATATGCTGTTAGTTTGACTAGCAGATATCAAAGTGATCCAGGAGTGGACCATTGGACAGCGGTCAAAAACATCCTTAAGTACTTGAGAAGAACTAAGGATATGGTTCTGTCTTATGGAGGTGATGAACAGCTCATTGTTAATGGTTACACCGATGCTAGTTGGAACACCAATCCGGATGATTCTAAATCTCAATCTGGATAAGTATTTACTTTGAATGGTGTAGTAGTTAGCTGGAGGAGTGCAAAGCAAAGCGTTGTGGCGAGATCTTCAACTGAATCGGAATACATAGCTGCTTTGGAGGCTTCAAAACAGGCGATATGGATGAAGGAGTTCATTACAGAGCTCGGTGTGGTTCCAACTGCGCTGGACCCAATGTCTATCTACTGTGATAACATGGTCGCCATAGCCAATGTGCAAGAACCAAGGTCACACAAGAAGCTGAAGCACATCAAGCTACGTTTTCACACTATTCGAGAGCATGTCCAAGATGGTGACATAAAGATTTGCTAAGTACACACAGATCTGAATGTGGCGAATCCGTTGACTAAACCTCTCCCGAGGGAAAAACATGACCAGCACCAAACCGTCATGGGTGTTTGGTATATTACCATGTAATCTATATTAGTTGACTCTAGTGCAAGTGGGAGATTGTTAGAGATATGCCCTAAAGGCAATAATAAAAGTGGTTATTATTATATCTTTGTGTTTACGATAAATGTTTACATTCATGCTACAATAGTATTAACCGGAAACATTAATACTTGTGTGATTTGTAAACTGAATTAGAGTCCCTAGTAAAGCCTCTTTGTAATACTAGCTTTTTGGTTGATAGATGATCGTGGTTTCCTGATCATGAACATTGAAATGTTATTAACAACAAGATCATATCATTAGGAGAATGGTATGATGGACATACTCCTATAGATAAACGTAGCATTAAGATCAAGGCATTTCAATAGTTCGTTTTCTATAAGCTTTCTGATACATAGTAACCTAATTCCTTCGACCATGAGATCATGCTAATCACCATCACCGGAAGGATGCTTTGATGACATCAAACACCACATTGTAACTGTGTGGCTATAAAAGTGGCATTGAGTGTTCGAAAAATATGAGTTGAGGCACATGGATCAAGAGTGGGATTTGTCCATCCATATGATGGATAGATATACTCTGGGCCCTCTAGGTGAAATGTCATCCAATTATCTTGCAAGCATGTGACTGGCTCACAAGGGATCACATATCACGGGAACGAGAAAAGAGTACTTATCGGTAACGAGGTTGAACTAGGTATGCAGAGATACCGACGATCAAACCTCAGATAAGTAAACTATCACGAGACAAAGGGAAATCGGTATCGTATGTAATTGGTTCATTCTCTCTATTGGTTATTGATCGGAGAAGTGTCTCGGTCATGTCCGCATAATTCACGAACCGTAGGGAGACACACTTAAGGATTCGATGTTGTTTAGTAGATATGGAATGTAAGTAGGAATACCGAATGTTGTTTGGAGTCTCGGATGGGATCGGGATATCACGAGGAGATTCGGAATGGTCCGGAGAATAAGATTCATATAAGGAAAGTCCGATTCCGGAGTTCGGGAATGATTTTGATGTTTTCATCGGAGAGGTTCTAGAAGGGTCTAGAAGGTTCACCGGACCGGAAGGGGAATGGTCCATGAATGTGTCATGGGTAAGTGGAATGATTGGATCATATCCTAGGTCACTTGGTTGGGCATTTCCGAGAGAGAATTAAGGCTCTAAATTGAAAGTCAAAAGGGAAGTTTGAAAAGTCAAACTGAAACAATAGTTTCCTAGTGGAAGAAGGAAAGAGTCCTTCCTTCTATCCAACTTGGGTTTGTGTGTGGATTCAAACTCCCCTCTCCCAAGGCTGCCCTCCCTCTCATAAATAGAGGGGGAGGGATGCCCCAAAGACCACAAGCCCTAGCCCTCCCCACCGTGCGTCGCCGTCGCCAGCCGCCGCCGTCGCGCCGCCGCCCTGCGTCGTCGTCGCCCTAGCCGCCGCCGACACCTCCTCCTCCTCTCCGGCCTTCTAATCCTAGATCGCCAGAAACCCTAGATCCACCATAACTCGCATCGGCTTAGGCAAAGCCCTACGGGATCTTCCCTCTACTTCTGACACCACGCCGTCGTGCTGCCGGAATCGCGAGGGGAGAACTACAACCTCCGCTGCCTGCTGGAACAAGGGAGAGGAAGGTCTTCATCGAGTACCGAACGTGTGACCTACTGCGGAAGCGCTGCCGGAACGCAGCGCCGGAAGGATCGTCTACGCGATCTTGAGATCGGCAAGTGTACGACAACATCACCCACTAGAATCTGCTCTCGTTAACCGCTTTGGAATCTTTGAGGGTGAGTACTCTAATCGACTCGTTGCTACAATCTAGTAGATAGATCTTGGCTTGTTTGTATGCATGCGGTAGAATTTTTTATTTTCCATGCTACGAACCCCTACAGTTCTAATTACTTAGGCCTATTTTTATGCTCTTTATGCTATCTATACTATTTTTTCCAAAACTCAAAAAGCACTAACTAAAGGTAATAAAGAACTTTGGTAAAGATAAAAGAAAGCTTGCAGGTAAAACTGAGAATTGGTATAATCAAGGTTGCATAACCCAAAGCATGCCTAATGCATCTTGCATAGGTTATCTTTCATAAGTAGCATGCAAAGTTCTAGCTTGCAAGTGTTAACTTGCATAGTTAACTTGTATTGTTAGGCTTGCCTTGATTGGTGCAGTGGTTGAAGTTTTCTTCTTCTTCTTTGTAGTACTCCTCCTCCTCCTCGTAGCCTTGGTCTGTACTAGCATCTATAAATGAATACGAGGTACACAATCACCAAACAATACTTAACTACTTCTATTTGGCACACAAAGGTTCACACTAGATGATCTAGCATCATCATAACCATCACATGAAATAAAGACCTAGTCTTATTTATTTTATTTTGGAAAAGTAATTTCTACTCATTGAAAACTACTTAAGATTTAATATTATCTAATTAAAATATGGGATCATGTTGACACATGTCATCACCACATATTATAATACTTGGGAATGTGATTTAAAGTGGTGGTCATATTTTATAAAGTTTAAAATTACTATTTTATACAATTAAAGTGACTAGAAATGCCTATATAGCATTATTTTAGTACTAGTCCAAGATCACTGCATGTAAACCTAAATATTTTTACATATTCAGTTAGATCTTGTCAAATGTTATTTTTGAGAGTTGGAATCAACTCAAAAGCATTTATGGTTGATTTTTGAAAAATGTTTGAATGTGGAAAAGTCTCTATCTTGTTATTTTTTACTATAGGTGATCTATAATTTCAAATGATTTGAATACAAAGGGCTTGGATTGATAATTTGAATACCTTTCTAGAAAAATTGGAATCATGCAATTTGGTTCAGTACATCTTCTTGAATTGAATTTCAAAGTCACTGACTGAACTAGGGTTTGATTAAAATGGAAAACGATTATTTGAATCTTTGGGCTACGCGCGGGAAAAGAAATGGGCCAGCCCAACTGCACTACGCGCGCAGCGGGCTGCTGACAGGGGGGTCCCGCTAGTCAGTGGCTCATTCCAACCGAAGCGGTACGTTTCAATCTAAGTCGTGCGATTAGACTAAGATCTACGGTGGTGGTTCGTCCTCTCCGTCGGATGGCTCCGACAAGACTGAACCCTAACGGTGATGGTGGGGGTACGCCGTGGCTCACCTGGGCTCCAGCTAGGGTTAACTATGGGGGCGAATGACGTTGTCGATGATGGAGGTTCGAACGGTGGTCGCGGAGGCTCGTGGGTGGCTCCAATCGACGGATCCTCTCCTCCTCTGCAGCGGCGGACTCTGGCTAAATTCTGGCAGGCTGGTGCTCGCCTTTCTCCAGGGAAGGGTCAGGGTGGTTCTGACAGAGAGGGGAGTGAGATGGTGTGAAGAATGGAGGCGGGGGTGGCCTCTATTTATACACTGGTGAGAGGGGCAGAGCGGCATGGGCTGGGCTCGTCGGTGACGACGATACAGAGGGTTAACGGCATGCCTGAGGGCGTAGAACGGTGTGGTGTCTCCTGGCGGTTGTCACATGCTTAATGGATCAACACGGGGTGGTCGAGGATTGTCGGGCGCGGTCCATGCTCTTTGCGGGAACGACGGTGTTCGAGACGGCATACAGGGGCTTTGTGTCGCGCAGCGACGAACGGGCATGTTTGGGAGGTAGCTAGGGTCATGGCCAATGCAGGTACGCGCGGTGAGTGCGAGGCGTGGCGTGTGCGCGTGTGTCGATTGCGGCACTCTGGCGTGCTCTCGGCATGGCGACAGAGAACTGGGTGCGGCGTTTCTCGGGTGGTCCATGGCTTGGCTGCGCTCGAGGGGTGGATAGGGAGTGGCAGTGGACGGTGGCCTGTCTCCTAAACATCAGGGACGAGCGCGGCGCTTGCTCCTACGAGCTGTCCATGGTCGACCGACAAGGGCGGTCGGGTGGCGCGGCACTGGTGGAACGGCGAGGAAGGGGTCTGCTTCAATGCAATGCTAGGCACTAGGGGAGATAAGGGGAGTGAAATGGGAACAATGGGTAGACAAGGCATTGATCAAGAACAATAATAGTTTGGCAGCTATTACTGTGCTCACAAGATGTTTGATGAAATAGCCGCATGAATTCAAAGTTTGAATTTTTGGATGAAATTTGGTGAGTGATCTGGTCATAAGCTTGGTAGTCTGAGGTTACTTGGGTTTGCCAAGGTGAAGTGGTTTGGTTGTTTTTTGAGAAATGACCATCTTAGTATCTATTAAGGATTCAATTTTGAATTGTCCTTTAAATAGATTTGGAATTTGTTTCTTTTGGTTTGTAAGGTGGGTTTGGGTTCCTTGTTACTTGGTCTAGCAAGGGGTGAAAAGAATTAGATTTGTTTCTGTTAGAAATATTTGACTAGGAACACCCAAAGTGGTCTAGTGAACAAGTTTGGACAAAATGACCATTTGCTCATATTTCTTATATTTGATTTTCTCTTCATTTGATTCTGCTTGAAAATGATCTAGATGATATTGTTTTCATCTTTAAACCAATCCTTATCATTCATAGCAATCATACATGGCAAATACAATCATTCATGCATTAATCACACACACATGCATTCATATTAATTTTAATAATAAAAGTTTTTGTTAACCCTAAAGTTGGGTGATTAGAACTTGATAATCTTGCTTAACATTTTTGGGATGTTACAGGTATGTCACCAAAACCCCTCCCCGTTACAATATTAACTCATAGATATATCTTGGCAATTGGTGTATGATAGTTATAAAAATTATTGTTTTCTGCTACAAACCCCTTCACAATATAATTTACAACATAAACAAATAGTTTCTCAATATTAAAACAAATAGTTTCTCAATAATACAACAAATAGTTCCTCAACAATACATCAAACCTACAAAGATGGAACAAGCTAATTGTTTTGGCGGCCATTCCATGACCATCACTCCTCGATGGGATCTTTTTGGAGATCATCATGCACATCGGTTTGTCAAATTGAATGATACGAGGCAATGAAGCGGGCCACCCTCTCTTCTCTCCTATGCACTTGCATGGGTTGTCCTATCAAGTATAGTAGGAGTGGTCTAAATTTTGCCCACGACCATCTTCGATGATCATGTTATGCATGATCACAGAAACATTTATGATATACCAAAGGATCTTATCTTGATCCCAAAATCTAGCTGGTCCTCTCACAGTAATAAATTGGGCTTGAAATATCTCAAATGTTCTCTATGAAAACCAAGTTTTTTCTTACCTGACGGTTTGTGTACCTCCTTCACAAATGTTTGCCACCTTGGGTAGATGACGTTGGCAAGGTAGTAGCCATAGTTATATATGGGATTGTTTGCTGCAAACTCCACCGTTGGACCTTGAAATCCTTATCATGACCGGTGACCATTGAAGAACACTGATATCATTTCAAGAACCGAGTATTCCGAAGAAAGCATCCCAAATCCAAGTATAATAACCATCCACGGCTTCCAGGATGATAGCTGAATCCTTTTATGGCCTTTGAACTTTCTATGCCATGGCTCATGACAATTCTTTCAACTCCAATGCATGTAGTTAATTGAGACAGGCATACCTAGAAACCCCCGAGTTTTGTTGACCTCCAAAATTCTAGTCATGTCTTGAGCATTAGGGGCTCTCAAGTATTTCCCACCAAAGACTACACAATTGCAACTGCAAAGCTTTTGACATACTTGATGGCTTGACTCTCACCCATTGCCAAGTGGTCATACTAGATTCGTCGGAATACCGTATTCCATCACACGCAAGGCGGCTGTCACCTTTTGGTAAGTGTTATGTCCAAGTTCTCCCGCGGTATTCCTTACTCAAAAAACGGTCATGGTTCATCAGACACTCTGAGATTTTCTTGAATAACTCGATGCACATCCTAAAACGACGATGGAAATATCGTTCGGGGTATATTGGGTTCTCCGCAAAATATCTCCACAACAACTTGTTGTTATCTTAAATCCTTTCCCTCCACAACTTCTATCGATCGAGCACGAAACCATCGTGCTTCGGCCTTTTCGTTGTGTGCATAGCTTAGCAAGGTTAAGTTTTCTTCATATTCAAGTTCCTATTCTTCATCGAAAAATCATAAGATTAACTCATCTACAAAATCCGTAATTAATGTAAATAACTTGAAGTAGCAACAACATTCACAAAATAAAAGCGACGAGTTAGCGGCAAGACTTACCTTGCAACGATTTTACCAAACACCTTGTGTGCGCCGACTTGCTTGAACGTTTTTGGGCACTAAGCCGCACATAATCGATGCTCCCGATGGAGGAAGTGAACGAAGGGATCATGGCGGTGGAGCGGGGTTTGATTTACTACGCCCGCGGCTCCCGGACGGCTGTGTGAACGAGGGCGGCGGCGGCGGGTATTCGGTAGGGCTGGGTCGCCGGAGGATATCGGGGGAATGGAAGGGCGACGGCGTGAGCGCGCAGAGGATTCAGATGTGCGGTTGGTGATTCGCACGCGAGCTCGTTTTTTCAGCACGCTGTAGCCGACGCCCCAAATTTTCCAAGCGACATTCTTTTTACTCCACACACGATTATGCAGCATCTGCTGGAGCGGTTGTTTCACGTGCTCGCACGCTAAATCAATAGTTTTTTTTAGGGACGGATGCATTACAATGTCGGTAGAGATGCTTTTATGTCTAGTAAGTATCATATAAGGTCTTAGTTATTAGGTTGTAGACTCATCTTGATTTAAGATATGCGATGTTATGATAATATAGTTAGTTATCACAAACTTCTGTTTGGTCTGACAGGAAATGTTGACACTACATGTGATTGCGTGTTACTACATGGTTGCGTGTTACTATCTGTACATGTTATTAGTTTTAGAGCATCTCTAGCAGATATCCGCAAAATTTTGGCCGGTATACGATATAGAGCCTGAAAAGTGGCCTTTCCAGATACCGTAAAAGGGACCATACCACAAGTATTTTTTTTCGTTTTCCGCAAAACTGCCCGTCCGTCCTATATATATTCGAGACATCAGGCCTCGAATACGGTAAACTGCATCCTTTTCCTTCCATTCCCCACATGCAGAAGCCCGCCCGAGCCTGCGCTGCCGACACCGATTCCGCTGCCGTCCATCGCCCCATGTCAAATCGCTGCTGCCCACGGCCGCATCAGCCCACCCGGCACCCATGGCCGGCCAATCATGCCGCAATGTGGCCGGCCGTGGAGGCGCTTCTCTGCGTCGCGGCGGGAGCTCGAGCTCCCGAGCTCGCGCACCGCCGGTCTCTGTGGAGGAGGCCGCTCGCCGGCGCTCGAAGGCCGCGTGTGCTCGCGGAGCTCTGTCCCGCAACCGCGCTACGTCTCCGGCTTGGGCCGGCTTCGAGTTTTTCAGCCCCGGCCACAACGACACGGAGGCGGGTGGCTCTCGCGCGGCCACGGCCGTCGTCCGTGCGCTGCTGCCAGCTCCAGCGCCTGCCGCTCGAGCTTCGCCAGCCGCGCCCGCGCGCCCTCTCCGCCGCGTGTGGTGCATGTCATCGTTGATTCCGACGACTCCGACTCCTTCGACGACGGCACGGCCACGGAGTACGACGATGTCCGCGAGGCGAAGTTTAATTCGCTCGGGACAATCGTCTCAGATGTGTGGGACTGCGCCAAGCGTCGCCGTGTCGAGCGTGATGCGGATAAGCGCCAGGTCCGCCGTGCGATGCGCTGCTCTTTGCGCGAGCACCAGGCGGGCCTCGGCTTCTTTGTCGTGGACTACTCCGGCGACTCCGACTCCTCCGACGATGACAACGAGTAGGCGCGGCGCTGCAACAACGAGCTCCGGTGAGTAGGTACCGCCAGTAGGGTTAGGAACGCGCTAGGATTTGCATAGATGCCGCAGCGGCGATTTGTTGTGTAAATATGATGATCTATAATAGATTAAACTATCCCCTATCTATGAACTTGTGATCGATCTGGCGTCATACTATATTTTTCGAATATGTAGTTCTTGATTCGGTTTCTGTTGATAAATTTGGTACTGCAAAATTGTTTTGTTATAGTACGAGCGTTTAGTTTAGTGTATCTGCTAGAGATGCTCTTATACATGGACCTGCAAAACATCGTCCTATTAATGGTTTTAGGAGCCTCAGTAACCACTGCGGCGGAGTGAAGAGCAGGGCAACACCTGAGCACGGATGGATGAACGCAGCACTGCGATGGTGATGTCGCCGGCGATGAGCGCCAGGCCAGCCGAGCGACGACGATGACACCAGGGCCACTACGGTTTTGTTTTGTAACCAGTGCAACCCCAGATCAGATTTTATTTTCTATACTGACACTCCAAAATCGACCAAACAATACACTAACTTGATCATCATCCTCGTCAATCAAACAAAAAAGGAAAAAAAGAAGAAGGAAGAAAGCGAATACGACGGCATAGGCGCCGGCTACGAGACCGAATGTCTGGTGTTTCGTGAGTGCGTGGACTTGGTTTCGGCCTCGAGGTTGACGGAGCCGGGGCTCTCCGACGTGTCGGAGCCGCCGCTGTTCTCCCCGTTGCTGGCCTTGCCGGACCACAGCTTGCTCAGCATCTTCCTCGGCATCAGCAGCGGCCCCTTACCGCTGTTCTTGCCGCTGTCACTCTTGTTCACCGGGCCGCTTGCCGACCGGAAGGAGCCGCTGTCGCCGGACGCAGCCAGTACGCCACCGCCGCCGCCCCACTGGTCGTCCTCTGCCGTCGTGGCAGCCGACCTGGAGCTGCCGTAGGAGTTGCCGTTCTCTCTAGGAAGGAGAGATGCAGCCGCATCGACACTGCCGCCGGCAGAGGCCGCCGATGCCCGGAGCTGCTCGAAGAAGAGGACCTGCACCACCACGCGCAGAGGGAGGCGCTCGTTCTGCACGGCGTGCGAGCTCGCCTCCGCGGTCAGCTTCTTGCAGTCCATCAGCCCGCACAGCCTCTTCTTCTCGCTCTTCGATAAACTCGGATGCTCCTGCATGCACATGAAAACATTTCAGTTCAAAGTTTTGAGCTCCAACACGCACAATGTGTAAAAAAAATTGGGCATCTGTGTATGTACCAACCTTGAGATACATGTCAATGGCGCGGTAGAGCCCATCGTGTGCCGGCCGAGCCGTGAGCGGCACCATTTCAGCGATCTTGATGAACTTCTCAAGAGGAAGTTTTGGGTCTTTTGCGATCTCAGCCAGGTACCCATCGATCAGCTTCGCCAACGCCCGCTCTGAATAGCCGGTGACAGGGGATGACATGTGGTGGTTCTCACTATCCATGGCTTCATATTCATCAGCATCTGGTAGCTCTGCACCACCGCCATCGCTGTGGCCCTGCGCCATGAACTCCTCCAGTATCGATGACACGAGGTCGACATTGTACATGGCGTTTTCGTCGGAGCTCGCGGGTATCAGAAGATCTGACACTAAAGCTCCATCCAGCTGCAATCCTATCCTCTTGACCAGACTGTCGCGGCAGGCCTCGTCGGAACCTAGCAAGGACGCCGCTCTCAGCAGCTTCAGTAGGAAACCACATGAGACTGAACATCTCTCAGCTGGCAGCAGAGAAATGATTGTCTCAAGAGCTGCACGGTGCCTCGTGCAATCAAGACCATTTTTTGCAGCACTGTCCAAGGAGCTGAACAGCCTTCGGTATGCGTAAGCTCGCAGCGCTTCCCCGATCACCTCACCGGCCGTTCTCCCCTTCGCCTTGATGGCCAAGATCACCTTCTTGTACAAGCCCATCTCAAGGTCACAGATGTCCTCCACCCACCAGTCTCTAGGCACCATCAGCTGCTTCCTCACACCGTTCCAGTGCGAGTCGGGGCCGCCATCCGATGGGAGCTTCTTCCGGTTGTAGGTGTATGACCAGTCGACGTCCGATGGGTCGATGGAAGCCTTGGCCGCGATGGAGTCGACGCAGTGATTGATCACCTTCAGGTTCTCTGACCAAGGCAGAAGTGATCTTGTTGTCTGCAGAACGATGATCGAGTCCTTCCATGTGCGGAATATGCTCGAAGACAGGAATACATCAATCTTGTAGATGAGGTTCCCTTTGTCAATCGTCTCGAACATTTCCAGAAACTCGGCTGCGCAGCGGGCTGCAAGGACGTTGTATGCGTTGAGCGTGACAGTCATACCATAGCAGAACTTGGCACATATCTCAAATGCTGAAGGTCCACCAGGGATGTCAGAAATGTCTAGCTCATCGTTGCTGCTTTCCTCGTCTGTGGAGGCAACCAATGTTTGCAAGCGGGAACTCTTCGACAAAAGTGGGAACTGCAAACAATTAGAACAAGAATGTGAGTACTCTGTTTATCAGTCACAGGATCACAGATAATAAGCTATATTTGCTGTGTTTAACCTAGGAAAAAATTGCAATAGATATAGAGCAGCTGTCACTGTTCACTAACTCCATTGAAGTATATGTACAAAAAATCAGGCAGTTTTTTTAATTCAGCCACTGTAAGGGGATATGAAGCAGAGTATGCTAAAAAATGATATCACAGACACGTAATCTCTTCCAAGAAAAGTGTAAAAGTGTTTGATATAAGGGTTTTGGAATTACGCATTTGAAGCAAAAATGATTTCAAGGAATATTCGAGCGCATGCATAAAACGAAAAGTGATGTTGTACCTTGTGAAGATAAAACTTGACATCTCCTACAGTGATAACAATGTCTGTCGCTAGTTCAGTTGCCACAAACCTAAAAAAAGGCATTTCAACATTAGCATCATATACGTGTGATACAAATTTAGACATGATCCGTAATACAAATTTAGACAGCATTGACTTTTAACATATAAGTTTGCAAAATAAAAATAAGATTCTCAGTATCCCAAGCATTGTTCTTCTGTAGATTGCTTTCGATAAATATTTGGAGCTAGTAACAATGAGAATGGATGATAAACCAATCGTGGGTCATAGAATTGTCTTAAGATAATGTTGGTTCACGGAACTGGAACCACAGAAATTGTAAGGAAAAATGACCACACACAATAGAGGGTAAAAAGCTTGTTTGGAGAAACAAAACACCACCACAATAATCGTAAGGAAAATGACCACGCACAATGTAAAGAGAAGATCCCTAGAATCTGAACTATATACTGAAATGGCATAGCAGAGTCATCCACCTGCTTAATAGGCTAAGGGTAAGAAAAGGAATAACAGGGTGGTCCTAAATAAGGTAGCAAGGGCAAAGCTATAAAGTGAAGAAAGCAAATTCATAAAAAAGTAGCCATGTGTATATGACAGGTATAACTAATCGGATTGCTAAGTGGTCCAAAGAAAATGATCTGACAACGAACTGAACTTCGTTTTCAAAATGGACCACACTGCCACCAACCCATGAACACTGAACATGCTAGAAAATAATAATAAGGAAACTGGCACATGCTCTGAACTATACAGAAAGCTTAAGAAGAGATGCCATTTGGCAAAGAATCAGAGATGATGTATCTATAAAGGAGATCAATTGTATCGAGAGCCTTTAGAGCGCGATCATGAAAACCCACTGCTTAACAGTTAACGCAATAAGTACTCCCTTTCACAAAGAACTTTCAGTGCCAATCATTGTCACATGAACAATAATAGTAATAGTACACACTCACTGCAAATGTTTTAGAATTTAGAGTCCATCTTGTTACTAGGTATATCCTTATCACAAACTACAAAAATTATATGGGTAATCTAGCTTTTACAGGATCAAGCATTCAAACTTCTTTGACATGTGTGGTACAAAAATCTCCCAAAGCAAGATCCGCAATCATACTTTTAGTTCAGTTTGCAGCTAAGTACCCAGAATGTTTGGGAGATTAAGCTAAAAAGTTAAGTTGGTCTTTGGGATATGTACAGGTTATGCTGGTGTATAATAATAATAGGAACCAGGGTTACCTCCACGAATCGAAATTTTGCAGAAATGAGAGAAGTAGATCCCTGCTAAGTTTGGCCACATAGAGAACTAAGACTGGCAATTTAGGCCAATGATAATGAGGAATATGGGCGTGCATCCACTTTTATGTACACAAAATGGATCACATCACATCACACATATTCTAAACTCATGGACTACAAACTGGAAATAAAAGCTTGATCACAAGTGATCAAATCAATTGAAATTTTATTAAATGAGATTGAGAATTCAAAAATATGCATCATCTGAAAGTTTCTAGAGAATTAAGCATTAGTTCACCTGATATTCCCCTCTGTCTGAAAGGCATCTGGCTTTGCTCCAAGCTTCATATACTTCATCTTCACACACTGGGAATAACCTGAATCCCTTCTCAGTTTTTCCTTCTCTCCGAACCAATCAACACAGATCAGAGCTATGAAGCGGCAAATGACAAGATCCCTAATACTATGAAGCAGTAATTAACTGCAAAGATCTAGGTCTCGATGTTCCCCTTGCTCCGTGGCATTGTCAAGGCCAAGAAACCAGTAAGTAGGCAACCACTCTCTCTAGATTAGCAAACTATTCAGCAAATCTTGTAAAGCTCTGGGCCCAAGAAGGCACAATGCCCAGGAATCCAAAGAGGTCCTCCAAAGCTGGATCACAGAGGCAGCACCTGCAAAGCACAAGGGCAGCAGCATGGGGTGAGGGGACAGTGGGAATAATTGCTGAGGCAATGAGGGATGGGTGTAGGGAGACCATGGGAACAAGCACTAGTGAGGCTGGAATCTTATCAGGTTGCAGTGGAGAAACCCACATGAATGGCACCCAAAAAAAAAAATCAAAGTTGGACTTTTTAAAGGAATTTGCACATGAAGGCAGTCAATCGGAGAATAAACAAAGGAATATATAAACAGTCTCTGTGCAGACCGTTGCTTTTGTGGTAGTACCAAAAACTAAGATGGTCAGAAACAAGAAAAAACCCACTCTGTAAACTCAAGAATCTGACAAGAATATGAACTGAATGTAGAGCTGAATATGTACATCAAATGCATAATAAAGCTGGGATTTGTTTTCCAAAGAACATGAAGATAGCAGGCACAAAATACGCAGGACATCATCAATGCAACAATAGCATTCCAGGAGAAGAACTGTGTACAGAAATGGAAGCAAAGGGAGGGGAATGAAGAATATTACTTACCTACCTTTGCCCTGGTATCTCGACCTCTCCGCCTGGTTCCCTATGGGAGAGAGCTGCTCCAGGAGAGGCAGGGCGAACCGCTGGAGATCGCCCTCGCGCGCGGACGGAAATGGGAGAAGCAATCGAGCAGACACCTCTGTGATTCAGGTTCTGTATGTGTTCCCGGGACAAGACTCGCTTTGCGGTTACTCCAAAGCAAGGAGTAATGGAGCTGGTTTATGTAGCTTTAAAAGCTAAGTGGCGGTGGGGGTGGCATTGGGTGGGGGCCGCTGAATGGACTGTTCTACCCTCTCCAGTTTCCCGTGGACGCTGGAACAATTCTTTTCTTTTGTTTCAAAAAAGTCATCGTTTGGTGCAGAGGATTTTGAACATGCCGAAATAGAAAAATATAAGAGTACCAATAGAAATTTATATGCAAAATATAGGAATGTTTTTTTTACAAAACAGTGGTAGTAGTTTCTCAAACCGAAAATCAAGTGGATTATCTATATTAAAAACAAAGTAACAAACAGAAATAAAAACAATACTCACAGTAGAAGTTTCCTTTACCAGTTTTACTCTTCAATAGCGCTTCACTCTTCGACAACGGCGTCAGAAAATAGTCTTGATGACTCACAAGTATAGGGGGTGTATCGTAGTACTTTCGATAAATAGGAGTGTCGATCCCAATGAGGAGCAGAAGGTGTTGACTAGTGGTATGGAGCAGAAAATCTCTGTAAATATTTAACAAACGGGTTTTTAGGGGTTTTCTGATAAAGCAAGGAAATAAAGTGCAAATAAATAAAACAGCAAGCAATTTCAGCAAGTGGCCCAATCCTTTCTTAACAAAGGACAAGCCGGTGGAAATACTAATAAGGACCAAACGTTCTCGGGGACACATGAGAATTCTGTCAAGTGCTTTCGCTTTATATAACTAAGTAGTCTTCTTTGGTTTTATAAGTGTTGTGTGGGTGAACCTGTGCTAATGTACCAGCCTTACTTGCACTAATACATACTTGTGATTAAACTCCTTGCAAGCATCCGCAACTATAAGAAAGCAATTAAGATATAAACCTAACCATAGCCTTAAACTCTGAGATCCTACACTCCCTTGTGAATGGTTTCCTAACGGGGGTTTAGGTTTCTGTCACTCTGGCAACCCCAGAATTAGTAGCTAAATACACAATGCATTTCCCTAGGCCTATGAATGGTGAAGTATCATGTAGTCGATGTTCATATGACACCACTAGAATAATAGCACCACAACTTAAATACTAAACCATTGAATAATATCTCAACACAAATCCACTACTAACAATATGACTTCTCCCATGTCCTTAAGAACTAAACGAACTACTCACGAGACATCATTTGGATCAAGATCAGAGATGATATGGTGATGAACAACAATCTGAACATAAACAATAATCCAAAGGTTCCACTCACAAGCATCAACTACAATAGTAATCAACACCGGGAAAGTTTCCCTTAAGAACTATGCAAGATTCAATACAATTGTTACAGCGGGATGGAGTGATGATGATGGTCCTGGTGGAGATGATGGTGTGGATGATGATGATGATCTCGATGAAGTCTAGCTTGATGATGGTGTTGATGGCGACGATCTCCCCTCTTTGGGAAGAAATTTTCCCGGCAAAAATCTGTCTGCCGGAGAGCTCTTTCTCTCTCGGTGTTTTCCGCCCCGCAGAGGCGGCGGAAATATTTTTGTGGTCGCTCTCCCAGTATTAGGGTTGGCCTGCGCCTGGGGGGTGTGGGCCCCCTGTGTCCCATCTCCGCCTCCCCTTCTGGCATTCTTCGTCTTCTGGGAAAATAGGATTTTCCGTAGTTTTTCTGGTATTTTTCTGATCTTCGCAAAATTGCATCAAAACACCACATTTTCCATTAGAATCCTGACTCCGACAGTTCATCCGCCAAGAATCATCCAACATGCAAAAACAGATGAAAAGACATAAGTAACACCTCTTAATATGAAATATAACAATGAATAGAGGCAAATTATGATATATAATGGTGATGCAAATTGGACGTATTAACTCCCCCCAAGTGTCAACACCCGGATTTTTCAATCCTAGATGCCTGTTATGCCATACATCGCAATCCCAGGATTACCATTTTTGCGAGACATAACAGAATTGGATACCATAGTACATCATCCATTACAAACGATACATAAGTTCTTACACAAATAGGGATCTCATGATCCAGTTCTTAATACAACATCAAGTATCAGAATACGTAATAATAACGATAGCGTAGGCGAAGCTCCATCTTCGGGGTCACAGGCAATGCTGACGATGGGAGATGATCCTAGTTGTCGTAACCTTCCTGGGGTCCATCCTCCAGGTACTCCTCTTCATAGTCTGGCCATGGGAATAGCCAGGGACAAAGCCATGAGTACTCTTTAAGTACTCGCGAACTAACACTAACAGGTAAAAGGGGTTTTTGGATAATAGGACACTAGGCTCTAGGGTTGTTTTGCAAAAGCCAGATTTATCTCTACTAAGTTTAGAAGCAACGAATGCTAGTTGAAAGTTTATGGCACCTAAGTGGGAACTTGTAATTCAGATCACAACCCTGTTGTGGTCAAGTCAAAGTCTCAATTCATTTCACAAGTCATTTTGAAAAGTCTGACGGGGGAACAGTATGGCCACTCCAACTGTCCATAACCGCGGACGCGGCTATTCGAATAGTTTGACACTCTGTAGAGATTGTATACTTTCACCACAACATTCGATACATCCGTCAGGAACAAATCCCGAATTCACCATACTCAGTATGCGGATAATCAATCCTAACCTTTCAATTACACGCCCTAGTATAAGCACCTCTCCTGTGAGTTTGGTCTCCCAACCATGACCAACTGTCATCTTGGGTACTGCACAGGTGGACAATCTTCACAAGGTAGCCTCAGCTCAGACCTTGGCCGTGAGGGAACTAATACTAAGGTATATAAGTTTCCAGTCAAGCCCTACCCAATCTTCAGGTATTGTGGTTGTACGGTAAAATTGGAATGTTATCGCATCCAGACAACCATCAGTTTTATAAAGGGCTAAGGCTCATGCCTCAACATTTTCATCACCAAAATCATCAGGTGTTCGGAAACACATGTCCAAAACATTTAATAGAATGATCCATCATTCCAAGGTTTTCATAACCCTTTTTCCACCAAGTATTCCCATCTAAAGTTGATCAAGTTTTATGCTTAGCACTAGCATCTAGAGGTGGGGGTAAGCAATAATGAGGGGTGGTAAACTAGTGGAGTTTCAACTAAGTTTAATCTCATGCCTTAAGATGACATCAAGATTATCTAGCTTAGGCCAAATTTTATGCTCTTTATGCAACCTTCACATATCTTTCTAGTATCTACCATTTATTCTAATAAACTCTAAGTAAGGTCTTTGATAAAGAAATAAAGTAAGAGGCTTGCAAGTAAAACTAGGATTGGTTTGTCAAGTGAGTATAATCACATATGCTTAAGGCATATAGTGGGTATAGTAACAAGTAGTGGTTTGTGGCATCAGTAGGGTATCTTGCAAGGGTTAGCTTGCACATTATCAGTATAAGCTTGCAAGTATGGGCTTGCACAATATCAGTATAAGATTGCAAGTATGGGCTTGCACAATATCAATATAAGCTTGCAAGTATGGGCTTGCACAATATCAGTATAAGCTTGCCTTGTGCAGAGCAGTGGTTGAAGTTCTCCTCGGCTTCTTCTTCGTAGAATCCTCCTTCCTCCTCGTATCCTTGGTCGGTACTAGCGTCTATGAATAAATACGAGGTACACAATCACCAAACAATACTTAACTACTTGCAATCATCACACACAAGGATCCTATAGATGATCTAGCATCATCTCTAACATTACAAGATTAAGGCTTGGTTTAATTCCTTTTATTTTTAGAAAAGTAATTTCTACTCATTGAAAAACTACTTAAGATTTAATATTCTCCAAACCAAACATGGGATCATGTTGACACATGTCATCACCACATATTGTAGTCCAAGGGAATGTGATTTAAAGTGGTGTCACAATTTAATAAGGTTTTACCCTTTTATTTTAATTAATTAATGTGTCTAGAAATGCCTATATAGCATTCTTTTATTACTTGAACATTATTTCTGCAAGTAAACCTATATATTTTTATATATTATCAAAGGTATGGTTAAATGTGATTTTTGAGAGTTGGAATCAACTCAAAAGCTATTATGGTTTAAATTTGAAAAATGTTTGAATGCAGAAAAGCTTCTGCCTTGTTATTTTTACCATGGATGATCTATAGATCCAAATGAATTGAATCCAAAGGGCTTGGATTCAGCATTCCCAGACCTTTCTAACAAAATTGGTTTCACTCAATTTGGTGCACTGAATCGATCTGGGTTGAATTTTCAAGTTGGGTATAGAAGTGAGTTTGAAATAAAATAGAAAAGGTTTAATTTGAATAACTGGGCTGCGCGGGAAAAGTTAACGGGCCGGCCTGCTAAGCGCAATGCTCCCGCGGGCTGTTTAAGTGGGTGTCCCCACTCGTCAGTGAGACAGGGAGGGTCAAAGCGGTACGGGGCAACGTGGGTCGTTCGATCTGATTCTAATCCAACGGCTGGGAGTCATCATCGACGCGAGGCAACGCCGGCGAGAAAGAAACCTAGCGCGGCCAGTAAGGGGTGCTGGGGGCTCACCGGGGTGCAGACGAGGGTCAGCGAGGCGGGCGAACGACGAAGTCGACGACGACGAACTCAGGGGTGGTCGCGGCAGTTCCTGGGGTGGACGAAATCGATGGCGACCTTCTTCTCTAGAGGCGGCGGGCTCCGGTGAAATTCCGGCGAGGTGGTGCTCGCCTTGCTCCGGGAACGGTGTGGCACGATCAGTGAGAAGAGGGGAGTGAGGTGGTGTGAAGAAATCGACTGGGGGTGGCCTCTATTTATAGTCGAGCGAGGGGACCGACGGGGCGCACGGTGAGCTCGTCGGGGGCGATGTTACATGCGGCTATTGGCATGGGCGACGGTAGGGGATGGTGCGGTGTTCCCTGGCGATGCTCAACGACATGGTTTTGAGGCGTGGGGCGGTGTGGCTTGGTCTGGAACATGCGACGCTCTGCGCGGCAGAGGCGGCGTCTTCGACAGCGAGCGGTGGCTGTGCGGCACGGGGCGGTGAACGAGGATGTCTGGCGGTCTCCTGGGTCGGTGGGGATTGTGTATGCACGCGACGAGGGCGGCGCGCGGTCTGTGGGCTTCGGTCAAGGGTGGCGCTCTGGCGCACGCTCGGCATGGTCGCTAGCGAGGTTGGCATGGTTCGTGCGTGTGGTCCAGGGCTTGGAAACACTCGTGGCTGGGACAGGGGGTGGCGGTGGACGGTGGGCTGCCTCCCAGACATGCTGGCTAGGCTTGCTTCTCTTCCTAGCTTGCTGTCGATATGGGGGTGACAAGGTTGGCTTCGGCTATTCACCATTGATGGTAATGCCAAGCTCACAGTGGTGCTAGTGTTTAGTTAATCTTGCTAGATGATCTACTGAGCTGGTTGTGAGCTAGAGAGGGAACAAGTTAGGCTTCAATCACTGCTCACTATAGTGTTTAGGATTTTGATGATTTGTGTCTGCAACCTGTTTGATGAAATGGCCGCATGAAATCAAGTTTTGAATTTTGAAAAGATTTTTGGTGGTTTTGCTAGATTGGTGCTGGTGAGTCTGCAGATGCCTGGGTTTTGAAAGTTGAGCTTGTTTGAGTGGTTTTTGCAAAAGTGGGATCTTCCCATATGATAAAGATTCAATTTTGAATTGTCATTTAAACTATGCATTTGAAAGTTTCTGGATGATCACAAAGTCGGCCTTGATACCTTGTTATGAGTAAATTCAAGGGGTGCAAAGATCCAGAAAAGTTTCCATTAGGTTCTGAAAGTTTGAGACAGCCAAAGTAGGCATGGGAGTTAAATTGGTCAAAATGACCATTCCTTTATTTTATTGTTTTGTTTTATTTGTCTTTAGGAAAAGTGTGGGAAATGTTTTAGATGATGTTTATTTCACCTAAGAAACATTTTACAAGCAAGGAAACACACAAACAAGGTGGTTCAAAAGAATTTCAAATTTAATGCATACTCATATGCATGCATTCATAATTTTATTTAACAAAGTTTTTGTTAACCCTAATTTTGATGATTAGAAATTGATGATCCCAGTTTGGTATTTTTGGGATGTTACAAACCTTCCCCCCTTAAACAAAATCTCGTCCTGAGATTTGAAAAAGGACAAAAAGATTACCTAGGATTTGAAGAGATCGGGAAACTCCGTCCTGATGTGATCTTCGCGTTCCCAGGTGGCTTCCTCTTCTGTGTGGGTGCTCCACTGAATCTTGAGAAACTTGATGCTTCGGGTTCGGGTAGTTCAAAAAGCTTCTTCCAAAATACGGATGGGTACTTCGGGATAGGTCAGGTCATCGTTGATCTCTATGGTCTGATGATCGATATTCTTGAATACTTCGGTCTTCTCAGGGACTTCGAGACACTTGCGAAGTAACGAGATATGGAACACATTGTGCATGGCTGACATCTCTTCAGGTAGTTCCAATTGATACGATACTTCTCCTCGATGGTTCAGAATCTTGAAAGGTTCGATATATCTGGGGGCTAACTTTCCTTTGAGTTGGAAATGCTGCATTCCCTTCAATGGCGACACTTTCAGATAAACAAAATCTCCTATGTTGAAGGCGAGGTCTCTACGTCTCTTGTCGGCATAACTCTTTTGTCGGGATTGGGCGGTCTTGAGGTGCTCACGAATCTTGTGAACCTTCTCTTCTGCTTCTCGTAGGATGTCGGGTCCAAAAATCTGACTCTCTCCTACTTCCGACCAGTTCAAAGGGGTGCGACACTTCCTTCCGTACATGAATTCAAATGGGGCCATTTGCAAACTGGCTTGATAACTGTTGTTGTATGAAAATTCTGCAAACGGCAGACAGTCTTCCCACTTGGATCCATATTCTAACACGCATGCTCTCAGCATATCTTCGAGTATTTGATTTACTCGCTCCGTTTGTCCATCGGTCTGAGGGTGATATGCGGTGCTGAAATCTAGACGGGTTCCTAAACCTTCTTGGACTTTCTTCCAGAATCTCGAGGTAAACTGAGTTCCTCGATCCGATACGATGTTCTTGGGGACTCCGTGCAAACTAACGATTCTAGCTATGTACAACTCCGCTAGTTTCGAACTCTGATATGTGGTCTTGACGGGCAAGAAATGGGCGATTTTGGACAATCTGTCCACTATGACCCAGATAGAGTCATTTCCCCTACTAGAAGTAGGTAGTCCAGTGATAAAGTCCATTCCTACAGAATCCCTTTCCATTCTGGAATCTGCAATGGTTGCAACAATCCAGCGGGTCTTTTATGTCCGGCCTTGACTCGCTGACAAATATCACACTTAGCGATATAGCTTCCGATTTCTCTGTTCATCTTATGCCACCAAAATTGCTCTTTCAAATCTTGGTACATCTTCGTTCCTCCGGGGTGGATAGAATAAAGAGTATCATGAGCCTCCTTCAAGATAACTTCTTTCAACTCAGAATTTGATGGTACACAAAGGCGTCCTTTGTACCACAAAACTCCTTCTTCGTCCTCGGTTAATCTAGGTACTTTGCATGTACCGATACGACGCTTGATTCCGTCAATACTGGCATTTCCCTGCTGCGCCTCTTTAATCTGACTGATTAAAGTGGGCTGGACTTCTATGCTAGCCAAAAATCCTTCACTTACTAATTCCATTCGAAAAGCTTCCATCTCTTTGTGCAAGCTTGGTTGCTCCTTCAAGATCATGGAGTTCAAGCGGCACAACAATCTGCTAAGGGCATCGGCTACTACGTTGGCTTTACCTGGGTGATAGTGAATGTCCAGATCGTAATCCTTGATTAGCTCAATCCATCTTCTCTGCCTCATATTCAGCTCCTTCTGAGTGAATATATAATTTAGGATCTTGTGATCTGAATAAATTTCACAACGGTTTCCCATCAGGTAATGTCTCCATGTTTTCAGGGCTAGAACTACGGTTGCGAGTTCGAGGTCATGGGTTGGGTAGTTTTGCTCATGTTGCTTCAGTTGTCGTGATAGATAAGATATAACTTTACCTTCTTGCATTAGTACACATCCGAGACCAATCTTGGATGCATCACAATACACATCGAAGGGCTTCGTGATATCTGGCATGATCAAGATTGGGGCTGAAATCAATCTCCTCTTGAGTTCTTGAAAACTCGCTTCACATTTGTCGGTCCATTCAAACTTCTTGTCCTTCTTCAGCAGTTGGGTCATGGGTCTGGCGATACTAGAGAATCCTTCTACGAATTTGCGGTAGTATCCAGCCAATCCGAGAAATGCACGAACTTAGGTTTGAGTGGTTGGGGCTTGCCAATCTTCTACATATTTCACTTTGGCAGGGTCAACGGCAATTCCTCTGGCTGATACAATGTGACCGAGGAATCCTACCTCCTATAACCAGAATTCACATTTGCTAAACTTTGCATACAACGGATGCTCTCTAAGGGTCCCAATAATGGTCCTTAGGTGTAGCTCATGTTCTTCTTCTGATTTGGAATACATCAGAATGTGATCGATAAAAACAACGACAAACTTATCCAGGAAGTCCATGAAAATCTTATTCATGAGATTCATGAAATAAGAGGGGGCATTGGTTAATCCGAAATACATGACCGTATACTCATACAATCCATATCTGGTGGTAAAGGCAGTCTTTGGAATATCCTCTGCACGAATTTTGAGTTGATGATAGCCAGTTCTAAGATCAATCTTAGAAAACACTTTGGCACCGGTCAACTGATTAAACAAATCTTCTATCTTGGGCAAGGGGTACTTGTTCTTTATGGTGACATCATTCAACTTCCGATAATCCGTACACAAATAGTTACCTCCATCCTTCTTGTCCACAAATAAGACAGGTGATCTCCATGGTGACGCACTTGGTTGAATCAATACAATTTCTAGCATGGAATCCAGTTGCTTCTTCAATTCTGCTAGCTCCGACAGGTTCATACTATAGGGTCTCTGGGCTATGGGTCCGGTTCCGGGGATTAGTTCGATGATAAACTCGATATCCCGATCTGGGGGCATACCGGGCAAAACTTCTGGAAATACATCGGGGTATTCACAGACTATCCGGACTTGGTCAATGGTAGGTTGGGCTATACTCTTGTTACACTTGAATTGGCGAGGTAAGGTTTCAGATATATGCTCGACTGATATTCCGGCGGTACTGGTCATAGTTATGGCTTTCTTGGCACAGTCAATTAATCCTTTATGTTTGGACATCCAATCCATTCCTAGTACTACTTCCAATCCTTTAGTTCCGAGTACTATCAGATTTGCATAAAAATCTATGCCATGGATTCGGATAGGGACGGCTTTGAAAATTTGCCTAGCCTTGGTGGTTGATTCGGGAATTTGAACAATCATAACATGCTTCAGTTTGGTTGGTTGAATTTTACTAGTGCATGCAAATTCTTCGGTGACAAATGAATGCGATGCACCAGAATCAAACAACACTCTTGCAAGTACTGAATTAACAGAAAACATACCCAGCACGACGTCTGGCGCTTCCTGAGCTTCTTTAGCATGCATGAGAAAAAGACGGCCGTTGCGGTTGAGTGAATTCCCTGGGGAAAATCTTCTTCCTGGCTGAACACGACGCTGCTGCTGGGCTGGGACATTGGCATTGGGGGCTGTAGCATTCTTCTTGTTGGGGAACTTGTTGGAACAGTGGCCTTTATTTCCACAGTCATAACAGGTCACTTGCGACTTGTCCTTGGCTACTACAGGCACAGCATTGCTTCCAGTCCTCGGGGCAGTGTTGGTGTTGGCAGAAACATTGTTGTTGTTGAACTTGGGTGGGGCACGATTGAAATTGCTAGGGTTGCCGGGGTTGTTGTGGTTTCCTTCGGGTCTAGGGTTTCCATGGTTGGGATAGGTGGGACGGGTCATCGGGGGTCTGTTGGTCCTTGGGGCAAATCCTGGAGATGGGTTAGGGCGATACTTTCGGGTCTGATGGGTTCCTGGCTGATGCATCATACGACGCTTGCGGTTCTCATTGGCTTGGTTGATCTTTCCTTCCATCTGGATAGCTGAGTCAACAAGGGCTTCAATATCCGCAAAGGGAATATTGACTAATACCGTCTGCATCTCATCATGCAGACCATTCAGGAATCTTTCTTTCTTCTTGGCTTCAGTGTCTATTTCATCCAGGGCATACCTAGCTAATGACAAAAATTTGTCACGGTATTCCACTACAGTCATCCGTCCTTGCTTCAGCTCTCTGAACTCGTCTCTCATTCTCTTGATCAAACCCGGTGGCACATGGGTTCTGCTAAACTTGTCCTTTAATTCCTCCCAGGTCATCATCTGGCCTCCGGTCATTGCGCGAACACTGTTCCACCTTGCTCTGGCATCTCCGGCTAGATAGTGGGTGGCAAACAGGACTTTCTCGTTGGCTTCCACTCCTGCTACTTCTAAGTTATTTTCCATGGTTTGCAGCCAATCATCAGCGTCTAGGGGTTCTTCTGACTTAGTGAAAACAGGTGGGTTGGTATTCTGGAAATTCTTGAGCTTAGATCCATGGTGGTCCTGATTTCCATGGCCTTGGTTGTTATGGGCTAGCTGGGCTATCTGCTGAAGGGTGGCCAGGTTGGCTTGACGTTCCGCTCTTTCAGCTTCACAGTCAGAAGTCAACATTTGCAGAATCTGCAACATCGGGTCCGGGGATGAACCACTTCCTCCACGTGGCATCTGAAGATTGAGGTAGATCATGAGAAAAGGGGGAAATTTCTAAAGTTTTGGGTTTTTGAAAAGTTTTTAAAGTTTGACTCGGATTTTCTAGCAACTTGCTTTTTCATTCATTCATTCATAGAACCCGATACAACACACGCCACAACAAAGAAAAACAGATGGTTTTAAGAACCATTCTGAGAACTACAATACAGTGGGACCGAATACTACTCACTACGTTGGTGCTCAAGTGCTACTATTCCTCGGAATCTGTGGCTTCGTCATCTTTATCATCATCGATGCAGGCGAAATCGTCCTCATCAGTGAAGAAATCCATAGCCTGATCCTCCAGAAAATCGTCGTCATCGCTGAGATAGGAGTAGGGGTCTCCACGAAGATCCTCTCCAGCATTCTCCCTTTCCTCCAACTGCATGTCTCTCTCGTGGATGGTCTCCTCCAGAGATGAGATGCGGTGGCGAAGACGGGCAATGATGCGCTCCTTCTTGTCGAGCTGACGGCGGCGAGACTTGCGATCCTTTGCTAGCATGTCGATGGTCTGGTCCTTTTTCTTGATGATGGTAGACTTGTGGTTGCAGTAGTCACGGCAGTTGTCTAACTCCTGCTGACGATCGTACATCATGAAGCTAAGGTGGTCCAATTGGGTCTTCAGCTCGGGGTGGTATAGGGCTTCCAGTGGTTGTCCATTTGCATCATGCCTTGGGCAAAACTCAAAGTGAGTACCCTTGATCTGATTGATGCTCTGCCCACACAGACGGGAAAGAGCTTCTTGCATGGCTCTGGCAAGTCCATCGAGCCAGTTGTTTTCTCTCAAGGTAAACTGAATTCCCTCCGCAGTGGGAGGTTCAATCTTTCCTCGGAGACTTGCAACAATTAGCCACTGCAGATATTCTTCTCCTTGATCATTGAGCTGAGCTCCGAAGAACTCGGGGTGTGGACGCTCCAGAAGTTCCGAAAGCTGGTCCACATCCCTCTCAAAGATCTGGTCTCCTCCATTCCCCAATTGGTAAAACTTGCTGTACTTCACGTCCATCTATAAGAATATAGGATGAGTAAGTTAGTAGAGTGATTAAGTGTGCCAAAATTTTATGTATTTTGCAAGAGTTTTTGAGGAACATGAATTTTTAGGAAAGAATCAAAGGGATAAGAATGAGAATAGTTTTTTTCTAAATATTTGTTTTTCTTTGGTTTTGGAGAATAAGTTTTTTGGTTTAAACGTCCATTCTAACTAGGGTCTCCTATAGTCAGGATGGCTCTGATACCAACTTGTCAACACCTAGATTTTTCAATCCTAGATGCCTGTTATGCCATACATCGCAATCCCAGGATTACCATTTTTGCGAGACATAACAGAATTGGATACCATAGTACATCATCCATTACAAACGATACATAAGTTCTTACACAAATAGGGATCTCATGATCCAGTTCTTAATACAACATCAAGCAGCGGAATACGTAATAATAACGATAGCGTAGGCGAAGCTCCATCTTCAGGGTCACAGGCAATGCTGACGATGGGAGATGATCCTAGTTGTCGTAACCTTCCTGGGGTCCATCCTCCAGGTACTCCTCTTCATAGTCTGGTCATGGGAATAGCCAGGGACAAAGCCATGAGTACTCTTTAAGTACTCGCAAACTAACACTAACAGGTAAAAGGGGTTTTTGGATAATAGGACACTAGGCTCTAGGGTTGTTTTGCAAAAGCCAGATTTATCTCTACTAAATTTAGAAGCAACGAATGCTAGTTGAAAGTTTATGGCACCTAAGTGGGAACTTGTAATTCAGATCACAACCCTGTTGTGGTCAAGTCAAAGTCTCAATTCATTTCACAAGTCATTTTGAAAAGTCTGACGGGGGAACAGTATGGCCACTCCAACTGTCCATAACTGCGGACGCGGCTATTCGAATAGTTTGACACTCTGTAGAGATTGTACGCTTTCACCACAACATTCGATACATCAGTCAGGAACAAATCCTGAATTCACCATACTCAGTATGCGGATAATCAATCCTAACCTTTCAATTACACGCCCTAGTATAAGCACCTCTCATGTGAGTTTGGCCTCCCAACCATGACCAACTGTCATCTTGCGTACTGCACAGGTGGACAATCTTCACAAGGTAGCCTCAGCTCAGACCTTGGCCATGAGGGAACTAATACTAAGGTATATAAGTTTCCAGTCAAGCCCTACCCAATCTTCGGGTATTGTGGTTGTACGATAAAATTGGAATGGTATCGCATCCAGACAACCATCAGTTTTATAAAGGGCTAAGGCTCATGCCTCAACATTTTCATCACCAAAATCATCAGGTGTTCGGAAACACATGTCCAAAACATTTCAATAGAATGATCCATCATTCCAAGGTTTTCATAACCCTTTTTCCACCAAGTATTCCCATCTAAAGTTGATCAAGTTTTATGCTTAGCACTAGCATCTACAGGTGGGGGTAAGCAATAATGAGGGGTGGTAAACTAGTGGAGTTTCAACTAAGTTTAATCTCATGCCTTAAGATGACATCAAGATTATCTAGCTTAGGCCAAATTTTATGCTCTTTATGCAACCTTCACATATCTTTCTAGTATCTACCATTTATTCTAATAAACTCTAAGTAAGAGCTTTGATAAAGAAATAAAGTAAGAGGCTTGCAAGTAAAACTAGGATTGGTTTGTCAAGTGAGTATAATCACATATGCTTAAGGCATATAGTGGGTATAGTAACAAGTAGTGGTTTGTGGCATCATTAGGGTATCTTGCAAGGGTTAGCTTGCACATTATCAGTATAAGCTTGCAAGTATGGGCTTGCACAATATCAGTATAAGCTTGCAAGTATGGGCTTGCACAATATCAGTATAAGCTTGGAAGTATGGGCTTGCACAATATCAGTATAAGCTTGTAAGTATGGTGACATGGTTATACCCTACGGGTACGTAGCTTCAGCATACCCGGTCCAGCCCAAGGAAGGCCCACGGCAAATATACGCTGGCCCATGAAGATTTTCGGGTGGCCCAGGCCCATGACGCCTTCGAGTCCTTGGAGAACAAGACTAGAGTTTGAATACAACTTGTAACCTACTCGTATCGGCACCCGAGACCTAGCCTCCCCATATATAAAGGCTAGGAGGGTCCAACGAGAGGGCAGCGACTAGATTACGACATACACACCTCCACGCCAGATCTAATCTGCGCACCCCTGTAACCTTCGGTTCCGCCGTAATCAAAGAGCAGACAATCAGGAGTAGGGTTTTCCCTCCGGGGGCCTGAACCTGGGTAAATCTCGTGTCCCCTGGTTGCTTGTCTGTTAACCGTGCCACGATCTCCAGCATCCCCATCTTCTCCAAAACCCAAGTCCATAACAATGGGCATTGACGAGATTAAACCTCGTCAATTGGCGCCGTCTGTGGGAATTGGGGCTGCTGATTGTGCGGTCGTGACGGTTCCGACCCGATCGATCTACAACTCCTCGGCGACAGAGAATCACCTCCTCTTCGGTGCTTTCGACTTCACCGCCCACTCGCCGGCCACCATGAAGGATTTCGAGCCCGTAGGCGACGGACTCGAAATTCTGTTCGGGAGCTTCTGCTTCCAGGTGGGACAAGCTGGTACCCTCCGCCTCCCTGAGCAGGTGCCCGTGCCGTCAATCAGGCCCGCTTCATGGGCTCCACACCTCGTGCTACGCACGACACCATCAACAGATGAGTTCTACAGCAGCAGCAGCTGCAACTCCGATCTATGCGATCCACCTTCGGATGGAGGGACCTACGGTTCCGGATCCGAAAGCTGCGGCAGCAGCCAACCAATCTGCAGGCACTATCTGTGCGTCGCAATCATCCAAACCGACGAGGAAACGCCTAACCCGCCGCCCAACCCCAACCCGCAGGACAGAAACGGCGAAGACGGGGAAAACAGGGGCCACCTCATCCAACTTAGCAAAGAAGGATGGGCCGAAGCACGCCGCGCCGTCGCAGGCGAAATAGTCCTACCTCTGGACTCCCCACGTGATCTGCTGATGGCATACCACTACCTCCTCATCGAGGAGCACAAGAAGCAAGTCAAGATGCAGGAGACGCTCGACAAACGCAAGAAAGCAGCCTCTGAGTCCAGTGCGCGACGAGCTGCGCTCTCCGCCATGGGACCCGGTTCTAGCACGAACGGAAACCAGGGAAACAAGCACCACTCTCGGGTGGAAAACATGGACCCGAAGGAGAGGCGTGACGTGACTCGAACCCTCCACACATCGTTCATGGATATGGACGCCGACGGCAACATCACCCCGAAGACGCCACAAGCTGCGATCATGGCAGCCACTGCGTATCTCGCGGCTCACCCACCTCCGGAGGGGGACCTAAAAAGGGCCATGCATAGGTCCGCACTCACCGGACTAGGACTAATCGGAGCTGCGCTCCACGAAGACGCTCCTACAGAGCCGAAGAAGAAAGCTCCGGCCAGGCGCGACCGGAGCCCCACTCCCTCATCCGAAGATGAAGAAGAACACGATCTTCCTCGAAGGAATAAGAGCTCGCACCGCCATAAACACGACTACGACGCCAGAAACAAGCTTACACAGCGCAAGATCGACAAAGCACGCGCCAAACGCGCATGTTCGTCTGAATCTGAGATGGACGAAGACGAAGGTGAACTCTACGGGGCTCGATGCTTCAGCAGATCCGTTCGGCGAACACAGATGCCACGCAACTTCAAGCTTCCTTCGGATACTCCGAAATTCAACGGCACGCAAGATCCAAAGTCCTGGCTCAGTGACCATCTATCATCCGTTAAACTTCACGGAGGCAACAAAGAAACCGCCATGCAATGCCTTCAGCTGCAGCTGACAGGCGCGGCGCGGGTCTGGCTCAGCAGCCTATCATCAGGATCCATCCGAAGCTGGGAGGAGCTCGCTTATAGCTTCATCCGAAATTTCAAAGGCACCAGCAAAAGGCCCGCCTCAATCGAAGAGCTACGAGCCTGCACTCAGAGAACGGGTGAATCTATTCGCTCGTACATACTACGCTGGTCTACGACCAAGAACTCCACAGCACACATCTCCGAAGAGCGGGCCATCGACGCCTTCAGGGACGGCGTCAAACGCCCAGACTTCAAGGAGAAACTTGGACGCGTAAAGCCCAAGACACTCGACCAGCTCATGGAAATCGCCAACAGTTGGGCAGATGGCGAAGATTGCATCCAGCGGGCGCAATCAGATGAAGAGGACGACTACGGCCGAAGACGCGAACGCCGCAGCAAGAGGAGACCGCGCGTCTACGAGGACCGCGACGGACCCGATATGGTCGCAGCCGGCTACGCCGACCGCCGTAACGACATCAGCCGCAACAGCGGAGGATACCGCAGCGGAAACTTCCGCGACAACGGACGACCAACGCAATCGTGGCAACGCCGCGACCGCGATAACGGACCCTCAGCATTCGACAAACTTTCGGGTCCATGCACCATCCACTTCTACATCGACAAACAAGATGGCAAAAAGAAAGCTAGCCACATGCTCAAGGACTGCCGCGAGTTCCAGAAACTCAGCGAAAGCATGGTACAGATGAGGCAACAAGCTCCAATTCCTGCGTTCGGAAACGCACTTGCGCCAGGCGAAATAGCACACGGAGCTCCTCCACCGCCGCCTATTGGAGGCCCACATCAACCAGCCGCACCAGCGCAAAACAACGCCGGGGTCGCATACCCCCCACCAAAGGGAGCACTAAATATGATCCAAAAGGGACGCCCAACCAACAGGGTACAGAAGAAGATCACCCGACAAATCAACATGGCCGTAACAACTCCGCCTGCAATCCCTGAGTACCTCAGCGGATCGGAGTCCTCCATCACATTCACTCGCGCGGATCACCCTATCCAGATCCCTCGCCCAGGTCATGCTGCCCTAGTGCTGGAGGCGCAGATCGGAGGTTTCGAGATGAGTCGCGTCTTCATGGACGGCAGCAGCGGCATCAACCTAATGTTCGCAAGCACTCTAGCAGCCATGCGGATCCCGCAATGCAGCCTGGAACAATCAGACACAACGTTCCATGGCATTGTCCCAGGGAAGGGCATCTCCCCCTGGGCAAAATAGGGCTCGAAGTCATCTTCGGGACACCGGACAACTTTCGGCAGGAGCGCCTAGAATTCGAAGTGGTGGACTGGCCGTCGCAATACCACGCCATCCTGGGACGCGTAGCATTCACAAGGTTCCTGGCCGTCCCACACTACGCATACCTACTACTCAAGATGCCAGGACCAAGGGGCGTCATCACAGTCCACGGGAGCTTCACCCGATCGGACCAATGCGACAGAGATTTCAACAAAATCTCCCAGTCTTTCGGCATGAAGACGAGCTTGTCAAGCTCCGCGAAGTAACAGACAATGGGCTACCCCCAGTCACCAAGCAGAATGCACCTGACATGTCTTTCGACTCCACCATCAACACCAAGAAGGTGCAGGTCCATCCAATGGATGCCTCCAAAATGGCGCTGATCGCCAACGACCTCAGCACCGCATAGGAAGGCGCGCTCGTCGAATTCCTCCGTGAGCGCTGGGAAATCTTCGCCTGGTGTCCTGCGGACATGCCAGGAGTTCCCAGGGAATCCGCCGAGCACGCACTCAATGTCTTCCCAGCCACCAAACCAGTCAAGCAGTCCATCCGAAGACTGTCGGAGCCACGAGCCGAAGCTATCGGCAAGGAGATCAACAGATTACTCGCAGCAGACTTCATCTGGGAAATCAAGGAAAGCGAGTGGCTGGCAAACACAGTGATGGTCCCGAAGAAGGACACGGACATCCTGCGGATGTGCGTGGACTTCACATCACTGAACAAACACTGCCCTAAGGACCACTTCCCTCTCCCTCGGATCGACCAGATCATCGATTCAACTGCAGGTTGTGAGAAACTCTCCTTCCTCGACGCCTACTCAGGCTATAATCAGATTCGACTCAAGGTCGAAGATCAAGAGAAAACGGCGTTCATCACACCGTTCGGAGTATACTGCTACAACACAATGCCCTTCGGGCTAAAGAACGCGGGTGCCACGTACCAGCGATGCATGCAGGCCTGCCTCAAGGACCAGATCGGTCGCAACGTCCAAGTCTATGTCGACGACATAGTCATCAAAACCAAGGAGGCAAGAACACTTATCGACGATCTCCGCGAGACGTTCAACAACCTCGATCGCTACAGGATCAAGCTCAATCCAGAAAAGTGCGCCTTCGGCGTCCCCTCGGGTCAGCTGCTCGGGTACTTCATCTCTCAACGAGGGATCAAAGCAAACCCGAAGAAAATCAAAGCTATCATGACAATGGAAAAGCCGAAAAACCTCAAGGGCGTTCAGCAGCTCGCAGGGCGAGTAGCGGCACTAAGCAGGTTCATCAGCCGCATGGGCGAGAAGGCCCTACCATTTTACCAGCTGCTACGCAAGGCAGACAAGTTCGAGTGGACACCAGAAGCCAACGACGCATTCGAAAACCTCAAGCGGCTCCTCTCCACCTCGCCAGTTTTGGTCACGCCAAAAGAGCGCGAGCCCCTGTTGCTATACATAGCAGCCACACACCAGGTGGTCAGCACAGTACTCGTGGTCGAACGACCCGAAGAAGGCAAGACCCACGGGGTACAACGCCCAATTTACTACCTCAGCAAGGTTCTCACTCCAACAAAACAGCGGTACCCGCACTACCAGAAGCTGGCCTACGGCATGTTCATGATGGCTCGGCGACTGAGCCACTACTTCCAGGAACATCAGGTAATGGTCGTCAACGAGGCACCCCTCAACAGCATCCTGAACAACCCAGAGGCCACAGGACGCGTGGCCCTGTGGGGCATCGAACTATCACCCTTGGACATCATCTATGAGAAGCGACACGCAATCAAATCCCAAGTTCTTCCGGACTTTCTAGTGCACTGGATGGAGCTGCAGCTGCCTGACACCCCAGACATGTCACAGTCCTGGACAATGCATTTTGACGGCTCCAAACACGAAGCCGGAGCAGGGGCAGGAGTCATACTGACCTCCCCGCAAGGTGACAAGATGAAGTACGTCCTTCGGATGAAATTCAGAGCCTCCAACAACGAGGCCGAATACGAGGCCCTCATCCATGGCATGCGGATGGCAAAAATATGCGGCGCAACGTGCCTGGTCATCTACGGCGACTCCAACCTTGTCGTCCAGCAGACGATGAATGAGTGCGACGCACACGCCGAAAACATGATCGCATACCGCGCACTATACAACGCACTCGAAGGAGAATTCGACGGCTGCGAACTTCGGCACGTTGGAAGAGAGAGCAATGAGGAGGCCGATAGACTCGCCAACATCGGCTCCACTTGTGCAAAGGTACCACCAGGTGTGTTCCTCGAACAGATCTGCGTGCCATCCATCAAGCGGAAATTCCCCAAGGGATCACCCGAAGAAGCAGAACACTCGGGGGCTACGCTACCCGAAGGTCAGGAAGGACCCGAAAAGTTGGACACCGAAGTCGCCATGGTCAACCTGATGCAGGTCATGGCAGTCGAAGAAACTTGGACAGTCCATACCTCCAGTTCCTGATAAACAGAGAATTGCCAGACAGCCCGACAGATGCCCGACGCATATCTCGTCGGTCAAAAGCCTTCACCATCATCAACGGCGAGCTGTACAAACGCAGCATTACAGGCGTCCTACAATGGTGCGTCACCATCAACGATGGCAAGACCATACTCCAAGATATCCACGAGGGCATCTGCGGCCACCACGTAGGCAGCCGCTCCCTTGTCGCCAAAGCTCTACGAGCAGGATTCTATTGGCCAACGGCCATGAGCGACCCAAAGGACATCGTCCGAAGATGCAACGAGTGCCAAAGGTTCGCCGACAAACCGCACGCACCTGGGTACGAACTTCGACCCATACCCATAGCCTGGCCTTTTGCTCAATGGGGCCTTGACATGATCGGCAAACTGCCAAAATCCTCGAAGGGAGGACACGTCTTCCTCTTGGTCGCAGTCGACAAATTCACCAAGTGGATCGAGGCCATGCCAGTCACCAACCAGAAGGGCAAAACCGCCGTCAAATTCTTTGAATCCATTGTCTACAGATTTGGCGTACCGCACAGCATCATCACCGACAACGGATCGAACTTCATCTCCGAAGAATTCTAGGACTTCTGCGAAGGCCTCGGAATCAACATCACGTATGCCTCAGTGGCGCACCCGCAAACAAACGGGCAAGTGGAAAAGGCCAACGGCCTAATCGGCGCTGGCATCAAGAAACGCCTCATGAGCTCACTCGAGCACAAAGCTGGCAACTGGACGAAAGAACTACCGTCTGTCCTGTGGAGCTTACGAACTACGCCAAACAGCTCCACCGGCTACACACCGTTCTTCATGGTACACGGAGCTGAGGCTGTGCTACCAGCCGAAGTACGTCACCAGGCTCCACGAGTCGTCGCTTATAGTGAAGCCGAATCCACGGCTGCACTCGAAGATGCCGTCGACACACTCGACGAAGCACGGGATATAGCAGCAGCTAGATCCGCGGTGTACCAGCAGAGTCTCCGCAACTATCACAGCCGCCGGCTGCGCCCAAGGTCCTTCGTCGAAGGAGACCTCGTCTTGCGACTCAAGCAAAAGCGACCGAACAAACTCGATTCGCCATGGGAAGGACCCTATGTCATCACCGAAGTCATCCCAGGTGGCGCCTATCGCCTCAAGCACGTGGAGTCTGGAGTCGCATACTCCAACCCGTGGAACGTCTCGCACCTGCGACGATTCTACCCATAACAATGGGTAGTGTACCCCCCTTTACTCTCAATAAGGTTTACAGCCAAGGCTACTCAGCCGAACCATGCACCTCCTTCAGTACAATGCAAATAAAAGCTAAGTGTCTCGTCCCCAACCTTCGGTTGACCATTTCTCTGCAATTTTACTACATGCTACATATGCATTTGGGGGCTCCCCCACCTCACGATTTCATCGATTGAGGACAAAACGTGTACACCTGAGTAGCTGACCACGTCAGGCAAACGAAAAGGGCACGTACTAAATCAAAGCACTGCGTGCTCGGGGGCTCCCCCCACCTCACGATTTCATCGACTGAGGACAAAACGTGTACACCTGAGTAGCTGACCACGTCAGGCAAACGAAAAGGACACGTACTAAATCAAAGCACTGCGTGCTCGCTAACAAGCGAACCTTTACAACAAAGGGCACATACACGCCCAGCCGCAATATACAAATTTTACATCTATCTGTTTATTTTCAGGTCCTACCTATTCTGAAGAATAGCCTGAGCATGCAGCTCAAACAAATCTACAATCTGTTCGGCATACTGCCTTACAGCCGCGTAATGCGGACGCATATTCCACTCACCACCATCTGGTCGAGGAGGTGGCCCAGTCGCCACAGCAGCCAAATCTACATCAGGACGGTGCACCCTCACAAGAGACAAGGCAGCCTTCACCCCTGCGACAAGCTGCTGCCGCACCAGCTCCTTGACATTGCTGGCACTCCGAAACTTCGCCAGAAGACCTGCAAGGGTCGTTGGCACGCCATCCAACGGAAACATGACGTGCAGCACCGAGGACAGCGACGACTGCACCTGGCGGAGCACCCGCGAAACCTGGTAGACACGATCCTGCACCGTCGCCAGAACTATGGCGCGATCGCGATCCATCCAGAAGAAGCCGCCGGCTTCCATGTCCTGTTGAGTCAAGCAATTGACTCGAACAGCAATGCGCTCCTTTTCTTCCCTCGGAGCAAGATTCGCACCTGCGAAAACAGCACAGAACAAGGGTAAGGCCAGCAGGCTCACCCGAAGAACCGAGCCACAGCTCGAAAGAAGGATCAACTTACATTGCAGCTGCTCGGACAGCCGACCCAGCTCCGCCATCAAGTACTCCTCTCTGGCTGCACTACGATCTGCTTTGGACTTCCAAACATCAGCGCGACCGTGCAACCCAAGCAAATCTCTCTCCAAGCTACGCACGCAATCTCGAAGAAACGCGAGCTGCGAGGAATCATCCAATGATGCTCGCAAGGGCCTTTCGGATGACGTGTCAACCGGGTCATCACCCGAAGGAACCTATAGCAGCAGAAAAAAGAAAGCACACAGACATTCAGCCAAGGGAAAAGCTCAACTCGGAGGAATTCATTCAAATAAGGCCACTGCGTGGCACAAGGATGGTGCTACAAAAAAGATATTTACAGCAAAAGTAAACTACATACTACCCTACATCTCCTATGCCTAAGGCGTAGGACACCGAGTCGCCTCAGAGCCAGACTGCCTAGCTTTGGCCTCGCCCTGCTGCCGCAGCGCGTACTCAGACAGCAAGTCAATGAGCTTGGGCCCATATCGTCTGCAGCGAGTGGAGTAGGCGGCGAAGGCTACCTCTGATCCATCCGCAGCCGTCGGCATCCGAGAAGTGATCTGGGGCAAGTCCAGCTCCGCCCCAGCCGCCATGGCCATCGCCAGCCCGACGGACGCGCCGATGCCCTTCTGCTTGCGCTTGTACGCTGCAGGCGCTTCGGCTGTTAGAGCCTCTGCCAGGGCACCCACGTCTTCAAGGGATGCGCCCTTCGGGAAGAGCTCCTGGTAGAAGCGACCAAGGACCTCCTTCGCCTTGGCAAGGGAGTTGACGACGGTGCTGCAGCGGTCTTCGACCGCTACAGTGGCATCATCCAGAGCACTCCCGTGCTCTAGAGCACCGCGGTCGAACTCGATGCCTGCGGCATCTGAGACAAAAAGACGAATATATGAAGAAAGTTAACATAGAAGAAGACCCGAAGAAAAAGGAGCAAGTGCAAAAGCAAACACTCACCCGAAATAGCCTTGGCAGCAGCCATGAGCTTCTCCGCCGCTCCCCTCTCACGACCTGCGGCTTCCTGCTGCAGACGCTCTTTCGCTTCGGCTGCCTTCGTCAGCTCCAGCTCAAGGCGCTCTTTCACCTCAGCGGCAGCTTCGGCCTTCTGCTCCAATTGGCCAAGGCTCTTCTTCAGAGCATCAACCTCACGAAGAGAGTCGTTATGCTCCTCTACATTTACAACAAGCAAGTGTCAACAAACAAGACCAGGATAAATAAGCCAAGTACTACAAGACAGACGAATACCTTGCAGCTGCCGCAGTTTCGCCTCCAGCGTCAGGCGCTCCTCCACCAGCCGCTTGGCCTCTCGAACACAAGGCTGCAGGAAAAGGCAATAGCAATAAGAGCAGGACTTGGGGGCTACGCCCAAAACAAAGAAGCAAACACAACATCAGCACACGAAGACGCCCGGGGGCTCCCCCCGTGACATGAAGCAGAAAAACTTACGTGCTCCGAAGGCGAACCCGCATGCCCGCCTGCGAAATTCTGAGGCACAACCACCAGCCTCTCCTGCACAAGAGGATCCGGAGCGGCGCCACCCAAAGTCGCCACCGTCTGAGGAGGAGACGACGCAATATTCGACTCCCCCATCATCTAGCGCGCTCCATCACTGGAGCCGTCGGAGGATTGCCTGCATATGAAATCAATCAACACAGGCGCAAAAATAACAAGGGAATAAAGGACAACAGTCCAACAAGAACACTTACGAGCCCAACGCGCTCAGGTCGAAGATAGGAGAAGCCCTCCGGGCCCTCTTCTCCTCCTTCTTCTCCTCCTTCTTCTCTTCCTTCTTCCGCTTTGCTGGCGGGTGCGGAGCAACAGCCCGCACAAGAATGGCAGGAATGGGAGAGGAAGAACCCCCCTGAACATCATCATGACGCTCAAGACCCAAAGGATCCCTGGGAGTCGGAGGAGTTGAAGCATCCGAAGACTCGCTCGAGCTCGGTGACCGCTCGCGCGTATGGTCCTCACTCGACTCGTCGGCATCCTCCGCTGGAGATCGCGCCGACGGAAGCTCGGACACGGAATCCACCACTTCATTATCCGGGGCATTCGGATACCTTTCGGGTAATGGTGGTGCCATGCCCGGCACCTTGAAGCTCTGCACAAGGAAGAGAAACTTTGTTAGCAAACAAAGTAAAAAGTACACAGCTGACAAAAATAAAAGGGAAGCACTACGTGCGCAAATCTACACCTTCGGCACGGCCAACGTCGAAGAAAAGGGAGGAGTCAGCGACTTCCCCGGGATTTTTTCGTCGGCCTTGAACTTCAACAGCACGCGAAGATCCTTGTCAAGGTCCACCTCGGGGATCTTCTCATTCGAAACCCTCGTCGGATCACGGCGCCTAGAGTAAAGAAACATCGGGTGCGCTCTCGCCTGGAGAGGCTGCACCCGACGCTCAAGAAACGTCCGGATAATGTCGACACTATTCACCTCCTTCTCAGGAATCAATTGGAGCTCCTCCACCCGACGGTACAAGGCCTCTATCTCCGCCACCTCACCATCCAAGATTTGGTTTTTCCAGGATCTTTTCTTCACAATCAACTGGGAGGGGTCAAAAGGAACGAGACCAAAATCTTGCCCAGGCAGCACGGAGTCACGGATGTAAAACCATTTCCTCCGCCAGTACTGGACAGATTCGGACATGGAGAAGGAAAAGAATTGGACATCGGGACTAAGAGAGATGATGAAACCCCCAATGGGGTACACACCATCCGAACCAGACTGCCTCCTCACGGAATACAGCTTCCGGAAGAGGCCAAAGTGCGGCTCAATGCCAAGCCAACACTCGCAAAGCGTGATAAAACACGCAATGTGGAGAAGGGAGTTGGGAGACAAATGATGGAGTTGAACCCCATAGAAAAAGAGCAGTCCACGAAGGAAGTCATGGACTGGATACGCAAACCCACGCAAAACGAAGGCGACAAACATAACCCGATACCCAGATGGGGGACGGGGGATTACCTCATTGCCGGGGAGCTTCACGGCCGTCGTATCCTGCGGGATCAGGCTCCGCTCGCGCAGCTTGCGGAGATCACTCTCCCGCGTCTCTGATCGCCGCCAGCCACCATCGGTGACACGAGCAGCGGCGGCGCCCTTCTTGCCTCCGGCGGCGCTGGTCCCCACTGCAGGCAAAGACTTCTTTGGCTTCCCCATGGCGCTACGGCGGTGGTGGCGTTGCCAACGATGAAGACAAAGGAAATGCGGAAGGAACTCTCACCACGCAGCAAGAATCGCTCGAGCGCAATGAGGCAGTAAATCGCAAGAACTGGTGCGGTGAAAAACAAACCACAATTTCACCACGGATTATAACAGCGAAGACGACGCACGCTGGCCGTCCATCGAGAAGACCTAACGCCAACGGCAGATCTGGCCGTACACGTGTCAGCACCAAAATGAACCGTCGTTCCCACGACGTCCACTACGCGCGGAAATCGAGGAAACGCCGTAATCATCTCCACGCCGCGCGTGACCGGTCAATTCAAAGTCAGGAAGTGGGACCCACGCTTCGTCCAGTCAAGTCATCTCTGGCGCAGCAGACGCTTGAGGTCATCGATCGTCAGCACTGACGTCATCAAAAGCTATACTAGCACCAACTTCGGCTACAAAACTAAGAGTACTCACTCGAATCTACGATTCGACTAAATACTCGGGGGCTACTCCTATCAGGAGCGCTGGTCGCGCACCCGATGTACTTCCGGGTCAGCGGTACGCCCATGACAGTTGCATGATACAAGACTCGAGACTCTGCCCGAGTCTACGACTCCGCCAGACACTCGGGGGCTACTCCAAACTGGAGCGATGGCCGTTCACACACAAGAGCTTCGAGTCCTACGTCGAGTCCACGACCCCACTACGGACTCGGGGGCTACTCCCATAGGGAGGAAGGATTCAAGCATCCGAAAATTTTCGAGTCCTACGGACTAAACAGTTGAGAAATGCTTGCACTAAAAGTCTCCGCTCGAGTCTACGACTCAAACAGACACTCGGGGGCTACTCCCATAGGGAGCGCTGGCCGCGCACCCTATGAAATCTTCGACTGCGATCTTCCGGATCCGCATGCAAAAACTTTTCGGCAACTCTGCCCCAATTAATGCTAAGTGAGTAACATCCTCCTTGGCCACCCGAAACACCTCCACGGTGATAAACATTCGGATGCTGCGTCTGCGACGCAAAGATAAGACCTACAGATATCATCTGATGGCCTGGCAACGCACCTGACTGCGCTCTGCTAGTATGAATCCGTACCAGCAGGTACGATGAAAAATCCCGACGGACGCGTTGGGTACATCATTTAAAAACACTGGAATTCCACTCCTATAAGTCCTCCACGGCCTGAGTCGAATTACGCCAGCATATGTTCCGGGTTCGAGTCGAGGGACTCACACCTGAAGAAGATCGTGTTGTTTTGTCCTAAGACGATTAACTGACCCTGATCTGTCGGGTGAGTCAGGCACACGCATCAACAATCCCTACACATTTCTCTGGAAAGACAGAGCTGCACCCGAAAGACTGAAGAGTCCTCAGCCGAATCTACGATTCAACTGATCACTCGGGGGCTACTGACATGGTTATACCCTACGGGTACGTAGCTTCAGCATACCCGGTCCAGCCCAAGGAAGGCCCACGGCAAATATACGCTGGCCCATGAAGATTTTCGGGTGGCCCAGGCCCATGACGCCTTCGAGTCCTTGGAGAACAAGACTAGAGTTTGAATACAACTTGTAACCTACTCGTATCGGCACCCGAGACCTAGCCTCCCCATATATAAAGGCTAGGAGGGTCCAACGAGAGGGCAGCGACTAGATTACGACATACACACCTCCACGCCAGATCTAATCTGCGCACCCCTGTAACCTTCGGTTCCGCCGTAATCAAAGAGCAGACAAGCAGGAGTAGGGTTTTCCCTCCGGGGGCCTGAACCTGGGTAAATCTCGTGTCCCCTAGTTGCTTGTCTGTTAACCGTGCCACGATCTCCAGCATCCCCATCTTCTCCAAAACCCAAGTCCATAACAATGGGCATTGACGAGATTAAACCTCGTCATATGGGCTTGCACAATATTAGTATAAGCTTGCCTTGTGCAGAGCAGTGGTTGAAGTTCTCCTCGGTTTCTTCTTCGTAGAATCCTCCTTCCTCCTCGTATCCTTGGTCGGTACTAGCGTCTATGAATAAATACGAGGTACACAATCACCAAACAATACTTAACTACTTGCAATCATCACACACAAGGATCCTATAGATGATCTAGCATCATCTCTAACATTACAAGATTAAGGCTTGGTTTAATTCCTTTTATTTTTAGAAAAGCAATTTTTACTCATTGAAAAACTACTTAAGATTTAATATTCTCCAAACCAAACATGGGATCATGTTGACACATGTCATCACCACATATTGTAGTCCAAGAGAATGTGATTTAAAGTGGTGTCACAATTTAATAAGGTTTTACCCTTTTATTTTAATTAATTAATGTGTCTAGAAATGCCTACATAGCATTCTTTTATTACTTGAACATTATTTCTGCAAGTAAACCTATATATTTTTATATATTCTAAAAGGTATGGTTAAATGTGATTTTTGAGAGTTGGAATCAACTCAAAAGCTATTATGGTTTAAATTTGAAAAATGTTTGAATGCAGAAAAGCTTCTGCCTTGTTATTTTTACCATGGGTGATCTATAGATCCAAATGACTTGAATCCAACGTGCCTGGATTCGGCATTCCCAGGCCTTTCTAACAAAATTGGTTTCATTCAATTTGGTACACTGAATCGATCTGGGTTGAATTTTGAAGTTGGGTATAGAAGTGAGTTTGAAATAAAATAGAAAAGGTTTAATTTGAATAACTGGGCTGCGCGAGAAAAGTTAACGGGCCGGCCTGCTAAGCGCAGTGCTCCCGCGGGCTGTTTAAGTGGGTGTCCCCACTCGTCAGTGAGACAGGGAGGGGCGAAGCGGTACGGGGCAACGTGGGTCGTTCGATCTGATTCTAATCCAACGGCTGGGAGTCATCGTCGACGCGAGGCAACGTCGGCGAGAAAGAAACCTAGCACGGCCAGTGAGGGGTGGTGGGGGCTTACCGGGGTGCAGGCGAGGGTCGGCGAGGCGGGCGAACGACGAAGTCGACGACGGCGAACTCAGGGGTGGTCGCGGCAGTTCCTGGGGTGGACGAAATCGATGGCGCCCTTCTTCTCCAGAGGCGGCAGGCTCCGGTGAAATTCCGGCGAGGTGGTGCTCGCCTTGCTCCGGGAACGGTGTGGCACGATCAGTGAGAAGAGGGGAGTGAGGTGGTGTGAAGAAATCGACTAGGGGTGGCCTCTATTTATAGTCGAGCGAGGGGACCGACGGGGCGCACGGTGAGCTCGTCGGGGGCGATGTTACAGGCGGCTATTGGCATGGGCGACGGTAGGGGACGGTGCGGTGTTCCCTGGTGATGCTCAATGACATGGTTTTGAGGCATGGGGCGGTGTGGCTTGGTCTGGAACATGCGACGCTCTGCGCGGCAGAGGCGACGTCCTCGACGGCGAGCGGTGGCTGTGCGGCATGGGGCGGCGAACGAGGATGTCTGGCGGTCTCCTGGGTCGGTGGGGATTGTGTATGCACGTGGCGAGGGCGGCGCGCGGTCTGTGGGCTTCGGTCAAGGGTGGCGCTCTGGCGCACGCTCGGCATGGTCGTTGGCGAGGTTGGCATGGTTCATCCGTGTGGTCTAGGGCTCGGCAACGCTCGCGGCTGGGACAGGGGGTGGCGGTGGACGGTGGGCTGCCTCCCAGACATGCTGGCTAGGCTTGCTTCTCTTCCTAGCTTGCTATCGACATGGGGGTGACAAGGTTGGCTTCGGTTGTTCACCATTGATGGTAATGCCAAGCTCACAGTGGTGCTAGTGTTTAGTTAATCTTGCTAGATGATCTACTGAGTTGGTTGTGAGCTAGAGAGGGAACAAGTTAGGCTTCAATCACTGCTCACTATAGTGTTTAGGATTTTGATGATTTGTGTCTGCAACCTGTTTGATGAAATGGCCGCATGAAATCAAGTTTTGAATTTTGAAAAGATTTTTGGTGGGTTTGCTATATTGGTGCTGGTGAGTCTGCAGATGCTTGGGTTTTGAAAGTTGAGCTTGTTTGAGTGGTTTTTGAAAAAGTGGGATCTTCCCATATGATAAAGATTCAATTTTGAATTGTCATTTAAACTATGCATTTGAAAGTTTTTGGATGATCACAAAGTGGGCCTTGATACCTTGTTATGAGTACATTCAAGGGGTGCAAAGATCCAGAAAAGTTTCCATTAGGTTCTGAAAGTTTGAGACAGCTAAAGTAGGCATGGGAGTTAAATTGGTCAAAATGACCATTCCTTTATTTTATTGTTTTGTTTTATTTGTCTTTAGGAAAAGTGTGGGAAATGTTTTAGATGATGTTTATTTCACCTAAGAAACATTTTACAAGCAAGGAAACACACAAACAAGGTGGTTCAAAAGAATTTCAAATTTAATGCATACTCATATGCATGCATTCATAATTTTATTTAACAAAGTTTTTGTTAACCCTAATTTTGATGATTAGAAATTGATGATCCCAGTTTGGTATTTTTGCGATGTTACACCAAGCTTAAACCTTCGCTTGTTCCCAAGCGAAAACTGAGCTCAATAAACATGTCCACGGGTTTATGGAGTGAAGTGTCGATTAAAGAATACGAACAAGAAGCATCACACTTACCATTACACAACTCATAAAAGAAAGCAACTCACCCTTATATAACTTAGCTTGCAACAAGTATAGGAGTCACAATATATATGCATAAAGATAAATCATAATTGGGATTGGCAAACTTTGTTCTTGGTCAGAGAACAACTAGCAAACAGTTTCACAAATAAAGCTTTTGTAGAAGTTTTACAACAAGAGTACTCTTTGCTTAAACATAAAAGGTTTTTCACAATGATGGCTTTCAAAGTAATACTCATTAGATAAGAGTCTTGTGCAAACAAGGAAGATAAAGAACATGATCGAATAAATCATCATATGAATGCTTGAAACACAACAACTCAAATGCTTGCTGGAGATAGAGAGGAATAGGTTTACTGACTCAACTTAGAAGTAGAAGAAAGGGTCCTTCATAGAGGGACGCATGGGATTTCAAGTTCATAAAGATCTTTCAAAAGATTATGGTACTTACTAGCTTTGAGCTCTCATTGCCCCTATCATAAGAATCTTGAGGTGATTAAGGTTAAAGTGAACAAAGATGGAGTATATTCTTGACGAAATATAAGTTGGCAATCTCATGTACCTTGAGTACGAGGGCCACTCCTCATGCTACTCAACTTTAGTTACTGGTAAGTTCTTGTCATTGTAAGTACATGTGTATCATAAAGAACCGCTAACAGGGTACCCCTTGCACATGATACATGAGCTATCCCATAATCAAAATGATAAGGCAAGCAGACAGTGAGCATCTCAGCGATCTTTTTATTTGCTATTTGCATAGGTTTTTATTAAGGATGCTTCATAGATTGCTCACTATGGTTATCATGCAAGTTTCCACCATGATTAGGCATGGCTTAGGCTAGCGGCCCAGGCGTTTCTCTAAGACACATACATAACTCCATGGACTTACAAGCTCTCTTTTTATTTCTCACCGATGACATCCACAAACAAAAGAGCACGATATCAACTAGATATGTATCCATAAGTGTTGAAAGCGTTACCCGTGACAGCACGGTTCTGCTAATCCCAACGTATAGATGCAAGCACATACAACTTCGATGACACAATGGTTCAAGTTTATTAGGGGCAAGAAAATAAGGTGTGCCATCAAGTTCGTGAGAGCTTTACTAACTAGTTTTCACATAACTAAATAATTTTTAATTCGAAAGATAGATGAAGCTTGAGAATTTGCTTGGAATAGCGATAATGCTAATAGGTAGATATGGTGGACACAAATGGCACAAGTTTTGGTTCAAAGGGGTTGGATGCATGAGAAGTAATCCTCTCAGCACATGTTTTTGGCTAGCAAGGCTGGATAGCAAACAAAAGAGTTGAAGGAAACAAGCAAACCTACAAGTGATAAAGCCAAACATGCAATCTTACTTGAAGACACAAAAAATCTTAAATAAAGAATACTAAGCTTATGAGCTAATCAAGAAAGAAAATAAATAATACAAAATACATGTAAGCCTTTTCTCTTTTCCTTTCAAACCTCAAAAAGTGTTGCTACTGACCAGATCTCGGTTTGCCAAAACCAATTTAGATCTACTTGATGCTCCCAAAGTGATGTTAATACTGATCAACAAGATCAATCATATAATAGAGATTGCAAACTAAAATAAGAAGTGCAAAAAGTAAAAGATGAGACTTCTCATTAATATTCCATAGAGGCACTCACACCAAGGGATACATAGATAACCAACTAAAGGAGAGATACTTCCATATGCAAACCAACCTATAAGATAAATTTTCTACCCAAGATATGAATCTACTAAAAATGTAAAAAGATAAAAGATAATGATGTGATATCGCGGCACTCCCCCAAGCTTGGAACAAGCCAAGGGGATGCCAAACCTGATGACGAATTAGTCCTTCGGTGGTGGTGGTCCCTTGTCATCATCAGACTTCCAAGGCAAAGGCTCCCCATCCACAAAGGATATCTTGGTTTCCACAATCCTGAAACTAGCAGCAGAGCTTATGCGATTAAATCTAGCCTCATACTCATAGTTTTGATTTTGTATGTCGTAGAGCTGTGCTTGTAATTGGTTGGTGGTCTGATGGAGTGAGAGGATTTCGTCTCGGAGCTCAGCAACCTCCTCCTTGTGCTTGGCGATGAGTTCTAAACTTATCTTATGGATGATATCCACTTCGTGTTCCACCATCTTCTTATACCTGAAAACTTCCTGCTCCGGTGCTTCCATCCTGTCTTCCAGACCGCCTTCTCCTTTAGGGCCTTGAACTTCTTTCATCTGCACCTTCCCATCCATGAGAATCAACTCCTTGGGATGAATCTCCAACTCATACATGTACGGGTTGATGACATCCGTAGAGGAATCCTCCATGGGTGATCTAGAGGAAGACATTGTGAGTCCAAAACTGAGAATCTGCCTGACAGAAATAGATCGAAACAAAAACACGACGAGAACACGATATACGAACCTCAGGGGATCTGGGGGTTATATATTACGAAGTTTCAATGCATAAGGAAGGTACGGTACGAAGACGAGGCAGAGACGGAGTTCAGGGGGCTCACACCCCCTGTAGACGCGGCCAGCTGGGGCCCGCGCAATAAAAACATCAAAAATATAAAAGGTAAGGTTTTCATGAACCTTCTGTTTTCACCACTTTTTACCTATTCAAAGACGGAGTCTGCAGATTCTGGAGTTTGGTTTCTAATAAATTCTTCTGGAGTCACCATTTGAATAATATCAACATCTTCATTATAAGAATCTCCTGAAATATAATGTTTGAGCCTTTGACCATTCACCATCTATGTAGTGTTGTCCTTTAAAGAAGATATTTTGATAGCCCCTGATTAATACACTTCCTCAATAACAAAAGGTCCTTCCCATTTTGAGAGTAGTTTCCCTGCAAAAAAATCTGAGACGAGACCTATACAAAAGAACCGTCTCGCCAACATGGAAATCCCTTTTTAGAATTCTCCTATCGTGCCATCTTTTTACTTTTTCTTTAAAGAGTCTAGCATTTTCATAAGCTTCACTTCTCCACTCATCTAAGGTACTCAAGTCAAGCAATCTTTTCTCACCGGCAAGTTTGAAATCTCTATTCAGTTCTTTCACTGCCCAATAAGCTTTGTGTTCTAATTCTAGAGGCAAGTGACAAGCTTTCCCATAAACCATTTTGTAAGGAGACATTCCCATATGATTTTTATAAGTAGTTCTATAAGCCCATAAAACGTCATTCAACTTTTTAGCACAATTCTTTCTAGATCTATTAACAATCTTCTGCAAGATAGATTTAATTTCTCTATTAGAAAGTTCTACTTGCCCACTGGTTTGGGGGTGATAAGCTGAAGCAATTATATGGTTAACATCATATTTGGCAAGAGTTTTCCTAAAACTACCATGAATAAAATGAGAGCCTCCATCAGTCATGAGATATCTAGGCACACCAAACCTAGGAAAAATAACATCTTTAAGAATTTTTAAAGAGGTCTTACCATCAGCATTATTTGTAGGTATGGTCTCTACCCACATAATCAACAACAACAAGAATATGAGTATACCCTTTTGAAGGAGGAAAAGGACCCATAAAGTCAAATCCCCAACAGTCAAAAGGTTCAATAACAAGAGAATAATTCATAGGAATTTCATTGTGTCTATAAATATTACCAACTCTTTGACATTCGTCACATGATAAAACAAACTTCCTTGCATCCTTGAAAATGGTAGGCCAATAAAATCCAGATTGTAAAACATTTTGTACAGTTCTATCTCCAGCATGATGTCCTCCATAAGCACGGCCATGACCTTTCCTCAATATCTCTTGTTGTTCATATTCTGGAACACATCTTCGCATAATACCATCTACTCCCTATTTATATAAATGTGGGTCATCCCAAAAGTAATGCCTCAAATCATAAAAGAATTTTCTTCTTTGCTAGACTGTAAAGGTTGGAGGCAAATACTTGTAAACAATAAAGTTAGCATAATCAGCATACCAAGGATTCTCATGTGGGCTTACCCTTATTGCAGCCAACTGTTCATTTGGAAAACTATCATTAACAGGCATAGGGTCAAAGGAAATGTTTTCCAAACGAGACAAATTATCAGCAACAGGATTTTCAGCGCCTTTCCTATCTACAATATGCATATCAAACTCTTGTAAAAGCAACACCCATCTAATAAGCCTCGGCTTAGCGTCTTTCTTTGTCATAAGGTACTTAATAGCAGCATGATCAGTATGAATAGTAACCTTTGAATCAACAATATAGGGTCTAAACTTATCACATGCAAAGATTACAGCTAAGAACTCCTTTTCAGTAGTAGCATTATTATTTTGAGCAGAATCTAGAGTATTGCTAGCATAATGAATAACTTTCAACTTTATATCAACACGTTGCCCAAGAACAACACCCATAGAAAAATCACTAGCATCACACATAATTTCAAAAGGTAAACTCCAGTCAGGTGGTTGAACAATAGGAGTGGTAGTCAAAGCTTTCTTCAAAGTTTCAAAAGCTACCTTACAATCATCATCAAAAACAAAAGGTACATCTTTTTGAAGAAGATTGGTAAGGGGCTTTGAAATTTTGGAGAAATATTTAATAAACCTCCTATAGAAACCAGCATGACCAAGCATACTGTGAATACCTTTTATATCCCTAGGGCAAGGCATCTTCTCAATTGCTTCAATTTTGGCTCTGTCTACTTCAATACTTCTTTCAGAAATTTTGTGTCCAAGAACAATTCCTTCATTAACCATGAAATGGCATTTCTCCCAATTAAAAACAAGGTTGGTTTCTTCACATCTCTGCAAAACTTTATCAAGGTTGTGCAAACAATTATCAAAATAAGTTCCATAGAGGGAGAAGTCGTCCATGAAAATCTCCACGATTTCTTTACAAAAACCATGAAAGATAGCAGACATACATCTTTGAAAGGTAACAGGAGCATTACATAAACCAAAAGGCATACGCCTATAAGCATAAGTTCCATAGGGACAAGTAAAGGTGGTTTTCTCTTGGTCTTGTGCTTCCACCGCAATTTGAGAGAACCCAGAATAACCATCAAGAAAACAAAAGTGGGTCTTTTTAGACAACCTTTCCAGCATTTGATCAATAAAGGGCAAAGGATAATGATCTTTCTTAGTAACTTTATTAACCTTTCTAAAATCAATGCACATCCTATACCCAACCACTACTCTTTGGGGTATAAGCTCATTATTTTCATTAGGCACAATAGTGATTCCCCCGTTCTTTGGGACACAATGAACAAGGCTAACCCATTGACTATCAGCAATAGGATAAATAATACCAGCATCAGGGAGTTTTAATACCTCATTTCTTACCACATCCTTCATCTTAGGATTTATATGACGTTGGTTCTCAACAACTAGTTTTGCATCAGGTTCTATATTAATAGCATGCTGACATATAGTAGGAGAAATCCCTTTTAAATCATCAAGAGTATATCCCATAGCTCCTCGGTGTTTCTTCAATATTTCCAATAACCTTTCCTCCTCCTTTCTTGAAAGTTTAGAACTAATAATAACATGATATACTTTATTATCATCTAGATAAGCATATTTAAGATCATCAGGTAGAGGTTTTAATTCGAAAACAGGGTCCCCTTTAGGTGGTAGTGTGGTACCCAAATCTTCCACATGTAGATTATGCTTAAGTAACTCAGGTTGACGAAGGAAAACCTCGTCAATCTCATTTCTTTCCTTCATGAATACCTTGCTTTCATGATCTTCCATAAACTGCTGCAAGGCATTGTTAGGAGCAAGAGAAATAGCAGAAAGTTGTTCAACCCTGAAATCCTCATTAGGCAGTTCGTTTTCATAATGAGTTCTAGAAAATTTGGAAAAATTAAACTCATAAGACTCTCCATCAAACTTAGTCAAAACTTTTTTCCTTCCTACAATCTATGATATCCCCACAAGTATTCAAGAAGGGTCTACCAAAGATAATAGGACAGGTTTTACTAGCTTTAGAACCAAGTACTAGAAAATCAGCAGGATATTGAATCTTACCACAAAGAACTTACACATCTCTTACAATGCCAATTGGACAGATTGTTTCTCTATTAGTAAGGTGAATAACCACATCAATGTCCTCAAGCTCACAAGGACCAATTTCATGCATAATCTCCCTGTAAGGCTCATAAGGAATAACACTAGAACTAGCACCAATATCACATAAACCATAATAGCAATGATCACCAATTCTAACCGAAAACACAGGGAGACTAGCTTTTCTAGCTTTTCTAGGATGAGAGACAATATTAGAAGCGTCCTCACAGAAGACAATGTGCTCATCCCCTATATTATTAGTGACAAGATCTTTCACAATAGCTACCACATGTACAATGTTTATTTGCTCATCAGGTTCCAAAGTTTTCTTTGCACTTTTGCTAACCACATTAGCTATGATAGAATGTTCATTTACCTTAGCAGGAAAAGGGATTTTCTCAACATGAGGTTTAGGCAAAATAGGATCAACAGTACAAACTTCAATGCTAGCAGGAACATGGGTAACAATGTCTTTATAAGGAGCATGGTACTTGTCCCACTCCCTTTTGGGAATTTCAATATAAGAGGCAAAGGCCTTAAAACATTTTGCAAGAACTTGAGAATCAAGACCATACTCAGTACTAATATCACGGAAGTCATCAGTTCCCATAAAGGATTTAATGCATTCATAATCATAGTTTATACCTGACTTTATTCCTTTGTCATTCTCCCATTCTTCAGTGTTCTCTTGAATACGGTCTAGGAGATCCCATTTAGCTTCTTCCTTCATACGTGTGAATGATCCAGCACAAGAAGCATCTAATAAATCTTTATCATGGAGCGAAAGCCTATCATACAAGTTACTGATAATAATATTGTTAGGTAGTTCATGAATAGGACATTTAAGCATTAGTAACTTCAATATCCCCCAAGCTTGAGCTGTACTCTGTCCATCACGAGGCCAAAAGTTATATATCATATTCTTATCCTTATGAATTGATACGTTGGAAACGTATCTATAATTTTTGATGTTTCATACTTGTTTAGTATCTACTTTGCTTTACTTGTCTACACTTTGAGGTGCTTTTCACATGTTTTTTGGTACTAACCTACTAACAAGTTGCAACAGTGCCAGATGCCTATTTTCTGCTGTTTTTGGTTTCAGAAAAGTTAGTAAAGAAATATTCTCGGAATTGGATGGGAGAAACGTCAAAGTCAATTACTTTCTGTGGGGAACAAGAAGTCCAGAGGGGAGCGAGAGGGGAGAGCCAGAGGGGCCACACCCCCAGGCGCGGCCATAGGTGGGCCCGTGCCTGGCTAGGGTGTGGGGCCCCTGGCCGCCGCCTCGGCCTTCCCCTTCGCCTATAAGAAGCCCCCGATGCAGAAACCCTACGCACCTGATCAAATATCCACGAAACCGTCTGTATCCGCCGCCACCATCGTCCCTAGATCGGGGGGATCTGAAGTTCTTCCCGGCACCTTGCCGGAGGGGAGATCATCCTGGAGGCCTTCTCTCCGGTATGATGTGTGAGTAGTTCCACCTTGGACTATGGGTCCATGTAGTAGCTAGATGGTTGTATCTCCTCATTTGTGCTTTCATGTATAGATCTTGTGAGCTCCGTTCATGATCAAGATCTAATCTATTTGTAATGATGCATGTTGTGTTTGCGGGGATCCGATGGATATTGAGATTATTATGTTGGTTTGATTAATGGTTTTGTCTTTATGATTCTATCATGTCTGTGTTGTTTGTGATCTTGCATGCTCTCCGTTGTTAGTAGCTATCTTGGCCAAGTAGTTGCTAGTGACTCCAAGAGGGGGTATTTATGCTCGATAGTGGGTTCATGCCTCTAGTTTCCAAGGGAAGTGACAGAAATCTCTTCGGTTGTAGATGTGTTGTTTCCACTAGGGAGAAAAAAAGGTCTCTTGTTCATGGAACATGTGGACTGTTTACCTTACACACTTTGCTTAAAACAGTTGTCTATTGCTTGCAACTTAATACTGGAGGGGGTTCGGATGATAACCTGAAGGTGGACTTCTAGTCATAGATGCAGTTGGATGGTGGTCTATGTATCTTGTTGTATTGCCCAATCGAATCTCATGGGATCTTTCTGATTAGTAATTGCATTGTTATGCCTTGCTCAGTTCCTGTCAATTGCCCTGCTGTAATTTGTTTACCCTTCATGCCATGTTGTTTATCTAAGGAGAGCACCTCTAGTGAACTATGGACCCCGATCCAATATTTACCAGTGATTCATCTTCCACTGTTACCTATTTACTTGCTGCAAACCATTACCTTCCACACCATATGTTTAATCCTTTGTTACAGCAAACCGGTGAGCTTGACAACCTCACTGATTCGTTGGGGCAAAGTCTTGAGTTTGTGTTGTGCGGGTCTCCGCGTTGCTTGCAACACCTGTGTGACGTTTCCTTCCTCCTACTGGTTCGACAACCTCGGTATCAACTGAAGGAAAACTTGCTGCTGTGTTCTTCATACCTTGCTCTTGGGGTTTCCAACGAAGCGCTCCTACACCAACTCCGCGCTGCATCAAGCTTTTCTGGTGCCGTTGCTGGGGAGGCTAAGGACATCTTCACTAGGGGAGTCCTTCACTTCCTTTCTCTTTACTTTGTTTTTAGTTTCCTTTGTTTCTTTTGTTTGGTTTTGTTTGCCTCTTTCAAAAAACCCAAAATAATAGTCTAGTTTGGTTTGCTTTCTTTATTCAAAAACACAAAAAAATTAGTTCCTGCTCTAGCTGCTGCTACTATTTTTGGCTTGCCCACCTTTGCCAAAATGAACTCTTCTGAGAACACCAAGTTGTGTGACTTCACTATCACCAACAACAATGATTTCCTAAGCACACCCATTGCTCCACTGCTTCTGATGCTACCTTTTATGAAATTAAGCCTGCTTTGTTGAATCTTGTGATGAGAGAGCAATTTTCTGGTGCTGGTTCTGATGATCCTGCTGCCCATCTTAATAGCTTTTTTGAACTTTGTGAGATGCAAAAGTATAAGGATGTAGATGGAGATATTATTAAGCTCAAGCTTTTTTCCTTTCTCCTTGAGAGGAAAAGCTAAAGAATGGTTGCTTTCTTTGCCTAAAAATAGTATTGATTCTTGGACTAAGTGCAAAGATGCTTTTATTGGAAAGTACTATCCTCCTGCTAAGATTATATCTATGAGAAGTGACATTATGAAATTTAAACAACTTGATAGTGAACATGTTGCTCCGGCTTGGGAAAGAATGAAGTCTTTGGTTAAGAATTGTCCCACTCATGGACTCACTGCTTGGATGATTATCCAAACTTTTTATGCAGGTTTGAACTACTATTCAAGGAACCTGCTGGATTCAGCTGTTGGAGATACTTTTATGGGCCTCACTTTGGGTGCTGCAACAAGGCTCGTTGATAATATGATGGTTAACTACTCTGAATGGCATGTTGAGAGAGCTCCACATGGTAAGAAGGTAAATTCTGTTGAGAAAACTTCCTCTTTGAGTGAAAAGATTGATGTTATTATGGCTATGCTTGTTAATGGGAAAGCTCCTCTACCTAATAGTGTTCCCTTAGCCTCCTTAGTTGCTCAAGAAGAGCAAGTTGATGTGAACTTCATTAGAAACAACAATTTCAACAACAATGCCTATAGGAATAATTTTGGTAGCAACAACAATTATAGGCCTTATCCTCCTAATAATGGCAATTCCTATGGAAGCCCTTACAATAATGCTAGAAGTGCCCCCTCTGAACTTGAAGTCATGCTTAAAGACTTTATTACCAAGCAAACCACTTTCAATAAGATTATAGAGGAAAAGCTTTTAACTATTGAGAAAATATATCGTCTTTGTCTGAAGCTCAGTCCTCCTTGATTAATAAAATGGCTGCTAAACCTGAAGCCATGGAAAATACCTTTGCTACTGTCATGCCATACAAGTTACAATTGATGAGAATGTTAGGCTATTAGCTCAACTTCATGATAGGTGGGAAAGGGAAGCTGAAATTGATAGAAACAATAGTGTGTGCACTATCACCACTAAACCACAAGTATTCCCTATTCCTCCTCCTACTATTCCTAAGCCTATTGAGCCTACTACTAGTGATGCTAAGTTTGACTTTGATATTGATGGTTGCAATATTTCTGAAGTGATTATGTTCTTGGAAAAGCTTTCTAGAAGCCCTGATGCTAGTGATATGCATGTTGCCTTTACCAAACACATTATAGATGCTCTTGTTAAGATTAAGGAAGAGAAGCTAAAACACAAAGCTTATATTCCTAGGAAAGTAGAAGATAGTTGGGAACCCATTATTAATATGCAAGTGAATGACTTTGATCTCAAAGCTTCATGTGATCTTGGTTCTAGTGTCTCTATTATGCCTAGGAATATTTATGAAATGCTTGATTTACCACCTTTGGAAGATTGTTATTTGGATGTCCCACTCAATGATAATGCTAAGAAGAAACTCATGGGGAGTATTAATGATGTTCTCATTATGGTTAATAATGCTTATGTCCCTGTGAATTTCTATGTTTTGGATGTTGAATACAATGTTTCTTGTCCTATTACTTTGGGAAGACCTTTTCTTAGAACAGTTAGTGTCATAATTGATATTAAAGAAGGCACCATTAAATATCATTTTTCATTCAAGAAAGGTATTGAACACTTCCCAATGAGAAGAGAGAAGTTTCTCTTTGCTCCCCCTTTGAAAGCAAGGTTTGATGTTGATGCTTCTTCATTTAAAAATACTTGATTCTTCTTGCTTCTTGTGCCTAACTTAAAGGCGTTAAAGAAAAGTACTTGTTGGGAGATAACCCAAGAGTTTCCTTGAGTCTTGAAAGTTATTACTTTAGTAATGACCTCTCCTTATCCTTTTTGTTTGCTTTTTGTGCCAATAATGACCTCTAATGAGAGGGAAGTAAGATTTGGGGAGTTGCTGTACCGAAATAGATCTCTGTCATCCACCAAAACCAATAGCGAGGAGGCTCTGTAACTCGGATGGAGCTCAAAATTTACGAATAAATCCACCAGTATGTTAGCTAACTCTCGTTAGTTCAACACTTTTTGATTTGAGCAACAGAGGATGTTCGAAAAAATCGGTTTCTACCTGTTGGTCTGTTTTGACAGATTTCTGCCATTATTTGCATTTGCTTCTTATTGATTCCTTTTTGAGTCTTTTTAGGTGAATTGAGCTTTTTGAAGGAGTTACTAAAGTAGCTTGTGCTTTTAGTGAAAAGCATTGCTGATCCAAAGCTTTGCCATAGGTCTAATATCTTTTGAATACACTAATATTGCTAATGAAGATTGTGTGAAGTTTTGTATGAAGGAAAAATTTCAGGTGTAAAGAGAGAATGATGCAATGAGATGAAGAATGGACAAAAGCTCAAGCTTGGGTATGTCACCATGGTGTCACCCCAAGAAATATCCAAGAGGTACAAACTTAAAAGCTTGGGGATGCCCAAGGCATCCCCTTCTTTATCAATAAAAAGCTCAGGTCTGTCTAGACACTTCGTTTTTATTGTTTCATGCGCAATTGTGTTGTTCTTGGAGTGTATTAGTTTTCCTTTGCTTTGCTTAGATTGTTAAGTTTGCTTGAAAAAAGTAGTTTGGACCCCCGTTCTCGCTATGTTGTTTTGCAAATAAGTTGCTTGGTGTTGGAAAGGAGTAGTAAGTTCTTGCTTGAAGTGCAAGAGGAGCTTGCATTGATTGTGACTTAGACTTTAGCATGAAATGCTAGGTGTTGTTTTGACCTTATGCTTAGTGATTATTGTTGTAGCATGTCTTGTCCCAAACAATTGGGATTTCTTAGTGTGCCTTGAAGAAATTATGCGTTGTTCTAGCATGCAAAAGCATAGTATTGTGGTATTCTCCTTTGATGGTTTGCTTGGGTTGACTTGGCACATGCTCAAACCATGTTATGACTATTACAAGTCACCATTAGCCTCTATGATCATTTAGTCCTTGACTTGTAGTACCACTCTTTGCTTTGATTAGTATGCTTTGTTGCACTGCATGATTATGGCCATTATTGCTCTCTTAGTTGGTTGCTCCCAGTCTTTTGCTAGACTCCACTTGTATGTGTAAGCTCTACTCATGCCTCCAACTCCCAAGAAACCAAGTTATTCCAAAGTGTCGACTATAAACTCCTATGCATGGTGTGTTACACCATTCCAAGTATATTCTTGTTTTCAGCTACCTTCCAATTAAAAACCATTTTGTTATGTGAAAACTTAGTGATTAAAGCCTTCACGAACTTGATGGCACACTTTATTATTTGCCCCTAATAAACTTTAACCATTGTGACAACTTTGTTGTATATGCTTGCACTTATAAGTTGGAATTAGCAGAACCGTGTTGTCACGGGGAACGTTTTCAACATTGCACTTGTACTTTGTACTCAGTTGATATCATGTTATTTTGTCTATGGATGTCACCGATGTGAAATAAAGAGGGAACTTGTAAGTCCATGGAGTTTGTATCTTATGTTAGAGAAACGCCTGGGCCGCTAGCCTAAGCCATGCCTAATCATGGTGGAAACTTGCAGCATCACCATAATGAGATATCTATGAAGCATCCTCAATAAAAAGCTATGCATATGGTAAATAAAAAGATTGCTGAGATGCTCATTGTCTGCTTGCCTTGTCATTTTGGTTATGGGAAAGCTCATGTACCATGTGCAAGGGGTACCCCGTTGGCGGTTCTCAATGATATGCAAATACTTACAATGACAAGAACTTACCTGGACCCAAAGTTGAGTATGCATGAAGTGTGGCCCTCGTATTCAAGGGACTTGAGATTGCCAACTTATACTTCGTCAAGCATATACTCCAGCTTTGCCACTTTAAACTTAACCACTTCAAGATGCTTATGATAGGGGCAATGAGGGCTGAAAGCTAACAAGTACCATAATTTTTGGAAGATCTTTTTGGAACTTGTAATCCCTGCTTCCTTTACAAAAAGGCCTTTCTTCCACCACTATTGAGTCTCCACCTTCTACCTTTAGGCACCATTAAGAGAACATAGTTGTCATTCTGTGTGCAGTGTTCCAAAGCTTATTAATTGATGCATATTGTGATATTACTTATTATTGTGCTATTTGTTTCTAGTCACCCTTGTGAACTTTGCAGGTGTCCCATGCATCTGTATTGCTACTCTACGAGGGACAAGCTGATTGCCACTATGCTATGTTTTCTGTATGTGAAACAAACAAATGTTTTTCAATGCATGTTATTCATGATCTTTGTTTGTAGCCTTTCATGTTGCATTCATAGTTACTATGTCCTATTGTTAGAACTCCATATTTCATGCACATGTTTAGAGTTCTTTGATCCCAGCTTTCAATTCTTGCAAATGGTTGGATCTTTATTGTGAGGGTGCATGTCACCTCAAAAATTATTCTGTTTATCACTTACCTACTCGAGGACGAGCAAGAATTAAGCTTGGGGATGTTGATACGTTGGAAATGTATCTATAATTTTTGATGCTCCATGCTTGTTTAGTATCTACTTTGCTTTACTTGTCTACACTTTGAGGTGCTTTTTACATGTTTTCTGGTACTAACCTACTAACAAGTTGCAACAGTGCCAGATGCCTGTTTTCTGCTGTTTTTGGTTTCAGAAAAGTTAGTAAAGAAATACTCTCGGAATTGGATGAGACAAACGTCAAAGTCAATTACTTTCCGTGGAGAACAAGCAGTCCAGAGGGGAGCCGGATGGGCGAGCCTGAGGGGCCAGCCCCCAAGGCGCGACCACATGTGGGCCCGTGCCTGGCTAGGGTGTGGGGCCCCTGGCCGCCGCCTCGGCCTTCCCCTTTGCTTATAAGAAGCCCCCGATGCAGAAACCCTAAGCACCTGATCAAATATCCACGAAACCATCTGTAGCCGCCGCCACCATCGTCCCTAGATCGGGGGGATCTGAAGTTCTTCCCGGCACCCTGCTGGAGGGGAGATCATCCCGGAGGCCTTCTCTCCGGTATGATGTGTGAGTAGTTCCACCTTGGACTATGGGTCCATGTAGTAGCTAGATGGTTGTATCTCCTCATTTGTGCTTTCATGTATAGATCTTGTGAGCTCCGTTCATGATCAAGATCTAATCTATTTGTAATCATGCATGTTGTGTTTGCAGGGATCCGATGGATATTGAGATTATTATGTTAGTTTGATTAATGGTTTTGTCTTTATGATTCTATCATGTCTGTGTTGTTTATGATCTTGCATGCTCTCCGTTGTTAGTAGCTATCTTGGCCAAATAGTTGCTAGTGACTCCAAGAGGGGGTATTTATGCTCGATAGTAGGTTCATGCCTCTAGTTTCCAAGGGAAGTGACAGAAATCTTTTCGGTTGTAGATGTGTTGTTTCCACTAGGGAGAAAACAAAGGTCTCTTGTTCATGGAACATGTGGACTGTTTACCTTACACACTTTGGTTAAAGCAGTTGTGTGTTGCTTGCAACTTAATACTGGAGGGGGTTCGGATGATAACCTGAAGGTGGACTTCTAGTCATAGATGCAGTTGGATGGCGGTCTATGTATCTTGTTGTATTGCCCAATCGAATCTCATGGGATCTTTCTGACTAGTAATTGCATTGTTATGCCTTGCTCAGTTCCTGTCAATTGCCCTGCTTTAATTTGTTTACCCTTCATGCCATGTTGTTTATCTAAGGAGAGCACCTCTATTGAACTATGGACTCCGGTCCAATCTTTACCATTGATTCATCTTCCATTGTTACCTGTTTACTTGCTGCAAACCATTACCTTCCACACCATACGTTTAATCCTTTGTTACAGCAAACCGGTGAGCTTGACAACCTCACTGATTCGTGGGGGCAAAGTATTGAGTTTGTGTTGTGCAGGTCTCCGTGTTGCTTGCAACACCTGTGTGACGTTTCCTTCCTCCTACTGGTTCGATAACCTCGGTCTCAACTGAGGGAAAACTTGCTGATGTGCTCTTCATACCTTGCTCTTGGGGTTTCCAACGAAGCGCTCCTACACCAACTCAGCGCTGCATCATGAATCTCACTGGGAGGACGGAATTTAGAATAAAAGAAAAGGTACTATTTCCGCCCATTCCATGGATTGTCCATTCTTTAGCAGCTTATACCATTCTTCAGCTCTTCCTTTCAATGATATAGAGAGTAACTTCTTCTTCACCTGTTCAGTTGTGATACCTGCACACTTAAACAACCCGCATAATTCCTGAATAAAAAGCAAATGATCACCAGGATGGACAATTTCATCCCCTAAATAATAATTATCCATAACACGATCAACAATACGTGTAGGTATCTTAAAAGGATCTATCTCAACAGGTGGTGGTTCATCTACTACTCTAACAGTGGTAGTAGTTCTCCCAAACAGAAAACCAAGTGGGTTATCTATATTGGAAACAAAGTAACAAACAGAAATAAAAACAATACTCACAGTAGAAGTTTCCTTTACCAGTTCCACTCTTCAATAGCGCTTCACTCCCCGGAAACGGCGCCAGAAAATAGTCTTGATGACCCACAAGTATAGGGGGTGTATCGTATTACTTTCGATAAATAGGAGCGTCGATCCCAATGAGGAGCAGAAGGTGTTGACTAGTGGTATGGAGCAGGAAACCTCTATAAATACTTAGCAAACGGATTTTTAGAGGTTTTCTGATAAAGCAAGGAAATAAAGTGCAAGTAAATAAAGCATCAAGCAATTGCAGCAAGTGGCCCAATCCTTTCTTAGCAAAGGACAAGCCGGTGGAAATAATAATGAGGACCAAACGTTCTCGAGGACACATGAGAATTCTGTCAAGTGCTTTCGCTTCATATAGCTGAGTAGTCTTCTTTGGTTTTATAAGTGTTGTGTGGGTGAACCTGTGCTAATGTACCGACCTTACTTGGACTAATACATACTTGTGATTAAACCTCTTGCAAGCATCCACAACTATAAGAAAGCAATTAAGATATAAACCTAACCACAACCTTAAACTCTGAGATCCTACACTCCCTTGTGCAATGGTTTCCTAACGGGGGTTCAGGTTTCTGTCACTCCGGCAACCCCACAATTAGTAGCCAAATACACAATGCATTCCCCTAGGCCTATAAATGGTGAAGTATCATGTAGTCGACGTTCACATGACACCACTAGAATAATAGCACCACAACTTAAATACTAAACCATTGAATAATATCTATAAATCCACTACTAACAACATGACTTCTCCCGTGTCCTCAAGAACTAAACGAACTACTCACGAGACATCATTTGGATCAAGACGAGAGATGATATGGTGATGAATAACAATCTGAACATAAATAATAATCCAAAGGTTCCACTCACAAGCATCAACTAAAATAGTAATCAACACCGGGAAAGTTTTCCCTAAGAACTATGCAAGATTCAACATAATTGTTACAGCGGGATGGAGTGATGATGATGGTGCTGGTGGAGATGATGGTGTGGATGATGATGATGATGATCCCAATGAAGTCTAGCTTGATGATGGTGTTGATGACGACGATCTCCCCTCTCCGGGAAGGAATTTCCCCGGCAGAAATCTCTCTGCCGGAGAGCTCTTTCTCTCTCGGTGTTTTCCGCCCGCAAAGGCGGCGGAATCTTTCTCTCGGACGCCCCCCCCCCCCCCCGTGTATTAGGGTTTCGAGGAGAAGATATAGACGAGAGGGCAGAACCAGAGGTGGGCTACACCCCCTGTAGGCGCGACCTAGGGGTGGCCCGCGCCTGGGGGTGTGGGCCCCCTGTGGCCCATCTCTGCCTCTCCTTCTGGCATTCTTCGTCTTTTGGGAAAATAATATTTTCCGTAGTTTTTCTGGTATTTTTCTGATCTTCGCGAAATTGCATCAAAACACCACTTTTTCCATCAGAATCCTGACTCCGGCAATTCATCCTCCAAGAATCATCCAACATGCAAAAACAGATGAAAAGACATAAGTAACACCTCTTAATATAAAATATATCAATGAATAGAGGCAAATTATAATATAGAATGGTGATGCAAATTGGACGTATCACACTGTCGGTCAAAGGAGCCTGGTTGCCGCAAGTCTTCATTGTCATCGACGAGGACTAGATCGCCGACCGCCACCGCAATTGTAAGAGGACTAGGTCCTCATTATCTACAAATGTTTCTTTTTTTAGTTGAACAACATCCCTTTTGTAATACATAATGTAAATTATATTTCCATCATATTTTTATTTATTTATTATTTTGTGCATAATTTTTTTGCGGGCGACCGTTGGGTGAATTGGATCTCTTGTGTTTGGCCGGTAGCCCTGGACCCATAGTTGTCAGGGTGACATGGCCGTGAGATCACATATTTGTAGAAATAATTTTTTAAGGTCGTGTGATTTTGTTAGTATAATTTTTCCAATTAGTCCCTAAAATTCTCACTCCTTCCCTTTTATATACCATCCATTTGATCACTCGAAATAGTGTGATATGGCATCGTAATCAGTGCCTCGTCAGCCTAACATGTTGTACTGATCTATCAGAGCAGAGATCAAATGCTAATGTACTATTTCAACAGTTTTGGTGTTTAAATAAATGGGATGGGATTCGACATGAAAGTGAATAATTAAATCTGTTGTAACTTACGATAGAGGGACATCTGTAATTCAAAATAGATTGTACTCATTTTGTTATTCTTCTCTGGCTTCTCAATGTTTCTATTTACTGGTCTTAAAACTGTTCCATTTAGGGTCCATCACCAGCAGGCGAAAGCACATACTCTTTGTAGTCAGGCTATACTCCGAGGAAAGAATAAGAAACAATAAAAGATCTTTAAGAAGGCTAATCATGCTGGTGAAAAGGTGACATATTTCGTTTAAAAAATAAAGTGCGCTAACAGTTCTTTTCAGAGAAAAGCCCATGCTGCCACCTATGGAACTTCATGTCGATATCACCTTCAAGTCTGTATTGAAGCCTGCCTTGCTAGTCACTGTGAACATTGGCAGCACTACCCCTCAAATTATCATGTTAGGTCTCAAATTAGGCCAACCTGGTGCATGCATCTTCACCGTCAACTCATGCAGTTATGCTGGTAAACTGGGCAACCGGGGGACTACGGTGACAGTGATCTAGCATAAGACTGGGCTTTCCAATATTCCAAATGAAATATGAACACTGATAATGCAACAAACCCCCATGAAGTTTCAAGAAAATTTAGGAGTGAAGGTGAAGGATAAAATATCAGTCAAACCACCTGATGCAAAGTTTAACAAATTCCTGCCATGAGATCATGCTGGATTCCCTCTCTTCCCTCCTTTGACTGGTAAACTGCTAATTTAACATCTATCGTCCATGGCCATTAATTTGAGCACCGGCCTCCCCTCCCCTTTAGGTTTGACTAGAACTGTAACTAACTGAATCTTCTCATAGAAAATCACTTTAACTTACAGTTAACCGTTATGATCGATCTCACTCACATAATATCCATCTTCTCCTAAACGTTTCCCAATGATGGTTTTTTCTTTTCTTAAGTATATCTTGCACCTGAGGTCTACTCTTACCTGGGTCTATCTCACTCTTCTTGGTCCCCTCCCCAAAATCTAATCTACTTTTCTCAAGAACCGAATGCATCGTTACACCTAAAGCTTGCAATATGATAAGCTTAGATTCAGATGGGAGGAGGTCGTGGCAATGATGAAACCAAACAGACACAAAGTACAAGCTTTTCTGTTTATTATGGTAGGCTGCAACTTTCAGTCTGTCACACTATGGACCTCGACACATGGTGTCCATTGTTATGATCAGGAATCTGTCCATTGTTATAAGGGTATGCCTTGTACTACTAGCTTTCTTCTCATTTCCACATTTGCCCCTCTATTTTAATTTCCCTTTTTATTTCAAGTTTTTGGATATCAGCTGTATATGTAGTACATTTATGAGTAATGTTAGGTCCATATTGCAGGCCTTGGTGAGATCTAGGATTGGTTCTTGCATTCATGCTGATTGGCTCACTAGTCCCAAGATATCTTGTGATCTTCCCTACACAAGCATCAAACTCTCTAGATCCATGAGCATATTTTTCAGATAAGCTCTGAACAAGCCTAGCTAGTTCACATCAATCATCCAGGCAGGACCGCAGGAGCCCACAAAGCCAGCAAACGAGGGCGTCCTATGAGGGAGAAAGCAGGGACCGGGATACTGTGCTGATCATCACTTCGGTGGTTCTGCATCCACAGAGGGCGTGTCCATGTTGAGCATGGCAGCCATGCCCTACCCACTTTGCAGTGTCCAGCTCCAGCCATCCATGGCTCATCAATCAGATTTGTCCTCCAAAAGGAAGACTGATCTGAGCAGGTTAACCATACACTGTCATGTCATGTTATAGTACAGTGTGTGGCCAAGTGACAGGACCTTGGCATGCACCGATTGGTAGCCTTAAAAGTCAAAGTGGGATTTGGATCCCTCTCCCTGTCAGTTTGTTCATTGGCATTGTGCTTGTGCATGCTCTCTGCTTTGGCCTGGAGCATCACTGATTAGTTCTTTCATCGTCTACTGGATCTCTTGCTAGTTGTTGCAGTCAGATGTAAGGTTAGGATCAGTGTGCTTGTGATTTTGCCAATTGAGATGTTTGTGTTTTTTTTTTCTGAATGTTGGTACCAACTATAACTTGCTCACATGCTCATATGCCTGCTGCATGGAAATCAAAAAGAGAAGAATCAACTGACCACCATGCCCATGACTTGGCAAGTTGGCATGTGCATATTATACTGTTCCTCCCTAATCAAGGTTCATGCATGCATATAAAAGAAGCATGCACTGAATTACTCTAGTAAGATGTGACTGAAATGTTCGATCGGTTATGTGTTTGTAGTATCTCCTTGTTACTTATTAGTACATACAAAGATGCATGGATGGCAGTTAGTTTGTGCTAGCATAATTCGTCACTGAATCAGCATACCTACTGATCTCTTGTCACTCTAGTAATAGTCTAATACAGCTTCTGTCACACTCACTGTCATCATGTTTACATGTTGCAATAATATTGTGATGTAGATGCCACATGGCATGGCATCTAGCTAGTGACATCAAGAAAGATCTAACACCAAATCTTCAATCTTGCATGATCTTCCTTCTTTTGCAAGATGTGTCATCTGGTGTTATTTCACTACTACTCCCCATCAGAGTCTGGACAAGCGCACAGACTGTGCATGCATGTTCATGCATCCGTGGATCTTTCCAAGACTCCAGCGAGAACAGTGCCCAGATTGGATTTTGCTGAGGTTTCTTGAAGCAATCAGTCTGGATTTGATCGTCGTTCCCAAAGAAAATTTTGATCTAGAATCTAGGTGTGTGCATGCATGTGTGGCTGCATTTCCTCTTGGCCCTACCCCTACTACATGGAGAGCTAGTTGAACATCCATCATGTCGCACATCGAACCTGTTCCTTTTCTTATCTCGTTGCTAACCAATCCACATGCATTGTAGATTCTACAAAATATTTAATCCGTTTCATGTAAATCCCAACTGGGGTAATAATGTTGGACGATTCCAAATACTCTTTTCATCCGAAATTAACTGATTTATATTTGTCTAACTAGACGCGTTTTTACATGTAGATACATTAAATAAAGAAAATGAATCAGAGGGAGTATATTACTCTATCTTTTTTTTTCTCATGAACAAGCAACTAGTGTATCTCTTGTCTGATGTCGTGAGAGAGATGAATACAAGAGTTTTGAGACATTTCAGAATAGAGTTGTGCATATGTTTTTTTTAGCGGAGGACAACATTGATATTACACATCTCATATCTTATCTTATCTTATCTTACCACTATATAGTATATCAATAACCTTAAATATTGACAGTTCAATTAAGTCTCGCAAATCCTAATATTTTCAACTGTTGGATTTTTTTTCCATTCTAGCATTTAGAAGATTCTATTGATAGTCTTTAACACAATGAACTATGCACAAACATCAAAACACACTTCTCCATCATTTTAGAATCTGCTCCATCGTTTCTTTACACCATGTTATCAAAATTTTCAAGTGTTAGGTAGCTAGTAAATGTTGAGTTCTACATCATACAAAGTACAATAACAAAATATACACCCATACTTTATAGTTATCGATCAGATTTATATTTTTTGAGCTTGACCTACTCCCTCCGACCCATATTAGTTGACTTAGATTCGTCTAAATATGAATGTATCGTATCTAGTCAAGTTTTAGTGCTAGATACACCCGTATCTAGACAAATTTGAGTAACTAATATGGGTCAAATGGAGTATTATAATTTTATATTATGATGATATGTCATACGTCTATTATCTGAGTCTCACCGTGCAGGACACATACAACTTACTAGTAACACAAGTTTCCATAAGCCCAAAAGAAGTGTCCATCAGTTTTTAGGAGCTTCTCTTCACCACAGCTTATCCCCACGAAAACTCATAAGCTTGCTTCTCCACAAGAAGGAGCCCAAAAGAAGTGTCCCATATTGTACTACAATGGATACAGAAGTAAAGATCAAAGTGATGGCCTCTTACGTGTGATCCACTCTAAAACGGTAGTACTCCCTCCATCCCAATTAAAATAGATATATGTATTTTCTCTAAATTTAAAATATATCTATATGCTAAATGAGGTGTGCTTTGGTGTCCCTCCTCAAACGTAAGTTTGCATGGGCTAGTTTATTTTTGACCCGTCGAAACCTATATCCAGGCTATGTATACCTTCGTATAGGTATACTCGGTCGAGCTAGGTATACTCCACGTTTTCACTGATTGATCTCACCTTCCGTTATCGTGATCTATGTCTTTGCATGCCATGTTTAGAAAATTTATTGCTGCAGCTATATACCTCCCGATTTTCGCCTCCCACGAACACGTCAGTATACATGTATGGTGAGTATATGTCTAAGAGGACCATACGAGTTTCGGGTGGGTCCCTATGGTCTTCGAAACAAATCGGTATCGAGTTTTTGTTGTCAAAGTTTGAAAACAAGGGGAAACACCAAAACAAAAGTGATGCTAAATAATGTCTACACTGGTGGAAAAAGGGCTTGCAGTCCCGGGCCGCAACTGGCTTTAGTCCCGGTGTTGGGCTCGGGACTGCGAAAACGGGACTAGAGGCCCTCCTCTAGTCCCGGCTCGCTACAACCCGCGACTGATAACAGCCACGTGGCTGTTTCAGCGCCGCGGGGGACGGAAACCCTCTAGTCCCGGGCGGTAACATCACGCGGGACTATAAGGTTTCCTGCCGCGGCAGAGAATTGTGTGTTTCTCTGCCGCGGCAGATATTGTGTATTTCCTTTTTGAAGGAAATATGCCCTAGAGGCAATCATAGAGATGATTATATTTCTTATGTATCCATAAGTTATTGTAATGTTCCTTGAATATCCATATCAGGCAACTTGTATTGATTGGCAATTATATGAATTGTTTGTGAAACTCTTTACTTGTATGGTTATTTAGTAGTTGTCCCTAGTTGGAGTTCATGTGAAGACACACGTGAATATTAGACTAGCATATCGATTGGTTGATGACTATGTTTTACGAGTCATAGACATGGAGATGTCAAACTAATGATGTGGACACATGTTATAAATATGGGGTTGGACTGACCCAACTTGAGACTGGCAATTAGTTGCATCTCTCTCTCTACACATCGTTTACGTTTGTCCTTAGACCTGAGATTGTCGCATGTACTTGAGATGTGGATCGACCTACTTTGGGGCTATCAACCACTACTCCGTAACTGGGTAATCATAAAGGTAGTTTTCGGGTTTGTCCTGAAGCATGCTGCAAGGCATGGTCAATCAAGATGGGATTTGCCCCTCTCTACTTGAGAGAGATATCTTTGGGCCCCTCGACTGATCGGATCCAGAAATGCATGGTCATGCTACATATGGTTAAAAGTTAACCTAGTAAAGGGATTCCGAATCACAGTATCGAGAAAGATAGGTCAGCTTGGAGCTAGACCAAATATCGTGAAGCAAAGGGAAAGACATGTACTAAATCTTGTGATGGTTCGTCCGATATGATTTTTGTATGCGTTTAGGAGTTGGCACGTATTGCTAGAGGCCGCTACCAACTATTGACAGAATAAGTGTATTCGTGTCATGTATATACGCATATGAACCTATAGGGTCACACACTTAAGGGGCTGGAAGCCTAATGAGGATTGGATCCGAATTAGACCAGGCTTAGGCTACTAATGGGCTGCTAATGTAGAAGCCCACTAGGGACGCCTATATAAGAGAGGGTGGGGCGAGATGACCAGGGTTAGACCTTAGACCATTCCACCCAGCCGCCACTCCTCACGCCTGTGTTGCACGCGCGGACCTAGCAGTCCGGCGTCTGACGCTTCCACCCTGTACGTGTGGATACCTCGGAGGCGCTGCATTTGTAGCGTTTGGACGAGCCGCGCAAGGGGAGCTGCTCGTGGGACGAGAACGAGGAGTCGTAGATCGTCTGCACTGCCTCGACGCGCTTCATCGATTCCGCAACTGCGCGTCTAGTGGTAATCCCGTGATCTATGACAACAGTAATCCTAGTATACGCGGTAGAATTTTTTTTGATTTGCGCTAGTGTAGCCTACCCGTATCCCTTCACTTTTTTTTGCCATTTCGTTCCTTTTTTGTTTTGTGTTTCACTATAATTTCAAACATATATTTAAGTACAGATATTCTACGCTACTGCATACACAGTACACGTTGATGCATCTATATAATTAATCGATCCCTTGTAAGCATACATTGATGATATATATATCAAAAGGAAGAAATGTTTTGAAATTACATGGTCATTGATGAATATATATATCATATCAGCTACATGGAGATCACTAAGGCAAATCGAGTTCCACGTCATCCGCATAATGCTCTCCATGTACATCAAGGACTTCCTTCATCATAAATCCCGCCAGCTCCTCTTGAATTGCTCTTACGTGCTGGTTTGGCTCTAGTTTCTCCCGCAAATCATAAATATAATGTGAGTCAACTTTCCGCTCACTGGTCAACTCGCGGATGTACTCGCAGACATAGTATCCACATAAATGAGTTCCCGGTGGCTGTTGTAAACTCTTCACCATTTTATAAGTTAATTCCTCTTTGAATGGACCTGGTATTTTCTGTCTGAACCGTGTCCAACACCTGCTCGGCAAAGAAAATGAACAAAGAAGTTATTAGTTACTTGATATCAGGAAATGAATGAAAGAGGACGATATAATGCGATAATGATTAAAATTACTTATGGTGCATTGCTTTCATGTCGCTCCACTGCTCTTGGTCCCAACTTAATGAGTCGTGGACTTCAACTAGGGAGTTGTCAACTTGAATGTTTAGCAAGATCTAGTGAAATCTGCGGATGTTTACATAAGCATACATGCATAGCTCATCCAGTAAGCAAAATAAAATGTGTACAAGATATAAACACTCACTTGAAGTTGTAAGGAAATAGTATTTCCTTAACAAAATTATTCTCGGTTAAGAACCTGCACAGGTCTTCCTCCACGTCCTTGGGGTGATTCTTTAATATATATTCATTAACGATATATGGGTCAATGAACCCAACGTCGTATCTTCTAGCTCTTTTGCATTCAAGCATCTTCATTCTGCAGAATATAATATCATCATACAAAAAGATATATAGTTAGGATAATATATTAAATGCAATGAACGAGCTGAGCTACAAACTTAATTATAGAAATAAATCACTTACAAACAGTAGCAACCAATGATAGATTTGTCGAGGGCGCGCTGGTGTATAACTGAAACAGTTTGGTCATTTGAACCTATATCGAGTATGGTTTGAAGTGATGCTCCTTTCTAACGTCCACCGGAAACCAATCTTTCTGATGCTTTTTTTCTGCTTGCGACATGTACCATTCGTGCAGATTTCGCATATGTGTGGATAGACGCGCGAGCTCCTCATTACTGACTAGAGGCTCCCCTTGGACATACTGCCGTACTATCTGACCCACTGGCGTATCTTCATAGCCTAAATATTGACCAAGAGACATATTTGCTTCGGTAGCAAGTGCTTTGGCCTGCAATACAGTGATTCCCATAAGTGCAGCATTATTACGGGCTCTGGGGTCCATTATTTGCATGTACATATCCATTTCAGCTTTGAAGGCCTTGTCGAGGTCTAAAATGATTTTGAGCGGGGCGACCGGTTGATTCTTCCGTGCTCCGAGCTGGACAACTTGCTTCCTGCGTTTTGCACTTGTGATTTTTTTCTTCTGTGCTTGCTTAATAATCTCCCGGTCATAGTCTGATTCCAGATTCATCGATATCTGGGATGGTTGCTTAAGAAAGGACTTAGCCCACTTTTTGGTTTTTTTATCATATACCGGCTTTGGCTCAGGCTTTTTGGGTACAAAATGCGCCTTAACTTGGGCAGCCACATCCGCGTTTGTTTCCTCATCGGTCTTACCATAAGGTCTCTTTGGAAGAGCCGGCGGGATGTCGACTATCTTCACTGTTTGACCTTTCTTCGATGTGGGGCACGGGGGACCGTCGAACTTCCGTTTCTTCAACGAGGTAGTAGTATTGCACGGAGGCGGAGGGGGAGATCGAGTATTGCGCGGAGGCGGAGATCGAGTTGATGTACTCCTGCTGCGGCGATCGTCAGCGGGGTAGGGTGGACTTGGAGGTTGGCGATAGTCGGGTTGGGGTGGACTTGGAGGTTGACGATATTCGATGCGGGGTGGACTTGGATTCCTCGGAGTCGGTGGCCTTGGCGCCGAGCCTGGAAACTTGATGTACTTCTTATTCCATAGAATGATGTTGCGCTTGACATCTCCTAGTTTCGTAAGGCCTTCAGGCGTAGCGATTTCAATCTCTAGGTCCGCAAAATCCTCCACTATGTCATCCACCATGACACGAGCATAGCCTGGTGGAATCAGAAGTGAATGGTGGAGTGCTCCAGGTAGACAAGGTAAAGCAGTGTCGATCGCCACCTTGAAGGACAGGTTGTTCATTGGCTAATGTAGCTCACATTGTGCCATCTCTCTGACATCATCCACGGGGTAGTGAGCAGCCGGTGCATCATCCAGCAGTGCTTGATCATCAGCCCGGACCTCCGTGGAATCCACGCTGCTTCTCCGCTGGCTAAGATCCAATGCAGGATCATCAGCCCGCGGGTGAGTTGACGATGGCGGCCTTTGGCTAATTTCATGCATGAGGTTCTTCAGATCAGCTAGGTCCTGCTCTACCCTGGAGATCCGGTCTGCCTCCCGGTCCTTCTTTCTCTGACGACTTCTGTAACTGACATCGTATTGAGGAAACCCTTTCTTCCACGAGACACCGACGCCTTTGCCTCGTGTTCGTCCTTCCTTTTCATGATTCCCTAGGGCGCGTGTCAGCTCGTCGTTCTCTCTCTCGGTAAGGAACAATCCCAATTGAGCATCGTTCATTGCTTGAATAAGGTCTTGGGAGGGTTTTAGAATTTTATCATGAAATAATGTCTTCCCTGTTTCTGGGTCCAAGGATCCCCCGTGCCCATACCACCCGTTCTTTGACCTCTCGGGCCATCCATCTGTACCAGGAGTGACGCCTCTAGCCCTCATGTTCTTCTCCATAGTTTCCCACTTAGGGACGACACTCTTGTAGCCACCTGTCCCCATTTTATGATGGTATTTCTTTTGGGCAGCATTTAACGCGTTCTTTGCCGACTTTGCCTTTGCTTTATCAGATTGCTTGTACTGTACAAAATCGGGCCACTGTTCTCACAACTTCTTGTTTACTCCTTTGAAGTCTGGAGTTTTCTTTTTCGTGACATATTTCGCGTATAAACTTTTCTTGTGGTTCTGGTACATTTCAGCCATCTTGTTCAGAGCCCACTCCTTCACTTCCGCTCTATTTTCAAGCCCACCCGGCCTTGGGGTAATACCATCTACCTCAAATTCCTCATACTCTGGAGGTAGTATGAAATGCGCTATGAGCTTCTGCCAAAGGTCATCTTTGGCATCATCGGTGACATAGCTATTGGATTCTTCACCGGGTTTCTTTGACTGATTCCATTCTTGGATGTGATCGGCAGGTTGTCCATAACAAGCACCCCGCATTGATTTATAAACATCCTCCGGTGCTTTTCTGGAGAAATCGGTTCACCATCATCATCTATTTCTTCGATGGTGAACCTCTGATTACCATCCAACTTTTTGTTCGGACCTCATTTCGTTCGAGCCGTCGATTGCTTCGATCCGGTGGGCTAAAAGAAGAAGAGAGGGTGATTAATATATATCTAGATAAGTTAATGAATAGAGGTAACACGAGACTTTATATATATATATGTACCTCGCTGGATCCTGTCGAGGGGACATCATTATTGTTGTTATTTGTTTGCCCTTCGTCCATCCGGTCTTCCCCTTGGTACATTAGGTTTTCCTCTAGTCCATCACCGGATGGATTCAGATATGAGGATATCTCTTCCTCGAGCAAAATATCTTTACCGGTATTAATATTAAGAGGAATTTCACCTCTTATCATGCCCTGAAGAAAACCTTCACCAATGCGACCAGGATATTTGGATGGCTCCATGACTTAATTAACTATAACAAAAAGAGAGTTAAACAGGTTAGAAAAAACAATAACCCTAATAATTAAAATAAAAAAACAATAACCCTAATAACACAAATTAATAACCCTAATAATTATATAATTAATAACCCTAATAACACTAATTAATAACCCTAATAACACTAATTAATAATCCTAAAAAACAACTAAAAACAATTATATAAACAATTATATATTCCTAAAAACAACTAAAAACAATTAATATTCCTAATAAACCTAATAAACCTAATAAACAATTATATATTCCTAAAAAACAATTATATATTCCTAAAAAAATAACTAAAAACAATTATATATTCCTAAAAAATTATATAAACAATTATATATTCCTAAAAACAACTATATAAACAATTATATATTCCAAAAAAACAATTATATAAACAATTCCTAAAAACAATTATATAAACAAATATATATTCCTAAAAAAAGAAACTAGAAACAATTATATATTCCTAAAAAAGAAACTAAAAATAGAAACTAAAAATGCTAAGATCGATCGACGCGCGTCGAGGCGGCGGCGGGACGGCGAGGCGGCGGCACGGGTTGCGGGGCGGCGGCACGTACGGCACGGCGGCACGGCGAGGCGCGCGGCAGCACGGTGCGGGGCGGCGGCACGTCGCGTGGCAACACGGCGGGGCGGCCAGAGACGAGGGCGGCGACGCGGTGGAATCCGGTAGCACCTGCCATGCGTCGATTGAGCTCACCGTCGTGTGTTCGTCTCCTCGTCGATTTCGCAAAGTGCTGAGTGGGGGAGGCCAGGGGTGGGCGCAGTTTACTTATACCACCACCCCTTTAGTCCCGGGCTAAGCCACGACCCGGGACTCGAGGGTCATTAGTCTCGGGCCCCTTTAGTCGCTGGTTAAGCCACGGCCCGGGACTAATGCGTTGTTTCAGCCGCTTGGTTATCGCGCGCGCATGCACCCTCTAGTCCCGGGTCCAGCCACGACCAGCGACTAGTTTACTTTTTGTAAATTTTATTTTTTTAATTCAAATCAAATATAAAACTTTAGAAAATCATATCTTTTATTGTAAAAATCCAAATAAAATAAATAATATGTCTATTATTATCAGAAAAATATAAAGAATCTTAATATAATATCTATTTATCTGTTTGCATTATTTATAAATTATTTCATTTGTAAATTTCTTTTTTAATTCAAATAAAATATAAAACTTTGGGAAATCATATATTTTTGTAAAAATCCAAATAAAACAAATAATATGTCTTTTATTATCAGAAAAATATAAAGAATCTTAATATAATATCCATTTATCTATTTGCATCATTTATAAATTATTTCATGTGTAAATTTCTTTTTTTAATTCAAATCAAATATAAAACTTTGGAAAATCATATCTTTTATTGTAAAAATCCAAATAAAATAAATAATATGTCTATTATTATCAAAAAATATAAAGAATCTTAATATAATATCCATTTAGTTCCGGTTATAGTCACAAACTAGGACTAAAGATATTTCCCGCCATTTTCCACCGCTTCCCGCCAAGTTTTCCCGCCCTTTCCTTTTTACGATAGCTTTTAGTCCCAGTTGTAGTCACTAACCGGGACTAAAAATATTTTCCGCCATTTCCCAAAGCTTCACGCCAAGTTTTCCCGCCCTTTACCTCTATATCTAGGGCGATCGCGCCATGGCTATCCACACATCCACACCTTCGTCTCTTAGAACAATGGACAATGCCTACTGGGCCATTCTGACCGTCGAGGAGACCAAGGCGCTGCACGCCTCCAACTACCCTTGTTCGCCGAGCTACCGGTCGCCCGCCGGCTGGATGCTAAGCGCTGGAGGGGTTCCTGTCCCTCTTGTCCCTCAAGGTTCCGCACGCCAGGTGGCCATCACGAACCACTTCTACCACGAGCTCACGCCTGGAATGCCTTATTCGCTAATAGGCAGGAAAGCGAGCTCGCTAGGTACGAGGGTGATGGCCCGCCCCCGGTGAACCACAACGAAGCCGGCTGTCGTCTATGGTGGGCGAACCGTACTATCATCAGAGTGATGCGCTACATCGTCGTGGGAGACCATCCTCGCCTGCGGTGCCCACAAGTCTACCCGCCATAGAGCCACAAGAAGGCCCCACCCCCGCCCGGCGGTAGCGACATCATCTTCCAGGATACCCCTCCCCCGCTCGCCCTGAATCCGAGGCTGGAATGGCCCCTGGTATATGCCATGGCTGGGCTAAGGATCAACGGAGTGGCAGGTGACGATGACGATGATGATAACGATGACGAAGAAGACCCTGAAGCTGCGTACTATAGGACTAGGCATGATTATGACTAAAAGGGGCGGCTTTAGTCCAGAGTGTTAGCTAGTCCTGTTTTGTCCCGGTTTTTAATATTAATAAATGTCTTGAGTGTTACCTAAATATGAAGATGTTGTATTTAGAGGAAAAGGCCTATAAATAGAGCAGGCTGGATCGAGCATCCTATAAATAGAGGGAAATGCCTATAAAGAGAGGGTTCATCTTTAGTCCCGGTTGGAGAAACCAACCGCGACTGAAGGGATTGCGGCAGACTAGGCCAGGCAGCACTAATAATAGGGGTGAGTGTCGACATTATGTCGTGCGGCTTGTACCTTGTCCCAGATGGTGTCACCAACCGGGACTAAAGATGAACCTTTAGTCCCGGTTGGAGACACCAACCGGGACAAAACATGAGTCAGCACTAATAATAGGGGTGAGTGTCGACATTATGTCATGAGTGTCGACATTATGCCGAGCTGCTTGTACTATAAATAGCATCCTTGTGAGTCCAGTCCTCCAGCCAGTTTGAGGCATCTCCAAGATGGTTTTCAAGAGCAGGGACACCACTACGGCCAGTTTCAGGGAGATTCCGCCGGAGCCCAGTCCTCCGGCATCTCCAAGAAACTGGTCATAGAAGCACTCCCTAATATGTGAAATTAGTTAGCTCCTAGGCGTATTGATCTAGTTAGAGAATTTACAAGCTGCAAGATGGTTTTCGAGAGCAGGGACACCACTACGGCCAGTTTCAGGGAGATGCCGCCGGAGCCCAGTCCTCCGGCATCTCCAAGAAACTGGTCATAGAGGCACTCCCTAATATGTGACCTCACGCGTTTGGAGATCAGATCTTAATGGTATGAATCGGGACTAAAGGCCCCCCCCTTTAGTCCCGGTCCAGCCACAAAACGGGACTAACACACTCAAGATTGTTTGCAGACAACACTATAAAAATGGACACATGGAGCATCTTCACTCATAAAATGTTACAATTATTACACATCATTTCTTCGTGTGTGTTCCTCTCTGATCCCGCCGTATCCATGGAGCATCTTCATTCATTAACATGATGCTTGGGTCATCCTTCACCGCAAAGGGCGGAATTTCATGAAACTTATCACAATATTCTGACATGTCTATCTTGTCCTCCACTCCCACGATGTTTCTTTTTCCTGAAAGAACTATGTGGCGCTTTGGCTCATCGTCTGATGTATTCTTTTTCTTATTTTTTCTTTTTTCTAGGTTTGGTAGACATGTCCTTCACATAGAAAACCTAAGCCACATCATTGGCTAGGACGAATGGTTCGTCTAAGTACCCAAGATTGTTGAGATCCAACGATGTCATTCCGTATTTCTTGTCTACCTCAACCCCTCCTCCTGTCAGCTTGACTCATTTGCACCGAAACAAGGAGACCTTAAAAGTAGGTACATAGTCAAGTTCCCATATCTCCTTTATGTAACCATAATATGTGGTCTTTGACCCATTGTTGTCTGTTGCATCAAAGCGGACACCACTGTTTTGGTTGGTGCTCTTTTTATCTTGGGCTATCGTGTAAAATGTATACCCATTTATCTCGTACCCTTGGAAAGTCGATATAGTCGAAGATGGTGACCTAGACAACAAGTATAGCTGATCTCCAAGAGTGTTGTTTTTGATGAGATGTTGCAACCAACCGCCGAAACTCTTCATGTGTTCATCTCTAATCCAAGAGTCATGCTTTCCAGGGTTGTTGGAGCGTAAGATTTTCTTGTGTTCCTCGATATATGGGGCTGCCAAGATAGAATTCTGTAGAATGGTGTAATGTGCTTCGGTGTAAGAATGTCCATCCCTACATATTATTGATTTCCTTCCTAGAGTACCCTTTCCACTCAGTCTCCCCTCATACCGCGATTGAGGAAGACCAATCGACCTAAGGTCAGGAACGAAGTCAACACAAAATTCAATAACTCCTCTGTTCCATAGCCCCTGGAGATGCTTCCTTCTGGCCTAGCACGGTTACGAACATATTTCTTTAAGATTCCCATGAACCTCTCAAAGGGAAACATATTGTGTAGAAATACAGGACCGAGAATGGAAATCTCTTCGACTAGGTGAACCAGCAGGTGCGTCATAATATTGAAGAAGGATGGTGGGAACACCAACTCAAAACTGACATGACATTGGACCACATCATTCTGTAACCGTGGCAGATCTTCAGGATTGATTATCTTCTGAGAGATTGCATTGAGAACTGCACATAGCTTCACAATGGGTACTCGAATAGTATCTGGTAGAAGCCCCCTCAATGCAATCGGAAGCATTTGCGTCATAATCACGTGGCAGTCATGAGACTTTAGGTTTTGGAACTTTTTTTCTGCCATATTTATTATTCCCTTTATATTTGACGAGAAGCCAGACGGGGCCTTAATACTGCTTAGGCATTCAAAAAATATTTCCTTCTCTTGTTTGGTAAGAGCGTAGCTGGCATGACCTTGAAACCATTCTGGATGCAGGCCATCTGGGTCTTTCATACGTTGATGGTCCTTTCATGCTTCCGGTGTATCTTTTGTCTTCCCATACACGCCCAAGAAGCCTAGCAGGTTCACACAAATATTCTTTGTAACATGCATCACATCGATTGCAGAGCGGACCTCTAAGAATTTCCAATATGGTAGCTCCAAAAATATAGATTTCTTCTTCCACATGGGTGCGTGTCCTTCAGCGTCCTTCAGAACAGATTTTTCGCCAGGACCCTTTTCAAAGGTTACCATTTGATCCAAATCTTTGACCATATCAAATATATCAGCACCAGTATGCTCCTTAGGCTTCGTCTGGTGACATGCCAGACCGTTGAAATGTTTGCCTTTCTTTCTTAAGGGATGCTTGGCCAAAAGAAATCGACGATGCTCATTGTATACATTCTTCTTACAATGTTCCAAATATATACTTTCAGTCTCATCTAAACAGTGTGTGCATGCATTGTATCCCTTGTTTGACTGTCCTGAAAGGTTACTAAGAGCAGGCCAATCATTGATTGTTACGAAAAGCAATGCTCAGAGGTTAAATTCTTCCTGCTTGTGATCATACCACACGCGTATCCCGGGTTTGTGCCACAACTGTAAAAGTTCTTCCACTAATGGCCTTAGGTACACATCAATGTCGTTGCCGGGTTGCTTCGGACCTTGGATCAACACTGACATCATAATGAACTTCCGCTTCATGCACAACCAAGGAGGAAGGTTATAGATGCATAAAGTCACGGGCCAGGTACTGTGACTGGAGCTCTTCTCCCCAAAAGGATTCATGCCATATGTACTTATACCAAACCTTAAACTCCTTGCGTCATCTGCAAAGTCCGGGTACTTTCTATCGATTTTTCTCCATTGCGAGCCATCAGCGGGGTGTCTCAACATCCCGTCTAACTTACGTTCCTCTTTATGCCATCGCAACAACTTGGCGTGCTCTTTATTTCTGAATAAGCGTTTCAACCGTGGTATTATAGGAGCATACCACATCACCTTGGCAGGAACCCTCTTCCAGGGGGAGGGGGGAGGGGGGCTCGCCCTCAACGTCACCAGGGTCATCTCGTCTAATCTTATCCGAAGTGAAGTGCATACCAGGCATGCATCCAAATTCTCATACTCCTCACCGCGGTAGAGGATGCAGTCATTAGGGCATGCATGTATCTTCTGAACCTCTAAACCTAGAGGACATACAACCTTCTTTGCTTCGTACGTACTGGCGGGCAATACATTATCTTTTGGAAGCATATTCTTAATTATTTTCAGCAACTTTTCAAATGAGGAGTCAGGTATAGCACACTCAGCCTTCCATCGCAGTAATTCCAGTGTGCTACCCAGCTTTTTCAGACCATTTTCGCAATTTGGGTACAACAACTTTTTGTGATCCTCTAACATGTGATTGAACTTCTCCCTATCCTTTTTAATTTCACAATCTCTTCGTGCATCGGCAATGGTCTGACCAAGACCATCAGCGGGTTCATCATGTGTCTCTTCTTCATCTTCCCCTTCAGCATCCCCCATGGAAGTATCTCCGTACTCAGGGAAACCATGATAGTTTCCATCCTCCTCCTCTTCTTCATTGTCTTCCATTATAACCCCTCTCCCTCCGTGCTTGGTCCAACAATTATAACTGGGCATGAAGTCGGACTTCAAAAGGTGGTTGTGAAGGGTTTTTGAGTCAGAGTAATCCTTCTGATTCCTACATCCATTACATGGACAGAATACAAAACAATTGAGCTTGTTTGCATCAGCAACACGGATGAATTCATGCACGCCATTAATAAACTCGCCAGAGCGTCGGTCAGTACCATACATCTATTCCCGGACCATCTGCATTATAGTAAAAGTATATAAAAACCATTACACAACATGATAAAATTATTACAAGTTATATTGAGAGCTTCTAGAGCATTAATTTTGAATTTTGAAAAATTTACATGCACCAATTTGTAAATTGGAGAAAACAATCAACATGATAAATGTGGAGTTTTTTATTATTGTTCTATCAGTGAAAACCTCATTCCATTCTAAGCTCTGAAACTCTAAAATTACACATTTCAATTTTCAGTAACTACATGCCTAATCAAAATTTGTTACACATATATATCAAAATCCTTCTAGCTTCTTCTAGAGCATGCATGCATTGATCCATATCTCTATACTTTTAGAGCATTATAGAACTAAAGTAGCAATAAGAGATAAAAGAATGAAGTTCTAAACTTTTAAAGCTTTGGATTTAGGTGCTGCAAACTAAATCTTGACAAAAAAAATAGCATGAACTCTCTTGCTTCTTTGAGAAAAATGGTCACCATATGCTTTAAGGCAGCAGGACAGGAAGCATAATATATAGTGGTAGACAACTAGTCCCGGACCGTGATACGACCCGGGACTAATAGTCCACGAAAAGACCAGCTGGCCTGCTCCAGGTCATTAGTCCCGGTCCGTATTATAGACCGGGACTAAAGATCTGGTCCGGTCCGGAACTAGTGACTACGGCCGTTTCTAGCCGTTAGAGGCCTCACGGTCCGGGACTAGTGCTCCCACTAGTCGCGGACTGTGACAGGCCGGGATTGCTGACCTTGTTCACATCGAACCGAAGATGGTTTTTCCAGTAGTGCTAGATATATCCAAATTTAAATATATCTACGACATCTATTTTAAGATATAGGAAGTACATACAATAGGAAAAGAAATCGTAATGCTTAAGCAGAAATAAATAACTGCAGAATGGACTCCGATCCACGGCGCAGCAAACACTACAAAATATGCTGGCAGCCGGGCACTCTGTTTTCTCCCTAATTTCTTGGAAGGTTAACTGTATCTACCTCTAGTTTACATTTAAGCAATTAGGTACCAACCCTTTCTTTTTTTTAACTGAAAAGATGAGCATCCAATGTGCACCCAGAGATGGGCTTGAATACTAAAATGTTGAACTAGCATGAGGACGGTTAACCCTGCTTGTGATGCCATAGTTAACATGACCGACCATCAGGGCTAGTGGCTTTAGCTTACACCTGCTGCGGTTGAAATCATGTGATCTAGATGGGTCGATCCATACAATCGTGCTGCGAAATCCTGGTAAGCACTTTGTCAGCTTAATCTTGATTTGCTCCTCGCAAAGAAAAGCTTGATTTTGGGAGATGTACTAAGAGCATCTCCACTCGTTGGCCGAACCCATGTCGAAAATCGAACCGTTTTTCAGCCGGATGGAACTAGTTTTCGGCCTAGGTACGTCCATTTTCCCACTCACGTACCGAGGCCGAGTTCCCAAGTTCGGATAAAATTCATTAAAGATGGGCGGATTTCATTAAGTTGGGCGAATATAGGCGGATTACATCAAATTTAAACTAAACTAATACATAATAAACTTAAAAAAGGCCACCGTTGTGGCCTCCGCTGGTGTCTTCGTCGTCCTACATGCCGAAGTTGCTATAGAACGTCGTGTAGCCGGAGTCGGCGCGGCCATCATCCTCGCTGCCGTCGTCGTCGCTCGGCGACTGTTCTGGCGGGAGCTCCCCTGGCCTGGGTCACCGAACCTCTAGGGCTGGTAGGACGGGCCTTCGTCCTCGTCGTCGTCGAGGACGTAGAGTGGACGCCCTGGTAGGCGAGCTCACGCCCGGCCAAAGCCCGTCACCGGGCGGCCTGCTCCTCGTCCTGCTGCTGCAGGCCGAGCATGCGCTGCCGCTCCGCCTGCTCCTAGTCCTTCCAGGACCATTCCAGGATGTCCGACAAGGAGGGCTCGACCGGCGGCGGCTGCGGCACAGTGTCGCGGAGCGACTGCTCCAGCGCCATCCTCAAGGCGGCGTCTTCGGCCGGCGCCGAGTCTTCTGTCTTGGGGCGGCGGAGACGCAGACGGCTGGTTGGTGACACCGTTGTCCGCGGCTCGCCGATGACGATGCCGCGCGAGCGCGTTCGTGGCGGCGAGCGCACAGGCGAGACCGCCTCGCGCTTGACTGCCTCGGCGTACGCAGCGGCGCCGAGCCGGAGGAGTGGGATGCCGACGCGGAGGAGGACGAGCTCATGCTCGCCATCCTCCTCGGCATCCAGTTCAGCGGAGGTCGTCGGCCCGACCTGGCCGCCAGCGTCGGTGTGCGCGGAAAGCCGAGCCGCGCATGTTCCCGCGGTTGATGTGCTCCATCACCGCCGCGAGAGTCCGGCCTGGCGCGCTCCACCAACGCCGGTGGCCAGCCGAGTTGTTCCGCTTCGGCGGCGACTCATTCGGCGACCCCTCATGGCGGGCGAGCTCCTGTTCACGCCGGTCCGCGAAGAACTGCTCCCAGAACAAAAGGTTGTCGGCGCTCTCGGCCTCGGTGGGGTCGTCTAGGCCACCGATGTACTCTTGGACATCGTACGGCAGCTCCTCCGGCGTCAGCGCCGGTGGGATAGATATGCCGCCGGTGCTTAGCTTCCACCCCGGAGGCATCCGTGTGTCCGGCGGCGCCATATAGCCGGCGTCGTACAGCATGTGCGCCTCCCAAGCCTGGAGGGTGCGCCGACCGAAGCCGTTAGCCGCCGCGCCGTCGCCGGGGTACCGCTCGGCCATCGCTGGGAAGGGAAGCTGTGAGAGAGAGGGTTCGCCGGAGTTTGGGCTTGTGGGCTGGGGGAGCTGTGAGAGAGTGTGAAGATCTTCAGCGAGGGGTACAGCTTATAAAGGCCGAGGTGGGCGGCGAGGGCCGGAGGGGTGTAGCGGCGAGGGCGGGAAAAGGGGAAACGACGGGAAGTTAGTGCCGGCCGGTCCGTCGCGGGAGCCGAGGCGACGACGGTGGCGCCGTAATTCGGCGACGCGTGGCCGACGCGATAGACAGTTAATGTCCGGCGGTCGCCGTGTGGTTCCGAGGATGACGATGACTCGGCTTCCGTCGCTGACTCGGAGGGTCCACGCGTCGTTTCGTTTTTTTTTTTCCGAATTCGCTGAGTCCGGCGTTTCCAGGGCATACCCGGAAACCTGGGTTCGGCCTGGGTAGTCCGGACCAAAATTGGCCCAAATCCGGCCGGAAACAGGTTCTGGGGTACGCGACTGGCCAATTTTCGCCGTCCGGACTAAATTCGGCGTCCAAATCGGCCTCCTCGATAGGCGAGTGGAGATGCTCTAATCAGATTTTCTAATGGGTACAATATTATGATGTGAACTTGATACTAAGTAGACTGGGCCTTGGGCCACGGTGTGTTGTCCCAAAGAACATGTGTGGTGGTGGGGGGGGGGGGCTGGGATCATAAACACTAAACTAATGAAACAGAAGTAGACTGGGCCTTGGGCCACGGTGTGTTGTCCCAAAGAACATGGGGTGGGGGTGGGGGGGCTGGGATCATAAACACCAAACTAATGAAACAGAGCCCTGTTTACTAAATAAGGGCCAGTTCTTTTCGGCTGGAGCTTTTGCAGAAACAGCTTAAACTTAGCTGCTCCAGAGAAACGGTGGTGAAAATAAGCTTCCGAGAATCTATGATCCAGTTCTTTTCAGTTTTTGTGGTTTGAGCTTATTTTCCACATTGTCCGTTAAAATGTCTGTAATGCCCTTGGACCGTGTGAGATTTACCTATCCATTGTGTCATTGTTTTAGCAATTGCGTCGTCTACATTCCACTACATATATACCATGCACATACATGCTCGTGATTCAACATTATTTCACAATTGTCGGTTTAATTACACAACAAAACGTTCTCTTAATTTAGGTTACACATTTGTATCAATTACGGAATAATGATCAAGTAATCATCTCATCTCCTAATTTATAGAACTGTGCATCAAATATTTAAAGGTGCCGTGTATAAATTCATACATGTATAGACAGATTACGAAGGAGCACTAGGAAGTACACCATTATCCAGAAACTTGCTTTTCTGCGAGTCTAGCTAGCTGAACATCAGATGGTATTCCCGAGCTGTACACCATTATTGTACTAATTATGAGTTGCCCCAGAACGAATTTGTGAAACCAATACGCCAATCTATAGTGGCCTGACGAACGAAGATGATTCAACTGGAGCTACACCTATCTCTTTACCGTCAAATGTGATGTATCTAAATTGCAGAGGATCATGCATGCTTGCAAAAACAAATGAACAAATGACGAGTTATCTATTTTTGTACTCGAGCGACCCACCGGTAGCTACCTCGCAGTCTACACCAAAGCAACAATGGCGTGGCTGAGCAACTCCAGGCCAGCAGGGCCGGTGCTGGCCTTCCTGACCATTGCTGTGATGCTATACCTGCCCCTAACTACGTCCCCGCGCTTTCAGGCCAGGACAAACCCCGAGCTGGAGGGCATATCGTGAGCTCTGCTGGACTGCCGTGCATGTGGACACGGGATCCTCCGAATCTTCTTTCCACGCTCCTGGGCGAGAAAGGAACTGTCATACGAGCGGAAGGATGGCGTTGGAGAGGCATATGACCAATGGGAGGCGGCGCTCGCGCCGGTTGGGAATGAGCGGAGGCGAAGGGCGAGTGGACGGGGACGGGCGGACGAGCGGCTGGAGGAGCCGAACGCGAGCGAGGAGCGAGTGAACACTGTGCGAGCTGAGAGACAAGGCAACTTTTCTACGCGGTGGCAATTTCTCTGAAATAACGGTTCGCTTTAAGGGGTATTTTGGAGAATTCGGATTTTTCACATAAAGAAAAGCTCGGGAAGCTCCGGGAAGCCCAGCTACACAGGAAAGAGCGGTGGCTGAAAATTTAAGCCCAGCTGAAATTTCGAGTTCTTTTTGGCTGCGGCTTAATTCTGTAGCTAAGCCGCTGAATAAGCCGAAAAGAACTGGCTCTAAATGGGTATGGAAGCTTAATCAAAACGAGCAGGGGCTGTGGGCTGACTTGTTGCGGGCTAAATACCTGCTACCTCTGTTTCAAGGGCTTATGACGCACACGTTTTCTAAAGCAAAGTTTGACCAAAAGAATTAAGCAACAAAATCTTAATTATATTATACATAATTAGTACCGTTGGATTCGTATTGAAAAATACTTTCCAGTGATACTAATTTTATATCAAAACTCTTTACGTATTTAGAGTAATTTTTGGTCAAAGAAAAAACACGTAAAACGAGAACGCCTTAAGCCCTGAAACGGAGGGAGTAATAGACAGGGATCTCTTTATTGATGCTCCTATCAAAGGCTCATACTTCTGGAACAGTATCCAAAAGAGGACCCATTTGTTCAATTTAGGAGCGAAAATATAAGGCCCACAATGGCAAATCCACCATGTTTTGGACGGACTGGTGGGTGGAAGGGGCCCACTTAGAGAGAGATATTCGAATCGGTTTGATATCTAAGCTGAGTCATTCGTCCCCATTGTTACTCTTTGGGCAATAATATGGCATGTCTGGAGGAAGATGATACATGAGGACATACATCAGGGCCCAATGGCGACGAATACGTTTGTTGACAGCTTCCTTCGAGATTTGGAGGTTGTTACTCCAGTGAAGAAGGCGACGGTGGGCAGTGGAGCACACATGCAATCACCATGTTGGCTTTCACCTCAAGGTGAATGTGGATGGCGCGGTCGCTCCGCTAGGGATCGGTAGGTGATGTCTGCTGTTCACAGGAGGGTGTCTACCTCGGAGTGTCCGTTGTGGTCTTTGATAGAGTCATCCAGTGGCGGAGCTTGGCAAGGATCCATGGGGGGGCAAAATACAAAATTTCATGGTCTTGGGGGGGCAAAAGGCTAAAAAAATCCCATTCTAAACCTTCTGAAAAAAAATTCTTCAACAAAATTTCAAAAGTTGGGGGGGGCGGTGGCCCCTGCTGACATGTGTATAGCTCCGCCACTGGAGTCATCCACCCAGGCTTCCTGGAGGCTTTGGCATGCTGAGAAGGGATCACTCTTGCTACTGATCTACACATCGGTTATCGAGCTGAATTCTCAAAAAAAAAGCTAGGCAGAATCAAACATGGTTCTTGATGTTTGGGAGAACTTTTGGGCTTGTTGAGAGGGTGGAGTGGGATAATCTATCTAGGGAGATTGACATATATCAAGGAGATGATCAACATGATATTGTCTCCCGGTCTCTTGAGCCAAATGGGAGCTTCTCGAAAATCTCCATGTACTTGAAAATGTGCTAGGGATTCACATCTTTGCATTTTAAAGATATGTGGGTCACTAAAATTCCGCAAAAAAAAATCCCGTGCCAACTAGTGAGAGGACAGCTTCCCTCCAACGACAATATCACGAAAAGGTTGGGACCTTCAAATGGTAGATGTTGCCTTAGTGATGAATAAGAAGATGCTAATCATATTTTCTTTGGCTATCGCCTGGCTCGTTTCTGTTAGATTGATCTCTAACGTGACCGAGCCCAACGGCTCGATCACATCCCTATCTGCGCCCTGATCGGGGGCGCCCAAGCGAACTCTGGTTGGTGGGCCCCTGTCGCCGCGCTATATAAAGAGGTGGGGGACCGGCAACACGCGTCACGAGGTTCATCGCAGTGTCGCTCGCCCCACCGATATCCCTACCGATATAGCGTGAGCCGACGGGAAGCGCCGCCACCATCCGCAGACCCACGCTGTCGCCCTCCTTTCCGACATCCCCTCTGGCTCCTGCTAGTCGAGCCAGGGCGCAGGTAGTACCCCTCCTCTCTCTCTCTCTCTCTCTCTCTCTCTCTCTCTCTCTCTCTCTCTCTCTCTCTCTCTCTCTCTCTCTCTCTCTCTCTCTCTCTCTCTCTCTCTCTCTCTCTCAGATCTCCGAGTTTCAACCCTATAGCATCTACCGTGCACTATCTAGAACGAACAATGGTATCAGAGCTTCTGTTCTAGTCATAGTTCTTCGGTAGAAAAGCAAAAGAATCAAAGAACCCCTAGATCTACGGTGCGCCTGCCATCTGGCCGCGCTGTTCCTCTCTATCTCAACGCGCATCGGCAAGCCAAGGCGTCGGAAGAAGAACAAACCCTCTCGGGGGCAAAGAAAACCAAAGCAAATCCCACTGTTTAGACCCCAAAACCCCAGATCCCGATCAAGAACAATGAAAAGAAAACCCCAAATCCCCAAATCCCTAACCCTAGATCCCCAAATAAACCCCGATTCGAAAATCACCACTGGCCGTCGCTGCACGCCGGCAAGGGGCACCGCCGCTACTCCTCTTGATGGTCGTGCGCCCACCCTCGGGTGGACGCACCGCCGACAAGGGGGACAGGGGGGCGCCGTGGCTCCGGCCGCCAGTCACCACCGTCTCCCGCCTCGGCATCGCTTGTACCAGCGAGGTGGGGGTGGATGGGAAAGAGGAAAAGAAAGGGGAGAAGGGGAAGCGGCATAGGAGAGGGAGCGGCTCGCCGCCGATGTCGTCGCCCCGGCGGGGCGGCCACCTCGCCTCTCCAGCGCCGCCAGAGAGAGTGGAGCGGGAGAGGGGATGCGACGCTGGGGTTTTTGTCCCCGCGAGATGCGCGCATAGCCATAGGATCTAGGGCGGTGATGGTTTGATGGCCAGGATTGAGCGGGCCGTGCCGCGGGCTGCTGGCGGTGCAAGCGCGAGCGAGTGCGTGCGGCAGCTAGGGCGCGCAGACGGGCCAGGCTGCGGGCTGCTGGCGGCACAAGCGCGCACGTGCGGCAGATAAGCGCCAGGGAGAGAGCAGCTACGCTGGGCCGCAGCTGGTCCACGAGAGCGCTGGGCCGCGCGCAGGGTAAAGGCTCTATAGGGCGCAAAACAGCCCAGTTTTCCACTATTTTAATGTTTTTTTTGACAGAAGCAGTTTTTTAGCTGTTTTTTGTTTGTTTTGCTCAGTTTTTTGAGAAATTTGATACAGTTTTCTCTATTCAAATATTTTAATAAAAGTTTTGATTAGAGAATACAAAAGTGACAGATTTTTTCTGTAAAATTTTAAAGTTTATGAATATTATAATATTATTTTCGCTGCAAATAGTTGATATAAATTGCTTGAATGCAATAAAGTGATTATTAATTTTTTTAAAGATGTGATAAAGTAAACATTAAAATTGATTATGGTCCAGTTATCATATGACCAACATTATTAATAGCATGATTATGATTAGTTTATTATGTGTCAAAGGTGCATTTATTTTATTTTTGCCCAACGGTGATATAATTTTAGTGGCACAAACAGTTGCATGCTTAATTTATACCAATGTTGGATTAATGCATATAGTTGTTTTTTGTTATCTCACATCTTTTATGGTTTTCAGGAGGTCTCAACCCCATGAGTTGCCTCAAGGACATTCCGATGCTCAGGGGGGACAACTACACTAAGTGGAGGAAGAAAGTAGACCTGGCATTTGTGTGTGCCAAGGTTGACTGGGTTATGAAAACCAAACAACCAGTCAAGCTAAAAGACCCGGTAAGAGATGATGCTGAGGATAATGCTGCTTGGAAAAAGAGAAAGAGGGACCATGCTCCAGTGGAGTTGGCATAATCAATTGATAACCAAAAGTGGGTCAATGCCAACAAAAAGTGCTTGGTCTTTGTAAAGAATACAATCGAGAACGCCATTGTGGGCTTGATCGAAGAGTGTGCTTCCGTGGGGGGAGTATCTAGCAAAGATAAAGAGTCAGTTTACTGGCTCTTCAAAGATGCATGCCACCCAGCTGGTCACAGAAAAGTATACTAGAGGTCCACATGGCATCAGGGAACACATCTTGAGGATGAGCAACATGACTGCTAAATTAAAGCCCATGGATGCTGACCTCGAGCTCAAGCCTGCTCTGCTAGTTCACCTTGTCATGGCCTCTCTCCCCCAACAGTTTGAGAACTTTGTGATCAACTACAACATGTCTCCTAAAAAATGGGACATTGAAAATACCATTGGGATGTGTTCTCAAGAGGAAGAAAGGCTCAAGTCCATTCATGGTGGTTCTCTGAACTATGTGAAAGACAACAGGAAGAGAACCTTCAACAATAGCAACCATGGTGGTTCCCCCTCCAAGCCACATGGCAAAGGCCCCGTACATTATCAGCATTAGTAGAGTCTCCCTGGGGACAAGGACCAGTGTCACCATTGCAAGAAGCCTGGTCACTTCAAGAAAGATTGCGGTGCCCAATATGGCTCAAGTCCATAATGGCAAAGAACGGTAAAGACACAATTTCTTTTGTAAATGAATCCTTGTATGAACAGTTTTGTAAATCTAATTGGTGGATTGACTCTGGTGCAACTATTCATGTTGCAAACTCTTTACAGGGATTCCATTCGAAAAGGACTTTGCAAAAAAGCGAAAGATGCATTGAAGTCGTGAATGGAGGGCAAGCAGAAGTTGAAGCTATTGGCGACATACCTTTGGAGCTAGCTGATGGTTTTATCATTCTGCTAAAAGATGTTTTATTTGTTCCCTCGCTTCATAGAAACTTAATAAGTGTGTCGTGCTTGGATAAAGACAGTTTTGAATGTTATTTTGGACATGGCAAATGTGCCATATGGTTTAACGATGCTTGTGTGGGTACAAATTTACTTCACGATAAGCTTTATTTGTTATCCTTAATGAGAAAGTGCTTTCTGTGTGTAATGTGAGTGAGCAAGTTTCCTTGTCGAACAAAGAACAAAAGAAAAGAAAGCGAACTCATGACTCATCGAAGTTATGGCACTGTCGATTAGGCCATATTTCGAGGGGAAGAATAGAAAGCCTTGTTAAAAATGACATTCTTCCTCCGTTAGAATTCTCATATATCGAACAATGCATAGATTGCATAAAAGGAAAATATGTAAAGAAAATCAAAAAGGGTGCAAACCGAAGTATAGCAACACTAGAAATCATTCACACTGATATTTGTGGACCGTTTCCTGTGAAAAGTATGGATGGTTATGGTTCGTTCATAACATTCACAGATGATCACTCCCGATATGGTTATATTTATCCAATTAAAGAAAGAACTGAGGCATTGGACAAATTTAAGATTTTCAAGGCTGAAGTTGAAAATTAGCATAATAAAAGAATTAAAATAGTCTGGTCCGACCGTGGGGGGAGTACTACAGTCGGCACACTCCATATGGTCAAGTACCTGGACCTTTTGCAAGGTTCCTACAGGAAAATGGAATAGTCGCCCAGTATTCTATGTCGGGTGAACCTCAGCAAAATGAATTAGCTGAAGGCATAACCGTACTCTTATGGATATGGTGCGCAACATGATGAGATATTCCACCCTCCCATTGGGATTATGGATGGGGGCGCTTAAAACCTCCATTCACATTCTCAACAGAGTACCAAGCAAGTCGGTGCCCAAAACACCGTATGAGTTGTGGACAGGCAGAGTCCCCTCTCTGCGCCACTTGAGGGTCTGGGGGAGCCCAGCTGAGGCAAAAGTTTTTAATCCAAACATTGCAAAGTTAGACCCCAAAACAGTGTCTTGCCACTTCATTTGCTATCCCGATAGATCAAAAGCTTATCGTTTCTACTGTCCTGACAAATACACAAAGTTTGTAGAAACAAGACATGCAGTCTTCTTGGAGGACGAATTGATGAGGGGGAGCACGGTAGCTCGGAAAATCGATCTTGAGGAGAAGAGGGTGCATGCACCTAATCCGATGAATCAGGAGCCATTTTTCTCGCTACCTGTTGTGCCACCATCGACAACCCCTGAAGTTGTGGTGCATGCACCTGTTGTGACTCCACATGTGACAACAATGGGAGAAGGTTCAGAACTTGTCTGTCAGGAGCCGCCTAAACCCACTGTTGAGCACGAAAGGGAGCCATAACAGCCACACACAGAAAATGTGCCAGAACCGGAGGCACGAAATGAGCAAGAGTCTGACGACCTCAGAAGGTCAAAAAGAGAAAGAAGGCCAGCCATTTATAAAGAAATTTACAAAGTTTATAACACAGAAACAAATCATATGGAAGGTGATCCCACCTCATATGAAGAAGCCATGCGAAGCCCTCACTCAGCCAAATGGGTGGAGGCAATGGAAGATGAAATGAAATCGATGAGTTCCAACAATGTTTGGGACTTAGAGGAAATTCCTAAAGGAGCCAAGACAGTAGGTTGAAAATGGGTCTACAAAACAAAGTATGACTCCAATGGGAATGTAGAAAAGTATAAAGCAAGACTTGTGGCAAAAGGCTTTACACAAAGAGAAGGGGTAGATTACAATGGCACTAGTTGCACATTTTGATTTAGAGTTGCATCAAATGGATGTTAAGACGGTATTTCTAAATGTAGATTTAGAAGAAAATGTTTACATGAAAGAACCCAAGGGTTTTTTCATGGAGGGGAAGGAACATCTGGGATGCCGCCTAAAGAAATCCATTTATGGGTTAAATCAAGCCTCTAGACAGTGGTATTTAAAGTTCAATGATATAACAAAAAGATTTGGATTTAAAGAGAATGTTGAGGAAAACTGCATTTATGCAAAGTTTAAAGGTGGGAAATATATTTTCCCGATTCTGTATGTGGATGATATCTTGCTTGCTAGCAGCGATGTCAGTCTACTACTAGAAACAAAGAAGTTCTGTCTTCAAATTTTATGGGCATAAGAAGATCTTGGTGAAGCTTCTTATGTTATGGGCATAGAAATTCACCGAGATAGAAAGAATGGAGTGTTAGGACTGTCGCAGAAGGCATATTGTGAAAAGATTCTAAAGAAATACAATATGCATGCGAGTAATGCCACACCTTCTCCCATAGTCAAGGGCGACAATTTTGGAAAATTTCAATGTCCAAAGAACCAATATGAGATCGATTAAATGAAAGCAGTACCATATGCTTCGGCTGTTGGAAGTTTACAGTATGCACAAGTGTGCACTCACCCTGATTTAGCTTCTATCACCGGGGTACTCGGTAGATATCAAGAGAATCCAGGCATAGAGCACTAGAAAATGATAAAGAAAGTTTTGTTGGAGATATGCCCAAGAGGCAATAATAAAGTGGTTATTATCATATCTTCATACTTATGATAACTGTTTACATACCATGCTATAATTGTATTAACCGGAAACGTTAATACTTGTGTGATTTGTAAACATAAAAGAGTCCCTAGTAAAGCCTCTTGTTAAACTAGCTTGTTGGTTAATATATGATCATGGTTTCCTGATCATGAACATAGAGATGTTATTAACAACAGGGTCATATCATTAGGAGAATGATGTGATGGACATACTCCTATAGTTAAGCGTAGCATAAAGATCAAGTCATTTACTATAGTTCATTTGCTATAAGCTTTCTGATACATAGTAACCTAATTCCTTCGACCATGAGATCATGCATATCACCTTTACCGGAAGGATGCTTTGATGACATCAAACACCACACCGTAACAGGGTGGCTATAAAGGTGGCATTGAGTGTTCGGAAAGTATGGGTTGAGACACATGGATCAAGAGTGGGATTTGTCCATCCATATGACGGATAGATATACTCTGGGCCCTCTCGGTGGAATTTCATCCAATTAGCTTGCAAGCATGTGACTGGCTCACAAGGGATCACATACCACGGGAACAAGAAAAGAGTACTTATCGGTAACGAGGTTGAACTAGGTATGCAGAGATACCGACGATCATAACCTCGGATAAGTAAACTATCGTGAGACAAAGGGAAATTGGTATCGTATGTAAGTGGTTCATTCGATCGCAAAGTAATCGTAGAAATATGTGGGAGCCATATGAATTTCCAGATTCCTCTATTGGTTATTGATCGGAGAAGTGTCTCGATCATGTCCGCATAATTCACGAACCGTAGGGAGACACACTTAAGGATTTGATGTTGTTGAGTAGTTATGGAATGATGAGTAAGAGACCGAATGTTGTTCGGAGTCTCGGATGGGATCCGGGATATCACGAGGAGATCCGGAATGGTCCGGAGAATAAGACTCATATAAGGAATGTCCTGTTTCGGGGTTGGAGAATGGTTCCGGTGTTTTCATCGGGAATGTTCTAGAAGGTTCCGGAATGTCCGGCACTCCGGAGGGGAAGGGTACATGAATGTGTCATTGCAAGTTGGAATGATTGCATCATGTACTAGGTGTCATCGCTGTACAAAATAAAGGGTTTAATCAAATCCTAGTTTGAAAAGTCAAACGCCAATTTGAAAAGTCAAACGGCTATTTTGGAAAGTGGAGAAGAAGTGGGAAACCGAGTTGGGGAGGAGTTCCTCCTCCACCGCCGGCCCACTAGGGATCCGAGTTGGGGAGGGACTCCCTCCCCTTGGCCGGCGCCTCCCTCCACCTATAAAAGGAGGGGCAGGGCTCCCCTCCTAGACACACAAGTTGCCTCCCTCTAAACCTAAACCCTAGCCACAGCCTAGGGATTTCTCCCAAGCCGCCGAGTTAGAGCTTCTAATTGCCCTAGCCGCTGGTTTAGCCCCTTCTAATTGGTGTGTCTAAACCCTAGATCACCAAGGATCTCTCATAGTCCACCATACTCGCTCCGGCTTAAGGCGAAGCCCTGCGAGATCTCCCCTCTACTTCCGGTACCACGCCGTCGTGCTGCCGGAATCGCGAGGAGAGTGCTACAACCTCCGCTCCCTGCTGGAACAAGGGAGAGGAAGGTCTTCGTCGAGTACCGAACGTGTGACCGACTGCGGAAGCGCTGCCGGAACGCAGCGCCGGAAGGATCGTCTACGCGATCTTGAGATCGGCAAGAGTACGACTACATCACCCACGAGAATCTGCTCTTGTTAACCGCTTTGGAATCTTTGAGGGTGAGTTCCCCTATCGACTCGTTGCTACAATCTTGTAGATAGATCTTGGCTTGTTTGTTTGCATGCGGTAGAAAATTTTTGTTTTCCATGCTACGAACCCCAACAGTGGTATCAGAGCCGTGTCTATATGTAGATCTGTTGCACGAGTAGAACACAATGGTCATTGTGGGCGTTGATGCTTTTGTTGTCGATTGCTTGTTGTGTACTTTGCATCTTGCGGGATGGTGGGATGAAGCGGCCCGGGCTAACCTTACATGACATCGTTCATGAGACTTGCTCCACGCTTGACATGCAACTTGTATTGCATAAGTGGCTTTGTGGGTGCCTGTTTCTCCCAACATAGTTAAGATTCAATTTACAACGGGTGATTGACAATACTAGTATCAATGTTGTGGTTCTTGTTCGTAAGTTAGAACGACACTTATTGAAAGCCCCAAACCACATAAAACATGCAAAGAAAATTAGAGGCGTCTAACTTTGTTTTGCAGGGGTGTGCTGTGATGTGATATGGCCATGATTATGATTATATATGATGTATGCAATGTTCCTTATTATAAGTTGGCAACTGGCAGGAGCCATATGGTTGTCTTTAAATTCTGTTAAGACCCGCTTGTCTGTTCAAAGTAGTTGTAATAGTTGAAGCTGGTGGACGACAACCATGGAGCGGCGTCATTGACCTTGATGCAATGCCGGTGATGATGGAGATCATGTTCGTGCTTGAAGATGGAGATCGGAAGCACAAGAAGAAAGGCCATATCATATCACATATTATGAATTGCATGTGATGTTAATCCTTTTATGCATCTTGTATTGCTTAGTTAACGACGGTAGCATTATAAGATGATCCCTCAAGCACACAATTTCAAGTTTTAAAGTGTTCATCCTTAGTAAGCACCGTTGCTAAAGCTCGTTGTTTCGAAGCACCACGTGATGATCGGGTGTGTTAGATTCTGCGAGTGTATACAACGTGAGCAAGCCAGATTTGCTCATGCGGAAGCTAAGGTTGATCTTGACGAGCCTAGCATGTACAGACATGGTCTCGGAACACGGATCACCGAAAGGTAAAGCATGAGTCATATAGTAGATATGATGAACATGTTGATTGTTCGCCATTGAAGCTACATCAACTCTCGTGATGATCGGTTTTGATGTGGTGGATTTGGTTCGTGTGATCACTAAAACAATGTGAGGGATATTGTTTTGAGTGGGAGTTCAACGGCAATATGATTAAAAGTTGAACACTATTTATCATAAATTAAATCAAAGTGAATTTGCATAGTTGTTGTAGTCATTGGCATCCGTTTACCACCTTGCGCTTAGTTTTAATTGAGATGATAGAACTATAGAATTCTGGTTAGTTACTTTACGAACTGGTATCGTATTGTTTTGAAGTGTTAATCTAAAGTTTAAAAGTCTTATTGCAAACTTTCAGTAAGTTCCGGTTACTCCATGAAGTTTAATAATTAGTATTAAATCAAGAGTGACAATTCCAAGTGTTAGTGTATGAGTATCATGTTTGTCTCCATGATTCTTGATATTCAAAGGATTGTCTTAATATCAAGGTTATCTAGGATCTGAAAGAGTTGTTTCAGAAACCATGATGTGTGGAAGATATTGTGATATCTGAAACAAAGTTTTGGTTGCAACATGATAGAGTATAATATGGCAAAAGTCATGTTCTCGTATTTGATGAGAATTTGCAAAAGGTTGAAGACACTAGTTTTCCTAATCCTCCAAAATGTTTTGGAGAGCAACATTATACTCGCAGTTCACCGTTATAAGCTAAAAGTAGCTTGATCATGGATAATTCCATGATAAGGGTGAATATTTGATGTAGGTAAAGTGTTTACTACACCAATAGATTACTAAAGAAAGGAATTTGAAAGAACACCAAACATTTGATGATGGTGATCTACTTCAAAGTGCAAGTCCAAAGACATTGGTGTTTAATCATACACGCTTTGGACTATGTGTCATATGTATGACTCCACTGTTGATGTTGATAGATTCTTTCAAACAGAAAATAAATACTGAAAGAGAATCTCATAAATATATGGCAGAAAAGGAAAGACTAGAATTGTTCAGTTTAAGTATATAGATGATATACATGTTATGGCTATATTCTTTGCTTATTAAACAATGTGGTTCTTAAGTATTTGATACTGAATTTGTTGGTGTGAATCGTCATACGAAACAACACAATTCATGAACTACAATGGCCTAAGTAACTAGCAAAAGAATATGTGATGATGTTCATCGAGAACAAATAAAGGGTTATTGTGTTGCTCATTAAACATCAAAGCTTGCCTTCAAGATTTGTTTTATCAGGTATTATGAGAACAAAAGGGTTGTTCAAATAATTGCCGTAATCCATAAAAGATGGATGATTCACAAATCTCGTTGGAGAAATCACATCCATAAAACTAGTGCTAAAAATGTCGAAAGACAAATTGATTGAAAGATCACTTAGGAAGTGACATCGCCGTTTAAATTATATTGGAAAGAAAACATGAAGAAACTCCATGTGGATGGAATTTTGGAGTCTTTTGATTTTTGATCACATGACGCTTGTGAAACTTTCCTAGAGATAATTAAAACTTCGTTCATAGGCCAAAAGGGAACGAATGACTAGCTTATTGGAACTTGTACATATTGTTGTATGAAATCCATTATATGTAGTCAAGAGCGATGGATTTCAACTTCATATGCTTTCTCCGAAAATTTGAGTGAATATATGAATATTTACTTAATAAGGATGAAGTATGAAACATTTGAAAAAGTTCAAAGTCTTTCAAGATGAAGTGCAAAATCATTGTAATAAGAATATAAATAGTTTATGATAAAGATCATAAAGGAAGATATTTGAGTTACAAGTTTAGCATAATACCTAAGATTTAAGGAATCGTTCTGTGGATTTGCATTTCTCGAAACACGATAAGAGTATGGAGCGTTCGAGATATGTAATTAAAACCTTGTTTGACATGGTAAGATCAAAGGTGTAATTCATAAAACTGCCATTATATTTTAAAGATTAAAAGCTTTAGAGACTACCGTTTTCCACTGAAAAGAGCTCCATCATAATCCGCTGAAATGACACCATATAAAGTTATGGTTTGGGATAAAACCCAAGTAGTCCTTTCTTAAACATTGGTATGCTATGCATAAGAAAGATGTTTGCAACCAAAGTCGGATAAACCTGTCTTTGTATTACTGTTAAGTATTCCTCCATAAACACTGGAGACAAAAGTGTTTGTCGCTTAGAACGTCAAGTTTTTTGAGAAAGAATTTTTCGTGAAAAGATAAGTGGGAGGACAATAGAACTTTGATAAGGTTAAAGGAACCTTAGCTATATGTGCAGAGTTGCGCAGCGCCGAAAAGTGTTCCGGAGGCAGCAATAATGCTCATGGCTCACGTGCCTCAAAGGTTGTGATCACGGAAATCTAAGTTCCTATTAAAACAAGTAGGTCGGGTAAACAATCAAATACCAAGATTTGAGAGTTAAATCATTATTTGACAATAATGATCTGACTACATGCAAAGAAGCGACGATGGGCCCTGACTCCGTCAAATGGCTTGAAGCCATAAAATCCGTGATAGTTCCATACACGAGAAATCAAGTTTTGAACTTGAAGGACCCTCGAGAAAGGTGTAAGACCTTACAGTTGTGTTTGGATCTATAAAGAAGTAGACATGGATGTTTCACATCTATGAAATAGTCGACATGTTGGGAAAGAGTTCACAAAAATGTTCAAAGGTTGACTATGACAAGATTTTGATCTTTCATAGCGATATTTAGTCTAGACGGATTAATGTAGCAACCACTACATATAATTTTTGTTATGTGGTAGTTGAATAAACAAAACAAGTTCTTCTAATAGAAGGGTTACCTAGGACGTGTGCATGACACGGTCCAAAGGGTTTTGTTAATTCAAAGGATGCTAAATGCATATGCAAACTTCAATGGTTGAAGTAAGCATAGCGGAGTTGGAATCTTCACTATGATGAAACTGTTAAAAGAGTTTAATTTCATCGGAGACAATGAAGATGCTTGCATTTGCAAGAAATTAAGTGGGAGCGCTAAGACATATTTCTAATACATTATGTGGAGGACATATTGTTGATTAGAAATGATGTATCTTTTATTAACACATATTAAGAATTTCATCCTGATGAAAGACTTAGGCAAAACCCAAATATTTGGCATCAATAGACGCTAATATGGTTGTGCCGAAAGTACATAGATGATGTATTGAATGAGTTCAATATAGAAACTACAAGAAAGGTTCTTGTCACACAGAAAGGATTGAATGAGTTCAATATTGATGATATATTCAAGTGTATTGACACTTGGTAAGTGAAACAAAGATTCAAGTATAGATTGATACTTGATGTATGAAATCACAAAGAGTATTTATATCAATCATACTGTGATATGTACAAATCCAGATATGTCCTATGCTCTAAATGTTATGAGCATATACCAGAATGATTCATAAGATGATCATTGGACGATAGTAAGGATATTCTTATGATCTTTTAGAAGAACTAAGAGTATATTATTTGTAGAAGTGACAAATAGATGGTTAGTTCATTGTAAAAGTACTACATTGATACTAGTTTTGTCACAGAGTACAAATTAAGTTTATCTCAATCTAAACTAAGGGTGGCACAATATAATGGAAAGTAAGTTCCATAATGGATTTGGATGAGTTCCAAAGTTAAGACATTGTGACAGATACTACAACAAAAGGCTAAGTATATGACTGCTATAATAGCAGCTAAAGAGGGCATTTGTGTCAAGTAGTTTGTTGTCAAACTAGGTGTAGTTCACAGCGGGATAATACTATGAAGATATATTGTACGACAATATTATCAACATGTTTTAACCCCAAAGAACTAAAGGTCTCACCGAAGGACCAAAATTATACAAAGCCATCTCATTAGAGAATGAGTGATGCGTAGAGACGCAAAGACATGCAATTACAAACGGACCTAGAAGTGTCAGATCCGGAGATCAGTTGACCACTAGCAATCGTGTACATACAACACCAGAAAGCCATAGGTGTTGAATACACAAAGGTTTGAAACTAGATTATTGACTCTAGTGCAAGTGGGAGACTGTTGGAGATATGCCCAAGAGGCAATAATAAAGTGGTTATTATCATATCTTCATACTTATGATAAATGTTTACATACCATGCTATAATTGTATTAACCGGAAACATTAATACTTGTGTGATTTGTAAACATAAAAGAGTCCCTAGTAAAGCCTCTTGTTAAACTAGCTTGTTGGTTAATATATGATCATGGTTTCCTGATCATGAACATATAGATGTTATTAACAACAGGGTCATATCATTAGGAGAATGATGTGATGGACATACTCCTATAGTTAAGCGTAGCATAAAGATCAAGTCATTTAATATAGTTCATTTGCTATAAGCTTTCTGATACATAGTAACCTAATTCCTTCGACCATGAGATCATGCATATCACCTTTACCGGAAGGATGCTTTGATGACATCAAACACCACACCGTAACAGGGTGGCTATAAAGGTGGCATTGAGTGTTCGGAAAGTATGGGTTGAGACACATGGATCAAGAGTGGGATTTGTCCATCCATATGACGGATAGATATACTCTGGGCCCTCTCGGTGGAATGTCATCCAATTAGCTTGCAAGCATGTGACTGGCTCACAAGGGATCACATACCACGGGAACAAGAAAAGAGTACTTATCGGTAACGAGGTTGAACTAGGTATGCAGAGATACCGACGATCATAACCTCGGATAAGTAAACTATCGTGAGACAAAGGGAAATTGGTATCGTATGTAAGTGGTTCATTCGATCGCAAAGTTATCGTAGAAATATGTGGGAGCCATATGAATTTCCAGATTCCTCTATTGGTTATTGATCGGAGAAGTGTCTCGATCATGTCCGCATAATTCACGAACCGTAGGGAGACACACTTAAGGACTCGATGTTGTTGAGTAGTTATGGAATGATGAGTAAGAGACCGAATGTTGTTCGGAGTCTCGGATGGGATCCGAGATATCACGAGGAGATCCGGAATGGTCCGGAGAATAAGACTCATATAAGGAAAGTCCTGTTTCGGGGTTGGAGAATGGTTCCGGTGTTTTCATCGGGAATGTTCTAGAAGGTTCCGGAATGTCCGGCACTCCGGAGGGGAAGGGTACATGAATGTGTCATTGCAAGTTGGAATGATTGCATCATGTACTAGGTGTCATCGCTGTACAAAATAAAGGGTTTAATCAAATCCTAGTTTGAAAAGTCAAACGCCAATTTGAAAAGTCAAACGGCTATTTTGGAAAGTGGAGAAGAAGTGGGAAACCGAGTTGGGGAGGAGTTCCTCCTCCACCGCCGGCCCACTAGGGATCCGAGTTGGGGAGGGACTCCCTCCCCTTGGCCGGCGCCTCCCTCCACCTATAAAAGGAGGGGCAGGGCTCCCCTCCTAGACACACAAGTTGCCTCCCTCTAAACCTAAACCCTAGCCACAGCCTAGGGATTTCTCCCAAGTCGCCGAGTTAGAGCTTCTAATTGCCCTAGCCACTGGTTTAGCCCCTTCTAATTGGTGTGTCTAAACCCTAGATCACCAAGGCTCTCTCATAGTCCACCATACTCGCTCCGGCTTAAGGCGAAGCCCTGCGAGATCTCCCCTCTACTTCTGGTACCACGCCGTCGTGCTGCCGGAATCGCGAGGAGAGTGCTACAACCTCCGCTGCCTGCTGGAACAAGGGAGAGGAAGGTCTTCGTCGAGTACCGAACGTGTGACCGACTGCGGAAGCGCTGCCGGAACGCAGCGCCGGAAGGATCGTCTACGCGATCTTGAGATCGGCAAGAGTACGACTACATCACCCACGAGAATCTGCTCTCGTTAACCGCTTTGGAATCTTCGAGGGTGAGTTCCCCTATCGACTCGTTGCTACAATCTAGTAGATAGATCTTGGCTTGTTTGTTTGCATGCGGTAGAATTTTTTTGTTTTCCATGCTACGAACCCCTACAAGCTTTGCGTTATGTGCAAGGCACAAGAGGCCTCATGCTAACATATAAAAGATCTAATTCCCTAGAAATAAGAGGGTATTCAGATGCAGATTTTGCGGGAGATAAAGATGACAGAAAGTCCACGACAGGATATGTCTTTACTCTCGCAGAAGGTGCTATTTCGTGGAGAAGCGCCAAACAGTCAATAGTTGCATCATCTATGATGTATGCAGAATTTGTAGCATGTTATGAGGCCATGGGACAAGTGTTATGGTTAAAGAAATTTCTACCCGACTTGAGAGTGGCAGACTGCATTAGCAGGACACTAAAGATGTACTGTGACAATGAGCCCGCAGTATTCTATGCTCACAACAACAAGTCGAGTAATGCTACAAAGTCAATAGATATAAAGTATTATGTTGTGAAGGATAAATTCCAGGATCAAACTATAAGTATCGAGCATATAAGGACAAAGGATATGCTTGCGGATCTGCTAACGAAAGGCTTACCTCCCAATGTGTTCAAGGAACACTTAGCCGGCATGGGATTAAGGGAAAGCCTATGATTCCTGGACTACAGAGGCCCAAAAGTAACAGGATTTGTTTCAAAATAGAAAAGTATGCAGTGGTTGTCTGATTCTATCGGCAATTGAGCTGTGACGATGAAACATGCTCCATGTACTGATCTGTGATGAAACAAGTAAAGTATAAAGTTAAAAGTAAAGTTGAGATCAAGGGGGAGAATGTTAGATTGATCTCTAACGTGACCGAGCCCAATGGCTCGATCACATCCCTATCCACGCCCTGATCAGGAGCGCCCAACCGAACTCTGGTTGGTAGGCCCCTATCGCCGTGCTATATAAAGAGGTGGGGGACTGGCAGCACACGTTACGAGGTTCGTCGCAGTGCCGCTTGCCCCACCAATATCCCTACCGATCTAGGGTTTAGTGTGAGCCGAAGGAAAGCGCCGCCACCACCCGCAGACCCACGCCGTCGCCCTCCTTCCCCCCCATGGCCACTAGCTCTAGCTCCAACTCTGGCATCCCCTCTGGCTCCTGCTCGTAGAGCCAGGGCGCAGGTAGTACCCCTCCTCTCTGATATCTCCCTCTCTCTCTCTTAGATCTCCGAGTTTCAACCCTATAGCATCTACCGTGCACTATCTAGAACTAACACTTTCATGTGGGCATGCATTCGAGAAATCTTGGCTTGTTCCTGGAATCCAATTGGGGTTGGAGAATTTATCTCACTGGCCCAACGCATCTAAGGGCGTATGCGTAAAATCATGTGCTAGTCCATGTGGAATGTTAGGAAATAATAAATGACGATCGGACATACTTTCATTAATGGGACCGCTGATTGCATTTTCAAAAGGATTGTCTATTTGCAGAGCTAGAGTTCCCTAAGAAAGCCAAAGGATAGGATCACGCTGGATGAGGCGATAGCAGCGATGAGAAACATCGATGCAAGGCTACATAACCGATCTTTGGTCATATGCTGTTTTATTTTGATACCGATATGTATGGGTGCCTATAGGCCTTATATCTGACTTATGCTCTACCTATGTGGCGTGGTATGTAATAACTTTGTGCATAGTTTTTTGGAACAAAAGTATCCCTCACATCGCTCCCCAGGGCGATGCCAGGGCGACCCACGCGCTACCGCTAGCCCTCGCCATGGTGGTGGCGGGCCTAGCCTCCGAAGGAGGTTTGAGGTGGTGGTTGCTAGAGGTTCTCACTGGTATGTTTGGGAAAGGACGTAGGATGGTTGGCGCACTAACATGCAGCGGCCAGGGCGGCGTCCCTGGTCGGGGTGGTGGAGGGGATCCTCTCCCGGCGGCGCCATGGCTAGCAGCGGAGGTGGGACTGGAGCTGGTGGCCATGGACAAAACCCTAGAATTAAATCTGGGTGTCTCTCATGCCGTCCCCCAATTCCTCTTTGATGCATGGTTGGGCCGGATCTGATGGAGGGTCGATCTTGCTCTATCGCTGCCATTCTCGATGCTATCCTAGCCACTGGCTGCTGCTAGGGTTCGGAGCGGCGAATCTTGCAGGACGCCGGCGGGTGGCGTCGGGGCTGTTTGCTAGGCATGAATAAAGGTGGTGGTCCTCGGATCTCTCGCACATCAAGACGAAGATCTACTTGATGCATCCTTCATGGATTTATCCAGAGTGTCTAGTTCCGGAAGGCTCTACCGGCGAACTCCCATATGGGCGCATCATGCCTAGAGTTTGCTGGATCAGAAGGAATTCGGTTGTGCGCACCTGTATTTTTTGCTAGCCGTTTGGTTTCAGATGGAGTGTGGCGAAGCTCTGCTACCTGTTACCATCATGTGTCATGTCTTTGACGATCCATGGTGAAGTCAGATATGGATAATTTCATGAAGACGGGAACATAAAGGCTTGCTATGGTGGATTTAGTATTTAGGGTGTTGAGGATCTAGCTTGGTGATCTGTGACTCGCAACAGCGTCTGTTACAGGGGTCAACAACACATGAGATGTTCACAACAGTCTTATCTTCTAGGGTGAAAACCCAAGGTCTCGCCTTCATTGGTTGTGCCTGGCACCTTGGAGAAGGCATTGTTTTACGAGCGAAGAATTTCTCCAGGGTAAAAACCTAGGATCTTTGATCGGGCGACGACAGCGCTTGAGCACTATTTCTTTCTTGGAGGCGTCAATTTTGGAGGGGTTGGACTCTGGTGTTGGTTTGGTTGTGTTAGTGTCGCTGTTGCTCAGGATCTAATCATTTTAATAGGACTTTTCTTTTTTATAATTCTTTTTTTGATGTGTGCATACATAATACCAATAGGATAATGCGTTGTTGCAGAGGCTGTGTGTAATTGGTATCTTACAATATTAATATATTTTCAAAAAAAAGTTTTGTACATCCTGGTTTGATATTGTAGTCAAATTAAATTTATATATAAAGCTGGGTTTGGGCCTTTGATTTAAAAAAGTGACCGAGTCTTTTTTTTGAAAGGTAAGACACAATAGATTGAGCAGCAAGCAGCCTCATTAAAAACCTTCCACTCCCCTCAGGTATCCTGGTAAGGAAAAGAGTGGGTAAAAAACTTGCTGCTCCAGGATTACATAGTATTCTTACAATCAGTGGCGAAGGACAATTTTTTTTTGAGGTCGGGCGAACTCTTCTATAGGTAAGAAAATATAACATCATCTCTAATATTGAGGTGGAATTGATCAATTGGACACGGTAAAAAATTGATGAATTGGAATGTGAAGTGTTGGATCAAATTTGATGTCATCTGGACCAAATTGAGTTATATACCTTCATCTTCTTGAACATCAACATTCTCTTCGACAATGGTTTCGGCTAAATCTTTAATATGTTCTTCCACTTGTTCGGTGGCCATAGAATTTTCTGCCTCCTGTTCCACTTCTTGATCTTGTTCTTGATGTACAATAAGTTCCACAATATTTTTACTCTCATGTGTGATTGGTTTAGAGTTGCTGCCTCTAGAAAGTGGCACAAAATATCATGTCAAATCTGCAATTCGTAATTGAAAAAATCCATCAAATACACGCTACTTTTCTACCCAAATACAAAAATTCACACAGAATGTACCTTTCTCCCCTTTGCTGGCCCCTTTCCCTTTCTATTCATATTCAATCTAGTTAAAAGTCAAGGCCAAGATTTCTAAGACGCACACACACAGCACCTGGTGAGTGGCTGAGATGGAGGTGCCTCCTCCATTCTTCAGTACCCTGTCCAGCTTCCTTCAAACTAGAGCCTGGAGGTCACGCCGCCAAAGTTCTGTTTGTTCTGGCTCTATCGATCGCAATCGGAAGGCAGTTCACAAGTCGGCCAATTCCCAGGAAACGTGTGTAAGCAGCCCCTGCGTGTAAGGCCCATAACGACACGGCCACAAGGCCTAGTTTTCTTTATCTATTTACCTTATGTTCAACAATTCAATCGTATGTACGATGGATACCTGTAGAAAATTTTCTGTCGCTAGCTGAGGTAGGGCGGGGGCCATACCTCGCCCTACCGGGAGCCTCGCCGCTGCTTACAATCTAACATGATCAGGTTCAGAATACACTCCGGAACCGAGTCACGAGATAGTTCAGAGAGCCCTGATCTACCAACCTGTGCTAATACATGCGCAACGCCATTACACACATGATCTACCTTTGCGATCGTAATATCTTGATAAATCTTCAGAAGCTCCTGGGCCTCCAAAATCGCCGTCCAGCTGGCAGACTGTTCTTGCACCTCACTCGTGATTGCCCGAACTACACAGAGGCAGTCTAACTCCAGAATAGCAGGCCAGCGCCGAAGAGCGACCAGAAGTCGAAGCCCCTCAAGACATGGAATGACCTCAGCCTCCTCAGCGCTACCACAAAACGGAATAAACTTCCACTCAGCGAGGATGGGACGGCCTTGGTGATCGCGTATAAGGATGCCAACCCCTGCATATTTTGATGTAGAATCCCAACCAGCGTCAACATTCTCCTTTACAGTGCCTGCATTAGGAGGAGACCAAGAAACAACGGTACTGATAGCCCCTTGACCTGTATGAGTACGATGATAGTTCACCAGGTATGGAACAGAAGAGGAAACCGAGGCTTTTCCGTCGCCATGCACGACATTGTTGCGGTGGTTCCAGGCGTGCCACAGCATTAAAATTATCCTAGGCCTCTGATCCAACGCTGCATTACCGAGAAGATCAAATAACCATTCATCCTGGTTAACTCTGAACGCTGACTCGTCCGGTAAAATCCAGTGCTCCCGCAGCTCCTCCTGAAGGGCACGCGCCGTAGTGCACGTAATGAGAGCATGGTGAGTGTCCTCTACCTCGCGTGCACAGATGGTGCAGATAGGGTCTACTGACGGGAGCCGTCGACTTAGGTTTAGCCTCGATCCCAGCGAGTCTGACGCAATCCGACAAGCAAAGATTCTCAGTTTCGGGGGAGGGGGGTGTTAGATTTCTAGACAATATCCCATACTTTCTTTTCTCCCTCAGCTGTCGTGGAGCTAGATTGGCCTCCATTCATCCCATTGAGATTTGGGAGAATACCAATACGGTAGGCCGACCTGACACTAAAGAGACCATTGGGCTCACCTGACCAGGCAACAAAATCATTGGTTGATCATGGTGGAAGTTTGATATTTAGGATCATCGCCGCATCATGGGGATAGCAGCCCTCTCGCACCGCGTCCTCATTACATGTTCTACCTTCTTGGTCAATTAGCTCCGACACCCATTGATGCATGTAGCAGCACTTCGTTGGGAGACCATAAGATGAAGATATGATGTGCTACAGCAGCAAGTTTTCCCTCAGTAAGAAACCAAGGTTATCGAACCAGTAGGAGGAAGGAAACGTCACACAGGTGTTGCGAGCAACGTGGAAACCTACACAACACAAACTCAAGACTTTGCCCCAACTAACAGTGTGGTTGTCAATCTCACCGGTTCCTTTAATAAAGGATTAACTATATGGTGTGGAAGGTGATGATGGTTTGCAGCAAGTAAACAGTAATAGTGGAATATGTATCAATGGTAAAGATTGGACTGGGGTCCATAGTTCACTAGAGGTGTTCTTCTTATATAAACAAACATGGCATGTTGGGTAAACAAATTACAGCAGGGCAATTGACAGGACTGATCAAGGCATAACAATGCAATACTAGACATAAAGATCCTATGAAATTCGATTGGGCAATACAACAAGATACATAGACCTCCATCCAATTGCATCTATGACTAGAAGTCCACCTTTGAGATATCATCCGAACCCCCTCCAGTATTAAGTTGCAAGCAACAGACAACTGCTTTAAGCAAAGTGTGTAAGGTAAACAATCTACTTGTTCCATGAACAAGAGACCGTTGTTTTCTCCCTAGTGGCAACATCACATCTACAACCGTAGAGATTTCTGTCACTTCCCTTGATTAAGTAGAGGCATGAACCCACTATTGAGCATAAATACCCCCTCTTGGAGTCACTAGCAACTACTCGACCAAGATAGCTACTAACAACGGAGAGCATGCAAGATCACAAACAACACAAATATGATAGAATCAATAAGACAACACCATTAATCAATCTGACATAGTAATCTCAATATCCATCGGATCCCCGCAAACATAACATGCATGGTTACAAATAGATGAGATCTTGATCATGAACGGAGCTCACAAGATCTAGACATGAAAGCACAAGGAGGAGATACAACCATATAGCTACTACATGGACCCGTAGTCCAAGGTTGAACTACTCACGCTTCATACCGGAGGCTGGCATGATGAAGAAGAAGGCCTTCGGGATGATACACCCTTCGGCAGGGTGCCGGGAAGAGCTTCAGATCCCCCGATCTAGGGACGATGGTGGCGGCGGCTACAGATGGTTTCGTGGAATATTGATCGGGTGCTTAGGGTTTAGGCATCGAGGGCTTCTTATGTGCGAAGAGGCGAGGCTAGAGGGCCACCAGGGAGGTTGCCCCCCTAGGCACGGTATGGGCCCACCCGCACGGCCAGGGGTGTGGCCCCCTGGTGGGTCTCCTCCATCTTGTACTCCGGCTTCGTGTTTCCCACGGCAAAATAATGACTTTGCCTTTTGTCCCATCCAATTTCGAGAATATTGATTTTCTGCCTTTCTTGAACCAAAAACAGAAGAAAACAGGCAACTGGCACTGTGGCAACTTGTTAACAGGTTAGTACCAGAAAACATATGATACTAAACAAGAATGGAACATAAAAAATTATAGATACTTTTCCGACGTATCAAGCATCCCCAAGCTTAACTCCTGCTCGTCCTCGAGTAGGTAAGTGATAAAAGAATAATTTTTGAGGTGACATGCACCATCAAAACCAAGATCAAACCATTTGCAAGCATTGAAAGATGGGATCAAAGAACTCTAAACATGTGCATGAAAGATGGAGTTCTAACAATAAGACAAAGTAACTATGCATGCAACATGAAAGGCTACAAACAAAGATCATGAATAACATGCATTGAAAAACGTTTGTTTTTTTCACATACAGAAAACATGGCATAGTGGCATTCAGCTTGTCCCTCATAGAGTAGCAAATAGATGCATATGACACCTTCAAAGTTCATAAGAGTGACTAGATACAAATAGCACAACAACAAGCAATATCAACAATATGCATCAATCAATAAGTTTTGGGACACTACCCATAAAACTAAGAATGGCAACTATGCTCTCTTAATGGTGCCTAAAGGTAGAAGGTGGAGACTCAATATAATAGTGGAAGAAATGCCCTTCATAAAGGGAAACAAGGATTTCAAGTTTCAAAATGAGCTTCCAAAAATTATGGTAGTTGTTAGATTTTAGCCCTCATTGCCCCTATCATAAGCATCTTGAAGTGGTTAAGGTTAAAGTGAACAAATTATGGAGTATATGCTTGACAAAGTATAAGTTGGCAATCTCATGTCCCTTGAATACGAGGGCCACCCCTCATGCTACTCAACTTTGGTCACCTGTAAGTTCTTGACATAGTAAGTACATGTGTATCATAGAGAACCACCAACGGGGTACCCCTTGCACATGGTGCAGGAGCTTTCCCATAACCAAAATGATAAGGCAAGCAGAAAATGAGCATCTTAGCGATCTTTTTATTTGCTATTTGCGTAGGTTTTTATTGACGATGCTTCACAGATTGCTCATTATGGTGATGTTGTAAGTTTCCACCATGATTAGGCATGGCTTAGGCTAGCGGCCCAGGCGTTTCTCTAACACAAAATACACAACTCCATGGAATTACAAGCTCCCTTTTTATTTCACATCGACGACATCCATAGACAAAAGAGCATGATATCAACTGTGTATAAAGTACAAGTGCAATGTTGAAAAGGTTACCCATGAAAACATGGTTCTGCTAATTCCAACGTATAAGTGCAAGCATATGCAACTTAGATGACACAATGGTTCAAGTTTATTAGGGGCAATGAATATAAAGTGTGCCATCAAGTTCGTGAGGGCTTTAATCACTAAGTTTTCACATAACAAAATACTTTTTAATTGGAAGATAGCTAAAAACAAGAATATACTTGGAATGGTGTAACACACCATGCATAGGAATTTATAGTGGACACTTGGGAATAACTTGGTTTCTTGGGAGTTGGAAGCATGAGTAGAACTTACTCCTACAAGTGGAGGCTAGCAAAAGACTGGGAGCAACCAACTAAGAGAGCAATAATGGTCATAATCATGCAGAGCGACAAAACATTAATCAAAGCATAGAGTGGTACTACAAGTCAAGGACTAAATAATCAAATAGGCTATGGTGACTTGTTCATAGTTATAACATGGTGTGAGCATGTGCCAAGTCAACCCAAACAAAACATCAAAGAAGAATACCACAATACTATGATTTTGCATGCTAAAACAACGCATGATTTCTTAAAGGCACACTAAGCAATCCCAATTGTTTGGAACAAGTCATGCTACAGAAATAATCACTAAGCATAAGGTCAAAACAACACCTGGCATAACATGCTAAAGTCTAAGTCATAGTCAATGCAAGCTCCTCTTGCACTTTCAAGCAAGAACTTTCTACTCCTTTCCAACACCAATCAACTTATTTGAAACAACACAGCGAGAACAAGGGTCCAAACTACTTTATTCAAGCAAACTAAACAAACTAAGCAAAGCAAACAAAAACTAAGACACAAACAACACAACAGTGCATTAAACAATAAAAACGAAGTGTCTAGAAAGACCTGAGCTTTTTATTGATGAAGAAGGGGATGCCTTGGGCGTCCCCAAGCTTTGATGCTTGTACCTCTTGGATATTTCTTGGGGTGACACCGGGTGGCATCCCCAATCTTGAGCTTTTTTCCATTCTTCATCTCATTACATCATTCTCTCTTTACACCTAAATTTTTTCCTTCATACAAAACTTCACACAATCTTCATTAGCAACATTTGTGTATTCAAAAGATAATAGACCTTTGGGTTTAGCTTTAGAACGGAAAAACTTTCACTCAAAACACAAGCTACTGTAGTAACTCCTTAAAAAAGCTCAATTTCCCAAAAAGAACCAAAAAAGGAATCAATAAGAAGCAAATGCAAATAATGGCAGAAATCTGTCAAAACAGACCAGCAGGTAGAAACTGATTTTTTCGAAGACCTTCTGTTGCTCAAATCAAAAAATGTTGATCTAACAAAAGTTAGCTAACATACTGGGGGAGTTGTTCGTAAATTTGCAGCTCAATCCGACTTACAGAGACTCCTCACAAATATTTATGGTGGAGGACAGAAATCTGTTTCGGGACAGCAACTCCCCAAATATTACTTCCCTCTCATTAGAGGTCATTCTTGGCACAAAAAGCAAAAAATGGATAATAAGAGGTCATTAATGAAGTAATAACTTCCAAGACTCAAGGAAACTCTTGGGTTATCTCCCAACAAGTACTTTTCTTTAACGCCTTTAAGTTAGGCACAAGAAGCAAGAAAGTCAAGTGTTTTCAAATGAAAAAGCATTAACATCAAACCTTGCTTTCAAAGGAGGAGCAAAAAAGCATCTTATCTATCCTCATAGGGAAGTTTTAAATACCCTTATTGAATGGAAATTGATATTTAATGGTGCCTTCTTTCATATCAATGATGGCACCAACAGTTCTAAGAAAAGGTCTTCCCAAAGTAGTAGGACAAGAAGCATTGTATTCAACATCCAAAACATAGAAATCAATAGGGACATAAGCATTGTTAACCATAATGAGAACATCATTAACACTCCCCATGAGTTTCTTATTATCATTATCATTAAGTGGGACATCCAAATAACAATCTTCCAAAGGTGGCAAATCAAGCATTTCATAAATCTTCCTAGGCATAATAGAGACACTAGAACCAAGATCACATGAAGCTTTGAGATCAAAGTCATTCACTTGCATATTAATAATGGGTTCCCAACTATCTTGTGCTTTCCTAGGAATAGAAGCTTTGTGTTTTAACTTCTCTTCCTTAATCTTAACAAGAACATTTGTAATGTGTTTGGTGAAAGCAACATGCATATCACTAGCATCAGGACTTATAGCAAGCTTTTGTAGGAACATAATCACTTAAGAAATATTGCAACCATCAAGATAAAAATAAACTTATCATCACTAGTTGTAAGCTCATTAGGCTTAGGCATTGTTGGAGGAGGAATAGGGACTTCTTGTGGTTTAGTGGTGATGGTGCACACACTATTGTTTCTATCAATTTCAGCTTCCCTTTCCCACTTAGCATGAAGTTGGGTAACAGTCTAACATTTTCATCAATGGTAACTTGTATGGCATGAGTAGCAGCAAAGGTACTTTCCATGGTTTCAGGTTTGGCAGGCATTTTATTAATCAAAGAGGATTGTGCTTCAGACAAAGAGGAAGTATTTTTCTCAACACTTAAAAGCTTTTCCTCCACAATCTTGTTGAAAGTGGTTTGTTTACTAATAAAGTCTTTGAGCATGACTTCAAGTTCAGAGGGGGCACTTCTAGCATTGTTGTAGGAGTTTCCATAGGTATTGCCATTATTAGGAGGATGAGGTCCATAATTATTACCATAAGTATTGTTGCCAAAATTGTTGTTTCTAATGAAGTTCACATCAACTTGATCTTCTTGAGCAACCAAAGAATCTAAGGGAACATTATTTGGTTCTAAAGGAGCTTTCCCATTAACAAGCATAGCCATAATAACATCAATCTTATCACTCAAAGAGGAGGTCTCTTCAACAGAATTTACCTTCTTACCATGTGGAGCTCTCTCAGTGTGCCATTCAGAATAGTTAACCATCATATTATAAAGGAGTTTTGTTGCATTACCCAAGGTGATGGTAATAAAGGTACCACTAGCAGCTGAATCCAACATGTTTCTTGAAGAGAAGTTCAAACCTGCATAAAAAGTCTGGATAATCATCCAAGCAGTGAGTCCATGAGTAGGAAAATTCTTAACCAAAGATTTCATTCTTTCCCAAGCTTGAGCAACATGTTCATTATCAAGTTGTTTAAATTTCATAATATCACTTCTCATAGATATAATCTTAGCAGGAGGGTAGTACTTTCCAATAAAATCATCCTTGCACTTAATCTAAGAATCAATTCTATTTATAGGCAAGGATAGCAACCACTCTTTAGGTTTTCCTCTCAAGGAGAAAGGAAACAACTTGAGCTTAATAGTATCTCCATCTACATCCTTATACTTTTGCATCTCACAAAGTTCAACAAAGTTATTGAGATGGGTGGCAGCATCATTAGAACTAGCACCAGAAAATTGCTCTCTCATCACGAGATTCAACAAAGCAGGCTTAATTTCATAAAAGGTAGCATCAGGAGCAGGTGGAGAAATAGGAGTGCTAAGTAAATCATTGTTGTTTGTGCTAGTGAAGTCACACAACTTGGTGTTCTCAGCAGAGTTCATTTTGGCAAAAGTGGGCAAGCCAAAAACAGCAACAGTAGCTAGAGCAGGAACTAATTTTTTGGTGTTTTTTATAAGGGAAAGCAAACCAAACTAAACTATTTTTTTTGGAGTTTTTGATAAAAAGAGGCAAACAAAACCAAGCAAACTAAAAACAAAGTAAAGAGAAAGGTTGAGGAGGACTCCCCTTGTGAAGACGTCCTTAGCCTTCCCGGCAACGACGCCAGAAAAAGTCTGGATGCATGCAGTAGCACTTCGTTGGGAGACCCCAAGAGGAAGGTATGATGCGGTACATCAGCAAGTTTTCCCTCAGTAAGAAACCAAAGGTTATCGAACCAGTAGGAGGAAGGAAACGTCATACATGTGTTGTGAGTAACGTGGAAACCTGCACAACACAAACTCAAGACTTTTCCCCAAGGATTAACTGTATGGTGTGGAAGATGATGATGGTTTGCAACAAGTAAACAGTAACAGTGGAAGATGTATCAATGGTAAAGATTGGACTGGGGTCCATAGTTCACTAGAGGTGTTCTCCTTAAGATAAACAATAGACATTCATGATCCTATGAGACATTCATGATCCAGACTTACTCCTTGAATGATTATCCAGAATTTTTATGCAGGTTTAAACTTATCCTCAAGAAACCTGTTGGATTCAGCTGCTGGAGGTACCTTTATGACCATTACCTTGGGGGCTGCAACAAAGCTCCTTGATAATATGATGGTTAACTATTCTGAATGGCACACTGAGAGATCTCCACATGGTAAGAAGGTAAATTCTGTTGAAGAAACCTCCTCTTTGAGTGATAAGATTGATGTTAACATGGCTATGCTTATTAATGGAAAAGCTCCTATAGATCGTAATAATGTTCCCTTAGCCTTTTTGGTTGCTCAAGAAGAGCAAGTTGATGTGAACTTCATTAGAAACAACAATGCCTATAGGAATAATTTTGGTAGTAACAACAATTATAGGCCTTATCCTCATAATAATGGCAATACCTATCGAAACTCCTACAACAATACTAGAAGTGCTCCTTCTGAACTTGTAGTCATGCTCAAAGAATTTATTAGTAAACAAACCATTTTCAACAAGACCGTGGAGGAAAAGCTTTTGAATGTTGAGAAAAAGATTTCCTCTTTGTCTGAAGCACGGTCCTCTTTGATTAATAAAATGGATGCTGAAACTAAAACTTTGGAAAGTACCTTTGCTGCTACTCATGCCATACAAGTTACTATTGATGAAAATGTTAGATTTTTAGCCCAACTCATGCTAAGTGGGAAAGAGAAGCTGAAATTGCTAGAAACAATAGTGTGTGCACTATCACCACCACCAATATGGATGCCACTAAACCACAAGAAGTCCCTATTTCTCCTACCACAATGCCTAAACCCAATGAGTCTACTACTAGCGATGCTAAGTTTGATTTTGATCTTGATGGTTGCAATATTTCTGAAGTGATTATGTTCCTACAAAAGCTTGCTAGAAGTCCTGATGCTAGTGATATGAATGTAGCTTTCACCAAACACATTAGAAATGCTCGCATTAAAATTAAGGAAGAAAGGTTGAAACACAAAGCCTCTATTCCTAGGAAAGTAGAAGATAGTTGGGAACCCATTATTAATATGCAAGTGAATGACTTTGATCTCAAAGCTTCATGTGACCTTGGTTCTAGTGTCTCTATTATGCCTAGAAAGATTTATGAAATGCTTGATTTGCCACATTTGGAAGATTGCTATTTGGATGTCCCATTTAATGATAATGCTAAAAAGAAACTCATGTTTGGAGTGTTAATGATGTTCTTATTATGGTTAACAATTCTTATGTCCCTGTTGATTTCTATGTTTTGGATGTTGAATACAATGCTTCTAGTCCTATTACTTTGGGAAGACCTTTTCTTAGAACTGTTGGTGCCATCATTGATATGAAAGAAGTCACCATTAAATATCAATTTCCATTCAAGAAAGGTATTGAACACTTCCTTATGAGGAAAGAGAAGTTGATTTGTGCTCCTCCTTTGAAACAAAGGTTTGATGTTAATGCTTCTTCATTTGAAAATACTTGATTCTTGCTTCTTGTGCCTAACTTAAAGGCGTTAAAGAAAAGTACTTATTGGGAGATAACCCAAAAAAATTCTTGAGTCTTGGAAGTTATTACCTCAGTAATGACCTCTCCTTATCCTTTTTATTTCCTTTTTATGCCAAGAATAACCTCTAATGAGAGGGAAGTAAGATTTGGGGAGTTGCTGTCCCGAAACATATTTTTGTGCTCCATCATAAAAATTAGTGTAAAATCTCTATAAGTCGGATTGAGCTGATATTGTCTGAATAAATCCCCTAGTATGTTAGCTAATTTTCGTTAGTTAAACACCTTTTGATTTGAGCAACAGAAGGTCTTCAAAAAAATCGGTTTCTATCTGCTGGTCTGTTTTGACAGATTTCTGCCATTATTTGAATTTGCTTCTTATTGATTCTTTTTGGGTTCTTTTTGGGAAATTGAGCTTTTTGAGGGAATTGCTATAGTAGATTGTGTTTTTAGTGAAAGTTTTGCTGTTCTAAAACCAAAACCCAAATGTCTATTATCTTTTGAATACACTAATGTTGCTAATGAAGATTGTGTGAAGTTTTATATGGAGGAAAATTTTCAGGTGTAGAGAAAGAATAATGTAATGAGATGAAGAATGGATAAAAGCTCAAGCTTGGGGATGCCACGCCGTGTCACCCCAAGAAATAGTCAAGAGGTACAACCGTAAAATCTTGGGGATGCCCAAGGCATCCCCTTCTTCATCAATAAAAATCTCAGGTCTTTCTAGACACTTCGTTTTTATTGTTTCATGCACTATTGTGTTGTTCTTGGAGCATCTTAGTTTTCGTTTTAGTTTGCTTAAATAAAGTAGTTTGGACCCCCGTTCTTGTTGTGTTATTTCAAATAAGTTGATTGGTGTTGGAGAGGAGTAGAAAGTTATTGCTTGAGTAGTACAAGAGGAGCTTGCTTTGACTGTGACTTAGACTTTATCATGTCATGCTAGATGTTGTTTTGACCTTATGCTTAGTGATTATTGCTGTATCATGACTTGTTCCAAACAATTGGGATTGCTTAATGTGCCTTGAAGGAATCATGGGTGTTTTTAGCATACAAAAGCATAATATTATGGTAGTCTCCTTTGATGCTTTGTTTGGGTTGACTTGGCACATGCTCACACCATGTTATGACTATGAACAAGACACCATAGCCTCTATGATCATTTATGTAAGATCCCTCCTTTATAAAGGAAAGGGATCCCTGTGATTGCAATGCTAGTCCCTGGATCAATAGCTAGCATCCACAGTTAAGATGTAATATCAAGAAACAAAGGTCATAATACAACTTTATAACCAGGAATAAAATAATTTATTACATCTTACATAGCTCATTTGGCTATCTCATTACAATGAAGCATAATATAACAATAGCATGGGGTCCTTCATCTTCAAAGTGCCACAGGCAGACATGTTGGTTGTAGACTTGTAATCCTATTTCACTAATATCAAACAAACCTGCAACATAAAAGTTACAGCCACAAGGGTCAATACATTTGAATTGTATTGGCAAGTGATACTATGGTAGTATAGTGGAGTCTATCATCTATATGCATTTGGCTAAGTGGAGCTTAGGCTTGCTTTGCTCAAAATAGATTTTCCTTATCATTTGAAAACACTAAGTTTTTGTTTGTCAAAATCTTTCCCAAGGCATCTCCCAATAGAAATTGGTGATCCTTCAACCCTTGTTCACCCACAAGCTTTTAACTTAGAAATTGGGATGAGGAGATTCTTGATAGCTTCCATGTCTTGATGCTCAAATTGTCCTTTGCCAGGGACATGGCTAAGTACTTAGATTTTTCACTCTCCAGAGGTAGTGCACTTTCCCCATAAGACTTGGTTTCCCAAGACAAGATCTTTCAGAAGCCTTCCCTTAGACCAGAATGGACGCGTTCCAACCTATCATTCCCCTACCACCAACTGTCCATTTGGCTAAGTTATTGCAACCTATATGATCCAGGCAGAGCCCATAATGCCAAGTGGCTGCACTTGAAGCTTCTCAACATTTGACATCTCAAATCTCTTTGTTCCTGGGTGGCCATCCACAAGTGAGACACCAAGTTTTCCCCAACATACTGGACTTGGTGATGCCCAAGTTTTCCCCAGTATACTAGACTTGCATGACCACTCAACACAAACCATTCCTTCCATTCCACCTAGGTGATTCATTTACTTAGTTGTTTTATTAAACAAAACACAAGTCCACAGACTTAGAAATTTTCCATAGTATGAATATACATTCCACCCTTGTTTTCTACTAGCTAAGCTAAGCATGATAGTAGTAGGAATCTTAACTTAGGAAATTCTACTAAGGTTTCATCTACTAGGATTTCCCATGGCATAGTTTACACTTAGTAAAATTTCATGCAAGTCCTACTTAGAAACATCACTAATGCATAGTGAAAATAATGGGACAAAAGTATGAAGCATCACTTGCCTTATTGGTAGATAGTATATGTTCACGCCTTGATCTATGCAATGTTCACACACTTCAAATCACTACAATTCAATCAAGCAAACAATATTTCAATCTACCATTCAAGCAATTTATCACATAAAATGATAAAAACAAGGCAATGCATGCAAACATGCAAAAGATTGTTTTATTTGTAAAAGTGGTTTCTAATGGTTCATAAACATTTGAAAACACCTAATGGTCATTTTATAAAGTGGCAAAACCATTTGCAAAAGGTTTTACTTCATAAACCATTTTTAAACCATTATTTTATGTGGTGAAGAAATGCTTTTAATAAGGCATCATTCTATAGGTTTCACAAAATATGTTTTCAAACCATAAAACCTTGTGTTTAGGGTCACAGAGTTTATTTCCAAAACATTTCTCAAAGGTTTTCTTCCAAAACCATTTTTTATAATTAAACTATATTTTTATTTGACTAGAAATGGTTTAAATCCAAGATTCATTCTTTTGCTTCACCAAATACATTTTTGAAACCAAAAAGTGATTCCTATGGTCAGTAGGTTCAAAACAAACCATTTGCCAAAGGTTTTATCTCAAAAATCATTTTTAGAACAAATTTTATATCCTAAACATGCATACACAAGTTTCTGTAAAAACAAACAATTTAACAGAAGCTTTTTACTAAACAAAGTGCATGGTTGGATAGGGCTTGTCTTGCTAAATCCATTGATATAAAATTTGCAAAATTTGGACATGTAGATTAAAAGTTATAGATTTTACAAAATCTAGCATCTAATAGATCAAATCTGTTTTTAATCAAACGAACAGAGCCACGTGGCGTGTTCTTACTCGCTGATACCAGTTCGTTCGGATCACGCGTTGAGCACCGTTGGATCTAAGTGGGATCGCACGGCGCAGAGGAAAGCGTACCCTTACAGTTAAGTTTCTATCGCACACGTCGGATCCAGATCGAACGGCTATCAGCATGCTTGCCAGAGATGGGCGGCGCTGGCGGCGGCTGGTGGCGGCGCTGGCTCTGGCTACGGCGGGGCTGGTGATAGAGGAAGCGAGGGAGGAAAGGGAGTGGCTCACCAGGTTCGCCGAAGTGTGGGGATGCTCAAGGTGGTACTGGCTGGCAAGGGGGCGCATGGTGGTGGCGCGGATTCCTCGCCGAAGTTCACGGAGGCGTCGGGTTCGGTCAGTCGTCATCGAGGGCGACGCTACGGAGCACAAAAAGACAAAGTAAGAATGGCATTAGCTGCGCACGAGGTTGTCGATCATGCGTGCATCATCGAGAGGAAGAAAGGCGGTCAGCACTCACTGGGAAAGGTTGACGGAGCGGAGGCAGACGCCGGCGATGTTCAGTTGAGGTGGTTGCCCATGTTCCGGGCCAAGTGCGGGCAAGCTGATGCTATAGAGAGAAGCACCAGGGGGTGGAGGTCACGCTCGGGTGCTCGAGGAGGCGAGGGGCGGCAGGGTTTGGCCGGAATTGTCACTGGATCTTGTCGGAGACAGAGGGGTCGTCGCGAGCAATACGGGCAGCCTGAGGGCTCCGGTGGGGTGGCGTCTGGGGGGGAAGAGGGAGAAGAGGGAGGCGATTAAGAGGGCGTGTCGCGGCGAGGATTAAACGCAGCATTATGGCGAATTGATCGCGAGGATTCAACGGCAGAAAACGGCCAGGCGTGGTCTTCGCGTGGGTGGAAACGATGAACAGCGCTGTGGGGTCCGACGGTCAGTGAGAGAGAGAGTGTGGGAGTGGGGTCCATCGGTCAGTGACTGATTGGGTTGGTTGGCGCGTGAGAAAAGGGAATAGCCAGAGAGAGGGGAGGTGCCGGGTGGGCTGGCTTGCTGGGCTTAGTGGGTTGGGCTGGCTTAGTTCATTTTTTGTACCTGTTTCTTTTCCTTTTTCCCTTTCTTTTATTCTGTTTTGATTTTGATTAAACAATTCAAACATCAATTTGAATTCAAACCTCAACCAAGATTTATGTAGGTTTAAATATTGATTAGTATTGTAATCTGAAGTCAAATTTGGAATAAAACTTTTATTCCTTTAGTGCCTTTTTAATTATTTAAAGTAGGTCCTTGTATTTAATCAAATGAGATTTAATATTGTTTTTAATTTCCATTTAAATTCTAAAATCCTTCCAAAACCTTTCAGTAAGTTTTATTTACTTAATAGGGTGTCAAAATAATTCATTTTAAATTATTTGGAAGTATTTAATGTGATTCTTAAATCATTTGAATTGGGTATTTGTTTTAATTCCAATGGAATTTAAATATAGTTTTAATTCCCTAAAGTTTATTTGGAAGATTTCTTTAATCTTAATTATGTTGACTTAAACAACTTTTATTTCACTTGGGTAAATTCCAAAATACTATTTTCTCATGATTTACATATTTATTCTTATTAGAGATTTGTCCTTATTAAAATAGGGATAGAATGGTTAATGCCATTTTATTTTTATTTTGGAAAATTCTTTATCCATTTATTTTATTTGGGTTTTGGATTATATTCATTCCATTTGTTTATGGATTTGGCCAAGCTTTAATTTGGTCTTTAAATATTTTAATATTTCTTTCTTTATCTTATAAAATTCATATCTTTTTATTTAGAGATCCAAACTTGGTGATTCCAATTTGTAAAATCTTATTTGATATTTATTTATCCTTTTTTAAATATCTTTAGGATTATTTGTTCACCATTTTTTATGGATTTTAGGTAAGTGCTTTATTAGCTTTGGAAATTACTTTTCCTTATCTTATTTAAATTCCTAAGATTTTACTTATGGTTCCAATTTAAGTGAAACCAATTTCTATGGTCTTATAATATTTCTATTTGTCCTTCTTGATCATTTGTAAATGTTTGTTGACAAATTTTTTGTATGGATCAAATCCATAGGCTTGGAGATAACTTGGAAATGATTTTTATTCCATTAGGGTTTAGGGTTTGGATTTATTTTCCAAGTGTTTTAAATTTCCAGATGCATTTTATGAAGAATGCATTCCTCTTGATTTGAATTTAGTTGTATTCAAATGTTAACAAAAGTTTGTTCAAGATGGGTTTTTAAGTTTCCAATTAGAAACAAAAGTTTCTTTTCACCCTAAAATTCAACAATCATTTATTTTGTTTATTTATTTTTCACATTAAAAGATTTGGAAAATCTTGGGATGTGACAATTTAGTCCTTGACTTGTAGTACCACTTTATGCTTTTATTAATAATGTTTTGTCGCTCTGCATGATTATTGTCACATCCCAAGATTTTCCAAATCTTGTAATGTGAAAAATAAATAAACAAAATAAATTATTGTTGAAAATCAGGGTGAAAAGAAACTTGTTTCTAAATGGAAACATAAAATCCCATCTTGAACAAACTTTGATTAATATTTGAATGCAACTAAATCCAAATCAAGTAGAATGCATTCTTCATAAATGCATCTGGAAATTTAAACACTTGAGAAATAAATCCAAACCTTAAACCCTAATGGAATAAAATCATTTCCAAGTTATCTCCAAGCCTATGGATTTGATCCATATAAAAATTTATCATCAAACATTTATAAATGATCAAGAATGATAAATAGAAATATATTAAACCCAATAAATTGGTTTCATTCAATTTGGAGCCATAGATAAAATCTTATGAATTTAATAAGATAAGGATATTTAATTTCCAAAGCTAATAAAGAACCTATCTATAAATCCATACCAAATGGTGAGCAAATAATCCTAAAGATATTTGAAAGGATAAATAAATTTCAATAAGAATTTACAAATGGGAATCACCAAGTTTAGATCTCTAAATAAAAAGATATGGATTTTATAAGATGAAGAAAGAAATATTAAATAAGGAATATTTAAAGACGAAATTATATCTTGGCCAAGACCATAAGCAAATGGAATGAATATAATCCAAATCCAAATAAAATAAAAGGATAAAGAATTTCCAAAATAAAATAAAATGGCATTAACCATTCTATCCCTATTTTAATAAAGACAAATCTCTAATAAGAATAATTATATAATTCATGAGAAAATAGTATTTTGGAATTTACCCAAGTGGAATAAAAGTTGTTTAATTCAACTTAATTAAGGTTCAAGAAATCTTCCAAATAAACTTTAGGGAATTAAAACTATATTTAATTCCATTGGAAATAAAACAAATACCCAATTCAAATGATTTATGAATCATATTGAATTTATCCCAAATGATCCTAGGTGAATATTTTGACACCCTATTAAGTAAATAAAACTTACTGAAAAAGATTTGGAAGAATTTAGAAACTTAAGTGGTGTTTGAAAATATTATTAAATCTTATTTGATTAATACAAGGACCTACTTTAAATAATTAAAAAGGCACTAAAGGAATAAAAGTTTTATTCTAAATTTGACATCAGAATATGGTAATAAACAGTGTTTGATTATTCACAAAATATGGCAAAGGTTTGAATTCAAATGAGTATTTGAATTAATTAAACAAAACCAAAACAGAAATTAGAAAAGGAAAAAGAAAAACAATCTGAACAAAAAGAAATATGAAAAGGACTCAGCCCAGCCAGCAGGCCCAACTAAGACCCAACAGCCCACTCCCTCGCATCCCGAACCCTTTTCTCCTTACTCAGAAACTCACCCGCAGAGACACTGAGCAGTGGACCCCACCTCCTCCTTCCCTCACTCACTGCCAAACGGACCCCACCGCCAGCTCCCTTCTTCCTCACCCTCCCGCTGACCTCGCCAGCCATTACTGCTCGTTCAAACCTCGGGTTAATTCGCTCATTTCCTCCAGCAATTCCTCCCCGCGATTACTCCCCTTTAACTGCCTCCCTACCCTCCTTCATTCCCCTCAAACATCACACGACCAGAGCCACCAGGTCGTCCCCGATTTAGTCTACAACCTCGCTGCCCCGACGAGCTCCTTTTCTCAATTCCGGCCAGCCTCCTCCGCCCCTCGCCTCCTCGACCACAATCCCTTGCTCCCCATTCCTAGGCGAACCTCCCCGTAGCACCAGCTCGCCCGCGCATGCCTTGCAGCCTCGGCTCTGTCCATGTCTGAGCGCCACCGATGATGAACTCGACTCCGGCGAGCTATAGCCAACGACCTCGTGCGCCCCTTGCTCACTGGTGAGTGTTCCCGTGATCCTTGAACTCGTGTGCACCTTCCTGATGCGTTATTTTTCTCGTTTGCATCCTAGAGACTCGCCTTCTACCACGGCCATGCGTGCCCGAGCCTGCAAGCTACTCCGGCGAGCAATCCCCACAATACCAGCGCGCCCCTCGACAAACAGACGGAACCTTGAGCACCACCGCGACCCTGCGAACCTGGTGAGATTCTCCCATTCTCTCTCGCTTCCTGCATCGCCAACAACGCCACCGCCAGGCCGCTCCGCCGCCAGTCGCTGCCGCCAGCGCCGCCCATCTTTGGCAAGCATGCTAAGCACCGTCAGATCTTGATCGCACTGCTAGGATAGGTAACTTAAACGAAAGGGTACGGGTGTCTCTGCACCGCTCTATCTAACTTATATCCAACGCACCAGAGAGCATTATCCAAACGAACCGGTACCAGGCAGTAGCAAGCAGCCACGTGTCCCTGTTCGTTTGATTAAAAACAGAATTGATCTATTAGATGTTCTAATTTAAAAAATTCATAACTTTCAAACCACACGTCCAAATTTTGCAAATTTTATATCAATGGAATCAGAAACACAAGCCCTATCCAACCATGCACTTTGTTTAGTAAAATTCTTCTGTTAAATTGATTGTTTTTGCAGAAACTTGTGTATGCATGTTTAGAATATAAAAATTGTTCTAAAATGATTTTGGGGATAAAATCTTTGGAAAATGGTTTGTTTTGAACCTACTGACCCTAGGAATCAATTGGTGGTTTCAAAAATGTATTTGGTGAAGCAAAAGAATAAAACCTTGAATTAAAACATTTCTAGTCAAATAAAAATAATGTTTATTTATTAAAAATACTTTTGGGAGAAAACCTTTGGAAAATGTTTTGGAATAAACTCTCTGACCCCAAACACCAAGTTTTATGATTTGAAAATGTATTTGGTGAACCCTATAAAACTATTACTTTGCTAAAGACATTTTCAACCACATAAAATAATGACTTGGTTTAAAAATGGTTTATGAAGTGAAATCTTTTGCAAATGATTTTTCCACTTTATAAAATGACCATTAGGTGTTTGCAAATGTTTATAACCTAGTAGAAACCACTTTTACAAATAAAATAATCTTTAGCATGCTTGCATGCATTGTTTTGTTTCTATTATTTTATGTGATGTTGCTTGAATGGTAGATTGAAATATTGCTTGCTTGATTGAATTATAGTGATTTGAAGAGTGTGAACATTGCAAGATCAAGGAGTGAACCTATATTCCCTACCAAAAAGGCAAGTGATGCTACATACTTTCTCCCATTATTTTCACTATGCATTAGTGATATTTCTATGTAGGACTTGCATGGAATTTTTGCTAAGTATAAAATATGCCATGGGAAATCCTAGTAGATGAAACCTTAGTAGAAACTTCCTAAGTTAAGATTCCTACTACTATCATGCTTAGCTTAGCTAGTAGAAAACAAGGGTGGATTATATTTCATACTATGGAATATTTCTAAGTCAAGGACTTGTGTTTTGATTAATAAAACAACTAGGTGAATAAATCACCTAGGTGGAATGGAAAGAATGGTTTGTGTTGAGTGGTCATGCAAGTCCAGTATGCTGGGGAAAACTTGGGCATCACCAAGTCTAGTATGCTGGGGAAAACTTGGTGTCTCACTTGTGGATGGCCACCCAGGAACAAAGAGATTTGAGATGTCAAATGTTGAGAAGCTTCAAGTGCAGCCACTTGGCATTATGGGCTCTGCCTAGATCATATAGGTTGCAATAACTTAGCCAAATGGATAGTTGGTGGTAGGGGATTGATAGGTTAGAGCGCGTCCATTTTGGTCTAAGGGAAGGCTTCTGAAAGATCTTGTCTTGGTGAAACCAAGTCTTGTGGGGAAAGTGCACCACCTCTGCAGAGTGTAAAATCTAAGTACTTAGCCATGTCCCTGGTAAAGGACAATTTGAGCATCAAGACATGGAAGCTATCAAGAATCTCCTCATCCCAATTTCTAAGTTAAAATCTTGTGGGTGAACAAGGGATTGAAGGATCACCAATTTCTATTGGGAGATGCCTTGGGAAAGATTTTGTCAAGCAAAAACTTAGTGTTTTCAAATGATAAGGAAAATCTATTTTGAGCAAAGCAAGCCTAAGCTCCACTTAGCCAAATGCATATAGATGATAGACTCCACTATTCTACCATAGTATCACTTGCCAATACAATTCAAATGTATTGACCCTTGTGGCTGTAACTTGTTATGTTGCAGGTTTGTTTGATGTTAGTGAAGTTTATTGATTAGGATTACAAGTCTACAACCAACATGTCTGCCTGTGGCACTTTGAAGATGAAGGACCCCATGCTATTGTTATATTCTGCTGCATTGTAATGAGATAGCCAAATGATCTATGTAAGATGTAATAAGTTATTTTATTCCTGGTTATAAAGTTGTATTATGACCATTGCTTCTTGATATTACATCTTAACTGTGGATGCTAGCTATTGATCCAGGGACTAGCATTGTAAACACAGGGATCTCTACCTTATTAAAGGTTGGGAACCTTACAGATGGTATCAGAGCATTGTGTTGCCTGTAGGATTTGTAAACCTAGGATTGGACAAAACCCCTTAGAAAAATAGGAGTTGTATTTGTTCCAAAACTCATTTACAAACAATCTTGTAAACTCTTTCCTCAACCATTTTGGTTCTGATTCTACATCTCTTCTATTTCAAACTTGATGGACAAAGCCTTCTCCATGGCCAAAGACTTCACCATGAGCAAAGGACTTCATCAACTCTAATGACTTCAACATCTTCAAGTGATTTCAACCTTATTCTCAACAAGGACTTCAACCTTGGATATCACTAAGGACTACAAGTGAGACAAGAGATGTTACTCAGGACTTGAAGACTAAGGAAACACAACTTGGGAATCATCATCACCTTGAAGTTTTGAGACCAAGATGCAAGGAATTCTCTAAGGATACAAACATCTTGTTCAAGAAGAATCAACTAAGAAGGATGGAAAGATCTCAAGTGAACCATATAGATGAACCACCATATTTAGTATAAGTCAAACCCACCAACTTATGTGGTGTACCAAAAATATTTTGTTGCCTAAATGTGTGCATGAACTTGTGGTTTGAGTGGAATGTTTGTTTGTGATTGCTTGCACATTGCTTATGTGAAATTGTGATGTGTGTGATTAGAATTGATTCCTTAGAAAATCTTTTGCCTATTCTAATCCCAATCCAACCCAAACAGATGACTACTCCAAGAGACTCCAACATCAAGAATGATGACAACAACAACCAAGAGGACAACATGAGAGAACTCATAGTAACCCAAACCCAGTTGAACCAAGTGACAGCTCAATTTATAGCCAACACTAGTGAGGTAGATCCAACCATGCAAAGGTTTTTGGAAACCCAAACCCAATTGTTGCATAAGGTGACAGATCAAATGATCAACATGGGAAACAACTCTTCCAAAGGAGTTTGTGACAACAAGGATGACAAAGATGATATTCTAGAAGGAACCCAAGCTTGCAATATTTGTGGAGACAAGGATCACACTTCCAAAGAGCATGAAGATCAATGCCCCAATTGTGAAGAGAAACATCCAGCTAATCAATGCCCCACAACCCAAGCTACTTGTTACTTATGTGAAGGAAATAATCATGTCCCTATCCAATGCCCAATCTATTCCATAGTTCAACAAAGGAAACAAGGTGGAGTGCAACAACTAATTGCAGACTACCATGAGAGAGCCAAGTCTACCAAGAAGGATGAAGACAAAGGAAAATCTTAGCTTGCACCTCCATGCAATATGACTCAATTTAAAGGACCAAAGAGGAGACATATGTATTATCCAAGGAATAAGAAAAGGTCAAGGAAACCAGGAAACATTCCTACCTTTGAGATAACATATGAAGAACATGAACTAGAAGCACTCCTAGCTTTGGAGAAGCCCAAGAAGAAAAAGTATAAGGAGATTAGCCAAGTGTGGTGCAACAACTGCAAAGAGTTAGGCCATTATGTGTCAACTTGTCCATAGAAGATACGTGAAGAACTCAACCTTATCACATGTTACAACTGTGGTAACCAAGGACATTATGCAAGCAATTGTCCAGAAAAGATGAAGCACAAGATAAAGCCTATGAAGGATCTCAGCCTTGTCACATGTTTCAAGTGTGGAAACAAAGGACACTATGCAGATGTCTGTCCAGAGAAGCTTCATCAAAATCCCAAGAAAGCCAAGATGTAATCTAGTTGGAAATTTTTTAAGGGTGGTAGTACCCTAGTTGCTCTGAGCCAACTTGTAACCCCTAGCCTTCCCAAATCTCGGGACGAGATTTATTTTAAGGGTGGTAGCCTGTCACATCCCAAGATTTTCCAAATCTTGTAATGTGAAAAATAAATAAACAAAATAAATTATTGTTGAAAATCAGGGTGAAAAGAAACTTGTTTCTAAATGGAAACTTAAAATCCCATCTTGAACAAACTTTGATTAATATTTGAATCCAACTAAATCCAAATCAAGTAGAATGCATTCTTGATAAATGCATCTGGAAATTTAAACACTTGAGAAATAAATCCAAACCTTAAACCCTAATGGAATAAAATCATTTCCAAGTTATCTCCAAGCCTATGGATTTGATCCATATAAAAATTTATCATCAAACATTTATAAATGATCAAGAATGATGAATAGAAATATATTAAACCCTATAAATTGGTTTCATTCAATTTGGAGCCATAGATAAAATCTTATGAATTTAATAAGATAAGGATATTTAATTTCCAAAGCTAATAAAGAACCTATCTATAAATCCATACCAAATGGTGAGCAAATAATCCTAAAGATATTTAAAAGGATAAATAAATTTCAAATAAGATTTTACAAATGGGAATCACCAAGTTTGTATCTCTAAATAAAAAGATATGGATTTTATAAGATGAAGAAAGAAATATTAAATAAGGAATATTTAAAGACCAAATTAAATCTTGGCCAAGTCAATAAGCAAATGGAATGAATATAATCCAAATCCAAATAAAATAAAAGGATAAAGAATTTCCAAAATAAAATAAAATGGCATTAACCATTCTATCCCTATTTTAATAAAGATAAATCTCTAATAAGAATAATTATATAATTCATGAGAAAATAGTATTTTGGAATTTACCCAAGTGGAATAAAAGTTGTTTAATTCAACTTAATTAAGGTTCAAGAAATCTTCCAAATAAACTTTAGGGAATTAAAACTATATTTAATTCCATTGGAAATAAAACAAATACCCAATTCAAATGATTGATGAATCATATTGAATTTATTTCAAATGATCCTAGGTGAATATTTTGACACCATATTAAGTAAATAAAACTTACTGAAAAAGATTTGGAAGAATTTAGAAACTTAAGTGGTGTTTGAAAATATTATTAAATCTTATTTGATTAATACAAGGACCTACTTTAAATAATTAAAAAAGGCACTAAAGGAATAAAAGTTTTATTCTAAATTTGACATCAGAATATGGTAATAAACAGTGTTTGATTATTCACAAAATATGGCAAAGGTTTAAATTCAAATGAGTGTTTGAATTAATTAAACAAAACCAAAACAGAAATTAGAAAAGGAAAAAGAAAAACAATCTGAACAAAAAAATATATGAAAAGGACTCGGCCCAGCCAGTAGGCCCAACTAAGACCCAACAGCCCACTCCCTCGCACCCTGAACCGTTTTCTCCTTACTCAGAAACTCACCCGCAGAGACACTGAGCAGTGGACCCCACCTCCTCCTTCCCTCACTCACTGCCAAACGGACCCCACCGCCAGCTCCCTTCTTCCTCACCCTCCCACTGACCTCGCCGGCTGTTACTGCTTGTTCAAACCTCGGGTTAATTCGCTCATTTCCGCCAGCAATTCCTCCCCGCGATTACTCCCCTTTAACTGCCTCCCTCCCTTCCTTCATTCCCCTCAAACATCACACGACCAGAGCCACCAGGCCGTCCCCGATTTAGTCTACAACCTCGCTGCCCCGACGAGCTCCTTTTCTCAATTTCGGCCAGCCTCCTCCGCCCCTCGCCTCCTCGACCATGCTCCCTTGCTCCCCATTCCCAGGCGAACCTCCCCGTAGCGCCAGATCGCCCGCGCATGCCTTGCAGCCTCGGCTTTGTCCATGTCGGAGCGCCACCGATGATGAACTCGATTCCGGCGAGCTATAGCCAACGACCTCGTGCGCCCCTTGCTCACTGGTGAGTGTTCCCGTGATCCTTGAACTCGTGTGCACCTTCCTGATGCGTTATTTTTCTCGTTTGCGTCCCAGAGACTCGCCTTCGACCACGGCCGTGCGTGCCCGAGCCTGCAAGCTACTCCGGCGAGCAATCCCCGCAACACCAGCGCGCCCCTCGACAAACAGAAGGAACCTTGAGCACCACCGCGACCCTGCGAACCTGGTGAGCTTCTCCCCATCCTCTCTCGCTTCCTGCATCGCCAGCAATGCCACCGCCAGGCCGCTCCGCCGCCAGTCGCCGCCGCCAGCGCCGCCCATCTTTGGCAAGCATGCTAAGCACCGTCAGATCTCGATCGCATGGCTAGGATAGGTAACTTAAACGAAAGGGTACGGGTGTCTCTGCACCGCTCGATCTAACTTAGATCCAACGCACCAGAGAGCGTGATCCAAACGAACCGGTACCAGCCAGTAGCAAGCAGCCACGTGTCCCTGTTCGTTTGATTAAAAACAGAATTGATCTATTAGATGTTCTAATTTGAAAAATTCATAACTTTCAAACCACACGTCCAAATTTTGCAAATTTTATATCAATGGAATCACCAAGACAAGACCTATCCAACCATGCACTTTGTTTAGTAAACTGCTTCTGTTAAATTGATTGTCTTTGCAGAAACTTGTGTATGCATGTTTAGAAAATAAAAATTGTTCTAAAATGATTTTGGGGGTAAAATCTTTGGCAAATGGTTTGTTTTGAACCTACTGGCCCTAGGAATCAATTGGTGGTTTCAAAAATGTATTTGGTGAAGCAATAGAATAAAACCTTGAATTAAAACATTTCTAGTCAAATAAAAATAATGTTTATTTATTAAAAATACTTTTGGGAGAAAACCTTTGGAAAATGTTTTGGAATAAACTCTCTGACCCCAAACACCAAGTTTTATGATTTGAAAATGTATTTGGTGAACCCTATAAAACTATTACTTTGCTAAAGACATTTTCAACCACATAAAATAATGACTTGGTTTAAAAATGGTTTATGAAGTGAAATCTTTTGCAAATGATTTTTCCACTTTATAAATGACCATTAGGTGTTTGCAAATGTTTATAACCTATTAGAAACCACTTTTACAAATAAAATAATCTTTAGCATGCTTGCATGCATTGTTTTGTTTCTATTATTTTATGTGATGTTGCTTGAATGGTAGATTGAAATATTGCTTGCTTGATTGAATTGTAGTGATTTGAAGAGTGTGAACATTGCAAGATCAAGGAGTGAACCTATATTCCCTACCAAAAAGGCAAGTGATGCTACGTACTTTGTCCCATTATTTTCACTATGCATTAGTGATATTTCTATGTAGGACTTGCATGGAATTTTTGCTAAGTATAAACTATGCCATGGGAAATCCTAGTAGATGAAACCTTAGTAGAAACTTCCTAAGTTAAGATTCCTACTACTATCATGCTTAGCTTAGCTAGTAGAAAACAAGGGTGGATTATATTTCATACTATGGAATATTTCTAAGTCAAGGACTTGTGTTTTGATTAATAAAACAACTAAGTGAATAAATCACCTGGGTGGAATGGAAAGAATGGTTTGTGTTGAGTGGTCATGCAAGTCCAGTATGCTGGGGAAAACTTGGGCATCACCAAGTCCAGTATGCTGGGGAAAACTTGGTGTCTCACTTGTGGATGGCCACCCAGGAACAAAGAGATTTGAGATGTCAAATGTTGAGAAGCTTCAAGTGCGGCCACTTGGCATTATGGGCTCTGCCTGGATCATATAGGTTGCAATAACTTAGCCAAATGGACAGTTGGTGGTAGGTGATTGATAGGTTGGAGCGCGTCCATTTTGGTCTAAGGGAAGGCTTCTGAAAGATCTTGTCTTGGTGAAACCAAGTCTTGTGGGGAAAGTGCACCACCTCTGCAGAGTGTAAAATCTAAGTACTTAGCCATGTCCCTGGTAAAGGACAATTTGAGCATCAAGACATGGAAGCTATCAAGAATCTCCTCATCCCAATTTCAATGTTAAAATCTTGTGGGTGAACAAGGGATTGAAGGATCACCAATTTCTATTGGGAGATGCCTTGGGAAAGATTTTTTCAAGCAAAAACTTAGTGTTTTCAAATGATAAGGAAAATCTATTTTGAGCAAAGCAAGCCTAAGCTCCACTTAGCCAAATGCATATAGATGATAGACTCCACTATTCTACCATAGTATCACTTGCCAATACAATTCAAATGTATTGACCCTTGTGGCTGTAACTTGTTATGTTGCAGGTTTGTTTGATGTTAGTGAAGTTTATTGATTAGGATTACAAGTCTACAACCAACATGTCTGCCTGTGGCACTTTGAAGATGAAGGACCCCATGCTATTGTTATATTGTGCTGCATTGTAATGAGATAGCCAAATGAGCTATGTAAGATGTAGTAAGTTATTTTATTCCTGGTTATAAAGTTGTATTATGACCATTGTTTCTTGATATTACATCTTAACTGTGGATGCTAGCTATTGATCCAGGGACTAGCATTGTAAATACAGGGATCTCTACCTTATTAAAGGTTGGGAACCTTACAATTATGGCCATTATTGTCTCTTAGTTGGTCGCTCCCAGTCTTTTGCTAGCCTCCACTTGTATGAGTAAGCTCTACTCATGCATCCAACTTCCAAGAAACCAAGTTATTCCAAAGTGTCCACTATAAATCCCTATGCATGGTGTAACATACCATCTTTTGTGTAATATTAATAAGGACATGTTTGAGCATTTCATGCATGCATTACACTTGCACCTTGATTTAATCAAAATAAACACAAATAAAACCCTAATTTTGTTCCCTCTCAAACCATTCAAATGGTTTCGAAATATTTTAGAAAACTATCAAAACAAATGGAGCCCAAAATGGTTTACAAGGGCCCCTGAGTCATTTTATACACTTTATAAAAGTCTCTGATATTTTTGAATTATTCAAAACAGAATTTGAATTCAAATACAAAAGAGAAGTCAAAAACAGAAAAAGAAAAATAGATTTCTAGGAAAAAATAAGGGAACCTAGCTACTGGGCCGAGCCCATCTCTCTCTCTCCCTCTATCTCTTCCGCTCAGCGCGCTTCGCACCCGCAGCCAGCCCATGCGTGGCCCACTACCGGCCCATACCCCTTCGCGTCGTCTTCCCTAGCGATGGAAGCAGCTCCGTGTCGCCCACTACCGCCTACCGTCGCTACGATGCCCACCGGTGCCGCGATTCGTGCCGCCGCCCCTGGATGCCTACAAGATTCCCTGCGCCGCCGTGGGAAACCCTATCCTCTCACTTCCCCCTCTCACTCTCTTCCTTGCCGCGTACCCAAAACCCTAGCCGCGCATACGCCGACGAGCTTCGCCGTCTCCGGTCGCCCCGGGCCAAGCCGAGGCCACCAATGTGACGGCCTCGTATTCCTCGACCTCCTCTGTGAAGATTGCAAGGCGGGACGACCTCCTCTCAACGAAATCAAGCTCAAACCACCGTCGGCTGCCATTGTTGCCACCGCCGATTCGTTGCCGACCGTGCTCGCCTCGCCTTCCCGACCCCTCCATCATCTTCTTGGTGAGACCATGGTGCTAACGCGCCCCTCCGTTCACTTCCTCTTGCTCCCTAGATTCCTCCCCGCCGAGCACCACCACTCGCTGCCGCTGTTCGTCGTCGATGCCGATGCTCCGGCGACCATTTCCAGGCGGCGCGACCACCAGTCGCCTCCCCTCTGTCTCCTCTATCCAATGCTCGCAACCATGCATGCAGGCGCGCTCGGAATCGCTAGATTCGAGCTCGGCCTGGGAGCATCCCCATTGATGACATCATCATGATGTCATGCTGGTGTCATATCACCTTTTATTAATTCTTTTATATATTTCTGTAATTATTTCAGTAAAGGAAATACCTGACATGTGGGTCCCTGCTGTAAGTTGGATAAATATTTTCAGAAATGTTTTCTGCTTCATAAAAATGTAAATAATTTTAAATATTCCAAAAATGATTTAAAACGAATTAAAATTGGATAAATTCATAAATAATTCATTTTAAATCAGAAAATACAAATAATATATCAAAATGTTCAGAAAAATGAGCTCTATCATTTAAAAATGTAAGCATCCACATTCATACAACTTTGAACCCTAACTTATTTAGAGGAACACCGACACCCCCTAAGTACCATGGGTTCGATGGTTAGCCTATTTAGGTCATTCTGGAATCCATTTAAATCGATGATGCATCTAGGGCTACTATATTACATGTAATATTTCATATCATCCATATTGTATGAGCATTGCACATGCCATGTGTGGAATGTTGTTTTTACTTTTCCGATGATTGGTTCTCCGCGAATAGGAACCAAACCCGAGACTGAAGTCAACGCCACCGAAGAGCAATACTAGTCCAACAATGAACAAGGTAAGTGAATCCCCACTCATACATATGAATCCTATGTTTACAAAGTATTTCATTCTCACCATATGCATTCGGTTCAATAGTCTTTTATCAGTAGATAAAGTAATCATATCTGATGCATGTTTCCCTTTGTGAACTAAATACCCGATCCACTGCTCCTATCATAACTAGGATTTGGCTTGAGCATCGTTAGTGCCACAAGTCAGTCAAGCTTAGCCATGCTTAGTTGTCCAGTGTTGATTGTTCGGATGATGCACTAGAGATGCGAATGAATCTAGTATGGTAGGATGTTGTGATATGATTAGAGATGGATACTAAACATGCTAAGGCTTGTATGGGAGGCCACGTGGGTTATGGTTTTTGCAGTCCCATACTTTCCACCCTTATGAACTGAGTTCTCGCCTCTTGAACCAAGACGAGCGTACAACCACACGAGGGCCTGGAAACCCCCTCGACTCACTAACTTTCCTAGTAGATTCCATGAGGCACATAGTTCGGGCTTTCCATTCGACATACGCATCTTGGTTGTTCTTGGATGGAGGTGAAGGAAGTGCATTCATACAGGTAGGTAAGTGTGGCAGGGAATGGGAGATGCCCGACATCCGTAATATCAAACCCTATTCACATCTCTAGGGACCGACTTCGGGACTCGACCCGTTACGGCGGCATCTCCTTAGTGCGTGACTCATGGTCTCAGCGAAAGCAAGGTAAAGGTTGCGGTCAACCACTCTCTGCCGGCCTTCCAAGGAAGAGGGCTAATAATTTGGCATTAAGAATCAGTTGGTACGTGTGGGTAAAGTTGTGCACCCCTGCAGTGTTATAATCTTTTCGAAAAGCCATGTCCACGGTTATGGACGAATTGGGAACAGATTCTGTGATCATAGAAAACTATAACCGAATGATAAAACTTGGCCAACTAATGTGAGATTCGGAATACTTCCTCGGGGTTATTTGAGGGGGTAGTCCGGGAAGAGAGGTTCAGTTGATGATGGTACTTGGTGGATATCGAGGATGATTCTAAGAGCTAGAGTTGTAGTCTTCTTATCCCCTTTGAAAATGATCTGACTAGACGAGCTTCTATTCCTCCTTGTTTTGAAAACAAAAGATGGATTTATGCAATAAAAACTCCACTAGCCATAAGTCTTGCGGAGTACACCATGTACTCAGCCTTGCCTCATTGATGTTTTTCTATAGATGAAGCTAATCCAACTGAAGGTGGTTTCTACATCAATGTCGACGAGTAGTCGGGGTTCCCGGGAAGCATCCTAGGATCTATGGAAGGGTCGCTACTTCTGTTTAAGGCCTCTTAGGCCCTTTGCTAACTTTCTTGTTTAGAACAACTTGTTTGCTTCCGTTTGCTTGTTATAATGATGGGTTTGTGACCCCTGGCTTGTATGACTGGTTTGTAACTTTCTTAAGAGTTTACCTTATTAATGTATGGTTTGTATGTTCTGTGATGTTACCGATCATTCCCTACGCGCTTCGGAATTTAGGTTAGGCTTATGTCAGATGAAGATATGGTATTTGTCTAGCCCTGATCTCGGGTCGTGACAGATTTTGGTATTAGAGCAGGATTGCCTGTAGGAAACCCTTCTAGCTGGTCAATGTTGAGTCTCGAGTTTGAGAAAACTATTTGAAAGCTAAAAATTATTTGCAAAACTCTGAATAGGACTCTTTTTACTCCTTATCCAAGGATGTTCTATTGCTGAGTTATCTTACCTCGTTTTCTTTGCAAAGTTTTCACTTCTCGTCTATCATTTCAAACTTTTAGGATATATGGGTTTGGGTTGTTTTTCTTAGTACTCCGTACTCGGTTGCAAGACTGAGAGTTTCCAAGAAATATTTGTGCATCCAAAGCATTGTTTTTCAACCTTGCTAAGGAAGCCTATACTTCGAGTCTTTCTTCCTTTTCGTTTTGTTGGTTTCATATCATGCTTGCATTCCATTGTAATGGTTTATATCTAAGTTGGTAGCGTATACATTTCGTATGCTTGTTCTACTGCCATACTAATGCATTGATATAATCTTCATCCACATGTTCACCTCTATCATGATCTTTTTACATGGTTCAAGTCATCCTTTGATGTACCCTTTTTGGTGAATCTATTCTCATGGCTTATGTTTTCTCCTCAGGATGTCGTCTGGTACTCGTGGTTCTGTTGGCCATTGAGGAAACAACAATGCTGAACATGAACTTCCGCCACCTCGAACAATGGCCAAGGTTCTCAACAACATTGAGACCAACCGTCTGAGGAATGAATGCCTTCTGGAGCCTATGGGGAAGAACACTGAACATCGTCCTAACGACTATGTCACACTTGGAGATTTCATCCGCTCTTTTCCTCCAATCTTCACTGGTAACAAGAAGCGTCGTGTCTTTGTTCCATACAATGGTGTGCCTCGTGATCCATATGCACCCAAGTATTCTGGCAATGCTTCTCGTCAGCCACAGTCAAATACTGGTGGAGCAAATTATCGTCCTCCTGCTGGTTCTTACACTTGAGTTACCTGCTACTCCTGTGGTCAGCATGGTCACTACTCAAGGGAGTGTCCCCAAAGGGCTGTCGGTCGCAATGATCAACCGGCAAATAAGAATGATAAAGCTCAAGGTGCTGGACGTGGTTGCCTGACCCATGTCACTGTTGAGGAAGCTCAGGAAGATCCACACGTCATTCTGGGTACGCTTCGTGTCAATTTAATTCTAGCAACATCCTTGTTTGATTCTGGAGCATCGCATACATTCATGTCACAATAATTTGCTCAAGAGCATGGGATAGATTTTGAACCCCTGTCCACCCCTTTGACCATCCACTCCTCGGGTTCTAGCTGGTTTACTACCATGGTTAGTCACGGAAATGAGATTGACATAGCCTACCAGAAGTTTCCCACTTCTTTCATTGCACTCAAGTCAAGTGACATTGACGTCATTCTAGGCATGGACTAGCTAACCAAGTATCAAGCTGTCATTGACTGTGCACTTAGAACAGTTACTGTGACCTCTCCTGCTGGCATAACTGTCAAGTATTGGACTGATGGTTCAAAGTCTCCGTCGGCAATTTTTCAACCCTTCTCGGAGTTGTATGCCATGGATGTCCTACCTACTCTCGAGGTCCAAGATGTCCATGTAGTCTGTGATTTCCCGGATGTCTTTCTTGAAGAGTTGCCTGGCATGCCACCTGATCGAAGTGTGGAGTTTGTCATAGAGCTAGTTCTTGGAACCGCTACTATCTCCAAAAGACCTTACCGCATGCCTCCTCATGAGTTGGTGGAGTTGAAGAAGCAACTGGAAGAGCTAGAAGGCCTACGCTATCCAACCTAGCACATCCACTTGGGGTTGCCCTACCATCTTTGTCAAGAAGCGGGATACAAATATTCCAAGATTGGTTGTTGATTATCGTCCACTCAATGCAGTGACAATCAAGAATAAATACCCACTTCCCCGGATAAATGACCTCTTTGATCAATGAAGTGGTGCCACTGTCTTCTCCAAAATGGATTTAAGATCAGGGTATCATCAAATCAATATCAGAAAGGAGGATATCCCAAAGACGGCATTCACAACTCGTTATGGTCTTTACGAGTATATAGTGATGTCCTTCGGGTTAACCAATGCCCCTGCCACATTTATGAGGCTCATGAATTCCGTCTTCATGGAGTATCTCGACAAGTTCATCCTGGTATACATTGATGATATTCTAATCTACTCCAAGACCGAAGAAGAGCATGCCGAACATTTACGTTTGGTGTTGACTAAACTCCATGAACATCGTCTCTACGCCAAGTTCTCCAAATGTGAGTTCTGGTTACAAGAGCTCATCTTCCTTGGCCATGTTGTGTCTATAAATGGCGTTGCTATCATACCAGATAAGGTTCAGACCATTCTGGAATGGAAGTCACCTACTTCAGTCAAGGAAGTCCGAAGTTTTATTGGAATGGCAGGATATTACCGCCGATTCATCTAGAACTTCTCCAAGATAGCCAAGCATATGACTGATCTTCTTAAGAAATATAAGAAGTTTGAATGGTTAGAAAAGGCAGAAGAAAGTTGCCAAGCTTTGAAAACCAAGTCGACCACCGCTCCTGTGCTTGTCCTCCCGGACACAAGCAAGAATTTCGTCATCTATTGTGATGCTTGTCTTCAAGGGCTCGGTTGTGTGTTGATGCAATATGGTCAGCATTTCAAGCCACATGAGAACAATTATCCAACCCATGATCTCGAACTCGCTGTTGTTGTTCATGCTCTTAAGCAATTTCGACATTACCTCATCGGTAACCATTGCGAACTTTACTCGGATCATCAAAGCCTGAAGTATCTCCTTACCCAGCCAGATCTAAATCTCAGGCAAAGACGATGGTTGGAACTCATCAAAGATTATGATTTGGGTCTCAACTATCAACCCGAAAAAGCCAATGTCATTCCTGATGCGCTAAGTCGGAAGTCTTATTGCAATAATCTGATGATTTCACAAGCCCAACCAGCTCTCTATGAGGAAATCAAGCGTCTTAACCTTGAAGTGGTTCCTCTTGGATTCCTTGCTAACATTGAAATAAAATCTTCTCTGGAGGACCAAATCAAGGCAGCTCAAAAACAAGATGATGAGGTTACCAAGATCAAAGAACGTGTTGCAAGTGGTGAAGCTAAATGTTTCTCCATCAATGATCAAGGTATCCTATACTTCAGTAACCGGCTAGTGGTCCCAAACAGTCAGAAAATCAAAGATCTAATACTACTGAAGCTCATGAATCCCCTCTGTCTGTCCATCCTGGTGGTACCAAGATGTACCGAGATCTCCGGCAAAGATTCTGGTGGAGTGGAATGAAACCAGAAATCGCTCGCATTGTAATAGAGTGCAACGTTTGCCGTCGTGTGAAAGCTGAACACCAGAGACCTGCTGGACTTCTACAGCCATTGAAAATTCCTGAGTGGAAATGGGATGAAATTGGTATGGATTTTATCACTGGACTCCCAAAGACACAATCTGGACATGATACCATATGGGTAGTTATTGATCGACTATCCAAAGTTGCTCACTTCCTTGCTATTCGGGAAAGCATTACTGCAAGCCAGTTAACAGAGCTATATGTATCCCGGATAGTCGTTCTTCATGGTGTTCCCAAGAAGATCGTATCTGATCGTGGAAGTTTGTTCACTTCCAAATTATGGGCTAGTATCCAACAAGCTATGGGAACTACTGTCTCCTTCAGTACAACTTATCATCCTAAAACCGGTGGTCAAACCGAAAGAGTGAATCAAATCCTTGAAGACATGCTCAGAGCGTGTGTCATATCCTTTAGAAAGAACTGGGAGAAATGTCTTCCTTTTGCGGATTTATCTTACAATAACAATTTTCAATCTAGTTTGGGTATGGCACCCTTCCAATTCCTGTATGGGAGAACATGTCGAACACTGCTGAATTGGACAAAAACCGACGAAAGACAATTCTTTGGTCCGGACATGATCCAAGAAGAAGAAGATCAAGTCCGCATAATTCGAGAGTGTTTGAAGGCCGCTCAATCTCGTTAGAAGTATAACTATGATCGTCATCATCTTGATGTTCATTATGAAGTTGGTGATCAAGTTTACCTCCGGGTCACTCCTCTGAAGGGTGTCCATTGATTCGGTATCAGAGGCAAATTGGCTCCTCGCTATGTTGGTCCCTTTCGCATTCTCTCCAAGCGGGGTGAGCTTCCCTACCAATTGGATCTACCTTCAACCTTTCCAAAGGTTCATGATGTCTTCCATGTGTCTCAACTCAAGCGTTGCTTCAAAGATCCCATTCATGGTGTAGAACATGAAACTTTGGATCTCCAAGATGACCTAACCTATCGAGAATTGAAGGGTTTCACAGCATAGTAAATCAAAAAAATTCTACGGATGCGAATGGGGAAAGCCAAGCTCTAATCTAGGAGATGCAAACAAAGAGGGGGGAATAGATGAGATCTTCATACCCTTGAAGATTCGCACTGCGGAACGTTCAACGAACGTGGTTGATGTAGTCGTACTCACTTCTCCTCCTCGCGATCCGATCCGATCCAACACCACAAGTGGTGATGCCTCCGAGAGATGCACACGTGCGGCACCTCGACGTCTCCTCCTTCCTCGGTCCAGCAAGTGTGGTGGAGAGATGGATTGGATTGACAATGCGACGGCGCGGTGCAAGCGGTGGAGAGTTTCTGCGGCAGGGCTTCGCCTACGCGCAGTCGGGAGGGAGAGAGAGAGGAGGGGTAGCAGGGCGGCTAGGGTTGAGGAGGAGGTGTGTGAGGGGTGCGCCCCCAGCCCTCTTTATATAGAGGGGTGGGAGGCTGGCCCTTGCCCCTCCCCCAAGCCCTAGGCCGGCGGCCAAGGAGGGAGGAGTGGGGGGGCAAGTTCCCCCCTTCTAGAAGCTCCCCTAGGGTTTCCCTAGGGTTTGGCCGGCTGGGCCCTATGGGGCCTTGTGCCCCTGGCCCAATGCGGCCAGGGCTCTCCCTCATAGGCCCATGCCCCCTCCCGGCAAGTGGGGCCACGTTGGTCCCACTACGGAAGGTTCTAGAAGCTTCCGGTACAATACCGATTAACCCGAAACAATTCCGAACTCCAAAATCTGCTTTGCCTTATATGAATCTTATTCTCCGGACCATTCCGTAACCTCTCATGATGTCCTGGATCTCATCCGAGACTCCGAACAAAAACTCATAAACCAATTATCCAATCTATCCTAGCGTCGAGACACATTAAGTGTGTGACCCTTCGGGTTCGAGAATATGCAGACATGATTTCTATCAATAATCAACAGCGGGGTCTGGAAACCCATATTGACTCCCACACATTCATCGATGATCATATCGGATGAACCACGATGTCAGGATTCAATCAATCCCATATATATATTCCCTTCGTCTCGCGATATTTTACTTGCCCGAGATTTGATCGTCGGTACCGTCATACCTAGTTCAATCTCGTTCACAGCAAGTACTTTACTCGTTCCGTAATCCGATATCATTTTGTGATTAACTCCTTAACCATATGCTTGCAAGCGGTGTTGATATCGATTACCGAGTGGGCCCGAAGTATATCTCTCCGACTTGGGAGGGACAAATCCCATCTCGATACATACAACCCAACAGGTACTTTCCGATCACCTGAGAGACCTTTATGATCACCCTCTCATAGGATGACTTTTTGATGACCTCAAAGCTTTCTTCCGATACCAGGGAGTTGTATTATCTCATGGTCTAAGGAATACAATATTTGACATAAGAAAAGCATCGCAAAGATGAACACGATGACACGATCTAATTGCTCCGTTAGTTTGGGTCTGTCCATCATATCATTCTCCCAATGATATGATCTCATTATTAATCGACAACTCATGTCTATGGTTAGGAAACCTTAACCATCATTAATCAATGAGCTAGTCCATAGAGGCATACTAGGGACACGGTGTTGTTCACAAACCACACAAGTATTAAAGTTTCCGCTTAATACAATTCTAGCATGGAATATAAACTTTATCATGAACAAGAATTATAATAATAACATCTTTATTATTGCCTCTAGGGAATAATTCCAACTGTCTCCCACTTGCACTAGAGTCAATAATCTAGTTTACATCTGGCAACAATCTAACACCCATGGCACTAAGGTGCTGATCATGTTTTGCACGTGGAAGAGGTTTAGTCAATGGATCTGCGACATTCAGATCTGTATGTACTTTGCTAATCTGCAGATCTCCATATGCTATATAATCTTGGATTATATGAAACTTGCGGTTGATATGCTTGGTATTTGGATGATATCTTGGTTCCTTAGCTGGTTCTATGGCGCAAGTGTTGTCACACAATATCTCTAGTGGGTCCAAGGCACTTGGAACCACGCCAAGCTCAGTGATGAAGTTCCTGATCCAAACTCCTTCACTTGACGCTTCTGCAGCAGCCATATATTCCGCTTCTACTGTAGATCCCGCGATCACGCTTTGCTTGCAGCTTCTCTAGCTCATAGCTCCTCCATTCAAAATATAAACGTATCCTGTCTGAGATTTAGAATCATCCTTATCGGTGTCGAAACTAGCGTCGACGTAACCTTTTACGACGAGCTGTTCATCACCTCCATAGACTAAGAACATTTCTTTAGTCCTATTTAGGTACTTTAGGATGTTCTTCACGGCTGTCCAGTGTTCCACTCCTGGATCACTTTGGTATCTGCTCGTCAAACTAAGAGCATTGGACACATCCGGTCTAGTACACAGCATGGCATACATGATAGAACCTATGGCCGAGGCATAAGGCACTTTGCTCATATCTTATCTATCATTTACCGTAGCTGGACACTGAGCCTTGCTCAATATCTTACGTGACAACATAGGCACTGAACCTTTCTTTGCCTTATCCATTCTGAACCTTTTCAGAACTTTGTCTAGGTATGTACTCTGGCTTATAGCTATCAGGCGTCTTTGTCTATCTCTATAGATTTTGATGCCCAATATATAAGCAGCTTCCCCTAGGTCTTTGTTCAAATAACTCTTCACATCGTTAAGCATGTTAATGTCATTTCCAATAATCAATATGTAATCCACATATAGTATCAGAAATGTCACTGAGTCCCACTCACTTTCTTGTAGATACAAGCTTCGTAGCAATTTGGAACAAATCCAAAGCTCTTGATCACTTGATCAAAACGAAGGTTCCAACTCCGAGATGCTTGCTTCAATCCATAAATGGAATGCTGAAGTTTGCACACTATATCAGCATCCTTAGGATCGACAAAACCTTCGGGTTGCATCATATACAACTCTTCATCAATGTTGCCATTGAGGAACACAGTCTTGACATCCATCTGCCATATTTCATAATAATGAAACGCAGCAATTGCTAATAAAATCCGAATGGACTTAAACATCGCTACGGGAGAGAAAGTCTCATCGTAGTCAACACCTTGAACTTGTCGAAAACCTTTCACGACAAGTCATGCTTTATAGACGGTAACATTACCATCCACGTCCATTTTCTTCTTGAAGATCCATTTGCACTCAACGGCCTTTCGGTCGCTAGGAGGGTCCACCAAAGTCCATACTTGGTTTTCTCTCATGGATCCCAATTCGGATTTCATGGCCTCTAGCCATTTCTCAGAGTCTGGGCTCATCATCGCTTCCTCATAGTTCGCAGGTTCACTGTCATCTACTAACAAGACAGTTAAGACAGGGTTGTCGTACCACTCAGGAGGGGCACGCGACCTTGTCGACCTATGACGTTCAGTAGTAGCATCGTCCGAAGCTTCATGATCCTTGTCATTAGCTTCCTCTATTGTTAGCGCGGGCGGCACTGGAACAATTTCAGGTGCTGCACTACTCTCCAACTCAAGAGAAGGTTCAACAACCTCGTCTAGCTCTACTTTCCTCCCACTCACTTCTTTCGAGAGAAACTCCTTCTCAAGAAAGGATCCGTTCTTTGCGACAAACACTTTGCCTTCGGTTCTGTGATAGAAGGTATACCCAATAGTTTCCTTAGGGTATCCTATGAAGACGCATTTCTCTGCTATGGGTTCGAGCTTGTCCGGCATCAACTTCTTGACGTAAGCTTTGCATCCCCAAACTTTAAGAAATGCAACTTAGGTTTAGCACCAAACCACAGTTCATACGGTGTCGTCTCAACGGATTTAGATGGTGCCCTATTTAAAGTGAATGCAGCGGTTTCTAATGCATAACACCAAAATGATAACGGCAAATCAGTAAGAGACATCATTGATCGGACCATATCTAATAGAGTTCAATTCCGGCGTTCAGACACACCATTGCGCTGTGGTGTTCCGGGTGGCGTGAGTTGCGAAACGATTCCGCTTGATTTAAGATGCGTGAGGAAATCATAACTCAAATATTCACCTCCACGATCGGATCGTAGAAACGTAATCTTTCTGTTACGATAGTTTTCCACTTCATTCTGAAATTCTTTGAACTTTTCAAATGTTTCAGATTTATGTTTCATTAAATAGATATACCCATATCTACTTAAGTCATCGGTAAAAGTGAGAAAGTAGCGATATCCACCGCGCGTCAAAACACTCATCGGTCCGCATACATCGGTATGTATGATTTCCAACAAGTTCGTTGCTCGCTCCATCATTCCGGAGAACGGGGTTTTGATCATCTTGCCCATGAGGCATGGTTCGCATGTGTCAAATGATTCAAAATCAAGAGACTCCAAAAGTCCATTAGAATGGAGTTTCTTCATGCGTTTTACACCAATATGACCTAGACGGCAGTGCCACAAATAAGTAGTATTATCACTATCTACCTTGCATCTCTTAGCCTCAATGTTATGGATGTGTGTTTCATCCCTTTCGAGATTCAGAAGAAATAAACCATTCACAGCAGGTGCATGACCATAAAAGATGTTACTCATATAAATAGAACAACCATTATTCTCAGATTTAAATGAATAACCGTCTTGCAATAAACACGATCCAGATATGATGTTCATGATCAACGCAGGCACATAATAACATTTATTGAGGTTTAAAACTAATCCCGAAGGTAAAACTAAGGAGAGCGTGCCTACGGCCATCACATCAACTCTTGATCCGTTGCTAACGCGCGTCGTCACCTCATCCCTCGCTAGCCGCCGTCTATTCTGCAGCTCCTATTTCGAGTTACAAATATTAGCAACTGAACCAGTATCAAATACCCAGGCACTACAACGAGGGCTAGTAAGGAAAACATCAATAACATGTATATCAAATATACCTTTGATGGTGCCAGCCTTCTTGTCCGCTAAGTACTTCGGACAGTTGCGCTTCCAGTGACCCTTGTCCTTGCAATAGAAGCACTCAGTGTCCGGCTTAGGTCCAGACTTGAGCTTCTTCTCAGCAGGGCAACGCGCTTGCCGCTGCCTTTCTTGAAGGGCTTCTTTGCACCCTTACCTTTCTTAAAGCTGGGGGGCTTGTTGACCATCAACACATGATTATCCTTCTTGATGTCCACCTCCGCAGCTTTCAGCTTAGCGAAGAGCTCGGTCATCGTATCAGTGGAACCAATCTGATTATGAGTCACTACAAAACTTGTGTAGCTAGGAGGGAGTGATTGCAGAACCCTGTCAATCTTGAGCTCCTCTAGAATCTTGCAGTCCAGTTGCTCAAGGCGTTGAGTGTAGCCCGACATCTTTATGGCGTGCTCACTAACAGAACTCCCTTCCTCCATCTTGCAGTTAAAGAATTTCTCAAAGATCTCATATCTCTCAGAACGGGCCTGAGTCTAAAACATAGTTTTCAGCTCCTCAAGAATCTCAAAGGGCCCGGGGTAATCTTCAAAACGATTTTGAAGGTCCGATTCCATAGCAAACAACATGGTGCTCTTAGTCACACCATAATCATCTTTGCGCGACTGATAAACAACTTTCTCATCAGCCGGCGCATCTACAGCAGGGGCGTCACCTAGCGCATTTTGTCCGCCAGCGAGAATGATTCTCAGATTGCGGAACCAGTTGGTGAAGTTAGACCCATTGTTTCTAAGCTTTTCTTTCTCAGCAAAAACGTTGAAGTTGAAGTTGGACTTAGCCATTTGATCTACAAAATTTGCAAGTACAATTTAGACTATGTTCATGATAACTAGTTCAACTTAATCAAATTACTAGATGAACTCCCACTAAATTCAACATCCCTCAAGTTGTTTAGTGAACATGACCCAAATTCACCACACCTAATCCGATCTTCACGAGAAGAGATGTGGTTTCAATGGTGGACAACAAAGTGTCGATCATATCATTCATATGACTCATGCTTAACCTTTCGGTTTGTGTGTTCCGAGGCCATGTCTGTACATGCTAGGCTCGTCAAGTCAAACCCAAGTATTTCCGCGTGTGCAAAACTGGCTTGCACCCGTTGTATGTGAACGTAGAGTTTATAGCACCCGATCATCACGTGATGCTTGAACACGATAAACTTTCGCAACGGTGCATACATGGGGAGAACACAGTTTTATCTTGATCTTTAAGTGAGGAATCATCTTATAATGCTACCGTCGCGATCTAAGCATAATAAGATACATAAAAGGATAAACACCACATGCATATAACTTTATGTGACATGGTATAGCCAATCTTCGCGCAATGATCTCCATCTTGTGCGTGCCGGCATGATCTCCATCACTCCACCATGATTGCCTCCACCACGAATAGCAACTACAACTATTGCTAACTACTTAGCGATAAAGTAAAACTATTACATGGCGTATAAGAAGTTGGCACACAGGTCATACACAATTATAAACACAACCATATGGCTCCTGCCGGTTGTGTACTCATCGACATGCAAGTCGTGAAACATTACAAAACATGATCATTGCATACAACATACACATCACATCTTGGGCCATACCATATCACAGAAAACACTCCCTGCAAAAACAAGTTAGACGCCTCTACTTTGTTGTTGCATGTTTTACGTGGCTTATGGGAGTAGCAAGATAAGAACGATTCTTACCTACGGAAAGCCACAACGGTGATATTATGGTTGCCAAACTCCGGTGTAAATCCCATGACAACTATAGTGAGAGAAACTGGCATCCACCAGCCGCATGTGTGGAACAAGCCACACGTCAAGTGTGGAGCCGGTCTCGTGAACGAGGTCGCGTAAGGTTGGCCTGGACCGCTTCGATATCATTATCCCGCGTCATAAGAAGTACACAAACAAGACGCTTGCAACAGAAAACATCAACGCCCGCAACAACCATGTTGCGTTCTACTCGTGAAACACATCTACGCATAGATCTAGCTCTGATACCACTGAAGGGTTTCGCAGCATAGTAAATCAAAAAAATTCTACGGATGCGAATGGGGAAGCCAAGTTCTAATCTAGGAGATGCAAACAACGAGGGGGGAATAGATGAGATCTTCATACCCTTGAAGATTCGCACAGCGGAACGTTCAACGAACGTGGTTGATGTAGTCGTACTTGCTTCTCCTCCTCGCGATCCGATCCGATCCAACACCGCAAGTGGCGATGCCTCCGAGAGATGCACACGTGCGGCACCTCGACGTCTCCTCCTTCATTGGTCTAGCAAGTGGGGTGGAGAGATGGATTGGATCTACAACACGATGGCGCGGTGCAAGCGGTGGAGAGTTTCTGCGGCAGGGCTTCGCCTACGCGCAGTCGGGAGGGAGAGAGAGAGAGGAGGGGCAGTAGGGCGGCTAGGGTTGAGGAGGTGGTGTGTGAGGGGTGCGCCCCCAGCCCTCTTTATATAGAGGGGTGGGTGGCTGGCCCTTTCCCCTCCCCAAGCCCTAGGCCGGCGGCCAAGGAGGGAGGAGTGGGTGGCAAGTTCCGCCCCTTCTAGAAGCTCCCCTAGGGTTTCCCTAGGGTTTGTCCGGCTGGGCCCTATGGGGCCTTGTGCCCCTGGCCCAATGCGGCCAGGGCACTCCCTCATAGGCCCATGCCCCCTCCCGGCAAGTGGGGCCACGTTGGTCCCACTCCGAAAGGTTCTAGAAGCTTCCGGTACAATACCGATTAACCCGAAACAATTCCGAACTCCAAAATCTGCTTTGCCTTATATGAATCTTATTCTCCGGACCATTTCGGAACCTCTCGTGATGTCCTGGATCTCATCTGAGACTCCGAACAAAAACTCATAAACCAATTATCCAATCTATCCTAGCGTCGAGACACGTTAAGTGTGTGACCCTTCGGGTTCGAGAATATGCAGGCATGATCTTCTATCAATAATCAATAGCGGGGTCTGGAAACCCATATTGACTCCCACACATTCATCGATGATCATATCGGATGAACCACGATGCCAGGATTCAATCAACCCCATATATATATATATATATTCCCTTCGTCTCGCGATATTTTACTTGCCCGAGATTTGATCGTCGGTACCGTCATACCTAGTTCAATCTCGTTCACAGCAAGTACTTTACTCGTTCCGTAATCCGATATCACTTTGTGATTAACTCCTTAACCATATGCTTGCAAGCGGTGTTGATATCGATTACCGAGTGGGCCCAAAGTATATCTCTCCGACTTGGGAGGGACAAATCCCATCTCGATACATACAACCCAACATGTACTTTCCGATCACCTGAGAGACACCTTTATGATCACCCTCTCATAGGATGACGTTTGATGACCTCAAAGCTTTCTTCCGATACCAAGGAGTTGTATTATCTCATGGTCTAAGGAATACAATATTTGACATAAGAAAAGCTTCGCAAAGATGAACACGATGACACGATCTAATTGCTCCGCTTAGTTTGGGTTTGTGCATCATATCATTCTCCCAATGATATGATCTCATTATTAATCGACAACTCATGTCTATGGTTAGGAAACCTTAACCATCATTAATCAATGAGCTAGTCCATAGAGGCATACTAGGGACACGGTGTTGTTCACAAACCACACAAGTATTAAAGTTTCCGCTTAATACAATTCAAGCATGGAATATAAACTTTATCATGAACAAGAATTATAATAATAACATCTTTATTATTGCCTCTAGGGCATAATTCCAACAGTCTCCCACTTGCACTAGAGTCAATAATATAGTTTACATCTGGCAACAATCTAACACCCATGGCACTAAGGTGCTGATCATGTTTTGCACGCGGAAGAGGTTTAGTCAATGGATCTGCGACATTCAGGTCTGTATGTACTTTGCTAATCTTCAGATCTCCATCTGCTATATAATCTCGGATTATATGAAACTTGCGGTTGATATGCTTGGTCTTTGGATGATATCTTGGTTCCTTAGCTGGTGCTATGGCGCCAGTGTTGTCACACAATATCTCTAGTGGGTCCAAGGCACTTGGAACCACGCCAAGCTCAGTGATGAAGTTCCTGATCCAAACTCCTTCACTTGACGCTTCTGCAGCAGCCATGTATTCCGCTTCTACTGTAGATCCCGCGATCACGCTTTGCTTGCAGCTTCTCCAGCTCACAGCTCCTCCATTCAAAATATAAACGTATCCTATCTAAGATTTAGAATCATCCTTGTCGGTGTCAAAACTAGCGTCGACGTAACCTTTTACGACGAGCCGTTCATCACCTCCATACACTAAGAACATTTCTTTAGTCCTATTTTGGTACTTTAGGATGTTCTTCTGTAGGGGTTCGTAGCATGGAAAACAAAAATTTTCTATCGCATACAAACAAACAAGCCAAGATCTATCTACTAGATTGTAGCAACGAGTCGATGGAATAACTCACCCTCGAAGATTCCAAAGTGTTTAACGAGAGCAGATTCTCGTGGGTGATGTAGTCGTACTCTTTCCGATCTCAAGATCGTGTAGATGATCCTTCCGGCGCCACGTTCCAGCAGCGCCCCCGCAGTCGGTCACACGTTCGGTACTCGACGAAGACCTTCCTCTCCCTTGTTCCAGCAGGCAGCGGAGGTTGTAGCACTCTCCTCGCGATTCCGGCAGCACAACGGCGTGGTACCGGAAGTAGAGGGGAGATCCCGCAGGGCTTCGCCTTAAGCCGGTGCGAGTATGGTGGAGCTTATGAGAGAGGCTATTAGTGGTCTAGTAATTAGACACACCAATTAGAGGGCTCTAAACCAATTAGAAGGCTCTAAACCAAAATAGCTCTAAACCGGGGTTTTAGATCTAGGGTTTAGTTTAGAGGGTAGGAACTAGTAGTGTTGTGTAGAGAGGGGAGCCCTGCCCCTCCCTTTATAGGTGGGAGGGCCGGCGGCCAAGGGGAGGAGTTCCTCCCCAACTCGGCCTTGGGAGGTGCGCCGGCCAAGGGGAGGAACCCTCCTCCAACTCGGCCTCCACCTCTCCTCCTCTTTCTCCTCTTTCCGAAAACTGGCAGTTTGACCGAAAACTGGCAGTTTGACTTTTTCAATTAGGATTTGAATTAACCCTTTATTTCGGACAGCGAGAACACTTAGTACATGATGCAATCATTCCAACATGCAATGACACATTCATGTACCCCTTCCCTCCCGGAGTGCCGGACATTCCGGGACCTTCTAGAATGTTCCCGATGAAAACACCGGAATCATTCCCGAACTCCGAAACGGGACTTTCCTTATATGAATCTTATTCTCCGGACCATTCCGGATCACCTCGTGATATCCCGGATCCCATCCGAGACTCCGAACAACATTCGGTCTCTTTCTCATAATACCATAACTACTCAAACAACGTCGAATCCTTAAGTGTGTCTCCCTACGGTTCGTGAATTATGCAGACATGATCGAGACACTTCTCCGAACAATAACCAATAGAGGAATCTGGAAATTCATATGGCTCCCACATATTTCTACGATTACTTTGCGATCGAATGAACCACTTACATACGATACCAATTTCCCTTTGTCTCACGATATGTTACTTATCCGAGGTTATGATCTTCGGTATCTCTGCATACCTAGTTCAACCTCGTTACTGATAAGTACTCTTTTCTCGTTCCCGTGATATGTGATCCCTTGTGACCCAGTCACATGCTTGCAAGCTAATTGGATGACATTTCACCGAGAGGGCCCAGAGAATATCTATCCGTCATGTGGATGGACAAATCCCACTCTTGATCCATGTGTTTCAACCAATACTTTCCGAACACTCAATACCACCTTTATAGCCACCCTGTTACGGTGTGGTGTTTGATGACATCAAAGCATCCATCCAGTAAAGGTGATATGCATGATCTCATGGTCGAAGGAATTAGGTTACTATGTATCAGAAAGCATATAGCAATTGAACTATTGAAATGACTTGATCTTTATGCTACGCTTATCTATAGGAGTATGTCCACCATATCATTCTCCTAACGATATGATCTTGTTGTTGATAACATCTCAATGTTCATGACAAAGAAACCACATCATCAATCAACCAACAAGCTAGTGAAGTATAGAGGCTATACTAGGGACTTCAAATTAAGTTTACAATTCACACAAGTATTAATGGTTTCCTTGTTAATACTATTATAGCATGAATGCAAACATTTATCATAAACACAAAGATATAATAATAACTATATTTATTATTGCCTCTAGGGCATATCTCCAACAGTCTCCCACTTGCACTAGAGTCATCTAATCTAGATTACATGGTAATATACCGAACACCCATGGCAGTTTGGTGTTGGTCATGTTTTGCCCTCGGGAGAGGTTTAGTCAACGGATCCGCCACATTCAGATCTGTGTGTACTTTGCAAATCTTTATATCCCCATCCTGGATATGTTCTCGAATAGCGTGAAAACGTAGCTTGATATGCTTCAGCTTCTTGTGTGACCTTGGTTCTTGCGCATTGGCTATGGCGCCCATGTTATCACAGTAGATAGACATTGGGTCCAGCGCACTAGGAACCACACCCAGCTCTGTAATGAACTCTTTCATCCATATCGCTTCTTGTGAAGCCTCCGAAGCAGCCATGTTTTCCGATTCAGTTGAAGATCTCGCCACAACGCTTTGCTTTGCACTCCTCCAGCTAACTGCTGCACCATTCAAAATAAATACGTATCCAGATTGTGATTTAGAATCATCCGGATCAGTGTTCCAACTAGCATCGGTGTAACCATTAACAACGAGCTGTTCATCACCTCCATAAGAAAGAACCATATCCTTAGTTCTTCTCAAGTACTTAAGGATGTTTTTGACCGCTGTCCAATGATCCACTCCTGGATCACTTTGATATCTGCTAGTTAAACTAACAGCATATGCAATGTCGGGTCTAGTACATAGCATGGCATACATTAGAGATCCTATGGCTGAGGCATAGGGAGTCTTACTCATCCTTTCTCTATCTTCTGCCGATGTCGGACTTTGAGTTTTACTCAAGGTCGTATTGGGCAACATGGGCAAGAACCCTTTCTTGCTATCTTCCATTCCAAACCTCTTTAGAACTTTGTCCAAATATGTACTTTGTGACAATGATATTTGGCGTTTCGATCTATCTCTATAAATCTTTATGCCTAATATGTAAGCTGCTTCGCCAAGATCCTTCATTGAAAAACTATTATTCAAATATTCCTTGACACTATTAAGAAGGTCTACATCATTCCCAATCAACAATATGTCATCCACATACAGTATTAAGAATGCTACAGAGCTCCCACTCACTTTCTTGTAAATACAAGCTTCTCCATAAGTTTGTATAAAACCAAAACTTTTGATTACCTTATCAAAACGTTGATTCCAACTTCGGGATGCTTGCTTCAATCCATAGATGGACCGTTGAAGCTTGCATACCTTGTTAGCATCTTTAGGATCGACAAAACCTTTGGGTTGCATCATATACAACTCTTCATCAATGTCTCCATTGAGGAATGCTGTTTTGACATCCATCTGCCATATCTCATAATCATAATATGCAGCGATTGCTAACATAATCCTCACAGACTTTAGCTTCGCTACTGGTGAGAAAGTCTCATCGTAGTCAACTCCTTGAATTTGTCGAAACCCTTTTGCGACAAGTCGAGCTTTATAGACAGTAACATTACCATCAGCATCTGTTTTCTTCTTGAAAATCCATTTGTTCTCGACAGCCTTCCGGCCATCCGGTAAGTCCACCAAAGTCCATACTTGGTTTTCGTACATGGATCCAATCTCGGATTTCATGGCTTCTTGCCATTTATTGGAATCTGGGCTCATCATCGCTTCCTCATATGTCTCGGGGTCATCGGTGTTGTCCACCAACATGACATTCATAACGGAATCATACCAATCTGGAGTGGTACGAGTTCTCGTTGACCTCCGAGGCTCTGTAGCAACTTCAACCGAAGTTTCATGATCATCATCATTAGCTTCCTCTCTTATTGGTGCAGGCACCACAGGAACTTCTTCCGGTGCTGCGCTACTCGCAATTTCGAGAGAAGGTTCGACAACCTCGTCGAGTTCTACTTTCCTTCCAGTCACTTCTTTCGAGAGAAATTCCTTCTCTAGAAAGGATCCATTCTTGGCAACGAAGATTTTGCCTTCGGATCTATGATAGAAGGTATACCCAATAGTTTCCTTTGGGTATCCTATGAAGACGTATTTTTCCGCTTTGGGTTCAAGCTTGTCCGGCTGTAACTTCTTTACATAGGCTTCGCATCCCCAAACTTTAAGGAACGACAATTTAGGTTTCTTCCCAAACCATAATTCATACGGTGTCGTTTCAACGGATTTAGATGGTGCCCTATTTAAAGTGAATGCGGCTGTTTCTAATGCATAACCCCAAAATGATAGCGGTAAATCTGTAAGTGACATCATAGAACGAACCATATCTAAGAGAGTTCGATTACGACGTTCGGACACACCATTACGCTGTGGTGTTCCCGGCGGTGTCAATTGTGAAAGTATTCCGCACTTCTTTAAATGCTCGCCAAACTCGTAACTTAGATATTCACCTCCACGATCAGAACGTAGAAATTTAATCTTCTTGTTACGTTGATTCTCTACCTCACTTTGAAACTCCTTAAACTTCTCGAAAGTTTCGGACTTATGTTTCATGAAATAGATATACCCATATCTACTCAAATCATCCGTGAAGGTAAGAACATAACGATAACCACCGCGCGATGCTACACTCATTGGACCACACACATCGGTATGTATGATTTCCAATAAGTCCGTAGCTCGCTCCATTATACCAGAAAATGGAGTCTTAGTCATTTTACCCATCAGACATGCTTCGCATCTTTCAAGTGATTCAAAATCAAGTGATTCAAGAAGTCCATCGGAATGGAGTTTCTTCATACGTTTCACTCCAATGTGACCAAGACGACAGTGCCACATATAGGTCGAATTATCGCTTGATTTCAAACGTTTAGCTTCAATGTTATTAAGATGTGTATTTCTACTATCGAGATTCAATAAGAATAGACCATCTATCAAAGGTGCATGTGCGTAAAACATATTACTCATATAAATCGAACAACCATTATTCTCTGATTTAAACAAGTAACCGTCTCGCAATAAACAAGATCCCGATATAATGTTCATGCTCAACGCAGGCACCAAATAACAATTATTTAAGTATAAAACTAATCCCGATGGTAGATGAAGAGGTAGCGTGCCGACCGCGATCACATCAACCTTTGATCCGTTTCCCACACGCATCGACACCTCGTTCTTCGCTAGCTTCCGTTTATTCTGCAGCTCCTGTTTCGAGTTACAAATATGAGCAACCGAACCAGTATCAAATACCCAGGCACTACTACGAATACTAGTGAGATACACATCAATAACATGTATATCAAATATACCTTTCTTCTTGATGTTGCCGTTCTTCAAATCCGCCAAGTACTTTGGGCAATTCCGCTTCCAGTGACCTTCTCCCTTGCAGTAAAAGCACTCAGTTTCAGGCTTAGGTCCAGCCTTGGTCTTCTTCGTTGGCATGGTAACTTTCTTACCACCCTTCTTGAAGTGTCCCTTTTGCTTAGACTTGCCTTTCTTGAATTTGGTGGTCTTATTGACCATCAACACTTGGTGCTCTTTCTTGATCTCCACTTCTGCAGATTTTAACATAGCAAATAGTTCTGGCAACTCTTTGTTCATGTTCTGCATGTTGTAGTTCATCACAAAGTTCTTGTAACTTGGTGGTAGTGATTGGAGGATGCGGTAAACTCCCAAAGTATTAGGAATCACTATACCCAAACTTTGAAGTTTATTTGCGTGCCCAGACATCTTAAGCACATGCTCACTGACGGAGCTACCCTCTTCCATCTTGCAGTTAAAGAACTTTTCAGAAGCTTCATAACTTTCAATTGCCGCATGAGTCTCAAAAATTAATTTGAGATCCTCGACAATATCATATGGATCTGACTCTTCAAACCTTTTCTGAAGCTCCGATTCTAAACCATACAAGATAGCACACTGAACTATGGAGTACTGATTCTTCCGAGCGAGGTAAACATTCTTTACTTCATCGGTAGCATCAGCTGCAGGTGGGTCACCTAGCGGTGCATCCAGCACATAGGTCAAATTACCAGCTGTGAGGACAATCCTCAAATTGCGGAACCAATCCGCGAAGTTGCTTCCATTGTTTTTCAACTTTTCTTTCTCTAGGAACGCATTAAAATTGATGGTAGGGGCTGCCATTGATCTACAACATATTTGCAATAGTTTAGACTAAGTTTATGACAAATTGAGCTCAAATTAATTAATGAAATTAAACTAGGTGAACTCCCACTCAAAACAACATCCCTCACATTGTTTTAGTGATCACACGAACCAAAACTACTATATCAACACCGATCATCACGAGAGCCGATATAGTTTTAATGGCGAACAATCATCATGTTCATCATATCTACTATATGATTCATGCTTTGCCTTTCGGCGATCCGTGTTCCTGAGGCCATGTCTGTACATGCTAGGCTCGTCAAGATCAAACCTTAGTTACCGCATAAGCAAATCTGGCTTGCTTACGTTGTATTCACCCGCGGAATCAAAGACACCCGATCATCACGTGGTGCTTCGAAGCAACAAGCTTTGGCAACGGTGCATACTAAGGGTGAACACTTCAGAACTTGAAATTTATGTGCATGAGGGATCATCTTATAATGCTACCGTCGTCTACTAAGCAATACAAGATGCATAAAGGATTAACATCACATGCAATTCATAATATGTGATATGATATGGCCTTTCTTCTTTGTGCTTCCGATCTCCATCTTCAAGCACGAATATGATCTCCATCATCACCGGCATAGCATCAAGGTCAATGACGCTTCTTCATGGTTGTCGTCCACCAGCTTCAACTATTACAACTATTTTGAATAGACACGCAGGTCTTAACAGAAATTAAAGACAACCATATGGCTCCTGCCGGTTGCCAACTTACAATAAGGAACATTGCATACATCAAATATAATCACAATCATGGCCATATCACATCACTGCACACCCCTGCAAAACAAAGTTAGACGCTTCTACTTTCTTTGCATATTTTACGTGGTTTGGGGCTTTCCATAAGTGTCGTTCTAACCTACGAACAAGAACCACAACATTGATACTAGCATTGTTGATTACCCGTTGTAAATTGGATCTTTACTATGCTAGGAGAAACAGGCACCCGCAAAGCCACTTATGCAATACAAGTTGCATGTTAAGCGTGGAGCAAGTCTCATGAACGATGTCATGTAAGGTTAGCCCGGGCCGCTTCATCCCAACATACCGCAAGATGCAAAGTACACAAAAAGCAATCTACAATAAAAGCATCAACGCCCACAATGACCATTGTGTTCTACTCGTGCAACAGATCTACATATAGACACGGCTCTGATACCACTGTAGGGGTTCGTAGCATGGAAAACAAAAATTTTCTATCGCATACAAACAAACAAGCCAAGATCTATCTACTAGATTGTAGCAACGAGTCGATGGAATAACTCACCCTCGAAGATTCCAAAGTGTTTAACGAGAGCAGATTCTCGTGGGTGATGTAGTCGTACTCTTTCCGATCTCAAGATCGTGTAGATGATCCTTCCGGCGCCACGTTCCAGCAGCGCCCCCGCAGTCGGTCACACGTTCGGTACTCGACGAAGACCTTCCTCTCCCTTGTTCCAGCAGGCAGCGGAGGTTGTAGCACTCTCCTCGCGATTCCGGCAGCACAACGGCGTGGTACCGGAAGTAGAGGGGAGATCCCGCAGGGCTTCGCCTTAAGCCGGTGCGAGTATGGTGGAGCTTATGAGAGAGGCTATTAGTGGTCTAGTAATTAGACACACCAATTAGAGGGCTCTAAACCAATTAGAAGGCTCTAAACCAAAATAGCTCTAAACCGGGGTTTTAGATCTAGGGTTTAGTTTAGAGGGTAGGAACTAGTAGTGTTGTGTAGAGAGGGGAGCCCTGCCCCTCCCTTTATAGGTGGGAGGGCCGGCGGCCAAGGGGAGGAGTTCCTCCCCAACTCGGCCTTGGGAGGTGCGCCGGCCAAGGGGAGGAACCCTCCTCCAACTCGGCCTCCACCTCTCCTCCTCTTTCTCCTCTTTCCGAAAACTGGCAGTTTGACCGAAAACTGGCAGTTTGACTTTTTCAATTAGGATTTGAATTAACCCTTTATTTCGGACAGCGAGAACACTTAGTACATGATGCAATCATTCCAACATGCAATGACACATTCATGTACCCCTTCCCTCCCGGAGTGCCGGACATTCCGGGACCTTCTAGAATGTTCCCGATGAAAACACCGGAATCATTCCCGAACTCCGAAACGGGACTTTCCTTATATGAATCTTATTCTCCGGACCATTCCGGATCACCTCGTGATATCCCGGATCCCATCCGAGACTCCGAACAACATTCGGTCTCTTTCTCATAATACCATAACTACTCAAACAACGTCGAATCCTTAAGTGTGTCTCCCTACGGTTCGTGAATTATGCAGACATGATCGAGACACTTCTCCGAACAATAACCAATAGAGGAATCTGGAAATTCATATGGCTCCCACATATTTCTACGATTACTTTGCGATCGAATGAACCACTTACATACGATACCAATTTCCCTTTGTCTCACGATATGTTACTTATCCGAGGTTATGATCTTCGGTATCTCTGCATACCTAGTTCAACCTCGTTACTGATAAGTACTCTTTTCTCGTTCCCGTGATATGTGATCCCTTGTGACCCAGTCACATGCTTGCAAGCTAATTGGATGACATTTCACCGAGAGGGCCCAGAGAATATCTATCCGTCATGTGGATGGACAAATCCCACTCTTGATCCATGTGTTTCAACCAATACTTTCCGAACACTCAATACCACCTTTATAGCCACCCTGTTACGGTGTGGTGTTTGATGACATCAAAGCATCCATCCAGTAAAGGTGATATGCATGATCTCATGGTCGAAGGAATTAGGTTACTATGTATCAGAAAGCATATAGCAATTGAACTATTGAAATGACTTGATCTTTATGCTACGCTTATCTATAGGAGTATGTCCACCATATCATTCTCCTAACGATATGATCTTGTTGTTGATAACATCTCAATGTTCATGACAAAGAAACCACATCATCAATCAACCAACAAGCTAGTGAAGTATAGAGGCTATACTAGGGACTTCAAATTAAGTTTACAATTCACACAAGTATTAATGGTTTCCTTGTTAATACTATTATAGCATGAATGCAAACATTTATCATAAACACAAAGATATAATAATAACTATATTTATTATTGCCTCTAGGGCATATCTCCAACATCTTCACGGCTATCCAGTGTTCCACTCCTGGATCACTTTGGTATCTGCTCATCAAACTAAGAGCATTGGACACATCCGGTCTAGTACACAGCATACATGATAGAACCTATGGCCGAGGCATAAGGCACTTTGCTCATAGCTTCTCTATCATTTACCGTAGCTGGACACTAAGCCTTGCTCAATATCTTACGTGACAACATAGGCACTGAACCTTTCTTTGCCTTTTCCATTCTGAACCTTTTCAGAACTTTGTCTAGGTATGTACTCTGGCTTAAAGCTATCAGGCGTCTTTGTCTATCTCTATAGATTTTGATGACCAATATATAAGCAGCTTCCCCTAAGTCTTTCATTGAAAAACATTTGTTCAAATAACTCTTCACATCGTTAAGCATGTTAATGTCATTTCCAATAATCAATATGTCATCCACATATAGTACCAGAAATGTCACTGAGCTCCCACTCACTTTCTTGTAGATACAAGCTTCGTAGCAATTTGGAACAAATCCAAAGCTCTTGATCACTTGACCAAAACGAAGGTTCCAACTCCGAGCTGCTTGCTTCAGTCCATAAATGGAACGCTGAAGTTTGCACATTTTATCAGCATCCTTAGGATCGACAAAACCTTCGGGTTGCATCATATACAACTCTTCATCAATGTTGCCATTGAGGAACGCAGTCTTGACATCCATCTGCGATATTTCATAATCATGAAACGCAGCAATTGCTAATAAAATCTGAATGGACTTAAACATCGCTACGGGAGAGAAAGTCTCATCGTAGTCAACACCTTGAACTTGTCGAAAACCTTTCGCGACAAGTCGTGCTTTATAGACGGTAACATTACCATCCGCGTCTGTTTTCTTCTTGAAGATCCATTTGCACTCAACGGCCTTTCGGTCGCTAGGAGGGTCCACCAAAGTCCATACTTGGTTTTCTCTCATGGATCCCAATTCGGATTTCATGGCCTCTAGCCATTTCTCAGAGTCTGGGCTCATCATCGCTTCCTCATAGTTCGCAGGTTCACTGTCATCTACTAACAAGACAGTTAAGACAGGGTTGTCGTACCACTCAGGAGGGGCACGCGACCTTGTCGACCTGCGACGTTCAGTAGTAGCATCGTCCGAAGCTTCATGATCCTGGTCATTAGCTTCCTCTATTGTTGGCGCAGGCGGCACTGGAACAATTTCAGGTGCTGCGCTACTCTCCAACTCAAGAGAAGGTTCAACAACCTCGTCTAGCTCTACTTTCCTCCCACTCACTTCTTTCGAGAGAAACTCCTTCTCAAGAAAGGATCCGTTCTTTGCGACAAACACTTTGCCTTCGGTTATGTGATAGAAGGTATACCCAATAGTTTCCTTAGGGTATCCTATGAAGTCGCATTTCTCCGCTTTGGGTTCGAGCTTGTCCGGCATCAACTTCTTAACGTAAGCTTCGCATCCCCAAACTTTAAGAAATGACAACTTAGGTTTAGCACCAAAACACAGTTCATACGGTGTCGTCTCAACGGATTTAGATGGTGCCCTATTTAAAGTGAATGCAGCAGTTTCTAATGCATAACCCCAAAATGATAACGGCAAATCAGTAAGAGACATCATTGATCGGATCATATCTAATAGAGTTCGATTCCGGCGTTCAGACACACCATTGCGCTGTGGTGTTCCGGGTGGCGTGAGTTGTGAAATGATTCCGCTTGCTTTAAGATGTGTGAGGAAATCATAACTCAAATATTCACCTCCACGATCGGATCGTAGAAACTTAATATTTCTGTTACGATGGTTTTCCACTTCATTCTGAAATTCTTTGAACTTTTCAAATGTTTCAGATTTATGTTTCATTAAATAGATATACCCATATCTACTTAAGTCATCGATAAAAGTGAGAAAGTAGCGATATCCACCACGCGTCGAAACACTCATCGGTCCACATACATCGGTATGTATGATTTCCAACAAATCCGTTGCTCGCTCCATCATTCCGGAGAACAGGGTTTTGATCATCTTGCCCATGAGGCATGGTTCACATGTGTCAAATGATTCAAAATCAAGAGACTCCAAAAGTCCATCAGAATGGAGTTTCTTCATGCGTTTTACACCAATATGACCTAGATGGCAGTGCCACAAATAAGTAGTATTATCACTATCTACCTTGCATCTCTTAGCCTCATTGTTATGGATGTGTGTTTCATCCCTTTCGAGATTCAGAAGAAATAAACCATTCACAGCAGGTGCATGACCATAAAAGATGTTCCTCATATAAATAGAACAACCATTATTCTAAGATTTAAATGAATAACCGTCTTGCAATAAACACGATCCAGATATGATGTTCATGCTCAACGCAGGCACATAATAACATTTATTGAGGTTTAAAACTAATCCCGAAGGTAAAACTAAGGAGAGTGTGCTGACGGCCATCACATCAACTCTTGATCCGTTGCCAACGCGCGTCGTCACCTCATCCCTCGCTAGCCGCCGTCTATTCCGCAGCTCCTGTTTCGAGTTACAAATATTAGCAACTGAACCAGTATCAAACACCCAGGCACTACAACGAGGGCTAGTAAGGAAAACATCAATACCATGTATATCAAATATACCTTTGATGGTTCCAGCCTTCTTGTCCGCTAAGTACTTCGGACAGTTGCGCTTCCAGTGACCCTTGTCCTTGCAATAGAAGCACTTAGTGTCCGGCTTAGGTCCAGACTTGAGCTTCTTCTCAGCAGGGGCAACACGCTTGCCGCTGCCTTTCTTGAAGGGCTTCTTTGCACCCTTACCTTTCTTAAAGCTGGGGGGCTTGTTGACCATCAACACATGATTATCCTTCTTGATGTCCACCTCCGCAGCTTTCAGCTTAGCGAAGAGCTCGGTCATCGTATCAGTGGAACCAATATGATTATGAGTCACTACAAAACTTGTGTAGCTAGGAGGGAGTGATTGCAAAACCCTATAAATCTTGATCTCCTCTGGAATCTTGTAGTCTAGTTGCTCAAGGCGTTGAGTGTAGCCCGACATCTTTATGGCGTGCTCACTAACGGAACTCCCTTCCTCCATATTGCAGTTAAAGAATTTCTCAGAGATCTCATATCTCTCAGAACGGGCCTGAGTCTGAAACATAGTTTTCAGCTCCTCAAGAATCTCAAAGGGCCCGGGGTAATCTTCAAAACGATTTTGAAGGTCCGATTCCATAGCAAACAACATGGTGCTCTTAATCACACCATAATCATCTTTGCGCGACTGATAAACAGCTTTCTCATCAGCCGGCACATCTACAGCAGGGGCGTCACCTAGCGAATTTTGTCCGCCAGCGAGAATGATTCTCAGATTGCAGAACCAGTTGGTGAAGTTAGACCCATTGTTTCTAAGCTTTTCTTTCTCAGCAAAAACATTGAAGTTGAAGTTGGACTTAGCCATTTGATCTACAAAATTTGCAAGTACAATTTAGACTATGTTCATGATAACTAGTTCAACTTAATCAAATTACTAGATGAACTCCCACTAAATTCAACATCCCTCAAGTTGTTTAGTGAACATGACCCAAATTCACCACACCTAATCCGGTCTTCACGAGAAGAGATGTGGTTTCAATGGTGGACAACAAAGTGTCGATCATATCATTCATATGACTCATGCTTAGCCTTTCGGTTTGTGTGTTCCGAGGCCATGTCTGTACATGCTAGGCTCGTCAAGTCAAACCCAAGTATTTCCGCGTGTGCAAAACTGGCTTGCACCCGTTGTATGTGAACGTAGAGTTTATAGCACCCGATCATCACGTGATGCTTGAACACGACGAACTTTCGCAACGGTGCATACATGGGGAGAACACAGTTTTATCTTGATCTTTAAGTGAGGAATCATCTTATAATGCTACCGTCGCGATCTAAGCATAATAAGATACATAAAAGGATAAACACCACATGCATATAACTTTATGTGACATGGTATAGCCAATCTTCGTGCAATGATCTCCATCTTGTGCGTGCCGGCATGATCTCCATCACTCCACCATGATTGCCTCCACCACGAATAGCAACTACAACTATTGCTAACTACTTAGCGATAAAGTAAAACTATTACATGGCGTATAAGAAGTTCACACACAGGTCATACACAATTATAAAGACAACCATATGGCTCCTGCCGGTTGTGTACTCATCGACATGCAAGTCGTGAAACATTACAAAACATGATCATTGCATACAACATACACATCACATCTTGGGCCATACCATATCACAGAAAACACTCCCTGCAAAAACAAGTTAGACGCCTCTACTTTGTTGTTGCATGTTTTACGTGGCTTATGGGAGTAGCAAGATAAGAACGATTCTTACCTACGGAAAGCCACAACGGTGATATTATGGTTGCCAAACTCCGGTGTAAATCCCATGACAACTATAGTGAGAGAAACTGGCATCCACCAGCCGCATGTGTGGAACAAGCCACACGTCAAGTGCGGAGCCGGTCTCGCGAACAAAGTCGCGTAAGGTTGGCCTGGACCGCTTCGATCTCACTATCCCACGTCATTGGAAGTACACAAACAAGAGGCTTGCAACAGAAAACATCAACGCCCGCAACAACCATGTTGCGTTCTACTCGTGAAACACATCTACGCATAGATCTAGCTCTGATACCACTGAAGGGTTTCGCAGCATAGTAAATCAAAAAAATTCTACGGATGCGAACGGGGAAAGCCAAGATCTAATCTAGGAGATGCAAACAACGAGGGGGGAATAGATGAGATCTTCATACCCTTGAAGATTCGCACATCGGAACATTCAACGAACGTGGTTGATGTAATCATACTCGCTTCTCCTCCTCGCGATCCGATCCGATCCGATCCAACACCGCAAGTGGCGATGCCTCCAAGAGATGCACACGTGCGGCACCTCGAAGTCTCCTCCTTCCTCGGTCCAGCAAGTGTGGTGGAGAGATGGATTGGATCTACAACACGACGGCGCGGTGCAAGCGGTGGAGAGTTTCTGCGGCAGGGCTTCGCCTACGCGCAGTCAGGAGGGAGAGAGAGGAGGGGCAGCAGGGCGGCTAGGATTGAGGAGGAGGTGTGTGAGGGGTGCGCCCCCAGCCCTCTTTATATAGAGGGGTGGGCGGCTGGCCCTTGCCCCTCCCCCAAGCCCTAGGCCGGCGGCCAAGGAGGAAGGGGTGGGGGGCAAGTTCCCCCCCCCCTTCTAGAAGCTCCCTAGGGTTTCCCTAGGGTTTGGCCGGCTGGGCCCTATGGGGCCTTGTGCCCCTGGCCCAATGTGGCCAGGGCACTCCCTCATAGGCCCATGCCCCCTCCCGGGAAGTGGGGCCACGTTGATCCCACTCCGAAAGGTTCTAGAAGCTTCCGGTACAATACCGATTAACCCGAAACAATTCCGAACTCCAAAATCTGCTTTGCCTTATATGAATCTTATTCTCCGGACCATTCTGGAACCTATCGTGATGTCCTGGATCTCATCCGAGACTCCGAACAAAAACTCATAAACCAATTATCCAATCTATCCTAGTGTCGAGACACGTTAAGTGTGTGACCCTTCGGGTTCGAGAATATGCAGACATGATCTTCTATCAATAATCAACAGCGGGGTCTAGAAACCCATATTGACGCCCACACATTCATCGATGATCATATTGGATGAACCACGATGCCAGGATTCAATCAATCCCATATATATATTCCCTTCGTCTCGCGATATTTTACTTGCCCGAGATTTGATCGTCGGTACCGTCACACCTAGTTCAATCTCGTTCACAGCAAGTACTTTACTCGTTCCGTAATCCGATATCACTTTGTGATTAACTCCTTAACCATATGCTTGCAAGCGGTGTTGATATCGATTATCGAGTGGGCCCGAAATATATCTCTCCGACTTGGGAGGGACAAATCCCATCTCGATACATACAACCCAACAGGTACTTTCCGATCACCTGAGAGACACCTTTATGATCACCCTCTCATAGGATGACGTTTGATGACCTCAAAGCTTTCTTCCGATACCAGGGAGTTGTATTATCTCATGGTCTAAGGAATACAATATTTGACATAAGAAAAGCTTTGCAAAGATGAACACGATGACACGATCTAATTGCTCCGCTTAGTTTGGGTCTGTCCATCATATCATTCTCCCAATGACATGATCTCATTATTAATCGACAACTCATGTCTATGGTTAGGAAACCTTAACCATCATTAATCAATGAGCTAGTCCATAGAGGCATACTAGGGACACGGTGTTGTTCACAAACCACACAAGTATTAAAGTTTCCGCTTAATACAATTCTAGCATGGAATATAAACTTTATCATGAACAAGAATTATAATAATAACATCTTTATTATTGCCTCTAGGGCATAATTCCAACAAGAATACCCTGTTCGTATTCTTGATGAAACTGAGCGCAAGACTGATGACCCACAAGTATAGGGGGTGTATCGTAGTACTTTCGATAAATAGGAGTGTCGATCCCAACGAGGAGCAAAAGGTGCTGAGCAGTGGTGGAGAGTAGGAAATCCCTGTGAATACTTAGCAAACGGATTTTTAGTGGTTTTCTGATAAGGCAACAAAACAAAGTGCAAGTAATAAAGAACAAACGCAGCAAGTGGCCCAATCCTTTGTTAGCAAAGGACAAGCCGGTGGAAATACTTATAAAGATCTAACGTTCTCGAGGACACATGGGAATTCTGTCAAGTGCTTTAGCTTCATATAGCGCAGTACTCTTCTTTGGTGTTGTAAGTGTTGTGTGGGTGAACCTGTGCTAACATACCGACCGTACTTGTACTAATACATACTTGTGATTAAACCCCCCTGCAAACATCTGTAACTATAGGAAAGTAATTAAGATATAAATCTAACCACAGCCTTAAATTCTGAGATCCTACGCTCCCTTGTGCAAAGGTGTCCTAACGGGGGTTCAGGTTTCTGTCACTCTGGCAACCCCATAATTAGTAGCCAAATACACAATGCATTCCCCTAGGCCCATAAATGGTGAAGTATCATGTAGTCGACGTTCACATGACACCACTAGAAGAATAGCACCACAACTTAAATACAAACCATTGAATAATAACTCAACACAAATCCACTACTAACAACATGACTTCTCCCATGTCCTCAAGAACTAAACGAACTACTCACAAGACATCATATGGATCAAGATCAAAGATGATATGATAATGGATAACAATCTGAACATAAACAATAATCCAATGGTTCCACTCACAAGCATCAACTACAATATTAATTAACACTGGGAAAGTTTCCCCTAAGAACTAAAGCAATATCCAACACAATTGTTATAGCGGGACGGAATGGTGATGATGGTGCTGGTGGTGATGATGGTGTGGATGATGATGATGATCCCGATGAAGCCTAGCTTGATGATGGTGTTGATGGCGATGATCTCCCCTCTCTGGGAAGGAATTTCCCTGGCAGAAATCTGCCTGCCGGAGAGATCTTTCTCTCTCGGTGTTTTCCGCCCCCAGAGGCGGCGGAAATCTATCTGTGGTCGCTCCCCTAGGCTTAGGGTTCTGTAGGGAAGATATAGGCGAAGGGGCGGAGTCGGGAGCCGGGCAGGTGGGCCACACCTGCCCTAGGCGTGGGGTCAGGTGGGCCCGCGCCTAGGGGGGTGTGGGCCCCCTGCGGCCCTTCTTCGTCCCTCCTTCTAGCTTCCTCAATCTTCTGGAAAAATAATATTTTCCCATATTTTTCTGGTATTTTTATGATCTTCGTGAAATTGCATCAAAACGCCCTCTTTTCCATCAGAATCCAGACTCCGGCAGTCCATCCTCCAAGAATCATTCAACATGCATAAATAGTGGAAAAGACATAAGTAATACCTCATAATAAGACAAATATTAATGGTTAGAGGTAGATTATGATATAGAATGGTGATGCAATTGGGCGTATCAACTCCCCCAATCTTAGACCTTCGCTTGTCCCCAAGTGAAAACTGAGCTTAGTAAACATGTCCACAGGTTTATGGAGTGAAGTGTCGATAAAAGAATACGAACAAGAACCATCACACTTACCATTACACAACTCATAGAAGAAATTAACTCACCATTATATAACTTAGCTTGCAACCAAGTATAGCAGTCACAATAGAGATGCATAAAGATAAATCATAATTGGAATTGGCAAACTTGTTCTTGGTCAGAGAACACCTGGCAAACAGTTTCACAAAAAGCTTTTTGTAGAAGTTTTCAACAGGAGCACTCTTTGCTCAAAAAGGTTTTTCACAAGTGAAGGCTTCCAAAGTAATACTCAATAGATAAAAGTTTTGTGCAAACAAGGAAGATAGAGAACATGATTGAATAAATCACCATATGAATGCTTGAACACAACAACTCAAATGCTTGCTGGAGATAGAGAGGAAGTAGGTCTACTGAATCAAACTGGTAACTAGGAGAAAGGTCCCTTCATAGAGGGTAGCAGGGATTACAAGTCATAAAGAGCTTCCAAAAGATTATGGTACTTACTAGCTTTGAGCCCTCATTTGCCCCTATCATAGGCATCTTGAGATGATTAAGGTTAAAGTACACAAAGATGGAGTATATGCTTGACGAAATATAAGTTGGCAATCTCATGTCCCTTGAATATGAGGGCCACTCCTCATGCTACTCAACTTTGGTCACAGATAAGTTCTTGTCATTGTAAGTATTTGCGTATCATAGAGAACCGCCAACGGGGTACCCCTTACACATGGTACAGGAGCTTTCCCATAACCAAAATGACAAGGCAAGCAGACAATGAGCATCTCGGCGATCTTTTTATTTACTATATGCATAGCTTTTTATTGGGCATGCTTCATAGATAGCTCACTATGGTGATGCTGCAAGTTTCCACCATGATTAGGCATGGATTAGGATAGCGGCCCAGGCGTTTCTCTAACACAAAATACAGACTCCATGGACTTACAAGTTACCTCTTTATTTCACACCGTTGACATCCATAGACAAAAGAGCACGATATCAACTGTGTACAAAGTATAAGTGCAATGTTGAAAACGTTCCCCGTGACAACACGGTTCTTCTAATTCCAACGTATAGATGCAAGCATATACAACTTCGATGGCACAATGGTCCAAGTCTATTAGGGGCAAGAAAATAAAGTGTGCCATCAAGTTCGTGAGAGCTTTACTAACTAGTTTTCACATAACAAAATACTTTTTAATTCGAAAGGTAGATGAAACTTGATAATTTGCTTGGAATCGCAAAAGTGCTACTAGGTAGATATGGTGTACACAAGTAGCAAAGGTTTTGGTTTCAAAGGGATTGGAAACATGAGAAGTATGCCTTCTCAAAACAGGTTTTTGGCTAGCAAGGCTGGGTAGCAAGCAAGAGAGTTGAAAGAAACAAGCAAACATACAAGTAATAAAGCCAAACATGCAATCTTCCTTGAAGACACAAAATATCTTAAATAAAGAATACTAAGCTTATGAGCCAACAAGAAAGAAAACAAATGATACAAAATACCTGTAAACTTTTTCTCTTTTTCTCTTTCAAAGTAATGCTACTGACCAAAACTCGGTTTGCCAAAACCAATTTAGATCCACTTGATGATCCCAAAGTGATGCCAATACTGATCAACAAGATCCATCATATAATAGAGATTGCAAACTAAAATAAGAAGTGCAAAAAGTAAAAGATGAGACTTGTCATTAATATTCCAATAAAGGCACTCACACCAAGGGATACATAGATAATCAACTAAAGGAGAGATACTTCCACATGCAAACCAAACTATAAGATAACCTCTCTACCAAAGATATGAATCCACTAAAAAGGTAAAAGATAAAAGATAATGGTGGTGATACCGCGGCACTCCCCCAAGCTTGGAACAAGCCAAGGGGATGCCAAACCTGATGATGAATTACTCCTTCGGTGGTTGTGGTGTTCTCTTGATAAGATTTTCAATAAGTTTCTTCAAATCCTCAATATCGAAGGTCAGAGTACGAATCAACTCTGAATTATGCTCAATGTAGCTCATAATCAATTCGGACCGAGGATCCCAATCCTTATTATTCTTCCTCCACTCTTCCTTCTTAGAGTGTTCTTTTCCTGCATGGTTAGAACAAGTGGTACCAGGAGGAAGTGTCCGCGGTGCGAGAATATGAAGCGGAGGTTTCCCTCCTGTAGACATCCGTGTTGTCCTCTTAATCTTGGTGGGTTTTGCTACCAATCCAATGCTTGCGACAGTAGCACGAGTGTCCGGTTGGTTTTCCTCCTCCATGTCACCTTCATACCCTACTGAAATCTCCTCCTCCTTGGGGACTTGAGGTTCTTCTTCCTCGGGCTTCTTTCCTTTGTCGTTGGCGGAGACCATGGTGCCCTAAACTTGAGAAGATTTCCTAACAGAAATAGATACAAATGAAAACACGATGAGAACATGATGCACGAACCTCGGGGGATCCAGGGGGTTATATATTACGAAGTTTCAAGGCATAAGGAAGGTACTGACACGGAAACAAGGCGGAGACGGAGTTCGAGGGTGGCACACCCCCTCCAGGCGCGGCCAGGCTAGGCCCGCGCCTGGGTGGGTTTGTCCACCCCGGACTCCGGTTCCTCCTTTATTTCGTCTCGTAGTCTTCCTTGTGTATTAAAAAAATCAAAAATATAAAAAGATTGGATTTTCACGAACCTTCTGTTTTCACCACTTTTACCTATTCAAAGACGAACTCTACAGATTCCTTTTCTCCTTCTCCTGAAAATTTCCTCCATACAAAACCCTTGCACATACTCAATGAAAACATTAGTGTAAGCAAAAACAATAAACCTTTGGGTACACACTTCAACTGAAAACCCATCAAAGCAAAAACTTCTGTAAGAGGCAAATGCAAATGATAACAGAAATCTATCAAAACAGAACAACAGGTAAAGATTGATTTTTCCGAAAACCTTCTTTTGCTCAAATCAAAAAGTGCAGAACTAATGAAAGTTGGGTAACAACTTGGAGAACAAGCTCATAAAAATGCAGCTCCATCCGAAGTACTGAGCTTCCTCACAAAATTTTACAATACAGCACAAAAATCTGTCCCAGGACAGCCACTTTTCACAACTCCTCTACTTCACAAAAGTAGTTATACTAGACACAAAAACCAAAACAAAAACGATAAGGAGCGGTTATTACAGAGGTAACAACTTCCAAGACTCGACAAAACTCTTGGTTTATCTCCCAACAAGTACTTTTCTTTAATGCCTTTAAGTTAGGCTTGAAACTTTCAAAGATGCTCACATAGGGGATATATATATCTGGAGTGAAAAAGAGCATCAAGAAGCAAATAACCAACACACTTGAGTCTAACCCACTTCCTATGCATGGGGGTATCAAGAGAAAACAAATTGTTGACACAAAAATCCACAAGCATAGGAAGACAAAACATATGCAACTTCAAAGCCTTCAACATAAAATGAGGAAACTTAACATTATTGAGATGCATAAAACCATGTTTCCCTCTCTCATAATAACGTTTAGTAGAACTTTAAATAAAGTTGACAATATAACTATCACTGGCAACAACTTTATCATAAGAATGAGCATACTTACAGTCACCAAAAGAGGTCCAAGGTCATAAACTGGATCAATAGAAGCAAGTTGTTCCATCCTAAAATCTTTATTAGGCAAACTGTTTTCACAAGGAGCTTTAGCAAACTTGGAAAAGTTAAACTCATAAGAATCTCCATCAAACCTAGTTAAAACTTTTTCCTTCTTACAGTCAATAATAGCTCCACAAGTGTTCAAGAAAGGTCTACCAAAATGATAGGAGAAGTTTTTCTAGCTGCAGAATTAAGCACTAGAAAATCAGCAGGATACTTAATCTTACCACAAAGAACCTCCACATCTCTTACAATGCCAACGGGGCAAAATGGTCTCCTTGTTAGCAAGGTGAATAACCACATCAATGTCCTCAAGATCACAAGGACCAATCTCATGCATAATTTCCCTGTAAATCTCATACGGAATAGCACTAGAACTAGCACCAATATCACATAAACCATAGTACCAATGATCACCAATTTTAATAGAAAGCACAGGAACACTAGCTTTTCTAGCCTTACTAGGATGAATTATAATATTAGAAGCGTCTTCACAGAAGACAATGTGCTCATCCTCTATATTTCTAGTGACAGGGTCTTTCACAATAGCTACCACAGGTTCAATATTCAAAGGCTCATCAGGATCCACAGTTTTCTTTGCACTTTTGTTATTTGCACTAATAATCATAGAATACTCCTTTACCTTAGCTGGGAAAGGTATTTTCTCAACATGAGGTTCAGGCACAATATGATTCGTAGTACAAACTTCAGTACTTCTAACAGGACATGACTAACACCATCTTTATAAGGAGCATGGTACTTATTCCACTTCTTTTTGGGAATTTCTACGTAAGAGGCAAAGGCCTTAAAACAGTTGGAAATACTTTGGGAATCAAGACCAAACTCATTGCTAATATCACGGAAGTCATCAGTTTCCATAAAAGATTTAATGCATTTATAATCATAGTTTATACCTGACTTTGTTCCTTTGTCATTCTCCCAAGCTTTAGTGTTTTCTTGAATACGGTCCAGTAGATCCCATTTAGCTTCTTCCTTCATATGTGTGAATGATCCAGCACAAGAAGCATCTAGTAAATCTTTATCATGAAGAGAAAGCCTAGCATAAAAGATATTGATAATAATATTGTTAGGGAGTAAATGAATAGGACATTTAAGCATTAGTAACTTCAATCTCCCCCAAGCTTGAGTTGTACTCTCTCCATCATGAGGCCAAAAGTTATATATCAAATTTCTATCCTTATGAATCTCACTGGGAGGATAAAATTTAGAACAAAAGAGAGATGCCATCTCCTCCCATTCCATGGATCGTCCATTCTTCAGCAGCTTATACCATTCTTCAGCTCTCCCTTTCAAGGATATAGAGAGTAACTTCTTCTTCACCTGTTCAATTGTGATACCTGCACACTTAAACAACCCGCATAATTCATGGATAAAGAGCAAATGATCACCAGGATGGACAGTTCCATCCCCAAAATAATAATTATCCATAACACGATCAACAATACTCATAGCTATCTTAAAAGGATCTATCTCAACAGGTGGTGGTTCATCTACTATCCTAGCAGTGGTAGTAGTTTTCCCAAACAGAAAACCAAGTGGGTTATCCATATTGGAAACAAAGTAACAAGCAGTAACAAAAGAAATACTCACAGTAGAAGTTTCCTTTACCAGTTCCACTCTTCAATAGCGCTTCACTCCCCCGCAACGGTGCCAGAAAATAGTCTTGATGACCCACAAGTATAGGGGGTGTATCGTAGTACTTTTGATAAATAGGAGTGTCGATCCCAACGAGGAGCAGAAGGTGTTGAACAGTGGTGTGGAGCAGGAAATCCCTGTGAATACTTAACAAACGGATTTTTTGTGGTTTTCTGATAAGGCAACAAAACGAAGTGCAAGTAATAAAGAACAAACGCAACAAGTGGCCCAATCCTTTCTTAGCAAAGGACAAGCCGGTGGAAATACTTATAAAGATCAAACGTTCTCGAGGACACATGGGAATTCTGTCAAGTGCTTTCGCTTCATATAGCTGGGTAATCTTCTTTGGTGTTGTAAGTGTTGTGTGGGTGAACCTGTGCTAACATACCAACCGTACTTGGACTAATACATACTTGTGATTAAACCCCCTGCAAACATCTGTAACTACAGGAAAGTAATTAAGATATAAATCTAACCACAGCCTTAAACTCTGAGATCCTACGCTCCCTTGTGCAAAGGTGTCATAACGGGGGTTCAGGTTTTTATCACTCCGGCAACCCCACAATTAGTAGCCAAATACACAATGCATTCCCCTAGGCCCATAAATGGTGAAGTATCATGTAGTCGATGTTCACATGACACCACTAGAAGAATAGCACCATAACTTAAATACTAACCATTAAATAATAACTCAACACAAATCCACTACTAACAACATGACTTCTCCCATGTCCTCAAGAACTAAACGAACTACTCACAAGACATCATATGGATAAAGATCAAAGATGATATGATAAGGATAACAATCTAAACATAAAAAATAATCCAATGGTTCCACTCACAAGCATCAACTACAATAGTAATTAACACCAGGAAAGTTTCCCCTAAGAACTAAAGCAATATCCAACACAATTGTTACAGCAGGACAGAGTGGTGATGATGGTGCTGGTGGTGATGATGGTGTGGATGATGATGATGATGATGATGATCCCGATGAAGCCTACCTTGGTGACGTAGTTGATGGCGACGATCTCCCCTCTCCGAGAAGGAATTTCCTCGCAGAAATCTGTCTGCCGGAGAGATCTTTCTCTCTCGGTGTTTTCCGCCCACCAGAGGCGGTGGAAATCTATCTGTGGTCGCTCCCCGAGGCTTAGGGTTCTGTAGGGAAGATATAGGCGTAGGGGCAGAGTCGGGAGCCGGGAAAGTGGGCCACACCTGCCCTAGGCGTGAGGTCAACTGGTAACTAGGAGAAAGGTCCCTTCATAGAGGGTAGCAGGGATTACAAGTCATAAAGAGCTTCGAAAAGATTATGGTACTTACTAGATTTGAGCCCTCATTTCCCCTATCATAGGCATCTTGAGATGATTAAGGTTAAAGTGCACAGAGATGGAGTATATGCTTGACGAAATATAAGTTGGAAATCTCATGTCCCTTGAATATGAGGGCCACTCCTCGTGCTACTCAACTTTGGTCACAGGTAAGTTCTTGTTATTGTAAGTATTTGCGTACATAGAGAACCGCCAATGGGGTACCCCTTGCACATGGTACAGGAGCTTTCCCATAACCAAAATGACAAGGCAAGCAGACAATGAGCATCTCAACGATCTTTTTATTTACTATGTGCATAGCTTTTTATTGAGGATGCTTCATAGATAGCTCAATATGGTGATGCTGCAAGTTTCCACCATGATTAGGCATGGCTTAAGACAAATATCAATGGATAGAGGTAGAATATGATATAGAATGGTGATGCAAATTGGGTGTATCAAAGACTCGTCGTAAAACCATCAAGTTCCTAAAAGTTTAATGGTCTCTTCACTCTGAGTCAGAAGCAACCTGGGAGCGCAAAGATCGTCTTCGATCTGAGTACCCTGCCTTCTCTTCTAAAACCTAGGAATCTCGGGTCGAGATTCTTGTAAGTGAGGTAGAGCTGTAACATACCACCTTTTGTGTAATATTAATAAGGACATGTTTGAGCATTTCATGCATGCATTACACTTGCACCTTGATTTAATCAAAATAAACACAAACAAAACCCTAATTTTGTTCCCTCTCAAACCATTCAAATGGTTTCGAATTTTTTTAAAAAAACTATCAAAACAAATGGAGCCCAAAATGGTTTACAAGGGCCCCTGAGTCATTTTATACACTTTATAAAAGTATATGATATTTTTGAATTATTCAAAACAGAATTTGAATTCAAATACAAAAGAGAAATCAGAAAACAGAAAAAGAAAAACAGTTTTCTGGAAAAAAAATAAGTGAACCTAGCTACTGGGCCGAGCCCATATCTCTCTCCCTCTCTCTCTGCCGCTCAGCACGCTTCAGCGTACCCGCAGCCAGCCCATGCGTGGCCCGCTACAGGCCCGTACCCCTTCGCGTCGTCTTCCCCAGCGACGGAAGCAGCTCTATGTCGGCAGCTCCGCCGCTCGCCGTCGCTATGATGCCCGCCGGCGCCACGATTCATGCCGCCGGCCCCGGATGCCTACAAGATCCCCTGCGCCGCCATGGGAAACCCTATCCTCTCAGTTCCCCCTCTCACTCTATTCCTTCCCGCGTACCCAAAACCCTAGCCGCGCATACGCCGACAAGCTTCACCGTCTTCGGTCTCCCCGGGCAGGGCCGAGGCCACCAACGTGACCGCCTCGTCTTCCTCGACCTCCTCTATGAAGCGTGCAACGCGGGATAACCTCCTCTCGCCGAAATCAAGCTTGAACCACCATCATCTGCCATTGTTGCCACCGCCGATTCGTCACCGTCCGTGCTCACCTCGCCTGCCCTCCCCCTCCATCGTCTTCCTGGTGATACCATGGTGCTAACGCGCCCCTCCATTCACTTCCTCTTTCTCCCTAGCTTCCTCCCCGCCGAGCACCACCACTCGCCACCATTGTTCGTCGTCGATGTCGACGCTCCGGCGACCATTTTTGGGCGGTGCGACCACCAGTCGCCTCCCCTTTGTCTCCTCTATCCAATGCTCGCAACCACACGTGCAGGCGCGCTCGAAATCGCTAGATTAGAGCTCGGCCTGGGAGCATCCGCATTGATGACATCAGCATGATGTCATGCTAGTGTCATATCACCTTTTATTAATTCTTTTATATATTTCTGTAATTATTTTAGTAACGGAAATACCTGACATGTGGGCCCCTGCTGTAAGTCAGATAAATATTTTCAGAAATGTTTTCTGATTAATAAAAATGTAAAAGTAATTCTAAAATGTAAATAATTTTAAATATTCCAAAAATGATTTAAAATGAATTAAAATTGGAGAAATTTATAACTAATTCATTTTAAATCAGAAAAATTAAATAATATACCAAAATGTTCAGAAAAATGAGCTCTATCATTTAAAAATGTAAGCATCCACATTCATACAACTTAGAACCCTAACTTATTTAGAGGAACACCGACACCCCCTAAGTACCATGGGTTCGATGATTTGCCTATTTAGGGCATTCCGGAATCCATTTAAATCGATGATGCATCTAGGGATACTATATTACATGTACTATTTCATATCATCCATATTGTATGAGCATTGCACATGCCATGTGTTGAATGTTGTTTTTTACTTTTCTGGTGATTGGTTCTTCACGAATAGGAACCGAAACCGAGGCTAAAGTTAACGCCACCGAAGATCAGTACCAGTACAACAACGGACAAGGCAAGCGAAGCCCCACTCATACATACAAATCCTATGTTTACAAAGTATTTCATTCTCGGCATATGCATTCGGTTCAACAGTATTTTATCAGTAGATAAAGTAATCCTATCTGATGCATGTTTCCCTTTGTGAACTAAATACCTGATCCACTTCTCCTATCATAACTAGTATTTGGCTTGAGCATCGCTAGTGCCACAAGTCAGTCAAGCTTAGCCATGCTTAGTTGTCCAGTGTTGATTGTTCGGATGATGCACTAGAGATGTGAATGAATCTAGTATGGTAGGATGTTGTGATATGATTAGAGATGGATACTAAACATGCCAAGGCTTGTATGGGAGGCCACGTGGGTTGTGGTTTTTGTAGTCCCATACTTGCCACCCTTAGAAACTGAGTTCTCGCCTCTTGAACCAAGACGAGCGTACAACCACACGGGGGACTGGAAACCCCCTCGACTCACTAACTTGCCTAGTAGATTCCATGAGTCACATAGTTCGGGCTTTCCATTTGACATATGCATCTTGATTGTTCTTGGATGGAGGTGAAGGAGGTGCATTCATACAGGTAGGTAAGCGTGGTAGGGAATGGGAGATGCCCGACATCCGTAATCTCAAACCCTGTGCACATCTCTAGGGACCGACTCCGGGACTCGACCCGTTACGGCGGCATCTCCTTAGTGTGTGACTCATGGTCTCGGCGAAAGCAAGGTAAAGGTCACGGTCAACCACTCTCTGCCAGCCTTCCAAGGAAGAGGGCTAATAATTTGGCATTAAGAATCGGTTGGTACATGTGGGTAAAGTTGTGCACCCCTGCAGGGTTATAATCTTTTCGAAAATCCGTGTCCACGGTTATGGATGAATTGGGAACGGATTCTATGATCATAGAAAACTATAACCAAATGATAAAACTTGGCCAACTAATGTGAGATCCGGAATATTTCCTTGGGGTTGTTTAAGGGGGTAGTCCGAGAAGAGATGTTCAGTTGATGATGGTACTTGGTGGATATTGAGGATGATTCTAAGAGCTAGAGTTGTAGTCTTCTTATCCCCTTTGAAAATGATCTGACTAGACGAGCTTCTATTCCTCCTTGTTTTGAAAACAAAATATGGCTTTATGCAAAAATAACTCCACTAGCCATAAGTCTTGCAGAGTACACCCTGTACTCAGTCTTGCCTCGTTGATGTTTTTCTACAGATGAAGCTACTCCAACTGAAGGTGGTTTCTACATCGATGTCGATGAGTAGTCGGGGGTTCCCGAGCAGCAGCCTAGGATCTATGGAAGGGTCGCTACTTCTGTTTAAGGCCCCTTAGGCCCTCTGCTAAGTTTCTTGTTTAGACCAACTTGTTTGCTTCCGTTTTCTTGTTGTAATGATGTGGCTGTGACCCCTGGCTTGTATGACTAGTTTGTAACTCTCTTAAGAGTTTACCTTATTAATGTATGGTTTGTATGTTCTGTGATGTTACCGATCGTTCCTTGCGCGCTTCGGAATTTAGGTTAGGCTTATGTCATATGAAGATCTGGTATTTGTCTAGCCCTGATCCTGGGTCGTGACAGCATGGTGTGTTACACCATTCCAAGTATATTCTTGTTTTCATCTACCTTCCAATTAAAAAGTCTCTTTGTTATGAGAAAACTTAGTGATTAAGGCTCTCGCGAACTTGATGGTACACTTTATTTTTCTTGCCCCTAATAAACTTGAACCATTGTGTCATCGATGTTGTATATGCTTGCACTTATATGTTGGGATTAGCAGAACCGTGCTGTCACGGGGAACACTTTCAACATTGCACTTGTACATTATACACAGTTGATATCATGCTCTTTTGTCTATGGATGTCGTCGGTGTGAAATGAAAGGGGAGCTTATAAGTCCATGGAGTTATGTATGTGTGTTAGAGAAACGCCTGGGCCGCTAGCCTAAGCCATGCCTAATCATGGTGGAAACTTGCAGCATCACCATAGTGAGCAATCTATGAAGCATTCTTCTTATAAAAAAAGAGATAGAGATTGAGAAAAGGAAAAAAGATACATTATGAAAAGAGGAAAGAGAGAAAAAAGCACCATTTTCCCATGGTAAATAAAAAGATTGCTGAGATGCTCATTGTCTACTTGCCTTGTCATTTTGATTATGCGATAGCTCCTGTATCATGTGCAAGGGGTATCCCATTGGCGATTCTCTATGATACACATGTACTTACTATGACAAGAACTTGCAAGTAACTAAACTTGAGTAGCATGAGGAGCGACCCTCGTATTCAAGAGACATGAGATTGCCAACTTATACTTTGTCAAGCATATACTCCATAGTTTGTTCACTTTAACCTTAATCACTTCAAGATGCTTATGTAGGGGCAATGAGGGCTGAAAGCTAACAAGTACCATAATTTTTGGAAGCTCTTTTTGAGACTTTAAATCCATGCTTCCCTTTTGTGAAGGCCTTTCTTCCACCATTATATTGAGTCTCCACCTTCTATCCTTAGGCACCAGTTAAGAGAGCATAGTTTCCATTCTTAGTTCTATGTGCATTGTCCCAAAACTTATTGATTGATGCATATTGTTGATATTACTTGTTCTTGTGCTATTTGTATCTAGTCACTCTTATGAACTTTGAAGGTGTCCTATGCATCTATTTTCTACTCCATGAGGGACAAGCTGAATGCCACTATGCTATATTTTCTATATGTGAAATAAACAAACATCTTTCAATGCATTGCTATTCATGATATTTGTTTGTAACCTTTCATGTTGCATGCATAGTTACTTTGTCTTATTGTTAGAACTCCATATTTCATGCTCATTTTTAGAGTTCTTTGATCCCAGATTTCAATGCTTGCAAATGGTTTGATCTTGATTTTGATGGTGCATGTCACCTTAAAAATTATTCTTTTTATCACTTACCTACTCGAGGACGAGCAGGAGTTAAGCTTGGGGATGCTTGATACATCGGAAACGTATCTATAATTTTTTATGTTACATGCTTGTTTAGTATCTACTTTGCTTTGCTTTGTGTACACTTTGAGGTATTTTTATTTGTTTTCTGGTACTAACCTATTAACAAGATGCCACAGTGCCAGTTGCATGTTTTCTTCTGTTTTTGGTTCCAGAAAAGGCAGAAAATTAATATTCTCGGAATTGGACGGGACAAAAGTCAAAGTCAATATTTTACCATGGGGAACACGAAGCCAGAGTACGAGACGGAGAAGAGCCACCAGGGGGCCACACCCCCTGGCCGCGCGGCCTAGGTGGGCCCGCGCCTGGGGGTTGCTGCCGCCCTGGGTGCCCTCTGCCTCTCCTCTTCGCCTATAAATACCCCCTGATACCAAAACCCTAAGTACCCGATCAATCTTCCATAAAACAGTCCATAGCCGCCGCCACCATCGGCCCTAAATCGGGGGAGATCTGAAGATCTTCCCGGCACCTTGCCGGAGGGATGATCATCCCGGAGGCCTTCTTCACCATCATGCCAGCCTTCGGTATGAAGCGTGAGTAGTTCCACCTTGGACTACGGGTAGGGACGGATCCAGGAATTTAACTTTGGGTGTTCAAATTGTAACCAACAAATATAAAGGTGAAAAATGGCCATTGCAACAAAATTATAAAGTGATCCATGTCTTCATGCTAATAGAAGTACAAATCGTCCATTGTGGCAAAATTATCTTATAAGGGTGAGAAATTTTAAAAATAAATAATAAAAGAAAATTGCAATACAACCATATGAAATATGTCATATCTTGAAAATTGCAATAAAGCCATACGAGATATGACGAGACATCAGCCCGCTCAATAAATTTAACAAGAGTCATTCAAGAGTTAGTTCCATTTTAGTCCATAACTAGTTCTTCACAAAAGGCATTGAAGAAAATACCCTCTTAACACGCTACAAGTAGGATTAACACCAATTTGAAAAGCTTATAGACAATTAGGATTAACAACAAGCATAATAGAGAGAAGAAATATATTTTTGAGCCTTTTAAAAATCTCTTCCAATATCAACAATAAAAGGGTAAGTTTATTTGGGACGCTGGTCACAGGTCACCGCTCTTTTTTTCTTTGGGAGCAGTCATTGAAAGACTGGTCGCTGTTCTGCCATAAATCCTTGGGTATGAGCTGGTTGTTGTCTGCTAGTGGCAGGCCTGCTAGTTGGGCAGCATGTTGGCAATGTGTGGACTATTTGCTAATTCAAGGTTTAGTATCCATTTTAAAGAGAAAATACAAAGTAGACATGCTAAAAGGTACTAGATGTGAGACATAGACACTAGACATTACGTACATGAATTTATTTTTTAGAAAAATTTGGGTGTTCATCTGAACACCCTTGAACCATGGCAGATCTGTCCATGACTATGGGTCCATGTAGTAGCTATATGCTCCTCCTTTGTGCTACCATATTTAGATCTTGTGAGCTCCATTTATGATCAAGATCATCTATTTATATTCATGCATATTGTGTTTGCGGGGATCCGATGGATATTGAGATTACTGTGTCAGATTGATTAATGGTTTTGTCTTATTGATTTTATCATGTTTGTGTTGTTTGTGATCTTGCGCCTCCGTTTCTAGTAGCTATCTTGGCCAAGTAGATGCTAGTGACTCCCAGAGGGGGTATTTATGCTCGATATTGGGTTCATGCCTCTATTTAATCTAAGGAAAGTGACAGAAATATCTAAGGTTGTAGATGTGTTGCTGCTACTAGGGAGAAAACAACGGTATCTTGTTCATGGAATAAGTGAATTGTTTACCTTACACACTTTTCTAAAAGCAGTTATCTGTTGCTTGCAACTTAATACTGAAGGGGGTTCGGATGATAACCTGAAGATGGATTACTAGTCATAGATGAAATTGGATGGCGGTCTATGTATCTTGTTGTATTGCCTAATCGAACCTCACAGGATCATGAATGTCTAGTATTGCATTGTTTTGCATTGCTCAGTCCTATCAATTGCCCCGATGTAATTTGTTTACCCAGCATGCCATGTTTGTTTATCTTAAGGAGAACACCTATAGTGAACTATGGACCCCGGTCCAATCTTTACCATTGATACATCTTCCACTGTTACTGTTTACTTTCTGCAAACCACTATTACCTTCCACACCATAGAGTTAATCTTTTGTTTTTAGCAAACCGGTGAGATTGACAACATCACTGTTCATTGGGGCAAAGTCTTCAGTTTGTGTTGTGCAGGTTTCCGAGTTGCTAGCAACACCTTTGAGTCGTTTCGTTCCTCCTACTGGTTCGATAACCTTGATTTCTTACTGAGGGAAGAACTTGCTGCTGTACTTATCATACCTTCCTCTTGGGGTCTCCCAACGAATCTCTACAGAGATCTGAGCCGCATCACTAACCAGCTGTCCAGTAGCATGGTCGTATCGATCAAGGATGGACTTGATTACTCTTGCCTGGTCCACCGAGGCTTCGAAGAAAAGAAGACTATCATCAGCAAAAAGCAGGTCGGAGATACTTGGTGCATGACGACAGATAAACAACTCACGTAATGAAGACGCCTCAATTTCCTTCTGAATAAGACAAGAGAGATCATCAGCAACAAACAAGAATAGGTATGGCGAAAGAGGATCACCTTGGCGAATACCGCGAGAGGGGGTGAAGGAGTCCAACATGTTTCCGTTAAAGCGAACTGAATAACGAACGGTCATGACGCAAGCCATCACCCACTGAATCCATTGCCTATGAAAGCCCAGCTTCACTAAAACCCCTTCTAGGAACCTCCGGTCCACACGATGTTGCTAAGTCATTTGGTATGTATGTCATCTTCCATAGCTTCAAGCATTCACGAGGGTCAGTGTATGATGGAGGTGGTGGCTGGATTTTCCCCGGTTCTGCAGATAGTGCTTGTTCACTTGAGCTACCACCTGATCCTGAGTTTCAGTCACATAAACTAGAGATTTCCTGGCACCAGTGTCCCCTTCTATAGCAGTTTCCATGGGGGTATGTTTTATCGGGCTAACCATAGTGTCCTGAAGATCGTCCTCACCATCAAGCGAGGCCTCCTGGGACGAGCATTTCCGGGGGGAGCCGCAGCACCCCTGCCTGCCCTACCACTCCGGCCTCGCGGAATAAAGGTACGTGATTCCATAATCGGAGGGTTTACATGTCGCTTGGCTAGCATGAAATCACCATATTCTAAATCCCGGTCCATCCAGACAGCATCGCCACACTCTTCATGGTTATGCCCCATCAATCCATAGTGCTTGCAGAATATGGAACCTTCTCATACTTGACCGTCAACATCTTCTTCCCTTCACCTTCCACATTAAGAGAAACCACCCGTGAAAGGGTTTTTTAACCTCGAGCAGTACTCGGATTCTGACTTAGTTCCCCTCATAGAACAGCTTAGGATTCATTTGAACCTCCTTTGTTTTCCCAATATGACGAGCCAAATCATCCACAATCTGCACCTTTCGGTACAACTCCGATATACCATGAATTTGAGCCCAAACATACAGACCACCAAAGGAGATTTTCTTCGGATCCTCCCGGCCATCATAATCCTCAATGAGTACAGCCCAGCCTCGGAACGTCCAAGGACCTTGGTGCATGACCTTTTTCCAATCACCTAAGCAGTGCATGTGGAACACAAACAAATTCTCCCCCGCCTCCCCGCAAACTGGATCTTTGGAGAGATTCCAGATTGCTTTCATCTTGCCGAACAGTGCCTCCGAACTGAAGTTCCTTGTGGTGTGTACCCTGTCGATCGCCATCCAGCAAGCCTCCTTCTGAAACTCCTTAACATCAGCCGCTCCGATCACCACATCATCAGGCTCATCATCCCGTAGATCTAGGTGCATGAGAAGATCATCAATCTCAGGCTCAGATTCCTTTGCAACACCCGAGGTGCTAGTTTCCGACCTAGTCGCCATGGAGCCGACCAACAAAACCCTAGATCGCCTGAGAGGAAACCTTGCGGTAGACTATGGAGAGAACCCGATGGGAAAGACGTGTGAGGTATGTAGGAACGCAGTCCGATGAGAAAACAGGATCGGAACCGAAGAGATCTCATGGCGGCAAAGGAATGGCTCCGGAGCTAGAAACCCTAACGAAGAGGGTAGGTAATTTAGAGATAAAGTGACCAAGTCTCTAACAACACAGCGTAAAAAACAAGTGTATACATCAAGGGTACCCATAACAAAGTTATTGAAAACAAAAGTCAAGCGGCTCCCAAATATTATGATAAAATTTTCAACATCAACCACCACATTTCCAACTCTGAATAGCTGGACTCTGAGCAAGAACTGAGAAAAGCATTCAACACAGGAATAACTTGCGAACACCATCATTGAAAAGTACAACAAATGAAGGTCATGGGGTTTTTTTCACCACGGATTTTAAGACGTGGTACTCGAAAAGCACTACCAAATCGGAGGCATCATGCGATGTCGTCCACACTTGTCGAGTCGACCTTCCACATCTATCATTGAAAATTTTGAAACAAATCTAACCCTCATGTGGATCTAAAAGTTTGTACCTCCAACCAAGGCATTGCCAGACATCAGAGTCAACACTCCGTTCATACATAGGAGCTTGGCTGCCCCTCCCCTGCTATAGTAGGAAGGAGCGATTTCGTTGACCTCGACCAGGAGATCCACCGTGCTTGCTGTTGGGCCGGGGATTTGCCGTCCTCCGCCGCCCCCTCTAGTGGAGGGAGGGCGGGGAATCCCCGACCCACTGCTTGTTTTTATAGTAGGCGTCTCTAGTGTCCCTGTTGTCGGTGTCAAGGAGGTGGCGAAGCTGGCGGTGTGGTTCGTTTCGACGGCCCTCTCCCTCTCTGATGGTGGCGCTCCCTGGAGCTTCGTCATCGTCGAGTGCGCGTCTCTATGGAGCTTGCTGGTCTATGGATCGGGTGAGTTCCCCTTTCCCTCGTCGGATCGAGGTACGCGGTTCATCTGGATCGTGAATAAGAAGGAGGTGTTGTGGTGTCTTGCGGTGGAGATGATGCTCTAAGGTGTAGGCTCTCCTGAGCCGGCCACTGGCGACTTCCTATCCGTGGAGGGTCTGTGCTTGATCCAAGCCATCAAGGAGCGTAGAGGCGGTGGCGTGCCACATGCGGCATCTGGATTGAATTCGACATCGGGATCTAGTGGACTTCGTTGTAATATTTTTCTTTTGCTAGATCTTTCTGTAAGAACAGGACATTAACATCACCTTCCTTTTTCCGCAAAAAACACTCCGTTCATACAAGAGTTGATTGGTGAAGGTCATTATGGAAAAGGCAACAATGATAATAAACAACCTAAATTAGGGGCATGTGACCCCAACCTAATTAAATCGCACCCGTTGGACAGTGGGAAAGGGGGAAATAAAGAGAGATATTGAGGTGTTGCCATTGAGGGTGGCGGAGTGAGAAAATAATATGGGTGGTTAGACGTATGATTATGCCCATAATCCACCAACAATTGGATACCCACAATCTTATTAAAACATGTTACTCCCTCCGACTCATATTAGTTGACTTGGATTTGTCTAAATTTAGATGAATCTAGACACTATATATGTTTATTCAAATTTTGACAAATGCAACTCAATTAATATGGTTCGGAGAAAGTATTATTTTAGTGAGGGGCCGATGTTATGTGGGTTGCGAGAGACTTGGAATGACTTTATCAATTGTAAACTCTGATACTCTAATTTTTAGATGCCAATTGTGTGAATGTGAGTGTCTACACTATATGCAGCATTTTAGAATGATCTAATTTATTGATGGGGTAGAAGCTGTATAATGGTCAACGCAAACTCAATTGTCATGAAATACTCTGTTTAGAGAGGTTGTGCTTGTCAGACAAATGTGGAAAATAAAATATTTTCCTTTTAATAGTTGTCAAGTATATACTACTGTTTTTTACAAGAGAAAATATACAATTGTTAATCCCTCAAAAATGTTTATGCGTCTGGATTATCTTTAATGTAGGCAGAATTACATTAATTGATAGCAAGTGTAAGAACTCTAGCTAATCGGGCCATCTTTGGCACGTGATGGTTAGTGGTATTAACTAATTCTTCTAGAACTTGTCATGGTCCAGGACGTCTCCAGTCTATAAGGAAGCCCGTTCAGTCTGGAACTGGGTTTGACTTTGGCCTTGTGGACGGCCTATAATTAAGCCCAAGCAGTTTTGAATTGGGCTGGCTAGCTTACACCTTAATCGTTCAAGGGGGGCCAGCAACAGTTCTATTTGTGTGAGAAGGATCCGAATCAATTAGTATAAAAGTTTACAAGAAATCCAAAAAGACTTTACTAAACACGACTGTCCGTCCCGTAGGGTGACGGTTCCGTAAATTTCGCGCGTCAGTTTCAGGCGATTTTGAGGCGGTCACGTTCTGGGTTCTCACCGGGTCTTGTTCCACCGGCGATCACCGTGATCTTCCCACAACTCACCGGTGGGGGGATCTCGGACTCCTGGTTTTTAGTAGATCTCTATAGGGCCTCAGTCCCATCCACTTCCATAAGCCTTTCACAAGTTTCTAGGGCTTGCGATCGTAAAACACTATGACCTAGCTTCCGTCGTTCTCGGTCTGTGTGGGAGATTGGTGGGAGATGGAGAAGGGAAAGGGGAATGGCGGAGATGGTTTGGATAGTGTGGAGGGGTTGATGAAGGGTCTGAAGCTGCCGGAAGCGGAGATGGTAGGGGTGAAGATCGGGGGTAGACCAGAGAGATCTGTGGGAGAGTTGAAATCAAAGTCCATTGGGAAACTGTTTTCGGAGAAGCAGGCCTACGATGAGGCGGTGGGCAATGCGCTGGGGCCGGTGTGGTGCCCGATGAAGGGGTGGAGTGCAAGGATCTAGGGGACAACATTTTCCTATTCACTTTCAACCAGATGGGAGGGAAGAGGAAGGCTTTGGAGGGTGGCCCCATGGATGTTTGACAACGAGCTTCTGGTGGTGGAAGATTTTAACCCAGGGAAGGGGGTTGATGAGTATGAATTTTCGCAAGTGCCAATCTGGGTGAGAGTGTATAAACTACCGCTGGGGGAGATGTCAAAAGCCAATGGGATCCTGATTGGAGACCGCATTGGGGAATTCATGGAGATGGATGGAGCTGGGGATGGATTAGAGGTGGGTAAATGCTTGCGGATCAAGGTAAAGAAGAAAATTGTTGATCCGATTATGAGAGGTACTATGGTGGAGGTTGGAGGGAGTGGAAGGATGATATGGTGCCCAATGGAGTATGAACACCTACCAGATTTCTGCTATATCTGTGGTGTTATAGGTCATGTGGATAAAAACTGCTTGACAAAGCTGAAGAGAGGGGAGGAACCACAGTTTGGGAAGTGGTTGAGGTACATACCACCAAGAAGGGGGAGCTTCATCCCTACACGGAGGAGCTGGAATGAGTCGAGGGGTAGAAGGAACTATACGTTGGGCAGTAGCGGGGGAGGAGGCAGAGGAAGTGATAGTCTATCCTGGAAAAAGAGTTCAGAGGGCAATGCCTATAGTAAGAGGAGCACATCGGAGGGTGAGAAAGAAGTGTTGAGCCCGCTGAAGATAGCCGGTGGGGTAAACAGTGTGGAGGGAGTGGGTGACCTGAGTCTCGTGGAGAAGATGGATGCATCAAGAAAGTTGTCCTTTGATGAGAAGGATGGAAAGAGAGCTGATGGAACCTCGTCGGAGGGGGTGCACGCCGAGGATAGAGCACATGATGGAGCTGCCTTAATTGTTGAGAGAAAGGATCCCGAACTCTCTTTAGTCCAGCAGAGCAAAGGGGGTCTGGAGGGTGGAGGTGGAGAGGGGGCCTCTACTGGTATTCTGAAGAGTTCTCATCACAAAGCGGAGCAGAAGAGGGGGACGTTTAAACGTGTGGTTAGGGGGTCGGATGAGATGGGCGTTGGGCGAAGTGATAAGAGAGAGAAGAAGAGGGGGCAGATGATATGGAAGTTGATGAGGTGGGAAGCTCGAAGATAAACAAAGTGCAGAAGAATAAGGAGGGGGGTGACGCAACACACAACATGTTAAAGAAAGAGGGGCTGTAGGAACAGCTCCGCGAGTCGCAATGAAGCTAACAGGATGGAATGGTCGGGGGTTGGGGAACGACTCGGCCATTCGTGGGCTTCTGGATTTCCAGAAGCAGGAGAATCCCGACGTTCTCTTTGTGTTGGAGACAAAGATGAGAAAAGATAAGATGGAATGGCTACGATGGAAGTTGGGCATGCCCAACATGATAGTAAAGGACTGTGAGGGGAAGAGTGGAGGTCTGGTGATGTTTTGGAAAAATGAGGTTAATGTGAAGCTGATTGGGTTCGTCTCTAGATATCACATTGATACAGAGATTAGAGAATCTGATGGATTTACGTGGCGTTTTACTGGAATATATGGGGAACCCAAGACAGAATTAAGGGAGAATACCTGGAAGCTGCTTCGTACTTTGAAACATCAAGGTGACAAACCGTGGCTGTGTATTGGGGACTTTAATGAGATACTCCATTCATGGGAGAAGGAAGGAGGTGTACCAAAGCCACAAATCCAGATGGACAAGTTCAAGGAAACTCTGGTGGACTGCGAGCTTGATGATCTGGGGTACGTAGGTGATACTTTCACCTGGAGAAACAACAGCCATACAGTAGAAAAGTATATCCGGGAGAGGCTTGACAGGGCTGTGGCAACACGGTCATGGAAGGAGCGTTTTCCTTGTTTCCGAGTGGTAAATGGTCACCACCGACACTCGGATCATCGACCAGTAATTGTTGACACGACTGGGGCAGTTAGAAGGAGGCCAGGTCCGGCTCGGGACCAAATGCCACGCTTCGAAGCTAGGTGTCTTGAGGAGGAAGACTGTAGAGGCATTGTGGAGAATGGTTGGAAGAGGGAGGTTGACCTCCATAACCATGGAGTCTCGACGGCGGTGAGAGGGGTGCTTGGGGAGCTCGTAGGTTGGAGTAGGAATGTGTTAGGTGATCTAGAGAAGAGAATAAAAAATAAAAAAGGAGTTGGAGGAATGGAGGAGGAAGGGGATCAACAGTGAGCAGGTGCGGAAGGAGGAGATACTCCGGTTTAAGCTGGCAGACTGGAAGATCAGCGGGAGATCTATTGGAAGCAGAGGGCGCATGTTCACTGGATGAAGGAGGGTGATCGTAAGACAAAGTTCTTCCATACATATGCGTCTGACAGAAGGAGGAGGAATCAGATTACTAGCCTCAAAAGGGAGGATGGTGGGGTGGTGGAGGAAGAGGAGGCCATGAGAGATGTGGCAACTAACTATTTTGTAAAACTTTTCACCTCCTCTACAGGTCCCCGAATGGAGGAGCTGCTCTCTCATGTCGACCCACGTGTGACAACAGAGATGAATGAAATGCTAGGAAAGGAATTGACTGCAAGAGAGTTGAAAGAGGCTCTTGATAACATTGGGGACATGAAAGCCCCGGGACTTGATGGTATGCATGATCTCTTCTATAAAAAAAATCTGGGATGTGGTGGGGGAGAAAGTGACTGAAGAGGTGCTGAATGTGTTGAATGGAGGACCTATGCCATCGGACTGGAATGACACTTGCATAGTGCTGATTCCAAAAGTGAAGAAACCAGAAAGTACGAAGGACCTCCGCCCGATTAGCCTATGCAATGTGGTTTATAAACTCTGGCAGACTCAAAGTAATATTGGATGAGATCATATCGCCAAACCAGAGTGCTTTTGTCCCTGGACGGCTGATTACGGATAATATCGTCTTAGCATACGAATGTACTCACTACATGAAGACAAAGAAGAGGGGGAATGAGGGGTTTGCGGCTGTCAAGATGGACATGAGCAAGCCATATGATCATGTTGAATGGCATTTCTTGGAGCGGATGATGAGGAAACTTGGGTTTGATGAAAGATGGATCAACCGGGTGATGTTATGTGTGTCCTCGGTCAGCTACCAGGTGCGGGTCAATGGGGGTCCTATCAGAGGTGTTTGTACCAGAGAGAGGCTTGAGGCAAGGCGACCCCTTATCGCCATACCTTTTCCTTATCTGTGCTGAGGCGTTCTCTTCATTGCTGAATAAGGCAGAGCTAGAAGGGAAGTTAGAGGGCATTCGAATATGTAATAATGCCCCGAGCTTTAACCACTTGTTGTTTGCAGACGATTCCTTGGTGCTTATGAAAGCTACTAGTGATAGTGCCAAATCCCTGCAACAAATCCTACAACTTTATGAGGTGTGCTCGGGACAAACAATTAATTTCAAAAAGTCTGATGTGATGTTCAGTGATAACACGAAAGAAGCTCAACGCAACCAAGTGCTAGATGAACTGAAGATTAAAGCTGAGGCAAAAACGGAGAAGTATTTGGGTCTTCCTGTATATGTGGGTAGATCAAGGAAAAAGATGTTTGAATATTTGAAAGACGGGATTTGGAAGTTAATTCAAGGCTAGAAGGAGAAGCTACTATCAAAGATGGGGAAGGACATTCTTATAAAGGCATGTGCACAGGCAATCCCAACCTTTGCTATGTCATGTTTTGACCTAACGAAATCCTTGTGTGAGGAGATGAGTATGATGATTTGCCGCTTCTGGTGGTCACAGCAAGATAAAGAGAACAAAGTACATTGGCTTAGCTGGGAAGTGTTAACAAAACCGAAGAGTGAAGGGGGTCTCGGCTTCCAGGACCTGTATGGTTTTAATATGGCCAAGCTAGTGAGGCAAGGTTGGAGAATGCTCACCAATCCAGAATCACTGTGTGCTCGTGTGATGAAGGCTAGATATTTCCCAAATACCTCTGTGCTGGACGCTGAACCTAGTGAGGGGATCTCATATACTTGGAGAAGCATACTAAAAGGTATCCAGCTGTTGAAGGAGGGGTTGATATGGAGAGTTGGTGATGGTACAAGCATCAACATTTGGTCAAATCCGTGGATCTCTAGGGATGGTTGCCGTACTCCAGTCACTCCAAGAGGCCGGTGCATTCTGACTAGAGTCTGTGATCTCATCGATCCATTTTATGGTCAGTGGGATGAACCTTTTGTGCATGACACATTTTGGGAAATGGATGCGCGCATCATTCTGTCCACACGAATTAGGGATGAGTTTGAAGACTTCCCAGCATGGCACTTTGATACGAAGGGCATTTTCTCGGTTAAGTCTGTGTATAAAGTGTATGTTCAGATCCGAGATAGGGACACAAATTCATCTTCGAATAGTACTGAGGAAAAGGACGAGTGGAACAAAATCTGGGAACTACCTTGTGTTCCTAAGATTAAGCAGTTTGTGTGGCGGCTAGCTCACAACAGCTTGCCGCTGATGACTGGGGTGAAAGGGCGGGGGGTGACATGCGACCCGCTGTGCGTCTGCTGCGGCAGGTTTGATGAAGACGGGTCCCATTTGTTCCTCAAATGCAAAGATATGAAGGAGTTGTGGAGAAGCGTTGGAATGGAGGAGATTCGTCATCGTATGAGCGCATACGATTCAGTTCCAGCTGTAATACATGAGATCCTAAAACTAGCGAATGAGAAACGAGTACTTATCATATGCATGCTTTGGCAATGGTGGTTGCAACGGAACAAAAAGAACAAGGAAGGCCAGAATATAACAACGAAGGTAGTCCCGAGACAAGCCAAGTACTAGGCGAGCGAATGTTTGCTGAATTGCAGAGCCAAAGGTGTGAATAACTCAGCTGCTGCGGATCAACGATGGCAGAAGCCGGTTGGAGATGTGCTTAAGGTTAATACTGACGGCGCCTTTCAGTCTGATACGCGCCGGGGAGGATGGGGCTTTGTGGTAAGAGATCGCTGGGGGGGAAGCTCGAGGATCTGGCGCGGGGAAGATTCACCACGCTGCGAATGCGACCCAAACGGAAGCCATGGCATGTTGCGAAGCGCTGCATGTGATTTCAGCATGGGGGATGGGAAAGGTGCAGCTGGAGACGGATTCGCTGATACTAGCTCGTGCACTGCAAAGCCCAGACTACGACTTGGCCCCGGAAGGTATTCTGTACCGAGATATGTGATCTTTCATTAGACTTAACTTTATTTCTTGTGAGGTGGCACATGTGCCTAGAGCTTGTAATAAGGTAGCCCATGAACTTGCTGCGTTGGGATCTAGGCAAAATTTGGCTCGGCTACTTTGGCCGGAGAGTGTACCAGATGATGTAAGGGTGCTGGTGGCCAGCGAGTTTGCTACGCCGAGTTAATGGAATTAGGGAGTTCCACGTCAAAAAAAAGTTTACAAGAAGAAGTACAAATTGTTTCTAAACATAATAAAAATTATATTGAGATCATTTGACCACCTAACAACAACTACTATCATTAGAGAGAGCCGTTGACCGCTTCTCCCCTATCTAAGCCGGCCTGGCTTTGTTGATGTTGGTTGATATGTTTTGGTACAAGTGTCCCAAGGACCAGTGCTCCAAGCCACAGTCGTTGTCATTAAACCCTTAAATTAATTTGAATCTTGTTACACCAAGCCTGCAACACACATAGGTCAAATGAAATTCACCACTCTAATGAAAGGGCGACCAGGTGAGTAGACACGAAAACATTATTCTTGCTCCGCGCAACATCGTTACCGGTTCACCAAAACTCTAACTTGAGAGACCTAATAGCAACAGCGAGCATAGGTCCAAGATCCTCAACTCCTCCCACCGCCGGAGAGGCAAAAAAAGAGGCGAAGACCAGTCGAGTTGCTGTTTGGAGACGTACGGAGGAGACGCCAATGTGATGTGAGTCGGCTGTGGAGGCACCTATACTTCACATAGAGCTGATTTCTAGGAGGTCCGATTGTTTTCTTTTATTCGCTGGTGGCGGCTCCTACTTCACGACTTCACATAGAGTTATGTAGGGGTTCGTAGCATGGAAAATAAAGAAATTATATCGCATGAACACACAAAAGCCAAGATCTAATCTACATGATCGGTGCAACAAGTTTATAGAATACTAACTCTCGAAGATCCAAAGCGTTTAACGAGATCAGATTCTCATGGTTGATGTAGTCGTTCACTTGCCGATCTCAAGAGCGTGAAGACGATCCTTCTGGTAACGCATTTCGGCAGTGCTTCCGCAGTCTATCACACGTTCAATACTCGATGAAAACCTTCCTCTGCCTTGTTCCAACAGGCAGCGGAGGTTGTAGATCTCCTCGCGAATCCAGCAGCACAACGGTGTGATGGTAGAGGTGGAGGAGTAGATCATGCAGGGCTTCGCCTAAGCCGGAGCAGGTATGGTGGATTAGAGAGAGCCTCAACAGCTAGGGTTTAGAAAGCGAGGGGAGGAGGGCGCCGATGGCTAGGGGGCTAGGCGACGGCTTGGATCTAGGGCTAGGGCGCCGACGGCTGGGAGCAGGCGGACTAGGGTTTGTGGGGTGGAGGGGTGTGGCGCCCACTCCCCTCCTTTTATGGGTGGGAGAGGCGGCAAGGAGGAGGCCGAGTCCTCCTCAAACACCCCTTGTGGCCGGCGGCTTGGGAAGGGAGAGGGAAACCTCTCCCTTGTGGGTTTCCTTTCCCTCCTCCACTAGGACTTTGACTTTCCAAATTGGGATTTGACTTTTCAAATTCGAGATGGACTATTCAAACTAGTGTTTGATTCCCACTTCCTAGCCTTGACCAACTTGACCTAGGGCACCATGCCGCATTCCCCACTAGGGCATGGCGCATCCATGTTCCCCCCCTCCAGAGTGGTGGACCTTCCAGAACCTTTTAGAAGATTACGGTGAAAACACCAAAAACATTTCCGAATCCCGGAATTGGACTTTCCTTATATGAATCTTATTCTCCGGACCATTCTGGATCTCCTCGTGATGTCCTGGATCCAATCCGAAACTCCGAACAACATTCGGTCTCCAACTCATTTCCATATCTACTAAGTGTGTCTCCCTACGGTTCGTGAATTATGACAACATGATCGAGACACTTATCTGATCAATAACCAATAGAGGAATCTAGAAAGTAATATGGCTCCCACATATTTCTATGATTACTTCAAGATCGAATAAACCATTTACATACGATACCGATTCCCTTTGTCGCGTGATACTTTACTTATCCGAGGTTTGATCATCGGTATCTATATACCTAGTTCAACCTCGTTATCGATAAGTACTCTTTACTCATTCCGTGATATGACATCCCTCGTGACCTAGTCACATGCTTGCAAGCCAATTGGATGATATTCCACCGAGAGGGAACAGAGTATATCTATTCGTCATATGGATGGACAAATCCCACTCTTGATCCATATGCCTCAACGCATACTTTCAGAATACCTAATGCCACCTTTATAACGACCCAGTTACGGAAGTGGTGTTTAATGTCATCAAATCATTCATCCGGTGATGGTGATTAACATGATCTCATGGTCGAAGGATTGGGTTACTATGTATTTCAAATATTGTAGCAAACGAACTCTAAATGACTTGTTCTTACGCTATGCTTACTATAGGAGTGTGCCCATCATATCATTCTCTTAATGACATGATCTTGTTATTAATAACATCTAATGTCCATGATCAGGAAACCATGATCATCTATTAATCAACAAGCTAGAGCTACAACAGGCTTACTAGGGACTACTATTATGTTTACAGAACACACAAGTATTAATGTTTCCGGTTAATACAATTATAGCATGGGATGTAAACATTTATCATAAACACAAAGATATAATAATAACCATTTTATTATTGCCTCTTGGGCATATCTCCAACAAGTTAATTACTAGTACTCCCTTATTAAGAATAAGGAGGCAGTGCCTACACCGGAGAGGTACATTATTAACATTCTGGGAATCCTGGAAAATAGTATTAAATTAAAAGGAAATGGCAATGCAATCCGTCGTTGAGGTTGGTTGAAACCAGCTTTTGGAGTTTATTCGCGTGCCCAGACATCTTAAGCACATGCTCGCTAACGGAGCTGCCCTCTTCCGTATTGCAGTTAAAGAACTTCTCGGAGGCTTCATATCTTTCAACTGTCGCATGAGTCTCAAATATCATTTTGAGATCACGGATAATATCATAAGGCTCACGGTTCTCAAACCGCTTCTAAAGCTCCGATTCCAAAATGTACAAGATAGCACACTGAAATGTGGAGTATTGATTCTTCCGAGTGAGGAAAACATTATTCACCTCATCGGTAGTATCAGCCGTAGGTGGGTCACCCAGCGGTACATCCAACACATAGGTCAACTGACCATCATTGAGGATAATCCTCAAATTGCGGAACCAAATTGCGAAGTTTCTTCCATTGTTTTTAAACTTTTATTTCTCTAGGAACGCATTAAAATTGATGGTAGGGGCCGCCATGATCTACAATATATTTACAAAGAGTTTAGACTAAGTTTACGACAAATTGAGTTCATATTTAATACTTCAATTAACTAGGTGAACTCCCACTCAAAACAATATCCCTCGCATTCTTTTAGTGATCACATGAACCAAATCCACTACACCAAGTCCGATCATCACGAGAGATGATATAGTTTCAAAGGCGAACAATCAACATGTTCATCATATCAATCATATGACTCATGCTTTACCTTTCGGTATTCCGTATTCCGAGACCATGTATGTACATGCTAGGCTCGTCAAGGTTAACCTTAGTATCCGCATGAGCAAAACTGGCTTGCTCCCGTTGTATGCACACATAGAATCAATCACACCCAATCATTACGTGGTGCTTCGAACGCCCAATCTTAGCAACGGTGCTTACTAAGGACGAACACTTTATTACTTAATATTTAGTGAGAGGGATCATCTAATAATGCTACCGTCGCAATCTAAGCAATACAAGATGCATACAAAGGATTAACATCACATGCAATTCATAATATGTGATATGATATGGCATTTCTTCTTGTGTCTTCGATCTCCATCTCTAAGCACGAACATGATCTCCATCATCACCGGTGTAGCGTCAAGGTCAATGGCGCCGCTTCATGGTTGTCCTCCACCAACAACAACTATTACAACTACTTTGGTGAATAGACACGTAGGTCTTAAACGAAATTTAAAGAGAACCATAAGGCTACTTCCGGTTGCCAACTTACAATAAGGATCATTGCATACATCATATATTATCACAATCATGGCCATATCACATCACAACACAAGCCCTATATAAACAAGTTAGACGCCTCTAATTTTCTTTGCATGTTTTATGTGGCTGGGGCTTTCGCATAAGAACCGTTCTAACTTACAATCATGAACCAAAACATTGATATAAGTATTGTCAAGTGCCCGTTGTGAATTTGAATCTTCACTATGGTGGGATAAACAGACACCCGCCAAGCCACGTGTGCAATGCAAGTTGCACGTTGAGCGTGGAGCAAGTCTCATGTACGATGACATGTAAGGTTAGCCCGGGCCGCTTTATCCCACCATCTCGCAAGATGCAAAGTACATAAAAAGCAAGTGCAAACAAAAGCATCAACGCCCATAAAAAATTTGTGTTCTACTCGTGCAAAAGATCTATGCATAGGCACAGCTCTGATACCACTATACGGGTTTGTAGCATGGAAAACAAAAGGTTTCTACCGCATGAACACACAAAAGCCAAGATCTAATCTACGAGATCGGTGCAAAAAGTTCATAGAGTACTAACCCTCGAAGATCCAAAGCGTTTAACGAGATCGAATTCTCATGGTTGATATAGTCGTTCACTTGCTGATCTCAAGATCACTAAGAAGATCCTTCCGGCGCCGCGTTCCGGCAGCGCTTCCGCAGTTAGTCACACGTTCGTACTCGATGAAGACCTTCCTATCCCTTGTTCCAGCAGGCATCGGAGGTTGTAGATCTCCTCTCAAATCCAGCAGCACGACGATGTGGTGGTGGAGCTGGAGGAGTAGATCTTGCAGGGCTTATCCTAAGCCGGAGCAGGTATGGTGGATTAGGGAGAGCCTTGGCGACTAGGATTTAGACACCGAGGGGAGGAGGGCGCCGATGTCTAGGGGGCTAGGCAACGGCTTGGAGCTAGGGCTAGGGCGCCGACGGCTGGGAGCAGGCGGCGGCCTAGGGTTTGTGGGGTGGAGGGGTGTGGCGCCCCCTCCCTTCCTTTTATGGGTGGCAGAGGTGGCAAGGGGGAGGCCGAGTCCTCCCCCAACACCCCTTGTGGCCGGCGGCTTGGGGAGGGAGAGGGAAACCTCTCCCTTGTGGGTTTCCTTTCCCTCGTCCACTAGGACTTTGACTTTCCAAATTGGGATTTGACTTTTCAAATTCGATTTTGACTATTCAAACTAGAGTTTGATTCCCACTTCCTAGCCTTGGCCGACTTGACATAGGGCACCATGCCGCATGCCCCACTAGGGCATGGCGCATCCATGTGCCCCCCTCTAGGGTAGTGGACCTTCTAGAACCTTTTAGAAGATTTCGTTGAAAACACCAAAAACATTTCCGAATCCCAGAATTGGACTTTCCTTATATGAATCTTATTCTCCAGACCATTCTAGATCTCCTCGTGATGTCCTGGATCCAATCCGAGACTCCAAACAACATTCGGTCTCCAACTCATTTCCATATCTAATAAACAACATCGAATCCTTAAGTGTGTCTCCCTACGGTTCGTGAATTGTACAGACATGATCGAGACACTTGTCTGATCAATAACCAATAGAAGAATCTGGAAGTTCATATGGCTCCCACATATTTCTATGATTACTTCGTGATCGAATGAACCATTTACATACGATATGATTTCCTTTGTCGCGCGATACTTTACTTATCCGAGGTTTGATCGTCGGTATCTCTATACCTAGTTCAACCTCGTTACCGATAAGTACTCTTTACTCGTTCCGTGATATGACATCCCTCGTGACCTAGTCACATGCTTGCAAGCCAATTGGATGATATTCCACCGAGAGGGATCAGAGTATATCTATCCGTCATATGGATAGACAAATCCCACTCTTGATCCATGTGCCTCAACGCATACTTTCAGAATAACTAATGCCACCTTTATAACCATCCAGTTACGGAAGTGGTGTTTGATGTTATCAAAGCATTCATCCGGTGATGGTGATTAACATGATCTCATGGTCGAAGGATTGGGTTAGTATGTATTTGAAAGCTTGTAGCAAACGAACTCTAAATGACTTGTTCTTACGTTATGCTTACTATAGGAGTGTGTCCATCATATCATTCTCCTAATGACATGATCTTGTTATTAATAATATCTAATGTCCATGATCAGGAAACCATGATCATCTATTAATCAACAAGCTAGTTCTACAAGAGGCTTACTAGGGACTACTATTATGTTTACAGAACACACAAGTATTAATGTTTTCGGTTAATACAATTATAGAATGGGATATAAACATTTATTATAAACACAAAGATATAATAATAACCATTTTATTATTGCCTCTTGGGCATATCTCCAACAAGTTAATTACTAGTACTCCCTTATTAAGAATAAGGAGGCAGTGCCTACACCGGAGAGGTCAATTATTAACATTCTGGGAATCCTGGCAAATAGTATTAAATTAAAAGGAAATGGCAATGCAATCCGTCATGGAGGTTGGTTGAAACCAGCTTCTGGAGTGTATAAACTGAACGTCGATGCGGCTTATGATGAGGACTCTGGTATTGGAGCAACTGGGGCTATAATTTGAGATTCTGGTAGGAATTTCATTGCAGCTTGCCATGAGTTCAATGATGAAGCAACTGATGCTGCAGCTATGGAGGCCTTGAGTTTACTTGACGGACTTCGTTTAGCAGAACAATTTGGTGCCATGTCTCTAGTGGTGGAATCTGATTGTTTGGAGGTTGTACATGTTGTCACTGATCCATCGGCGTACAGAGGAGTTAGCGTGGTGGTTATCGATAATTGTCGTCATCTATTTATGGTGCTTGGCATGGCAACAATCCATCACTGTCCACGAGAGGCTAATGGTGCCGCCGATGAGCTTGCTCGCTTTGGTTCTACACATGGTGCTAGGGAGTTTTGGTTTGCGGATCTTCCTTCTTTTATGCTTCATGTACTTGTATAAGACCGTGTTTTGATTCAATAATAAAGTCGTCGAAGTTTAAAAAAAATGACTAGTACTCCCTTGGTTTAAAAATAAACTAAAACCATGTCAATTTTTTTGACACGGACGCAGTACCAGAAATAAAATTGACTTGGTGTTGCTAGAAGTGTGTGTCTACGTGTCCATACCATGTCACATCAACCGTTCAGTGTCCAACTTTTCCTTTTTCTAAGAAGAAGAAGAAGAAGAAGAAGTAGTTTAGTTCTCGGCTTAACTAGACGATCGAGCGAACACTTGAACAGCGAGAAACATGTGAGAAACTTCCGTGGAAACGTGGAAAAGAGTGAAGCCGTGCACACGAGATTTACATGCGTGTTTCCATATATATACAGTATATATGACCTTCACTAATAAAGTTTTCTGATTAATCTCATTAAGCAAAGGCGGCTTAGACTAGGTAGCAACGTGTCTGCGCCAACTTGGCTAGCTGCTTCCTAGAGTGTTCCTTCTGGCCCCAGTTGGTGATCGACCATATCATCGATTTCTCCAGACGTACGGAAAAATCTTTAATTAAACGAGACTAAGTCTATAACTCGACTAGATATCGATCGATTAATTAAGCAGCACGCATACGTCGGTTTCTAACTAACCACTGGCCAACACGCATTCGATCAGTTGGTCTTTTCTTCCGGCAAACCAACCGATCGGAACCGGATCATCATCATATATACTACTCCTGATGATCCCGAGTACTACTATTATCCGTGGACAGTTTCTCTCTCCTGATGATCTCGTGCTGTTTGTTTCAGACACGTACGGTCACTGAAGACTGAACACTAGCTTGCAAGTCATGATCTCCTTCCCTTCGAAGCTACCAAACCATGCAATGCATGCCACGGAGCTTGCCGGAAGAACCAAAGGTGTGCACACAACGAAATAACTGGCCCAGCTGACACGGCAACTTAATTCGATCAGTGCAGGACTCATATCGTTAGTTAGTTAGTTAATCAACAAAGCAGAAAATTAATCTTTTTTGTGTTCAAGTATATCTATCTGTTATAGCATTCGAAAAGGGATTAAAAAATATACTAGTAATATCTGTTAATGGTACAAATGCACTATCCATGCATGGATAAATATATTACAAGCAATGAAAGAATAATCAATCCCTTCTAGCTGAAGCTGGACTACCTGTACTATCTAAAGCTAACTGATCTTGAATATGATACACATGAACAAATGAATGGAGTCATGAACTACACTTGCTATGTTTTGTACACAAAGTCACAAACTAATCAATCACCAACAATCTATGTACAGCAAAGACTAACTGACAGAGGCCTTCATTTTGACCAAGTATATATGTGCAGCTGGTTTTGTTGAATTTATGCCGTGATCATGAGCCTCGGTTTCTTGAAGGAGACCGGGCTGAGCACCTCGTCCCCCTCCTCCGCGAGGCCTGGCAACGCCGGCACGTTCAGGTCGAACCCCCGGTTCGTCACGGTCGGAGCGCTCGCCGCGGAGGCGGCCTTGACAGACTTCAGCGTGGGCGCCGCGGCGCTGCCGATGGTTCCGTCGTAGTGGCACCGCTTGTGGCCACCCAGCGCCTGCCCCGTCGGGAACGTCTTCCTGCACACGTTGCATTCGTGAACCTTCCCGCCACCCACGGCATCCCCGGACACCGACGAAGAGGACGCTGCTGCCGCGACCTGCGGCCTGTCCTCCTCCGGGACCGGGACGGCGCTTGCCGCCACCGTGGAAGGCTTCCGGTGGCTGGCCTTGTGTCCGCCGAGCGCCTGGTAGGACGCGAACGCCTTGCCGCAGACGGAGCATCCGTGCTCCGGCGCGGCGTCGCGGTGGCCGCGCGCCAGCATGACGAGGCAGAGCGCGAGGTACTCCTCCTCGCTGGGCTGCAGCGCCCGCGGCCGCCTCGAGCGCTTCCGCTTCGTCCACCCCTCCTCCGTGTGCTGCTGCAACGCCGCATAAGCCTCCTCCTCCTCGCCGCTCGATGATGTCACGGCCATCGTCTCCTTGCTCGGCGGCGGCATCATCGCCGCCGCTTCGAGAACCGCCTCCACGGCCATGCCTAGCAAGCAAGCTCACGTGTGAGTATCTTTCTTGCACACCTGAACAACTAGACAGATCACTGCAACCAGTGGACAACAAGCTCAAGCTAGAAAGAGAGAGAGAGATAGGAAGAGTAGTGAGGAGAGCAGCAGCGGCGGAGAAGGTGGTTTTATACGGGAGGCCGGCGGAGCAACACGTTGATGGAGCAGATGGTACGTGCGTGTGCGCCTCTGTGACTCTCGAAAAAGAAACTCTCGGAAAGGGAAGGGGAGTCTTGTGGTCAAACTAACACTCGGGAGGATCGGATCGGATAGAAGAAACTAAATTGGGACGAGTTCATGTGCGCGTGGAAGAAGCTACCGCGCGCCACGAGATTGAAAATTAGGCGTGGAATGGTGTGGGGAAGACAGGCGGCGGCGCCCACTGCCAAAGGGATAGGTGCGTGCGTGACGGGTATTGGGTGTGTGTGGTGACGTTAAGGCCTCCAAAACGAAACAACACGCATATATACGCCGCGCTTCTTGATCAGCTCTCTGGCCGTGCTGTTAGGTATGAGCTTGATACATGACTTATTTTAGTTCAAATTTGAGTCGGAACCACGACACAAATTATGAAACAGAGTGCATACTGTTATAATGCGGTGTGCGTGAATTATTATGATTTCTTTTGGATATGCGGGATTATATAACCCCAATCTAAATAAACCATACTATATGTACTCTCTCTGGTCTTTGTATGTATATAATACGACACATCGTACTCGGTTTTGGGTGCCGCACGCTTGATCCTCGGTGTAGGTGGACATCCTCAGATGAAAATCACGTGAATTCTAATTTAAATTTTTTTTAAAAAAAAAATATTATGTTTTTTTACCAGAATAGGGTGCGTTAGTGGGTAAAAAGAAAAATGGAAACACCTACTCTCATGTTTAGTTTTTTCCTAGTATATAGTTGTTGAAAATATAAGCAATAATCCATATGATTTAATCCGAATAATAAACTGATAAAACATGATCATACAGACGGTACTAAAACCAACCATGCATATCAACAAAGTAGATGAACAGATTACATCTATACAAAATAAACCTATCACATCTACGCCAAACGTTAGACCTAGAAACTCTAACAAAGTAGATGAACAGATTACATCTATACGATGCAGTTGCGGCAGTAGCCGCAATGGTAGCAGCAGCAGAGTTGTCGCCCATGTTGAGGTTGCCGAAGAGGTCGTTGACGTTCGGGAAGAAGTCGTCGTTCGGGAACTCGTTGTCGAACGACGTCGTGGTTGCGCTGAGCGCTCCCTAGAAACTTGATTGCCCCTCACCCGTACAGGTTTAGCGCTGAGTTTCGGAGCCCTACTGTCCCGATCTGCGGTGCACGCCGCAAGCCGGTATAGGGAAGACGAAAGCGGCGGCGCAAGGTTCTGGAGGATTGATTCACCAATTAGGTTTAGCGCAGACACTTATATAATACAAGTTAGGCAGATCGTGGGGCTCAGCCCATCCATGTCCATAAAAACTAGAAACGGCTGTAATTAATGTGTCCGTTAATGACTCATAATTAGTTTTCCCAACCAGCAAAATAAAGTTCGGCTCGGCGAGATTCCCGCAACCCGCGGCACGCACGCGTCGTGACGAGGCGAGGCGGGCGGCGTCGGAGGAGGAGTGCGCGAGGGCTTCTCTCTTTGTCACACCTTAGTGAGTGGTGCAACACTCTACTATATAAGGTGGTCCAACTCCCCTTCAACTAGCAATGTGGGACTAAACTTTAGTACCACTAGCACAGCCATATGCTGCCATGCATAAGTGGGCCAAAGAGAATTTCAGAATTTTTCTAATGGGTCAGCAGCCCAAAACTCACCAAATTCCAACAATCCCTCACAAAGTCTTATTGGCACATCACATCACTTTTTTCCAAAACATTGTTTTATATACCGGTGTGTAGTGGAGACTGTTAAGTTGAACTTCCACGTTAAACTTCATGCTACACTAGCTAGCAACTTGAATAGTGGACTATGCCTTGAACTACAAGTTTTCTCCGTGCTAGTTTCACACAAAATCTAGACCGATACAGGGCTGCCGTAGGCTTCCCCGCGGTTTGGAGCTTATGCGTCATACTCCAGGGCCTTTCATGAGTTTATTAGAGAGCACCCAACTCTCACGGACTGCGACGTTTGACAGTCAGACTTATATAGGTGTTTTCCTCAAGAGATGTTCTGCAGGACAACATCTCCGCTTATAAAAGCCACTTGGAACACATTAAGATAAATATCAACCTGCCATGCAGATTAAGAGAGTATTACATCTTTATGGAGATGTAAATATAATATCGGGATACTCTCCTCTCAGCTGACCAACAGCTTGTCTTCCAGCTCTAATTCACGGGATCTTCGATCACATAGAGTGGGTTGTCACTGGGATCAACTCATAGCATGGGTCTCAAACCCATCTCCCTCGATGCATTATCTATCACATTGCGTGATAAACCCTTTGTGAAGGGATCTGCTAGATTCTTAGATGTTTGGATATAATCCAACGCAATAACTCCGGAGTTTCTCAGTTTCCTGACAGATTTCAATCTCCTCTTCACATGACTTGATGACTTCATATTATCCTTAGAACTGTTTACTTTGATGATCACAATTTGATTATCACAGTTCATCGGGATGGCGGGTATTGGTTTTTCAACCACAGATAAGTCCATCAAGAGCTCATGAAGCCACTCTGCTTCAATAGTGGTTGTGTCTAATGCTGTGAGTTCTGCTTCCATTGTTGACCTCGTTAAGATGGTCTGCTTGCAAGACTTCCAGGAAACAGTGCCACCACCAAGTGTAAACAAATAACCACTTGTGGCCTTAATCTCATCAGCATCAGATATCCAGTTTGAATCACTATAACCCTCAAGTACCCGTGGATACCCAGTATAGTGAATACCATAACTCGCGGTGCCTTTCAAATAGCGCAAAACTCTGTCAAGAGCATGCCAATGATCATCTCCAGGATTTGACACAAATCGACTCAGTTTGCTTACAGCAAAGGAGATGTCAGGTCTAGTAGCACTGGCTAAATACATGAGCGAGCCAATAATTTGAGAATATCTCAATTGATCTTTAGCAGTCCTTCGATTCTTTCGAAGTAGCACACTCGGATCATAAGGCGTTGGAGAAGAATTGCAGTCGCTATACCCGAAACGACTCAATATCTTTTCCACATAGTAAGACTGAAGCAATGTAATCCCACCATTGTCATCCTTTAGTAGCTTGATGTTTAAGATTACATCAGCCACTCCCAAGTCCTTCATCTCAAAGCAACGAGATAGGAATTCTTTGACCTCCTCGACAACAGCGAGGTTGGTCCTGAATATCAATATGTCATCAACGTAGAGACACATAATAATGTTGGAGATATGCCCTAGAGGCAATAATAAAAGTGGTTATTATTATATCTTTGTGTTTATGATAAAAGTTTACATTCATGCTATAATAGTATTAACCGTAAACATTAATACTTGTGTGATTTGTAAACTAAATTAGAGTCCCTGGTAAAGCCTCTTTATAATACTAGCTTGTTGGTTAATAGATGATCGTGGTTTCTCGATCATGAACATTGAGATGTTATTAACAACAAGATCATATCATTAGGAGAATGGTATGATGGACATACTCCTATAGATAAGCGTAGCATAAAAGATCAAGTCATTTCAATAGTTCGTTTTCTATAAGCTTTCTGATACATAGTAACCTAATTCCTTCGACCATGAGATCATGCTAATCACCATCACCGTAAGGATGCTTTGATGACATCAAACACCACACTGTAACTGGGTGGCTATAAAGGTGGCATTGAAGGTTCGGAAAGTATGTGTTGAGGCACATGGATCAAGAGTGGGATTTGTCCATCCATATGACAGATAGATATACTCTGGGCCCTCTCGGTGGAATTTCATCCAATTAGCTTGCAATCATGTGACTGGCTCACAAGGGATCACATATCACGGGAACGACAAAAGAGTACTTATCGGTAACGAGGTTGAACTAGGTATGAAGAGGGTTTAGGGTTTAGATCAAACCTCGGATAAGTAAACTATCGCGAGACAAAGGGAAATTGGTATCGTATGTAAGTGGTTCATTCGATCGCAAAGTAATCATAGAAATATGTGGGAGCCATATGAATTTCCAGATTCCTCTATTGGTTATTGATCGGAGAAGTGTCTCGGTCATGTCCGCATAATTCACGAACCGTAGGGAGACACACTTAAGGATTCGATGTTGTTTAGTAGATATGGAATGTAAGTAGGGAACTCAATGTTGTTCGGAGTCTCGGATGGGATCCGGGCTATCACAAGGAGATCCGGAATGGTCCGGAGAATAAGATTCATATAAAGAAAGTCCGATTCCGGAGTTCGGGAATGATTTCGATGTTTTCATCGGAGAGGTTCTAGAAGGGTCTAGAAGGTTCACCGGACCGGAAGGAGAATGGTCCATGAATCTGTCATGGTTAAGTGGAATGATTGGATCATGTCCTAGGTCACTTTGGTTGGGCATTTGTGAGAGAGAAATAAAGCTCTAAATTGAAAGTCAAAAGGGAGGTTTGAAAACTCAAACTGGAACAATAGTTTCCTAGTGGAAGAAGGAAAGAGTCCTTCCTTCTATCCAACTTGGGTTTGGGTATGGATTCAAACTCCCCTCTCCCAAGTTGCCCTCCCTCTCATAAATAGGGGGGCTGCCCCAAAGAACACACAAAACCTAGCCCTCCCTACCTCGTGCGCCGCTGCCACCGCCTCACGCCGCTGCCGACACCTCCTCCTCCTATCCGTCCTTCTAAACCTAGATTGCCAAAAACCCTAGATCCACCATAACTCCCACCGGCTTAGGCGAAGCCCTGCGGGATCTTTCCTCTACTTCCGACACCACGCCGTCGTGCTGCCGGAATCACGAGAGGAGAACTACAACCTCCGCTGCCTGCTGGAACAAGGGAGAGGAAGGTCTTCATCGAGTACCGAACGTGTGACCTACTGCTGAAGAGTTGCCAGAACGCAATGCCGGAAGGATAGTCTACGCGATCTTGAGATCGGCAAGTGTACGACTACATCATCCACGAGAATCTGCTCTCGTTAACCGCTTTGGAATCTTCGAGGGTGAGTACTCTAATCGACTCGTTGCTACAATCTAGTAGATAGATCTTGGATTGTTTGTGTGCATGCGGTAGAATTTTTTGTTTTCCATCCTACAAACCCATACAGTGGTATCAGAGCCGTGTCTATATATAGATCTGTTGCATGAGTAAAACACAATGGTCATTGTGGGTGTTGATGCATTTTGTTGTCGATTGATTCTTGTGTACTTTGCATCTTGCGAGATGGTAGGATGAAGCGGCCCGGGCTAACCTTACATGACATCGTTCATGAGACTTGCTCCATGCTTGACATGCAACTTGTATTGCATAAGTGGCTTTGCGGGTGCATGTTTCTCCCAACATAGTGAAGATTCAATTTACAACGGGTAATTGACAATACTAGTATCAACGTTGTGGTTCTTGTTCGTAATTTAGATCGACACTTATTGAAAGCCCCAAACCACGTAAAATATGCAAAGAAAATTAGAGGCGTCTAACTTTGTTTTGCATGGGTGTGATGTGATGTGATATGGCCATGATTGTGACTATATATGATGTATGCAATGTTCCTTATTGTAAGTCGGCAACCGGCAGAAGCCATATGGTTGTCTTTTTAATTCCGTTAAGACCTGCGTGTCTATTATTCAAAGTAGTTGTAATAGTTGATGCTGGTGGAAGACAACCATGAAGCGGCGCCATTGACCTTGACGCCATGCCGTTGATGATGGACATCATGTTTGCGCTTGAAGATGGAGATCGGAAGCACAAGAAGAGAGGCCATATCATATCACATATTATGAATTGAATGTGATGTCAATCCTTTTATGCATCTTGTATTGCTTAGTTCGCGACGGTAGCATTATAAGATGATCCCTCTAGCACAAAATCTCAAGTTATAAAGTGTTCATCCTTAATAAGAACCATTGCTAAAGCTCGTTGTTTCGAAGCACCACGTGATGATCAGATGTGTTAGATTCTACGAGTTTATACAACGGGAGCAAGCCAAATTTGCTCATGCGGAAGCTAAGGTTTGATCTTGACGAGCCTAGCATGTACAGACATGGTCTCGGAACACGGATCACCAAAAGGTAAAGCATGAGTCATATAGTAGATATGATGAACATGTTGATTGTTCGCCATTGAAGCTAGATCAACTCTCTGATGATCGGTTTTGATGTGGTGGATTTGGTTCGTGTGATCAATAAAACAATGTGAGGGATATTGTTTTGAGTGGGAGTTCACCTAGATTAATTTAACAATTAATTAGAACTCAATTTGTCATAAACTTAGTCTAAACTATTGCAAATATGTTGTAGATCAATGGCGGCCCCTACCATCAATTTTAATGCGTTCCTAGAGAAAGAAAAGTTGAAAAACAATGGAAGCAACTTCGCGGATTGTTTCCGCAATTTGAGGATTGTCCTCAATGCTGGTAATTTGACCTATGTGCTGGATGCACCGCTGGGTGACCCACCTGCAGCTGATGCTACCGATGAGGTAAAGAATGTTTTCCTCGCTTGGAAAAATCAGTACTCCATAGTTCAGTGTGCTATCATGTATGGTTTGGAATTGGAGCTTCAGAAAAGGTTTGAGAACCATGACCCACATGATATTGTCTGTGAACTCAAAATGATATTTGAGGCTCACGCGGCAGTTGAGAGTTACGCGGCAGTCCGTCAACACCCGGATTTTTAATCCCAGATGCCTGTTATGCCATACATCGCAATCCCAGGATTACCATTTTTGCGAGACATAACAGAATTGGATACCACAGTACATCATCCATTACAAACCATATATAAGGTCTTACACAAATAGGGATCTCATGATCCAGTACTTAATACAACTTCAAGCAGCGAAATACGTAATAATAACGGTAGCGTACGCGAAGCTCCATCTTCAGGGTCACAGGCAATGCTGACGATGGGAGATGATCCTAGTTGTCGTAACCTTTCTGGGGTCCATCTTCCAGGTACTCCTCTTCATAGTCTGGCCATGGGAATAGCCAGGGACAAAGCCATGAGTACTCTTTAAGTACTCGCAAACTAATACTAATAGGTAAAAGTGGTTTTTGGATAATAGGACACTAGGCTCTAAGGTTGTTTTGTAAAAGCCAGATTTATCTCTACTTAGTTCCAAAGCTAGTCACAATTTTATAACTCCTAAGTGGGATCTTGCATTTCAGGTCACAACTCTGTTGTGGTCAAGTCAAAGTATCAACTCATTTCACAAGTCATTTTTGAAAAGTCTGACGGGGGAACAGTATGGCCACTCCAACTGTCCATAACCGCGGACGCGGCTATTCGAATAGTTTGACACTCTGCAGAGATTGTACACTTTCACCACAACATTCGATACATCCGTCAGGAACAAATCCTGAATTCTTCATACTCATTATGCGGATAATCAATCCTAACCTTTCAATTACACGCCCTAGTATAGGCACCTCTCCTATGAGTTTGGCCTCCCAACCATGACCAACTGTCATCTTAGGTACTGCACAGGTGGACAATCTTCACAAGGTAGCCTCAGCTCAGACCTTGGCCGTGAGGGAGCTAATACTAAGGTACATAAGTTTCCAGTCAAGCCCTACCCAATCTTCGGGTATTGTGGTTCTACGATAAAATTGGAATGGTATCGCATCCAGACAACCATCAGTTTTATAAAAGGGCTAAGGCTCATGCCTCAACATTTTCATCACCAAAATCATCAGGTGTTTGGAAACACATGTCCAAAACATCTCAGTAGAATGATCCATCATTCTAAGGTTTTCATAACCATTTTCACCAAGTATTCCTATCTAAAGTTGATCCAGTTTTATGCTTAGCACTAGCATATACTAGTGGGGGTAGTACTAAAGAGGGGTGGTAGACTAGGGGAGTTTAAACTAAGTACAACCTTATATCTTAGGATGATATCAAGGTTTCTAACTTAGGCCAAATTTTATGCTCTTTAAGCAACCTTCTCAACTTTCTATTATCTACCAAACTCTTAAGTAAACTCTAAGTAAGCTTTGATAAAGAAATAAAGTAGGAAGCTTGTAATTAAAACTAGGATTGGTTTATCAAGTGGGTATGATCACATATGCTTAAGGCATATAGTAGGCATGGTAACAAGCAAGTATTTGCTTGCACAATCAACTAGTAGTATTAGGCTTGCCTTGTGCAGAGCAGTGGTTGAAGTTCTCCTCGGCTTCTTCTTCGTAGTATCCTCCTTCCTCCTCGTATCCTTGGTCGGTACTAGCATCTATGAATAAATACGAGGTACACAATCACCAAACGATACTTAACTACTTGCAATCATCACACACAAGGGTCCTATAGATGATCTAGCACCATCTCTAACATTACAAGGTTAATGCTTGGTTTAATTCCTTTTATTTTAGAAAAGTAATTTCGACTCAATGAAAAACAACTTAAGATTTAATATTCTCCAAACCAAACATGGGATCATGTTGACACATGTCATCACCACATATTGTAGTCCAAGGGAATGTGATTTAAAGTGGTGTCACAATTTAATAAGGTTTTACCCTTTTATTTTAATTAAATAAAGTGTCTAGAAATGCCTATGGGGCAATCTTTTATTATTTGAACATTATTTCTGCAAGTAAACCTATATATTTTTATATATTCTGAAAGGTATGGTTAAATGTGATTTTTGAGAGTTGAAATCAACTCAAAAGCTATTATGGTTTAAATTTGAAAAATGTTTGAATGCAGAAAAGCTTATGCCTTGTTATTTTTACTAAGGATGATCTACAGATCCAAATGACTTGAATCCAACAGGCTTGGATTCAGCATTCACAGAACTTTCCAACAAAATTGGTTTCATTCAAAATGGTGCACTGAATCGACCTGGGTTGATTTTTGAAAATGGGTATAGAAGTGTGTTTGAATTAAAAAGAAAAAGGTTTAATTTGAATAACTGGGCTGCGCGGGAAAAGTTAACGGGCTGGCCTGCTAAGCGCAGTGCTCCCGCGGGCTGCTTAAGTGGGTGTCCCCACTCGTCAGTGACACGGGGAGGGGCGAAGCGGTACAGGGCAACGTGGGTCGTTTGATCTGATTCTAATCCAACGGCTGGGAGTCATCGTCGACGCGAGACAACGCCGGCGAGAACGAAACCTAGCGCGGCCAGTGAGGGTTGCTAGGAGCTCACCGGGGTGTTGGCGAGGGTCGGCGAGGCGGGCGAATGACGAAGTCGACGACGGCGAATCTCCTGGTACCGGTGGCTTCTCCTGGGGCGGCTCCAATCGCTGCCTCCCTTCTTCTCCAGAGGCGGCGGGCTCCGGCGAAATTCCGACAGGGTGGTGCTCGCCTTGCTCTGAGAATGGTGTGGCACGATCAGTGAGGAGAGGGGAGTGAGATGGTGTGAAGAAATCGAGCGGGGGTGGCCTCTATTTATAGTCGAGCGAGGGGACCGTCGGGGCGCACGGTGAGCTCATCGGGGGCGATGTTACAGGCGGCTATTGGCATGGGCGAGGGTAGGGGATGGTGCGGTGTCTCCTGGCGATACTCAACGACATGGTTTAGAGGCGTGGGGCGGTGTGGTCTGGTCTGGAACACGCGACGCTCTGCGCGGCAGAGGCGGCGTCTTCGACGGCGAGCGGTGGCTGTGTGTCATAGGGCGGCGAACGGGGATGTCTGGCGGTCTCCTGGGTCGGTGGGGATTGTGTATGCACGCGGCAAGGACGGCGCGCGGTCTATGGGCTTCGGTCGAGGGTGGTGCTCTGGCGCATGCTCGGCATGGTTGCTGGCGAGCTTGGCATGGTCTGTGCGTGTGGTCCAGGGCTTGGCAACGCTCGCGGCTAGGACTGTGAGTGGCGGTGGACGGTGGGCTGCTTCCCAGACATGCTGGCTAGGCTTGCTGCTGCTCCTAGCTTGCTGTCGACTATGGGGTGGCAAGGGTGTGCTCGGCTGTTCACCATTGATGACAATTGCAAACTCACAGTGGTGCTAGTGCTTGGTTAATCTTGCTAGATGATCTACTGAGCTGGTTGTGAGCTAACTAGGGAACAAGTTAGGCCAATTTTACTGCACACTATAGTGTTTGATGTTTGTTTGATTTGTGTCTGCAACCTGTTTGATGAAATGGCCACATGAAATCAAGTTTTGAATTTTGAAAATATTTTTGGTGGGTTTGCTAGGTTGGTGCTGGTGAGTCTGCAGATGCTTGGGTTTTGAAAGTTGAGCTTGTTTGAGTGGTTTTTGAAAAAGTGGGATCTTCCCATATGAGCAAGATTCAATTTTGAATTGTCATTTAAACTATGCATTTGAAAGTTTCTAGATTATCACAAAGTGGGCCTTGATACTTTGTTATAAGTACATTCAAGGGGTGCAAAGATCCAGAAAAGTTTCTGTTAGGTTTTGAAAGTTTGAGACAGCCAAAGTAGGCATGGGAGTTAAATTGGTCAAATGACCATTCCCTTAATATATTTGTTTTGATTTACTTGTCTTTAGGAAAAGTGTGGGAAATGTTTTAGATGATGTTTATTTCACCTAAGAAACATTTTACAAGCAATGAAACAATCAAACAAGGTGGTTCCAAAGAATTTCAAAATCCATGCATACACATATGCATGCATTCATAATTTTAATTAGAAAAGTTTTTGTTAACCCTAATTTGAGGATTAGAGTTTGATGATCCAAGCTTAGTATTTTTGGGATGTTACACTAATGCTTTGGGGATTCACTGTGTCCTCCAATCACTACCACCAAGTTACAAGAACTTTGTGATGAACTACAATATGCAAAACATGGACAAGTCGTTGCCCGAACTCTTCTCCATGTTAAAGTCTGCGAAAGTGGAGATCAAGAAAGAGCACCAAGTTTTGATGGTCAATAAGACCATCAAATTCAAGAGGCAAGGCAAGTCTAAGAAAAAGGGAAACTTCAAGAAGGGCGGTAAGAAAGTTACCGCGCCGGCGAAGAAGACCAAGGCTAGGCCTAAGCCTGATACTGAGTGCTTTTACTGCAAGGGAGAAGGTCACTGGAAGTGGAATTGACCTAAGTACTTGGCGGATTTGAAGAACGGCAACATCAAGAAGAAAGGTATATCTGATATACATGTTATTGATGTGTATCTCACTAGTACTCGTAGTAGTGCCTGGGTATTTGATAGTGGTTCGGTTGCTCATATTTGTAACTCGAAAAAGGTGTTGCAGAATAGACGGAAACTAGCGAAGAACAAGGTGACGATGTGCGTTGGAAATGTATTAAAGGTTGATGTGATCGCGATCGGCACGCTACCTCTTCATCTACCATCGAGATTAGTTTTATACTTAAATAATTATTATTTGGTGCCTGCGTTGAGCATGAACATTATATCCGGATCATGTTTATTGCGAGACGGTTATTGTTTAAGTCCGAGAATAATAGTTGTTCGATATATATGAGTAATATGTTTTATGCACATGCACCTTTGATAGATGGTCTATTCTTATTGAATCTCGATTGTAGAAAAACACACATTAATAACATTGAAGCTAAACGTTTGAAATTAAGCGATAACTCGACCTATATGTGGCACTGTCGTCTTGGTCATATTGGAGTGAAGCGTATGAAGAAACTCCATTCCGATGGACTTCTTGAATCACTTGATTTCGAATCACTTGGAAGATGTGAAGCATGTCTGATGGGTAAAATGACTAAGGCTCCATTTTCTGGTATGATGGAGCGAGCTACGGACTTATTGGAAATCATACATACCGATGTGTATGGCCTAATGAGTGTAGCATCACGCAGTGGTTATCGTTATGTTCTTACCTTCACGGATGACTTGAGTAGATATGGGTATATCTATTTCATGAAACATAAGTCCGAAACTTTCGAGAAGTTTAAGGAATTTCAAAGCGAGGTAGAGAATCAACGTAACAAGAAGATTAAATTTCTACGATCTGATCATGGAGGTGAATATCTAAGTTACGAGTTTGGCGAGCATTTGAAGAAATGCGGAATACTTTCACAATTGACACCGCCGGGAACACCACAACGTAATGGTGTGTCCGAATGTTGTAATCGAACTCTCTTAGATATGGTTCGTTTTATGATGTCACTTACAAATTTACTGCTATCATTTTGGGGTTATGCATTAGAAACAACCGTATTCACTTTAAATAGGGCACCATCTAAAGTCGTTGAAATGATACTGTATGAATTATGGTTTGAGAAGAAACCTAAATTGTCGTTCCTTAAAGTTTGGGGTTGCGAAGCTTATGTAAATAAGTTACAGCCAGACAAGCTTGAACCCAAAGCGGAAAATGCGTCTTCATAGGATACCCAAAGGAAACTATTGGGTCTACCTTCTATCATAGATCTGAGAGCAAAATCTTCGTTGCAAAGAATGGTTCATTTCTAGAGAAGGAGTTTCTCTCGAAAGAAGTGACTGGAAGGAAAGTAGAACTCGACGAGGTTGTCGAACCTTCTCTCGAACATGAGAGTAGCATAGCACCAAAAGTAGTTCCTGTGGCGCCTACACCAATAAGAGAGGAAGCTAATGATGTTGATCATGAAACTTCGGTTGAAGTAACTATGGAACCTCGCAGGTCTACGAGAACTCGTACCACTCCTGATTGGTATGATCCCGTTATGAGTGTCATGTTGGTGGACAACACCGATGACCCTGCAACATATGAGGAAGCAATGATGAGCCGAGATTCCAATAAATGGCAAGAAGCCATGAAATCTGAGATTGGATCCATGTACGAAAACCAAATATGGACTTTGGTGGACTTACCGGATGGTCGGAAGGCTGTCGAGAACAAATGGATTTTCAAGAAGAAAACATATGTTGATGGTAATGTTACTGTCTGTAAAGCTCGACTTGTCGCAAAAGGGTTTCGACAAATTCAAGGATTTGACTATGATGAGACTTTCTCACCGGTAGCGAAGCTAAAGTCTGTGAGGATTTTATTAGCAATCGCTACATATTATGATTATGAGATATGACAGATGGATGTCAAAATGGTGTTCCTCAATGGAGACATTGATGAAGAGTTGTATATGGTACAACCCAAAGGTTTTGCCGATCCTAAAGATGCTAACAAGGTATGCAAACTTCAACAGTCCATTTATGGATTGAAGCAAGCATCCCGGAGTTGGAATCAACATTTTGATAAGGTAATCAAAAGTTTTGGTTTTATACAAACTTATGGAGAAGCTTGTATTTACAAGAAAGTGAGTGGGAGCTCTGTAACATTCTTAATACTATATGTAGATGACATATTGTTGATTGGGAATGATGTAGACCTTCTTAATTAGTGTCAAGGATTATTTGAATAATAGTTTTTCAATGAAAGATCTTGGCGAAGCAGCTTACATATTAGGCATAAGGATGAGTAAAACTCAAAGTCCTGCAACGACAGAAGATAGAGAAAGGATGAGTAAGACTCCCTATGCCTCAGCCATAGGATCTTTTATGTATGCCATGCTATATACTAGACCCGACATTGAATATGCTATTAGTTTGACTAGCAGATATCAAAGTGATCCAGGAGTGGATCATTAGACAGCGGTCAAAAACGTCCTTAAGTACTTGAGAAGAACTAAGGATATGGTTCTTTCTTATGGAGGTGATGAACAACTCGTTTTTAATGGTTACATCGATGCTAGTTGGAACACCAATCTAGATGATTCTAAATCTCAATCTGGATACGTATTTATTTTGAATGGTGCAGTAGTTAGCTGGAGGAGTGCAAAGCAAAGCATTGTGGCGAGATCTTCAACTGAATCGGAATACATAGCTGCTTCGGAGGCTTCACAAGAGGCAATATGGATGAAGGAGTTCATTACAGAGCTTGGTGTGGTTCCAAGTGCGCTGGACCCAATGTCTATCTATTGTGATAACATGGGCGCCATAGCCAATGCGCAAGAAACAAGGTCACACAAGAGCTGAAGCACATCAAGCTACGTTTTCATGCTATTCGAGAGCATATCCAATATGGTGATATAAAGATTTGCAAAGTACACACAGATCTGAATGTGGCGGATCCATTGACTAAACCTCTCCCGAGGGCAAAACATGACCAGCACCAAACCGCCATGGGTGTTCAGTATATTACCATGTAATCTAGATTAGTTGACTCTAGTGCAAGTGGGAGTCTGTTGGAGATATGCCCTAGAGGCAATAATAAAAGTGGTTATTATTATATCTTTGTGTTTATAATAAAAGTTTACATTCATGCTATAATAGTATTAACCGGAAACATTAATACTTGTGTGATTTCTAAAATAAATTAGAGTCCCTGGTAAAGCCTCTTTATAATACTAGCTTGTTGGTTAATAGATTATCGTGGTTTCTCGATCATGAACATTGAGATGTTATTAACAACAAGATCATATCATTAGGAGAATGGTATAATGGACATACTCCTATAGATAAGCGTAGCATAAAAGATCAAGTCATTTCAATAGTTCATTTGCTATAAGCTTTCTGATACATAGTAACCTAATTCCTTCGACCATGAGATCATGCTAATCACCATCACCGGAAGGATGCTTTGATGACATCAAACACCACACCATAACTAGGTGGCTATAAAGGTGGCATTGAGTGTTCGGAAAGTATGTGTTGAGGCACATGGATCAAGAGTGTGATTTGTCCATCCATATGACGGATAGATATACTCTGGGCCCTCTCAGTGGAATGTCATCCAATTAGCTTGCAAGCATGTGACTGGCTCACAAGGGATCACATATCACGGGAACGAGAAAAGAGTACTTATCGGTAACGAGGTTGAACTAGGTATGCAGAGATACCGACGCTCAAACCTCGGATAAGTAAACTATCGCGAGACAAAGGGAAATTGGTATCTTATGTAAGTGGTTCATTCGATTGCAAAGTAATCGTAGAAATATGTGGGAGCCATATGAATTTCCAGATTCCTCTATTGGTTATTGATCGGAGAAGTGTCTCGGTAATGTCCGCATAATTCACGAACCGTAGGGAGACACACTTAGGGATTCGATGTTGTTTAGTAGATATGGAATGTAAGTAGGGAAACTGAATGTTGTTCGGAGTCTCGGATGGGATCCGGGATATCACGAGGAGATCCGAAATGGTCCGGAGAATAAGATTCATATAAGGAAAGTCCGATTCCGGAGTTCGGGAATGATTTCGATGTTTTCATCGAAGAGGTTCTAGAAGATTCACCGGACCGGAAGGGGAATGGTCCATAAATGTGTCATGGTTAAGTGGAATGATTGGATCATGTCCAAGGTCACTTTGGTTGGGCATTTTCGAGAGAGAAATAAAGCTCTAAATTGAAAGTCAAAAGGGAGGTTTGAAAAGTCAAACTGGAACAATTGTTTTCTAGTGGAAGAAGGAAAGAGTCCTTCCTTCTATCCAACTTGGGTTTGGGTATGGATTCAAACTCCCCTCTCTCAAGCTGCCCTCCCTCTCATAAATAGAGGGGGAGGGCTGCCCCAAAGAACACACAAAACCTAGCCCTCCCAACCCCGTGCGTCGCCGCCGCCCAAGCCGCCGCCGCCGCATGCCTCCGCCGCCTTGCGCCTCCACTGACACCTCCTCCTCCTCTCCGTCCTTCTAAACCTAGATCACCGGAAACCCTAGATACACCATAACTCGCACTGGCTTAGGCGAAGCCCTGCAGGATCTTCCCTCTACTTCCGACACCACGCCGTCGTGCTGCCGGAATTGCGAGGGGAGAACTACAACCTCCGCTGCCTGCTGGAACAAGGGAGAGGAAGGTCTTCATCGAGTACCGAACTTGTGATCGACTGTAGAAGCGCTGCCAGAACGCAGCGCCGGAAGGATCGTCTACGCGATCTTGAGATCGGCAATTACACGACTACATCATCCTCGAGAATCTGCTCTCGTTAACCGCTTTGGAATCTTCGAGGGTGAGTACTCTAATCGACTCGTTGCTACAATCTAGTATATAGATCTCTGCTTGTTTGTGTGCATGCGGTAGAATTTTTTTGTTTTCCATGCTACGAACCCCTACAAATAACTACCTCGCCCCCACCATGGCGATAGTACACACATTTGTCAGCTTCATTTACAACAAAACCTTCAGCAGTTAAAGTTCTTTCAAACTTCTCGTGCCACTGCTTAGGAGCTTGCTTAAGACCATACAAAGACTTCACTAACTTACATACCTTTCCTTCTTGACCATCTACTACAAATCCGTCAGACTGCTCCATATAAATTTCCTCATCTAGCTCTCCATTTAGAAAAGTTGTCTTAACGTCCATTTGATGAACGAGAAGACCATGTGAGGCAGCCAAGGAAAGTAGTACTCGAATAGTGGTCAATCTGGCTACAGGTGAGTAGGTATCGAAGAAGTCTTCACCTTCCTTTTGGGTATAACCCTTAGCCACAAGACGTGCCTTGTACTATTGTAATTATGCCCTAGAGGCAATAATAAAGATGTTATTGTTATAATTCTTGTTCATGATAAAGTTTATATTCCATGCTAGAATTGTATTAAGCGGAAACTTTGATACTTGTGTGGTTTATGAACAACACCGTGTCCCTAGTATGCCTCTATGGACTAGCTCATTGATTAATGATGGTTAAGGTTTCCTAACCATAGACATGAGTTGTCGATTAATAATGAGATCATGTCATTAGGAGAATGATATGATGGATAGACCCAAATTAAGCAGAGCAATTAGATCGTGTCATCGTGTTCATCTTTGTGAAGCTTTTTCCTATGTCAAATATTGTATTCCTTAGACCATGAGATAATGCAACTCCCTGGTATCGGAAGAAATCTTTGAGGTCATCAAACGTCATCCTATGTGAGGGTGATCATAAAGGTGTCTCTCAGGTGATCGGAAAGTACTTGTTGGGTTGTATGTATCGAGATGGAATTTTTCCCTTCCGAGTCGGAGAGATATACTTCAGGCCCACTCGGTAATCGATATCAACAACGCTTGCAAGCACGTGGTTAAGGAGTTAATCACAAAGTGATATCGGATTACGGAATGAGTAAAGTACTTGCCGTGAACGAGATTGAACTAGGTATGCCGATACCAACGATCGAATCTCAGGCAAGTAAAATATTGTGTGATGAAGGGAATACATATATGGGACTAATTGAATCCTGGCATCATGGTTCATCTGATATGATCATCGATGAATATGTGGGAGTCAATATGGGTTTCCATATCCCGCTGTTGATTATTGATAAAAGATCATGTCTGCATATTCTCGAACCCGTAGGGTCACACACTTAACGTGCCTCGACGCTAGGATAGAATGGATAATTGGTTTATGAGTTTTTGTTCGGAGTCTCGGATGAGATCCAGGACATCACGAGAGGTTCCGGAATGGTCCGGAGAATATGAGATCTCTGAGAAGTTCTTTAACTGCAAGATGGAGGAAGGGAGTTCCGTTAGTGAGCACGCCATTAAGATGTCGGGCTACACTCAACGTATTGAGCAACTGGACTGCAAGATTCCAGAAGAGCTCAAGATTGACAGAGTTCTGCAATCACTCCCTCCTAGCTACAAAGGTTTTGTAGTTACTCACAATCAAATTGGTTCCACTGATACGATCACTGAGCTCTTCGCTAAGCTGAAAGCTGCAGAGGTGGACATCAAGAAAGATAATCATGTGTTGATGGTCAACAAGACCCCTAGCTTTAAGAAAGGTAAGGGTGCAAAGAAATCCTTCAAGAAAGGCAGAGGCAAGCGCGTTGCCCCTGCTGAGAAGAAGCTCAAGTCTGGACCTAAGCCGGACACTGAGTGCTTCTATTGCAAGGACAAGGGTCACTAGAAACGCAACTGTCCGAAGTACTTAGCGGACAAGAAGGCTGGCACCATTAAAGGTATATTTGATATACATGTTATTGATGTTTACCTTACTAACGCTCGTTGTAGTGCCTGGGTATTTGATACTGGTTTAGTTGCTAATATTTATAACTCGAAACAGGAGCTACGGAATAGACGGCGGCTAGCAAGGGATGAGGTGACGATGCGCATTGGCAATGGATCAAGAGTTGATGTGATGGCCGTCGGCACGCTCTCCTTAGTTTTACATTCGAGGTTAGTTTTAAACCTTAATAAGTGTTATTATGTGCCTGCGTTGAGCATGAACATCATATCTGGATCGTGTTTATTGCAAGACGGTTATTCATTTAAATCGGAGAATAATGGTTGTTCTATTTACATGAATAACATCTTTTATGGTCATGCACCTGTTGTGAATGGTTTATTTCTTCTGAATCTCGAAAGCAATGAAACGCACATCCATAACATTGAAGCTAAGATATGCAAAGTAGATAGTAATAATCCAACTTATTTGTGGCACTGCCGTCTAGGTCATATTGGTGTAAAACACATGAAGAAACTCCATTCTTATGGACTTTTGGAGTTTCTTGATTTTGAATCATTTGACACGTGCGATCCGTGCCTCATGGGCAAGATGATCAAAACCCCGTTCTCCGAAATAATGGAGCGAGCAACGGACTTATTGGAAATCATACATACTGATGTATGCAGACCAATGAGTGTTTCAACGCGCGGTGGATATCGCTATTTTCTCACTTTTATTGATGACTTAAGTAGATATGGGTATATCTATTTAATGAAACATAAATCTGAAACGTTTGAAAAGTTCAAAGAATTTCAGAACAAAGTGGAAAACCATCGTAACAGGAAAATTAAATTTCTATGATCCGATCGTGGAGGTGAATATTTGAGTTATGATTTTCTCACGCATCTTAAAGATAGCGGAATCGTTTCGCAACTCATGCCACCCGGGACACCACAGCGCAATGGTGTGTCTGAACGCCGGAATCGAACTCTATTAGATATGGTGTGATCAATGATGTCTCTTACAGATTTGCCGTTATCATTTTGGGGTTATGCATTAGAAACCGCTGCATTCACTTTAAATAGGGCACCATCTAAATCCGTTGAGACGACACCGTATGAACTATGGTTTGGTGCTAAACCTAAGTTATCGTTTCTTAAAGTTTGGGGATGTGAAGCTTACGTCAAGAAGTTGATGCCGGACAAGCTCGAACCTAAAGCGGAGAAATGCGTCTTCATAGGATACCCTAAGGAAACGATTGGGTATACCTTCTACCACAGATCCGAAGGCAAAGTGTTTGTTGCGAAGAACAGATCCTTTCTTGAGAAGGAGTTTCTCTCGAAAGAAGTGAGTGGGAGGAAGGTAGATCTAGACGAGGTTATTGAACCTTCTCTCGAGTTGGAGAGTAGCGCAGCACCTGAAATTGTTCCAGTGCCGTCTGCACCACCAAGAGAGGAAGCTAATGACGAGGATCATGAAAATTCGAACGATGCTACTACTAAACTTCGTAGGTCGACAAGGTCGCGTGCCACTCCTGAATGGTATGGCAACCCTGTCTTAACCGTCTTGTTGGTAGACAACAGTGAACCTGCGAACTATGAGGAAGCAATGATGAGCCTAGACTCTGAGAAATGGCTAGAAGCCATGAAATCCGAATTGGGATCCATGAGCGAAAAACAAGTATGGACTTTGGTGGACCCTCCTAGCGACCGTAAGGCCGTTGAGTGCAAATGGATTTTCAAGAAGAAAACGGACGCGGATGGTAATGTTACTATCTATAAAGCACGGCTTGTCGCAAAAGGGTTTCGGCAAGTTCAAGGTGTTGACTACGATGAGACTTTCTCTCCCGTAGAGATGTTTAAGTCCATTCGGATTTTATTAGCAATTGCTGCATTTCATGATTATGAAATATGGCAGATGGATGTCAAGACTGTGTTCCTCAATGGCAACATTGATGAAGAGTTGTATATGATGCAGCCCGAAGGTTTTGTCGATCCTAAGGATGCTAATAAGGTGTGCAAACTTCAGCGTTCCATTTATGGACTGAAGCAAGCATCTCGGAGTTGGAACCTTCGTTTTGATCAAGTGATCAAGAGCTTTGGATTTGTTCCAAATTGCTAGGAAGCTTGTATCTACAAGAAAGTGAGTGGGAGCTCAGTGACATTTTTAGTACTATATGTGGATGACATATTGATTATTGGAAATGACATTGATATGCTTAACCATTTGAAGAGTTATTTGAACAAATGTTTTTGAATGAAAGACCTAGGAGAAGCTGCTTATATATTAGGCATCAAAATCTATGGAGATAGACAAAGACGCCTAATAGCTTTAAGCCAAAGTACATACCTAGACAAAGTTCTGAAAAGGTTCAGAATGGATAAAGCAAAGAAAGGTTCATTGCCCATGTTGTCAGGTAAGATATTGAGAAAGGCTCAGTGTCCAGCTACGGTAAACGATAGAGAAACTATGAGCAAGGTGCCTTATGCCTCGGCCATAGGTTCTATCATGTATGTCATGTTGTGTACTAGACCGGATGTGTCCAATGCTCTTAGTTTGACGAGCATATACCAAAGTGATCCAGGAGTGGAACACTGGACAGCCGTAAAGAACATCCTAAAGTATTTAAATAGGACTAAAGAAATGTTCTTGGTCTATGGAGGTGATGAGCAGCTCGTCGTAAAAGGTTACGTCGACTCTAGTTTCTACACCGACCCGGATGATTCTAAATCTCAGACAGGATACGTTTATATTTTGAATGGAGGAGTTGTGAGCTGGAGAAGCTGCAAGCAAAGCGTGATCACGGGATCTACAGTAGAATCGGAATACATGGCTGCTTTGGAAGAGTCAAGTGAAGGAGTTTGGATCAGGAACTTCATCACTGAGCTTGGTGTGGTTCCAAGTGCCTTGGACCCACTGGAGATATTGTGCGACAACACTGGTGCCATAGCACTGGCTAAGGAACCAAGATATCATCCAAAGACCAAGCACATCAACCGCCGTTTTCATATAATTCGAGATTATATAACAGATGGAGATCTGAAGATTAGCAAAGTACATACGAATCTGAATGTCGCAGATCCTTTGACTAAACCTCTTCCACGAGCAAAACATGATCAGCACCTTAATTCCATGGGTGTTAGATTGTTGCCAGATGTAAACAAGATTATTGACTCTAGTGCAAGTGGGAGACTGTTGGAATTATGCCCTAGAGGCAATAATAAAGATGTTATTGTTATAATTCTTGTTCATGATAAATTTTATATTCCATGCTAGAATTGTATTAAGCGGAAACTTTGATACTTGTGTGGTTTATGAACAACACCGTGTCCCTAGTACGCCTCTATGGACTAGCTCATTGATTAATGATGGTTAAGGTTTCCTAACCATAGACATGAGTTATCGATTAATAATGAGATCATGTCATTAGGAGAATGATATGATGGACAAACCCAAATTAAGCAGAGCAATTAGATCGTGTCATCGTGTTCATCTTTGTGAAGCTTTTCCTATGTCAAATATTGTATTCCTTAGACCATGAGATAATGCAACTCCCTAGTATCAGAAGAAAGCTTTGAGGTCATCAAACGTCATCCTATGTGAGCGTGATCATAAAGGTGTCTCTCAGGTGATCGGAAAGTACTTGTTGGGTTGTATGTATCGAGATGGAATTTGTCCCTCCCGATTCGGAGAGATATACTTCGGGCCCACTCGGTAATCGATATCAACACCGCTTGCAAGCACGTGGTTAAGGAGTTAATCACAAAGTGATATCGGATTACGAAACGAGTAAAGTACTTGCCGTGAACGAGATTGAACTAGGTATGCCGATACCAACGATCGAATCTCGGGCAAGTAAAATATCGCGTGACGAAGGGAATACATATATGGGATTAATTGAATCCTGACATCGTGGTTCATCCGATATGATCATCGATGAATATGTGGGAGTCAATATGGGTTTCCAAATCCCGCTGTTGATTATTGATAAAAGATCATGTCTGCATATTCTCGAACCCGTAGGGTCACACACTTAACGTGCCTCGACGCTAGGATAGAATGGATAATTGGTTTATGAGTTTTTGTTTGGAGTCTCAGATGAGATCCAGGACATCACGAGAGGTTCCGGAATAGTCCGAAGAATAAGATTCATATAAAGGAAAGCAGTTTTTGGATTTCGGAATCGTTTCGGAGTATTCTGTATTGTACCGGAAGGTTCTAGAAGCTTCCGGAGTGGGACCAACGTGGCCCCACTTGTCGGAGGGCTGCATGGGCCTAAGAGGGAGTGCCCTGGCTGCTTTGGGCCAGGGGCACAAGGCCCCATAGGCCCAGCCGGCCAAACCCTAGGGGAAACCCTAGGGAACCCTTCTAGAAGGAGGGGGGAAACTTGCCCCCCACTCCAACCCTTGGGGCCGCCGCCCTTGGGCTTGGAGGAGGGGCCAAGGGGGCCGGCCAGCCCCCTATATAAGGTGGGCAGGGGCGCACCCCTACCCCACTCCTTCAACCCTAGCCGCCATCCTGCTGCCCTCCACCTCTCTCTCTCTCTCTCTCTCTCTCTCTCTCTCTCTCTCCCGACTGCGCGTAGGCGAAGCCCTGCCGCAGAAACTCTCCACCATAGCACCACGCCGTCGTGCTGCAGATCCAATCCATCTCTCCACCCCACTTGTTGGACCAAGGAAGGAGTAGACGTCGCGGCACCGTACGTGTGCATCTCTCGGAGGCGTCGTCACTTGCGGCGTTGGATCGGATCGGATCGGATCGCGAGGAGGAGAAGGCTAGATCAACTACATCACCCACGTTCTGTTGAACGTTTCTGCCGTGCGATTTCTTCAAGGGTATGTAGATCTCATCTATCTATCTCGTTGATTGCATATCCTAGATTAGACCTTGGCTATCTTGTTCGCATCCGTAGAATTTTTTTTATTTACTATGCTGCGAAACCCTTCATGTACTTGTCAATAGTACCATCACATCTAAGCTTTTTCTTGAACACGCACTTACATCCTACAGGTTTGCACCCATAAGGACGATTAGTGACTTCCCAAGTACCATTAGCTAAGATGGATTCCATCTCGCTTCGGACAGCTTCCTTCCAGTATTCAGCATCTTGAGATGCATAGGTTCTGAAATAGAAGTGGGAGTATCATCCACAAGGTACACAATGAAATCATCACCAAATGACTTTGCAGTCCTTTGTCTCTTTCTCCTTTTGGGAGCTTCATTGTCATCCTCCACAGGATTATCAGAGTATTCTATCGGCATAGTGGGTTCAGGAATTATAGAAAATTCTTGACTAGATGAAGTAGTCATCTCCTGATTTGATGAGCTAGACATACCTTTCATAGGAAAGTTGTCCTCAAAGAAAGTCGCATCATTCGACTCCATAATTGTACCAATATGCATGTCAGATACCTCAGATTTTACTATCAAAAATCTATAGCCAATGCTATGAAAAGCATATCCCAGAAAAACACAATCAACAGTTTTTGGTCCAAGCTTTCGCTTCTTGGGTATTGCAATATTGACTTTCGCCAAACAACCCCAAGTTTGTAAGTAAGAGAGTTTAAGCCTTTTCTTTTCCCATTCCTCAAATGGAGTCATGGTTTTATCCTTTACGGGAACACGGTTTAGGACATGACACGCAGTCATCAGCGCCTCCCCCCACCATTCCTTGGAAAGACCCGATGTATCTAACATGGCGTTAACCAAATCAGTTAGAGTGGGATTCTTTCTTTCGGCCACCCCATTTAACTGAGGTGAGTAGGGAGGCGTCCTCTCATGTATAATACCATGTTCCGCACAAAATAAATCAAATTCATTTGAAAAGTACTCTCCACCATGATCCGACCTTAGCCGCTTGATTTTAAGATCAAGTTGGTTTTCTGCCTCAACTTTATAGATTTTGAAGTAATTCAAAGCTTCATCTTTAGATTTCAGAAGATAAACATAGCAGTATCTAGTGGATTCATCAATCAACGTCATAAAGTATCTTTTTCTACCTTTTATCAACACACCATTCATCTCACAAAGATATGAATGTATAAGTTCTAGCGGTGCTAAGTTTCTCGGTTCCGCAGCCGTATGAGACTTGAGGGGTTGCTTTGCTTGCACACAAACTTGGCACTTAGAACCTTTGACAGTGGTAAATTTCGGAATTAAACTCATATTGGCTAGCCGCGTCATGCAACCAAAGTTAATATGACAGAGTCGTAAATGCCAAACATTGGAATCATTATCATTGCAAATATGATTAATAACTTTAGTACATGAGTCTGACAAAGACAAGCGGAACAGTCCTCCGCACTCATAAACCTTTCCAACAAATTTTACATACTTGGAGATTACAACTTTATTGGACTCAAAAACCAACTTAAAGCCATTTCAACATAAAAACGATCCGCTGACGAGATTCTTATTGATGGAGGGAACGTGCTGCATATTCTTCAGCTATACTGTCTTCCCCGAAGTAAACTTCAGATTTACCGTACCAACACCATGAACAGAAGCACATGAGCCATTTCTCATCAGCACGGAAGAAGTCCTTGAGACCTGATAAGAGGAAAACATGGAAATATCAGAACATACATGTGTATTAGCACCCATGTCTATCCACCAATCAGTAGAATGACATACTGAAAGGATAGTAGGTAAAATACCATACCCAGCATCCTTCATCTTAGTATCGCTAATAACAATATTAGCGGCCTTGCCGTTGTTCCCATGTTGACGCTTGTCAAAGCGATTAGGACAGCTAGGAGCCCAATAATCAGGATCACCACAGACGTGGAAAGAGCCTTTCCTCTTATCATTTTTCTTCTTAAAGTTGGTTGAGTGCGTGGCCTTGTTCTTGCCATCAAACTTCCCCTTTCCCTTAGTTTTGTTCTTATTCTTGAACTTGTGGGATTGGAAGTTTTTCCTCTGCACTAAATTGGCAGTAGAACCTCCCTCAAATCCTCGAGCAGTTTTATTCTTTGCTTTCGCCTTCTCTTCCACATGAAGAGACCCAATGAGATCCATAACGGAAAACTCTTGTCTCTTATGTTTCAGAGAAGTAGCAAAGTTCTTCCACGAGGGAGGAAGCTTGGCAATAATGCCTTCGGCCACAAATTTGTCTGGTAGGCAACACTTGAATTGCTCAAGTTCTTTGACAAGTGATTGTATCTCATGAGCTTGCTCAACGACAGAGCGCTCATTAACCATCTTGTAGTCATAGAATTTCTCCATGACATACAACTCAGTGCCAGCGTCCGAGACCCCAAACTTGGCCTCGAGCGCTTCCCACGCATCCTTGCCATTATCAAATGACTTTGTCCTCAAGAACACTGAACAAAGCCGCCATAAAGATGGTATCGGCTTTCTTAAAGGTCGCTTCCTGCTCAGCAGAAAGATCTCCTTCAGAACTAGATATGAAAAACGACTAGATCCCAAGGGATCCGTCGTACACACGATTTCACGGGCACTTCGCCGATACTAGACGCACTACCAGAGCGAGCATAGGACAAGAAGGATCTTATTCTGACTTCAGAACATAGCCTTCGTCTTAGCATCCTGAAAAAGATATTAAAAACAGTCGAGACGAAACATTGAGATCTCCCGTCGGCGAAAGGCCATGGTGCGCCACGCCTTCAAGACCCTAAGTCTGCCGGAGACGGGACAGATCGAAGGCGTCGTCGGTGAAGGAAAGGATCCCTGGATGGGTTGTAGCCGCTATCTCTCTTCTCTCTATGGTTTGGGAGGGTTCGAAGTGACCTTCTATTGGGCGATGAAGGGAGTATGATATAGGAGCATGGACGGATATAGTATGGTATTGGGTGTACGGATGTACATAAAACAATCAGCACGGAAATTCTTTACATAAGTTATGTACAGTTGGTATATATGTGCATTACTAGCATCTTTTCACTACCATGCGGTACTATTTTTTTCATAGCACAGATCAATCTGAAACTATACACTAGTGGAAAACCTATAATTTCATACGGCCTAAGTTGTAAGCGGTCCATTAGGAAATAGCCATTGTTCATTTCTTTGAAGAAACATCTTCTCCATTAACATGTCGAAACGGCGGATTCCGCCTCTCCCTCCTTTTCCTTCGTGATGGAGGATCAGAGCGGCGACGGGTGGGAATAAATCTACAGCGGCTGGAGGGCAACGACGCCGATGGGAGTGAATCTACAGCGGATCTAGCAACCAGAGAGGAAGGCCATGATGCAAAAGCAGGAGGGAATCGACGGAGAAGAAGCAGAATGCTCCCTCAATTCACTGTTTTTCTGGTCAATTACTCCATATTGGAGGATCAAAACGGCGAGGTGTTGTGTTTGGAACCGGAGGCAAGGCAAGCAGAAGCTTTGTACGGTCAGGCTACGGCAAGCCATGTGACGGATCGTAGGATTGGATTCTCCGATCACTGTAAAAAAATATATACATGTCATGGTTTTTTATATTGCCAGCTAGAGCCACATTTTTCTCGCGGACCTATGAACCCACCGAAATTTTACAGTTTCGCCCTTTTTACAAGTACCGTTAGCGCTATTCTTAGATTTTGTTGTGTTTGTATTGCCTTTTTGACAGTGTACAATACAAGTTAAAAGAAAATGCAGCCGACGCATTTTGACGCGGCAGAGCTGAACAGAAAATGAACGGGTGACGTGGTTGCACAGTACGCGGAGAAAGCTGGTAGGCCCACCGTGGCCACGTCCACGGGCACGCCATCGACAGAAGCGCTGACGTCGTCCGTATGCTTCGCCGTGGCTTCCGTTCCGCCCATCGGTGGCCGGTTTCTTCTCTCGGTTGCACACTAGCGATGCCCGAAACGGGCGAATTTTTTTTAAATAATACGAATTAATTAATTAATTTGAGTTGTATTATACGTTTTTTCGAATTTCCAGATCTAGCACTTTGTCGGCCAGGGGCAAGCCGACTGGGCCAATCGGCCAGGCCCTGGCCGACTGCATATGGCACCATGCAATCGGCCCTGGCCCACACATGCAATCGGCTTGGTTCAATCGGTCTGGCCCAGGCGGATTAGTGCAATCGGCCAGACCTAGACCGATTGCCTAATCATCCTGCCCCTAACAAAATCCTGCATGATCAATGCAGCCCTTCCGCTAAATAATCGTCCGCCGCTATTTTCCTCGCCAATCGTTCGCGCCGATTTTTTCCGCCAGTACTTCCCGCCCTTTGTTCCCGCCACTACTTCCCGCCCTTTTTTTTCCCGCCGCTACTTTCCGCCTTTTTTTTTCCGCCACTACTTTCCGCCTTTTTTTCCCGCCTATTCGGTTCGGTGCCTCTATAAATCCGGACAACGAGATGTATCCTTTACCAGTTCATCTCTTCCTCCTCTTACTCTCTCATTTCCCTCCTCTCCTCTTGCTCTCGCATTTGCCTCCACTCCTCTCCACTATGACCGACGCGTCTCCCTGGCCTGTAGATATGTCCATTGGGCTTTTCTTCATAGCCAGAACTGTTGAGATAGGCGATAAATCAGCCGACTGGGATACGTTGGTATCGAACCATGATGCTCTCGTTATACTTGGTAAGTCACTTCATCGAAGAGGGTAGAAACTGAAGACCCCAAATCAGGTACGAGCAGAGCTTCTCAGGATCAAGGCAAGGTGGGACAAGCTCACCTTCAAGAGTGAAGCTCGCATGATGGAGCGGGCTAATGCACCTTGGTCCTGGATAGAAGATAGCGAATATGAGGATGATATCTTCATGTCGTCATCCGTTGGAAGCAAGGCAAGAGCTGAGTGGGACGGAGAAGAAGAAAGAGCAGGCCAAGAAGAGTCAAGCTGACATGACGGAGCAGGTTGTGGCACGTAGGGCCTGGATAGAAGAGAGCGAAGATGAGGATGATATCTTCATGCCGCCACCCGTTGGAAGCAAGGCGAGAGCTGAGTGGGACAAGAGGCAGGAGAAGAAGAAAGCGCAGGCCAAGAAGAGCAAGTGCGAGGGATCGTCCAAGAGAAAGGGTGAGGCATCATCGAAGGGAAAGGGAAAGGCATCATGCTAGGGATAGATAAGACTCTTATTTACGTACCGCAAGTTATGTTGAACTATGTTGCAAGTTATGTTGAACTGTGTTGCAATAAAAATCGTGAAATGATAGAATGGTGTCTCATATATAGGTAGATATATGTCTCATACATAAGTAGATGTCTCATATATAGGTAGAAGTCGCTCGGTCCACCGCCACAGCTCCACCACAGACAGGCTCAGCTCCTCCACCACAGCTCCACCACCATTGCCATTGCTCCACCATAGCTCCACCACCGTTCCTCCAATAAATCAACACCAAATCACGCTATGAGCTAACCCATCCGTAGATCGGGTTTCCACTATCTCTCTACTGGCTTTGGATTGAAGTTTCTGTGGTCAAATCTAGCCAAATCGGGAAAAAAAGCTGATTTTTTCAGTTAGGACGACGAACAGGAGAGAGAGAGAGGAGCGGCTCGGTCGCGTGGAGAAGAAAGGGTGCTGGCGGCGGGGCGCGGCGTCGCTCGCCCCTTATCCTGACCCCAGTTGGCCTGGGCCTGGCCGATTGGGCAGTCGGCCTGGGCCTGGCCGACTGAACCTGTCGACCAGGGTCGGTCCCGCGGCCCCACCGGCCGACCGTCTGTCGATCAGCTGCTGGACGAGTGACATGCAGTCGGCCAGGGCCTGGCCGATTGGCCCAGTCGGCTTGCCCCTGGCCGACAAAGTGCTAGATCTGAAAATTCAAAAAAAACGTATAATACAACTCAAATTAATTAATTAATTCGTATTATTTTAAAAAAATAATTCGCCCCGAAACAGCAAGTCAAAGCAGAGCATGACGCTTTTCTAGAAGCTGTATTTAGTTCGCCGTTTGCGTGAGTCGGTTGCACGTGCTCCTACGTTCTACTACCTGTATGGCTGTGTATCCAACTAAGAGCATCTTCGCTCGTTAGGCGAACTCAGGCCGGAATCCGGATCAAAATTTGGCCGGATGGCGCAAGTTTTCGGCTTGGGTATGCCCAGTTTCCCACTCGCGTACCCAGGTGAGTTCCCGTGTTTGTCTAAAATTTAATAAATTTTGGCGAACTTTGGGCGAACTTTAGACGAATATAAGCGGTTTTGGGCGAATATGGTCGATACGGACGAACTTTGGGCGAATATGGGCGATATGGACGAACTATGGGCGAACTTTGGGCGAATATGGGCGATACAAACGAACTTTGAGCAAATATGCCCGAATTTTGGACGAACTTTGAGCAAATCTGATCTATATAGGCGAAATTTGGGTGAATATGCTCGATACGGACCAACTTTGGGCGAATATGCCCAAATTTTGGACAAACTTTGGACGAATCTGGTCTATATGGACAACTTTGGGCGAAATTTGGACGAATATGAGCGATACAGACGAACTTTGGACGGATATGCCTAAATTTTGGGCGAACTTTGGGCGAATATAGCCTACATGGACGAATATGGTCTATATGGGCGAACTTTGGAAGAATACGAATATGGGCGAACTTTGAGCGAATTTGGGCGAACTTTGGATGAATAAGGCCGAATATATGCTGACTAGGCGGTCCACTTGCCGAATTCGCTTCGTCCGGCGTTTCCAGGGCGTATCCAGGATCCTGGGTTCGGCCTGGGTAGGCCAGACCAAAACACGCCAAAACCCGGACAAAAACAGGTCCTTGGATACGCGACTGGGCCAATTTTCGGCGTCCGGACCAAAATTCGGCGTCCAGATCGGCCTACTGGGTAGGCGAGTGGAGATGCTCTTAACTCTACCCAATTTTCCATTCCGTTTAACTTGCTGATTTATAATAAGAAAAGGATACATATCCCCGGGGGATCAACCCCGGGTCCTCGCTCGCGGCTCGCAAGGGAACAGGCCCACCACACGCTGTTTATCCTCTTCGCAGCTGCCTTTCCTTCTGCTCGCACGCACCCCCCCAGCTTGCACGACCGCACCGCCGGCAGCCGCGTGCATCCCCGATGTAGCTTGCTCCGTCGGGCAGCCGCGCGCATCCCCGCTGCAGCTTGCTCCGCCGGGCAGCCACGCGTGCTCCCGCTGCAGCTTCTCTCCGCTGTCGCGCGTCTTAGGACACGACCTCTCCAGATCTCCGACCGGCAATGACCTCGCGCCGCCCGTCCTACTTCTCCTCTGGCGGCAGCTTCTTCCTCAACCCGATAACCCTTGTTGCCTAGTCTATCCTACAGGCTGGGGTCGCCATGGGTGCTCCCCTGCGACCTCCATCACGGCCGCTATCTAGTTTCCCACGCGTCGGCTCGTCGTGGTCATGCCACCCTACCATGGACGGGATTGGGTGCGAGGAGATGGTTGTTGCTGCACTTGGCAGCAAGACCGACCTTGTCCCTGTGAGCACCGCAGTAGCGCGTGTAGCCACGGGAAGGCTCGTCAGCGTCTGATCTCATCCCCGCGCAAGGGCCAGGACACCAGCTTTATATGAATTTTGCATCAAAGGAGTTTTTGCTACAATGGTTCTACAGATTTGCGATATAGAAGAAAATGTTTTGCTACATACATTCTTTGTGTATTTGCATAATATGAACTAATTTTTGCTATAAACGAAGAAAGTTGTTGCTATACTTGTTTTTGTGTTTTGCTACAATAATATAAAGTTTTTGCTACGAGGCATCGGACGGGACTCTTCGGCAACGTTTCCGATGAAGTCGGTTTTTCGCTACAATATCACAATTTATTTTTGCTACAACCGTTTTATAATTTTGCTACAATACCGTGAAGTTTCTGCTACAATAGCATAAAATTTTTGCTACACGGTCTCCGGCGAGGTCTCAGGCGAAAGTGTCCGGTGAGATCTCCGGCGAGGCCGGGTTTGCTACATTAGCACAACTTTTTTTGCTACACGGTCGCCGACGATGTCTTCGGTGAACTCTCCGGCGAGGTCCAGTCTATTTTTCTATTTTCTGGATCAAACCGTTTTTTGCTACGATTGTAGCAAAAGCAGGACTATTTGTAGCAAAAACGAGTGTGTCTGTAGCAAAATCGGGATTTTAACCCAAAAAAGAGGACACGTGGTTGGCTGGGGACCGGGGGATAAAAACAAAAATCCTCCGGGATACGCGTAGTACTGTCCTTTATAATACGTAGTATTTTCTCCGATACTTATTACTTATTTAAATTTATCAAAATTTGGATAAACCTATATACTAAATGGGATCTAGATTCATTTAAATTTAGACAAATTTGACTCAACTAATATGGTCCGGAGAGAGTAAGTAATTTTCATCTTCGTCAAAAAGTGTCACGTGGTCCATTGGACCATCGCCTAGCCATAGCTAGAACCTGCATGATGTATGCCTGCGTACCGTGCATGTTACCGCGTGACCTGATGACGTGGCAACCGGGTGACCCGTCGATGTGGTCATGCATCCTCATTAGCTTGCTGACGATGCGTAGAATGGCAGGAGTAGCCCGTGTATACAGTTTCGTTTTCCTTTTGATTCGAAGATACCTATTTTCCTCGTATAATTTTGTAAAGTGTTTGACTTTGAACTTTCGAGTATGACCTCACAAGTTCTGACTTCCTACTAGTCAGTCCCGCAGTACGTGCTGTGCTGCTCTGCTCGTAGCTTTTTGTTTCCAGAGGTGGTTTCGTTGACTACAATTTTTTTAAGGAAAATGATCCTCCTTCCCCGGACGATTGTGCGTCCTGCGTCATCTTTCATCCGCGCGCGCCACGTGTCCTCTGTGGCAAGGAAAACTGTCTCCACAGGACAAGGGGCCCCACCATTTCCTATCCTCTACCGTCTCTCATTGTTTTCCCATCGCATCCACAAATCCAGAGCATGCTCGTCCTCTGTTCTAGCCATATTGCCATGCCTCCAGCTCCACCAAGGGGAGCACGCATGGATCCTTCCACTCCCTGCTCATTTTTCTACTCTCCTGGCCGGCCGGCACGCCACCGCCGCTCACGCTGCCATGCCTCCTATGCCCTAGAGCTCCACCCGTCGGCCTCGCTCCTTGTCTCAAACAGGCGGCCCTGCTGCTCCGCCTCCAGCCCGCAGCACCTGCCCGCCTCCGAGATGGAGGCCACCGTCATGGCCATTGTCACAGGGCGGCAGCGCTTGCTACAGGTGACGGTGGCACTTGCTACCTACGGTGGAATACTCTGCTACCGATGGTAGTAGCCGACGCGGCTCCTGATGGGCGGGATGGTCTTCTACTTATGGCCCGATGATCTGCTGCAAGGGGGTGCAGGCGCTGCTTCCGACAGCGCGCGGCGCTGCTGCTTCAAGGTGGTGCTTGATCTGCTACCGAAGGCGCGCGATGCTGCTATCGACGGCTAGCGATGTTGCTACCGACGGCGACGGATTTGGCTATCTTTGGCCGACGGATTTGCTACTTACGGCTGGCGGTTTTGCTACCGACGGCCAGCCTCGTTGCTACCTACGGCTGGCGGGTTTGCTACATGGGTATGCTGTCGCGGCTACCGACGATGATGTCGCCGGTGGTGCTCCAATGGTGCTCCGGCGGTCAACGTCGGCCTTGCTACATGAGGTGGCAGCCTTTGCTACATTAGGCGGCCAGCTTCGCTACCTTGGACGTGTTGTCGTGCTCCCGATGCTGCTGCAAGCCGGAGGTGGAGCTTCCTCGCCGGCGGCGGTCATAGCACGGCGGAGCTCCAGCGGCATCCAGCATGCATAGTCTGGTACATGCGTACAGCGAGATGAGGAGCTACGTGCGGTGTGCGAGAGAGAAGAAGAAGGCAGAGTTGGTCGATCCGAGCAAGGGCGACTTTTCCTGTGTACTTGAGCAGACCCAAGTGGACACGTGGCGGGCTCTCGACCAGGACGATGGGGACGTTTCCATCGTCCGGGGGACGCCTAGCACCCTCCTTTTTTAAAAGCTTTTGAGTAATTAGTGGAAGCTCTGCCTTTTCTAAAAGAACTAGTAGGTTTGAAAAAAATGGCCGAGACTCTAAACAGACATATATATATACATGGATCCGGTTAAAAGAGAAACCAAACCAAAAAACCAGACCCCAAACGGCATAGTTATGAGGAAAAACGGCAAAACCAAGACAAGGTCACACTACCTATCTCGACTAGGTCTGGAGCACCGCTGACAGACACTAGCACAACGACAACAGCGGGCGCTACGAAGAGCCTGGTCCATGTTTCCGGAGAGGAAGTGGGAGCCGAACTAACAACTAGGCCTCTCAGACTTCATGACGAGAGGTAGGCCGCAGCAAACTCGGTAGTGGCACTCGCACGCCGATAGGACCCGAAGACATCGCCACAGCCGATAGCACAAGAAAACCCCGAGAAAAGCTTCCTGCATTCTAAAAAATGATGCCTCTAGAGAGGTGACGACGTCCAGGAGACGGCGTCATCATCCAATCTGGCAAGATAGATTTGGATTTTCACCCCGGAGTTAGGAATGGAGGGGGGTCGGGTATCCCCGACAACACCCCCTAGAGGGAACACAGCGCCCTCGCGCACCGCGTATGTCGGCACCGACCAACTCGGGCAAGACTTTCGTCTGAAGACCTACGACCACAACCTCCAATGGGCAGTCACAAGGACAACTCATGCCGCTCGACAAGGACGACCACCGGCGAGAGACGGTGCCCATGCCAATTGTGGCCTGCCCCACCACCCACGTGGCCAGGGCAGGCAAACACACACCCTCACTCCAAAGTTGCCGCTCCGACCTCCTCTCATAGCAGGGGAGCTCCTCACGCCAACCTGCCACTGATCGCGAGACGCCGGGAAATGAGCGCCTCCCACCAAAGAGGCACCGCCACACTGCCGTCCATAAACCGTGTCACACATCCACCACGGACCTGCACAGCCGGCCAGGGCCACCGTGCCCCAACCAATCTACCACCCACGGTGACCCTCCACAGCCACCAAGACACCGACAGAGTTGGGTGCAGCCTCCACGAGACCACCGCGCTGAGGCACCACCAAACCAGTCGTCCTCCACGCCACCGACGCGTCGAGGCAAACTGGACCTCAACTAGAGTCAGATGAGGTCCAAAGTTGATATAGGTGGAGGCAGTAAAAAAGGACATGAGGGAGTGAAATGTATCGTATTTGGCTCTCGATAGGACTGCGTAGAAATACGTTATTCATGTCTTAGTTTACTCGTTTCATATTGAATTTTTATCTTTTTTTGGCTGCCTTATATTTTCGTTTAGGTTTCGCATCAAGCCTACCAAAATTTACTTGGAAAAAAAGACTATATAACATTGTTGTTGTTGTCGGAGAAAAGTACTACTGTACATATGGTGTTTGACTTTAGGACGTTGATACAGAGTGCGCGCGCACTATTTGGTTTTCCACGGTGCCCTTTCCTAAAAAGGCAAAGTACCTGTTGTCCAGTCCCGCGTTGGCCTGAAAATGGAAATTTCCTGTTCCCATGCGATTCACGCACGCTGTGCAAACAAATGACAGCCATATGACCAGGCATCCTATCTGCTCCTATGGAATACATCCCCGTCCTCCTCCCATAGCTACAAGCAGCGTATTAAAAGCTCCTTGGATGGAAAATTCATCCTTATTCGACACTTGTTACATCTAATAAATCTGCTATGGACTAGCAATGTGTATATTATGCATCCGGTTTTGTTTGTGTTTCTTTTTTGCCATCCCAAAAAGGCAACAAAATAAAGGAGCATGCTCTATCGAAATCCAACAAATTTGCTCCAGCTGTAACAATCTATCTATTCTTTTAAACGAATCTGTATCAAATATGAAATCACGTTTACCATCTATGTTCTGTAATAAAACTAACACAAAAATGCCATCAATTTATAATTGGTACATGGTAAAGTGTAACAAAGACATGTTTTGACCTTGGTGCTAAAATCCACGGGTTACCAGAGTATCAATCCATCCATATATGTATGGGGTGAGACCAAAGATTACAAAATCTAAAAGTACGTCCATTCATGACATGCCAGAACTAGTTTTAGCTGCAATCATAGCATGTCAAAAATATCCAGTCCGCCATTGTTTACCTTCGTCACAATCTCCTCTACATAAACTCTTTGTGTCATACTAACATCTCAAAAAACATGTTTGCGAACTCCACATGTCGCCTGTATCAAAAAATAAAAATTCATAAGTAAAATGTCTAAAAAATCATAGTTTAATTAACAAAGTTATGTATTGGCATGAAAGAAATCATAGTTTAAGTAAACAAAGTTACATCCTAAAATGACAGCTGAACCTCTAAATCTGTACAACAGAGTTTCTTATAGGAATAAGGGTAGATGTGGGGTTGATGCATCAGAATCACCTCCCCGCTCCCCCACCCAAACTCTCTATCATGGATGTATATATTTTTCTAGTAGTGGAAGCAACTAACAAAGGACTAACAAAAGCGCGAGACTTCATCAGATAGTTTGATAACCAGACATTATACCACACATCAAACTGCATGTAAAAAACGCAATCTGCAAGCCTGAAAAGCAAGAATAGAATGTACAAAAATATTTTTCCAGGATTGTGCAAGCTCGAATCGTCCAATTATCTTCATCTAATGAATCTCTGTTTGCATGAACTACATAAAAAGTAACCAAAACCAAGATACGCTCAATTAAGAAGCATGGTAGAAAGTATCATTTTGAGTAGTATAAACAACATTGTTCTAACACTGTTCATATGAGAATGTAACTACTACTATGTTTTGCAGGGATGGATTCATGGTTTCCCAATGCCAGTATTGACCTAAACACTCCAGCACAAGATGGTGAGGGTGATCACAACATGTTGAATAACCAGGTTGAGGATCTTACAGGCCTAGATGAACAAGTTATAGGCAATGTACCTACCTCTGGGACACATACCGGTCCATCTATAGAAACAGGGGCCAAAACAGGGCATACAATGACGATTCTGGTGGAGAAGAAGTTCAGTCAATACCCAACCTAACCCTAGTAGAGAAACCTCATCCAGCGATGATTTTTGAACAATTGGAGGATGCAAGGATGTATTATAACCTATATGCTAAGCATGCAGGTTTTCCATCAAGTCTAGCACCTCTAGGAATTCTGCCATGGATGGCAAGAAGGAGAAACAACTATTTGTATGCAAAGAGAGTGGTATAAGAGACAAAACTGTTTTAGAATTGGGCACTCCTTGTAAAAAAGAAGAAAATATAGAATTTATTCTTGCCATTGAAGAATGTGACAATAAATATACATCGTGTTATGCCTATATTAATCCAGCAACTACATCCATTAAAATGGATTAATTACATCTCACTGATTTTATACATTAAAATCTATAATAACACGAGCATATAACAGGATGTAAAAAAAGATACATTCTACATACTCTGCACAGGTAAGAAGTTTAAGTCTAGGACTACAGTATTAAATACATTCATATTGATTAAAAAAGTTACCTGCATATATATATTCAGATGACAAAAAGTTACAAGCATATGGCAGTAAAAATGACAAAAAAACAGTATATGAAGTGTAAAAACTCCTAGCACATATGCTATGGATTCAAAAAATTACAGGCTAGATTCATAAAGTTACAGGCTGGATATAGAACTTACAAGCTAGATTCAGAAAGTTAAAGGCTAGATATAACAAAGTTACAATCTATTTATAAAAAGCTACAGACCTCATGCTTAAAAGTGACCGCATATGTGTAAAAATATTACAGTCCATACACAAAAAGCTACTTGCTAGGATGAATTAGTGGCCCGTTCATCTGAAGTGCACCATAATAGTGCAAATTTGAACATGATAGTTACATCCTAATCTGAATTTGTGCTATTTTGAACATGATAATTACATTCTGTGGCACAAACACAATAGCACAAGCATCACCAAACCGCACCATCCCCCTAAGACAAAACAAAAAATAGAGAACAAAAATGGAGACAAAACTCTCATTCATGGAACAAAGTTCAATTTCAGGGGATTTACATGACTAAAAAAATCTAAAAAACTTATGTACATGTAAATAGGGCTTCAGGTGTTTCATAATTGAGCAAACTAGTACCGATAAAATTTGATTTCAGGGGATCTATACGCCCATGAGCCCACTATTGTACATGGGTATAGTCCCACCAAGTTCAATTTTAGGGGACCTACACCATAGCCTTGATGTACTAAGAAAAAACCAGTGAACAAAGAAATTTTACTTGGATTTTAGGGGATCTACATATCCATGACCCCTTCTCTACACAGGAGCAAGCCATGGGATGCATATAAACACTACAACACAACTAAATAGGGCACGGCTAGGCACCTCTGCTATGATAACCTCGGCGCAACTACGTTGACATCTAGCATATGTTACTAATTCTATGCATTAAATATCTATAAATCACATGGAGCATGGATCGGGATGTTAAAATTGGACAGTAACTACATCATGGCATACGGAAACACCATCTAATTTGGAAAGAATAACCGTAATTATACATCCTTTTTGCGCATACAAAAAAGTAGTAATACCCACTGCATAATATGATAAAAAAAATTTAGAAGTAAAAGTATGCATATATTACATACAAATATTCATGATTTTATCAGATTGTTACATCCAAGCACTAATGTATAACCTTGGGAGTATAAAAAAATACATCCTATCTATAGGAAAAAAAATACTATAACAATATGCAAAAGTGTGTACTTATTATGCAAAATTTACATCGTATGATTATACACTAATCTGCAGTATGTACAAGGATTTTTTAGATAATTTAGGGAGGGGGGGGGGGGGGGGGGGAGTAGTATGTACTAGGATCAAACATAAAAGCTTCATGCTGTGTGAGCAAAATATTGAGACAACCTCCTAACATAAAAATGTGCATAGGATTGGATGGAAGTGTGACGGCGAACTACATGGATTACAACGTGACTAATCGACCAGCACAGCCATGGCCAAATTTGGGTGAAATCAATTTCGTGTCGAGCAAAAATGCCAGGCCCGAAAGCAACAATATCAGAGAAACGATCGGATTTAAGAACTCACCAGCTGGAAAACCTACAGAAGTGCGCCGCCGTTTGGACACAGCACCACGCCGCCGAGGAGGTATCGTCTACACCTCTGAGCACGAGCGCCCGCCTCGGACGCATCGATTCGCGAGGCCGCGCCGCCGATTCACCTTCCCCGATTCCTCTCGCTGCGGCCGTTCGCCTCGGACACGTCGATTAGCGGGGCCACGCCGCCGACTATCCTTCACCACCTCGTCTGACCATGGCCGCCCGCCCCTGGGATGCGTCTATCCGGCCGTCCGCGCCGTCGACGGTGCTGCACCACTGCTCCGCAAACGAGGAGAATTCTCCTCGCGGCTTCCCTCCAGACCGCTCGCCGCCAAGGAGGTCGATTTACTAGTGGAGACCGTGAACGATGCGGAGGCGAGCGAGGAAGATAGAGGAACGGAGACGAGCTCGACTCCAGAAATTTGACCAGATGAAGAGATAGAGACGAGGAGCGGCGGAGCACTGTAGTTTTTTTTTTGGACGGTAGCGTCACTTCGTCCGCACCCTTCGATCGTGATCCAGTGCACGCGTGAGGTGAGCACCGTGTAACACAGGAGAATGCCCACGCAATAGTTAGATTATGCGTTGACTTTAACTCGTCGACAAGTACGTGCTGCTCAGCTTGTGCAATTTTTCCCGTGAGGTGTTCTGCAATTCTGCTTTTTTTTTTAGCGGATTCTGCAGTTCTGCTCTGCTTCTAAGCCGACGATGGATGGAATTCGTTAGAAAAAAGCCAAACTAGAAAGGTTCAGGTTCGACTGGGCCTGTACCTACCGCCAACCCATGCAGATGCAGTGCTTCCGGGCCAAGAGACTTATTGAGAAATACAATCGGCCTGGTTATATTAGAATGGGCCGTCAGTATATCCAAGTCTTCGCTATATGCATGAGCGGCCTCATCCCTGGTCAAAGCCTCTATGCGTGAAGAAAAACACTCAGACCTTTTTTGTAACTTTTACCTGAAAAATGACTCAAACCTTCATTCACTAAAAAAAACTAATAGCCAGCATCCTTATAAATGTCCCCAGTATCCCATCTATTTATATGGATAATAAGTACTTCTTCTATTTCATAATATAAGTCTATAAGATATTTTAATTTTTGTGAAATGAATGTATCTAGACGCTTTTTAATATATAAGTTCACCTATAACCTATCGTACTAAAAGATGTCTAGATATATTTGTTTCATAAAACCGAAAACATGTTATATTTTAAAATGGAGGGAGTAATAAGTAGTCAAGAAAATCTCATGAATCATGAATAACCAAAAATATATGTAGTTTTTCCCAAAAAAAACGCTGACCAAAAAGATACTCGTGTACTCCCTTCGTCCGAACTGAACTGGTACATGCAGGTTAAGGAGACGGGAGGTGATCTCCAAACCAATCTAGGGCTTTAGCTCCCCCCGTCGGTGCCATCGCCATTCCAAGAGAGGAGGTGCGGTAAACCACGACCCCCTTGTTGGCGGGAGGTAACCATTTCTTTCTTAAGGTAGTTTTAGTGTATTTTTCAGACCCCTTGCCAGCGACATCCTGAAATCAGAATAAGATCCTTTTCATCTTATGCCCGGCGGTGCGTCAGTTATCGATGTAGGACGTGTGGAGTTGTCTTCCCAATGGATCTTTTAGGATTCAGTCGGTGTTCGTATCGGTTTATGTAGTTTCACGTTTGACTCTTCTAATCTGTGATTTTTATAGTTGCTGTTATGGTCTTTTGGGGCCTTAGCAAGATGGATTCACATCTATCTACTATAGAAGCTTTTCTAAGACAAATTTTGCCGACACCGATGAGGGAGGGCGCGAAGACATCGATTGTACCGTGCCTTCGACTCACTCTAGTGTATGCGATAGTCGTTAGGTGGTCCATAAAACAATTGTACCTTTTATTATTTTTAGAATTTTATACTTACTCCCTCTGTCTGGGATTATAGGTCCTACGCATATACCTAGGTTGCTAACTTAATCAATAAAATAAAATTTATATAGCAGAAAAATTATACCGTTAGAAAAAATAACATCTAAAGTTTCTAATGATATAATTTTTGTGTTATTCTATCTATGTTTTATTGGTTAAATTGACAACCTAGTTATCCATGACTATAATCTCAAACGGAGGGAGTACAAAATAGATCTTGAACTTTTCAGAAAAAAAACCCGACTAAATAGAACCTCAAGCACACACAGAACCAGAACGGTGGCAGACACGTGTTCCTAAAAGGACAGCCCAAGGGCGCAGGTAGTTTGTACCATGCCATGGCTTAAACTGGCAGCACCGTTAAATTAGGCCCAAAAGGTCCTCGGTGCTACACTATCACTTCTGTCTCCGGTCCCAGCTCCATAGTACTGTCACGTAAGACAAGGACGTTTGCCGGAGAAAAGATATACTAGCTGACGCCGATAGGCCCAAAAGCTACGTGTCCGGGTGTCACCACTCGGCGAAAAGACCCACCGATCGGTGGTTCGATGGTGGTCTCGCTTTTGCTTTCTGGCGTTAATGGTGATCCTATCCCAAATGAGTCGTCAGGCGTATCATCACTGACTCACGACCTCTTTCCTTTCTCTTTCCTCTCCGATTTGCAAGGAGTACTACATGTCACGTCAGTCGATGTTTGACACGGCAGCAGGAAGGGGGGAAATTAAAGTCTGCGGATGCATATAGGTACACCAGTGTCTTGTCAAGCCGCGTGTATGTCTTCCGTGGCCAATTGTTTTTGTTTGCTTTTTTTTAAACGGGAACTGTCCCGAAGGCAGTGGCATACAAATTACAAAAAGGGACTTGAAGAGTAAGAAAAATACAAACAGATCCCTGCAATAAGCACAACAGTCCTTAGAAACACAATCGAGGACTGAAGCTCCTACTCCACCACACAAAGCGCCGTCGTTGTCATCCTCACGGCCGTCCGGGACAGAACCACTTGGGACAGAGAGAAGGGAGCCAACAACAACGACGCCATCAAGCCTCCGGAATGGCATCTTGGCCTGAAGGTTGAAGAGGATTCCTAGACATCGGCCCGAGCTGAGCATCACCGACGCCAAAGAAGGGGGTGGCTGCCCTACAGCAATGGATTCTGGCGTGAGAAAGACGATCTGCCATCCAAGGAATGTCGGAGAAGAACTCCCCAAAGTCTGGAGCATCTGCCTAACAGCTTCAGATGGCGACAGCGAAGAAGCCATCGGGAATTTGCTCCAACTGGACGCAACACCAACGTCCCCCAATCCCGGAGCTCCAGAACTACAGAAAACAATGGTGCTTGGCAACTCCAACAGTTGTCCACAAATCGGACACCAAAAATATCTGGATAGGTGTATTTGCAGGTTGGGGTGGACTTGCCGGAGATTTTTGTCCGTCCAAGAAAATATGGTGCCAGTGCACACAACAGCTTGACCGATTTGCGAGACCCGTGGTCCGCCGACGATCGAGATACCAATGACTAGCGACACAATATGGAAATTATAAAATCCCTAATATTTTGTTATGTATTAATCTGATGCTCACGGGGTATATATAGGAGTATAGGGAGGAGAGACTTGGAGTATAAAAATATGTCTAGTATCCTAGTCTATCTCTAATCATATACGCACATGTATTTTAACACACACTTCCGGTCGCCCGCGTCACCATTTTCCGTTGATTTCTCCGGTCCGCGTCCCTGTTTCAGAAAACACGCCACGTCCCGCCCAGGCGTGTGGCTTCCCGCCCCCGTTTTCTACCCAGGGGTCACCAAGCCTATAAAGATCGAGCCACCGGGAGCTAGACGACACCACAACCACAACCATGGTTCGCCATCATCCTACTACCTAGGCCTAGCTTAGCCACTCAATGGCGAGCGTAGAGGAGGACATGGAGGACTTGGATAGAAAAAGTGGAAGAGGATTCTCGGTGGGTGCCGATGATCGAGCATCACACTACCCTCTTCCAGCCCTTCTAAACCATACAGCATCAGGATCTAGAGGCCACCAACGACAGCGACCAACTTTCGTTTAGGTTTACTAGGAAACGTGCCCGTGCGTTGCAACGGGAGAGAAAAATTATGAACACAGAAAACAAAATCATCCTTTTTCAGTTTTGCTTGCTCCTTGCTTGTACCACGGCTTTGAAGCCATGCCACCACTACAATTTAGGAAAATTTCATTCATGGTTCAATCTATGATGATTATTGTAATCTTCCTTCTTACCTTAAAGTTATAAAAATTCCGATAACAGAAGCATTGCATAGAGAACAATAGATTAAAAACCGAGGCATCAAACAAACCTAAGCTAACACTAAAACTTCAAGATATTTTTCAGGCCGGGTTGAACGCCATGGAGAGTACTTGGCGACGACATGACTATGACGGGTAGCTGATGGCATCCACGACACAGGATGCACTCAAGGAGTTCATGATTTTCTTAAATGACAAACTTAACTATAAAAAATGTTTCATACGTGACTATTTACCATATTTAAGTTGTGCCACGATTTCATCTCATTTAAGAAAATCTTATCCCATTTTACCCATTTTTAGTTTTCCCTATTTCTGTGTCACATGGGACACCATCTCTGCTTCCATTTTTGAAAAGAAATTCTGAAGTAATGATTTCAGGTGATAGGTTGATTCAGTGCCTGAAGTGTTCATGCTGGTGTAAAAATGTTTCTCCCTCGTTAAAACAATTACTTCCTCTTTTAATCCATCGAAACTATACTGCATTAAAGTGTGCGAAAATAAAATGAAATACCAAGGGGAGGCAGCTCAATGTCATACAGAGGAAACTACAAAGATAATTGTAGAAATAAGGGAACAAAGAAACATGAAGCCCCAAGTTCTTAAAATAGAAATAAATACACAATAGCTTTAACCTTTTGGTAGAGTACTACATCTTCGTGACGAAAAAGGCTACACATCTTCATATGAAAAGAGAATTTCAAAACCCTATCTTCCTAAAAGTAAGGTCTGAAGCCTGATGAAAAATTTATGCAGTACCAATTAAGTAATTTATATTGTTGTAAAGATATATTAGTATCTTTTCATACGGCTGTATAAAATCAGCAGTTAGTCAATTACACATACATAACTACATATATGAAAGCGAAGCCTTACAGTGCGCTATGAGGATGTCCACATCATGCTGGTTACAGTTACTACCTATCTACAGTATCTTTCCTTTTATTTGTGGTCAATTTATCTACTGCCTAGGCCATCGGGTGGAGGCCGTGACCGACCGCCGCCACCACAGGCGCACCATGAGGTTTTCCTGCAACCCGAATTGTACGGTGGCAGCGACGTGGTGTTCCTGGACATGATGGAGCCCAAGGGGGCACCCTTGGTGGAGGTCGGCCTCGGTGCCTGCAAGGTGGAGCCCAGGCTGGCGGTGGCGTGTCCAAGTTCGGCGCCATCGGTGTCGAAGAGGAGGCGGGTGGAGGCCATGGCCGACCGCCGCCACCACAGGCGCATCAACGACCGCCGCCACCATTCTTTGTGCCCAAATTCAGAAAGGTAGCTCCGGCTTGTTTTTAGTAATGTCCAAAAAAACATAAGCTAGATATCTCAAATCATGTCGATTCTTGGTGTAAATTAATTTGGATTTTGGCTAGATGGAAAGGACGTCCATCCAGGAGGACACGGTCTGCAGGAGGAGATAGAGTAGCATAAGATGCAGACACCATGCCGCCGCTGAGTGTTTTTGAGGAGCTGAACTCAGAACGAGATGCTGGCTAGGAACCAAATTCGAGCGGGCGTTAAGGAGGGCGACACATGCGTGAAGATCGGGCAAACTGCTCTCTCCCCAGCCCGTTTCGGCAAGTGACCCGGTGAGGCATCTCTCGTGTGACATGCATATCCAACGAAAACTCTACTTTTTTTATCGATCCTAGCAATTGTTTTCCTTTTTTCTCTACCTAGGTTTTGCCGTCTGGCATGCTGCATCAATTCCCCGTGTGGTTTTGAATTATTCATCAATTCTATAAGTGGTGGCCAATTTGGAAGTGCTTTGACCAGAACATACCTAGAGCTTCTCAATTAAGCACAGGTATGCAGTCTAGCTGTTGCAGATGTTTGATGCAAGTTTGCGAACTAATTTACATCGTATTGTGATTGCTGTAGCAATTCATTCTTATCAAGTTTTCGATTTCTCGGACGAGACAAGTTAGTGCGCTATTTTAAATCATGCTGTGGTTGCTGTAGCGGTTCATTTTTCTCAGGTTTTTGATTTCTCGGAAGAGTCTGCTGATAAGTCGCTACAAATTGTATGGGAGCTTTTGAAACGTCACATCTAATGGTGGCGCTCTTGCTATCAACTTGAGCGGTCTTAGATAACTGGGGTATGTTGCTAATGTATGATCAGCGCTTTTAGTTTTAATATTTATACATTGTCTAATTTCAAATAAAGATTTGCATTTTACCGAGAAGGTTTATACGAGATATCATATTCTATAACTTCAAGCTATGGGAACCTGAACATTGACGTACTCTATACATTGAGTAAAAATGCAATAGAAGCTAATGACGGGTTTCAGTTTTAACCGAACATGACTGATACAAAATGACAACACGGCAAGGAAAAAATTCATCACTACCTTCAGTATGACACTTCTTTTCCTGTTTTTTTTATCTTGTGGAGAGTGGAACTTCTTTTCCTTGCCATTGTACATTATAATTCCTCTTTCGGTCATCTCATTTCACTAAGCTAAAGCATAGCAACAACAGACTTCATACTGGATCAGATTCCTACTCTGTTAGATCCATTTAATCATGGTCAGTCAGGTGATTAATCATGGTTAGTTTGCTTACTTAGTATGAAAATTTAGTGGAATAAAAAATATAAACCAGGCACACAGAAAATAGGTTTAGAACTTGTAACATCACAAGGTAGCTATAGAATGACAATAACAAAAAGCTAACCAAAGAAAATCGTCATGGTCAGATAGGAATTGCAAATAAAAGAAGATTGCTCACTGTAGGTCACTTGTACTGGAGTGCACAATCAAAAAATGCATTCTCCTTTCATGCCATCCATTGTGATTCTAGAACAGGCCTGCAAGTGAAATAAACCGCTAAAAGCTCCCAAGTATTGACACTATTTTAATATCTTAGACACTTGCAGGATAAACTTTTAATAATTGTCCATGCAATCTTGGCTGATCATATTTGGCAGCTCCCTCAGAAATTTGGGATTCAGCATTTGCAAGATGTGATCCCCTACTGCTGTAACTTAGGCAGCTGTATTTGACTTATTCTCAAAGAGATCAGGTATTCAGGTATACTTGCGTGCTGCTCCTACTTACTCCTTGTTTAGGTCAAACAGGAAATGAAAAATATAAATATATACACCAAACTAAAAACTGGAATATTGTATGAGCTAAAAAGCCATGCCATTCTGAACAGAACATAGGATATGCGTGTATTTTCGCGACCTACATGGGATAGCTATGTTACCGCTGGTTATGGTGGTTTTTCTATCTTCCTGAACAAATTTTATTAGACAAAATATAAAACATGTTGCTTGCTAGTAACATGTTGATATTTAGTATGATGATAAGTGGAAGTTTAACAAAGACATGTTTAAAGGACTGGACGTGGCTTTAAAAAGTTGATCAAGAGTGCACAACAGAGGACTCAAAGCAGCATCCGGATTCAACTTATATCTATCACAAATTGTCCAGCACATACCTCATGTAGCAATCTCCAGTTGAGCCGAACAATGGGGAAACCAGAACTTAGCCAGCCGCCGTCTTACACTCCTCTCCACACGGAGGGCCAAAGCCTCCAGTTCCATCATGCAGATCAGGGCGAAGTCACCCGAATGTGCGAAGAGGAAGACGTAGCCGATGCCAACAAAATCGTGGATGCAGACCAAGGCATGGCTGGAGACCAGCTCAAGGTTGGAACGACCTCACCAAACATTTATGCTGCCAGGGCCGCGGGAACACACGTGTTGGCGATTTCCGTGGAAGCCAGAGGAGACCGCGACAACGTCATTGTCACCCACCTCCCGACGGGTGCAGATCGAGGACGACCTCGACACTACTCGGAGCACACAACATGCCCGGACAAGCGCGGCGGACAATGAAGAACACCAGTAGGAAAACTCGATTCCGACCTTGAAATAGGGCCTATGTGTGGTGCCTCGACGACGGTGGTGCTGGGGAACGGGCAGAGGCTGTGGTGGTGTTGGGGATAGGGGGAGGTGGTGGAGATGGGGATCGAGGTGGGAGGTCGAGACTGGGATCGAGGAGGGCGGCGGTGGAGATGGGGATTGGGAGTGGGCGGCGGTGGTGGTGATGGGGAGGAGAGGATGCGGTCGCGCTGGGCGGGCCTCAGGCATTGAAAACGTTTCGTGAGAGTGGTCTGCGGGGTTGAAAACGCCCGATGTTGACGAAGCTAACGACGTATCGGCGACGACAGAACTCGACTTTCTTTCTAGGTAGTAGAGATAGAGATTTTCCAAGTTGTAAAAACATATGCTATCAATGAATGGAAGCCACTTCTACCACTGACTTATGGGCCATGGGAGGACACGCGACCCGTCTGCGATCTATCCGAGTTACCGCAAAGCCATCTGAAAATTGGACTTGGGAATGCTACAAAAATGACGGGTCCACGGGGTGTGGTTCATTGCAGGGAGCCATTGGGCCTTGCCCCTGTTCGGCCAGACAGAATCGTAAGAATCCGGGTCATTTACTGGGAGTGGTGTGCCGTTGCCGGCGGAATGGACAAAAATAACCCAAATTTGAAAGGATTTCACAAAATGACCCATCTGGAAAACTATTTCACTGGCACTAACCCTTTTTGTAGCGCCTAACAGCAAGGCGCTACACTCTACAGTGTAACGCCTTTCAGATAGGCGCTATGCCCCCTGCCAGCGTGGCACCGCCTGGCCCCTCCCTGGCCCCACCCCGCCGTGTGACGCACAGGCGCTATGCCTGGGGCGACTAACGCCCAGGCGCTATGCACAGGGTGTAGCGCCTATCTGATAGGCGCTATGCTTTAAAGTGTAGCGCCTAGCAGATAGGCGCTACACTTTGAGACTTAACCTGCAGCCCGCAGCCCCCCTCCCACCCCGACCCATTCACTCCCAGCTCGACCCAAGGAAGGAGAACAGCAAGGAGGCGCCCCCTTCTCCCCCCCTCAAATCTCTCACATTGGAAGCTTTATTTGGTGGATTTGTGCCTCTCCCCAGCTGCTAGAGGTACCCTCATTCCCCTTCGTTTTGACCTTTGGAAATCTTTCATTTTGGTTGGACTTGGCTTGAAACCCTAGAAATTTGATTTGGAGAGAAATGTTTGGAAATTTGTTAGATTCATTGGCCAATGTTGGTTATAAAGATGTGTATGAAGCATTTAGTTAGGTTTAGGGTTGTTGAAATGACATTGTTTGGTATATTGGAATGTTATGGCTAGGGTTAGGGTTAGGGTTTGCTTATGTAAGAGAGGGTGTTCTTGTTAGCTTTATGGTTTGGTAATGTGTCTAGTATAGTTTTGTTTATCTTGTCATGGTTAGTTAATGAACATATTCTCCTATGTGTTAGGGATGGCAAGAATTGTTCATGTTCATCATGTGGACAAGGATGCCTTTTTGAAAGGCAACATAGAGACGGACTCGGATGAGCTAGATATTGTGTTTGATCGTAGTCCCACCTATGCCGAGGTCTTGGAGCAAGTGAGGATTGAATTGAAATGGGTGGACCCATGTGATGTTGTTGAGTTGGAAGGAAGACATAATGTGGGTTTTAGAATGCATATTCGTTGGAAGACCATGCGTATCTTCTCCGAGGCTCGTTGGCTTGCATACAAGGAGGTGGTGGCCGAATCACTAGACAAGGCTCTTGAGCTATTTGCCACCAAGAAGGTTGATAGTTCATTGCCTTTGGACTTGAACCGCCGTGCTTCCCCATTGGATAGTAGGAGTCCTCCACCCGTGGAGCAAGAGCTATGGATTGAACCTCCTTTGAGCAAAACATTGAGCCCGATTTCAAGACACCAAGACGAAGTGTTGGAAGAGGACAATGATGATTGTGAGGGTGAATATTGTTGGAATTATGCCCTAGAGGCAAAAATAAAGATGTTATTATTATAATTCTTCTTCATGATAAAGTTTATATTCCATGCTAGAATTGTATTAAGCGGAAACATTAATACTTGTGTGGTTTGTGAACAACACCGTGTCCCTAGTACGCCTCTATGGACTAGCTCATTGATCAATGATGGTTAAGGTTTCCTAACCATAGACATGAGTTGTCAATTGATAATGAGATCATATCATTGGGAGAATGATATGGTGGACAGACCCAAACTAAGCGAAGCAATTAGATCGTGTCATTGTGTTCATCTTTGCGAAGCTTTTCCTATGTCAAATATTGTATTCCTTAGACCATGAGATAATACAACTCCCTGGTATCGGAAGAAAGCTTTGACATCATCAAACGTCATCCTATGAGAGGGTGATTATAAAGGTGTCTCTCAGGTGATCGGAAAGTATCTGTTGGGTTGTATGTATCGAGATGGGATTTGTCCCTCCCAAGTCGGAGAGATATACTTCGGGCCCACTCGGTAATCGATATCAACACCGCTTGCAAGCATGTGGTTAAGGAGTTAATCACAAGGTGACATCGGATTACGGAACGAGTAAAGTACTTGCTGTGAACGAGATTGAGCTAGGTATGACGGTACCGACGATCGAATCTCGGGCAAGTAAAATATCGCGAGACGAAGGGAATATATATATGGGATTGATTGAATCCTGGCATCGTGGTTCATCCGATATGATCATCGATGAATGTGTGGGAGTCAATATGGGTGCCCAGACCCCGCTGTTGATTATTGATAGAAGATCATGTCTGCATATTCTCGAACCCGCAGGGTCACACACTTAACGTGTCTCGACGCTAGGATAGATTGGATACTTGGTTTATGAATTTTGTTCGGAGTCTCGGATGGGATCTGGGACATCACGAGAGGTTCCGGAATGGTCCGGAGAATAAGATTCATATAAGGCAGTGCAGTTTTTGGAGTTCGGAATTGTTCCGGATTAATCGGTATTGTACCGGAAGCTTCTAGAACCTTCCGGAAGGGGGCCAACGTGGTCCCACCTTCCGGGAGGGGGCATGGGCCTATAAGGGAGTTCCTGGCCGCATTGGGCCAGGGGCACAAGGCCCCATAGGGCCCAGCCGATTCTAGATAGATTTAAACTCGTTTAAATCTAGGGATAGAATTTCTAGATAAGGGGAGAGTTTAAATCGTTTAAACTAGAGATAGGCTTGGAGGAGGGGCTAGGGCTGGCCGCCGCCACCCCCTCTATATATAGAGGGCTGGTGCGCCCCCTTCCCTCCACACACACCTCCCTCCAAGCCCTAGTAGCCCTGCTGCCTTCCTCTCTCCCTCCCGACTGTTTGTAGGCGAAGCCCTGCTGCAGAAATTCTCCACCATATACACCACGCCGTCGTGTTGTAGATCCAATCCATCTCTCCACCATACTTGCTGGTCCGAGGAAGGAGGAGACATCGAGGTGCTGTACGTGTGCATCTCACGGAGGCACCGCCGCTTGTGGTGCTAGATCGGATCGGATCGCGAGGAGGAGAAGCGAGTACGACTACATCACCCACGTTCCGACGAACGTTCCGCTGTGCGAATCTTCAAGGGTATGAAGATCTAATCCAATCTCTCTCATTGTTTGCATCTCCTAGATTAGATCTTGGCTTTCCCTCTGTTCGCTTCCGTAGAAAATTTTGATTTACTATGCTGCGAAACCCTTCAGTGGTATCAGAGCTAGATCTATGCGTAGATGTGATTCACGAGTAGAACGCAACATGGTTGTTGCAGGCGTTGATGTTTTCTGTTGCAAGCCTCTTGTTTGTGTTCTTCTTATGACGCGGCATAGTGAGATTGAAGCGGTCCAGGCCAACCTTACGCGACGTCGTTCGCGAGACCGGCTCCGCACTTGACGTGTGGCTTGTTCCACACATGCGGCTGGTGGATGTCAGTTTCTCTCACTATAGTGATCATGGGATTAACACCGGAGTTTGGCAACCATAATATCACCGTTGTGGCTTTCCGTAGGTAAGAATCGTTCTTAGCATCTACTCCCATAAGCCACGTAAAACATGCAACAACAAAGTAGAGGCGTCTAACTTGTTTTTGCAGGGAGTGTTTTATGTGATATGGTATGGCCCAAGATGTGATGTGTATAATGTATGCGATGATCATGTTTTGTAATGTTTCACGACTTGCATGTCGATGAGTACACAACCGGCAGGAGCCATATGGTTGTCTTTATAATTGTGTATGACCTGCGAGTCAACTTCTTATATGCCATGTAATAGCTTTACTTTATCGCTAAGTAGTTAGCAATAGTTGTAGTTGCTATTCGTGGTGGAGGCAATCATGGTGGAGTGATGGAGATCATGCCGGAACGCACAAGATGGAGATCATTGCGCGAAGATTGGCTATACCATGTCACATAAAGTTATATGCATGTGATGTTTATCCTTTTATGTATCTTATTATGCTTAGATCGCGACGGTAGCATTATAAGATGATTCCTCACTTAAAAGATCAAGATAAAAAATGTGTTCTCCCCAAGTATGCACCGTTGCGAAAGTTCGTCGTGTCCAAGCATCACGTGATGATCGGGTGCTATAGACTCTACGCTCACATACAATGGGTGCAAGCCAGTTTTGCACACGCGGAAATACTTGGGTCTAGCTTGACGAGCCTAGCATGTACAGACATGGCCTCGGAACACAAGAACCGAAAGGTTAAGCATGAGTCATATGAATGATATGATCGACACTTCGTTGTCCACCATTGAAACCACATCTCTTCTCGTGATGATCGGATTAGGTGTGGTGAATTTGGATCGTGTTCACTAAACAACTTGAGGAATGTTGAATTTAGTGGGAGTTCATCTAGTAATTTGATTAAGTTGAACTATTTATCATGAACATAGTCTAAATTGTACTTGCAAATACTGTAGATCACATGGCCAAGTCCAACTTCAACTTCAACGTTTTTGCTGAGAAAGAAAAGCTTAGAAACAATGGGTCTAACTTCACCAACTGGTTCCGCAATCTAAGAATCATTCTGTCTGGCGGACAAAAGGACTATGTCCTTGAGAAAGCGTTAGGTAACCCCCCTGCTGCAACTGCGCCGGCTGATGAGAAAGCTGTCTATCAGTCGCGCAAAGATGATTATGGTGTGATTAAGAGCACCATGTTGTTTGCTATGGAACCGAAACTTCAAAATCGTTTTGAAAACTATCCCGGGCCCTTTGAGATTTTGAGGAGCTGAAAACCATGTTTCAGACTCAGGCCCGTTCTGAGAGATATGAGATCTCCGAGAAGTTCTTTAACTGCAAGATGGAGGAAGGGAGTTCCGTTAGTGAGCACGCCATTAAGATGTCGGGCTACACTCAACGCCGTGAGCAACTGGACTGCAAGATTCCAGAGGAGCTCAAGATTGACAGGGTTCTGCAATCACTCCCTCCCAGCTACAAAAGTTTTGTAGTGACTCATAACCAGATTGGTTCCACTGATACGATCACCGAGCTCTTCGCAAAGCTGAAGGCTGCGGAGGTGGACATCAAGAAGGATAATTATGTGTTGATGGTCAACAAGCCCTCCTTTAAGAAAGGTAAAGGTGCAAAGAAGCCCTTCAAGAAGGGCGGCGGCAAGCGCAATGCCCCTGCTGAGAAGAAGCTCAGGTCTGGTCCCAAGCCGGACACTGAGTGCTTCTATTGCAAGGACAAGGGTCACTGGAAGCGCAACTGTCCGAAGTACTTAGCGGACAAGAAGGCTGGCACCATCAAAGGTATATTTGATATACATGTTATTGATGTTTTCCTTACTAGCCCTCGTTGTAGTGCCTGGGTATTTGATACTGGTTCAGTTGCTAATATTTGTAACTCGAAACAGGAGCTACGGAATAGACGGCGGCTTGCGAGGGATGAGGTGACGATGCGCGTTGGCAACGGATCAAGAGTTGATGTGATGGCCGTCGGCACGCTCTCCTTAGTTTTACCTTCGGGATTAGTTTTAAACCTTAATAAATGTTATTATGTGCCTGCGTTGAGCATGAACATTATTTCTGGATCGTGTTTATTGCAAGACGGTTATTCATTTAAATCGGAGAATAATGGTTGTTCTATTTATATGAGTAACATCTTTTATGGTCATGCACCTCTTGTGAATGGTTTATTTCTTCTAAATCTCGAAAGGGATGAAACACACATCCATAACATTGAGGCTAAGAGATGCAAAGTAGATAGTGATAATACTACTTATTTGTGGCACTGTCGTCTAGGTCATATTGGTGTAAAGCGCATGAAGAAACTCCATTCTGATGGACTTTTGGAGTCTCTTGATTTTGAATCATTTGACACATGTGAACCATGCCTCATGGGCAAGATGATCAAAACCCCGTTCTCCGGTATGATGGAGCGAGCAACGGACTTGTTGGAAATCATACATACCGATGTATGCGGACCAATGAGTGTTTCGACGCGCGGTGGATATCGCTATTTTCTCACTTTTACCGATGACTTAAGTAGATATGGGTATATCTATTTAATGAAACATAAATCTGAAACGTTTGAAAAGTTCAAAGAATTTCAGAATGAAGTGGAGAACCATCGTAACAGAAAGATTAAGTTTCTATGATCCGATCGTGGGGGCGAATATTTGAGTTATGATTTTCTCACGCATCTCAAAGCAAGTGGAATCGTTTCACAACTCACGCCACCCGGAACACCACAGCGCAATGGTGTGTCTGAACGCCGGAATCGAACCCTATTAGATATGGTCCGATCAATGATGTCTCTTACTGATTTGCCGTTATCATTTTGGAGTTATGCATTAGAAACCGCTGCATTCACTTTAAATAGGGCTCCATCTAAATCCGTTGAGACGACACCGTATGAACTGTGGTTTGGTGCTAAACCTAAGTTGTCGTTTCTTAAAGTTTGGGGATGCGAAGCTTACGTCAAGAAGTTGATACCGGACAAGCTCGAACCCAAAGCGGAGAAATGCGTCTTCATAGGATACCCTAAGGAAACTATTGGGTATACCTTCTATCACAGAACCGAAGGCAAAGTGTTTGTCGCAAAGAACGGTTCCTTTCTTGAGAAGGAGTTTCTCTCGAAAGAAGTGAGTGGGAGGAAAGTAGAGCTAGACGAGGTTATTGAACCTTCTCTTGAATTGGAGAGTAGCGCAGCACCTGAAATTGTTCTAGTGCCGCCTGCACCAATAATAGAGGAAGCTAATGATAAGGATCATGAAGCTTCGGACGATGCTGCTACTGAACGTCGCAGGTCGACAAGGTCGCGTGCCCCTCCTGAGTGGTACGGCAACCCTGTCTTGACTGTCTTGTTAGTAGAAGACAGTGAACCTACGAACTATGAGGAAGCGAAAATGAGCCCAGACTCTGAGAAATGGCTAGAAGCCATGAAATCCGAATTGGGATCCATGAGCGAAAACCAAGTATGGACTTTGGTGGACCCTCCTAGCGACCGAAAGGCCGTTGAGTGCAAATGGATCTTCAAGAAGAAAACGGACGCGGATGGTAATGTTACCGTCTATAAAGCATGGCTTGTTGCGAAAGGTTTTCGACAAGTTCAAGGTGTTGACTACGATGAGACTTTCTCTCCCGTAGCGATGTTTAAGTCCATTCGGATTTTATTAGCAATTGTTGCGTTTCATGATTATGAAATATGGCAAATGGATGTCAAGACTGCTTTCCTCAATGGCAACACTGATGAAGAGTTGTATATGATGCAACCCGAAGGTTTTGTCGATCCTAAGGATGCTGATAAAGTATGCAAACTTCAGCGTTCCATTTATGGACTGAAGCAAGCATCTCGGAGTTGGAACCTTCGTTTTGATCAAGTGATCAAGAGCTTTGGATTTGTTCCAAATTGCTATGAAGCTTGCATCTACAAGAAAGTGAGTGGGAGCTCGGTGACGTTTCTGGTACTATATGTGGATGACATATTGATTATTGGAAATGACATCAACATGCTTAACGATGTGAAGAGTTATTTGAACAAGTGTTTTTCAATGAAAGACCTAGGTGAAGCTGCTTATATATTGGGCATCAAAATCTATAGAGATAGACAAAGACGCCTGATAGCTTTAAGCCAGAGTACATACCTAGACAAAGTTCTGAAAAGGTTCAGAATGGATAAGGCATCGAAAGGTTCAGTGCCTATGTTGTCAGGTAAGATATTGAGCAAGGCTCAGTGTCCAGCTACGGTAAATGATAGGGAAGCTATGAGCAAAGTGCCTTATGCCTCGGCCATAGGTTCCATCATGTATGCCATGCTGTGTACTAGACCGGATGTGTCCAATGCTCTTAGTTTGACGAGCAGATATCAAAGTGATCCAGGAGTGGAACACTGGACAGCCGTGAAGAACATCCTAAGGTACCTAAATAGGACTAAAGAAATGTTCTTAGTCTATGGGGGTGATGAACAGCTCATCGTAAAAGGTTACATCGATGCTAGTTTCGACACCGACAAGGATGATTCTAAATCTCAGACAGGATACGTGTATATTTTGAATGGAGGAGCTGTGAGCTGGAGAAGCTGCAAGCAAAGCGTGATCGCGGGATCTACAGTATAAGCGGAATACATGGCTGCTGCAGAAGCGTCAAGTGAAGGAGTTTGGATCAGAAACTTCATCACTGAGCTTGGCGTGGTTCCAAGTGCATTGGACCCACTGGAGATATTGTGTGACAACACTGGCGCCATAGCACTCGCTAAGGAACCAAGATATCATCCAAAGACCAAGCATATCAACCGCAAGTTTCATATAATCCGAGATTATATAGCAGATGGAGATCTGAAGATCAGCAAAGTACATACAGATCTGAATGTCGCAGATCCATTGACTAAACCTCTTCCACGTGTAAAACATGATCAGCATCTCAGTGCCATGGGTGTGAGATTGTTGCCAAATGTAAACTAGATTATTGACTCTAGTGCAAGTGGGAGACTGTTGGAATTATGCCCTAGAGGCAATAATAAAGATGTTATTATTATAATTCTTCTTCATGATAAAGTTTATATTCCATGCTAGAATTGTATTAAGCGGAAACATTAATACTTGTGTGGTTTGTGAACAACACCGTGTCCCTAGTACGCCTCTATGGACTAGCTCATTGATCAATGATGGTTAAGGTTTCCTAACCATAGACATGAGTTGTCAATTGATAATGAGATCATATCATTGGGAGAATGATATGGTGGACAGACCCAAACTAAGCGAAGCAATTAGATCGTGTCATTGTGTTCATCTTTGCGAAGCTTTTCCTATGTCAAATATTGTATTCCTTAGACCATGAGATAATACAACTCCCTGGTATCGAAAGAAAGCTTTGAGGTCATCAAACGTCATCCTATGAGAGGGTGATCATAAAGGTGTCTCTCAGGTGATCGGAAAGTATCTGTTGGGTTGTATGTATCGAGATGGGATTTGTCCCTCCCAAGTCGGAGAGATATACTTCGGGCCCACTCGGTAATCGATATCAACACCGCTTGCAAGCATGTGGTTAAGGAGTTAATCACAAGGTGATATCGGATTATGGAACGAGTAAAGTACTTGCTGTGAACGAGATTGAGCTAGGTATGACGGTACCGACGATCGAATCTCGGGCAAGTAAAATATCGCGAGACGAAGGGAATATATATATGGGATTGATTGAATCCTGGCATCGTGGTTCATCCGATATGATCATCGATGAATGTGTGGGAGTCAATATGGGTGCCCAGACCCCGCTGTTGATTATTGATAGAAGATCATGTCTGCATATTCTCGAACCCGCAGGGTCACACACTTAACGTGTCTCGACGCTAGGATAGATTGGATACTTGGTTTATGAATTTTTGTTCGGAGTCTCGGATGGGATCTGGGACATCACGAGAGGTTCCGGAATGGTCCGGAGAATAAGATTCATATAAGGCAGTGCAGTTTTTGGAGTTCGGAATTGTTCCGGATTAATCGGTATTGTACCGGAAGCTTCTAGAACCTTCCGGAAGGGGCCCAACGTGGTCCCACCTTCCAGGAGGGGGCATGGGACTATGAGGGAGTGTCCTGGACGCATTGGGCCAGGGGCACAAGGCCCCATAGGGCCCAGCCGATTCTAGATAGATTTAAACTCGTTTAAATCTAGGGATAAAAATTCTAGATAAGGGGAGAGTTTAAATCGTTTAAACTAGAGATAGGCTTGGAGGAGGGGCTAGGGCTGGCCGCCACCACCCCCTCTATATATAGAGGGCTGGTGCGCCCCCTTCCCTCCACACACACCTCCCTCCAAGCCCTTGTAGCCCTGCTGCCTTCCTCTCTCCCTCCCGACTGTTTGTAGGCGAAGCCCTGCTGCAGAAATTCTCCACCATATACACCACGCCGTCGTGTTGTAGATCCAATCCATCTCTCCACCATACTTGCTGGTCCGAGGAAGGAGGAGACGTCGAGGTGCTGTACGTGTGCATCTCACGGAGGCACCGCCGCTTGTGGTGCTAGATCGGATCGGATCGCGAGGAGGAGAAGCGAGTACGACTACATCACCCACGTTTCGACGAACGTTCCGCTGTGCGAATCTTCAAGGTTATGAAGATCTAATCCAATCTCTCTCGTTGTTTGCATCTCCTAGATTAGATCTTGGCTTTCCCTCTGTTTGCTTCCGTAGAAAATTTTGATTTACTATGCTGCGAAACCCTTCAAATATGATGATGATGTTGAACTCCATGAAAACAATGTTGGTGATTTGGAGAAATATATCACTCAACATGACATGGACCGTGAACTCAACATGACATTTGGATTACAATAATCCGCTCACGGTGAGAGAGGCTGAGTTCTCCATTGAGACTACTAAGAAGACATGGGCTCCTAGATTTCATCCATATTTGGACCAATCAAAATGGCCGGAGTACCATGGGATTCAACTATGGCCCGATCCGGAATGGAAAGTGATTAAACGTGGAAGACGCAAGACAAAACGCTTTAGGAGCGACATGGATGGATGGGGCCGTGGTGGTGCTCGAGAAACGGGCAATGACCAATTCCAAGAGCCTCGTGAGAGAGCCCGGTGTGGAACATGCAATGGTGAAGGGCACAATGCAAGAAAGTGTTCTCAAAGGAAAAGAGCAAAAGGAAATGAAGCAAGCACTAGCCAACCAAGTGGTAGCCAACAAGTCCCAAGCCAACCAAGAACTAGCCAACAAGTCCCAAGCCAACCAAGAACTAGCCAACAAGCTCCAAGCCAACCAAGAACTAGCCAACAAGTCCCAAGCCAACCAAGAACTAGCCAACAAGTCCCAAGCCAACCAAAAACTAGCCAACAAGCTCCAAGCCAACCAAGAACTAGCCAACAAGCTCCTAGACAACAAAGAGGTCGATCACTTGGGCTTAGAAGAGGAAGAGGGCGTGGCGGTTTTAACCCGTCTAGTATGTTAGGTTACTTGGCAGGACCAAATCCTTATGTTAATAGGTACGGATGGAATATTCATACTTGCACCCTTATGTTACTACCTACTATGCTTATTTCATTGAATCAATTATTGTTCACATTCATTGCATCCTTTACTAACTTGTAGCTTTTGTTCTTATAATAGGTATGGCGACTCGTCCCAACAAGGGCAATGATGGGGACGGTGTGAACTACTCGGCTATCTGGGCGAATGCTATGAAGGTGGTGGAAGAGAGGAAGAGGAAGGAGAAAGAAGAGAAGAAGAGGAAGGAGGAAGAAGAAGAGAAGAAGAGGAAGGCATTTGAAGAGGTAGTTCAACTTGCTCGAGACTTGGCGAAGAAGAAGGACGAAGAGGAAGAGAGAAAGAAGAAAAAGGAAGAGGAAGAGAGGAAGAAGAAAAGGGAGAAGGAAGAGGAAGAGAGGAAGAGGCAAAAGGAGAAGGAAGAGGAAGAGGCAAAAGGATAAGGAAGAGGAAGAGAGGAAGATGAGGGCCAATGCTAGGCCACCTTGCGCCGACCAAGAGGAAAGGCCACGAAAGGCGTTTCGTACTGACGAGGCCCATGGGAAAGAGGTTCCTATTTGTTGGTGTGGAACCGATTGCACTGTTAAGGAATCCCAAGACTACTTATCCGATAGTTGGGGAAAGAAGTTCTTCATGTGTGCCAACTACAACCGCTCTCCCGAGCGTAGCCGCAACCCATACGACAAGCCACGGGTATGCTCAAAGCTTTTTAGTTCTTCATGTGTCCCAAACTATTCCATAGCATATCCTCTAACATGCACTATTTTCTTGTAGTCTCCCCCTCCGGTATGCAGGTACTACACTTGGATAGACCTTGAGCAACCTCAATCCAACAAGGCTATCCAAGAGATCTATTTTGCCATAAGAAGAAGTCGCTACGAAGAATGGCTGCGTGACGAGGACATGGCGAGGAAGCGCAAGGAACGTAATGACGAGATCCGCAGGAAAGAGGAGGAAGAGGAGCGCAAAGCTAAGGAGGCTCGTGCTGCGGAGAGGGAAAGGCTTCGTCAAGCGGCGTGGCGTTCCATGGAGGAAGAGGAAGAGAAGAAGAGGAAGGGCAAAGGACCTATGCTTTAGAACACCATGTTTGATGTTGTTTGAGATGCTTAAGGGCAAGAACTATTAGTGTGATGTCGAACTATTAGTATGTAAAGCCCCTTAAGGGCAAGAACACCATGTTTGAGATGCTTCTATTTGAGTATGTCATGAACTGCTATCCCTCGTCTTTTATTTGCCTTGTGTAATGTTTGTCATGTTAAAGTCTCAGAACAGGGAAATGTTTGGTCTGAACACAGTTTCAAGGCATAGCGCCTAGCAGAACGGCGCTACACAAGCATAGCGCCTGTCTGCTAGGCGCTATGCTAGCAGATTTCGTCTGCCCCCAAACTAACAGAGAGCAAACCGAGAGTTGGCTCTCGGGGAAAACTCTAAGTCAGAGTGTAGCGCCTGTCTGATAGGCGCTATGCTCTGAGGTGTAGCGCCTATCAGACAGGCGCTACACACTGACTTAGAGTTTTCCCCGAGAGCCAACTCTCGGTTTGCTCTCTGTATGCTCCTGCGGCGCTATGCTAGTAGATTTCGTCTGCTCCAAAATTAACAGGAGCATACAGAGAGCAAACCGAGAGTTGGCTCTCGGGGAAAACTCTAAGTCAGTGTGTAGCGCCTGTCTGATAGGCGCTACACCTCAGAGCATAGCGCCTATCAGACAGGCGCTACACTCTGAACTGCCCAGTTTCAAACAACATATACTCAAACAACACTTGTTATACTAGTTTCAAACAACATATACTCAAATAACATCAACATAATCTCAAACAACATCAACTAATTGTCATACATCAACATAGTCTCAAACAACATCAACGTAGTGCCAATACATGAACATAGTCTTAAACAACATCAACATAGTGCCATACATCAACCCATACATAGTCTCCAACCTAGTGCATCATCATCAATATCAACCCATACATGACCTACTTCCGTCCACGCGTCCTTGGGCCTCGGCCCCTCCTTGGAGGTATCTTCTTTGTCACCTTCTCTTCTTGCGACTCATCTTCATCATCATACTATAGGCCTCTCGTCCTCCTAGTCGCTCTTGACCTCCGTGGCGGCTCGTCCTCGACAACATTGGCCTTTCCCTTGTTACGGAAGTCGTTCGGCGTCCAGCGATTGAACTGTCTCCTTGGCTTCAGCTGGTATGCGGAATGAATCCGGTACTCCTCCTCAGTCTCATTCTCCATATGAGGCAGCTACATGTAAGATTGTATGGCTATGAGAAATGCATGGGAAACAGAAAGCACTAAATGCATGTAAGGTTGTCCCATACCTCATCTTCTGAACGAATCGCCGAAGTGGTGTCATCCTCAACATCATCCTGAAGATGGGCCGACGGATCAGTAGTCGACTTGGACCTAGAACCAGACGGGGTTGTGTACACGGGATCGCGGCAACCTAGCACGTTAGATAAGCGACACATCTTTTGGGCCGAACGCTGTAACAAATAACAACATAAGTCAAAACAAGAACATGCCTATCTTGAGGAAGTCTAGCATCCATACCTTAAGGAGGTTTCGTATCATGCCTTCTCCCTTTTTCCCCTTAGGGGCAGAAAAAAGAATCGCCTCGGCATCGTCGGCATATTTCTTTACCTCCATTCTCTACAGAGTCAAGAACAAGAACATGTTAGGCAAGAAAGAGATGACAGTGCAAGGAAAGTAATGCGAAGGCAACGATAACTTTACCGCAAAGTTGAGTGAGGAAGAAAGCGGGATGTCGGTCCCCCCTGACCTGCCGGTTGTACTGAGTGTAGGCAAGTTCATCGAACTGGACTGGCTCGTCCAATATTTCTTCCTCATAGGACGGCGGGCAAATGGAGACACGGGTACTACCAAGAAACCAATGGATGTAGTTGTTAAATGCAACTGGGCAATGTGCTCTTCCATTATTCCATTCCGTTCGTCGAGCATTCTCCACACAAATGAGGAACTCCATGACGTGCCTCCTATGATGGTGATCCCAATTCTTGATCTTCCTCTGCCTCTTTCTGTCCAACCTGAACAACAACAAAGAACCATGTTAGTACCATCCAAAGCAATTGAGCACAAGTTCTCATGCTAACTAACCGATGAAGCTCCTTGTCGGTGTCCTTCCACACGGGAGGGTTGCACTGAAACAACCCGAACTGCCTCATCACCCGTTGTGGCATATGAAACTCAACCGCCCAATTGCAAATCAATGGGCAGCACATGAGCCAGAGAGATTGTTCCTCCAAGCACTTCGGGTTAATATCAAACCCGGGAGCAATACCAAACTCGTCCCCACAACCATAAGGCTCCCACTCCACCTGCAACATATCACAAGAACATGTTTGGTATCGATTTTGACTCGTGAAGTAAATATTATGGATAGTGACGTATAGATAAACATCTACCTGCTCGGGCGTAATCGCATCAAACTCGTTCGTGTACTTGAGGTACATGGCATCAACATCGCTTGTCATCTCCGATACCACGTCCCACTTGTAAGCCCAAGTCGGCTGGCGTAGAGGGTTTCTATTATACGATGGCCAAGGATGGTGGCCCACCTCTTTGGGACGACCAACTGGTAAGCGTTCCCAGCTCCATATCGAGAGAAGAACCATAGCACCACCTATTCCAGCAGATTCGCCTGCCCTACGACAGGCATCGTCCAACTGCAAGTGAACAAAAACGAGGTCAGTATAGCATATGTGTGGACTCGACATATACAAATGAATGTAGAGTGCACATGTAATTACCTGCCGGTACAAGTAGGCAAGAGCCGCCGAACCCCAGCTGATATTGCTATCCCAGTTTGCTAGTGCCTTGAGCCACATCCACTGAGCGGTCCTACCTCCGCTGTCAGCAAACAGAGTCCTAGAAAGGACATACCACACGTACACACGAGCATGTGTCTCGATCACCTCAACCTCGGCGGGGTTCGGGCATTCCCTAAAGTTCTCCACGATCCACGCATATGTCGCGCCTGCTAGGACTCTATTTTTGCTCTTATCTTCAAGTTCTTCAGGAGCCATGCCAATAAGTAGCTCCATCGCATTGCGCCACCCATCAGAATCTGTGCTCATACAGAGAGGCTCCCCCGCGATAGGAAGTCCAAAGATCATGGAAACATCCTGAAGAGTAGGAGTGATCTCGTCGGTCCGGAGGTGGAAAGTGTGCGTCTCCGGCCTCCACCGGTCGACAAGTGCGGTGATAGCAGCCGCGTTGAGGTTCGGCGTCGACCGGCTCACAAGCGTGATGAAAGGGAGGAGGCCTAGCCGCTTGATGTACTCGGTGTACCGCTCGTCGTACGGCATGTCATTCGAAGACGTGCCATGAGACCGAATCTTGAGGGGACGAAGCCTCTGCATACATACAAGATCGAACATTATGCTTTTTCCAACACAATTGAATCAATAGAAAAATAAAATCAAAGAAGTTCAACCATGGTTTTATTACCATATGCTTCTCCGCCATCAAGTATGCCCGGTGTTGATGATCATAGTAATCTTCAAATAGCCATACCATCCTATATATATATTCCAAACATCAATAAAATGTGTGTGGTATGTGGCCATTGTTTGAATTTATACAATAAACTACAAAGAATATGATAGCATATTATTCAAACATCCATACAAATCCATATACAACCATCATATACAATGCAAATCAACAACACACTTTCATTCCTCATCAAATACAACTAATTTATAACTACCAAGTAACTAAAAACATGCACAAATAGTCCATATTATGAATCCAACTACATCTAGGGTTTGAGGCTAATGTGCAAGATTTATTGGATGAAAGAGAGGGGAAAGGAGGGGAATACCTTGAGGGAGGGATGGGGAAGCAAATCCACGGTGAAATCTATCAGATCTAATGGATTTGAGGAGTGGATTTGAGAGAGAGAGGAGGAGGAACCGCCGGCGCCCTGTGTCTGTTCTATCTTCTTCCTGGGACTGAATGGGGAGGGGGGCTGCGCCCGACAGGTTAAGTCCCAGGGTGTAGCGCCTATCTGCTAGGCGCTACACATTAAAGTGTAGCGCCTATTTGATAGGCGCTACACCCTGGGCATAGCGCCTGGGCGTTAGTCGCCCCAGGCATAGCGTCTGGGCGTCACACGGCGGGGTGGGGCTAGGGAGGGGCCAGCGGTGCCACGCTGGCAGGGGCCATAGCGCCTAGCTTAAAGGCGCTACACTGTAGAGTGTAGCGTCTTTCTATTAGGCGCTACAAAAAGGATTAGTCGAGTGAAATAGTTTTCCAGATGGGTCATTTTGTGAAATCTTTTCAAATTTGGGTTATTTTTGTCCATTCCACCGCCGGTGCCCTTACAGTTGGTTTACACTGTAGCGAAAATCACACATGCATATTTCCCTGCATGTCCCACGGAAAATGATCTAATTTTCTCCACACATTTGTGGGTACTTTTGTGGTCTTGCTATTCTTTGAGGGTCTCCTTGGATTATAGGGATTTCATAATACTTTTGTAATATTTTAATTCTTATTAGAATTTTTTATGGATTGATTTTGGATTAAAAGAATTATACTATCTAAATTATTATGGATTGAATTTATATGGCTCAGTTCCATTTGAATTTGAACAATTACTTCAACCTCACTTTTAGACTAAGTACGCTGGGTAGAGACACTTTTCTTATGTTTTTCGCATGTGTTATCCAAACAACCATTCATGTGGTTTCACTATCTTGTGTAGTACTCTATTTTACATAGAAAAACATTTAAAACTGCCGTGTATTTTATGTTCCTACATTTTCTATCATGTGATCCAAAGAGGCCACTACAGTTTTATCAGAAGAATTTCTTATTCGTTGAGTACCTTTGTTCGGCAAAAGAATAGTATAAAGTTTACCTAAAGTCAAATGATGTAAGGTTTGTCTAAGTTTATAGAAAAAAAATCTGTATTAGATATATCATAAAAATGCATGACACGATGAATGTAATAACATTGATTGGGTATGTTAATTCTTTTCTAAAAAATTAAAATCAAACACTACATCTTTTGCTTTTCTAAATATATGTCTTATTTTATGTAAAACGCAGGTAGTATCAACCGGTCCCAGACAATAACTATTTTACATAGAAAAACATCTTTTGCAATTTAATTTTGTCAAAAGTCAAACGGTGCAAATTTTGACCAAGTTTATAATAAAAAGTATCAATAACTATGATAATATATAGCTACAGTACAAAAATATATTTTATAATGTATCTAATAAGATTGATTTGACCCTATAGAGGTTTATAGTTTTTCTTGAAAGTTTGGTCAAACTTTGCAATGTTTGACTTTTGATTAAATTTATAGGCCTTATTCTAAGGAACAGAGGGAGTACTAAATAGTATCTAGATTTATTCAAATTTAAACAAATTTGAGTCAATTAATATGGACCGGAGGTACCAATTATAGATTGGGTTTTGCATCACCTTCGCCAACTATCAATTGCGATCTGTTCCGCCCAGGGACAGCTTCGCCGCTCCACGGGCTCGTCCGATAATCATGTCCATCACGTGGGTCTAGCTGCCCAATCCACCTCCCTGCATGGTGTCTTCAAGCACGCATCAAATGTCCACATCGAAAATCAGCACTTCCTGGCGGAGCTAATATCCCGCCCTCAGGGATGGCGGAAGGATCGTCCCGCCAGCGGCAAAGGCGGCAGGTGGTGGGGCCTGATGACAGTCTGGCGGAAGGAGCATCCGGCCCTTGGGACTGACGGTAGGATCCTAAATAGTACTGATCTGTGGGCTGGCAACTGTCATGGATCTATTATTTTCTGTTCCAACAATTTATATATTGAAAAGATGGGTCCCACGTGGAGAAAAGCTCAACCGTCATCGTCATCTCCACAAATATTCCTCTTTATCTCTCTCAAACAGATCGTAGTTGCGTGCTCTGTCTCTCCATTCTCAATCGATTCCTCTAGATCATCTTTGATCTATTCACTTAGATGAATCATCTCGTCCAGAACCAAATCCCCTCTCTTCCAAATTTCTATTCTCCTCCAATGAATCTCGATTGGCTATATTCCTTCTGCCATGACTCTTTGCCTCACAGGGAAAGGCAGGAATCAATCCTCCCGCCAAAGGGACAGGCGGGATGAAGGGGCGAGCCTTCTGCCGGCAGGAAGCCCACCTTTCGCCGGACTTCCCCATGGGCCAACAACCTTTCGCCAGCTTCAATGGAGGGAAGAACCTTCAGGTGATCCACATGGCGGGATGAACCCTCCGCCGCCCGGTCTGGCGGAATGATACACGTGTTGCAATTTCCACCTCCCGCCAGGCTATTTTTGACAATTGATTTTTGATGTGGGTATTTATGACAATACAGCTGTGCAGGGGTGTATATTTGTAAAAAAATCCATCTGCTAGGTGCATCTGCAAAGCACACGTTCTAGGTCTGGTTGGTCAAAAATGAGGGTCTAACAACTCTTAAACATAGATCTAAACGTTGCAGACTTGGTGTTTTTTTTGCTGCGCTCAGAGTCTAGTGGTGGGCACAAGGTTAAAGATAGGTTTCGACCCCTATTCCACCCCTACAAGTAGCCTACGAGCGGCCAAGCGAAACGCAGCTACATGCACTTGCCTGTTATGAAAACAGAGAAAGAACCGAGGTGGTGTTTTGTCTCCAAGGTGCAAATGAACCTATTATGGAAAATACATAAAAAGTTAATTTTAAATTGTCAAAGAAATTCAAATAAAATTTCGTATATACATTCGGATATTCTATGCCCGTACATAATTTTTCAGAAAGAATGAATATGTGGCTTGTGTAAAAAAGACAAAAAAACATGTTTGTGAATAGACACGTTGAAGTACTGAAATTTGTATTTTTACATGAGACATCTAAAGTGTTTTTTCCACCTGCAAACTTGTGTACGAACATTTAGTGTCCAAATGTGCATGCAAATATTTTTTCTAATATTTTTGACATTTTAAAATATGTTTTCCGTACAATGGATTTATTTGTACCCATGAGCCGAATTAGATTTTTAAGAAAGTACATGCAAAATTATATTATTTTTTTATCATATGGAACCCCTCGAGGGGTGCCTAAACGGTGGAGCATAGTAAGTTTTCATAGACTCGCAGTCTAGTAATTTTGCAACACACTCTTTTTTTTGGGAAATGGGTGCTTGTATTATCATAAAATGTTTAATGTTTTGCACACGCTCTTAGTCCGAACTATTTTGTTTTGTATGATTGGTGCATGCAGGTTGCACGATTTTTGCCGCTGGACTCGATTTTAGGTTCTGAGTGGCATGATTATCCATTGCTCCCCAATCGGTGGCTTATACGGCTCCAGCATAGGGCTGGCCCATAGAGTTTTTCTGGGTTAAAGGGGTCAATGGCCCCTCTATTTCAGAATTTTTTCAAAACATATTTTTAATATTTATGTTTAGATTTTAAAAGTTACTCAATGTTTAGACATGATTGGCGTTCTTGGGTCTTCCACTACGGCCAGGTTCACCAAGACTGGACTTAGAGGTTCTTGTCACTCTTCAGAAACATGTCGACCATTATGTCCTTGTCGCTATATGTTTATGTAATATAAACTCTATTAGTCTTAGCTTGTGGTGGTGGCCATAGATTTTCTACCCCTAGTGGGCACTCGATGGCGAGTGTAGCACGGTGGGTTTCCTATCAATGCCCAACCCGCTTCTCTTCTTCTATATCCTTTTATGTAGAAACACTTCTGTTTCGATTGGAAACAATTATTAACAATATAACTTGTATGGACAAATTCTAGATGCAGTATCTTGGACTAGAAGATGTTAAAATTAGGTTACCAATTAGCAAATATGTGTCACCTATTGCAGATGGAACCCTAAATTAAATGATAAGCACGAGCATTACCATTTTGCTGATATTTCCTTTGGTTGCCAAGCAAGGCACCATTGCTTCCTACTTCTACAAAATTTCTCATTAGTTTTCTTGGCTCAATGATAGCCTTCTCAAGGATAAACCCTTACCCGATTGCAAAATAAAATAAAATAAAATGACCAAGTTAAGTAATCCAAAACCAAATTTCATGTGCATGCAAATACGTCAAGGGCTCATCTTTCATTGATCAAACTTATTGCCTTGACGAAAAGTGAGGCTCCAGGATGATGAACTTTTCGTTCCTTAGCTTATTCTTGTGTCTCGTCTCTCTCTGATGGGGCATGAGTCAATTCATGTAGCTTGGGCAGCCCGCCATGTGCTAAACATAGAAAAATCGTCTAGGCTAAAAATATAGGGTTTTCGATATTCCGAGTATCATCCAACTTAGCAAATCCTCCGATCACCACATCTAAAGAAACATGCATGCAAAAAAAACAATGGCAGGCATGTACAATTCAACATCCAAAGATCAAAATTCACAAAAACATTAAGAAAATGGGACAAAGGCAGTAATTTGACCAAATATCTTCCAACATGATACAACATGGAGCATGATCAAACAAGAAGTGGTGAGAAGATGAACACACAGACAACCAACAAGTGGACCTGCCTCAATGACGAAAGCATAAAGCACAACTAATCGAAGCTAGTCATTGCGCATTCATGCCATGCCAGTTGGATAATTGTGTACATAAATATGATAACAATAAATGGAAATTGGTACTACCATACTCATCTTTAAAATAATTCTCATTATTATAATTGTACTGACTGTTGACAAAACATTGCACGCAAACATTACTGTGGAAGTTCATGCCAGAATAGTTAAAATACAGTATACATTTAAAACAGAGGAAGTACACATCACCAAGAGAAAGACAATGCCACATCATATATATTGATGTGTCCATTGATTCTAGTGTATGAGCCTTTTCTTACACTTCATAATTCCAACACCCCCTTCTCTTCGTGATTAGAAGAATTAACTTTTCAGTCCTAACTCTATCACCTTCACGTTAGCAAAAACTATATGTTTCACGACCAAGAGAGAAGGAAGAAACAAGAAATTAAAATGCCATCCTTTTTTATCCAACATACTTAAGTTCTTCACCAACAAAAAAACTAGAAAAACCCCCTGAGTTATTCTATTATGATATACCATTGTATGTGTGTCAAAAGGGGGAAATGTGTCTAGTAAATTCGGTACTACCTGTACCTTTAGTTAAGTTGAACTGAAAATATACTTACTTTAGCAACATAATGTGATTTGTACTAAACAGGAATAAATAAATCAAAGACATATGAATTGTAAAAGAAATGTCGAAGATAGGATTAGTACTTTTATTGTGAGAAGAACGTATGGTCACATAATATGGCAGACTTAAGTTCTGTCATATTTCTTTAGGATTTTATTACTCGGGTATCCCCACATGAATATATTTTATCAAAAGGACTATTTACCGGCACGCAATCTGGTTTCCGTTTGTTTGAAACGGCAGTACCAAAGTGTGAGGTCAGAGATGATATTGTTTATCGATGTTGTAGTGCTTTAATCGATTGCCCTGAATACTTTTGTGTTTCTGGCATCCCAAATTTTCAAAGAATGGTCAATGTGACTGAATTTCAAATAGATCGAGCATGTCGTTGGGTAGTACTGATGACCAAAGGTTGGTGAAGGGGTGCTGTTTGGTTGGATCTGTAGCGTGCGCTAGATCACTGAAGCCGAATGACATCAAAGAATAGGTGGTTACTATTTTCGACAATTGCAGGGCACCGAGGGCATGCTCTAGACAGAATGATGTTCTTGTGAAAAAGATTTTCCCGGGTGCTGATCCTGTCTAGGTTTACAATTTCTTGGGAACCTTTGATGACCATATGTGTGTTGCCTCTTGGTCAAGAGTTCGTTGTGCAGTAGGCTATATGCCCATTTAGTCGAGAAACACGATCCATCGATCCAACACATTCGGATGTGATGAAACGAGATTAAAGAGAAATTATCTTCACCTTAGTAATGGATGAGACAAATCTTTTATTTATGTTTCAAAAAAAAATAGAAATTTACACAGCGGGAAATGCGGTGAGGGATGAAAGAGGGAGGCCGCAGGGCGGCAGATACTCGGTGCTAGCAGGGTGATTTCCATGATTCAAAAAAAAAGCAGGGTGATTTCCAGGATATGTTGTCGTTGGAGAGCCTAAATACAATTTATGGAAGTCGCAGTTCCACCCCTGACCGGATGGGTTTGTGACTTTGTGTTATTACGTGTTTGAGAAACATTTGCCTCTCGCTGGTTGGCTGCTTTTTCTTAGAGGAATCACGTATTTTTTAATAGAAAATCAAGTTACATGAGTAAACATGGAAACTAAAAGACATACCAGAAGAATATATATATCTTGGAAACTTTGGCTACTAGGTTTTTCATCTATGGTTGGTTCACTTTTCTGTTGGAGATATGCCCTAGAGGTAATAATAAAAGTGGTTATTATTATATCTTTGTGTTTATGATAAATGTTTACATTCATGCTATAATAGTATTAACCAAAAACATTAATACTTGTGCGATTTGTAAACTAAATTAGAGTTCCTAGTAAAGCCTCTTTGTAATACTAGCTTGTTGGTTAATAGATGATCGTGGTTTTCAAATCATGAACATTGAGATGTTGTTAACAACAAGATCATATCATTAGGAGAATGGTAGCATTAAGATCAAGTCATTTTAATAGTTTATTTGCTATAAGCTTTCTGATACATAGTAACCTAATTCCTTCGATCATGAGATCATGCTAATCACCATCATCGGAAGGATGCTTTGATGACATCAAACACCACACCGTAACTGGATGGCTATAAAAGTGGCATTGAGTGTTCGGAAAGTATGTGTTGAGGCACATGGATCAAGAGTCGGATTTGTCCATCCATATGACAGATAAATATACTCTGGGCCCTCTCGGTGGAATGTCATCCAATTGGCTTGCAAGCATGTGACTGGCTCACAAGGGATCTCATATTACATGAACGAGAAAAGAGTACTTATCGGTAACAAGGTTGAACTAGGTATGCAGAGATACCGACGATCAAACCTCGGATAAGTAAACTATCACGAGACAAAGGGAAATTGATATTGTATGTAAGTGGTTCATTCGATCACAAAGTAATCGTAAAAATATATGGGAGCCATATGAATTTCCAGATTCCTCTATTGGTTATTGATCAGAGAAGTGTCTCGGTCATGTCCGCATAATTCACAAACCGTAGGGAGACACACTTAAGGATTCAATGTTGTTTAGTAGATATGGAATGAAAGCAGGGATACCGAATGTTGTTCGGAGTCTCGGATGGGATCCGGGATATCACGAGGAGATCCGGAATGGTCTGGAGAATAAGATTCATATAAGGAAAGTCCGATTCCGGAGTTCGGGAATGATTTCAATGTTTTCATCGGAAAGGTTCTAGAAGGGTCTAGAAGGTTTACCAGACCGGAAGGAGAATGGTCCATGAATGTGTCATGGGTAAGTGGAATGATTGGATCATATCCTAGGTCACTTGTTTTAGGCATTTGCGAGAGAGAATTAAAGCTCTAAATTGAAAGTCAAACGTGAGGTTTGAAAAGTCAAACTAGAACAATAGTTTCCTAGTGGAAGAAGGAAAGAGTCCTTCCTTCTATCCAACTTGGGTTTGGGTTTGGATTCAAACTCTCCCCTCCCAAGGCTGCCCCCCTCTCATAAATAGAAGGGGAGGGCTGCCCCAAACACCACAAGAGTCAGCCCTCCCCACCCCATGCGCCGCCGCCTAGCCGCCGCACGCCGCCACCGCGTTGCCGCTGCCGGCTCGTCGCCGTCGCTCTAGCCGCTGCCGACTCCTCCTCCTCTCCAGCCTTCTAAACCTAGATCACCGGAAAACCCTAGATCCACCATAACTCACACCGGCTTAGACGAAGCCCTGTGGGATCTTCCCTCTACTTCCAACACCACGCCGTCGTGCTGCCGGAATCGCGAGGGGAGAATTACAACCTGTTGGAGATATGCCCAAGAGGCAATAATAAAGTGGTTATTATCATATCTTCACACTTATGATAAATGTTTACATACCATGCTATAATTGTATTAACCGGAAACATTAATACTTGTGTGATTTGTAAACTAAAATAAGAGTCCCTAGTAAAGCCTCTTGTTAAACTAGCTTGTTGGTTAATATATGATCATGGTCTCCTGATCATGAACATAGATATGTTATTAACAACAGGATCATATCATTAGGAGAATGATGTGATGGACATACTCCTATAGATAAGCGTAGCATAAAGATCAAGTCATTTCAATAGTTCAAATTGCTATATGCTTTCTGATACATAGTAACCTAATTCCTTCGACCATGAGATCATGCATATCACCTTTACCGGATGGATGCTTTGATGACATCAAACACCACACCGTAACAGGGTGGCTATAAAAGTGGCATTGAGTGTTCGGAAAGTATTGGTTGAAACACATGGATCAAGAGTGGGATTTGTCCATCCATATGACGGATAGATATACTCTGGGCCCTCTCGGTGAAATGTCATCCAATTAGCTTGCAAGCATGTGACTGGGTCACAAGGGATCACATATCACGGGAACGAGAAAAGAGTACTTATCAGTAACGAGGTTGAACTAGGTATGCAGAGATACCGACGATCATAACCTCGGATAAGTAACATATCGTGAGACAAAGGGAAATTGGTATCGTATGTAAGTGGTTCATTCGATCGCAAAGTAATCGTAGAAATATGTGGGAGCCATATGAATTTCCAGATTCCTCTATTGGTTATTGTTCGGAGAAGTGTCTCGATCATGTCCGCATAATTCACGAACCGTAGGGAGACACACTTAAGGATTCGACGTTGTTTGAGTAGTTATGGTATTATGAGAAAGAGACCGAATGTTGTTCGGAGTCTCGGATGGGATCCGGGATATCACGAGGTGATCCGGAATGGTCCGGAGAATAAGATTCATATAAGGAAAGTCCCGTTTCGGAGTTCGGGAATGATTCCGGTGTTTTCATCGGGGATATTCTAGAAGGTTCCGGATTGTCCGGCACTCCGGGGGGGGGGGGGGAAGGGGTATATGAATGTGTCATTATATATTGGAATGATTGCATCATGTACTAAGTGTTCTTGCTGTCCCAAATAAAGGATTATATTGAATCCTAAAACAGAAAAGTCAAATGTCCAGTTTGAAAGTCAAACGGCTAAAACAAGAAACTGTGGGAAACAAGCAAGAGGAATTGGAACCAACTTGGAGGAGGAGTTGGACTCCTCCAGGCCGGCGCCCAGCCCAAGGCCGAGTTGGGGAGGGACTCCCTCCCTCCCCTGGCGCGCCAAGACCCCCTCCCATAAAAGGAGCGGCAGGGCTCCTCCTAGACACACACAAGTTCCTATCTTCTACCTCCGGTTTAGAGCCGTTTTGGTTTAGAGCTTCTAATTGCTTTAGCCTGCGGTTTAGAGCCTTCTAATTGGTTTAGAGCCTTCTAATTGGTGTGTCTAATTACTAGACCACTAATAGCCTCTCTCATAAGCTCCACCATACTCGCACCGGCTTAAGTCGAAGCCCTGCGGGATCTCCCCTCTACTTCCGGTACCACGCCGTTGTGCTGCCGGAATCTCGAGGAGAGTGCTACAACCTCCGCTGCCTGCTGGAACAAGGGAGAGGAAGGTCTTCGTCGAGTACCGAACGTGTGACCGACTGCGGGAGCGCTGCCGGAACGTGGCGCCGGAAGGATCGTCTACGCGATCTTGAGATCGGAAAGAGTACGACTACATCACCCACGAGAATCTGCTCTCGTTAAACACTTTGGAATCTTCGAGGGTGAGTTATTCCATCGACTCGTTGCTACAATCTAGTAGATAGATCTTGGCTTGTTTGTTTGTATGCGATAGAAAATTTTTGTTTTCCATGCTACGAACCCCTACAGTGGTATCAGAGCCGTGTCTATATGTAGATCTGTTGCACGAGTAGAACACAATGGTCATTGTGGGCGTTGATGCTTTTATTGTTGATTGCTTCTTGTGTACTTTGCATCTTGCGGTATGTTGGGATGAAGCGGCCCGGGCTAACCTTACATGACATCGTTCATGAGACTTGCTCCACGCTTGACATGCAACTTGTATTGCATAAGTGGCTTTGCGGGTGCCTGTTTCTCCTAGCATAGTTAAGATCCAATTTACAACGGGTGATTAACAATACTAGTATCAATGTTGTGGTTCATGTTCGTAAGTTAGAGCGACACTTATTAACAGCCCCAAACCACGTAAAACATGCAAAGAAAGTAGAGGCGTCTAACTTTGTTTTGCAGGGGTGTGCAGTGATGTGATATGGCCATGATTGTGATTATATTTGATGTATGCAATGTTCCTTATTGTAAGTTGGCAACCGGCAGGAGCCATATGGTTGTCTTTAATTTATGTTAAGACCCGCGTGTCTATTCAAAGTAGTTGTAATAGTTGAAGCCGGTGGACGACAACCATGGAGTAGCGTCATTGACCTTGATGCAATGCCGGTGATGATGGAGATCATGTTCGTGCTTGAAGATGGATATCGGAAGCACAAAGAAGAAAGGCCATATCATATCACATATTATGAATTGCATGTGATGTTAATCCTTTATGCATCTTGTATTGCTTAGTAGACGACGGTAGCATTATAAGATGATCCCTCAATCACTAAATTTCAAGTTCTAAAGTGTTCACCCTTAGTATGCACCGTTGCCAAAGCTTGCTGCTTCAAAGCACCACGTGATGATCGGGTGTCTTTGATTCCGCGGGTGAATACAACGTAAGCAAGCCAGATTTGCTTATGCGGTAGCTAAGGTTTGATCTTGACGAGCCTAGCATGTACAGACATGGCCTCAGGAACACGGATCACCGAAAGGTAAAGCATGAATCATATAATAGATATGATGAACATGTCGATTGTTCGCCATTGAAGCTATATCAACTCTCGTGATGATCGGTTTTGATGTGGTGGATCTGGTTCGTGTGATCACTAAAACAATGTGAGGGATATTGTTTTGAGTGGGAGTTCACCTAGATTAATTTAATTATTAATTAGAACTCAATTTATCATAAACTAAATCAAAGTGAATTTGCATAGTTGTTGTAGTCATTGGCATCCGTTTACCACCTTGCGCTTAGTTATAATTGAGATGATAGAACTATAGAATTCTGGTTAGTTACTTTACGAACTGGTATCGTATTGTTTTGAAGTGTTAATCTAAAGTTTAAAAGTCCTATTGCAAACTTTCAGTAAGTTCCGGTTACTCCATGAAGTTTAATAATTAGTATTAAATCAAGAGTAACAATTCCAAGTGTTAGTATATAAGTATCATGTTTGTATCCATGATTCTTGATATTCAAAGGATTGTCTTAATATCAAGGTTATCTAGGATCTGAAAGAGTTGTTTCAGAAACCATGATTGTGTGGAAGATATTGTGATATCTGAAACGAAGTTTTGGTTGCAACATGATAGAGTATAATATGTCTAAAGTCATGTTCTCATATTTGATGAGAATTTGCAAAAGGTTGAAGACACTAGTTGTCCTAATCATCCAAAAGGATTTGGAGAGCAACATTATACTCATGATTCACCGTTATAAGCTAAAAGTAGCTTGATCATGGATAAATCCATGATGAGGGTGAATATTTGATGTAGGTAAAATGTTTACTACACCAAGAGATTACTAAAGAAAGGAATTTGAAAGAACACCAAACATTTGATGATGGTGATCTACTTCAAAGTGCAAGTCCAAAGACATTGGTATTTAACTACACACGCTTTGGACTATGTGTCATATGAATGACTCCACTATTGATGATGATAGATTCTTTCAAATAGAAAAGGAAATATTGAAAGAGAATCTCATAAATATATGGCAGAAAAGAAAAGACTAGAATTGTTCAGTTTAAGTATATAGATGATATACATGTTATGGCTATATTCTTTGCTTATTAAACAATGTGGTTCTCAAGTATTTGATACTGAATTTGTTGGTGTGAATCGTCATACGAAACAACACAATTCATGAACTACAATGGCCTAAGTAGCTAGCAAAAGAATATGTGATGATGTTCATCGAGAACAAATAAAAGGTTATTGTGTTGCTCGTTAAACATCAAAGCTTGCCTTCAAAGATTTGTTTTATCAGGTATTATGAGAACAAAAGGGTTGTTCAAATAATTGCTGTAATCCATAAAAGATGGATGATTCACAAATCTCGTTGGAGAAATCACATCCATAAAACTAGTGCTAAAATGTCGAAAGACAAATTGATTGAAAGATCACTTAGGAAGTGACATCGCTGTTTGAATTATATTGGAAAGATAACATGAAGAAACTCCATGTGGATGGAATTTTGGAGTCTTCTGATTTTTGATCAAATGACGCTTGTGAAACTTTCCTAGAGATAATTAAAACTTCGTTCATAGGCCAAAAGGGAACAAATGACTAGCTTATTGGAACTTGTACATATTGTTGTACGAAGTCCGTTATGTGTAGTCAAGAGCGATGGATTTCAACTTCATATGCTTTCTCCGAAAATTTGAGTGAATATATGAATATTTACTTAATAAGGATAAAGTATGAAACACTTGAAAAGTTCAAAGACTTTCAAGATGAAGTGCAAGATCATTGTAACAAGAATATAAATAGTTTATGATAAGATCATAAAGGAAGATATTTGAGTTACAAGTTTAGCATAATACCTAAGATTTAAGGAATCGTTCCGTGGATTTGCATTTTCCCGAAACACCATAAGAGTATGGAGCGTTCGAGATATGTAATTAAACCTTGTTTGACATGGTAAGATCAAAGGTATAATTCATAAAACTGCCATTATATTTTAAAGATTAAAAGCTTTAGAGATTACCGTTTTTCCACTGAAAAGAGCTCCATCATAATCCGTTGAAATGACACCATATAAAGTTATGGTTTGGGATAAAACCCAAGTTGTCCTTTCTTAAACATTGGTATGCTATGCATAAGAAAGATGTTTGCAACCAAAGTCGGATGAACCTGTCTTTGTATGTTATTTCAAATAACTGTTAAGTACTCCTCCATAACATCGGAGACAAAAGTGTTTGTCACTTAAAACGTCAAGTTTCTTTGAGAAGGAATTTTTCGTGAAAAGTTAAGTGGGAGGACAATAGAAACTTTGATAAGGTTAAAAGAACCTTAGCTATATGTGCAGAGTTGCGCAGCACCGAAAAGTGTTCCGGAGGCAGCAACAATGCTCATGGCTCACGTGCCTCAAAGGTTGTGGTCACGGAGATCTAAGTTCCTATTGAAACAAGTAGATCGGGTAAACAATCAAATACCAAGATTTGAGGGTTGAATCATTATTTGAGAATAATGAACCGACTACATGCAAAGAAGTGATGATGGGCCCTGACTCCGTAAAATGGCTTGAAGCCATAAAATCCGTGATAGTTCCATACACGAGAAATCAAGTTTTGAACTTGAAGGACCCTCGAGAAAGGTGTAAGACCTTATAGTTGTGTCTGGATCTATAAAGAAATAGACATGGATGTTTCACATCTATGAAATAGTCGACATGTTGGGAAAGAGTTCACAACAATGTTCAAAGGTTGACTATGACAAGATTTGATCTTTCATAGTGATATTTAGTCTAGATGGATTAATGTAGCAACCACTACATATAATTTGTTATATGGTAGTTGAATAAACAAAACAAGTTCTTCTAATAGAATCGTTACCTAGGACATGTGCATAACACGGTCCATAGGGTTTTGTTAATTCAAAGGATGCTAAAAGCATATGCAAACTTCAATGGTTAGAGTGAGCATAGCGGAGTTGGAATCTTCACTATGATGAAACTTTTAAAAGGGTTTAATTTCATCAGAGACAATGAAGATGCTTGCATTTGCAAGAAATTAAGTGGGAGCGCTAAGACATGTTTCTAAAACATTATGTGGAAGACATATTGTTGATTGGAAATAATGTATCTTTTATTAACACATATTAAGAATTTCATCCCGATGAAAGACTTAGGCAAAACCCAAATATTTGGCATCAATAGACGCTAATATGGTTGTGCCAGAAGTACATAGACAAGATATTGAATGAGTTCAATATAGAAACTACAAGAGAAGGTTCTTGTCGCACAGAAAGGATTGAATGAGTTCAATGTTGATGATATATTCAAGTGTATTGACATTTGGTAGAGTGAAACAAATAATCAAGTATAGATTGATACTTGATGTTTGAAATCACAAAGAGTATTTATATCAATCATACTGTGATATGTACAAATCCAGATATGTCCTATGCTCTAAATGTTGAGAGCATATACCAGAATGATTCGTAAGATGATCATTGGACAATAGTAAGGATATTCTTATGATCTTATGAAAGAACTAAGAGTATAATATTTGTAGAAGTGACAAATAGATGGTTAGTTCATTGTAAAAGTACTACATTGATACTAGTTTTGTCACAAAGTACAAATTAAGTTTATCTCAATCTAAACTAAGGGTGGCACAATATAATGGAAAGTGAGTTCCATAATGGATTTGGATGATTTCCAAAGTTAAGACATTGTGACAGATACTACAACAAAAGGCTAAGTATATGACTGCTATTATAGCAGCAAAAGAGGGCATTTGTGTCAAGAAGTTTGTTATCAAACTAGGTGTAGTTCACAGTGGGATAATACTATGAAGATATATTGTGCGACAATATTATCAACATGTTTTAACCCCAAAGAGCTAAAGGTCACACCGAAAGACCAAATTTATACAAAGCCATCTCATTAGAGAATGAGTGATGCGTAGAGACGCAAAGACATGCAATTACACACGGACCTGGAAGTGTCAGATCCGGAGATCAGTTGACCACTAGCAATTGTGTACATACAACACTGGAAAGCCATAGGTGTTATATACACAAAGGTTCGAAACTAGATTATTGACTCTAGTGCAAGTGGGAGACTGTTGGAGATATGCCCAAGAGGCAATAATAAAGTGGTTATTATCATATCTTCACACTTATGATAAATGTTTACATACCATGCTATAATTGTATTAACCGGAAACATTAATACTTGTGTGATTTGTAAACTAAAATAAGAGTCCCTAGTAAAGCCTCTTGTTAAACTAGCTTGTTGGTTAATATATGATCATGGTCTCCTGATCATGAACATAGAGATGTTATTAACAACAGGATCATATCATTAGGAGAATGATGTGATGGACATACTCCTATAGATAAGCGTAGCATAAAGATCAAGTCATTTCAATAGTTCAAATTGCTATATGCTTTCTGATACATAGTAACCTAATTCCTTCGACCATGAGATCATGCATATCACCTTTACCGGATGGATGCTTTGATGACATCAAACACCACACCGTAACAGGGTGGCTATAAAAGTGGCATTGAGTGTTCGGAAAGTATTGGTTGAAACACATGGATCAAGAGTGGGATTTGTCCATCCATATGACGGATAGATATACTCTGGGCCCTCTCGGTGAAATGTCATCCAATTAGCTTGCAAGCATGTGACTGGGTCACAAGGGATCACATATCACGGGAACGAGAAAAGAGTACTTATCAGTAACGAGGTTGAACTAGGTATGCAGAGATACCGACGATCATAACCTCGGATAAGTAACATATCGTGAGACAAAGGGAAATTGGTATCGTATGTAAGTGGTTCATTCGATCGCAAAGTAATCGTAGAAATATGTGGGAGCCATATGAATTTCCAGATTCCTCTATTGGTTATTGTTCGGAGAAGTGTCTCGATCATGTCCGCATAATTCACGAACCGTAGGGAGACACACTTAAGGATTCGACGTTGTTTGAGTAGTTATGGTATTATGAGAAAGAGACCGAATGTTGTTCGGAGTCTCGGATGGGATCCGGGATATCACGAGGTGATCCGGAATGGTCCGGAGAATAAGATTCATATAAGGAAAGTCCCGTTTCGGAGTTCGGGAATGATTCCGGTGTTTTCATCGGGGATATTCTAGAAGGTTCCGGATTGTCCGGCACTCCGGGGGGGGGGGGGGAAGGGGTATATGAATGTGTCATTATATATTGGAATGATTGCATCATGTACTAAGTGTTCTTGCTGTCCCAAATAAAGGATTATATTGAATCCTAAAACAGAAAAGTCAAATGTCCAGTTTGAAAGTCAAACGGCTAAAACAAGAAACTGTGGGAAACAAGCAAGAGGAATTGGAACCAACTTGGAGGAGGAGTTGGACTCCTCCAGGCCGGCGCCCAGCCCAAGGCCGAGTTGGGGAGGGACTCCCTCCCTCCCCTGGCGCGCCAAGACCCCCTCCCATAAAAGGAGCGGCAGGGCTCCTCCTAGACACACACAAGTTCCTATCTTCTACCTCCGGTTTAGAGCCGTTTTGGTTTAGAGCTTCTAATTGCTTTAGCCTGCGGTTTAGAGCCTTCTAATTGGTTTAGAGCCTTCTAATTGGTGTGTCTAATTACTAGACCACTAATAGCCTCTCTCATAAGCTCCACCATACTCGCACCGGCTTAAGTCGAAGCCCTGCGGGATCTCCCCTCTACTTCCGGTACCACGCCGTTGTGCTGCCGGAATCTCGAGGAGAGTGCTACAACCTCCGCTGCCTGCTGGAACAAGGGAGAGGAAGGTCTTCGTCGAGTACCGAACGTGTGACCGACTGCGGGAGCGCTGCCGGAACGTGGCGCCGGAAGGATCGTCTACGCGATCTTGAGATCGGAAAGAGTACGACTACATCACCCACGAGAATCTGCTCTCGTTAAACACTTTGGAATCTTCGAGGGTGAGTTATTCCATCGACTCGTTGCTACAATCTAGTAGATAGATCTTGGCTTGTTTGTTTGTATGCGATAGAAAATTTTTGTTTTCCATGCTACGAACCCCTACACAACCTCCGCTGCCTGCTGGAACAAGGGAGAGGAATGTCTTCATCGAGTACCGAACGTGTGACCGACTGCGGAAGCGCTGCCAGAACACAGCGCCGGAAGGATCGTCTACATGATCTTGAGATCGGCAAGTGTACGACTACATCATCCACGAGAATCTGCTCTCGTTAACCGCTTTGGAATCTTCGAGGGTGAGTACTCTAATCGACTCGTTGTTACAATCTAGTAGATAGATATTGGCTTATTTGTCGGCATGCGGTAGAATTTTTTTTGTTTTCCATGCTACGAACCCCTACAGTGGTATCAGAGCTGTGTCTATATGTAGATCTGTTGCACGAGCAGAACACAATGGTCATTGTGGGCGTTGATGCTTTTTGTTGTCGATTGCTTCTTGTGTACTTTGCATCTTGCGGGATGGTGGGATGAAGCGGCCCGGGCTAACCTTACATGACATCGTTCATGAGACTTGCTCCACGCTTGACATGCAACTTGTATTGCATAAGTGGCTTTGCGGGTGCCTGTTTCTCCCAACATAGTTAAGATTCAATTTACAACAGGTGATTAACAATACTAGTATCAACGTTGTGGTTCTTGTTCGTAAGTTAGAACGACACTTATTGAAAGCCCCAAACCACGTAAAACATGCAAAGAAAATTAGAGGGGTCTAACTTTGTTTTGCAGGGATGTGCTGTGATGTGATATGGCCATGATTGTGATTATATATGATGTATACAATGTTCCTTATTGTAAGTTGGCAACCGGCAGGAGCCATATGGTTGTCTTTTAATTCCGTTAAGACCTGTGTGTCTATTATTCAAAGTAGTTATAATAGTTGATGCTGATGGAAGACAACCATGAAGTGGCGCCATTGACCTTGACACCATACTGGTGATGATGGAGATCATGTTCGTGCTTGAAGATGGAGATCGGAAGCACAAGAAGAAAGGCCATGTCATATCACATATTTTGAATTGCATGTCATGTTAATCCTTTTATGCATCTTGTATTGCTTAGTTTGCGACGGTAGCATTATAAGACGACCCCTCAAGCACAAAAAATTTCAAGTTATAAAGTGTTCATCCTTAGTAAGCACCGTTGCTAAAGCTCGTTGTTTCGAAGCACCACGTGATGATCGGGTGTGTTAGATTCTGCGAGTGTATACAACGTGAGCAAGCCAGATTTGCTCATGCGGAAGCTAAGGTTTGATCTTGATGAGCCTATCATGTACAGACATGCTCTCAGAACACGAATCGCCAAAAGGTAAAGCATGAGTCATATAGTAGATATGATGAACATGTTGATTGTTCGCCATTGAAGCTACATCAACTCTCGTGATGATCGGTTTTGATGTGGTGGATTTGGTTCATGTGATCACTAAAACAATGTGAGGGATATTGTTTTGAGTGGGAGTTCACCTAGATTAATTTAACTATTAATTAGAACTCAATTTGTCATAAACTTAGTCTAAACTATTGCAAATATGTTGTAGATCAATGGCGGCCCCTACCATCAATTTTAATGCGTTCCTAGAGAAAAAAAAGTTGAAAAACAATGGAAGCAACTTCGCGGATTGGTTCCACAATTTGAGGATTGTCCTCAATGCTGGTAATTTGACCTATGTGTTGGATGCACCGCTAGGTGACCCACCTGCAGCTGATGCTACCGATGAGGTAAAGAATGTTTTCCTCGCTCGGAAGAATCAGTACTCCACAGTTAAATGTGCCATCTTGTATGGTTTGGAATCAGAGCTTCAGAAAAGGTTTGAGAACCATGACCCACATGATATTGTCCGTGAACTCAAAATGATATTTGAGGCTCACGCAGCAGTTGAGAGTTATGAGGCTTCTGAAAAGTTCTTTAACTGCAAGATGGAAGAGGGTAGCTCCGTCAATGAGCGCGTGATTAAGATGTCTGGGCACGCAAGCAAGCTTCAAAGCTTGGGTATAGTGATTCCTAATGCTTTGGGGATTCACCGTGTCCTCCAATCACTACCACCAAGTTACAAGAACTTTGTGATGAACTATAATATGCAAAACATGGACAAGTCGTTGCCCGAACTCTTCTCCATCTTAAAGTCTGCAGAAGTGGATATCAAGAAAGAGCACCAAGTGTTGTTGGTCAATAAGACCACCAAATTCAAGAAGCAAGGCAAGTCTAAGAAAAAGGGTAACTTCAAGAAGGGCGGTAAGAAAGTTACCGCGCCGGCGAAGAAGACCAAGGCTGGGCCTAAGGCTGATACTGAGTGCTTTTACTGCAAGGGAGAAGGTCACTGGAAGCGGAATTTTCCTAAGTACTTGGAGGATTTGAAGAACAGCAACATCAAGAAGAAAGGTATATCCGATATACATGTTATTGATGTGTATCTCACTAGTACTCGTAGTAGTGCCTGGGTATTTGATACTGGTTCGGTTGCTCACATTTGTAACTCGAAACAGGTGCTGCAGAATAGACGGAAACTAGCGAAGAACGAGGTGACGATGCGCGTTGGAAATTGATCAAAGGTTGATGTGATCGCGGTCGGCACACGGCCTCTTCATCTACCATCGGGATTAGTTTTATAATTAAATAATTGTTATTTGGTGCCTGCGTTGAGCATGAACATTATATCCGGATCATGTTTATTGTGAGACGGTTACTTGTTTAAGTCCGAGAATAATGGTTGTTCGATTTATATGAGTAATATGTTTTATGCACATGCACCTTTGATAGATGGTCTATTCTTGTTGAATCTCGATTGTAGAAATACACACATTAATAACATTAAAGCTAAACGTTTGAAATTGATCGATAACTCGACCTATATGTGGCACTGCCATCTTGGTCACATTAGAGTGAAGCGTATGAAAGAAACTCCATTCCGATGGATCTTCTTGAATCACTTGATTTTGAATCACTTGAAATATGCGAAGCCTGTCTGATGGGTAAAATGACTAAGACTCCATTTTCTGGTACGATGGAGCGAGCTACGGACTTATTGGAAATCATACATACCGATGTGTGTGGCCCAATGAGTGTAGCATCGCGCGGTGGTTATCGTTATGTTCTTACCTTCACGGATGATTTGAGTAGATATGGGTATATCTATTTCATGAAACATAAATCTGAAACTTTCGAGAAGTTTAAGGAATTTCAAAGTGAGGTAGAGAATCAACGTAACAAGAAGATTAAATTTCTACGATCTGATCATGGAGGTGAATATCTAAGTTACGATTTTGGCGAGCATTTGAAGAAATGCGGAATAATTTCACAATTGACACCACCGGGAACACCACAACGTAATGGTGTGTCCGAACATCGTAATCGAACTCTCTTAGATATGGTTCGTTCTATGATGTCACTTACAGATTTACAGCTATCGTTTTGGGGTTATGCATTAGAAACAACCGCATTCACTTTAAATAGGGCACCATCTAAATCTGTTGAAACGACACCGTATGAATTATGGTTTGGGAACAAACCTAAATTGTCGTTCCTTAAAGTTTGGGGTTGCGAAGCTTATGTAAAGAAGTTACAGCCTGACAAGCTTGAACCCAAAGCGAAAAAATGCGTCTTCATAGGATACCCGAAGGAAACTATTGGGTATACCTTCTATCATAGATCCGAGGGCAAAATCTTCGTTGCCAAGAATGGATCCTTTCTAGAGAAGGAGTTTCTCTCGAAAGAAGTGACTAGAAGGAAAGTAGAACTCGACGAGGTTGTTGAACCTTCTCTCGAACTTGAGAGTAGCGCAGCACCAGAAGTAGTTCTTGTGGCGCCTAGACCAATAAGAGAGGAAGCTAATGATGTTGATCATGAAACTTTGGTTGAAGTTACTACGGAACCTCGCAGGTCAACAAAAACTCGTACCACTCCTGATTGGTATGATCCCGTTATGAGTGTCATGTTGGTGGACAACACCGATGACCCTATGACATATGAGGAAGCGATGATGAGCCTAGATTCCAATAAATGGCAAGAAGCCATGAAATCCGATATTGGATCCATGTACGAAAACCGAGTATGGACTTTGGTGGACTTACCGGATGGCCGGAAGGCTATCGAGAACAAATGGATTTTCAAGAAGAAAACAGATGCTGATGGTAATGTTAATGTCTATAAGGCTCGACTTATCGCAAAAGGGTTTCGACAAATTCAAGGAGTTGACTACGATGAGACTTTCTCACCGGTAGAGAAGCTAAAGTATGTGAGGATTTTGTTAGCAATCGCTGCATATTATGATTATGAGATATGGCAGATGGATGTCAAAACAGTGTTCCTCAATGGAGACATTGATGAAGAGTTGTATATGATGCAACCCAAAGGTTTTGTCGATCCTAAATATGCTAACAAGGTGTGCAAACTTCAACGGTCCATTTATGGATTGAAGCAAGCATCCCGAAGTCTGAATCAACGTTTTGATAAGGTAATAAAAAACTTTGGTTTTATACAAACTTATGGATAAGCTTGTATTTACAAGAAAGTGAGTGGGAGCTCTGTAGCATTCTTAATACTATATGTAGATGACATATTGTTGATTGGGAATGATGTAGACCTTCTTAATAGTGTCAAAGATTATTTGAATAATAGTTTTTCAATGAAAGATCTTGGCGAAGCAGCTTATATATTAGGCATAAAGATTTATAAAGATAGATCGAGACGCCTAATATCATTGTCATAGAGTACATATTTGTACAAAGTTCTAAAGAGGTTTGGAATGGAAGATAGCAAGAAAGGGTTCTTGCCCATGTTGCCTAATACGACCTTGAGCAAAACTCAAAGTCCTGCAACGGCAGAAGATAGAGAAAGGATGAGTAAGACTCCCTATGCCTCAACCATAGGATCTCTTATGTATGCCATGCTATATACTAGACCCGACATTGCATATGCTGTTAGTTTGAGTAGCAGATATCAAAGTGATCTAGGAGTGGATCATTGGACAGTGGTCAAAAACATCCTTAAGTACTTGAGAAGAACTAAGGATATGGTTCTTTCTTATGGAGGTGATGAACAACTCGTTGTTAATGGTTACACTGATGCTAGTTGGAACACCGATCCGAATGATTCTAAATCTCAATCTGGATACGTGTTTACTTTGAATGGTGCAGCAGTTAGCTGGAGGAGTACAAAGCAAAACATTGTGGCGAGATCTTCAACTGAATCGGAATACATAGCTGCTTCGAAGGCTTCACAAGAGGCGATATGGATGAAGGAGTTCATTATAGAGCTCGGTGTGGTTCCAAGTGCGCTGGACCCAATGTCTATCTATTGTGATAACATGGGCACCATAGCCAATGCGCAAGAACCAAGGTCACACAAGAAGCTGAAGCATATCAAGCTACGTTTTCACGCTATTCGTGAGCATGTCCAAGATGGTGACATAAAGATTTGCAAAGTACACACTGATTTGAATGTGGCGGATCCGTTGACTAAACCTCTCCCGAGGGCAAAACATGACCAGCACTAAACCGCCATGGGTGTACGGTATATTACCATGTAATCTAGATTAGTTGACTCTAGTGCAAGTGGGAGACTGTTGGAGATATGCCCTAGAGGCAATAATAAAAGTGGTTATTATTATATCTTTGTGTTTATGATAAATGTTTACATTCATGCTATAATAGTATTAACCAGAAACATTAATACTTGTGTGATTTGTAAACTAAATTAGAGTGCCTAGTAAAGCCTCTTTGTAATATTAGCTTGTTTTTTAATAGATGATCGTGGTTTCCAAATCATGAACATTAAAATGTTGTTAACAACAAGATCATATCATTAGGAGAATGGTATGCTGGACATACTCCTATAGATAAGCGTAGCATTAAGATCAAATCATTTCAATAGTTCATTTGCTATAAGCTTTCTAATACATAGTAACCTAATTCCTTCGACCATGAGATCATGCTAATCACCATCACCGGAAGGATGCTTTGATGACATCAAACACCACACCGTAACTGGGTGGCTATAAAGGTGGCATTGAGTGTCCGGAAAGTATGTGTTGTGGCACATGGATCAAGAGTGGGATTTGTCCATCCATATGATAGATAGATATACTCTGGGCCCTCTCGGTGGAATATCATCCAATTGGCTTGCAAGCATGTGACTGGCTCACAAGGGATCACATATCACGAGAACGAGAAATGAGTACTTATCGGTAACAAGGTTGAACTAGGTATGCAGAGATACCGACGATCAAACCTCGGATAAGTAAACTATCGCGAGACAAAGGGAAATAGGTATCGTATGTAAGTGGTTCATTCGATCACAAAGTAATCGTAGAAATATGTGGGAGCCATATGAATTTCTAGATTCCTCTATTGGTTATTTATCAGAGAAGTGTCTCGGTCATGTCCACATAATTCACGAACCGTAGGGAGACACACTTAAGGATTCGATGTTGTTTAGTAGATATGGAATGAAAGTAGGGATACCAAATATTGTTTGGAGTCTCGGATGGGATCCGGGATATCACGAGGAGATCCGAAATGGTCCGGAGAATAAGATTCATATAAGGAAAGTCCGATTCCGGAGTTCGGGAATGGTTTCGATGTTTTCATCGGAAAGGTTCTAGAAGGGTCTAGAAGGTTTACCGGACCGGAAGGGGAATGGTCCATGAATGTGTCATGGGTAAGTGGAATGATTGTATCATATCCTAGGTCACTTGGTTTGGGCATTTGCAAGAGATAATTAAAGCTCTAAATTGAAAGTCAAACGGGAGGTTTGAAAAGTCAAACTGGAACAATAGTTTCCTAGTGGAAGAAGGAAAGAGTCCTTCCTTCTATCCAACTTGGGTTTGGGTTTGGATTCAAACTCTCCCCTCCCAAGGCTGCCCCCCTCTCATAAATAGAAGGGGAGGGCTGCCCCAAACACCACAAGAGCTAGCCCTCCCCACCCTATGCGCCGCCGCCACCGCACGCCGCCACCGCGTCGCCGCCCAGCGCCACCGCGCTGCCATGCCGCCTCCTTGCGCCGCTACCGGATCGTCGCCGTCGCCCTAGCCGCTGCCGACTCCTCCTCCTCCTCCTCTCCGGCCTTCTAAACCGGCTTAGGCGAAGCCCTGCGGGATCTTCCCTCTACTTCCGACACCACGTCATCGTGCTGCCGGAATCACGAGGGGAGAACTACAACCTTCGGTGCCTGCTGTAACAAGGGAGAGGAAGGTCTTCATAGAGTACCGAATGTGTGACCGACTGCGGAAGCGCTGCCGGAACGCAGCGCCGGAAGGATCGTCTACACGATCTTGAGATTGGCAAGTGTACGACTATATCATCCACGAGAATCTGCTCTCGTTAACCGCTTTGGAATCTTCGAGGGTGAGTACTCTAATTGACTCGTTGTTACAATCTAGTAGATAGATATTGGCTTGTTTGTGTGCATGCGGTAGAAATTTTTTGTTTCCATGCTACGAACCCCTACATTTTCATCACAAGCTTTTCTCCGGGATTTTTGTTACTCCCTACTTTAGCCAACTCACAACCGTAAACCTCGTACAACTTATCAAAGTTGACCACATGATTCGTGTATAGAGGATCTTCTTCGTCATGGGACTACAAAAGTGAGAATAAAAGTGAGCCTAGATATCCATTAGAGACTAAATTTCAATGGAGTAACTATGAATCAACTCATGTTCATTTGCCTATTTAATATAGCATACTGTACCTTTTCTCAAACCATATATGTCTCTGTCTTCAACTATTATCTTCTTGTTGTCATCCCATCCAAAACCCACCACCATTCTTCATAACCAACTAAACAGGCAAGAGATGGTATGAGAATAGATCCACATATGAAGTCAAAAAGTGAAGGCTTCCATATCAAGTCATAAGTGAATATCTAAAGAAGCAACTTTGGCATGTTCTGCAAATTATGAAGAATGGCAGTAAGTTTGGATGGGGTGGTGTGAAGAACATGATAATTGAAGGTAGTAGGCCTATATCATGTTTTTTTTGAGAAAAGAGGCGTATATCATGTTTTTTTTGAACGAGGAGCATCCCGAAGGGACCGGAAGCATCACATTAATATCAAGCGGTCGATGTACAAATTGTTACAAAGGACCCCATGTGATAAGGATAACTTGAATAGATCCCTAATATAAGCATAAAAGACCTCACTAAAAGATGGAAAACAACAAGCCTATCCTTCTCTTTCTCCACCGCCGAGCCAGAAGTCAGACTCGCCGCCGTCATGCTCGAAAGCGGGGACGAAACCACTTGCTTCCGCGTAGACGAGGATTGCATCCGCAAACTTCGAAAGGGGCCTCATCAAGGAGGTTAAACAATTGCCGGGACCCTTCGTCGGCTTTTGGATAGGCCATTGATGGCGCCCGATGTTGACGTGGGAGCGCTTGATTGGAAACCTCAAGAGCAAGGTGTAAAGAGCACAGTGATACGTCGGAAACATATCTATAATTTTTGATGCTCCATGCTTGTTTAGTATCTACCTTGCTTTTCTTTGTCTACACTTTGAGGTGTTTTTATATCTTTTTACAACTAACCTATTAACAAGTTTCCACAGTGCTAGTTGTTGTTTTCTTCTGTTTTTGGTTCCAGAAAGGCAGAAAAACAATATTCTCGGAATTGGACGGGACAAAAGCCAAAGTCAATATTTTACCGTGCGGGACACGAAGCCAGAATACGAGACGGAGAGGCGAACTAGGGCGGCCGCACCCCCGAGGCGCGGGTGCGCCCACCCCGCGCCTGGGTAGGGTCTGGTCCCCCTGGCCGCCTCCCAGCCTCGCCTCTTCGCCTATAAGAAGCCCCCGATGCAAAAACCCTAGGCACCCGATCAAAACTCCACGAAACCTTTTGTAGCCGCCGCCACCGCTGTCCCTAGATCGGGAGGGATCTTAAGTTCTTCTCGGCATCCTGCCGGAGGGGAAATCATCCCGGAGGCCTTCTCTCCGGTATGAAGCGTGAGTAGTTCCACCTTGGACTATGGGTCCATGTAGTAGCTATATGGTTGTATCTCCTCCTTGTGCTTTCATGTATAGATATTGTGAGCTCCGTTCATGATCAAGGTCTAATCTATTTGTAATCATGCATGTTGTGTATGTGGGGATCCGATGGATATTGAGATTACTATTGTGAGCTCCGTTCATAGAAACTCCTACAACAATGCTAGAAGTGCCCCCTCTGAACTTGAATTCATGCTCAAAGACTTTATTAGTAAACAAACTGCTTTGAACAAGACTGTGGAGGAAAAGCTTTTAACTGTTGAGATGAATATATCCTCTTTGTCTGAAGCACAGTCCTCCTTGATAAATAAAATGGCTGCTAAACCTGAAACCATGGAAAATACCTTTGCTACTGCTCATGCCATACAAGTTACTATTGATGAAAATGTTAGGCTGTTGGCTCAATTTCATGCTAAGTGGAAAAGGGAAGCTAAAATTGATAGAAACAATAGTGTGTGCACCATCACTAGAATGGATACCACTAAACCACAAGAAGTCCCTATTACTCCTACTACTATGCCTAAGCCTATTGAGTCTACTACTATTGATGCTAAGTTTGAATTTGATATGGATGGTTGCAATATTTCTCAAGTGATTCTTTTCTTGCAAAAGCTTGCTAGAAGTCCTAATGCTAGTGATATGCATGTTGCTTTCACTAAACATATTACAGATGCTCTTGTGAAAATTAAGGAAGAGAAGCTAAAACACAAAGCTTCTATTCCTAGGAAAGTAGAAGATAGTTGGGAACCCATTATTAATATGCAAGTGAATGACTTTGATCTCAAAGCTTCATGTGATCTTGGTTCTAGTGTCTCTGTTATGCCAAGGAAGATTTATGAAATGCTTGATTTGCCACCTTTGGAAGATTGATATTTGGATGTCCCACTCAATGATAATGCTAAGAAGAAACTAATGGGGAGTATTAATGATGTTCACAGTATGGTTTACAATGCTTGTGTCCCTGTTGATTTCTATGTTTTGTATGTTGAATACAATGCTTCTTGTCCTATTACCTTGGGAAGACCTTTTCTTAGAACTATTGGTGTCATCATTGATATGAAAGAAGGCACCATTAAATATCATTTTCCATTCAAGAAAGGTATTGAACACTTCCCTATGAGGAGAGAGAAGTTGATTTTTGCTCCTCCTTTGAAAGCAAGGTTTGATGTTAATGCTTCTTCATTTAAAAATACTTGATTCTTCTTGCTTCTTGTGCCTAACTTAAAGGCATTAAAGAAAAGTACTTGTTGGGAGATAACTCAAGAGTTTCTTTGAGTCTTGGAAGTTATTACTTTAGTAATGACCTCTCCTTATCCTTTTTGTTTTCTTTTTGTGCTAAGAATGACCTCTAATGAGAGGGAAGTAAGATTTAGGGAGTTGCTGTCCCGAAACAGATTTCCGTCCTCCACCAAAAAAATTGCGAGGAGTCTCTGTAACTCGGATTGAGCTGAAAATTTACGAATAAATCCCCCAGTATGTTAGCTAACTTTAGTTAGTTCAACACTTTTTGATTTGATCAACAGAAGATGTTCGAAAAAATCGGTTTCTACCTGTTGGTCTGTTTCGATAGATTTCTGCCATTATTTGCATTTGCTTCTTATTGATTCCTTTTTGAGTTCTCTTTAGGTGAATTGAGCTTTTTTAAGGAGTTACTACATTAGGTTGTGTTTTTAGTGAACAATCTTGCTGTTCCAAAGCTTTACCTAAGGGTCTATTTTCTTTTGAATACACTAATGTTGCTAATAAAGATTGTGTGAAGTTTTGTATGAAGGAAAAAATTCAGATGTAGAGAGAGAATGATGTAATAAGATGAATAATGGACAAAAGATCAAGCTTGGGGATGCCAGCCCGGTGTCACCCCAAGAAATATCCAAAAATTACAAGCGTTAAAGCTTGTGGATGCCCAAGGCATCCTCTTCTTCATCAATAAAAAGCTCAGGTCTGTCTCGACACTTCATTTTTATTGTTTCATGCACAAGTTGTGTTGTTTTTGGAGCATCTTAGTTTCCATTTGGTTTGCTTAGTTTGATTGAATAAAGTAGTTTGGACCCCTGTTCTCGCTATGTTGTTTCAAATAAGTTGCTTGGTGTTGGAAAGGAGTAGGAAGTTCTTGCTTGATAAGTGCAAGAGGAGCTTGCATTGACTGCGACTTAGACTTTAGCATGACATGCTAGGTGTTTTTTTGACCTTATGCTTAGTGATTATTGTTGTAGCATGTATTGTTCCAAACAATTGTGATTGCTTAGTGTGCCATGAAAAAATTATGCGTTGTTTTAGCATGCAAAAGCATAGTATTGTGGTATTCTCCTTTGATGCTTTGTTTGGGTTGACTTAGCACATGCTCACACCATGTTATGACTATGAACAAGTCACCATGGCCTCTATGATCATTTAGTCCTTGACTTGTAGTACCACTCTATGCTTTGATTAGTAATGTTTTGTTGCTCTACATGATTATGGCCATTATTGCTCTCTTAGTTGGTTGCTCCCAGTCTTTTGCTAGCCTCCACTTGTATGAGTAAGATCTACTCATGCTTCCAACTCCCAAGAAACCAAGTTGTTCCAAAGTGTCCACTATAAATTCCCATGCATGGTGTGTTACACCATTCCAAGTATATTCTTGTTTTCAGCTATCTTCCATTTAAAAAGTCTCTTTGTTATGTGAAACTTAGTGATTAAAGCCCTCACAAACTTGATGGCACACTTTATATTATTTTCCCCTAATAAACTTGAACCATTGTGTCATCTATGTTGTATATGCTTGCACTTATACGCTGGAATTCGCAGAACCGTGCTGTCACGGGGAATGTTTTCAACATTGCACTTGTACTTTGTACTCAGTTGATATCATGCTCTTTTGTCTATGGATGTCACCGGTGTGAAATAAAGAGGGAAATTGTAAGTCCATGGAGTATGTATTTTGTGTTAGAGAAACGCCTGGGCCGCTAGCCAAAGCCATGCCTAATCATGGTGGAACCTTGTAGCATCACCATAGCGAGCTATCTATGAAGTATCCTCAATAAAAAGCTATGCATATAGTAAATAAAAAGATCACTGAGATGCTCATTGTCTGCTTGTCTTGTCATTTTGGTTATGGGATAGCTCTTGTACCATGTGCAAGCGGTACCCCGTTGGCGATTCTCTATGATACGCATGTACTTACAATGACAAGAACTTGCAGGTGACTGAAGTTGAGTAGCATGAGGTGTGGCCCTCGTATTCAAGGGACTTGAGATTGCCAACTTATACTTTGTCAAGCCTATACTCCATCTTTTTTCACTTTAACCTTAACCACTTAAAGATGCTTATGATAGGGGCAATGAGGGATGAAAGCTAACAAGTACCATAATTTTTGGAAGATCTTTTTGAAACTTGAAATCCCTGCTTCCTTTATGAAAGGCCTTTCTTCTACTATTATTTGAGTCTCCACCTTCCACCTTTAAGCACCATTAAGAGAGCATAGTTGTCATTCTGTGTGCAGTGTCATAAAACTTTTTGATTGATGCATGTTGTGATATTACTTGTTCTTGTGCTACTTGTTTCTAGTCACCCTTGTGAACTTTGATGGTGTCATATGCATCTATTTGCTACTCTATGAGGGACAAGCTGAATGCCACTATGCTATGTGTCAACACCCGGATTTTTAATCCCAGATGCCTGTTATGCCATACATCGCAATCCCAGGATTACCATTTTTGCGAGACATAACAAAATTGGATACCACAGTACATCATCCATTACAAACCATACATAAGGTCTTACACAAATAAGGATCTCATGATCCAGTTCTTAATACAACTCAAGCAGCGGAATTACATAATAATAAAGGTAGCATAGGCGAAGATCCATCTTCGGGGTCACAGGCAATGCTGACGATGGGAGATGATCCTAGTTGTCGTAACCTTCCTGGGGTCCATCATCCTGGTACTCCTCTTCATAGTCTGGCCACGGGAATAGCCAGGGACAAAGCCACGAGTACTCTTTAAGTACTCGCAAACTAATACTAACAAGTGAATGGGGTTTTTGTAATAGGACACTAAGCTCTAGGGTTGTTTTGCAAGAAGCCAGATTTACCTCTACTAAGTTCAGAAGCAAGAGAAAACTAGTCACAGTTTATAACACCTAAGTGGGAACTTGTATCTCATGCCACAACTCCGTTGTGGTCAAGTCAAATTCTCCGATTCATTTCACAAGTCATTTTGAAAACATCTGACGGGGGAACAGTATGGCCACTCCAACTGTCCATAACCACGGACGCGGCTATTCGAATAGTTTGACACTCTGCAGAGATTGTACACTTTCATCACAACATTGGATACATCCGTCAGGAACAAATCCTGAATTCACCATACTCAGTATGCGGATAATCAATCCTAACCTTTCAATTACACTCCCTAGTATAAGCACCTCTCCTGTGAGTTTGGCCTCCCAACCATGACCAACTGTCATCTTGAGTACTGCACAGGTGGACAATCTTCACAAGGTAGCCTCAACTCAGACCTTGGCCGTGAGGGAACCAATACTAAGGTATATAAGTTTCCAGTCAAGCCCTACCCAATCTTCGGGTATTGTGGTTGTACGGTAAAATTGGAATGGTATCGCATCCAGACAACCATCAGTTTTATAAAGGGGCTAAGGCTCCTGCCTCAACATTTTCATCACCAAAATCATCTGGTGTTCGGAAACACATGTCAAAACATCTCAGTAGAATGATCCATCATTCTAAGGTTTTCATAACCATTTTCACCAAGTATTCCCATCTAAAGTTGATCAAGTTTTATGCTTAGCACTAGCATCTACAAGGGGGTGAGCACTAATGAGGGGTGATAAACAAGTGGAGTTTCAACTAAGTACTACCTCATGCCTTAGGATGATATCAAGGTTTTCTAGCTTAGGCCAAATTTTATGCTCTTTATGCAACCTTCAAGTATCTTCCTAGAATATACAAGTTACTTCGGTAAACTCTAAGTAAAAGCTTTGATAAAGAAAAAAAGTAGAAAGCTTGCAAGTAAAACTAGGATTGGGTATCAAGTGGGTATGATCACATATGCTTAAGGCATATAGTTGGTATGCTAACAAGTAAGTATTTGTTTGCATCAACAGAGTATCTTGCAAGTGTTAGCTTGCACATTCAACTAGTAGTATTAGGCTGGCAGTATTGGTTTGCACAGTATCAATATAAGCTTGCCTTGTGCAGAGAAGTGGTTGAAGTTCTCCTAGGCTTCTTCTTCGTAGTATCCTCCTTCCTCCTCGTATCCTTGGTCGGTACTAGCGTCTATGAATAAATATGAGGTACACAATCACCAAACAATACTTAACTACTTGCAATCATCACACAAAGGGGTTCTATAGATGATCTAGCATCATCACTAACATTACAAGACTAAAGCATTTGGCTTAATGATTTTAGTTTTAGAAAAGTAATTTCTACTCATTGAAAAACTACTTAAGATTTAATATTCTCCAACCAAACATGGGATCATGTTGACACATGTCATCACCACATATTTGAGTCCATGGGAATGTGATTTAAAGTGGTGTCACAATTTAATAAGGTTTTACCCTTTTATTTTAATTAAATAAAGTGGCTAGAAATGCCTATGTGGCATTCTTTTATTACTTGAACATTATTTCTGTAAGTAAACCTATGTATTTTTATATATTCTGAAAGGTATGGTTAAATGTGATTTTTGAGAGTTGGAATGAACTCAAAAGATATCATGGTTTAAATTTGAAAAATGTTTGAATGCAGAAAAGCTTCTGCCTTGTTATTTTTAGCAAGGGTGATCTACAGATCCAAATGATTTGAATCCAACGGGCTTGGATTCAGCATTTCCAGACCTTTATAACAAAATTGGTTTCATTCAATTTGGTTCACTGAATCGAGCTGGGTTGATTTTTGAAACTAGGTACAGAACTGTGTTTGAATGAAAATGGAAAAATCCAAATTCAAACTAATGGGCTGCGCGGGAAAGGTTAACGGGCCGGCCTGCTACGCACAGCGCTTACGCGGGCTGGATAAGTCGCTGTCCCCACGCGTTAGTGAGACAGGGGGTGCGAAGCGGTACGGGGCAACGTGGTGCGTTGGATTATAAGTAAGATCGACGGCTGAGGGTCGTCGTCGACGATGAACTAGTCATCGGCGAGCTCAAACCCTAGCGGCTCAGTGGGGGTCGTGGGAGGCTCACCGGGGCTCAGGCGAGGGTCGGCTAGGCGGGCAAACGACGAATTCGACAACGGCGAACCTCCTAGTACCGGCAGCTTCTCTTGGGGCGGCTCCAATCGCTGGCCCCCTTCTTCTCCAGCAGGAGCGGGCTCCGGTGAAATTCTGGCGATGCGCTGCTCGCCTTGCTCTGGGAACGGGGTGGAACGATCAGTGAGGAGAGGGTAGTGAGATGGTGTGAAGAGTTTGAGAGGGGGAGGCCTCTATTTATAGTCTCGACGACGAGACCGAATGGGATGGGCAGGCGACGGTGGCGACATGGCTACGGGTTGCTAGAGGCATGGCCGGCGGTGGCGATCGATCGGTGATCTCCTGGCGATGCTCTATGGCTTTAATGCGCATGTAGGGGCGGTGGCAAACGGTCTGGAATGTGCGATGCTGTACGCGGCAGAGGCGGCGTCTTCGACGGCGAGCGGTGGCTGTGAGGCATGGGGCGGCGAACGGGGATGTCTGGCGGTCTCCTGGGACAGTGGTGATCGTGTATGCACGCGGCGAGGGCGGCGCGCGGTCTGTGGGCGTGTGTCGAGGGTGGCGCTCTGGCGCGCTCTCGGCATGCGCTCAAAGAATCTTGGCATGGTCTGTGTGTGTGGTCCAGTGGCTGGCAGGGTTTGAGCGCTGGACAGGGGGTGGCGGTGGACGGTGGGCTGTGTCCTAGACATGCTGTTTCGGCTTGGTGCTTGCTCTGGCTAGCTAGCCATGGTTGGCTGGCAAGGGGGTGCTCGGGTGGGCATGGCATGGGGCAAAGGGTAGGGGATAGGGTTGGTCCAAGCACTGGTTGGCACTGAGGGAGACAAGGGTGATCAATGGTGAATATTGCTTAGTCAAATTACTGCTCAAAACAGGGAAGTTTGGCCAGATTGATTTGTTGCCTCCAAGTGTTTGATGAAATGGCCGCAAGAACTTTAGTTTTGAATTTTGAAAAGATTTTTGGTGGGTGTGCTAGGCATGTGCTGGTGAGTCTGTGGATGCTTGGGTTTTGAAAGTTGAGCTTGTTTGAGTGGTTTTTGCAAAAGTGGGATCTTCCCATATGATATAGATTCAATTTTGAATTGTCATTTAAACTATGCATTCAAATGTTTTTGGATTCAATTTTGACCTTTGTTTGTATCCTTTCATGTTGCATGCATAGTTACTATGTCATATTGTTAGAACTCCATCTTTCATGCATATGTTTAGAGTTCTTTGATCCCAGTTTTCAATGCTTGCAAATGGTTTGATCTTGGTTTTGATGGTGCATGTCACCTAAAAAATTATTCTTTTATCACTTACCTACTCGAGGACGAGCAGGAGTTAAGCTTGGGGATGCTTGATACGTTGGAAACGTATCTACAATTTATGATGCTCCATGCTTGTTTAGTTTCTACTTTGATTTGCTTTGTCTACACTTTGAGGTGTTTTTATATCTTTTCTAGAACTAACCTATTAACAAGTTGCCACAGTGCCAGTTGCCTGTTTTCTTCTGTTTTTGGTTCTAGAAAAGCAGAAAATCAATATTCTTGGAATTGGACGGGACAAAAGCCAAAGTCAATGTTTTACCGTGTGGGACACGAAGCCAGAATACGAGACGGAGAGGCGAACCAGGGCGGCCGTACCCCCTAGGCGCGGGTGGGCCCACCCCGCGCCTAGGTAGGGTGTGGCCCCCCTGGCCGCCTCCCAGCCTCGCCTCTTTGCCTATAAGAAGCACCCGATGCAGAAACGCTAGGAACCTGATCAAAACTCCACGAAACCTTCTATAGCCGCCGCCACCGTCATCCCTAGATCGGGGGGTTTAAAGTTTTTCCCGACACCCTGCCGGAGGGGAAATCTTCCCGGAGGCCTTCTCTCTAGTATGAAGAGTGAGTAGTTCCACCTTGGACTATGGGTCCATGTAGTAGCTAGATGGTTGTATCTCCTCCTTATGCTTTCATGTATAGATCGTGTGAGCTCCATTCATGATCAAGTTCTAATCTATTTGTAATCATGCATGTTGTGTTTGCGGGGATCCGATGGATATTGAGATTACTATGTCAGATTGGTTAATGGTTTTGTCTTTATGATTGTATCATGTGTGTGTTGTTTGTGATCTTGCATGCTCTCCGTTGTTAGTACCTATCTTGGACAAGTAGTTGCTAGTGACTCCAAGAGGGGGTATTTATGCTCGATAGTGGGTTCATTCCTCTAGTTTCCAAGGGAAGTGACAGAAATCTCTTCAGTTGTATATGTGTTGTTGCTACTAGGGAGAAAACAACGGTCTCTTGCTCAAGGAACAAGTGGATTGTTTACCTTACACACTTTGCTTAAAGCAGTTGTCTGTTGCTTGCAACTTAATACTAGAGGGGGTTCGGATGATAACCTGAAGGTGGACTTCTAGTCATAGATGCAGTTGGATGGCGGTCTATGTATATTGTTGTATTGCCCAATTAAATCTCATAGGATCTTTTTGTCTTGTATTGTATTGTTATGCCTTGCTCAGTTCCTGTCGATTGCCCTGTTGTAATTTGTTTACCCTTCATGCCATATTGTTTATCTAAGGAGAGCACCTCTAGTGAACTATGGACCCCGGTCCAATCTTTACCATTGATAAATTTTCCACTGTTACTTGTTTACTTGCTGCAAACCATTACCTTCCACACCATACGTTTAATCCTTTGTTACAACAACCGGTGAGATTGTCAACCTCACTATTAGTTGGGGAAAAGTCTTGAGTTTGTGTTGTGCAGGTCTCCACATTGCTTGCAACACCTTTGGGAATTTCCTTCCTCCTACTGGTTCGATAACCTTGGTTTCTTACTGAGGGTAAACATCATGGCATGAAGGGTAAACAAATTATAGCGGGGCAATTGACAGGAACTGAGCAAGGCATAACAATGAAAATACTAGCCATAAAGATCCTATGAGGTTGATTGGGCAATACAACAATATACATAGACCGTCATCCAACTGCATCTATGACTAGAAGTCCACCTGCAGGTTATCATCCGAACCCCCTCCAGTATTAAGTTGCAAGCAACAGACAACTTCTTTGAGCAAAGTGTGTAAGGTAAACAATCCACTTGTTCCATGAACAAGAGACTGTTGTTTTCTCCGTAGTGGCAACCACACATCTACAACCGAAGAGATTTCTGTCACTTCCCTTGGAAACTAGAGGCCTGAACCCACTATCGAGCATAAATACCCCCTATTAGAGTCACTAGCAACTACTTGGCCAAATAGCTACTAACAAAGAGAGCATGCAAGATGACAAACAATACAGACATGATAGAATCAAATAGACAAAACCATTAATCAATCTGACATAGTAATCTCAATATCCATCAGATCCCCGCAAACACAACATGCATGATTACAAATAGATTAGATCTTGATCATGAACGCAACTCACAAGATCTAGACATGAAAGCACAAGGAGGAGATACAACCATATAGCTACTACATGGCCCCGTAGTCCAAGGTGGAACTACTCACAGCTTCATACCAGAGGCTGGCATGATGAAGAAGAAGGCATCCGGGATGATCTCCCCTCCGGCAGGGTGCCGATAAGAACTTCAGATCCCCCCTGATCTAGGGACGATGGTGGCAGTGGCTATAGACGGTTTCATGGTATTTTGATCGGGTGCCTAGGGTTTCTGCATCGGGGCTTCTTATAGGCGAAGGGGCGAGCCAGGGGGCCACCAGGGCGGCTGTACCCCCCAGGCACGGGGTGGGCCCACCCGTGCGGCTAGGTGGTGTGGCTCCCTGGTGAGCCTTCTCCGTCTCATATTCTGGTTGCCCACGGTAAAATATTTACTTTGGCTTTTGTCCCGTCTAATTCCGAGAATATTGATTTTCTGCCTTTCTAGAACCAAAAACAGAAGAAAACAGGCAACTGGCACTGTGGCAACTTGTTAATAGGTTAGTTCCAGAAAACATATAAAAACACCTCAAAGTGTAGACAAAACAAAGCAAAGTAGATACTAAACAAGCATGGAGGATCAAAAAGTATAGATACGTTTTCAACGTATCAAGCATCCCCAAGCTTAACTCCTGCTCGTCCTTGAGTAGTAAGTGATAAAAAGAATAATTTTTGAGGTGACATGCACCATCAAAACCAAGATCAAACCATTTGCAAGCATTGAAAGATGGATCAAAGAACTCTAAACATGAGCATGAAAGATGGAGTTCTAACAGTAAGACAAAGTAACTATGCATGCAACATGAAAGGCTACAAACAAAGATCATGAATAACATGCATTGAAAAACATTTGTTTGTTTCACATACAGAAAACATGGCATAGAGACATTCAGCTTGTCCCTCATGGAGTAGGAAATAGATGCATAGGACACCTTCATGGTTCATAAGAGTGACTAGATACAAATAGCACAAGAACAAATAATATCAACAATATGCATCAATCAATAAGTTTTGGGACACTGCACATAGAATGGCAACTATGCTCTCTTAATGGTGCCTAAAGGTAGAAGGTGGTGACTCAATATAATAGTGGAAGAAAGGCCCTTCATAAAGGGAAGCAGGGATTTCAAGTTTCAAAAAGAGCTTCCAAAAATTAAGGTACTTGCTAGCTTTCAGCCCTCATTGCCCCTATCATAAGCATCTTGAAGTGATTAAGGTTAAAGTGAACAAACTATGGAGTATATGCTTGACAAAGTATAAGTTGGCAATATCATGTCCCTTGAATACGAGGGCCACACCTCATGCTACTCAACTTCAGTCACCTATAAGTTCTTGTCATAGTAAGTACATGTGTATCATAGAGAACCGCCAACGAGGTACCCCTTGCACATGGTACATGAGCTATCCCATAACCAAAATGACAAGGCAAGCAGACAATGAGCATCCCAGCGATCTTTTTATTTACTATGTGCATAGCTTTTTATTGAGGATGCTTCACAGATAGCTCATTATGGTGATGCTGCAAGTTTCCACCATGATTAGGCATGGCTTAGGCTAGCGGCCCAGGCGTTTATCTAACACAAAATACATAACTCCATGGACTTACAAGCTCCCTCTTTATTTCACACCGATGACATCCATAGACAAAAGAGCATGATATCAACTGAGTACAAAGTACAAGTGCAATGTTGAAAACGTTCCCCATGACAGCATGGTTCTGCTAATTCCAACGTATAAGTGCAAGCATATACAACAGAGATGACACAATGGTTCAAGTTTATTAGGGGCAAAGAATATAAAGTGTGCCATCAAGTTCGTGAGGGCTTTAATCACTAAGTTTTCATATTAAAAAATACTTTTTAATTGGAAGATAGCTGAAAACAAGAATATACTTGGAATGGTGTAACACACCATGCATAGGAATTTATAGTGGACACTTTGGAATAACTGGGTTTCTTGGGAGTTGGAAGCATGAGTAGAACTTACTCATACAAGTGGAGGCTAGCAAAAGACTGGGAGCAACCAACTAAGAGAGCAATAATGGCCATAATCATGTAGAGCGACAAAACATTACTAATCAAAGCATAGAGTGGTACTACAAGTCAAGGACTAAATGATCATAGATGCTATGGTGACTTGTTCATAGTCATAAAATGGTGTGATCATGTGCCAAGTCAACCCAAACAAAACATCAAAGGAGAATACCACAATACTATGCTTTTGTATGCTAAAACAACACATGATTCTTTCAAGGCACACTAAGCAATCCCAATTGTTTGGAACAAGACATGCTACAACAATAATCACTAAGCATAAGATCAAAACAACACATAACATGTCATGCTAAAGTCTAAGTCACAGTCAATGCAAGCTCCTCTTGCATTTCCTAGCAAGAACTTTCTACTCCTTTCCAACACCAAGCAACTTATTTGAAACAACACAGCGAGAACAGGGGTCCAAACTACTTTATTCAAGCAAACTAAACAAACTAAGCAAAGAAAACGAAAACTAAGACGCTCCAAGAACAACACAACAGTGCATGAAACAATAAAAACGAAGTGTCTAGATAGACTTGAGCTTTTTATTGATGAAGAAGGGGATGCCTTGGGCATTCCCAAGCTTTGACGCTTGTACCTCTTGGATATTTCTTGGGGTGACACCGGGGTGGCATCCCCAAGCTTGAGCTTTTGTCCATTCTTCATCTCATTACATCATTCTCCCTCTACACCTGAAAATTTTCCTTCATACATAACTTCACACAATCTTCATTAGCAACGTTAGTGTATTCAAAAGATAATAGACCTTTGGTTTTAGCTTTGGGACAACAAAAAATTTCACTAAAAACACAAGCTACTGTAGCAACTCCTTCAAAAATCTCAATTCCCCAAAAGAGAACTCAAAAAGGAATCAATAAGAAGAAAATGCAAATAATGGCAGAAATCTGTCAAAACAGACCAGCAGGTAGAAACCGATTTTTTCGAAAATCTTCTGTTTGATCAAATCAAAAAGTGTTGAACTAACGAAAGTTAGCTAGCATACTGGGGGATTTATTCGTAAATTTTTAGCTCAATCCGACTTACAAAGACTCCTCACGATTTTTTATGGTGGAGGACAGAAATCTGTTTCGGGACAACAACTCCCCAAATCTTACTTCCCTCTCATTAGAGGTCATTCTTGGCACAAAAAGCAAACAAAAAGGATAAGGAGACGTCATTACTAAAGTAATAAATTCTAAGACTCAAGGAAACTCTTGGGTTATCTCCCAACAAGTACTTTTCTTTAACACCTTTAAGTTAGGCACAAGAAGCAACAAATCAAGTATTTTAAAATGAGGAAGCATTAACATCAAACCTTGAGGAGGAGCAAAAAGCAACTTCTCTATCCTCATAGGGAAGTGTTCAATAAGTTTCTTGAATGGAAATTGATATTTAATGGTGCCTTCTTTCATATTAATAATGGCACCAACAGTTCTAAGAAAAGGTCTTCCCAAAGTAATAGGACAAGAAACATTGTATTCAACATCCAAAACATAGAAATCAACAGGGACATAAGCATTGTTAACCATAATGAGAACATCATTAATACTCCCCATGAGTTTCTTCTTAGCATTATCATTAAGTGGGACATCCAAATAACGATCTTCCAAAGGTGGCAAATCAAGCATTTCATAAATCTTCCTAGGCATAATAGAGACACTAGAACCAAGATCACATGAAGCTTTGAGATCAAAGTCATTCACTTGCATATTAATAATGGGTTCCCAACTATCTTCTACTTTCCTAGGAATAGAATCTTTGTGTTTTAACTTCTCTTCCTTAATCTTAACAAGAGAATATGTAATGTTATTGGTGAAAGAAACATGCATATCACTAGCATCAGGACTTCTAGCAAGCTTTTGCAGGAACAGAATCACTTGAGAAATATTGCAACCATCTATATCAAAATCAAACTTAGCATCATTAGTAGTAGACTCATTAGGCTTAGGCATTGTACGAGGAGGAATATGGACTTCTTGTGGTTTAGTGGTATCCATTCTAGTGATGGTGCACACACTATTGTTTCTATCAATTTCAGCTTCCCTTTCCTACTTAGCATGAAGTTGATCTAACAGTCTAACATTTTCATCAATAGTAACTTGTATGGCATGAGTAGGAGCAAAGGTACTTTCCATGGTTTCAGGTTTAGCAGCCATTTTATTAATCAAGGAGGACTGTGCTTCAGACAAAGAGGAAATATTATTCTCAGCACTCAAAATTTTTGAATGTAAACTAGGAATTTCTCTATTCAGATTCTCAAGCCGATGACTATTGTTTTTCAAGATAACAGATTGTTCTTCCATAGTTTTAGTGAATATCTTGTTTTTCTCAAATTGCATCTGCATAAAGTTTTTAGTGGATCTTTCAACTTCTAGAATCCTATCTTCACTAGGCATTCCAGATCTACCATGGTAAGCATTTCCATTATTAGGTGGATAAGGCCTATAGTTATTACCATAAGTATTGTTGCCAAAATTGTTGTTTCTAATGATGTTCACATAAACTTGATTTTCTTGAGCAACCAAAGAGGCTAAGGGAACATTATTTGGATCTAAAGGAGCTTTCCCATTAACAATCATAGCCATAATGTCATCAATCTTATCACTCAAAGAGGAGGTTTCTTCAACAGAATTTACCTTCTTACCATGTGGAGTTCTCTTAGTGTGCCATTCAGAGTAATTAACCATCATATTATCAAGGAGTTTTGTTGCAGAACCCAAAGTGATTCCCATAAAGGTACCTCCAACAGCTGAATCCAATAGGTTTCTTGAAGGGAAGTTCAAACCTGCATAAAAAGTCTGGATAATCATCCAAGCAGTGAGTCCATGAGTGGGACAATTCTTAACCAAAGATTTCATTCTTTCCCAAGCTTGAGCAACATGTTTATTATCAAGTTGTTTAAATTTCATAATGTCACTTCTCATAGATATAATTTTAGCAGGAGGGTAGTATTTTCCAATAAAAGCATCTTTGCACTTAGTCCAAGAATCAATACTATTTCTAGGCAAGGATAGCAACCATTCTTTAGGTTTTCCTCTCAAGGAGAAAGGAAACAGATTGAGCTTAATAATATCTCCATCTACATCCTTATACTTTTGCATCTCACAAAGTTCAACAAAGTTATTGAGATGGGCAACAGCATCATCAGAACTAGCACCATAAAATTGCTCTCTCATCACAAGATTCAAGAAAGCAGGCTTAATTTCATAAAAGGAAGCATCAGGAGCAGGTGGAGCAATAGGAGTGCTAAGGAAATCATTGTTGTTTGTGCTAGTGAAGTCACACAATTTGGTGTTCTCAGTAGAGTTCATTTTGACAAAAGTGGAGCAAGCCAAAAATAGCAGCATCAGCTAGAGCAGGAACTAAATTTTTTGTGTTTTTGATAAAAGAAAGCAAATCAAACTAAACTAATTATTTTGGAGTTTTTGATAAAAAGAGGCAATCAAAACCAAGAAAAAGAAACTAAGAAAACCCAAAACAAAGTAAAGAGAAAGGTTGAGGAGGACTCCCCTTGTGAAGACGTCCTTAGCCTTCCCGGCAACGGCGCCAGAGATATTGATGGCACCCGGTGTTGACGTGGGAGCGCTTCGTTAGAAACCCCAAGAGCAAGGTGTGAAGAGCACAACAGCAAGTTTTCCCTCAGTAAGAAACCAAGGTTATCAAACCAGTAGGAGGAAGGAAACGTCTCAAAGGTGTTGCAAGCAACGTGGAAACCTGTACAACACAAACTCAAGACTTTGCCCCAACAAACAGTGAGGTTGTCAAGCTCACCAGTTTGCTGTAACAAAGGATTAAATGTATGGTGTGGAAGGTGATGATGGTTTGCAGCAAGTAAACCGTAATAGTGGAAGATGTATCAATGGTAAAGATTGGACCATGGTCCATAGTTTAGTAAAGGTGCTCTCCTTAGATAAACAAACATGGCATGCAGGGTAAACAAATTACAGCAGGGCAATTGACAGGAACTGAGCACGGCATAACAATGCAATACTAGACAAAAAGATCCTATGATATTCGATTGGGCAATACAACAATATACATAGACCTCCATCCAACTTCATCTATGACTAGAAGTCCACCTTCAGGTTATCATCCGAACCCCCTCTAGTATTAAGTTGCAAGCAACAGACAACTGTTTTAAGCAAAGTGTGTAAGGTAAACAATCCACTTGTTCCATGAACAAGAGACCGTTGTTTTCTCCCTAGTGGCAACAATACATCTACAACCGAAGAGATTTCTGTCACTTCCCTTGGAAACTAGAGGCATGAACCCACTATCGAGCATAAATACCCCTCTTGGAGTCACTAGCAACTACTTGGCCAAGATAGATACTAACAACAGAGAGCATGCAAGATCACAAACAACATAGACATGATAGAATCTAATAGACAAAACCATTAATTAATCTGACATAGTAATCTCAATATCCATCGGATCCCCGCAAACACAACATGCATGATTACAAATAGATTAGATCTTGATCATGAACAGAGCTCACAAGATCTAGACATGAAAGCGCAAGTAGGAGATACAACCATCTAGCAATGACATGGACCCGTAGTCCAAGGTGGAACTACTCACGCTTCATACCGAAGGCTGGCATGATGAAGAAGAAGGCCTTCGGCATGATCTCCCCTCTAGCAGGGTGCCGGGAAGAACTTCAGATCCCCCCGATCTAGGGACGATGGTGGCGGCGGCTACAGATGGTTCGTGGTATTTTGATCGGGTGCCTAGGGTTTCTGCATCGAGGGCTTCTTATAGGCGAAGGGTCATGCTAGGGGGGCACCAGGGCAAAGTCTTGAGTTTGTGTTGTGCAGGTAAACAAGTAACAGTGGAAAATGTATCAATGGTAAAGATTGGACCGGGGTCCATAGTTCACTAGAGGTGCTCTCCTTAGATAAACAATATGGCATGAAGGGTAAACAAATTACAACAGGGCAATCGACAGGAACTGATCAAGGCATAACAATACAATACAAGACAAAAAGATCCTATGAGATTTGATTGGGCAATACAACAATATACATAGACCGCCATCCAACTGCATCTATGACTAGAAGTCCACCTTCAGGTTATCATCCGAACCCCCTCTAGTATTAAGTTGCAAGCAACAGACAACTGCTTTAAGCAAAGTGTGTAAGGTAAACAATCCACTTGTTCCTTGAGCAAGAGACCGTTGTTTTCTCCCTAGTAGCAACAACACATATACAACTGAAGAGATTTCTGTCACTTCCCTTGGAAACTAGAGGAATGAACCCACTATCGAGCATAAATACCCCCTCTTGGAGTCACTAGCAACTACTTGTCCAAGATAGCTACTAAGAACGGAGAGCATGCAAGATCACAAACAACACACACATGATAGAATCATAAAGACAAAACCATTAATCAATCTGATATAGTAATCTCAATATCCATCGGATCCCCGCAAACACAACATGCATGATTACAAATAGATTAGAACTTGATCATGAATGGAGCTCACAAGATCTATACATGAAAGCATAAGGAGGAGATACAACCATCTAGCTACTACATGGACCCATAGTCCAAGGTGGAACTACTCACTCTTCATACTAGAGAGAAGGCATCCGGGAAGATTTCCCCTCCGGCAGGGTGCCGGGAAAAACTTTAAACCCCCCGATCTAGGGATGACGGTGGCGGCGGCTATAGAAGGTTTCGTGGAGTTTTGATCAGGTTCCTAGCGTTTCTGCATCGGGTGCTTCTTATAGGCAAAGAGGCGAGGCTGGGAGGCGGCCAGGGGGGCCACACCCTACCTAGGCGCGGGGTGGGCCCACCCGCGCCTAGGGGGTACGACCGCCCTGGTTCGCCTCTCCGTCTCGTATTCTGGCTTCGTGTCCCACATGGTAAAACATTGACTTTGGCTTTTGTCCCGTCCAATTCCAAGAATATTGATTTTCTGCTTTTCTAGAACCAAAAACAGAAGAAAACAGGCAACTGGCACTGCGGAAACTTGTTAATAGGTTAGTTCTAGAAAACATATAAAAACACCTCAAAGTGTAGATAAAGCAAAGTAGATACTAAACAAGCATGGATCATCAAAAATTATAGATACGTTTCCGACGTATCAGCCATGTTCTGGCCTTGAATGAAGGACGACTGTCACCCGCCGCCGAGGTGGTGCTCAAAAAAATTGCTTCACAACTCCATTACTCCTTGACAGTGCTATTCACCCAATCGACACCTCTGATTTCCACAACCGTTGCATCTACTGGAGGAAGAAGAAGAAGAAGTGAATAGCAGAATGGCTCCGCAGCAGAGGATACTTTACCAGTCCCGGAAGAGATAGTTAGCCCATCGTCGCCACTCCTACCACGGGTGGGTGTAGGCAAACGAAGAAGAACAAATCGGAGAAGAGTCCAAAGCCCCAAATGCTCAGCCGAAGCAAGGACCAGTGCGTCACCGTTCACCCCTCCCTCGCCTCCAGGGCCGGCCAAGGGGGAAACATCAACCACCACCAGCAGGACATGGCGTCGCTCCTCCTCGCCTCCATGACCGGCTAGGAGCATCGCCACAAGACCATTTCTACATCCCTCAGCAGAGCAACAACACTTATTCAAAGGGCTCCCATTCCTGACCTCCTCCACGTAGAACTCCCACTAGAGAAGCTCGCATGAAAGAAGGCGGAGCGGCTCTCCGACACCATGCAGCAACGCCAGAGGGAAGAAGCCCAGCAGGCTGCGCCCTTGAGACAGCCAAACGCCACCGATCTCTCCTTCCCTGCCACCAAGGTTGGGCAACAGCCGCCGATAGAGGCACACCCCAGCAGGAGCCTTATTGAGGAAATTGCTGGTCGTCGAGAACTCCATCACCACCTCAACAACGGCGGTGACGAGGGGGCAACACAGCCACCGCCATATCTGGCCCTGATATAGCAGCGGCTTCCACATGACACGCAGTCGATACCTATAGCTAGTATATATAGGAGGATGGGGGGACGCCTCTCCTCGGCTTCTCTCTACCGGCAGCACCCGCGAGATCCGATTTGGGAACTGTAGTAGGGGGAGGGGGAAGGAGACGGTTCAGGAAGGGGAAGGATATAGGTTCGCCTGCCCTGAATGGTGGTACTCGAGGCATATATCATGTGAGTTGTTTAATTGAATGGCAGTAGGTTTGGATGGGTTGGTAAATGGTACATCATGTTAGCCCTTTCACAATGGGCATTTCTTAGCGCTATATCCTAGGCACTTTGCTTACGTGGCACTATAGTTAATGAGAAAAGAGATTGAGGTTGTATCTTAGCTAAGAAACACCACTTGCACGAAACCATAGGAAAAACATTGCTAACCCAATCACATGCATGCATATCCTCTAAATCATTAAATGTAGAGACTCAACTTAAGAAACAATGCATTGTACTCCCTCCATACCGGTTTATTGGGCTCACACGAAGCCCAAGAAACATGTTTGACTATAAATTTAATCAACGAAATATGAATTATATATCACAAAAATTATATCATTGGAAAGAGGTTTTATCCAAGGATATAATTTTTGTGACATATAACTCATGTTTTACTGATAAATTTTATGGTCAAACTTTTTTCTTAAACTTCGTGTTAGTCCAATAAATTGGTATGGAGGTAGTACTAGTTGTTTCTTAAGTTTTAATTACTCATATGAAAATATGCTAAGATACAACCCATTGTGAAAGGCTTTAGGTTGGTCCTAGTGGGAGTATCATAGCTAGTATCATACATGCCATGTTGGCAAAAATCTGATGTGGCACAACAATTAATAAAAAAAGAGATGGTTAGGATGGTTCTAGTGGGAGTATCATAGCTAGTATCATGCATGCCATGTTGGAAAAAAATCTGATGTGGCACAACAATTAATAAAGAAAGAGATGGTTAGAGTATCATAGGTAGATACCGTATCATAGCACATAAAATTAGAAAATCTTTATGCAAATAAATCTTGTCCACAATTTTGTATTGAGATTTTATAAATCATTAAATATAGTACTAGTATGATACTACCATATGATATCATGCACTATGGAAATAGTATCATACACTATTATTATATGCATGATACCGATAGTATGATACTACCACTATGACCAGCCTTAGAGTATCATACCGTATCATAGAACGTAAAACTAGAAAATCCCCATACAAATAAATCTTATACACAATTTTGTATTGAGATTCTACAAATCATTGAATATAGTTTTAGTATGATACTACCATATAATATGAAGATAGTATCATACACTAATATCATATGCATGATACTATCACTATGACCAGTCTTATATTAAATTGGCAAAGCAATATGAGTTGTTTCATTGCTTCTACACCTAGAAGCATACGGTTAATTTTGATAAGCTATCAAGAAAAAATTGAAAATCATAAATAAATGAAGTAAAAAAAGTCGTAGAAAATATCCGCATGTAGAGGCAACACGTACTCCCTTAGTTTAGAAATATATGATGTTTTAGATTTGTAAAGTTAATGTTAAACCTGCACTAAAATATGTCTATATACATTTGTTTTATAAACCTAAAACATCTTACATTTCTAAATATAGAGAGTATGTATGTGTGTGAGGTTTTTGTGTACCCAAACAATGTTTCGGATAAATACTAAGAAGCACCTACCAAATTACACACTTCTTTGTGGCCTGTATATCTATGTAACTTAACGGCACCGTGCTCGGTATCAAATCTCCAGCAAACAAGTTAATTGGATAAAACTACCATAATTGGGATAGTCGGAAGTATCATTTTCGGTAATTTTGCCACGTCAGTACCAACACTGGGATAAAAAAACTCTAATCACGCAAATTCAAGGTTAATAATGTTTCTAACGATGCTGGCCCACATTTAGTGTTGACGTGGCCAAACGGCTTTTTCCACGATGTTTATGACTAGACCAGGTAACAGATACTACACACAGCAATGGCCGCCGCAGCCCCAACCCCGTCAGCGACACCCGGTGGCGACCCTTCATGGAGCCACACCTGGCGGCGACCCTCTCGCCGGCGGCGGTGACAGCGCTGCTCCACGTCGTTCTTCAGCGCGCCATCCAGCCCCACCCGCGACCCCTTCTCTGGCCACCACCATGGTGCGTGCTTCTCTGGCGCGCGGGCGAGCCCCACTCGCGGCGCCAACAAGGAGTTCGTCTGCGGCAGCCGGCAAGCTCTTCCATAATGGCCAGATCCACCCTGTCCGCCTCTCCGTGATGCTCCTCGAGCCACACCAGCCTCATCAGTCTATACGCCGACGACCCCTCGCCGCCATCTTCTCATGCGGCAGACACAGGCGAGCGTGGCCGCTTCCGTAGACGGTCCGTCCACTGAAAGGCGCGGTCCCCTTCTCCAGCGCCGGCTCCAGAGTCCGAATCAGTCGAGCCGTTTGCGACGCCCCCTGCTTTAGGCTCCTCCTCGTCCCCTTCCACCGCTTCGTTCGTGTCCTCCTCTTCCTCGAGGGGCTCCCGCCGATGGGGCTTCAATCCATTCCTGCTCCCCAAAATTTTTAGCAACGCCAAAGAGGGCGCGGGGCGGGCGAGCTGCTGCGAGGGCGGCGACTGCACGGTGGCCGGCGAGCGAGTGTGTTGGCGAGGGCGTGGGATCGCAAGCGCGCGTTGCTGGCGAGGGCCCAGGGCGACAAAGCGCGGTGGCTGCTGAGCGCGACGGCCGGCGAGGCCCTCACCTCCTTCCCCGCAAGCTTGCTCGGATGCGTGGCTGTAGGTTAGGGATGACGAGTGGGCCAATGCGGTCCACTTGAAAGGGAGAGAAAAGAGAGGAGAGTGCACAGACATGTAGGGTCTTCAAAACATCCAAAACGGTGGGGAAATGACCTTTTGGCCACGTCAGCGCCGAACGTGGGCCAGCATCGTTAGAAACATGTTCAACCACGAATTAGCGCGGTCAACGTTTCAGCGTCCCAGTGTTGGTACTGACGTGCCAAAATTATCAAAAATGCTAGTGACCCATCCCGACAGCCTTAATTGTGGTAGTTTTATCCAATTAACTCCCAGCAAACCAATGGCCAAGATCTTGTGCCCACGAGTGTGCATGTCCTGAAAATCCACTCCCACATGAGAGTAACAACACAAGCTTCAGTGTGCACCCTCGTTGAAGAGGAGGTCTGAACTGCTAGAGGCATTTTAGTCCGGCACGTTTTGTTGGCTTAGTTTACTTTTGGCCCTGGCGGAACCCATATCCAAGCCTAGTATAGTCTCGTACCTTTATACGGACGACGTTGTACGGCACGACCCCACGTGGGGCCCACCTAAACGTAATCACCGCGATTAGTTCCCACGTCCATGCATGCACCATTGTTGGGCGTAACTGAAGCTTTCTCTTCTCCGCTGCCTGGTAAAACTTGGTCGCTCGTACCCGCGGATCTGATTCCCCTTGGCGCCACCGATCTATCCCGCGTGCGCCGCCACAGATCCTCGCGTCCGCCTCTGTAGATCCTCGTGTCCGCCTCCACAGATCCTCGAAAGTAGAAGGCACGCCAGCGGCTCGGTGACTTCGTCACTAGGGTTTCTAATCCAAATCGTCGGCTTCATCTTCCGATCTTGTAAGTTAATCCCATGATCATGCTTCGTCTCTAGTAATTGTTAGACACACGTAGCATTGGTGATTCTAACAATATGGCACAATCCCTTATAGAGGAGATGGAGGACTCTAGATCTAGTATGAAAGAGGATCAAACCGGGTATGTCGGTGATGATTCCATATCCGCCAATATGCATCCCGAAGATGGCTGGAGCGAATAAGAGTTTGATGTGAGACACATTAGCTTCTTCTTTCATATTTAAATGTTATATTAAATAATATATGATATCTCATGGCTTGATTTATTTAGATTGTCTATGACGACGATTTCCACAGTGGCCTTGACAACCATGAAGAAACGAACATGTTTGTCGATAGTGAGGTATGTGTACTGGTGTAAAATTTTATATGTCATGCACCGGATGATGCAATTGTGTACTAAATATTGCTAATTTTTTCAGGTACAAAATGTCTCGGGTATGGAGTATGACTATTTAGGTGAATCAGACTTGGAGATAGGTAATTATGATGATTGTGAAGATGCACCAAATTTTGATATGTTCGTTGACACGAGTGAGGTACTATTTATAGGATGTTTTCTAGCAATCAACGAACCGACATGCATACTACTATAGTTCTAACGACAAGGTTTTGAATTTGTAGCAGGCACCATGTTATCAGACTAAGAGTTCAAATAAATGTAACAATGACACTAGATATCCAGATGATAAGAGAGAACTGTACTACAAGATAATGGAAATGACATTTGATAGTGAAGCAGCAGCCTATTCTTTCTACAACAGATATGCCAAAGATCATGGGTTCGGCATTAGGAAGCACCAAGTGACATGGTTTGATGATGGAGCTGTTCGTCTAAGGCGCTTTGTGTGTTGCGAGCAAGGGAAACGTAACACTAAGTTACTGACAATGGAAGGCCGAAAATATAGGCCCAGAGGTGAGACTTGCAACTGTAAGGCACGTATGGTGGTGAAGTTTGATGGAAAAACTAGTCTTTGGATCGTTCAGAGTTTTGATGACACTCACAATCATGTGTTAGCGAGACCATATGAAGTCCCTTTTCTTTGGTCCCATAGGAAGATCAACGACTCCCAAAGAGCTGAGATATTATCACAGTGTAACATGGGGGTTAGGAAGTATATTATCATGCGATCAATGATTAGCAACTCTGGTGGTTCATTTGCCGGTGTGGGATTTACAAGAAAGGATTTGTACAACATGTGCTCAAGGGAGAAAAGAAAGCTGCTTTATAAGGGTGATCCTAACACAACCTTGGGCATCATGGCGGAGAGAAAGAAGAGGGACCCTGAGTTTTTCTATGATTACACGCTACATGAAGGCCGTCTGCAGCACTTGTTCTGGTGCGATTCTCAATCACGTCGGGACTACCAGGACTACGGCGACGTTATTGTGTTTGATAGCACATACAAGATGAATAAGTATAGAATTCCTTTTGTTCCCTTTGTCGGCTTGAACAATCACCATAAAACAACGGTATTTGACTGTGCCATCCTATCAAACGAGACCGAAGAAACAATGCCTGGCTGCTCCGGACTTTCTTGAATGCAATGTGCCAGCATAAGCCAAAGGCAGTAATCACGGATGCGGATGCCGCGATGATCTTCGTTGTGGATGAAGTACTTACTGGTGTATACCATCGTATTTGCAGCCTACACATTGAAAAAAATATGGAGATGCACCTTCCTAATAAGTCTCTGAACGAGTTTAGGACTCTTCTATTTTACACCACGTCGGAGCAAGTATTCGAGCAGCGATGACACGATTTTGTTAGGAAGTGGACATCACCCAAAACTTCAAATTGGCTAAAGAGAATGTACACGAAGAAGAGATTATGGGCCACCGCGTATCTTTCGGAAGGGTTCTGCCTGGTATTAAAAGCAACCAGCGGAGTGAAAGTTTAAACTCGTCTCTTCACCTGCACCTTGATGGGGAAATGAACTTGGTGGACATGGTTAGTCACTACGAGAATGCCATCGCACGTCTCCGTGAGAAGGAGGCCAAAGATGGCTGCACGGCTTCACAGACATTTTCGGTGCTAGTTACTGATTTCAGAGAACTAGAGGTAGCTGCTGCAACAGTCTTCACTCCAGTTGTGTTCTATATTTTACAACATGACATTTCGAAGATTGGCGGCATGCAGATTTTAGAAAGAAAGCTAGGATCTGACTCGCACACCTTTGTCGCCGCATGGAAAAATAATCTTGACAACAAGTTTTACGTGGAATACACACCCAACTCGTCAGAAATTATAAGGTGTAGCTGCCAAAGGATGATTCGCAAAGGGATCCCTTGCAAGCACATACTGTGTGTGCTCAATCACTTAAAATTTACTGCAATACCAGACTGCTGTGCTCTGTGGCATTTCACTAAAAACGTCAGGTTTGGGTTGCCTGCTAGACGCACGAGCGATATGTTTGGTTGGGGCTGGTCTCGACCAGAGGAGCGGAAAAAATATAGAAGTATAAATGGGCTGGTCGCACAAGCTATGCATATTGCATGCAATGACACAATGGAGTATGATCTTCTGAAGAGTACCGTCGATGGAATTATTTCTAGAAGACAGGGGTATGATAAATGCAGAGCATATGGCCCTGGTAGTTTAGTTAATAAAAATGCAGATGCAAGTCAAGCAAGCTAGTTCGATATTGGTGATCCAAAAAAGTGTCCACCAAGGGTGCGCCTAAGCAAAACAAGAAAGTTCCAGTCGAGAAACAATCTTCCATGACCAAAAACGGTCGACCACTAGGATACAAAGAGCGGAAGAATTGGGTGTGCAGCGCTTGCCAACAGGAGTGACATAACAAGAAGAACCCAAAATACATATATCATCCCATGTACGGTTTTAAAAATTAGCTTGATATTCTGCCTTTATTTTTATTACACTATATTATCTAATATTGTGTGTCATCTTGTGCAGGAATGTCCTACAATAGCAAGGGTAGTCATTTTTCAAGTATCATACATGGAATTTAATTTTTAGATAGTTATTATGAAAATATGTATTTTTGATATACATTTATAGTCTTTTGATGAACATTTATAGTCTTCTGATGTGTGTACCCGTGGCATGAGAGCAATTACAATAGAGCTGACTCATCGAGGCTAAAAGAAGAGAGCAGTATGGAGAGAGAAGAGAGAAGGCGCTTGGTCCTTTTACAGCCCGCATGCAGCCAGTTGCCGGCGCTATAGCGGTGACTCATCTAGGCTATACAAAACCGTTCAAAAAAAATCTAGGCTATACAAAGAGGGCAGGAGCTTGGTCCTTTTATAGTAGTGTAGCTAGCTACTGGCTATAAGTCTCATGCCATGTTATCTAGAGCCACTACAAATAAAGACTACTACCTTGCATGCAAGACTCAACCAACTTGTATTTAATGCATGGAACCAGTCCAAGAGCTAGCACCAGGCTGCATGCGCACGGACAGTACTTGGTTCTTGTGATGCCGTCGACGACTGACGAAGCGCCGGCTTCACCCTCTCTCCTCTCTTCTCTCCCTTCCAACTAGGATGGTATGCATGCATGCAAGACTCAGCGATTAACGCATTCAATGCTTGCACCCGGCTCCGCTCTTCTCACTTGGCTGTAAGCGGACTATAGTTTTCTGTGCTAGAGCTGGCGCTAGATGGAGAGCCCGCACCACTCTTTTTTCTCACTTCTCTCTTCCACCTAGGATTTAGCTGACATGGATTTGCTTATAAGAGCAAGGTTAATAACATAGCCCGCTGCTGGCTACACGATCAGTCCATATCACCTACAGTCTTCACATATAATAGGTTGGCTCTAAAATATTTAAATAGCCTTAAATAATCAACTAGCTTGCATGTTCAGACTGTTGCATGCAGCATGCAAGACTGAAAGAGGAGAGAAGAGACAGCTAAAACCTCACGGGAGGCTATTGTACTTGCTCAACGCGCCTAGTCCACGCGGGGAAGATGTCGAGGAGCAGGTGCAGGGAGACGAGGAATTTGTGGAACAGATTTAATGCAACGGGAGACTGCCACGGGGGTTAATTAGGAAAAAACTAGCAAAACGTCTAGAATGCGAACTTAATTTTTTTGAAAAAGCTAGTACGTGAAGTATATGTGAACGGATGTAGTAGTATGCACAAGTGTGTTTTTGCACGAACTATAAGCACATATATTAATAAAACATGATTAGCAACCTTACATAGTAGCAAAGAAAGTCCACGGACACCATAGTAGCAGACAAGACACGACACAAACACACAAGACACAACACGACACGACACCTTCTTCTTCCTCCGGCCTGGCCGCTCCCTTGCTCCTCCTGGCCTCTGCTTAGGCATCATACCCCTCATCATCCTCCGCTATGATGTACGGGAAAGAGTAGGCCCTACTGCTAATGGAGAAGATGGCGTGGAAATAGGTGAAGATATTGTAGGTCGTGAACACGATGAACTCGCATCCACGCCAGAACACTTGGCCAAGGAGGTGGTAGGCGTCATAGTGGTTGACGAAGGTGACGTAGAGGCCTATGACGAAGTTGTTGTTGCCGTTGGCGCCGTCGTACTGCTATTCGATCTGGAACATGGGTGGAGTGCCGGCAGGGAGGTGGCGGTAGCCGGCAGAAAGGAAGAAGCGGGCCAACTCCATCGGCCCCCTCCACCTCGAGATGGCCCAGATGCGGAGGCGGTTCTCCACAACCCGGCCGTACGGCCACTCTTGCTCCGGCACGGTGGCGGGGCGACGGTACGTCTTGAACTGCACTGTGGCGGGGGAGGGGGTTAGGGGCGGCGAGCGGTGGCAAGCGGTTGCCTGATTGGTGCGGGGCTCGGCGGCTAGCGGTTGCTTGAGTGGTGGCGGGGCTCGGATGGGTGCGAACGAGTGAGAGAGGGAGAGGTCGAGGGGCATATAAATAGGCGCGTCGTGGTCGTTTCGTTCTCCCCACGTGTTTAAGGCGCACTCTTTCGAGGAGGCGCGGGCGCACAATATTAAGGAGCCTCTGACTGGTTTCCGCAGGCGCGTGACGGGAAAGTTGCGCCCGTGTGAAATTGTTTGGTGCGTGACCAACTGAGCGACACACCCGTTTGAATTCGCAGCATAATAAAAAGGTGTGCACGATGACAGCGCAACTTTAATACGTGACACTGCGATGAAGCATTGACATGCTAGCTACGTTGCACGGCGCATGCATGGAAAAGGCCCAACTATTAATACACATAGAAATGGAGTTGTGGTTGGACCGTTGGGCCGTGAGATTACTGATTAGGCTTGTCCTCATCCATGAATACATGCATACGTGCGCAGCTGAGTGGACACGTCGATCGACGTAGAAGGCATCTCTCATTTCAGACCATGGATGCATCATACGGACGTTTCAGACGATGTATGCTTGCATGCTCGCGCAGCTGACCAAAACGACGTGCGTGAGGGCATGTTAGTGGCGGAGCTGCATGCATCCAACGGGGTGCATATGCACCAGGGTAAAAAAATATTAAGGGCATCCACATCGTTGCCATACCTAAATTTCTGACAAAGTACTATTTAACATTGGTGTAAAATTTGGCAACAGCTCCACAATATAGCTAGTTCCAAATATTTGTACAACATGTCCCACAACTGAATAAAGTCACACAATAAACTGTTTTACAAATTTCATATGAATTTAGCAGCTATTGAAACCTACAGGGACACTAGTAAATTCTCAAGGTACAGTGTTATTAATCACTGATCTGACTTTCTTTTTCACAGCCTCTAGCTTGTTTCTTCTAGACAGAAGAATCGTTGCAACGGTAGGTCCTCTTGATTCTTCAATTGTTGTCTGCAGTACCGTATAGAAGAGTTTATAAATTGAATTGTAATCATGTTGATTTTTGCGACTATACAAAGAAATAGTATACTGACCTGATCAATATTCTTAGTCATACGATCTCCATCCTAGTGCTCTAGGCATTGAAATACCCATAATCCACATGAGTTGTTGTGGTACGATGAAACAAAATTCATTTAAGACATCAGTAGTGAGAAAGTGATATGATTCATAAGTACTTACCCATCATCTTTCTTTCCAATTTCATATTTTTTAATAGACCAAGTATCGACGTCAGGAAATTGTCTGTGTGCAGTTTTGTTGGTCCACCATATGTCTAGTGCAATTTGTTCTTTGTGCAAAAGATTTAGAGTTACTGAAACACCAAAAGATAACCAGGTTTTGATGAGAAAAGTAGATAATACCAAGCCATCCACAATTGCATGCGAATATGTTAAACTGTACATAGGGTCAAGGACTTGGAACTCCTGCTTGACGTTATGCATTACAACTATCACATAATGTTCTCCGCGTATATTCAGAGGGAAATATGCCTATAAAATAAGATCACTAGCATGTACTATATAGGATTCCAAATAGTTAACAACAACATCAACTTTATAAAAACACTCTTTACCTTGTCACGCGCAAAATATTCATTCATAACCCTTCCTACAGCTTCTGGTCTTGGCACTTCTTCTACGTCAAAAGTTTTCAAGTTTTTTTGTTTTGTACATTTTAATGGCTTCCTTGATAAGATAGCTTGACCTCAATGGTCCACATATGTACCGATCATAGTCAAGACGGGGAGCCAGCTTTAGAATGTAGGCATCAAGTATCTGAAAATAATAATCATACAATGATTACATGTCCACACTTCTTTGTTGTAAAATAACAACAATAGGTTAGCAAATTACTTACAGCAGTACTAAGCCATTCTTTTATAAGCCAATCATTCAGATCTTTCAAAGACAAGATGGCCTCATCTGAGTTTTTGTACGCCATTTTTATAGCTTCTTTGGGGATCTTCGCCAACGTTGAAACATATTTGACAGCACCTTCTATTTCATCTGCTATCCCGATGGGTAGACACGTTACACCCTAGTACCCTAGACCGAAGCTGGCCAGTGTGGGAATTGAATGGCCAAGCACCATGTTGTTTGTAAAACAAGGCATGTGGGTGTTTGTTGGGGCATGGTGGAGCAATGTGCAAAAGTATAGCACACTCCTTGAACACTTGGCCTGACGATTCTTCCGTACCTGTCCAAAACCGCCCTAAAACCCTAGATTTTAGTCGTCTACCGAGCCAAAGGCATGCCCAAGCATGCCATCATTGCTCATTGAGGTGATATAAGTGTGTGGTGTGTCATTGTGAGCCATTGTGCCAAGTTTGAAGCCATTCCTCAGTTGCCCCGCCGCTATCCCGACGGGTAGACGTGTTACACCCTAGTACCCTAGACCGAAGCTGGCCAGTGTGGGAAGTCCATGGCCAAGCACCATGTTGTTTGTAAAAAAAGCATGTGGGTGTTTGTTGGGGCATGGTGGAGCAATGTGCAAAAGTATAGCACACTCCTTGAACACTTGGCCTGACGATTCTTCCGTACCTGTCAAAAACCGCCCTAAAACCCTAGATTTTAGCCGTCTACCGAGCTGAAGGCATGCCCAAGCATGCCATCATTGCTCATTGAGGTGATATAAGTGTGTGGTGTGTCATTGTGAGCCATTGTGCCAAGTTTGAAGCCATTCCTCAGTTTCCCCACCGCTATCCCGACGGGTAGACGCGTTACACCCTAGTACCCTAGACCGAAGCTGGCCAGTGTGGGAAGTGCATGGCCAAGAACCATGTTGTTTGTAAAACAAGGCATGTGGGTGTTTGTTGGGGCATGGTGGAGCAGTGTGCAACAGTATAGAACACTCCTTGAACACTTGGCCTGATGATTCTTTCGTACCTGTCCAAAACCGCCCTAAAACCCAAGATTTTAGCCGTCTACCGAGTCGAAGGCATGACCAAGCATGCCATCATTGCTCATTGAGGTGATATAAGTGTGTGGTGTGTCATTGTGAGCCATTGTGCCAAGTTTGAAGCCATTCCTCAGTTGCCCCGCCGCTATCCCGACGGGTAGACGCGTTACACCCTAGTACCCTAGACCGAAGCTGGCCAGTGTGGGAAGTGCATGGACAAGCACCATGTTGTTTGTAAAACAAGGCGTGTGGGTGTTTGTTGGGGCAGGGTGGAGAAATGTGCAAAAGTATAGCACACTCCTTGAACACTTGGCCTGACTATTCTTCCGTACCTGTCAAAAACCGCCCTAAAACCCTAGATTTTAGCCGTCTACCGAGCCGACGGCATGCCCAAGCATGCCATCATTGCTCATTGAGGTGATATAAATGTGTGGTGTGTCATTGTGAGCCATTGTGCCAAGTTTGAAGCCATTCCTCAGTTGCCCCGCTGCTATCCCGACGGGTAGACGCGTTACACCCTAGTACCCTAGACCGAAGCTGGCCAGTGTGGGAAGTGCATGGCCAAGCACCATGTTGTTTGTAAAACAAGGCATGTCCAAGAAAGAGGATATACCATTACATAAGCAAACAGATACAACAGAGACAACCTGGAGCATAAAGGATCACCAGAAAATAATGTCGAATCCAGGATCATACACATTCGTACTAGATCCAACATTTGTCGGGCCCAGCATTAATGTGAAATTCTCGAAAGTACTCATTGACAATGGGAGCAGTATCAATATCATGTTCAAAGATACGATGCATAAACTCAGAATAGCGCAGAATATGCTGCAATCCACAAGAACCACATTCCATGGAATAGTGCCGGGACTTTCATGTGAACCCATTGGGAAAGTCCGAGTAGATGTATTATTCGGCACATGGGAGAATTGCAGAGCGGAAATTTGGAGTTTGAAGTGGTGGACCTAGAAAGTTGCTATCATGCTTTACTCGGACGACCTACATTGGCCAAATTCATGAGCAGCTGCCACATCAATTACTTGAAAATGAAGTTACCCGGACCACAAGGGGTGATAACAGTAGCCGGAGATTACAGGAAATCGATGGATGTGCTTCGGCCGGATCAAACCTGGCCGAGTCATTGGTGATTGCAAGAGAAAAAAGAAGGATTCAGGAGGTAGAGACTCTCGCTCAGTCGGCACAGCTGAATATGCCGGCATTAGCCAACCCACATGGAAGTGTATCTTTCCAGCCGACTAAAGAGACAAAAAAAGGTCCAGATAGATGAGCAGTTCCCAGAGCGCACCATCACGATTGGTGCTGGCCTAGATGCCAAATAGGAAGGCGAGCTCACCAACTTCCTCCGTGAGAATCGGGATATCTTTGCATGGTCAACTCAAGACCTGCAAGGTGTGCCTGAGGGAGTTGGCCGAGCACTCTTTGCATGTAAGGCCAGGAGCAAGGCCGGTGAAGTAACCTCTCCGCCGCTTTGCCGAAGACAGGAGAAAAATAATAGGGGATGAGATAGCTGGGCTCCTTGCGGCCGGGTTCATCATGGAAGTGCTTCATCCGGATTGGCTATCAGATCCGATGTTAGTAGAAAAGAAAAAGTATGACCCAAATGTAGCTGTCGTATGGCGAATGTGTATCGATTACACGAACCTAAACAAGGCGTGTCCCAAAGACCCTTTTCCTTTACCTAGGATAGACCAAGTCATTGATTCGACCGCTGGTTGTGAGTTGTTGTCATTTGTAGACGCATATTCTGGTTTCCACCAGATACCGTTAAATCCAGCCGATCAAATAAAGACTGCGTTTATTACCCCGTACGGGGCTTATTGCTATCGCATCATGCCATTCGGCTTGCGTAATGCAGGAGCAACATACCAGAGATGCATGCAAAAGTGTCTACATGACCAGATTGGAAAAAATGTACAAGTATATGTAGACGATGTGGTTATAAAAAGCAAAGAGAGCAAAACGCTCCTGGATGATATTCGACATACGTTCGCAAACCTGAGAAGGTTCCGAATGAAGCTCAACCCGGAAAAATGTACCTTCGGTGTGCCGGCTGGGAAATTACTCGGTTTTCTCGTATCCAGCCGAGGTATAGAGGCAAATCCAACTAAAATCCGAGCAGTTGAAAAAATGGAGTTGCCGAGGTGTCTAAATGATGTACAAAAATTCACGGGTTGCCTGGCCTCGCTGAGTCGATTTGTATGTCGGCTGGGGGAAAAGGCGTTACCACTATACCAATTGATGAAAAAATCTGATAAGTTCATTTGGACACCGCAAGCAGATAATGTGTTTCATGAATTAAAAAAGATGTTGGTCACAACACCAATCCTGGCCTCTCCACTGTTGAAAGAACCTATGTTACTTTATGTAGCTGCCACTAACAGAGTGGTAAGTGCGGTGGTTGTCGTGGAACGGAATGAAGGTGATAATTCAATACAAAGGCCGGTATATTACCTAAGCGAGGTACTATCGGCCTCAAAACAGAACTACCCGCACTACCAAAAGACGGCCTATGGAGTATACATGTCGGCTAAAAAACTTAAACATTACTTCGAAGAACATCCGATAAAAGTGATTTGTGAAGCGTCTATAGCCGAGATATTGAGCAACAAAGATGCAAGTGGCCGAATAGCAAAATGGGCAATCGAGTTGTCATCTTATGCTCCGCAATTCGATTGGCGAGATGTAATAAAATATCAGGCAGTGGCCGACTTCTTTGTGGATTGGGCCGAGGTACAATATGAACCACCATTACTAGATCCGAATTATTGGATAATGCACTTCGACGGATCCAAGCTGAGAAATGGCTTGGGAGCAGGAATAGTATTGACTTCACCAAAAAAAGATTAGTTGAAATATGTGCTGCAAATACATTTCGCCGCATCAAACAATGTAGCCGAGTATGAAGCACTCGTCCATGGGTTAAAGGTGGCAAAGGAAATTGGTATACGTCGGATCCTATGCTACGGGGATTCAGATCTAGTAGTATAGCAAGTATCAGACAATTGGGACGCACTAGATGTGAATATGGCCCTATATAGATTCCATGTGCAAAAAATCAGTGGATACTTTGATGGATGTGAGTTTCATCATATACCTCGGGCAGAAAATGACACTGTGGACATATTGTCAAAACTCGAATCAACTAGGCAGTCAATTCCCCCAGGTATCGCCCTAGAGCACCTGAGAAAACCACCGATTATACCATCACCAGAGTCCGAGTCAATTCATATCTCGGCAGAATTAAAAGAAGGAAGTGTGCCAATGGAAATCGATAAAGAGTGCAACCCAGGCTCTCTGAAAGTAAACCTGGCCATCGCACGAATAAATACAGAAGAATTCAAAGCTGGTATGTCGGCAGAAAACATGGAAATCGACAGTGCAATTATCCCAGAGAAAATCACACCGACATGGGCACAACCCATATTCTCTTTCCTTAAGGACGCAACCTTGCCGAGTAATGAGGTACTGGCTTGACAGACACTAAGAAGAGCAAAAGCTTACATAATCATAAACAATGAGCTGTATAAGAGAAGCGTCACAAGCATGCTGCAAAGATGTGTTGACTCGGCAGAAGGCCAGGAAATACTCCTGGATATACATCAGGGAGAATGCGGACATCACGCCTCGTCCAGAGCTTTAGTGGCCAAAGCATTCAGACATGGATTTTATTGTCCAACGGCGTTGAAGGAGGCAAAATAATTGGTAGAAAAATGTAACGGTTGCCAGAGATACGCCAGCAAGATTCATATGCCATCGTCCGAATTAAAGACAATACCAATTACTTGGACATTTTCTGTATGGTGCTTGGATATGGTAGGCCCGTTCAAGCCATCCCGGGGCGGAATGACTCACATTCTAGTCATGGTGGATAAATTCACAAAGTGGATCGAGGTAAAACCTATAAGAAAGTGTGATGGAAAAACAGCAGTAAAATTCCTCAAAGATATTATCTTGAGATATGGTTATCCACACAGTGTTATTACAGACAATGGCACAAATTTTGCTGAAGGAGCCTTTGCTAGGTTCTGCCAAGAGAAGCACATAAGACTAGATGTTGCCTCGGTGGCTCACCCAGCATCAAACAGGCAGGTAGAGAGATCAAATGGGTTGGTATTGTCCGGAATAAAACCCTGGCTTGTCGAACCTCTGCAAAGGTCGGCAGGATGTTGGATCGAGGAACTACCAGCAGTGCTGTGGAGCCTCAGAACTACACCAAACAGGTCAACAGGGTATACCCCATTTTTTCTGGTATACGGGGCAGAAGCTGTGCTTCCAGCCGACATAATACATGATTCGCCAAGAGTGACCCAGTACACAACTGCTGAGGTAAATGATTTAGCTCGGTAAGACGATGTCGATTTGCTAGAAGAGGCCAGGGAATTGGCATTATCAAGATCAGCTATTTATCAGAAAGACCTCCGACGATATCACAGCAAGAAAGTCAATCCAAGAGTTTTTAAAGAAGGAGATTTGGTTCTTCGGCTAGTGCAGCGCACAGCCGGCATGCACAAACTATCACCCCCATGGGAAGGACCATTCATCGTGAGTAAAGCATTGCACAACGATGCATATTACCTAATCGATGCTCAGACACCAGAAAAGAACAAGGCAAACAAAGCCGGCGACGAATCAAAAAGACCGTGGAACATAGCTTTACTTCGCCCATTCTACACTTAGGAGCCATATGTTGTACGCCATAATATGATGCATCAAGTTGGAATATCAAGTGTGTATTGAACCTCGGCACCTCGAGCTACGACTCGAGGACTGCACAATGTTGTTTCTATTTTTTTAGGACTATGTAGTGAACCCCGACACCTCGAGCAGTGACTCGGGGACTGCACTGTGTTATTTATTATTTTGAATTATATGTTAAACCTCGGCACCTCGAGCAGTGACTCGGGGACTGTACCATATTATTTCTTATTCCTGAATTATGTGTTAAGTTTCAGCACCTCGAGCAGTGACTCGGGGACTGCGCCGTATTATCCCTTATTTCAAATTATGCATTAGAACCTCGATACCTTGAGCATTGACTCGAGGACTGCCCCGTGATTGTTTCTTGTTCTAAAAATGCGTATTAGACTTCGGCACCTTGAGCAGTGACTCGGGGTACCCCCGTAGTATTCTCTGCATTAACCCATGAAGTGTATTTCGGCAACCCAGTTTGTAACTCAGGGACTGCCGCATGATCCAAGATAATTCTTTGAGCACACGCAAGAACTCGATAACCCGAGTAATAACTCGGGGACTAATTTGTATTACTCACTGTTTGTCGCCAGACACATAAATGTTCCATAGCTCAGCTACAGATTCGGGGACTCCCCAAAATTGATGATCATAACTTGCAAAATATGATATAAGCTTGTCTCGATAATCAGAGGAACAGCAAAGCGACAACAAATAAAGACCTCTAAGGATAATGCAAAAGAGAATAACAACCCCAGCAAATCGAAGTATGATACAGGATGCAATTTATTGTATCACCTTATCAGATATGGGCTTCGGGCATTGTACTTCATATAGAAGTTGAAGACACAACAGCTACGCAGTCGAGTTTACGAAGGGCAAGCAAGGTAAATGCCGAACTAAGATCAGCCACATGAAAAAATACAATCCGAACTTACGAAATCAAAGTTCGCCAAAGCAAAGATATAAAGCAATGAGATTTGTTCAGATTGAGTAATAATAATTACCATCACCCATGCCTCAGCGGCAAAAGGCAAAAAGGTTCACACCGTACCAAAAGCCGGACAATTGTTCCACAGACATCATACGCCCGGCATACCGGGGACTAGAAATAACTTAAGAGGTTTTTTGAACCTAAAACAGCGAAAAGGGCCAGAGCACCCTTAAGGGGTAGCAGCATGATCAGGGGCATCGGGAATGGCTATCTCGGATGATGGCGGGGCGACCTCGGTCTCCTATGCAGGGGTGTTTTCAGGAACTGGGCGCTCTGAGGTAGACGGTGCCTCAGCCGAAGTTACTTCGCCTTCAACAGAAGCAATAGTAGCCTCGGGGGAAAGCCTCGGCTGCTGAGAAACATTAGCTTGAGCTTGAGAGTGCCCAGTCCCTTTAGAAGATGATCGCGCGTCATCATCCTCATCCGAGCTTGCATTGGAGTCATGGGAGTTGTCCGAGTCACCCTCTGCCTCATCCTGATCGGCCGAATCATCATCAGAGGCATCTTCAACTTCGACATCATTCGCTGGATTGGGAAGAAAACTCGGCCCTTCAATCCAATTATGCACATCAGCGTACTCAACAAGCTGGAAGGCACGAGCTTGGCGGCGAGCGACGAATTCTGGATCCTCAACCCAATGAGAGCCAGTGCGCAAATTCATTAAAGTGTCAAGCGAAATGTCCTCGTACCAAGACAGAACGGCTGTAAGTGCCATATCAGCACCAGCCCTCCCAGCAGATTCCCTCTAGAGATTTAACTGGGTCTGAGATGCCATTAATCTCTCCACAAGTATTTTGACCTCGTCAAAATCAGGAGTCCCAGAGGTATTCGTCCAAAGAACATGGTAGGCCCGAATGGCTTCTTGCACCAGATCTCTGCCCATAATCTTCATTGGCCCAATGGAAGCACCGACGGCAATCAGGAAATCTTCCATTGAGTATTCTGGACTCGAGTCTGCGGAGACACCTCGGCGCTGACGAGCAGAAATCACTGCCTTAGAGCTCACTGGTTTAGCTTCCGTAAAATGATCTAGATAAAAGGCAAGCATATCAGTTAAAAATAAGAAAGAGAAGGAAATAATTCGGCCACGGTCAGAAACTTACGATGAATATAACTCAACATTTTCTGGAGATCCTGGGTCCAGTCAGCCTTAGTCTTCTCAAAGCGAGTGATTTCCTTGCTCATCGTCCGGTTCTTCAGCTCGGCGGCCTCGAGGAGTTCTTTATCTTTCTGCAGTTGCAGACTCAGTCGATTCTTCTCTTCAGAGAACTCCTGATCAACTTTCTCCAACTCGGATTTTTGAGAAAGATTGAGAGACTCAACCTCGGCACGTAACCGGGTTATCTCGTCATCCTTCTCTGTAAGTTGCGCCGAATGAGTGGCGGCTTGTTCTACAAAATGCAGCATCATATCAGGCATGGGTATGCATTCTTGATAAGACGCTGCAAGAGTTTGTAACTCAGCTATACCAAAGCCGGAAGGTTATAAGAAACCCAGGATTTGTCTCAAACAAAAGTCAACAAGTCACAAGACATAAGGATAACTAACTTTCCAGAGCATTAACTTTCTTGGTAAGACGGGTATTAAGATTATTGATATTAGCTGCATACCAGCAAAGAATGAATTAGCACATCAAGCCGAAAATGTTAAGAACTTAAGGAACAATACAAAGATTTATTAAATTACCAGTTTTCTTAACCACAGGGAGAACTTTCTCATATTTCTCTTGCAATTTCTTGTGTGCAAAGAGCAACCTTTTAAATTCGGCCGTCCGCCGATCATGGGCAACCTAAGTAACAAAGTGAATTACACAACTGGATACTCAAAGCTACAACAAATCCGAATCAAGCAAAATTTAACTCGGATCTAGGTGGCTAGATATTCAAAGCTACGACAGATCCGAATCAAGCAAAACTTAACTAGGATCTAGGTGTCTGGATAATCAAAGATAATACAGATTCGAGTCAAATAAAATTTAACTTGGATCTAGGTGGCTGGATATTCAAAGCTAAGACAGATCCGAATCAAATAAAATTTAACTAGGATCTAGGTGGCTGGATATTCAAAGCTAAGACAGATCCGAATCAAGCAAAACTTAACTCGGATCTAAGTGGCTGGATATTCAAAGCTAAGACAGATCCGAGTCAAATAAAATTTAACTCGGATCTAGGTGGCTGGATATTCAAAGCTAAGACAGATCCGAATCAAGCAAAACTTAACTCGGATCTAAGTGGCTGGATAATCAAAGCCGAGATAGTTTCGGATTACGCAAAGCTTGATTCGAAATATGGATGAACCACGATCAATCCAAGTCATACAAGAAATTGACTTAGCAAATAATGCATTTGAAGCCTAATAAAGCTTCCAAACGAACAACAAGCTATTCGGTTGCAAGTTTTGGGGACTAGTGTATATATACTATCATTTGAATAACAGACAAAATATCAACAGAAGCGCTTACCTCGTTCATCTTATCACTGTCAAGAACAATCTTAGCAGCCATATGCAAACGACTGCTGATGTCGGAAAGCTGAAATGGCTGGCTACTCAGATTGCCCTCAAGCTGATCGGCGGCGTTCCAATTATTGGCGTATTCCACCAAAGAGCCGAGGTTGTTCCCACTTTCAGTACGGGTCAGCACTTTACCTCGGACCCATTGGGTAACTACCGCCGCCGCAGGACTCTTGTGAAGAGTAAGCTGAGTATCAGCGGCCGAGGTGACAACAGGCTTAGCAGAGGAAGCCCCCTTACGGAGTGCATAAGCTATATTGGGTTGAGAGGAGCTAGCCGGCCCCTTCTGAGATGCTGAAGGTTTGGTGACAACAACCTTCCTAGTCTTAGAAGAGGGTTCGACAGGGGCAGCAACCTCGGCACTAGGAGCGGCATCCTTGGATGCAGGAGGAACTATGGTGTCTAAGGGGGCCGAGATGGTGATATCCTCGGCTGGAGTTGGAGTAGTAGATGGAATTGTGGGGGTCGAAGGAATATCGGGGGAAACCGCAGTGGTCATAGCAGGGGCAATAGGCTCAACAGGATGATCTATTGGCGGAGTTATGTCGGCGTTAACGGTGGGAGCTGTGGGTACGTCTTGCCGAGGAGATGTCTGAGTCGGCGCAGGAGGAGAGTCAACACGAGAGGGACTAGGAGCCCGGGTATCTTCAGGGGCGGAGGAGAAGGTGGCCGAGTTGTATGACTTGTCATACTCGGACCACTTGGCTTGGCAGAGAGAGGAGCTCTGCAAAGGACAAAGAGTCGAATCAAAAGACAGAAAGAGAGAAACAAGAAGTATAAATGAAAATAAACTCACCCAGTAACTCCGGGCATGGTTTTACGCTTCGGAATGTGCTGGGCAGATTTCTTCGTTCGCTTCTTGGGAGCAGCTTCGGAGGGATCTGCCGGAGCGGTGCGCTTCCTCGAGGTAGCCGAAGCTTGAGAGGCGAGAGGCTCGGCGTCGTGCACCTGACCGGCCTGATTAGCTGGGAAAGTAGAAGCCGGAAATGCATAAGAGATAGGCATCACGGCGACTACCTCAAAAATTTGGACGTCGTCCGAGTCACCTTCATCCCCGTGGGCCGAGGTCTTGCCACGGGCGCGAGCCGGAGCAACATCCGACTTAGGAACAAACTCTTCCGAGTCAGGTTCCCCGCTGTCCGGGGTGTTCCGATCTGCGGTCCACGGAAGGGCCAGAACCTCGGCATCCTCGATCTTTTGCTCCACAAACCTCTGCGAGAAAAGAAACAAAGTGGAGTTAGCAAAATAAGTCACAAACGCGATTCGGAAACAAACACAAATGCGTAAATTTACCTCGAGAGGGGGATTCCCGCGAGTGAACGGCTTCAGCCCCCATGTCCAGTCCTCCGGCATATCAGTCTTGAAGATAGCTCGGACACGCTTGTAAATAAGATAGTCATCGAGGTCAACCATCGAAACTCGGTTGGGATCGAGAGGACCACTCATGTAACAAAGCTTGTGAGAGCGAAGCTGGAAAGGGCAGATTCGGTTGCTAACGAATGTGGTCATCAGATCCTCACCGTGGAACCCGGCACGGATCAACTCCTTGAGCCGAATCTCGAATGCCTCGGCCAAAGCATGGCTCTTCCTGGGATTGTAGTTCCAATTCTTCTTGGAAGGGGGGCCAATAGAAAAGGAAGGGAGCCGAATCTTGTCTTCTTTTCCAGTGTTTTTGACATAGAAAAATGATCTATGCCACTTCTTGCAAGACTCGAGGCCGGCGACATGAGGGAACTTGGAGTTCCTCCGAGGTGTAATGGACGCGGCCCCACACTGGGTAAGAGATTTCTCGGAGGGGTGAAGACATTTGTCCGGAACAACGTTAGATCGGATCTGGAAGAATTTAGACCAAACAGGCACGGAGGGCCAGAGGCCGAAGTACCCCTCTGAGGCCGAGATGTAAGCAGACAAGGAGGCGATAGCGTTAGCCGGAAGGTGATGCGGCTGGAGGCCAAAGTAACCAAGGAACTCCCTAGCAAAATCGCTAAGGGGGAGATCAAACCCACGAGCAAAGTGGGACATAAAGATAGCGTAATCGCCTTCGTTGAGTACAGGAGAGGACTCTTTGCCAGGCAAGCGACATCTTACCTCAGCAGGAATCCGACGTGTCCTAATCAACCACTCAATCTCACGACGAGTGACGGAGGAGCCCTGCCAAGAGCCCCGTTCTGGACCGGACGCGAGGTCATCATCTTCGACGAGCGTACCACTGACAGAACTAGACATGGGGTCGCCGGAGGAATCAACGGAGGAAGGACTAGCGACGGAGAGAGGTTTGGAGGCGCAGGGCCCCATCGTGATTCTAAGCAAGCACGGCGGCGGAACGAAAGAGAACCGCCACAAGAAATCTAGAAAAACAGAAGATGCGCCTAGGGAAGGAACCCAACGACGGGACCGTAGAAAAACTCACCGGAGGAGGCGCCGGGGAAAGCACACGGCGGTGAGGTCGTAGGAGCAGAAGGACCGCAGCTTCACCGTCGGGAGAGCGGCAATGGCGCAGCCACCAGCGCACGAACAGAGGCACGGGCGTGAGAAGGAAGAAGGAGAACATTGAGCGAAGGGGGAAAGTAAATCCCCTAGCCCCGCACTCCTTATAACCGCGCGGTCCTGGCGATAGTGGGATCGTGGGTGCGCACGGTAACCGTGTGGGTCGCGCATGCGGTGAAACCGTTCGCTCCTGAGTGGAGCCACACCGAAGACCACACGATGCAGGAGAGGATCAGGTCTCCTGACCGATGTGCGGTACTCGAGGCGTCACTGCGCCGACGCGACGGACGCAGTAATCACTGTAGCTTGTTAGTGGGCACTGCAGAGGAACAAAAAACTAGAAGAATAATGATGAGTAGTACACGTAGGACGAGGCGTGCTCAGGAAGCTGTGCGGATATCTTGAACAGAAAAAAGTAACTCGGAAGTAAGGAGATATGTATGTTGGGAAACTGATGTGGCCCGGCCGAGGGTACAGGAAGGACCACACCAGCTTCGGGGACTAATGTTGGGGAGGTGACCCCGGATAGGGTCAAGACAGGGGAGGACGAAAGGAATCTCCCTTGTCATATGCCGAGTTACTGTTTATATCGGCCGAGTCATGTAAGAGTCGGCCGAGATAAGCAAGGCCATGACAGCTACGGAAGGAGTGACACCTTATCCGGCCGACATACGAGTTAAGTCGGCCGAGCGAGTCTGAATAACTTGAATGCAGATGAAGGCCGAGCCGAGTTATGCGAGACAAGGCCGAGTAATATGAAGCTTGTAGGAGAAGGAGGTGCCTATAGTCAAACCCTAGTCACGGGCTAGGAGGAATCTGAATAGAGCCAAGCATAAAGGACAAGGAGCAGAGCAGCAGAAGGGCAGAAGAAGTTCACGGAGGTGACGGTCATGGAGCCCGAGGCGCACATGTGGGGCTCTCTGGAACATTGTCGTCGATAGAAGGGGGACATGGAAAGAGGGTCGCTGAGTTACCATATTGGCACAAGCATATTCCTCGAATATGCTTGCCACGTCAGCCCTAGGAGGAACCAAGGCACCCCGTTATAAGGGGAGACGCGGGCTCCTGAGGGGGGATCGATTCATTCTACGCCGTAAGGCTCGTGTAGTAGCTCTCTTCTTCCTGCAAACAGCTCAAGGAGCACTTGTAGTCCCAAAGAGGAGAAATAAAGATCTGCATGTTAGTCATTTGAGTGTAGAAATCACTACATCTTTCCTCCCCGGATCCCTCTAGCATCCATTGGCCCCATACTTTAGCCTACCCATGGCATCTGCCGTGCCACCACCACGACACTATGTAATATTTTTTGGCAAGTAACACCTAATATGAACTTGAACTATGCATGGTCACATTACCTAAATTGATAAATCAATAGGCAACAGCCCCATTCCATTTTCATTGCAAACGAAATGCTAGGTTGTAACCTGGCAGATCGTTCAAGACAAAAAACTCAGGCACAAAGGCCAAACATAAGTTACAACATCTAGGCGCATATAAACCAGACACAGATTACAGATGTCATAACATGAACTAAGTAAGAGGAACTAGTCGACAACCTAGCCTGCCTAAACAGAAGCTTACTCGATCCTACATCCATCACAACTTCGCCAAAGGGGGCCTGGGTAAATCAGAAGCTAATCTACGACGCATCTAACCTGGCACAAACTAGCATCGCTAGGCGCATCTAACCCTACTAGCACCACAAACCCTAGCAAGAAGAGGATGAGACAGACCTCGGCGGCAAGAATAGCAGGAGCGAGATCTGGACTTACCTCATCGGAGTCATCGCTGTCGGACTCGCGGAAGGTCTGGACGTCGGCAGGCGAGTAGATCTTCTCCCCCTCTCCTTCTTCTCCTGACGCGGCTTGTTCTTCAGGTTCTTCTTCTTCTTCCGCCTGATCTGCGCCTCCGTCTCGTACTTCCACTTCATTGGATGCACGTAGACGCGCCCACCGAAGCCGGAGCTCCCTTTGCCACCCTCAGCGCCCGCCGCCACCTGCTTCCCCTTCTCCGCGTTGTCAGCGGGCGCCGCCACCTGCTTCCCCTTCTCCATGGACGGCCGCCGCAATCGAGGATTTGAGGAGAGACGGCTAGCTAGGGTTTGCTTCCGATTTAGGGAATTTTTCGAAGTGGTTGGAACGCACAGAAACCACTGACTATGCTACTTAAGGAAGCCGATGGTTCGGCACCCACGCGCTGACGGTTTGGCATCCACGTGCATACGTGTATAATACACGCTGGTGAACGGGTCATACGGGCTTCTACTGTTTTTTCTTACAAAGCAAGGACAAAAATTTTGAAAGGATAATCGTTCTCCCCGACTAATAACCGTCCACGATATCGCAGCCGTTCATATATTTTCACTAACTTTTGGTTTCTACGCCGGTGCGCACCGAAGCAAAAGCGACAACACAATTGGCAAACTGATGCAGCCCATGTGATTTGTACCATTTCCTTCCTCTTTACATCTGACACCGTGGCTGGCCGGATTGCCTGTACCGGAACAGAGTAGGAATTGCACCGCTAGTCCTATTGTACTTATTAGTTCGATACAATGCATCCTGTGTACGATGTGCCATAAACTGAGCTGAATCTCTCGGAGTCCAACGGCAGGATGCGTGCAGTCCCATCGTGGTTGGTGCCGACTTCCCATCATGCAAACCAACGCAACAAAGGGATATTATATTGGTTAGTTTTATGCATTATCGAAGCTATTTCTGGAAAATACTTTTTGCTAGATAAACTAATAAGCTTGGTTAGCTAGCTCACGGGGAACGTGCTGCTGTCTGGTGTGCTAGCATCTGTACCTTCTGCCTCATGCCCCTTTTCTTTCCATCCAAGCCTCCATGCCAAATGGACAAAAATTCACAGCTCAGGTGATCTGGCCAGCACAAGGCAGGTTAGTTGCCTAGTTGGGTATCCCCAATAATAAAAAGTGCGGCCAAATTTAAAACTTAAAACTACTCCATAAGTTTGGAATCGGTGTAGTGGCAGGGACCTCCTTCACCGAAATTTAATCACTCTGGCATGATTATTAAATGTGTTTGTTAAGAGAACCATCTGAGCAGTTAAGTGTGTGGCAAGGCGTCAACTGTTTTTAAGTAGGTCAAACACGCCATAGAGATGAGCAGGGCACCCTGAATGCTCATGCTTAAGTTGTCAGACCAAATGCTGCCACATCGTGATCTTCTACGGCAGCATTTTTGTGCACCATGCTGTGATGTTCTTTGTAGATGGTGTGACGTTACTCCCTATGATCCAAAATATGAAATATTTTAGGTTTTTTCTGAAACACACTGTATCGAGACACATTTTATTTAGAGAAAGACTAAGAACGTATGGAGTATGCAATGCAGTGGAGGTCATCTCAGTTGTACTGACACTACATCCCCCGGTTCACTATGTTGCTTTGAGGACCATCATCCCATATGTGTTTCTTGGTGGCTAGATACACACTCCATTGCGGCTAGAAGGTGCCTGGCGAGGGTTCCAGGTGGCGGCTTGTGACAACGGTTACATCGATGAGTGAAGGTTTCGTCGTGGCAAAACTTTGATAGTCGGTTCTTTCGGTGTGTCCGATGGGTTTCATGTTGGAATTTTCATACTGTGAATTCAGAGTTGTGCTAAGAAGATGCCCTATGACCGATGATCCAACTGTGAAGATCTTCATCGACGCGGGTCTTGCACATCTCTCCTCTGGTGCTCGTCATCAGAACCAACCCCACTAGCATCTACACGGAGAAACGATCATAGTCTGGTCATCATCACGTGTCTACACTCCTCACTTAGTCTTCCTTTTATTAAATATAGTACAATATTTTCCTACACATAAAACGAAAGAAAATTTGAAATTCTACCAAAGAAGTGAAAATAACAATCATAACATCAAAATTTAGAGAAAAATAGTGGGCGAAGTGATAGAGAAAGTCGCTATGGTTCAGATATATCATCTAACATCAGATTATTCCTTTCTTCCAAGAAAATGTCTTATTTTTTCAAATACAAACAAACAACATCTGTTTTTTATTCCCACATTTTTTATATCCTATAGGATCCAATATATCATGGATCCTACTCCAAATATTTAGAGAAAGACTAAAATATTTTATATTTTAGAATGTATGAAGTATGCAATGCAGTGGAGGTCATCTCAGTTGTACTGACACTACATCCCCCGGTTCACTATGTTGCTTTGAGGACCATCATCCCATATGTGTTTCTTGGTGGCTAGATACACACTCCATTGCGACTAGAAGGTGCCTGGCGAGGGTTCCAGGTGGCGGCTTGTGGCAACGATTACATCGATGAGTGAAGGTTTTGCCGTGGCAAAACTTTGATAGTCGGTTCTTCTTTCGGTGTGTCCGATGGGTTTCATGTTGGAATTTCCCTACTGTGAATTCAGAGTTGTTGTACTAAGAAGATGCCCTATGACCGATGATCCAACTATGAAGATCTTCATCGACGCGGGTCTTGCACATCTCCCCTTTGGCGCTCGTCATCAGAACCAACCCCACTAGCCATCTACGTGGAGAAACGATCATAGTCTGGTCATCATCACGTGTCTACACTCCTCACCTAGTCTTCCTTTTATTAAATATAGTACAAATATAGTACAATATTTTCCTACACATAAAACAAAATAAAATTTGAAATTCTACTAAAGGAGTGAAAATAACAATCATAACATCAAAATTTAGAGAAAAATAGTGGGCGAAGTGATAGAGAAAGTCGCTATGGTTCAGATATATCATCTAACATCATCAGATTATTCCTTTCTTCCAAGAAAATGTCTTATTTTTTCAAATGCAAACAAACAACATCTGTTTTTTATTCCCACATTTTTTATATCCTATAGGATCCAATATATCATGGATCCGACTCCAAATCTTTTTCTATTCCTGCATTTAGGTGCATGATATAGTTGTCGTAGACACACCAATTATAACTAGATGTAACCAGTAGAATTTCTATTTAAGTTTGACTACGGAGTGCACATACAAAATTAATTCCTCTCTATTCCAATCCTACAAATAATACCTATTCCATAAGAAAAATTATGGCTCAAGATACTACAAAGACACTTTCATTAAAGTGGACCTAAAATATAGTAACTATTCAATCCATGTAGAAATTGAACTAATTTGTACCCTCTAAGAGTCATGCATGCCCAATAAGCTTGAAGGCATTCTTGAATTAATGAATTTATTTGGAATTTGGAGGATTCTATATCATTGAACTTTTTCTTATAAAGTTTCTTTGATTTATAAGCTTGTGAGACATGTTTTTTCTACAGAATAATTTGCACGCCTTCCAATACTTTTGCATTAAGGACGTCTTAAATTTCATGGGAATTTTGTAAGAATGAATTTCCGAAGATTTTATCCCATAGGGAATGTCTATTTTTTATGATTGAAAACAATAGGATTTTTTCTATCAATCAATTTGTACGTTTGTTGTATGCAAAAAAATCAGATGAGTTTAACATCATGGAAATTAACCTTTATGTATTAAAATGAAAAAACACCAAATTCTTAAAAAAATCATGGTCTCTCTTATTTGGTGCAACAAAATAACTTATATGGCACATATGTTCTCAATCCAGGTAGGATAGGACTCAACATGCAATGCCATATACTTCCCATGTTTTCTATGTGTGTTTTTATATAGAATCATAAGGGCCACTTGGTTCGTAGGTTCCAAAAAGACATGAGTAAGAAAATGTGGTGATATGAAGTCATAACGTGGTAAATCCTATGGAAATAAGAAAACAAATATCTATGCCATAGGACTTTTTGGTTGCACAGTCGGGAAAAACACATACAGTTAGTCTAAAGCAATAGGTGTTTGTCTTAGCTTGAATAGGAATAATGGAAACACCTTCAAGTTTCCTATGTATCCCATAGTTTTCTAAGGAACCTAAGTCTACACATGAAATTTACAAGAATTTCAGAGGATACAGTTGAACATCTAATAAGATATGAAAATAAAATTAATCCTCCAAAAATGGTCAAATTCTTGTGATTAGAAATGCATATTTTTGAGAAAATGATATCTTTCATTTCGATGGGCATTGAACCGATCCAATGAAACAACTATAAGAGTCAATGCATGCAACACATTATTGTGCATAAAATATACAATAAGTTCCCATGATAGAATATAATTTATATTAGAATATGAGAACATATATTGTCCGGCAAACATGGTCCATGATTTCTATATATATACTAGCAATGTACTAAACTTAGAATACAATATTGATTTCATTCCCCTAGACAATGAACCGATTACTGTAAATACTTGTGAGATCTTGAATGCATCCAAGTAGGATGGTGCGATAGAAGAGTTTCATAATAAAGCAATAACTAATAGTCTAATACAAAATAATATAGCTTCATTCTACTAGTGAGGAATTATGGATTATATGCTATTATTTTCATTATTTTATCAATATGCTACAATACTTTCTGAAATTAGAACTCCTCTAGTGTTCCACTTAGGACACTCGGAATGAATTGTGCATGGTTGTAGAAGAACCATCTCATTTTATATTAGAAATTGCAAAACAACTATCTCTCAAATTTGACCCAAAGTAACTACATTGATCTTGGTGACGAAATGAGTGTGACTTATATTGTTTATTTGCTTACATAGACATATGGATACTATAGAGTTATGACACACGACTATATTTCCTATTTCAAAGCCTCTATAAAACATATATAAGAGAATATTAATCATATAGTTTTATCATATGTGCACATAACTACATGTGAAATCTATAGGAACTTCACGAGATACGTTTCAACCTTTACTGGAATATGAAAAGTTTTCTATCTTCAAAATTACATGAGACCATAATATCTACTATCGATGTCTCGTTTGGAATACAATGACACTATTTCGTCCGTTAGACACTAAATTGGTTCCTCTTGAACATCTAGAAGTGCCACAAAAAATAATTATGCATGAAATATACATGAATTTCATAGGAAACCGTTCAACTTATTTTAGAATCTCAGAATAATATATTCTCCAAAAAATACTCGATGCTTTTAACTAGCGATGTCATGTTTATAATACAATTTATTTTCATTTTCATAGACATTGAGATGATTATAGTGAAACACCTATTAGATTTTTTGCATGTCTCTCACCTAGAAAAGTGAGGACCAATAATTTCATATGAAGATTACAGGTATTTAAGAGAGAACAATACTACTCGAATATGAAAAGAGTTTTATGTTCAAAATTACATGGACATCATGTTTTCTATTACCAATGCCTCATTTGGAATAATTTTTTCCATCCATTAGACACTGAATCGATCCCTATTTAACATCTAGATGAGTCAAACAAAAGAAAATTTTATGCATCAAGTCTACATGAATTTCATAGGAAATAGTTCACAAATATGTTCTCCAAAAAAGGATCAGTGCTTTCAACTAGCGTTTCCATATTTAGAATACAATTTATTTTCATTTCCATAGATATTGAACTGACTCCTATGAAACACCAGTTAGATTCTTCAATGTCTCTCATCTAGAAAAGCGAGTAACAATAGTTTCATATGCAAATTGAAGGTATTTAAGAGGGAACAATACTCTTTGAATCTAAAAATGTTTCTTGTCTCCTAAACATGACATCATGCTTCCTACTATCAATATGTTGTTTGGAATACGATGATATTTTTCAGTTTGTTAGACACTGAATTGATTCCTCTTAGAAACCTGAATGAGCCAATCAAAAATGAATCTGCATGAAGTCTACAGGAATTTCAGAGTAAACAACTCAACTTCTGTTAGAATATGAAAACACATATGTTCTCCAAACATAGATCAATGCTTTCAACTAGCGATGCCAAGTTTATAATACAATTTATTTTCATTTCCATAGACATTGAATGATTTGCATGTCTCTCATCTTAAAAAGTGAGTCACAATAATTTTATATGCAAATTTAAGGTATTTAAGAGGGAACAATACCAATCGTTTGAAAATATTTTTTCCATTCAAACATGACATCATGCTTTCTATTATCAATGCCTTGTTTCGAATATGAAGATATTTTCCAGTTTGTTAGACACCTAATTGATTCCTCTGAAACACCTGAATGAGCCAATAAAAATGATTATGCATGAAGTCTACAGGAATTTCATAAGAAAAAATGCTACTTCTTTTAGAACAAGAGAACAAATATGTTCTCCAACCAAGGCTCAATGATTTCAACTAGCGATGCCAAGTTTAGAAAACAATTAATTATCATAGACATTGAACTCACTCCTGTGAAACATCAATTAGATTCTTGCATGTCTCTCATCTAAGAAAGTGAGGCACAATAATTTCGTATGGAAATTGAAGGTATTTAAGAGGGTTGAAAGGGCATTTACTATCATAATCACTTTTGGTGTTCGTTAACAACAAGTAGATCATTTTTATAGTATGCTATTGTCTACAGGTTGATATAATGCAAAGTGAAAAGGACCTCTAATCTATGGAAAGATTCCTGCAAGATTGACATGTTTCTGAAATTTCCAGACCGAAGTCTCCAGTCTAGCTGGACCAGAGTTTCAGTAGGTATCCCCAAAGGAGGCTATAGAATTCTGGCTGGGACAGTCTGATAGGGGGTCCGGAGCAAGGTCCGGAGACTACTACGGAGTCTTTGATGTGAGCCTTAGACCGGAATCTCCGGTGCAGCTGGACCGGAGTCTCTGGCCCACCTCGCTTGCAGCTGGGCTTGGTCAGTATGCTGGTCCGGAGGTGGGACGGAATCTCCGGTGTAGACCAGAGTCTCCGGTGTGCAGGCCGGAGTCTCCGGTCTGACTTTTCTCCAACGGTCAGAAAACAGTTTAGTGGAGGGGCTGCTTATAAATAGGGGACCTTATCCCCTTCCTCCAGCTGCTCGACCCACTCATGAACACCCCCCCCATTTGAGCCACTAAATCAACAAGATATCTTCATCCAACCATCCAAAGTCACTGATCTTTAGAGAATCGAAGGAGGAGGCCTTGATCTATAGCTTCATCAAGAGAGATCTTCATTCCCCCTCATTCACTTGAGGACCCCCATGCTCTAGTGTTTCTTTGGAAACCCTAGATTTTGATTTGGTTCTTACAAGCTTGTCTTTGATTGTTTTGATAGCTTTCTTGTATTTGGGAGCCTCCAATTAAGTTGTGGATGTGTGCCCCGAACTCGTTGTAAAGGTGTTGGCTACCACCTCGAAGGTTGTCGATATAGTGGAAGAGGTGAATCGAACCCTTTGGATTGAGGTTCATCGGAGAACAAGGGAGGCCTCTCGTGGTGTTGGTCGTTTGAAACCACCCCCTCTCCAAACATAGACGTACCCCCCCTCAAAAGGAAGGAACTACGGAAAACAAATCCTTGTGTCTCCGCGTCCACCACTTTGGTTACTTCTATCCTTTACTGCACTTTACTTACTTGTTCTTACCTAGTGTTGTGCTAGTTTGTGCTTGTTTGACATATAGGTAAATTCACCTTAGTTGCATAATCTAGAGAATTGACCTTTCTTGTCAAACCATAATTTGAAAAAGAAGAAAATTTCAAGTAGCACCTATTCACCCCTCCCCCTCTAGGTGCCCATACGATCCTTTCAATTGGTATCAGATCCTCGACTCTTTATTCGGGCTTTACCGCCTAAGAGTAAATGGGTAGCAACGATGGGGAAGGTGGTGGTGAGCCTACCTCGGTGACCATGGATGATCTCAATAACTTGGAAACAAGATTGAGCTCCACCATGGCCAACGAGATCAAACAATTGCACAAACTACTTGAGCAACTTGTTAAAGATAAAGGTGGCTCATCATCCCCTTCTCCTCAAGAGGAACCTTCATCAGTATTACCTAAGATGAATGCCCCGAAATCACCCGAGGGTATGGTGGTGGGAGGTAATCAAGATAACACTAATTCCTCCACAAAAAGGGATGGTGGGAAGGGAGAGCACCATGACTCTCATGGATGGTACTCTCCCGACCCTCCAATTCCTCACCCTCATATAAACAATAGAGGAGACCCACCAAAGCTAGATGCATCTACTTTTGCTCAATGGCAATCTCTAATGAAATCTCATGTGCGTAGCTCTTGTATTGAGTTATGGAACATCATTGAAAAAGGACTCTATATTGGGGATCCCAACAACTTGACAAGAAGAGAAGTTGTCAATAGTCAACTCAATGCCACCGCCTTGCACATGATACAACAAGGATTGGGTACAAAAGATTACCCACACATTGAGCACCTCAACACCGCCAAGGAAGCTTGGGATGCTCTCACAGAGTTGTATGTTGGGAATGAGAGCATGAGAAGGAACCGGTATGATGCACTAAGCAATGAATCCGAAGGCTTCTATATGAAGGAAGGTGAAGATCATGAAGACATGTATCGTAGGCTCAAGTCCACTGCCACCGCTTTTAGGAATTTGGGTGCCTCACATGTGGATGATGTCAAGATTGCTCATGGTGAATATATGGCCTTCTATGCAAAGAACTTTTGGAAGAACCCCGCCAAGGCCAAGATGGAAATGCAACAAAGAAGCAACTCAAATGGAAGAAGAGAAAATGTCACTAAATTGAGAACTTGCTTCAATTGTGGTGACCGCTATCACTTTGTGGCGGATTGTCCCTATGAGAAGAGAGAAGATCATGGGGGTAAACTTGTGTTGAAGAAAACTTCCAAAGCTCCTTACAAGAAACCCTTCATCAAGAAGAATCCCATCAACAAGAAGTCAGGTGAAATTGTGTTGATCAATCATGAAGAATACTCCTCTGACAATGAAGATGATGAAGATAATGAAGATAATACATCAAGTGGTGTGGCTGCTCTTGCCACTACTTCTACTCCCACATTCTCCCTCTTCGACTCTCTAAATGAGAATCTCTCCAACAAGAATGTCACTTGCCTTATGGCAAGAGGAACGTAGGTATCTTAATCATCTCACCCCACCCTCTTGAGTAATGATGAAAATGATGATGAAATGTCTCTTGAGGTTAAAAAGGAAAAAAATGCTTTTGATGAGTTCATGAATAACTTGCAAGGGGAACACAAAAGACATTTTGTGGACCTCTTAGATCAACTTTCTCACACCCAAGAGCTTCTTGATGAAAGATGTAAACTAGGAATAGAACACATGATTGAGGTAGAAGCCCTAAATAATGCTCTAGAAGAAGAACAAGAGACTAGAGTGTCCCTTGAACTAAAACTTGAAGGGCTTGATGGGGCTAATGACTTAATTGTTAATAGACTCGTCAAGGAAAGAGATCATGCGGTTGCTAAATATAAGAAGGCTAAAAAGGACAAGATTGAGTTTGGTGTTGTTCATGAAAAACTTGCCGAGGACTATAGGATGCTTGACAAGGCTCACAAGTCCTTGGAAAGTGAACTATTGTTACTCACAAAGTCACATGAAAAGCTTCAAACTCAATTGAACAATATTGCTTCTCCTAGTAATTTCATTCCTTCTAGTAGCACGAATATTCTTGAAGAAAATTCTAGGTTGAAGGGGGAGCTAGCTAAGGCCACCTTTATAAAAGGAAACAAGTCCATTGATGACCTCTTGAGTAAGAAAAGGTCAAATGGTGAGAAAGGTGGCATTGGTTTTGTCTCCAAATCCAAGAAGAAGAAGAACAACAAGAAGAAGGCCAAGCCCGCACAAGAGAAAGACAAGGCCATTATGGATAGTAAGACCACAAGTGGCAAAACTATGTCTCATGATGATTTTGTGGGAAGTGCTAACCCTCACTATGTTTTAATGTGTGATTATTATGGTGATGTGTATGCACAATATGTTGGCCCATTTGATGGTTATATTGCTTGTTCTATTTGGGTCCCCAAGACCCTTGTTGCTAACAAAATAGGATCCATTGAAAAATGGGTACCTAAAAACTAGCTTGATCTTTTGTAGACATATGCTTCCGCAGGGTCAAAGTGGGTGCTTGATAGTTGTTGCACAATTCATATGACCGTAAGCTCTTATATTGTCAAGGAACTAAGACCGAATGATGATCAAATATCCGTGACATATGCAGACAAGTCCAAGTCTAAGGCAATGGGTTTTGGAAAGGTAGTGGTTGCCCACGATATCACACTCGTGGACGTCATGCTTGTTGAGACCCTTGGTTACAATTTACTTTCAGTCCGTGCTCTTGGAAAGATGATATTGTGGTCCTCATGTGGAGCAAGTATCTCGAGGTTGCTTTTGTTGGGTATGTCGAAAATGACTTGTATGTGGTGGACTTTTCGGGGCAAACCACTACAAGTGAGATGTGCTTATTCGGAAAAGCCGATGTGGGTTGGTTATGGCATCGCCGACTAGCCCATGTCAATATGAGAGCTTTGCAAAGTCTCCACAAGGATGGCCATATTGTTGGACTAAAAGAAAATGTTTCCTTTGCCAAAGATCGTGTTTGCAGGGCGTGTGTACAAGGAAAGATGCATGATGCTCCCCACAAGCCAAAGAACCGCATAAAGTCAACGAGGATCTTGGAGATCCTTCATGTGGACCTCTTTGGTCCTCCATCTCATGCTAGTCTTGGTGGGAAGAAATATTGTTTGGTGATTGTTGATGACTTTTCAAGATTCTCATGGGTATATTTCTTTAAGTTGAAAAGTGAGACCCAAAAGACCTTCATCGACTTCATCAACTTGGTTCAACATCAATACAATGTTCCCGTGTTGATAATAAGAAGTGACAATGGCACCTAGTTCAAGAACTACACCTTGAATGATTTTCTTAGTGATGAGGGGATAAAACACCAATATTCCGCTGCATATACCCCTCAACAAAATGGTGTAGCGGAGAGGAAAAACCGGACTCTTATTGAGATGGCAAGGACCATGTTGGCGGAGTTTAAATATCCATACAACTTTTGGGCCGAAGCCATCTCCACCGCTTTCCATGCATCCAACCATCTCTACCTCCGCAAGGAAGTGAACAATACTCCATATGAAATACTTACTGGTAACAAGCCCAACATATCTTATTTCCGGGTGTTCGGTTGTAAGTGTTTCTATCTCATAAAAGGTGTTTGTTTGTCCAAATTCGATTCCAAAGCATTAGAGTGTATTTTTGTTGGCTATGGTCTCGAATCTCACACTTATAGAATCTATGATAAGCTCTCCGGAGCCGTCATAGAATCTTGTAGTGTGACCTTCTAATAATATGATGGTCCCCAAGGGGGGCGTGTTAATGCTTGTGGTGCAGATGATGAAATGCCTTAGGATGCCATAGGAAGAATGGGTGTGGGATATATCTGTCCCGTTGAGGAACCCCTTATGGCGGATCGAGAAGAACTATGCTCTACTCAAGTGGAGCCCTCATCTTCACAACAACAACAAGCTCCATCCACCAAGGAGGACAATGACCCAAGCCAAAGACAAGCTATGGACCCTCAACATGTTCATCAATGTGACATCTCTAGTGAGGAGGAGCTTGAGTCATCATTCTCTAGAATGTCAAGTTCTGCCAAGTCAATTACACATGGAAGATCCATACAAACTACCTTGAGACAAGCTCAACTCAATTCTAGAAGTGTGCCTGATCAAGACCAAGGTCAATCTTTGCCTCTTAATGAAGAGAATGATTATGGTGATGATCAAGGTCAAGTTGATGGTCAAGACGAGGACCAAAATGATGAAGAGGTCCCTCCAAGAAACAACAAGGAGATTCACACTCGTCACGAAGCTATAATGGATAGGATGTTGGAATTAAAAGATCACTCTCTAGAGAATGTGGTTGGAGATCTTAGGAGAGGAATTTCCACAAGAGCACAATTGAAGAGGTTTAGTGAACATCAAGCACACATCTCCATGATTGAACCAAAGAAAGTGTGGGAAGCTCTTGAAGATTCGGATTGGTTGGAAGCAATGCACAAAGAGCTCAACAACTTTGAGAGAAACAAAGTATGGTAGTTAGTTGAGAAGCCAAAGGATTGCCGCAATGTTATAGGCACCAAGTGGATATTCAAGAACAAGCAATATGAGCATGGAATTATAGTAAGGAACAAGGCAAGATTGGTTGCACAAGGGTTCTCTCAAATTGAAGGCATTGATTATGGAGAGACATATGCACCCATGGATCTCCTTGAGTCCATCCGTATCCTTCTTGCTTATGCGGCACATCATAACTTTAAGTTGCAAAAAATGGATGTAGAAAGTGCATTTCTTAATGGTCCATTGAATGAGTTGGTATATGTAAAGAAACCCCTGGGATTTGAGGATCCCAACTTCCCAAACCATGTCTACAAACTTGATAAGGCGCTATATGGGCTCAAACAAGCCCCACGCACGTGGTATGAGCACCTTAGAGAGTTATTGTTTGACCGTGGGTTTGAGGTTGGGAAAATCGATCCCACTCTTTTTACTAAGAAGGTAAATGGGGAGCTTTTTGTATGCCAAATATATGTTGATGATATTATGTTTGGCTCATCTAACAAAGCTTTTAATGATGAATTCTCAAAGCTTATGACTAGTAGGTTCCGGATGTCTATGATTGGGGGAGTTAAGGGTATTCCTTGGTTTTGAGATCAGGCAAGTTAGAGGAGGGACATTCTTCAACCAATCCAAGTATACTCAAGATATGCTCAAAAGATTCAATATGCAAGATCTAAATGGAGCTCCTACTCCCATGGCAACAAAGACTCATCTCGAACTAAATCCAAATGGTAAAGATGTGGATCAAAAGGTATACCAGTCCATGATTAGTTCTTTGCTTTACTTTTGTGCATCTAGACCCGATATTGTGTTGAGTGTAGGTGTGTGTGAAAGATATCAAGCGGCTCCTAAAGAAAGCCATTTGATGGCGGTCAAGAGAATCTTTCGATATTTGGTTCATACCCCACATTATGGTATTTGGTATCCTCGAGGGTCAACATTTGCTCTTTGTGGATACACGGACTCAGATTGGTATGGTGATAAGGATGATAGAAAATCAACATCCGGGGCATGCCAATTCCTTGGTAGGTCCTTGGTATGTTGGTCTTCTAAGAAGCAAAATTGTATATCTCTCTCCACCGCTGAAGCCGAGTATGTGGCAGCTGCTAGTGCTTGCACTCAATTGCTATGGATGAGGAAAACTTTAAAGGAATACGGTGTCCGCTGTAACAAAGTGCCTGTTCTATGTGACAATGAAAGTGCTATCAAAATTGCCTACAACCCGGTGGATCATAGAAGGACCAAGCATACTGAGATTCGTCATCACTTCATTAGGGATCATGTTGCTCGAGGTGATATTGAACTATCATATGTGTCAACCAAAGACCAACTTGCCGACATATTCACGAAGCCACTTGATGAAGCAAGGTTTTTTTATTTGAGGAATGAACTAAATATCATAGATTCAAGGATCTTGACTTGATCACCTTGCATACTCATCTATGTCTTGACTCTTATTTGGTTTAGGTGAAGGCATGGATATAGGGGGAGTGCGGTCCTAATTGATTGGACTATCCCTCCCCCCATTATGCCCAAAGCGATAAAAATCATTTCTCTTAATATCATTTTGTGATATGTGAGCTTAAATGATGAGTTTCGATAATGGTCCCAAGATATATCTTCGTGGTGCCAAGCCGAGTATACGCAAACATGGTGGCCAAGGCCACCGCCCTCTCACATTCAAGAGATTGGTGCTTACTCGTGTTTTTCATTTGTTGAGTTGGTTCTTGGTTCATGTCTATTTGTAGCTTTCTTGAATATTCTAGTGGATTCCTATGGCTCTTATTGATTCTTCACACCGTGACATCTTAACCCAAGCCTATACCTTTCCTTAAAACACTCCATCTCTCATATATGTCCCCAAACACAAAACCTTGAGTTTTTGTTCGAGGAGGACCGGAGTCTCCGATGCACTTGCACCGAAGTCTCCGATGTAGGCCGGAGTCTCCGGTCCAGATGGTTTCTGACACTTAAAGGGAGGGGACGGGGTGAACTAAAACAGCAGTTTCATTCATCTACCCCTGTTCCCCACTCTCAAACCCGTCGCCCCCTCCTCCAAAACTCCTCCCCGAAGGTCAAGAAGCCCTCGGGATCCACCGTGCCGCCGGCCAACCTTCTCCTCTCCTCCATTAGGTCATTCCCACCGGTGGAATCGATCCCATGGACAGATCTGGTACCTCTCCTCCTCTTTTTTATCCTAGGGTTCATCCCTAGATGTGTTTTTTGAGGATTGGTGCTGTTTTGTCCATTGGAATCACTTGTATGTGTGCACTCTGGTACTTCAGCCTTGTTGTATTGCCCGATCTATTAGAATCACCCCCACCTGCAGCCTCCCAGCTCATGCCCGAGCCTCCCGGCCGGATATTCCGGCCCCAGGGCCGGAGACTCCGGTTCATAGGACCAGAGACTCCGGTATGAGCTGCGGATACTCCGGTGTGGGGTGACTCAAATAGGTTCAGTAATGCATCAAAGCTCTTGTGCTGCATCTTTGGGACATATATGCTTACCTCCATTCTATATCCCTCACTGCTATTCATAGGTGGTGGTTCTCGTCGTCCTCCTCGCACCAAGGCCAAGTCGAAGAGGGTCGATCCTCGCTATGATGAGTCCGAGGGTCAGTTTATCGTGCCCCCTCCAACAGGATACAGCAGGCCCGTGATGCAGCATATATGAGGAGGGAGCAGGAAAGGAATGAGCAAGAGAACCATGCCAAGAGGGCAAAATATGACAATATTCAGTCTTTGGCCCACATGTCAAAGAATGAGTACCGTGAGCTGCGGAAGACTGACTTCTATGACTTGCCACATACCAGCGAGGATCCACGCTTTTGGAGGAAGGAGCAGGCTGTGTTCATGAAGGATGTTTACGGTCTGCTCAATAAGTCACCAGTTTGCCCCCAGAAATTTATGAGTGTTGAGAAGATGAGGAGCAACCCCTACTTCTCTGATGCACTGTGGATCTGTGAGAAGCTGGGGCTGTTCAACTTGATGGAGCTCCATGAAGACTACAACATCACACTTGTGCAGCAGTTCTACGCCACTGTTGTGTTTGGATTTGACCAAGACAGGACCATGAATTGGATGACTGGCACCACCTTCTGCTCAACTACTTTCTATGACTTTGCTAATGTCATCTTCGAGACCTTCCATGGCGTATCCACTCCTGTTGGGTTGCGCATGCACTCAGCGGTTCTTGGGTAGAACAAGATGAAGCTTGCACCTTTGTATGGCAGCGAGGGTGTTGTAGGGGGGTCCAAATGACTCAAGCCCCTCTATAATCTGATGTTGAGGATATTCTGTCATACCATCTCACCAAGTGTTGGGAATGATGATGCCATTATATGTGGGTTGGTCAACCTACTCTATCATACCCACAGGAGTCACAATGTTGGGCCTGAGGCAGATGCAAATCCTATTGATGTGATGGACTTCATATTTGAGGAGATGTTCCATGCCATTTTGTACAAGAAGTCTCCTCCATATGCACCACTTGTTATGAGGCTCATCAACTCCCAGGAGCATGGTTCCCCACTTGGCTTGGCTCCCAACCTCACCGAGCACACTCTGGTATCTCTGCAGCAGAAGGGGCGCATGGGGCCTCCTCCTAGGCGTTCCTATGGCAATGATGATGAGGATATCATTGAGACTAAGAGGGCCCCCTCTACTCCTAGGTCTCGGAGGAAGAATGCCTCCAATGCACCCATGCCTTCCATGACCCGTGACTATGTACATGAGAAGGTCAAGAAGGCCACTTTTTGGGAGAGGACCCTGTGTTGCATGAATGTAGACATCCGTAAGCAACATCATGTCTCCTACCAAAGCAACTAGCGCATTGAGAAGCTCCTCAAGGAAATTAAGGCTCAGGGAGAAGAGGATGATGAGGAAGGAGAGGGTGAGTACAATGATGAGCATGGTGCTCAACGGTATGGTGAGTCAGATCACACTCTTTCTTTTGGGGCATGGAATTCCCAACATGAAAGCTTGGTGGACTGGAATACTTTTTCAGATGTCACCTCTGGATATGGGTACCAGGGTACCTCCTCTTCTCGCCCTCATGGCAAAGGGCATGTAGCTCCTGATGATGATGATGACTATGATGAGGGTGATGAGGATCAGGACATGGACGAGGATGAGGATGACGAGGACTACTGAGTTGTTGGGGCGCTAGTTTAGGTCTTTTCCCTTTTTGGTGTTTCGATGCCAAAGGGGGAGAAGACATTGTCATCGATTTGCATGGGTTTGGGTTGGATTTGATGTTCATTTTCTATCTCGAAATTTGTGTTTTATTTGCCTTATTATGTGCTTGCGAGACTATTTGATGTTTGTGTGTGACAATGTGGTTGTGCACCTATTATTGTATCTCATGTGAGAACTATGTGATTTATCTATGAACCATATATCATGCATGATTTACTTGTTTACATTAATGCACATAGTCAGGGGGAGCTTAATACAAATTATTCATGCAAAATCACTTGTTGTCATCGAACACCAAAAATGGGGAGATTGAAAGGACATTTACTGTCATAATCACTTTTTGTGTTCGTTAACAACAAGTAGATCATTTTTATAGTATGCTATTGTCTACAGGTTGATATAATGCAAAGTGAAAAGGACCTCTAATCTACGGAAAGATTCCTGCAAGATTGACATGTTTCTGGAATTTCCAGACCAGAGTCTCCGGTCTGGACCGGAGTTTCCGCAGGTATCCCCGGAGGAGGCTACAGAATTCTGGCTGGGACAGTCTGATAGGGGGTCCGGAGCAAGGTCCGGAGACTACTACGGAGTCTTAGGTGTGAGCCTCAGACCGAAGTCTCCGGTGCAGCTGGACCGGAGTCTCCGACCCACCTCACTCACAGCTGGGCTTGGTCAGACAGTATGTTGGTCCGGATGCTGGTCCGGAGGTGGGCCGGAATCTCTGGTGTAGACCGGAGTCTCCGGTGTGCGGGCCGGAGTCTCCGGTCTGACTTTTCTCCAACGGTCAGAGAACGGTTCAGTGGAGGGGGCTGCTTATAAATAGGGGACCTTATCCCCTTCCTCCAGCTGCTCGACCCACTCAAGAACACCACCCCCATTTGAGCCACCAAATCAACAAGATATCTTCATCCAACCATCCAAAGTCATTGATCTTTGGAGAATCGAAGGAGGAGGCCTTTATCTATAGCTTCATCAAGAGAGATCTTCATTTCCCCCTCATTCACTTGAGGACCCCCATGCTCTAGTGTTTCTTTGGAAACCCTAGCTTTTGATTTGGTTCTTACAAGCTTGTCTTTGATTGTTTTGACAACTTGCTTGTATTTGGGAGCCTCCAATTAAGTTGTGGATGTGTACCCCGAACTCGTTGTAAAGGTGTTGGCTACCACCTCGAAGGTTGTCGATATAGTGGAAGAGGTGAATCGAACCCTTTGGGGTGAGGTTCATCGGAGAACAAGGGAGGCCTCTCGTGGTGTTGGTGGTTTGAAACCACCCCCTCTCCAAACATAGACGTACTCCCCCTCAAAAGGAAGGAACTACGGAAAACAAATCCTTGTGTCTCCGCGTCCACCACTTTGGTTACTTCTATCCTTTACCGCACTTTACTTACTTGTTCTTACCTAGTGTTGTGCTAGTTTGTGCTTGTTTGAAATGTAGGTAAATTCACCTTAGTTGCATAATATAGAGAATTTACCTTTCTTGTCAAACCATAATTTGAAAAAGAAGAAAATTTGAAGTAGCACCTATTCACCCCACCCCCACCCCTCTAGGTGCCCATACGATCCTTTCAAGGGTACAATACTCCTCGAATCTGAAAATAATTTTTGTCTTCCAAACATGAGATGATGCTTTCTACTATCAATGCCTGATACGTCCAAAACGTATCTACTTTCATGAACATTTTTGCTATTGTTTCTCCTCTAAACTTGTGTAATTTGGATACAACTAACACGAAATGACGTTGTTTTTAGCAGAGTTACCTTGGTGTCTAGTTTTTGTGTAGAAAATCAACTATCAGGAAAAATCCCGGAAAATATGCCAAAAATCTTATTTCACCAGAAGACTCATGGAGCCAGAAGATGAGATGGAGGAGGGCCACGAGGAGCCCACACCCCATGGCCGCGCGGGCCAGCCCAGGTCACGCCTGGGAGGGGTGTGGCCGCCTCGGACACCCCCCCTCGGCCTCCCTCTTCGCCTATAAGATGCCTCTTGACCTAAAAACTCAGGGGGTCGATGTTTTTCCAGAAAGAGTTCCGCTGCGCCGCCACCACAAAAAAACGCGATTCGGAACCAGAAACTCCGTTCTGGCACCCTGCCGAGACGGGGAATTTGGAGGGGATCATCGCTATCATCATCATCACCGACGCCTCTCCATCAACCATCCATGTTTCCCACATCCATGAGTGAGTAATCCCCCGCTGTAGGCTATGGGGATGGTAGGGATTGGATGAGTTCTATCATGTAATTTAATAAGATTGTTAGGGCATGGTGCCTAGTATCTCTATTAGTGCTATTTGACTTTTTTGCAATTTGTTGTGCTTAATGCTTGTCACTAGGGCCCGAGTGCCATAATCTCAGATATGAACTTATTATTGATTCATAATGATAGTATTGTTTGTGATCTTATATGCAAGTTGTGTACACATATCATTGTCCGGAACCAAAGGCCCCGCAGTGACAGAAATTGGGACAACCGGAGGGGATGGCTATGATATGAGGATCACATGTGTTCATGGAGTGTTAATGCTTTGCTTTGGTGCTCTATTAAAAGGAGCACCTTAGATGGAACACATGCCTATGATTGTTTAGTACTTGGATGCTTTATCTTATTTATCTACAATTGCCCTAGATATTGAAGTTACATGAATAGACTCGTCCATGCAACGCCCGTCCATCCATCCCTATGCCTACCGCACCCAAATCCTATTGTTTGCTACTATTGTTACTACTGCCTTTGTTTCACTGCTACTGTTGCTTTGCTATTGCTACTACAAAACTGTTGCTACTGATAAACTACTGTGAGCAAGACTATTTCCAGGTGCAGCTGAATTGACAACTCAATTGTTAAGGCTTATTAGTATTCTTTGGCTCCCCTTGTGTCGAATCAATAAATTGGGTAATACTACCCACGAAGACTGTTGCGATCCCCTATACTTGTGGGTCATCAAGACTATTTTCTGGCGCCATTGCCGGGGAGCATAGCTTTATTTGTAAGTTCACTTGGATCTATTATTGTTCACTTCTATTCCTTTCATCATGGGGAAGTCTTGTGATGGAAAGTTTCCTATTTTACCATCCACTACAAGAGGTATAGTCCTAAACACCTCTGCTTCTCTTGATTCACCGTCTGTTATAAGTAAGCTTGTTACACCACCACCACATACACATGCTACACACACTGCTACTACTGCTGAATCTGAAATTGCTTATGATACTCATGATGTTACTTCTACTGTGCTTGATGTGAGTGGTTCATTAGGTCCTTTCCTAGATGCTACTATTGCTAGAACTATTTTGGGAAACACTGAAACTCGTAGTGAAGAGACTATTACACCTGTTAGCTCACCTGAGTCTAGAGAGATATATGATATTAATAATGGTTACATTGAGTTTACTGATGAATTTATTGAAGAGTGTCGAAAACACACGGTGCTAGTGCTATTAGGAGTCTCCTTGAGAGTACTATTATTCCTAAATTGTCTCCTGATGCTAAGTTTGCAACTTCTCCCATAAAAATTGAAGATAAAGATTATGATTTCTCCCTTGATTTATCCTATATAAACATTGTTGAGAAAGAACCTTTTTGTGGGACTGAAAATGAAAGTGCTATAGCTCATATGAATGAGCTTTCCACTATGAGTGCCTTATTCTCTAATGATGTTAAGATGCGCAAGTACTTTGTTACAAAGATCTTCCCTTTTCACTAAAAGGAGAAGCTAAAGCTTGGTTTAATAGATTACCTCCTGGATCCATTGATAGCCCTGATTGCTTGATTGCTTATTTTTTCAGAAATATTTTCCTCCTAGTGCTAGACATGCTGCTTTGTAGAAACTTTTTGATTTTAAACAGGGATAAGAAGAGAAATTGCCTGAGTCATGGACAAGGTTCTGTGCCTTGATTAGTGCACATCCTAGATGTCCATTACGGAAAAATGAGCTTCTTGATATTTATTATAATGGACTAACTGATGAATCTAGGACATACCTAGATAGTTTGGCTGATTGTGTTTTCAGGAAAAGAACTCCTACAGAAGCTGAAGAATTAATGGCTAAAATAAGCAAGAATTTTGATGATTGGACTTCAACTGAGCTAATTACACCTGAGCCTACTACGCCTGAACCAATTGTGCCTGAACCAATTCCAACACCAACACCAACACCAAAGAAGAGGGGAATGATTGAATTAACTGATGAAGTGATGAAAGAAGCTAAGAAATGTCTTAAGGAGAAAGATATTAGATCTGAAGATGTGAAGAACCTACCTCTTATAGAAGAATTATGTAAGCCAATTCCCCACTCATCCACTATTGAGGTACACTCTCTTCAACACTTTGATGAAGGTGATATTCCCTATGGTAAACCTCCTGATCAATGCTTAGAGGAACTTGACATTTTTATTGTTAAACAAGGTAATTTAAATAAACAAGTTCAGAATCATTTATTGGAAAACTCTAGAGCTATTAATGAGTTGAAAGATATTGTGGAAAGAACTGCTAATGATGTTAAAATGCTTGTTAAACACTTCCAAATGGTTCAAATCCAAATTGATCAACTTGCTAAGGTACAAAAGGATATGCTAGTTGATGCTTCTAGAGATAAACATGCTTATGGAATTAGAACTAGGAGTGGTACAGCCACTCAAGATCCTTTATATCCTGAAGGACACCCTAAAAGAATTGAGCAGGATTCTCAACAAGCTAAAAATAGTGGTAGTCCTCATAAGAGGAAGAAAAAGAAACATAAAATAGTTGAGGAACCTCCTGAACCTGCTGAAGACCCTAATAGTATATTTTTCTCTGATGCTGAAACTGAAAGTGGTAATGATAAAAATGATGCTCCTGATAAGGAAGAAGTTGAGGAAGAACCTGAGAAGCACACTAAGAACACTAGGTACACAAAGGAAGATTTTATTGCTAATAAACATGGTAGTGAAAGAGAACCTTGAGTGCAAAACCCAATGCCTTTTTCCTAATAAGAAACACAAGTCAAAGGATGAAGAACACTATAACAAGTTTTGTGAGTGGATGAAACCTTTATTTTTGCAAATTCCTTTGACTGATGCTATTAAGTTGCCTCCTTATTCAAAGTATATGAAGGATATTGTCTCTAATAAAAGGAAGATTCCTAATGAGGAAATTTCTACTTTGCTTGCTAATTATTCCTTCAATGGTAAGGTTCCAAAGAAACTTGGTGATCCAGGTATTCCAACTATCCCTTACTCTATTAAGAATAATTATGTTAGAACTGATTTATGTGATTTGGGAGCTAGAGTTAGTGTTATGCCTTTTTCTCTCTATAAGAGATTTCAGTTAGAAAAATTTATACCAACTGATATATCTTTGCAAATGGCTGATAAGTCTACTACTATTCCTGTTGGTATATGTGAGGATGTTCCTGTTCAAGTGGCTCATAATTGCTTGGTTTTAACTGATTTTGTTGTGCTTGAGATGCCTGAAGATGATAATATGTCCATTATTCTTGGGAGACCTTTTCTTAATACTACAGGTGCTATCATCCATTGTAACCAAGGAAAAGTAACTTTTAATATTAATGACAAAGAGCATACTGTCTATTTCCCCAAGAAGATTGATAAGAGTTATTGCCTGAATTCTATTGAAAATATTGAGAGCATCAAAGTTGGAGAAATATATTGTCTCATTCCACAAGAAAATTTTGAAACTATTATGATTGGGACCATTGCTACCAAGTTTGAGGTAACATAATAATTTTGTGAAATGCAAAGTTTTGTTTCATATAAGATTGTTTTGGTAACAAGACTTGATCAACCTTGTTGACAAAGGGATTTTAATGAACAGAACAATGCTTCCACAATGGTTATACTTGCTCACTTTTATTTCTCTCATTTCCTTTCTTTGCTCTTCCTCTTGTTAGCTTTAGTTTTGATAGTTGTTTGCTTTTTAGAGTATCTTAGAACTTCTATAGTTTTGGTTTTGGTTTTCTTTTTTCTTCTTCTAAAAAATCTTTTTCTGTGAGAAAATCAATTTTCATAACTTGAAAATTGGCCAAAAATAAAGTTTCCTGAAAAATTCTAGAAATTTCATATTAATTTTTCCTCGAAAAAAGGGGCAGAGGGGCACCTGGATATTCCCAGGGGGACCCACCAGGCCAGCACACCCCCTGGTGGCGCGGCCAGCCCCTGGGCGTGCCTGGCCTGGGTGGGGCCCACCCGTGGCCCTCCAAAGTGCCACCTCCCAGCCACTTCTTTCTCTCTCCCAAAAAACACCGAAAAACTTTCTCAAGCTCGAGTTCCTGCTGTTCTTGCTCCCGATTTTCGATCTCATTGCTTAGCCCACCTTTGCTGCTGAGTTTTGGACGGATTGCTCTCTGGTATGTGCCTCCTCCGCTTGTCCAATTAGATTTTTGATTGCTAGATTGTATCTTGAGTATTTTTTCTACTGTAGGTGACAAGTTGTGTGAGCTTGCATGCTTGTTCTATGCTTAGAGATTTCATTTTGATGCATGTTTAGCCCTCTAGCAAGTTCCTATAGTAGTTCCTCATCATTTATCAACTTGGGAATCACTTGGTTTGATGTTTGTCTAAAAATTTCAGAAATAGGGCCATGGACAACCACACCTTTGGAGAAGTGTTTGAGAGTGATGCACCTAGGAGGACAAGGCCTTCGAGATCATCCTCCCGAGCTAGGCCATCATACAATGAGGATCTTATTACGCCGCGCTTTGGCAACGATGGAGATGAGGGGGATGCACACCCTTCTACCTTCCCTTGTTTTACCTTTTTGCAGGCTGCAGGGATTCTCAATGATTTCCTAACTCTTGTTCGGAGGGTTGGACTAATTGATTATATGCAGGATGAGAGTGAGCAATATGTTATGCTCACCAAAACTTTTGTGGGGAGTTTCTCTTTTACTAACAACCCTTTTAGGACAGATGTGTCATTCGAAATCTATGATAGGACTATCACCATGACATTGAAGAAATTTTGCAAAATTTTGGGTATTGGCATGGCTGGGACGGTGAAGAAGATTCTAGCTCAACCCGCTGATTTGTTGGAGATCTACCGCGGGGTAACTAATGATGATGACCATAGAGCCCAACGCAGGAAGATAAGAAATATTCAATTCCAGCTATCAGATATTTTGCTTATTATCTTGCCACTAGTATTCTTGGTAGGGAGAACACTAGCAATATTTCCAACTATCATTTGGCCTTTCTAGTTGCTGCACTCAACAATGAAACTAGGTATAATCTTGGTTCTCTCATTGCTCGTCGTTTAGCTGCTAGAGGACCCATTTATGGGGGTATTATTGCTGCACGTGTAGTTGTTGCCTTAGAACTTTCTGTTGATCCAAATGATACAATTTTGGCTCCTCAGAGGCTTGATCTTGCTGCCATGAAAGTGCATCACTTTGTCACTTCTAGCTCTACCTTGAGAGTTTGGTTTACATGATGATGTTTACTGATAGGGAAGAGAGGGAAATTCCTTTGCCACAAACCACTTTGTTCAGTATTTGCAGGGGACCTTGGTCACTCTCCAAGGGGGAGATGGATGATCAGCTGCGCATTCTTGGCTTCCACAGACACTACCAGGGGGACGCGCCCTCTTACGACCACTCTGTGCACTACACAAGGGCGTCCTCGAGCATGTACCAGGACGAAGGGGCCTCTTCGTCGCATTACGGAGATGCACCTTCTTGGTTAGGATGGGATTGAGCCCCACTTAGGACAAAAGCCTAAGCTTGGGGGGAAGTATACTGACATCACACTCATCTATATATCATGTTTCGTCGGTTCTTTGTATATCCATTTTTTGATTTCTTTTTGGTTTTTGTTTCTGCTTTCCCAAAACACAAAAATACCAAAAATATTTTCGTTGTTTCTCTTGGTTTGTTTCTTTGCTTTGGTTTGCCTTAAGAAAAATCCAAAAATATTTTGCTTTGTTTGTTTTTGCTTTGAGTGCTTGCTTTAAAAAAATCGAAAACACCAAAAATATTTGTTGTTCTTCTTTGGTTTTGTGAAGTTCTTTGCAGGGTTCAGCGGTCCTCAGTGGAGTTTGGTTTCATGTTATTATTCAAGCCACACAAGTGAAGGGCAATAATGAAGGTTAATGACAACTTGACGTGTGGTAAGAGGCTAGTAATGAAATCCATTTATTTTCATTTTTGTACATATACTCATCATTGTGGGCATGCTTAGTCTGTTCATGTAAGGTGTATGTTATTTATGGATGCTTAGTAGTTCTTGCTCTTTTATGATTAGCCCCGGCTTGCTAATAGTTTGTACCATGTCATATGAATGTTTGCTTGCGTTGTTTTATTCTTAACTTGGTATGATATTTTGGTATCCTCCTCTGAATGTTTCATTTGAATCTACTTGGCACATGCTCATGCATGCATATGACTGAATAATAGTCAGTTAAGCCTCGATGATTTATTTTGCCTCAGAGTTCTTGTATCACTTTTATGGCATAATTAGTCATGTTTTGTTGCAAGCATGATTATGACAGTTATTGCTCTCTCGTTTGTCGCTCCCTCTCAATTGCTAGCCTTCACTTCAACTGAGTATGATCTCTACTCGTGCTTCCAACTCCCCAAAACCAACATTGCCAAAAGTGTCCACCATACCTACCTACTAGAATCATTTGCTATTCCGTGCATATTCATTATGCCTTGTTTTCTTCCAAATAAAATGTTTGCTTGTTATGAGAAAGTTAGTTAGTAAAGCTCTCACGAACTTGGTGGCACACTTTATTTCTCGCACTTAATAAACCTGAACCATTGTGACTATCCATGAAAGTTATATGCTTGCAAATTATAGGTTGAGAGTTAGCAGAACCGTGCTATCACGGGGAACACTTTCAACATTTCAATTGTACATTGTACCCAGTTGATATCATGCTCTTTTGTTTACGGATGTCGTCGATGTGAAATAAAAGGGGAGGTTGTAAGTTCATGGAGTTATATATATATATATATGTGTTAGAGAAACGCCTGTGCCTCTAGACTAAGCCATGCCTAATCATAGTGGAAACTTGCAGCATAACCATAATGAGCAATCTTTGAAGCATCCTCAATAAAAACCTATGCAAATAGTAAATAAAAAGATCGCTGAGATGCTTGTTGTCTGCTTGCCTTGTCATTTTGATATGGGATAGCTCATGTATCATGTGCAAGGAGTACCTCGTTGGCGGTTCTCTATGATACGCATGTATTTACTATGACAAGAACTTACCGGTAACTAAAGTTGAGTAGCATGAGGAGCGGCCCTCGTACTCAAGGGACATGATATTTCCAGTTTATGGTCTGAAGCATATAACTCATATTGGACCTCACTTTCACCTTAACCATCTAAAGATGCCTATGATAGGGTCAATGAGAGCTCAAAGCTAATGAGTACCATACTTTCAGCATTTGGAATCCTTTCAAACTTTTCAAAACCTTTTCACTTCCTTGTTGAGTCCCCACTTATTCTATGATCACCTTCTTGAGAGCATAGTTGTCATTCTTAGTGCAATGTGCTTGTCTCAAAACTTGGTTAATTATGTCATAACTTTGATGCTTGTATCTTTGATATCTTTACTTCTAGTCTTCACTTGAACTTCATAGGTGCCTTGGCATTCATGTTTTGCTCCACCATCAAAGGCAAGCGAGATACCACTCTATCATACCTTTTTATGAGCATTGCAATGTTGCTTATGTTTATGTTTCATGCTACTTATTATTATTGAGTTAGAATATCTTCATAGGTTGCAATCACTATTGAGTAGACTTTGTTGCATACTCCTTATTATGAATTGTCTAAGTATCTACTCATGTGCTGAGAATATATACATCATATGAAGCAAATGTGTTCGTGAAAGATTCTTTTATCGCACTCAGTTTTCAACTGAATTGCTTGAGGACAAGTAATAAGCTAAGCTTGGGGGGAGTTGATACGTCCAAAACGTATCTACTTTCCCGAACACTTTTTCTATTATTTCTCCTCTAAACTTGTGTGATTTGGATACAACTAATACGAACTGACGCTGTTTTCAGAAGAATTACCTTGGTGTCTAGTTTTTGTGCAGAAAATCAACTATCAGGAAAAAATCCCGGAAAATATGCCAAAAATCTTATTTCACGAGAAGACTCATGGATCCAGAAGACGAGATAGAGGAGGGCCACGAGGGGCCCACACCCAATGGTCGCGCGGGCCAGCCCAGGCCATGCCTGGGAGGGGTGTGGTCGCCTTGGGCACCCCCTCGGCCTCCCTATTCACCTATAAGATGCCTCTTGACCTAAAAACTCAGGGGTGTTCAACGTTTTTCCAGAAAGAGTTCCACTACGCTGCCATCACCAAAAACTGCGATTCGGAACCAGAAACTCCATTCTGGCACCTGCCGGGACGGGGAATTTGGAGGGGATAATCGCCATCATCATCACCTACGCCTCTCCATCAACCATCCATGTTTCCCACATCCATGAGTGAGTAATACCCCGCTATAGGCTATGGGGATGATAGGGATTTAATGAGTTCTATCATGTAATCGAATAAGATTGTTAGGGCATGGTGCCTAGTATCTCTATTAGTGCTATTTGACTTTGTTGCAACTTGTTGTGCTTAATGCTTGTCACTAGGGCCCGAGTGCCATGATCTCAGATATGAACTTATTATTGATTCATAATGATAGTATTGTTTGTGATCTTATCTGCAAGTTGTGTACACATATCATTGTCCGGAACCAAAGGCCCCGAAGTGACAGAAATTGGGACACCCGGAGGGGATGGCTATGATATGAGGATCACATGTGTTCATGGAGTGTTAATGCTTTGCTCCTGTGCTCTATTAAAAGGATCACCTTAATTGTCAGTAGATTCCCTTGAGGCCCCGCTGTAACGGGCTGGCAAGACAAAAGATGTTGTGCAAGTTCTTATTGCGAGCACGTATGACTATAGATGGAACACATGCCTATGATTGTTTAGTATTTGGATGCTTTATCTTATTTATCTGCAATTTCCCTAGATTTAGAAGTTATATGAATAGACTCGTCCATGCAACACCCGTCCATCCATCCCTATGCCCACCGCACTCATATCCTACTGTTTGCTATTATTGTTACTATTGCCTTTGTTTCAGTGCTACTATTACTTTTCTATTGCTACTACAAAACTGTTGCTACTGATAAACTGCTGTGAGCAAGACTATTTTCAGGTGCAGCTGAATTGACAACTCAGTTGTTAAGGCTTATAAGTATCCTTTGGCTCCCCTTTTGTCGAATCAATAAATTGGGTAATACTACCCTCGAAGACTGTTACGATCCCCTATACTTGTGGGTCATCAATGCCTTGTTTCGATTATGATGATATTTTACAGTTTGTTATACACCTAACTGATTCCTCTAATAAAACTGAATGAGCCAATCAAAAAATGATTATGCATTAAGTCTATAGGAATTTCAGAGAAAAAATTCAACTTCTATTACAATATGAAAACAAGTATGTTCTCCAAACAAGGCTTAATGATTTCAACTAGCAATGCCATGTTTAGGATACAAATTATTTTATTTCATAGATATTAAACTCATTCATGTGAAACACCAGTTAGATTCTTGCACCTCTCTCGACTAGAAAAACAAGGCATAATAATTTCTTATGCAAATTGAGGGTATCCAAAATGGAACAAAATACTCCTCGAATCTAGAAAAAATTGTCATCCAAACATGACATCATGCTTTCTACTATCAATGTGTTGTTTAAAATACAATGATATTTTTTAGTTCCTTAGACACGAATTTATTTCTCTTAAATATCTGAATGAGCAAATTAAAAAATGATTATGCAAAAAATCTATAGGAATTTCAGAGGAAACAATTCAAATTCTATTGGAATATGAGACCAAATATTTTCTCCAAAAAAGGCCCAATGTGTCAAACTAGCATTGCCAAGTTTAGAATACAATTTTTTCCCATTTCCTTAAACATTGAACTGATTCCTATGGAACACCATTTAGATTCTTGCATGTCTATCATCTAGGAAAGTTAGGCACAATAGTTTCATGTGCAAACTAAAAGTATTTAAGAGGTAACAATACTCCTCAAATTTGAAAATATTTTTCTCTCCCAAAAATGACATCATGCTTTCAATTGATGCCTTGTTAGGAATACAATGATTTTTGTCAGTTCCTTACACACCTAATAGATTCCTCATAAACACCTAAATGAGAAAATAACAAAACTAATTATGCTCGAAGTCTACATGAATTTTAGGGAAAATAGTTCAACTTTTATTAGAACATGAGAACAAATATGTTCTCCAAACTAGGCTATATGCTTTCAACTAGTGATGCCAAGTTTAAAATACAAATTAATTTCATTTCCATAGATGTTGAACTCATTTCTATGAAACACAATTTATATTCACTTCTCTCATATAGCAAAATGAGGCACATTAATTTCATATGCAAATTGAAGGTATTCAAGAGGAAACAATACTCCTAGAATCTAAAAAATATTTTTTTGTTTTCCAAACGTGACATCATGCTTTCTAATATCAATGTGTTGTTTTGAATACGATGATATTTTTCAGTTCCTTAGACTCCTAATTTATTCCTCTTAAACACATGAATTAGCCAATAAAAATGATTATGCATGAAGTCTAGAGAAATTTCAGAGGAAAATAGTTCAATTTCTATTGAAATATGAGAACAAATATATTCTCCAAACAAGGCCCAATGCTTCAACTAGCAAATGCCAAGTTTAGAATACAATTTACTTTCATTTTCATAGTCATTGAACTGATTCCTGTGAAACACCAGTTAGATTCTTGCATATCTCTCATCTAGGAAAGTTAGGCACAAAAATTTCATATGCAAATTGAAGATATTTAAGGGGGAACAATACTCCTAGAATCTACAAATATTTTTGTCTTCCAAACATGACATCGTGTTTTCAACTATCAATGTGTTGTTTGGAATACAATGATATTTTTCAATTTGTTAGACACATAATTGATTCTCTTAAACACCTGAATGATCCAATCAAAAAATAATTATGCACGAAGTCTACATGAATTTATTAGGAAGCTATTCAATTTCTATTGGAACATAAGAACAAATATTTGTCCAAACAAGGCTCAAGGCTTTCAACTAGCGATGGCAAGTTTAGAATACAATTTGTGTTCATTTCCGTACATATTGAACTCATTCATGTGAAACACCAGCTATATTCACGTCTCTCATCTAAAAACATGAGGCATAATAATTTCATATGCAAATGGAAGAAATTCATGAGGGAACAATACTCCTGAAATATGAAAATATGCTTTATTTTCCAAACATGACATCATGCTTTATATAATCAATGCGTAGTTTATTGTATGATGATATTTTTAGATGCTTAGACAACTAATTAATTCCTATTGAACACCTGAATGAGCCAATAAAAAATGATTATGCATGAAGTCTATATGAATTTCATAGGAAACAATTCAACTTCCATTGGAACATGAGAACAAATATGTTCTCCAAACAAGGGTCAGCTCTTTCAACTAGCGATGCCAAGTTTAGAATACAATTTATTTTCATTTTCATAGACATTAAACTGATTCCCGTGAAGCACCAGTTATATTCTGGCATGTCTCTCAACTAGGAAAATTAGGCACAATATTTCCATATACAAACTGAATGTATTTAATAGCGAACAATACTCATCGAATCTGGAAATATTTTTTGTTTTATAAAAATGACATCATGCTTTTCACAATCCATGCATAGTTTGTAATACGGTGATATTTTTCAGTTCCTTAGACACCTAATTGATACCAATTAAACACCTGAATGATCCAAGGAAAAATGGTTATGCACGAAGTCTACAGAAATTTCAGAGGAAACAATTAAGTTCTATTGGAATATGAGAACAAATGCCCAAACAAGGCTCGGTGCTTTCAACTAGTGATGCTAAAGTTTAGAATGAAATTTATTTTTATTTATGTAGACATTGAACTAATTCATGTGAAACACCAGTTAGATTATTGCATGTCTCTCATCTAGAAAAATGAGGCACAATAATTTCATATGAAAATATAAGGAATTCAGGAGGGAGCAATACTCCTCGAATCTAAAAATATTTTTGTTTTCCAAACATGACATCACGCTTTTACTATCAATGCTTTGTTCAGAATATGATGACAATTTTGAGTTCCATAGACATCTAATTGATTTCTCTTAAATACCTAAGTGAGACAATAAAAAATTGATTATGCACAAAGTCTACAGGAATTTCATAGGAAAAAGTTCAACTTATATTGGAACATGAGAACAAATATGTTCTCCAAGCAAGGGTCGGTGCTTTCAACTAGCGACGCCAAGTTTGGAATATAATTTATTTTCATTTCCATAGACATTGAAATGATTATTATGAAACACTAGTTAAATTTAAGTCTCTCATCTAGGAAAATGAGGCACAATAATTTCATATGAAAATGGAAGGAATTGAATAAGGATCAATACTCCTCGAAACTAAAAATATTTTTTGTTTTCCAAACATGACTTCATGCTTCTACCTTCAATGGTTTGTTTCGAATACGATGATATTTTTCAGTTCCTTAGACACCTAATTGTTTCCTCTTACACACCTGAATGAGACAATATTTTTTTTGATTATGCACGAAGTCTACAGGAATTTCTGAGAAAATAGTTCAAATAATATTGAAATATGAGAACAAATATCTTCTCCAAACAAGGACTAGTTCTTTCAACTAGCGATGGCAAGTTTAGAATACAATTTATTTTCATTTTCATAGACATTGAAATGATTCCCATGAAACGCCAGTTATGTTCTCGCATGTCTCTCATTTAGGAAAGTTAGGCACAATAATTTCATATGCAGACTAAAGGTAACTAAAAGAGAACAATAGTACTCTAATATGAAACTATTATTTTTCTACTAAACATGATATCATGCTTTCAACTATATATACCTTGTCTGGAATAAGAGGATTCATATTAGTTTATTAGACACCAAATTGATTCCTCATAAACACCTAAATGAGACAATAAAAATGATTATGCATGAAGTCTACATGAATTTTAGACGAAAAATTTCAACTTCTGTTAGAACATGAGAACAGATATGTTCTCCAACCAAGGCTCGATGCTTTCAGCTAAGGATGCCAAGTTTAGAATTTAACTTATTTTCATTTCTGTAGACATTGAACTCATTTCTATGAAACACCAGTTAGATTCTTGCGTGTCTCCCTAATACGTCGGAAATGTATCTATAATTTTTAATATTCCATGCTTATTTAGTATCTATTTTGATTTGCTCTGTCTATACTTTTAGGTGTTTTTATATGTTTTCTGGCACTACCCTATTAACAAGATACCACAGTGCCAGTTGTCTGTTTTCATCTGTTTTTGGTTCCAGAAAGGCAGAAAATCAATATTCTCGGAATTGGACGGGACAAAAGCCAAAGTCAATATTTTACCATGGGGAACACGAAGCCGGAATACGAGACGGAGGAGAGTCACCAGGGGGCCATGATAACCCACAATTATAGGGGGTGTATCGTACTACTTTAGATAAATAGGAGTGTCAATCCCAACGAGGAGCAGAAGGTGCTGAACAGTGGTATGGAGCAGGAAATCCCTGTGAATACTTGGCAAACAGATTTTTAGTAGTTTTCTGAAAAGGCAACAAAACAAGGAGAAAGTAGTAAAGACAACGAACAAACGGAGCAAGTGGCCCAATCTTTTCTTAGCAAAGGACAAGCCGGTGGAAATACTTATAAGGACCAAACATTCTCGAGGACACATGGGAATTCTGTCAAGTGCTTTCGCTTCAAATAGTTGAGTACTCTTCTCTGGTGTTGTAAGTGTGGGTGAACCTGTGCTAATGTACCGACCGTACTTGGACTAATACATACTTGTGATTAAACCCCCTGCAAACATCCATAACTACATGAAAGTAATTAAGATATAAATCTAACCACAACCTTAAACTCTGAGATCCTACGCTCCCTTGTGCAAAGGTTTCCTAACGGGGGTTCAGGTTTCTGTCACTCCGGCAACCCCACAATTAGTAGCCAAATACATAATGCATTCCCCTAGGCCCATAAATGGTGAAGTATCATGTAGTCGACGTTCACATGACACCACTAGAAGAACAACACCACAACTTAAATACTAAACCATTGAATAATAACTCATCACGATTCACTACTGACAACATGACTTCTCCCATGTCCTCAAGAACTAAACGAACTACTCACAAGACATCATATGGATCAAGATCAAATATGATATGGTAATGGATAACAATCTAAACATAAACAATAATCCAATGGTTCCACTCACAAGCATCAACTACAATAGTAATAAACACCGGGAAAGTTTCCCCTAAGAACTAAAGAAATATCCAACACAATTGTTACAGCGGGATGGAGTGGTGGTGCTGGTGCTGGTGGAGAAGATGGTGTGGATGATGATGTTGATGTTGATCCCGATGAAGCTTAGCTTGATGACGGTGTTGATGGCGATGGTCTCCCCTCTCCGCGAAGGAATTCCCCCAGCATAAATCTGTCTGCCGGAGAGATCTTTGTCTATTGGTGTTTTTCGCCCCCCAGAGGCGGCGGATATCTATCTGTGGTCGCTCTCCTGGTGTTAGGGTTCCGTAGGGAATATATAGACGAAGGGGCAGAGTCAGAGGCCGGGCAGGTGGGCCACACCTGCCCTAGGCGTGGGGTCAAGTGGGCCCGTGCCTAGGGGGTGTGGGCCCCCTGAGGCCCCACTTCGTCCCTCCTTCTGGCTTCCTTCGTCTTCTGTTAAAATAATATGTTTCCATATTTTTCTGGTATTTTTCTGATCTTTGCGAAATTGCACCAAAACGCCTTCTTTTCCATCAAAATCCAGACTCCGGCAGTCCATCCTCCAGGAATCATCCAACATGCATAAACAGATGAAAAAGCCATAAGTAATACCCCATAATAAGACAAATATCAATAAATAGAGGTAAATTATGATATAGAATGGTGATGAAAATTGGGCGTATCAACTCCCCCAAGCTTAGACTTCGCTTGTCCCCAAGCGAATACCGAGCTCAGTAAACATGTCCACAGGTTTATGGAGTGAAGTGTCGATAAAAGAATACGAACAAAAAGCATCACACTTACCATTGCACAACTCATATAATAAAGCAACTCACCATTATATAACTTAGCTTGCAACCAAGTATAGCAGTCACAATAGAGATGCATAAAGATTAATCATAGTTGGAATTGGAAAACTTGTTCTTGGTCAGAGAACACCTGGCAAATAGTTTCACAAAAGCTTTTTGTAGAAGTTTCAAAACATGAACACTCTTTGCTCAAAAAGGTTTTTCACAAGTGAAGGCTTTCAAAGTAATACTCAACAGATAAGAGTTTTGTGCAAACAAGGAAGATGAAGAACATGATTGAATAAATCACCATATGAATGCTTGAAACACAACAACTCAAATGCTTGCTGGAGATAGAGAGGAAGTAGGTTTACTGACTCAACTGGTAACTAGGAGAAAGGTCCCTTTATAGAGGGTAGCAGGGATTACAAGTCATAAAGAGCTTCCAAAAGATTATGGTATTTACTAGCTTTGAGCCCTCATTGCCCTTATCATAAGCATCTTGAGATGATTAAGGTTAAAGTGAACAAAGATGGAGTATATGCTTGATGAAATATAAGTTGGCAATCTCATGTCCCTTGAATACGAGGGCTACTCCTCATGCTACTCAACTTTGGTCACAGTTAAGTTCTTGTCATTGTAAGTATTTGCATATCATTGAGAACCGCCAACGGGGTACCCCTTACACATGGTACAGGAGCTTTCCCATAACCAAAATGACAAGGCAAACAGACAATGAGCATCTCAGTGACTTTTTTATTTACTATGTGCATAGCTTTTTATTGAGGATGCTTCATAGATGACTCACTATAGTGATGCTGCAAGTTTCCACCATGATTTAGCATGGCTTAGGCTAGCGTCCCAGGCGTTTCTATACAAACTCCATGGACTTACAAGTTCCCTCTTTATTTCACACCGTTGACATCCATAGACAAAAGAGCACGATATCAACTGTGTACAGAGTACAAGTGCAATGTTGAAAACGTTCCCCGTGACAGCACGGTTCTGCTAATTCCAACGTATAGATGCAAGCATATACAACTTCGATGTTCACAATGGTTCAAGTCTATTAGGGGCAAGTAAATAAGGTGTGCCATCAAGTTCGTGATAGCTTTACTAACTAGTTTTCACATAACAAAATACTTTTTAATTTGAAAGGTAGATGAAGCTTGAGAATTTTCTTGGAATAGCAAAATCTACTAGGTAGATATGGTGGACACAAATGGTAGAAGTTTTAGTTCAAAGGATTTTGGAAACATGAGAAGTATGTCTTCTCAAAACAGGTTTTTGGCTAGCAAGGCTGGGTAGCAAGCAAGAGAGTTGAAAGAAACAAGCAAACATACAAGTAATAAAGCAAAACATGCAATCTTCCTTGAAGACACAAAAGAATCTTAAATAAAGAATACTAAGCTTATGAGCCAACCAGAAAGAAAACAAATGATACGAAATACCTGTAAGCTTTTTCTTTCTTTTTCTCTTTCATAGTAATGCTACTGACCAGAACTTGGTTCGACAAAACCAATTTAGATCCACTTCATGATCCCAAAGTGGTGCCAATACTGATCAACAAGATCCATCATATAATAGAGATCGCAAACTAAAATAAGAAGTGCAAAAATTAAAAGATGAGACTTCTCATTAATATTCCAGTAAAGGCACTCACACCAAGGGATACAAAGATAATCAACTAAAGGAGAGATACTTCCACATGCAAACCAAACTATAAGATAACCTCTCTACCACAAATATGAATCCACTAAAAAGGTAAAAGATAAAAGATAATGGTGGTGATACCGCGGCACTCCCCCAAGCTTGGAACAAGCCAAGGGGATGCCAAACCTGATGACGAATTACTCCTTCGGTGGTGGTGGTGTTCTCTTGATAAGCTCCTCAATAAGTTTCCTCAACTCCTCGAACTCAAAAGTAAGAGTACGGATTAGCTCCGAGTTTTGCTCTATATGATTCATGATCAACTCAGACCGAGGATCCCAGTCCTTATTATTCTTTCTCCATTCTTCCAAATTAGAGTGTTTCTTCCCTGCACGGTTAGAACAAGGGGTACTAGGAGGAAGTGTGCGTGGTGCAAGGATATGACGCGGAGTTTTCCCTCCTGTAGACATCCGTGATGTCCTCTTAAGCTTGGTAGGTCGTGCCACCAAACCAATGCTTGCGACGGTAGCGCGGGTGTCCGGATGCTTGTCCTCCTCCATGTATCCTTCATACCCTACCATAATCTCCTACTCCTTGGGGACTTGAGGTTCTTCTTCCTCGGGCTTCTTGCCTTTGTCATTGGCGGAGGCCATGGTGCTCTAAACTTGAGAATATTTATCGAAACGAAAACACGACGAGAACACGATGAATGAACCTTAGAGGATCCGGGGGGGGTTTATATTATGAAGTTTCAATGCATAATGAAGGTTTTCACACGGAAACAAGGCAGAGAAGGAGTTCGAGGGGGGAACACCCCCCTCAGGTGTGGCCAGGCTGGGCCCGCGCCTGGGGTGGGTTTGTCCACCCCGGGCTCCGTTTCCTCTTCAGTTTCGTCTCGTAACTTCCCTTATGTATTAAAAAGATCAAAAATATAAAAAGATTGGGGTTTCACGAACCTTCTGTTTTCACCACTTTTACCTATTAAAGACGAACTCTGCAGAATCCTTTTCTCTTTCTCCTGAAAATTTCCTTCTTACAAAACCCTTGCACAAACTCAATGACAACATTAGTGTAAGCAAAAACAACAAACCTTTGGTACACACTTCAACTGAAAACCCATCAAAACAAAAGCTTCTGTAAGAGGCAAATGCAAGTAATGGCAGAAATTTGTCAAAACAGACCAGCAGGTAAAGATTGATTTTTTCGAAGACCTTCTGTTGCTCAAATCAAAAAGTGCAGAATAGATGAAAGTTGGGTACCAACTTGGAGAACAAGCACAGAAAAATGCAGCTCTATCCGAAGTACTAAGATTCCTCAAGAATTTTTAAAATGCAGCACAAAAATCTTTCCCAGGACAACCACTTTTCACAACTCCTCTACTTCACAAAAGTAGTTGAACTTGACACAAAAACCAAAACAAAAAGGATAAGGAGAAGTTATTACAGAGGTAATAAGTTCCAAGACTCGACAGAACTCTTGGGTTATCTCCCAACAAGTACTTATCTTTAATGCCTTTAAGTTAGGCTTGAAACTTCCAAAGATGCTCACATATGATATATACATATTTGAAGTGAAAGAGAGCATCAAGAAGCAAATAACCAACACACTTGAGTCTAACCCACTTCCTATGCATGGGGGTATCATGAGAAAACGAATTGTTGAAACAAAAAGCCACAAGCATAGGAAGACAAAACAAATGCAACTTTAAAGCTTTCAACAAAAAACAGAGAAACTTAACATCATTGAGATGCATAAAACCATGTTTCCCTCTCTCAAAATAACTTTCAGTAGCACTTTGAATAAAGTTGACAATATAAATGTCACTGGAAACAACTTTATCATCAGAATAAGCATACTTACAGTCACCAAAAGGAGGTCCAAGGTCATAGACTGGATCAATAGAAGCAAGTTGTTCCATCCTGAAATCTTTATTAGGCAAGCTATTTTCACAAGGAGCTTTAGCAAATTTGAAAAAGTTAAACTCATAAGAATCTCCATCAAATTTAGTTAAAACTTTTTCCTTCTTACAATAAATAATAGCTCCACAAGTGTTCAAGAAAGGTCTACCAAAAATGATAGGACAAGTTTTGCTAGCTGCTGAATTAAGCACTAGAAAATCAGCAGGATACTTAATCTTACCATAGAGAACCTCCACATCTCTTACAATGCCAATGGGGCAAATGGTCTCCTTATTAGCAAGGTGGATAACCACATCAATGTCCTCAAGCTCACAAGGACCAATCTCATGCATAATTTCCCTGTAAAGCTCATAAGGAATAGCACTAGAACTAGCACCAATATCACATAAACCATAGTAGCAATGATCACCAATTTTAACAGAAAACACAGGAACACTAGCTTTTCTAGCCTTACTAGGATGAGAGATAATATTAGAAGCATCTTCACAGAGGACAATATGCTCATCCTCACTATTTATAGTGACAGGGTCTTTCACAATAGCTACCACAGGTTCAACATTCAATTGCTTACCAGGATCCACGGTTTTCATTGTACCTTTGTTATTTGCACTAATAATCATAGAATACTCCTTTACCTTAGCTGGGAAAGGCATTTTCTCAACATGAGGTTCAGGCACAATATGATTAGTAGTACAAACTTGAGTACTTCTAACTTGAACATGACTAACAACATCTTTATAAGGAGCATGGTACTTATTCCACTTCTTCTTGGGAATTTCAATGTAAGAGGCAAAGACTTTAAAACAGTTGGCAATACTTTGGGAATCAAGACCAAACTCATTACTAATATCACGGAAGTTATCAGTTCCCATAAAAGATTTAATGCATTCATAATCATAGTTTATACCTGACTTTCTCCCTTTGTCATTCTCCCAAGCCTCAGTGTTATCTTGAATACGGTCTAAGAGATCCCATTTAGCTTCTTCCTTCATACGTGTGAATGATCCAGCACAAGAAGCATCTAGTAAATATTTATCATGAAGATAAAGCCTAGCATAAAAGTTATTGAGAATTATATTGTTAGGGAGTTCATGAATGGGACATTTAAGCATTAGTAACTTCAATCTCCCCCAATCTTGAGCTGTACTTTCTCCATCAAGAGGCCAAAAGTTATATATAAGATTTCTATCCTTTTGAATCTCACTGGGAGGATAAAATTTAGAGTAAAAGAGAGATGCCATCTCCTCCCATTCCATGGATTGTCCATCCTTCAACAGCTTATACCATTCTTCATCTCTCCCTTTCAAGGATATGGAGAGTGGTTTCTTCTTCACCTGTTTAGTTGTGATACCTGCACACTTAAAAAACCCGCATAATTCATGGATAAAAAGCAAGTGATCACCATGATGGACAGTTCCATCCCCAAAATAATAATTATCCATAACACGATTAACAATACTTGTAGGTATCTTAAAAGGATCTATCTCAACAGGTGGTGGTTCATCTACTACTCTAGCAGTGGTAGTAGTTTTCCCAAACAGAAAACCAAGTGGGTTAGCCATATTGGAAACAGAGTAACTAGCAGTAACAAAAGCAATACTCACAGTAAAAGTTTCCCTTACCAGTTCCACTCCTCAATAACGCTTCACTCCCCGGCAACGGCGCCAAAAAATAGTCTTGATAACCCACAAATATAGGGGGGGGTATCGTAGTACTTTCGATAAATAGGAGTGTCGATCCCAACGAGGAGCAGAAGGTGCTAAACAGTGGTATGGAGCAGGAAATCCCTGTGAATACTTAGCAGACGGATTTTTAGTGGTTTTATGACAAGGCAACAAAACAAGGAGCAAGTAGTAAAGACAACGAACAAACGAAGAAAGTGGCCCAATCCTTTCTTAGCAAAGGACAAGCCGGTGGAAATACTTATAAGGACCAAACGTTCTCGAGGACACATGGGAATTCTGTCAAGTGCTTTCGCTTCAAATAGCTGAGTACTCTTCGATGGTGTTGTAAGTGTTGTGTGGGTGAACCTGTGCTAACATACTGCCCTTCCTTGGACTAATACATACTTGTGACTAAACCTCCTGCAAACATCCGTAACTACAGGAAAGTAATTAAGATATAAATCTAACCACATCCTTAAACTCTAAGATCCTACGCTCCCTTGTGCAAAGGTGTCCTAACGGGGGTTCAGGTTTCTGTCACTCCGGCAACCCCACAATTAGTAGCCAAATACACAATCCATTCCCCTAGTCCCATAAATGGTGAAGTATCATGTAGTCTACGTTCACATGACACCACTAGAAGAATAGCACCACAACTTAAATACTAAACCATTGAATAATAACTCATCACAGATTCACTACTAACAACATGACTTCTCCCATGTCCTCAAGAACTAAACGAACTACTCACAAGACATCATATGGATCAAGATCAAAGATGATATGGTAATGGATAACAATCTGAACATAAACAATAATCCAATGGTTCCACTCACAAGCATCAACTACAATAGTAATTAACACCGGGAAAGTTTCCCCTAAGAACTAAAGCAATATCCAACACAATTTTTACAGCCGGACGGAGTGGTGGTGATGGTGATGGTGGAGATTATGGTGTGGATGATGATGATGATCCCTATGAAGCCTAGTTTGATGACGGTGTTGATGACGACGGTCTCCCCTCTTCGGGAAGGAATTCCCCCGGTAGAAATCTATCTGCTGGAGAGATCTTTCTCTCTCAGTGTTTTCCGCCCCTAGAGGCGGTGGAAATCTATCTGTGGTCGCTCTCCTGGTGTTAGGGTTCCGTAGGGAAGATATAGGCGAAGGAGCGGAGTCAGAGGCCGGGAAGGTGGGCCACACCTACCCTAGGCGCGGGGTCAAGTGGGCCCACGCCTAGGGGGTGTGGGCCCCCTGAGGCCCCACTTCGTCCCTCCTTTTGGCTTCCTTCGTCTTCTGTTAAAATAATATGTTTCCATATTTTTCTGGTATTTTTCTGATCTTTGCGAAAGTGCACCAAAATGCCTTCTTTTCCATCAGAATCCAGACTCCAACAGTCCATCCTCCAGGAATCATCCAACATGCATAAACAGATGAAAAAGGCATAAGTAATACCCCATAATAAGACAAATATCAATGAATAGAGGTAAATTATGATATAGAATGGTGATGCAAATTGGGCGTATCAGGCCACACCCCTGGTCGCGCGGATGGGCCCACCCCGCGCCTGGGGGGTGCAGCCGCCCTGGCGACTCCCCTGCCTCGCCTCTTCGCCTATAAAGACCCCCCGATGCCTAAACCCTAAGTACCGATCAATAATCCATGAAACCGTCTGTAGCCGCCGCCACCATCGTCCCTAGATCGGGGGGATCTGAAGCTCTTCCCGGCACCCTGCCAGAGGGGAGATCATACCGGAGGCCTTATTCTTCATCATGCCAGCCTCTGGTATGAAGTGTGAGTAGTTCCACCTTGGACTACGGGTCCATGTAGTAGCTAGATGGTTGTATATCCTCCTTTGTGCTTTCATGTCTAGATCTTGTGAGGTCCGTTCATGATCAAGATCTCATCTATTTGTAATCATGCATGTTGTGTTTGCGGGGATCCGATAGATATTGAGATTACTATGTCAGATTGATTAATGATTTTGTCTTATTGATTCTATCATGTCTGTGTTGTTTGAGATCTTGCATGCTCTCTGTTGTTAGTAGATATCTTGGCCAAGTAGTTGCTAGTGACTCCAAGAGGGGGTATTATGCTCGATAGTGGGTTCGTGCCTCTATTTAATCTAAGGGAAGTGACAGAAATCTCTAAGGTTGTAGATATGATGTTGCCACTAGGGAGAAAACAATGGTCTCTTGTTCATGGAACAAGTGGATTGTTTACCTTACACACTTTTCTTAAAGCAGTTGTACGTTGCTTGCAACTTAATACTAGAGGGGGTTCGGATGATAACCCGAAGGTGGATTTCTAGTCATAGTGCAGTTGGAAGGCGGTCTATGTATCTTGTTGTATTGCCCAATCGAATCTCATAGGATCATGAATGTATAGTATTGCATTGTTATGCCTTGCTCAGTCCTGTCAATTGCCCTTCTATAATTTGTTTACCCGGCATGCCATGTTTGTTTATCTAAGGAGAACACCTCTAGTGAACTATGGACCCCGGTCCAATCTTTACCATTGATACATCTTCCACTGTTACTTTTTACTTGTTGCAAACCGCTATTACCTTCCACACCATACAGTTAATCCTTTGTTATAGCAAACCGGTGAGATTGACAACCTCACTGTTCGTTGGGGCAAAGTCTTGAATTTGTGTTGTGCAGGTCACCAAGTTGCTAGCAACACCTTTGAGTCGTTTCCTTCCTCCTACTGGTTCGATAACCTTGATTTCTTCCTGAGGGAAAACTTGTTGTTGTGCTCATCATACCTTCCTCTTGGGGTCTCCCAACAAAGGATTCACGCACTCATCACTCCCATCTAGAAAAATGAGGCACCATAATATCATATGCAAATGGAAGAAATTCAAGAGGGAACAATACTCCTTGAATCTCAAAATATTTTTTGTTTTCCAAACATGACATCATGCTTTCAACTATTAATGCATAGTTTGGAATACGATGATATTTTCCAGTTCCTTAGGAACCTAATTGATACCTCATAAACACCTTAATGAGACAATCCAAAAAATGATTGTGCACTAAGTCTACATGAACTTTATAGGAAACAATTCAACTTCTATTTGAATATAAGAACAAATATGCTCTCCAAACAAGACTCGGTGCTTTTAACCAGCGATGCCAAAGTTTAGAATATAATTTATTTTCATTTCTGTATACATTGAACTGATTCCTGTGAAACACCGATTAGATTCTTGCACATCTCTATTCTAGGAAAATAAGGCACAACAATTTCATATGAAAATGGAAGAAATTCAAGAGGGAACAATACTCCTTGAATATGAAAATATTTTTGTTTTCCAAACATGACATCATGCTTTCTACTAGCAATGCTTTGTTTCAAATATGATGATTTTTTAGTTCCTTGCACATCTAATTGATTCCTCTTAAACACCTGAATGAGACTATAAATTTTTGATTATGAACAAAGTCTATAGGAATTTCAGAGGAAACAATTCAACTTATATCGGAACATGAGAACAAATATGTTCTCCAAAGAAGGCTCAGTGCTTACAACTAGGGATGCAAATTTAGGATGCAATCTATATTCATTTCCATAGATATTGAAATGATTCCTGTGAAACACAAGCGAGGTTTTTGCATGTCTGTCATCTAGGAAAGTTAGGCACAATAATTTCATATAGGTAATTAAAAGGGAACAATAGTCCTCCAATCTGAAAATATTATGTCTTCCAAACATGATATCATGTTTTCAACTATGGATACCTTGTTTGGAACACGATGATATTTTTCAGTTTATTAGACACCTAATTGATTCCTCTTAAACACCTGAATGAGCCGATAAAAAATGATTATGCACTAATTCTACAGGAATTTCAGAGGAAACAGTTCAACAACTATTGGAATATGAGAACGAATATGCTCTCCAAGTAAGGCTTGATGCTTTCAACTATGAATGCCAAAGTTTAGAATATAATTTTTTTAATTTCCGTAGACATCAAAATGATTATTATGAAACTGAAGTTAGATTCTTGCACGGATCTCATCTAGTAAAATGAGGCACAATAATTTCATATGAAAATGGAAGGAATTCAAGAGGGAACAATAATCCCCAAATCTAAAACTATTTTTGTTTTCCAAACATGACATCAAGCTTTCTAGTATCAATTCTTTGTTTGGAATATGATGATATTTTTCAGTTTCTTAGACATCTAACAAAGTCCTTTTAAACACTTGAATGGGACAATAAAAAAATTGATCATGCATGAAGTCTATAGAAATTTTAGAGGAAACAGTTTAACTTCTATTGGAACATGATAAAAAATATGTTCTCTAAACAATGGTCAACGCTTTCAAATAGAGATGCCAAATTTAGAATATAATTTATTTTCATTTCCATCAACATTGAAATGGTCCCGTGAAACACCAGTTAGGTTCTTGCATTTCTCTCATCTAGGAAAGTTAGGGGCAATAATTTCATATGCAAACTGAAGGTAATTAAAAGGGATCAATAGTCCTCGAATCTGAAATTATTCTTTATCTTCCAAACATGATATCATGTTTTCAACTATCGATACCTTTTTTGAAACACGATGATATTTTCAGTTTGTTAGACACCTAATTGATTCCACTTAAACACCTAAATGAGCTATTGAAAATAATTATGCATGAAGTCTATAGGAAATTCAGAGGAAATAGTTCAACTTCTATTGGAATATGAGAACAAATAAGCTCTCCAAATAAGGCTCGATGCTTTCAACTATCGATGCCAAAGTTTAGAATATAATTTATTTTCATTTCCGTAGACATTAAAATGATTCTTGTGAAACACCGGTTAGATTCTTGCACGTCTCTCATCTAGGAACATGAGGCACAATAGTTTCATATGAAAATGGAAGGAATTCAAGAGGGAACAATACCCCCTCAAATCTAAAAATATTTTTATTTTACAAACATGACATCAAGATTTCTACTATCAATGCTTTGTTTGGAATATGATGATATTTTTCAGTTCCTTAGACATCTATCAAATTCCTTTTAAACACCTGAATGAGACGATCAAAACATTGATTATGCATGAAGTCTACAAAAATTTTAGAGAAAAACTTCAACTTCTATTGGAACATGAGAAACAATATATTCTCCAAACAATGGCCAATGCTTTCAACTAGAGATGCCAAATTTAGAATACAATTTATTTTCATTTCCACAGACATTGAAATGATTCCTTTGAAACACCATTTAGGTTCTTGCATTTATCTCATCTATGAAAGTTAGAGGCAATAATTCCATATGCAAACAAAAGGTAATTAAATGGGAACAATAGTCCTCGAATATGAAATTATTCTTTATCTTCCAAACATGATATCACGTTTTCAACTACCAATACCTTGTTTGGAACACGATGATATTTTTTAGTTTGTTAGACTTCTAATTGATTCCACTTCAACACCTAAATGAGACAATGGAAAATGATTATGCACGAAGTCTACAGAAATTTCAGAGGAAACATTTCAACTTCTATTGGAATATGAGAACAAATATTCTCTCCAAACAAGGCTTGGTGCTTTCAACTAAGGATGCCAAAGTTTAGAATACAATTTATTTTCATTTCTGTAGGCATTGAACTGATTCCTGTGAAACGAGAGTTAGATTCTTGCATGTCTCTCATCTAGGAAAATGAGGCATAATAATTTCATATGAAAATGTAATGAATTCAAGAGGGAACAATACTCCTCAATTCTGAAAATATTTTTGTTTTCCAAACATGACATCACACTTTCTACTATCAATGCTTTGTTTGGAATATGATGATATTTTTTAGTTCCTTAGACATCTAATTGATTCCTCTTAAACACCTGAATGGGACAATAAAAAAATTAATTATGCATGAAGTCTACAGGCATTTCAGAGGAAACAGTTCATCTTCTATTGGAACATAAGAACAAATATGTTCTCCAAACAAGGGTTAGCACTTTCATCTAGCGATGTAAAATTTAGAATACAATTTATTTTCATTTCCATAGACATTGAAATGATTCCTATGGAACACATGTTAGGTTCTTGCATGTCTCTCATCTAGAATACCTAGGCGCAGTAATTTCATGTATGTAATTAAAAGGGAACAATAGTCCTCGAATATGAAAATATTTAGTCTTCCAAGCATGATATCATGTTTTGAACTTCGATACCTCATCTGGAACACGATAATATTTTTAAGTATGTTAGATACCTAACTGATTCTTCTTAAACATGTGAATGAGAGAATGGAAAATGATTATGCACGGATGTCACATCCCAAATTTTAGATTTGGTTCTGCATATCATTCATATCATTGCATCATACTTTTCCATGCAAAACCGTCGATTGAAAAGAATCGGCGAAACGCTATTTTCAAAACCCTACTCTATTTTACTGCGAGGCTCCTACGGGAGGCTTTAGTAGGACTTGCGTTGTCCACCCTTGTAGCCTAGTGGTTTCGCTCAACCCTTGACCCTAGATTGTTCCCCTCGATTTTACAAAACCGTAGGAGCAAGAATCGCTCGATTCGGAGCTCGTGCGAAAAAGTTACGGCTGTTTTATTAAAGGATAGAAAATCGGGCCGATTTACGTGTCCGTTTCCAACCGCGCGCCGTATCAGCGTAGGACCCCGCGAGGGGGCCCCACTTAAAAGCCCCGGGCCCCGCCTCCCTGCCCGCCTCGATCGCCTCGCCCCGCCTCGAACCCCGCACCCCGCCGCCGCACCTCGCCCGCCGCCGCGCCGCAGCGCCACGCGCCGCAGCCGCCACGCGCCGCAGCCGCCACCTGCCGCGCTGCGCCTGCCCCGCCTCCGAGCCGCTCCGCGCCGCGCGCCGCCTCGCCACACGCGCCGCGTGCCGCCGCCGCCTGCAGCTCGCCTGCCCTGCCGCCAGCGCCGCGCCGCTGCCGCGCGCCCACAGCGCCTACAGCCGCCCGCCGCTGCTGCGCGCCAGCGCGCTCTCGCACGCGCGCACGCGCCTTGCACCGCCACCTCGCGCGCCGCCCCGCGCGCCTTGCACCGCCGCTCGCCGTCCGCGCTGTCGCGCCGCCGTTGCGTGACCGCCTTGATCCGCGCGCTGACCAATCTTCCCCTTCCGCACAGGAAAAACGCCGTCGCCGGGACCGATCGCCGCACCGTCTGGAGTTCGCCGCCGTTCGTCTCCGGTGAGTCCGCAACCGCCGTTAGATTTTAGATCAGCGGTTCAGATCAGCCATTGACCGGTCAGCACTCAGGCGTTGACTAGTCAGACGCCCAGTCAGCAGCCGCGTTGACCAGTCAACAGACACAGTTGACTGGTTAATTTCGTTAATCGTTTTAGTTGACAGATTTCGGTAGAAACTTGTAAATTGCGTAGAAATTAAACGGCTGGGCCAAAAATTGCAAATAAAATATGTGTAGATTCAGTAAGTCGTGTAGAATCTTTCTGTACCATTGTTTCACAATTTTGCAGCAAGATTTAGTACAGTTTAATCAAATAGGTTAATGGCCTTTTTGGAGTAATTAATTCGTAGAAAAAGATCTGTAGCTCCAAAAATTGCATATGATATGTCCCTGGATTCAGTGGAACGAGGGGAATCTCATCGAGAATTAAAAAGTTAGGCTTACAGTGAAAACTTTGGCAGAAAATGTCTAGTGGCTTTCTGCAGTGTTTTAATTACTCGGGGAGTTTTATAATTCCTTTTTGAGTAATTCCAGTTGGTACTGTTTCTAATTATCAATACCTATGCGGTAGAATTTTCCCAAGATTTTACAAACAGTATACTACCGGTAGTGAATTAATTGAGTTCTAGCTCTAGTTTTGAGCACTATATCTTGCATAATAGTTTTTCTTGCGCTAAAACTATTTTCTATTCATGCAATCGGTAGTATTATTGAATAGGATTATGTGGTGCAGCTGTAGCACCAATTCACTTGCCTTCATACCTTCATGCATCATCTTTGTTGCATATGCTTGTGGATTGTTTGTTTATGATTGCAATTGTATCGTGTAGATTGTGACGAGTGCAACGCTTGCTCGTATGTGGATTGTTCTTCCGACCGCTACAACCAAGGCAAGTAGATGCTACTTTGTTCATGATATCGTCCTACTATTTTCAATGCATTGTCGTGTATTTTGTAGTTGCATGTGTAGGATGATACTATCGCTATGCTATGTCCTATTATGTGGTAGGGCCTTCCTTGTAGATGAACCACCGTTGGTAGATGTGCTTAGCCATGCTATGTTGAACGAGGGCTAGTTTACATCATTGGGACTTGTTTCTAAAAGTATTGGTTTGTGAAAACTAAAACAACTTAATCAATGAATCCCCTGGGTGTGATGGTATTGATAATTTTTGGTGGTTTCATTGCGGAAAGGCACCCAGGTATCAAGAGAGATTGATTGGCTTCTTTATTGTGTAGCTTACGTGTACAACCATGTGCCAATAATGAAATGGGCGGTTGGTTGGACTTAGTAGGTTATGGTAACTCGAACCCGCGTATCCAGAGATGTAGAATTTTGGTAGGTTGGACCGGTGCGCGTCGGGATTGAGGAGCTACTTCCCGAACAGTCTCTTCTTGGACTTCTCCCTATCACCACTCAAAATGAGAGTGATGGTACGAGCTGGGCTGGCCAAGTCACATGGGTAAAGTGTACTAACCCCTGCAGGGTGTATAATCTAATCGATTAGTCGTGTCCCCGGTTATGGACAACTGAGTTGCTTGATATTGATTCCATGACATGTTTCTCGCTCATTCCAATTTCATAATTATTTTAATATTGTTGGGTTAACTTAATTGGGATCTTTTCAAAGAAAATCAAAAACTGTTTATGAAAGTAGGACAAATGTATTTGCAAATGCAAGCCAGACACAGCTCCACTTGCCAAATATGCATGTAGATGTTAGTGCTATTGTCTCCATTACTAGCTCTACTTGCCATACATTCCATGTATTGACCCTTCGGGGCTGCTATGTTTCATGTTGCAGGTTATTCCGATTCTGAGTAATCGATATAGGCCACAGTACTCCACTCGGCACTTGTTCACTTGTGGGCAATTTGAAGAATGGAGGATTTGCTTTATTTATGTTGCTACCTGAATAATTTGAGCTAGCCTTGAGCTAAGCTTTTATTATAATAATGGTACTCTGGATCTTCGTTATTTTGCTATGTTATTTCATCTTATTCTATTGTGGGCCAATGAACCGATCCAGGGATTGGCATGTCACATAGAAGCCTCGGTCTTTTCAGAACCGCGGTGTTACAAGATGGTATCAGAGCCCGTGTGTCGACTGTAGGATCGTGACCTAGGATTGGATTAGGAAGCCATAGATTTATTAAAGCCTATATTGACTCTGTCTTTCATCTTATGCCTTTCACCCTCCTAAATTCTTACCATATGCTATTCTCACACTTTCCTCTTTTACCTTATAGATGGGAGACACCTACTGCCACTGGGGACTTGGAATCAACTTGGCCATGCATGAAGCTCTGTCTCGCCAGTGCCATCAAGTCCGACACCTACTGCCAGCTGATTCACCCTACCGTGACTATGGGAGGCGTGATGAAGATGGGCACATTGTGGTTACCCCGGGTGACAGGAACAACATGCCGCCCCGTTGGAGGCACATAGAGGACATGGAAAGGGAGAATGGAGCTCTAGCTGAGAAAGTGATGATGATAAAGGAGATTGCAGATTTTGCTAGCAATGGTATGGTGGTCCAAGGACAGGAGATTGACACCCTGCATGAAGCTGTGGGAGTTCTGGAGAATGCCCTGATAGCCAGAGATGCAACCATAGCTCATCTTCATGGTACCGTGCAGGAGAACACCCAGAACATACAACAGTTGCAATGGACCGTCTAGGAAAGGGATCAAACTATTGAAGCTATGACAGCCCAGGTTGCCGCTCTCCAAGCACAGCTGAATCCACCCTCTGATGATGACAATGGAGAAGATGGCAACAATGGGGATGATGATGATAGTGGGGACGATGATGATGATGAGGACGAGGATGATGATGATGGAGACGATGATGGTGGAGGAGATGAAGTTGTTGCAGTTGCAGCTGAGAGTGAGGAAGAAGAGGAGGATCCAGAAGAGGTGGAGTTTGAGATTTCAAGTGATGGTTCAGGAGAGGTGTACACCCCGCCGCCATGGTTGTACCGCGAGCCGAAGCGTCAACGCATGACAGCAAGGACCTACCGCAACCTCTTCAAGAAGTAGATAGAAGTCCACCAATTAGTCCACGTTAGGTAAAATCGTTAGGATTAGTCTCGATCGATGTGAAACTTAGTTGCTGTTAGTTTAAGAGTGATTAGTTGCTTATTTGTGTACTCCAATATCCCAGGAATTATTTGTGCGAATTTTACGAAAGAGTTATGGCAATTTTGGTTACTATCTGTGTTATTTTCGCTGCAGTTTTCTGCTGATACAGCAGTACTGTACGATTTTTCATATTTTTCTGGTAACTGGGAAAAATCTGAAAAAAATTTGGCTGATGCGAAACTCTCTGTACTATATGTGAAAAAATCAGATAAATTTTCTGACGAGTTTAAGTCAGGCGGAAAAATTCGTGAACGCTGCTGGACTGTTCTGGCAGATTGCTGTTTTGTTGTTTAGTTGATCAACTGTTTAGTTAACCATTGTCAACTCTTGTAAAACTATTTCAGTAGGTATATACTGCTAGGATAACCCCTGGGATGTTGCTGGATCACTTGTTTGTTGATGTGTTGCTTGCTTGTGATTGTCTGCTATTATTTGTTGTTGATTGATCATATGCATGGGTAGAATCCTATTGTCGTAGTTGATTCTTTCTAAACTTATCTGTGCTGAACCGCAGATGCCTCCCCGCCGTCAACCCACTGAGTTGGAGCAACTCATGGCGGCCCAGGCACAGCTGACCCAAGTGATGACTCAGTTCATGGCAGCTCAGAACAACAACAACAACAATGGAAACAATCAGCCTCAGGGAGATGCTCTCATCAGATTTCTGAGGCTAAGGCCAGCTAAGTTCTCTACTGCAATGGAACCAATGGTTGCTCTAGACTGGTTGCGTTCAGTCAACAAGGATTTGGTAACTGTTGGATGCACTGATACTGAGAAGGTGAGGTTTGCCGCTCACCTACTGGAAGGACCAGCCGCTTCTTGGTGGGACACATTTCAGATCACCCACCCGCTGGACACTGTGACTTGGGCAATGTTTGAGAAAGGTTTCAGGACCAACCACGTGTCTTCAGGAGTTCTGATCCTGAAGAGGAAGGAGTTCCGCAACTTGCGCCAAACCAATCGCACCGTGGCTGAGTACATTGAGGAGTTCAACAACCTATCCCGTTATGCACCTGAGGATGTTGACACCGATGCAAAAAGGAGGGAGAGATTCCTGGATGGCCTCAGTGATGAGCTTTCAGTGCAGCTACTGGTGGTTTATTGCCCCACTTTCCAGGAGCTTATGGACAAGGCCAGGATCTTGGAAGGGAAGCACAAACAGGTGGAGAACCACAAGAGAAAGAGTAATAATCATCACTCTGGTTCACATCACAAGTCTCGCAATTCATATGATGGATACTCCAAGCATGGAGGGAGTGACCATGGGAGCCATGACCGCCACCACCATGGAGGTGATGGGCATCGTTATGACAACCATAGGAGCAGTCACCACAGCCACAAGGGAGGACACTCTCACCACTCTGGAGGACACGGTGGACATGACCGCAACCGTGATCGCAGCTTTGTGAAGAAGGATCTGAGTGAGGTGACATGCTTCAAGTGTAAACAGAAGGGACACTATGCTGACAACTGTCCGGAGAGGAAGGGATTGAAGCCAACCAACAATGAGAAGGCCACAGTGAACCACATGAATGTGGAGGAGATTCTAGATGAGCCTAACCTTGTGATTGGTAATTTTCCAATCAACACCCACCCTGCACTTATACTTTTCGATACTGGTGCATCGCATTCATTCATATCAAGGGCATTCGTGGATAAGTATAAGCTACCTACTGAGTCTATGAAAAGGTCTATTAGAGTGAGTTCACCTGGAGGAGATATGATAGCTAGCGCGGGATGCCGCAACTTGACCGTGAGGATTGGAACACACCACTTCATTGCACATTTGGTAGTGTTGGAATCACAGGGATTAGACGTTATTCTGGGTATGGATTGGATGTCTATGCATGGGGGACACATAGATTGTGCACAGCGAGCTGTTTCACTCAAAACCCCGGATGGTAAGAGGATTAGATTCAAGTCGGTTGTACGACCAGGAAGGTGTAAGTTGAATCATCTTAAGGGGGTTAGCATGGATACTGTGCCAGTGATTAAGGATTACCCCGACGTGTTTCCGGAAGAGCTTCCAGGGATGCCACCTGACAGGGAAGTAGAGTTTCTCATCGACCTGATGTCGGGAACAGGACCAATAGCAAAGAAACCATATAAGATGGATGTGGATGAGCTGAAGGAATTGAAGAAGCAGTTGAAAGAGCAGCTGGAAAAGGGATTCATTTAGCCTAGTTCATCGTCGTGGGGTGCGCCTGTTCTGTTTGTGGAGAAGAAAGACAGCAGCAAGAGATTAGTAGTGGACTATCGCTCGCTGAATGAAGTAACCATTAAGAACAAGTACCCTCTGCCGAACATAAATGATTTGTTTGATCAACTAGAAGGAGCAAAGGTGTTCAGCAAGATTGATCTGCGATCAGGCTACTTTCCATTGAAGATCCGGGAGGAGGACGTACCAAAAACCGCCTTCACCACTAGGTATGGTTTATATGAGTATACGGTTATGTCTTTTGGACTAACGAATGCCCCGGCATATTTCATGACCATGATGAACAAGGTATTTATGGAGTATTTGGACAAGTTCGTGGTGGTGTTTATTGATGACATACTGATATATTCCAAGGATGATGCTGAGCATGAGAAACATCTGCGACTGATTATGGAGAAGCTGAGGGAACACAAGCTGTATGCCAAATTCAGCAAGTGTGAATTCTGGCTTAACACCGTTGGGTTTCTTGGACACGTAGTGTCAGGAGAAGGAGTCGCTGTTGATCCAAGCAAAGTGACTGCAGTAACTGAGTGGGAAGCACCCAAGAATGCGGGAGAGATTCGAAGCTTTTTGGGACTTGCTGGATATTACAGGAGGTTCATTGAAAACTTCTCCAAGATTGCTAAGCCGATGACCGAACTTCTGAAGAAGGAGAGGAAGTTTGAATGGTCAGACGTATGTGAAGCCAGCTTTCAGGAACTGAAGCGTCGACTAGTGACCGCGCCTGTTCTGTGTTTACCAGACCTTCAGAAGGATTTCCAAGTGTACTGCGATGCTTCTCGACAGGGACTTGGGAGTGTGCTGATGCAAGATGGGAGAGTGGTGTCATATGCCTCGCGACAACTCAAGCACCATGAGCGGAATTACCCCACACACGACTTGGAGTTAGCGTCAGTGGTTCATGCGCTCAAGGTATGGAGGCATTACTTAATGGGAAAACACTGTGATGTGTACACCGACCACAAGAGCCTGAAATACATATTTACGCAGAAGGAACTGAACATGAGGCAAAGGAGATGGTTGGAACTTATCAAGGATTATGATATGAATCTGCAATACCACCCAGGAAAGACCAATGTAGTAGCAGATGCTCTGAGCCGGAAGGTCTATGCCAACGGATTGACAATTGGGGAATTGCCTGAGGATTTGTGCAAGCAATTCAAGGACCTTAGACTGGAGGTAGTATCTGAAGGATACTTGGCAGCAATGGAAGTCCAACCAATGCTTCAGGACAGAATCAGGAAGGCTCAAGTGGGAGACAAAGAGATAGATGAAGTTAAGGAAAAGATGAAGGAGGGTCGAGCAAGGGAATTCCGCGAGGATGAACAAGGAACCTTGTGGTATGGAGATCGTTTGTGCGTTCCCAACGATCCGGAGTTAAGGAAGTTGATTCTGCAGGAAGCTCATGACTCGCCGTATTCCAAACATCCGGGAAATACGAAGATGTATATGGACCTAAAGGACAGATTCTGGTGGAACAACATGAAAGGAGACATCGCAGAGCATATTGCCCTATGTGATGTATGTAGCCGAGTAAAGGCGGAACACCAGAAGCCAGCAGGATTGCTACAGCCATTGCCCGTGCCGGATTGGAAGTGGGATAGAGTAGGAATGGATTTTATCACAGGATTGCCCAGGACCAGGTCAGGATATGACTCCATTTGGGTAGTGGTCGACCATTTGACCAAGGTAGCCCACTTTATACCGGTGAAGACGACTTACACGAGTGCAAAGTTGGCCAAGATTTACATGGACAGGATTGTGTGCCTACACGGAGTTCCCAAGAGTATCGTATCTGACAGAGGCACCCAATTTACCTCATACTTCTGGCGCCAGCTGCACGAGTCACTCGGTACTAGACTGGAGTTTAGCACGGCGTTTCACCCACAGACCAATGGACAGACCGAGAGGGTGAATCAGATTTTGGAAGACATGCTGAGAGCTTGCGCTCTAGCTCATGGTTCTAGTTGGGACGAGAATTTGCCGTATGCTGAGTTTTCCTACAACAACAGCTATCAAACCAGCATCAAGACGTCACCGTTTGATGTGCTATATGGGAAATGGTGCCGGACACCATTGTTATGGGATGGAGTAGGAGAACGCCAGTTGTTTGGGCCGGATTTGATCAAGGATGCTGAGGAGAAGGTCGCCTTGATTAGGGACAGGCTGAAGGTAGCACAATCAAGGCAGAAGAGCTACGCTGACACCAAGCGCAAGGAAGTGGTGTACGAGATAGGCGATAGAGCATACCTCAGAGTGTCGCCACTTCGTGGAATCAAGAGATTTGAAATTAATGGTAAGCTGGCACCTCGATTTATTGGACCGTACAGGGTCTTAGCACGCAAAGGAGAAGTTGCTTATCAGTTGGAGTTGCCAGAGGCTTTGTCCGCTGTTCACAATGTGTTCCACGTATCCCAACTGAAGAAGTGCCATCCGGAGATGGTGGATACACCATTGAGAGACACTGTACCACTAGAGGAGGTTCAGCTTGAGAATGATTTGACCTATGAGGAGAAACCGGTCAAGATTCTGAAGACAGCGGAAAGGACTACCCGTACCAAGACAATCAAATTTTGCAAGGTGCAGTGGAGCCACCACACCGAAGAGGAAGCCACTTGGGAGCGTGAGGATGACATCCGAGAGGACTACCCACACCTATTTGCTAGCCGCGCCGAATCTCGAGGACGAGATTCATCTTAAGGGGGTTAGTCTTGTCACATCCCAAATTTTAGATTTGGTTCTGCATATCATTGCATCATACTTTTCCATGCAAAACCGTCGATTGAAAAGAATCGGCGAAACGCTATTTTCAAAACCCTACTCTATTTTACTACGAGGCTCCTGTGGGAGGCTTTAGTAGGACTTGCGTTTTCCACCCTTGTAGCCTAGTGGTTTCGCTCAACCCTTGACCCTAGATTGTTCCCCTCGATTTTACAAAACCGTAGGAGCAAGAATCGCTCGATTTGGAGCTCGTGCGGAAAAGTTACGGCCGTTTTATTAAAGGATAGAAAATCGGGCCGATTTCCGTGTCCGTTTCCAACCGCGCGCCGTATCGGCGTAGGACCCCGCGAGGGGGCCCCACTTAAAAGCCCCGGGCCCCGCCTCCCTGCCCGCCTCGATCGCCCCGCCCTGCCTCGAACCCCGCACCTCGCCGCCGCACCTCGCCCGCCGCAGCCGCCACCTGCCGCGCTGCGCCTGCCCCGCCTCCGAGCTGCTCCGCGCCGCGCACCTCCACCTGCGCCGCACGCCGCCTCGCCACACGCGCCGCGCGCCGCCGCCGCCGCCTGCAGCGCCTCGCCCGCGCGCGCGCCGCCCGCAGCTCGCCTGCCCCGCCGCCAGCGCCGCGCCCGCAGCGCCTGCAGCCGCCCGCCGCTGCTGCTGCGCGCCAGTGCGCTCTCGCACGCGCGCACGCGCCTTGCACCGCCGCCTCGTGCGCCGCCCTGCGCGCCTTGCGCCGCCGCTCGCCGTCTGTGCTGTCGTGCCGTCGTTGCGTGACCGCCTTGATCCGCGCGCTGACCAATCTTCCCCTTCCGCGTAGGAAAAACGCCGTCGCCGGGACCGATCGCCACGCCGTCTGGAGTTCGCCGCCGTTCGTCTCCGGTGAGTCCGCAGCCGCCGTTAGATTTCAGATCAGCGGTTCAGATCAGCCGTTGACCGGTCAGCACTCAGGCGTTGACTAGTCAGACGACCAGTCAGCAGCCGCGTTGACCAGTCAACAGACACAGTTGACTGGTTAATTTCGTTAATCGTTTTAGTTGACAGATTTCGGTAGAAACTTGTAAATTGCATAGAAATTAAACCGCTGGGCCAAAAATTGCAAATAAAATATGTGTAGATTCAGTAAGTCGTGTAGAATCTTGCTGTACCATTGTTTCACACTTTTGCAGCAAGATTTAGTACAGTTTAATCAAATAGGTTAATGGCCTTTTTGGAGTAATTAATTCATAGAAAAAGATCTGTAGCTCCAAAAATTGCGTATGATATGTCCCTGGATTCAGTGGAACGAGGGGAATCTCATCGTGAATTAAAAAGTTAGGCTTACAATGAAAACTTCTGCAGAAACTGTCTAGTGGATTTCTGCAGTGTTTTAATTACTCGGGGAGTTTTATAATTCCTTTTTGAGTAATTCCAGTTGGTACTGTTTCTAATTAGCAATACCTATGCGGTAGAATTTTCTCAAGATTTTACAAACAGTATACTATCGGTAGTGAATTAATTGAGTTCTAGCTCTAGTTTTGAGCACTATATCTTGCATAATAGTTTTCCTTGCGCTAAAACTATTTTCCATGCATGCAATCAGTAGTATTATTGAATAGGATTATGTGGTGCAGCTGTAGCACCAATTCACTTGCCTTGCATACTTTTATGCATCATCTTTGTTGCATATGCTTGTGGATTGTTTGTTTATGATTGCAATTATATCGTGTAGATTGTGACGAGTGCAACGCTTGCTCGTGTGTGGATTGTTCTTCCGACCGCTACAACCAAGGCAAGTAGATGCTACTTTGTTCATGATATCGTCCTACTATTTTCAATGTATTGTCGTATATTTTGTAGTTGCATGTGTAGGATGATACTATCGCTATGCTATGTCCTATTATGTGGTAGGGCCTTCCTTGTAGATGAACCACCGTTGGTAGATGTGCTTAGCCATGCTATGTTGAACGAGGGCTGGGTTACATCATTGGGACTTGTTTCTAAAAGTATTGGTTTGTGAAAACTAAAACAACTTAATCAATAAATCCCCTGGGTGTGATGGTATTGATAATTTTTGGTGGTTTCATTGCGAAAAGGCACCCAGGTATCAAGAGAGATTGATTGGCTTATTTATTGTGTAGCTTACGTGTACAACCATGTGCCAATAATGAAATGGGCGGTTGGTTGGACTTAGTAGGTTGTGGTAACTCGAACCCGCGTATCCAGAGATGTAGAATTTTGGTAGGTTGGACCGGTGTGCGTCGGGATTGAGAAGCTACTTCCCGAACAGTCTCTTCTTGGACTTCTCCTTATCACCACTCAAAATGAGAGTGATGGTACGAGCTGGGCTGGCCAAGTCACATGGGTAAAGTGTACTAACCCCTGCAGGGTGTATAATCTAATCGATTAGCCGTGTCCCCGGTTATGGACAACTGAGTTGCTTGATATTGATTCCATGACATGTTTCTCGCTCATTCCAATTTCATAATTGTTTTAATATTGTTGGGTTAACTTAATTGGGATCTTTTCAAAGAAAATCAAAAACTATTTATAAAAGTAGGACAAATGTATTTGCAAATACAAGCCAGACACAGCTCCACTTGCCAAATATGCATGTAGATGTTAGTGGTATTGTCTCCATTACTAGCTCTACTTGCCATACATTCCATGTATTGACCCTTCGGGGCTGCTACGTTTCATGTTGCAGGTTATTCCTATTCTGAGTAATCGATATAGGCCACGGTACTCCACTCGGCACTTGTTCACTTGTGGGAAATTTGAAGAATGGAGGATTTGCTTTATTTATGTTGCTACCTGAATAATTTGAGCTAGCCTTGAGCTAAGCTTTTATTGTAATAATGGTACTCTGGATCTTCGTTATTCATGATACACGGTTATTTTGCTATGTTATTTCATCTTATTCTATTGTGGGCCAATGAACCGATCCAGGGATTGGCATGTCACATAGAAGCCTCGGTCTTTTCAGAACCGCGGTGTTACAACGGAGGGAACAATTCAACTTGTATTGGAATATGGGAACAAATATGCTCTCCAAACAAGGCTCGGTGCTTTCAACTAGCGATGCTAGAGTTTAGAATATAATTTATTTTCATTTCTGTAGACATTGAACTGGTTATATTCTTGCACATCTCTCATCTAGGAAAATGAGGCACAATAATTTCATATGTAAATGGAAGGAATTCAAGAGGGAACAATACCCCTCAAATATGAAAATATTTTTGTTTTCCAAACATGACATCATGCTTTCTATTATCAATGCTTTATTTGGAATATGATAATATTTTTTAGTTCCTTAGACATCTGATTATTCCTCTTAAACACCTGAATGAGATAATAAAAAATGATTATGCATGGAGTCTATAGGAATTTCAGAGGAAACATTTCAACTTCTATTGGAACATAAGAACAAATATGTTCTCCAAATAAGGGCCAGCTCTTTCAACTAGCGATACCAAATTTAGATACAATTTATTTTCATTTCCATAGACATTGAAATGATTCATGTGAAACACCAGTTAGGTTCTTGCATGTATCTCATCTAGGAAAGTTAGGCGCAATAATTTTATATGTAAACTGAAGGTAATTAAAAGGGAACAATAGTCCTTGAATCTGAAAATATTATTTGTCTTCCAAACATGCATCATGTTTTCAACTATCGATACCTTGTATGGAAAATGATGATATTTTTTAGCTTGTTGGACACCTAATTGATTCCTCTTAAGCACCTGAATGAGGCAATGAAAAATTGATTATGCACAAAGTCTACAGGAATTTCAGAGGAAATAGTTCAACTTCTATTGAAACATAAGAACAAATATGTTCTCCAAACAAGGCCAGTGCTTTCAATTAGCCATGCGAAATTTAGAATACAATTTATTTACATTTCCATAGACATTGAAATGATTCCTATGAAAAACCAGTTAGGTTCTTGCATGGCTCTAATCTAGAAAAAGTTAGGCACAATATTTTCATATGCAAACTGAAGGTAATTAAAAGGGAACAATAGTCCTCAAATCTGAAAATATTATTTCTCTACCAAACATGATATCATATTTTCAACTATTGATACCTTGTTTGGAACACAATGATATTTTTCAGTTTGTTAGACACCAAATTGATTCCTCTTGAACACCCGAATGAGCCAATGAAAAATGATTATGCATGAATTCTACAGGAATTTCAGAGGAAAAAATTCAACATCTATTGGTATATGAGAACAAATATGCTCTCCAAACAAGGCTCAATGCTTTCAACTAGTGATGCCAAAGTTTAGAATACAGTTTATTTTCATTTTCATAGACACTGAACTGATTTCTGTGAAAGACTAGTTAAATTATTGCACATATCTCATCTTGTAAAATGAGGCACAATAATTTCATATGAAAATGAGAGGAATTCAAGAGGAAAAAATACTCCTCGAAATATGATTTTTTTTCCAAACATGACATCACGCTTTCTACTATCAATGCTTTGTCTAGAATATGATAATATTTTTGAGTTCCATAGACATCTAATTTATTCCTCTTAAACATCTCAATGAGACAATAAAAAAAATTGATTATGCATGAAGTCTACAGGAATTTCAGAGGAAATAGTTCAACTTTTATTGAAACATGAGAACAAATATATTCTCCAAACAAGGGCAGTGCTTTCAATTAGACATGCCAAATTTAGAGTACAATTTATTTTCATTTCCATAGACATTGCAATCATTCCTGTGAAACACCATGTAGGTTCTTGCATGGCTCTCATCTAGGAAAGTTAGGCACAATAATTTCATATGCATACCAAAGGTAACTAAAAGACAATAATTGTCCTCTAATCTGAAAATATTCTTTGTCTTCCAAACATGATATCATATTTTCAACTATCGATACCTTGTTTGGAACAAGATGATATTTTTCAGATTGTTAGACACCTAATTGATTCCTCTTGAACACCTGAATGAGCCAATGAAAAATGATTATGCACGAAGTCTACAGGAATTTCAGAGGAAACAGTTCAATTTCTATTGGAATATGAGAACAAATATGCTCTACAAACAAGGCTTAGTGCTTTCAACTAGCGATGCCAAAGTTTAGAATATAATTTATTTTAATTTCCATAGACATTGAAATGATACTAGTGAAACACGAGTTAGATTCTTGCATATCCCTCTTCTACGAAATTAAGCACAATAATTTCCTTTGCAAATTGAATATATTTACGAGGGAACAATTCTCCTCGAATCTAGAATTATTTTTAGTATTCAACCATGACATCGGACATTTGATTATTCCTCTTAAACACCTGAATGAGACAATAAAAAATTGATTATGCATGAAGTCTACAGGAATTTCAGAGGAAACAATTCAACTTCTATTGGAACATGCGAACAAATATTTTCTCCAAATAAGGGCCAGCGCTTTCAACTAGCGATGCCAAATTTAGATACAATTTATTTTCATTTCCGTAGATATTGAAATGATTCCTATGAAACACCGGTTAGGTTCTTGCATGTATCTCATCTAGGAAAGGTAGGCGCAATAATTTCATATGTAAACTAAAGGTAATTAAAAGGTAACAATAGTCCTCGATCTGAAAATATTATTTGTCTTCCAAGCATGATATCATGTTTTCAACTATCGATACCTTGTTTGGAAAATGATGATATTTTTTAGCTTGTTAGACACTTAATTGATTCCTCTTAAACACCTGAATGAGACAATGAAAAATTGATTTTGCATGAAGTCTACAGGAATTTTAGAGGAAACAGTTCACCTTCTATTGAAACATGAGAACGAATATGTTCTTCAAACAAGGCCAGCGCTTTCAATTAGCGATGCCAAATTTAGAATACAATTTATTTCCATTTCCATAGACATTGAAATTATTCCTATGAAACACCAGTTAGGTTATTGCATGGCTCTCATCTAGAAAAGTTAGGCACAATAATTTGATATGCAAACCGAAGGTAATTAAAAGGGAACAATAGTCCTCAAATATGAAAATATTATTTCTCTTCCAAACATGATATCATATTTTCAACTATTGATACCTTGTTTGGAACACAATGATATTTTTCAGTTTGTTAGACATGTAATTGATTCCTCTTAAACACCTGAATGAGCCAATAAAAATGATTATGCACGAATTCTATAGGAATTTTGGATGAGACAGATCAACATCTATTGGAATATGAGAACAAATGTGCTCTCTAAACAAGGCTCAATGCTTTCAACTAGTGATGCCGAAGTTTAGAATACAATTTATTTTTATTTTCATAGACATTGAACTGACTCCTGTGAAACACTAGTTAGATTATTGGTCGTATTTCTTCTTGGAAAATGAGGCACAATAATTTCATATTAAAATGGGAGGAATTTAAGACGAAAAAATACGGCTCGAATCTGAAAATATTTTTGTTTTCCAAACATGACATCACACTTTCTACAAATAATGCTTTGTTTGGAATATGATAATATTTGTGATTTCCATAGACATCTAATTTATTCCTCTTAAACACCTAAATGAGACAATAAAAAAATTGATTATGCATGAAGTCTACAGGAATTTCAGAGAAAACAATTCAACTTCTATTGAAACATGAGAACAAATATGTTCTCCAAACAAGGCTAGTGCTTTCAATTAGCCATGCAAAATTTAGAATACAATTTATTTTCATTTACATAGACATTGGAATGATTCCTGTGAAGCATCAGTTAGGTTCTTACATGGCTCTCATCTAGGAAAGTTAGGCACAATAATTTCATATGCAAATCAAAGGTAATTAAAATGGAACAATAGTCCTCGAATCTGAAAATATTATTTCTCTAACAAACATGAAATCAAATTTTCAACTATCCATATCTTGTTTGGAACACAATGATATTTTTCAGTTTGTTAGACACCTAATTGATTCCCCTTGAACACCTGAATGAGCCAATGAAAAATGATTATGCACGAAGTGTACAGAAATTTCAGAGGAAACAGTTAAATTTCTATTGGAATATGAGAACAAATATGCTCTCCAAACAAGGCTTAGTGCTTTCAACTAGCGATGCCAAAGTTTAGAATACATTTTATTTTCATTTTCATAGACATTGAAATGATTCATGTGAAACACCAGTTAGATTCTTGCATATCTCTCTTCTAGGAAATTAGGCACAAAAAATTCTTTTGCAAATTGAATATATTTACAAGGGAACAATTCTCCTCGAATCTAGAATTATTTTTAATATTCAACCATGACATCGGATATCTGATTATTCCTGTTAAACACCTGAATGAGACAATAAAAAATTGATTATGCATGAAGTCTATAGGAATTTTAGAGGAAACAATTCAACTTCTATTGGAACATGAGAACAAATATTTTCTCCAAATAAGGACCAATGCTTTCAACTAGCTATGCCAAATTTAGATACAATTTATTTTCATTTCCATAGACATTGAAATGATTCCTATGAAACACCAGTTAGGTTCTTGCATGTATCTCATCTAGGAAAGTTAGGCGCAATAATTTCATATGTAAACTCAAGGTAATTAAAAGGTAACGATACTCCTCGAATCTAAAAATATTATTTGTCTTCCAAACATGGTATCATGTTTTCAACTATCGATATCTTTTTTGGAAAATGATGATATTTTTTTAGCTTGTTAGACACCTAATTGATTCCTCTTAAACACCTGAATGGGACAATGACAAATTGATTATGCATGAAGTCTACAGAAAATTCAGAGGAAACAGTTCAACTTCTACTGAAACATGAAACCAAATATGTTCTCCAAACAAGGCCAGCGCTTTCAATTAGCCATGCCAAATTTAGAATACAATTTATTTTCATTTCCATAGACATTGAAATGATTCCTGTGAAACACCAGTTAGGTTCTTGCATGGCTAATGATTATGCACGAAGTCTAAAGGAATTTCAGAGGAAACAGTTCAATTTCTATTGGAATATGAGAACAAATATGCTCTCCAAACAAGGCTTAGTGCTTTCAACTAGCCATTCCAAAGTTTAGAATACAATTTATTTTCATTTTCATAGACATTGAAATAATTCCTGTGAAACACAAGTTAGATTCTTCCATATCTCTCTTCTAGGAAATTAGGCACAATAATTTCCTTTGCAAATTAAAGATATTTACGAGGGAACAATTCTCCTCGAATCTAGAATTATTTTTAGTATTCAAACATGACATTGGACATCTGATTATTCCTCTTAAACACCTGAATGAGACAATAAAAAATTAATTATGCATGAAGTCTATAGGAATTTTAGAGGAAACAATTCAACTTCTATTGGAACATGAGAACAAATATGTTCTCCAAATAAGGGCGAGCGTTTTCAACTAGCGATGCCAAATTTAGATATAATTTATTTTCATTTCCATAGACATTGAAATGATTCCTATGAAACACCAGTTAGGTTCTTGCATGTATCTCATCTAGGAAAGTTAGGCGCAAAAATTTCATATGTAAACTAAAGGTAATTAAAAGGTAACAATAGTCCTCGAATCTGAATATATTATTTGTTTTCCAAACATGATATCATGTTTTCAACTATCGATACCTTGTTTGGAAAATGATGATATTTTTTAGCTTGTTAGACACCTAATTGATTCCTGTTAAACACCTGAATGAGACAATGAAAAATTGATTATGAATGACGTCTACATGAATTTCAAAGGAAATAGTTCAACTTCTATTGAAACATGAGAACAAATATGTTCTCCAAACGAGGCCAGCGCTTTCAATTAGCCATGCCAAATTTAGAATACAATTTATTTCCATTTCCATAGACATTGAAATGATTCCTGTGAAACACCAGTTAGGTTCTTGCATGGATCTCATCTAGGAATGTTAGGCACAATATTTTCATATGCAAACCGAAGGTAATTAAAAGGAAACAATAGTCCTGGAATCTAAAAATATTATTTCTCTACCAAACATGATATCATATTTTCATCTATCGATACCTTGTTTGGAACACAATGATATTTTTCAGTTTGTTAGACACCTAATTGATTCCTCTTGAACACCTGAATGAGCCAATGAAAAATGATTATGCATAAAGTCTGCCTTAAGTTTAGAGGAAACAGCTCAATTTTTATTGGAATATGAGAACAAATATGCTCTCTAAACAAGGCTTAGTGCTTCCAACTAGCGATGCCAAAGTTTAGAATACAATTTATTTTCATTTTCATAGACATTCAAATGATTCCTGTGAATCACCAGATAGATTCTTGCATATCTCTCTTCTAGGAAATTAGGCACAAGAATTTCCTTTGTAAATTGAAGATATTTACGAGGGAACAATTCTCCTTGAATCTAGAATTATTTTTAGTATTCAAACATGACATTGGACATCTGATATTCCTCTTAAACACCTGAATGAGATAATGAAAAATAGATTATGCATGAAGAATACAGGAATTTTAGAGGATACAGTTCAAATTCTACTGAAACATGAGAACAAATATGTTCTCCAAACAAGGCCAACGCTTTCAATTAGCCATGCCAAATTTAGAATACAATTTATTTCCATTTCAATAGACATTGAAATGATTCTTGTGAAACACCACTTAGGTTCTTGCATGTATCTCATCGAGGAATGTTAGGCACAATATTTTCATATGCAAACAAAAGGTAATTAAAAGGGAACAATAGTCCTCGAATATGAATATATTTTTTGTCTTCCAAACACGATATCATGTTTTCAACTATCGATACCTTGTTTGGAAAATGATGATATTTTTTTAGCTTGTTAGACACCTAATTGATTCCTCTTAAACACCTGAATGAGACAATGAAAAATTGATTATGCATGACGTCTACAGGAATTTCAGAGGAAACAGTTCAACTTCTATTGAAACATGAGAACAAATATGTTCTCCAAACGAGGCCAACGCTTTCAATTAGCCATGCCAAATTTAGAATACAATTTATTTCCATTTCCATAGACATTGAAATGATTCCTGTGAAACACCAGTTAGGTTCTTGCATGGCTCTCATCTAGGAATGTTAGGCACAATATTTTCATATGCAAACCGAAGGTAATTAAAAGGAAACAATAGTCCTCAAATCTAAAAATATTATTTCTCAACCAAACATGATATCTTATTTTCATCTATCGATACCTTGTTTGGAACACAATAATATTTTTCAGTTTTTTAGACACCTAATTGATTCCTCTTGAACACCTGAATGAGCCAATGAAAAATGATTATGCACAAAGTCTACAGGAATTTCAGAGGAAACAGTTCAATTTCTATTGGAATATGAGAACAAATATGCTCTCCAAACAAGGCTTAGTGCTTTCAACTAGCGATGCCAAAGTTTAGAATACATTTTATTTTCATTTTCATAGACATTGAAATGATTCCTGTGAAACACCAGTTAGATTCTTGCATATCTCTCTTCTAGGAAATTAGGCACAATAATTTCCTTTGCAAATTGAATATATTTAAGGGGGAACAATTATCCTCGAATCTAGAATTATTTTTAGTATTCAAACATGACATTGGACATCTGATTATTCCTCTTAAACACCTAAATGAGACAATAAAAAATTGATTATGCATGAAGTCTATAGGAATTTCAGAGGAAACAATTCAACTTCTATTGAAACATGAGAACAAATATGTTCTCCAAATAAGGTCCAGCGCTTTCAACTAGCGATGCCAAATTTAGATACAATTTATTTTCATTTCCATAGACATTGAAATGATTCCTATGAAACACCAATTAGGTTCTTGCATGTATCTCATCTAGGAAAGTTAGGCGCAATAATTTCATATGTAAACTAAAGATAATTAAAAGGTAACAATAGTCACCGAATCTGAATATATTATTTGTCTTCCAAACATGATATCATGTTTTCAACTATCGATACCTTGTTTGGAAAATGATGATATTTTTTTAGCTTGTTAGACACCTAATTGATTCCTCTTAAACACCTGAATGAGACAATAAAAAATATATTATGCATGAAGAATACAGGAATTTTAGGGGAAACAGTTCAACTTCTGCTGAAACATGAGAACAAATATGTTCTCCAAACAAGGCCAGCGCTTTCAATTATCCATGGCAAATTTAGAATACAATTTATTTCCATTTGCATAGATATTGAAATGATTCCTGTGAAACATCAGTTAGGTTCTTGCATGGCTCTCATCTAGGAATGTTAGGCACAGTATTTTCATATCCTTGTTTGGAACACAATGATATTTTTCAGTTTGTTAGACACCTAATTGGTTCCTCTTGAACACCTGAATGAGCCAATGAAAAATGATTATACACGAAGTCTACAGGAATTTCAGAGGAAACAGTTCAATTTCTATTGGAATATGAGAACAAATATGCTCTCCAAACAAGGCTTAGTGCTTTCAACTAGCGATGCCAAAGTTTAGAATACAATTTATTTTCATTTTCATAGACATTGAAATGATTCCTGTGAAACACCAGTTAGATTTTTGCATATCTCTCTTCTAGGAAATTTAGGCACAATAATTTTCTTTGCAAATTGAAGATATTTATGAGGGAACAATTCTCCTCGAATCTAGAATTATTTTTAGTATTCAAACATGACATTGGACATCTGATATTCCTCTTAAACACCTGAATGAGACAATAAAAAATTGATTATGCATGAAGTCAATAGAAATTTCAAAGGAAACAATTCAACTTCTATTGGAACATGAGAACAAATATGTTCTCCAAATAAGGGCCAACGCTTTCAAATAGCGATGCCAAATTAAGATACAATTTATTTTCATTTCCATATACATTGAAATGATTCCTATGAAACACCAGTTAGGTTCTTGCATGTATCTCATATAGGAAAGTTAGGCGCAATAATTTCATATGTAAACTAAAGATAATTTAAAGGTAACAATAGTCATCGAATCTGAATATATTATTTGTCTTCCAAACATGATATCATTATTTTCAACTATCTATACCTTTTTTGGAAAATGATTATATTTTTTTAGCTTGTTAGACACCTAATTGATTCCTCTTAAACACCTGAATGGGACAATGAAAAATTGATTATGGATGAAGTCTACAGAAAATTCAGAGGAAACAGTTCAACTTCTACTGAAACATGAAAACAAATATGTTCTCCAAACAAGGCCAGCGCTTTCAATTAGCCATGCCAAATTTAGAATACAATTTATTTCCATTTCCATAGACATTGAAATGATTCCTGTGAAACACTAGTTAGGTTCTTGCATGGATCTCATCTAGGAATGTTAGGCACAATATTTTCATATGCAAATCGAAGGTAATTAAAAGGGAACAATAGTCCTCGAATCTAAAAATATTATTTCTCTACCAAACATCATATCATATTTTCAACTATCGATACATTGTTTTGAACACAATGATATTTTTCAGTTTGTTAGGCACCTAATTGATTCCTCTTGAACACCTGAATGAGCCAATGAAAAATGATTATGCACGAAGTTTATAGGAATTTCAGAGGAACCAGTTCAATTTCTATTGGAATATGAGAACAAATATGCTCTCCAAATAAGGCTTAGTGCTTTCAACTAGCGATACCAAATTTTAGAATACAATTTATTTTCATTTTCATAGACATTGAAATGATTCCTGTGAAACACCAGTTAGATTCTTGCATATCTCTCTTCTAGGAAATTAGGTACTTCCTCCGGTCCAAAATAAGTGTTACGGTTTTGAACTAACTCTAATTTAAAATGGCGACACTTATTTAGGATCGGAGGTAGTACAATAATTTCCTTTGCAAATTGAAGATATTTACCTGGGAACAATTCTCCTCGAATCTAGAATTATTTTTAGTATTCAAACATGACATTGGACATCTGATTATTCCTCTTAAACACCTAAATGAGACAATAAAAAATTGATTATGCATGAAGTCTATAGGAATTTCAGAGGAAACAATTCAACTTCTATTGAAACATGAGAACAAATATGTTCTCCAAATAAGGGCTAGCACTTTCAACTAGCGATGCCAAATTTAGATACAATTTATTTTCATTTCCATAGACATTGAAATGATTCCTATGAAACACCAGTTAGGTTCTTGCATGTATCTCATCTAGGAAAGTTAGGCGCAATGATTTCATATGTAAACTAAAGATAATTAAAAGGTAACAATAGTCATCGAATCTGAATATATTATTTGTCTTCCAAACATGATATCATGTTTTCAACTATCGATACCTTGTTTGGAAAATGATGATATTTTTTTAGCTTGTTAGACACCTAATTGATTCCTCTTATACACATGAATGAGACAATGAAAAATTGCTTATGCATGACGTCTACAGGAATTCAGAGGAAACAGTTCAACTTCTAATGAAACATGAGAACAAATATGTTCTCCAAACGAGGCCAGTGCTTTCAATTAACCATGCCAAATTTAGAATACAATTTATTTCCATTTCCATAGACATTGAAATGATTCCTGTGAAACACCAGTTAGGTTCTTGCATGGCTCTCATCTAGGAATGTTAGGCACAATATTTTCATATGCAAACCGAAGGTAATTAAAAGGGAACAATAGTCCTCGAATCTAAAAATATTATTTCTCTACCAAACATGATATCATATTTTCATCTATCGTATCGATACCTTGTTTGGAACGCAATGATATTTTTTAGTTTGTTAGACACCTAATTGATTCCGCTTGAACACCTGAATGAGCCAAGGAAAAATGATTATGCACGAAGTCTACAGGAATTTCAGAGGAAACAGTTCAATTTCTATTGGAATATGAGAACAAATATGCTCTCCAAACAAGGCTTAGTGCTTTCAACTAGCGATTCCAAAGTTTAGAATACAGTTTATTTTCATTTTCATAGACATTGAAATGATTCCTGTGAAACACCAGTTAGATTCTTGCATATCTCCCTTCTAGGAAATTAGGCACAATAATTTCCTTTGCAAATTGAAGATATTTACGAGGGAACAATTCTCCTCGAATCTAGAATTATTTTTAGTATTCAAACATGACATTGGACATCTGATTATTCCTCTTAAACACCTGAACGAGACAATAAAAAAATGATTATGCATGAAGTCTATAGGAATTTTAGAAGAAACAATTCAACTTCTATTGGAACATGCGAACAAATATGTTCTCCAAATAAGGGCCAGCGCTTTCAACTAGCGATGCCAAATTTAGATACAATTTATTTTCATTTCCGTAGACATTGAAATGATTCCTACGAAACACCAGTTAGGTTCTTGCATGTATCTCACCTAGGAAAGTTAGGCACAATAATTTCATATGTAAACTAGAAGTAATTAAAAGGTAACAATAGTCCTCGAATCTGAATATATTATTTGTCTTCAAAACATGATATCATGTTTGAAACTATCGATACCTTTTTTGGAAAATGATGATATTTTTTTAGCTTGTTAGACACCTAATTGATTCCTCTTAAACACCTGAATGAGACAATGAAAAATTGATTATGCATGAAGTCTACATGAATTTCAAAGGAAACAGTTCAACTTCTACTGAAACATGAAAACAAATATGTTCTCCAAACAAGGCCAGCGCTTTCAATTAGCCATGCCAAATTTAGAATACAATTTATTTCCATTTCCATAGACATTGAAATGATTCCTATGAAACACCAGTTAGGTTCTTGCATGGATCTCATCTAGGAATGTTAGGCACAATATTTTCATATGCAAACCGAAGGTAATTAAGAGGGAACAATAGTCCTCGAATCTAAAAATATTATTTCTCTACCAAACATGATATCATATTTTCAACCATCAATACCTTGTTTAGAACACAATGATATTTTTCAGTTTGTTAGACACCTAATTGATTCCTCTTGAACACCTGAATGAGCCAATGAAAAATGATTATGCACGAAGTCTATAGGAATTTCAGAGGAAACAGTTCAATTTCTATTGGAATATGAGAACAAATATGCTCTCCAAACAAGGCTTAGTGCTTTCAACTAGCGATGCCAAAGTTTATAATACAATTTATTTTCATTTTCATAGACATTGAAATGATTCCTGTGAAACACCAGTTAGATTCTTGCATATCTCTCTTCTAGGAAATTAGGCATAATGATTTCCTTTGCAAATTTAAGATATTTACGAGGGAACAATTCTCCTCGAATCTAGAATTATTTTTAGTATTCAAACATGACATTGGACATCTGATTATTCCTCTTAAACACCTGAATGAGACAATAAAAAAATGATTATGCATGAAGTCTATAGGAATTTCAGAGGAAACAATTCAACTTCTATTAGAACATGAGAACAAATATGTTCTCCAAATAAGGGCCAGCGCTTTCAACTAGCGATGCCAAATTTAGATACAATTTATTTTTATTTCCATAGACATTAAAATGATTCCTGTGAAACACCAGTTAGGTTCTTGCATGTATCTCATCTAGGAAAGTTAGGCGCAATAATTTCATATGTAAACTAAAGGTAATTAAAAGGTAACAATAGTCCTTGAATCTGAATATATTATTTGTCTTCCAAACATGATATCATGTTTTCAACTATCTATACCTTATTTGGAAAATGATGATATTTTTTTAGCTTGTTAGACACCTAATTGATTCCTCTTAAACACCTGAATAAGACAATGAAAAAATGATTATGCATGAAGTCTACAGAAATTTCAGAGGAAACAGTTCAACTTCTATTGAAACATGAGAACAAATATGTTCTCTAAACAAGGCCAGCGCTTTCAATTAGCCATGCCAAATTTAGAATACAATTTATTTCCATTTCCATAGATATCGAAATGATTCCTGTGAAACACCAGTTAGGTTTTTGCATGGATCTCATCTAGAAAAGTTAGGCACAATAATTTCATATGAAAACCAAACGTAATTCAAAGGGAACAATAGTCCTCAAATATGAAAATATTATTTATCTACCAAACATAATATCATATTTTCAACTATTGATACCTTCTTTGGAACACAATGATATTTTTTAGTTTGTTAGACACCTAATTGATTCCTCTTGAACACCTGATTGAGCCAATGAAAAATGATTATGCACGAATTCTACAAGAATTTTAGAGAAACAAAATTCAATGTCTATTGGAATATGAGAACAAATATGCTCTCCAAACAAGGCTCAATGCTTTCAACTAGTGATGCCTAAGTTTAGAATACAATTTATTTTCAGATAGATTTTTGCATGTGTCTCATCTAGAAAAATGAGGCACAATAGTTTCATACGCAAATTAAAAGTATTCAAGAGGGAACAATAATCCTTAAATTTGAATTTCTTTTTTGTTTTCCAAACATGACATCATGCTTTCTACTTTCAATGTGCTATTTTGAATATGATGACATTTTTCAGTTCCTTAGACACCTAATTGATTCCTCTTGAACATCTGAATGAGCCAGTCAAAAAAATAATTATGCAGGAAGTATACAAGAATGATAGAGAAAACGATTAAACTTCTATTAGAATATGATAACAAATATGTTCTACAAAAAAGGCTCAATGTTGTATGATAGTGACGCCACCTTTAGAATACAATTTTTTTCCGTAGATATTGAACTAATTCCTGTAAAACACATGCCAGATTTTTTTACGTCTCTAGGAAAATGAGGCAGAATAATTTTATATACAAATTGAAGGTATTCAAGAGGGAACAATACTCCCCGAATCTAATTTTTTTCCATACATGACATAATGCTTTCTACATCAATACGTTATTTGGAATATGATGATATTTTTGTAGTTCGTCAGACACCTAAATGATGCTTTCAACTAGTGATTCCTAGTTTAGAATACAAGATATTTTCATTTCGTTATACATTGAACTGGTTCTCGTGTAACACTTGTTACATTCTTGCACGTCTCTCATCTAGATAAGTGAGGCATAATAATTTCATATGCAAATTATAGATATTTAAGAGGAAGAATACTACTCGAATCTGAAAATATTTTTTGTCTTCCAAACTTAACATCATGATTTTTACTACTCTCTTTCTGATCCAAATTAATTGCCTGAGATTTATCTAGATTCATATGTATCTAACGCTTATATGAGGACATTAGTTGGGACCGGAGGAAGGATTAATACCTTATTTGGAGTACGATGATATTTTTTTAGTCTGCTAGGTAGTGAACCAATTCCTTTTAAACACCTTGACGAGTCAAATAAAAAAGATTATGCTTGAAGTCTACTACAATTTCAGAGAAAACAATTTGTGAGAACCAATATGTTTCAACTTGCGATGCCATGTTTAGAATACATTTTTTATTTTTATAGATACTGAACTGAGTCTTATGAAATACCCGCTAGATAGTCGCACGATCTCTCATCCAAGCAAGTGAGGCACAATAATTTCATATTCAAATTGCATGTATCTACAAGGGAATAATCCTTTTATCTAACATTTCACAAAAAAAAATTAAACTAGAAACTTAAACTGAAAAACAAAAGTGATAAATTTGTTTAGACCAAATTTAAACCCACCTTACATCAGGTACTATTCGATGTGGCGATTTTCTACTTTTTTCTCTACTTATTTTATGGTTTTGGATCTAAAAGTTTTCTACATTTTAGTTGAAAGTATTAGGTGTACCATCTTGAAAACAAACTTATAAAGATGGCGATAGAGACCGGTGCACCAGTTGTACATATACTTTCCAGCGGATATGATATTTTTATGTTCATTGTGTGACACATAGCTGTGTTTTTCTAAGTACTTCTCTATTCAAAATTATTCCTTTTATCGTAAAAAGGATATCACAAATTTATCTAAATTCAAAAATATTTATATACTAAATAGTGTTACATACATTAGAATTTGGATAAATATGTGACATCCTTTTTAATACAATGAGAGTATAAGATGTTCTGGTATTTTTTAAAACATATGTATCTGAATGACTTCTTCATGCATATGTTTGGAGAAAAAATGTAAACTTACATACTTAAGAAAAAGTCTAGATAAATTTTAGGAAAAAATAAAATATCTTATATATTCTCTCCGTTCAGAAATAACTGATATAGTCTTGTCTAAATTCGAATATATTCAGACGCATTTTAGTGTATAGATATATTTAAATTTAGACAAACTCAAGTCAATTACTATATTTGTTATCCGTGGACACAGGAATACCATATTTTTATGTCAAACATTTGTCTTTTCGAATGAAATCATGGCTACCAGTTTTAAATCCTCGCATCATCAAAATGGAATGGGACCTAGGACAGTGGATTGCACTCGGAAGCAGCGGCGCAGAAGAACCTCACATCAAGTAAATGCTCTCCCCATCCTCGGAATCTGTTGCATTCAATACAACTTTCGAAAAAAACAATTAATTTTCAATGCAGCCCCAGCTACCTAGATCCGTCCAAAGCTCCAAGCCCCATCAGGCCTCCATCAGCGAGCACACACCCATCGTTTTCGCAAGGTTTTCGCTTTCTCGCCTCTGTGATCGGTGACTAATCAGTGGAGTGCTCACGAAGAAATTAGCGTGGCAGTAAAGGCGGAGTCTTCGAGTTCGCCATCTTTTTTCCCCTTTGGCTGCCACAAGATTACAAAATCTTGCGTTTGTCCTGTTGCCAATGCTTCTCCCGAGAGTCGAGATGGCCATAGAAAGGAGATAAGAAGAAAATAAAGGCGAAGACTTTTACAGATTATTTTTTAGCCTTTTGCTCAGCGTTCCCTCAGGGAGATTTCTGCGCTTTCCGGGAGCCGGGAGAGTATCCAGGAGGTCTGCGCTTCTGAATTTTCTCCTCAACTTTTCCTGTATTTTGATTCGCTTTTCTGTGCTACTGGCCTCTCTTATTTTAATGCGGTGATGTGAGGCCTTGTGCCTTTTTCTAATTCCTACATCCTTTTCGCCGCATTTCTTTAGAGATTCTTCTTGGAACAGACTTGCAGGAATCATTGGAGTGAAGGAAGCTCTCATCTCTTGAGATGTTCCTCTTCCTCTCTGCCTGTCCCTTTCTTGCCAATTTTTGGATAACATATAGAGAGGAGAGATGGATCAGCGTAGGTCTTGGTCGAGATTTGCATCTTTGCTTATGATTCGTCCATGGAGTCGTGGTCTATTCTTGTGAACTAGTAGTAGGGTGAGATACAAGCAGCGGCAAAGCTGGAGTGTCCCCTCTGTCTGTGTTCTCTTCTCCTTGGCAATCTTCTGCTACCAAAGTGGCCGTTTTTTTGTGTTTTTCCCTCTTCCTGAGAAGAAGAGCAAAATCGCAATCTTTGGAGTGCTGCCCACCATCCGTTGCCCCGCGGCGTTTTACTCTACTCATTAATTGCCTAAATCTCGTTTTGATTCACTGGTTAATCAGTGCAATCAATGTGAGGCCTGCCTGCTGTGCATAAAAGGGGGGAGAAAGGTGTGAGGAGCTTCGTCTGATTGTTTCTTGTGCGTGTGCAGCAGTGTCGTGGTCCGAGGAGGAACAGAAGAGGGAGATAGTGCTTGAGTTGCTGTTGATCCAATGGGCGAGATGAACCAGCCGCCGCCGCCGCCAGTGGGCGTGCCGCCGCCGATGGGGATGGGGATGGGGATGCAGCCCATGATGAACCCACCGGTCGGCGCAGGGGCCATGCACCCGCCCCACGAGCAGTTCAACCATCTCGCCTACTGCGTCCACTCCAATCCTTCTTGGGGTATGGAATCCTATGCTTCACTCTAAATCCTCCGCTATTTTTTACTTATTTTTTCCGGTGAATTGGAGCAGAGGGAATCCCATGCTCCCCCATGTACAGTTCGATTGTACATATACAGAGATTTGTTTCCGTGCTTTCGGGACAAAGTAGACCGACTTTCTAGTACCTATATAGAGATTCTGTCATGATGGTTCATGGTGTTACTTCTGTTTGGTTGCGTTCAATGATCTTCTAGTTTTGTAAATTCCCCAGATATAATTGACTTCATTGATTTTGTGAAATCCCCAGTTGATTTAGAAATTATTGCATCTGCTACTGCATATACTTTATTAAATTTTGAAGAGCTGTACCTACTATTTTCGATGTGAATCTGGGATGTTCAGTTAGATAGTTCTTCACACTTTTATCAAGTCGCTCCTACATATTTACATATGAACACCTGAAAGTTGTGCTGGAATTGATCTACTTGTGTGGATGTGATTAGGATATGTAAAACTTGCACTTACTATGTTACTGCTATGCCATCATCTTCAGTTCAGGTGGCAGGACTCGCGTTCCTCCATTATCTTGTAATGTTGGGCTCTACCGTCATGCTCACGTCAACTATTGTACCTGCAATGGGTGGTGGTCCTGTAAGCATATCATTATGTTTTTATTATTCATAGGATTTGATAATCCATAAATGCAATTTCCTTTTGAAGATTCAGTATTGACCCCCCTGCTTTTGTGGTTGTTACTTTTAGGGGGATAAGGCTCGTGTTATTCAGTCGTTCCTGTTCATGAGCGGTATTAACACTCTGCTCCAAACACTTATTGGGACACGACTTCCAACAATTATGAATGCTTCCTTCGCATTTGTTGTCCCAGTGTTGTCAATAGCCAGAGAGGTTGCAACAGATGACTTCACAACTAGCCAAGAGGTAGATGCTGCTAATTTGCTCAGAATTGACACTCTTTTACCTTTATATTGTTTATCAATGCTCCCGCTCAGGTTTTTGGAAATGTTCTTGGGAATGATGGTTCTTTTGAGGATTGATTTATCAATTGTCTTTCACATGGTAATATGGATACTTATACTTGTTGATGCATTTGCAGAGATTTCTTCACACAATGAGAACAACTCAAGGGGCTCTAATTGTCGCTTCTATCCTTAACATGATTCTTGGATACAGCACAGTATGGGGGGCATATGCCAAGTATGCATGTTGTAGTACTAGTTTTTGGACTTCAAATAATTTTCTTTTCAGGCCAGACTTTTCAAGATACTAATATTCATGTAATTTACTTTGCAGGAAATTCAGTCCTGTAATAATGACCCCTGTTGTTTGTGTCGTTGGTCTTGGACTATTTCAACTTGGCTTTCCTCAGGTATGATTTTTATATTTTACCAGAGGACTGAACATTACCAAAAGAAAGAATGGAAACATATAATGTTTATTTTCCATGGTAGGTCGGTAAATGTGTGGAGATTGGGTTGCCAATGCTAATCCTTGCGATTGTTGTGCAACAGGTAATGACTGAAAACTGTATTGTATTTTGATGAAAATATTTATTAATTTCCGTTTTATTTATGTTATGATTTATGAAGCGCTAGGAAACCAACTGTTCAATTTGCTGTGTGCAGTATGTGCCACATTACTTCAGGCATATCCATGACCGGACATCTTTCTTGTTCGAGAGGTATTCGTTGCTTCTCTGTATCAGCATTGTGTGGGCGTTTGCAGCTATCCTTACTGCTGCTGGTGCATACAACCGTGTTTCACTCAAGACACAGCAGCACTGCCGCACCGATAAGTCTTTCCTTATGTCATCTGCACCATGGTATAGCTCTTAAGGATATTTCTTATGAATTAACTTTTCAGATCGTAATTTTTTCAAGCAGCCATTTTTAATCCACTCTTTGCACACATTTGCTTTCAGGATCAAAATTCCATACCCTTTCCAGTGGGGTACACCAATCTTCACCGCAGGTCATTCATTTGGAATGATGGGTGCTGTACTTGTTTCAGCTTTTGAGGTTAAGACTGAGGCCAAATGCTGTTGTAATCTGGCTTTTCCCTTTGTTCTATATTCTTTTGTGTGTTTCTAGCATCTAATTGTGTTATCTCATATTCTTGTGTAGTCAACCGGTGCACACTTCGCGACTGCACGTCTGGCCGGTGCAACACCACCCCCAGCTCATGTTCTTAGCCGAAGTATTGGTTTGCAGGTGACTGTTATTTCAGAAGTTCTCTTATAAGGGCATCAATGGGAAATATGTTTTGTACCCCCTCCGGTCCATAATAAGTGTCACACTTATTATGGATTGGAGGGAGTACCTGAAATGGATTTAGGAGGGGCTCTTCTTCTAATTAATCTTCTACAAGTAATAAATGAGATATGATATATGGTTATTCGTAAATATTCTGAATTGAATGATTTCCTTTTGTTGCCTAAAAAAGGCTTTGATTAGATAGAAATGCTAGAGTGGTCCTAGTTTAAGTCTTCGACTCTTGTGTGATTTTTTCTTGGCTGCTATTTATAAAATGTCTATATGCAGGGGATTGGGATGTTCCTGGAAGGGATCTTTGGCGCCCCAGCTGGCTCATCTGTATCTGTGTAAGGACCCCCTCCTCTCCTGAATGTATTCATTCATTTTAGCCATGTAAATACCAACTTCCATCTAGTGCTTACGCGGAAGCCTGGTGACCGCCTGACACAGTGAATAAGAGAAAGATGACGCAACCAAGAAAACAAATAGACAAGGCCTACCTTATCTGGGCCATTAGCACCAGAGCCTCCATCCTTAGGACCACCCACTCCAACTCTCCCTTTGCCACCAGATCTATCGGAAAAAGAGCCCATTGACGACCTGAATCAACTTGATCTAGTGAGGAGATGCTCAAGGGTGAAAGCACCCCCATGGATCTGGTGGTGAAGGCCGGACATGACCGAGGTGAGGAGATCTAGGAAGTGCACCAGATTTATCAAAGAGCTCTAGTCTCCATCGACTCTAACCAGCTTTCAACTCAAAACCAATATGTGTCAACTTGAAATCCAAAAGTTCCATCTTGAAAGTCGACTTTAAAACCCAAGATCTGAACATTACAAGAATTAATAACACAAGTTCCAACCACAAGCTCAAGTAGTCGCGTGCCAAGCTAGGTCAAGCTTCAATTAGCACCCTAGGTGCATGAGATGCGCACTCTTCCTTTCTTGCTCCTCGATCTTCGTCAGCACATGTACTAGGTCATGCTGCCCGTGGTGGTAAACCGGAGAGGTTGACATGAGATCTAGTGGTTGGGAGAGGCCGACATAGATTGAAACCGGGGAAGGGTGGGGGTCTCAACCTCCTTTTCAATTTTTTTTCCTAGGATAAGAAGGGAGAGTAACTATGACCTTGATCTAGAACAAACTAACAAGACCATCGAGAGGAGAAAGGAATAGCGAAACAAAGAGAATATGCAAACTTTTGAGTTAAGCATCCTTTATCGAGAAAAAAATATCGAGATCTATAACTAGTAGTAAAACAAAGAAAGGAGACAGAGACTAACCGGGAGGTGCTTTCAGCCCCATCACAACACACCATCACTATTCCAGCTGGATCTACTTGGATAGGTGACGGAGGTGCTCTAACGGCGACGAGTTCTTCCCCGTGGCCTTGCCGTCCTGGTAGACCATGGGTGGTGATGATTTAAGGTGGCCACAGGGTAGGCCATGGGTGGCGACGATGTACGGTGGCCGTCGGGTTAGGCCATGGGTGGTGATGATGTACGGTGGCCGTCGGGTTAGGCCATGGGTGGCGATGATCTACGTTTCTCCATGGGAGAAACTCTTATGGGGAGAGATGAACTGTGTGCGGCGGGTGGCGGCGCTATGAGGATGAGAGTGAAAACCTAATATGTCCTCTTTGTGTGCTGCGGCTTTTATAAGGAGGGGAGGCGAAACCTAATACCCTACTTTTAGGTCACCACCATGTGGGCTAGCTGGGCTTTCAAAGCCGGCCCAACAGCTAAGCGAATCAACAAAGACATAGAAATTGTGGTTCAATGTTTCTTTGCAACTGCTGCTTTTGCCTATGCCACTGTGTTGCCACTGCTGTTCACATGCCCTTCTCTTTACTCTTCCATCTCCAGAGTCCAGACCCCCTCTCCGTAGCGGTGCAAAGTTTTCCAAAGTGCGCAAAAATAGTGCGAAGCGTCTTGGGTAGTTGTGAACTGAAATCTGGGTCGGTTGAATTGAAATCCAAGTCTGTGAACTTGCCATATTAGCCAAGCTGTAGGCTCCAGTACCCCACAGCAAACTGGCAACTAATCTTCATCTAGTTGATGACTTGATAATAATAGTACAATCTGACAGTGGCTCGTGAGCGCATTGGTATTCTTTGGAGATATAACTTAGAAATACTATAGTGATGCACTTCTTTGACATTGCTTTGGAATACAATTCAGTGTATTGTTTCTGGAGACAAAAGTTTCTGTAGAACTAGTTACTTATGCTATGCCTTATATCAACTGAAAGTACTACACTTGTTTTTCAACATAATGCAGCGAAAACATTGGGCTACTTGGATTAACAAAAGTTGGCAGTAGGAGGGTGATCCAGATATCAACTGGCTTTATGATATTCTTCTCCATATTTGGTAGTCCTCTGTTCTCACCTTTTGTTGTTACCAAAGGAAAGAAAGATAAATTCTGGGTCAAGTTCTGAAACTTCTATTCTTGCAGGGAAATTTGGTGCATTCTTTGCATCAATTCCATTGCCAATCTTTGCAGCAATTTACTGCATTTTATTTGGTATCGTAGGTGAGTCGAGTCAGCACTCCCTTTTTGGGCTCTTATATATGGTTTTGTTATATTAGTTCCTAATTTGTGCAAACTTTGCTGATATCAGCTGCTGTGGGAGTCTCGTTCGGGCAATTTCAAAATAATAACTCGATAAGGAACATCTACATCATTGGATTATCCCTGTTCCTTGGCATCTCGATCCCTCAGTATTTCTCTGAGTATACCGCTTCTGCAGGCCGTGGACCTGCCCATACAAATGCAGGATGGGTATATTTCGCGATCCTTTAACATCATTACCTGAACTCCTGGTGTGTGAATTCTGATCTCTGAGTCCATTGTCTATGTTTTCTGTTGCTGCAGTTCAATGACATCATAAACACAGTGTTTGGTTCTGGCCCAACGGTGGCGCTGATTGTCGCGTCCGGTCTGGACAACACATTGGAGGTGAGGGGCCACGAGGCCGACCGAGGGCTCTCATGGTTCACACCATTCCTGCGCCGACGGAAAGGGTTCTCGGATCCTCGAAACGAGGAGTTCTACAGCTACCCGATCAGGGTCCATGACTTCATCCCGAGCCGATTTCTGTGATTCTAGAAGGGGATACTGTTAATTACCTTGTGCTGATGTGCATGTAAATCCCTTTGTTCTTGTTAGCCTTTACTCCTGTGACCTGTAGTGATTGGCGCGGTCAGAGTTGACTTAGCGGGATATGGTACAAGCATGTTTAGGGCGTCTGCCTTACTTCTTTTTTCGCCGTTTGGTCTAGTGAGTTGGTTACATGGTGATCTAGAGTTTTATTATCCAGGTGTACGGTTACTGGGGAAAAGAAATGCAAAAGGTACTAGTACCTCAATTGTTTAATTACCGAGTCAGCAATGTCGATGAACTTTTCGTGCATGCATTGGTCATGAAATCTTTGTGTTTGCATTTGAAATCTCTGTGTCTGCATTTTGTTACCAGATGCTCAAAATGAATGCAGGGATGATGGTTGGTACATACTTGGTAGGTCCCCAACAGTTGCTCTTGGTATCTCGTCGTTTATAAAAGAGAACAGAGACAGACAATTGTGTTTGTGTGTTAGGTTGACATGTGACTATTGTGGGCTTGGGAGGCATTGGGATTATGGAGCTCTCTTGTGTTGTGATTATGCACTCTTGATCACGAACACCACAGACTGCTTGAACAAGATCAAGCACACTGAAGGCTTCATGATCCTCATTGTCGGCATCAGATCGTACCATGCCGACCACAGACATCAGCCACAACCGCACCAACAACCCATGTATGGGCTTAGTTTGCACCTTAGTTTGCATCGTGTGTCCTCGGCCCACATTTTGCACATAGTAGTAGCCCTACCCCATCCATGGTGCATCTGCAATCATGGGAACAGTACTCACTCCATGCTGCGAACTCCGTCATAGAATGATCCACGGATACCAAATGATTTATGTCGTCAGAAATGCATATAACTTATCCAACATATATATCTCTTATGTGCATTCTCTTCGTCACATTGGTTTTCGGTAATGACACTTAGAATCTCCCAGTAGCTACTAGTTCGGCACATCTCACTCCTTGTCCTTTCTAGCTTTATTTTCTACTGAAGGAAATATATCAATATAAAACTGATACCAATTACACCTTACTTATGCAATATCATAATGTTAGGAGATAGTCTAGATATCAAGGATGCACACAACCAACAAAGGGAACACAAAGAAAAAAGAAATGGCCCCGCCAAAGCAAACATCAACCGGCAACAACAAGAATGACCACCATCATTGACAACAACTGAACTACGTAAAAGGACCTCTAAAAGCTATGCCTCCAAGAGAAAAATCTCACAAGTGTCGTGATGACCGCCAAAGCGAACATCAACCCACAACAACAAGAACCATTGTCGGCGGATCAAAACCACTTTAGAACAGGAGTTTTAAACCCGGAGAATGTCCGAGCAATATCTAGACAATTACTTTAGCATGGAAAGAGTTAGAGGTGCGTCTTTCTTTGTCAGATACAACCAATGAAGTTCAGACCTAGGTTGTATATCTAGAACTCGAGACTCGGTATTCGACAAAGTCACCAACTGTTCCCACCCCTATTTATCGATAACACCATTGCAAATCAGTCATCGCCCCCGCTCACAATCGCCAAGCTCAAGTTTTTGACGTGGTTCACACCACAAACGAAATCACATACTTCATTCCACGCTTTATGATGTCATGGGTTTTCCTTCTATCATGAATACTGATTTCCGTCCAAAATAATCAAACCAATCATCTGACCTATGATGTTAATCGCCCTTACTCGATGGACCAGATGTCCAAGAATGATACATGGCAATATCTATTATTCAAAACCTGCAAGCAATCACCACAAATAAACAATGGCAACTCTCAAGCAGAACAAACCAGATCTTATGTACAACTTATCTGGGTTTACCGGTGAAACATTTAACATAATCAACTACACCAAACCATCATTCAAGAAGCTGCAGCTCATAAAATCTAGGAACAACTTATATGTGTTTATCCCATGCAATATAACTGAATGTGGAAATACATCATGTACAAAATCGCAAGCTAATAAAATTCAAGGAGCGACAAAATTAAGGGTATGAGAAATCTTGATTAGATTGAACAATTGGGTGAAATAGCGCCAAAGAATAATCAGTCGACATTAACCAACACTATACCAGCCAAACTATTATTTATCAGTCTTCATTTCGTGTATCACCATCAGTTACGAATTGAAAACCCTCCTTCAATTCCTTCTTGATCAAAGAGTTTTCTTACAACTGCATTTCTTACGTCTGAAGGAAAGAAACTTGAAGTATCAGAATTAGCAATCTATCTTTTGTGGAACTGTATAGTGCAAATATAATGCATATAACCAGTAAGACTTCTATAATGTATTTGCAATCAGTTCAACTATATTGACCAATTACAACACAACAAGAATTATCTTTTGCTATCAGAAATATGCATTAAAGCTGAAATGATCGCGAATATCAAATGTATGATTGGGGGGAGTGTAGGCGTCATGTTTGAAACTCACCTCATCGTCCTTTCCAGATTATAAAAAGCCACCAGATTATAAATCCTCCTTTCCAGTATTAGCAACCTAAGGCAGAGAGGATTTCTCATATGAAGCTCACGTACGCCTCTCCAAAAAATCCAAGCAAGAATTTTAAGCCAAGCAAGCGTTTGGGAATAGGTTGAGTAAAGTTTCAGATAGAGCAAAATTATTCCACTTACACTGCTCTCCACGAAGTTATCTCCAAAGTGTGTTCCTGAGTTGCAAAATCGTAATTCCTTGTTATCCTATATGATTTTGCAAACACATTAGTATTGATGAATGTCACCAATAGAACGGCCTATCCTAGATTATGAATGACACAAATATGAATAAGCCTGTTCTTATTTGTGGATCTATTTCAATTCTAAAATCCAAAAAATGAACATAACATAAACTTATATATCAATTCAGTAACAATGATCTGCAGCCTTATTGTAATTACATCAAACAGATTGTCTACAAGTGTATAAAAGCTGCAGAACAAATCGTTCAATCTAAATTCGAAATAGTTACTGAATTTATATTAAGAAAAAAAAATCCATCAGTGACCTTCGGAATAGGTAAGATCAACGGAATTACACTCAAAGTAAAAAAGGAATTACATTACGGAAGATGTAATATGGAATCTTATGTATCTTGCTGTCTGAAATATTGATGCAAATGATAGATGAGTGCAGCCCGTGATGAGTTTCCAAAGATTCCAGGGGCGCAGAGTTAGTTGTAATGAAACAATATGGTACGTTCAGTTTTGGTTTCAAAATAATTATACTACTCTCTCCGATCGATATTAGTTGATTTGGATTTATAAAAATTTGGATGAACCTAATAATGTCTAGATTCATCTAAATCTAGACAAATCCAAGTCAATTAATATGGGTTGGAGGAACTACTTGAAAGTACCATATGCATCCTGCGGTTCCTTTTTTGTCTCGAGCACCTTGTCCAGCTCCCTAATGAAGTGAATAGCAGGATTGCAGATAGATATGGTCACATCGCTTCATATAGAAAGCCGGAGTGGGGAACTGTAGCACCTTCAGATGATCCACATCCTCCGTGGCCGGCTCCAGCAGAAGAGCGCGCAGAGTACCTCCACTCATCTTTCCAGCAGACCGTTCTCAGCGTGATTTTTGTCTGAACAGCGAAAATTGGTCCAGTCGCGTTTTCAGAACTCCGGTTTCGTCTGAATTTAGTCCAAATTTGGTCTGGACTTTCCAGGCCGTTACTAAAGCGCCGGGAACACTCTGAAAACGCCGGACGAAGCGAATTCGGTCGGAAAGAACGTTCGGCCGCATGGACCCGCTCAGTCAGCGAGAGTAGCCGAGTCGTCGTCATCCTCTAGCCTCGGAACCCCACGCCGACCGCCGGGTATTAACTGTCTGTCTCGTCGACCACGCGTCGCCGTAATGGCGTGCCACCGCCGCCCCGGCTCCCACGACGGACCGGCGGGCAATAACTTCCCGCCGGTTCCCTTATTCCCGCCCTCGCCGCTCTACTCGGCCTATAAAAGTCGTACCCCTCGCCGGATCTCTTCACACTCTCGCAGCCCCCCACTCTCCCAACTCCGGCAAACTCCGAACTCCGGCGAACCCTCCCAGCTTCCCCACTTTCCTCCCATGGCCGAGAGGTTCCCTGGCGACCCCGTGGCGGCAAACGGCTTCGGCCGATGCACGATCCAGTCGTGGGAGGCCCGAATGCTCCACGGCGCCGGCTACATGGCGTCGCCAGAAACCCGGGTCCCGCCCGACTGGAAGCTCAGCGCCGGCGGGATCCCAGTGCCGCCGGTGCCGGCCGACGAGGAGATCGTCGATGAGATCCAGGCCGCCATCGCGGCCATGTAGGACCCGGATCTCGTCGAGGATCCAGGCAACCTGTATTTCTAGGAGGAGTTCTTCACCGATAGGCGGATCCAGGAGCTCGCCCACCATGAGGGACCGCCAGGGTCGCCGCCGAAGCTCAACAACGCGACGACGCGACGCCGATGGTGGAGCGCTCCCAGACGAACACTCGCCGCTGTGCTGGAGCACATCTACGCCGACAACAACCCTCGCCTCGGCTTCCCCCGCAACCCGACGCCGGCGACAAGGGCGAGGCGCCATCCTCCGGCCAACTGGCTGCCGAGGAGGATGGCCAGCCTCAGCTCATCCTCCTCCGTAGCCTCGGCCTCCCGCTCCTCAGGGCCCGCGCCGGCGGCATCGCCGCCACTCCCGCCTGTCAAGGACGAGCCGGAGACGCCGGTCCGTTCGCCGCCGAGGACAAGGGCACACGGCATCGTCATCAACGAGCCCCGCGTGCCCTCGCCGCCCACTGGCTGTCTCCGGCTTCGCCAGCCGAAGCCCGAGCCGGCGGAATGGGCGGTGCCCGTCAACGAGGATGCCTTCGCCATGAGAATGGCGATGGAGCAATCCCTCAGCGATGCCGCGCCCCCTCCAGAGCCTGTGTTGCCGGACATCCTCGCCTCGCCGAACATCCTCGCCTGGTCCAGGGCGGACTTGGAGGAGGAGGAGCGGCGTCATGTCCAGCGCCAGCAGGAGCAGGCCGAACGCCAGGCCTGGGCTGGCCGCGAGCTCGCCTACCAGGGCGCGCTGCTTGTCTTCCTCGACGACGACGACGAGACCGACCCCTCCTACCAGCGCTAGAGGTTCGGCGACGATGGCCAGGGCAGCTCTCGCCCACCGCAGCCACCGAGCGACAACGACAACGACAGCGACGATGATGGCAGCAAGGCCGACCCCGGCTACACCTGCTTCTACAACAACTTCGGTATATAAAAGCGGCGTTCGACATTGGCGTCCGACATCGGCGGCGATAGCGGCCGTCTTTTTAAGTTTTTTAGTTATTATTTAGCCTAAATGTAGTTTAAATTCGGGTGTTTGCCCAAATTCTATGTAATATTTAAGAATTCACCCTATATTAATGAAATCCGCCTATATTCGTCCAAATTTTGCCATGTTTGATTGAATTTTCCAAACACAAGAACTCGGTCTAAGAACGCGAGTGGAAAAGTCGGTGTTCCCAGGCCGAAAACTAGTTTCATCCGGCCTAAAATACGTCCAGAATTTAGTCTAAAAACGGCCAACGATCTGAGATGCTCTAAGAGAGAGGGCGAACAGTACCAGCAGGGAAAGCGATGGACGAAGTGCAGAAATTGTGGCCGCCATGTGGGAGGGAAAAGGCCCACGTGGAATCAAGTCTGGTTACCGGGCATCGAAATCAAGTCTTTCGTCCCGCTATGCTAATATAGTAACCACAAGATACAACAAGAGAAACAATAAACAAAAAGAAATGTTAAGACAGCAGCAAACACATGCCAAAAAGAAAAAAGAAGAAAAAAACAAAAACATAGCGAATCGACTAAATGATGGAGACACGAAACTACTGCGCCCGATGAAGAACTTTCACCACGCTTCTAACACCGAATTGTCAAGTATCAAGCACCTTCAAGAAGAAGAGCAAGGACGTTGCTCCTCGAACCAGAGCGTTGGTCCTAGGGTATCCCAGGACACACAGAGGGGAGTGGACACAGGGTAGCCAAGGCACCCTCTAGGAAGGAATGGCGCCACCCTAGGGTGGCATCGCGTCAGTGTCGAGCGAGATGACAAGGGTTTCCCCAAAAAAAAAACATATCCACACCCCCGGGACGATCCGTTGCACAGGAGCCCTGGGAGATCGAGGCCTCGACATGAACAAGCTCGCCACCCACCAACATTCGCCGACACCAGTCCCAAGAGGGTCCGCCTAGGCCTAGAATTGGGCATGTGAAGTCCGTTGCCCCGCTGCAACAGGAGCTGGCCGTCGTCCGTGCTACCCCCACCCCACCCACGCTACCCCGTCGCCATATGCAGTATGAGCTGCGCGTCAAACATACACGTCTGACCAAACCCAGATGGGACCAGAAGGGCCCAGATCTGGGCCGCATGAGCCTGGCCAGCGCCACCCTGTCTCAGCCCGCCGCCTCGCAGCGCTGTGCCGCCCCCGCAACACCACGGACTGAAACGCCTTCGCCGGGGAGGGTGTTTTTTCGCGTTCGGTCACGGAGCGAGTAGCTTCCTGTGCTCCGTCTGCATTTTATTACAAGATGCTCAAATTTAATTAGGACGACAGTTGGTTGGTGTACATACTGAAGTGCACCTTCAGTCTATATGTATTCAAATCTTTTGGTCTATTAAAGAGCAGGCGAAGGAGCAAAATTGCTAGAGAGAAATAAGGGATGCACATTCCTTGTGTGACGTGTGACTATGTTATATATCGTATGGGACTATTCTGTGCTGTGCTTGTGAGGCATTGGGATTAGGGAGCTCTTTTATATCGTGATCCTGCACTCAAGCACAGAACACCCCTGCACGCGTGTGCTATTATTCTGGCACAACAAGCAGCCCTTTGCAACAAAAGCACGAACCACGGTACAACTTCTCGCTACAATTTTGCTTTCTGACGAAACTACATTTCTGCTTTGTTCAGTCTACTCCACGATAGTCTGCTCAGCTAGTCGGGGTGAGCGCAACACATGACCGTGGTTATCGAGTATGGCTCCCTTGTCCCGGACACTTAGGGTGTACAAATAGCGCACTCCCGGTATTTTTCAGTCTACTCCACAATGTATACGCAGCATACCTAATCAATATATACAAGGCACATAGTGTTTCACTATTTTTACTCTGGCCGTTTGGATTTAGAGGAAGCGCTTCGAAGCTCTGTTGACTGTTAATATCATGGGCATGTTCTCTTCCCATGATGCTGATGGAGATTGTCATGGAGACTGAGATACAAATGGTGGTTTCAGTCTGGATGGTGGTTGAGGTATTGACTTGGTGACTCGTGACTTGGAACAGTGGCATGCAAGCGGGGGCGACGGTACATGAGAAATTCATAGTCCTACCTTTTAGGGTGAAAACCCAGGGTCTGGCCTTAATTGATTATGCGTCGCAATGGCCTTGTTAAAGGTATTGTTTTGAGAGTGGGGACTTTTTTCAGAGTGAAAACCTAAGATCTATGATCGGGAGATGACGGTATTTATGCAATGTTCCCTTCTTGGAAGCGTCACTTTTAGAGAATCTGGACTTCTGGTGTTGTCTTGATGGTGGTAGTACTCCTGTTTTAAGGAATGGATCACTGCAGCGGGACTTTTCTTTTTTATAATTCTTCTTCTTTTGTTGGTTGTCTGCATCTGTAAAGCCTCTAGGACAATGCGTTGTTGCACATGCTGGGTGTACTTGATATCTTCGCCATATTAATATATGCTCCTTTCAAAAAAAAAACTCTTTGAACACTATTTCTCACGATCGTTCCCCTTGTCTCTTGACTCTATGCCGAGAATCATGGTCTGGATGCAAGAACTACTTAACCCAACTATCATCGTTTATGTTTTTCTAGAAGTAGCATATATTAATGGGATTTTTATTTTCGTGCCCTTGGTTCGTTAGTTGTACTCATTTTTCCCCAGCCGTTTAACTTTTCCTCACTTTTTCCCAGCCGTTTAACTTTTCCTCACTTTTTCCCTCGCCATGTTAAGAAACCCTCCCAGGCGCTCGGACGGAGGGATGCCGCCAGGTCAAAGGCTTGACCGTTACATGCTGACTGGTGGGACCGTGTTGGGGCTGGTCGGGCGTTGAGCGTTACGTTATGAGGCCTCGACTGTTTACATGTCGGACCGGTTGGGCCGCGTTGGGACGGGTTTTGCATACATGGTGAAGAGTGGGGCCGCATGGAGACACGTCGGACCAGCCATTCTCGCTCACCCAAAGCATTCGCCCCCTCCCCCGATCCTGGAACAGCTCCCACACTGCCGCTCCGCTGCCCCGCCGTCGTGCCCTCCTACCTTATGTCATCCTCGCCCCAGAGCCGCCCCTCCCCCTAGTCATGGAGCCCACTCCACCTCCAGCTCTGCTCCCGCCCTTGCTAGATCTACCTCTTTCGCGGAACAGTATGCAACGCCGGCTGGTGCACCATCTATCTGTAGGGGTTCGCAGCATGGAAAACAAAAATTTTCTATCGCATACAAACAAACAAGCCAAGATCTATCTACTAGATTGTAGCAACGAGTCGATGGAATAACTCACCCTCGAAGATTCCAAAGTGTTTAACGAGAGCAGATTCTCGTGGGTGATGTAGTCGTACTCTTTCCGATCTCAAGATCGCGTAGACGATCCTTCCAGCGCCACGTTCCAGCAGCGCTCCCGCAGTCGGTCACACGTTCGGTACTCGACGAAGACCTTCCTCTCCCTTGTTCCAGCAGGCAGCGGAGGTTGTAGCACTCTCCTCGCGATTCCGGCAGCACAACGGCGTGGTACCGGAGGTAGAGGGGAGATCCCGCAGGGCTTCGCCTTAAGCCGGTGCGAGTATGGTGGAGCTTATGAGAGAGGCTATTAGTGGTCTAGTAATTAGACACACCAATTAGAGGGCTCTAAACCAATTAGAAGGCTCTAAACCGAATAGCTCTAAACCGGGGTCTAGATCTAGGGTTTAGTTTAGAGGATAGGAAACTTGTGTTGTGTGTAGAGGAGGAGGCCCTGCCCCTCCTTTTATAGGTGGGAGGGCCGGCGCCATGGGGAGGAGTTCCTCCCCAACTCGGCCTAGGGAGGTGCGCCGGCCTAGGGGAGGAACCCTCCTCCAACTCGGCCTCCACCTCTCCTCCTCTTTCTCCACTTTCCGAAACTGGCAGTTTGACCGAAAACTGGCAGTTTGACTTTTCCAATTAGGATTTGAATTAACCCTTTATTTCGGACAGCGAGAACACTTAGTACATGATGCAATCATTCCAACATGCAATGACACATTCATGTACCCCTTCCCCCCCGGAGTGCCGGACATTCCGGGACCTTCTAGAATGTTCCCGATGAAAACACCGGAACCATTCCCCAACTCCGAAACGGGACTTTCCTTATATGAATCTTATTCTCCGGACCATTCCGGATCACCTCGTGATATCCCGGATCCCATCCGAGACTCCAAACAACATTCGGTCTCTTTCTCATAATACCATAACTACTCAAACAACGTCGAATCCTTAAGTGTGTCTCCCTACGGTTCGTGAATTATGCGGACATGATCGAGACACTTCTCCGAACAATAACCAATAGAGGAATCTGGAAATTCATATGGCTCCCACATATTTCTACGATTACTTTGCGATCGAATGAACCACTTACATACGATACCAATTTCCCTTTGTCTCACGATATGTTACTTATCCGAGGTTATGATCTTCGGTATCTCTGCATACCTAGTTCAACCTCGTTACTGATAAGTACTCTTTTCTCGTTCCCGTGATATGTGATCCCTTGTGACCCAGTCACATGCTTGCAAGCTAATTGGATGACATTTCACCGAGAGGGCCCAGAGAATATCTATCCGTCATATGGATGGACAAATCCCACTCTTGATCCATGTGTTTCAACCAATACTTTCCGAACACTCAATACCACCTTTATAGCCACCCTGTTACGGTGTGGTGTTTGATGACATCAAAGCATCCATCCAGTAAAGGTGATATGCATGATCTCATGGTCGAAGGAATTAGGTTACTATGTATCAGAAAGCATATAGCAATTGAACTATTGAAATGACTTGATCTTTATGCTACGCTTATCTATAGGAGTATGTCCACCATATCATTCTCCTAACGATATGATCTTGTTGTTAATAACATCTCAATGTTCATGATAGGGAAACCACAATCATCTATTAACCAACAAGCTAGTGAAGTATAGAGGCTATACTAGGGACTTCAATTTAAGTTTACAATTCACACAAGTATTAATGTTTCCTTGTTAATACTATTATAGCATGAATATAAACATTTATCATAAACACAAAGATATAATAATAACTATATTTATTATTGCCTCTAGGGCATATCTCCAACAGTCTCCCACTTGCACTAGAGTCATCTAATCTAGATTACATGGTAATATACCGAACACCCATGGCAGTTTGGTGTTGGTCATGTTTTGCCCTCGGGAGAGGTTTAGTCAACGGATCCGCCACATTCAGATCTGTGTGTACTTTGCAAATCTTTATATCCCCATCCTGGATATGTTCTCGAATAGCGTGAAAACGTAGCTTGATATGCTTCAGCTTCTTGTGTGACCTTGGTTCTTGCGCATTGGCTATGGCGCCCATGTTATCACAGTAGATAGACATTGGGTCCAGCGCACTAGGAACCACACCCAGCTCTGTAATGAACTCTTTCATCCATATCGCTTCTTGTGAAGCCTCCGAAGCAGCCATGTATTCCGATTCAGTTGAAGATCTCGCCACAACGCTTTGCTTTGCACTCCTCCAGCTAACTGCTGCACCATTCAAAATAAATACGTATCCAGATTGTGATTTAGAATCATCCGGATCAGTGTTCCAACTAGCATCGGTGTAACCATTAACAACGAGCTGTTCATCACCTCCATAAGAAAGAACCATATCCTTAGTTCTTCTCAAGTACTTAAGGATGTTTTTGACCGCTGTCCAATGATCCACTCCTGGATCACTTTGATATCTGCTAGTTAAACTAACAGCATATGCAATGTCGGGTCTAGTACATAGCATGGCATACATTAGAGATCCTATGGCTGAGGCATAGGGAGTCTTACTCATCCTTTCTCTATCTTCTGCCGATGTCGGACTTTGAGTTTTACTCAAGGTCGTATTGGGCAACATGGGCAAGAACCCTTTCTTGCTATCTTCCATTCCAAACCTCTTTAGAACTTTGTCCAAATATGTACTTTGCGACAATGATATTTGGCGTTTCGATCTATCTCTATAAATCTTTATGCCTAATATGTAAGCTGCTTCGCCAAGATCCTTCATTGAAAAACTATTATTCAAATACTCTTTGACACTATTAAGAAGGTCTACATCATTCCCAATCAACAATATGTCATCCACATATAGTATTAAGAATGCTACAGAGCTCCCACTCACTTTCTTGTAAATACAAGCTTCTCCATAAGTTTGTATAAAACCAAAACTTTTGATTACCTTATCAAAACGTTGATTCCAACTTCGGGATGCCTGCTTCAATCCATAGATGGACCGTTGAAGCTTGCATACCTTGTTAGCATCTTTAGGATCGACAAAACCTTTGGGTTGTATCATATACAACTCTTCATCAATGTCTCCATTGAGGAATGCTGTTTTGACATCCATCTGCCATATCTCATAATCATAATATGCAGCGATTGCTAACATAATCCTCACAGACTTTAGCTTCGCTACCGGTGAGAAAGTCTCATCGTAGTCAACTCCTTGAATTTGTCGAAACCCTTTTGCGACAAGTCGAGCTTTATAGACAGTAACATTACCATCAGCATCTGTTTTCTTCTTGAAAATCCATTTGTTCTCGACAGCCTTCCGGCCATCCGGTAAGTCCACCAAAGTCCATACTTGGTTTTCGTACATGGATCCAATCTCGGATTTCATGGCTTCTTGCCATTTATTGGAATCTGGGCTCATCATCGCTTCCTCATATGTCTCGGGGTCATCGGTGTTGTCCACCAACATGACATTCATAACGGAATCATACCAATCTGGAGTGGTACGAGTTCTCGTTGACCTCCGAGGCTCTGTAGCAACTTCAACCGAAGTTTCATGATCACCATCATTAGCTTCCTCTCTTATTGGTGCAGGCACCACAGGAACTTCTTCCGGTGCTGCGCTACTCGCAATTTCGAGAGAAGGTTCGACAACCTCGTCGAGTTCTACTTTCCTTCCAGTCACTTCTTTCGAGAGAAATTCCTTCTCTAGAAAGGATCCATTCTTGGCAACGAAGATTTTGCCTTCGGATCTATGATAGAAGGTATACCCAATAGTTTCCTTCGGGTATCCTATGAAGACGCATTTTTCCGCTTTGGGTTCAAGCTTGTCCGGCTGTAACTTCTTTACATAGGCTTCGCATCCCCAAACTTTAAGGAACGACAATTTAGGTTTCTTCCCAAACCATAATTCATACGGTGTCGTTTCAACGGATTTAGATGGTGCCCTATTTAAAGTGAATGCGGCTGTTTCTAATGCATAACCCCAAAATGTTAGCGGTAAATCTGTAAGTGACATCATAGAACGAACCATATCTAAGAGAGTTCGATTACGACGTTCAGACACACCATTACGCTGTGGTGTTCCCGGCGGTGTCAATTGTGAAAGTATTCCGCACTTCTTTAAATGCTCGCCAAACTCGTAACTTAGATATTCACCTCCACGATCAGAACGTAGAAATTTAATCTTCTTGTTACGTTGATTCTCTACCTCACTTTGAAACTCCTTAAACTTCTCGAAAGTTTCGGACTTATGTTTCATGAAATAGATATACCCATATCTACTCAAGTCATCCGTGAAGGTAAGAACATAACGATAACCACTGCGCGATGCTACACTCATTGGACCACACACATCGGTATGTATGATTTCCAATAAGTCTGTAGCTCGCTCCATTATACCAGAAAATGGAGTCTTAGTCATTTTACCCATCAGACATGCCTCGCATCTTTCAAGTGATTCAAAATCAAGTGATTCAAGAAGTCCATCGGAATGGAGTTTCTTCATACGCTTCACTCCAATGTGACCAAGACGACAGTGCCACATATAGGTCGAATTATCGCTTGATTTCAAACGTTTAGCTTCAATGTTATTAAGATGTGTATTTCTACTATCGAGATTCAATAAGAATAGACCATCTATCAAAGGTGCATGTGCGTAAAACATATTACTCATATAAATCGAACAACCATTATTCTCTGATTTAAACAAGTAACCGTCTCGCAATAAACAAGATCCTGATATAATGTTCATGCTCAACGCAGGCACCAAATAACAATTATTTAAGTATAAAACTAATCCCGATGGTAGATGAAGAGGTAGCGTGCCGACCGCGATCACATCAACCTTTGATCCGTTTCCCACACGCATCGACACCTCGTTCTTCGCTAGCTTCCGTTTATTCTGCAGCTCCTGTTTCGAGTTACAAATATGAGCAACCGAACCAGTATCAAATACCCAGGCACTACTACGAATACTAGTGAGATACACATCAATAACATGTATATCAAATATACCTTTCTTCTTGATGTTGCCGTTCTTCAAATCCGCCAAGTACTTTGGGCAATTCCGCTTCCAGTGACCTTCTCCCTTGCAGTAAAAGCACTCAGTTTCAGGCTTAGGTCCAGCCTTGGTCTTCTTCGTTGGCATGGTAACTTTCTTACCACCCTTCTTGAAGTGTCCCTTTTGCTTAGACTTGCCTTTCTTGAATTTGGTGGTCTTATTGACCATCAACACTTGGTGCTCTTTCTTGATCTCCACTTCTGCAGATTTTAACATAGCAAATAGTTCTGGCAACTCTTTGTTCATGTTCTGCATGTTGTAGTTCATCACAAAGTTCTTGTAACTTGGTGGTAGTGATTGGAGGATGCGGTAAACTCCCAAAGTATTAGGAATCACTATACCCAAGCTTTGAAGTTTATTCGCGTGCCCAGACATTTTAAGCACATGCTCACTGACGGAGCTACCCTCTTCCATCTTGCAGTTAAAGAACTTTTCAGAAGCTTCATAACTTTCAATTGCCGCATGAGTCTCAAAAATTAATTTGAGATCCTCGACAATATCATATGGATCTGACTCTTCAAACCTTTTCTGAAGCTCCGATTCTAAACCATACAAGATAGCACACTGAACTATGGAGTACTGATTCTTCCGAGCGAGGTAAACATTCTTTACTTCATCGGTAGCATCAGCTGCAGGTGGGTCACCTAGCGGTGCATCCAGCACATAGGTCAAATTACCAGCTGTGAGGACAATCCTCAAATTGCGGAACCAATCCGCGAAGTTGCTTCCATTGTTTTTCAACTTTTCTTTCTCTAGGAACGCATTAAAATTGATGGTAGGGGCTGCCATTGATCTACAACATATTTGCAATAGTTTAGACTAAGTTTATGACAAATTGAGTTCAAATTAATTAATGAAATTAAACTAGGTGAACTCCCACTCAAAACAACATCCCTCACATTGTTTTAGTGATCACACGAACCAAATCTACTATATCAACACCGATCATCACGAGAGCCGATATAGTTTTAATGGCGAACAATCATCATGTTCATCATATCTACTATATGATTCATGCTTTGCCTTTCGGCGATCCGTGTTCCTGAGGCCATGTCTGTACATGCTAGGCTCGTCAAGATCAAACCTTAGCTACCGCATAAGCAAATCTGGCTTGCTTACGTTGTATTCACCCGCGGAATCAAAGACACCCGATCATCACGTGGTGCTTCGAAGCAACAAGCTTTGGCAACGGTGCATACTAAGGGTGAACACTTTAGAACTTGAAATTTATGTGCATGAGGGATCATCTTATAATGCTACCGTCGTCTACTAAGCAATACAAGATGCATAAAGGATTAACATCACATGCAATTCATAATATGTGATATGATATGGCCTTTCTTCTTTGTGCTTCCGATCTCCATCTTCAAGCACGAATATGATCTCCATCATCACCGGCATAGCATCAAGGTCAATGACGCTTCTTCATGGTTGTCGTCCACCAGCTTCAACTATTACAACTATTTTGAATAGACACGCAGGTCTTAACAGAAATTAAAGACAACCATATGGCTCCTGCCGGTTGCCAACTTACAATAAGGAACATTGCATACATCAAATATAATCACAATCATGGCCATATCACATCACTGCACACCCCTGCAAAACAAAGTTAGACGCTTCTACTTTCTTTGCATATTTTACGTGGTTTGGGGCTTTCCATAAGTGTCGTTCTAACCTACGAACAAGAACCACAACATTGATACTAGCATTGTTGATTACCCGTTGTAAATTGGATCTTTACTATGCTAGGAGAAACAGGCACCCGCAAAGCCACTTATGCAATACAAGTTGCATGTTAAGCGTGGAGCAAGTCTCATGAACGATGTCATGTAAGGTTAGCCCGGGCCGCTTCATCCCAACATACCGCAAGATGCAAAGTACACGCAAAGCAATCTACAATAAAAGCATCAACGCCCACAATGATCATTGTGTTCTACTCGTGCAACAGATCTACATATAGACACGGCTCTGATACCACTGTAGGGGTTCGCAGCATGGAAAACAAAAATTTTCTATCGCATACAAACAAACAAGCCAAGATCTATCTACTAGATTGTAGCAACGAGTCGATGGAATAACTCACCCTCGAAGATTCCAAAGTGTTTAACGAGAGCAGATTCTCGTGGGTGATGTAGTCGTACTCTTTCCGATCTCAAGATCGCGTAGACGATCCTTCCAGCGCCACGTTCCAGCAGCGCTCCCGCAGTCGGTCACACGTTCGGTACTCGACGAAGACCTTCCTCTCCCTTGTTCCAGCAGGCAGCGGAGGTTGTAGCACTCTCCTCGCGATTCCGGCAGCACAACGGCGTGGTACCGGAGGTAGAGGGGAGATCCCGCAGGGCTTCGCCTTAAGCCGGTGCGAGTATGGTGGAGCTTATGAGAGAGGCTATTAGTGGTCTAGTAATTAGACACACCAATTAGAGGGCTCTAAACCAATTAGAAGGCTCTAAACCGAATAGCTCTAAACCGGGGTCTAGATCTAGGGTTTAGTTTAGAGGATAGGAAACTTGTGTTGTGTGTAGAGGAGGAGGCCCTGCCCCTCCTTTTATAGGTGGGAGGGCCGGCGCCATGGGGAGGAGTTCCTCCCCAACTCGGCCTAGGGAGGTGCGCCGGCCTAGGGGAGGAACCCTCCTCCAACTCGGCCTCCACCTCTCCTCCTCTTTCTCCACTTTCCGAAACTGGCAGTTTGACCGAAAACTGGCAGTTTGACTTTTCCAATTAGGATTTGAATTAACCCTTTATTTCGGACAGCGAGAACACTTAGTACATGATGCAATCATTCCAACATGCAATGACACATTCATGTACCCCTTCCCCCCCGGAGTGCCGGACATTCCGGGACCTTCTAGAATGTTCCCGATGAAAACACCGGAACCATTCCCCAACTCCGAAACGGGACTTTCCTTATATGAATCTTATTCTCCGGACCATTCCGGATCACCTCGTGATATCCCGGATCCCATCCGAGACTCCGAACAACATTCGGTCTCTTTCTCATAATACCATAACTACTCAAACAACGTCGAATCCTTAAGTGTGTCTCCCTACGGTTCGTGAATTATGCGGACATGATCGAGACACTTCTCCGAACAATAACCAATAGAGGAATCTGGAAATTCATATGGCTCCCACATATTTCTACGATTACTTTGCGATCGAATGAACCACTTACATACGATACCAATTTCCCTTTGTCTCACGATATGTTACTTATCCGAGGTTATGATCTTCGGTATCTCTGCATACCTAGTTCAACCTCGTTACTGATAAGTACTCTTTTCTCGTTCCCGTGATATGTGATCCCTTGTGACCCAGTCACATGCTTGCAAGCTAATTGGATGACATTTCACCGAGAGGGCCCAGAGAATATCTATCCGTCATATGGATGGACAAATCCCACTCTTGATCCATGTGTTTCAACCAATACTTTCCGAACACTCAATACCACCTTTATAGCCACCCTGTTACGGTGTGGTGTTTGATGACATCAAAGCATCCATCCAGTAAAGGTGATATGCATGATCTCATGGTCGAAGGAATTAGGTTACTATGTATCAGAAAGCATATAGCAATTGAACTATTGAAATGACTTGATCTTTATGCTACGCTTATCTATAGGAGTATGTCCACCATATCATTCTCCTAACGATATGATCTTGTTGTTAATAACATCTCAATGTTCATGATAGGGAAACCACAATCATCTATTAACCAACAAGCTAGTGAAGTATAGAGGCTATACTAGGGACTTCAATTTAAGTTTACAATTCACACAAGTATTAATGTTTCCTTGTTAATACTATTATAGCATGAATATAAACATTTATCATAAACACAAAGATATAATAATAACTATATTTATTATTGCCTCTAGGGCATATCTCCAACACTATCCCCGTCGAGCACGGAGAAGATTGGGTGGAATCGCAGGGATCTAACGCATGGATTCCATCTGGGTAAGCATCATTTCCCTTTTATGGGTTGATTATTGGCAGTATTCGAACGCAAATCGTTGGTGCTCAACTAACTGCCTTGCTTTTCGAATAGGGTTGATCTAGTGCTGGCGTAATTCATGGTTGTGAACAATATCTCTCTGGATTTTACTTCCCAGCGGTGGTTTCAACCTCCATAACTCTCAGAGGTAGATAAAATCTCCCTAAAATCTATTGTAAATTTCCCTGGCGCAGTGGCGATTCAGTTGGTTTGCAAGAGTGTTTATAATTATGAAACTATCACGCGTTCTGAAACTATAATTGACACAACTCTCGCACGGCTAGCGATTCACTTTCAAATAAAAAAAATTATACAACTCTTAAAGTACAAGAGTGTTTATAATTGACACAACTCTTGAACACTTTCAAATTAAAAAAAATACAACTCTTAATGTAAAAGAGTGTTTATAATTGACACAACTCTTGAATATTTTCAAATTTTAAAAAAATTATACAACTCTTAATGTAAAAGAGTGTTTATAATTGACACAACTCTTGAAAACTTTTAAATTAAAAAAAATTATACAACTCTTAATGTAAAAGAGTGTTTATAATTGACACAACTCTTGAACACTTTCAAATTGAAAAAAATCATTCAACTCTTAATGTAAAAGAGTGTTTATAATTGACGCTACTCTTGAACACTTTCAAATTGAAAAAATTATACAACTCTTAATGTAAAAGAGTGTTTATAATTGACACTACTCTTGAACACTTTCAAATTAAAAAAATATACAACTCTTAATGTAAAAAGTGTTTATAATTGACACTACTCTTGAACACTTCCAAATTTAAAAAAATATACAACTCTTAATGTAAAAGAGTGTTTATAATTGACACTACTCTCGAACACTTTCAAATTAAAAAAATATACAACTCTTAATGTAAAAGAGTATTTATAATTGACACTACAATTAAACACTTTCAAATTAAAAAATTATACAACTCTTAATGTAAAAGAGTGTTTATAATTGACACTACTCTTGAACACTTTCAAATTAAAAATATTATACAACTCTTAATGTAAAAGAAAAGGGTGTTTACCTTTGAACACTGTGAAATCGCACTTAATACGTGATAATGATGTGCTAAGAAAATCTTGAGAGATTATCATTTTCATAGAATTTAGGGATGTAATGCATAAACTTGCATATGGCAAAAATTATACACCTTTGAACTATTTGAAATCGCACTTAGGACATGGAGTGAATATAATGCAAAAATTATACACCTTTGAACACTTTCCCTTCAAATTATATTTAAAATCATTTGTTTATGGAGTTAAAGCATCGGTGGAAAACTCGTTATTTTGCATGGATAGAGGGTGTCCCCCAATAGATACAGGGGCTATCCTGTCCGCTAGATCACAGAGGATCAATTAGAGGATCAATAGTTGGTGGGTACGATCCGCGTGACAACTTTCTCGACCAATCAGAGCATAGCAGCCAAGATGAGATGTGTGTGAGATTTTGTCACTAAGATGGAGGGGAAAACTGAGTAGAACTTAAAAACCAAGGGCAAAACTGACAAGTGGGTTCAAATATAAAACAAAAATATATTTAAAAAATGGAAAATGCTTATTTTATACAATAAAATACATATTGGCATACATCAAACTATTTGAAATTCAAATATACATCAGTTTGAGAATTATTGCCTCATTCAGACAAATTATGTTTTGGAGAGGAATGTTTTGGGGAGAGGCTTGAGTAGAAATCCATGAACCTTCATAGATAGTAGGTGATTTGAGAAGTGTTGATTTAGGTTAAAACTTGATTTATATACATTTCTTATGGTGGCAGGTCATATAATAAGACTCCCTAGGTAGATGCCACTATGTTTTGATCTTTTTCAATTTGTTGTGCATAAAATGACTCAATTAGCTAGCTAAAACTCATTTGTTGACTCTCTGTTGACTAGCCACCGGAGGGTAAATGTGAGTATATTGCACACAACAGTGTTAGTACTGGAGGGCAAAACTGAGTATAACCAAACTGCCAGTGCTACACTCGAGGGTATAACTGAGCACAACTAAGTGGCCAAGGTTAGACACGAGGGGGGAAACGTGACACACAGTACGCGTGTCGCAGTGCACGGGGAGGTAGAGGACGCGTGTGGCCGTGCACGGTGCAGTAGCGCACGCGGTTACGCGGTGCACGGTGGTGCAACGAAACGTCTCCTTCCTTCAAATTTATAGAGGCCGCCTCACTCTCATTCATCACTCACTCGCTTTCTCACTCACGCAACCATCTCCACTGTCCCATCACCTTCTGCAAACCCCCAAGAAAACTCCAACCACGCCGGTGATGGAGAAGAACGGTGCGGTGGCCATCGTCGCCTCCAAGGCGGCCGACGAGGAGGCCCCCGTCCCAGTACTGGCCTCCATCGAGGCATTGAAGGCAGCCGCCATCCCTGTACAGACCCCCGTCCCTGCTTCCGCTGTAGCCGCCGGCGAGGAGGCCCCGTCCCTGTACAGCCCCCCGCCGTTCTCCTGCAGATCCCGCACGGCTGGTACCTGTAACATCCCAAAAATACTAAACTTGGATCATCAATTTCTAATCATCAAAATTAGGGTTAACAAAAACTTATCTAAATAAAAAAATGAATGCATGCATATGTGTATGCATTGATTTTGAAATGCTTTTAAACCACCTTGTTTGTGTGATCCATTGCTTGTAAAATGTTTCTTAGGTGAAATAAACATCATCTAAAACATTTCCCAAACTTTTTCTAAAGACAAGTAAATCAAAACACATATATGAAATGAATGGTCATTTTGGCCAATTTAACTCCCATGCCTACTTTGGCTGTCTCAAACTTTCAGAACCTAACAGAAACTTTTCTGGATCTTTGCACCCCTTGAATGTACTCATAACAAGGTATCAAGGCCCACCTTGTGATCATCCAGAAACTTTCAAATGCATAGTTTAAATGACAATTCAAAATTGAATCTTTATCATATGGGAAGATCCCACTTTTTCAAAAACTACTCAAACAAGCTCAACTTTCAAAACCCAAGCATCTGCAGACTCACCAGCACCAATCTAGCAAACCCACCAAAAATCTTTTCAAAATTCAAAACTTGAGTTCATGCGGCCATTTTATCAAACAGGTTGCAGACACAAATCAAACAAACATCAAACACTATAGTGTGCAGTAAAATTGGCCTAACTTGTTCCCTAGTTAGCTCACACACAGCTCAGTAGATCATCTAGGAAGTTTAACTAAGGACTAGCACCCCTGTGAGCTTGCCATTGCCATCAATGGTGAACAACCGAGCACCCCCTTGTCACCCCATTGTGGACAGCAGGCTAGAGGAAGAACTAGCCGTGCCAACCTTGTCTGGGAGGCAGCCCACCATCCACCGCCACTACCTGTCCCAGCCGCGAGCGTTGCCAAGCCCTGGACCACGCGCACAAGCCGCGCCCAGACCACCAGCGACCATGCCAAGCATGCGCTAGAGCACCACCCTCGACCAGCACCCACAGACCGCGCGCCGCCCTCGCCGCGTGCATACACAATCCCCACCGACCCAGGAGACCGCCAGGCATCCCCGTTTGCCGCCCCGTGCCGCACAGCCACCGCCCGCCGTCGAAGACGCCGCCTCTGCCGCGTAGAGCACCGCCCGTTCCAGACCAAACCACACCGCCCCATGCCTCGAGACCATATCGTTGAGCATCGCCAGGAGACACCGCACCGTCCCCTACCCTTGCCCATGCCATTAGCCGCCTGTAACCTCGCCCCCGACGAGCTCACCGTGCGCCCCGACGGTCCCCTCGCTCGACTATAAATAGAGGCCACCCCCGCATGATTTCTTCACACCATCTCACTCCCCTCTCCTCACTGATCGTGCCACACCGTTCTCAGAGCAAGGCAAGCACCACCTCGCCGGAATTTCACCGGAGCCCGCCGCCTCTGGAGAATAAGGGAGCCAGCGATTGGAGCCGCCCCAGGAGAAGCCACCGGTACCAGGAGATTCGCCATCATCGACTTCGTCGTTCGCCCGCCTCGCCGACCCTCGCCAGTACCCCGGTGAGCCCCCAGCAACCCTCACTGGCCGCGCTAGGTTTCGTTCTCGCCGGCATTGTCTCGCGTCGATGATGACTCCCAGCCGTTGGATTAGAACTAGATCAAACGATCTGTAGGGTTTCGTAGCATGGAAAACAAAAATTTTCTACCGCATACAAACAAACAAGCCAAGATCTATCTACTAGATTGTAGCAACGAGTCGATAGAATAACTCACCCTCGAAGATTCCAAAGTGTTTAACGAGAGCGGATTCTCGTGGGTGATGTAGTCGTACTCTTCCCGATCTCAAGATCGCGTAGACGATCCTTCCGGTGCTGCGTTCCGGCAGCGCTCCCGCAGTCGGTCACACGTTCGGTACTCGACGAAGACCTTCCTCTCCCTTGTTCCAGCAGGCAGCGGAGGTTGTAGCACTCTCCTCGCGATTCCGGCAGCACAACGGCGTGGTACCGGAAGTAGAGGGGAGATCTCGCAGGGCTTCGCCTTAAGCCAGAGCGAGTATGGTGGACGATGAGAGATCCCTCGATGATCTAGGGTTCAGACATGCCGAGGAGGAAGCTTGGCCGGCGGCTAGGGTTGCTAGGCGACGGCGGCTTGACCTAGGGCGGCGGCGGCAGCAGGTGGCGGCACGGGCGGCTTAGGGTTTGGAGGCGGGGATCTTGTGTGTCTAGGAGGGGAGCCCTGCCCCTCCTTATATAGGTGGAGGGGCCGGCCGGCCAAGGGGAGGGGAGTACCTCCCCAACTCGGCTTGGAGGTGGGCCGGCGGTGGAGGAGGGACTCCTCCCCAACTCGGTTTCCTCCTCTTTCTCCACTTCCCAAAAATAGCCGTTTGACTTTCAAACTAGGCGTTTGACTTTTCAAACTAGGATTTGATTAATCCCTTTATTTTGTTCAGCGATGACACCGAGTACATAATGCAATCATACCAACTTGATATAACACATTCATGTACCCTTCCCCTCCGGAGTGCCGGACATTCCGGAACCTTCTAGAACATTCCCGATGAAAACACCGGAACCATTCTCCAACTCTGAAACGGGACTTTCCTTATATGAATCCTATTCTCCGGACCATTCCGGATCTCCTTGTGATATCCCGGATCCCATCCGAGACTCCGAATAACATTCGGTCTCTTTCTCATCATTCCATAACTACTCAAACAACGTCGAATCGTTAAGTGTGTCTCCCTACGGTTCGTGAATTATGGAGACATGATCAAGACACTTCTCCGAACAATAACCAATAGAGGAATCTGAAAATTCATATGGCTCCCACATATTTCTACGATTACTTTGCGATCGAATGAACCACTTACATACGATATCAATTTCCCTCTGTCTCACGATAGTTTACTTATCCGAGGTTATGATCGTCGGTATCTCTGCATACCTAGTTCAACCTCGTTACCGATAAGTACTCTTTTCTCGTTCTCGTGATATGTGATCCCTTGTGAGCTAGTCACATGCTTGCAAGCTAATTGGATGACATTTCACCGAGAGGGCCCAGAGTATATCTATCTGTCATATGGATGGACAAATCCCACTCTTGATCCATGTGTCTCAACCAATACTTTCTGAACACTCAATGCCACCTTTATAGCCACCCAGTTACGGTGTGGTGTTTGATGTCATCAAAGCATCCATCCGGTAAAGGTGATATGCATGATCTCATGGTCGAAGGAATTAGATTACTATGTATCAGAAAGCATATAGCAATTGAACTATTAGAATGACTTGATCTTTATGCTATGCTTATCTATAGGAGTATGTCCACCATATCATTCTCCTAACGATATGATCTTGTTGTTAATAACATCTTAATGTTCATGATAGGGAAACCATAATCATCTATTAACCAACAAGCTAGTATTATATAGAGGCTTTACTAGGGACTCTTATTTTAGTCTACAAATCACACAAGTATTAATGTTTCCTTGTTAATACTATTATAGCATGAATGTAAACATTTATCATAAACACAAAGATATAATAATAACTATATTTATTATTGCCTCTAGGGCATATCTCCAACACGATCCACGTCGCCTCATACCGCTTCGCCCAGCCCCGTGTCACTGACGAGTGGGGACACCCACTTAAGCAGCCCGTGGAAGCACTGCGCTTAGCAGGCCGGCCCAGTAACTTTTCCCGCGCAGCCCAGTTATTCAAATTAAACCTTTTTCTGTTTCAATTCAAACACACTTATGTACCCAACTTCAAAAATCAACCCAGATCGATTCATTGCACCAAATTGAATGAAACCAATTTTGTTGGAAAGGACTGTGAATGCTGAATCCAAGCCCGTTGGATTCAAGTCATTTGGATCTATAGATCACCCATGGTAAAAATAACAAGGCAGAAGCTTTTCTGCATTCAAACATTTTTCAAATTTAAACCATAATAGCTTTTGAGTTGATTCCAACTCTCAAAAATCACATTTAACCATACCTTTCAGAATATATAAAAATATATAGGTTTACTTGCAGAAATAATGTTCAAGTAATAAAAGAATGCTACATAAGCATTTCTAGCCACTTTAATTAATTAAAATAAAAGGGTAAAACCTTATTAAGTTGTGACACCACTTTATATCACATTCCCATGGACTACAATATGTGGTGATGACATGTGTCAACATGATCCCATGTTTGGTTTGGAGAATATTAAATATTAAGTAGTTTTTCAATGAGTAGAAATTACTTTTCTAAAAATAAAAGGAATTAAATCAAGCCTTAACCTTGTAATGTTAGGGATGATGCTAGATCATCCATAGGACCCTTGTGTGTGATGATTGCAAGTAGTTAAGTATTGTTTGGTGATTGTGTACCTCGTATTTATTCGTAGATGCTAGTACCGACCAAGGATACGAGGAGGAAGGAGGATACTACGAAGAAGAAGCCGAGGAGAACTTCAACCACTGCTCTGCACAAGGCAAGCTTATACTGATATTGATGCAAGCTGATACTATACCTATGCAAGCCTTACTAATCAAGTTGACCTATGCAAGCTAACCCTTGCAAGATACCCTACTGATGCAACAAACCCATACTTGTTCTATGACTACTATATGCCTTAAGCATATGTGATCACACCCACTTGATAAACCAATCCTAGTTTTACTTACAAGCTTCTTACTTTATTTCTTTATCAAAGCTTACTGAGAGTTTACTTAAGTGACTTTTAGATACTAGAAAGATATTTGAAGGTTGCATAAAGAGCATAAAATTTGGCCTAAGTTAGAAACCTGGATATCAGCCTGAGACATAAGGTTATACTTAGTTGAAAATCCACTAGTTACCACCCCTCATCAGTACTACCCCCACCTGTAGATGCTAGTGCTAAGCATAAAACTTGATCAACTCTTAGATAGGAATACTTGGTGGAAAAATGGTTATGAAAACCTTGGAACGATGGATCATTCTATTGAAATATTTTGGACATGTGTTTCCAAACACTTGATGATTTTGGTGATGAAATGTTGAGGCATGAGCCTTAGCCCTTTATAAAACTGATGGTTGTCTGGATGCGATACCATTCCAATTTTATCGTACAACCACAATACCCGAATATTGGGTAGGGCTTGACTGGAAACTTATATTCCTTAGTATTAGTTCCCTCCCGGCCAAGGTCTGAGCTGAGTCTACCTTGTGAAGATTGTCCACCTGTGCAGTACCCAAGATGACAGTTGGTCATGGTTGGGAGGCCAAACTCACAGGAGAGGTGCTTATACTAGGGCGTGTAATTGAAAGGTTAGGATTGATTATCCGCATACTGAGTATGGTGAATTCAGGATTTGTTCCTGACGGATGTATCGAATGTTGTGGTGAAAGTGTACAATCTCTGCAGAGTGTCAAACTATTCGAATAGCCGCGTCCGCGGTTATGGAGAGTTGGAGTGGCCATACTGTTCCCCCGTCAGACTTTTCAAAATGACCTGTGAAATGAATTAAGATTTTGACTTGACCACAACAGAGTTGTGATATGAAATACAAGGTCCCACTTAGGAATTATAAAATTGTGACTAGCTTTGGAACCTAGTAGGAGATAAATCTGGCTTTTGCAAAACAACCCTAGAGCCTAGTGTCCTATTATCCAAAAACCCCCTTTTACCTGTTAGTATTGGTTTGCGAGTACTTAAAGAGTACTCATGGCTTTATCCCTGGCTATTCCCATGGCCAGACTATGAAGAGGAGTACCTGGAAGATGGACCCCAGGAAGGTTACGACAACTAGGATCATCTCCCATCGTCAGCATTGCCTGTGACCCCGAAGATGGAGCTTCGCCTACGCTACCGTTATTATTACGTATTCCGCTGCTTGATGTTGTATTAAGAACTGGATCATGAGATCCCTATTTGTGTAAGAACTTATGTATCGTTTGTAATGGATTATGTACTATGGTATCCAATTCTGTTATGTCTCGCAAAAATGGTAATCCTGGGATTGTGATGTATGGCATAACAGGCATCTAGGATTGAAAAATCCGGGTGTTGACAAGTTGATATCAGAGCCATCCTGACCATAGGAGACCCTAGTTAGACTGGACGTTTGAACCAAAAACTTAGTTCAAAACCAAAGAAAACAAATATTTACATAAACTTATTCTCATCCTTATCTCTTTGATTCTTTCATAAAAATTCATGTTCCTCAAAAACTCTTGCAAAATACATAAAATTTTGACACACTTGATCACTCTGCTAATCTACTCATCCTCTATTTTTATAGATGGACGTGAAGTACAACAAGTTTTACCAACTTGGGAATGGAGGAGACCTTATCTTTGAGAGGGATCTGGATCAGCTTTCGGAACTTCTAGAGCGTCTGCACCCCGAGTTCTTCGGAGCTCAGCTCAATGATCAAGGAGGAAAATATCTGCAGTGGCTAATTGTTGCAAGTCTCCGAGGAAAGATTGAACCTCCCACTGCGGAGGGAATTCAGTTTACCTTGAGGGAAAACAACTTGCTCGATGGACTTGCCAGAGCAATGCAGGAAGCTCTTTCCCGTCTATGTGGGCAGAGCATCAATCAGATCAAGGGTACTCGCTTTGAGTTTTGCCCAAGGCGTGATGCAAATGGAAAACCACTGGAAGCCCCATACCACCCCGAGCTGAAGACTCAATTGGACCACCTTAGCTTCATGATGTATGATCGTTAGCAGGAGTTGGACAACTGCCGTGACTATTGCAACCACAAGTCGGCCATCATCAAGACGAAGGATTGGACCATAGCCATGCTAGCAAAGGATCGCAAGTCTCGCCGCCGTCAGCTCAACAAGAAGGAGCACATTATTGCCCGTCTTCGCCACCGCATCTCATCTCTGGAGGAGACCATCCACGAGAGAGACATGTAGTTGGAGGAAAGGGAGAATGCCGGAGAGGATCTTCGTGGAGACCCTTACTCCTATATCAGTGACGACGATGATTTTCTGGAGATCAGGCCATGGACTTCTTCACCGATGAGGATGATTTCGCCTTCATCGATGATGATGAAGATGATGAAGCCACAGACTCCAAGGAGTAGTAGCACTGAGCACTAGCGTAGTGAGTAGTAGTCGGTCCCACTGTATCGTATATTCCAGAATGGTTCTTAAAACCATCTGTTTTTCCTTGCTGTGGTGTGCGTTGTATCGAGTGAATGAATGAATGAAAAAGCAAGTTGCTAGAAAAATCTGAGTCAAACATTTAAAACTTTTCAAAGACCCAAAACCTTAGAAATTTCCCTCTTTTCTCATGATATATATCAATCTTCAGATGCCACGTGGAGGAAGTGGTTCAGCCCCGGACCCGATGGTGCAGATCCTGCAAATGTTGACTTCTGACCGCGAAGCTGAAAGAGCGGAACGTCAAGCCAACCTAGCCACTCTGCAACAGATAGCCCAGCTAGCCACAACAACCAAGGCCACGGAAATCAGGACAACCATGGATCTAAGCTCAAGAATTTCCAGAATACCAACCCACCCGTTTTGACCAAGTCAGAAGAACCCCTAGACGCCGATGATTGGCTGCAAACCATGGAAAACAACCTAGAAGTCGCCGGAGTGGAAGCCAACGAGAAAGTCCTGTTCGCCACCCATTATCTAGCCGGAGATGCCAGGGCATAGTGGAACAGTGTTCGTGCAATGACCAGAGGCCAGATGATGACCTGGGAAGAATTCAAGGTCAAGTTTAGCAGAACCCATGTGCCACCAGGTTTGATCAAGAGAATGAGAGACGAGTTCAGAGATCTGAAGCAAGGAAGGATGACTGTAGTGGAATACCGTGACAAATTTTTGTCATTAGCTAGGTATGCCCCGGACGAGATAGACACCGAAGCCAAGAAGAAAGAAAGATTCCTGAATGGTCTGCGAGATGCAGACGGTGTTAGTCAATATCCCCTTTGCTGATATTTAAGCCCTTGTCGACTCTGCTATCCAGATGGAAGGAAAGATCAACCAAGCCAATGAGAACCGCAAGCGTCGTATGATGCATCAACCAGGAACCCATCAGACCCCAAAGTATCGCCCCAACCCATCTCCAGGATTTGCCCCAAGAACCAACATACCCCCGATGACCCGTCCGACCTACCCCAACCGTGGAAACCCTAGACCCGGAGGAAATCACAACAACCCCGGCAAATCTAGCAATTTCACTCGTGCCCCACCCAAGTTCAACACCAACAATGCTACCGCCAACACCAACACTGCCCCGAGGACTGGAAGCAATGCTGTGCCTGTCGCAGCCAAGGACAAGTCACAAGTGACCTGTTATGACTGTGGAAATAAAGGCCACTATTCCAACGAGTGCCCCAACAAGAAGAATGCTACAACCCCTAATGCCAATGCCCCAGCTCAGCAGCAGCGTTGTGTCCAGCCAGGGAGAAGATTTGCCCCAGGGAATTCACTCAACCGCAATGGCCGTCTTTTTCTCATGCATGCTGAAGAAGCTCAGGAAGCGCCAGACGTCGTGTTGGGTATGTTTTCTGTTAATTCAGTACTTGCAAGAGTGTTGTTTAACTCTGGTGCCTCGCATTCATTTGTCACCGAAGAATTTGCCCGCACTAGTAAAATTCAACCAACCAAACTGAAGCATGTTATGATTGTGCAAATTCCCGGATCAACCACCAAGGCTAGGCAAATTTGCAAAGCCGTCCCTATCCGAATCCATGGCTTAGATTTTTATGCTAATCTAATAGTACTCGGAACTAAAGGTTTGGAAGTAGTACTAGGAATGGATTGGATGTCCAAACATAAGGGATTGATTGACTGTGCTAAGAAAGCCATCACCATGACCAGTACCGCCGGAATATCAGTCGAGCATATATCTGAAACCTTACCTCGCCAATTCAAGTGTAACAAGAGTCTAGCCCAACCTACCATTGACCAAGTCCGGATAGTCTATGAATACCCCAATGTATTTCCAGATGTTCTGCCCGGTATGCCCCCAGATCGGGATATCGAGTTTATCATCGAACTAATCCCCGGAACAGGACCCATAGCCCAGAGACCCTATAGTATGAACCCGTCAGAGATAGAAGAACTGAAGAAGCAACTGGATTCCATGCTAGAAATTGGATTGATTCAACCAAGTGCGTCACCATGGAGATCACCTGTCTTATTTGTGGACAAGAAAGATGGAGGTAACCGTTTGTGTACGGATTATCGGAAGTTGAATGATGTCACCATCAAGAACAAGTACCCCTTGCCCAAGATAGAAGATTTGTTTGATCAGTTGACCGGTGCCCAGGTGTTTTCTAAGATTGATCTTAGAACTGGCTATCATCAACTCAAAATTCGTGTAGAGGATATTCCAAAGACTGCCTTTACCACCAGATATGGATTGTATGAGTATATAGTCATGTCTTTTGGATTAACCAATGCCCCCGCTTATTTCATGAACCTCATGAATAAGATTTTTATTCCAAATCAGAAGAGGAACATGAGATACACCTAAGGACCATTCTTGGAACCCTTAGAGAGCATCAGCTGTATGCAAAGTTTAGCAAATGTGAATTCTGGTTACAGGAGGTAGGATTCCTCGGTCACATTGTATCAGCCGGAGGAATTGCCGTTGACCCTGCCAAAGTGAAAGATGTAGAAGATTGGCAAGCCCCAACCACTCAAACCCAAGTTCGTGCTTTTCTTGGATTGTCGGGATATAACCGCAAATTCGTAGAAGGATTCTCGAGTATCGCCAGACCCATGACCCAATTGCTAAAGAAGGACAAGAAGTTTGAATGGACCGAAAAATGTGAAGCGAGTTTTCAAGAACTCAAGAGGAGATTGATTTCAGCCCCAATCTTGATCATGCCGGATATCACGAAGCCCTTCGATGTGTATTGTGACGCATCCAAGATTTGTCTCGGATGTGTGCTAATGCAAGAAGGCAAAGTTATATCTTATCTATATCGACAATTGAAGCAACATGAGCAAAACTACCCAACCCATGACCTCGAACTCGCAGCAGTAGTTCTAGCCTTGAAGACATGGAGACATTACCTAATGGGAAACCGTTGTGAGATTTATTCGGATCACAAGAGCCTAAAGTATATATTCACTCAGAAGGAGTTGAATATGAGGCAGAGAAGATGGATTGAGCTAATCAAGCATTACGACCTGGACATTCACTATCACCCTGGTAAAGCCAACGTGGTAGCCGATGCCCTTAGCAGATTGCCGTGCCGCTTGAACTCCATGATTTTGAAGGAGCAACCAAGTTTGCACAAGGAGATGGAAGATTTTAGAATGGAATTAGTAAGTGAAGGATTTTTGGCTAGCATAGAACTTCAGCCCACTTTGATCAGTCAGATTAAAGAGGCGCAGAAGGGAAATGCCAGTATCGACGGAATCAAGCGTCGTATCGGTACAGGCAAAGTACCCGGATTCACCGAGGAAGAAGAAGGAGTTCTGTGGTACAAAGGACGCCTTTGTGTACCAGCAGATTCGGAGTTGAAATAAGTTATCTTGAAGGAGGCTCATGATACTCTTTATTCTATCCATCCCGGAGGAACTAAGATGTATCAAGATTTGAAAGAGCAATTTTGGTGGCATAAGATGAAGAGAGAAATCGGAAGTTATATCGCCAAGTGTGATATATGTCAGCGAGTCAAGGCAGGACATCAAAGACCCGCTGGATTGTTGCAACCTTTGCAAATTCCGGAATGGAAATGGGATTCTGTAGGAATGGACTTTATCACTGGACTACCTACTTCTAGTAGGGGAAATGACTCTATTTGGGTCATAGTGGACAGATTGTCCAAAGTCGCCCATTTCTTGCCCGTCAAAACCACATATCAGAGTTCGAAGCTAGCGGAGTTGTACATCGCTAGAATCGTCAGTTTGCACGGAGTCCCCAAGAACATAGTATCGGATCGAGGAACTCAGTTTACCTCGAGATTCTGGAAGAAAGTCCAAGAAGGTTTAGGAACCCGCCTAGATTTCAGTACCGCGTATCACCCTCAGACCGATGGACAAACGGAGCGAGTAAATCAAATACTCGAAGATATGCTTAGAGCATGTGTGCTAGAATATGGATCCAAGTGGGAAGACTGTCTGCCGTTTGCAGAATTTTCATACAACAACAGTTATCAAGCCAGTTTGCAAATGGCCCCATTTGAATTCATGTACGGAAGGAAGTGTCGCACCCCTTTGAACTGGTCGGAAGTAGGAGAGAGTCAGATTTTCGGACCCGACATCCTCCGAGAAGCAGAAGAGAAGGTTCACAAGATTCATGACCACCTCAAAACCGCCCAATCTCGACAGAAGAGTTATGCCGACAAGAGACATAGAGACCTCGCCTTCAATATAGGAGATTTTGTTTATCTGAAAGTGTCGCCATTGAAGGGAATGCAACATTTCCAACTCAAAGGAAAGTTAGCCCCCAGATATATCGGACCTTTCAAGATCCTGAACCGTCGAGGAGAAGTATCGTATCAATTGGAGCTACCTGAAGAGATGTCAGCCGTGCACAATGTGTTCCATATCTCGCTACTTCGCAAGTGTCTCGAAGTCACCGAGAAGACCGAAGTGTTCAAGAATATCGATCACCGGACCATAGAGACAAACGATGACCTGACCTATCCCGAAGTACCCATCCGTATTTTGGAAGAAGCTTTTCGAACTACCCGAACCCGAAACATCAAGTTTATCAAGATTCAGTGGAGCAACCACACAGAAGAGGAAGCTACCTGGGAGCGCGAAGATCACATCAGGACGGAGTTTCCCGATCTCTTCAAATCCTAGGTAATCTTTTCGTCCTTTTTCAAATCTCGGGACGAGATTTTGTTTAAGGGGGGAAGGTTTGTAACATCCCAAAAATACTAAACTTGGATCATCAATTTCTAATCATCAAAATTAGGGTTAACAAAAACTTATCTAAATAAAAAAAATGAATGCATGCATATGTGTATGCATTGATTTTGTAATGCTTTTAAACCACCTTAATTGTGTGATCCATTGCTTGTAAAATGTTTCTTAGGTGAAATAAACATCATCTAAAACATTTCCCAAACTTTTCCTGAAGACAAGTAAATCAAAACACATATATGAAATGAATGGTCATTTTGGCCAATTTAACTCCCATGCCTACTTTGGCTATCTCAAACTTTCAGAACCTAACAGAAACTTTTCTGGATCTTTGCACCCCTTGAATGTACTCATAACAAGGTATCAAGGCCCACCTTGTGATCATCCAGAAACTTTCAAATGCATAGTTTAAATGACAATTCAAAATTGAATCTTTATCATATGGGAAGATCCCACTTTTTCAAAAACTACTCAAACAAGCTCAACTTTCAAAACCCAAGCATCTGCAGACTCACCAGCACCAATCTAGCAAACCCACCAAAAATCTTTTCAAAATTCAAAACTTGAGTTCATGTGACCATTTCATCAAACAGGTTGCAGACACAAGTCAAACAAACATCAAACACTATAGTGTGCAGTAAAATTGGCCTAACTTGTTCCCTAGTTAGCTCACACACAGCTCAGTAGATCATCTAGGAAGTTTAACTAAGGACTAGCACCCCTGTGAGCTTGCCATTGCCATCAATGGTGAACAACCGAGCACCCCCTTGTCACCCCATTGTGGACAGCAGGCTAGAGGAAGAACTAGCCGTGCCAACCTTGTCTGGGAGGCAGCCCACCGTCCACCGCCACTACCTGTCCTAGCCGCGAGCGTTGCCAAGCCCTGGACCACGCGCACAAGCCACGCCCAGACCGCCAGCGACCATGCCAAGCATGCGCCAGAGCACCACCCTCGACCATCACCCATAGACCGCGCGCCGCCCTCTCCGCGTGCATACACAATCCCCACCGACCCAGGAGACCGCCAGACATCCCCGTTTGCCGCCCCGTGCCGCACAGCCACCGCCCACCGTCGAAGACGCCGCCTCTGCCGCGCAGAGCACCGCTCGTTCTAGACCAAACCACACCGCCCCATGCCTCGAGACCATGTCGTTGAGCATCGCCAGGAGACACCGCACCGTCCCCTACCCTTGCCCATGCCATTAGCCGCCTGTAACCTCGCCCCCGACGAGCTCACCGTGCGCCCCCACGGTCCCCTCGCTCGACTATAAATAGAGGCCACCCCCGCACGATTTATTCACACCATCTCACTCCCCTCTCCTCACTGATCGTGCCACACCGTTCTCAGAGCAAGGCAAGCACCACCTCGCCGGAATTTCACCGGAGCCCGCCGCCTCTGGAGAAGAAGGGAGCCATCGATTGGAGCCTCCCCAGGAGAAGCCACCGGTACCAGGAGATTCGGCATCGTCGACTTCGTCGTTCGCCCGCCTCGCCAACCCTCGCCAGTACCCCGGTGAGCCCCCAGCAACCCTCACTGGCTGCGCTAGGTTTCGTTCTCGCTGGCGTTGTCTCGCGTCAACGATGACTCCCAGCCGTTGGATTAGAACTAGATCGAACGATCCACGTCGCCTCATACCGCTTTGCCCAGCCCCGTGTCACTGACGAGTGGGGACACCCACTTAAGCAGCCCGCGGGAGAACTGCGCTTAGCAGGCCGGCCCAGTAACTTTTCCCGCGCAGCTCAGTTATTCAAATTAAACCTTTTTCTATTTCAATTCAAACACACTTCTGTACCCAACTTCAAAAATCAACCCAGATCGATTCAGTGCACCAAATTGAATGAAACCAATTTTGTTGGAAAGGACTGTGAATGATGAATCCAAGCCCGTTGGATTCAAGTCATTTGGATCTATAGATCACCCATGGTAAAAATAACAAGGCAGAAGCTTTTCTGCATTCAAACATTTTTCAAATTTAAACCATAATAGCTTTTGAGTTGATTCCAACTCTCAAAAATCACATTTAACCATACCTTTCAGAATATATAAAAATATATAGGTTTACTTGCAGAAATAATGTTCAAGTAATAAAAGAATGCTACATAAGCATTTCTAGCCACTTTAATTAATTAAAATAAAAGGGTAAAACCTTATTAAGTTGTGACACCACTTTAAATCACATTCCCATGGACTAAAATATGTGGTGATGACATGTGTCAACATGATCCCATGTTTGGTTTGGAGAATATTAAATCTTAAGTAGTTTTTCAATGAGTAGAAATTACTTTTCTAAAAATAAAAGGAATTAAATCAAGCCTTAACCTTGTAATGTTAGGGATGATGCTAGATCATCCATAGGACCCTTGTGTGTGATGATTGCAAGTAGTTAAGTATTGTTTGGTGATTTTGTACCTCGTATTTATTCGTAGATGCTAGTACCGACCAAGGATACGAGGAGGAAGGAGGATACTACGAAGAAGAAGCCGAGGAGAACTTCAACCACTGCTCTGCACAAGGCAAGCTTATACTGATATTGATGCAAGCTGATACTATACCTATGCAAGCCTTACTAATCAAGTTGACCTATGCAAGCTAACCCTTGCAAGATACCCTACTGATGCAACAAACCCATACTTGTTCTATGACTACTATATGCCTTAAGCATATGTGATCACACCCACTTGATAAACCAATCCTAGTTTTACTTACAAGCTTCTTACTTTATTTCTTTATCAAAGCTTACTGAGAGTTTACTTAAGTGACTTTTAGATACTATAAAGATATTTGAAGGTTGCATAAAGAGCATAAAATTTGGCCTAAGTTAGAAACCTGGATATCAGCCTGAGACATAAGGTTATACTTAGTTGAAACTCCACTAGTTACCACCCCTCATCAGTACTACCCCCACCTGTAGATGCTAGTGCTAAGCATAAAACTTGATCAACTCTTAGATGGGAATACTTGGTGGAAAAATGGTTATGAAAACCTTGGAATGATGGATCATTCTATTGAAATATTTTGGACATGTGTTTCCAAACACTTGATGATTTTGGTGATGAAATGTTGAGGCATGAGCCTTAGCCCTTTATAAAACTGATGGTTGTCTGGATGCGATACCATTCCAATTTTATCGTACAACCACAATACCCGAATATTGGGTAGGGCTTGACTGGAAACTTATATTCCTTAGTATTAGTTCCCTCCCGGCCAAGGTCTGAGCTGAGTCTACCTTGTGAAGATTGTCCACCTGTGCAGTACCCAAGATGACAGTTGGTCATGGTTGGGAGGCCAAACTCACAGGAGAGGTGCTTATACTAGGGCGTGTAATTGAAAGGTTAGGATTGATTATCCGCATACTGAGTATGGTGAATTCAGGATTTGTTCCTGACGGATGTATCGAATGTTGTGGTGAAAGTGTACAATCTCTGCAGAGTGTCAAACTATTCGAATAGCCGCGTCCGCGGTTATGGACAGTTGGAGTGGCCATACTGTTCCCCCGTCAGACTTTTCAAAATGACCTGTGAAATGAATTAAGATTTTGACTTGACCACAACAGAGTTGTGATATGAAATACAAGTTCCCACTTAGGAATTATAAAATTGTGACTAGCTTTGGAACCTAGTAGAGATAAATCTGGCTTTTGCAAAACAATCCTAGATCCTAGTGTCCTATTATCCAAAAACCCCCTTTTACCTATTAGTATTGGTTTGCGAGTACTTAAAGAGTACTCATGCCTTTGTCCCTGGCTATTCCCATGGCCAGACTATGAACAGGAGTACCTGGAAGATGGACCCCAGGAAGGTTACGACAACTAGGATCATCTCCCATTGTCAGCATTGCCTGTGACCCCGAAGATGGAGCTTCGCCTACGCTACCGTTATTATTACGTATTCCGCTGCTTGATGTTGTATTAAGAACTGGATCATGAGATCCCTATTTGTGTAAGAACTTATGTATCGTTTGTAATGGATGATGTACTATGGTATCCAATTCTGTTATGTCTCGCAAAAATGGTAATCCTGGGATTGTGATGTATGGCATAACAGGCATCTAGGATTGAAAAATTCGGGTGTTGACAGTACCCCTACAGGGACAACGATTACATCAGGCCGAAGAACCCATTTGACACCAGCTTAACCGACCCATGGTCGGAGGTAACTTGGGTTTTCTCCCCTTCCTTTGTTCTTCCCCCATTCCCATCGTTGGATGCTAGATCATGTGTTATTAGGACTCCACTAATCGGTGGATGCTAGGTATTTTCACAGTAGCTAATCCTCTTGTGTTAGATCTCGTATTTCGATGAATTCCCCTAGTTGGGATCAATCCTAGCACCAATCTGTAGTTGGGATCATTACTAGCACCGATCTGTAGTTGGGATCAGTATTCGATTTGGTTTAAGATTTGGGGATTGGGGAATAATCAGGGGATCTCAATCGGTTAATTTATGCAAGTAATCAATCCTGATAATCACGGTTCTCAATCATGTCCTTATTGCACACTACTCTTTTTTGTAATAGGTGGATAGCAGCGATGTCTGCAGCGACGGCGAGTCCATGGACACCAAGACTCGTCAGGTGCTGAGGAAGATGAAGTCCGGCTAGTTCAACGGCTTCTTCGCCGGCGATGCCTACAGGTGCCCCTTCTACACCAGGAGCCTCGCCACCGACTTCAACTCCCTCGTGATGCATGCCGATAACGTGAAGACATGCGGCCCATTAAAGAACGCCAATGCCTTTGGTACGTCCAATTTGCATCACCATTCTATATCATAATTTGCCTATATTCATTGATATATGTCTTATTATGAGGTGTTGCTTATGTCTTTTCCTCTATTTTTGCATGGTGGATGATTCTTGAAGGATGAACTGCCGGAGTCAGGTTTCTGATGGAAAAAGAGGTGTTCTGATGAAATTTCGCAAAGATCGGAAAAATACAAGAAAATATTGGAAAATTATATTTTCCTAGAAGACGAAGGAAGCCAAAAGGGGAGGCGTAGCTGGGCCACAGGGGCCCACACCCCCTAGGCATGGCCCCCCGGGCCGCACCTAGGGCAGGTGTGGCCCACCTGGCCGGCCTCCGACTCCGCCCTCTCGCCTATAACTTCCTCTCGGAACCCTAATACCAGGGAAGGACCACAAAAAGATTTCCACCGCCTCTGCGGGGCAAAAAACACAAAGAGAGAAAGAGCTCTCCGGCAGACAGATTTCTGCCGGGGAAATTCCTTCCCGGAGAGGGGAGATCGTCGCCATAAACACCATCGTCAAGCTAGCCTTCATCGGGATCATCATCATCATCCACACCGCATATCCACCAGCACCATCATCACCACTCCATTCCGCTGTAACAATCGTGTTGAATACTTTCATATTTCTTAGGGGAAACTTTCTCGGTGTTGATTACTATTGTAGTTGATGATTGTGAGTGGAACCATTGGATTATTGTTTATGTTCAGATTCTTATCCATTACCATATCATCTTTGATATTGATCCATATGATGTCTCGTGAGTAGTTTGTTTAGTTCTTGAGGACATGGAAGAAGTCATGTTGTTAGTAGTGGATTTGTGTTGAGTTATTATTCAATGGTTTAGTATTTAAGTTGTGGTGCTATTCTTCTAGTGGTGTCATGTGAATGTCGACTACATGATACTTCACCATTTATGGTCCTAGGGGAATGCATTGTGTATTTGGGTACTAATTGTGGGGTTGCCGGAGTGATAGAAACCTGAACCCCCGTTAGGACAACTTTGCACAACGGAGCGTAGGATCTCAGAGTTTAAGGTTCTGGTTAGGTTTTTATCTTAATTTCTTTCCTATAGTTGCGTATGCTTGCAGGGGTTTAATAACAAGTATGTATTACTCCAAGTAAGGTCGGTACATTAGCACAGGTTCACCCACACAACTCTCACAACACCAAAGAAAGGTACTCAGCTATTTGAAGCGAAAGCACTTGACAGAATTCCCATGTGTCCTCGAGAACGTTTGGTCCTTATAAGTATGTCCACCGGCTTGTACTTTGCTAAGAAAGGATTGGGCCACTTTCTGCGGTTGTTTGTTGTCTTTATTATTTGCACTTTGTTTTGTTGCTTTATCAGAAAACCACTAAAAATCCGTTTGCTAAGTATTTACAGAGAGTTCTTTCTCCATACCACTAGTTAACACCTTCTGCTCCTAGTTGGGATCGACACTCCTATTTATCGAAAGTACTACGATACACCCCTATACTTGTGGGTCATCAAGACTATTTTCTGGCGCCGTTGCCGAGGAGTGAATCGCTATTGAAGAGTGGAACTGGTAAAGGAAACTTCTACTATGAGTATTGTTTTTTTATTGCTGTTTGTTGCTTTGTTTCGAATATGGATAACCCACTTGGTTTTCTGTTTGGGAAAACTACTACCACTATTAGGGTAGTAGATGAACCACCTGTTGAGATAGATCCTTTTAAGATACCTACAAGTATTGTTGATCATTTTATGGATAATTATTATTTAGGGGATGGAACTGTCCACCCTGGTGATCATTTTCTTTTTATCCATGAATTATGCGGTTGTTTAAGTGTGTAGGTATCACAACTGAACAGGTGAAGAGGAAGTTGCTATCCATATCCTTGAAAGGGAGAGATGAAGAATGGTATAAGCTGCTGAAGAATGGGAAATCCATGAAATGGGAGGAAATTGCATCTCTCTTTTATTATAAATTTTATCCTCCCAGTGAAATTCATAAGGATAGAAATCTGATATATAACTTTTGGCCTCGTGATGGAGAGAGTACATCTCAAGGTTGGGGGAGATTGAAGTTACTAATGCTTAAATGTCCTATTCATGAACTCCCTAACAATATTATTATCAATAACTTTTATGCTAGGCTTTCTCTTCATGATAAATATTTACTGGATGCTTCTTCAGCTGGATCATTCACACGTATGAAGGAAGAAGCTAATTGGGATCTCCTAGACCGTATTCAAGAGAACACTGAAGCTTGGGAGAATGACAGAGGAAGAAAGTCAGGTAGAAACTATGATTATGAATGCATTAAATCCTTTATGGGAACTGATGGCTTCCGTAATATTAGCAATGAGTATGTTCTTGACTCTCAAGTTCTTGCAAAATGTTTTGAGGCCTTTGCCTCTTATATCAAAATTCCTAAAAAGGAGTGGGACAAGTACCATGCTCCTTTTAAAGACATTGTTACTCATGTTCCTGCTAGCATAGCAGTTTGTACTGTTGATCCTATTTTGCCTAAAACTTATGTCGAGAAAATACTTTTTCCTGCTAAAGTAAAGGAACATTATATCATAGCTAATATGGTTAGCAAAAGTACAAAGAAAACTGTGGAACCCGATGAGCAAATAAATATTGAACCTGTGGTAGCTATTGTGAAAGATCTTGTCACTAGAAATATAGATGATGAGCACATTGTCTTTTGTGAAGACGCTTCTAATATTGCCTCTCATCCTAAAAAAGCTATAAAAGCTAGTGTCCTCGTGCTTTCTGTTAGAATTGGTGATCATAGCTATTATGGTTTGTGTGATATTGGTGCTAGTTATAGTGCTATTCCTTATGAGCTTTACAGGGAAATTATGCATGAAATTGGTCCTTGTGAGCTTGAGGACATTGATGTGGTTATTCACCTTGCTAATAGAAAAACAGTCTGTCCCATTGGCATCGTAAGAGATGTGGAGGTTCTTTGTGGTAAGAGTAAATATCATGCTGATTTTCTAGTACTTGGTAAAGAAGCTAGTAAAACCTATCCTATTATCTTTGGTAGACCCTTCTTGAATACTTGTGGGGCTATCATAGATTGTAGGAAGGAAAAAGTTTTAATTAAGTTTGATGGAGAGTCTTATGAGTTTAATTTTTCCAAATTTGCTAAAACTCCTTATGAAAATGAACTGCCTAATGAGGATTTCAGGGTTGAACAACTTTCTGCTATTTCTCTTGCTCCTAACAATGCCTTGTAGCAACTTATGGAAGATCATGAAAGCGATGTCTTCATGAAGGAAAGAAATGAGATTGATGAGGTTTTCCTTCGTCAACCTGAGTTACTTAAGCATAACCTACCTGTGGAAGATTTGGGTACTACACTACCACCTAAAGGGGACCCTGTTTTCGAATTAAAACATTTACCTGATGACCCTAGATATGCTTATCTTGATGATAAGAAAGTTTATCCTATTATTATTATCTCTAAACTTTCAGGAAAGGAAGAAGAGAGGTTATTGGAGACACTGAAGAAACACCGAGGAACTATGGGCTATACTCTTGATGATTTAAAAGGAATTTCTCCTACTATATGTCAGCATGCTATTAATATAGAACCTGATGCAAAACCAGTTGTTGAGCACCAACGCCGTTTAAATCCTAAGATGAAGGATGTGGTAAGAAATGAGGTATTAAAACTCCTTGATGCTGGTATTATTTACCCTATTGATGATAGTCAATGGGTTAGCCCTGTTCATTGTGTTCCAAAGAAAAGGGGAATTACCGTCATGCCTAATGAAAATAATGAGCTTATACCCCAAAGAGTAGTGGTTGGGTATAGGATGTGCATTGATTTTATAAAGGTTAATAAAGTTACTAAGAAAGATCATTATCCTTTGCCCTTTATTGATCAAATGCTTGAGAGGTTGTCTAAAAAAACTCACTTTTGTTTCCTTGATGGGTATTCTGGGTTCTCTCAAATTGCTATGAAAGTGCAAGACTAAGAGAAAACCACTTTCACTTGTTCTTATGGCACTTATGCTTATAGGCGTATGCCTTTTGGTTTATGTAATGCTCCTGCTAACTTTCAGAGATGTATGTCTGCTATTTTTCATGGTTTTTGTGAAGAAATTTGTGGAGGTTTTCATGGACGATTTCTCCATCGATGGAACTTCTTTTGACAACTGTTTGCACAACCTTGATAAAGTTTTGCAGAGATGTGAAGAAACCAACCTTGTTCTTAATTGGGAGAAATGCCATTTCATGGTTAATGAAGGGATTGTTCTTGGACACAAAATTTCTGAAAGAGGCATTGAAGTTGACAGAGCCAAAATTGAAGCAATTGAGAAGATGCCTTGCCCTAGGGATATAAAAGGTATTCGCAGTATCCTTGGTCATGCTGGTTTCTATAGGAGGTTTATTAAAGATTTCTCCAAAATTTCAAATCCCCTTACTAATCTTCTTCAAAAAGATGTACCTTTTGTTTTTGATGATGATTGTAAGGAAGCTTTTGAAACTTTGAAGAAGATTTGACTACTGCTCCTATTGTTCAACCACCTGATTGGAGTTTACCTTTTGAAATTATGAGTGATGCTAGTGATTTTGTTGTGGGTGCTGTCCTTGGGCAGAGTGTTGATAAGAAGTTGAATGTTATTCATTATGCTAGCAAGACTCTAGATGCTACTCAAAAGAATTATGCTACTACCGAAAAAGAGTTAAGCTGTAATCTTTGATTGTGATAAGTTTAGACCTTATGTTGTTGATTCAAAGGTTACTACTCATACTGATCATGGTGCTATCAAGTACCTTATGACAAAGAAGGACGCTAAGCCTAGGCTTATTAGATGGGTGTTGCTTTTATAAGAGTTTGATCTGCATATTGTATATAGGAAAGGTGCTAAAAATCCCGTTGCTGACAATTTATCTTGTTTGGAAAACATTTCTTTTGACCCTTTGCCTGTTAATGATAGTTTTCCAAATGAGCAGTTGGCTGCAATAAGGGTAAGTCCGCATGAGAGTCCTTGGTATGCTGATTATGCTAACTTTATTGTTTCCAAGTATTTACCTCCAACCTTTATAGCCCAACAAAGAGGAAAATTCTTTTATGATATAAGGCATTACTTTTGGGATGACCCACACTTATATAAAGAAGGACTAGATGGTATTATGCGAAGATGTATTCTAGAGTTTGAACAATAAGAGATATTGAGAAAATGTCACGGCGGTGCTTATGGAGGACATTATGTTGGGGATAGGACTGCACAAAAGGTTTTACAATTTGGATTTTATTGGCCAACCCTTTTCAAGGATGCAAGGAAGTTTGTCTTATCATGTGATGAATGTCAAAGAGTTGGTAACATTTCTAGACGCAATGAGATGCCTATGCATTATTCTCTTGTCATTGAACCTTTTGATTATTGGAGATTTGACTTTATGGGTCCCTTTCCTCCTTCAAAAGGGTATACTCATATTCTTGTTGCTGTTGACTATGTTACAAAGCGGGTAGAAGCCATACCTACAAATAGTGCTGATGGTAAGACCTCTTTAAAAATGCGTAAAGATGTTATTTTTCCTAGGTTTGGTGTGCCTAGACATCTCATGACTGATGGAGGTTCTCATTTTATTCATGGTGGCTTTAGGAAAACTCTTGCTAAATATGATGTTAACCATAGAATTTCTTCAACTTATCATCCCCAAACCAGTGGGCAAGTGGAACTTTCTAATAGGGAAATTAAATCCATCTTGCAGAAGACTGTCAATAGATCTAGGAAAAATTGGGCTAAAAAGTTGAATAACGCTTTATGGGCTTATAGAACCGCTTATAAAAAAAATCCTATGGGGATGTCTCCTTACAAAATGGTCTATGGGAAAGCTTGTCACTTGCCTTTAGAATTAGAACACAAAGCTTATTAGATGGTGAAAGAATTGAATAGAGATTTTAAACTTGCTGGTGAGAAAAGATTGCTTGACTTGAGTACCTTAGATGAGTAGAGAAGTGAAGCTTATGAAAATGCTAGACTCTTTAAAGAAAAAGTGAAAAGATGGCATGATAGGAGAATTCTCAAAAGGGAGTTCCATGTTGGTGAGAAAGTCCTTTTGTATAGGTCTCATCTCAGATTTTTTGTAGGGAAACTACTCTCAAAATGGGAAGGACCTTTTGTTATTAAGGAAGTATATCGTTCAGGAGCTATCAAAATATCTTCTTTGAAGGATGACACAACACAGGTGGTGAATGGTTAAAGACTAAAACATTATATTTCTATAGATTCTTATAACGAAGATGTTGATATTATTCAAATGGTGACTCTAGAGGAATTTATGAGAAACCAAACACTAGAATCTGCATAGTTCGTCTTTGAATAGGTAAAAGTGGTGAAAATAGAAGGTTTGTGAAAACCCAATCTTTTTATATTTTTGATGTTTTTAATACATACGGAAGGTTACGAGACGGAACAAAGGAGGAAACGGAGGCCAGGGTGTCCAAACCCACCCCAGGCACGGGTTCTAGCTGGCCGTGCCTGGAGGGGGTGTAAGCCCCCCGAGCTCCGGCTCTGCCTCGTTTTCGTACCAGTACCTTCCTTATGCTTTGAAACTTCGTAATATATAACCCCCTAGATCCCTCGAATTTCGTGTATCTTGTTCTCGTCGTGCTTTTGTTTCGATCTGTTTTTGTCAGGCAGATTCTCAGTTTTGGAGCTACAATGTCTTCCTCTGGATCACCCATAGAGGATTCCTCCTCGGATGCTATCAACCCGTACATGTATGAGTTGAAGATTCATCCCAAGGAATTGATTTTCAAGGATGGGGAGGTGCAGATGAAAGAAGTTCAAGGCCCTAAAGGAGAAGGAAGTCTGGAAGACAGGATGGAAGCATTGGAACAGGAAGTTTTCAGGTACAAGAAGATGGCGGAACGCGAAGTAGATATCATCCATAAGATAAGTTCGGAACTCATCACCAAGCACAAGGAGGAGGTTGCTGAGCTCCAAGACGAAATCCTCTCACTGCATCAGGCCACCAACCAGTTACAAGCACAACTCTATGACATTGAGAACCAAAACTATGAGTATGAGGCTATATTTGATCGCATAAGATCTGCTGCTAGTTTCAGGATTGTGGAAACCAAGACATCCTTTTTGGATGGGGAACCTTTACCTTGGAAGTCTCATGATTGCAAGGGAACACCACCACCACCGAAGGAGTAATTTGTCATCAGGTTTGGCATCCCCTTGGATTGTTCCAAGCTTGGGGGAGTGCCGCGGTATCACCATCATTATCTTTTATCTTGTACCTTTTTAGTGGATTCATATCTTTGGTAGAGAAGTTATCTTATAGGTTGGTTTGCATGTGGAAGCATCTCTCCTTTAGTTGGTTATCTATGTTTCCCTTGGTGTGAGTGCCTTTATGGAATATTAATGAGAAGTCTCATCTTTTACTTTTTGCACTTCTTATTTTAGTTTGCAATCTCTATTATATGATTGATCTTGTTGATCAGTATTGGAATCACTTTGGGAGCATCAAGTACATCTAAATTGGTTTTGGCAAACCAAGCTCTGGTCAGTAGCAACACTTTTTGAGGTTTGAAATGAAAAGAGAAAAAGCTTACATGTATTTTGTATCATTTATTTTCTTTCTTGATTGGCTCATAAGCTTAGTATTCTTTATTTAAGATCTTTTGTGTCTTCAAGGAAGATTGCATGTTTGGCTTTACCACTTGTATGTTTTCTTATCTACTTCAACTCTTTTGCTTGCTACACAGCCTTGCTAGCCAAAAACCTGTTTTGAGAAGGCATACTTCTCATGCTTCCAATCCCTTTGAACCAAAGCCTGTGCCTTTTGTGTCCACCATATATACCTATTAGCATTATTGCTATTCCAAGCAAATTATCAAGCTTCATCTATCTTTCGAATTAAAAAGTATTTTGTTATGTGAAAACTAGTTAGTAAATCTCTCACGAACTTGATGGCACACCTTATTTTCTTGCCCCTAATAGACTTGAACCATTGTGTCATTGAAGTTGTATATGCTTGTATCCATACGTTGGGATTAGCAGAACCGTGTTGTCACGGGGAACGCTTTCAACACTTATGGATACATATCCACTTGATATCTTGCTCTTTTGTTTGTGGATGTCGCTGGTGCGAAATAAAAAGGGAGCTTGTAAGTCCATGGAGTTATGTATTTTGTGTTAGAGAAATTCCTGAGCCGCTAGCCTAAGCCATGCCTAATCATGGTGGAAACTTCTAGCATCACCATAGTGAGCAATCTGTGAAGCATCCTCAATAAAAATCTATGCAAATAGTAAATAAAAAGATCGCTAAGATGCTCATTGTCTGCTTGCCTTGTCATTTTGGTTTTGGGAAAGCTCATGTACCATGTGCAAGGGGTACCCCGTTGGTGGTTCTCTATGATATGCATGTACTTACAATGACATGAACTTACCGGTAACCAAAGTTGAGTAGCATGAGGTGTGGCCCTCATATTCAAGGGACATGAGATTGCCAACTTATATTTCGTCGAGCATATACTCCATCCTTGTTCACTTTAACCTTAACCATCTCAAGATACCTATGATAGGGGCAATGGGGGCTCAAAGCTAGTAAGTACCATAATATTTTGGAAGCTCTTTATGACTTGAAATCCCTGCTTCCCTCTATGAAGGGCCTGTCTCCTATTTCTAAGATGAGTTAGTAAACCTACTTCCTCTCTAACTCTAGCAAGCATTTGAGTTGTTGTGTTTCAAGCATTCATATGGTGATTTATTCAATCATGTTCTTTATCTTCCTTGTTTGCACAAGACTCTTATCTATTGAGTATTACTTTGAAAACCTTCATTGTGAAAAACCTTTATGAGCAAAGAGTGCTTCTGTTTTGAAGACTTCTACAAAAAAGCTTTTTGTGAAACTGTTTCCCAGGTGTTCTCTAACCAAGAACAAAGTTTGCCAATTCCAATTATGATTTATCTTTATTTATGTCTATTGTGACTCTTGTACTTGTTGCAAGCTAAGTTATATAATCGTGAGTGCTTTCTTCTATGAGTTGTCTAATGGTAAGTGTGATGCTTCTTGTCCGTATTATTTTATCGACACTTCACTCCATAAACCTGTTGAAATGTTTACTGAGCTCAGTTTTCGCTTGGGGACAAGCGAAGGTCTGACCTTGGGGGAGTTGATACGTCCAATTTGCATCACCATTCTATATCATAATTTGCCTCTATTCATTGATATATGTCTTATTATGAGGTGTTGCTTATGTCTTTTCCTCTGTTTTTTCATGGTGGATGATTCTTGAAGGATGAACTGCCGGAGTCAGGTTTCTGATGGAAAAAGAGGTGTTTTGATGCAATTTCGCGAAGATCAGAAAAATACCAGAAAAATATTGGAAAATTATATTTTCCCAGAAGACGAACGAAGCTAGAAGGGGAGGCGTAGCTGGGCCACACCCCCTAGGCGCGCCCCCTAGGCTACGCCTAGGACAGGTGTGGCCGATCTGGCCGGCCTCTGACTCTGCCCTCTCGCCTATAATTTCCTCTCGAAACCCTAATACCTGGGAAGGACCACAGAAAGATTTCCGCCGCCTCTGCGGGGCAGAAAACACCGAGAGAGAAAGAGCTCTCCGACAGACATATTTCTGCCAGGGAAATTCCTTCCCGGAGAGGGGAGATCGTCGCCATCAACACCATCGTCAAGCTAGACTTCATCGGGATCATCATCATCATCCACACCATCATCTCCACCAACACCATCATCACCACTCCATCCCGCTGTAACAATCGTGTAGAATACTTGCATAGTTCTTAGGGGAAACTTTCCCGGTGTTGATTACTATTGTAGTTGATGCTTGTGAGTGGAACCATTAGATTATTTTTTATGTTTAGATTGTTATCCATTACCATATCATCTTTGATCTTGATCCATATGATTTCTCGTGAGTAGTTCGTTTAGTTCTTGAGGACATGGGAGAAGTCATGTTGTTAGTAGTGGATTTGTGTTGAGTTATTATTCAATGGTTTAGTATTTAAGTTGTGGTGCTATTCTTATAGTGGTGTCATGTGAACGTCGACTATATGATACTTCACCATTTATGGGCCTAGGGGAATGCATTGTGTATTTGGCTACTAATTGTGGGGTTGCCGGAGTGACAGAAACCTGAACCCCCGTTAGGACACCTTTGCACAAGGGAGCGTAGGATCTCAGAGTTTAAGGCCGTGGTTAGGTTTTTATCTTAGTTGCTTTCCTGTAGTTGCGGATGCTTGCAGGGGTTTAATCACAAGTATGTATTAGTCCAAGTAAGGCCGGTACATTAGCACAGGTTCACCCACACAACACTTACAACACCAAATAAAGGTACTCAGCTATTTGAAGCGAAAGCACTTGATAGAATTCCCATGTGTCCTCGAGAACGTGTGGTACTTATAAGTATTTCCATCGGCTTGTCCTTTGCTAAGAAAGGATTGGGACACTGTGGTTCTTCGTTGTCTATTATTTACACTTTGTTTTGTTGCTTTATCAGAAAACCACTAAAAATCCGTTTGCTAAGTATTTACAGAGAGTTCCTGCTCCATACCACTAGTCAACACCTTCTGCTCCTCGTTGGGATCGATACTCCTATTTATCAAAAGTACAACGATACACCCCATATACTTGTGGGTCATCAGCCTTCAGAGCCCAGCACAAGGCGCTTGGTTTTCACCTCCGCAACCTCCAGAAGGTGGCCATCGAGGAGGGTCGCATGCCCCCGATCAAGCCCAAGGCGCCCAAGGTCAAGTGACTGGGCAACATGAAGTGGATGAAGCGCCATAGGGAGGAGGCGGAGGCCCTCCTAGCGGAGGCCATGAGGGGCCACTGATCCTGTGCTGATGCTGCTGTAAAGCAGCTTCTTTCGTTTTGTTGTCTGTGTTGAACTTGTAAGCTGCTGCTGCTGCTGAGCAGCCTAATTGTAGAACCTAGTTTACGTATCGTACTATATAATCCTTTATTAGCTGCTTTATCTATGTCTGCTCTGTTCATCTACATATTTATGGTGCTGGTTAGATTTGTTGTTAGATTGGGAAATACGAGGGCCAAAAAGAACCATGAATGAAGAGAGAAGCTGCTCTAGATTCGCTGCCTTTTTGAAAAAATAATAACTGTTAGCGACATAAAGGGAAAAAGCGCTCTTAAAAAGGCCAATCATAAAAATAACAAAAAAGAAATCTTCCAATTTAGGCGACAGGACGCACGTAACTACCATATGCGCCACACATTGTCCCACACCATATCCCCTCAAACGCGTTCCCAACAAGCCGGCCCCACACCATGGGGGGTCCTACTACAGACCCGACTGAATGTGGGCCCACCTGTCATCACGTAACAGGGATGGGTCCTACTTGTCAGCATGTAACGGCGAGGATCCACTACGGGACCCACCTAAATACGATCCCACTTGTCAGCACATAACGGCGAGGGTTCACTAACGGGACCCAATGTAGAGCGAGTTTCAGACCGATGTGAGAGTTCCATAATATGAGCTGGACAAAAGTGAGAAATAATTGGGAAAAGTAAGTACAGCTAACGAACCCGGCGCACGAAAATAGAAATCCCTATATTAATATGATGAGATATCAATTATATCTAACCTCTACAACAACGCAATACTATAGTAGCATTACAGATGCATACAATTAACAAATAAAAAAGAACTATAGAAAAAAAGTACGGCTACAGTGATTAGTTCTTCAAACAGCGGACAGAAAACCGCCAAAATAGTACCAGAAATTCAACAACTCCAAAAATGATGCCTCCAAAAAGGAAACAGTGCTCAAGCGCTGTCATCGCCCTAATCAAAGACCATAGGTTTTCATTCTGAAAAAAGTCCGCACACATTGGAAACTGAATTTCTCATGTGCCGTCGCCCTCGCTTGCCAATTCCGCTGCTCTAAATCACAAAACACCAAGCCAGAAACCCTACATCCCCAGGACTCAAACTTCTATTGCCAGTCTTTAGTTCCTGACTTCCGTGCCATTCTCCGCGTTTGACTTCACCGTGTAACCAAGGCATGTCCCATAATGGCAACATATTGCAGAGCTTCACAACGCCACCTCTGAAACCAAACGGCTAGCAAAAAACATGCTTGTGTGCGACCGAAACACCGTCCACATCGGCAAACTCCAGGCATGTCATTTATTTGAAATTCACCGACGGAGTCTTCCGAAACTCGGTTGTCCCAAGATCAATGACGACTAGCGACATGTAGATCTTCATCACGGCGAGAGGAAAATCCAAGGACGACCACCTTTATTCAAGTCAATCCAGCACACCAGTCCCCACGCCGCCTGCTGGATCCCGGTGCTCGAAATGAGCGGGTCATCCTCTGGCCCCGGCGAGCCTGAGGAATCCCAGATCCGGCCCGAAAATCTATCTAGGACCGACACCGCCACAAAGGCAGCCGCTGCCCTGATCATCTCTGCAGGCATCTCCGTCCTTCTCTGCGCCTCCTCGTCGTGCGCCGCTGCGAGCCGTCACCCCGCCGGAGAAGACGCTGCCGCCCCACCATCGCGGCCGCCGCCCCGTCGCACAGCCTTCGCCCGCCCATTAGCTGACCTACCGCGTGCAGGAGCCCGACGAGGCACGCAGAGAATGCCCCTGCCTTCGGCAGCCAGCGCGAGGCCGCCACCGCCAGCGCCTCGGCGACAACGGCCGGAGGAATCGGCCGGTGACGGCTTGGTCTAGGGTTTTTTTGACCCTCAGGAGCCGCCACACGCAGCGACCCGGGAGGGTTTTTTTTTTCTCTCTCTCTCCATCGTTGTTTATCTAGAGTTTATTGTCAGGGTGTATGCTATTGGGGAAAAGAAATGCAAAAGGTAGTACCTCAATTGTTAATTACCGAGTCAGCAACATCGTTGGACTTTTAGTGCATGTGTTGGTTTATGAAATCTTTATAAGTAAATTAGATGGATTTTGGTCTGCATTTTATTACAAGATACTCAAAATAAATTAAAGGCAGGGATGACAATTGGTAGGTGTACGTACTAAAATGCACTTGCAGTCCGTAGGTGTTCAACACTTGCTCGTGCTATCTTTTGGTCAATAAAAGAGAGGGTGAAGGAGCAAGACTGCTAGAGCGAGAATACTTGTGTGTTATGTTACATCTGGATATTAATTATTGTGAGCTTGTGAGGCATTGGGATTATGGAGGTGTCTTCGGTTGTGATCATGCATCATTCAGCCGGGACACGCCTGCACTCTTGTGCTTGTATGATGGCACAACAAGAACCCCTTTCCTGGAACAGCTGAGGACCTGCAACCACTTATCACCCCAGCCGTTCTTTTTGACGGTGTGCACGTCCTACGCCAAAATGCTTCTCTTTGACCTTGATGCTATCTAGTAGTATAGTACACGCCCCGTCCACGTTTATAATCGCCATGCTTGCATGCACCGTTTCACTTTTCACAAATGCTTAGTCTGTTGAAGTCTATAATAACTTTCACACGCCATATAGAATCAATATGTGCGATTCTTAGATCCCTTTCGCTATGAACAAATATAGAGCAATTCTTAGATCCCTTCCGCTATGAACAAATATTTGAGCGCTCTTTGGAGCAATTGTTCCCTTAATGTTTCATACATGACATCCGGTCGCACTAATGCACCCACTTCTCCTTGTCCTCCTCGTCCTATTCCTACTATACGCATCTCTGCTGCTTACACACTACTATGGGCGCCACCTTCCCCACTTGCACGATCTCCTCTCACAGTCATTGTCGCAACCAATATTGTCGTTATGGCTATCAACATCCATGTGACACCTTGGGTTGTTCCTATCATTCAATTCATGGTCCATGTAAGCATCACACGCTACATTAACTTTAGGCTCAACCAGGTGGCGAACAACTCCAAGTGACGTGGCATCTTCCACTTCCTCCTATGAAAATACGACATGCGAGTTCAACTAGAGGACACCTCTGATCCGCTCAGGGTGGCGTTCCTGGAAGGTGGTATATGTGGATCGCGCAGGGCGCGGCGCTCCGGTACGATGGAAGTCGGGGTGGCGGCGGCCCCAAAACTTTCGCAACATCGAGGGTGTTTAAAATTTATAGGAGACCGGCTAGCTCGGCGTAGCGGGTCACCACTTGTTTCGTGTTTGTGTGGTTGGCGTCTTCAGTGGCCTTTTTCTTAGCCGTCGGCGTCAGTGACTGTGGTCATGTTGTTCTTGGGTCTCCAAGGCAAGTTAAGAAAAAGGCAAGAAAAAAGAAAATATCCTAGCCTCCCGGGTCGCCCGAGGCAACTCCGGAGGCCCCCGGCCGTCAGCCACCTCCGTTCACCCTGCTGCCGCCAGAGGAGGCCATCGGCGGACAGCGGCCGTGGGGTGCCCCTTCTCCGGGTTTTTTCTTGACCCAACAACAATCTCTTCTACCGCCTCGTGAGATCCAATCTCCTTGTTTTTCGGCGTCAAGATCCGGCCTACAAGTTCGTGCCGCCGGCTGGTCAGTGCCGGACACCGCCGGGTATAGCCGTGCGATGACAGGCAGTGGACGCGGCCGATGGTGTGAGGCTGCGATTGCCCAGCCACGCCACTAGGCGCCCATGTCGTGTGCCGATCCAGCACTAACAACCTCTCCAGTCTACAACGTCAATCGGATATTGGGTTCACACCAATGGATCAGGCCAGATGGGAGCTTTACCAGCGAGGACAGCCTTAGAGGCAATGGCTGGGCTGATCTGATATGCAGCCAAATCACGTGTTTACGCTAGTACATTGATCTGCTACGCATCTACGCATGCCCTTGGGGCATGGCATGGCAGCTCGGTGCCTCACAATTGCGGTCTCTGTCATCTTGCTAGCCATTGTTAGCTTAGTAGCAAGATGCGACTTCGTGATACGACGGACTGGCACGAGCACCTATGCTTCATGTGCTGCCCTGTTTGTGTCTCTTAATGGGCGGTCAAGGAGGCCAGCGATGGTTCAGGTCGGCAATTGGCTCACGGCGATAAGGCATGCTGGTGGGAGGCGGTCCTGTGGTTCCTCTCGCGCAAAGATAAAAATCTGCTTGATGCTTCTCCTTATTGATCTGGCTAGAGTGTCGAGTTCTAGAAGGCTCCGCCGGCGAACTCCCATGGACGCATCAGGCCTGAAGATTGCTGGATCAGAAGGTATTTGGTCGTGCGTACCCATGTTTTTCGGTCGTTTGGTTTCAGCGGGAGCGTTGCGAAGTTCTGTTGTTTGTTACCATCATGTGCCATCTTCTATGAGCCACGGTGAAGTCAGATGTGGAGAATGTCATGAAAGAAGAAACATGAGGACAACGATGGTGATTTGAGTCTTTGTGACGATAACGAACTGACTGCGTGATCTGTGACTCGCAGCAGCGGCTGTTTGTGGGGAGAGACAACACAGGAGGAGTTCCTAGTCTTACTTTGCCGGGTGAAAATCCAAGGTCTGGCCTTAATTGGTTGTGTCTGGCGATGATCTTATTGAAGACATTGTTTGGCGAGCGAGGACTTTCTCCAAGATGAAAACCTATGATCTTTGATGAGGCAACGACGACGCTTGTGCACTATTTCTTTTCATGAAGGCGTTGTTATTGGAGTGGAGGACTACTGGTGTTGTTTTGGCGGTGTCAATGTCGTTGTTTTGAGAAATAGTTCTTTGTAGCGGGATTTTTCTTTTTTGTAATTTTTTTTTGTTTTTCTAGGCTGTGTGCATCCGTAAGGCCACTAGGGTATGCGTTATTGCAGAAGCTGGGTGTAATTGGTATCTTCGTGATATTAATATACACTCTTTTCAAAAAAAAATTGGTGTTGTTGGTCTTCTGGCTTGACCCTTATTGTATGATTTTTGTTTGATTTTTTAATTAACTAGGCACATTTTTATTAATATGAGCAAGGCACATTTTTGTCTTTGTTTTTTTACTAATTGCTGGGTCAACGATGTCGATGAACTTTTGATGCATGCATATGCATTTGTTACGAAGCCTCGCGTTTATTGGTATGAGATCTTTGACGTCATTTCATCTACATTTTATTAGAAGATGCTTAAATTGTACTAGGCAGGGATGACAGTTGGTAGGTATACGAAGTGAAACTGCAGGCGGTAGGTCCTCAACACTTGCTTGTGCTATCTTTTGGTCTATAAAAGAGTAGGCGAAGGGGAAAAATTGCTAGAGCAAAAATAGGAGATGAACATCCCATGTGTGACTGTTTATGTCATATCGACCTGTCGATGGGCTTGCGAGGCGTTGGGATTATGGAGAACTTTTCTATTGTGATCGTGCACTCCTGTCTAGAACAACCATGCTCTCTAGTGCTAGTATGCTGGCACAACAAGCACCCCTTTGCCGCAAAAGCATGGACCATGGTATAGCTTGTCGCTCCAATGCTGCTTTTTGATGAAACTGCATTTCTGATTTGTTCAGTCTACTCCACATAAGTAGACTCAGCTACCTGGGGCGAGCGCCGCACTAGCCCGTGGTTACCGAGTAGGGATCCCTAGGACCGAGCACTGGGTATACAAATCGTGTCCCCCGGTATTTGCCATGTAAGAGCATCTCCGCTAGTTGGCCAAATCCAGGCCGAAATCCGGACCAAACTTCGCTTTGACGGCACAAGTTTTCGGCATGGGTACGTCCGGTTTCTCACTCGCGTACCCAGACCAAGTTTCGGGGTCGCCTGTTTCGGCTAGAATTCGGCTCAAATTCGGCTAAAGTTCGTCCAAATTTCGGCATAGTTCGTTATACGATGAATACAGAATACTTTAAGACCAAAGTTCGGCGAAATTTTAAACAAAGTTCGGCATACTGTAAACATAGTTTGGCCTGCAATAAAATTACAACATATTTCGGCCAAGTTCGGCCAGTTCATGCTCAGCATCTACGTCGTGTTGCCCTTGCATATCCATAGGTGCTCGACAAGATCAGCCTACAGCTGTTGATGCATCACCGGATCTCGAATCTCCTGACGCATTGCGATGAATGCAGCCCATGTTGAAGGCACCTGATGATCAGGCTCGACAAGAGGACCCTGTAGATGATATGGCTCGTCCTACTCGAGCAAACTCATTGGATCCTTCTTCTCATCCTCAATGATCATGTTGTGCAAGGTCACACAACAGTTCATCACTTCCCACATCTGATCTTTCGACCAGGTCATAGCAGGAAACCGGACAACTGCAAACCTATGCTGGAGCACACCAAATGCCCGCTCCATGTCCTTCCTACAAGCTTCCTGTTCCTTGGCAAAGTGAGAATGCTTGGGGAGCATTGGGCCTGAGATAGTCTTCACAAATGTTGGCCATCTTGGATAGATGTTATCTGCTAGATAGTATCCCTTGTTGTAGTGATGCCCGTTTATCTCAAATTCCACAGGGGAAGCATGATCCTCAACAAGCTTGGAAAAAACATGTGGGGAGTTGAGGACGTTGATGTCGTTGTTCGATCCTGCCATGCCAAAGAAGGAGTGCCAGATCCAAATATCATGTGTAGCAACTGCCTCAAGTATCACAGTGCATCCTCCTTTATGGCCTTTGTACATTCCTTGCCATAAAAATGGACAGTTCTTCCACTCCCAATGCATGCAATCTATGCTTCCAAGCATACCAGGAAATCCTCTACTTTCATTGACTGCGAGGATCCGAGCAGTGTCTTCAACAGTGGGTGATCTCAAGTATTGTTCCCCGAACACTGCAATCACTGCCCTGCAGAACCTGTACAAGCAATCAAGGGCGGTGGACTCGGCGATGCGGAGATAGTCATCGACAGCATCAACCGACGCTCCATATGCAAGCAACCTCATCGCCACGGTGCACTTCTGAAGCGACGAAAACCCAATCAAGCCGGTGCGGTCCTTCTTGCAAAGTAAATATGGGTCGAACTCCCGGATGGCATGCACGATCTTGAGGAAGAGCTTCCGGCTCATCCTGAAATAGCAGCGAAACACGTCCTCTCCATGGAGTGGCTGGTCGGCGAAGTAGTCGGCGTACAACATGCAATAGCCCTCTATCCTCTGTCTCGCCTTGCACTTCATGCGACCTAGCGCCGAACCACCGCGCTTTGGCTTCGCCATCTGCATGTACAGCTGGGCGAGCGATGCGAGAATATGCAAGTGCTCTTCACTTTCGGCGACCTCGGCGCTCTCCTCCTCCAGGAGCTCGGCGAGCAACTCCTCCTCGTCGAAATCCATGGCGAGTATCTCGCCCTCGTTAGAGTCAGTGGACAGTACCTCGTCGCCGTCGGAGTCCATGGCCGAATTCGGCCAAATGTCGAACACCTAGCGGGCGTGGGGGTGGGCGCACGGAGCCGAAGCACAGCTACGGCGAGGGTAGGTCGGCGAAAGCGGCGACAGAGAAGGCATGGAGCTGGGCGGCAACGACGGTGAGCGTAGCTACATGCGTGGGCATGTCTCGGCGCGGGGGAGCTCCGCCGGCGAAATCATGGCGATAGAGCTCTTCGCGGCAGTCTGGGCGAGTGGAGTGGGTGGAAATGGGACTGTCTCGCCGACAGAGCTGGCCCACGCCCTTTTTTGCGGCGTCCGGCGTCCCCAGGGCGTACCCGGGAACCTGGGTTCGGCCTTGGTAGGCCGGACCAAAACACGCCCAAATCCAGACGAAAACAGGTCCCTGGATACGCGACTGGGCCGATTTTCGGCGTTAGGACTGAATTTCGGCGTCCTGGGTAGGCGAGTGGAGATGCTCTAAGGCCTCATTTGGTTCGTTGGATTCCCGCCGTAATCGGTGAAGTGTGGGCCAGGAAAAAAATTCGGTCAAGTCCTAAAATAGCGTTTGGATTGATTTTTTTTTGACGCTCACCTTCAAGTTTTATTAATGAGGTGAAACAACTTCTGACTGAATAGCCTCAGCCAGAAAACCAGGACTTACATCAAAGTTTAAAACTACAGACCTTAAACTAAGAGCTTCTCTAGCACATAAGTGGGCAACATAATTTGACTCTCTTTTTGCATAGAGCAGCTTGACACCCTGGAAACCAACCGCCATTTCCTTTATCTCCTCAATCAGGTGACACCCAATTGATTTATTCGACTGATCATTGTCCCACATAGTGACTATCACCTAACAATCTGTCTCTACGATCACTCGACTGTAACCTCTGGTTTTTGCAAGCACCATAGCATCTCTACATGCTATCAGCTCAATGGTGAAAGGGTCCTGAATATGACTATATTTGCGACAGCAGCCTGAAAGCACCCTTCCCTGGTTATTCCTTGCGACCAAACCAACGCCTGCACTTCCTTGCCGAAAGTCCAGAGCCCCATCTACATTTATCTTTACCCATTCCGACGCAGGAGGCGCCCATTTGTGCCTCAGACTTTGCTTTGGTACCTCACTTGCTAGAATAGCAAGAGTTCTGATGAACTCATCGACCAGTTCCACTGCCTTTCTCGGCTGATAAGCAACCTCTCCATGAGTATATTTGTTTCTGCTTGTCCAAATTGCCCACATTACTGAAATTGCAATAGGTGCATCCCTCTTATTCAGAAAAGAAGGATCCAGAACGTCCATAAACCAGGTTATCGGATGTAACCTTGGGAGTTTTAAATTGAAAAAATCAGCTGCCACCTCCCAGAAAGGTACTGCATGACCACATTGCACCATACAATGATACAGTGTCTCCTTCTCATGCCCACGGGCAATTACTGGTTTCTTTCATATGACGTCTGTTTAATTCTGCATGTGTTGGCAGGAAGTCCTTCATGACTCTCCACCAAAAAAACTCGGATCTTGGGCATCACCTTAAGCTTCCAGAGAGATTTCCAATGAGATCCCACCTCGGATGAGCTCTCAGCTTCATTTAGTGTCCCACTTTTATCCAGTAGCATCCGGTACGCAGACCGGACTGTAAATACTCCAGAATTTTCATATTCCCATGCCCATATGTCTTCCTTTTCGGATTTTGGTCTTGGCATGCAAAGAATAGCCTCCGCATCAGGTAGCATAAATACTTCACGTATTTTCTGTTCTTGCCATTCCCCTGAATCACCATCGATCAGATCAACAACTATCTGAATTGGTGTCTCCACTAACATCCCCATTGGTTTCAGCGAACAGGTCCCAGAAATCCAGTTGTCATGCTAGACTTCGGTCTTCATTCCATTACCAATGCGTCTAATTAGTCCTTGCTTCAGGACATCTCTTTCTCTGATGATTGCTCTCCAAACTGGCGAGGCTCTTTGCGGACATCCCGTAATCAGGATACTACCATCAGAGTAATACCGCCCCTTCATCACTTGGGCGCACAGACTATTAGGATTTTCCAAGAGCCTCCATGCTTGTTTAGCAAGCATTGAATCATTAAAGAGCTCTAAATCTCGAAAACCCATACCCCCTTGACTCTTTGGCCTTGCCATTTTATCCCATGACTGCCAATGAATACCCCTTTTGTCGATATTCCCGGACCACCAGAATTTAGACTTTGCTGCCATAACTTTTCTGCATAAACCTTTTGTGAGCTTGAAAATGCTCATGGAGTAGGTTGGTAGCGCCTGGATAACTGACTTCATAAGGGTTTCTTTTGCTGCACTTGACATCAACTTTTCACACCATCCATGCATACATGATCTGCATCTCTCAACAATATGTTCAAAAACCTTCTCTGAGATCCTTCCTGAAGCGGTCGGAAGGCCCAAATACTTTTCAGTCAGTGCCTCCCTATCAATGTCCAGTGCACTCCTAACAGCTGTTCTCACTTGAGGCTGGCTGTTGGGGCTAAAAAAGATAGAGCTCTTCTCTTTATTTACACATTGACCTGAACCCACATTGTAAGCCGCCAATATGGCATTCAGTCTTGTTGCACTCCGTGCATCTGCCTTCATAAACACCAAACAATCATCAGCAAACAATAGATGTGAAACCCACGGTGCCTTGAAGCTCACCCGGATGCCTCTATCTACCCATCCTCCATCATAACTTCGGAGGAGAGAAGAAAAACCCTCTCCACATAAGAGAAACATATATAGTGATATCGGATCACCCTGGCGAATTCCCCTAGTTGGTGAGAAAGTAGGAAGAAGTTCACCATTTACTTTAACTTGGAACTTCACTGTTGAGACACATCGCATGATCAATGAAACCCATTGTTCATCGAAAACCAACTTCTGCATAATGCCTTGCAAAAAGGCCCATTCAACTCTATCATAGGCCTTCATCATATCAAGTTTTACCGCACACCATCCTTGCGTTCCTTTCTTCCTCTTCATAGAGTGGACACACTCATATGCAGTTATAACATTATCCGTTATTAATCTCCCGGGAAAAAAAGCTGATTGCTCTTCAGAGATAATCTCATCAAGAATTCCTCTCAACCGGTTAGCCAACACTTTTGAGCCTATCTTATATATTGCATTACACAAAGAGATTGGTCTAAACTGTGAGATATTTTGTGGAATTTTAACCTTTGGGATCAGTACAATTACCGTGTTGTTGACTGCATCTGGCATATGATCTCCATTTAAGAACATCAAAACTGCAGCCGTAACATCCTCCTTAATCAAACTCCAATGCCTTTGATAGAACCCGGCATTGAAACCATCACAGCCCGGTGCCTTACTAGGCCCCATCGTAAAGAGAGCTTTTTCAACCTCTGTAGCTTCAAAAGGCTGACAAAGACTCCCATTCATCTGCTCATTAACCTTCACTTGTACATGAGACAGGACTACATCGATATTAAGCACATCCTGAGCTGTGTACAAGCCTTCATAGAAATTTTTCACCTCCTCATGGATTTCCTCTTTACTTTCACAAAGGTAGCCATCCGCACGTGTTAATGTGCCAATACGATTGATTTTCTTTCTCGCCGATGCTCTAGCATGAAAAAAACGGTGTTCTTGTCACCCGCCTTCAGCTAGTCCACCCGAGATCTTTGCCTTGCCATCTCTTCCTCCCTACAGAGAAGTTCTGCCATTTGCCTTGCAATTTGCCTTGCAAGTTCCTTCTTGTTGGTTTTCGTGGAACGATGCGTGCCCTTTCGGGCCATCGGTTGCGTGTTATATAGGTAGGGAAAAGCCCCCTACGTGGCAATACAGTGGATGTACGTATACGATCGGAGTACTACTCCGTATCGTATACGATCATATATTACATACTCTAATATCCCCCCTTAATCTAAACCACGGGAGAGGTTTAGATTACGTTGAAACTCACGAAGACGCTAAACAGGCAGGGCTTTAGTAAATCCATCAGCGATCTGATCTCTGGTAGAGATAAACTTGATTGCAAGCTTGTTGTTGGCGACACGTTCTCGAACAAAATGGTAATCAATCTCAATGTGTTTGGTACGAGCATGAAAGACTGGGTTGGCTGACAAGAAAGTGGCGCCCATATTATCACACCAAAGACATGGCTTCTCACGTAGGGTGACACCAAGTTCAGCAAGAACAGCTTCAACCCAAATCAATTCTGTAGTAGCATTAGCAAGAGCTTTGTACTCAACTTCAGTACTAGAACGAGAGACAGTTGCTTGTTTCTTAGCTATCCAGGATACTAGGTTTGGACCAATGAAAACAGCAAAACCGCCAGTGAAGCGACGATCATCAAGACAACCAGCCCAATCTGCATCTGAAAAAGCACTAAGAAGAGTGGATGATGATTTTCGAAAAGTGAGTCCAAGAGCCGAGGTATCCTTTACAAAGCGAAGTATGCGTTTGATTGCTGTCCAGTGGGCAGTGGTTGGTGCATGCAGATATTGACAAACCTTATTGACAGAAAATGACAAGTCTGGGCGTGTAAGAGTGAGATACTGAAGTGCCCCAACAATACTGCGATACTGGGAGCTATCATCAGCACCAAGAGGAGTACCTTCATGAAGAGATAATGGCTCGGACGAGGACAAGGGAGTGGGTGCAGACTTGCAGTCAAGCATCCCAACTTTGGCGAGAAGATCACGAGCATATTTGTCTTGAGTAAGGAGCAAATTACCATGTGTTCTTTTTACCTCCATACCAAGGAAATAGTGAAGGTCTCCAAGATCCTTGATAGCAAAATGAACATTAAGATCCTTGAGCAGCATGGAGATGGCAGTATCTGAGGAGCTGGTGACAATAATATCATCAACATAAATGAGTAGAAAAATAGTAATGCCAGATTGGTCATATAGAAACAGAGAAGTGTCGGCCTTGGATGGAATGAAACCAAAATCTTGGAGCTTGTTACTTAGCCTGGAGTACCAGGCTCGAGGAGCCTGCTTGAGTCCATAAAGTGCCTTATCCAGCCTGTAGATGTGATGAGGAGCATCAGGATGTTCAAAACCTAGGGGTTGCTTCATGTAGACCTCCTCTTCCAGAACACCATGTAGAAACGCGTTCTTCACATCTAGCTGCCGCAAGCTCCATCCACGGGAAACAAAGATGGAGAGAACAATGCGAATAGTTGCTATTTTAACAACAGGACTGAATGTATCTTCATAGTCAACACCATACCGTTGTTTGAATCCTTTGGCAACTAACCAGGCCTTGTAACGATCAATAGTTCCATCAGCGCGTCACTTGATACGATAGACCCATTTGCAGTCAATAACATTTTTATTGGTGCTAGGAGAAACTAGCGTCCATGTTTTATTTGCCATGAGTGCATCATATTCATCTTGCATGGCAGTGCGCCAATGTGTGTCATTGAGAGCATCAGTCAAGCCTTTTGGTTCGCCTGTAGAGGACAACATACCATATCGGATAGTACCGTCAGTATACACTTTGCGTTGGATAATACCTTTTTGAAAACGCGTGCGAGGCACAGGAGGAGATGGCGGTGGTGGCGGTGAGGAGTCACTGGATGCAGAAGATCCAGCGCTGGCATGAGAGGCCACAGGGTTGGGCGACGCAGGGGATCCACTGCCGTCCGAGCGGGCAGGGGACAGGCCTCCACGCGGCGAGCTGGGAGAGGCAGCATCGCTCGCGTCCGCGCGTGGGCGGGAAACAGGAGCGGCAGGCGGCTGACGGACGCGCGAAGGGGCAGCCGAGCTGGGCGCGGCAGCCGAGGAGTGGGCGGGAAGATCTGCATCGGGATCAACAGCGGAATCTGCCTCGTGATCAGTGGAAAGAAGGGAATGTTCTGAAGAATCAACATCATTTTCAGCGCCAGTTTCGTCTTCATGTGACTGATTGTCAGAAGTAGAATTAGAAGCATCTGAGGCACTGTCTTGAGCATAATTATCATGGGTATGAGAGGCACCCTGCAAGGCAACAGTAGGAGGAACAGTAACAGGTACTATAGCATGCATATGATCGTTAGTTTCTGCATCCCCAAAATTAGAAGGTGCAGATGAAGGAAGTAAGAGAATTTCGTCATGAAGACGAGAGCCAGCATTGGGATGTAAGGCAGCGAAGGGAAAAATATTTTCATCAAAGACCACATCTCTAGAAATATAGACGCGTCCAGTTTGAAGATCAAGACATTTGACACCTTTATGGAGAGGACTATATCCCATGAAAACACATCGTTTGGAACGGAAAGCTAACTTTCGTGTATTATAGGGACGAAGGTTGGGCCAACACGCACAGCCAAAAATGCGTAGAGCATCATAGTTGGGTTTGCTGTTTAAGAGGCGTTCGGTGGAGACTCAAAGTTAAGAACTTTGCTAGGGAGTAAATTTATGAGAAAGGTGGCTGTGAGAAATGCTTCATCCCAAAATTTGAGAGGCATAGAGGCATGAGCAAGAAGGGAGAGACCAACCTCCACTATGTGCCGATGTTTGCACTCAGCAGAACCATTTTGTTGGTGAGCATGAGGACAGGAAACATGATGGGTGATGCCCATGGTTTGAAAAAAACTGTTAAGCTTCTCATACTCACCACCCAGTCAGTTTGCATAGTAACAATTTTTCGAGCAAACTTGCGTTCAACATATTGTTGAAAATTGAGGAAAACTTGATAAACATCAGAACGCTTTTTAAGTAAATAGATCCAAGTAAACTTGCTGTAATCATCAATAAAGCTTACATAATATTTGTGTTTACCAACATAATCAGGTGCATGACCCCATACATCAGAGAACACTTGTTCCAAGGGAACAGTGGAAACACTAGTGGAAATAGGATAAGGCAACTGATGACTCTTGGCTAGTTGACACGAATCACACACATATGGATTTATTTTAGGGGAATACGGGAGTTTATGTTTTCTAAGAACTTGCTAAACAACAAACGAAGGAGGGTGTCCTAAACGTCGATGCCAAGTGGAGGAAGACGACTTTATTGAAATGAAGGCATGCCTTGAAGACCCATTTGCGACAGGCATGAGAGGATAGAGGCCACCATGACAAGGTCCTCTAAACAGGATTCTCCGTGTTGCGCGATCCTTTATCAAGAAAAGGAAGGGATGAAACTCAATATAGACATCATTATCAAGGGTAAATTTGTGGACAGATAGTAAGTTTTTAGCAGCTTGTGGAACATGAAGGACATTGTTAAGCTGAAAAGAATTATTCGGGGTGCATAAAACTGAACGACCAATATGGCTAATGTGCATACCGTTACCATTTGCAGTGTGTACTTGGTCTCGCCCCTGATACTTGTCATGGAGAGTGAGCTTGCTCAATTCTGGAGTGACGTGGTCGGTGGAGCCAGTATCAGGATACCAGTTGGTATCAACACCATAAAAGGCCATGTTGGAGTTTTTGTTGCCTTTGTCTCCCTCATCATCAGTGTCATCTTGATAGCGCCACCAACAATCACGGGCAGGGTGCCCATATTTTTTGCAAATCTGACAAGTGACGTCAACAAAGGGAGTAGGGACCCGGTCTCTGCGAGGACCATCACTATTGCGTCGGCCGCCATCACCACGACGATCTCCCCCACCATCGTCCCGGCGACGATCATCATAGCGTCCACGACGATCATCTCCACCATTGTCACGGCGACGATCATCATCAAAGCGTCCACGATGGTCATCGCGACGAGCACGGTTGTCCTGGCGAGGGCGGTCTTGGCGGTCACGATAGTCCTGGCGACTGTCATACTAACGAGGGCGATCATCACGGGAAGGGGCACTATTACCACGACGAGCAATGTTGGCAGAGGAGAGGAAGCCGCCATCGTCGGCAGATTTGTGCAGCATGTCATAAGCTTGAAGTTGTCCAAGGAGCTCTGTGAGGGTGGTATTGGGGTTGGCACGAACAGCTATAACCAGATTATTGTATGCAGTATCGAGACCATTGAGGATGTACCAGATGAGCTCATCATCATCAAGGGGCTTGCCTGCTGCAGCGAGCTCGATGGAGAAGCACTTCATCTTCGCAAAGTATTTGTCAGCGGTGAGATCACCCTTGCGAGTATCATTGAGGGCGGAACGAAGCTCCTGAATTCTGGTCTTGGACTTTGGCGAGACGAGATTGTTTACAGCAGCCCACACTTCTGCAGAGGTCTCGAGTCCGATGACATGGGCGAGGACGTCCAGTGACAGGGCATTGAGAAGCCACCGAAGGACCTGTTGATCACGCGCGACCCAGGAGGTGTAATCGGGGTTCTCAACGGTGATCTTCTTTCCCTTGGCATCTTTAGCTTCCATCAGTTCCTCTGGGGCTTTCTCAGTGCCCTCGACAAGAGCAAGGACACGAGCGCCACGAAGTGTAGGAAGAACAAGGGCTTTCCAGACAAGCGCGTTGTCGCGCGTGAGAAGCTGGGATGGTGGAGATCCCAGTGCGGCATCAAGAGAGATTGGAGCGGAGGAAGATCCCATAGCGATCAACTGTTTGTAGATGCGGCGGCGACAAGAGGGTTGCAGCGGCGACGATCTGATTTGGTTTTTGTTTTGTGTGTCTAGGGTTTTGTTGTTTTGTTGCGGCGGCGGTGGCAAGAAGCGACAGCGGCGGCGGTTTTTGGCTTATTGTTGTAGAGCGGCGGCAGCAGATGCGGCGGCGGCGACAGGACGCGGCGGCGGCGACAGGGCTGTGGCGGCGGCAGGGCTGTGGCGGTGGCCTAGGGTGTTAGGGTTGTGCGGCGGCTAGGGAAGGGAAGAGGATGGCTCTGATACCATGTTGGTTTTCGTGGAACGATGCGTGCCCTTTCGGGCCATCGGTTGCGTGTTATATAGGTAGGGAAAAGCCCCTACGTGGCAATACAGTGGATGTACATATACGATCGGAGTTGTTGAAAATTGAGGAAAACTTGATAAACATCAGAACACTTTTTAAGTAAATAGATCCAAGTAAACTTGCTGTAATCATAAATAAAGCTTACATAATATTTGTGTTTACCAACAGAATCAGGTGCATGACCCCATACATCAGAGAACACTTGTTCCAAGGGAACAATGGAAACACTAGTGGAAATAGGATAAGGCAACTGATGACTCTTGGCTAGTTGACACGAATCACACACATATGGATTTATTTCAGGGGAATACGGGAGTTTATGTTTTCTAAGAACTTGCTGAACAACAAACGAAGAAGGGTGTCCTAAACGTCGATGCCAAGTGGAGGAAGACGGCTTTATTGAAATGAAGGCATGCCTTGAAGACCCATTTGCGACAGGCATGAGAGGATAGAGGCCACCATGACAAGGTCCTCTAAACAGGATTCTCCGTGTTGCGCGATCCTTTATCAAGAAAAAGAAGGGATGAAACTCAATATAGACATCATTATCAAGGGTAAATTTGTGGACAGATAGTAAGTTTTTAGCAGCTTGTGGAACATGAAGGACATTGTTAAGCTGAAAAGAATTATTCGGGGTGCATAAAACTGAACGACCAATATGGCTAATGCGCATACCGTTACCATTTGCAGTGTGTACTTGGTCTCGCCCCTGATACTTGTCATGGAGAGTGAGCTTGCTCAATTCTGGAGTGACGTGGTCGGTGGAGCCAGTATCAGGATACCAGTTGGTATCAACACCATAAAAGGCCATGTTGGAGTTTTTGTTGCCTTTGTCTCCCTCATCATCAGTGTCATCTTGATAGCGCCACCAACAATCACGGGCAGGGTGCCCATATTTTTTGCAAATCTGACAAGTGACGTCAACAAAGGGAGTAGGGACCCGGTCTCTGCGACGACCATCACTATTGCGTCGGCCGCCATCACCACGACGATCTCCTCCACCACCGTCCCGGCGACGATCATCATAGCGTCCACGACGATCATCTCCACCATTGTCACGGCGGCGATCATCATCAAAGCGTCCACGACGGTCATCGCGACGAGCACGATTGTCCTGGCGAGGGCGGTCTTGGCGGTCACGATAGTCCTGGCGACTGTCATACTAACGAGGGCGATCATCACGGGAAGGGGCACTGTTACCACGACGAGCGATGTTGGCAGAGGAGAGGAATCCGCCATCGTCGGCAGATTTGTGCAGCATGTCATAAGCTTGAAGTTGTCCAAGGAGCTCTGTGAAGGTGGTATTGGGGTTGGCACGAACAGCTGTAACCAGATTATTGTATGCAGTATCGAGACCATTGAGGATGTACCAGATGAGCTCATCATCATCAAGGGGCTTGCCTGCTGCAGCGAGCTCGGTGGAGAAGCACTTCATCTTCGCAAAGTATTTGTCAGCGGTGAGATCACCCTTGCGAGTATCATTGAGGGCGGAACGAAGCTCCTGAATTCTGGTCTTGGACTTTGGCGAGACGAGATTGTTTACAGCAGCCCACACTTCTGCAGAGGTCTCGATTCCGATGACATGGGCGAGGACGTCCGGTGACAGGGCATTGAGAAGCCACCGAAGGACCTGTTGATCACGCGCGACCCAGGAGGTGTAATCGGGGTTCTCAACGGTGATCTTCTTTCCCTTGGCATCTTCAGCTTCCATCAGTTCCTCTGGGGCTTTCTCAGTGCCCTCGACAAGAGCAAGGACACGAGCGCCACGAAGTGCAGGAAGAACAAGGGCTTTCCAGACAAGCGCGTTGTTGCGCGTGAGAAGCTGGGATGGTGGAGATCCCAGTGCGGCATCAAGAGAGATTGGAGCGGAGGAAGATCCCATAGCGATCAACTGTTTGTAGATGTGGTGGCGGCAAGAGGGTTGCAGCGGTGACGATCTGATTTGGTTTTTGTTTTGTGTGTCTAGGGTTTTGTTGTTTTGTTGCGGCGGCGGTGGAAAGAAGCGACATCGGCGGCGGTTTTTGGCTTATTGTTGTAGAGCGGCGGCGGCAGATGCGGCGGCGGCGGCAGAACGCGGCGGTGGCGGCAGGGCTGTGGCGGCGGCCTAGGGTGTTAGGGTTGTGCGGCGGCTAGGAAAGGGAAGAGGATGGCTCGGATACCATGTTGGTTTTCATGGAACGATGCATGCCCTTTCGGGCCATAGGTTGCGTGTTATATAGGTAGGGAAAAGCCCCTACGTGGCAATACAGTGGATGTACGTATACGATCGGAGTACTACTCCGTATCGTATATGATCATATATTACATACTCTAACACTTCTCCCTTGTAGTAGTGCCCCGAAACATAGCATTTGACCGTTCCTTTTCATATTCTCTTCGTGCCTTCTTCAGTCGTCGAAGCACGTCTCCAAACTTTTTGGAACTCCAGTCTGCAAGATGCTGTTGCATTTGGGCTAGCGCTCCATTGAGGCTTATCAACCCTCCATTGCCTGCACCTTTCTACCAACCTGCTAGCACAACAGCTTCGTAGCTCTCTTCTCTTCGCCAAGCATCCTCATATTTAAACCCACGAGGATGTGGAGAAAGGTTCTCATCCCGAGGGCGCCTGAGCTTGGTCACCAACATGCAATGGTCCGACATTGGCGTTGGAATATGCTTTACAATCGTGCTAGGGTATAGGTTAGCCAACTCCGGACCTGCCAACATCCTGTCTAGCCTTACTTTTACATTATTTTGCCCATCTTGTCCATTATCCCAAGTGTACGGAACACCTGCGTACCCGAGGTCCTGGAGGTCACAATCATCCACGACCTCCCTGAACCCCTCCATTTTCCATTCAGCTCTCTCCCTTGCTCCGAAGTACTCCGAATTATGGAGTATCTTGTTGAAATCACCACCACAAAGCCAAGGAAGATTACTCTGCGTCCTAAGACATCTCAACAAAGTCCAGCTCGTCGCACGTTCACTTCTGCATGCTTTTGCATAAAAACCCGTGAACCTCCATTCCATTTGATCCCCTTCAACATTTTTAACTGATACATCAATGTGCTGGTCCGAAACAGTGGCAAGTGTAACTTCCACCTCTTTCGACCAAAACAGAACTAGACCTCCACTCAGCCCATTACTGCTGACGGGTATACAACCTGCAAAACCCAGCGTATTTTTCAAACTTTTTGCTCTATCACTATCAATCTTGGTCTCACTCACAAAGACCAAAACAGGCGCTTCCAGCCTCACCAAATTGTGAAGCTCACGAACCGTCTCCGGGTTCCCAAGCCCACGACTGTTCCAAATCAAACAACTCATTGATCTAGGAGGGGCTGGTCCTCAGCCTCCGCCCGAACATTTGTATCCTCGTACATACCAGAGTTGCCATTCTCTCCTTCTGCTCAACTCTTTTTTGGATCTCTTTTTCCTGCGTGAGTCTTAATTGGCGAACCATCGGCCGCACGTTTACCAGAGAGGTCCTCCATGCTACTGCCCCGGGGAGATGGAGGTTCAGTCTGAAGCTTTCTATATACTTGCGAATGAGTTTTCCCCTACCTCTCATACCCAAACCTCCCGGTGGCTGAGCGTTAAACTCCATGGGTTGTTGTCCACGACCATAATAACCTGCATGCATATGGTGAGCGGTAACTTCCTGCCACCCCAGCAAAATGATTAGTAGGTTCCCTTTTTCCCCATGTATTCCATTTCCACTGCTGAGTATCCTGAGTACCCACATCTGGACCTTTCTTCTTGCGATCTGGCAGTGCTCGCAGTGTCTCTTTATAAGGCAAATTTCCAGCCTCATCTCTCTCTGCCGGGTCAGGGCACACTAAAAAAGCATGTCCTATCTTCCCACAAGAGAAACAGAAGTAGGGTAGGTTTTCATATTGAATATCAAACCATTCTTGTGTTTTATCCTTTGCATTATCAACCTTCACTCATCGACGAAGCGGTTTATCAACATCTATCCAGATCCTGATCCGCAGCGCTGCACCCACAACATTCCCCTTCTCGTCAGTATCCTTTTTTACTACCTCCCCAACCTTCATCGCAATGCGATCTACCCATGGTGGCCTCCGCAGGTTGAAGGGTAAATTGAGCACTCTTTCCCATAACATCATCTTATCAAAAACGATGTCAGACGGTCGAGCTTTAACCTCAAAATTCTTGAGAACCACACTGTGTTTCCCCACCATCCAAGGCGATCCAATCCAGATGCGATCCCTCTCTCTTTCGCTTTCCACCATAGCAATGAACATATTGACTCCAATGGAACTGAAATCCAGGCCCTTAGGGTTACCCCATGCCGGCCTCAGCGCTCCCTTGATCGTATCAATGTGCATGGGTCGATTATTGAAAACCTTCCCAGCCAGAGCCCACTGCGGACTTACGTCAGAATTTTTTCCATCTTCAACAATCACCGGTGAATCCTCCTCCACCGTGATGTTCATCCTCCCGAGCATCTCTACCATGCCTGCCTTCTCCTTCGCGCCACTTGCGGGCACGTTCTCCCCCATGTTCGCCGCCCGCCAGGAGACCCAGCAGGGAGATCGGCGTGGAGAACACGTGGAAACGATGAAGATCGCCTCCCCGATCTGAGATCGCCTCAAGCGCTGCCTGTCCACTCGAAACCCTAACAAAAAGTTTCGTTGAAAAACTTCAGGTCACTAATGTAACATCCCAAAAATACTAAACATGGATTATCAAACTCTAATCATAAAAATTAGGGTTAACAAAAACATTTCCAACTACAAATATGAAAGCATTCATATGTGTGTGTATTAAAATTTGGATTCTTTTTGAATTGCCATGGTTCTGTGTTTATTTGCTTGTAAAATGATTCTTAGGTGAAATAAACATCATCTAAACAATATCCAAACTTTTCCCAAAAACAAACAACTCAAAATAAGCAAATAAAGTGAATGGTCACTTTGGCCAAATTAACTCTCATGCCTACTTTTGCAATCTCTAGTTTTCAAAATTCAACAGAAACATTTGTGGATCTTTGCACCCCTTGTTAGTACTCATAATAAGGTACCAAGGCCCACTTTGTGATCATCCAAAAACATTCAAATACTAAGTTTAAATGACAGTTTAAAATTGAATCTATCTCATATGAGAAGATCCCACTATTTCAAAAACCACTCAAACAAGTTCAATTTTCAAAACCCAAGCATCCACAGTATCCTCAGCACATGCCTAGCACACCCACCAAAAATCTTTTCAAAATTCAAAACTCAAGTTCATGCGGCCATTTCATCAAACAGCTTGCAGATTCAAATCAACCAAATCACAAACACTATTTTGAGCAGTGAATTGGCCAACCTTGTCCCCTCTCTAGCTCACAGCAAACCTCTAGTAGATCATATAGCTTAGTTTTTAACCTCTAGCATCACTGTGAGCTTGCCATTGCCATCAATGGTGAGCAGGTCGAGAGCAAACTTGCCACCCTGTTGTCGCCGGCGAGCTAGAAGCCACACTAGCCTCGCCAACCTTGTCTGGGAGCTAGCTAGCACCCCACCGCCACTCCCTGTCCTAGCCTCGAGCAATGCCAGCCACTGTACCACACGCCCATGACATGCCAACCCTCTCTACAACCATTCAGAGAGCGCGCCCCATGCGCCACGCTCGACCAGCACCCCCAGACCGCGCGCCACCCTCGTCACGTGCGTAAGTGATCGCCAGCACCCCTGCACCCTGCCAGACATGCCCGTTTGCCACCGCGCGGACCACGCTCGCTGTGCGCCATCAAAACCCCCGTCGAACCCTCCCAGAGCGTCGAAGCGTTCCGACCGATCAGCGCCGCCCCACGCCGTTGAGCTTCGCCAGGGAACATAGAACCGCCCTCTACCGTCGCCCACGCCGATAGCTGCCTGTGCCGTCGACCACGACGAGCTCAGCTCGCGCTCGTCGGTCCCCTCTCGCCACTATAAATAGAGGCCTCCCCCGCTCGGTTTCTTCACACCAGTTCGTTCCCCACCTCTCACTGATCACCCTCACTCACCCCCGGAGCAAGGCGAGCACCATGTGGCCAGAATTGCACCGGAGTTCGCCGCTGCAGAGGAGAAGAGGCGCCGTCGATTGGAGCCACCCCAGGAGGAGCTGCTGGTACCAGGAGAATCGCCATCATCGAATTCGTCGTTCGCCCCCATCGCCGACCCTCGCCTGAGCCCCGGTGAGCCTCCCATGACCCCCACCTGCCGTGTTAGGGTTCTGTCTCGCCGACGCTGCCCGACGTGGACGATGAGCCGTAGCCGTCTGATTAGATTTAGATCGTGCGGCCGAGATCGCCCCGTACCGCTTCGTGTGTTATGAGCCAATGACTGGTGGAACCCCCTGTCAGCTGAGCCCCGCGCTGCGGAGTGACACTGGGCCGGCCGATTAACCTTTCCCGCACAGCCCAACCGTTTGAATTTAGATTTTTCTAATTTAATTCAAACTCAGTTCTGTACCTAGATTCAAAAATCAACCCAGCTCGATTCAATAAACCAAATTGCATGAAACCAATTTTATTAGAAAGGTACTGAATATCAAATTCATAAGCTTTCTAATCATTTGGATCTATAGATCAACCTTGGTAAAAATATCAAGTCAGAAGCTTTTCAGCACTTAAACATTTTTTAAAATTCAACCATAATAGCTTTTGAGTTGATTCCAACTCTCAAAAATCACATTTGATCATACCTTTTAGAATATACAAAAACATTCGGGTTTACTTACAGAAATAACGTTCAAGGAATAAAAGAATATCACATAGGCATTTCTAGTCACTTTAATTATTTAAAATAAAAAGGTTAGACCTTATTAAATTGTGACACCACTTTAAATCACATTCCCATGTACTGAAATATGTGATGATGACATGTGTCAACATGATCCCATGTTTGAGTTGGAGAATATTAAATCTTAAGTAGTTTTTCAATGAGTAGAAATTACTTTTCTCACATTAAAATAAATAAGACAAATGCTTTTATCTTGTAATGATAGGTGATGATGCTAGATCATCTATAGAACATATTTGTGTGATGATTGAAAATAGTTAAGTATTGTTTGGTGATTGTGTACCCCATATTTATTTATAGATGCTAGTACCGACCAAGGATACGAGGAGGAAGGAGGATACTACGAAGAAGAAGCCGAGGAGAACTTCAACCACTGCTCTGCACAAGGCAAGCCTTACTAACCAAGTTGACCTATGCAAGTTAACACTTGCAGTTATGAAAGTTAGATAACCTATGCAATGCACTAAGCATGCCTGGTTAGACACAATTGATGATACCCAGTCCTAGTTTTATTTGCAAGCTTTCTACTTTATTTCTTTATCAAAACTATTTCTTAGAGTTTACTTAAGTGACTTGTAGATTCTAGGAAGATAATTGAAGGTTGCATAAAGAGCATTAAATTTGGCCTAAGCTAGATAATCTTGATGTCATCCTAAGGCATGAGATTGAACTTCATTAATCTCCACTTGTTTACCACCCCTCCTTAAGTACTTAACCCCACTTGTAGATGCTAGTGCTAAGCATAAAACTTGATAAACTTTAGATGGGAATACTTGGTGAAAATGGTTATAAAAACCTTGGAATGATGAATCATTCTACTGAAATGTTTTGACATGTGTTTCCGAACACCAGATGATTTTGATGATGAAAATGTTGAGGCATGAGCCTTAGCCCTTTATAAAACTGATGGTTGTCTGGATGCGATACCATTCCAATTTTACCGTACAACCACAATACCCGAAGATTGGGTAGGGCTTGACTGGAAACTTATATACCTTAGTATGGATTCCCTCACGGCCAAGCTTTGAGCTGAGGCTACCTTGTGAAGATTGTCCACCTATGCAGTACCCAAGATGACAGTTGGTCATGGTTGGGAGGCCAAACTCACAGGAGAGGTGCCTATACTAGGGCATGTAATTGAAAGGTTAGGATTGATTATCCGCATACTGAGTATGGTGAATTCAGGATTTGTTCCTGACGGATGTATCGACTGTTGTGGTGAAAGTGTACAATCTCTGCAGAGTGTCAAACTATTCAAATAGCCGCGTCCGCGGTTGTGGACAGTTGGAGTGGCCATACTGTTCCCCTGTCAGATGTTTTCAAAATAACTTGTGAAATGAATTGAGATTTTGGCTTGACCACAACAAAGTTGTGATATGAAATTCAAGTTCCCACTTAGGTGTTATAAAACTTCAACTAGTTTTCTTGCTTCTGAACTTAGTAGAGGTAAATATGGCTTTTTGCAAAACAACCCTAGAGCTTAGTGTCCTACTACAAAAACACCTTAACTTGTTAGTATGAGTTTGCGAGTACTTAAAGAGTACTCATGGCTTTGTCCCTGGCTATTCCCGTGGCCAGACTATGAAGAAGAGTACCAGGAGGATGGACCGCAGGAAAGTTACGACAACTAGGATCATCTCCCATCGTCAGCATTGCCTGTGACCCCGAAGATGGAGCTTCGCCTACGCTACCTTTATCATTACGTTATTTCGCTGCTTTAGTTGTATTAAGAACTGGATCATGAGATCCTTATTTGTGTAAGACCTTATGTATGGTTTGTAATGGATGATGTTCTGTGATATCCAAATCTGTTATGTCTCGCAAAAATGGTAATCCTGGGATTGCGATGTATGGCATAACAGACATTGGGATTAAAAATCTGGGTGTTGACAAGTTGGTATCAGAGCCATCCTGACCATAGGAGACCCTAGTTAGACTAGACGTTTGAATCAAAAACTTAGTTAAAACCAAAGGAAGCAAATATTTACAAAAACTTATTCCCATTCTTATCACTTGGAATTCTTTCATAAAAATTCATGTTCCTCAAAAACTCTTGCAAAATACATAAAATTTGACATACTTGATCACTCTACTAACTTACTCATCCTATACTCTTATAGATGGACGTAAAGTACAACAAGTTTTATCAGCTGGGGAATGGAGGATACCTCATCTTTGATCGGGATTTGGACCATCTTTCGGAACTTCTGGAGCGTCCACACCCCGAGTTCTTCGGAGCTCAGCTCAATGATTAGGAAGGAGAAGATCGGCAATGGCTAGTTGTTGCAAGTCTCCGAGGAAAGATTTAACCTCCCACTGCCGAGGGAATTCAGTTCACCTTAAGAGAGAACAACTGGCTCGATGGACTTGCCAGGGCCATGCATGAAGCTGTTGCCTATCTATGTGGGCAGAGTATCAACCAGATCAAGGGTACCCGCTTTGAGTTTTGTCCAAGGCATGATGCTATGGGACAGCCACTGGAAGCCCCATACCACCACGAGCCGAAGACTCAGTTAGACCACCTTAGCTTCATGATGTATGATCGTCAACAAGAACTGGACAATGCCCGTGACTACTCCAACCACAAGTCTGCCATCATCCGGATGAAGGATCAGACCATCGCCATGCTAGCAAAGGATCGCAAGTCTCGCCGCCGTCAGCTCGACAAGAAGGAGCGCATCATTGCCCGTCTTCGCCACCGTATCTCGGATTTGGAGGAGACCATCCATGAGAGAGACATGCAGTTGGAGGAAAGGGACAATGCCGGAGAAGTCCTTCGTGGAGACCCCTACTCCTATCTGAGTGATGATGATGATTTTCTGGAGGATCAGGCCATGGACTTCTTCACCGATGAGGATGATTTCGCTTTCATTGATGACGATGAGGATGACGAGGATGATGATTACACCAAATACAAGGAGTAGTAGCACTTGAGCACTAGCGTAGTGAGTTGTATCCGGTTCCATTGTATCGTAGTTTCCAGAATGGTTCTTAAAACCATCTGTTTTCCTTTGTTGTGGTGTGTGTTTGTATCGTGTGCTATGAATGAATGAATGAAAAGCAAGTTGCAAAAAAAGTCTGAGTCAAACTTAAAAAAAAACTTTTCAAAGTCCCTGAACCTTAGAAATTTCCCTCTTTTCTCATGATCGATCTCAATCTTTAGATGCCTCGCGGAGGAAGTGGTTCATCCCCGGACCCGATGTTGCAGATCCTGCAAATGTTGGTTTCTGACCGCGAAGCTTAAAGAGCCGAACGTCAAGCCAACCTAGCCACCCTTCAGCACATATCTCAGATGGCCAACAACAATCAAGGCCAAGGAAATTAGGACAACCATGGATCTAAGCTCAAGAATTTCCAGAACACCAACCCACCTGTTTTCACAAAGTCGGAAGAACCCCTAGATGCAGATGATTGGCTGCAAACCATGGAGAACAACCTGGAAGTCGCCAGAGTGGAAGCTAACGAGAAAGTTCTGTTCGCCACCAACTATCTAGCCGGAGATGCAAGAGCATGGTGGAACATCGTTCGTGCAATGACCGGAGGGCAGATGATGACCTGGGAGGAATTCAAGGTCAAGTTCAGCAGAACCCACGTGCCACCGGGTTTGATCAAGAGATTGAGAGATGAATTCAGAGAACTGAAGCAAGGAAGGATGACCGTAGTGGAATATCGTGACAAATTCTTGTCATTAGCTAGGTATGCCCCGGATGAGATCGACACCGAAGCCAAGAAGAAAGAAAGATTCCTGAATGGTCTGCACGATGACATGCAGACGGTGTTGGTCAATATCCCCTTTGCGGATATTGAAGCCCTTGTCGACTCTGCCATTCAGATGGAAGGAAAGATCAACCAAGCCAATGAGAACCGCAAGCACCGCATGATGCATCAGCCAGGAATCCATCATACCCCAAAGTATCGCCCCAACCCATCTCCAGGATTTGCCCCGAGAACCAACAGACCCCCGATGAATCGTCCGACCTATCCCAACCGTGGAAACCCAAGGCCCGGAGGAAATCACAACAACCCCGGCAACCCTAACAATTTCAACCGTGCACCACCCAAGTTCAACAACAACAATGCTGCCGCCAACACCAACACTGCCCCGAGGACTGGAAGCAATGTTGTGCCTGTTGCAGCAAAGGACAAGTCGCAGGTGACTTGTTATGACTGTGGAAATAAGGGTCACTACTCCAATGAGTGCCCCAAGAAGAATGTCGCAGCCCCCAATGCAAATGCCCCAGCTCAGCAACAACATCATGTTCAGCCTAGAAGAAGGTTTGCCCCAGGGAATTTGCTCAACCACAACGGCCGTATTTTTCTCATGCATGCTGAAGAAGCCCAGGAAGCGCCAGATGTCGTGCTGGGTATGTTTTCTGTCAATTCAGTACTTGCTAGAGTGTTGTTTGATTCTGGTGCATCGCACTCATTTGTCACCGAAGAATTTGCATGCACTAGTAAGATTCAACCAACCAAACTGAAGCATGTTATGATTGTTCAAATTCCCGGTTCAACCACCAAAGCTAGGAAAATTTGCAAAGACGTCCCTATCCGAATCCATGGCATAGATTTTTATGCTAATCTGATAGTACTTGGAACTAAAGGTTTGGAAGTAGTACTAGGAATGGATTGGGTGTCCAAACATAAAGGATTAATTGACTGTGCCAAGAAAGCCATAACCATGACCAGTACAGCCGGAATATCAGTCGAGCATGTATCTAAAACCTTACCTCGTCAATTCAAGTGCAACAAGAGTATAACCCAGCCTACCATTGACCAAGTACGGATAGTCTGTGAATACCCCGATGTATTTCCAGATGTTTTGCCCGGTATGCCCCCAGATCGGGATATCGAATTTATCATTGAACTAATCCCCGGAACATGACCCATAGCCCAGAGACCATATAGTATGAACCCGTCTGAATTAGTAGAATTGAAGAAGCAACTAGATGCCATGTTGGAAATTGGATTGATTCAACCAAGGGCGTCACCATGGAGATCACCTGTCTTGTTTGTGGACAAGAAAGATGGAGGTAACCGTTTGTGTACGGATTATTGGAAGTTGAATGATGTCACGATCAAGAACAAGTACCCATTGCCCAAGATAGAAGATTTGTTTGATCAGTTGACCGATGCTAAAGTGTTTTCTAAGATTGATCTTAGAACTGGCTATCATCAACTCAAGATTCACGCAGAGGATATTCCAAAGACTGCCTTTTACCACTAGATATGGATTATACGAGTATACTGTCATGTCTTTTGGATTAACCAATGCCCCCGCTTATTTCATGAATCTCATGAATAAGATTTTTATGGACTTCCTGGATAAGTTTGTCGTTGTTTTCATCGATGACATTCTGATTTATTCCAAATCAGAAGAAGAACATGAGCTACACCTAAGGACCATTCTTGGAACCCTTAGAGAGCATCAGTTGTATGCCAAGTTTAGCAAATGTGAATTCTTGTTACAGGAGGTAGGATTCCTTGGTCACATTATATTATCCAGAGGAATTGCCGTTGACCCCACAAAGGTGAAGGATGTCGAAGACTGGCAAGCCCCAACCACTCAAACCCAATTTTGTGCATTTCTCGGATTGGCGGGATACTACCGCAAGTTCATAGAAGAATTCTCGAGTATCGCCAGACCCATGACTCAATTGCTGAAGAAGGACAAGAAGTTTGAATGGACGGACAAATGTGAAGCGAGTTTTCAAGAACTCAAGAGAAGATTGATTTTAGCCCCAATCTTAATCATGCCGGATATCCCGAAGCCCTTTGACGTGTATTGTGATGCATCCAAGATAGGTCTCAGATGTGTGCTAATGCAAGAAGGCAAAGTTATATCTTATCTATCTCGACAACCAAAACAACATGAGCAGAACTATCCAACCCATGACCTCGAGCTCGCAGCCGTAGTTCTAGCCCTGAAGACATGGAGGCACTACCTAATGGGAAGCCATTGTGAGATTTATTCGGATCACAAGTGCCTAAAGTATATATATTCACTCAGAAGGAGCTGAATATGAGACCGATAAGATGGATTAGCTAAGGATTATGACCTGGACATTCACTATCACCCCGGTAAAGCCAATGTGGTAGCAAATGCCCTTAGCAGATTGCCGTGCCGCTTGAACTCCATGATTCTAAAGGAGCAACCAAGATTGCACAAGGAGATGGAAGATTTCTAAATGGAATTAGTGAGTGAAGGATTTTTGGCTAGCATAGAACTTCAACCCACTTTGATCAGCCAGATCAAGGAGGCGCAGAAAGGAAATGCTAGCATCGATGGAATCAAGCGTCGTATCGGTACAGGCAAAGTACACGGATTCACCGAAGGCGAAGAGGGAGTTCTGTGGTACAAAGGACGTCTTTGTGTACCAGCAGATTCTGAATTGAAAGAAGTTATTCTGAAGGAAGCTCATGATACTATTTATTCTATCCACCCCGGAGGAACAAAGATGTATCAAGATTTGAAAGTGCAATTTTGGTGGCATAAGATGAAGAGAGAAATCGGAAGCTATATTGCCAAGTGTGATATATGCTAGAGAGTCAAGGCGGGACATCCGTATTTTGGAAGAAGCTTTCAGAACTACCAGAACCCGAAGCATCAAGTTTCTCAAGATTCAGTGGAGGAACCACACAGAAGAAGAAGCTACCTGGGAGCACGAAGATCACATCAGGACAGAGTTTCCCGATCTCTTCAAATCCTAGGTAATCTTTTTTGTCCTTTTTCAAATCTCGGGACGAGATTTTGTTTAAGGGGGGAAGGTTTGTAACATCCCAAAAATACTAAACATGGATTATCAAACTCTAATCATCAAAAATAGGGTTAACAAAAACTTTTCCAACTAAAAATATGAAAGCATTCATATGTGTGTGTATTAAAATTTGGATTCTTTTTGAATTGCCATGGTTCTGTGTTTCTTTGCTTGTAAAATGATTTTTATGTGAAATAAACATCATCTAAACAATATCCAAACTTTTCCCAAAAACAAACAACTCAAAATAAGCAAATAAAGTGAATGGTCACTTTGGCCAAATTAACTCTCATGCCTACTTTGGCAATCTCTAGTTTTCAAAACTCAATAGAAATGGATCTTTGCACCCCTTGTTAGTACTCATAATAAGGTACCAAGTCCCACTTTGTGATCATCCAAAAACATTCAAATACAAAGTTTAAATGACAGTTTAAAATTGAATCTATCTCATATGAGAAGATCCCACTATTTCAAAAACCACTCAAACAAGTTCAATTTTCAAAACCAAGCATCCACAGTATCCTCAGCACATGCCTAGCACACCCACCAAAAATCTTTTCAAAATTCAAAACTCAAGTTCTTGCGGCCATTTCATCAAACAGCTTGCAGATTCAAATCAACCAAATCACAAACACTATTTTGAGCAGTGAATTGGCCAACCTTGTCCCCTCTCTAGCTCACAGCAAACCTCTAATAGATCATCTAGCTTAGTTTTTAACCTCTAGCGTCACTGTGAGCTTGCCATTGCCATCAATGGTGAGCAGGACGAGAGCAAACTTGCCACCCCGTTGTCGCCGGCGAGCTAGAGGCCACACTAGCCTCGCCAACCTTGTCTGGGAGCTAGCTAGCACCCCACCGCCACTCCCTGTCCCAGCCTCGAGCAATGCCAGCCACTAGACCACACGCCTAGGCCATGCCAACCCTCTCTACAACCATGCCGAGAGCGTGCCCCGTGAGCCATGCTTGACCAGCACCCCCAGACCGTGCGCCGCCCTCGCCGCATGCGTAAGTGATCGCCAGCACCCCAGCACCCTGCCAGACATGCCCGTTGGCCGCCGCGCGGACCATGCTCGCTGTGCGCCATCAAAACCCCCATCGGACCCGCCTAGAGCATCGAAACGTTCCGACCGATCAGCGCCGCCCCACGCCGTTGAGCTTCTCCAGGGAACAAAGAACCGCCCTCTACCGTCGCCCACGCCGATAGGTGCCTGTGCCGTCGACCACGGCGAGCTCAGCTCGCGCTCGTCGGTCCCCTCTCGCCACTATAAATAGAGGCCTCCCCCGCTCGATTTCTTCACACCAGTTCATTCCCCACCTCTCACTGATCACCCTCACTCACCCCCGGAGAAAGGCGAGCACCAGGTGGCCGGAATTGCACCGGAGTTTGCCGCTGCAGAGGAGAAGAGGCGCCGTCGATTGGAGCCGCCCCAGGAGGAGCTGCCGGTACCAGGAGAATCACCGTCGTCAACTTCGTTGTTCACCCCCATCGCCGACCCTCGCTTGAGCCCTGGTGAGCCTCCCACGACCCCCACCTGCGGCGTTAGGGTTCTGTCTCGCCGGCGCTGCCCGACGTGGACAATGAGCCGTAGTCGTCCGATTAGATTTAGATCGTGCGGCCGAGATCGCCCCGTACCGCTTCGCGTGTTATGAGCCACTAACTGGTGGAACCCCCAGTCAGCTGAGCCCGCGCTATGGAGTGACACTGGGCCGGCCCATTAACCTTTCCCGCGCAGCCCAACCGTTTAAATTTAGATTTTTCTAATTTAATTCAAACCCAGTTCTGTACCTAGATTCAAAAATCAACCCAGCTCGATTCAGTAAACCAAATTGCATGAAACCAATTTTGTTAGAGAGGTACTGAAATCATTTGGATCTATATGTCAACCTTGGTAAAAATATCAAGTCAGAAGCTTTTCAGCACTTCAACATTTTTCAAAATTCCACCATAATAGCTTTTGAGTTGATTCCAACTCTCAAAAATCACATTTGATCATACCTTTCAGAATATATAAAAACATTTGGGTTTACTTACAGAAATAATGTTCAAGGAATAAAAGAATGCCACATAGGCATTTCTAGTCACTTTAATTATTTAAAATAAAAAGGTTAGACCTTATTAAATTGTGACACAACTTTAAATCACATTACCATCTACTGAAATATGTGGTGATGACATGTGTCAACATGATCCCATGTTTGAGTTGGAGAATATTAAATCTTAAGTAGTTTTTCAATAAGTAGAAATTACTTTTATCAAATTAAAATAAACAAGACAAATGCTTTAATCTTGTAATGATAGGTGATGATGCTAGATCATCTATAGAACATCTTTGTGTGATGATTGAAAATAGTTAAGTATTATTTGGTGATTGTGTACCCCGTATTTATTTATATACGCTAGTACCAACCAAGGATACGACGAGGAAGGAGGATACTACGAAGAAGAAGCCGAGGAGAACTTCAACCACTGCTCTGCACAAGGCAAGCCTTACTAACCAAGTTGACCTATGTAAGTTAACACTTGCAGTTATGAAAGTTAGATAACCTATGCCATGCACTAAGCATGCTTGGTTAGACACAATTGATGATACCCAGTCCTAGTTTTACTTACAAGATTTCTACTTTATTTCTTTATCAAAACTATTTCTTAGAGTTTACTTAAGTGACTTGTAGATTCTAGGAAGATAATTGAAGGTTGCATAAAGAGCATTAAATTTGGCCTAAGCTAGATAATCTTGATGTCATCCTAAGGCATGAGATTGAACTTCATTAATCTCCACTTGTTTACCACCCCTCCTTAAGAACTTAACCCCACTTGTAGATGCTAGTGCTAAGCATAAAACTTGATAAACTTTAGATGGGAATACTTGGTGAAAATGGTTATAAAAACCTTGGAATGTTGAATCATTCTACTGAAATGTTTTGACATGTGTTTTCGAACACCAGATGATTTTGAGGATGAAAATGTTGAGGCATGAGCCTTAGCCCTTTATAAAACTGATGGTTGTCTGGATGCGATACCATTCCAATTTTACCGTACAACCACAATACCCGAAGATTGGATAGGGCTGACTGGAAACTTATATACCTTAGTATGGATCCCCTCACGGCTAAGGTCTGAGCTGAGGCTACCTTGTGAAGATTGTCCACCTGTGCAGTACCCAAGATGACAGTTAGTCATGGTTGGGAGGCCAAACTCACAGGAGAGGTGCCTATACTAGGGCGTGTAATTGAAAGGTTAGGATTGATTATCCGCATACTAAGTATGGTGAATTCAGGATTTGTTCCTAGCGGATGTATCGACTGTTGTAGTGAAAGTGTACAATCTCTACAGAGTGTCAAACTATTTGAATAGCCGCGTCCGTGGTTATGGACAGTTGGAGTGGCCACACTGTTCCCCCGTCAGATGTTTTTAAAATAACTTGTGAAATAAATTGAGACTTTGACTTGACCACAACAGAGTTGTGATATGAAATTCAAGTTCCCACTTAGGTGTTATAAAACTTCAACTAGTTTTCTTGCTTCTGAACTTAGTAGCGGTAAGTCTGGTTTTTTGCAAAACAACCCTAGAGCTTAGTGTCCTACTACAAAAACCCCTTAACTTGTTAGTATGAGTTTGCGAGTACTTAAACTATGAAGAAGAGTACCAGGAGGATGGACCGCAGAAAAGTTACGACAACTAGAATCATCTCCCATCGTCAGCATTGCCTGTGACTCCGAAGATGGAGCTTTGCCTACGCTACCTTTATCATTACATTATTCCGCTGCTTGAGTTGTATTAAGAACTGGATCATGAGATCCTTATTTGTGTAAGACCTTATGTATGGTTTGTAATGGATGATGTACTGTGATATCCAAATCTGTTATGTCTCGCAAAAATAGTAATCCTGGGATTACGATGTATGGTATAACAGGCATTTGAGATTAAAAATCCGGGTGTTGACAACTAATGTTTGGATTGATGTTTGATTGTCCATATCTATCGGACGTTAGAGCTTTTTTCCTGAGTGAGCCAAGCCTTTCCAGAGCTTCCCCTTGTCACATGTAACTAGGATATTTTCACCTACGCACCATGGATGTCACGCTAAAATTCTGACGGGAGCTAAAACTAATAGTAGAAATTCCTAGGCACCATGTAAGTCCTAAATGCTTTTGGTTTGAATCATTTCAAAAGTTTTAGTTTGAATCATTTCAAAGGTTACAATCACCAGAATGAGCTAATCACTAACTCAACATAGTGAAAGAAACTCTGATCTAGATTTTTAGTTTGCAAAAGAATTTTTCCACTTTTATAGATGAATGCATGCATATGCATATATTCTTATTTCTACTCTTCGTTGATTTATAAATGCTAAGATGTTACACTCCATGGTGTGTGCGTTCCAATGGACAAGACGGGGAAGAGGAGCTTTCGAGAAGAAGAGCTTTGAGATGTGCGCGAGACTCCTCACTTGGGCATATCCTGATGGAGAAATAGACCCGGCAAAAGCTAAGATAAAATTTTCCCCATATGTTTCCAAGCTAGGTGTCGCAGCAGGAAGGAGCTCCTTGAGAGCTTCAATTTGGATCCAGTCCTTGATGTACGGCCTTATTTTTTTATTTTAAAATTTTCAAATTTAAAGATTCAAATCAATCTAAAAAACACCGAAACGTAGATAATAATTTATAATATGCGCGTGTATAAAAAACATTTAAAAATACTTTGTATTCTGGCCTAAAAAAAAGACAAGTTTTCAAAACTAGGTGTGAAAGAAACAATTTTTAAATGGGCCTTCGTTTTCCCAAAATTTATCAGACCTGTCTTTTTTCTACGTCTGAAATACAAGCTATTTTTCATTGATAGCTTTTTGAAAATTTCAAAAAGGGATCCAATGAGCCCATGCTCTAAAGGGATTTTCTGGGAGCTCCTGTCTACGCGGCGAGATTAGAGCAGGTCTCGCGATTAGAGGACGAACAACCAAATTGTTACAGGTGAGTTTCTTAATTAGTGGGCTGGTACATGGGCCTTTGTCCTTTTTCTTCATTTGTTTCAGTAGTACAAATGGAGTGGGGCTAATTCTAATGAAAAGGTGGCCTTTGTAGTTCCATGGCACGATCAAAGCTCCAATCGGTGAAGAAGGCGGAACAATAGTGGGATAACCCGCAGCACGACGCAGTGCGCGTGACCCTAGAGGCAACAAGGTGATGCGCAAGCAAGATAATAGTCTGCTTGGTGCACGAGTTGCGGCGGACGTCTGTCTAACAGCGACGACAAGGTGTACTCTGAACAAAAAGTTTCATGATTCTAGTACTGTACGAAGAAAGAACTGGAACTTCAAAGCCATGGCTAGGCACGAGTCTGGTTACCCATTATTGTGTACCAGGTGTGTTGCACCCTTGGACAATAGCTGGAGACGACCCATCACCGGCCGTCACACGGCCACGCCCAGAGAGGCGGCGACCAAACGCGATTTGAAGATAACCCATAAGAGTGATACTGATATTATGATAATAGATGAGTTTGCATTGTTAAAAGAAAATTTTACCACAATATATTAAATTATTTGATATCTTTTTTAGATACACTTTTAATATTGTAATACTTTTTATAAATACATTAATTATTATCAAGATGGTCAAAATAAGGGTTTCGGATTCTAGTTTCTGCGGTGACCCAGCATACCACTGCATGTATAGTACACTATAGTCGTTGACATAACATTCACAGAACACGTAAATATCACATCCCTCAGAGTGGTACAACAGAAACATTACGGGTCCATATTACAAACATACACACATTATTATTACGATACCAGAAGTTCAAGACTTCAAAATATTCAACTTACAAACTAAATATAAAATGTTTCAGCGGAAGTTTTAAAGTGACAACTTCAACTCCATATTGAGCACAACAACTTATTATTAGATATTGTTCATGTTGCTCGGCTTAATTGGTTACTAGTACTAAGCTAATTATTCTGACTCATGATACTCTCCTCCATAGACGACATCGTAGTCCACCCCTTCTACAACACCGTACAGATTGGGCTCTTCATAGAAGACCTCCTCTTGGCTTTCAGCTGTGTACATTGGGGTATCTTCTGGATCCTTAGAGTCTAAGCAGGGAATGAAAGGAAAATATGAGTAACAGCGTTATCCAACAAGTTCATTATATGCAAGGTGGGAAGTTTGATGCTCTATCTACCACCTCAGACTATAAGTCCTTTGATCTTTGTAGTTTTCATAAATCTTTCTTTAAAGATTGATTTTATTGTTAAAAACTATGCCCATCAGCCTTCACAGGTTTAGCAGAACTTTCATGGAGTTCATTTTCTGCCGCGTTCGTAGCTCTTTTCCGGAACAAGGAGTAACAAGTTACAATTTTTAAACTATACAGAGGTGCATTACTTTACTCATGAGATATCAACTCCTTATTGCACAACCGAGCGTACTTTCCCGTCCACAATTCCATGTTGTGGGGCCTAGTAGGTGCCGTTAAGCCCCCTTTCGGGCAGGCTAAAACCCTGATGAGTTTCCTAAGACTCTATGAGCTGGTGATGCCCCTGGCAAGTACCATATCGGTCCGGCTATACCTCTGACAGCCACTCATATATAATCTAGACAACAAAAACGTGGGGCCTAAGGGTGCCCACCCATATGTTGGATCCGCACAAGGAATCACAACGTCACGCTAAGGCCGTCTTGCCTCCATACGAAAGGAAAATGATACAACTGACTTCTTTGTCCCATTCCAAATCTCATGGCTAACGCATTATATACGGCGCTAGAATCACTGATGTCATGGGTTGTTAAATTCCTAGGTTATTATCATTGTTCCAAATAGAAACCTAAGTTCTATTGCTCCATTATATCATCACTTAGGATGATATCAATAATTTATTTATTTGAGAAAATAATATTTTTTTCCTTGAAACATAGATGATAACACACGATTTACAAATACTTTGGTAAAGACTCTTCAAAAGACATGAGCAAGTGATGAACTTGCCTTATGATTGCAAGGTAGTGAAGTCGGATGCTTGCACTGGACCTTGAGCTTCTATGTCTACAAAACATCATTATTGCCCGGTAAGGACAATATTTAAAGAAGCAAAAATGAACATGCATAGTAATGTAATGCACTATTTGTTATTTATTTTCTTTATGTGTTTTACCCAATATTTTAGTTTTCCGTAAGATTCTTAGGAACATAAGAATTTGCTTCTTAAGGAACAACCTTAATATTTTACAAATATTAATCTCACTATTTTATAATGTAATAAATTATTTATAGAGTTAAAGGCTAAATTTTTTATTTAATATAAACTCTTATATTTATTTTTAATAATTCTTTTAAGAATTAGCATTTGAATAAAATAGAATTTCTTTTGATAACTCTAAATATTTATTTAGTATATTTCTAAAATACTATAATAACAAAATATTATAAAAGTTATTTTTATCCTTTTTCTTTTATTTTATAAAATTCCATAAGGAATATATATATTATAAAATTGTTAACCAAAAATTTGTTTATTAAAATAGTTTCTTAATTTAATTAAATAGGTTGGATTATTATGAATCTAAAAATATATTATTTGTATTTTTCAGACTTCTATTTTATTTTCTAGAATTTATTGAGTTCTAGGGGTATTTTGGTCTTTTATTAATTATTAAAGTTCCTTTTAGGGTTTTGGGCCAACCCATTGGGCTTATTGGGCCAAGTGGCCTGATCAAAAGTTCTACCGAAGGGGTACTGGCCCTATCGGCCCAGTCCTCTGCCTCACCTTCTCTCGACCTCACCCCTTTATCCTCCTCGACCCCATGGTCGCTGGCGCCGCCGCCATGCGATTCCCGCCGCCATGGTGTACCCTGGCTATCGCCGTAGTGCATGATGTGGATGTCGACCATGCTCCATCGTTTGGTCCAATTCAATTTGGACCTGGGGCCCTCCTGCAGCCAGGCTAGCCCCGTCCCGAACCCTAGGGTTTGGGTGGTGCTGGTGATGCCTTCGCCAATGCCCCCGTGGTGCTGTGAGGTGCTCGTGTGTTGCTGTGGTGGCTTCGTCCTCCTGCGCTGCAGTGGACGCCGCCTCGGCTCGGTGCGGGTTGCAGCGCCATTTGGGTGTTCCCCGTGCCGTCGTGCGCTCGTCGGCCCCTCAGCTTCCTCTTCTATTATACAGGAAGGACAACTGGTGAGTTTGGTCTTGATTACTACCCGTGCCTTCTGTCCTTTGTCTCCTCTGATTTCATCTGTGTGCCTCTAGTGACCATCCCTAATTAGGGTTCATACTTGTTCTAGGGTTCTTCCCTGTTTCTAGGGTTCACCCCTCTGTGTAATTGTAAATGATGGATTGAAATTAGTAGTAATGGTAACTGAGGATGGGGAATTGTTATTTGATGTGGATTACTGTCTACAATTGGGTTTTTGGTGATGCTAGTGGCTTACCAAACTAACTCCAGTTGGTAATTTGATATGGTTTAAGTGATAGTGCTACTGTGGAATTATTATATGTGGATCCTATTGATTTGGAAGCTCACTACTATCATGATCTTATTATTGACAGTGGTTTTGTTAGTGATTTATTCACTGCCTCTTTAAATGTTGGCATATATATCTATATGAAGATTGAGGTTATTCATTTTCTTACAGTGATGCTTTGTATACATAAACTTGAAAATGATTCCTGGTGATTGATTCCAAGAAAATGATGATTATTTGTTTGTCAAATTATCTATGAAAGCTAGATACTTAATCTGCTTATTTTAGAATCTGGGCATGCAAGTCTAGGTTCTACTACTAGGCTTGATTCTATTAGTGCTTATGATTGGATTAATGCCAAAGATAAGTTGAAAGCTTCTCTCTTTAAGCATCAGTGCGTATGATGTTGGTCTGAGGCTTGGGAACTAAGTTCCTATCTTGCCGTCCCTCATAGAATTGTTTAAGTATCATGGTTGTTCACTGGATCTTGGATCCTAATTGGTTAAGATGGTTGGTTTGCTCATAGCTTTATATTGATTCATAGAGTTTATGAAATTTGAGGTGCTACTCCATTAGGAGATGTGCCCATAATTTATAAGCTATATGAAAACATGTTGGAATATATGAGTTGTTTGTGATCACCAGGATCTATGATGCTGGCCTAAGATCCTGGTAGATTTAATGATGGCCTTTATATTCCAAAACCTCTATGATAGATTCACCCCACTTGGGTGATTACTAAGAGGTTAACAATAAAACAACACATGCTTTTCTGTTTAGATAAGATGAACAGATTATGTGAGAGTTTTATGATACTCACCACAAAAATTGAGTGGTTGTTGTGTACAGATGATCTGATGTTACTAACTTGGTTGCTGGCTTGATCTTGTCCTTCACCTCCTGGTGCTGCTCCTCCTACTTCTGGTTCCTGTAAGTTTGGCCTTGATCTTCCCTTCACCTACTAGCTACTGCAACCTGTCCTTGCTATCCACCTGATCCACCCGCTCCTTATGTCACCATCTGGTGATGCTAGGATGATCTGGTGTATGGTTTGGCTAGTGGTTTGCTTGGCTTTGATAAGCTTGGTGTGTTCCTGGTTTGATGTTAGAGATGAAAGAGTGAGTTGCTGGAAGCTGCCCACAACTGTGCTACTCCTTTTGCTTGTGTGAGATGTTGCTGCTGTGTTGACAACACACACACACACCATGTATTTAGGTAATTGTGCTGCATGTGTGCTTGGTACACAGTTTTGGATCAAATCAGTAAGGTGTCTCACCTTTTGATCATTTAACTTTTAACTCTTTCCTGGTGAAACTTGCCCCTCTTACTTGCTGTGAGTATCTGACTTGTGGCTTATTTATTATGAAAGAACAAATTCTTTCATATTGGTGAAACTTGCCCCTATAATAATTACTCAATGATGTAATTTTGAGCAGTGCATTTCACTGCTCTCCACTGAGAGTATATCTAACAATTAAACTTTTACTTTCATTTTGTTTGTTTTATATTTTGAAGGTACAAGATCTGGATACTCAAGATTTAGTATAGGATTACCTAGATAGATAGATAGATTCTTTTGTAATATTTATTTTATTCTTTTGTAAGAATATTGTAATAGTTTATTCATATTTTAATTTCCCTTCTTGTGATTTCTATACTGTAATGAATCTTTATTACTTGAATGAGTTCATCATTGTAATTTGTTTATGGAATATAGATAAGGAATAAAGATTCATTTCTCATTTGAATTATTTTATATTGAATTATTATTACTATTTATTATCTCTTTATTAAATCAAATAATATTACTAAATCATTCTGGAATTCATTAGAAAATACCAAATCCTAACTTTAAAATATAAGTTCAAATTTCAAATTTGAATTCAAATTCTCCCCCCAAAACACACTAATTCATAAAGATCGTGTCAAAATTTATAACGATCACTCTCTAGAGCTATTCCTACACCTAGAGAGTGAAACAAACTCTGATCACTTTAGGTTTTTATTTGGCGAAAATTTACCTGCATTTTACAGATGAATGCATGCATATGCACAAATTCCTATTTCTACCCTTCGTTGGTTCCTAAATGCTGGGGTGTTACAGTTTCGCCCCGGGTCCCTGAAACCTCGGGACCTGCCCTAATAAATCCCTATGTTCTTGTTAGCCTTTACTCTTTTGACCTATAGTTATTGGCGGGGTTGCAGTCTACTCGTAGTACTTAGTACTAGAGGGTATTTCTCATGTACCCACATTTTAGGATTGTGGAATGCCCAAGCATAACACTCTCCCAAAATGGGATAGTCCATTAATCTCTCACAAGAGCCAAATAAGATACCAAATATAATCAAGAAAGGCTCAAACACAAGAAACAAACATACATGGTGTGCCACCTAATCATACAAAAATATACTTGATTCCTCAAGATAATTAAGTGGAAATCACAACATGTACAAAAGCATGGAAGACACAAAACCAACACATGCACAAGGGGCGAGTAACTTTCAATGTAATGAGTTAAGCATATGTTACCGCAAGGAGGAACATTGGATATATAATAGAAGCATGATAATCCAAACAACTTGGCTTAACAAAAATAAATGATGACCATCCCTCAATTCTTCATAGTGTAACCAAGTCTCCAATGCCCTCCAAAAACACCTATCAAGTTTTGGCTTGTTGGTCCCCAACCAAGTTGGGTCCTAAGAGGTTAGTCATAATAGGCTTGGCAACCCAAATGGTTCCTTTCTTGACACCACATTGGGCATCAACAAATTTGGCAAACACATTGCCAACCTAATCCTTACAAAGAGAGTAAGAATCATCAATAATTATAGGGTTGGATGAGGAGATACCACTAGGGCATGAGGAATAAATGTGCCCTTTCTTGCGGAAAATGTAGCAAGTTCTTCTCTTGCCATCTTTATTTTTGGATGAAGCAACAACTTGATGAAGAGCTTGAGTCTTCTTGGGAGGAGGCCCATCTCTAACAAGATGTAGAGCTTGAGGCCGCTTCCCTTGCTGCTTCTTGCCAAAGAGCTTCTTCTTTGATGAGAAATGTTTGACATGATGCCATTCTTCCTTGCACTTGAAGAAAACAATGTTGGTTCAAGCATTCCCTTAATCTTATTTCTTTATTCTTCTCCTTTATTTATTTTTTCTTTATTATGTTGGTGTTTTGAAGGTACACAAGAGGTATCACTCCATATATTCTTCAAGACACATTTTCTATAGGCTCAACTCTCACATGGCCAATATTTGGATCACTCCTTTAACACATTGGTCATCACTTGATATTCTTAACTTTCTTCTTCTCCCAACCTTGAAGTCAACATATGGTTCAAGCATTACCTATGAACAATTCCTACAAGTACAACTTGATACAACAATTAGTCCATAGAGATTGTCATTAATTACCAAAACCACACATAGGGGCCCACATGCTCTTTCAGCTTTTTTTCAAGGAGAAACTAAAGATGGCTTACACCCACATATCCAGGCAAATGTGAATTATTCTGGGAAGAAAATATGAATTTTATATAAAAGGCCAGCCTGCATTGGATTGGAAGCCAGCATGAAATAATTGCAACTATAGTACTAAGAGTGTTAGATGTTGATTCCAGGGTTCGCCATTGATTGGATGGAGTCATGGAGATCCATTGCTAACGTGAATATGAATCGTGCGACCTAAAAATCATCAATCCCCAATCAGCCAAGCGTGTCCCTGTAATCTAGAAGTTGTCAATTGTCACTGCACGCATGCAAATGTCTTAAAAAATGAGTTCGAGTAGACTACCTACATGTCCTTTTGTTAGATTGATGCAATCTGAACTTTGACTGTCGAGTGAAGGGGATGGCCGAGTGCATTGTATGGCCGGGTGTAGTGGACTTGCGGCCGGCGGTCGGTCTAGCAAAGGCGGCATCGCGCTCGCGGCGTGCAAGGCAGCGGTGTGTAGGCATCGGGAAGGGCAGCGGTGTATACGCATCTGGCATGGTAGCTGCATGCTCACGCGTGCAGGGAGGCTGAAGGGAATATGCCTTAAGAGGCAATAATAAAGTGGTTATTATGTATATTCCAAGTATATGATAGATGTTTATTTTGCATGCTATAATTGTATTATTACGGAAATGTTAATACATGTGTGTTTAATAAACAAACAGAAAGTTCCTAGTTATGCCTCTCTCATAAACTAGCCGTTAATTAATGAGACGTCAGAAACGTATCTATAATTTTTGATGCTCATGCTTTTTTAGTATCTATTTTGCTTTGCTATGTCTACACTTTGAGGTGCTTTTTACATGTTTTCTGTTACTAACCTATTAACAAGTTTCCACAGTGCCAGTTGCTTGTTTTCTGCTATTTTTGGTTTCAGAAAAGTTCGTAAAGAAATATTCTTGGAATTGCAAGGGACAAACGTCAAAGTCAATAACTTTCCGTGGGGAATAAGAAGTCCAGAGGGGAGACGGAGAGGCATGCTAGGGCAGCCAAACCCGCCTAGGCACGGCCAGGGGTGGGCCCATGCCTGGGAGGGGTGTGCCCCCCTGGTCGCCTCCTCGACCTCCCCCTTCGCCTATAAGAAGCCCCCGATGTAGAAACCCTAAGGACCGATCAAATATCCACGAAACCGTCTATAGCCGCCTCCACCATTGTCCCTAGATCGGGGCGATCTGAAGTTCTTCCTGGCACCCTGCCGAAGGGGAGATCATCCCGAAGGCCTTCTCTCCGGTATGATGCGTGAGTAGTTCCACCTTGGACTATGGGTCCATGTAGTATCTAGATGGTGTATCTCCTCCCTTGTGCTTTCATGTATAGATCTTGTGATCTCGGTTCATGATAAATATCTAATCTATTTGTAATCATGCATGATGTGTTTGCGGGGATCCGATGGATATTGAGATTATTATGTTGGTTTGATTAATGGTTTTGTCTTTATGATTCTATCATGTTTGTGTTGTTTGTAATCTTGCATGCTCTCTGTTGTTAGTATCTATCTTGGCCGAGTAGTTGCTAGTGACTCCAAGAGGGGGTATTTATGCTCGATAGTGGGTTCATGCCTCTAGTTTCCAATGGAAGTGACAATAATCTCTTCGGTTGTAGATGTGCTGTTGCTACTAGGGAGAAAACAACGGTCTCTTGTTCATGAAATATGTGGACTGTTTACCTTACACACTTTGCTTAAAGCAGTTGTCTGTTGCTTGCAACTTAATACTGGAGGGGGTTCGGATGATAACCTGAAGGTGGACTTCTAGTCATAGATGCAGTTGGATGGCAGTCTATGTATCTTTTTGTATTGCCCAATCGAATCTCATAGGATCTTTCTGACTAGTAATTGCATTGTTATGCCTTGCTCAGTTCCTGTTAATTGCCCTGCTGTAATTTGTTTACCCTTCATGCCATGTTGTTTATCTAAGGAGAGCACCTCTAGTGAACTATGGACCCCGGTCCAATCTTTACCATTGATACATCTTCCACTCTTACTTGTTTACTTGCTGCAAACCATTACCTTCCACACCATACGTTTAATCCTTTGTTACAACAAACCGGTGAGCTTGACAACCTCGCTGATTCGTTGGGGCAAAGTCTTGAGTTTGTGTTGTGCAGGTCTCCATGTTGCTATCAACACCTGTGTGACGTTTCCTTCCTCCTTCTAGTTCGATAACCTCGGTTTCTTACTGAGGGAAAACTTGCTGCTGTGCTCATCACACCTTGCTCTTGGGGTTTCCAACGAGATGATCAAGGTTTCCTGATCATGGACATTGGATGTTGTTAATAATGAGGTCACAACATTAGTGTAATGGTGTGATGAACATTCATCCGAAGTATAGCATTACGATCAAAGTCATTGAGTTTATATTTCTATAACAACATTCGAAGTGATCCTAATCCTTAGACCATGCGATCATGTCAATCACTAACACCGGAAGAGTATCTTGATAACATCAAACATCACACCGTAACCGGGTGATTATAAAGATGGGTTCAGTACTACTAAAGTGTTATGTTGAGGCCCATGGATCGAGAGTGGAATTTGTTCATCCTGATGACGGATAGATATGCTTTGGGCCCTCTCAGTGATATCACATTGATTAGCTTGCAAGCAATTGATTTGATCACTTGAATGTTATATCACGGAAACGAGAAAAGAGTATATGTCAGTAACGAGATCAAGCTAGGTATGGAGATACCAATGATGGAATCTCGGACATGTAATATATCATGAAATAAAAGGATTAAGATACTAGCGTAAAAGGTTCTCGCGATCACAAGAAAGTCATCGCTGAATGTGTGGGAGCCAGTATGGATCTCCAGGTCCCGCTTCTGATTATTGATCTGAGAGGGGTCTCGATCATGTCCGCATTATTCGCGAACCATAGGGTGACACACTTAAGAGACACCGACATCCATTTGGAACAAAAGTTTACTGCCAGAAAGAAAAACAAGCGCAGGAATTTATTTCACTAGATACCGAAACGGGTTTTCGGGTGAAATTGCAGAAAGTGTTTTTTGCATGTGAAATGAAATACTAGCAAGGGGTTATATGTGAATGTTTGTCATTAAAGTAATTGAAAAAATTCTGAATAAATAAAAGTAGTTTTATTTAATGAGAGTTTGCATTAAATTTGGTGGAAATTTAATGGGAATTTGAGTGGGTTTTTGAGTGGAGGAAACTGAAAGGCATTTTTGTGAGTGGAGTGTCCACCCACATCAATGGAGGGAGGGCAAGGGGGCAGCCCCCATGCGCCGGCCACCCCCTTGGGTGCCCCTCCTCCTATAAAAGGAGCCCTCTCTCCTCTCTCTCACTCACACCTCCTCGTGAAGGATCTCTCTCCCCCTCTAGTATTTATCCCCCATGGTCTCGGACTAGCGAGATACATGTTCCCGGTGGCTATTCGACAAGAAAGAGTTGTGCTTCCGCTGCATCGCTGGAGCGAGGAGGCAGAGGTTGCTCGGTGCCTCGGACATGTGTGCGAGCACGGATGCGCCACTAATTTGCGGCGCTAGGACTTCCTCTCGATCTTTATATCGGCAAGAGATCATCTACATCAACCACGAGTTCAGTCTCATTAAGCTTTGTCGATCTTCAAGGGTATGTTCTCTACGGATGTATATCCGCCCGTTGCTTGTATCTAGTAGATAGATCTTCGTACATAGTTGTTCCCATCGTAGGAAATTTTTTGTTTTCTATGCTGCGAACCCTACAGTGGTATCAGAGCCGGATCTATGCGTAGATGCTTTGCACGGGAAGTACACATATGAGTATGTGGGTGATGATGATCATGTTATTGCTTCTTAGTTGTATTTTGGATATTGGTGGCATAGTGGGATGAAGCGGCCCAGACAAACTTTACATGTCCTCGCACATGAGACATGTTGAAAGAACATGTTGGGCCCCCATGTGTGGTTTTGGTAATTAATGACAATCTTTATGGAATAATGTGTGTATTAAGTTATACTTGTAGGAGTTGTCCATTGGCATCGCTTGGAGCATGTGTTGGCTTCAAGGTCGATGAAGTGAGAAGAAGATGTGTTGTGCAATCTAAAAATACGCCTTCTATAGAAGATCTCATGTTTGATGCTTGCCATCCTCGGTGATCATGGATCAATGATGAGGAATCAAGTAAGGCGTTCCATCTTGAGAAGGTCAAGTTCGTATACATAGAGCTCAAGTGGAATGCTCAAGGGAAAGGTATAATCTTGATAGGTTTTCCCTTTTGCCGGTCTCATGTTGTGTGTGGAAGACCGGGTTTAGGTTAGATAACCGTACTATCAAGAGGGGCTCTCGAATGAGTAACTCAATCACATCGTTCGAAGAGAGGTCAAACCTTTGCATACTTGCATCATCATATTTGGTTGTTATTTGGTCTTATCCATGTGAGGATATAGAGCTTGTGGTAATCTCCATAACAAGCTTTAGGTCATCAAAAACGGATTTCCCTTTTATATCTTATTGCATTTTGATCTTGGAGGTTTTACCGGTTTGTATTTTAGAGATAGGTAAAACCTTCAATTATTTAGTTCTTACTCATGTGAGGATTTAGAGCTTGTGTTAATATCCGTGACAAGCTCTAGTTCATCGAAAACGGATTTCATATGCATTTTCTATTATGTTTTCGATGTTGGAGGTTTTATCGGTTTGTCTTTTTGAGAGAGGTTAAAGCTTTCTTCATTTGGATCTATCCTACCTTTCTGTACTATGATGTTTATTTGCATGATCTTTTATAGCTTGTTGTCCTCTTCGAAACGAGCCCAAGATCATCAAAATCGGAGTCCGGATGCAAAAGTTATGGCCGTTTTCGTTCAGGGATGACCGGTAGTACCAGACCAGGGTCCGGTAGTACCGTCCCTTAGTACCGGGTGGTACTGAATAAGGTGTGTTTGGCGACCTGGGATCCCCAGGGAATGTACGGTAGTACCGGGAATGTCCGGTAGTACCGGGATTCGTGTTTTTGGGCTTCAACGGTTGGATTTTCGGGGGACCTATTTAAGGGGCCTTCTTCCCCAATGGTTCCCCTACTATTCTTGCAAATTTTCCCCTCCATTGTTGACCTTATTGAGCTTGCTTCCTCTCAATCCCTCCTATGATTCTTGCATATTCTTCAGGGATTTGAAAGAGGAGATCTAGATCTACAATCCCACCAATCCATCTCTTCTCTAAGTGAGGGGAACATATTGGGATCTAGATCTTGGAGTCTTTTGTGGATTTCCTCCATTGTTCTCCTCTTTTATTCCCCCATAAACTTTTGTAGCTTTGGTGTAATTTGGGAGAGAAGGATTTGAACACCTTTGTGGTGTTCTTGCCATTTGCATTCAGTGCATCGGTTTGAGTTCTCTCCAGAGGATTTGGTGAGTGAAAGTTGAGAAGATTTTTACTCTTGGGTTCTTGGAACCCTAGACAGTTTGTTGTGTTGCAGGTTGAGGACTTGGTGGCTTTTGTTGGGAGACTCTAATTAAGTTGTGGAGAAGTGCCCCAACCTTGTGAGAGGTTCCGGTTGCCACCGACAAGTGCACCGATAGTGGAAGCATGGATCGATCCCGTTGGGGTGAGATTCACCGGAGAATAAGGGAGGCCTTTTGTGGCGTAGGTGGTTAGATACCACCCCCTCTCCAAACGAGACGTACTCCATGTTGGGAGGAACTCGGTAAAATATCGTCGTCCCGGCGTGTCTCGGTTATCTCTATACCCGAGCTCTTACTTATGCACTTTACTTTGTGATAGCCTTCGTGCTTGAAGTATATATGTTTCTATCACATAGTTGTTTGTCTTGCTTAGCATAAGTTGTTGGTGCACATAGGTGAACCCTAGATTGTTCTAGGATTTGTGCTTAACAAAGTAAACGTTAGTTTTATTCCTCCTTTGTTGAGCCACTCTAGGAAAAGTTTTAATCGCCTATTCACCCCCCTCTAGGCGACATCTGTATCCTTTCAATTGGTATCAGAACACGGTCTCTCATTTTAGGCTTCACCGCCTTGAGAGTAAAGATGTCGACTAGGGGATTTGAGAATGATTCCTTCTATATATTCGATGGCACTAATTATGATTTTTAGAAATCTCGTATGATTGATTATTTTCGGGACATTCACCCAATTATCGAAGAATATCTATATATGGGTTTATCTTCTCCTATGGATCCCCAAAATGAATCTTTAGAGGAGAAGATGGACTCTCATATAGATGCTCAAACTACTAATATTCTTTTATTTGTTGTAGCAATGTAGTTCTTTCTTCTATCATGCCTTATTCGAGTGCTCATGAAATATGGACCAAGCTTCAAGATAAATATAGCAAGTCCAACATTATTGAGGATGATTGTGTTGCTTCCACTTCCGGTCGATATGAGTTCTCATCGTCCACCACTTCACCAACATGTGATTTTTCACAAGGTAATGATACATCGAGTGGTGATAGAAATTGCAATGTGGATAGTGTGCTTAATATTTGTAATCCCTCATCCCTATCTAGTTGCAATGATCTATCTTCGGACCTTAACACTTCTAGCACTCACAACTCCTTACATGCTAGTGTTGATAGTCCTTGCATATCATGTAGTAATGGCTTGAATAAATCTCATGATGATATGCTTGTGTTGTCTTGTTGCCATGATAAAAATGCTTCTATTTCCTCTAGTTCTTGTGTTTCTAACCATGTAGAGGAAAATGAAGATTCTATGGGCCAAGACAAGGTCTTGAATAGAGCTACAAGTGCAATCTCATCATCACCTTCTTCCGGTTCTCACATATGCCTTATGGCTAAGGGAACAAAGGTAACCTGTTTGGATCCAATTGTACCTCATGATGATGATGAGGTTGAGAATGATAATGATGATTATCGAGGTAAGTATGATATTACCTCTGTTAAGAAAATGGGAGAGGTTGTCTATAGCGCTCTCTTCAAACATAAATTGCTTCCTCCAACTTTATTGAAATCTTGAATTATACTATAGAAGGCAATGATCTTATTAAGGAGCAAGAAAACTTAATTGATGTACAGTTTGTGCGTGAGCGTACGTATGCTAATGAAATTGCTCAACCAAAGGACTCCCTTGAAGAAGAACAAACCACCAAAGAATCTCTTGAGGAGACTTTCACTCTAGAATTATCTAGAGTAAAAGAATACCATGATAGAGAACTTGTGAAAGGGCATGTATGCCCCCATGTGTGGTTTTGGTAATTAATGACAATTTCTATGGACTAATGTGTAAATTTAGTTTCACGTGTAGGCTTGTCCATTGGCATCACTTGGGCCATGTGTTGGTCTCAAGGTTGGAAGATGAAGAAATGTCCAAGGGCTTTGTGCCCATTGGAATCATGAAGAAAGAAGGAGCTTGAAGGTTGATCAAGACATGTGCAAAGAGTTGCATCAAGATGGATCAACCTCAAGTAGGGATGAAGAAGGGCGAGATCAAGATGCGCCATCTCTAGAAGATCTCATGCTTGAAGCTTGCCATCCTCATGCTCATGGAATGATGAAGACAAGTTCAAAGAAGAGGTTTCCCCATGGAGTATGGGGGAGCAATTTGCAAGTCTTCATCTTCATCAAGCAAGAGCATCCAAGAAAGGTGTTCCCACTATAGAATAACAAGACGGTCTACATCAATTTCAAGTGGGATGCTCAAGGCAAAGGTATGTTCCTGATAGGGCTTCTCTTTTGCCGGTCTCGTATTGTTAGTTGGGAGACCGGGTTTAGGATAGATAGCCGTTCTATCAAGAGGGGCTCTCAAGCGGGTGTCTCGTTTGCATTGTTCGGAGAGAGCTCAAACCTTTGCATTCATAGCATCATCTTTCTTGGTTGTTATTTGGTTCTTGTCCATGCGAGGATCTAGAGATTGTGGTCATCATCATAACAAGCTCTGGTTCATCATCTAAGGATTTCACTTGCATATCTTATTGCGGTTTTTGATCTTGCGAGTTTTCTGGCTCCACACCTTGGGGGATACTTCACATATATATTCATAGTATTTTCTCCCAAGGTGATACCCAATATTTCTACTTTTTGTTGGATTCTATTCGTCATTATCTTTCCAACAAAATTGGTTTCATCCCAATCGGAGTTTCCAAGCTCAACTTCTTGTGTTTTGGGTTTTGGAGGTTTTACCGGTTCATCGCTTCTAGAGAGGTCATATCTTTCTCAATTTGGTTTTATACTTCCATGCTGGACTATTATGTTTCTTTGCATAATCTTGTAAAACTTTTCGTTCTCTTCAAAACGAGCCCAAGATCATCAAAAACGGAGTCCGGGATCAAAAGTTATTGAAGTTTTCGTGCAATGTTGTCCTGTGTTTTTGCTTGAGCGGAAGTTCCGGCCCAAGTTCCGACCCAAGTTCCGGCCCAAGTTCCGACCCAAGTTCCGGCCAGGTTCAGTAACTTGTGTTTCTATTTGCCGGAAGTTCCGGTGGGGGCGCGAATCTGGCCCAAACGGTCAGTTTTTCCTTGTCCTATTTAAGGGGGGCTTCTACCCCAATGGTTCTCTATCTTTTGAGCTCGTTTTTGCCCACCATTGTTGACCTATTTGAGCTCTCTTACTCCCTCTCCCTCCCATGATTCTTACATCTTTTTGAGGGAAAAGTGAGAGGATATCTAGATCTATAATCCCACCAAGTCAAATCCCTTCTTTGTGAAGGAATCATTGGGATCTAGATCTTGGAGAGTTTTGTGTTCTCCTCTTGTGTTCTTCCTCCCTTATTCCCCCAATAGATTTTGTAGCTTTGTTGGAATTTGGGAGAGAAGGACTTGCCCTTGCATTTGGTGCATAGATTTGAGTTCTCCTCTTGTGTTCTTCCTCCCTTATTCCTCCAATAGCTTTTGTAGCTTTGTTGGAATTTGGGAGAGAAGGACTTGCCCTTGCATTTGGTGCATAGGTTTGAGTTCTCCTCGGAGATTCGACGAGTACAAGCTTGTGGGCTTGTTACTCTTCGGTTCTTCGAACCCTAGACGGTTGTGTGGTTGGATTGTTGACCTTTTGTGGTCTTGTTAACCTTTTGTGGTCTTGTAGCCTCGTGTGGCTTTGTTGGCCTTTTGTGGCATTGTAGCCTTTTGTGGCTTTGTTGTTGGGAGCCGCCAATTGAGTTGTGGAGTTAGCCCCAATCTTGTACGGGTTCGGTGACCGCCCTCAAGCGTCCCATAGTGGAGCAAGTGCCCGCCTTTTGTGGTGCGCACTTGGGAGAATAGGGTGAGCCTTTTGTGGCGTCGGTGAGTTGCGTGCTTCCGCATCCGGGGTGAGGCCTTGTGTGGCGTTGGCTGAGCATCGAGCCACCACACCTCGAGGTGTGCCATTTGTGGCGTTCGGAGAGCATTGCGCCATCACACCTCTCCAACGGAGACGTAGCTTCTTTGGAAGTGAACTTCGGGAACAAATCTTCGTCTCCGCGTCCATCGGTTATCTCTCAACCGAGTCCTTTACTTATGCACTTTACATTGTGATAGCCATCGTGCTTGAAGTATTTATTTCTTGCTATCACCTTGTTGCTTGTATTTCTTAGCATAGGTTGTTGGTGCACTTAGGTAAACTAAGTGGCTAGGTTTTGTTCTCAATAAATTAAATGTTAGTCTTATTCCGCATTTACTTGAGCCTAAACCGTAATATTTTTAAAAGCCTATTCACCCCCTCTAGGCGACTTCCTTTGTACTTTCAATTGGTATCAGAGCGAGGTCTCTCGCTTTTAGGCTTCACCGCCTCGAGAGTAAAGATGTCTCCTAGGGGTTTAGTGCACTCTCACACATTTACTTTTGATGGCACACATTATGATGTTTGGCGTACTCGCATGCTTAGTCATTTCCAGGCCATTGACCCAAACATTGAGCGCATTTTAGATATGGGCTTGTCTCCTCCTAAGGATCCCCAAAATCTATCTTTGGAGGAGAAGACAAACTCTTATCTCGAAGCTCAAGCATCTAATGTGCTTGTTAATGTTGTGAGCTTTGTAGTTTTATGCCTTTCCGGAATGCTCATGATATATGGACCAAGCTTCAAGAAAAATATGATGTGTCCAAGCTTAATGAGGATGATTGTGTTCCATCCACCTCCGGCCACGATGAGTTCTCATCTTCTTCCACTACACCAACATGTGAGTTGTCACAAGGTAATGATATGGTGAGTGGTGATAGAACTTGCAATGTAGATAGTGAGATTTCCATTCATGATTCTTTGTCTCTATCTCATTGCAATGTTGTATCTTTGGGCATGAACACTTATAGGACCATATGTGATTTACATCCTAGTGTTGATTGCCCTTGCATATCTTGTAGAAATGAATTGGATATATCTCATGATGATATGCTTGCTTTGCCTTGTTGCCATGATAAATGTGCTTCCATTTCCTCTAGTTCTTGTGTTGCTAACCATGTAGAGGAAAGTGAAGAATGTGTGGGCCAAGGCAAAGTTGTCATTAGAGCTTCATGTGTTCCCTCATCATCATCTTCTTCCAATGTTCACTTGTGCCTCATGGCTAAGGGTTCAAAGGTAACCTATCCTTTGGACTCCAATATATCTCATGATGATGTGAATGTTGATCATGTAGAAGTAGATAATGATGTTGCTTCTCTAAAAGATAAGGGGGGGCTAGTCCTTCGTGCTCTTCATCCTAATAAAAATGCTTGCTCTACTTTCATTGAAATCTTGACTTGTGCTATTGAAAGTAGGCAACTAATATATGAGCATGAGGACAAAATAGATAAAATAAGTAGTCTTGAGCGTGAGTATGCTAATGAAATTGCCAACCTAAATGAAGCTCTTGAAGAGGAACAAACCACTAAGGAATCTCTTGAGGAGACCTTTGCTCTAGAGCTATCTAGAGTGAAGAAATCTCATGATAGAGATTTTGAGGTGGCATGTGCCCTTCAAATTAAAAATGATGAACTTGAAGTTGCTTATGCCAAACTCCTTGAGGATTTTGAGCACCTTAACAATGGCTCTAGGGTCATCAAGGGAGAGCTCATCAAACTCACCGAGTCACATGAGCAACTTAAAGCTTCTTATTCTAAAGAGCTTTCCAAGTTAACCTCACCTCTTGCTTTAAATGACGATGCTTGTGCTACTAACTCTATTTCTTGTGAAGCATCTATCTTGAAGGAGAATGTTGAGCTAAAGTCTCAACTTGCTTTGCTAACGAGCAACTATGGGAAATTAGAAGAAAGTCACGCCAAGCTCTCAAGCTCGCATGAGGATCTTCTAGTCTCCCATGGTAGGCTAAGGTTATCTCATGAGGCCATTATGTCAAAGGTAACATCTAGCATCTAGTGGGCCTCATGTGGACATTAGCACTATATCTACTCCAAATGTTATATTTCCATGTGCTAGTCCTTGTAATTCATCCTCTCACAACCATGCTAAATCTTGTGATGTATTGCATCCTTTGTCTTGTTGCTCTAACAATGAAGCTTCTACTTCATCTAGTATTGTTGTTGATATTAACCATGTAGAGGAAGTCAAAGAGCTCAAGGCTCAAGTCACTTCTTTGAAGAATGACTTGAAAAGGTGTCATGAAGGGAAGACCATGCTCAAGAATATGTTGAGTGTGCGACGCCCCCCAAGTGACAAGAGTGGGCTTGGATTCAACTCCAACACCAAGAGCAAGTCCACTATCTCGTTGAAGCACAAGGGAAACAAGAAGAAGGGCCAAGGACAAGTGAAGAATCCGGCCAACATTGTGTGCTTCAAGTGCAAGGAAGAAGGGCATCATGTGAGGGATTGCCCATTGAAGAAGAATCCTCTTAGTGAGAAGCAATGGGGGAAGTGGCCTCAAGCTCCTCCACAAGCTCAACATGGGCCACTTCCCAAGAAGTCTCAAGCTCTTCTTCATGGTGCAGCTCCTCCCAAGAAGAAAGACGACAAGAGAAGAACTTTCTACATATGCCATGAGAAGGGGCACCTTTCTTCCTCATGCACCATGGGTAACTCCTCATCCCATTCTATCTTGTTTGATGATGCTTATTCACTTCGTAAGGATGAGGGTGGCAATGTGTTTGCCAAATTTGTTGGTGCCCAAGTGGTGTCAAGAGAAGAACCATTTGGGTGGCCAAGCCTATTGTGACTAACTTCTTAGGACCCAACTTGGTTGGGGACCAACAAGCTAAAACTTGATCAATAGGTTTTTTTGGAGGGCATTGGAGAATTGGCTATCTTATGAAGAGTTGAGGGATCTTCATTATATTCTTGTTGTCAAAGTCAAGTCATTGGTTATCATGCTTCTATTCCTTATCCAATGTTCCTCCTTCCGGTAACTTGTGCTAAACTCCTTTACATTTATAGTTACTTGCTCCCTTGTGCATGTGTTGGTTTTGTACCTTGCATGTGATTGTACATGTTGTGCTTCCCACTTACTTATATTGAAATATGAATTATCTTTGTGTATGTTGGTTGGCACACCATGTATTTGTGTTTCTTGGTTTTGAGCCTTTATTGTTTATAGTAGGTATCTTATTTGGCTCTTGTGAGGGATTAATGGACTATTCCGTTTTGGGGGAGTGTCATGCTTGGGCATTCCACAATCCTAAAATGTGTGTACATGAGAAAAACCACTTAGTAGTAATTTTGTTGTCTCTATGTGGTTTGTCTCTCTCATGAGAAACTCAAGTTTCCATAATGTCCATTAATACCTCTAGTTTGATCTTTTTGCCTCTTGTTGAGATTTCTTGGTTTATCACATTATGGGGGAGTCATATGCTTTGTGCATATTACAAACCTAGAAAATGTGGACATTTGAGGTAGTGCCACTTAGATTTGATATTGAGAATTATCTAGTTCCTATGTGGCACATTTGCTCATACAAGTTCCAATTTGCTTAAATGTTTTTATTGCTCATCTTTTGGATCTTGTTCGTGAGAGTGATTCTTGGTATGTGCTTCCTCATATTTGGATCTATATTTCCTCATGTGAACCACTTGCTTCTATTTAATCCAATCACTAGTGATTGTGTGACTATTTGAAGGAATCAAGAATCTCTTTCGAAGCATCAAGTTTAATTCCTATCTTGTTATATGATTCTTTGTGTGAATATGATCTTGGATATCCTTGCAAATTACCTCGGGAAAATTATCCCTATTACTTCTTGTCCTTGGACAATTAGTACTTAATATATGGTAGAATTCATTGATCATATTTGTTTTGGCCTTTTCCTTTTTGTCTTATCTTTGGCCAATAAAATGTTTGTCTAGTTGCTCCCAAGCTTTCCTTGCCTCTTGTGGATCTTCTTATTTTATTTATTTTCCCTTGTGTTTTACTTAGTGTAGGTAGTAGTGATGATCTCATTTGTGGGCATTTGCATTCAAAGGCAAAATTATATATAATGCTCTACTTATGGGGGAGCTCTCCTATATTATCTAGAACATTGTTTTATGCTTCTTGATTTGATCCTTTTTTTGCTTGGAAGATCGATCCTTTTTGTGTTGGTACTTTGTGTGCCATCATGAAAAGTGTGAAGAGTTTGTTTTGGTTATTATTTCCTTGCTCTCGTTGGGAGTTGGCTTTATCTCATTCTGTTTCACTTGTTTTGTTCTTTTAGGATGAGATAAATCCTTGAGCCTTGGTATTTTTCTTATCCTTGTTCTTTGGCTCTTTTGAGTTCATTTGTTGAACTTGTGTTCTTTCATGTGTTGATTTGGCTCTTCGATACAATTTGGACACCTTTTGTCGAGTCACAAATTTGTGTGTGTCTTATTGGTTTACATGGTGTTTTTGTTCAAATTGTATCTCCTTTTGGTTCTTGAAAGCCTATGCATGCATATTTACTTCGTGTATATATTATGGCATGCTTGCTTCCTTTGATCCAATATATAGGGGAAACTCCACCAAATCCTAATAGGCTAAGATGTGCATGAAATTCAATTTCATATCAATATGCACATATTTGTGTGGGGGCTCTCCTATGTATTGTAGTTTCACTAACTACTTTGGACCCAATGTGTTTGGCGACCATAGTGTACTTAATTGTATTTTAGGTACATTGGAGATATATATTGGGTGCTTGTATCTTGAACAAGGAAGAAGTGGCGTCTACATGTCAGTTGGATGCAAGCTAGGATGATCAACGAATTCATATCTTCTTCATCCTACCAATTATATCTTGGTAACAAGTATCTCTCTCTCATGCATACATATCTTGTTCCCAACCTTGTGTATGTTGCTTGTTGGCATGAATTTGTGTTCTTCCATATGTAGGATTTCTTGCTTTGGCTTTGAAGAGTTCTATCTATTGCAAATGTGTGTATGTTGAGATGAGTGCATATAATGGGGACTATACTAAATCATGCTCATGATTCACTAATCCCAAACATGTCAATCTAGCAATTTTGTTGCATATTGTTTCCTCAATATCTCTCATGTGAAATAGTGAGTATTTTTGCCAAGTTGATTTCTATCTTGTGATACTTGTTGCCTTTCTCCATATATTCCTTCTATCCTCTTCTTCCCTTGAGAATAGTTGTGTTGTATGGGGTATGTTGGTGTTTGAAGCTCATTGATGTACAATAAGATATATTTGAGCCCTTGGGCATGCTTTCAAGCAAAACATCTTATTGGTATATTCCATGACATCTTTTTTTGGGTCTTCATGTGATTTCTTGAGTATCTATCTTGTGTGTGCATGTTTCTTTGTGGTTATATGTCTTTGTGATATTTTCCACCTAAAAATTTATACACACAAGAGAAGATCAATATTTGGTTGTTTTTGCATTTCTTGGAAATCATCTCTTACTTCATTTTGATTCTTCGGTGGTTCCCAAATTATTGTATTTTGTGTGCATTGTTAAATGGTTTTGGAGGAGTTAGGATTCCATGGTTGTGCACATTGTTTCCAAATACAATTACTATAATTGGTGCACAATTTTACGGGATCTTCTATAATTCATTTAATGATGCACATGTTCCTTCTTTCTCGTTTCTTGTGGTTTAAATGCTTATGGGGGAGCAAGGATTCCATATTTGTGCATATTCTATTCAATGCAAGTATTCTAATCTTTGCACAAAGTTTGGGGAGCTTCTCTATTCTTATTTAAACACTCTTTTGGTTGTTGTTCCCTTTTGACATCATTTGATGGTGTTTCAATTGTTTCTTTTGGATCTTTTGATTGCTCGCTTCATTTGTTGAAGCCCTTTTCTTTTCTTTCTTTTCTTTTTGCTTTCTTTGGGTCCTCAATATAGTTTTACTTCCTCCCTAGTTCTCATCATTTGACTTGCGCATATGCACACCTTTGGAGGAATTCTCACTATGTTGACCGTCTACAACTTTTCACCCATTTTGGCAATCGATGCCAATGGGGGAGAAGTTTTGGAGGGTTTAAGGGAAGTTGGGCTTTGCTTTTAGCGAGCAACTCCGGCAAGAGATTGCCGACCCGTCCGTGCGCCCCCTGCCCTGCGACAACCACGTTGTGCATCAGCAAGCTTCGGCGATTCTGGTGAGATACCCCTCTGTTCCCCTTGCGTCCTGTATCACCGGAGATGACCTCGTCTGAGCGCTGCCGCCAGAGCGCCGCCGCCAGCGCCGCCACTAGTTGGCAAGCGTGCTGCGCGCCGTAGGATCTTGATCTGACGCTCGCGATAGAATCTTAGACGAAAGGGTAAGTAGCATCTGCGCGCCGTGCGATATCACTTAATCCAACGGCCTGTGTCGCTTGATCCATGCGAAACATTTTCGACGAATCAGAATAGGACACGTGTCCCAGTCTGTTTGATTTAAACAGAATTTGATCTATTAGATTTCCAATTTTATAAATTGCATAACTTTAGTTCCACACGTCCAAATTTTGCAAACTTTATATCAATGGAATCAGTGGAACAAGCCCTAGCCAACCATGCCATTTTTTTAGTAAAAAGCTTCTGGAAAAATGTTTGTTTTTGTAGAAACATTTGTATGCTTGTTTAGGTTATAAAAATTGTTCAAAAATGATTTTGGGGATAAAATCTTTTGCAAATGGTGTATTTTGAACCTACTGACCATAGGAATCACTTTGTGGTTTCAAAAATGTATTTGGTGAAGAAAAAGAATGATTCTTTGATTTAAATCAATTCTAGTCAAATAAAAAAATATGGTTTATTTATTAAAAATGATTTTGAAGGAAAACCTTTGGGAAATGTTTTGTTTTAAACTCTCTGACCCTAAACACAAATTTTTATGGTTTGAAAACATATTTTGTGAACCCTATAGATTAAAGCCTTAGGAAAAACATTTCTACACCACATAAAATGATACCTTGTTTTGAAAATGGTTTATGAAGTGAAATCTTTTGCAAATGACTTTGCCACTTTATAAAAATGACCATTAGGTGTTTTCAAATGTTTATGACCCATTAGAAACCACTTTTGCAAATAAAACAACCCTTTTGCATGCTTGCATGTATTGTTTTGTTTATTATTTTATGTGATGTTTTGCTTGAATGGTAGATTGAAATATTGTTTGATTGATTGATTTGTAGTGACTTGAAGTGTGTGAACATTACAAAGATCAAGGAGTGAACCTATACCCTACCAAAAAGGCAAGTGATGCTTCATACTTTTGTCCCATTACTTTCACTATGCATTAGTGATTTTTCTAAGTAGGACTTGCATGGAATTTTGCTAAGTATAAACCATGCTATGGGAAAACCTAGTAGATGAAAACCTTAGTAGAATTTCCTAAGTTAAGATTCCTACTACTATCATGCTTAGCTTAGCTAATAGAAAACAAGGGTGGAATATATACATTCATACTATGGAAAAATTTCTAAGTCTGAGGACTTGTGTTTTTGTTTAATAAAACAACTAAGTTAATGAATCACCTGGGTGGAATGGTAATTGCTTGGTGGTTTTTGGTTGAGTGGTTCACAAGGCCCATGTTTATGGTTTACCTTGTGTATCTCACTTGTGGATGGCCAACCAGGAACAAAGAGATTTGAGATGTCAAATGTTGAGAAGCTTCAAGTGCAGCCACTTGGCATTATGGGCTCTGCCTGGATCATATAGGTTGCTAGAACTTAGCCATTTGGACAGTTGGTGGTAGTGGGATGATAGGTTGGAACGCGTCCATTTGGTCTAAGGAAAGGCTTCTGAAAGATCTTGTCTTGGTGAAACCAAGTCTTGTGGGGAAAGTGCACCACCTCTGCAGAGTGTAAAATCTAAGTACTTAGCCATGTCCCTGGTAAAGGACAATTTGAGCATCAAGACATGGAAGCAATCAAGAATCTCATCATCCAAATTTCTAAGTTAAAAACTTGTGGTTGAACAAGGGTTAAAGGATCTTCAATCTTTGATTGGTAGATGCCTTGGGTGATTTTTGTCAAAACAAAAACTTAGTATTTTCAAATGATAATGAAAAATCTATTTTGAGCAATGCAAGGCTCAACTCCACTTAGCCAAAATCATATAGATGATAGACTCCACTATACTACCATAGTATCACTTGCCAATACAATTCAAATGTATTGACCCTTGTGGCTGTAACTTGTTATGTTGCAGGTTTGATTGATTTAGTGAAGTGTGTTGATTAGGATTACAAAGTCTACAACCAACATGTCTGCCTGTGGCACTTTGAAGATGAAGGACCCCATGCTTATAGATATTCTGCTGCAATGTAATGTAATAGCCAAATGAGCTATGAAAGATGTAATAAATTATTTTATTCCTGGTTATAAAGTTGTATTATGACCTTTGTTTCTTGATATTACATCTTAACTGTGGATGCTAGCTATTGTTCCAGGGACTAGCATTGTAAACACAGGGGACTCTACCTTATTAAAGGTTGGGACCCTTACAGATGGTATCAGAGCATTGTGTTGCCTGTAGGATTTGTAACCCTAGGATTGGACAAAAACCCTTAGAAAAATAGGAGTTGTATTATTCCAAAACTTATTTACAAACAATCTTGTAAACTCTTTCCTCAACCATTTTGGTTTTGGTTCTACATCTCTTCTGTTTCAACTTGATGGACAAAACCTACCCCATGGCCAAAGACTTCACCATGTGCAAAGGACTCCATCAACTCTAATGACTTCAACATCTTCAATGACTTCAACATCTTCAACTCTAATGACTTCAATATCTTCAACTCTAATGACTTCAACCTCTTCAGCATTTTCACCAAGGACTGCAACCTTGGATATCACTAAGAACTACAAGTGAGACAAGAAATCTTTCTCAAGATTTGGAGACTAAGGAAACACAACTTAGAAGGAGCCATCATCACTTTTGAAGTTTTGTGACTAAAAGTTTTCCCAAAGAAACCATAATCTCATGTAAAAAGAATCAACCAAGAAGGATGGAGAGATCACAAGTGAACCATATAGATGTACCACCATATTTAGTTAAGTCAAACAAACCAACTTATGTGGTATAACAAAAATATTTTTGGTTGCCTAAAATTATGCTTGAAACTTGTTGTTTGAGTGGAATGTTTGTTGTGATTGCTTGCACATTGCTTGAGTGAATTGTGATGTGTGTGATTAGAATTATTCCCTTAGAAATATCTTGCCTATTCTAATCTCAATTCAACCCAAACAGATGACTACTCCAAGAGACACCAACATCAAGGTTGATGACAACAACAACCAAGAGGACAATATGAGAGAACTCATAGCAACCCAAAACCAGTTGAGCCAAGAGACAACTCATCTTTTGGCCAACAACAATGGACTAGACCCAGCCATACAAAGGATTTTGAAACTTCAATCCCAATTGTTGCAAGGATTGGTTACTCAAATGATCAACATGGGAGAAAACTCTTCCCAAGGAGTTTATGACAACAAGGATGACAACGATGCTATTCTAGAAGGAACCCAAGCTTGCAATATTTGTGGAGACAAGGATCATACATCCAAGGAGCATGAAGATCAATGCCCTAATTGTGAAGAAGAAAGTCATATCTCTAGTAACTGCCCCAAGAAGAGAGAAAGATTTCCCACCTCTGAGGTGAGGTATGAAGAACATGAACTAGAAGAACTCCTAGCTTTGGAGAGACCCAAGAAGAAGAAGAAATGCCCCAACCCTAACAAGAAGGATATTGCTCAAGTGCAATGTTACAGTTGCAAAGAGATGGGACACTATGCCAGTGAATGCCCAGAAAAGAAGAAGAACCAAAGAAACAAACAAGAGGCAATGATACCAAAGGAAAAGAAAGATATCAGCCAAGTGATGTGTTTCAAATGCAAGGAACTAGGCCACTATGCAAACTTCTGTCCAGAAAAGATGAAGCACAATATAAACCAGCCCATGAAGGATCTCAGCCTTATCACATGTTTCAAGTGTGAAAACAGAGGACACTATGCAGATGTTTGCCCAGAGAAGATTTCCCCAGGATCCCAAGAAGGCCAATATGTAAATTAGCTGGAAATTTTTTAAGGGTGGTAGTACCCTAGTTGCTTTTGAGCCAATTTGTAACCCCAGCCTTCCCAAATCTCGGGACGAGATTTATTTTAAGGGTGGTAGCCTGTCACATCCCAAGATTTTCCAAATCTTGTAATGTGAAAAATAAATGAATAAAATAAAACTTTGATTGATTTTCAGGGTGAAAAGAAACTTTTTGAATCCAATTGGGGACTTTCAAAACCTATTTGGATCAAATAAAATCCTAAAGGAATTTAAAAAGATAAATAAACAATAAACTTAAAAATATTTAAAATTACTATTTTTGGATCTTTTAATAAAAGATTTGGATTTCAAAAGAAAAGGTAGAAATATAAATAAGGATTATTTTATATAGCCAAATTAAACCTTGGCCAATCTTTTGAAATAAAATGTTTTGCTTTGATTAAAAGAGTAAAGGTTTATTTAAATAAAATAATGAGGATTTATTAATAAACCAAATTTATTTAAGTAAAGGTTTTTCCCATTTTAAATAAACACTAAAACTTAGTTATTTATTTTAAATAAGTTTTCCAAGTGTTTTGTTATTTTCAAATAAAACCTACTGATTTGGTTTTGTTAATATTTGGATTTCAAATGGAGATTTTATTAAATAAATCAAAACCTATTTGAATTAATAATTAAGGTCTATTTTATTTAATTATTAAATAGATCCTAAAAAGAATAAAATATTATTTTGTTTTTGGACTTTGGTTTATGTTGTTAAACAGAACTAAAGCTCAATACAAGTTTGGAGGAGGTTTGATTTGTTTTGGTTGTTTGTTTTGTTGTTTGAAATTTAAAACAGGAAATTCAAACAGAAAAAGGAAAAAGCAATCAGAAAGAAAAAAAAGAACCAAACAGCAACCCAACCCAATCGGCCCAACAGCCCAGTCGCAGCCCAGTTCCCCCCCCCACGCGCGAAACGTTTTTCACCAGAAATAGAACCCACATAGTCAATGACACGCGGACCCCCACCTTCCCTCTCTCTCTATCGCTGCCAGCGGACCACGCCGCCAGCTCATCTTCTTCCTCCCCGCGATGACTGCGCCGGCCGTTTCCTGCCGTTGATGCCGCGGTTAAATTCTCTTCAATGCCTCGCCATAATCTCGCCGTGACCACGCCTGATTAAACACCAACATCTCCCCTCTCTTTCCCCTCTCTCGCCCGACTCTTTCTGCCCCCAGGCTGCCTCTGATTTGGTTTGCACGACCACTGTCTCCGACGAGCTTTCCCCTCGATTCCGGCTATGTCCTGCCACCCCTCGCCTCCTTGACCACACTCACATACTCCCCAAGCCCTGGCGCATCTCTCTGCATCGCCAGCTCGCTCGCGCGCGCCCCTGAGCCCCGACAACGACGACGACCACCGTCGCCACCGTCTTCTTCCTCTCCGGCGACCCGCCTCGTAAGCATGTGTCCGCCCCTCTCCTTCCCGATGACACTCCTGCACTCACCACACTCACCCGCATCTAACCATGCACTTATTTTGCTTCGGGACAATCTGCAACCTCGCCCTCGACCACGACCGCGCGCAACCGACGCCAGCGAGCAACTCCGGCGAGAGATTGCCGACCCGTCCGTGCGCCCCTGCCCTGCGACAACCACGTTGTGCATCAACAAGCTTCGGCGATTCTGGTGAGCTACCCCTCTGTTCCCCTTGCGTCCTGTATCACCAGCGACGACCTCGTCTGAGCGCTGCCGCCAGAGCGCCGCCGCCAGCGCCGCCACTAGTTGGCAAGCGTGCTGCACGCTGTAGGATCTTGATCTGACGCTCGCGATAGAATCTTAGACGAAAGGGTAAGTAGCATCTGCGCACCGTGCGATATCACTTAATCTAACGGCCTGTGTCGCTTGATCCACGCGAAACGTTTTCGATGAATCAGAATAGGACGCGTGTCCCAGTCTGTTTGATTTAAACAGAATTTGATCTATTAGATTTCCAATTTTGTAAATTGCATAACTTTAGTTTCACACGTCCAAATTTTGTAAACTTTATATCAATGGAATCAGTGGAACAAGCCCTAGCCAACCATGCTATTTGTTTAGTAAAAAGCTTCTGGAAATATGTTTGTTTTTGAAGAAACATTTGTATGCTTGTTTAGGTTATAAAAATTGTTCAAAAATGATTTTGGGGATAAAATCTTTTGCAAATGGTGTATTTTGAACCTACTGACCATAGGAATCACTTTGTGGTTTCAAAAATGTATTTGGTGAAGAAAAAGAATGATTCTTTGATTTAAATCAATTCTAGTCAAATAAAAAAATATGGTTTATTTATTAAAAATGATTTTGAAGGAAAACCTTTGGGAAATGTTTTGTTTTAAACTCTCTGACCCTAAACACAAAGTTTTATGGTTTGAAAACATATTTTGTGAACCCTATAGATTAAAGCCTTAGTAAAAACATTTCTACACCACATAAAATGATACCTTGTTTTGAAAATGGTTTATCAAGTGAAATCTTTTGCAAATGACTTTGCCACTTTATAAAAATGACCATTAGGTGTTTTCAAATGTTTATGACCCATTAGAAACCACTTTTGCAAATAAAACAACCCTTTTGCATGCTTGCATGTATTGTTTTGTTTATTATTTTATGTGATGTTTTGCTTGAATGGTAGATTGAAATATTGTTTGATTGATTGATTTGTAGTGACTTGAAGTGTGTGAACATTACAAAGATCAAGGAGTGAACCTATACCCTACCAAAAAGGCAAGTGATGCTTCATACTTTTGTCCCATTACTTTCACTATGCATTAGTGATTTTTCTAAGTAGGACTTGCATGGAATTTTGCTAAGTATAAACCATGCTATGGGAAAACCTAGTAGATGAAAACCTTAGTAGAATTTCCTAAGTTAAGATTCCTACTACTATCATGCTTAGCTTAGCTAATAGAAAACAAGGGTGGAATATATACATTCATACTATGGAAAAATTTCTAAGTCTGAGGACTTGTGTTTTTGTTTAATAAAACAACTAAGTTAATGAATCACCTAGGTGGAATGGTAATTGCTTGGTGGTTTTTGGTTGAGTGGTTCACAAGGCCCATGTTTATGGTTTACCTTGTGTATATCACTTGTGGATGGCCACCCAGGAACAAAGAGATTTGAGATGTCAAATGTTGAGAAGCTTCAAGTGCAGCCACTTGGCATTATGGGCTCTGCCTGGATCATATAGGTTGCTAGAACTTAGCCATTTGGACAATTGGTGGTAGTGGGATGATAGGTTGGAACGCATCCATTTGGTCTAAGGAAAGGCTTCTGAAAGCTCTTGTCTTGGTGAAACCAAGTCTTGTGGGGAAGTGCACCACCTCTGCAGAGTGTAAAATCTAAGTACTTAGCCATGTCCCTGGTAAAAGACATTTGAGCATCAAGACATGGAAGCAATCAAGAATCTCATCATCCAAATTTCTAAGTTAAAAACTTGTGGTTGAACAAGGGTTAAAGGATCTTCAATCTTTGATTGGTAGATGCCTTGGGTGATTTTTGTCAAAACAAAAACTTAGTGTTTTCAAATGATAAGGAAAAATCTATTTTGAGCAATGCAAGCCTCAACTCCACTTAGCCAAAAGCATATAGATGATAGACTCCACTATACTACCATAGTATCACTTGCCAATACAATTCAAATGTATTGACCCTTGTGGCTGTAACTTGTTATGTTGCAGGTTTGATTGATTTAGTGAAGTGTGTTGATTAGGATTACAAAGTCTACAACCAACACGTCTGCCTGTGGCACTTTGAAGATGAAGGACCCCATGCTTATAGATATTCTGCTGGAATGTAATGTAATAGCCAAATGAGCTATGAAAGATGTAATAAATTATTTTATTCCTGGTTATAAAGTTGTATTATGACCTTTGTTTCTTGATATTACATCTTAACTGTGGATGCTAGCTATTGATCCAGGGACTAGCATTGTAAACACAGGGGACTCTACCTTATTAAAGGTTGGGACCCTTACAGTTGGTCTCAAGGTTGGAAGATGAAGAAATGTCCAAGGGCTTTGTGCCCATTGGAATCATGAAGAAAGAAGGAGCTTGAAGGTTGATCAAGACATGTGCAAAGAGTTGCATCAAGATGGATCAACCTCAAGTAGGGATGAAGAAGTGTGAGCTCAAGATGCGCCATCTCTAGAAGATCTCATGCTTGAAGCTTGCCATCCTCATGCTCATGGAATGATGAAGACAAGTTCAAAGAAGAGGTTTCCCCATGGAGTATGGGGGAGCAATTTGCAAGTCTTCATCTTCATCAAGCAAGAGCATCCAAGAAAGGTGTTCCCACTATAGAAGAACAAGACGGTCTACATCAATTTCAAGTGGGATGCTCAAGGCAAAGGTATGTTCTTGATAGGGCTTCTCTTTTGCCGGTCTCGTATTGTTAGTTGGGAGACCGGGTTTAGGATAGATAGCCGTTCTATCAAGAGGGGCTCTCAAGCGGGTGTCTCGTTTGCATTGTTCGAAGAGAGCTCAAACCTTTGCATTCATAGCATCATATTTCTTGGTTGTTATTTGGTTCTTGTCCATGAGAGGATCTAGAGATTGTGGTCATCATCATAACAGGCTCTGGTTCATCATCTAAGGATTTCACTTGCATATGTTATTGCGGTTTTTGATCTTGCGAGTTTTCCGGCTCCACACCTTGGGGGATACTTCACATATATATTCATAGTATTTTCTCCCAAGGTGATACCCAATATTTCTACTTTTTGTTGGATTCTATTCGTCATTATCTTTCCAACAAAATTGGTTTCATCCCAATCGGAGTTTCCAAGCTCAACTTCTTGTGTTTTGGGTTTTGGAGGTTTTACCGGTTCATCGCTTCTAGAGAGTTCATATCTTTCTCAATTTGGTTTTATACTTCCATGCTGGACTATTATGTTTCTTTGCATAATCTTGTAAAACTTTTCGTTCTCTTCAAAACGAGCCCAAGATCATCAAAAACGGAGTCCGGGATCAAAAGTTATTGAAGTTTTCGTGCAATGTTGTCCTGTGTTTTTGCTTGAGCGGAAGTTCCGGCCCAAGTTCTGACCCAAGTTCCGGCCCAAGTTCCGACCCAAGTTCCAGCCAGGTTCAGTAACTTGTGTTTCTATTTGCCGGAAGTTCCGGTGGGAGGCCGGAAGTTCCGGTGGGGGCGCGAATCTGGCCCAAAAGGTCAGTTTTTCCTTGTCCTATTTAAGGGGGGCTTCTTCCCCAATGGTTCTCTATCTTTTGAGCTCGTTTTTGCCCACCATTGTTGACCTATTTGAGCTCTCTTACTCCCTCTCCCTCCCATGATTCTTACATCTTTTTGAGGGAAAAGTGAGAGGAGATCTAGATCTATAATCCCACCAAGTCAAATCCCTTCTTTGTGAAGGAATCATTGGGATCTAGATCTTGGAGAGTTTTGTGTTCTCGTCTTGTGTTCTTCCTCCCTTATTCCCCCAATAGATTTTGTAGCTTTGTTGGAATTTGGGAGAGAAGGACTTTCCCTTGCATTTGGTGCATAGGTTTGAGTTCTCAACTTTTGTTCTTCCTCCCTTATTCCTCCAATAGCTTTTGTAGCTTTGTTGGAATTTGGGAGAGAAGGACTTGCCCTTGCATTTGGTGCATAGGTTTGAGTTCTCCTCGGAGATTCGATGAGTACAAGCTTGTGGGCTTGTTACTCTTGGGTTCTTGGAACCCTAGACGGTTGTGTGGTTGGATTGTTGACCTTTTGTGGTCTTGTTAACCTTTTGTGGTCTTGTAGCCTCGTGTGGCTTTGTTGGCCTTTTGTGGCATTGTAGCCTTTTGTGGCTTTGTTGTTGGGAGCCTCCAATTGAGTTGTGGAGTTAGCCCCAATCTTGTACGGGTTCGGTGACCGCCCTCAAGCGTCCCATAGTGGAGCAAGTGCCCGCCTTTTGTGGTGCGCACTTGGGAGAATAGGGTGAGCCTTTTGTGGCGTCGGTGAGTTGCGTGCTTCCGCATCCGGGGTGAGGCCTTGTGTGGTGTTGGGTGAGCATCGAGCCACCACACCTCGAGGTGTGCCATTTGTGGCGTTCGGAGAGCATTGCGCCATCACACCTCTCCAACGGAGACGTAGCTTCTTTGGAAGTGAACTTCGGGAAACAAATCTTCGTCTCCGCGTCCATCGGTTATCTCTCAACCGAGTCCTTTACTTATGCACTTTACATTGTGATAGCCATCGTGCTTGAAGTATTTATTTCTTGCTATCACCTTGTTGCTTGTATTTCTTAGCATAGGTTGTTGGTGCACTTAGGTAAACTTAGTGGCTAGGTTTTGTGCTCAATAAATGTTAGTTTTATTCCGCATTTACTTGAGCCTAAACCGTAATATTTTTAAAAGCCTATTCACCCCCCCTCTAGGCGACTTCCTTTTTACTTTCAACTTGTGGTGGCAAACTCCTTCAAGATTAAAAATGACGAACTTGAAGTTGCTTATGCTAAACTTGTTGAGGATTTTAAGCACCTCGAAAATGGCTCTCGGGTCGTTAAGAGGGAGCTCATCAAACTCACCGAGTCGCATGAGCAACTTAAAGCTTCGTATTCCAAAGAGCTTGCCAAGTTGCCCTCACCTCTCGCTAATAATGATGATGCTTGTGCTACTAACTATATTTCTTGTGAAGCATCTATTTTGAAGGAGAATGTTGAGCTAAAGGCTCAACTTGCGTTGCTAACTAGCAACTATGGGAAATTAGAAGAAAGTCATGTTAAGCTCTCAAGCTCGCATGAGGATCTCCTAGTCTCCCATGGTAGGCTAAAGTTAGCTCATGAGGCCATCGTGTCAAAGGTAACATCTAGTGGGACTCATGTGGACATTAGCACTATATCTACTCTAAATGTTAAATTGCCATGTGCTAGTCCTTGTAGTTCATCCTATCACAACCATGATATATCTCGTGATGAATTACATTTCATGCCTTGTTGCTCTAACAATGTAGCATCTACTTCCTCTAGTGTTTTTGTTGAAACTAACCATGTAGAGGAAATCAAAAGGCTCAAGGCTCAAGTCACTTCTTTGAAGAATGACTTGAAAAAGGGTCATCAAGGGAAGGTCGCACTCAACAAAATCTTGAGTGTGCAAAAATCCCCCAATGACAAGAGTGGGCTTGGATTCAACTCCAATGTCAAGAACAAGTCCACTATCAAGTTGAATCACAAGGACAACAAGAAGAATGGCCAAGATCAAGTCAAGAATCCGGCCAACACTATTTGCTTCAAGTGCAAGGAAGAAGGGCACCATGTTAGATCTTGCCCATTGAAGAAAAAGCCTCTTAGTGTGAAGCAACAAGGGAAGCGGCCTCAAGCTCCACCTCAAGTCATTAATGCGCCTCTTCCTAAGAGGACTACTCGAGCTCTTCCTCGAGTTGTGGCTTCACCTAAGAAGAAAGATGGCAAGAGCAGAACTTGCTACATATGCCGTGAGAAGGGGCATATTTCTTCCTCATGCACTATCGGTATCTCCTCATCCAACCCTATCATTATTGATGATGCTTATTCTCTTTGTAAGGATGATGTTGGCAATGTGTTTGCCAAATTTGTTGGTGCCCAATGTGGTGTCAAGAAAAGATCCATTTGGGTTGCCAAGCCTATTGTGACTAACCTCTTAGGACCCAACTTGGTTGGGGACCAACAAGCCAAAACTTGATCAATAGGTGTTAGGTGGAGGGCATTGGAGTCTTGGCTACATTATGAAGAATTGAGGGATCTTCATCAATTATTATTGTCAAGCCAAGCCATTTGGATTATCATGATTATATTATATTTCCAATGTTCCTCCTTGCGGTAACATATGCTAAACTCTTTACATTGAAAGTTACTTGCCCCTTGTGCATGTGTTGGTTTTGTATCTTCCATGATTTTGTACATGTTGTGCTTTCCACTTAATTATCTTGAGGTATCAAGTATTAATCTGATACGTACTACCTCAGCGAGGTATTGACGCCGACCAAGAAGAGGTACCCTCACTACCAGAAACTCGCCTACGGCGTATTCATGACGGCTCGTCGGCTGAGCCACTACTTCCAGGAGCATCAGGTGATGGTCGTCAACGAAGCACCCCTGAACAGCATCCTGAACAACCCAGAGGCCACATGACGTGTGGCCCTGTGGGGCATCGAGCTGTCACCTCTAGACATCGTCTATGAGAAGCGCCACGCGATCAAGTCTCAGGTCCGTCCGGACTTCCTCGTCCACTGGATGGAATTGCAGCTGCCAGACACACCGGACATGACATAGTCATTGACGATGCACTTCGACGGCTTCAAGCGCGAGGCCGGAGTAGGAGCCGGGGTCATACTGACCTCCCCGCAGGGCGACAAGATGAAGTACGTCCTCCAAATGAAATTTCGAGCTTCCAACAACGAGGCCGAGTACGAGGCCCTCATCCACGGCATGAGGATGGCCAAGATCTGCGGTGCGACGTGCCTGGTCATCTACGGCGACTCGAACTTCGTCGTCCAACAGACAATGAATGAGTGTGACGCACACGCGGCCAACATGATTGCGTACCGCCCACTCTACAAGCACTCGAAGGAGACTTCGACGGCTACGAACTCCGGCGTGTTGGGATAGAATGCAATGAAGAGGCCGACAGACTCGCCAACATCGGCTCCACCTGCGCACGGGTGCCACCAGGTGTGTTCCTCGAACAGATATGCGTGCCATCCATCAAAAGGAAATTCCCAAAGGGATCACCCGAAGAAGCAGAGCACTCGGGGGCTGCTCTACCCAAAGGACAGGAAGGACCAGAAAAACTCGACACAGAGGTCGCAGTGGTCAACCTGATGTAGGTCGTGGTAGTCGAAGAAACATGGACACAACCATACCTCCGATATCTAATAGACGGGGAGCTGCCTGACAGCCCGACAGATGCCCGGCGCATATCTCTACGGTCCAAGGCCTTCACCATCATCAATGGCGAGCTGTACAAGCGCAGCATTTCGGGTGTACTCCAAAGGTGTGTCACCATCGGTGACGGCAAAACCATCCTCCAAGACATCCACGAGGATATCTGCGGCCATCACGCGGGCAACCGTGCCCTTGTCGCCAAAGCTCTATGAGCTGGGTTCTAGTGGCCAACGGCCATGAACGACGCCAAGGACATCGTCCAAAGATGCAACGGGTGCCAAAGGTTCGCAGACAAACCACACGCACCAGGATCGGAGCTCAGGCCCATACCTCTGGCCTGGCCCTTCGCCCAATGGGGCCTCGACATGATCGACAAATTGCCCAAGTTCTCGAAAGAAGGCCACGTCTACCTCCTAGTCGCAGTCGACAAATTCACCAAGTGGATCGAGGCCATGCCCGTTACTAACCAAAAGGGCAAAACGACCGTCAAGTTCTTCGAGTCCATTGTTTACAGGTTCGGCGTGCCGCACAACATCATCACCGACAATGGGTCGAACTTCATCTCCAAGGAATTCCAGGACTTCTGCAAAGACCTCGGAATCAACATCACATACGCCTCCGTGGCGCACCCGCAAACAAACGGGTAGGTCGAAAAGGCCAACGGCCTCGTCGGTGGCGGCATCAAGAAGCTCCTAATAAGCCCATCCAGCGACTTGCAGGAGCCTGGACACAAGAGCTACCCTCCGTCCTCTAGAGCTTGTGCACGATGCCAAACAACTCAACTGGCTACATGCCCTTCTTCATGGTGCACGGAGCCGAAGCCGTGCTGCCTACAGAGGTACGCCACAAGGCCCGATGGGTCGTCGCCTACTGCGAAGCCGAATCGACGGCTGCACTCGAAGACACCGTCGACACACTCGACGAGGCACGCAACATCGCCGCGGCTCGATCAACGGTCTATCAACAGAGCCTCCGCAACTACCACAGCCGTCGGCTGCGCCCAAGGTCCTTCGTCGAAGGAGGCCTAGTCTTACGACTCAAGCAAGAGCGACCGAAGAAGCTCGAGTAGCCCTGGGAAGGACCCTACGTCGTCACTGAAGTCATCACAGGTGGCGCCTATCGTCTCAAGCACGTGGAGTCTGGAGTAGCATACTCTAGCCCATGGAACGTCGCATAACTGCGACGCTTCTACCCCTAGCTACCCCCCTCCTTTTACTTTCAATAAGGCTATTCAGCCAAGGCTACTCAGCCGAACAATGTACCTCCTCCTTACGATATGAATAAAGCAAAGTGTCTCGCCCAAAAAATTTGTCTATTATTCGCATTTTCTTCATGTTACAACTCACTCGGGGGATCCCCTCACCTCACGACTTCGTCGACTGAGGATAACGCGTGTACACCTGAGTAGCTGACCACGTCAGGCTAACAAAAAAGACATGCATGCAAACAAAGCACCACGTGCTAACAACAATAAACCTTTACAGCAAAGGGCATAACACGCCCAGTCGAATACATACAAATTTTGCATCTATCTTTTTACAGGTCCTACCTATTCTGAAGAATCACCTATGCACGCTGCTAAAAAAGATCTACAATTTGTTAGGCATACTGCCTTATAGACGCATAATGTGGACGCATGTCCCACATGCTATCATCCGGCTGAAGGGGCGGCCCAGCTGCCACAGCAGCAAGATCTACATCAGGGCGATGCAACCGCACGAGGGAAAGCGCAGCCTTCACCCCTGCAACCAGCTGATGCCGCACCAGCTCCCTGATATGATGCACATCCTGAAACTTTGCCAGCAGGCCCCATAGAGTTGATGGTGCCTCATCCAGGGGAAACATCACATGCAGAATTGACGCCAAGGAAGTCTTCGCTTGCCGTAGCACACGCGACACCTGGTGAACACGATCCTGCACAGTCGCAAGGACCATTGCATGATCTCGATCCATCCAGAAAAAGCCGCCTACCTCCATGTCCTGCTGGGTCAGGCAATTGATCCGAACATCAACACGCTCTTTTTCCTCCCTGGGAACAAGGTTAGCACCCGCAACAAACCGCAACGTAATATGACAAGCCAATAGGTGCATCCGAAAAATGAGCAGCAACTCGAGGAAACTCACATTGAAGTTGTTCGGCCAAACACCGCAACTCCCCCATCAGATACTCCTCCCTGGCGGCGCCCCGCTCCGCCTTTGACTTCCAAACATCCGCGTGGCCTCGAACGCCAAGCAACTCTTTCTCAAGACTACGGATGCGGTCACGAAGAAATACAAGCTGCGACGCACCATCCAAGGATGGTCGCAGCTGCGGCGCAGGAAAAGTATCAATGGGATCATCGCCCGAAGGTCCCTAGAGGAAAAGAAGGCAAGGATATGAACAAACGCACGAATAAGCAAACAACTCGGAGATTCATTATATACAGCAAAAGCCACTGCGTGGCACAAGGAGTGTTCATAGATACATCACAACAAAAGAAACAAAAGCTATCCTACAACTACAAGGCCTAAGAAGCTGCATCCTGAGTAGCCTCGGAGCCGGACTGCCTGCTCTTGGCCTCTCCCTGCTGCCTCACCGCGTACTCCGCTAGCAAGTCAATCAGCTTCGGCCCATAGCATTTACAACGGGCAGCATAGAGGGTGAAGGCTACCTCGGATCCGTCGGCAGCTGTCGGCATCTGGGAGGTGACCTGATGAAGATCCAGCTTCGCTCCAGACGCCAGGGCCATCGCCAGCCCCATGGACACGCCGATACCCTTCTGCTTGCGCTTGTATGCCGCGGGAGCTTCGGCTGACAGTGCGTCCGCCAACAATTCGACATCCTCGAGGGCGACGCCCTTGGGGACGAGCTCCTTGTAGAAGCGTCCGAGAACCACCTTGGCCTTGGCAAGCGAGCCGACCACGGTACTGCAGCGGTCTTCGACCGCCGCAGTGGCGTCATCCAGAGCACTTCCATGCTCCAGGACACCACAGTCAAAATCGATGCCCGCGTCATTTAGAAAAACGGAAGAGGCAACATGAAGATCAAGCAAAACAAGAGAGACAAGGAAGCCGAAAAAATAGACGAAACTACTGACCCAAAATAGCCTTGGCAGCCGCCATCAGGTTGCCGGCTACCTCATTCTCGCGCGAGGCCGCAACGGTGGCGAGTTGCTCCTCGCGATCCGTGGCCTCTTGCTGTAGGTGCTCCTTGGCCGAAGCCGCGTCGGCTAACTCCTGCTCAAGGCGCTCCTTAGCACCAGCGGCATCTTCAGCTTTCTTCTCCACTCGCCCGAGGCTCTTTTTGAGAGCATCAATCTCGCGGAGGGCAGTGTTATTCTCGTCTGCAACAAATAACAAGCATGAGACTCATGAATAAGCAAGCAGCCAAAGAAGAAGAAGATTGATAAACACACACAAATGTTGGAGCCGCTGAAGGCTGGCCTCCAATGCTAGATGCTGCTTCATCAGCTGGTTGGCACCTTGACCAAAAGGCTGCGAGAAGATGCAACTTGTCAGGAAGAAGGCTCGGGGGCTGCTCCCAAGAAAACGAGAGAGCAAATCACGCATACGAAAATGCTCGGGGGCTCCCCCCGAGATATGTACAAAAAAAGAGGGGGCATGATCAGCAGATCATTCGACAGATGCTCGGGGGCTCCCCCGAGACACAAAACAAAAATGATCAGCATATCATCCGAAAAATGCTCGGGGGCTCCCCCCGCGGCAAGAACGAAAACACTTACGTGGTCAGACGGCGACTCCAAAGGTCCGGCTGTAGTCTTCTGAGGGACAACCACCCGAGCCTCCTGCGGAGAAGGGTTCAGAGAAGCGCCATCAGAGGTGGCCACCGTCTGAGGAGGAGGAGCAACCTTCGACTCCCCCACCATCTCCCGAGCGCCATCGCTGAAGGAGCCATCGGAGGAGTGGCTACAAAAGAAAAATCAGACAAGTACAAGTAAGAAGACGAGAGAGAGCAAAAGCAATGGCAGATACTTACGAGTCAAAATCGCTCAAGTCGAAGACAGGCGGGGCCCTCCTGCCTTTCTTCTCTTCCTTCTTCCGCTTCGCTAGTGGCTGGGGCGCCATAACCTGTACGGGCACGGCAGGAATAGGAGAGGAAGATCCACCATGACCCCCACTGTGACGCTCAAGGCATGGCGGGTCCCTACGCGTCGGCAGAGTCGAAGCATTCGACAATTCGCTCAAGCTCCGTGTCTGCTTTCGAGTCTTCTCCTCGCTAGACTCAAAGGTTTCTTCTGCTGGTGATCGCGTCGAGGGAAGCTCAGACATGGAGTCCACTACCTCATTGTCCGGTGCATCCGGAAAAAGTTCGGGTAGTGGAGGCGACATGCCCGATACCTTGAACTCCTGCGCAAAAGAAACAAAGTTTAAGAACACAAGCAAGTGCAGGGAAATAGCAGTCGAAAAAGCGCTACGCGCATGCCCCAGATCTACACCTGCGGAACCAGACGAGAGGCGGTGAACGGAGGAGTCAGCGACTTCCCCGGGAGATCTTCTTCAGCTTTATACTTCAGCAGTGGCCGAAGAATCCTGTCAAGATCCCCCTGGAGAGCTCCTCAGTCAAAACCCTAGTCGGATCGTGGCGACCAGAAAAAAGAAACATCGGGTGCGCCCTAGCCTAGAGAGGCTGCACCCGACGTTTGAGGAAGGTGCAGATGATATCCACACCATTCACCTCTTTATCCGGAATCAACTGGAGATCCTTCACCCGACGGTAGAGCCCCTCTATCTCTGCCACCTCACCATCCAAGATGTGGTTCTTCCAGGACCTCTTCGGCTGGATTTTCTGGGAGGGGTCGAAAGGAGCAAGGACAAAGTCCTGCCCAGCCACTGTGGAGTCGCGGATGTAAAACCATCGCCTCTGCTAGTACTGGACAGATTCAGACATAGAAAAAGAGAAGAAGAGAAAGTTGGATTTAAGGGAAATGATGCAGCCGCCGATGGGATAAACGCCATCGGAGCCAGATTGCCTCTTCACGGAATAGAGCTTCTGGAAGAGGCCAAAGTGCGGCTCGACACCGAGCCAGCACTCACAGAAAGTGATGAAGAAGGCGATATGAAGAGAGTTCGGTGAAAGATGATGGAGCTGGATGCCATAAAAGAAAAGCAATCCACGGAGAAAATCGTGGATCGGGAAAGAAAGACCCCGAAGGACAAAAGCGATGAACATGACCCGAAACCCAGCGGGAGGACAGGGAATTACCTCGTCGCCGGGAACTCTGACGACCTCCCTATCCCGCGGGATCAGACCCCACTCACGGAGCTTGTGGAGATCGCCCTCGCGCGTCTCCAATCGTCGCCAGCCACCATCGATGACGCGAGTAGCGGCGGAACCCTTCTTGCTGCCGGCGGCAGCACTAGTACCAACTGCGGTGGAGGCCTTCTTGGACTTCCCCATCACAGTGCAGCGATGACGATGATGTGAACGCAGAAACAAGGATGGAAAGGTTCGAAGAAATTCCAGCATGCAGCAAGAAAAGCTCAAAGAAGATGGGAGCAGTGAAACAAAAATGGCTGCGGTGAAAAACAAACTAACTTTTCCCTAGTGATTATAAGGACGAGGACGATGCACGACGACCGTTCATCGGGAAGACCTAAAGCCAACATCCAAATCCAACCGTCCAAGTGTCGGCACAGCAGCGAACCGTCGCTCACACGCCGTCCACTATGCATGGAAATCGAGGCGACACTGTAATTATCTCCACGCCGCGCGTGACCAGTCAACTCAAAGTTAGAAGGTGGGACCCATGTTCGTCCAGTCACGTCATCTCTGGCGTCGCAGACGCTTGAGGTCACAGATCGTCAGCAATGACGTCATCAAAAGCTATACTAGCAATGGTTACAATTCTTCGGCTACACAGCTAAAAGTACTCAGTCGAATCTACGATTCGACTAACTACTCGGGGGATACTCCTATCAGGAGCGCTGGCCACGCACCCGAAAACGATCAAAGTACTACACCATTAAACTATTCTTCGAGTCCTACGTCGAGTCTACGACTCCACTACGGACTCGGGGGCTACTCCCATAGGGAGGATGGATTCAAGCATCTGAAAAAATTGTGTCCTACGGACATAAAAGTCAACAAAGACTGAATTAAAGTCTCTGCTCGAGTCTACGACTCGAACAGACACTCGGGGGCAAATCCCATAGGGAGCATTGGTCGCGCACCCTATGAATTATTTGACTGTGATCCTTCGGATCAGCATGCAAAAACTTTTTGGCAAATCTGCCCCAGTTAACGCTAAGTGAGCAACATCCTCCTTGGCCACCCGAAATACCTCTGCGGTGATAAACATTCGGATGTTGTGTCTACGACATAAAGATAAGACCTACAGATATCATCTGATGGCCTGGCAACGCACACGACTGTGCTCTGCTAGTGAGAATCCGTGCCAGCAGGCGTGATGAAAAATCCCGACGAACGCGTTGGGTGTACATCATTTAAAATTTACTGGAATTCCACTCCTGTAAGTCCTCCGCGGCCTGAGTCGAATTACGCTAGCATACGTTCCGGGTTTGAGTCGAGGGACTCGAATCTGAAGAAGATCATGTTGTTTTGTCCTAAGATAGTTAACTGACCCTGATCCATCGGGAGAGTCAGACACACGCATCAACAATCCCTACACACTCAAATCGTTCTCTAAACGAACAAAGATAGCCGCACCCGAAAGAATGAGGATTCCTCAGCCAAATCTACGATTTGACTGAACACTCGGGGGGCTACTCACATGGTTATACCCTACGGGTACACGATCTTAGCATACCTAGTCCAGCCCAAGGAAGGCCCACGAGGACATGCGCCAGTCCATGAATACTTTCGGGTGGCCAGGGCCCATGACGCCTTCGGATCCTTGGAGAACAAGACTAGAGTAGATAGAATATTCAAAGGGGCAAACCCTAAAACCTGTAACCACTCGATCTGTGCCTGGGACCTGCCTGTCTCTATATAAAGGCTAGGAGGGTAGGATGAGGAGGGCACTTCATACCACCGCATACACACCTCCACGCCAGATTGCATCTGTGCACCCCTGTACTTTTCGGTTCCGCCGTAATCAAGAGCAGACAAGCAGGAGTAGGGTTTTCCCTCCGGGGGCCTGAACCTGGGTAAACCTCGTGTCCCCGTGTTTCTTGTTTGCTAACCGTTCCGCGATCTCCAGCATCCCCATCTTCTCCAAAACCCAAGATCATAACAATGGGCATTGACGAGATTAAACCTCGTCACCATGTATGTGTGTTTCTTGTATTGGAGCCTTACTTGTTTATATTTGGTATCTTATGTGGCTCTTGTGAGAGATTAATGGACTATCCCATTTTGCGGGAGTGTTATGCTTAGGCATTCCACAAACCTAAAAATGTGTGTACATGAGGAATACCACCTAGTATTTATATTGGAATATTATCTAGTCTCTTTGTGGTATGTTTCTCATGAGAAATTTAAGTTATATAATGTCCATTAATTATCTCTATTTGGATCCGTTGCCTCGTGTTGGTTTTATGGTAGTATCACATTATGGGCGAGTCATATGCTTAGTGCATATTACAATCCTAGAAAATGTGAATATTCGAGGTTGTGTCACTTAGAATTGATATTGATAATTATCTAGCGCCTATGTGACACATTTGCTCATACAAGTTCCAAGTTGCTTGAATGCCTTTATTGCTCATATTTTGGATCTTGTATGTGAGAGTGTTTCTTGGTATGTGTTTCCTCATATTTAGATATATATATCCTCATGGAAACCATTTGCTTCAAATTACTCTAATCACTATGATTGTGTGACTATTAGAAGCTACCAAGAATCTCTTTCGAAGCATCAAACTTAATTTGTATACTTTGTTACATGCTTCTTTGTGTGAATATGATCTTGGATATCCGTATGAACTACCTAGGGAAGATTATTCTCAATTCTTCTTGTCCTTGGGACAATTAGTACCAAATTTATGGTAGAATTTATTGATCATATTCACTTTGGCCTTTGCTTAATATTGTCCTATCTTTGGCCAAGTAAATGTTTTGTGTGCTCCCATGTATTCCTTGCTACTTTTGGATCCTTTTATTTTTATTGGTATCCTCTTGTGTTTTATTTAATGTAGGCAATAGTGATGATCTCATTTGTGTGCATTTTACATTCAAAAGGAAAATCCTACATAATGCACTATCCATGGGGGAGCTATCCTATATTATTTAGAACACTCATATTTATGCTTCTTGTTTTGTTCCATATCATGATTGACATGCTTGGAAGTTTGATCTTTTTGTTTTGGTATTTTTTGCCATCATGAAAAGTTTGGAGAGTTTGGTTTACTTGTTGGAACCTTACTCTTTTTGGGAGTTGGTTTTGTCTCATTCCTTGTTTCACATTTTGACCATTTTAGAATGAGATAAATACTTGAGCATTTTTATTTCTATCTATTTTTTGCTATTTTGGATTTAGCCTAGTTCATTTGTTGAAATTGTGACCTTTCATGTGTTGAATTGGTTCTTTGATACAATTTGGACATCGTTTATCATGTCACACTCTTGTGTGTGCAATCTCGATCTACTTGGTGTTTTTGTTCAAATTGTATCTCCTTTTTGGTTCTTGAAAGCTTTATGCATGCATATTTACTATATGTTTATATTATGGCATGCTTGCTTTCTTTGATTCAATATATAGGGGAAACTCCACCAAATCTCATCGGCTAAGTTGTGCATGAAATTCAATTTCATATAAATATGCACATATTTATGTGGAGTCTCTCCTATGTATTGTAGTTGCACTAACTACAATGGACCTAATAAGTTTGGGGACCATTTTGTACTTAAATGTGTTTTAGGTACATTGGAGATAGATTGGATGTTTGTCTCTCAATTTTGAACAAATGATGCATACATGAAAATTGGAGGCAAGCTATAGGATGATCAACGAATTCATATCCTCTACATCCTACCAATTATATCTCGGTAACAAGTATCTCTTTCTCATTCATATTTATCTTGCTTCCAACCTTTTGTAGGTTGCATCTTGGCATGAATTTTTTTATTATATTTATTGTTGTATCTCTAGCCATGGTATTAAGAGAACTCTCTATTGTAAATGTGTATAATTTGAGATGAGTGCATATAATTGGGACTATACAAAATCATGCATATGATCCATCAATCCCAAATATGTCAATCTAGCAATTTTATTGCCTATCTTTTCCTCAACTTCTCTCATGTGCAATAGTGAGATTTTGCTAGTTGTTTATTCCTTGTGATACTTGTTGCCTTTCTCCATATATTCTAACTTTCTCCTTTTCCCTTGGTGATAGTTGTAATATATGTAGTGTGTTGGTGTTTGAAGTTCATTAATGTACAATAAGATATATTTGAGCCCTTGGCCATGCTTTGAAGTAAAAATCTAATTGGTATATATTATGACTTCATTATACTTTTCATATGCCTTCTTGTATATATTCTTTATGTGTGCATATTTATTTGTTGGCATACGCCTTTTTGATGTTTTCCACTTAGATACATATACACATATGAGAAGATAATTTTAGTTGATTTTTAATCCTTAGAGACCAGCTTTCTATTCCTTTTGATTCTTCGGTGGCTTCCAAATTTAATTGCCTATGAGTGCTTGTTCCTCTTGTTTGAATCATTGGGCACTCATATTTGTTCTCTCATGCCTTGTACTGTTCAATGAACTTAGATGAGTGAGGATTCCATGATTATGCACCTTGTTCCCAAATGCAATTATCATAATTGGTGCATTATCTTTGGGGAGCTCATCTAATTCATTTAATAATGCTCTTTTATCTTCTTTCTCATTTATTGTGCCTTAAATGTTCATGGAGGAGTGAGGATTCCATATTTGTGCATTTTTGTATTGAAATACAATGATTCTAAAGTGTGCACAAATCTTGGGGAACTTATCTATTTTATTTAAGCATTTATTTGATATTTCATTTGTTGTGTTTTAAATGCCCATGGGGGAGCGAGGATTCCATATTTGTGCATTATGTATTCCAATACATTTATTTTAAATTTGTGCACAAATATTGGGGAGATATTATATTTGCTATTTAAAACACTCTTTTGCTCATATCATAATATCTTGTAGTTTCCATTTGGACTCATTTGTTGTTTTCATATTGATTTGTCGAACCTTGTAATTGCTTGCATCATTTGACTTTATTTTGGCAATCTTCGGGTCCTCGATATAGTTCTACTCCCTCCCAAGTATTCATCATTGATATGTGCGAAGGCACACCTTTGGAGGAACTATTACTATATTTGCCTTCTAGAACTTGTCACCCATTTCGGCAATCGATGCCAATGGGGGAGAAGTTTTAGAGGGTTTAAGGGAAGTTAGGTTATGCATTGAGTTTGTTCTTGTGCATTTGCCTCTCATGCTCTTGCATAATTGTTGTTGCTTAGCATGTGGTATATATAGAGGAAACTCCACCAATGATAATGATTGGCAATATATGCAATAAAATTCAAGTTCGTCACACATGCATAGATTGTGGGGGAGTTTGCTCTATATATGGTGGTGGTACCAATATCACATACTTTTGTAGTATTTGATATTGGTATTACCATTTTATTCATTAATATTCCTTATATAAACCCTCTTAAAGGGATTGTCATCAATTACCAAAATGGGGGACATTGAAAGAACATGTTGGGCCCCCATGTGTGGTTTTGGTAAGTAATGACAATCTCTATGGACTAATGTGTGTATTATGTTATACTTGTAGGATTTGTCCATTGTCATTGCTTGGAGCATGTATTGGCTTCAAGGTCGATGAAATGAGAAGAATATGTGTTGTGCAAGCTCAAAATATGCCATCTATAGAAGGTCTCATGTTTGATGCTTGCCATCCTCGGTGATCATGGATCGATGATGAGGAATCAAGTAAGGCGTTCCATCTTGAGAAGGTCAAGTTCGTCTACATAGAGCTCAAGTGGAATGCTCAAGGCAAAGGTATAATCTTGATAGGTTTTCCCTTTTGCCGGTATCATGTTGTGTGTGGGAGACCGGGTTTAGGTTAGATAACCGTACTATCAAGAGGGGCTCTCGAATGAGTAACTCAATCACGTCGTTTGGAGAGAGCTCAAACCTTTGCATACTTGCATCATCATATTTGGTTTTTATTTGGTCTTATCCATGTGAGGATATAGAGCTTGTGGTAATATCCATAACAATCTCTAGGTCATCAAAAACGGATTTCCCTTTTATATCTTATTGCGTTTTGATCTTGGAGGTTTTACCGGTCTGTATTTTAGAGATAGGTAAAACCTTCCATTATTTAGTTCTTACTCATGTGAGGATTTAGATCTTGTGTTAATCTCCAAGACAAGCTATAGTTCATTGAAAACGGATTTCATATGCATTTTCTATTACCTTTTCGATGTTGGAGGTTTTCTCGGTTCATATTTTTGAGAGAGGTTAAACCTTTCGTAATTTGGATCTATCCTCCCTTGTTGTACTATGATGTTTATTTGCATATTCTTTTATAGCTTGTTGTCCTCTTCGAAACGAGCCCAAGATCATCAAAATCGGAGTCCGGATGCAAAAGTTATGGCCGTTTTCGTTCAGGGATGACCAGTAGTACCGAACCAGGGTCCGGTAGTACCGGATGTCCAGTAGTACCACCCCTTAGTACCGGGTGGTACTGAATAAGGTGCGTTTGGTGACCTGGGATCCCCAGGGAATGTCCGGTAGTACCGGGATTCGCGTTTTTGGGCTTCAACAGTTGGATTTTCGGGAGACCTATTTAAGGGGCCTTCTTCCCCAATGGTTCCCCTACTATTCTTGCAAGTTTCCCCCTGCATTGTTGACCTTCTTGAGCTTGCTTCCTCTCAATCCCTCCTATGATTCTTGCATATTCTTCAGGGATTTGAAAGAGGAGACCTAGATCTATAATCCCACCAATCAATCTCTTCTCTAAGTGAGGGGAACATATTGGGATCTAGATCTTGGAGTCTTTTGTGGATCTCCTGCATTGTTCTTCCTCTCTTATTCCCCCATAAACTTTTGTAGCTTTGGTGGAATTTGGGAGAGAAGGATTTGAACACCTTTGTGGTGTTCTTGCCATTTGCATTCGGTGCATCGGTTTGAGTTCTCTCCGGAGGATTTGGTGAGTGAAAGTTGAGAAGCTTTTTACTCTTGGGTTCTTGGAACCCTAGACGGTTTGTTGTGTTGCAGGTTGAGGCGTTGGTGGAGTTTGTTGGGAGCCTCCAATTAAGTTGTGGAGAAGTGCCCCAACCTTGTGAGAGGTTCTGGTTGCCACCGACAAGTGCACCGATAGTGGAAGCGTGGATCAATCCCATTGGGGTGAGATTCACCGGAGAATAAGGGAGGCCTTTTGTGGCGTAGGTGGTTAGATACCACCCCCTCTCCAAACGAGACATACTCCATGTTGGGAGGAACTCGGTGTTGGGGATATGCTATATGGGTATCCTCATAGCATGTCTCTTATCCGACTAACCCAGGTGGCCCATAGTCGGTAGCATGGCATATGGCCTGCTGGGCGGCCCAGTTAGGTGGATCCAGAAGGGAGGCCCATGCCAGATAAAGGAAGGCTACGGTGGAGTCTCCAGCGTACCCGGAGCCTTGGACTGCAAGATACACAAGACTAGTAATAGACGGTGTAGGACTCTGTAACCTGTCCGGCCAGGACTTTTCCCTGTAACCCTAGGACTTGACGACTATATAAGCCGGGCCTATGGGAGCCTTTAGGGAACGATAACTTAGACTTTTCTAGTCACCTCGCACAGCGAACCTAATCTCTGTAACTCGGCGTATTGCCATTATAGTGATTTATAGCAGGAGTAGGATTCCGCCACCGTTGTGGGATCTGAACCTGGGTAAGTTGTGTTACCTCGTAACCGTCAACCGTCCGCCTTACCCCACGTCTCTAAACACGCACTGTGAGGACCCCTCCATGGCGTACTCGTCGGCAATACCACGACAGTTGGCGCCCACCGTGGGGCAGGAGGCGCTTCAGGCTCTTCAACGGGCGAGGACCAAGATCTTCGCGGGAATCGGCGAAACCGTAGCCATCGGTCGCGTTCTCTTCTCCGGCAATGTTCCGATCCCCCCCCCCCGACGAGTTCTGGATCCCGGCGAAGACGAACCCTCCGCGGTGTTCGATCGTTCCTATTGGAGACATCCACCTCTTCATCGGCGAAACCGACTCGGGCACTAGTTCCCTGGGAGTTGGAGGAGCATCAAGACCCGCACGGACCGCCTACAGGCAGGATACGTTCACGGAAGGATCGATGTCGTATCTCTCTTTGGAGTTTGCCGGCAAAGATCGGAAAGCGTCAAGACCCGCACGGACCGCCTACGGGCAGGATACGGTCGCGGAAGGATCAATGTCGGACCTCTCCTCGGAGTTTGCCGGCAAAGATCGGAAAAATTCAAGGCCCACCCAAACCGCCCCTGAGCAGGATATAAAGGTGGAAGATCACTGCAAATCCGCCGGCTTCGCCCGTGTGTCTGGACAGCAGAGATCCAAGTTCGTCGGCGTAGTTACCATCTTCGATCTGGCGCGCTGCGTTCAGAGAGAGGGCGAAAACCCCCGCGATTACCTCGCCAGGTGGCTCCGTATACGGGCCGACCTAGCCAATTATCCCAATGATGATGCCATCTATCACTTTGTGGAAGGGCTGGACCACGGCACGCTTCTCCGACACTCTCTAAGACGGCAACAGGCGTCAGGACGCCTCACCTTCGAAGGCATGGTGAACACCGTCAACAACTACGCGGAGGCTAAAGTGGTAGCTCAAACAGCGCTTGCGCTCATTGATAGAGCACCTCCGATTCAGCCACCACCGCTTCCGGCCGCCATCGTCGCAGCAGCGCCACCACCTCCAGTCATCGTCGAGGCCGTTGCACCTCCACCGCCCGCCGTCGAGGAAGTCCTGGCACCCTCTGACTCTGTCATTGACGCGCTTTACGCTGATTTTAGTGCAGATTCCGAGGAGATAGACTTCAGTCCAGAAGAGCTAGATTCCGCTATGCAGGAGATGGAGGAGGAGTACTCGCGCGACGAACAAGCCAATAACACCGTCATGTCCTGAGGGGTGTTTGTCACCATTGGGACAACGATGGATGAAGACCAGCCCGGGCAAGCTCCGCCTACGGCACTGGATAAGGGGAAGGGGCCACTTATTGCTGCTGACAATGATCGCGCAAGAGTGATGCCTCCTCCGCCTAATCCAGTGCAGCAGCCGCAGGAACTCGGCACCAGTCTGAGCAACAAAAACACCGCAAACTTGCCGCCTCCAGCATCTACGTCGGCAGCATCCCATGTTACTCCAGCTGATAGGGTGATGTACGGCAACCTCCTCGTTGAGCCACTAACTGTTGATCATATCCGGAACATGACTCAGCTTGACGAGAAACACCAACAACTGCTGGAGGAAGCGCAAGCCATCGCGGAGCAAGGCGCTAAACTAGATCGAGATCTGGTCAACGCTCACAAGTCCATAGAGAAGGCTAGAGCAATGGAGGCCGAGTACAAGACTACTCCAGCAGCAGAAGTCTAAGAAGGCTCCGGCTCACGTCATCAACGATCCTGGTGTATGGCGCAACCTAGGATGGGCTCCCTCGAAGCCGGCACAGGCCAAGCCATACATTGACAGTGAAGGCAAGCAGGTGATGCCCACCCCACTCCTTAACCTCGCCGTCGCCAAGACCCTTCTGGAGCAGGATAGATCGCCTGAGGCAGTGGAACAGGTTTATGACCTAGTGGCCAAGGCGGTAAAGCAGCAGGAAAAGGCCACCTCTCAGAGGAATGAGTCCGACCCAGCGCTCTGCCGATCCAGCCAGTACAAACCGCCAAGGGACAGATCTCCTCAGGATGTCGGATCGCGGACGGGCTCATCACAACAAAGACGGAGGGATGCGCGCAACAGGAAGGATGCTATCCCCATATCCTCCGACCACGGAGAAAGAGCCCAACCTCGCCGCCCATCGCCACCGCCCCGATCCCCCCGACGTCAAGAAGACTATAAGGCTTACCATCGTACGGATATGCCCCCACCAAAGCAGTGCGGCATCGTCATCCGCGACAACGTGGAGCAGACCCGTCATGACGGAAAGCACAACGAAGGACATAAGAGCAGGTCGCTCCATGACCCTCCGCGTCTGACAAGCAACCGCGACAGGCGTGAAGCGTCGCAGGAGGGTAACAATAAGAAAGCTAACCCACCGCCACCTCCACCTCCGTCGCCGCCAAGCAGTCACCATGGCGGAGGAGGTCCGCGTCGTTCACGCAGCCCATCCCCTGTTGACAAAAAGAAGAAGAACCCGGAGCCATATGATGCACGTTCACGGATCGATAAGATCCACGAGGCCCGGGAAGGACCATACCTGGGACCACGTTGCTTTGGACCTGGGATACGGTCCGCAACTTACCCCAAAGGATTCCGGATTGACAAGACCATCAAGCCCTATGACGGCACCGCCAAGCCTGCCACATGGTTGCAGGGCTACGGCAACGCGGTGGAGATTTCCGGAGGCAACCCCAACGTCGCCGTCAAGTACCTCCCGTTAATGTTGGCGGGCACGGCCCGTCAATGGATCGACGACTTGTCGGAGAAATCTATCTACAACTGGCTGGACATGCAAGAAGCATTCACCAAGAACTTTGAGGGTACATACAAGCGTCCCTGCACGGTGGGTGATCTACAGCGGTGCGTGCAAGAGAAAGACGAGACATCTCGCGCCTACCTCTCCCGCTGGCTGGATATGAAGAATTCCTGCGCAGGAGTGCACGCCCAGACCGCCATGGCCGCCTTCATCGATGGGTTGGAAAGGGGCACGTTACTCCGACATAAGCTGAAGCGCTTGCAGGACAATCATCAGCTTGACTTGAATCAGATGATTCAGTTAGCTAGTGAGTTCGCAGCTGCCGATGACGACGCTCGTGGCTCTTTGCCGGCAACGACCGTTCCAACTCAAGCTCGGAGGAAATACAGTACAATGCGGAAAACCGCTCCAGAAGAAAAGCAATCTACCGACATGGTCGCCATGAATTTTGCAGGACGAGGAGAAGGCGGACAACGTGGCCGAGGAAGGGGAGCAGGCCGTGGGCAGCAGCAAGGAAGTGAAAGCAACTCGGCGCTGCTCCACGTTCCCCAAACCTACAAAGAGTACCGCGATATGCCGTGCCTCGTACACCTCGACGCCAACGGCAAGGCCACCCATACCAATCGACACTGCAAGTTCGTCAACAACCTCAAGGAAGACCCGGAGTCCGGCTATAAGCAAAGTCGGAAGAACAGACCGCGAGGCAAGGGCAAGGGGAAGAAAAAGGAGGAGGAGTCCAAGGATTCAAGTGACATGGACGAGGACGTTGACCCCAAGCACGCCGCCAAAAGCGACGACAAGGGCAAGAACCCCTTCGCTAAGAAGGCCCCAGTCTACCACACTTTCCTTGGCACCCCCAACGTCCGACAACAGAAGACCTCTCTGAGGATCCTGATGGCTACTCTCCCCCCAGTTCCCCAGTACCTGCACTGGTCGGAAGTTCCAATCACTTGGGACAGGACGGACCACCCAGACCTTATACCTACGGAGAACCAGTACGACCTGGATCCCAAATAGGAAAGCGCGCTCGTCGAGTTCCTCCGTGAGAATAGGGACATCTTTGCCTGGCAACCTGCCGACATGAAAGGTGTACCTAGGGAACTTGCCGAGCACAGCTTAAACATAGATCCAAAATGTAAGCCAGTGAAACAACCTCTACGACGCTTCGGAGATGAGAAGACACGCGCCATTGGCAAAGAGATATCTAGGTTACTTAAGGTTGAGTTTATCCGAGAAGTCCTTCACACCCGATGGGTGGCCAATCCTGTACTTGTCCCCAAAAAGGGAACCAATGAATTAAGAATGTGCGTTGATTACACCGGCTTGAACAAAGCATGTCCCAAAGATCTGTTTGCTTTGCCTCGCATTGACCAAGTCATTGACTCGACAGCTGGCTTGGAACTTTTGTGTTTTCTCGATGCATACTCAGGATACCACCAGATCAAGATGAGGAAGTCGGACCAATTGGCTACTTCGTTCACTACCCCCTACGGCACGTTTTGCTATGTCACGATGCCTTTTGGGCTGAAAAACGCAGGTGCTACCTACCAGCGGACAATGCAATGTTGCCTTCACGACCAAATTGGTCGGAACGTTCACGCTTATGTGGACGATATCGCGGTGATGTCTAAAAAGTCAAACGACTAAATCTCCGACTTAAAAGAAACCTTTAATAATCTCCGGAAATACAACATGATGCTCAACCCTAAGAAGTGCGTCTTCGGGGTTCCAGCCGGCAAATTGTTGGGCTTCATCGTTTCCCAGCGCGGAATCGAGGTCAACCCGGAGAAAATCAAGGACATCTTAAACATAAACCGTCTGACATGCCTAAAGGACATTCAACGACTAACAGGTTGCGTTGCAGCAGTTAGTCGGTTCGTCAGCCGACTTGGAGAGAAGGCTTTGCCGTTGTACAAGTTGCTGAAGAAGGCGGACAAATTCACATGGACAGACGAAGCAGATGCAACATTGAAGCAGCTCAAGGAGATTCTTTCCTCAGCGCCCATCCTTGCAGCACCCGAGCCTGGCGAGCCCCTGCTAATCTACATGGCGGCAACCAACTGGGTTATCAGCATCGTCGTCATGGTAGAGCGGAAGGAACCAGGCTATGAGCACAGAGTTCAACGACCAGTTTACTATGTAAGCGAGGTCTTGACGGAGTCCAAGCAGCGTTACCCGCACTACCAAAAGATAGCTTATGTAGTATTCCTCGCTTCGTGGAAGTTGAGGCATTACTTTCAGGAGCACCCAATCAGAGTAGTGAGCAAAACTCCACTGTCCGACATTATCAACAACAGTGACGCTACAGGAAGGGTCGCAAAGTGGGGCATTGAACTTGCCGCCTTAGAGATCACCTACAAAAGACGCGACGCTATCAAGTCACAAGCCTTAGCGGATTTTATTGCAGATTGGACGGAGATGCCAGATGCCACTCCATTGCCGGAACCAGAGTACTGGGTGATGCACTTTGACGGATCAAAGCTGCTCAACGGCTCGGGGGCTGGTGTATTGCTACAGTCGCCAAAAGGAGACAAGCTACACTACGTTCTGCAGATCCACTTCGAGGCTACAAACAACATGGCGGAGTATGAAGCACTCATTCACGGACTGCGTGTAGCCAAGGATATTGGCATCAAGCGCATAATTTGCTATGGAGATTCCGACTTGGTTGCCCAGCAAGTGGCTGGAACATGGAATGCGCGGAACCCTATGATGGCGGCATATCGTGACGAAGTGGACGAGATAGCCAAGAGCTTCTTGGGCTACGAAGTCAAGTATGTACCTAGGGAGCAAAACGAGGCGGCTGATCTATTGTCTAAGCTTGGATCAGGGCGCAAGCAAATTCCGCCAGGAGTTTTCCTAGAGCATCTACGCACTCCATCCGTGAAGGGCGCCGACATCGACAACCTGGATAGAGCTGATTGTTTCGTCAACATGGTGACAAAGACCCCTCCGGCTTGGACTAAACCGTTCATGGAATATCTCGAACACGTAACTTTGCCTGACGACGAGGTCGAAAGACGGCAGATAGTACGACGAGCAAAGGGTTATACCATAATCAATGGGCAACTCTACAAAAGGAGCACTACTGGTGTATACCTAAAGTGTGTTTCCCAGCTAGAAGGTATGGAAATACTACACGAAATCCATCTCGGAGATTGTGGGTATCACGCCGCTCCTTGATCATTGGTCGCGAAAGCCTTCCGGCAAGGATTCTACTGGCTGACCGCGAAGGCGGACGCCAACAAGTTGGTTGAAACGTGCACAGGATGCCAGTATTATGCCCGACAACCACATGTTCCTGCTGAAGAATTACGAACAATACCAATAACTTGGTCATTTGCAGTCTGGGGGCTAGACATGGTGAGACCGTTGCAAACGGCACCATGTGGGTTTACGTATCTGCTTGTAGCAGTTGACAAATTCACCAAATGGATAGATGCTAAACCCATTAGAAAGCTTGATGGGGCAACTGCCCTTAGATTTGTCCGGGATCTAGTGGTGAGATTTGGTCTCCCACACAGCATCATCACCGACAATGGAAGCAACTTGTCACTCGGAGAAGTGGAGGCCTACTGCTGGGACAAAGGCATCCGACTTGACCTCGCGTCTATGGCACACCCACAATCCAATGGTCAAGTTGAGCGAGCCAATGGATTAATTCTACAGGGAATCAAGCCACGTCTTGAGGCACCTCTACATAGAGCAGCTGGAGCCTGGGCGGAAGAATTGCCATATGTGCTGTGGAGTTTACGAACTACACCCAACAGATCTACCGGCTACACCCCTTACTTCATGGTATATGGAGCAGAAGCTATCCTACCCTCCGACATCCTCCACGATGCACCAAGAGTTGCCGCCTATGACGAAGATGACGCTGAAGAATCCAGACGCCTAGATGTGGACCTTCTCGAGGAGGAGCGCGTTTTGGCATGCCAGAGATCCGCCATCTACCAGCAGAAGCTACACAGATACCATAGTCGCCGCGTCCGGGATTGCTCGTTTAAAGAGGGGGATTTGGTGCTCCAACTTAAGCAGAAGAGGTCACACAAAGTATCCCGCCATGGGAAGGACCGTTCATCATAAGCAAGGCGCTGCTCAATGGGTCTTACTACCTTGTCGACAATCGTGAGCTCAAGGATAGACCCAGCGAGGATCATAAGCGTAAGCGACGTGACCCGGATGATGACTACCCGGAGCTTGATCGGCCATGGAACATAGCACAGCTACGTCCTTTCTACACTTAGCATTTTTTATCTAATCGTGTATATCTTATGTGATCAATGAAATAAAGCTCTTTGGTTCACTCATATTGCTGAGTCTTTTATCTCCTTTAGTGTTCATTTTTGGATCATATAAACCTTTATGCACAAGCTTTGCGATTGCACTTGTGAGAATTCCGCCTACGGGAGTTAGCTTAAGTTTTCTGGTCTACATGTTCTTTGTTGTTTTTATGTGGATTCTGGAGTAGTGACTTTTGGCACTTATTGTCGGCGATTTTGTGCTATGGTTTTTTACGGTGCCATTGGGTATCATCACGTAAGCGCATGGTTCCGACAACGAGTCTTCCGACTCATGAAAAGTCAAGCATCAGAACCAAAGTAATGGATAAGCCAGCACTTGCTTAAAAAATATATACATACTAGGCATTAATTCTTAAGTAGCAGGATACGAGAACCATTGGTTTCCGCCTTAAGATTACATCACCAAGTTTTTTCAATGCACACTCCAAAGGTGAAACAAGAATTACAAAGTGTTTTTCACTCCTTGGGTGCAGGGGACTTGGAGGCCGCATCATCACCTGCCGGAGATTCACCCTCAGCGTCACCACTATGAGGAGACTCGGAGGATTCAGGGTCGGCGTTGTCAAGGAAGTTCCTGGGCACGAAGACGTCGACATCCACCAGCTCGGCAACCCTGGTGTCATAGCCCACGAGTGATGACAGGATAGCTTCATGATCAATTTCCTTGCCATCATCATCCACGTCGGGGATACCAGATGTCACCGTGTCGATGTCGGCACCTTCATAGTGTGCCTTTACCATGGACAACACCATCCTTGTGCCAGCCCGTGCACATGAAGCTTTCCAGCTTGCGACACGCTCGGGGGCTCGGCGCAGAATCTCCGAGTACTTCACCATGGAGTCCGAGGCCTTGATGTAAATCTGCAGGGGCGTGGCGATCTCCTTGGCTTGAGTGATGGCGGTGTTGATGAAGTTGCCGGCAAGAATCATGCATTCCTTGTCCGAAGGAGGCGAGTGGGTTAAACCCAGGGGCGCTGAAATTTCTGACATCGATTGCATGAGTTCAAAAATCCTAAGTATCCAGATTACAGAGCTACAAGGCGGAGGATACTTACTGAAGATGCTGGCCTTAGCCTGCCAGACGACGTCCGCCAAGGATTCTTTCTCTTGTTGGAGGAGCTTAAACGCCTCGCTATGGAGAAGGTTTTGCTCATCGGCAACTTGCTTCCGATCCTTTAGGATCGCAAGCTCCTCCTTCAAGCGATTGATCTCAGCGGAGGCGGAGTCCTGCAGGGCTTTCATGGAATCCTCATGCATCTTCAGCATTTGTTCCCTCTCCTTCTTAAGGATCTTGTTCTCGCTGTCCAGCTGATGGATGTGCTTGGACTGCTCGACAATATCCTTAGCCTTGGCGACATGCTCTGCAAGTGGGAGAAAACACAGTACACCGTGAGTACTCGAAGAAGGAAGGCACAAAGTAAGACGGAAGTGCGCAAAAAGAAAACAGACTCTTGTTTTTGATGATCTGTTCCTTCAAGATGGCGGTTTTACCCTTTTCAGCTTCAAGGTACGCGCGCATCTTCTGGTACTTATCATTGGCCATGCCCCTCCGAGCATTCTTGTTCTGTGGAAACAAGTACAAAGTCAAGTCGTTGTTTAGTCTACTTGGAGCCCCTAGTCGGAGATTTTTCCATCTAGGTGCTCAGGGGCTACAACGAGAGTTTTTAACTTAGCAATATGCTTAGCTTTTCTTTAAGCATCTAGTCGGAACTAATTCAGTTCTCAACTAAATGCTTGGGGGCTACAGTATGAAGTTTTAACTCGGAAAATGCTTAGCTTTTCTTTAAGTATCTAGTCGGAACTAATTCAGTTACAACTAGAGGCTTGGGGGCTACAACACTTAAAATTATGAACACTATGTATGCTACTCTTAAAGCATCTAGTCGGAATAGTTCCTTCCATCTAAATGCCTGGGGGCTACAGTGAGAGTTTTTTCTAACTTAGTCACTCTTAGAGCATATAGATGCAAAACCAATGGTTTTCCGTCTACATCCTCGGGGGCTACATTGGGATACTCATATGAAATGCAAAAGGTAAAGTAAAACTTACAAGTGCTATGATCTTGAGGTTTGTAGCACTCTCGGTCAGCAGCTTGCCAAAGGAAACATTGTTGCTTCGCAAGATGTCTGCTTGTCGGAGTAGCTCCTCAAGACCGCACGTCGGAGATGACGGCACTCCTCCAGGAACCGTAGTTGTGCTACCCGGCGTAAGCACCGGAAAGATAATCTTTGGCAGTTCTAAGGGTTTCTGGGGAGCAGAGGCGCCGCCTTCGACGGATGTACCAGCAACCGCCACCGCCTTGCCGCTACCGATGGCATCCTTAGCCGAAGCTTCAGCCATTTGAAGAGCAGCGCTCTCCTGCGTCGCCTGCTCACCGACAATTGCGAGTTCAGTAGAGGCGCCAGAATCCACTTCCATGGTGGAAGGGAGTAAGATCCCTCCTTTATAAAGGAAAAGGATCCCTGTGATTGCAATGCTAGTCCCTGGATCAATGCTAGCATCCACAGTTTAAGATGAAGTACACAGATACAAAGGTCATTATTACAGCCATTCTAGAGATAAACATAGTCTTTACAACACCAAGGCCACAGGCCTAGTACAAGAGTTTGAATAAGTAAATAAATAAAAGTCTTCATCTTCATGTGCCACAGGCAAACATGTTGAGTGCAGACTCATGACACCTAATCCTCATCAGAGTAACCTGCAACATCACAAGTTACAGCCACATTGGGTCAATACTTTGGAATATTATTGGCAAGTGATACCTTAGTATAATTTTAAGTGGACTAGATACTATATGCAATTTGGCTAAGTGTAGCTTGGCTTGCTTTGCTCAAAAATAGGTTTTACCTATTAGTTGAAATCACTAAGTTTTTCTTTGTCAAATCTTTCCCAAGGAACCACCAATAGACATTGAGGTCCTTCACCCTTATTCACCCACAAATTTTTACTTAGAAATTGGGATGAGGAGATTCTTGATAGCTTCCATGTCTTGATGCTCAAGTTGTCCTTTTCCAGGTACATGGCTAAGTACTTAGATTTTCCATCTGCAGAGGTTGTGCACTTTCCCCACCAGACTTGGTTTCACCAAGACAGGACCTTTCAGAAGCCTTCCCTTAGACCAAATGGACGCGTTCCAACCTATCATCCCACTACCACCAACTGTCCAAATGGCTAAGTTCTAGCAACCTATGTGATCCAGGCAGAGCCCATATTGCCAAGTGGCTGCATTAGAAGCTTCTTAACACTTGGCCTCTAAAATCTCTTTGTTCCTGGGTGGCTTACCATAAGTGAGATACACAAGGTAAACCATAGAAATGGGCCTTGTGTAACCACTCAACATAAACCTTTCCTTCCATTCCACCCAGGTGTTTCATTAACTTAGTTGTTTTATTAGGCAAAAACACAAGTTCAAAGACTTAGAAATATTTTTATCATAGCATGTATATTTCACCAACCCTTGTTTGCTACTAGCTAGGCTAAGCCTGGCATAGATAGTAACTTAACTTGGAGATTCCCTAGCAATTCTACAACTACTAGGATTTCCCAACATGGCATATAAGCAAAATAATAACATGCAAGACTTAGCAAAATATTTCTAATGCTTAGTATAAAACATGGGATAAAAATATTCATGAAGTACCACTTGCCTTGGTAGTTTGGAGAGTAGCTACACTCCTCACAATCACAATCACTAGCACCAAAATCTACACAAAGAATCATAGCCACAATCACATACAAAACATATACAATCAAAAATATATGCATGCATGCAAAATAATATGTGATGATTTTAAAAACTCAACAAAGCAAGTATACAGTACTGAATCATAAACAAGTCAAAAACTTGCCAAACAACAATTATTTAAACCCTAAATTATTTCCTAAACATTTCATATGCTCATATTAGCCCTACACAAGTTTCTGCAAATAAAACCTTTTTAACAGAAGCAAAACATTAAACACATTGCATATTTAAAAAGAGCTTATTCTCCTGATTCCAACGATATAAAATTTGTCAAATTCTAACTTGGGGATCAAAAGTTATAGCCAAAACAAATTTGAACATTAATCAGATTCAAATCCTGTTTTAAATCTAAATTCCAGCCACGCGGCAGCGTCTGATTGGACGGTACCGCTTCACACCAGATCACGCTCGGCTACCGTTGGATCTAACTAAACACGCACGACTCAGATCTAAACTTACCTCTTCGTCACAGATCTAATCTCACACGTTAGATCTAAATCCTACGGCCCTGATCTAACTGACTACAGACGGGCGGCGCTAGCGGCGGCTACTGGCGGCGGCGAGCTCTGCCTACGGCGGCGCGGTGCTGCAGGTGGTCCTAGGGTCATCGGAGGGGCTTACCAGAACCGTGGCGACGCGCTGATGCTCAACCTGGCGGCTGCTTGGCAAGGGGCGCACGAAGTGGGCTGCTGGAGCTCGTCGAAGTTGCGGGCGGCGTCGGGTTCGAGTGGACGGCGATGTTGGCGATGCTCCTGGTCTCCCTAGCACAAACAAGCGGCACCAGATGATGCACAAGACAGTGGCGAACAACTTCGTGTGAGTCAGAGGTGAAGGGGCGCAAAGGGCTTACGGAATTTGGTCGCCGGAGTCGAGGTTGTCGTCAGGAGCTTGCGGTGTTGAACGGAACCGACGACCTGGGTCAGTAAAGAAGGCACCAGCGGTGTCAGTAGATGCGCAAGAAAGTGGCGAGGCTATCTGCAAGAACCAGAGGGAGAGGGGCACACAGGGCTCACCGGGATTGGTTGCCGGAGTGAGTTCTGTCTGTGGCGGTGCAGGGGCGATTGTGGGCAGCCTGGGGGCGCTTTGTGCTTGGAGTTTGGGGGAAAATGGAGAGGGGGCAGAGGGGGTTTAACTAGCATGGTCGCGAGCGAGATTTACTCCGGCATTCAACGTGAATTGACGCCGCGAATCAATACAGGGAACGGCCGGCGTGATTTTGGGGATTGAGCTGTTTGCGGGGTGGAGACGACGACGTCGTGTGGGCCGCGGCTGTCAGCGAGAGGAAAGGAGAGGGAGTGGGTCCTGCTTGTCAGCGAGCTAGTGGGAGCAGGGGCGAGTGAAGAAAAACGGTTCGCGGGGTGGGGGTGCTGAGCTTAGCTGGGCCAGTTGGGCCAGATTCGGCTGAGTGTTATTTTTTTCTCTCTTTAAGCTTTTTCTTTTTCTGTTTGTTTTTCTGAAATGGTTTTCAAACCTCAATTCAAATCTTTTTGATTCCAAAACTTTTCAGGATTTTTGTACAATAAATCTTGTACTCAAATAAGTGTCAAACACATCTGTTCACTCAAACACACTTGGGTCTTTTGTAAATAAAATTAAACCATGCCTTTATGATATATATTCAATAGGCATAATATTGGTTTTATTATTCATTTTGTTTTTGAAATTTTGTTCAAACTTTTGGTGGTGCCTAAGTTTGAATAAACAAACTTTACTGAATCAAAACAAGTATTTCTTCTCATTGGAAGATAGCACTAAGGCTTAGAGCAAGCTTACATAAAATAATAAGCACAAATGCTTCTGTTTTGAATTGATTTGTTTGAAATGAAAAAAAACATAAGCTCATGGATGCATGGATGATATGCATTATTTTGAAACATGATTTTGAGGATGTTACAAATCTAACCCCCTTAAGGTGAATCTCGCCCTCGAGATTCGGATTGGCTAGCAAATAGGTGAGGGTGGTCTTTCCGAAGATCATCTTCTCTTTCCCATGTTGCTTCTTCTTCGGAATGATGGTTCCACTGGACTTTGCAAAACTTGATAGTCTTGGTCCGTGTGACTCTTTCTGCAGTCTCAAGAATCTTGATAGGCTTCTCTTCATAAGTGAGATCACTCTCCAACTGGACCTCTTCCAAAGGTATAGTGTCCTTCAAAGAAGTTTCTTCCATTTCTGGATGACATTTCTTAAGTTGACTCACATGAAACACATTATGGACAGCTGATAGAGATTCTAGCAGTTCAATTTCATAGGCAACTTCTCCTTTACGACTCAGAATCTTGAATGGTCCAACATATCTTGGGGTGAATTTTCCTTTGACTCCGAACCTCTTCACTCCACGAAGTGGTGACACTCTAAGATAAGCTCTATCACCGACTTCGTAGGTGACTTCTCTACGGTTAGGATCTACGTAGCTTTTCTGTCGGGACTGTGCTATCTTCAATCTGTCCTTAACCAACTTGACCTTCTCTTCGGCTTCTTTGATAATTTCTGGTCCGAACAAACTTCTTTCTCCCACACCATTCCATAACAATGGGGTGGTACACTTTCTTCCGTAGAGAAACTCAAATGGTGCCATCTCGATGCTGGCTTGATAACTGTTGTTATAAGAAAATTCTGCGTAAGGCAGACTTTCATCCCAACTGGCTCCATAGTCTAGGGCACATGCCCTCAACATGTCTTCAAGAATCTGATTAGTCCTTTCGGTTTGTCCATCGGTTTGAGGATGAAAAGCAGTACTGAATTCCAACCTCGTTCCCAATGACTCATGTAGCTGTCTCCAAAAATGGGAAGTGAACTGAGTTCCCATATCAGACACAATACTCTTGGGCACTCCATGTAGACATACAATTCTACTCATATAGATTTTGGCTAACTTAGCACTTGTATATGTTGTCTTCACGGGTATGAAATGAGCCACTTTAGTTAGGCGATCCACTACTACCCAAATAGAATCATATCCTGATCTGGTCCTTGGTAATCCTGTAATGAAGTCCATAACAATCTTGTCCCACTTCTAATCAGGAATAGGTAGTGGTTGAAGCAAACCTGCTGGTTTCTGATGTTCCGCTTTCACTCTACTACACACATCACACAAAGCAATATGTTCTACGATGTCCTTCTTGAGATTATTCCACCAAAATCTTTCCTTCATGTCCATGTACATTTTGGTGTTATCCGGATGAATGGAATACGGAGAGTTGTGTGCTTCTTGCAAAATCAGTTTCTGAAGATCCGGATCTTGTGGAACACAGATACGTTTCCCATGCCATAATGTACCCTGTTCGTCTTCATGGAACCCTTTGGCTTTTCCTATGTCAATCTTTTCTTTAATCTCTTCAATTTCCTTATCAATCTTCTAGGCTTCTTTGATCTTGTCCAACAAAGTGGGTTGAACATCCAAAGACATGAGATGTCCTTCAGGCACAATCTCCAATATGAGATCTCTAAATTGGGCACATAAATCATCTGGCAATTCTCCTTTGGTAAGGCCATTCACAAAAACCTTACGACTTAGAGCATCTGCTACAACATTTGCTTTACCGGGATGGTATTGCAAACTTAAGTCATAGTCCTTGATGAGTTCTAGCCATCTTCTTTGTCTCATATTAATTTCCTTCTGGGTGAAGATATACTTCAAACTCTTGTGATCTGTGAACACTTCACAACGCTTTCCCAAAAGATAGTGCCTCCATGTTTTGAGTGCATGGACAACAGAGGCTAACTCTAAATCATGAGTAGGATAGTTCACTTCATGAGTTTTGAGTTGTCTCGAGGCATACGCCACAACTTTTCCTTCTTGCATAAGTACCTCACCCAAACCATGATGAGATGCATCACAATATACTTGGAAATATTTTTCCAAGTCTGGCAACACAAGACTGGTGCTGTCACAAGTCTCTTCTTCAATTCCTGAAAGCTGAGTTCACATCCTTCAGACCAAGCAAACTTCTTGTCTTTCTTTAGCAATTCCGTCATGGGCTTAGCTACCTTGGAGAAATTTTCAATGAACCTTCTGTAGTAACCTGCTAAGCCAAGGAAACTACGAACTTCTCTCACTGACTTGAGCAATTCCCATTCAATTACAGCTGAAACCTTTGCAGGATCAACTGCTACCCCATCCTTTGTCATAACATGTCCAAGAAAACCAACTTCATTCAACCAGAATTCACACTTGCTGAATTTGGCATAAAGTTTATGCTCTCTTAACTTCTCAAGTATCAAACGCAAATGTCCTTCATGCTCTTCTTTGCTCTTGGAGTAGACTAAAATGTCATTGATGAAAACGACAACAAACTTGTCAAGGAATTCCATGAACACATTGTTCATCATATTCATGAAGTATGCTGGTGCATTGGTCAAACCAAATGGCATCACGGTATACTCATATAATCCATACCTTGTGGTGAAAGCTGTCTTAGGTATGTCTTGTTCTCTTATCTTGAGTTGAAAATAGCCTGACAGGAGATCAATCTTTGAGAACACCCAAGCTCCTTCTAGCTGATCAAACAAGTCATTGATTCTAGGCAAAGGATATTTGTTCTTAATAGTCACCTCATTAAGTGAACGGTAATCTATGCATAACCTTTGACTTCTATCTTTCTTTTCCACGAACAAAACTGGGGCTCCCCAAGATGAAGAACTTGGTTGAATAAATCCTTTCTGCAACTGTTCTCCAAGTTGTTTCTTGAGTTCTTTTAGTTCATCCACTGACATCTTGTATGGTCTCTTTGCTATTGGTCCAGACCCTGGTACCAAATCTATAAGAAACGCCACATCTCTATCTGGTGGCATTCCCGGCAATTCTTTTGGAAACACATCAGGATACTCACTCACAATTGGCACACTGTCTATGCTAACCCCCTTAAGAGAATTTAGCATACTCCTTCTTGCTTCAAAGTTGGTCTTGAATCTGATCCTTTTATTTTCTGGAGTTATGAGTGAGACAGTATGGTTGGCACAATCTATCACTCCCTTGTGCTTAGTCATCCAGTCCATTCCCAAAATGACATCCAATCCTTGGGAGTTTAGAATTATCAGGTTAACGGAAAACTTATACTTCCCAAACTCTATAACTAGATCATGACATCCTGAATTCACTATCATTTCTCCACCAGGAGAACTTACTTTTATAGGACACCCAATAGTTTCTACCGGCAGTTCATTTCTTTCAAAAAATGCTCTTGATATGAATGAATGAGATGCACCAGTATCAATGAGAACAAATGCTGGAATAGAATTGAGTTTGAACTTACCAGCAACAGCATCAGGCTCCTCATAGATTTCCTCCACGTTGATGTGGTTAACCTGTCCCTTCTGAAAAGGGTTGGGCTTGTTGGGTCCTTCAACTTTCTTTTCTGGGCATTCATTTGCATAATGCCCCATCTTCTTGCACTTGAAGCATTCAACCTGACTAATGTCCTTCTTGACAGGCTGACTTCCACTTTCACTTCCATTACCACTGTGGTGACTCTTGTATCCACCCTTGTGGTTCTTGTATTTGTCATTGTCATGACTACGGTGATGCTTGTTGTAATGACGATTGTGGTTGTGGTGCTTGTTGAATTTCCCATGCTTGTGGGATCCTGAGCTTCCACTGTCATCATAATGGGATCGTTTGTGTGACGATCCCAAGCTGTGCTTGTCAGAGTGCTTCCTCTTCCTGCTTTCAACTTGCTTTATTTTGTTCTCCAAAATAGCAGCCTTGTCACAGAGAGACTGATAAGTGGGAACATAGGCCACAGCCAACTGCAGATTCAGCTCATCATTCAACCCTTTGAGGAACTTTTCTTTCCTCTTAGCATCAGTGTCAACTTCATCCGGTGCATATCGCGCCAGATTGTTGAACTCTTGAATATATTCAGCCACGCTGCGGTGGCGCTGCTTCAGGTTATGAAACTCTTTCTTTTTCAGACTCATCACTCCAGATGAGATATGAGCAGTACGAAAGCCATCCTCAAAGATAGCCCATGTCACATCTTCTATGGGAGTGGTGATCTGGAAGTTATCCCACCAAGTAGCGGCTGGTCCCTCCACCATGGGATCAGTTGTTCCTGAGAACTTTGCTGGCCTCAATCTCAAGAACCTGGTAAGCATATCAAAACCCGGTGGGTTGTTGTTGTTGTTGTTATTGTTGTTGTTATTGTTGTTGTTGTTGTTGTTTTGGTTCTGGATGAATGTCGTCATCATCTGCATCAGCTGAGTTTGAGCGGTCATCATTTGCTGCATTTCTGGAGTGATGTTGTTGTTGTTGTTGGGGTTGGGGTTTGCACGACGGGGAGGCATCTGTGGTTTGTTCAATAGAGATAAGAATGAGATACCCATAGATGCTATCATGCACAATACATCACTTAACAAACACAAAGCATGCAACAAAAGGATAAAGGTTCAACAACGATATAACAAGTTCGTAAAGTAGAACACACACAAATAACAAGCCATCCACATGTCGGATGGTCAAATAACAAGTTCTCAATCAACATGTATGATAATATATGATAAAATGAGTAGTCAAATCTACTCCTCGGCATCAACCTCCTCCTCGACAAAAGTAAGACCTGCATTCTCCATTGTGGTCTTGTATTCCTCGACACTAGTGGTCAAGGTCTCTATCTTGGCTTTGAGAGCCCTCTTCTGGGAACAAAGCCTCTCAATCACCGTCTGCTGATGCTCGAGCTCGAAGTCTTTGGCCTGCGGTTCTTCAGTCATGTCCCGGATCTTCTTGTTCCTATCCTGGACTCGCTTCTCTACTCTTGAACTTCCTGTCCTGGCTCTCAAACTTCGCCTCCATCTCCTTGACTATCTCATCTTGCTCCACGAAGAGCTTGTCCTTCTCGCGAAGCTGCACCTGGAGTTCGTCATTGTTGAGCATGACGTTGGTCCTATCAGTGTCCACGTGCCTAATGAGAGACTCTAAGTCCTGGAGGTATAGACGAATCATCTCTACTGTGTCCCTCGAATCGTCCTCGAAGTCGATGGACTCTCCATCCTCATCACGTCTACCGAAGACGTGGAAGTGAGTACCTCTAACCTGTCAGGAGTGTCTCCCCAGCAGACGTCCTATCAGATCCTGCATGACTACCTCAAGGCCTCTCTCCTTGTCATCGTGCATGAGCTTGAAGACGATGGCCTCCGTAGTAGGCTCTGTCTGGCATCCGGGCTGGTTGACCTTGAAGACCCAAAGGTCTTTCCTCTCAAACTTAGTGAGGGGAAGCACCATGATGGTAGGAAGAGGGAGATTGAGCAAAGTAGTAATCTCAACAATACGAGGTCCAAAGCGAGTTCCCTGGAACTCCTCAACAGTGTTGAAGGTAACAGTAGGCATCTATTTATAAGATAGAAAAAGTTAGAACTACACAGTTCAAGATAAAATACAAGGCAAAACATCACATATAAATCCTTGGAATTCAAAACACACAAGTCATGGCACACATGGATCCATTACAACAACCAAGGTTCAACTTATTTTAAAGCAACATTTGAAAATAAGGTGATAAGTGGTGGTCCAACTAACGGAGTACGCTTACATTCCTATCTCACTGGATCTGTTGGCTAACACAATGTTTCTAGAAGCAATCAGCCTATCTTGCTCACATGACTCCATCACTAAGTCTATAATGTCTCCTCTTAAGGTTTGGTTGGTAGCTTCCAACTCTTGGGTATGTTTCTTCTCTTCCTTTAGATCATTTTGGAGATTGAGCATTCTGCACTTGACTCTGTCACCAAGTTCTTTGATGGTCTTCCAAGCTGCATCCCTTGTTGATTCAAAGAATGTAGTGTGCACCACTGAATTGGTGAACATGCAAAATCCTTTTTCCTGGTGGTTGTCTTCCTTGTTTTTATACAAGTGAAGTTGCACCCACCAGTATTCCACTCCTTCATCCATCACAGGAAAACCTTTGTACACAGCTGCACCTTGTATCTCTAATGCAACCATGAGGTCCTTGAGAGCCTTGGGGAATTCTGTCTCACACTCCAAAGTCATTGTCATGAGTGGTCCTTTCCTTATGGCTTCGTTGATGGAGTTCATCTACAAATAGAGATGAGGAAGAAGATTAGAAAAGTTTACGAGAAGAATAGACAAGTTTAGAAGTTGCTGAAATTTTTCCTTAGTGGTTTCCAATCCTAGGGTCATAATCCTACAGGCAACACAGTGCTCTGATACCATCTGTAAGATCCCTCCTTTATAAAGTAAAAGGATCCCTATGATTGCAATGCTAGTCCCTGGATCAATGCTAGCATCCACAGTTTAAGATGAAGTACACAGATACAAAGGTCTTTATTACAGCCATTCCAGAGATAAACATAGTCTTTACAACTCCAAGACCACATGCCTAGTACAAGAGTTTGAATAAGTAAATAAATAAAAGTCTTCATCTTCATGTGCCACAGGCAAACATGTTGAGTGTAGACTCATGACACCTAATCCTCATCAGAGTAACCTGCAACATCCCAAGTTACATCCACAGTGGGTCAATACTTTGGAATAGTATTGGCAAGTGATACCTTAGTATAATTTTAAGTGGACTAGATACTATATGCAATTTGGCTAAGTGTAGCTTGGCTTGCTTTGCTCAAAAATAGGTTTTACCTATTAGTTGAAATCACTAAGTTTTTCTTTGTTAAATCTTTCCCAAGGAACCACCAATAGACATTGAGGTCCTTCACCCTTGTTCACCCACAAATTTTTACTTAGAAATTGGGATGAGGAGATTCTTGATAGCTTCCATGTCTTGATGCTCAAGTTGTCCTTTTCCAGGGACATGGCTAAGTACTTAGACTTTCCATCTGCAGAGGTTGTGCACTTTCCCCACCAGACTTGGTTTCACCAAGACAGGACCTTTCAGAAGCCTTCCCTTAGACCAAATGGACGCGTTCCAACCTATCATCCCACTACCACCAATTGTCCAAATGGCTAAGTTCTAGCAACCTATGTGATCCAGGCAGAGCCCATATTGCCAAGTGGCTGCACTAGAAGCTTCTTAACACTTGGCCTCTAAAATCTCTTTGTTCCTGGGTGGCTTACCACAAGTGAGATACACAAGGTAAACCATAGAAATGGGCCTTGTGTAACCACTCAACATAAACCTTTCCTTCCATTCCACCCAGGTGTTTCATTAACTTAGTTGTTTTATTAGGCAAAAACACAAGTTCAAAGACTTAGAAATATTTTTATCATAGCATGTATATTTCACCAACCCTTGTTTGCTACTAGCTAGGCTAAGCCTGGCATAGATAGTAACTTAACTTGGAGATTCCCTAGCAATTCTACAACTACTAGGATTTCCCAACATGGCATATAAGCAAAATAATAACATGCAAGACTTAGCAAAATATTTCTAATGCTTAGTATAAAACATGGGATAAAAATATTCATGAAGTACCACTTGCCTTGGTAGTTTGGAGAGTAGCTACACTCCTCACAATCACAATCACTAGCACCAAAATCTACACAAAGAATCATAGCCACAATCACATACAAAACATATACAATCAAAAATATATGCATGCATGCAAAATTATATGTGATGATTTTAAAAACTCAACAAAGAAAGTATATAGTACTGAATCATAAACAAGTCAAAAACTTGCCAAACAACAATTGTTTAAACCCTAAATTATTTCCTAAACATTTCATATGCTCATATTAGCCCTACACAAGTTTCTGCAAATAAAACCTTTTTAACAGAAGCAAAACATTAAACACATTGCATATTTAGAAATAGCTTGTTCTCCTGATTCCAACGATATAAAATTTGTCAAATTCTAACATGGGGATCAAAAGTTATAGCCAAAACAAATCTGAACATTAATCAGATTCAAATCCTGTTTTAAATCTAAACTCCAGCCACGCGGCAGCGTCTGATTGGACGGTACCGCTTCGCACCAGATCACGCTCGGCTACCGTTGGATCTAACTAAACACGCACGGCTCAGATCTAAACTTACCTCTTCGTCACAAATCTAATCTCACACGTTAGATCTAAATCCTACGGCCCTATTCTAGCTGACTACAGACGGGCGGCGCTAGCGGCGGCTACTGGCGGCGGCGAGCTCTGCCTACGGCGGCGGTGTGCTGCAGGTGGTCCTAGGGTCGTCGGAGGGGCTTACCAGAACCGTGGCGACGCGCTGATGCTCAACCTGGCAGCGGCTTGGCAAGGGGCGCACGAAGTGGGCTGCTAGAGCTCGTCGAAGTTGCGGGCGGCGTCGGGTTCGAGTGGACGGCGATGTTGGCGATGCTCCTGGTCTCCCTAGCACAAACAAGCGGCACCAGATGATGCACAAGACAGTGGCGAACAACTTCGTGTGAGTTAGAGGTGAAGGGGCGCAAAGGGCTTACGGAATTTGGTCGCCGGAGTCGAGGTTGTCGTCGGGAGCTTGCGGTGTTGAACGGAACCGACGACCTGGGTCAGTAAAGAAGGCACCAGCAGTGTCAGTAGATGCGCAAGAAAGTGGCGAGGCTGTCTGCAAGAACCAGAGGGAGAGGGGCGCACAGGGCTCACCGGGATTGGTCGCCGGAGTGAGTTCTATCTGCGGCGGTGCAGGGGCGATTGTGGGCAGCCTGGGGGCGCTTTGTGCTTGGAGTTTGGGAGGAAATGGAGAGGGGGCAGAGGGGGTTTAACTAGCATGGTCGCGAGCGAGATTTACTCCGGCATTCAACGTGAATTGATGCCGCGAATCAATACAGGGAACGGCCAGCGTGATTTTGGGGATTGAGCTGTTTGCTGGGTGGAGACGACGACGTCATGTGGGCCGCAGCTGTCAGCGAGAGGAAAGTCGAGGGAGTGGGTCCTGCCTGTCAGCGAGCTAGTGGGTGCAGGGGCGAGTGAAGAAAAACGGTTTGCGGGGTGGGGGTGCTGGGCTTAGCTGGGCCAGTTGGGCCAGATTCGGCTGAGTTTTTTTCTCTCTTTAAGCTTTTTCTTTTTCTGTTTGTTTTTCTGAAATGGTTTTCAAACCTCAATTCAAATCTGTTTGATTCCAAAACTTTTCAGGATTTTTGTACAATAAATCTTGTACTCAAATAAGTGTCAAACACATCTGTTCACTCAAACACACTTGGGTCTTTTGAAAATAAAACTAAACCATGCCTTTATGATATATATTCAATAGGCATAATATTGGTTTTATTATTCATTTTGTTTTTGAAATTTTGTTCAAACTTTTGGTGGTGCCTAAGTTTGAATAAACAAACTTTACTGAATCAAAACAAGTATTTCTTCTCACTGGAAGATAGCACTAAGGCTTAGAGCAAGCTTACATAAAATAATAAGCACAAATGCTTCTGTTTTGAATTGATTTGTTTGAAATGAAAAAAAACATAAGCTCATGGATGCATGGATGATATGCATTAGTTTGAAACATGATTTTGAGGATGTTACAAATCTAACCCCCTTAAGGTGAATCTCGCCCCCGAGATTCGGATTGGCTAGCAAATAGGTGAGGGTGGTCTTTCCGAAGATCATCTTCTCTTTCCCATGTTGCTTCTTCTTCGGAATGATGGTTCCACTGGACTTTGCAAAACTTGATAGTCTTGGTCCGTGTGACTCTTTCTGCAGTCTCAAGAATCTTGATAGGCTTCTCTTCATAAGTGAGATCACTCTCCAACTGGACCTCTTCCAAAGGTATAGTATCCTTCAAAGAAGTTTCTTCCATTTCTGGATGACATTTCTTAAGTTGACTCACATGAAACACATTATGGACAGCTGACAGAGATTCTGGCAGTTCAATTTCATAGGCAACTTCTCCTTTACGACTCAGAATCTTGAATGGTCCAACATATCTTGGGGTCAATTTTCCTTTGACTCAGAACCTCTTCACTCCACGAAGTGGTGACACTCTAAGATAAGCTCTATCACCGACTTCGTAGGTGACTTCTCTACGGTTAGGATCTGCGTAGCTTTTCTGTCGGGACTGTGCTATCTTCAATCTGTCCTTAACCAACTTGACCTTCTCTTCGGCTTCTTTGATAAGTTCTGGTCCGAACAAACTTCTTTCTCCCACACCATTCCATAACAATGGGGTGGTACACTTTCTTCCGTAGAGAAAATCAAATGGTGCCATCTCGATGCTGGCTTGATAACTGTTGTTATAAGAAAATTCTGCATAAGGAAGAATTTCATCCCAACTGGCTCCATAGTCTAGGGCACATGCCCTCAACATGTCTTCAAGAATCTGATTAGTCCTTTCGGTTTGTCCATCGGTTTGAGCATGAAAAGCAGTACTGAATTCCAACCTTGTTCCCAATGACTCATGTAGCTGTCTCCAAAAATGGGAAGTGAATTGAGTTCCCATATCAGACACAATACTCTTGGGCACTCCATGTAGACATACAATTCTACTCATATAGATTTTGGCTAACTTAGCACTTGTATATGTTGCCTTCACGGGTATGAAATGAGCCACTTTAGTTAGGCGATCCACTACTACCCAAATAGAATCATATCCTGATCTGGTCCTTGGTAATCCTGTAATGAAGTCCATACCAATCTTGTCCCACTTCCAATCAGGAATAAGTAGTGGTTGAAGCAAACCTGCTGGTTTCTGATGTTCCGCTTTCACTCTACTACACACATCACACAAAGCAATATGTTCTGCGATGTCCTTCTTGAGATTATTCCACCAAAATCTTTCCTTCATGTCCATGTACATTTTGGTGTTACCCGGATGAATGGAATATGGAGAGTTGTGTGCTTCTTGCAAAATCAGTTTTCGAAGATCCGGATCTTGTGGAACACAGATACGTATCCCATGCCATAATGTACCCTGTTCGTCTTCATGGAACCCTTTGGCTTTTCCTTTGCCAATCTTTTCTTTAATCTCTTCAATTTCCTTATCAATCTTCTGGGCTTCTTTGATCTTGTCCAACAAAGTGGGTTAAACATCCAAAGACATGAGATGTCCTTCAGGCACAATCTCCAATCTGAGATCTCTAAATTGGGCACACAAATCATCTGGCAATTCTCCTTTGATAAGGCCATTCACAAAAACCTTACGACTTAGAGCATCTGCTACAACATTTGCTTTACCGGGATGGTATTGCAAACTTAAGTCATAGTCCTTGATGAGTTCTAGCCATCTTCTTTGTCTCATATTAATTTCCTTCTGGGTGAAGATATACTTCAAACTCTTGTGATCCGTGAACACTTCACAACGCTTTCCCAAAAGATAGTGCCTCCATGTTTTGAGTGCATGGACAACAGAGGCTAACTCTAAATCATGAGTAGGATAGTTCACTTCATGAGTTTTGAGTTGTCTCGACGCATACGCCACAACTTTTCCTTCTTGCATAAGTACTGCATCCAAACCATGATGAGATGCATCACAATATACTTGGAAATATTTTTCCAAGTCTGGCAAACACAAGACTGGTGCTGTCACAAGTCTCTTCTTCAATTCCTGAAAGATGAGTTCACATCCTTCAGACCAAGCAAACTTCTTGTCTTTCTTTAGCAATTCTGTCATGGGCTTAGCTACCTTGGAGAAATTTTCAATGAACCTTCTGTAGTAACCTGCTAAGCCAAGGAAACTACGAACTTCTCTCACTGACTTGAGCGATTCCCATTCAGTTACAGCTGAAACCTTTGCAGGATCAACTGCTACCCCATCCTTTGTCATAACATGTCCAAGAAAACCAACTTCATTCAACCAGAATTCACACTTGCTGAATTTGGCATAAAGTTTATGCTCTCTTAACTTCTCAAGTATCAAACGCAAATGTCCTTCATGCTCTTCTTTGCTCTTGGAGTAGACTAAAATGTCATCGATGAAAACGACAACAAACTTGTCAAGGAATTCCATGAACACATTGTTCATCATATTCATGAAGTATGCTGGTGCATTGGTCAAACCAAATGGCATCACGGTATACTCATATAATCCATACCTTGTGGTGAAAGCTGTCTTAGGTATGTCTTGTTCTCTTATCTTGAGTTGAAAATAGCCTGACCGAAGATCAATCTTTGAGAACACCCAAGCTCCTTCTAGCTGATCAAACAAGTCATTGATTCTAGGCAAAGGATATTTGTTCTTAATAGTCACCTCATTAAGTGAACGGTAATCTATGCATAACCTTTGACTTCTATCTTTCTTTTCCACGAACAAAACTGGGGCTCCCCAAGATGAAGAACTTGGTTGAATAAATCCTTTCTGCAACTGTTCTCCAAGTTGTTTCTTGAGTTCTTTTAGTTCATCCACTGACATCTTGTATGGTCTCTTTGCTATTGGTCCAGATCCTGGTACCAAATCTATAAGAAACTCCACATCTCTATCTGGTGGCATTCCCCGCAATTCTTCCGGAAACACATCAGGATACTCACTCATAATTGGCACACTGTCTATGCTAACCCCCTTAAGAGAATTTAGCATACTCCTTCTTGCTTCAAAGTTGGTCTTGAATCTGATCCTTTTATTTTCTGGAGTTATGAGTGAGACAGTATGGTTGGCACAATCTATCACTCCCTTGTGCTTAGTCATCCAGTCCATTCCCAAAATGACATCCAATCCTTGGGAGTTTAGAATTATCAGGTTAACGGAAAACTTATACTTCCCAAACTCTATAACTAGATCATGACATCCTGAATTCACTATCATTTCTCCACCAGGAGAACTTACTTTTATAGGACACCCAATAGTTTCTACCGGCAGTTCATTTCTTTCAAAAAATGCTCTTGATATGAATGAATGAGATGCACCAGTATCAAAGAGAACAAATGCTGGAATAGAATTGAGTTTGAGCTTACCAGCAACAGCATCAGGCTCCTCATAGATTTCCTCCACATTGATGTGGTTAACCTGTCCCTTCTGAAAAGGGTTGGGCTTGTTGGGTCCTTCAACTTTCTTTTCTGGGCATTAATTTGCATAATGCCCCATCTTCTTGCACTTGAAGCATTCAACCTGACTAATGTCCTTCTTGACAGGTTGACTTCCACTTTCACTTCCATTACCACTGTGGTGACTCTTATATCCACCCTTGTGGTTCTTGTATTTGTCATTGTCATGACTACGGTGATGCTTGTTGTAATGACGATTGTGGTTGTGGTGCTTGTTGAATTTCCCATGCTTGTGGGATCCTGAGCTTCCACTGTCATCATAATGGGATCGTTTGTGTGACGATCCCAAGCTGTGCTTGTCAGAGTGCTTCCTCTTCCTGCTTTCAACTTGCTTTATTTTGTTCTCCAAAATAGCAGCCTTGTCACAGAGAGACTGATAAGTGGGAACATAGGCCACAGCCAACTGCAGATTCAGCTCATCATTCAACCCTTCGAGGAACTTTTCTTTCCTCTTAGCATCAGTGTCAACTTCATCCGGTGCATATCGCCCCAGATTGTTGAACTCTTCAATATATTCAGCCACGATGCGGTGGCACTGCTTCAGGTTATGAAACTCTTTCTTTTTCAGACTCATCACTCCAGATGAGATATGAGCAGTACGAAAGCCATCCTCAAAGATAGCCCATGTCACATCTTCTATGGGAGTGGTGATCTGGAAGTTATCCCACCAAGTAGTGGCTGGTCCCTCCAGCAAATGTGCTACAAATCTGACTTTTTCAGCATCAGTACAACCCATAGTTACCAAGTCCTTGTTCACGGAGCGTAGCCAATCATTGGCCACCATGGGATCAGTTGTTCCTGAGAACTTTGCTGGCCTCAATCTCAAGAACCTGGTAAGCATATCAAAACCCGGTGGGTTGTTGTTGTTATTGTTGTTGTTATTGTTGTTGTTGTTGTTGTTGTTTTGGTTCTGGATGAACGTCGTCATCATCTGCATCAGCTGAGTTTGAGCGGTCATCATTTGCTGCATTTCTGGAGTGATGTTGTTGTTGTTGTTGGGGTTGGGGTTTGCACGACGGGGAGGCATCTGTGGTTTGTTCAATAGAGATAAGAATGAGATACCCATAGATGCTATCATGCACAATACATCACTTAACAAACACAAAGCATGCAACAAAAGGATAAAGGTTCAACAACGATATAACAAGTTCGTAAAGTAGAACACACACAAATAACAAGCCATCCACATGTCGGATGGTCAAATAACAAGTTCTCAATCAACATGTACGATAATATATGATAAAATGAGTAGTCAAATCTACTCCTCGGCATCAACCTCCTCCTCGACAAAAGTAAGACCTGCATTCTCCATTGTGGTCTTGTATTCCTCGACACTAGTGGTCAAGGTCTCTATCTTGGCTTTGAGAGCCCTCTTCTGGGAACGAAGCCTCTCAATCACCGTCTGCTGATGCTCGAGCTCAAAGTCTTTGGCCTGCAGTTCTTCAGTCATGTCCCGGATCTTCTTGTTCCTATCCTGGACTCGCTTCTCCTGACTCTTGAACTTCCTGTCCTGGCTCTCGAACTTCGCCTCCATCTCCTTGACTATCTCATCTTGCTCCGCGAAGAGCTTGTCCTTCTCGCGAAGCTGCACCTGGAGTTCATCATTGTTGAGCATGACGTTGGTCCTATCAGTGTCCACATGACTAATGAGAGACTCTAAGTCCTGGAGGTATAGACGAATCATCTCTACTGTGTCCCTCGAATCGTCCTCGAAGTCGATGGACTCTCCATCCTCATCACGTCTACCGAAGACGTGGAAGTGAGTACCTCTAACCTGTCGGGAGTGTCTCCCCAGCAGACGTCCTATCAGATCCTGCATGACTACCTCAAGGCCTCTCTCCTTGTCATCGTGCATGAGCTTGAAGATGATGGCCTCCGTAGTAGGCTCTGTCTGGCGTCCGGGCTGGTTGACCTTGAAGCCCCAAAGGTCTTTCCTCTCAAACTTAGTGAGGGGAAGCACCATGATGGTAGGAAGAGGGAGATTGAGCAAAGTAGTAAGCTCAACAATACGAGGTCCAAAGCGAGTTCCCTGGAACTCCTCAACAGTGTTGAAGGTAACAGTAGGCATCTATTTATAAGATAGAAAAAGTTAGAACTACACAATTCAAGATAAAATACAAGGCAAAACATCACATATAAATCCTTGGAATTCAAAACACACAAGTGATGGCACACATGGATCCATTACAACAACCAAGGTTCAACTTATTTTAAAGCAACATTTGGAAAATAAGGTGATAAGTGGTGGTCCAACTAACGGAGTACGCTTACATTCCTATCTCACTGGATCTGTTGTCTAACACAATGTTTCTAGAAGCAATCAGCCTATCTTGCTCACATGACTCCATCACTAAGTCTATAATATCTCCTCTTAAGGTTTGGTTGGTAGCTTCCAACTCTTGGGTATGTTTCTTCTCTTCCTTTAGATCATTTTGGAGATTGAGCATTCTGCACTTGACTCTGTCACCAAGTTCTTTGATGGTCTTCCAAGCTGCATCCCTTGTTGATTCAAAGAATGTAGTGTGCACCACTGAATTGGTGAACATGCAAAATCCTTTTTCCTGGTGGTTGTCTTCCTTGTTTTTATACAAGTGAAGTTGCACCCACCAGTATTCCACTCCTTCATCCATCACAGGAAAACCTTTGTACACAGCTGCACCTTGTATCTCTAATGCAACCATGAGGTCCTTGAGAGCCTTGGGGAATTCTGTCTCACACTCCAAAGTCATTGTCATGAGTGGTCCTTTCCTTATGGCTTCGTTGATGGAGTTCATCTACAAATAGAGATGAGGAAGAAGATTAGAAAAGTTTACGAGAAGAATAGACAAGTTTAGAAGTTGCTGAAATTTTTCCTTAGTGGTTTCCAATCCTAGGGTCATAATCCTACAGGCAACACAGTGCTCTGATACCATCTGTAAGATCCCTCCTTTATAAAGTAAAAGGATCCCTATGATTGCAATGCTAGTCCCTGGATCAATGCTAGCATCCACAGTTTAAGATGAAGTACACAGATACAAAGGTCTTTATTACAGCCATTCCAGAGATAAACATAGTCTTTACAACTCCAAGACCACATGCCTAGTACAAGAGTTTGAATAAGTAAATAAATAAAAGTCTTCATCTTCATGTGCCACAGGCAAACATGTTGAGTGTAGACTCATGACACCTAATCCTCATCAGAGTAACCTGCAACATCACAAGTTACATCCACAGTGGGTTAATACTTTGGAATAGTATTGGCAAGTGATACCTTAGTATAATTTTAAGTGGACTAGATACTATATGCAATTTGGCTAAGTGTAGCTTGGCTTGCTTTGCTCAAAAATAGGTTTTACCTATTAGTTGAAATCACTAAGTTTTTCTTTGTCAAATCTTTCCCAAGGAACCACCAATAGACATTAAGGTCCTTCACCCTTGTTCACCCACAAATTTTTACTTAGAAATTGGGATGAGGAGATTCTTGATAGCTTCCATGTCTTGATGCTCAAGTTGTCCTTTTCCAGGGACATGGCTAAGTACTTAGATTTTCCATCTGCAGAGGTTGTGCACTTTCCCCACCAGACTTGGTTTCACCAAGACAGGACCTTTCAGAAGCCTTCCCTTAGACCAAATGGACACGTTCCAACCTATCATCCCACTACCACCAACTGTCCAAATGGCTAAGTTCTAGCAACCTATGTGATCCAGGCAGACCCCATATTGCCAAGTGGCTGTACTAGAAGCTTCTTAACACTTGGCCTCTAAAATCTCTTTGTTCCTGGGTGGCTTACCACAAGTGAGATACACAAGGTAAACCATAGAAATGGGCCTTGTGTAACCACTCAACATAAACCTTTCCTTCCATTCCACCCAGGTGTTTCATTAACTTAGTTGTTTTATTAGGCAAAAACACAAGTTCAAAGACTTAGAAATATTTTTATCATAGCATGTATATTTCACCAATCCTTGTTTGCTACTAGCTAGGCTAAGCCTGGCATAGATAGTAACTTAACTTGGAGATTCCCTAGCAATTCTACAACTACTAGGATTTCGCAACATGGCATATAAGCAAAATAATAACATGCAAGACTTAGCAAAATATTTCTAATGCTTAGTATAAAACATGGGATAAAAATATTCATGAAGTACCACTTGCCTTGGTAGTTTGGAGAGTAGCTACACTCCTCACAATCACAATCACTAGCACAAAAATCTACACAAAGAATCATAGCCACAATCACATACAAAACATATACAATCAAAAATACATGCATGCATGCAAAATGATATGTGATGATTTTAAAAACTCAACAAAGAAAGAATATAGTACTGAATCATAAACAAGTCAAAAACTTGCCAAACAACAATTATTTAAACCCTAAATTATTTCCTAAACATTTCATATGCTCATATTAGCCCTACACAAGTTTCTGCAAATAAAACCTTTTTAGCAGAAGCAAAACATTAAACACATTGCATATTTAGAAATATCTTGTTCTCCTGATTCCAACGATATAAAATTTGTCAAATTCTAACGTGGGGATCAAAAGTTATAGCCAAAACAAATTTGAACATTAATCAGATTCAAATCCTGTTTTAAATCTAAACTCCAGCCACGCGGCAGCGTCTGATTGGACGGTACCACTTCGCACCAGATCACGCTCGGCTACCGTTGGATCTAACTAAACACGCACGGCTCAGATCTAAACTTACCTCTTCGTCACAGATCTAATCTCACACGTTAGATCTAAATCCTACGGCCCTAATCTAACTGACTACAGACGGGCGGCGCTAGCGGCGGCTACTGGCGGCGGCAAGCTCTGCCTACGGCGGCGCGGCACTGCAGGTGGTCCTAGGGTCGTCGGAGGGGCTTACCAGAACCGTGGCGACGCGCTGATGCTCAACCTGGCGGCGGCTTGGCAAGGGGCGCACGAAGTGGGCTGCTGGAGCTCGTCGAAGTTGCGGGCGGCGTCGGGTTCGAGTGGACGGCGACGTTGGCGACGCTCCTGGTCTCCCTAGCACAAACAAGTGGCACCAGATTATGCACAAGACAGTGGCGAACAACTTCGTGTGAGTCAGAGGTGAAGGGGCGCAAAGGGCTTACGGAATTTGGTCGCCGGAGTCGAGGTTGTCGTCGGGAGCTTGCGGTGTTGAACGGAACCGACGACCTAGGTCAGTAAAGAAGGCACCAGCGGTGTCAGTACATGCGCAAGAAAGTGGCGAGGCTGTCTGCAAGAACCAGAGGGAGAGGGGCGCACAGGGCTCACCGGGATTGGTCGCCGGAGTGAGTTCTGTCTGCGGCAGTGCAGGGGCGATTGTGGGCAGCCTGGGGGCGCTTTGTTCTTGGAGTTTGGGGGAAAATGGAGAGGGGGCAGAGGGGGTTTAAGTAGCATGGTCGCGAGCAAGATTTACTCCGGCATTCAACGTGAATTGACGCCACGAATCAATACAGGGAACGGCCAGCGTGATTTTGGGGATTGAGCTGTTTGCGGGGTGGAGACGACGACGTCGTGTGGGCCGCGGCTGTCAGCGAGAGGAAAGGAGAGGGAGTGGGTCCTGCCTGTCAGCGAGCTAGTGGGTGCGGGGGCGAGTGAAGAAAAACGGTTCGCGGGGTGGGGGTGCTGGGCTTAGCTGGGCCAGTTGGGCCAGATTCGGCTGAGTTTTATTTTTTTCTCTCTTTAAGCTTTTTCTTTTTCTGTTTGTTTTTCTGAAATGGTTTTCAAACCTCAATTCAAATCTGTTTGATTCCAAAACTTTTCAGGATTTTTGTACAATAAATCTTGTACTCAAATAAGTGTCAAACACATCTGTTCACTCAAACACACTTGGGTCTTTTGAAAATAAAATAAAACCATGCCTTTATGATATATATTCAATAGGCATAATATTGGTTTTATTATTCATTTTGTTTTTGAAATTTTGTTCAAACTTTTGGTGGTGCCTAAGTTTGAATAAATAAACTTTACTGAATCAAAACAAGTATTTCTTCTCATTGGAAGATAGCACTAAGGCTTAGAGCAAGCTTACATAAAATAATAAGCACAAATGCTTCTGTTTTGAATTGATTTGTTTGAAATGAAAAAAAACATCAGCTCATGGATGCATGGATGATATGCATTAGTTTGAAACATGATTTTGAGGATGTTACAAAGGGCCTGGTGACTCCTAGGCTTGGGAGCTTGTCGGAGCAGAGGAGGGCTTGACGGTAGGAGTAGCAGGGGCGATGGTGGGGGAAGAGTCGCGATGCAGCATATCTTTAATATTTCTAGAAGCCCCAAGAGTCTTGGAGGACTTCTTGAGGCTGGTTAGAGAATAAGAAGCTTACACTAGGGGGGGTGCTTTGGCAAACATCCCGGTGGCTTTCTTCTTTTCCGCCTCCAGGGCAGCAGTACTCTTTTTGGAGGCTCCACCCTCCGTCTTCTTTTTCTTGCCTTCGTCGGCAGCGTCAGAGGTGGAGCTCTTCCGCTTTCGCGCCAACGGGGAGTCATCGTCGGACACGACCGTGACTTCCTTCATCTTGGGATCGTAGATTTGGGCGGCCAGGTTGCCCTCCTCTAGATTGCTAAGTTGTTAAGTGAGAAATCACCATGTTAGACAATATGGTATTAGCAAGACGGAAAAACTGGAGAAATGTCATACACGGAGAATAAATACCTACCTTTGGGCACTTTCCGTTTACGAACATGTCGTAGGTAAGGGTGAAGCCACGCTTCTTGTCCTTCACCTTGACGATGTCCTTAAGACGGAACTTGACGGAGTTGCTCGAGAAGTTGTCCTCGGAGATCCGAAGGGTATCCCTTCGGTCACCCGTGTACTCGTGCATGACCTTCGTACGGTGCTGCAGAGGTTGGATCCGCCTGATGAACCAGCACATGGCTAGGTCCAAGTCGGTCAGACCCGTATCTACAAACCATTCGATCCGCCTTATTGTGCGAGAAGCGCTGAGGTCGGAGGGAAGGGAGGCATGGGACCGCCATGTGGAGACTTCAGCAGCGGCTCCATCCACGAAGTCCGGGTACATTGCTTCTCGGCCCGACAAAGGAATGTCGGGGGCGTAGAAGTACGTCCACTGCCAGTTCTTACACGACTCGTGGCCGACAATGTCGGGGAACCGCCGGCTAGGTCGGATCTTGAAGCTTATGGTGCCGCAGTTTCTAAGCTCCTCCTTGCTGTGTCCGGCTTCACGTTTCACGGTGAAGAAGTAGACAAACAGATCTAACCTAGGCCTAATCCCTAGGTAACCCTCGCAAAGTGCCGCGAAGTTGCTAAGCACTAGGATGCTATTGGGGGAGAGGTTGTGGGGTTGGACCTGGAAGTGATTCAAGACGGACAGGAAGAAGTGGGAGATGGGCAAAGAAACGCCACGTACCAATTGCGCCTTGAGGTATACCTTCTCTCCGACTTGGGGAGAAGGGGTCACCTCGCCGGCCGGCGCCGCCCGCCAAGCGAGCCCCTCCGTCGCAGAGAGGTAATCCTCAGCGACCATCTCTTGGATGTCGCGGCCGGTGATGTCCGAGCCGCGCCAGTCGCCTTTGTGCGAGTCGGGCTCCTCTTCCAGGGGCTCCAGCGCTGCCAAGTTATGGTCGCCGCCGGTGGTTTCTATCACCGCCGATGCGGGAATAACCAGGCCCTCTGGGGGCACGACGATGGAGCTCGCCGGCTTCGCCGCGGCTTCGCTCGACGCCGCCATTGATGGAGATGAACCGCTGCTAGCCATGGAGGAGGGAGAGGATGCGACTGGTGCAGGAAGCAGGGCTAGGGTTTCTTGAGGTTTTCGTGAAGAGCTCGAGGAGGCGTGCGGCTGGAGGAAGAAGATGATGACGCGAGAGAATGAGGTGAAAGAGTGGCAAGTGTCCCACGGCCGCTATTTATCTTACTCTGCGTCAAGATTCGTGCAGCTAATCGGATGGTTGCCGCGTAGACGACGTGTTCGTGAACGTGCGCGGTAATTTCGCCACGTCTCCAACCGTCGCCGCCAACGGTTCGTATCGCTCGCGCGGGAAAATTGGCTATGATTACGTTCTCTGCATGTGTGAGTTACGAGGCGTCGCTAACCTATAGCCTACATCGTCATAACTGACATGGTAGATGAGCCGTCCCATCGAAGATTCCGGCATGGACGGATTTAATCTGACAACGGAAGCGTACGATGGAAGATTCAGCATTTCTCCGACTTAATCGTAGAAGATGGAGAAAACCTTGCAGGGTTCTTTGGGAGGACTACAAGATGTTGCTTGACGATTTGCCGACATCCATCTAGACAGAGCATTCCATGTGAAGAGGCAAGACGGCGCAAGATCTCGGAGTTCTCCGAGGGCTACTGTTGGGGATATGCTATATGGGTATCCTCATAGCATGTCTCTTATCCGACTAACCCGGGTGGCCCATAGTCGGTAGCATGGCCTATGGCCTGCTGGGCGGCCCAGTTAGGTGGATCCAGAAGGGAGGCCCATGCCGGATAAAGGAAGGCTATGGTGGAGTCACCAGCGTACCCGGAGCCTTGGAGTGCAAGATACATAAGACTAGTAATAGACGGTGTAGGACTCTGTAACCTGTCCGGCTAGGACTTTTCCCTGTAACCCTAGGACCTGACGACTATATAAGCCGGGCCTATGGAAGCCTTTAGGGCACGATAACTTAGACTTTTCTAGTCACCTCGCACGGCGAACCTAATCTCTGTAACTCGGCGTATTGCCATTATAGTGATTTATAGCAGGAGTAGGATTCCGCCGCCGTTGTGGGATCTGAACCTGGGTAAGTTGTGTTACCTCGTACCCGTCAACCATCCTCCTTACCCCACGTCTCTAAACACGCACTGTGAGGACCCCTCCATGGCGTACTCGTCGACAATACCACGACACTCGGTAAAATATCGTCGTCCCCGCGTGTCTCGGTTATCTCTATACCCGAGCTCTTACTTATGCACTTTACTTTGTGATAGCCTTCGTGCTTGAAGTATATATCTTTCTATCACATAGTTGTTTGTCTTGCTTAGCATAAGTTGTTGGTGCACATAGGTGAACCCTAGATTGTTCTAGGTTTTGTGCCTAACAAAGTAAATGTTAGTTTTATTCTGCCTTTGTTGAGCCACTCTAGGAAAAGTTTTAATCGCCTATTCACCCCCCTCTAGGCAACATCTATATCCTTTCACATGTTCCACGCTTGACATGCAACTAGTTTTGTATAAGTGGCTAGCGGGTGTTTGTCTATCCTACTATAGTCAATATCTAATTTGCAACGAGTTGTCAACAATTTGGTTATCCTCGCTGTGGTTCATGTTCGTAGGTAAGAACGGTTCTATCTTCGAAAGCCCTAAGCCATGTACAACTTGCAATGGATAAATTAGAGGCGTCTAGTTTAGATTGTTGCTGGGCTAGTGTCATGATATGGTGATGTTGTAAGTAGAAGTATAAGTTGATACTCTTACAACACACATAACGTGTAAGTTACATAGACCTTGGCCATACACATAGAGGCATGATAGTGATCATATCACGATGCACATAATGGAGATCGAGTGTAAGAACCATATCATTCCACTTATAAACATGTGATGTTTGATTGCATCTTGTATTGCTTGTTTGGCGTTTTATTAAGAATAATAAGATGATCCCTCATTTATATATCAAGATAAGAATGTGTTCTTCCTTAAGTATGCACCGATTATGTTTTGTCGCTCCAAGACATCACGTGATGATCGGGTGTTCTTGGATCCACGATCATATTTCGGGTGTAAGACAGTTGCACACGCGAATATTAAGGTTCTTACTTGGCGAGCCTAGCATGTACAGACATGGCGTCGAGACACAGACCGAAAGGTTAAGCATGAGTCATATGGAAGATATGATACCCATTTGATGCTCGCCTTTGAAGCTACACCGACTCACGTGATGATCGGACTCGGTGTAGAGGATTTGGTTCATGTAATCACCAAAAAGGCACGTGGGATGTCGTTTTTGAGTGGGAGTTCATTCTTAATTTGGATAGTTGAACTCAATCTATCATAAACTTAGTCTAAACTTTACAAATCCTGTTGTAGATGGCACCACCCGCTTTTAATTTCAATGTGTTCATGGAGAAAGAGAAACTTGCAACGAACGGTAGAAACTTTACCGAATGTGCCATGAATTTGAGGATTCTCCTCTCTGCTGCACAAAAACAATATGTTCTAGAAGCGCCGCTAGGCCCCCCACCGTTCGAAGATGCCCCTGACAAGGAGAAGAATGTATATCAGACTCGTCAGGACGACCACAACTTAGTTCATTGCGCCATATTGTATGGGCTAGAGCCAGAACTTCAAAAGCTTTTCGAAAACGGAATGCATTTGATACAATGGGTGAGTTGAAAATGAATTTCGACACACATGCTGCTATAGAGAGCTACAATGCTTTAGAAAAGTTCTTTAGCTGCATGATGGAAGAGAACAGCTCCGTAAGTGAGCATGTACTCAAGATGTTGGGTTACGCTGATCAGCTTGTGTCCTTGGGAATAACGATTCACATTGACTTAGGCATCAATCGTGTTTTGCAGTCTCTGCCACCTAGCTATAAGAGCTTCATGATGAACTATAATATGCAAGGCATGAAGAAGTCTCTCCGCGAGCTTCCGTCAATGCTTAAAACTGCAGAAGTGGAAATCAAGAAAGGACATCAAGTGTTGATGATCAATAAGACCACTGGTTTCAAGAAAGGCAAGAAGGGAAAACGGAAGGGAAGTAAGGGCGGCAAGTCAGTTGCCATGCCTGAAAAGAAACCCCGAGTTGGCCCTAAGTATGATACCGAGTGCTATTATTGTAAGGGGAATGGCCACTGGAAGTGCAACTGCCCCAAGTATTTGGCAGACAAGAAGGCCGGGAAGGCAAATAAAGGTATATATGCGATACATGTTATTGATGTTTACTTGACTAGTACTCGCAGTAGCACCTGGTATTTGATACTGGTTCAGTTGCTAATATTTGTAACTCGAATAAGGGGCTACGGAACAAGCGACCGCTAGCAAGGGGTGAGGTCAAGATGCGTGTCGACAATGGATCAAGTGTTGATGTGATCGCCGTCGGAATGCTACCTCTCCACTTACCTTCGGGATTAGTTATAAACTTGAATAATTATTATCTGGTGCCAGCACTGAGCATGAACATTGTATCTGGATCGTGTTTGATGCGAAGTGGTTATTCATTTAAATCCGAGAACAATGGTTGTTCTATTTATATGAATGAAATCTTTTATGGTCATGAACCGATGATGAATGGTTTATTTCTGTTGGATCTCGATAATAGTGTTACACATATTCATAATGATGCTAAAAGGATTAAACTTAATGTTGATATATCCGCACTGCCGTCTAGGTCATATTGGTGTTAAACGCATGAAGAAGCTCCATTCAGATGGACTTTTGGAATCACTTGATTTTGAATAATTTGATACATGTGAGCCATGTCTTATGGGCAAGATGACTAGAACGCTGTTTTTTGGTTCAATGGAACAGGCGACAGATTTATTGGAAATCACACATTCTGATGTGTGTGGTCCAATGAGTGTGTCGGAGCAAGGTGGATATCATTATTTTGTTAATTTCACGGATGATTTGAGTAGATACAGTTATATCAACTTGATGAAACACAAGTCTGAAACCTTTGAAAAGTTCAAGGAATTTCAGAGTAAATTAGAAAATCATCGCAATAGAAAGACCAAATTTATACGGTCCGACCGTGGAGGTGAGTATCTAAGTTACGAGTTTAGAACTCATATGAAAGAGTGTGGAATTGTCTCACAACTCACACCTGCCAGAACACCACAGTGAAATGGTGTGTCGGAACATCGTAATCGTACTTTATTGCATATGGTTCAATCTATGATGTCTCTAACGGACTTTCCACTGTCATTTTGGGGTTATGCACTAGAAACTGTTGCATTCACTTTAAATCGGGCACCATCTAAATCCATTGAATAGTCACCGTATGAATTGTGGTTTGGAAGCAAACCTAAGATATTATTTCTGAAAGTTTGGGGATGCGATGTTTATGTGAAGAAACTTCAACCGGATAAACTCGAACCCGAAGCGGAAATATGTGTCTTCATAGGATACCCTAAGGAAACTATTGGGTTTTCCTTCTATCATAGATCCGAGGGCAAGGTTTTTGTTGCCAAGAATGGATCCTTTCTGGAGAAAGAGTTTCTCGCGAAAGGTGTGAGTAGTCGGAAGGTAGAACTCAAAGAGGTTGTAGAACCTTCTCTTCGTAGTATGGCGAGTAGCGCAACGACGGAAGTCGTTCCGGAGTTGGCTTCACCAATTGAAGAGGGAACTAATGATAATGATCATGAAACTCCGAAAGAGAATTCTACCGAACCTCGCAGGTCTAGCAGGATGCGTGCAGCTCCCGAACTGTACAGAAACCCTATTATGAATTTCATGGTTGATGAAATTGATGACCCTGTGATGTATGAAGAAGCGATGATGAGCCGGGATTCCAACAAATGGTTAGAAGCCATGAAATCCGAGATGGAATCCATGTACGAAAACCAAGTTTGGAACTTGGTGGACTTACCTCACGACCGAAAGGCCGTGGAGAATAAATGGATTTTCAAAAGGAAAACTGATGTTGATGGTAATGTGACCGTCTATAAAGCTTGACTTGTCGCAAAGGGGTTTCAAAAAATTCAAGGAGTTGACTACGATGAGACATTCTCTCCCGTAGCGATGCTAAAGTCAGTTAGGATTATGTTAGCAATTGCTGCACACTTCGATTATGAAATATGGCAGATGGATGTCAAAACTGTGTTCCTCAATGACAATATTGAAGAAGAGTTGTATATGATACAACCAAAGGGTTTTTCGATCCTAAGGATGCTAACAAGGTATGCAAGCTTCAGCGATCCATCTATGGACTGAAGCAAGCATCCTAGAGTTGGAATCTCCGCTTTGATGAGGTGATCAAAGAGTTTGGATTTGTCCAAACTTATGGAGAGGCTTGTATTTACAAGAAAGTGAGTGGGACCAATGTGGCATTTCTGATATTATATGTAGATGACATATTATTGATCCGAAATGATATATATATTTTAAATAGTGGTAAAAGTTATCGAAACAGCAAATTTTCAATGAAGGACCTAGGTGAAGCGTCATACATATTAGGCATAAAGATCTATAGAGATAGATCTAGGCGCCTAATAGGGCTATCGCAAATTACATACCTTGATAAGATTTTAAAGAAGTTTAAAATGGACAGAAGTAAGAAGGGGTTCTTACCTATGTTGCAAGGCAAGACATTGAGTAAGACTCAAAGTCCGGCTACGGCGGAAGAAAGAGAGATAATGGACAAAGTCCCCTATGCTTCAGCCATAGGCTCTATAATGTACGCCATGCTATGTACAAGACCGGATGTGGCACATGCTATTAGTTTGACTAGTAGGTACCAATCTGATCCAAGATCAGAACACTAGATAGCGGTTAAGAATATCCTTAAGTACTTGAGAGGAACTAAGGATATGTTTCTTGTGTACGGAGGTGAAGAAGAACTCGCCGCTAAGTTTTATGTCGACGCTAGCTTTGACACCGATCCGGATGACTCTAAGTCTCAATCCGGATACGTATTTATCATGAATGGTGGAGCGGTTAGTTGGAGGAGTTCCAAACAACCCGTGGTGGCGGGATCAACAACGGAGGCCGAATATGTTGTTGCTTCGGAAGCGGCTCAGGAAGCAGTTTGGATGAAGGATTTCATATCCGAACTAGGTGTGGTTGCGAACGCGTTGGACCCAATGGTGATCTATTGTGACAACAATGGTGCCATTGCCAATGCCAAAGAACCAAGGTCTCACAAGAATTCCAAGCATATTAAGCGTCGGTTTCACTCCATCCGCGAGCATGTCAAGGATGGAGATATAAAGATTTGTAAAGTACACACGGACCTCAATGTAGCAGATCCGCTGACTAAAACTCTCCCTAGAGAAAAACATGATCAACACCAGAACTCCATGGGTGTTAGATTTATCACTGTGTAACTAGATTATTGTCTCTAGTGCAAGTGGGAGACTGAAGGGAATATACCCTGAGAGGCAATAATAAAGTGGTTATTATGTATATTCCAAGTATATGATACATGTTTATTTTGCATGCTATAATCGTATTAATACAGAAACGTTAATACATGTGTGTTTAATAAACAAAAAGAAAGTTCCTAGTTATGCCTCTCACATAAACTAGCTCGTTGATTAACAAGATGATCAAGGTTTCCTGATCATGGACATTGGATGTTGTTAATAACGAGGTCACAAAATTAGTGTAATGGTGTGATGAACATTCATCCGAAGTATATCATTACGATCAAAGTCAATGAGTTTATATTGCTATAACAACATACGAAGTGATCCTAATCCTTAGACCATGAGATCATGTCAATCACTAACATCGGAAGAGTATCTTGATAACATAAAACATCACACTCTAACATGGTGATTATAAATATGGGTTCAGTACTAATAAAGTGTTATGTTGAGGCCCATGGATTGAGAGTGAAATTTGTTCATCCCGATGACGGATACATATGCTCTGGGCCCATGCAAGCAAGTGATTTGATCACTAGAATGTTATATCACGGGGACGAGAAAAGAGTACATGTCAGTAACAAGATCAAACTAGGTATGGAGATACCGATGATTGAATCTCCGACATGTAATATATTTTGAAACAAAAGGATTAAGATACTAGCGTAAAAGGTTCTCGCGATCACAAGAAAGTCATTGCTGAATGTGTGGGAGTCAGTATGTATCTCTAGGTCCTGCTTCTGATTATTGATCTGAGAGGTCTCTCGATCATGTCCGCATTATTCGCGAACCGTAGGGTGACACACTTAAGAGACACCGACATCCATTTGGAGCTAAAGTTTCATGCTGGAAAGAATAACAAGCGCAAGAATTTATTTCACTAGATACCGAAACGGGTTTTCGGGTGAAATTGCAGAAAGTGTTTTTGCATGTGAAATAAAATAATAGCAAGGGGTTATATGTGAATGTTTGTCATTAAAGTAATTGACAAAATTCTTAATAAATAAAAGGAGTTTTATTTAATGATAGTCTGAATTAAATTTAGTGGAAATTTAATGGGAATTTGAGTGGGTTTTTGAGTGGAGAAAATTGAAAGGCATTTTTGTGAGTGGAGTGTCCACCCACATCAATGGAGGGAGGGCAAGGGGGCAGCCCCCATGCACCGGCCACCCCCTTGGGTGCCCCCTCCTCCTATAAAAGGAGCCCCCTCTCCTCTCTCTCACTCACACATCCTCGTGAAGGATCTCTCTCCCCCTCTAGTATTTATCCCCCATGGTCTCGGACTAGAGAGATACACGTTCCTGGTGGCTATTCGGCAAGAAAGAGTTCAACCTCGTTAAGCTTTGTAGATCTTCAAGGGTATGTTCTCTACGGATGTATATCCGCCCGTTGCTTGTATCTAGTAGATAGATCTTGGTACATAGTTGTTCCCATCGTAAGAATTTTTTTGTTTTCTATGCTGCGAACCCTATAGAGGCAACACGCTTGTGTCAGGGCACTGTAGTGGCGTGGGAATGACGATAGGGCTCTCGCGGCGAGCATGCGAGATGTCGCTGCCCAACCCGGTACGCTCGAGACGATGCCATCCATGGCGTGCTGCAGACATGGGAATCGACGCAGGAGGCGGTGGATTACAACCTGGCTGCAGAGTCCGGTGGAGGGTATCAAGGGTGGGGCAGGTCAACTGATTTGGTGCTGAGACGTGCTCTGACAGAGGAAGCAAGGGAGAGGAAACATGGGAGGGTCAGTTCGGGAGATAGGAATCGGAGGTGGCGGGTCGTTTTACCCATCGTAGGACTAATCGGTCGGTATGTCGCGGGCTAGGACTGTTGATAGACTCAATCGCTTAACGGTAGAGGACCCTGCTCTTGGTAAAAAAAGTTTAAAATTATCAGTCCTATTCAACGATTTAGATTGTCTCTCATCCGAGATCCAATGGATGTGCACGTATGCGCTGGAAGTGGCCTCAGCTCGCTCGGTTTCGACCAAATTTAAGCTATAGAATAATGTGACCTAAATCCCTCAGAGTACTTAGTAGGATATGCATGGTACAAGCATGTTTATGGCACCCACCTTTTTTTGTTGGGTTCATTTTTTGGTTACATGGGGATCAACAGTTTATTGTGAGGGTGTATGCTACTACGAAAAAGAAATGCGAAAGATAGTATTTCCTCCGATCCATATTAATTATCGCTCACTATTGAAAGGACATTTACTATCATAATCACTTTTGGTGTTCGTTAACAACAAGTAGATCATTTTACAGTTTGTCACTGTCCATAGGTTGTTAAAGTACTAAGGGAAAAGTGGCCTCACACTTTGGAAAGATTTCTACAAAGCTTGACATTGTTCTGGAAGTTTCAGACCGGTGTCTCCGGTCTGGCTGGACCGGAGTCTCCGGTCTGGCTGGACAGGAGTCTCCGGCTTGGCTGGACCAGAGACTCTGGTGTGGACTGGAATCTTCGCAGGTATCTCCAGTGGTGGCTTCAGGAATCTGGCTGGGACATTCTGTATAGGGGTGCGGAGCAAGGTACGGAGGCTTCTCCGGAATCTCTCCAGTTTGGGCTCAGACCGGAGTCTCTGGTGCTGGAGGACCGAAGTCTCCGGCCCAGTTGGCTCGTGTTAGGCCTAATCAATCATAAGAGTGGTCCGGAGGCTAGACCGGAGATAGGTCGGAATCTCCGGTGTAAACCAGAGTCTCTGGTGTATAGACCGAAGTCTCTGGTCTGACTTTTCTCCAACGGTCAGAAAACGGTTCATGGAGGGGGCTGCTTATAAATATGGACCCTTATCCCCTTCCTCCAGTTGCTCGACCTGCTCAAGAACACAAACTCCATTAGAGCCACCAAATCTACAAGGTATCTTCATACAACCATCCAAAGTCATTGATCTTTGGAGAATCGAAGGAGGAGGCCTTGATCTACAGCTTCACCAAGAGATATCTTCATTTCCCCCTCATTGACTTGAGGGCCCCCAAGCTCTAGTGTTTCTTTGGAAACCCTAATTTTTATTTGGTTCTTACAAGCTTGTCTTTGATTGTTTTGACAGCTTGCTTGTATTTGGGAGCCTCCAATTAAGTTGTGGATGTGTGCCCCGAACTTGTTGTAAAGGTGCCGGCTTCCACCTCGAAGGTTACCGATATAGTGGAAGGTGAATCGATCCCCTTGGGGTGAGGTTCATCGGAGAACAAGGGAGGCCTCTCGTGGCATTGGTGGTTTGAAACCACCCCCTCTCCAAATGTAGACGTACTTCCCCTCAAAAGGAAGGAACTACGGGAAACAAATCCTTGTGTCTCCGCGTCCACCACTTTGGTTACTTCTATCCTTTACCGCACTTTACTTACTTGTTCTTGCTTAGTGTTGTGCTAGTTGTTGCTTGCTTGACATATAGGTAAATTCACCTTAGTTGCATAATCTAGAGAATTTACCTTTCTTGTCAAACCCTAAATTGAAAAATAAGAAAATTTGAAGTATCACCTATTCACCCCCCTCTAGGTACCCATACGATCCTTTCAATTGGTATCAGAGCCTCAGATCTTTATTCGGGCTTTACTGCCTAAGAGTATATGGGTAGCAAAGTAGGGGAAGGTGATGGTGAGCCTATCCACTCTGTTACCATGGATGATCTCAATAACTTGGAAACAAGATTGAGCTCCACCTTGGGCAATGATATCAAACAATTGCACAATGTACTTGAGAAACTTGTTAAAGATAAAGATGGATCATCATCCCCTTCTCCTCAAGAGGATCCTCCATCTGTAGTACCTAAGGGTAATGCTCCGGCATCACCCGAGGGTATGGCAGTGGGGGGTAAACAAGACAAGATTAATTCCTCCACACAAAATGATGGTGGGAAGGGTGAGCACCGTGATTCATGGTACTATCCCGACCCCTCGATTCCTCACCCTCATATAAACAATAGAGTTGACACACCTAAGCTTGAAGCATCTACTACTTTTGCTCAATGGCAATCTCTAATGAAAACTCATGTGCGCAGCTCTTACATTGAACTATGGAACATCATTGAACAAGGACTCTATATTGGGGATCCTGACAACTTAACAAGAAGATAAATTGTCAATAGTCAACTCAATGCCACCGCCTTGCACATGATTTAACAAGGATTGGGTACAAAGGATTACCCACACATTGAGAACCTCAGCACCGCCAAGGAAGGTTGGGATGCTCTCACAGTATTGTTTGTTGGGAATGAGAGCATGAGGAGTAACCGGTATGATGCACTAAGCAATGAAGTCGAAGGCTTCTACATGAAGGAAGGTGAAAACCATGAAGACATGTACCATAGGATCAATACCACCGCCACCGCTTTTAGAAATGTGGGTGCCTCACATGTCGATGATGCTTGGATAAAAAGGAAATATGTGAGTGCACTCATGCCCTTTGAGCCCACCGACTTGAAGAGTCTACAAAGAAGACACAACTACCACCTCATGACCTCCAACGAAGTTATGCAAGAGATGGCCTCTTTCAAGGTTGCCGCCAAGAATGCCAAAGATGCCAGTGCTCGAGCCCTTGGTATGAGCAATGTTGTCAACTTTGCATTGAAGGCCAAAGTTGTGGAACATGGGGATGAAGATGATAGTGATGAAGGCCTCTCCATGGACCACCCCGATGATGTCAAGATTGCTCATAGTCAATATATGGCCTTCTATGCAAAGAACTTTTGGAAGAATCCCACCAAGGCCAAGATGGAAATGCAACGAAAAAGCAACCCAAATGGTAGAAGAGAAAATGTCACTAAATTGAGAACTTGCTTCAATTGTGGTGACCACTATCACTTTGTGGCGGGTTGTCCCTATGAGAAGAGAGAAGATCATGGGCGTAATATTGTGTTGAAGAAAACTCCCAAAGCTCCTTACAAGAAATCCTTCATCAAGAAGAATCTCATCAACAAGACGTCGGGCGAAATTGTATTGGTCACTCATGAAGAATACTCCTCCGACAATGAAGATGAGGAAGAGGAAGCATCAAGGGGTGTGGCTGCTCTAGCCACTACTTCTACCCCGACATTCTCACTCTTCGATTCTCCAAATGAGAATACTCCCAACAAGAACGTCACTTGCCTTATGGCAAGAGGAACGGAGGTATCCTCATCATCTCACTCCACTCCCTTAGCTAATGATGAAATTTATGATGAGATGTCTCTTGATGTAAAAAGGGAATTAATTGCTTTCGATGAGTTTGTGACTAACTTACAAGGGGAGGCCAAGACACATGTTGGGAACATCTTAGATCAACTTTCCACACACAAGAGCTTCTAGATGTAAGATGTAAACTTGGGCATGAACACATGATTGAGCTAGAAGCACTAAATAATGCTCTAGAAGAAGAACAAGATACTAGAATGTAACTTGAACTAAAACTTGAAGGGCTTGATGAGGCCAATGATACAATTGTTAATAGACTCATCAAGGAACATGATCATGCTATTACTAAATATAAAAGGGCTAAAAGGACAAGATTGAGTTTGGTGTGGTTCATGAACAACTTGCCGAGGACTATAGTTTACTTAACAAGGCTCACAAGGCATTGGAAAGTGAACTCTTGTCTCTCACAAAGTCCCATGAAATGCTTCAAACTCAATTGACCAATATTCCTTCACCTAGTAATTTTATTCCTTCTAGTAGTACAACTATTCTTGAAGAAAATGCTAGGTTCAAGGGGGGGATAGACAAGGCCACCTTTCCACAAGGTAACAAGTCCATTGATGACCTTTTGAGTAAGCAAAGGACTAGTGGAGAGAAAGGGGCATTAGATTTGTCTCCAAAGCCAAGAAGAAGAACAACAACAAGAAGAAGGCCAAGCCCGCACAAGAGAAAAACAAGGCCATTGTGTATAGTAAGACCACAAGTGGTAAAACTATGTATCATAATGATTTTGCGGGAAGTGCTAACCCTCACTATGTTTTAATGCGTGATTATTATGGTGAGGTGTATGCTCAATATGTTGGCCCATATGATGGTTATATTGCTTGGTATATTTGGGTCCCCAAGATCCTTGTTGCTAACAAAAGAGGACCCATTGAAAAAATGGGTACCTAAAAATTAGTTTGATCTTTTGTAGACATATGCTTCCGGAGGGTCAAAGTGGGTGCTTGATAGTGGTTGCACTAGTCATATGACCGGAAGCCCGTCTATTGTCAAGGATTTAAGGCCAAATGATGATCAAATATCCGTGACATATGCCGACAAGTCAAAGCCTAAGGTAATTGGTTTCGAAAAGGTAGTGGTTGCTCATGATATTACACTCGTGAACGTCATGCTTGTTGAGACCCTTGGATACAATTTACTTTCAGTCCGTGCTCTTGGAAAGATGGGCTTTGCCGTCTTTGCTTATAATGATATTGTGGTCCTCATGTGGAGCAAGTCTCTCAAGGTTGCTTTCGTTGGGTACGTCGAACATGACTTGTATGTGGTGGACTTTTCGGGGAAAACCACTACAAGTGCGATGTGCTTATTCAGAAAGGCCGATGTGGGTTGGTTATGGCATTGCCAACTATCCCACGTCAATATGAGAACTTTGCAAAGTCTCCACAAGGAGGGCCATATTGTTGGACTAAAAGAAAATGTTTCCTTTGCCAAAGATCGTGTTTGCATGGCTTGTGTTCTAGGAAATATGCATGATGCTCCCGACAAGCCAAAGAACCGCATCAAGTCAACAAAGATCTTGGAGCTCCTTCATGTGGACCTTTTTGTTCTCCCATCTCATGCAAGTCTTGGTGGGAAGAAATATTGTTTGGTGATTGTTGATGACTTTTCAAGATACTCATGGGTACATTTCTTCAAATTGAAGAGTGAGACCCAAAAGACCTTCATCGACTTCATAAACTTGGTTCAACGACAATACAATGTCCCCGTGTTGATAATAAGAAGCGACAATGGCACCGAGTTCAAGAACTACACCTTGAATGATTTCCTTAGTGATGAGGGGATAAAACACCAATATTCCACTGCATATACCCCTCAACAAAATGGTGTTGCCAAGAGGAAGAACCGGACTCTTATTGAGACGGCTAGGACCATGTTGGCGGAGTTTAAATCTCCATACAACTTTTGGGCCGAAGCCATCTCCACCGCTTTCCATGCATCAAACCAGCTCTACCTCCACAAAGAAATAAACAAGACTCCATATGAAATACTTACCGGTAACAAGCCCAACATATCTTACTTTCGGGTGTTCGGTTGTAAGTGTTTCTATCTCATAAAAGGTTGTCGTTTGTCCAAATTCGAGTCTAAAGCATTAGAGGGTATTTTTGTTGGCTATGGTCTCGAATCTCACACATATAGAATCTATGATAAGCTCTGCGGAGCCGTCATAGAATCTTGTAGTGTGACCTTCAAAGAATATGATGGTCCCCAAGGGGGGCGTGTTGATGCTTGTGATGCAGATGATGAAATGCCTCAGGATGCCATAGGAAGAATGGGTGTGGGATATATCCGCCCCATTGAGGAACCCCCTGTGGCGGATCGAGAAGAACTATGCTCTACTAAAGTGGAGCCCTCATCTTCACAACAACAACATGTTCCATCTACCGAGGTGGATAATGACCCAAGCCAAAGACAAGCTGTGGACCCTCAACATGTTGATCAAGGTGACATCTCTAGTGAGGAGGAGCTTGATTCATTCTCCAGGATGTCTAGTGGTGCCAATTCAATTACTCAAGGAAGATCCGTACAAACTGCCTTGAGACAAGCTCAAATCGATGCTAGAAGAGTGCTTTATCAAGACCAAGGTCAATCTTTGCCTCTTAATGAAGAGAATGATTCCTGTGATGATCAAGGTCAAGTTGATGGTCAAGACGAGGACCAGAATGATGAAGAGGGTCCTCCAAGAAACAATGAGGAGATCCACTCTCATCGTGAAGCTAGAAAGGAGAGGATGTTTGAATTAAGATACCACTCTGTACAAAATGTGGTTGGTGACCTAAGGAGAGGCATTTCCACAAGATCACAATTGAAGAGGTTTAGTGAGCACCAAGCACACATCTCCATGATTGAACCAAAGAAATTATGGGAAGCTCTTGAGGATTCAGATTGGTTGGAAGCAATGCACAAAGATCTCAACAACTTTGAGAGAAACAAAGTATGGAAGTTAGTTGAGAAGCCAAAGGATTGACGCAATGTGATAGGCACCAAGTGCATATTCAAGAACAAGCAAGATGAGCATGGAATTATAGTATGGAACAAGGCAAGATTGGTTGCACAAGGGTTCTCTCAAATTGAAGGCATTGACTATGGAGAGACATATGCACCCATGGCTCGCCTTGATTCCATCCGTATCCTTCTTGCTTATGCGGAACATCATAACTTTAAGTTGCAACAAATGGATGTAGAAAGTGCATTTATTTATGCTCCATTAAATGAGTTGGTATATGTAAAGCAACCCCCAGGATTTGAGGATCCCAACTTCCCAAACCATGTCTACAAACTTGATAAGGCGCTCTATGGGCTCAAGCAAGCCCCACACACGTGGTATGAGCACCTTAGAGAGTTCTTGTTTGATCGTGGATTTGAGGTTGGGAAAATCGATCCCACTCTTTTTACTAAGAAGGTCAATGGGGATCTTTTTGTATGCCAAATATATATTGATGATATTATCTTTGGCTCATCTAACAAAGCTTTTAATGATGAATTCTCAAATCTTATGACTAGTAGGTTCCTGATGTCTTTGATGGGGGAGTTGAGAGTATTTCTTGGTTTTGAGATCAAGCAAGTTAGAGGAGGGACATTCTTCAACCAAGACAAGTATACTCAAGATATGATCAAGAGATTCAAGATGCAAGATTTAAATGGAGCTCCTACTCCCATGGCTACAAAGACTCATCTTGAACAAAATCCAAATGGTAAAGATGTGGATCAAAAGGTATACCGGTCTATGTTGGCTCTTTCCTTTACCTTTGTGCATCTAGACCCGATATTGTGCTGAGTGTAGGTGTGTGTGTGCAAGATATCAAGCGGCTCCTAAAGAAAGCCATTTGATGTCGGTCAAGAGGATATTTCGATATTTGGTTCATACCCCACATTATGGTCTTTGGTATCCTCAAGGGTCAACCTTTGCTCTTTGTGGATACACTGACTCGGATTGGGCTGGTGATAAGGATGATCGAAAATCAACATCCGGGGCTTACCAATTCCTTGGTAGGTCCTTGATATGTTGGTCTTCTAAGAAGCAATATATCTCTCTCCACCGCTGAAGCCGAGTATGTGGCAGCCGTTAGTGCTTGCACTCAATTGCTATGGATGAGGCAAACTTCAAAGGAATACGGTGTCCATTTGTGACAAAGTGCCTCTTCTATGTGACAATGAAAGTGCTATCAGGAATGCCTACAACCCGGTGGATCACACAAGGACAAAGCATATTGAGATCTGTCATCACTTCATTAGGGATCATGTTGCTAGAGGTGATATTGAGCTATCATATGTGCCAACCAAAGATCAACTTGCCGACATCTTCACGAAGCCACTTGATGAAGCAAGGTTTTGATATTTGAGGAACGAACTAAATATCATAGATTCAAGGAGCTTGACTTGATTATCTTGCATACTCACCTATGTTTTGACCCTTATTTGGTTTAGGTGTAGGCATGGATATAGGGGGAGTGCGGTTCTAATTGATTGAACTATCCCTCCCCCCATTATGCCCAAAGCAATCAAAATCATTCCTCTTAATATCAATTTGTGATATGTGAGCTTAAATGATGAGTTTCGGTAATGGACCCAAGATATATCTTCGTGGTGCCAAGCCGAGTATACTCAAATATGGTGGCCTAGGTGAAGGGAATATGACATGAGAGGCAATAATAAAGTGTTTATTATGTGTATTCCAAGTATATGATAGATGTTTATTTTGCATGCTATAATTGTATTAATACGGAAACATTAATACATGTGTGTTTAATAAACAAACAGAAAGTTCCTAGTTATGCCTCTCTCATAAACTAGCTCGGTTATTAACAAGATGATCAAGGTTTCCTGATCATGGACATTGGATGTTGTTAATAACGGGATCACAACATTAGTGTAATGGTGTGATGAACATTCATCCGAAGTATAGCATTATGATCAAAGTCATTGAGTTTATATTGCTATAACAACTTACGAAGTGATCCTAATCCTTAGACCATGAGATCATGTCAATCACTAACACCAGAAGAGTTTCTTGATAACATCAAGCGTCACACCATAACAGGGTGATTATAAAGATGGGTTCAGAACTAATAAAGTGTTATGTTGAGGCCCATGGATCGAGAATGGAATTTGTTCATCCCGATGATGGATAGATATACTCTGGGCCCTCTCGGTGATATCACATTGGTTAGCTTGCAAGCAAGTGATTTGATCACTAGAATGTTATATCACGGGAACGAGAAAAGAGTGCATGTCAGTAAGGAGATCAAACTAGGTATGGAGATACCGATGATCGAATCTCGGACATGTAATATATCGCGAAACAAAGGTATTAAGATACTAGCATAAAAGGTTCCGACGATCACAAGAAAGTCATTGTTGAATGTGTGGGAGTCAGTATGGGTCTCCAGATCCCGCTTCTGATTATTGATCCGAGAGGGGTCTCGATCATGTCCGCATTATTCACAAATCATAGGGTGACACACTTAAGAGACACCGACATCCAATTGGAGAAAAAGTTTCATGCCGGAAAGAATAACAAGCGCATGAATTTATTTCACTAGATACCAAAACAGGTTTTTGGGTGAAATTGCATAAAGTGGTTATGCATGTGAAATAGAATTCTAGCAAGGGGTTATATGTGAATGTTTGTCATTAAAGTAATTGACAAAATTCTGAATAAATAAAAAGAGTTTTATTTAATGAGAGTTTGCATTAAATTTGGTGGAAATTTAATTGCAAGTTTGAGTGGGATTTTGAGTCGAGGGAAATGAAGAGGTTTTTGTGAGTGGAGTGTCCACCCACATGAAGAGGGGAGAACAAGGGGGCAGCCCCCATGAGCTGGCCACCCCCTTGGGACTCCCCCCCTCTCCTATAAAAGGCACCCCTCTCCTCACTTCTCACTCACACCTCCTCGTGAAGGATCTCTCTTCCCCTCTAGAATTTATTCCCCATGGTCTCGGACTAGAGAGATACATGTTCCCGGTGGCTATTCGGCAAGAAAGAGTTATGCTTCCGCTGCATCGCTGGAGCAAGGAGGCGGAGGTTGCTCGGTGCCTCGGACGTGTGTGCGAGCACAGATGCGCTGCTGATTTGCGGCGCTAGGACTTCCTCTCGATCTTGAGATCGGCAAGAGATCGTCTACATCAACCAAGAGTTTAACTCGTTAAGCTTTGTCGGTCTTCAATGGTATGTTCTCTACGGATATACATTCGCCCGTTGTTTGTATCTAGTAGATAGATCTTGGTACATAGTTGTTCCCATTGTAGGAAATTTTTTGTTTTCTATGATGCGAACCCTACAGTGGTATTAGAGCCGGATCTATGTGTAGATGCTTTACACGGGTAGTACACATATGAGTATGTGGGCGATGATGATCATGTTGTTGCTCCTTAGTTGTAATTTTGGATATTGGTGGCATAGTGGGATGAAGCGGCCCAGACAAACTTTACATGTCCTCACACATGAGACCTGTTCCACACTTGACATGCAACTAGTTTGCATAAGTGGCTAGCGGGTGTCTGTCTCTCCTACTATAGTCAATATCTATTTTGCAACGAGTTGTCAACAATTTGGTTATCCTCATTGTGGTTCATATTCGTAGGTAAGAACGGTTCCATCTTCGAAAGCCCTAAGCCACGTAAAATTTGCAATGGATAAATTAGAGGCGTCTAGTTTAGATTGTTGTTGGGCTAGTGTTATGATATGGTGATGTTATAAGTAGAAGAATGAGATGATACTCTTACAACACACATAACGTGTAAGTTCCATAGACCTTGGCCTTACACATATAGGTATGATAGTGATCATACAACGATGCACATGATAGAGATCATATGCGGGAACAATATCATTTCACTAATAAACATGTGACATTTGATAGCATCTTATATTGCTTGTTTGGCGTTTTATTAGCATAATAAGATGATCCCTCATTTAAATATCAAGATAAGAATGTGTTCTTCCTTTAGTATGCACCGATTATGTTTTCGTCGCTCCAAGACATCACGTGATGATCGGGTGTTCTTGGATCCACGACCATATTTCGGGTGTAAGATAGTTACGCACGCAAATACTAAGGTTCTTACTTGGAGAGCCTAGCATGTACAGACATGGCCTCAGAACATGGACCGAAAGGTTAAGCATGAGTCATATAGTAGATATCTTGCCCATTTGATGCTCGCCTTTGAAGCTACGCCGACTGATGTGATGATCGGACTTGGTGTAGTGGATTTGGTTATGTAATCACCAAAAAGACACGAGGGGTGTCGTTTTTTAGTGGGAGTTCATTCGTATTGTGGATTAGTTGAACTCAATCTATCATAAACTTAGTCTAAACTTTACAAATTCTGTTGTAGATGGCACCACCTGCTTTTAATTTTAATGTGTTCATGGAGAAAGAGAAACTTGCAACGAACGGTAGCAACTTTATGGAATGGGCCATGAATTTGAGGATCCTCCTCTCTGCTGCACAAAAGCAATATGTGCTAGAAGCACCGCTAGGCCGCCCACCTTTTGAGGATGCCCCTGACGAGGAGAAGAATGTCTATCAGACTCGTCTGGAGGACCACAACTTAGTTCATTGCGGCATATTGTATGGGCTAGAGCCAGAACTTCGAAAGCATTTCGAAAACGACAATGCATTTGATACAATGGGTGAGTTGAAAATGATTTTCGACACACATGCTGCTGTAGAGAGCTACAATGCTTCAGAAAATTTCTTTAGCTGCATGATGGAAGAGCATAACTCCGTTAGTGAGCATGTACTCAAGATGTCGGGTTACGCCGATAAGCTTGTGTCCTTGGTAATATTGATTCCCATTGACTTATGCATCCATCGTGTTCTGCAGTCTCTGCCACCTAGCTATACGAGCTTCATGATGAACTATAACATGCAAGGCATGAAGAAGTCTCTCCCCGAGCTTCTGTCAATGCTTAAAACTGCAGAAGTGGAGATCAAAAAGGAACATCAAGTGTTGATGATCAATAGGAACACTGGTTTCAAGAAAGACAAGAAGGGAAAACAAAAGGGAAGTAAGGGCGGCAAGCCGGTTGCCGTGCCTGAAAAGAAACCCTGAGTTGGACCTAAGTATGATACCGAGTGATACTATTGTAAGGGGACTGGCCACTGGAAGCGTAACTACACCAAGTATTTGGCAGACAAGAAGGCCGGCAAGGAAAACAAAGGTATATATGATATACATGTTATTGATGTGTACTTGACTAGTGCTCGCAGTAGCACCTGGGTATTTGATACCGGTTCAGTTGCTAATATTTGTAACTCGAATCAGGGGCTGTGGAACAAGCAACCGCTAGCAAGGGGTGAGATCAAGATGCGTGTTGGCAATGGATCAAGCGTTGATGTGATCGCCGTCGGAACGCTACCTCTCCATTTGCCGTCGGGATTAGTTATAAACTTGAATAATTGTTATCTAGTGCCTGCACTAAGCATGAACATTGTATCTGGATCGTGTTTGATGCGAAGTGGTTATTCATTTAAATCCGATAACAATGGTTGTTCCATTTATATGAATGAAATATTTTATGGTCATGCACCGATGATGAATGGTTTATTACTATTGGACCTCGATAATAATGTTACACATATTCATAATGTTGATGCTAAAAGTATTAAACTTAATGATGATATATCCGCATATATGTGGCACTTCCGTCTAGGTCACATTGGCGTTAAACGCATGAAGAAGCTCCATTCGGATGGAGCTTTGGAATCACTTGATTTTGAATCATTTGATACATGTGAGCCATGCCTTATGGGCAAGATGACTAGAACGCCGTTTTCCGGTTCAATGGAACGGGCGACAGATTTATTGGAAATCATACATTCTGATGTATGTGGTCCAATGAGTGTGTCGGCGCGAGGTGGATATCGTTATTTTGTTACTTTCATGGATGATTTGAGTAGATACGGTTATATCTACTTGATGAAACACAAGTCTGAAACCTTTGAAAAGTTCAAGGAATTTCAGAATGAAGTGGAAAATCATCGTAATAGAAAGATCAATTTTCTACGGTCCGACCGTGGAGGTGAGTATCTAAGTTACGAGTTTATCACTCACATGAAAGAGTGTGGAATTGTTTCACAACTCACACCTGCCGGAACACCACAGCGAAATGGTGTATCGGAACGTCGTAATCGTAGTTTATTGTATATGGTTTGATCTATGATGTCTCTGACGGAATTGCCGTTGTCATTTTGGGGTTATGCACTAGAAACTGCTGCATTCACTTTAATCGACACCATCTAAATTCGTTGAAAAGACACCGTATGAATTGTGGTTTGGAAACAAACCTAAGCTGTCATTTCTTAAAGTTTGGGGATGCGATGTTTATGTGAAGAAACTTCAACCGGATAAACTCAAACCCAAAGCAAAAAAATGCGTCTTCATAGGATACCCTGAGGAAACTATTGGGTATTCATTCTATCACAGATCCGAGGGAAAGGTTTTTATTGCCAAGAATGGATCCTTTCTAGAGAAAGAGTTTCTCGCGAAAAGTGTGTGTAGTCGGAAGGTAGAACTCGAAGAGGTTATTGAACCTTCTCTTAAAAGTATGGCGAGTAGCGCAGCGCCGGAACTTGTTCCGGAGTGGGCTTCACCTGTTGAAGAGGGAACTAATGATAATGATCAAGAAATTCTGAAAGAGAGTACTACCGAACCTCACAAGTCTAGCGGGGCGCATGCAGCTCCCGAGCTGTAGGGAAACCCTGTTATGAATTTCATGGTCGATGAAATTGATGACCCTGCGACGTATGAAGAAGCGATGATGAGCCCGGATTCCAACAATTGGTTAGAAGCCATGAAATCCGAGATGGAATCCATGTATGAAAATCAAGTTTGGAACTTGGTGGAATTACCTGACGACCGAAAGGCTGTGGAGAACAAATGGATTTCCAAAAGGAAAACTGATGTTGATGGTAATGTGACTGTCTATAAAGCTCGACTTGTCGCAAAGGGATTTCGACAAATTCAAGGAGTTGACTACGATGAGACATTCTCTCCTGTAGTGATGCTAAAGTCAGTTAGGATTATGTTAGCAATTGCTGCATATTTTGATTATGAGATATGGCAGATGGATGTCAAACCCGCGTTTCTCAATGGTAATATTGAAGAAGAGTTGTATATGACACAACCAAAGGGTTTTGTCGATCCTAAGGATGCTAACAAGGTGTGCAAGCTTCAGCGATCCATCTATGGATTGAAGCAAGCATCACGAAGTTGGAATCTCCGCTTTGATGAGGTGATCAAAGAGTTTGGATTTGTCCAAACTTATGGAGAAGCTTGTATTTACAAGAAACTGAGTGGGAGCAATGTGGCATTTCTGATATTATATGTGGATGGCATATTATTGATCGGAAATGATATAGATCTTTTAAACAGTGTTAAAAGATATGTAAACATCAAATTTTCAATGAAGGACCTAGGTGAAGCGCCATACATATTAGGCATAAATATCTATAGAGATAGATCTAGGCACCTAATAGGGCTATCGCAAAGTACATACCTTGATAAGGTTTTAAAGAACTTTAAAATGGACGGAAGTAAGAAGGGGTTCTTACCTATGTTGCAAGGCAAGACATTGAGTATGACTCAAAGTCCGGCTACGGCGGAAGAAAGAGATATAATGGACAAAGTCCCCTATGCTTTAGCCATAGGCTCTATAATGTACACCATGCTATGTACAATACCCAATGTGGCACATGCTATTAGTTTGACTAGTAGGTACCAATCGGATCCAGGTTCGGAACACTGGATAGCGGTCAAGAACATCCTTAAGTACTTACGAAGAACTAAGGATATGTTTCTTGTATACAGAGGTGAAGAAGAGCTCGTCACTAAGTGTTATGTCGACGGAAGCTTTGACACCGACCCGGATGACTCTAAGTCTCAATCCAGATACGTATTTCTCATGAATGGCGGAGCGGTTAGTTGGAGGAGTTCCAAACAACCTGTGGTGGCGGGATCAACAACGGAGGCCGAATATGTTGCTGCTTCGGAAGCGGCTCAGGAAGCGGTTTGGATGAAGGAGTTCATATCCGAACTAGGTGTGGTTGCAAGCGCGTTGGACCAAATGGTGATCTATTGTGACAACAATGGTGCCATTGCCAATGCCAAAGAACCAAGGTCTCACAAGAATTCCAAGCATATTAAGCGCCGGTTTCACTCCATCCGTGAGCATGTCAAGGATGGAGATATAAAGATTTGTAAAGTACACACGGATCTCAATGTAGCAGATTCGTTGACTAAAACTCTCCCTAGAGCAAAACATGATCAACACCAGAACTCCATGGGTGTTAGATTCATCACTATGTAACTAGATTATTGTCTCTAGTGCAAGTGGGAGACTGAAGGGAATATGCCCTGAGAGGCAATAATAAAGTGTTTATTATGTGTATTCCAAGTATATGATAGATGTTTATTTTGCATGCTATAATTGTATTAATACGGAAACATTAATACGTGTGTGTTTAATAAACAAACAGAAAGTTCCTAGTTATGCCTCTCTCATAAACTAGCTCGTTGATTAACAAGATGATCAAGGTTTCCTGATCATGGACATTGGATGTTATTAATAACGGGATCACAACATTAGTGTAATGTTGTGATGAACATTCATCTGAAGTATAGCATTATGATCAAAGTCATTGAGTTTATATTGCTATAACAACTTACGAAGTGATCCTAATCCTTAGACCATGAGATCATGTCAATCACTAACACCGGAAGAGTTTCTTGATAACTTCAAACATCACACCGTAACAGGGTGATTATAAAGATGGGTTCAGAACTAATAAAGTGTTATGTTGAGGCCCATGGATCAAGAGTGGAATTTGTTAATCCCGATGACAGATATACTTGGGGCCCTCTCGGTGATATCACATTGGTTAGCTTGTAAGCAAGTGATTTGATCACTAGAATGTTATATCACGGGAACAGGAAAAGAGTGCATGTTAGTAACGAGATCAAACTAGGTATGGAGATACCGATGATCGAATCTCGGACATGTAATATATCGCGAAACAAAGGGATTAAGATACTAGTGTAAAAGCTTCCGACGATCACAAGAAAGTCATCGTTGAATGTGTGGGAGTCAGTATGGGTCTCCAGATCCCGCTTATGATTATTGATCCGAGAGGGGTCTCGATCATGTACGCATTATTCACTAACCATAGGCTGACACACTTAAGAGACACTGACATCCAATTGGAGCAAAAGTTTCATGCCGGAAAGAATAACAAGCGCAGGAATTTATTTCACTAGATACCGAAACAGGTTTTCGTGTGAAATTGCATAAAGTGGTTATGCATGTGAAATAGAATTCTAGCAAGGGGTTATATGTGAATGTTTGTCATTAAAGTAATTGACAAAATTCTGAATAAATAAAAAGATTCTTATTTAATGAGAGTTTGCATTAAATTTGGTGGAAATTTAATTGCAAGTTTGAGTGGGATTTTGAGTGGAGGGAAATGAAGAGGTTTTTGTGAGTTGAGTGTCCACCCACATGAAGAGGGGAGGGCAAGGGGGCAGCCCCCATGCGCCGGCCACCCCCTTGGGGTCCCCCTCTACTATAAAAGGCACCCCTCTCCTCACTTCTCACTCACACCTCCTTGTGAAGGATCTCTCTCCCCTCTAGAATTTATTCCCCATGGTCTCGGACTAGCGAGATACATGTTCCCAGTGCCTATTTGGCAAGAATGAGTTATTCTTCCGCTGCATCGCTGGAGCGAGGAGGCGGAGGTTTCTCGGTGCCTCGGACGTGTGTGCGAGCACGGATGCGCTGCTGATTTGTGGCGCTAGGACTTCCTCTAGATATTGAGATCGACAAGAGATCGTTTACATCAACCACGAGTTTAACTCCTTAAGCTTTGTCGGTCTTCAAGGGTATGTTCTCTACGGATATACATCCGCCCGTTGTTTGTATCTAGTAGATAGATCTTGGTAGATAGTTGTTCCCATCGTAGGAAATTTTTTGTTTTCTATGCTGCGAACCCTACACTACGTACCGCCCCCTCATATTAGAGAGGTTGGTACTTACTCGTGTTTGTCATTTGCTTGATCCTTGTCCTTTTGAAGCTTTCCTAAACATTTTTGTGAATTTCTATGGATCTTTTTGGTTCTTCACAGTTTGATATCTCAACCCAAGCCTATTCCCTATCTTAAACCTATCTATCTCTCATATATGTCTCCAAACACCTATCCTAGAGTTTTTGGTCGAGGAGGACCGGAGTCTCCAGTGCACCTGCATCGGAGTCTCCCGTGTAGGCCGGAGTCTCCGGTCCAGACGGTTTCTGCCACTTATAGGAAGAGGACGGGGTGAACTGAGATAGCAGTTCCTCATTCTCACCCTCGTTCCCCTCCTTCTAACCCTTCGCCTCCTCCTCCAAAATTCCTCCCCGGAGGTCAAGAAGCCCCCGGGATCCATCATGCCACCGGCCAACCTTCTCCTCTCCTCCATTGGGTCATTCCCACCGAAGGAATCGATCCCATGGACAGATCTGGTACCTCTCCTCCTCTTTTTCTCCAAGGGTTCATCTCTAGATGTATTTTGAGGATTGGTGTTGATTTGTCCATTGGAATCACTTGTTTGCGTGCACTCTAGTACTTTAGTCTTGTTGCATTGACCGATCTACTAGATTCACCCTCACCAGCACCTTCCCATCTCATACCCGAGCCTCCCGACCAGAATTCGGGCCCCGGAGACTCCGGTCTGAACCGGAGACTCTAGTATAAGGTGCGGAGACTCCAGTGTATGGTGAATCAAAATAGTTTAGAAATGCATCAAAGCTCTTGTATTGCATCTTTGGAACATATATACTCATCTCCATGCTATCTCCCTCACTGCTGTTCACAGGTGATGGTTCTAGCCGTCCTCGTCGCACCAAGGCCAAGTCTCAAAGGGGCACTCCTCGCTATGATGAAGCCCAGGGTCAGTTTGTCGTGCCTCCTTCCAACAGGAGATAGCAGGCACGTGATGCAGCCTATTTGAGGAGGGAACATGAAAGGACTGAACGAGAGGACCGCGCCAAGAAGGCCAAATATGACAATCTTCAGTCTTTGGACAAAATGTCAAAGGAGAAGTTCCGTGAGCTGAGAAAGACTGATTTTTATGGACTGCCTCGTACCAGTGAGGATCCTCGTTTCTGGAGGAAGGAGCAGGCTATGTTCATGAAGGATGTGTATGGAGTTCTCACCAAATCACCTGTATGTCCTCAAAAGTTCATGAGTGTTGAGAAGATGAGGCTCAACCCCTACTTCAATGATGCTCTGTGGATCTGTGAGCAGTTGGGACTGTTTAACTTGATGGAGCTTTGTGAGGACTACAATATCTACCTTGTGCAGCAGTTCTATGCCACTTTAGTGTTTGGATCTGATCAAGACAGGACCATGACTTGGATGTCTGGCACCACCAGCTGCATAGCTACATTCTATGACTTTGCCAGTGTCATCTTTGAGACCTTTCATGGCGTATCCACTCCAGTTGGGCTGCGCATGCACTCTGCGGCTCTTGGTGAGAAAAAACATGAAGCTTACACCTCTGTATGGCAGCGAGGGTGTTGTAGGGGGGTCCAAGGGACTCAAGCCTCTCTACAACCTAATGTTGAGGATATTCCGTCATACCATCGCACCAAGTGCTGGGAATGACGATGCTATTAGGGGTGAGCTAGTCAACCTTCTTTATCATACCCACCGGACCTACAATGCTGGCCCAGAGGCAGATGCTAATCCTATTGATGTGATGGATTTCATTTTTGAGGAGATGTTCCATGCTATTCTTTTCAAGAAGTCTCCTCCATATGCACCTTTGGTTATGAGGCTCATCAACTCCAAGGAGCATGATTCCCCACTTGGCATAACACCACATCTCACTGAGCATGCATTGGTCCCACTGCAGCAGAAGGGGCGTATGGGGCCTGCTCCTAGGCGTCGCTATGGCAATGATGATGAGGAGATTGAGACTGAGAGGGCCCCCCTCTCCACCTAGAGTTTGGAGGAAGAATGCCTCCAATGCACCTATGCCTTCCATGACTCGGGACTATGTACAGGAACGAGTCAAGAAGGCCACTTTCTGGGAAAGGACCCTATGTTGCATGAATGTATATATCCGCAAGCAACAACATGCGTCCTATCAAAGCAACCAACGCATTGAGAAGCTCCTCAAGGAAATCAAGGAACAAGGTGAAGGGGATGGTGAGGAAGGTGAGGATGAGTACAATGAGGAACATGGTGCTCAGCAGTCCACAGAGTCAGACCACACTCTCTCTTTTGGGCATGGAATGCCCAACAGGATAGCCTGGTGGACTAGAAGACGTTTGCAGATGTCACCTCTGGATACGGGTACCAGGGTACCTCCTCTTCTCTCCCTCACGGCAAAGGGCCTACAGTCCCAGCGGATGATGATGATGACTGTGATGAGGGTGGTGATGACCAGGATGAGGATGAGGAGGACGAGGACTACCGAGTTGCTGGGACGCTAGCTTAGGTCTTTTCCCTTTTTGGCGTTTCGATGCCAAAGGGGGAGAAGACATTGTCATCGAGTTGCATGGGCATGGGCTTGCTTGGGCTTTGGATTCGCTCTTATTTGCTTATTTGCTTTTATTTGCCATATTTGAACTTCCTATGTGTTATGTGTATGACTATGTGCGCGTGCACTTACTATTGTAACTCATGTAAGAACTATGTGTTTTATCGTTGATACTATCTATCTTGCTTGCCTTACTTGTTTACCTTAGTGCACATAGTCCGGGGGAGCTTCATACAAATTATTCCATGAAAAAATCACTTGTTGTCATCAAACACCAAAAAGGGGGAGATTGAAAGGACATTTACTATCATAATCACTTTTGGTGTTTGTTAACAACAAGTAGATCATTTTACAGTTTGTCACTGTCCACAGGTTGTTAAAGTACTAAGGGAAAAGTGGCCTCACACTTTGGAAAGATTTCTGCAAAGCTTGACATTGTTCTGTAAGTTTTAGACCGGAGTCTCCGGTCTGGTTGGACCAGAGTCTCCGGTGTGGACCGGAATCTCCGCAGGTATCTCCGGTGGTGGCTTTAGGAATCTAGCTGGGACATTCTGTATAGGGGTGCGGAGCAAGGTCCGGAGGCTTCTCCGGAATCTCCGGTTTGGGATCAGACCAGAGTCTCTGGTGCTGGAGGACCGAAGTCTCTGGCCCAGTTGGCTCGTGTCAGGCCCTGGTCAATCAGAAGGGTGGTCCGAAGGCTAGACCGGAGATAGGCCGGAGTCTCTGGTGTAGACTGGAGTCTCCGGTGTACAGACGGGAGTCTCCGGTCTGACTTTTCTCCAACGGTCAGAAAACGATTCATGGAGGGGGCTGCTTATAAATAGGGACCCTTATCCCCTTCCTCCAGCTTCTCGACCTGCTCAAGAACACAAACTCCATTAGAGCCACCAAATCTACAAGATCTCTTCATCCAACCATCCAAAGTCATTGATCTTTGGAGAATCGAAGGAGGAGGCCTTGATCTACAACTTCACCAAGAGAGATCTTCATTTCCCCCTCATTGACTTGAGGGTCCCCAAGCTCTAGTGTTTCTTTGGAAACCCTAACATTGATTTGGTTATTACAAGCTTGTCTTTAATTGTTTTGACAGCTTGCTTGTATTTGGGAGCCTCCAATTAAGTTGTGGATGTGTGCCCCGAACTTGTTGTAAAGGTGCCGGCTTCCACCTCGAAGTTTGCTGATATAGTGGAAGGTGAATCGATCCCCTTGGGGTGAGGTTCATCAGAGAACAAGGGAGGCCTCTCATGGCGTTGGTGGTTTGAAACCACCCCCTCTCCAAACGTAGACGTACTTCCCCTCAAAAGGAAGGAACTACAGGAAACAAATCCTTGTGTCTCCGCGTCCACCACTTTGGTTACTTCTATCCGTTGCCGCACTTTACTTACTTGTTCTTGCTTAGTGTTGTGCTAGTTGTTGCTTGCTTGACATATAGGTAAATTCACCTTAGTTGCATAATCTAGAGAATTTACCTTTCTTGTCGAACCCTAAATTGAAAAAGAAGAAAATTTGAAGTAGCACCTATTCACCCCCCCCTCTAGGTGCCCATACGATCCTTTCAACTATCTTGTATTAAAATATGTCTAGATACACCTAATTTAGAGCATCTTCACTCACATTTCCAGAACACCGATCCCAGTGCGAATTTTAGGTCTGAACACCGAAATTTGGCCCAGTCATGTTCTTAGGAACCTGTTTTCGTCCGAATTTGGACCAAGTTTGGTACGGACTTTCCAGGCCATTCCCAGGATTCCGGGAACGCCCTGGGAACGCCGGACGAAGCGAAATCGGCAAAAAAAAGGAGACGACGCGTGGACCCGCCCAGTCAGCGACGAAAGCCAAGTTGTCGTCATGCTTCCACCTCAGAACCCCGCGGAGGACCGCCGGACAATAACTACGCGTCACTTCGGCCATGCGTCACCCTAATGCCGCCCCACCACCGCCTCCTCGGCTCCCGTGACGGACAGGCGGGCAATAACTTTCCGTAGTTCCCCCTTATCCTGCCCTCGCCACTATACCCCTCCCGTCCTCGCCGCCCGCCTCTTCCTATAAAATCCGTACCCCTCACCGGAACTCCTCACACTCTCTCACAACTCCCCAACTCTCCCAACTCCGGCGAACCACACACTCTGGCGAACCCACCGCTCTCCCCCCACTTCCCCATGGCCGAGCGCTTTCCCGACGATCCCGCGGCGGCGAATGGCTTCGGCCGTGGGAGGCGCGGATGCTCTATGACGCCGGCTACATGGCGTTGCCGGACATGCGGAACCCGCCGGGATGGAAGCTTAGCGACGGCGGCATCCCCATCCCGCCGGTGCCCACCGACAACAAGCTCGCCGACGAGATCCAGGCCTTCATCGCGGCCATGGATGATCCCGCAGCCACCGAGAATCCTGACAACCTCCTCTATTGGGGAACTTCTCCGCCGAGCACCGCCTCCAGGAACTCGCCCGCCACCAAGGGCCGCCCGACTCGCCGCCGAAGCGCAACAACGTGGCGGGTCGCTCGCGGCGGTGCTGCAGCACATCCACGACGGCAACACCCTACGTCTCGGCTTCCCGCGCACATCCATGCCGGCGTCCAGGGCGGGGCGACACCCTCCGGCCAACTGGCTGCCGAGGAGGATGGCTAGCCTGAGCTCCTCCTCCTTCGCCTCGGCCTCCCGGTCGTCGGGGTCTACGCTAGCTCCTCCTCATGCGCCCATTTAAGCGCGAGGCGGACTCGCCGGTCCGCTCGCCGCCGCGGGGCATCGTAATCAATGAGCCCCGCGTGCCGGCGCAGTCGCCGCCCACTGGCCGCCTTCGCCTTCGCCAGCCGAAGCCGGAGCTGGCCGATTGGGCGATGCCCGTCGACGAGGACGCCTTCACCATAAAGATGGCGATGAAGTAGTCACTCCGATATTCGGCGCCGCAGCCGCCGGTGGAGCCGTCATCGCTGGACATCCTCGCCTGGTCTAGGGCGGACTGGGAGGAGGAGGAGCGCCTTCGCGTCCAACGCCTGCAAGACCAGGCCGAGCGCCAGGCGTGGTCCGGCCGCGTGATCGCCTACCAGGGCGCCCCGCTCGTCGTCCTTGACGACGACGAGGAAGCAGGCCCCTCCCACCAGCCCTGGAGGTGCAGCAACGCTGGCCAGGGGAGCTCCCGCCAGCCGTAGCCGCCGAGCGACGACGACGATGGCGGCGAAGACGACGGCACGGCCGATCCCGGCTACACCTCCTTCTATGGCAACCTCGGCATGTAGAAGCGGCGGAGGTTTCGGCGACGATATCGGCGGTGACTTTTTTTATGTTTTTTAGTTTATTATCTAGCCTAAATTCGGGTGTTCGCCCGAATTCAATGTAATCCGCCTATATTCGCCCATAATCAATGAAATTCGCCTAAATTTGTTAAATTTTAGCCGGATGCGGAAACTCGGTCTAGGAACGCGAGTGGGAAACTCGGTGTTCCCAGACCGAAAATAAGTTTCGTCTGGCCCAAAATTAGTCCGGATTTCGGCCTGGGATAGCCCAACGAGTGAGGATGCTCTTAGTGACAATTAATATGAACCGGAGGGAGTAACTCAATTGTTAATTACCAAGTCAGCAATGTCGATGAAAATTTAGTGCATGCACTAATTTATGCAATCTTTGTAAGTAAATTGGATGGCTTTTCGTCTGGCAAAATGCTCGAAATAAAGGTAGTGATGACATTTGGTAGGTGTACATATATACTGAAGTGCACTTGCAGTCCGTAGGTACTCAACACTTGCTCGTGCTATCTTTTTGTCAATAAAGGAGAGGACGAAGGAGCAAAATTAGTAAAGCGAGAATAAGAGATGGCCATTCCTTGTGTGTGTTATGTTGCATCTGGCTATTGTGGGCTTGTGAGGCATTGGGATTATGGAACTGCCTTTAGTTATGATCGTGCACCATTCAGACGGAACACCCCTGCATTTTTATGCTAGTATGCTGGCACAACAAGCACAACTTTGCTGGAACAACTAAGAGCTTGGCACCACTTATCACCCCAGCAGTGCTTTTTGACGGGCTATCTAGTATAGCTCACGCCCGTTCACGTCCATAATCACCATGCACCTCTCTACAATAATTTTTCGCACCCTTCTCTCTCTAATGTAAGTGTATGTACACACACATACACCATATAGCATCAATACAAGGCATTGGGCATTTCACTGTTCTTTTTGATACCTGAGTGATTCTTATATCCCTTTCGGCAGGAGAAAATATCGAGCGAGTCTTAGATCCCTTCCGTTATGAACAAATATTCGTGGCTCTTTGGCGCAATTGTTTCCTTAATGTTTCATACACCATGACTTTTGGTCGCACTAATGCACCCATTCCTCCTCCTCTTCCTACAATACGCACCTCTGATGCTTACACTATATGGGCGTCACCTTCCCCCCTTGCACAATCTCCTCTCACCGCCATTGTCGCAACCAATATTGTTGTTATGGTACCAACATCCATGTGGCACCTTTGGTTGTTGTGATCGTGCCATTCATGCCCCATGTAAGCATCACAAACTACATCAACTTTAGGCTCAACCAGTGGTGAACATCTTCTCCAAGTGGTGCGGCATATTCCACTTCCTCTCACCTATGAAAATTCGACACGCGGGATCAACTTGAGGAAGCCTCCGCTCTGCTCAACGAGAGTGTTGGGTGGAGGCATATTTGGCTAAGGCAGCGGTCTAGAAAAAGTGGTGTGGCTATCGTGGTTTGCTGGAAGTTGTTCTGTATTTCTTGGGATGCAGACAACTAGGTCGTGCGGAACGAGACAGTACGGAAGGCGACTGCTTTGGCGATGGCGTCCTCGACCTGCTCTACGGGGACGGTGGCCTGACTCCGGGCGCGCGCAGGTCCTCCGGTGGCTGGTCCCTCCCCTGTTGATGGCACCACTGCTGCCGGTCGTGTGCTCCCCCGAGTCCATCCGTGGGCGGCGTTGGGCGGACGTCGCCGACGAGGTGGACGAGGAGGAAGGAGGCGGAGGCTCATTGCAGGAGGCCAGACCCGCCGACCCTGGGGGATTTCCTGGTACGGGCCCGGTCTTGCCCTGCCCGGAGGAGTCAGTCCCGTCGTGGCTCGCCAGCGTTGCCCACTGGCGCGTCGGCCCCATCGCGTCTCCCCGGCGGGTGTAGGCGGCGGCGTCTCGCGTTCCTATCGGCAGCTTTGGAGGGATGTGCGGGGTCAAGCTGGTCGGCGCGGAGCTGCCCTGCGGCGGATCTTCGACCTGGCGCGTCTTCCCCGGTGCCGGTGGATCCGGCGCCGCCGCCGCGGACGTCGAGGGATGGGAGCGGGGGAGGGAGCCCCTAGTCCATTCCCGTGCGTGGTCGTGGGCCGGTCGGGATGCGGCCCACCTTGCCGCTGGTTGACCCGGCTGGCCCAATACTCCTGTGGAGGAGCCAGGACGTGCGGGTTTTTTCTCCGCGGGCTAGGTGGGGGGTTACTGGTCCGCAATCCCGCGTGGGCTCCTGGCTATGGATCCAAAGGGGGGCACCTAACCTAACCCTAGCTTCCCCCGCGTTTGCCGCCGACATTAGCCACTTTGTTGGCACTGCTAGATCGATTCACCTCGCGTGCCCGCCGCCGCTGACGCACTCCTTCGCCGACGCCATGAAGCGCCACCCCTCCTCCTCCCCAGCATTTCCCCGGCGCCCTGCCACCACCGCCGCACACGCTCGCCCTCCCCTGCTCCCCGAGAGGGCACCGCCGCTCCTTATCGGCCTCCAGCATGGCGCTCGCCGGTGGGGAGGGTGTCCCCTCTGCGTCAGGCGGCTGCCTCTCGTCCTGCTTCATGCCACGATGACTGGCGGCAGGGTGGCCACCGCGTGGCTCCGCGCCAGGGGGCCAGGAGGTCGCGGTCTAGGAGCCCCCCGCGTGGGCGCTCGCCGGGCCGTCACTCGCCAGGCCGCCGTTCGCCGTCGCCGGGAGGCCGCCATCGGGAGATGGACCTCCATCGCGAGCTTGAGCACCACCAGGGCGCGCAGTCCAGCAGGGGGGCTTCAGGGCAGGGACACCGTACGGACAGGAGTATGCAGCGCCCGCAAGATGCTCGCCCTGGTGCCAACCCCACCAACCAGGCGTCAGGCACGCAGGCAGGGGCCAACAAGAAGAAGAACAAAAAGAAGAGGAAGACTCAGGGGACTAGTGTGGGGGGCAGCAGGCGGCATGGCCATGGGCGAGGGCCAGATTGAGCACCCTCCATTGGCGCAGCCCTCGGCCCCGCCGAGCTCGGGCTGCGGACTGACTCAGGGTGAGCCAGCTGCAGCCGCGATGGGTACTCAACGTCCAAAGTCCCCTACTCGCAACAGATGTTTCAACTGTGGGAAGGTGGGTCACTTTCGCTCGGAGTGCTGTGAGCCTGAGCACTGCCTATTCTGTGGTGACCCGGCTCACCGTGTCCTAGACTGCATGGCATGTTCCCCGTACCGCGAGCGGTCCACCCTCGAGCTCCTGGGCCACGACATTGACCTTGGGTTCTATTACATTGACTTGGGGGGGAGTTGTCGGTACCCCAGAACCCGGCGGAGATCTGTGTGCTGCCGGAGCGGGACCTGACACTGACTGTGGAGGTCACATCGGACACAATCCGCGCGGATTTGCAGTCTCTGGATGCTGACTACGCGTGGAACGTGAGGGAGACTGCACCATGGTGTTTTCTGTGATCTTTCCCTCGCAGAGGCTCTGCGGACCCTCTCCTGGAGTCAGACCTTTATCCTGCTGGTGCATAACATCAAGGTGTCGATTCGTGAGTCCTGTGTCCACCCCGACACGTCCTCCTCTCTGTCGTCGGTGTGGGTACGCATCCATGGGATTCCTACTGAAGCTAAGAAGGAGAAGTACATCAAGTTGATTTCGCAGGTGATTGGCAAGTTTGCTGTGTGGATGAGAGCTCTCTTGGTGGCCAGGGACCCGTGCGTGTGATGATCATGTACCCGGATCCGTCGAAGCTTGACTGCACCCTACCTACCTTCTAATTTGGGTCGGTGGGGCGGACGCTTACTGTGGAGCTGGAGCGCGACCAGGCGGGGGGGAGGAGGGCACTCACCAGCATCGGACCCCCTGCCAACCAGCATGACCCCTATGGGGGACGACTCGTCCAGTGATGACCAGGCTCGGTCTGAGCTGGGGCCGGCAGCGCCCATGCCGCCGCCCCCGAGCGGCCTCAGGGGACCACCACGGTCGTATGGCCATGCTCGCCCGGGACCCGGTCCTCACCTTGACCTTACCATCGGTCGATGTCCCGCGAAGCTTTCGCCCAGACCAGCCGGTTTCGGAGGAGTTGGGACTGGTGTCGTATGGCTCGAACCTGGGTAGGGGGCTTGAGGGTCTGGGTCTCTCGGGGTTTGCGTCCTTCAAGGCTGCCGCTCGCCTCAGCCCGGTGGAGCTACGTGACTCGTCTAGCGAGGGGATGGTGGTGGCCCCACCGACCTCTCCTCGCTCTCCTGGGGTTGTCTGCTACACCCTCTCCTTGGGATCTACTCTGACCTCGCCTCGGGGATCGCCTGCGGTGGTTCCTGCGATGCCCGTTCCGCTGGTTGGGGAGCTAGTCTTAGTCTTCCCCGACACCCCTGAGACTGGTACCAAGACCCACACCGCTCGCCGCCCTAGGCCCCCTCCGCCTCCCCCCTCGCGTTCTAGCGCCAGGCTTGCTGGAGGCAGGTCGGTGGTCGATGGGAGGGAGCTGACTATTCTCGAGCAGGCGGTGTCGCGGACTGTGGTCCGCAACATAGACTCACGTACCTCCACTCTTCCCATTCCTTCTGATATTGCTTCCTCTCCCCCGTCGGGGTCCAGGTTTTCTATGTTAGCAGATGTTCCCGAAGAGCAGCTGGATGTTGTGGCTAGGGATAGTGGGGTGGTGTTTCGTGGGGAACGTGGGCGTCGCCTAGAGCAGATTGCAGCGATCAAGGCTAAGGAGATCTACGATGGGGCTCTTGCGGCTTCTCGTGCTCAGGCGGAGCCGGAGAGGTTGACAGATCCCCAGGACCCTACCAGCGCAGGCTCACCGAGCCTGGCTTCTGGGAGGAGTAGGTCGTCCTGCCCGGGGAGCGGGGAGGCGACCCCTGTTGGGGATATGCTATATGGGTATCCTCATAGCATGTCACCTATCCGGATAACCCGGGTGGCCCATAGTTGGTGGCATGGCCTATGGCCTGCTGGGCGGCCCAGTTATATGGATCCAGAAGGGAGGCCCATGACGGATAAAGGAAGGCTACGGTGGAGTCACCAGCGTATCCGGAGCCTTGGAGTGCAAGATATACAAGACTAGTAATAGACGGTGTAGGAATCTGTAACCTATCCGGCTAGGACTTTTCCCTGTAACCCTAGGACCTAGCGACTATATAAGTCGGGCCTATGGGAGCCTTTAGGGCATCGATTCAGACAACCTCGCACAACGAACTAATCCCTGTAACTTGGCGTATTGCCCTTATAGTGATTTATAGCAGGAGTAGGATTCCGCCACCGTTGTGGGATCTGAACCTGGGTAAGCTGTGTTACCTCGTATCGTACCCGTCAACCGTCCGCCTTACCCCACGTCTCTAAACACGCACTGTGAGGACCCCTCCATGGCGTACTCGTCGGCAATACCACGACAGTTGGCGCCCACCGTGGGGCAAGAGGCGCTTCAGGCTCTTCAGCGGGCAAGGACCAAGATCTTCGCGGGAATCAGCAAAACCGTAGCCATCGGTCGCGTTCTCTTCTCCGGCAACATTCCGATCGTCCCCCCTGACGATTTCTAGATCCCGGCGAAGACAAACCCTACGCGGTGTTCGATCGTTCCTATCGAGACATCCACCTCTTCATCGGCAAAACCGAGTCGGGCACTAGTTCCCTGGGAGTCGGAGGAGCATCAAGGCCCGCACGGACCGCCTACGGGCTGGATACGTCTGCGGAAGGATCGATGTCGGATCTCTCTTCGGAGTTTGCCGGCAAAGATCGGAAAGCACCAAGACCCGCACAGACCGCCTATGGGCAGGGTACGTTCGCGGAAGGATCAATGTCGGATCTCTCCTCGGAGTTTGCCGGCAAAGGTAGGAAAAATTCAAGGCCCACCCAAACCGCCCCTGCGTAGGATAGAAAGGTGGAAGATCACTGCAAATCCACCGGCTTTGTCCGTGCGTCTGGACAGCAGAGATCCAAGTTCGCCGGCGTGGTTACCATCTTCGATCTAGCGCGTTGCGTTCAGAGAGAAGGAGAAAACCCCCGCAATTACCTGTCCAGGTGGCTCAGTACACGAGCCGATCTGGCCCACTACCCCGATGATAACGCTTTGTATCACTTCGTGGAAGGACTGTACCGTGGAACGCTTCTCCGACATTCTCTAAGACGGCAGCAGGCAACATGACGTCTTACCCTCGAAGAGATGGTGAGGACCGTCAACAACTACGCGGAAGCTGACGTAGCAGCCCAGATGGCGCTTGCACTCAGGGACGGAGAACCTCCGATTCAGCAACCGCCACCACCGCCTCTCGCCGCCATCGTCGCAGCAGCACCACCACCTCCAGTCATCGTCGAGGCCGTCGCACCTCCACCGCTCGTCATCGAGGAAGTCCTGGCACCCTCCGACTCTGTCATTGACGCGCTTTATGCTGATTCCAGTGCAGATTCAGAGGAGATAGATTTCAGTCCAGAAGAGTTAGACTCCGCTATGCAGGAGATGGAGGAGGAGTACTCGCGCGACGAGCAAGCCAACAATGCTGTCACATCTCGAGGGGTGTTCGTCACCATTGGGACGGCGATGGATGAAGATCAACCCAGACGGGCTCTGCCTACAGCGCTGGAAAAGGGGAAGGGGCCACTCATTGGTGCTGATGATGATCGCGCAAAGGTCATGCCTCCTCCGCCTAACCCAGTGCAGCAGCCGCAGGAACTCGGCACCGGCCCGAGCAACAACAACACCGCAAACTTGCCGCCTCCAGCATCTACGTCTGCAGCAGCCCAAGTTACTCCAGCTGATAGAGTGATGTACAGCAATCTCCTCGTCGAGCCACTGACCGTTGCTCATATCCGGAACGTGACCCAGCTTGACGAGAAGCGCCAGCAACTGCTGGAGGAAGCGCAAGCCATCGCGTAGCAAGGCGCTAAGCTAGATCGAGATCTGGTCAATGCGCAGAAGTCCATAGAGAAAGCTAGAGCAATGGAGGCCGAGTACAAGACTTTGCTGCAGCAGCAGAAGGCTAAGAAAGCTCCGGCTCATGTCATCAACGATCCTGGTGTGTGGCGTAACCTAGGATGGGCCCCCTCGAAGCCGGCACAGGCCAAGCCATACATTGACAGTGAAGGCAAGCAGGTGATGCCCACCCCACTCCTTAACCTCGCCGTCGCCAAGACCCTTCTGGAGCAGGATAGATCGCCTAAGGCAGTGGAACAGGTCTATGACCTAGTGGCCAAGGCGGTGAAGCAGCAGGAAAAGGCCACCTCTCAGAGGCTCGAGTCTGGCCCAGCGCTTTGCCAGTCTAGCCAGTACAAGCCGCCAAGGGACAAATCTCCTATTGATGTCGGGTCCCAAACGGGTTCATCAGAAAGAAGACGGAGGGACGCACGCATAAGGAAGGATGCCATCCCCATATCCTCCGACCACGGAGAAAAGGCCCGACCTCGTCGCCCGTCGCTACCGCCCCGATCTCCCCGACATCGCGAAGATTACAAGGCTCACCATCGTACGGATATGCCCCCACCAAAGTAGTGTGGCATCATCATCCGCGACAACGTGGAGCAGACCCGTCATGATGGAGAATGCAACCACGGGCACAGGAGCTGGTAACACCACGACCCTCCACGTCCGACAAGCAACCGCGACAGGCGTGAGGCGTCGCAGGAGGGTAACAGCAAGAAGGCTAACCCACCGCCACCCCCGCCTCCGTCACCACCAAGCATTCACCATGGCGGAGGAGGCCCACGTCATTCACGCAGCCCATCCCCTGTTGACAAAAAGAAGAAGAACCCGGAGCCGTACGATGCACGTTCGCGGATCGATAAGATCCACGAGGCCCGGGAAGGACCATACCTAGGACCACGTTGCTTTGGACCTGCAATACGGTCCGCAACTTACCCCAAAGGTTTCCGGATTGACAAGACCATCAAGCCCTATGAAGGCACCGCCAAGCCAGCCACATGGTTGCAGGACTACGGCAACGCGGTGGAGATTGCCGGAGGCAACCCCAACGTCGCCGTCAAATACCTCCCATTAATGTTGGCGGGCATGGCCCGTCAATGGATTGACGACTTGTCAGAGAAATTTATCTACAACTGGCTGGACATACAAGAAGCGTTCACCAAGAACTTTGAGGGTACATACAAGCGTCCCTGCACCGTAGGCGATCTACAGCGGTGCGTGCAAGAGAAAGACGAGACATCTCGCGCCTACCTCTCCTGTTGGCTGGATATGAAGAATTCCTGCGTAGGAGTGCACGCTCAGACCGCCATGGCCGCCTTCATCGATGGGTTGGAAAGGGGCACGCTGCTCCGACATAAGCTGAAGCGCTTGCAGGACAATCACCAGCTTGAGTTGAACCAGATGATTCAGTTGGCTAGTGAGTTTGCAGCTGCCGACGACGATGCTCGTGGCTCCTTGCTGGCAACAGCCGTTCCAACTCAAGCTCGGAGGAACAGCAGTACAAAGCGGAATACGCTCCAGAAGAAAAGCAATCTACTGACATGGTCGCTATGAATTTTGCAGGACGAGGAGAAGGCGGACAACATGGCCGAGGAAGGGGAGCTGGTCGTGGGCAGCAACGAGGAAGTGAAACTACCTCGACGTCGCTCAGCGTTCCCCAAACCTACGAGGAGTTCTGCGATATGCCGTGCCTCGTACACCTCGATGACAACGGCAAGGCCACCCATACCAATCGACACTGCAAGTTCGTCAACGACCTCAAGGAAGACCCGGAGTCCGGCTACAAGCGAAGTCAGAAGAACAGACCGCGAGGCAAGGGCAAGGGGAAGAAGAAGGAGGAGGAGTCCAAGGATTCAAGTGATATGGACAAAGACGTTGACCCCAAGCACGCCGCCAAGAGAGACGACAAGGGCAAGAACCCCTTCGCAAAGAAGGCTCCAGTCTACCACACTTTCCTTGGCACCCCCAACGTCTGACAACAGAAGACCTCTCTGAGGATCCTGATGGCTACTCTCCCCCCCCCCAGTTCCCAGTACCTGCGCTGGTCGAAAGTTCCAATCACTTGGGACAGGACGGACCACCCAGACCTTATACCTACGGAGAACCAGTATGCCATGGTCATCAACCCCTTGATTGATGGCGTGGAGTTCACCAAGTGTATGGTGGATAGTCCAAGCAGCATCAACATCATGTACCTGGATACACTGCAGAAGATGAACTTGGCGGAGGCAAACCTAAGGTGGACAAACACCATCTTCCACTGCATAGTTCCTGGTCGGGAGGCTCGGTCCCTTGGGTGCACACTTCAGGTTGCCTTTGGCGATGTTAACAATTACCGCCAAGAGCGCATGACCTTCGAGGTGGTCCCCTTCAAGAGCGTGTACCACGTCATATTCGGCCGCGACATATTCCACACGTTCATGTCCAAACCATGCTTCGTCTACAACAAACTCAAGATTCCCGGACCAAACGGTATCATCACCGTATCCGGAAGCTTTACCAAGGCAAGGGACTGCGAGATTAATGAAGCAGACATTGCAGAAGCTGTCCTCTACAACAAAGAATTCAAGGAGATCCAAAGCAAGGTCGATGACTCAGAGATGCCCGCGTCAAAGAAGCAGATCTCCGACTCCGCTCCTGCGTTCAAGGCCGCCATCGAGACCAAGCCGGTGGAACTTGTGGTAGGCGATGCCTCCAAGGTCACCGCCATTGGGAAGAACCTGGATCCCGAATAGGAAAGCGCGCTCGTCGAGTTCCTCCATGAGAATAGGGACATCTTTGCCTGGCAACCTGCCGACATGAAAGGTGTACCTAGGGAACTTGCCGAGCACAGCTTAAACATCGATCCAAAATGCAAACCAGTGAAACAACCTCTACGACGCTTTGGAGATGATAAGAGACGTGCCATTGGCAAAGAGATAGCTAGGTTACTTAAAGCTAGATTTATCCGAGAAGTCCTTCACACCCGATGGGTGGCCAATCCTGTACTTGTCCCTAAAAAGGGAACCAATGAATTAAGAATGTGCGTTGATTACACCGGCTTGAACAAAGCATGTCCCAAAGATCCGTTTGCTTTGCCTCGCATTGGCCAAGTCATTGATTCGACGGCTGGCTCGGAAATTTTGTGTTTTCTCGATGCATACTCAGGATACCACCAGATCAAGATGAGGAAGTCGGACCAATTGGCCACTTCGTTCACTACCCCATACGACACGTTTTGCTATGTCACGATGCCCTTTGGCCTGAAAAACGCGGGTGCCACGTATCAGCGGACATTGCAACGTTGCCTGCACGACCAAATTGGTCGGAACGTTCACGCCTATGTGGACGATATAGCGGTAATATCTAAAAAGTCAAACCACTTAATCTCCGACTTAAAAGAAACCTTTGATAATCCCCGAAAATACAACATGATGCTCAACCCTAAGAAGTGCATCTTCGGGGTTCCAGCCGGCAAATTGTTGGGTTTCATCGTATCACAACGCGGAATCGAGGTCAACCCGGAGAAAATCAAGGCCATCTTAAACATAAACCGTCCGACATGCCTAAAGGACATTCAACGACTAACAGGTTGTGTTGCAGCAGTTAGTCGGTTCGTCAGCCGACTTGGAGAGAAGGCTCTGCCACTGTACAAGTTCCTGAAGAAGGCAGACAAATTCACGTGGACGGACGAAGAAGATGCAGCATTGAAGCAGCTCAAGGAGATTCTTTCCTCAGCGCCCATCCTTGCAGTACCCGAACCTGGAGAGCCCTGTTAATATACATGGCGGCAACCAACCGGGTAATTAGCATCGTCGTCGTGGTAGAGCGGAAGGAACCAGGCTGTGAGCACGGAGTTCAACTACCAGTTTACTACGTGAGCGAGGTCTTGACGGATTCCAAGCAGCGTTACCCGCACTACAAGAAGATAGCTTATGGAGTATTCCTTTCTTCTCGGAATCTGAGGCATTACTGTCAGGAGCACCCAATCACAGTGGTGAGAAAGACTCCACTATCCGGCATTATCAATAACAGCGACGCTACAGGAAGGGTCGCGAAGTGGGGCATTGAACTTGTCGCCTTTGAGATCACCTACAGGAGACGCGACGCTATCAAGTCACAAGCCTTGGCAGATTTTGTTGTAGATTGGACAGAGATGCCAGATGCTACTCCGTTGCCGGAACCAGAGTATTGGGTAATGCACTTTGACGGATCAAAGCTGCTCAACGGCTCGGGGGCTGGTGTATTGCTACAGTCACCAACAGGAGACAAGCTACACTACGTTCTGCAAATCCACTTCGAGGCTACAAACAACATGGCGGAGTATGAAGCACTCATTCACGGACTACGTGTAGCCAAGGATATTGGCATCAAGCGCATAGTTTTCTGTGGAGATTCCGACTTGGTTGCCCAGCAGGTGGCTGGCACCTGGAATGCGCGGAACCCTATGATGGCGGCATATCGAGACGAAGTGGACGAGATAGCCAAGAGCTTCTTGGGCTATGAAGTCAAGTATGTACCTAGGGAGCAAAACGAGGCGGCTGATCTACTGTCTAAGCTTGGATCAGGGCGAAAGAAAATTCCGCCAGGAGTTTTCCTAGAGCACCCGCGCATACCTTCTGTGAAGGGAGCCAACATCGACAACCCGGATAGAGCTGACTCTTTCGTCAACATGGTGACTAAGGTCCCTCCGGCTTGGACAAAACCGTTCATGGAATATCTCGAACACGGAACTTTGCCCGACGACGAAGTCAAAAGACGGCAAATAGTACGACGAGCAAAGGGTTATACCATAACTAATGGGCAACTCTACAAAAGGAGCACTACTGGTGTATACCTAAAGTGTGTTTCCTAGCTAGAAGGTATGGAAATCCTACGCGAAATCCATCTCGAAGATTGCGGGCATCACGCCGCTCCTCGATCATTGGTCGCGAAAGCCTTCCGGCAAGGATTCTACTGGCTGACCGCGAAGGCGGACGCCGACAAGCTGGTTGAGACATGCATGGGATGCCAGTATTATGCCCAAAAACCACATGTTCCGGCTGAAGAACTGCGAACAATACCAATAACTTGGCCGTTTGCAGTCTGGGGGCTAGACATGGTGGTATCGTTACAAATGGCACCTTGTGGGTTTACGCATCTGCTTGTAGCAGTTAACAAATTCACTAAATGGATAGAAGCTAAACACATTAGAAAGCTTGGTGGGGCAACTGCCCTCAGGTTTGTCCGGGATCTAGTGGTGAGATTTGGTCTCCCACATAGCATTATCACCGACAATGGCAGAAATTTATCACTCGGAGAAGTGGAGGCTTATTGCTGGGAGAAAGGCATCCGACTTGACCTTGCATCTGTGGCACATCCACAATCCAATGGTCAAGTTGAGCGAGCCAATGGATTAATTCTGCAGGGAATCAAGCCACGTCTTGAGGCACCGCTACATAGAGCAGCTGGAGCCTGGGCGGAAGAATTGCCATCTGTGCTGTGGAGTTTGCGAACTACACCCAACAGATCCACTGGCTACACCCCTTACTTCATGGTATATGGAGCAGAAGCGATCCTGCCTTCCGACATACTTCACGATGCACCAAGAGTTGCCGCCTACGACGAAGATGACGCTGAAGAATCCAGATGCCTAGATGTGGACCTTCTCGAGGAGGAGCGCGTTTTGGCATACCAAAGATCTTCCATATACCAGCAAAAGCTACGCAGCTGTTTAAAGAGGGGGATTTGGTGCTCCGACTTAAGAAGAAGAAGTCACACAAATTATCCCCGCCATGGGAAGGACCGTTCATCATAAGCAAGGCGCTACTCAATGGGTCTTACTACCTCGTTGACAACCGTGAACTAAAGGATAGACCCAACGAGGATCATAAGCGTAAGCGGCGTGACCTAGATGATGACTACCCGGAGCTTGATCGGCCATGGAACATAGCACAGCTTCGTCCTTTTTACACTTAGCATTTTTTATCTAATTGTGTACCTCTTATATGTCAATGAAATAAAGCTCTCTGGTTCACTCATATTTCTGAGTCTTTTACCTCCTTTAGTGTTCATTTTTGGATTATGTAAAACCTTTATGCACAATCCTTGCGTTTGCACTTGTGAAAATTCCTCCTACGGGCGTTAGCTTAAGTTTTCTGGTCTACACGTTCTTTGTCGTTTCTATGTAGATTCTGGAGTAGTGACTTTCGACACTTATTGTCGGCGATATTGTGCTTAGGTTATTGATGGTGCCATTGGGCATCATTACTTGAGCGCATGGTTCCGACAACAAGTCTTTCGACTCACGAAAGGTCAAGCATAAAAACCAAAGTAATGGATAAGCCAGCACTTGCTTAAAAAATATATACATGCTGAAAACTAGTTCTTAAGTAGCAGGAAATAACAACCATTGTTTTCCGCCTTAAGTTACATCAATAAGTTTTTTACGCACATACACCAAAGGTGAAACAAATAATACAAAGTTGTTCCTCATTCCTTTGGCGCAGGAGACTTAGACGCAGCGTCGTCACCAACCGGAGAGCCACCCTCGAAGTCGGCACTATGGTTGGACTCGGAAGAATCTTGGTTGCCGCTGTCGATGGTGTTCATGGGCACGAAGACGTCGATATCCACCAAATCGGCAACTCTGGTGTAATAACCTGCGAGAGACGACAAGATGACTTCGTGCTTAATCTCTTTACCATCATTGTCGACGTCTGGGATGCCAGAGGTCACCGTGTCGATGTCGACACCTTTGTAGTGTGCCTTCACCATTGACAGCGCCATCTTCGCGCCAGCCCGTGCACATGAAGCTTTCCAGCTTGTGACACGCTCGGGGGCTCGACGCAGAATCTCTGAGTACTTCGCCACGGAGTTCGATTCCTTGATGTGTATCTGGAGGGGCTTGGCAATCTCTTTGGCTTGGGTGATGGCGGTGTTGATGAAGTTGCCGGCAAGAACCATGCATTCCTTGTCGGAAGGAGGCGATCGGGTTAAACCCATAGGAGTTGTAAGTTCCGAAAAGGAGCGCATGAGTTCAATAAATTCAAAGTATCCAGACTACAGACATACAAGGCGGAGGAAACTTACTGAAGATGCTGGCCTTATACTGCCAGAGGGTGTCCGCCAGGGATTCTTTCTCTTGTTGGAGGAGCTTATACGCCTCGCTGTGGCATTGGTTTTGCTCACCAGCAGCTTGCTTCTGATCTTTTAAGATCGCAAGCTCCTCCTTCAAGCGATTGATTTCCGCAGAGGAGGAGTCCTATAGGGCCTTCATTGAATCCTCATGCATTTTCAGCATGTCTTTCCTCTCCTCCTTAAGGATCTTGTTTTCGCTGTCCAGCTGCTGGATGTGCTTGGACTGCTCGACAATGTCCTTGGCCTTGGCAACATGTTCTACAAAGTCGGAGAAAACAAAGTACATAGTAAGTACTCGGAGAATGTAGGCACAAAACCAAGACGGAATGCGCAAAAAGAAAACAAACTCTTGTTTTTGATGATCTGTTCCTTCAAGATGGCAGTTTTACCCTTTTCGGCTTCAAGATCTGCGCGCATCTTCTGGTACTTGTCATTGGCCATACCCCTCCGAGCATTCTTGTTCTTGGAAAAAAGAACAAAGTTAAACCATTGTTTAGTCTACTTGGAGCATCTAGTCGGAAATTTTCCACCTAGACGCTCGAGGGCTACAACGAGAGTTTTGGACTTAACAATATGCATAGCTTTCTTTAAGCATCTAGTCGGAACTAATTCAGTTGCAACTAGAAGCTTGGGGGATACTGTATAAAGTTTTCAACTCAGATATATGCTTAGCTTTCTTTAAGCATCTAGTCGGAACTAATTCAGTTACAACTAGAAGCTTGGGGGCTACAATGCTGAAATTTATAAATTGTGTATGCTACTCTTAAAGCATCTAGTCGGAACATTTCATTCCATATACATGCTTGGGGGCTATAGTGAGAAGTTTTCTAGCTTAGTCACTCTTAGAGCATATAGATGCAAAACCTATGGTTTTCTGTCTACATCCTCGGGGGCTACAGCGGGAGAGGCATCGCGATGCAGCATGTCCTTGATATTTCGAGAAGCCCCCGATGTTTTGGAGGTCTTCTTGAGGCTGGTCGTGGCTTTCTTCCTGAAACGTGCGAAATGCATAAGTATAGGAGCAAGACAGATAAATGGACAATGTCGGAAAATGAGAAACTTACACGAGTGGGGGTGCTTTGGCAAAGGGGATCCCGATAATTTTTCTCTTTTCCGCCTCCAGGGTGGCGGTAGTATTCTTGGAGGCTCCACCCTCCGTCTTCTTCTTCTTGCCTCCGTCGGCAGCGTTAGAGGTGGAGCTCTTCCGCTTTCGCGCCAACGGGACCTTGTCGTCGGACACGACCGTGACTTCCTTCATCTTTGGATCATAGATTTGGGCAGCCAGGTTGCCCTCCTCTAGATCGCTAAGCTGTTAAGTGAGAAATCACCATGTTAGATAAGATGGTATTTGCAAGACGGAAAAACTGGAGCATATGTCGTACACGGAAAATAAATACCTACCTTTGGGCACTTGCCGTCTACGAACATGTCGTAGGTGATGGTGAAGCCACGCTTCTTATCCTTCACCTTGACGATGTCCTTAAGGTGGAGCTTGACGGAGTCGCTCGAGAAGTTGTCCACAGAGATGCGGAGACTATCCCTTCTGTCGCTGGTATACTCGTGCATGTACTTCGCGTGGTGCTGCAGAGGTTGGATTCGCCTGATGAACCAGCACATGGCTAGGTTCAAGCCTGTTAAACCCGTCTCTACGAACCATTCGATCCTCCTTATAGCACGAGAAGCGTCGAGGTCGGAGGGAAGTGAGGCTTGGGATCTCCATGTGGAAACTTCAGCGGCGGCTCTGTCCACGAAGTCCGGGTTCGTTACTTCTCGGTCAGCCAGAGGAATGTCTGGGTCGTAAAAGTACGTTTGTTGCCAATTCTTGCAGGACTCGTGGCCGACGATGTCGGGGAACCGCCGGCCAGGTCGAATCTTGAAGTTTATGGTGCCGCAATTCCTAAGCTCTTCCTTGCTATGTCCGGCTTCACGTTTGACGGTGAAGAAGTACACGAAAAGGTCTAACCTAGGCCTTATCCCTAGATATCCCTCGCAAAGTGCTGCGAAGTTGCTAAGCACTAAGATACTATTGGGGGAAAGGTTCTAGGGCTGGACCCTATAGTGATTCAAGACGGAGAGGAAGAAGTTGGAGATAGGCAGAGAAACGCCGCGTACCAGCTGAGCTTTGAGGTACACCATTTTTCCGGCTTGGGGAGAAGGTGTCACCTCGCTGGCAGGCGCCGCCCGCCAGGCGAGCCCCTCCGTCGCGGGAAGGTAGCCTTCGGCGATCATCTCTTGGATATCACGGTCAGTGATATTCGAGCCGCGCCAGTCGCCCTTGTGCGAGTCTGGTTCCTCCTCCAATGGCTCCAGCGCTACCAGATTAAGGTCACCGCCGGTGGACTCGGTGATCGCCGATGCATGGATGACTAGCCCCTCTAGAGGCACGACGATGGAGCTCGCCGGCTTCTCCGCGGCTTCGCTCGACACCGCCAGGGAGGGATAAGCGCTGCTGCTGCTAGCCATGGAGTGAGGATAGACGCAACTGGTGCGGATTGGAAGTTAGGGTTTTTTCCCGAGTCAGGCGCGGAGAGCTCGAAGGGGCGTGCGCTAGAGGAAGAAGATGTTGCAAGGAGAATGAGGTAAAAAGTGGAAATTTCCCCAAGGTTACTATTTATCATCCTCGGCGTCAAGATTTGTGCATCTTGATCGGACAGTTGCCGTGTAGACAACGTGTTCACGAACGTGCGCGGAAATTTCGCCACGTCTCCAACCGTCGCCGCCAACGGTTCGTATCGCTCGCGCGGGAAAATCGGACATGATTGCGTTCTCTGCATGTGTGAGTTACGAGGCATCGCTGAACTAAGCCTACGTCGTCCTAGCTGACATGGGTAGATGAGCCGTCACATCGAAGATTCCGACATAGACGGATCTAATTCTACTACGGAAGTGTACGATGGAAGATTCAGCATTTCTCCGGCTTACAAGTTGAAAACAGAGAAAGTTTTGCAGGGTTCTTTGGGAGGACTACAAGATATTGCTTGACGATTTGCCGACATCCAACTAGACGGAGCGTTCATCTGAAAAGGCAAGACGGCGCAAGTCCTCGGAGTTCTCTGGGGGCTACTGTTGGGGATATGCTATATGGGTATCCTCATAGCATGTCACCTATCCGGATAACCCGGGTGGCCCACAGTTGGTAGCATGGCCTATGGCCTGCTGGGCGACCCAGTTATATGGATCTAGAAGGGAGGCCCATGCCGGATAAAGGAAGGCTACGGTGGAGTCACCAGCGTACCCGGAGCCTTGGAGTGCAAGATACACAAGACTAGTAATAGACGGTGTAGGACTTTGTAACCTATCCGGCTAGGACTTTTCCCTGTAACCCTAGGACCTGGCGACTATATAAGTCAGGCCTATGGGAGCCTTTAGGGCATCGATTCAGACAACCCCGCACAGCGAACTAATCCCTGTAACTCGGCGTATTGCCCTTATAGTGATTTATAGCAGGAGTAGGATTCCGCCACCGTTGTGGGATCTGAACCTGGGTAAGTTGTGTTACCTCGTATCGTACCCGTCAACCATCTGCCTTACCCCATGTCTCTAAACACGCACTGTGAGGACCCCTCCATGGCGTACTCGTCGGCAATACCACGACAACCCCAGCGACCCCTAGAGGAGGGAAGCGGGGGAGCCCCCCCAAACCCCCGTACAGGCCCTCGATGTTCGGTAGGACCCGATCTGTCCCGTGTAATGGGCCAACCCCAGAGGTGATCCAATGAATATTGCGATCTTCGCATTCATCTGGAACATCAAGGGCTTTGGACATGATGGCCGCCACCAGCAGCTTCGAGACTATTTAAGACAAGAAGATGTTGATATTGCGGGCCTTCAAGAGACGATTAGGAAGGACTTCTCGATCCCTGAGCTGTAGGGGTTGAGTCGCCTTAGGTTCGTCTGGCATTGGTTGGCAGTGAATGGCCACTCTGGACGTATCCTCCTCGGTGTGAAGGAGGATACCTTCGAGGTTGAGGACATGGACCGGGGGGGAATTTTTTGTGAGTATGTTACTCACCCACAGACGGAGTAATATCAGGTGGGATATTATTATTGTCTATGGCCTCGCAGACCATAGGAGGTCCTCGGCCTTCTTGGATGAACTGTCAGCCAAGGTAGAGAGTTGCCACACTCCGGTGGTTGTGGCTGGGGACTTCAAGCTCATCTGTTCTCCTGAAGACAAGAGCTTGGATAATGTGGACTTCCCGAGGATGCATATGTTCAATGACTGCATTACGAACCTCGCGCTCAGAGAGATCACGAGAGTGGGGGGATGGTACACGTGGACTAACCACCGAGTCGACCCCATCCGGAGTGTGCTAGACAGGGTCCTTATCTCGGTGGATTGGGAGCTAGCCTATCCCTTATGCTCATTGCGTGCGATCACGAGGATTGGCTCAGACCACTGCCCCCTCCTGCTCTCGACAGGGGGCGGGCCGTCCCCGAAATTGAACTGGTTCCACTTTGAGAACTTCTGGCTTCTACAGCCGGGGTTCATAGAAATGGTTCGGTCAAAGTGGGACGCGACGGCGATCTCCGTCCCCAGGGTGCGCACGGCAGTGGATGTCTGGCACTTCTGTGCGATGATGGCTCACCAGTTTATATGGGGGTGGGGGCCAACATGGGGGCAGATTTGAGGCGTAGAAAAGGCGCCCTCTTGGCCGCACTTCAGGCCCTCGACCAGGATGCAGATGCGGGCGGGTTGTCATCGGAGGGGTGGCTGCAACGATTTGCATTGGAGGACTCCTTGATGGAGATTTATCTTCATGCCATTGCGAATGGACCTTTTAGCGACAGAGGAGTCGCCGGAATTGGCTCCTAAAAGGGGATCCGAACACGGCCTACTTTCATGCCATTGCGAATGGACGGCGTAGGAAGTGTTCCATCCCCTTCCTTTGGGAGGATGGTCGTCTCTTGGAGGAGGCCGGGGAGATATCCTCCCATATTTACTCCTTCTATAAGGAGATTTTCTTGGCGGCACCCCGCACAAGGGTGGCACTAGCAGCAGACTTCTGGACAGCAGGGGCTAGGGTCTCTGACGGTGAGAATGCGGAGGTCACGCTCCCATTCCTGCCAGTTGAGGTGCATCACGCCATCTTGGAGATGAAGGCGGACTCGGCTCCTGGGCCGGATGGCCTCCCGGTTATTTTATTCCAGAGGTTCTGGGACAAAATCCAGGGGGGGTCATTATGCCTATGTTCCAAGAGTTATATGTTGGTACACTGGTGATGGCGTGCCTGAACTTTGGGGTGATTACCCTGATCCCCAAGATTGTGGGGGCCACGGATATTCGCCAGTTCAGGGCGATCACGGTGATAAACGTGGTCCAAAGGATCATCTCCAAGGTATGCGCGTGTCGGCTTGCTCCAATTATGGAGCGACTGACACACCCATACCAGTTTCCCTTCCTGAAAGGAAGATATATTCATGATGGGATTCTTGCACTTCACGAAATAATCCATGAGGTGAAGGTGCGTCACCAGCGGGGAGTCTTTATAAAGCTGGACTTCCAGAAGGCGTATGACAGGCTAGATTGGGCCTTTCTTCGCCAAGTCCTCCAACGCCGAGGTGTCGATGATCGCATGATAGGATGGATCATGCAGATTGTCATGAGCGGGAACACGGCGATCGACATAAATGGCGAGGTGGGGCCCTACTTCAAACCCTCGTGTGGGGTTAGACATGGGGACCCGCTCTCTCCGATCTTGTTTAATGTCGCGGTCGACGCTTTGGCAGAAATCTTGGAGAAGGCCAAGACTTCGGGCCACATCTTGGGGGTGGTGGGACACCTTATCCCAGGTGGGGGTGACTCACCTACAATACGCGGATGATATGATGATTATGGTGGAGGGGTTGGACCAGGACATTATTAACCTGAAATTCCTGCTCCTCTGCTTTGCGGCCATGTCCGCCTCAAGATCAACTTCGACAAGAGTGAAGTTATGGTGTTAGGTTACTCTGGGGATGATCATCAGAGGATCGCCGATAACCTTAACTACCGGTTGGCGGTCTTCCCCCTAAACTATTTAGGGATGCCATTGAGGGACACCAGGATCCTGATTAGGGACTTGGAGCCCCTCATGCGCCGGGTTAAGGCGAAATCCGAACCCTGGCAAGGGAGGTTCACCTCTAAAGGGAGTAAGACTATCCTTATTGACGCATGCATTTCTAGCCTCCCCATGTATATGATGGGGTTGTACCTCCTTCCGGAAGGCGTGCATGCTAACTTCGATAAGGAACTCTCCCGATTCTTTTGGATGGCCAATGATGGTCACCAAAAGTATCATATGGTTAAATGGGCTAACATCTGCTCTCCCAAAGAGCTGGGGGGCTTAGGAATTGTCTCATCACATCACATGAATGTGGCGTTGATGCTTAGGTGGGTTTGGCGCATCCTGACGGACGATGGAGGCCTCTGGCTATAGTTGATAAAAGCCAAGTACCTCCAGAGTCGACCCCTGCTGGCTTGCGAATGTCGGGAGGGCTCTCAGTTTTGGAGAGCCATCCAGGACATCAGGCCAGCCATTCGGCGAGGGATTTCCATTTCCATAGGTGATGGGAGGGACTCCCTCTTTTGGCTGGACCCCTGGCAAGGGGAACGGCCCCTGCGTCATGAGGCTCCTGAGTTGTTTGCCATCTGCGCAGATCCCATGATCCTGGTCGCGGAGGCACGCCGGGAAGGGGAATGGCAGGTGGCATTCCGGCGAAACCTCATGGAGGCCGAGAGGGCGTCTTGGGAGGCGCTGAGGGACAGCCTCCCGCTGTCCCTGGCGCAGGCTCTGGACGCCCGGACCTGGAGACTGGCCCCTTCGGGGACTTTCTCGGTTGGTTCGGCATATAGGGCCCTGTTTAGTGGGCCGGTCTTACGTGGGCCTCTCCGCTTTGGAAGGCCCCCTTACCCCTGAAGATCAAAATTTTTGTCTGGTAGATATTGCGGGACAGACTGCCTTCGGGGGTCGAGGTGGCCAAGCGCTTTGGGCCTAGGGACGGCCAGTGCCCGCTCTGTGTAGTCCCGGAGTCGGGGCTACATATCTTCTTCTCCTGTCCTGCTGCTCGCTTCCTTTGGAACTTCATGAGGGAGGCTCTGGGCCGGATTGGCAGGCCTCGGACCTGGGGGAGTTCCTGGAAGCCGCCGCAAACCACACCGGTAGGAGGAGGCGCTTCTTCTGGATGGTGTTTCCGGCGATGAACTGGTCTTTATGGAATATCCGGAACAAGATGGTCATTGAGCGTGTATTCTTGCGCCGTGCCTCTGACTCGATCTTCAAATTTATGGCTTTTTTCAGCTATGGTACCCGCTGTGTAGACAGCGGGATCGCGCGAGGCTGGACAAGATGTTGGAGCACCTGATTGCGGTGGCTTGTCGACTTGCTACTCCGTCTGCCCGCTGAGGACTCTTGCTAGCCTTGGAGGAGTCTTGTATCTGGGTGTGCGTGCGTGTGTGTGTGTTTGCGGCTGGGTCTTGGCGTCGCTGTATTCGCTGAGGCCTGCGGACCTTGTGGTGTGTGTGTGGTGTTCTTTGTCTTTGGTGTGGTGGAACTTTGTATGAATGTTGCTTTATTTATAAAGCTGGGCGCCAGCCTGTTTCGAGGTCGTGCGGAACTGCACCTTGAGAGCGAGCAGTGGTGCGTCGTGGTGGCTTTCCTGGAAGGTGGTCTCTATGGATCGTGCAGGGCGTGCCTGTGCAATGGAAGACGGTGTGGCAGCCCCAGAACTTCCGCAACATCAAGGGTGTTTAACCTTTTGGCTCTCGGTGTTTGTTGTCGGAATGACTGGTATCGCTTTTGGCACTGAGTATTGTAGAATGAGGGCTTCTTCAGCTCTGTGGGAGTGTCCCGAATCTGCTCCTCCCACGGCAGTCACGACGTCTTCTTTTCCGGTAGTGATGGGAGACCTGCTAGCTTGGCGGAGCAGGTCAACTCTTGTTTTGTATTTGTGTGATTGACGTCTTTGGTGGCCTTTTTCTTCGCCACCGGCGTGGGTGTATGTGGTCCTGTTGTTCTTGGGTCTCCAGTGGGCGTGGCGCTGGAGTAAGTGTGGGCGTGGTCTGTTGGAATCGGTCATGTACATATGTTTGTCTGTTGGAATCGGTCATGTACATATGTTTGTACACATATGTATTCCGTACGTATACGTACATGTATCCTGTAATCTGACTATAAATAGAGATCATGTGGAGGCTTAGACCCTACGAAACTCTAAACACAAACTTGGTATCAGAGCCACTCCTTCCGCCGCCGCATCCCACCTCTCCATCTCGCAGCCGCCGCCGCTAGGGTTTCTTCACCCGACGCCTTCGCCGCAGCGTTTCGGTTTCGTCCTCAAGCCGCCATGTCGGACTCTCAGACCGGCCCGATGCAACTCTTCTCCTCCGCGGCCGCTCTCCCCGCGGGTGCTACCCTCCCTGCAGGTGCTACCCTCCCCATGACGCTCTCCTCCTCCGCGGGTGCTCTCTCCGCGGGTACTATCCTCCCCGTGACACTCTCGAGACCCTCGCCATCCACATCGACCACCGTCGTCCCCGTCCCAACTGTGCGCCTGGATCGCAACAACTTCATCCTCTAGCGCACTCTCCTCCTCCCGAACTTCGCGGGGGCTGGCCTCCATGGCTACCTCGACGGCACGATGGCTGAGCCGCCGCCGACCGTGGTGCAGGGCATGGGTGATGTGGCGCGGACAATCACCAACCCGGCCTATGCCGTCTGGTGGACTCAGGATCAGCGCGTCCTCGTCCTCCTTCTCGGCGCGATGGAACCTGCCATCGCTGCCCAGCTCACCCGTCACTCGACGGCCGCCGCTGTATGGACAGCGGTCCATGCCATGTACGGCGCCCAGAACCGCACCAATGTCCGCCACATCCGGCGTCAGCTCTAGTCGCTTCGGAAGAACGATGCCACCACCGGCGCTTACATGGACAAGGTGAAGGAGCTCGCGGACATGATGTCCGCTGCTGGCTCTCCTCTCTCTGACGAGGAACTCGTTGATCAGATGCTCATCGGTCTTGGACCGGAGTTCAACGCCGTCGCCGCCGCTCTCGCCGTCAACAACACCTCCATCGCCCTCGCCGACTTCTAGTCCCTCGTGCTCTCCTACGAGTTCCTCACGTCTCAGCAAGCACAGGGCAAGGGGGGATGGTCCTCCTCTGCAAATGTCGTCACACGGCCAGGCCCGTTCGGCGCCCCCGGACAGGGGCGTTCTACCGACCCGTTCGGTCCACGTCCTAGTGGAGGGCGCCCTGCTCAAGGCGGCCCGTACCAGCCGGCGTACGGCGGTGAGGACCGCGCACCGCCCAGTGGAAACGGTGGACATGGCGGGCACGGTGGCCAGGGCAACGCTCCCCCCCCTGCCAACAACTTTGGCGGCCAGGGCAACAGCCGCAGCGGCAAGCGCCAGCGTCCCCGGTGCCAGATATGCAAGTACTGGGGGCACGAGGCTGATGCGTGCAGGAACCGCTTCAACTAGGACTTCCAAGCCCCGAACCCTACTCGGTCGGGCAACACGGCATCGACTAGTTCCAGTGGCAATGGTACATGGACTCCGGCGCCACTGATCATCTGACGAGCGACCTGGAGCGTCTTCAGGTCCATGAGCGCTATGGCGGGAAGGATCAAGTCCACGTGGCCAATGGTGCAGGTTTGTCTATTTCGTATATTGGTCATTCTACCTTAGCCGGTTCATCTCTTCAATTAAATGACATCCTTCATGTTCCGCACCTTAGCAAGCATCTTCTTTCCGTGTGTCGCCTTGTCTCTGAAAATGATGTGTTTGTTGAATTTCACCGTCATTTTTTGTTTGTTAAGGACAAGGTCACGAAGCTCATCCTGCTCAGCGGTAGAAGTCACGGGGGTCTCTATCCTATCCCCTTTAGCCGCGTGTCGTCATCATCTTGCCACGCCGAATCTAGCATCAGAGTCTCGTCGTCGCAATGGCATCAGCGTCTTGGGCATCCATCAAATAAGTAGTCCAAAATATGGTTTCCAAACATGAACTTCCTTGTGTTCCGTCGGATAATAATGCATCGATTTGTTATGCGTGTCAGTGTGCTAAGAGTCATCAACTGTCTTATTCAGCTTCTAGTTGTGTTACCACTATGCCTCTCGAATTAATCCATTCTGATGTTTGGGGGCTAGCTGTTGCTTCTTCTGATGGTTTCAAGTACTATGTTAGCTTCGTTGATGATTTTTCTCGCTTCTGTTGGATCTATTTGATTAAACACAAATCCGATGTCAAGGAAATCTTCTATGCGTTTCAGGCACACGTCGAGCGCCTTCTAGACTGCAAAATCAAGGCAGTCCAATCTAACTGGGGGGGGGTGAGTATCATAGGCTTCATCTCTACTTTCAGCGCACCGGTATTTCTCACCGTGTTATCCTACCCTCACACCTCCCAGCAGAACGGTGTTGCGGAAAGCAAACATCGTCACCTTGTCGAGACCGGCTTGGCTCTCCTTGCTCATGCATCTCTCCCATTACTCTTTTGGGATGAAGATTTTCTCGCCGCGTGCTACCTCATTAATCGCATGCCTACGTGGGTCCTTAAGCAAGAAACGCCACGTTTTTGACTTCTTAAGATTCAACCAAACTACTCTTTTCTTCGCACTTTCGGTTGTGCTTGTTGGCCTAGCCTCCGCAAATACAACTCACACAAATTCGACTTTCGTTCCAAAATATGCGTTTTCTTAGGCTATAGCACCATGCATAATGGGTGCAAGTGTTTGGATCGCTCCACGGGTCGCATTTACGTTTCTCGTGATGTTGTGTTTGACAAAAAAGTGTTTCCTTACTCCACGCCCGGCGTCATAGTAGATGTGTCCACCCTCGAACCTTTGGTCTCCTATCCATCTACCGAACCGTCTATGGATGATCATATGCGCAAATACGACCTGTCGCACTTGGCTACTGATTCTCCCACGGGAGCTGCTCTGTCTCTGCAGGAAATCACCGCACCGGCGATCGACGTCGCGCCCCCACGGGAGATCAACGTGCATGGCCAGCATGGCCTCGTGCCACGCGCCGACGTCCCGACTGCCTCTTACGAGCCCGTTTCGTAGCCTGCCTCTAGCCCGCTTGGAGATGCTGATGAGGCGCGCACCTGCGCGACGCCTACCTGCCCGCCGCGCAACATGGCCCAGCTCGCGACGCCTCTCGCTAGGCCAACCCTGGCCACGTTGCCCCTTGCTGGGCCCCCGCTGATGTCTGGGTCGCCTGATGGCCCATCCACCGCGCCCTCGGCCATGGAAGAGGCCGCGTCGCATGTAGTGATGCCAGCACCAGCACCCTCTGCTACTCCTCCTGGCCGCGCCATGAACACACGTGACGTCTGTCGTCCAAAGGTGTACACTGATGGCACGGTACGATATGACCCTCGTCATCGTGCCTTCTTCGCTGTCCCAGTCTCTCATCGGGAGGCTCTTCATGAACCAGCGTGGAAAGCGGCCATGTCTGAGGAATATGCAACGCTCTGTCAGACGAAGACTTGGGTACTTGTTCCGCGTCCTCCAGGAGTGAATGTGGTTGGCAGCAAATGGATCTTCAAAACCAAACATAGGCCAGATGGTTCTATTGATAAGCATAAATCTCGGCTAGTTGCTCGGGGCTTCACACAACAACACGACATTGACTATGGTGATACTTTTAGCTGTTCGTTTGGAGTCTACGCCAAATTGATGTCAGTAATGCTTTTCTGCATGGTTTCATGTCTGAGGATGTCTACATGCAGCAACCTCCTGGATTTGAGGATGAACGCTTTCCATCTCATGTGTGCAAACTACATCGGTCCATCTACGGTCTGAAGCAGTCTCCCCGTGCCTGGTATGCTCCCCTTCCTTCCTTCTTGAGCTTGGTTTTGTCTCCTCTAAGGCCGATACGTCCCTGTTCATTTTCTCGCGGGATGGTATTCATGTTTACATGCTGGTATATGTTGATGACATTTTTATTGCCGGCTCTACACCTGAGGTGGTTGATCGGCTTGTGGGATATTTGGCAGCACAGTTTCCTATCAAGGATATGGGCAAGTTGGAGTATTTTCTTGGATTAGAAGCGCCCTACCATTCTGGGGGCATGACATTGACACAACGCAAGTATGCGCTTGATCTTCTTCATCGTGTCAACATGGAGAATTGCAAGTCCACTTCTACTCTGCTTGTCACTTCCGAGCCATTAGCACGAGATTCTGGAACTCCACTTGGTACTGATGATTCTTTCCGGTACCGCAGTGTGGTGGGAGGCTTGCAGTATTTGACTCTCACCCGCCCTGACATCTCGTTTTCTGTGAACAAGGTGTGCCAATTTCTCCTCACCCCACTGATATACACTGGGAGGCAGTCAAGAGAATATTGCGCTATGTGAAGGGCACATTGGAGACCGGACTACAAATTCGCCGCTCTCCTTCTACCGGCATCAGCGTGTTCACTGACGCTGACTGGGCAGGTTGCGTCGATGATAGACGATCTACCGGTGGCTATGCTGTTTTTTTGGTTCGAATCTGGTATGTTGGAGTTTGAAGAAACAGCCCACTGTTTCTAGGTCAAGCATGGAGGCAGAGTATAAAGCACTGGCGAATGGAGCTGCTGAGGCCATGTGGGTAGATTCACTCATGAAGGAACTCGGAGTCAACCATTAACATGCACCGATATTATGGTGTGACAATCTAGGGGCAACGTACCTGACAGCAAATCCGGTGTTTCATGCTCGTACGAAACATATCGAGATAGACTTCCACTTTGTGAGGAAAAGGGTCGCTGCAGGTACACTTGAGGTCCGTTTTATCTCCACAAATGATCAACTGGCTGATGTATTTACCAAGCCAGCTACTAGGCAGATGTTAGACCGATTTAAGATCAATCTAAATCTTGTTTGTAGAAGTTTAGATTGAGGAGGTGTGTTGGAATCGGTCATGTACATATGTATGTACACATGTGTATCCTGTACGTATACCTACGTGTATCTTGTAATCTGGCTATAAATAGAGATCATGTGGAGGCTTAGACCCCACGAAACCCTAAACACAAACTTGGTCTTGTAGTGTTTGTGTATGGGCTTGGCCCTTATTGTATGTTTGTATCCCATTTTTGTTAATTAACTGGGCACATTTTTCTTAATATGGATAAGGCAAAACTTTTGTCTTTATTTTTTAAGAATACTGGGTCAACTATGTCCATGAACTTTTGATGCATGCATCCTGTCATGAAACCATGCTTTTATTGGTATGAGATCTTTGTAATTAAGTAACCTAGACGGCTGTTCACAAAAAAAAAGTAACCTAGACGGCTTTTCATCTGCATACAAGATGCTCAAATTGTACCCCGCAAAAAAAAGATGCTCAAATTGTAGGCATGGATGACAGTTTGGTAGGTGTAAATACTGAAGTGCACGTGCAATCTGTAGGTCCTCAACACTTGCTTGTGCTATCTTTTGGTCTATAAAAGAGTAGGCGAAGGGAAAAAATTGCTAGAGCAAAAATAGGAGATGGCCATCCCATGTGTGACGGTTTATGTCGTATCGACCTGTCGATGGGCTTGCGAGGCGTTGGGATTATGGAGCACTTTTCTATTGTGACCGTGCACTCCTGTCTAGAACAACCATGCACTCTAGTGCTAGTATGCCGGCACAACAAGCACCCCTTTGCCACAAAAGCATCGACCGTGGAACAACTTGTCGCTCCAATGCTGCTTTTTGATGAAACTGCATTTCTGATTTGTTCAGTTTACTCGACGAGAATCGACACAGTTACCTGCGGCGAGCGCAACACAAGCCCGTGGTTATCGAGTAGGGCTCCCTAGGACCGAGCACTTAGAGACGTTGGGCGAACCCAGACCAAAAACCGGACCAATTTTTAACCGGACAAAACGCGTTTTCGGTCTGGGTATGTCCAGTTTCCCACTCGCGTACCCAGGCTGAGTTTCTAAATTCGGCTAAATTCAGTTTAACTCGGCTAAATATGGGCGAATATAGACGGAATTTTATTAAGTAGGGCAAGGAGGCACATAGTACATCAGATTTCATAGCTACAAAAAGGCCGTCGCCGTGGTCGACGTCGGACGCCGCAACTACAGGCCGAGGCGGGGGTGGTTGCCAGCCTCGATGAACGCCATGACTCCAGCGAGAGTCCGCCCTGGAACGCTCCACCAGCGGCGGCGGTAAGCCGCATTGTTACACGGCGGCGGCGCCGAGTCCGGCGGTTCGTCGTGTCGGGCGAGTTCCTCGAGGCGCCTGTCGACGAAAAACTGCCTCCAGAAGACCAGGTTGTCCTGATCCTCGGCGAGATCCGGGTCTTGCATGGCGACGATAGCGGCCTGGATCTCTCCGGCAAGTTCTGGGTCTTGCATGGCGGCGATAGCCGCCTGGACCTCTCCGATAAGGTCCTCTCCGCCCGGCACCGGCGGAACGGGGATCCCGCCGGCGCTGAGTTTCCAGCCTACAGGGAGACGAGTGTCCGGCGGCGCCGTATAGCGCGCCTTGCGGAGCAGTCGGGCTTCCCACGGCGACAGCGTGCGTCGGCCCTCGGCCATGGCTTCTCGGCGGAGTTGAGGAAGAAGAAAGGTGCGAACGTCCGAAGTTCGCCGGAGTTGTGGTGGTGTGAGAGACTGTGAATGGTGGGAAGGATGCGGCGACTCGGCTTCTGTCGCTGACAAGCTGGTCCACTCGGCTAATTCACTTCGTCCGGCTTCCCCAGGACGTACCCGGGATCCTGGGTTCGGCCTGGATAGTCCGGACCAATGTTGGCCCAAATCCGGCCAAAGAGATGTCCCTGGGTACGCGACTGAGCCGAGTTTCGGCGTCCGGATCGGCCTCTTGGGTAGGTGAGTGTCATGTAAGGCCTCATTTGGTTCGTTGGATTCCCGCTGTAATCGGTGAAGTGTGGGCCGGGAAAAAATCGGTCAAGTCCTAAAATAGCGTTTGGATTGATGTTTGATTGTTCGTAACTATTGGATGTTAGAGCTTTTTGCGCGAGCAAGCCAAGCCTTCCCAGAGCTTCCACTTTTCTCCTGTAACTCTGGGATTTTTCACGTACGCACCATGGATGTCTCGATAAAATTCCGGCGGGAGCTAAAACTAACATAGAAATTTACATCATATCCAAGTGGGGCCTAAGTGTATGTATACGCCGCATACTGAATCAATACACAACACATAGTGTTTCACTGTTCTTGGTATCCGAGTGATATCCCTTCTGATATGAACAACTCTTTGAGCACTCTTTCTCATGGCTATTCCCTTTGTCTTGACGCCATGACTCTGCACCCATCCCTCCTGCTCCCACCGATGGTGTTACCTTTCCAACATGCTACAGTACCTTTCCTGTTAGGCTGTTACCGTCATCGCCACAATCAATACCGTCGTTCTCGCTAGACATGCAACACCACCGGTTGTTCCGACCACGCCAACCATGCACCATGTGATCATCACACACTACATTAACTTCGAGCTTGACCCAATGGCAAACAGCTTCACCAAATGGCTATAAATATCCACTTTATCGTATGTAAATCTGATGTGCAGGACCACGTCGGGATGGTCTCCGAGCCACTCCACAAGAGTGTTGAGGGAAGGAGTGCTAGCATCACCATCATCTTATGGATATGTGCCATGGTCAACCACCACTACATATGTTTGAAAGACAACACTACATAGTCTTGTGGATTCAACTCCACACCTTCCGCGACAACCAAATGACCACACAATTCATATATGTGCCGAATTCCGCACGTTGTCCATGGCGACATGACGATCTATGTATATTTCCATCAACTCGAGAGCCTCGCCAACGTCATCGAGCCAGTCTCTAATCTTTAGCAGATCCTCCAAATATTATGTGTCTCAACCACATTTCAGGTCACATCCATCACTCTGACCATGTAGGCCCCCTTTTCAACCTTCGTGCATGACAACAATTGCCTATTTCTCAACGAGGTCACCTTGAACAAACACGAGCGCCCTGAAATCTCCCCACGACACTCATCGTCAGCAAAGGCACCACTGAACTCTTCCAACATTCCCGACCACGACAATGGTTGCCCCGGTGAACCGCCAGTTGCAGAATGGCTCTAGGGACATGGAAAGCCCTCATCCATTATCGATGTTGAGTGTCGTCCTCAACAACATTGCCCTTCATCACCTAAACTCCAGCAAAAACTATTTCATATATACCTTGCCAATTTCTCTGCTTCGTTTGTATGTTCTTCTCATTACATCTTTGTTGGAAAAAATGGTAAGTTCCCCAAGTAGCTGCTGGTTTGACACATCTTACTCCTCGCCCTACTCTATGATGTCCTGGTTTCTCCCACTTTCACCAAAATTTTGGTTCCTATTCGCCATTTTACACGTGATAATTTATGTTTTATTAAATTTGATTGATTATTTTCCTATAAGGACCGAGCAACCATGAGAATTCTAATGAGATCTAGTACTAGTAGAGATGAAGGCATGCACTCGTTATTCCTTAAAAATAATAGACACCACACGATACTCTCTGTCTCTGGCGGCATCGATATGTGGCGTTGATGATCCTGTTAGATAGATCTCAAACGTGAACGGGCCCAATGGCCCGTCACGTCCCTATCCGCGCCCTGATCGGGGGCGCCCAACCCTATCTGGTTGGTGGGCCCCTGTCGCCAGCGCTATATAAAGGGGTGGGGAGTCGGCAACACGGCTCACGAGGTTAGACGTGCCCTAGCCGCCCCACCTACAAACCCTATCCGATCTAGGCTAAGCGCTGCGCCGACGGAAAGCTCCACCGCCGCCACACTCACCCCTTTCCACCTATGGCCAATGACGGAGGCTCCAGCTCCGGCACCAGCTCGGGCATTCCCTCTGGCTCATGTCTGTCGAGCCAGGGAGCAGGTAGATCTCATCTCGGTTCTCTCTCCCTCTCTCTCTCTGTTTTCAATCTACAAAGGTAAAGTACAGTTCTACTGATAGATCTAGACTAGATCCTTTGTAAAGGTGGTTTTAACATTGGTATCAGAGCCAGGTTTTAGTTGCTAGATTTTTCAGTGCATTAGTAGAAAGCAAGAGTCCAAAAGAAAAGAACTAGATCCAAAGTGCGCCTACCCTATGGCCGCGTCGTTCCTCTCGATCTAGATGAGCATCCATTGTGGAGACATCTAGAAGAAGAACATACCCTTGGGGCAAAGCAAAACCCTAGATCTAAAACCCCAAAAGGATCCCGAACTAAAGATCTAACCCCATAGACCCCAAAGAAAAATCAATCAAAAGTTTTTTGCCCCCACACCTCGGCCACTTGACGACGGTGCACCCACCCTTGGGAGGATGCACACATCGGCAAGGAGCAAGGGGAGGGGGCGCCGCCGTTTCCCCATGGACAAAGCAACAAAAAAAAGGGCCACCCGCAGCGCAAAAGGCTCCGCCACCACCCCTCTTGACGGTGGTGTGCCCACCCTCGGGTGGACGCACCGCCGGCAAGGAGGGCGGGGGGGCATGGCTCGGAGCAAGGCAGAGGGAGGGGCGCGCCACCGCGGCCACCTCGCCTCGCCTCGTACCCGCGCGGGGCTCGCGCCGCCAGAGCAAGCAGAGGAGGGAGGGGCTCGCCGAGAGGCGGCCGCCTCGCCTCGGTGGCGGGCACACGGGGGGCCACCTGCGACAGGGGCGTGGCCATCTCGCCAAGGGAGGGGCGCGGCCACCTCGCCGAGGGAGGGGGCGCGGCCGCCTCGCCAAGGGAGGGGCGGGGCCGCCTTTGCCACGCAGCACACAGCGCTGCCACGGGGAACGCGGGGCTGGCAGCGGGATCGGCGCGCCGCCGCCGCAGAGAGACGCGGGGCTGGCCGCGAGATCCACGCGCCGCCACCGCGGTAAGGACGAGGGGCAGCCGCGTGTGGGACGCGGCGCCACCACGGGGGGGGGACGCGGGGAGAGAGAAAGGGGAAATGGGATTAGGGTTAAGGGCGGGCGGCGGCTGGGGGTTTTATACCTCCGAGGCGCGCGCGCGACCGTTAGATCTAGGGTAGGGCGAACGAACGGCCAGGATGAAGCGGCGCGGGGGGGGGGCGGCTGCGGGCTGCGCTGGGCTGCTGGCGGGCCAAGCGGCAGGCCGCGGGCCGTGCTGGGCTACGCGTGCGTGCAGCAGCAAACTCGCGAGCGCGCGGGCGGCAGCAGCGCGCAAGCTGGCTGCTGGCAGGCCGCGCTGGCGGGCCAGGCTGGCCCGGCTGGCGCTGGGCCACTGCAGGCCGCCCAGGGAAAGGCCCAGTAGGGCGTTTTTTAAACAGTTTTTCTGTTTTTCTTTTTTTAAGGCTATTTTGACTGTTTTTGCTTAGTTTTAAGCATTTTTTTCAACATAGTTTTCTCTAGCCTTTTTATTTCAAGTATATTTTGGCTAGAGAATGATTTAAAAGTAGAATTTTTCTGTAAAGTTCAAAGTATCATGAAAGTTATTATTAAGTTTCCGCTGCAAATTGTATGTTTTAAATTACAATGATGCAATAAAAGTTGTTTAAATTTTGACATAAAGATGTGACAAAGTAATTAAAGATGATTATGTCTCATGTTATTAATTGACCAACGTTATTAGTAAACATGATCATGATCTTTTCCGTTGAGTATTAAAAGGTGCATTTAACTTTATTTCTACCCAACGGTGATGTAATTTTAAATAGCACAAACAATTGCATGCATAATCTATACCAACGTTGAATTAATGCATACAGTTGTTTTCCTTGGTGATCTCACATCTTTTGTGGTTTTCAGGAGGTCTCAACCTCATGGCCTGTTTGAAGGACATCCCGCTGCTGCGGGGGGAAAACTACTCCGAATGGAGGAAAAAGGTTGATTTGGCATTCGTATGCACCGAAGTGGATTGGGTGGTTGACACCAAGCAACCAGTCAAGCCCGCTGGCCCTGTCAGGGGAGATGCTGAAGAAAGTGCTGAGTTTGAGAAAAGGAAGAGGGAACATGCTCCATTGGAGCTGGCCTACTCGATTGATAATGAGAAATGGGTGAACGCCAACAAGAAATGTTTAGCCTTCGTAAAGAACACAATTGAGAACGCCATAGTGGGCTCAATTGGAGAGTGTGTCACCGTGGGCGAATACCTCGCCAAGATAAAGAGCCAGTTTACTGGCTCTTCAAAGATGTATGCGACCCAGCTGTTAAAGCAGCTGGTGACTGAAAAGTACACGGGAGGACCCTACGGAATAAGAGAGCACATCTTAAGGATGTCAAACATGGCAGCGAAGCTGAAGCCCATGGATGAGGACCTTGAGCTAAAGCCTGCACTCTTGGTGCACCTAGTGATGGCCTCTCTTCCACAGCCTTTCGAAAATTTTGTAATAAACTATAATATGTCCCCTAAAAAGTGGGACATAGAAAAGACCATTGGGATGTGCTCCCAAGAGGAGGAAAGGCTGAAGGCCCTTCACGGCGGTTCCCTGAACTTCGTGAAGGACAATAGGAAGAGAAGCTTCACAAACGGCAACCATGGTGGCTCACCCTCCAAGCCACATGGCAAGGGTCCAATGCAGCACCAGTACCAGCATCACCAGTCCACCCCTGGGGAGAAAGACCAGTGCCATCACTGTAAAAAGCCTGGCCACTACAAGAAGGACTGCCCAGTTTGGCTGAAGTACATCATGGCCAAAAATGGTAAAGATATAGTTTCTTTTGTTAATGAATCTCTGTATGAAATTTTACTAGATCTACTTGGTGGATTGATTCTGGTGCAACTGTTCATGTTGCCAACTCTTTACAGGGGTTCCATTCGACAAGGATCATGCCAAAAAGAGAAAGACTCATTGAAGTGGCGAATGGGATTGAAGCAGAAGTGGAGGCCATTGGTGACGTCCCTCTGGAGCTGGATGATGGCTCTTCTCTTTTTCTCAAAGATGTTCTTTTTGTTCCCTCAATTCATAGAAATTTAATAAGTGTGTCATGCTTGGACAAAGATTCTTATGAATGTTATTTTGGAAATGGCAAGTGTGCCATTTGGTTAAAAGATATTTGTGTGGGTATTGCTACCTTATATGATAAGTTATATTTATTATCCTTGCATGAGAAAGTATTTTCTGTGTGTGATGTGAATGAAAAAATTCCCTTGTCGAACAAAGAACAAAAGAAAAGAAAGCGAACTCTTGACTCATCGAAACTATGGCACTGCAGACTAGGCCATATTTCGAGGGGAAGAATAGAAAGCCTCGTTAAAAATGATATTCTTCCTCCGTTAGAGTTCTCCGACATAGAACAATGCATAGATTGCATTAAAGGAAAGTATGTCAAACAAATTAAAAAGGGTGCAAACCGAAGCATAGCTACACTAGAAATAATCCACACGGATATTTGTGGACCGTTTCTGGTGAAAAGTGTGGATGGCTATGATTTATTCATAACATTCACGGATGATCACTCCCGGTATGGTTATATTTATCCAATTAAAGAAAGATCTGAAGCATTGGATAAATTTAAATTTTTCAAAGCTGAAGTAGAAAATCAGCATGATAAAAGAATTAAAATAGTTCGGTCCGATCGTGGGGGGGAGTACTACGGTCAGCATACTCCATATGGTCGAGTACCAGGACCCTTTGCAAGGTTCCTGCAAGAAAATGGAATAGTCGCCAAGTATTCTATGCCGGGCGAATCTCAGCAAAACGGAGTAGCTGAAAGGCGCAACCGTACCCTTATGGATATGGTGCGCAGCATGATGAGCTATTCCACCCTCCCATTGGGATTGTGGATGGAGGCGCTTAAAACCGCCATTCACATTCTCAACAGAGTACCAAGTAAGTCGGTGCCCAAAACACCGTATGAATTGTGGACAAGCAGAGTCCCCTCTCTGCACCACTTGAGGGTCTGGGGGAGCCCAGCTGAGGCAAAAGTTTTCAATCCAAACATTTCAAAGTTAGACCCCAAAACAGTATCTTTCCATTTTATTGGCTATCCAGATAAGTCAAAAGGCTATCGTTTCTACTGTCCCGACAGATACACAAAGTTTGTAGAAACGAGACATGCAGTCTTCTTGGAGGACGAATTGATGAGGGGGAGCACGGTAGCTAGGAAAATTGATCTTGAGGAGAAGAGGGTGCTTGCACCTAATCCGATGACTCAAAAGCCATTTTTCTCGCTACCTGTTGTGCCACCATCTACAACCCCTGAGGTTGTGGTGCCGGCACCTGTTGTGACTCCACACGTGACAACAATGGGCAAAAGTTCGGAACCTGTCCATCAGGAGCCACCTGAACCTACTGTTGAGCACGAAAGGGAGCCAGAACAGCCACCTACTGTAAATGTGTCTGAACCCGAGGCAAGAAATGAGCAAGAGTCTGATAAACTCAGACGGTCTAAAAGAGAATGAAGACCAGCCATTTCCAAAGAAATCTACAAAGTTTACAATGTAGTTCATATGGAGGGCGGTCCTACCTCATATGAAGAAGCCATGAGTAGCCCTCACTCAGCCAAGTGGGTAGAGGCAATGGAAGATGAAATGAAATCGATGAGTTCCAACAATGTTTGGGACTTAGAGGAAATTCCTAAAGGAGCCAAAACAGTAGGATGCAAATGGGTCTACAAAACAAAGTATGAATCCAATGGGAATGTAGAAAAGTACAAAGCTAGACTCGTGGCAAAAGGCTTTACGCAAAGAGAAGACGTAGATTACAATGAGACTTTTTCTCCGGTCTCATGTAAGGACTCCTTCAGAATCATCATGGCACTAGTTGCACATTTTGATTTAGAGTTACATCAAATGGATGTCAAGACGACATTTCTAAATGGAGATTTAGAAGAAAATGTTTACATGAAACAACCCAAGGGTTTTTTCATGGAGGGGAAGGAACATATGGGATGCCGCCTAAAAAAATCCATTTATGGGTTAAAGCAAGCCTCTAGGCAGTGGTATTTAAAGTTTAATGATACCATTAAAAGATTTGGATTCAAAGAAAATATTGAGGACAACTGCATTTATGCAAAGTTCAAAAGTGGGAAATATATTTTCCTAATTTTGTATGTGGATGACATTCTGCTTGCCAGCAGTGATGTTAGTCTACTACTAGAGACAAAGAAGTTCTTGTCATCAAACTTTGACATGAAAGACCTTGGTGAAGCCTCTTATGTTTTGGGCATAGAAATTCACCGAGACAGAAAGAATGGAGTGTTAGGACTGCCGCAGAAAGCGTATTGTGAAAAGATTTTAAAGAAATACAATATGCATGCGAGTAATTCAACACCTGCTTCCATAGTCAAGGGCGATAGTTTTGGGAAATCCCAATGTCCAAAGAATCAATATGAGATCGATCAAAATGAAGTCAGTACCATATGCTTCGGCTGTTGGAATCTTACAGTATGCACAAGTGTGCACTCGCCCTAACTTAGCATTTATCACCGGGGTACTCGGTAGATATCAAGAGAATCCAGGCACAGAGCACTGGAAGATGGTAAAGAAAGCTTTGCGTTATGTGCAAGGCACAAAAGGCCTCATGCTAACATATAGAAGATCTGATTCCCTAGAGATAAAAGGGTATTCAGATGCTGATTTTGCGGGAGATAAAGACGACCGAAAGTCCACGACAGGGTATGTCTTTACTCTCGCATGAGGTGCTATTTCGTGGAGAAGCGTCAAACAGTCGATAGTTGCATCATCTACGATGTATGCAGAATTTATAGCATGTTATGAGGCCATGGGACAGGCGTTATGGTTAAAGAAATTCTTACCTGACTTGAAAGTGGTTGACTGCATCGGCAGGCCACTAAAGCTGTACTGTGACAACGAGCCTGCAGTATTCTATGCTCACAACAACAAGTCGAGTAATGCTTCAAAGTCTATAGATATAAAGTATTATGTTGTAAAGGACAAAGTCCAGGATCAAACTATAAGACTCGAGCATATAAGGACAAAGGATATGCTTGCGGATCCGCTAACGAAAGGCTTACCACCCAATGTGTTCAAGGAACACATAGCCGGCATGGGTTTAACGGAAAGCCTATGATTCCTGGACTATAGAGGCCCAAAAGTAACAGGATTTGTTTCAGAACATGAAGGTATATAGTGGCTGTTTGATTCTATCGGCAATTGAGCTGAGACGATGAAACATGCTCTATGTATCATTCTGTGATGGAATAAGTAAAGAACAAGGTTAAAAGTAAAGTCGAGATCTAAGGGGAGAATGTTAGATAGATCTCAAACATGAACGGGCCCAACGGCCCGTCACGCCCCTATCCGCGCCCTGGTCGGGGGCGCCCAACCCTATCTGGTTGGTGGGCCCGTGTTGCCAGCGCTATATAAAGGGGTGGTGAGCCGGCAGCACGGCTCACGAGGTTAGACGTGCCCTAGCCGCCCCACCTACAAACCCTATCCAATCTAGGCTAAGCGTTGCGCCGACGGGAAGCTCCACCGCCACCACACTCACCCCTTTCCACCTATGGCCAATGACAGAGGCTCCAGCTCCGGCACCAGCTCGGGCATTCCCTCTGGCTCATGTCTGTCGAGCCAGGGAGCAGGTAGATCTCATCTCAGTTCTCTCTCTCTCTCTCTCTCTCTCTGTGTTTTCAATCTACAAAGGTAAAGTACAGTGCTACTGATAGATCTAGACTAGATCCTTTGTAAAGGTGGTTTTAACAGATCCAACCATCTTTGGAGGAGCTTCCTTTATTTACTATCTAAACAATTTCTCTTTGTGGGATATGGTACAAGCATGTTCAGAACATTTACATTACTTTTATTGCCATGTGGGCTAAGGAAATGGTTACATGGACATGGTGATGCAATAGAGATAGTGCCGTGCATTGGTTGATGCAGAGGCCGGGATACACCCTATTTTTAGGGAAAAAGCAAATTGTTACACTATGACGACAATTCCTATTGTTCAGGTGCACAGTTTACCATGGAAAAGAAATGCAAACATAGTATCTCAACTATTAATTACCGGGTCAATGATGTGGATGACCTTTTCATGCATGCATTGTCTTATGAAATCTTTGTACTCCCCTGACACAATTTGCAAACCATGCAATCCCAAAATATTTAGACACAAAAGCATTTAATCTCTGTAATTACTCCTGTGTGAAAGCAATAAAATGCTTGCATGAACATGTGTGAACAAATGTGAACACCTTCCTAACTCTTTTTCTTCTTATGTATGTTCTACTACATACTATTAAATGGACCAATTAGATGACACCTAGGGACCAGAGAATTGCAAATTGTGTCCTTTAAACCGGGACGGAGGGAGTAAGCAATTTGGATGGCCTTTGTCTGCATTTATTACAAGATGCTCAAAATGAAGGCACAAATGATTAGACGACAATTAGTAGGTGTTACACACTGAAATGAAGTTGCATTCCGTGGGCCTTAACAATTTCTCTCGAAATCTTTTGGTGTATATAGGAAAAGTGGAAGGAGCATGAGTGCTACAACAATAGAAGAGATAATTATTCTTTGTAAGTAATGTTGAATCTGAGATGCTTATCATGTTTACCACGCAGGACGTGTTTGGTTCGGCAGTTTCCACCCGGGACCCGATTACACCGTAAGCTGATTCCATTAAACACGTTTGGTTTACTCGGCCCGTAATTGGTTACCGTGTAAATAGATTACAGGCCCGTTTAAGTCTGATACCGCTCACCCCCAACCGGAAACAAGTTGCGATACCGGACGAAAGCTTCGGGGGTTCTCTAGCTCGAGCGAGTTCTCTGCCCCCACCGTCCCCGCCCTCCTCCCCGGCCAGATCTTGGTGGCGCAGGTTCAAGTGGTCCTTATTCCATGGAAGCCCCAATTTCTCCCGTTAATTTTTTCAGTCACGAGAATGGTGTTGTGGAAGGAGCAGCTGCGACGTCGCCGGAAGAGCTGCGACAGCCGCCGATCCCCTTCACTGGCTAGCGGCGGTGGAGGCCCATGATCTCCTCTCAACTCCCTTCACGGGAAAAGCATTGATGAGGGAGGAGCAGTGGCGTTCCTGGAAGATCAGCTTTCAACGGTGTGTAATGGTGATTGATTACGTTACCAATAGGAACCATACAAAATGGGGAAAAACCCGATTACACCCAAATACCACCGTTACTTGATTACATTACCATTAACGTTACCTTCGCTGCAACCAAACACGTCCGCAATAAGTTATGTTGCATCTGATTATTGTAGGGTTGTGACTTGTGAGGTGTTGGGACTATGGATCTCCCTCGTGTTGTGATCATGAAATCTTTCTGTGGAACATGCCTGCACTCTTGAGTTGCTACCCTTCCATAGCAAGCAGCCCTTTGTTGTTATCTTGGCAAACCGAGCATTGTTCTGCTTTTATTGCAAGATGCACATGGGGCTTTTGGGCCCTTAAATGTGAATGGATATCATGCAGCCAGGAGATGGGTTGATGGTACATTTGTAAAATCAACCTTATAGGGAAGTTGAATTGCGCCAATGGTTCTTCCCAAAATCATCTTCTTTTTCTAAATTGATGTATATGATGTGCAACTATGACGGTAAATATTTATCCTTTGTAGTAATTGCAAGATGGGAATAACAGTCAAGGAGGTGATCCATGTTCTGATCTTTGATATTATTAAACAGTTTCTTACCTTTTTAGACTTGAAAATAATGGTTTCTGCATGATTATAACAGAAATTCTAATAGATGTATAATACTCTTGGTGATGTAAAAACTAACTTTTACATCACATGGAGCCAAGAATGGCTCTCTAACGGATGATCTAGATTTATATGGTGAAGTAAGTTTTTTGGAGATGATGTATAATTTTGGCCCAAGTGGTGCAAATGTACACCACCTCCCCTGGTGATGTAAAACAAAAACATGCCCGCACAAGACACCAACCCATCTGAATGTTCCCGTTCCCGTTCTGCCTGCCGACACGATTTGGCCTCCCGCAGACCACCACATGGCCATGGACGGCTCCAGTGTGACCCCTGTCACCCCTTGGGGCCATTTGTCGGAACATTTTGTTCCTCCGCCGGCCCCTACAGCCGCCACCATGCCACCGGCAAAAGCCTATATGGCCTCCCCTACGCCACCCAGGATTCACCCTGCCCTGGCCGGTCACCATGGCTGGGAATCCTGCCTGGGCCATCTCCACAACGGGCAAAAGAACCAACAAAAGGGTGGAAGCCGGCCGCCGGTGCCGAAGTGAAGAGGCAGCAGGCCGCGGCCACCAGCGAGAAGTCGAAGAAGCAAAAGGCCAATGCCTTCCTTGGACCGAGCTTCACTTTGTTTATCTTAAATGGAGAGAGTGCTTTTTAGGGTTTAGGGGTTTATGGAACATTTTGGGGCCACCAGCGAGAAGTCGAAGAAGCAAAAGGCCAATGCCTTCCTTGGACCGAGCTTCACTTTGTTTATCTTAAATGGAGAGAGTGCTTTTTAAATGGAGAGAGTGCTTTTAAATGGAGAGAGTGCTTCACTTTTTTTTTTTTGGAATAGAGACTATACTAATTTGCTTGTAGTAGTACTCAGCTCCGGAGGAAGCGAAAACCCCCCGCGTCGCTCCCACGAGCGACCGGGGGTGCCCTATTCCCGCCGCCGCCGGTCGCCCCCCCGCCCCCTTCCTCCCCCTCGCCGCCGCCAAGGCCTACTGCCGGGCAAAGCTCTGGTAGCGTCGGCGGCGGCGGCGGGGCGTCTTCTCCCCCTCGCGCGGTGGCGGCGTCGCGGGCCGGCGGCATCGAGCGGGGCGTGGCGCTGGCGCAGGGTGCTGCGTCGTGGCGGCGAGCTCCGGCGGCTGCGTCGGGCGGGTTCGCGGCGAGGAGGGCTGCGCGGTGGGGGGGCTTCCCCTGGTGGCGGCGGCCGGTGCTGCCTGCCCCAGATCTGACGGCGGCGGGCCGACAACCCTGGTGGCGGCGGCACGGGGCGGTGGAGCTCGGCCGGCGGTGGCGGGGTGGCGGCGAGCTCGGCCGCTGCTGCCCCTGGGCTGCACGGGTCCTCCTCCCCTGCTGGTTCCCTAGGGCCGGCTCGGGGAGGCCCTGCGGCGTCGGCGTTGTCCCCTCCGGCGGCGGCGGATCACGACGGGGGTCAGCTCGGTGGTGGTGGGCTAGGAGGGAGTTCCCCGGGGCGTGGTCGGCGGCGTCACCACGGCGCAGCAACGCGGCAGCGGGCTGATCTTGGCCAGATCTGGGCCCGATCTGGGCCTGCGGGCCTGCGGGGCCTGCGGGCTGATCTGGGCCTGGTCGCGGTTGGTCGGCCCTGCCACTATGTCCGGACTGCGGCCGCTTCGGTTGGTGGCGGGTTGTACCCCGCACCCTGGTGGCGGCACGGACCTTCAGCCTTCTGAGGTAGCTCTCGATCACCTCACCCATCCCGACGGACTCTTTGAGTGTAAGGCTGACGGTGGTATGGACACGAGCTCGTGGACGCCGGGGCGGCGGCCTCGGAAGGTGGACGGCTTCGACTTCCCTCCGGCGGAGGTGGCTTCGGGAGGTGACGTGAGACTCCTAGACCGGCGGCGGTCCGGTTGGCCCGAGGGAGCTCGGGGGGCGATGGTGCTGCTACTTGGCAGCCAGGATTTGCCGGTGCGGCGGATCCCCTGGTGGGAGGAGGAGTGGGGTCTGAGGCGGTGGTTGGCGTGTTCGTTGGCACCCTTGCTGCAGTGCGGCGGCGGGACTTTACGAGCCTCCGCGGGTTCGGCCGGGCCTAAGGGCCTGGTTTGTCTTGCTGCTGCACCCGGTCGGCTACCACCTTTTGGTGGTGGAGGTAGTTCCCTCCCGCGTACTATTGACATGCCGTCCATCGCCGAAGTCTCCGCTCCCTCGGCCTACCGGCTTCGCTCCGTGGTTCCCGGTGTGACGGCGGTGGCGACTTCAAGACCAGGGTGGCGCGTGCTCGTGGGTGACGGGTTTGGTGGAGCTGTTCAAAGCGCTCGGGTGGGTGGCTCCGGCGGGGTCGGGAGAAATCCTTGTCTGTTGACACTGGCACGGTGACGCCCGCGGGTATCACCTTCCTTCTTGAAGGGTGTCGGTGGCCTCCCTCCCCCACCCCCCGTTGTGGACCAGGGGAAACCCTAGGCCCCGGCCGGACAGCAGTGTCGTCATCGTCACTCCCCTTCTTGGAGGTGCTGTCTTGGTTCGCAGACGCTTTGGACTGTGGGATGTGTGGTGGTACGTCTTTGGGGGGCGCACCGGTTGCGAGTTGCTTCCGTTTTCGGCACACCGCCGTTCTCGGCTTTCTTTTTCTTTTCTTTCTTCTTGCATTTCGTGTAGGGCTTGGGTTCTTACCGGCGCCTTGTATTCTGTGCTGTTTGTTCCTTTGGGCGATGTGCTGTCTGGCCCAGCAACGGTCTCACCTGTGTGCTTTATTTATAAAGCGGGGCGAAAGCCTATTTCGAGAGTGCTTTTTTGAACGTCCATTGTCCAACTAGGCTTTACGAAACTATTCTCTAGTTGTTCATGTTCCTGATTTTATTTCACTACAATCCACATTATAAATAGTTACCGTTTACCTTTTCCATGTCGAAAATTGTTATAGTTGCGACAAGAAGATAATGAAGAACAAAAATGAAATCATAGCAAGGGGACACATATTTAACATGAAAAAACCTCTTCGACAAAAAGAGAAAAATAACCACGGACGCCAGCCAGCGAAACTTCACTATATCGGGGAGTGTTTACAAACGCCAGGATTTCACATATGCAACTATCCCAACCGGTGTACAAGAGGTTTATATATCGGTGGAAACCTAGGTCTTCAACCATCCGTACCGTCCCGGGGGGCCTGTGGCACCCCGCCACAGGCGTCCCTGTTGGGCACGGAGTAGGCCAGCTTCAGACTCGTTCCACTCGGTCCAAGCCTCCGGGCATCGCTCCACTTATCAGAAGTTAGCCTATACTTTGTAGAATTTGGATCAACATATAACAAAAATAACGTCGCACATGATTAGTAGTACTGTTGTATGTACTCCCTCTGTTTTAAAATATAAAATGTTTTAGTTTTGTAAAAGGAGTGCATCTGGACCTTTTTTGTGCGTAGGTTCATATAGGTTTAGAGTGAACCTATACACTAAAAGGAGTCTAAATACACTTTTTTTATAAAGCTAAAATATCTTATATTTTAAAACAGAGTGAGTAGAAATCAGTAGCTGTTAATTCTGGTAAGGTCGGAGGTACATAGGTTGCAATAGCCTATATGCTCTGTGATTCACTTTGTTGATCTTAAATGGAGAGTTCCCTCTTCAGTTTCCGTTGTCCAACTAGAGCTCTCGAAACCATTGGTAGTTGGTCATGTTCCTGATTATGTTTCGCTTCAATCTACATTGTAGCCATGCTCCGAAGGTATGCTTGATGTGGGCTGTTTATTAGCACTAGGTGGGTGTGCGAGCTTCGCCTCGCCGTCTATATTACGTTGATATCGCGCGCGAGCAAGCGAGTTTTCGGTCACACCCTTATTTCTCTTTTATGTCTAGTTCTTAAAATACACTAAGAATGCGTACATGGTTAATTGGTGGATTGTTGTTATCACTTGGGCCCAATCTTACTATTAGAATATAAATGGATATTTTCAGGTTAAAAATAAATAAATGTTAATTTCCTTTTTCTAAGAACATGATTTCTGTAACCAATAAATTAACACATGAAAGATCGATGATACAAAATTTAAAAACAATTATGTCCATCTGTAATAAATTTTACAAATTAAGAAGAAGAAGAAGAAGAAGAAGAAGAAAAAAGAGTTGGGGAGAAGGAAATGACAGCTCAACTTGGGATGGATTCTGCACTCACCATATTCATAACAACGCCTATTCAGGATGTCTGCTTGTTGCTCACAAATTAAAGGAGAAGAGAGAGCTGAGAGTGGAGGAGAGGAGCAGATGAGAGAGATGGACGTCCTGAGGAGGAAGCGCATTTTCTCGTCTCTAGGCAAAGACGTACCGGAAGGTTTAGGCGGGTCGCCTCCCTCTCCGACACAGTGCTGTCTCAGAGTCGACGTCCCCATGTCTCCTCTGCAGGGTCAACTCCACGCTAAAGACCCTGCCTTGAGATGCGTCTCCAAGACCTCTGCCTGACTAGTGCCTCCCGCAGCGCCTTATCACCGTCGGCTCGTCCTACTGCGCGTCATCTCCACCTGGAGTAACGATTTTGTGCACCCCTCCTTATGCCTTGCCGCACGGTGGTCGACATGAGCCCAGGGAGGCAGTCTAAAGGAGTTCCAGCTAAGCGGGCTTAGTGTGGTAGCAGTCAAAGAATTGTAGACGGCAGCTAGAAACCCTAGCCTGGAGTTCTCAAGAAAGACGAATAGAGAGGTTTCAGTCCATGGAAAATTGCTTTAGAGAACGTGTCCATGGAGGCCTTGTGAAAAAAATTAAATTTCTCAAATATTTTAGGAAAAATACCTACGTGTAACCAATAGTATGAAATAACGTCTGCAAAAATTTAATGAAAAATACTTTATATTTCAAGCGCGACAAAAGATAAAAATATGATAAATTTTGGGGAAAAGGAGCCCATCCAAAATTACACCGTTTATGTCGAGATCCGAATTTTTTTTCTTCTTTAGGAGACCAAAATACAAAATATTTTACATAAGGTTTTGTAGGCATGTATTATATATTATTATCTGTATCTTGATATTTTTACTAAAACTTTTTAAATCTTTAAATTTGAATTTTTCAAAAAAAAACTCTTCCATGTAGCGTGCCAGGCCCACATCTATAGACACAAGATGTACAAGTTCCTTCATTGCTCATGCATGCCACCAAGCTTAATTTATAGTATAATTTTTTAAAAAAAAACTCTTCCATGTAGTGTGCCGGGCTCACACTATAGACACAAGATGTGCAAGTGCATTCATTGCTCATGCATGCCACCAAGCTTAATTTATAGTATAATGCTGTCATAATACTTAAAACGTTTGCCTGCCTGGTCGGATGTTTTTGACACTTCACAGGTTTACTCAAAAGGTTTATAGACGAAACAAACACATGTTCTTATTGATTAGGAACAGGATAAGTGCCTTGTGAGCACCGTATTTTTGTATAAGCTGAAAGTATGATGGTAAATTTTACCCCCAAATACATCAGTTAGAATAAAAATACACAAAGATATCTGCTACCAGCTCGGGATTCTGATCCTTCATTTGTAAAGAAACTGAAATTCAAAGTACATTGTATTTTTGTTCTTGTTCCTGATTGTATTTTTGTTTCAATCCATTGTATTTTTGTCCTTGTTCCTGATTGTATTTTTGTTTCAATCCACACAGTAGAAATTCTATAGAATTAATACCCTTGCATGAGACGGTACTACAAGCACAAAGGTTCATTTTTCTGGCTACTACCTGGAACGAAAAAGACAGAAGCATTTTGAAGGCAGCAACTATAGTGATAGCAGTCAATGGAAAAAAGTGTTATGTGGACTGATAAATGGCTTGATGCGAAAACTATTTAAAGATTGTACAGCCAGCCATGAAAGTTAAAGTATGGTTGCTGAAGCCTTGCATATTGGAAAATGGTTAAAAGGCATAAAGAAATTCTTGAAAAAAACTCCTCCTGGTGGCCTCCACCTAGGGCGACTACGGAGGCTCCCGTAACCCTAGCCACCTCTCTCCCCTTGTGTCTTCCGTGGACGCTGCAGCCACCGGCGCCGGTGGCTGTGGTGGGGCCCATCTCGCCGAAGGTTAGAGGGCCAAGGAGGCACGTAACTGTGCACTACATGAATGGATGGATACACTGACGGTCGGGCGCTACGCCGACGGCCAAACATCGGGGCCGTCAGCGTAGACCGTGACCAGGCCAGCCCCCTCCCCAAGTAGCCTACGCTATGCCGGCGGCTGCCCTCGGCGTAGCTATTTTTTCTTTTACCTTATTAAACATTGAAAAATTATAACTAAATCATTCTAATTAGGAAAAATATAAATAATATATTAAAATTTGCAGAAAAATAAGGTCTATCTATCTACACTCGAATATTACACATTTGTAAATAGAAATCAAGTGAAACATAAAACATTATATATAGTTTAAAACGGGCATAAGAAATTAAAAAAGATCCAAACAATGTGAAACCTTCACGTGGTGTTACATTATGTGACATAGTTAGAAGGAAAATTATCAAACTTGGTATATTGATTATGTCTCAAAAAAAACATTCATAAAATAACCTATCTCATTCGAGGTTTCCTGGCTTTCGAGTCAAATGACCAATATTATGGCTAGAATCAAGGCATAGTTTGTGATAATGTGTCCATATTGTGCATAGATGTGCATCATGGGATGACGAACAATGTTGCAGAAGGAAGTTTTCCTTTTAGTCGCACCAAAAAGACATTTTCCATTTTCTGAGTGCAAAAAAAGGCGGTTTTGTGAAGCAACCACCAAATGGCTAATTTAGAATGCTATCACCATATTTTTACAAAATACTATACCACCTTACATGGACAATGTCCTAACAGGGGGATCTTAAACCTTTCCATCTATTTCCGGTGAAAAAGACAAATTCCTGCCGAATTTGTAGGAAGTGGGTCAGATATGAACTATAGGTACAAAAATCATTTTTAGGTTCACAATATGCTATTTTATCAAAGATCCACTTCAAGTTTATCGAGGCTTAGCCTCGAGCTAAGAATATTTATGCCCGTCGTTCGACAAAGTTTGACAATAGTTTAAAACGGTCATAAGAAATTCAAAAACAATCCAAACAATGGAAAACCTTCGCGTGGTGTCATATTATGTGACATAGTTAGAAGGAAAAATATCAAACTTGGTATATTGATTATGTCTAAAAAAAACCTTCACAAAATGTCCTATCTCATTCGAGGTTTCCTGGCTTTCGGGTCAAATGACCAATGTTATGGCTAGAATTAAGACATAATTTGTGATAATGTATCCATATTATGCATACATGTGCATCATGGGATGGCGAACAATGTTGTAGGAGGAAGTTTCCTTTTCGTCGCATCAAAAAGGCATTTTCCATTTTGCGAGTGTAAAAAAGGGGTGGTTTTGTGAAGCAACCACCAAATGGATAATTCAAAATGCTACCACCATATTTTTACAAAATACTATACTACCTTACATGGAAAATGTCCTAACACGGGGATCTCAAACCTTTTTGTCTATCCCTGGTGAAAAAGACAAATTCATGCTGAATCGGTAGGAAGTGGGTCAGATATGAACTATAGGTACATGATCTGATGCTCATGATTGTTTAGAAAAATTATTTTTAGGTTCACAATATGCTATTTTATCAGATATCCACTTCAAGTTTATCGAGGCTCATCCCGAGCTAAGAATCTTCATGCATGCCGTTTGGCAAAGTTTGAGGATAGTTTAAAATGGGCATAAGAAATTCAAAAATGATCCAAACAATGCGAAACCTTCGACGTGGTGTCATATTATGTGACATAGTTAGAAGGAAAAATATCAAACTTGGTATCTTTATTATGTCTAAAAAAACCTTCACAAAATGACCTATCTCATTCCAGGTTTCCTGGCTTTCGGGTCAAATGACCAATATTATGGCTAGAATCAAGGCATAGATTGTGATAATGTGTCCATATTGTGCATACATGTGCATCATGGGATGACAAGCAATGTTATAGGAGGAAGTTTTCCTTTTCGTCGCACCAAAAAGGCATTTTCCATTTTCCGAGTGCAAAAAAGGGGTGGTTTTGTGAAGCAACCACCAAATGGCTAATTCAAAATGCTACCACCAAATTTTTACAAAATACTATACTAGCTTACATGGACAATGTCCTAACACGGGAATCTCAAACCTTTCTGTCTATCCTTGGTGAAAAAGACAAATTCATGCCGAATCGGTAGGAAGTGGGTCAGATATGAATTATAGGTACATGATATGATGCTCATGACTGTTTAGAATTTTTTTATAAATTCAAAATATGCTATTCATCAGAGATCCACTTCAAGTTTATTGAGGCTCATCCCCGAGCTAAGAATCTTCATGCCCGCCGTTCGACAAAGTTCGTCGATAGTTTAAAACGGGCATAAGAAATTCAAAAACGATACAAACAATGCGAAACCTTTGCGTGGTATCATATTATGTGACATAGTTAGAAGAAAAATATCAAACTTGGTATATTTATTATGTTTAAAAAAACCTTCACAAAATGACCTATCTCATTCGAGGTTTTCTGGCTTTCGGGTCAAATGACCAATATTATGGCTAGAATCAAGGCATAAATTGTGATAATGTGTCCATATTATGCATACATTTGCATCATGGGATGTCAAACAATGTTGTAGGAGAAAGTTTTTCATTTCATCGCACCAAAAAGCTATTTTCCATTTTTGATTGCAAAAAAGGGCGGTTTTGTGAAGCAACCACCAACTGGCTAATTCAAAATGCTACCACCCTATTTTTTCAAAATACTATACCACCTTACATGGACAATTTCCTAACAGAGGATCTCAAATCTTTTCATCTATCACTGGTGAAAAAGACAATTTCCTGCCGAATCGATAGGAAGTGGGTCAGATATGAACTATAGGTACATGATTTGATGCTCATGATTTTTTAATAAAATCATTTTTAGATTTACAATATGCTATTTCATAAGAGATCCACTTAAAGTTTATCATGGCTCCGCCCCGAGCTAAGAATCTTCATGTCCGCCGTTCGACAAAGTTTGACGATAGTTTAAAACGGGCATAAGAAATTCAAAACAATTCAAACAATGCAAATCATTTGCATGGTGTCATATTATGTGACATAGTTACAAATAAAAATATCAAACTTGATATATTGATTATATCTCAAGAAAACCTTCATAAAATGACATCTCATTCGAGGTTGTCAAAAAGCCATTTTCCATTTTTAACGAACAAATAAAAGTATGGCTAGAATCACTGCATAGTTTGTGATAAGTTGATATTGATATCATATTTGGATTCCTCTCATTTTTCTGATCAATTTAGACATATTATTTGTCGAATTTCGATTTACGTATTTAAAGATATTAGTTATTCCATATTAAATAAAAAATACAAAAAAATAAAATCATTATATTTTTATCTGAATTCAATAATATTTTTACTTATTCATTATTGTTTACTTAAATAATTGTTTATAATTTCAAAAAATACAAAAATGTAACATGATGATATAAGAGTTAATAGGATTGATATTATAGTATTGACAACAATGTATGAATTGCTTTGCGAAAACATATTCTGAAGGAACGAGGAAGTTAAGCGTGCTGAAGCTGGAGTAGTGAGGATGGGTGATTGACCGAAAAGTTTGACCAAGACTATAATTTGATCAAAGATTAAGTGTAATTAGTGTTAAAAATGTTCAAAGTGAGAGATTAACGAGTTAAATAATTTATTAAAGATTTAAAAAATTGAAAAAAATAAATAAATATTTTTTGCAACCGGTCGCAGGCTATGCCGTCGGCCGCTACGCCGAGGGCAGCCGTCGGCGTAGCATACGCCGATGGCATTTTGATACGCCGACGACCTCCATGTGCTCCATCGAGGGAGACCTTTGCCGAGGAGGCTACACCGAGGGCAGTCGTCGATGTAGCATACGCCGAGGATTTTCTGCCCTACGCCGACGGCTTTTTAGCCGTCGGCGTATCGCGCGCGTCCTGTAGTGGTGATGCATCATGCGAAGACTCATGGCGGTGGGTGCGTGTGGTTGGAGGAGTGTGGAGGTGGAGGCGCGGTGGTGGCGGCGCTTGGGTAAGGCACATCAGCGAGGCCTTTCCTCGTTGGAGCCATCTGAGGCATTGCAGCCATGGTAGGTGGCGGTGGCAGGTGGCCTATCTTAGATCCGTTCTAGGCCGGAGGGTCGCGGCAGCAACTTCGTGCATGATCAGACGGTGTGCTTTCCGCAGAGGAGGCATGGTGGATCCTTGGGATCTGATGCCGGATCCAATAAGGTCGGCGGAGGTCAGGTTCTCTTCTTCTTTGTGGCCACCAGGTGGCGTCGAGGCTATTGGCTCGGCTAGAATAATGGAGATGGTCTTTGGTTTCCTCTCACACTAAGGTGATGATCTGTTTGATGCTTGTCCTCGGTGATCAGGCCAGAGTATCGAGTTCTGGAAGGCTCCGTCGACAAACTCCCATGGGCGTCTTATGCCTGAAGATTCCTGGATCGGATGAGATTCGGTCATATGCATCCGGTTTTTTCTAACCATTTGATTTTACAAGAAGCGTTGCATAGCTTTTCTGCATGTTACCATCATGATACATGTCTTTCAGTCTATAATGAAGTCAGATGCGGAGAATGTTATGAAAGAAGGGATGTGATGGCTAGTGATGAGGTTTGAGTCTTTGTGGCGATTAGGAAATGGCTTGGCGATATGTGACTCATAGCAGCGGATATTAGTGGGGCGACAACACATGAGAAGTTCACAGTCTTATCTTGCAGGATGAAAATCCAAGGTCTGATCTTAATAAGTTGTGCCTGACAATGCCTTTTTAAAGGAATTGTTTTGTGAGTGAGGACTTTCTCCAGGCTAAAAAACTGTGAACTTTGATCGGACAACGACGGCGCTTATGCACTATTTTATCTTGAAGGTGTCTCTATTAGAGATATTGGACTTCTAGTATTATTTTGGTGGTGTTAGTGTGTCCGCTACAAGGAATTGATCGTTGTAGCGGGACTTTTTTTTATAATATTTGAGGCTATGTGCATTCGTAAAGCCGCTAGAACAATACATTGTTACAGAGGCTAGTGTAATTAATATTTTCATGATATTAATATATGCTCTTTCTAAAAAAGAACATTCAATCTATTTTTGCAAATCCTAGATGTCGTGGATGCTATTAGAAATATCCATCCCGACATGGATACAGAGGACGTTTGGGTTGCAAAGGCCGGAGTTATAATTCTCTTTTCAAAAAAGGAAAAACTGAGGACGTTTGGGTGTGGCAATGGGAACTTAAAGGTGAGTTCTCATCCAGATCAGTGTACATGTCATATTTTTCAGGATCTTCGAGAAGAGAATCAGACGTGTCTACTTGGCAATCTTGACCCTCTCTCGAGTGCAATTTTGTGATGTGGTTATACCTTCTGCCTAGAGTTTGGACCGCTGACAAGTTGGCTAAGTGGGAGCTCCCCACAATAAAAAATGGGTTAACATTTACAGTGATTCAGCTCAGGAAGATACTATTCAGTTGTTCTATGAAATGCACGGTCGTTAATATAACTAGCACGTCATCTTTAGTTGGTTGAAATAAAGTTAATATATTATGAATATCATATTTATTGATAAGAAATAATATTGTTCTCTGACTATAAAAATGTTAAGGAAAATAAAATATCACAAAAGTGAGTAAAATCTTTAACATTCTTAGTTATCTGTTAAAACACACACTTGTTTTGCTTGTAAGTGATATTAGATCAGTAAATATAATTATTTGTTTATGTGATGTTAGATCTATGTGAGGTTTTCTAAAATGCCCTGTTTGAAATAGATTTTAAAGTATATGTCAATATTATATCAAGCTTCAATCCGGTGGTCTACACACTCGATCACATGTATTTGATGTGTCATGTAAGATGACGTGGCTTGGATGGCATAGTTCCAATCTCTTAATCAAAATAAATTTTATTATGTGATTATAATGACATATTCTATTTTATTTGATACATTCCATGTGCTCTTTAATCCATCATATCATATATATCTAATCACACAAAGAAAACAATTTTGTTTGGAAAAAAATCTTAAAGTTAAAACCATACACACAGGATGACCCACGCATTTGCGTGCTAGATATATTTTGTATTTATATACTTGTATTCTCATGTGCATGTTATATTACATTTTAAAATTTTCATATGTGCTAAAATATGGAGCCAAAGTCTCCACACGAAAACATATTTCACGGTGTTTTTGGATATTTTTCCTGGATATCGCACAAAAAAATGTAGATAAGAATGAGGTGTGGCCGATTTTACATTTTGATCAAACATTTATGAATCTGCGTAGACATATTTCCATTAAGTAAATTGAGCAACAAAAGAAGACCAAAGACATAGCTTTTTGAGGCTCATTAGCAAGAACTATGCACATTTCATATTTCATACTAATGTTTCATTTTCATCATATTTCCATCAACATTTTTTGTGAAATTTAACACTAAAAATTAAGAAGGAAAGTGATGTCTTTTACGTACATATTGTTTCGATCCTCTAGATGATCTATAAATGGTCGCGTTGCAGTCATTTTTTTATTTGTGCAATATCTTTCCATCATATATTTCTACATGTTATCTTATTCTAATCACATCAGACTTTTATCTACTCATGTCACTATAGTAATAACTGGTGTTAGGCAATCACATATTGCTAAACAATATGTCTGCCTCAATCTTGTAATAGGTAAGTTTGTTTTTAAATTTCCCTGCTAAAGACACATGCTAGAATCGATTTGTGCATCTAGGACAACATTTTTATTTCTAATATGGTAGAGCTTGCACGCATTGTATGTTTCTGAGATCGGATATTTTTCATCCACATGGCATATATCACATGTACATGGACGGCCTTATAAGATTGGTTTCTTCCATCTTTTATTTTATGACCCGCCACATCATTGAAAATGTCTAGTTAATTTTTTTGGGTGGTGATTGACATCATATCTAGATTCCTCTAAACGTGTTCATCATCTCTCACTCACTATCATCGTAGTTTATTTATATATTTTTGTATTTCTCTTTCATCGACGTCGACCATTCTTTAGCACAACGTAAGTCACCTATGGACACAACAAACTTTATGTGTTTTCTCTAGTTCTTTTTCTATGATGTACTCCTTCCCACACACGACATTCATTTGTTGATCTATTACTATTTCATCGTATCACGTCATGTCTCTATATTCATGAATGTTTAAGGTCGTATAATATACATATATTATATTAATACACAACTCTTGTCTTATACAACGAAACTCATTCAATGATATACTCGACCTCATGTCTCATATGCATATACGACACTTCCATTCTTCCCTAGCTATAACTTTTCTCTTACTATTAATCACTTTGAATTTAGTTAATGAAAACAATTTTGTACCCCCTCCGATCCATAATAAGTGTCAGTGATTCAGTACAATTTTGTTCTAAATAAGCTACAGTTATTATAGAACGGAAGAAGTAGCTAGTTTCGGCCGAAGGCATATATCTTTTTGTGCCTATTGAAATCCGGTCACAAAATATTTGCATTATGTATGGCATGTTTAGGAGGATTTCCATCGCCCAATCTGAGCCAGTATAAGAAACAACCTGGGCTAGTTTTTTTCTTAGTCCTAACTCCCCCATCTCGTTCCGCTAGTGCACGGCGTTTTCCCAATCGTGTTTGTATTTGTATACACATTTACTGTTAAATCTGCATTGTTAATTTCTAATGCTATGTAAAATTAGCAGATCATATTATTTAGTCTATGTGGGATGAGGAAAATAGATTTATAAACTCTTTTTTTTGCGAAACTAATAGATTTGTAAACTCTTTGACAACAGCTGGTTCTTGCTACAGGTACATTCCTTTAGTTTGAGAGAGACGGCGAATTTATTTTGTCGAGAGAAAAATGATGAAAATCCCATGAATACTGCAAGATCAGAGAGAGAAATATCTATCTGTACGCTTAGTTTGAGAGAGACGGTGAATTTATTTTGTCGAGAGAAAAAGATGAAAATCTGATGCATGCTGCAAGATTGGAGAGAAAAATAGGTGTATGTTGGAGTAGTAGATGTTACGGTGAATTTATTATAGGATGTCACATAGTGGTCCGGTTAAGGCTGTTTTCTTTTTGACATGGTCCGGTTAGGGCTGTTTTTTTTGCACGGTCCGGTTAGGGCTGCTTTTTTTTTGCATGGTCGGTTAACCCACGTTGGATCAAGTTAACATGATATGGTACTTTTTTTACACGTATACGCTCTACGTAACGCTATTTATATTTTAATCTCAGATTAAATCTTAACCTTTAATTTTTTATCTAACTATCTAAATTAATTTAGGTGATATGGATCAACGCGGTGCCTCGAAAAACAACCTTATATTGTTTTTAATATATAATAGATTTGGAATTCAATCCTTAGCTGGGCTGGATTGCAGCAGGTCACTCACAGAATAGCCCACTCTCTCAACCATTGGTGGTGCTTAGGTCGTGATAAACTTAATGGGAGGAGTATAACCTCTCAGAAAAACCTTGTTATGTTGATATGGTCCATTTTTCGGGAGAGAAAAAGAAGGGTTCTCGACAAAAAATTCATGCCTGTCAACAGAATTATCAACCAAATCAAAGCATATGCAAATATGTGGGCGATGATCGAGAGTTGTACAGGGTAATCGGTGGGCGTGTGTGTGTCGGCATTGGCCAGGACCTAATAAACCCTTGCGCTGTGGTCGTGGTCCTGTTTTTCGGTTTTGGTTTTAGTTATCTGTTCTGTAATCTTTATTTTCTTGAGGTGGTCGTTCTGTAAACTTCAACCACTTCGGTGGTGTTCCTTCTTACGATTTAATATCGGCAGGGGCGGCTAGCCGGGCTGCTCGTGGGCATAGGCCTCCTGGTAGCCTGGCCTGGCCGCCCCCCAGTGGCCTGCCATGCCTACAACCCATGGGCCGCATGGGAGGCAAAGTTGGCCTCTGAGAGGCCCATTGCTTTGCCCAGGGCCCAGCCGTAGGGGTCGGGAGGGGAAACCCTATCGCGCTTGTCCCTCTCGTAGTCCGCTACAGTCCCGTCTCCCACTGCCGTTTCCCTCATAGATGAACCACCGCCCGCCGCCGCCTATCCTCCTGCAGCCCAGAGTCCGGCGCCGCCACTGTCGTATTTGGCCGCCATGATGACGTCCCGGACGCGCAGTCCCCTAGCGCCTGCTCGCCATGCTTCCCCGTGACGTGACCGCTCGCCTCCTCGGGCCCCTGCCCATGCGGATCGCCGTCGTCCCTCCGCTCGCGGCTCTTACCGCCTCCCTGGGCGGCGCTCGCCGCCGCCATTGTGGTATCAACCCCTAGACCCGCTCCCCGCTCGCCTCCCAGAGTCCGCTGCCGGTTGGAGGAGCCGCGTGGGCGGGCGTCGCCGCCTTTGCCACCACTTGATGTGGATCGCGAGGCCCACCCGCGGGCTGCGACACTGTAGGCTAGGGAGGACGCGGCTCCTGGATGTTCATGTGGCGGGAGGACGGATGCCGATTCGTGGCGTGCGGGTCAGGAACAGCGGCGTGCAACCCCTGCCTAGCCGGCCTGACACAAGGGCGAGGATGCGGAGACACCGGTCCCTAAGACGAAGAAGAAGAAGAGCAGGAAGAAGAAGGGCCTGTCCGCCTCGGCCGCGGGACCTTCGGTGTCGTCCACCCCTGTCTCCGTGGTGTCGGGCGTCTCCTCTGGGCCGCTTGGGGTTCACACCCCCTACCTGAGGGAGTGCTTGGAGTACTACGGTCACGGGGTGAACAGCGGGTTTTACCTCATCGACATGGGCGGGGTCCCTATGACTGTGCCGGAGACGCTGGCTATGGTCATGGTGCTTCCGGTTCAGGACCCCCTCTCGGTGGAGGTGACGGAGGCCCTGCTGCAGGAGGAGCTTAGTGCGGTCCTCCTAGGCCACGAGTGGCCGGTGTTCCGTGTCTCCGCCACTGAGTTCGCAATGTCTTTTTCGTCAGTGGCGATCCTACAGATGTGTGCCTATGAGTCGTCTTTCACCCTGCCGATCCACCAGCTAAAGGTCGACATCAAGCCTTCCTCTGCCGCTCAGGAGTCTGTGTCGTCGCTCTCAGAGGTATGGGTTTGCCTGCTGGGCCTTCCCTCTAAGGCGAGGAGGCTAGAGATTGTGGCCCTCATTGCGCAGACCATGGGCAAGTTTCTTGAGGTAGACGTGGGATCTCTTTCGGGGCATGGGGCAGTCTGGATGAGGCTTCTCTGCCCGGACCACTCGGTGTTCTCCGTCTCCCTGCCCCGGGTCTTCATCGATCGGGTGGGTAGGGACCTCCTGGTGGAGCTCAACGAGGATGCGGCGCCATTAGAGACTAGACCCCCGACCCCACCGTCCCCCGGCCGGCGATAGCCCGGGGAAGGATGGTCGAGGGACGAGTCTTCTGAGGACAGTGACTCTAGGACTGACCCCTCGCCCATGGCGACTGAAGCTTCCCCCCGCCGCCCAGCCATCTCAGGGGGCTGGGGGGAGGCCCATCGGCGTCCTTGGCAGTGGTTCCCCCGGCCCCCCAGGGTCGCACTCCATAGTGGGGTGCCCCTTCTTCCCGCGATGGCGTCCTCTGTCTCTCAGCGTGCCGGCCAAGCTGCCTCGGTCGATGCTCCACGTTGCTACCGCGTCCACCCCCCGGTCTCCGTTAGCCTGGATATTGTGCCGTATGGCTCTAGCATCGACCTCCAGCTCTCTCAGGTGATTCCTTCCCCCAGGCACCCATGACCTCCTCAGAGGTGGTCACCTCAGGGAGTGTGGGGATGGTGGTATGCTCTCATGCGTCGCTGTGGTCGCCGGGGGTGATCTGCTACACTGTCGCCCCGGACACACCAGACCCTGGGGCGGTGGTGTCTGACTCAACCGACTCTGATTTCCCCGAGGAAGCCTCCAAGATGCGCCGTCCCAGGGCTCCGAGGCCCCCATCGCCCTCCTGCCATAGCGTCCGTCTCGCGGGGTCCAGGGCGGTGCTGACGGGACCAGAGCCTACCGTGGAGGAGCGCGCGATTCGCCGGGTGACCGCTCACGACGAGTTCCCATGTAGCCCCTGTGCCCCTCCTCCCCAACTGGTTCTTGTTCCTTCTAGCTCCTCTGGTTCTAGGTTCTCAGCGCTCGCTGGCATGTCGCTGGCCCACCTAGGCAAGGTGGATGATGATTGTGGGATTGTCTTCTATGGCGAGAAGGGCCCTAGGGTTTCTCAGCTTGCTGCCATTAAGGCGCGTGAAGGGTACGAGGGTGCGATCGCGCTGCTTGTGCATGGGATGCACATGAGCGAGAGTGTGCTCGGATCCTTGCGGAGGATAGGTAGGTAGGACCTAGCCCCAGCGGGGATCCACATCCGGTCCCCGATGGTAGGGAGGTCCCCTAGAAGCCTGCCTCTCCGTGAAGGCCTTGTGGGAGACCACCCAAAGCGGCTAGAAAATCCCTTCCCAGAGTCGTTCCCGTTCTGCCCCCACTAAGGGGCCCCCCAGCACTGAGTTGATCTAGATGGACATCATCCACACCATCCGGGCATTCATCTGGAACATCAGGGGCTTCGGTCACTATGGTCGCCGCCCCAGATCAAAAAATACTTGTGCTTAGAGGATCCGGATATTTTCAGGCTTCAGGAGATGATTCGTCAAGACTTCACCATTGCCAAGTTGGAGGGCTTGAGTCGCCGTAAATTCATATGGTCGTGGCTACCGACCAATGGCCACTTGGGAGGGATCATCCTAGGAGAGTGAAGGTGGAAACCTTCGAGTTAGATGATATGGACCATGGGGAATTCTTCGTGAGCATGTCCCTCACACATAGACAATCTTGCTTAAAGTGGGAGATGATTATAGTCTATGGCCCCATGGACCATAGGAGTGATACGTCTAATTTGCATCACCATTTTATATCATAATTTGTCTCTATTCATTGATATATTTCATATTAAGAGGTGTTACTTATGTCTTTTCATATGTTTTTGCATGTTGGATGATTCTTGGAGGATGAACTGCCGGAGTCAGGATTCTGATGGAAAAAGCGGTGTTTTGATGCAATTTCGCGAAGATCAGAAAAATACCATAAAAACTACAGAAAATTATATTTTCCCAGAAGACGAAGTATGCCAGAAGTTGAGGTGGAGTTGGGCCACAGGGGGCCCACACCCCCAGGCGCGGGCCACCCTGGGTCGTGCCTACAGGGGGTGTGGCCACCCTGGACCACCTCTGGCTCCGCCCTCTCACCTATATCTTCAACTCGAAACCCTAATACACGGGGAGCGACCACAGAAAGATTCCGTCGCCTCTGCGGGGCGGAAAACACCGAGAGAGAAAGAGCTCTCCGGCAGACAGATTTCTGCCGGGGAAATTCCTTTCCGGATAGGGGAGATCGTCGCCATCAACACCATCATAAAGCTAGACTTCATCAGGATCATCATCATCATCATCATCCACACCATCATCTCCACCAGCACCATCATCACCACTCCATCCCGCTGTAACAATTGTGTTGAATCTTGCATAGTTCTTAGGGGAAACTTTCCTGGTGTTGATTACTATTTGTAGTTGATGCTTGTGAGTGGAACCATTGAATTATTGTTTATGTTCAGATTGTTATCCATCATCATATCATCTCTGATCTTGATCCATATGATGTCCCGTGAGTAGTTCGTTTAGTTCTTGAGGACATGGGAGAAGTCATGTTGTTAGTAGTGGATTTGTGTTGAGGTATTATTCAATGGTTTAATATTTAAGTTGTGTTGCTATTCTTCTATTGGTGTCATGTGAACATCGACTATATGATACTTCACCATTTATGGTCCTAGGGGAATGCGTTGTGTATTTGGATACTAATTGTGGGGTTGCCGGAGTGACAGAAACCTGAATCCCCGTTAGGAAACCTTTGCACAAGGGAGTGTAGGATTTCAGAGTTTAAGGCTATGGTTAGGTTTATATCTTAACTGCTTTCTTGTAGTTGCGGATTCTTGCAAGGGGTTTAATCACAAGTATGTATTAGTACAAGTAAGGTCGGTACATTAGCACATGTTCACCCACACAACACTTATAAAACCAAAGAAGATTAATCAGCTATATGAAGCGAAAGAACTTGACAGTATTCCCATGTGTCCCCGAGAACGTTTGGTCCTCATAAGTATTTCCTCTTGCTTGTCGTTTGCTAAGAAAGGATTGGGCCACTTGCTGCAATTGTTTGCTGTCTTTATTTACTTGCACTTTATTTCCTTGCTTTATCAAAAAAACCCTAAAAATCTGTTTGCTAAGTATTTACAGAGATTTCCTGCTCCATACCACTAGTCAACACCTTTTGCTCCTCGTTGGGATCGACACTCCTACTTATCAAAAGTACTACGATACACCCCCTATACTTGTGGGTCATCAAGGAGGTCCGCTGAGTTCTTGCAGGAGCTCAAGTTGAAAGTGGAACGGTCTGATATCCGTGTGGTGGTAGATGTGGACTTCAACCTTATCCGTTACGCTGATGACAAGAGCTCGGCAAATTTGGACCTCCCTAGGATGCGTATGTTTAATGATTGCATCACCGATCTTGCGCTACACAAGATTGTGTGGGTGGGCACGAGATATACGTGGACTAACAAGCAGCTTGACCTGATCTGCAGTGTTCTATATCGTGTCTTCGTGTTGGTGGACTGGGAAGTGGCCTTACCTCTTTGCTCCCTGCGGGCTGTCACCAGGATTGGATCTGACCACACCCCCTCCTCCTATCCTCGGGGGAAGGGCCTTCCACAAGACTGATTTTTTTTGGCTCCAGAAGCCCAGATTTGTGGAGGTATTTCAGTCTAAGTGGTTGGAGGCTGCCAGCTCTCCTCCTCGGGCTTACTGTGCGGTTGATACTTGGCACCACTGTGCCAAGATCATCCGACAATTTATACAAGGATGGGGGGCAAACCAGGGGTGGCCCTTCGGGACCAAAAGGAGGCCCTTCTGGGTGAAGATCCAGGCCCTTGACCTAGAGGCCGACCAGTTCGGCCTCTCGAAGGAGGCCTAGTCCAATAGATACTCCCTTGAGACCTCCATTATGGAGATCTACAAAGGAGAGGAGGCATTCTAGCGACAACGGAGTCACCAGAACTGGACCATCCAAGGGGAGTCTAACACATCCTACTTCCATGCTATTGCCAATGACAGGAGGAGGAAGTGTTTGATCCCTTGCCTCTGGGAGTGGGACAATCTGTTGGAGTCTCCTCAAGATATCTCCTCCCATATTTATGCATTCTACAAAGAGTTGTTCTCTATGACGCTGCGTTCGAGGATCTCGCTAGCCCCAGACTTTTGGTCCACAGAGGCGTTAGTCACCCCCGCCGAGAATATGGATCTTACTCTCCTGTTCCTCCCAGAGAAGGTGGTCGTGTCCCTGAAGTCCATGAGGTCCAGGTCGGCGCCATGCCCTGATGGACTGCCGGTGACCTTCCTCCAGACCTTCTAGGACTAGTTGCAGCCTGTGATCATGCAAATGTTTTAGGAGTTCTATTCAGAAACCCTAGTTATGTCTCGTCTGAACTTTGGTGTGATTGCCCTAATACCCAAGGTAGTGGGGGCCATAGATATTCGGCACTTTAGACCAATCACGGTCATCATTGTCATCCATAGGATATTTGCGAAGGTCTATGCCCTGAGGCTCGCTCTAGTCCTGGAATGGCTCACTCATCCTCTTCAGTTCGCCTTCCTTAAGGGACGCTTGATTCATGAAAACGTCCTTGCGCGTTCATGAAATTATTCATGAGGTCAAGGCGCGCCGCCAGAAGGGAGTGTTCCTTAAGTTAGACTTCTGTAAGGCGTATGACTGATTGGACTAGGCCTTCTTGAGACTAGTTCTGGAGAGGAGGGGCGTGGATGATAGAATGATCTACTGGATTATACAGTTTGTGATGAATGGTAGGATGTCGATCAATATTAATGGGGATATTGGACTCTACTTTAGTCCCTCCTATGGGATTAGATAAGGGGACTTGATCTCCCCCCACCTATTTAACTCCGCGGTTGATGCCCTGGTAGAGATTTTGGATAGAGCCAAAATCGATGGCCACATCTCGGGTGTGGTGGGGCATATTATTCCTAGAGGTAGTATGTCCCACCTGCAATATGCGAACGATACCATGACTATGGTACAGGGCTTGGATCTCGATATTATTAATCTCAAGTTCCTGCTTCTATGCTTTGAATTCATGTCTGGGCTGAAGATTAACTTCGACAAGAGTGAGGCTCTAATGAAAGGACCTAATGAACCACTCTCATCAAGCATAGTAGAAGTAACATCATAAGTATCAGAAGCAATTTTAGATTCAGCAGAAGTAGTAGTATGTGTAACATGTGTATGTGGTGGTGGTGTAAGGAGCTTACTCATCACAGATGGTGAATCAAGAGCAACAGAGGTGTTCAGAAATGTACCTATTCTTGTAGTGGATGGTAATATAGGAACTTTTCCATCATGAGTTTTACCCATGATGAATGGATAGTAGCGAACAGTAATAATTCCAAGTGAACTTACAAATAAAGCTATGCTTCCTGGCAGTGCTGCCAGAAAATAGTGTTGATGACCCACAAGTATAGGGGATCACAACAGTCTTCGAGGAAAGTAAAGCCTAAATTTATCGATTCGACACAAGGGTAGCCAAAGGATATTTATAAGCCTTAACAGATGAGTTGTCAATTCAGCTGCACCTGGAAACAGTCTTGCTCGCAATAGTTTATCAGTAGCAATAGTTTTGTAGTAGCAATAGCACAATAACAGCAACAGTAAAATAAGGATAACGGTAAAAATTGTAGAAAAACAGCAGGATTTAAAGTGCGGCAGGCATAGGGATGGATGGATGGGCGTTGCATGGACAAGACAATTCATGTAATAATCAAGACAAAGGGCATTTGCATATAAATAAGATAAAGCATCCAAGTACTAAGTAATCATAGGCATGTGTTCCATATATAGTCATACATGCTCGCAATGACAACTTGCACAACATCTTTTGTCCTGCCAGCCCATTGAAGTGGGGCCTCTAGGGAATCTACTGGCAAATAAGGTACTCCTTTTAATAGAGTACCGGAGTAAAACATTAACACTCCATGAACATACATAATACTCACATCACAACCATCCCCTCCGATTATCCCGATTTCTGTCACTTCGGGGCCTCGGGTTCCGGACAATAATATGTATATACAACTTGCAGGTAAGATCATAAACAATAATATCATCATGAATCAATAACATGTTTAGATCTGAGATCATGGCACTCGGGCCCTAGTGACAAGCATTAAGCATAACAAGTTGCAACAATGTCAAAAAGCACTAACAATAGATACTAGGCACCATGGCCTAACAATATTATGCAATTACATGAACGATCTCATCTAATCCCTACCATCCCCATAGCCTACTGCGGGGAATTACTCACTCATGGATAGGAAATCATGGATGGTTGATGGAGAGGAGTTGGTGATGATGATGGCGATGGTCTCCTCCAATTCCCTATCCCGGTAGGCTGCCAGAATGGAGTTTCTGGTTCCGAATCGCGGTTTCTGGTGGTGGCGGCGCAAAGGAACTATCCTCTAGAAATTGTCGAACCCCACGGTGTTTTAGGTTAGAGGGTATATGTAGGTGAAAGGAGAGGTTGATGCGGAGTCCGAGGCGGCCACACCATGCCCTGGCGCGGCCAGGCTTGGCCTGCGCCAGGGGTGGTGTGGGCCCCTCTAGCCTCTTCTCCCCTCTGTCTTGTGGCTACATGAGTCTTCTGGAAAATAGGATTTTCGGCATATTTTCTGGGATTTTTCCTGAAAGTTGATTTCCTGCACAAAAACGAGACACCAAAGCAATCCTGCTAAAAACAACGTCAGTACGTGTTAGTTGTATCCAAATCACACAAATTAGAGGAGAAACAATAGCAAAAGTGTTCGGGAAAGTAGATACGTTTTGGACATATCAGACATGTGTGCTAAAGGGGTCATTCTAGCTACAAATAAGTGGCCCATGAGGTCAAGAAATCGGTTACTTGAGCATGGGGAATCGTATGACCCTGAAACATGGGACACTGTTGCAAAGAAAGCCATTGTTGCACCCAAGGATGCACTTATTCAAGTGATAAAAGAGGCTCAAGAGGGAAATTTTGTTCCCGACAAAGATAATGATGAGCTGACAAAGGCCCTCGGGAATCCTAGAAAGGTCGGACAAACACGAGGCTTTGGACCATGTTTTCCATGGAAGATTGGGTTCCCAAGGACATTGACACTTATAGAAGCCGATTGAGAAAAATGAACCGGCAGAAGTCGGAGGAGGCAACGCGGTTGGAGGCGATTAAAAAAAGGAATGAGGAATTTCAAGCCATGTTCAAGCTATAGCAGGAGTAGATTAATGAACTACTGATTTGACAGCAAGATCCTGAATTTGACAGTACGGTGGGTTCATCTCAACGGAGAAGCAGCGTGGCTTCCACGGAGGTACAAGCTAATAATGTACTACTGATCAAGAATAATGCACCGGTGACAAATGATACGGCAGGTGCAACAATGGTTTGCTACCCGGTGGATGAAGTCGAGGCAAGGACAACTTGTGAGATACATGTGACACTGAAGAACATTTCCATGAAGGTGGCGCTCGTCTTTGCTTTACCTTGTCCAAAAGAAGCGACCTATCATGGACGTCATATTCCAACTGGCTATGCTCCTGTCGGTGTGGAAAAAGGAGCACATCGTGTTTCCGAGCTGGGCCCCAAGGCCATCTTCTCCTCCGAGAAGCAATCCATCACCTCTGAGGACACCATCTCCTCCGAGAAGCAATCCATCACCTCTGACGCCATCGTCTCCTCCGAGAAGCAATAATCCACCCCTTCTCGAGAGGGACCGCATGCGAGTCCATCTCCATCTCTGGTGCCTCCGCCTTCGCCTCCGTTGCCTACTAACTCAAAGGGATAAAGCGTAAGAATAGCACCGCTTCGTCGAGGGATAACCAACACGCAAAACGGCAATAGCCCCTACCAAGAGTACAACAGCCTCTTCTCAAGTTAGCTTACCACCGGACTAATGAGGAAAGCATGCCGATCTCCCAAGCCGAAGTGAAGGCCCATTTTGCACCAAAATAACCTGATCCAAAGTTGACAGTTGATCCGAAATTCAAGCAGCACTTCAAGGAATTCCTTGCACAACCACCCCAACATGTGTTACATAGGAAAGATGACTATACACGCTGTCTTACGAAGAAAGTGAAATAGAAGACATCAAGAAGTAGTGCAAGCAGGAGAAGCTTAAGAGAAGTTCCCCAACTCGGCAAACATACAAAACAATCGATCCCCCTGCTCAAGGTGTTACCCCACTCAAGATGCAATAAATATGAAAGAGGCTATTAAATTATCCAAGGAGTGTCAAATGATTGTTGAAGAAATTCTAGGTGGCGGAGAAATCGCCCAGGCACCAATAGCATAGAAATATGTCTATGGGGAGCCTCTAGTCAGCGATTAGGTATTTGATGATCTGCCGGCACATATGTGACTTTTGCATGCCTGGTACTTCAAAGTCGCAGAGGAAGAGCGACAAATTCTCCTACTGAAAGTTGGAGATGAGTACTTCCGTCCGGACATGATCTCTATAGTCCCTCATCAGCTGCTATTGTCTGTAAGTAATTAAGTCTCTAGCTCAGCTCGTTCAATTCATTGCCTGTAGTTATCCTCACTATATCTCCTTCTATACACTATTATATGCAGAGTGAAGATTCGGAAATGTAGAAGAAAGACAATCTATGGCATTGGGTTCGTTGACCCAAACATAGTTAATGGACATACACGAAGAGAGAAGCCCGAGGAAACGAAGGATAACTTGCTAATGTTTTTAATGGAGCAACACTACAAGACGGTAATACTATTTCCTTATAACTACGGGTGAGAGTCTTACTGTCTTGTACATATTCACTTTTTGTTTACTCGATGTTAAGTGTAATTGATGAGTATATAAACATGCACAAATTTCGCTGGATTCTTCTAAACACTGACGCTCACCATGCAAAAGTTGAAATCTCGGACTTATTAAATAAGTCAATGGAAGACTACCGCATCATAATTAATATGCTCCAAAAGTAACATACTATATCTGTCTCTTCCGCTCACTCTCTGAGATGTCAAGTAATTAATAACTCATTTATTCATTTATTTTTTGCCGGACGAGGTTTGAAAAAGTTTCACGAAGGAGGTTAAGGGTGAATGGCGTAAGGAACTGACTTTTCCTCCGATCCCGGTAAGTAGTACGAGAGCTAGGTCCATGCATCTTTTTAATTCTAGTTTCTATACAATTATCATCCTTGAATATTATTTGATTGAATTACATTCTCGAAAAGTGTGCAAGGTAGCCACGGGAAACTAATTTACGTGGATACTATGTATGCGAGTTCATTCATGGGTGTATGGAGCAGGACACAGACTTTTTTCAAATACGTAAACAATATATTCATAATTTATTTTATACCATAATTTTTATTGAGTTCCATTCATAATGATCTACTTATTTATATATAGTCGGATGCGATGCGAGATAAATTTCTACCACACCAACGCCTACTAGCAATTCAAGAGGAATTGTCTGGATTTTTGCTCAGGGACGTCATAAATCCAAAAAGATAATACAACATGGATAGAACTTAAATTATCCATGTAATATAATGATCTTAGTGTAATCAAATAGACGAGCTCTAGTCCCGGTTGGGACTCGTATACCAAGCTGTATATATGTCTGTATGCTCGTGAGAGAAATTATATTATATATGCATCAACGTGTATAACATGTAGTAGCGTAGAATAATATATATCTATACGAAAAATTGATTGAAATAAAAACACAAAATAAAAAATAATTGAACACAAAAGACAAAAAACAAAACCCTAAAACCCCATCTCCTGCCGTGGCGGCCGATTGCCATAACGCTGCCGCGGCAAAATACTTATAGCCTTACGAACCGAGACTAAAGGTCCTCCATCCCATCGCACTCCACGGGGCCACGTTGAGAACCTCTAGTATCTCTGTCACGATTGCCATAACGATTCCGTAATCCCGGATGCACATATGCCATATGCCGAGTCTTGCTAATATCTTATGTGATCTCTGAAGAAATGCCATGTTTTGTATCTAAAAATAATTTTTTAGAAAATTCTTGAGAGATCTACGAGGTAGCTCCATACTAAATTTGAGCCCCTTCCAGTTAGACCGGCAGAAACTTGTTTATATCGCGGGGTTGTACCGAAAGGTTCTAGGTGAAGCCAACTGATAAATTGACCACCAAATGCCCTCTATCTAGATGATGCATTTTTGATTAGTTTATTAGATCATAGGATGGTGGATAAAAGTTTGAGCCCAAGATCTTAAAGGACCTGCCCTCCTATTGACCCGAGGCGGCGCTATTATTGTCGATCGTCCCATGGATATATGTATATGTGTGAGAACATCTTCTCACACATGGTACATACATATATATTGTCTATCTCAATATCCTATCACACTTTTTTTACCTAATACTCACTTCATTTCAAAATGTAAGATGTTATAGGTTTGTGAAGCAAATATATCTAGACTTTTTTTAGTGTGTAGATTCACTCCAAACTTAAGTGAACATATATACTAAAAGAAGTCTAGATACATCTCTTTCATAAAACTAAAATATTTTATATTTAAAAATGGAGGAAGTATATAGGAACACATGCAAGATCTGGCGGGATTTCGGCGCTCTATTGTGCTCTTGGTTTTTAATAAAACCCTGGACCATATAGATGGCCTCCATGGATTACCCGTCCCCTAGCTATATCTCCACATGAAGGATGACCAATGGACTTTTATCCTTACTAGAGATAAAAATGAATACTTCATGAAAATATGGTTGTGTTGCCACGTACACAGACTTGACGGCAGCGTCAAGATTCCGATTTATAGTGGTCAATAAGTAAATATCGAGCTGCGTGTGGATGAGGGTCAGGATCGATCAAGAATTGAAAGGCAATCATGTGAATTAATTGGGAATGGCAGGAAATCAGATTCGGCGCGAGGGCCAGCGGCAATCCGGGGATTAGCTAGCGATTCTTCCAGCTAGCGGATCAGACCCCCGATCGATCAAGGGAGAAGAGCCATAGGCAAGAGTACACCGAATGTGGCAAGTAAAATCAGAATTCAATTCACGCGGTTATTCCAGCTGGCGCCCCGCCTGGCGGGTATAAATAGACAATATTACAGTATGATCGAATCCCTCATTAGATCAGTCCAGCCTTACGTGGAGAAGAAGAAGCACGCAAAGCAAGCGAGATCGAGCAATGTCGCTGGTAATACTGGAAGTTGATATGGGCCGCAGGGAGAGGAAGATCGCCAAGGACCTCATCAAGAAAATCCCTGGTATGCGTATACTATACATAGTTCCGATCGATCGATCTGACTCACTCCACCGATGCATCATCCATATGTATGTTTTAGTTTTACACGATACTACCGATCTATGTCTTTCCAGGTGTGGTGGATGTGGACGTGCACGAGACGGGGCACGTGGCCATCATCGGAACGGCGGACACGGCGACTCTGAAGGAGAAGCTCGAGGCGACGCTGAGGAGGCCCGTCGTCGTCCTGGCCGACCACAGGCGGGCCGCGCCTGCTCCTCCCCACACCTACGGATACGGCGCGATGCCGCCGCCGTCTGGGGCCGCCTATCGCCGCACTCCCTTCGGCGGCATCCCCTCCCAAGATGAACCAGCTGTACGTCGAGGACCCGTGGTATTCGGCGTCAACATGGACGTCCACTGCCCCCGCAGCGAGAAGGCGCCTGCTCCTCCACTAGGTGGTCGATATGGCATGGTGCCTCCTCCGAGCTTTGCTTTCCCGGCACCCATGGCTATGATGGGCCACCCGTATGGTCCTCTCCCTGCACCTTACAACCCGTATGTCGGCTACCACCAGCATCATTACGCCACACCATCGCCAGAGGCCGGCTACTACTACACTTCCTTCGGTCGCAGACCCTTCGGCCCCCCTTACATGCCGAACGATGTGCCGGAGGACTACTTCGAAGATGAGCACCACAACATTTGTTGTTGCTCCATTCAGTGATTGATGATTCATATCTCTCTCACAGAGAGATATACAATATATGATACTGAATAATTTAGTAGAATAAATCCAGGTTGTACGTAGTTCTTCTCCGTCTATGTACGCTATGCTCTATATACTACATGACCTGGTGCGCCGCTGGCGTCGAGGCCATATTTTTGCCATAAGTTGATTTGAATTGTCAAATATAGTGAAGGGGAACAATTTACTATCTTCCTTACTCTATCCGTCCTTACAAAGTGAGAAGTTTTTATTGGCTTTGAGTACTCCCATTGTACTAAGCATTTTCCAAGATCAATTCAATGGTTAAAAGACGAGCATGTGCTCTTGTTTCAATAGAAAGCTGACACTTATCTCTGTAGAGTGACATGTTCTTGTTTTCATTAGCAGGCATACATGGATAACTCTTTTGAGGGAAGTGGTCTCACAGATTCATCTCCAAGAGATATATTGTCAAAAGAACAAAAGAAGTAAGGTCAAGTCTAACTTCTCTCAAAAGAAGTAAGCTCCAGTCACAAGAACAAGTAACAACATATTTATTATTAAGCAATCGGAGTTAAGGTGTCAACAACTACAGAGAGGAGAGGCACACACACTCTCCAAGATAACTGACAACAGAGGAGAGACACACAATCTGCCCCCCTAACTTACAACATAGATCGACAACTGCCACAACTACTCTTTTAGTTCTTACAATCCCAGTGGACTCCATCTTTTTATTGTACATGATTATGCCAGAAAATATGAAGCTATACAAACGATAATTCAACAATTGATTGGGGTGCATTTTGTTCCCTCACTATATAAACTTGTAAGTAATAATAGTATTTTTCATCTTGTTTTGCAAAATAATCACAACTGGATTTCCACAGTTGTCTTTGTTTCAATGATTGGAGCAAGTGCTCAACCGGTAAGATCAACCAGTGGCTTATTTTTATTCTCTGTACACCATATGTTGAGTATACGCTAATTTTCCCAAACCACTGTTGCAAACAAAAAATCCCAAATCACTGGCAGTACTAAATTGTTGGCCATATGATTATGCAAATGAAACGAAACTTGCAGGCATCTATTCATTTTGGAAAACTTGCAAGATACACGGGGCATAACATAAATCCTGCTGAACGCCACTACTCTGATCCTCCTCCTACCTTTGGCATTGCCATCGACGGTCTTATTTTGCATGGTGGTGGTGCGTGAGACATCTCTCGGTATGTCTGTTTCAAGCGGTGATCGATCTGGAGCAGGCTACGGGGCTAGAGTTCTGAGCAGGATAGATGCAATATAGTAAATGAAATGGACCAACTGCATCATCAAGAACAACTTGAGAGCAGTAGCAATTGAACATTCAGTTGTAGCAGAAAATTCAGTTCAATGATATGGGAGTTCATCACATGCACATACAATTACCAGAAACTAAATTGCAGGAGCACATGCATACACATTTGTGAGAACAGAAACTAAAATTGCTGGAGCACGTGCACATACAATTTATTTCTATGAGTATACACTACTGGAAAAAGGGTCTTCGGTTCAATGTGAACAACGCGAGCAGTCCCGGCCTGTCACATCCCACGACTAGTGCTAGCACTAGTCCCGGGCCGTGAGGCCTCTAACAACTAGAAACGGCCGTAGACACTAGTGCCGGGTCGGACCAGATCTCTAGTCCTGGTCCGTAATACGGCCCGGGACTAATAACCTGGAGCAGGCCAGCTGGTCTTTTCATGGACTATTAGTCTCGGGTCGTATCACGGCCCGGGACTAGTTGTCCACCACTATATATTCTGCTTCCTGTCCTGCTGCCCTAAATCATATGGTGGCCATTTTTCTCAAAGAAGCAAGCGAGTTCATGCCATTTTTTCTCAAGATTTGTCAAGATTTAGTTTGCAACCCCTAAATCCAAAGCTTTAAAAGGTTAGAACTTTATTCTTTCATCTCTTATTGATACTTTAGCTCTATAATGCTCTAGAAGTATATATAGAGATATGGATCAATGCATGCATGCTCTAGAAGTAGAAGGATTTTGATATATATGTGTAACAAATTTTGATTAGGCACATAGTTATTGAAAATTGAAATGTTTAATTTTAGAGTTTCAGAGCTTAGAATTGAATGAGGTTTTCACTGATAGAACAATAATAAAAAACTCCACATTTATCATGTTGATTGTTTTCTCCCTGTCACAAATTGGTGCATGTAAATTTTTCAAAAATTCAAAATTAATGCTCTAGAAGCTCTCAATATAACTTGTAATAATTTTATCATGTTGTGTAATGGTTTTTGATATACTTTTACTATAATGCAGATGGTCCGGGAATGGATGTACGGTAATGACCGACGCTCTGGCGTGTTCATTAATGGCATACATGAATTTATCTGTGTTGCTGATGCAAACAAGCGCAATGGTTTTGTATTCTGTCCATGTAGTGGATGTAGGAATAAGAAGGATTACTCTGACTCAAAAACCCTTCACAGCCACCTGTTGAAGTCCGGATTCATGCCCAGTTATAATTGTTGGACCAAGCACACAGAGAGAGAGGGGTTATAATGGAAGACAATGAAGAAGCGGAAGATGATGACAACTATCATAGTTTCTCTGAGTACGGAGATACTTTCATGGGGGATGCTGAAGGGGACGATGAAGAAGAGACACATGATTAACCGGCTGATGATCTTGGTCGGACCATTGCCGATGCACGAAGAGACTGTGAAACTGAAAAGGAGAGGGAGAAGTTCAATCACATGTTAGAGGATCACAAAAAGTTGTTGTACCCAAATTGCAAAAATGGTCTGAAAAAGCTGGGCAGCATACTGGAATTGCTGCGATGGAAGGCTGAGTGTGCTATACCCGACTCCTCATTTGAAAAGTTGCTGAAAATAATGAAGAATATGCTTCCAAAAGATAACATATTGCCCGCTAGTACGTACAAAGCAAAGAAGGTTGTCTTCCCTCTAGGTTTAGAGGTTCAGAAGATACATGCATGCCCTAATGACTGCATCCTCTACCGCGGTGAGGAGTACGAGAATTTGGATGCATGCCCGGTATGCACTTCACTTCGGTATAAGATTAGACGAGATGACCCTGGTGACGTTGAGGGCGAGCCCCCCGGAAGAGGGTTCCTGCCAAGGTGATGTGGTATGCTCCTATAATACCGCGGTTGAAACGCTTATTCAGAAACAAAGAGCACGCCAAGTTATTGCGATGGCATAAAGAGGAACGTAAGTCAGACGGGATGTTGAGACACCCCGCTGATGGGTCGGAATGGAGAAAAATCGATAGAAAGTACCCGGACTTTGCAGATGACGCAAGGACTTTAAGGTTTGGTCTAAGTACAGATGGCATGACTCCCTTTGGGGAGCAGAGATCCAGTCACAGCACCTGGCCCGTGACTCTATGCATCTATAACCTTCCTCCTTGGTTGTGCATGAAGCGAAAGTTCATTATGATGCCAGTGTTGATCCAAGGTCCGAAGAAACCCGGAAACAACATTGATGTGTACCTAAGGCCATTAGTTGAAGAACTTTTACAGTTGTGGCACGAACCCGGCATACGCGTGTGGGATGAGCACAAGCAGGAAGAATTTAACCTCCGAGCATTGCTTTTCGTAACAATCAGTGATTGGCCTGCTCTTAGTAACCTTTCAAGACAGTCCAACAAGGGATACAATGCATGCACACACTATTTAGATGAGACTAAAAGTATATATTTGGAACATCGTAAGAAGAATGTGTACAATGAGCATCGTCGATTTCTTTTGGCCAAGCATCCCTTAAGAAAGAAAGGCAAGCATTTCAACGGTCTGGCATGTCACCAGACGAAGCCTAAGGAGCGTACTGGTGCTGATATATTTGATATGGTCAAAGATTTGGATCAAATAGTAACCTTTGGAAAGGGTCCTGGCGGAAAATCTGTTCCAAAGGACACGCACGCATGTGGAAGAAGAAATCTATATTTTGGGAGCTACCGTATTATAAATTCTTAGAGGTCCGCTCTGCAATCGATGTGATGGATGTGACGAAGAATCTTTGCGTGAACCTACAAGGATTCTTGGTTGTGTATGGGAAGACAAAAGATACATCGGAAGCATGAAAGGACCATCAACGTATGAAATACCCAGATGGCCTGCATCCAAAATGGTTTCAAGGTCATGCCAGCTACGCTCTTACCAAACAAGAGAAGGAAATATTTTTGAATGCCTAAGCAGTATTAAGGTCCCGTCTGGCTTCTCGTCGAATATAAAGGGAATAATAAATATGGCAGAAAAAAGTTCCAAAACCTAAAGTCTCATGACTGCCATGTGATTATGATGCAAATGCTTCCTATTGCATTGAGGGGGCTTCTACCAGATAATGTTCGAGTACCCATTGTGAAGCTATGTGCATTTCTCAATGCAATCTCTCAGAAGATAATCAATCCTGAAGATCTACCACGGTTACAGAATGATGTGGTCCAATGTCTTGTCAGTTTTGAGTTGGTGTTCCCACCATCCTTATTCAATATTATGATGCACCTACTAGTTCACCTAGTCGAAGAGATTTCCATTCTCGGTCCTGTATTTCTACACAATATGTTTTCCTTGGAGTGGTTCATGGGAATCTTAAAGAAATATGTTCGTAACCGTTCTAGGCCAGAAGGAAGCATCTCCAAGGGCTATGGAACAGAGGAGGTCATTGAATTTTGTGTTGACTTTGTTCCTGACCTTAGGCCGATTGGTATTCCTCAATCGCGGTATGAGGGGAGACCGAGTGGAAAGGGCACTCTAGGAAGGAAATCAATAATATGTAGGGACGGACATTCTTACACCGAAGCACATTACACCGTTCTACAGAATTCTATCTTGGAAGCCCCATATATCGAGGAACACAAGAAAATCTTATGCTCCAACAACCCTGGAAAGCATGACTCTTGGATTAGAGATGAACACATGAAGAGTTTCGGCAGTTGGTTGCAACATCTCATAAAAAAACAACACTCTTGAAGATCACCTATACTTGTTGTCTAGGTCACCATCTTCGACTATATCGAGTTTCCAAGGGTACACGATAAATGGGTATACATTTTACACGATCGCCCAAGATAAAAAGAGCACCAACCAAAACAGTGGTGTCCTCTTTGATGCAACAAACAACAATGGGTCAAAGACCACATATTATGGTTACATAAGGAGATATGGGAACTTGACTATGGACCTACTTTTAAGGTCCCCTTGTTTCGGTGCAAATGGGTCAAGCTGACAGGAGGAGGGGTTGAGGTAGACAAGAAATATGGGATGACATCGTTGGATCTCAACAATCTTGGATACTTAAACGAACCATTCGTCCTAGCCAATGATGTGGCTCAGGTTTTCTATGTGAAGGACATGTCTACCAAACCTAGAAAAAGAAAAAATAAGAAAAAGAATACATAAGACGATGAGCCAAAGCACCACATAGTTCTTTCAGGAAAAAGAAACATCATGGGAGTGGAGGACAAGACAGACATGTCAGAAGATTGTGATAAGTTTCATGAAATTCCTCCCTTTGCAGTGAAGGATGACCCAAGCATCATGTTAATGAATGAAGATGCTCCATGCATACGGCAGGATCAGAAAGGAACACACGCGAATAAATGATGTGTAACAATTGTAATATTTTATGAGTGAAGATGCTCCATGTGTCCATTTCTATAGTGTTGTCTACAAACCATCTTCAGTGTGTTAGTCCCGTTTTGCGGCTGGACCGGGACTAAAGGGGGGCCTTTAGTCCCGATTTGTACTTACCATTAAGATCTGATCTCCAAACGCGTGAGGTCACATATTAGGGAGTGCCTCTATGACCAGTTTCTTGGAGATGCCGGAGGACTGGGCTTCGACGGTGTAACATCCCAAAAATACCAAACTTAGATCAGCAAAAACTAATCATCAAGATTAGGGTTAACAAAAACTTTTCTAAATAAACTCATGAATGCATGTATATGTGTTTGCATGGATTTTGAATTTCTTTAAAAACCACCTTGTTTGTGTGATCCATTGCTTGTAAAATGTTTCTTAGGTGAATTGAACATCATCTAAAACATTTCCCACACTTTCCTTAAAGACAAGTAAATCAAAACAAATATATTAAGTGAATGGTCATTTTGACCAATTTAACTCCCATGCCTACTTTGGCTGTCTCAAACTTTCAGAACCTAACAGAAACTTTTCTGGATCTTTGCACCCCTTGAATGTACTCATAATAGAGTATCAAGGCCCACTTTGTGATCATCTAGAAACTTTCAAATGCATAGTTTAAATGACAATTCAAAATTGAATCTTCTTCATATGGGAAGATCCCACTTTTTCAAACCCACTCAAACAAGCTCAACTTTCAAAACCCAAGCATCTGCAGACTCACCAGCACCAATCTAGCAAACCCACCAAAAATCATTTCAAAATTCAAAACTTGATTTCATGCGGCCATTTCATCAAACAGGTTGCAGACACAAATCAAACAAAACATCAAACACTATAGTGTGAAGTGATTCTTGCCTAACTTGTTCCCTAGTTAGCTCACACACAGCTCAATAGATCATCTAGAAAGATTAGCCCAACACTAGCACCCCTGTGAGCTTGCCATTGCCATTAATGGTGAACAGCCGAGCACCCCAATGTCCCCCCATTGTGGACAATAAGCTAGAGGAAGAACTAGCCGTGCCAACCTTGTCTAGGAGGCAACCCACCGTCCACCGCCACTCACTGTCCCAGACGCAAGCGTTGCCAACCCCTGGACCACGCGCACAAGCTGCGCCCAGACCATGCCGAGCGTGTGCCAGAGCGCCAACCTCGACCAGCATCCACAGACCGCGCGCCACCCTCGCCGCGTGCATACACGATCGCCATCAACCCAGGAGACCGCCAGACATCCCCATTTGCCGCCCCGTGCCGCACATCCACCATCCGGCGTCGAAGACGCCGCCTCTGCCGTGCAGAGCACCGGCCGTTCCAGACCAAACCACACCGCCCCATGCCTCGTGACCATGTCGTTGAGCATCGCCAGAAGACACAGCACCGTCCCCTACCCTTGCCCATGCCAATAGCCGCCTATAACGTCGCCCCCGACGAGCTCACCGTGCGCCTCGACGGTCCCCTCGCTCGACTATAAATAGAGGCCACCCCCGCTTGATTTCTTCACACCATCTCACTCCCCTCTCCTCACTGATCGTGCCACACCATTCTCAGAGCAAGGAGAGCACCACCTCGCCGGAATTTCACTGGAGCCTGCCGCTGCCGGAGAAGAAAGGAGCCAGCGATTGGAGCCTCCCTAGGAGTTGCCGTGACCACCCCTGAGTTCGCCGTCGTCGACTTCGTCGTTCGCCCGCCTCGCCGACCCTCGCCAGTACCCCGGTGAGCCCCCAGCGACCCTCACTGGCCGCGCTAGGTTTCGTTCTCGCCGGAGTTGTCTCGCGTCGACTATGACTCCCAGCCGTTAGATTAGAACTAGATCGAACGATCCACGTTGCCCCATACCGCTTCGCCCAGCCCCGTGTCACTGACGAGTGGGGACACCCACTTAAGCAGCCCGCGGGAGCACTGCGCTTAGCAGGCCGGCCTGTTAGAATTTCCCGCGCAGCCCAGTTATTCAAATTAAATCTTTTCTATTTCAATTCAAACACACTTCTATACTCAACTTCAAAAATTAACCCAGATCGATTCAGTGCACCAATTTGAATGAAACCAATTTTGTTGGAAAGGTCTGTGAATGCTGAATCCAAGCCCGTTGGATTCAAGTCATTTGGATCTATAGATCACCCCTGGTAAAAAATAACAAGGCAGAAGCTTTTCTGCATTCAAACATTTTTCAAATTTAAACCATAATAGCTTTTGAGTTGATTCCAACTCTCAAAAATCACATTTAACCATACCTTTTAGAATATATAAAAATATATAGGTTTACTTGTAGAAATCTTGTTCAAGTAATAAAAGAATGCTTCATAAGCATTTCTAGCCACTTTAATTAATTAAAATAAAAGGGTAAAACCTTATTAAATTGTGACACCACTTTAAATCACATTCCCATGGACTACAATATGTGGTGATGACATGTGTCAACATGATCCCATGTTTAGTCTGGAGAATATTAAATCTTAAGTAATTTTTCAATGAGTAGAAATTACTTTTCTAAAAATAAAAAGATTTAAACCAAGCCTTAACCTTGTAATGTTAGATATGATGCTAGATCATCTATAGGACCCTTGTGTGTGATGATTGCAAGTAGTTAAGTATTGTTTGGTGATTGTGTACCTCGTATTTATTCATAGACGCTAGTACCGACCAAGGATACGAGGAGGAAGGAGGATACTACGAAGAGGAAGCCGAGGAGAACTTCAACCACTGCTCTGCACAAGGCAAGCTTATATTGACAATGATGCAAGCTAGTAACTATGCAAGCTTATACTGATATTGATGCAAGCTAACCCTTGCAAGATACCCTACTGATGCCACAAACCCATACTTGTGATATGACTACTTTATGCCTTAAGCATATGTGATCATACCCACTTGATAAACCAAATCCTAGTTTTATGTGCAAGCTTCTTACTTTATTTCTTTATCAAATCTTACTTAGAGTCTACCTAAGAGTTTGGTAGATACTAGACAGTTGTGCTGAAGGTTGCATAAAGAGCATAAAATTTGGCCTAAGCTAGATAACCTTGATGTAATACTAAGGCATGAGTTTGAACTTAGTTAAAACCCCACTAGTTTACCATCCCTCATCAGTGCTGACCCCCACCTGTAGATGCTAGTGCTAAGCATAAAACTTGATCAACTTTAGATGGGAATACTTGGTGGAAAAATGGTTATGAAAACCTTGGAATGATGGATCATTCTATTGAAATGTTTTGGACATGTGTTTCCAAACACTTGATGATTTTGGTGAAATATTGAGGCATGAGCCTTAGCCCTTTATAAAACTGATGGTTGTCTGGATGCGATACCATTCCAATTTTATTGTACAACCACAATACCCGAAGATTGGTTAGGGCTTGACTGGAAACTTATATTCCTTAGTATTAGTTCCCTCATGGCCAAGTTCTGAGCTGGGGCTACCTAGTGAAGATTGTCCACCTATGCAGTACCCAAGATGACAGTTGGTCATGGTTGGGAGGCCAAACTCACAGGAGAGATGCTTATACTAGGGCGTGTAATCGAAAGGTTAGGATTGATTATCCGCATACTGAGTATGTGAATTCAGGATTTGTTCCTGACGGATGTATCGAATTTTGTGGTGAAAGTGTACAATCTCTGCAGAGTGTCAAACTATTCGAATAGCCGCGTCCGCGGTTATGGACAGTTGGAGTGGCCATACTGTTCCCCCGTCAGACTTTTCAAAATGACTTGTGAAACGAATTGAGACTTTGACTTGACCACAACAGAGTTGTGACCTGAATTACAAGATCCCACTTAGGAGTTATAAAATTGTGACTAGCTTTGGAACTAAGTAGAGATAAACCTGGCTTTTTGCAAAACAACCTTAGAGCCTAGTGTCCTATTATCCAAAAACCCCTTACCTGTTAGTGTTAGTTTGCGAGTACTTAAAGAGTACTCATGGCTTTGTCCCTGGCTATTCCCATGGCCAGACTATGAAGAGGAGTACCTGGAAGATGGACCCCAGGAAGGTTATGACAACTAGGATCATCTCCCATCGTCAGCATTGCCTATGACCCTGAAGATGGAGCTTCGCCTACGCTACCGTTATTATTACGTATTCCACTGCTTGAAGTTGTATTAAGAACTGGATCATGAGATCCCTATTTGTGTAAGAATGTATGTACCGTTGTAATGGATGATGTACTATGGTATCCAATTCTGTTATGTCTCGCAAAAATGGTAATCCTGGGATTGCGATGTATGGCATAACAGGCATCTAGGATTGAAAAATCCGGGTGTTGACAGACGGCATCTCCCTAAAACTGGCCATAGTGGTTTCCCTGCTCTCGAAAACCATCTTGTAGCTTGTAACTTCTCTAACTAGATCAATACGCCTGGGAGCTAACTAATTTCACATATTAGGGAGTGCCTCTATGATCAGTTTCTTGGAGATGCCGGAGGACTGGGCTCCGGCGGCATCTCCTTGAAACTGGCCGTAGTGGTGTCCCTACTCTCGAAAACCATCTTGGAGATGCCTCAAACTGGCTGGAGGACCGGACTCACAAGGATGCCTATTTATGTACAAGTAGCTCGGCATAGTGTCGACACTCACGACATAATGTCGACACTCACCCCCTATTATTAGTGCTGACTCATGTTTTGTCCCGGTTGGTGTCTCCAACCGGGACTAAAGTTTCATCTTTAGTCCCAGTTGGTGACACCATCCGGGACAAGGTACAAGCCGCACGACATAATGTCGACACTCACCCCTATTATTAGTGCTGCATGGCCTAGTCTGCCGCAATCCCTTCAGTCGCGGTTGGTTTCTCCAACCGGGACTAAAGATGAACCCTCTCTTTATAGGCATTTCCCTCTATTTATAGGCTTCTCGATCCAGCCTGCCCGCCCTTTCCTCTATTTATAGTCTGCTCTATTTATAGGCCTTTTCCTCTAAATACAACAACATCTTCATATTTAGTCCCGGGACTTGGTAACACTCAAGATATTTATTAATATTAAAAACCGGGACAAACCAGAACTAGCTAACACTCAGGACTAAAGCCGCCCCTTTAGTCATAATCATGCCTAGTCCTATAGTACGCAGCTTTAGGGTCTTCTTCGTCATCGTCATCATCATCGTCATCGTCACCTGCCACTCCGGGGATCCTCAGCCCAGCCATGGCATATACCGGGGGCACCTGCCACTCCGACCTTGGATTCACGGTGGGCAGGGAAGGGGTCTCCTGGAAGATGATGCCGCTACCGCCGGGCGGGGGAGGGGCCTTCTTGTGGCTTTGTGGCAGGTGGACTTGTGGGAACCGCAGGCGAGGATGGTCTCCCCTGGCGATGTAGCGCATCACTCCGATGATAGTACGGTTCGCCCACCACAGACGGCGGCCGGCTTCGTTGTGGTTCACCGGGGGCGGGCCATCACCCTCGTACCTAGCGAGCTCCCTTTCCTGCCTATTTGCGAAGAAGGCATTCCAGGTGTCGTAGTTGTCGGGATCCCACTCGGGATCCATCCGCTGCTCCGGTGTGAGCTCGTGGTAGAAGTGGTTCGTGATGGCCGCCTGACGTGCGGAACCTTGAGGGACATGAGGGACAGGAACCCCTCTAGCACTCAGCATCCAGTCGGCGGGCGACCGGTAGCCCGGCGGACAAGGGTAGCTAGAGGCGCACATCGCCTCGGTCTCCTCGAGGTCAGAATGGCCCAGTAGGCATTGTCCGTTGTTCTAAGAGAGGAAGGTGTGGATGTGTGGATAGCCATGGCGCGATCGCCCTAGATATAGAGGGAAAGGGCGGGAAAACTTGGAGGGAAGCTTTGGGAAATAGCGAGAAATATCTTTAGTCCCGGTTAGTGACTACAACCGGGACTAAAAGCTCTCATAAAAAGGAAAGGGCGGGAAAACTTGACGAGAAGCGATGGGAAATGGCGGGAAATATCTTTAGTCCTGGTTAGTGACTACAACCGGGACTAAATGGATATTATGTTAAGATTCTTTATATTTTTCTGATAATAATAGACATATTATTTGTTTTATTTCGATTTTTACAATAAAAGATATAATTTTCCAAAGTTTTTTATTTGATTTGAATTAAAAAAAGAAAATTTACAAATGAAATAATTTATAAATGATGCAAACATATGTATGGATATTATATTAAGATTCTTTATATTTTTTTGATAATAACAGACATATTATTTGTTTTATTTTGATTTTTACATTAAAAGATATGATTTTCCAAAGTTTTATATTTGATTTGAATTAAAAAAACAAAATTTACAAATGATATAATTTATAAATGATGCAAACATATGTATGGATATTATATTAAGATTCTTTATATTTTTCCGATAATAATAGACATATTATTTGTTTTATTTGGATTTTTACAATAAAAGATATGATTTTCCAAAGTTTTATATTTGATTTGATTTAAAAAAGAAAATTTACAAATGAAATAATTTATAAACGATGCAAACAGATGTATGGATATTATATTAAGATTCTTTATATTTTTTTGATAATAACAAACATATTATTTGTTTTATTTGGATTTTTACAATGAAAGATATTATTTTCCAAAGTTTTATATTTGATTTGAATTAAAAAAGAAAATTTAGACATGAAATAATTTATAAATGATGCAAACATATATATGGATATTATATTAAGATTTTTTTATTTTTTTCTGATAATAATAGACATATTATTTGTTTTATTTGGATTTTTACAATAAAAGATATGATTTTCCAAAGTTTTATATTTGATTTTAATTAAAAAAAGAAAATTTACAAATGAAATAATTTATAAATGATGCAAACAGATGTATGGATATTATATTAAGATTCATTATATTTTTCTGAAAATAATAGACATATTATTTTTTTATTTGGATTTTTACAATAAAAGATATGATTTTCCAAAGTTTTATATTGGATTTGAATTAAAAAAAGAAAATTTACAAATAACAAACTTGTCGCGGGTCGTGGCTCAATCCGGGACTAGACGGTGCCTGTGCGCGTGAAAACGAAGCGGCCGAAAAATACACTCTAGTCCCGGGCCGTGGCTTAAGCCGAGACTAAAGAGGGGGGGGTCTTTAGTCGCGGGTTAATCCACGGCCCGGGACTAGAGACCCTCTAGTCCCGGGCGGTGGCTAGACGCAGGACTAAAGGGGTGTCCCTATATATTCCGCGCCAGGGGAAGTGCTTCCTACCAGCACTTGGCATTCCTCGACGAAGACGATGACGAAGCTCCATAGGCGCAGACGAAGCACAGACGCAGGGGAGGTGTTGTCCGTCGGCCGGCCATGCCGCTCCGTCGCCGCCGCTCCGCCGTGCCGTGACGTGTCGCCGCTCCGCCGACGCATTTTTCTGCCTCGCCGTGCCATGCCGCGCCTCGCCGCCTCGCCGTGTTGTGCCGTGCCGCCTCGCCGCCTCGTCGGTGAGCTCGATCGAGAGGCCGCGGGTGGTTTTTTATAGTTTTTTCTATAGTTTTTTATAGTTTTTTATAGTTAGGATTATTATAATTAGGATTATATTACCACAAATAATATTAGGATTATTATAATTAGGATTATTGTTTTATCACAATTAATATTAGGGTTTTTTTGTTTTAATTATTAGGATTATTGTTTTACCACAAATAATATTAGGGTTTTTTGTTTTAGTTATTAGGATTATTTTTTTTACCATAAGTAATATTAGGGTTATTGTTTTTTGTTTTAGTTATTAAGATTATTGTTTTACCACAAATAATATTAGGGTTATTAATTAGGGTTATTGTTTTTTGTTTTAGTTATTATGATTTTTGTTTTACCGCAAATAATATTAGGGTTATTAATTTTTGTTATTAGGGTTATTGTTTTTTTTGTTTTATTTATTAGGGTTATTATTTTTTCTAACCTGTTTAACTCTCTTTCTGTTATAGATAATTAATTCATGGATCCATCCGAAGATCCTGGTCGCATTGGTGAAGGTTTTCTTCAGGGCATGATAAGAGGTGAAATCCCTCTTAATATTACTACCAGTGAAGATATTTTGCTCGAGGAAGAGATATCCTCATATCTGAATCCATCCGTTGATGGACTAGAGGAAAACCTAATGTACCAAGGGGAAGACCGGATGGACGAAGGGCAAACAAATAACAGCAATAATGATGGCCCCTCGACAGGATCCGGCGAGGTACATATATAAAGCCTCGTGTTACCTATATTCATTAACTAATCTAGATATATATTAATCACTCTCTCTTCTTCTTTTAGCCCATCGGATCGAAGCAATCGATAGCTCGAACAAAACGAGGGCCGAACAAAAAGTTGGATGGTAATCAGAGGTTCACCATTGAAGAAATAGATGATGATGGTGAACCGATTGCTCCAAAGAAGCACCGGAGGATGTTTATAAATCAATGCGGGGTGCTTGTTAGGGACAAACCTGCCGATCACCATCCAAGAATGGAATCAGTCAAAGAAACTCGGTGAAGAATCCAACAACTATGTCACCGATGATGCCAAAGATGACCTTTGGCAGAAGCTCATATCGCATTTCATACTACCTCCAGAGTATGAAGAATTTGAGGTAGATGGTATTACCCCAAGGCCGGGTGGGCTTGAAAATAGAGCGAAAGTCAAGGAGTGGGCTCTGAGCAAGATGGCTGAACTGTACTTGAACCACAAGAAAACTTTATACGCGAAATATGTCGCGAAAAAGAAAACTCTAGACTTCAAAGGAGTAAAGGAGAAGTTGAGAGAACAGTGGCCCAATTTTGTACAGTACAAGCAATCTGATAAAGCAAAGGCAAAGTCGGCAAAGGACGCGTTAAATGCTGTCCAAAAGAAATACCATCATAAAATGGGGACAGGTGGCTACAAAAGTGCCGTCCCTAGGTGGGAAACTATGGAGAAGGAAATGAGGGCTAGGGGCATCACTCCTGATACAGATGGATAGCCCGAGAGGTCAAAGCATTGGTGGTACGGGCATGGGGATCGTTGGACCCAGAAACAGGGAAGACATTATTTCATGAAAAAATTATAAAACCCTCCCAAGACCTTGTTCAAGCAATGAACGATGCTCAATTGGGATTGTTCCATCCCGAGAGAGAGAGAACGACGATCTGACATGCGCCCTAGGGAATCCTGAAAAGGGAGGACGAACACGAGGCAAAAGCGCCAGTGTCTCCTGGAAGAAAGGGTTTTCTCCGTACAATGCTAGTTATAGAAGCAGTCAGAGAAAGAAGGACCGGGAGGCAGACCGGATCTCTAGGGTAGAGCAGGACCTAGCTGATCTGAAGAACCTCATGCAAGAAATTAGACAAAGGCCACTGTCGTCAACTCACCCGCAGGCTGATGATCCTGCATTGGATCTTAGCCAGCGGAGAAGCAGTATGGCTTCCACGAAAGTCTGGGCTGATGATTAAGCACTGCTGGATGATGCACCAGCTCCTCGCTACCCCGTGGATGATGTCAGAGAGATGGCACAATGTGAGCTACATCAGCCAATGAACAACCTGTCCTTCAAGGTGGCGATCGACACTGCTTTACCTTGTCTACCTGGAGCACTCCATCATTCACTTCTGATTCCACCTGGCTATGCTCATGTCACGGTGGATGACATAGTGGAGGATTTTGTGGACCTAGAGATTGACATCGCTACGCCTGAAGGCCTTACGAAACTAGGAGATGTCAAGCGCAACATCATTCAAGTTTCCAGGATCGGCGCCAAGGCCACCGGCTCCAAGGAATCCAAGTCCATCCCGCATCGAATATCGTCAACCTCCAAGTCCACCCCAACCCGATTATCGTCAACCTCCAAGTCCACCCCGCCCCGCTGACGATCGCCGTAGCAGGAGTACATCAACTCGATCTCCGCCTCCGCGCAATACTCGATCTCCGCCTCCGCCTCCGTGCAGTACTATTACCTCGTCGAAGAAACAAATAATCGACGCTCCCCCGCGCCCCACATCGAAGATAGGTCAAACGGCGAAGATAGTCGACATCCCGCCGGCTCTTCCAAAGAGACCTTATGACAAGACCGATGAGGAAACTAACGCGGATGTGGCTACCCAAGTTAAAGCGCATTTTGAACCTAAAAAGCCTGAGCCAAAGATAGTATATGATGAAAAAACCAAAAAGTGGGCTAAGTCCTTTCTTGAGCAACCATCCCAGATATCGATGAATCTGGAATCATACTATGACCAGGAGATTATTAAGCAAGCATAGAAGAAAAAAATCACAAGTGCAAAAAGCGGGAAGAAAGTTGCCCAGCTCGGAGCACAGAAGAATCAATCGGTTGCCCCGCTCAAAGTCATTTCAGACCTCGACAAGGCATTCAGAGCTGAAATGGATATGGACATGCAAATAATGGACCCCAAAGCCCGTAATAATGCTGCACTAATGGGCATCACTGTATCGCAGGCCAAAGCGCTTGCTACCGAAGCAAATATGTCTCTTGGTCAATATTTAGGCAATGAAGATATGCCAGTGGGTTAGATAGTACGGAAGTATGTCCAAGGGGAGCCTCTAGTCAGTAATGAGTAGCTCGCGCGTCTATCCACACATGCGAAATCAGCACGAATGGTACATGTCGCAAGCAGAAAAAAAGCATCAGAAAGATTGGTTTCCGGTGGACGTTAGAAAGGAGCATCACTTCAGACCATACTCGATACAGGTTCAAATGACCGAACTATTTCAGTTATACAACCAGCACGCCCTCAACAAATCTATCATTGGTTGCTACTGTCTGTAAGTGATTTATTTCTATAATTAAGTTTGTAGCTCATCTCGTTCATTGCATTTAATATATTATCTTAACTATATATATCCTTTTGTATGATATTATATTCTGCAGAATGAAGATGCTTGAGTGCAAAAGAGCTAGAAGATATGATGTTGGGTTCATTGACCCATATATCGTTAATGAATATACGTTAAAGAATCACCCCAAGGACGTGGAGGCAGACCTGTGCAGGTTCTTAACCGAGAATAATTTTGTCAAGGAAATACTATTTCCTTACAACTTCAAGTGAGTGTTTCTATCTTATACACATTTTATTTTTGCTTACTCGATGAGCTATTAATATATGCTTATGTAAACGTCCGCAGATTCCACCGGATCTTGCTAAAAATTCAAGTTGACTAGTCCCTAGTTGAAGTCCATGACTCATTAAGTTGGGACCAAGAGCAGTGGAGCGACATGAAAGCAATGCACCATAAGTAATTTCAATCATAACCGCATAATATCAGCCTCTTTTGTTCATTTCCTGATATCAAATAACTAATAACTCCTTTGTTTATTTTCTTTTCCGAGCAGGTGTTGGACACGGTTCAGACAGAAAATACCAGGTCCATTCGAAGAGGAGCTAACTTATAAAATGGCGAAGAGTTTACAACATCCACCCGGAACTCATTTATGTGGATACTACGTCTGCGAGTACATCCACGAGTTGATCAGTGAGCGGAAAGTTGACTCACATTATATTTATGGTTTGCAGGAGAAACTAGAGCCAGACCAACGCATAAGAGCAATTCAAGAGGAGCTGGCGGGATTTATGATTAAGGAGGTCCTTGATGTACATGGAGAGCATTATGCGGATGTCGTGGAACTCGATTTGCCATAGTGATCTCCATGTAGTTGATATAATATATATATATATTCATCAATGACCATGTAATTTCAAAACATTTCTTCCTTTTGATATATATATCATCAATGTATGCTTACAAGGGATCGATTAATTATATAGATGCATCAACGTTTACTGTGTATATACTAGCGTAGAATATGTGTACTTAAATATATGTTTGAAATTATAGTGAAACACAAAACAAAAAAGGAATAAAATGGCAAAAAAAAAGAAATACAGAATCTCTGCCGCGGTAGAGAAACACACAATTCTCTATCGCGGCAGGAAACCTTATAGTCCCGGGTGGTGTTACGGCCTGGGACTAGAGGGTTTCCGTCCCCCGCGGCGCTAAAACAGCCATGTGGCTGTTATCAGTCGCGGGCCGTAGCAAGCCGGGACTAGAGGGGGGCTCTAGTCCTGTTTTGGCAGTCCCGGGCCCAAAACCGGGACTATAACCAGTTGCAGCCCGGGATTGGAGGCCCTTTTTCCACCAGTGATACCTAGGACCCACAATAGTTTAGGTACATACATTCTTAAACTTAAAAATAAATACAAGAAATAAAATATAGCAACCCACCATTCTTTTTCAACTCCTCCTCCTCATCAGCAAAATTAGGATGAATAGGATAGAGAAATAATTCATGGAGGCAGATCTAATCACGAGGGATAGAGATGGACAAAGGCCAAAGAAATGGGGAGGCATGGCGCACTTGCGTCATGTTCTAGACAATTAAGAACCCAATAATCTGGATGGCCGCTAACTGCCGAGTATGTATGTCTCGGTAGCCAAATCCTAGCTGCAAAAAAACGAAAAGTAAAATAAACCCCAAATAGTATAGAGGGTACTTATACGACTTTGCTGTATCAGAATCAATCCAAAAAATGCATCATATTTGATTTCAGGATGGAGATAGGATCATGCCATACATAGCTTTATTACTCCTAGAAACCTTAGGCACACATGTATCTTCAACGAAAGCAAAGAAAAATCATAAATAGACTAATTGATGCAACACAAATAAATTCAAAAGTAGCCCAAAAGGTATTCAGAAGTAGATCGATCTAGGGAGAGAGGGAGATTCTAGCATATATCCTCACCATGTACAGGGACTCTGTGGACCCACCAAGTACACTCACAAAAATATTAGATGAGATGTTGGCTATGATTACAAAAATTTCTGAAGTACACCCGCCAAGTATACTCTGAATGATGACAGGACCTGAATAACTACTGAAGTACACTCACCAACACCAACACGGCCAATGAAGTCTACATTTCATTTCAGTTCAGATTATCTTAAACTTGAATAAATCAGCATGTTAATGATATAATTATGAGTTTGATCTTCCATAAACTAGGAAATCTTAGTTCAAAAGTATACACATGTTATAATCTTAAATCAAATCGTATTCCCAAACTCGAATGTAACATGCATAGACAGCTATAATTATAGATAAAATAACTTATTATCAGTGACTTATGTAACCCTAACTTCCTATTTTAGAATGAATGAATTAATGCATGGGTTTTTGAAGATTCTCATTTGTGCTATCAAACTGTTTATTGAATTTTGAGCATAGTGACCTCATTTGATAAATTGATGATTCGGTTGTACCTAACCGTCTGATTATGTTTTTCTATCCGAGCTTCCTGATCATATTCTATTTGAAATATCTCTTATTATTTATTGAGATAATCAAAGATGAAAAATTAGTTGCCTGTCGGTGCACGTGTAAATGCAGGTAGGTCATTTAGCCTCTCACATGTGCAGTGTTGGCTCTCTGTTTGCAGTAACCTAAATAAGTCAACCTGATGTCAACCAGCCTGTCCATTTCCTCTCTATTTTTTTTTGAAAAGGAGCATATATTAATATCACGAAGATATCAATTACACTCAGCCTTTGCAACAACGCATTACTCTAGTGGCAGTACGGATGCACAAAAAAAAAGAAGAATTACAAAAAATAAAAATCCCGCTATAGTGATCTATTCCTTAAAACTGCAGCACTAACACCACCAAGACAGCACCAGAAGTCGATCTTCTTCAAAAGAGATGCCACCAGGAAGGGAACAGTGCACAAGCGCTATCGTCGCCCGATCAAAGATCTTAGGTTTTCACCCTGAAGAAAGTCCCCGCTCTTAAAACAATGCCTTCAGCAAGGACATTGCCAGGCACAATTAATTAAAGTCAAACCTAGGATTTTCACCCTTAAAGGCAAGACAACGACCAGTCGCCCCCACTAGCATGTCCTTGCTACAAGTCACAAATCAACCAAGTCAATTCCCCATCGCAGCCCATACTCAAATCACCATTGCTAGTCCATTTCCTCTCTGTTGCCAGTCCCTTTCCCCTCCTGTCCTCTTTCATTAGGAAAATTGGTTATTTATCCAAAAGTTCAACGACCTTGGATTATGTACCCGAAGTTGAGCGTAACTTGGTAAAATACCCAATAGGGTCTTGAAAGTAAAAAAAATAGAAGACCCCTGATTAGAGATTGCCATGAAACGTTCCATGGGTCTTTCATTCATTAGATCGGAATCTCATCAGTTCAAAAAAAATGATCAGTTCATATGTAGGACTGCACCTCCAACCCATTGCCGGTAAGATCAACCACCACGGCATCAACCAGTGAGGGACCATGTGTGCCCTTCATTACTATCGTCCGCTCATGGCCATCGCCGTTGCCACCGGCCGCCTATACGCCCTAGTCCATCTAGCCATCTTACTTCTGCCAACCAGTACCTCAAAAAGTTTATGGATGTTTGACCAGACAGGTGAGTTGGCGCTTGATTAGTAGTGCTTCAGCCTAACACTAATCAATGGAAGTAGTTTCTGATGGTAGAGATATTCTTGCCTGTATGAACCAGACAGCAATTACACGGTACATTTTTTTGGTATATAGAAAACCCCTTATGGATAAATCATAAACACAATTAATCCTCGTTATGGGTATTTTACAAAGGTACACTCAACTTCGGATACATAATCCAAGGTTGATGAACTTTTGGGTAAATAACTAATTTCCTATTTTATTAATAGGGTCATAAATAGTTTGATCAACCATGGTTAACTGCATGTTCCACACAGTGTTGGTTTACTTTGTTTTTTCCAAAATATTATGATCAAGTGGTTGTGTGTATTTTTTTACCAAGTGGGTTTTCTGTATCGCCGTTATTAGAATCACACATCATCTTACATATAATCTGAAATCTGTTCACTATTGCAGAAACTCCATCATACAGTACCACACATGTATCAGCATAGGTAGTTAATCAGTAGCAGTGGTTCTTCTAACCGGAGATACCACATGATATTACTGGTGCTAACTCGTTTAATTCCATATACATCTTATCAAAACATCAGATAGCCCTTTTATCGACATGTCTTTTCTTATGGCCAGCTTTGCTGATGTATTGTGTTCTGCGCTACTAGCCAGGACCATAGTAGCTTGTTCAACACAAAAACACAGACCGGATGAGGCAGAGCATTTGAAGTTGGTGGCTAAATTCATGTTCTCTCAAAATTAACACCCTACTCAACGAGCAAAGGCTTGTCCATGGAGGCAAGTTACACACGTTTACCAGATAAGACTAATTTACAAACTGAGAAGGATACACTAAGTAAACATCCGCAACAAAACTGGTTCAGAAAAAATGAGACAAAGTATTTAAAACAATTAAACTATCTATGCATGCTTCATTTGCTGGGAAGAGTAACTATATTTCGTGATAGACTAGAACAGAACCCCAAGTTTGAATCTGACTAACCTTCCATGTCATATATCTGCAACGGTTTGGTCATCACCAAATGACACGGGTGAAACACAGAACATTCTTGGTCGATGTACTCGCGAGCTCCCATGAACTGTCATTACACCGAAGAATCATGTACCGACAAGCAAGCAGTGTGTGGTGTCGAGACATGAGTCGAAAAACCTAGAAAATGACCTTGAACCACGCCTCCTCACGAGAACTAGACTCGGCCATACTGTTTCTACAACGGGTAATTAACCTAGGGCTGCTAAGTGCTAACTATTTATTTATAGCACTACTATTTTTCCGAATGCTATCAATATGCTATTTCTCCACATAAAAAAATCTACATATTCCAAATTCAGATCTAGCATTCTCACTAAATCTTCGAGCGCTAAGAACCTTTAGAAACAACGGCTGAAGAAAAAACTACAATTATATGTAACAATGGTAAGCTTGACATAGAATTTGGTTCTACCAGTCCCGCTCATTCTTTGAGCACTAAGAACCTTAGAAAGCAACATTTGAAGACAACACTACATTAATATGTAACAACAACAGCAAGCTTGACATAACCAAGCACTTCTAGAACTTATAAAGGATTAAATTTTGGTGTACACCTGATTGGACATTCATAGTGTAAGCATTTGTAAGGCACAACATTTAGTTTGTCTCCACATAGGAAGAAGATAGTGGAACAAAGACAAAACATGTTAAATGAAAAAATTGCATCAGAAACAATCCCATGACAATTATATGGCTTAGAAACCATAGTACTAAACCATTTCAATTAAGCTGGCCAGAGAGGCAGAACCCTTATAGAAAAATATCAAAGACCATATAGTGAGACAAATTACCCATCTGTAGAAATTAATCTATAGTCTATATACTGAGTATTGGCAAATGATTAAAAAATAGGAGATATAATCTTATGCATGGCTTACTGACTAACACATAACAAAAAATTGGTAGCACATAACAAAATAGATGCCAAGGGCACAACAATGAGTTCTCCTAGAAATCAATACTCAAGACCATGCTGTAATCTCCTAATGCACCTGCATGCATGCTCAAGAGAATCTCTAAGATATTCATGTGCCTAGATACACACCTCCTATTTTAACAGCTGCTTGGAGTACATAGGTAGCTTGTAGTATAGAGAGCGCTGGTAATACTCCTAAACCAAATTAAAAAAATAGTACCAAACCTCGGTGCATTTTTATATCATACATGTGTAGCGAACAAATTATGTAACCAATAGATTGGTAGATCATTATATAAGAAACTAAAGATCTAAAATTAAGGTACTATTTTTTTATGATTGCTTAAGATAAGGAAAATTAATACATGGAAATGAAGAAACTGCTCATATATCGTGGTATTCAGCAACTCATATTATCCCAAAAAGTTCCTAAGCTGAAGATTTTTTATTTTAACCAAAACTAGTATGCTGCAGAGCAATGAACAACAAGAGGCAATCCGTAAGAAAAACTACACACATTTTGGCTTCTCCACTCTTGTACACTCATTTATGTACAATGATATCTCTGTAAGAATGGGCCAACATCTAGAATTCATATGAAAGGGGAAAAACCACTGAAACATGAGATTTAGAGCGGTGTAATTATCTGAAGCTTGAGTGCTCACTCTAAGAGAGGGGTGAAACAAGAAAATATGGAAGCTTACCAGCAACCTATTTCTGCCTGATGCATCTTCCAAATGGATATTCTAACCACTTTCTTCATGGTAAGCAACATTCAGCTCTACACTTCAGAATCAAAACATCAGCCTTAGTGGGGAGACAAGAAGCTCGAGCGGATGATAGTAGTGAGGCACCACGGCCAATGTGCTTGGACGCTAACTTTGCATTTAACTTGGTGAAATTTTAGAAGAGTATAAAATTAGAATCACAAATATTCTTCTACAAATTTGCAAATAAAAAATCATATATCTTGCTGCCACTATAGTGGCCTCATGCTCCTCTAAGCTAATGTATTCCCCTGAACTGAGTTAAGAAGAGAACTGAGATAACCGCCTAGGCTGGCTACATGCAAAAAAGGCTAAAAATAAACATATTGCAATTGGTGCCATGAACGTTGATAGACAGAATAACTAAAAAATTGAAAACCCACAAATCATGTTCCAGAAATCGAAGCACATGCATCATAGATGGCCACACCCGGGAGCAAGGTATTCCATCTAGGAACATTCTACCATATTTGTGCATGTATGCTAGGGCCACACACACATCTCGTGGCATTCCGGTGGTCAGACGGTCCTTCTCCAGCGAACCCCTAATCCGAGGGCCCCGCTGGTCTAGCCCCTAGCTTTCTCTAAAAATTTATTTTATTCAATAAAAATATATTTTTTAAAGTTTAGATAGATGGATCTTATTTTTCTACAAATTTTGATATATTATATGCATTTTTCCTAAATTAAAATGATTTAGTTATGAATTTTCTAGGTTTATTGTGACAAAAAGGAAAAAGATATATGCCGATGGCCAAGCCGTCGACGTAATATTACATGCTGGGCCGACGAAAAAGCTGTCAGCATAGCGCCGATGCCGTTGTTGCGCCATCACGGCCCGACCTACTGGGCCCCCGCGAGGCCCACCTACGCAAATGGTAGCCATCAGCCCACCACATATGCTGACAGCCCGTCTACGCTGACGACAAGCCTCAGTCTATGCTAACGATTATCCTAGGCCAACGGCCTATTTGCTGGCCCGCCTGGCTCGTGCCACTACGCCGACAACACCTATAATTGGTCGGCGTAGCATACGTCCGTCGGCTCCTTGAATGTTTTCTGTAGTGATGCACAACTAACTGGCAAGTTTTTTAGATAAAGGACGCTTTATTACTAAAAAGGTCTTAAGTATTACACCCGGCCTCTGCATAACTAGTATGCATACAGCCGCCAAAGTTCAAGGTAAAAACATAAGGAAAATAAAATAAACGTAAGAAGGATTACATATCATGATGAGAAATTGTAAAACGCCTAAGGTACTATAGGTAGGTCTATCCAAAGATTATATTGCCAGCCGTATCGGGTGAACAAATCCCGTGCCGTGTCCTCCAGCCATGTACACATCTTCGTGAATAGCTCGCAATGGTCCGCACGATGAAGTGCAGTCCAAGACTGAAGGGTACCTGTGCATCTGTAAATAACCTGCAGAAGTAAACAGTTTATATAATTAAACACTTTATCATTTCTAGATAGCCAAAGCGACCATATAATGGCAATTGCTCCTACCCGAAGTAATAGCTTATACTTGCGATCTATACCGTGTAACCAATTCCCAAAGATATTGGCAATACTACTTGGTGGATACAAACCAGAAGCTGCTTCGGTAACTGACCATATAGATCTGACGATATTGCATAGGAAAAATAGGTGTTTTATTGTCTCATTATTCTCAAAAAATGTATACCTAGGATCTCCATGCCAATTCCTCTTAATAATATTATCTTTTATAAGGATGACCCCTCGACAAAGATATCAAGCAAAGATTTTATTCTTAAGGGATATCTTCATTTTCCAAATCATCCTATTATCTAAAAACGGTAAGACTGGCTGGATTAAGGCATTGTATAAGGAACTAACAGAGAAGGATCCATCCTCTTTTCAGTTCCATCGGAATTCATCGTGTCCCGCTGACAGTTGAACATGTGTTAACCGATCTAATAACATGATCCAAGCGTCTAGCCTTACACCGATTAAATTCCTCCAAAAAGTCACGTCAGGAGGAAATGATCCCAACACGATGGCAATTGTTTCCTCCTTATACCGTATTATGGAATACAAGGAGGGATATTGTTCACGAAGTGAAGTGGTACCAAGCCACTTATCCTCCCAAAATCTAATATGGGATCCATCCTTAATATAAAATATACCGAAGCGAAAGAAGTGTTTCTTCATAGCCATCAGATGGCCTAAAAGTGAGAGTCACCAGGTTTCCATACCATTTGGGACAATTCTTCTGATCCAGCGTATTTTCTTTTAAGTAATGTTTGCCATATCCCCTCTTCAGTTAATAATTTGAAGAGTCATTTACTAAGTAAGGCGGTATTTTTGATCTCCAGATCATGAATACCTAGGACTGCCTGCTCTTTGGGACGACAAAACACACTTCATTTAGCCAGTCTATACTTCTTTTTCTCATCATCACCCTGCCAAAAGAATCTTGATCAGAAATAGTCCAACCTTTGCAAGACTCCCTTTGGTAGTTGAAAGAATGATACCATATATATCAGCATATTACTGAGTATTGAATTAATGAGTACCAATCTTCCTCCAATGGATAATAATTTTCCTTTCCAACTAGACAGCCTTAACTGTAATCTTTGTTCGACAATTTTCTATTCAGCATTCGTGAGCCTTCGGTAGTGAACCGGAATGCCCAAATACCGAATAGGAAAAACGCCTGACTACAGTCAAAAAGTTCAGCGTAAATATGAATGGTCTCTTGAGCCTCCCAAAAACAAAACAATTCACTTTTATGAAAGTTTATTTTTAATCCCGATAGTTGTTCAAAAGTTGAAAGTATGAGTTTCAGGTTTTTCGCCTTCTCCAGATCATGTTTCATAAAAAGAATTGTATCATCGACATACTGAAGGATAGATAAACCTCCATCTACCAGATGGGGAATAACACCTTCAATTTGACCCACAGATTTTGCACGCTTAATCTGGATAGAGAGCATACCAGCCACTATATTAAATAGCATTGGTGATAGTGGGTCTTCCTGTCTAAGCCCTTTTTTGGTCTGAAAGTAATTGCCAACGTCATCATTGACTTTTGTGGCAACGCTAGCTCCCGACACAAAGCTGTTTATTAGAGACTGCCATTCATAGGAGAAACCTTTCATTCTAAGAGTCTGTTGAAGAAAAGGCCATTTGACTTTATCATAGGCCTTCTCAAAATGAATTTTTAGTATGGCCCCATTTAGTTTCTTCTTATGAAGTTCATGAACTATTTCGTGTAAGGTAACCACACCGTCAAGTATGTTGCGACCTTGCATGAAGGCAGTTTGCGAGGGGCGAACTACATGATTGGCCACTGAATTTAACCTAATGGTCGCAACTTTGGTGAAAATCTTAAAACTAACATTAAGAAGGCAGATGGGTATATATTGTTGGATCCGTTCTGCTTCATTAACCTTAGGTAATAAAATAATCTCACCAAAATTCAATTTGAACAAGTCTAGTTGACCAGAGTGCAAGGAACCAAACATGGCAAGAAGATCTGTTTTGATAACATCCCAAAAGTTTTGGTAAAACTCAGCTGGAAAGACATCAGGACCAGGGGCTTTATTATGTTCCATTTGAAAAACAGCCTTCTTGACCTCCTCCTCCGAATAGGGAGCAGTCAATAAGCCTGAGGTACATCATCTGTTTGGGACTCGTCCAATGAGAAGGTACCTTCTTCTGGTTCCCGAAACAAACATTTGTAGTAATTTGCAATATATGATTTCAGCTGCTCATGTCCCTCAATCGTCTCATCTTCTTGTGTGAAAGATCGAATAAGCTTCTTCTTGTGTCGGCCATTGGCCACACTATGGAAGTACCTTGCATTCGAATCTCCATGCAAAATAAATTGAGATTTGGAACGTTGATACCATTTTAGTTCCTCTTCGCGCAGAAGTCGTGCTACCTCCTCATTTGCTTGGCTTTTAAGCTCATTTTCTTGCGTGATAACAAACGAAATTCTGCAAGAGCTTTGACTTCATCTATGATAGACGAAAGACGTTGCTTCTCCTTTTTAAGAATACCAGTTGTGTGTCGTGCCCACCCCCCAAGGTGTTTGCGTGTGACATGGTTATACCCTACGGGTACGTGACTTCAGCATACCTGGTCCAGCCCAAGGAAGGCCCACAGTAGATATACGCTGGTCCATGAAGATTTTCGGGTGGCCAAGGCCCATGACGCCTTCAGATCCTTGGAGAGCAAGACTAGCATAGATAGGAAATTCAAAGGGGTGAAACCCTAGAACCTGTAACCGACTAGGACTATGCCCGGGACCTGCCTAAGTCTATATAAAGGCCAGGAGGGCATGTCCTAGATCTCTCGACTCATACTTTAGCACACACCTCCACGCCAGATCGAATCTGTGCACCTTGTAACCTTCGGTTCCGCCATAATCAAGAGCAGACAAGCAGGAGTAGGGTTTTCCCTCCGGGGGCCTGAACCTGGGTAAATCTCGTGTCCCCTGGTTGCTTGTCTGTTAACCGTGCCACGATCTCCAGCATCCCCATCTTCTCCAAAACCCAAGTCCATAACAATGGGCATTGATGAGATTAAACCTCGTCAATTGGCACCGTCTGTGGGAATCGGGGCTGCTGATTGTGCGATCGTGACGGTCGCAACCCGATCGATCTACAACTCCGCAGCGACGGAGAATCACCTCCTCTTCGGCGCTTTCGACTTCACCGCCCACTCACCGACCACCATGAAGGATTTCGAGCCTGTAGGCGACGGACTCGAAATTTTGTTCGGGAGCTTCTGCTTCCAGGTGGGACAAACTGGCACCCTCCACCTTCCCGAGCGGGTGCCCGTGCCATCAATCAGGCCCGCCTCGTGGGCTCCGCACCCCGTGCTGCGCACATCATCATCGATAGACGAGTTCTACGACAGCAGCAGCTGCAAATCCGATCTGTGCGATCCTCCTTTGGATGAAGGGACCTACGGTTCCAGATCCGAAAGCTGCGGCAGCAGCGGACCAGTCTACGAGCGCTACCAATGCGCCGCAGTCATCCAGGAGCAACAAATGCCCAACCCGCCGCCCAACACAAACCCTAACCCGCAGGACAGAAACGGTGGAAACGGCGGGAACTGAAGAAGCCAGTCACCCTCTCCCGAAGGGGAAAACAACGGCCACGTCATCCAACTTAGCAAAGAAGGATGGGTCCAGGCACGTCGTGCCGTTGCAGGCGACATAGTCCTACCTGTGGACTCACCACGTGACCTGCTGATGGCGTACCACTACCTCCTCATCGAGGAGCACAAGAAGCAAGTCAAGATGCAGGAGACGCTCGACAAACGCAAGCAAGCAGCCTCCGAGTCCAGCGCGCGATGAGCTGCGCTCTCCGCCATGGCACCCGGCTCCAGCACGAACGGAAACCAGGGAAATAAGCACCGCTCGCGGGTGGAGAACATGGATCCCAAGGAACGCCGTGACGTGACCCGAACTCTCCACACGTCGTTCATGGATATGGATGTCGATGGCAACATCATCCCGAAGACACCGCAAGCCGTGATCATGGCAGCCACTGCGTATCTCGCGGCCCACCAACCTCCGGAGGGAGACCCGAAAAGAGCCATGCATAAGTCCGCACTCACCGGACTCGGACTCGTCGGAGCCGCACTCCACGAAGATGCTCCTGCGGAGCCGAAGAAGAAAGCTCCGGCCAGGCGCGACCGGAGCCCCACCCCCTCATCCGAAGAGGAAGAGGAGCACGACCTTCCTCGAAGGAAGAAGAGCTCGCATCGCCATAAACGCGACTACGACGCCAGAGACGCGCTTACACAGCGCAACATCGACAAAGCACGCGCCAAACGCGCATGCTCGTCTGAATCCGAGATGGATGAAGACGAAGGAGAACTCTGCGGAGCTCGATGCTTCAGCAGATCTGTTCGGCGAACACAGATGCCACGCAATTTCAAACTTCCTTCGGATACTCCGAAGTTCAACGGCACGCAAGATCCAAAATCCTGGCTCAGCGACCATCTGTCATCCGTCAAGCTTCACGGAGGCAACAAAGAAACCGCCATGCAATGCCTCCAGCTGCAGCTGACAGACGCGGCGCGGGTCTGGCTCAGAAGCCTATCATCAGGATCCATCCGAAGTTGGGAGGAGCTAGATTACAGTTTCATCCTAAATTTCGAGGGCACCAGCAAGAGGCCCGCCTCAATCGAAGAGTTGCGAGCCTGCACTCAGAGAACGGGGGAATCTATTCGCTCGTACATATTACGCTGGTCTACCACCAAGAACTCCGCAGCACACATCTCTGAAGAGAGGGCCATCGACGCCTTCATAGACGGCGTCAAACGCCAAGATTTCAAGGAGGAACTTGGGCGTGTCAAGCCCAAGACACTCGATCACCTCATGGAAATTGCCAACAGTTGGGCAGACGGCGAAGATTGCATCCAGCGAGCGCAATCAGATGAAGAGGACGACTACGGCCGAAGGCAAGAACGCCGCAGCAAGAGGAGATCGCGTGTCTACGAAGACCGCGACGGACCCGACATGGTCGCGGCTGGCTACGCCGATCTCCGCAACGACAACAGCCGCAACAGCGGAGGATACCGCGGAGGAAATTTCCGTGACAACGGACGACCAGCACAGTCGTGGCAACACCGCGACCGCGACAACGGACCCTCAGCATTCGACAAACTTTCGGGTCCATGCACCATCCACTTCTACATCGACAAACAAGATGGCAAAAAGAAAGCCAGCCACATGCTCAAGGACTGCCGCGAGTTCCAAAAACTCAGCGAAAGCATGGTGCAGATGAGGCAACAAGCCCCAACCCCTGTGTTCGGAAACGCAACCGCGCCAGGAGAAATAGCACACGGAGCACCTCCACCGCCACCTATTGGAGGCCCAAACCAACCAGTCGCACCAGCGCATAATAACGCCGGGGTCAGGTACCCCCCACCAAAGGGAGCACTAAATATGATCCAGAAGGGACGCCCCACAAACAGGGTGCAGAAGAAAATCACCCGACAAATCAACTTGGCCGTGGCGACTCCGCCGGTAATCCCCGAGTACCTCAGCGGATCGGAGTCCTGCATCACATTCACTCGGGCGGATCACCCTTGCCAGATCCCTCGCCCAGGTCATGCTGCCCTAGTGCTGGAGGCGCAGATCGGAGGCTTCGAGATGAGTCGCGGCTTCATGGACGGCGGCAGCGACATCAATCTGATGTTCGCAAGCACTCTAGCAGCTACGCGGATCCCGCAATGCAGCCTGGAACAATCAGACACAACGTTCCACGGCATTGTCCCAGGAAAGGGCATATTCCCCCTGGTCAAAATAGGGCTCGACGTCATCTTCGGGAAACCGGACAACTTTCGGCAGGAGCGCCTAGAATTCGAAGTGGTGGACTGGCCGTCGCAATATCACGCCATCCTGGGGCGTGTAGCATTCGCAAGGTTCCAGGCCGTCCCGCACTACGCATAACTACTACTCAAGATGCCAGGACCAAGGGGCGTCATCACAGTCCACGGGAGTTTCACCCGATCGGACCAATGCGACAGGGATTTCAACAAAATCTCCCAGTCTTTCGGCATGCAAGACGAGCTCGTAAGGCTCCGTGAGGTAACGGACAATGGGGTACCCCCAGTCACAAGGCAAAACGCACCTGACATGTCCTTCGACTCCACCGTCAACACCAAGAAAGTGCAGGTCCATCCGACGGATGCCTCCAAGGTGGCGCTGATCGCCAACGACCTCAGTGCCGCATAGGAAGGCGCGCTCGTCGAATTCCTCCGTGAGCGCTGGGAAATCTTCGCCTGGTGTCCTGCGGACATGCCAGGAGTTCCCAGGGAATTCGCCGAGCACGCACTCAACGTCTTTCCAGACACCAAGCCAGTCAAGCAGTCCATCCGAAGACTGTCGGAGCCACGAGCCGAAGCTATCGGCAAGGAAATCAATAGACTACTCGCTGCAGACTTCATCAGGGAAATCAAAGAAAGCGAGTGGCTTGCAAACACGGTGATGGTCCCAAAGAAGGACACGGACGTCCTACGGATGTGCGTGGACTTCACGTCACTAAACAAGCATTGCCCAAAGGACCATTTCCCTCTTCCACGGATCGACCGGATCATCGATTCGACTGCAGGTTGCGAGAAACTCTCCTTCCTCGACGCCTACTCAGGCTATAACCAGATTCGACTCAAGGTCGAAGATCAAGAGAAAACGGCGTTCATCACACCGTTCAGAGTATTCTGCTACAACACAATGCCCTTCGGGCTAAAGAACGCGGGTGCCACGTACCAACGATGCATGCAGGCCTGCCTCAAGGACCAGATTGGTCGCAATGTCCAAGTCTATGTTGACGACATAGTAATAAAAACCAAGGAGGCAAAGACACTTATCGATGATCTCCGCGAGACGTTCGACAACCTTGATCGCTACAGGATCAAGCTCAACCCCGAAAAATGCGACTTCGACGTCCCATCAGGTCAGCTGCTCGGGTACTTCATCTCTTAACGAGGGATCGAGGCGAACCCGAAGAAAATTAGAGCCATCATGACGATGGAGAAGCCGAAAAACCTCAAGGGCGTCCAGCAGCTCGCAGGACGAGTAGCGGCACTAAGCAGGTTCATCAGCCGCATGGGCGAGAAGGCCCTACCATTCTACCAGCTACTGCGCAAGGCAGACAAGTTCGAGTGGACACCAGAAGCCAACGACGCATTCGAAAGCCTCAAGCGGCTCCTCTCCACCTCGCCAATTTTGGTCACGCCAAAGGAGCGTGAGCCTCTGCTGCTGTAAATAGCAGCCACACACCAGGTGGTCAGCACCGTACTCGTGGTCGAACGACCCGAAGAAGGCAAGACCCACGGGGTCTAGCGCCCAATTTACTACCTCAGTGAGGTACTGACACCAACAAAGCAGAGGTACCCTCACTACCAGAAGCTAGCCTACGGCGTGTTCATGACGGCTCGACGGCTGAGCCACTACTTCTAGGAGCATCAGGTGATGGTCGTTAACGAGGCACCCCTGAACAGCATCCTGAATAACCCGGAGGCCACAGGACGGGTGGCCCTGTGGGGCATCGAACTGTCACCCTTGGACATCGTCTACGAGAAGCGACACGCAATTAAATCTCAAGTACTTCCGGACTTCCTGGTACATTGGATGGAGCTGCAGCTGCCAGACACCCCAGATATGTCGCAGTCATGGACAATGCACTTCGACAGCTCCAAGCGCGAAGCCGGAGCAGGGGCAGGGGTCATACTGACCTCCCCGCAAGGCGACAAGATGAAGTACGTTCTTCGGATGAAATTCAGAGCCTCCAACAACGAGGGCGAATACGAAGCCCTCATCCATGGCATGAGGATGGCAAAGATATGCGGCGCAACGCGCCTGGTCATCTACGGTGACTCCAACCTCGTCGTCCAGCAGACGATGAATGAGTGCGATGCACACGCCGAAAACATGATCGCGTACCGCGCGCTCTACAACGCACTCGAAGGAGAATTCGACGGCTGTGAGCTTCGACACGTTGGACGAGAAAGCAACGAGGAAGCCGACAGACTTGCCAACATCGGCTCCACTTGCGCAAAGGTGCCACCAGGTGTGTTCCTTGAACAGATCTGCGTGCCATCCATCAAGCGGAAATTCCCCAAGGGATCACCCGAAGAAGCAGAACACTCGGGAGCTACGCTACCCGAAGGACACGAAGGACCCGAAAAGCTGGACACTGAGGTAGCCATGGTCAACCTAATGCAGGTCATGGCAGTCGAAGAAACTTGGACGCGACCATACCTCTAGTTCTTGATAACCGGAGAATTGCCTGACAGCCCAACAGACGCCCGGCGCATATCTCGCCGGTCAAAAGCCTTCACCATCATCAACGGCGAGCTGTACAAACGCAGCATCACGGGTGTACTACAACGGTGCGTCACCATCGACAACGGCAAAGCCATACTCCAAGACATCCATGAGGGCATCTGCGGACACCACGCAAGCATCCGCTCCCTTGTCGCCAAAGCTCTACGAGCAGGATTCTACTGGCCAACGGCCATGAGCGACGCAAAGGACATCGTCCGAAGATGCAACGGATGCCAGCGGTTCGCCGACAAACCGCACGCACCTGGGTCCGAGCTCAGACCCATACCTATAGCTTGGCCTTTCGCCCAATGGGGCCTTGACATGATCGGCAAACTGCCAAAATCCTCGAAAGGGGGACACGTCTTCCTCTTGGTCGCAGTCGACAAATTCACCAAGTGGATCGAGGCCATGCCAGTCACCAACCAGAAGGGCAAAACCGCCGTCAAATTCTTCGAATCCATTGTCTACAGGTTCGGCGTACCGCACAGCATCATCACCGACAACGGATCGAACTTCATCTCGGAAGAATTCCAGGACTTCTGCGAAGGCCTTGGGATCAACATCACGTATGCCTCAGTGGCACACCCGCAAACAAACGGGCAAGTGGAAAAGGCCAACGGCCTAATCGGCGCCGGCATCAAGAAGCGCCTCATGAGCTCACTCGAGCAAAAAGCTGGAAACTGGACGAAAGAGCTACCATCTGTCCTGTGGAGCTTACGGACTATGCCAAACAGCTCCACCGGCTACACACCGTTCTTCATGGTGCACGGAGCTGAGGCCGTGCTACCAGCCGAAGTACGCCACCAGGCCCCACGAGTCGTCGCTTACAGCGAAGCCGAATCCACGGCTGCACTCGAAGATGCCGTCGACACACTCGACGAAGCACGGGATATAGAAGCAGCTCGATCAGCGGTGTACCAGCAGAGTCTCCGCAACTACCACAGCCGCCGGCTGCGCCCAAGGTCCTTCGTCGAAGGAGACCTCGTCTTGCGACTCAAGCAAAAGCGACCGAATAAATTCGAGTCACCATGGGAAGGACCCTACGTCATTACCGAAGTCATCCCAGGTGGCGCCTATCGCCTCAAGCACGTGGAGTCTGGAGTCGCATACTCCAACCCATGGAATATCTCGCACCTGCGACGATTCTATCCGTAGCAACCTATCCCCCTTTTTTTTCAATAAGGCTTTCAGCCAAGGCTACTCAGCCGAATAATGTACCTCCTCCATTACGATATAAATGAAGCTAAGTGTCTCGCCCCAAAACTTCAGTTCGCTATTTTCGCAACTTTACTACATGCTACATACGCACTCGGGGGCTCCCCCCACCTCACGATTTCGTCGACTGAGGATCAAACGTGTACACCTGAGTAGCTGACAACGTCAGGCAAACGAAAAGGACACGTACCCAACCAAAGCACTGCGTGCTAACAACAAACAAACCTTTACAACAAAGGGCACAACGCGCCCAGCCGAAATATACAAATTTTACACCTATCTGTTTATTTTCAGGTCCTACCTATTCTAAAGAATAACACGAGCACGCTGCTCAAACAAATCTACGACCTGTTCGGCATACTGTCTTACAGCTGCGTAATGCGGGCGCATGTCCCACTCACCGCCGTCCGGCCGAGAAGGCGGCCCTGCTGCCACAGCAGCCAAATCTATGTCAGGACGGTGCACCCTCACAAGAGACAAAGCAGCCTTCACTCCCGCGACGAGCTGCTGCCGCACCAGCTCCTTGACATTGCTCGCACTCCGAAACTTCGACAGAAGACCTGCAAGGGTCGTCGGTACGGCATCCAAAGGAAACATGACGTGCAGCACCGAGGAAAGTGATGTCTGCACTTGGCGGAGCACCCGTGAAAGTTGATAAACACGATCCTGCACCGTCGCCAGAACCATGGCGCGATCGCGATCCATCCAGAAGAAGCCGCCGGCCTCCATGTCCTGTTGAGTCAAGCAATTGACCCGAACAGCGACACGCTCTTTTTCTTCCCTCGGAGCAAGATTTGCACCTGCGACAATCACACAGAACAAGAATAAGGCCAGTAGGCTCATCCGAAGAACTGAGCTACAACTCGAACCAAAGATCAACTTACATTGCAGCTGCTCGGACAGCCGAACCAGCTCCGTCATCAAGTACTCCTCTCTGGCTGCACCACGATCCGCCTTGGACTTCCAAACGTCGACACGACCGCGTAACCCGAGCAACTCCCTCTCCAGACTACGCACGCGATACCGAAGGAAAGTGAGCTGCGAGGAATCATCCAGCGATGGTCGCAATGGCATTGCGGATGAGGTGTCAACTGGGTCAGCGCCCAAAGGAACCTATAGCAGCAGAAGAAGAAAGGAACACAGACATTCAGCCAAGGATAAGAGCGCAACTCAGAGGAATTCATTAAATATATAAGGCCACTACGTGGCACAAGGATGGTATTCTTCAAAATATTTACAACAAAAGTAGACTACAAACTACCCTACGTCTACTATGCCTAAGATGCAGGACCCTGAGTCGCCTCAGAGCCAGACTGCCTAGCTTTGGCCCCGCCCTGCTGCCGCAGTGCATACTCAGACAGCAAATCAATGAGCTTGGGCCCATATCGCTTGCAGCGAGCAGAATAGGCAGCAAAGGCTACCTCGGATCCATCCGCAACCGTCGGCATCCGAGAAGTGATCTGAGGCAGATCCAGCTCCGCTCCAGCCGCCAAGGCCATCGCCAGCCTGACGGGCGCGCCGATGCCCTTCTGCTTGCGCTTGTACGCCGCAGGCGCTTCGGCTGACAGAGCCTCTGCCAGAGCATCCACATCACCAAGGGCTGCACCCTTCGGGAAAAGCTCCTGGTAGAAGCGACCAAGGACATCTTTCGCCTTGGCAAGGGAGTTGACGACGGTGCTGTAGCGATCTTCGACCGCCACAGTGGCATCATCTAGAGCGCTCCCGTGCTCCAGAGCACCGCGGTCAAACTCGATGCCTGCGGCATCTGAGACAAAAAGAAGAAAAGCATGAAGAAAAGCAACATAGAAGAAGACCCGTAGAAAAAGAAACAAGTACAAAACTAGCACTCACCCGAAATAGCCTTGGCAGCAGCCATGAGCTTTGCCGCCACCTCTCTTTCACGAGCAGCCGCAATGGTGGCCAGCTGCTCCTCACGATCTGCGGCCTCCTGCTGCAGACGCTCCTTCGCTTCGGCTGCCTTAGTCAGCTCTAGCTCGAGGCGCTCTTTCGCACCAACGGCGGCTTCGGCCTTCTGCTCCGACTGACCAAGGCTCTTCTTGAGAGCGTCGACCTTACGGAGAGAATCGTTATGCTCCTCTGCATTCAAGACAAACAAGTGTCAAACAACAGATCCAGGATACACATGAGAGGCGTTGAAAGACAGATGGATACCTTGAAGCTGCCGAAGGTTCGCCTATAGCGCCAGGCGCTCTTGCACCAGCCGCTTGGCCTCCTGCACAAAAGGCTGAGGAAAAGGCAATAGCAGTAAGAAAAGGACTTGGGGACTACGCCCAACACAAAGGAGTAAAAACAAAATTCGCACACAAAGAAACTTGGGGGCTCCCCCCGTGACATAAAATAAAGGAACTTACATGCTCTGATGGTGACTCCGAAGGCCCTCCTGCGAAATTCTGAGGCGCAGCCACCTGCGCCTCCTGCACAGGAGGATCCGGAGCGGCGCCCCCTGAAGTCGCCACCGTTTGAGGAGGAGGAGACGCAATCTTCGACTCCCCCATCATCTCCCGTGCACCATCACTGGAGGAATCATGGGAGGAATGCCTGCGTACGAATCAATCAGTACAAGCGCACAAATCATGAAGGAAAAAGGACAATAGTACAACAAGAAAACTTACGAGCCAAGCGAGCTCAGGTCGAAGACAGGAGGAGTCCTTCGGACTCTCTTCTCCTCTTTCTTCTCTTCCTTCTTCTCCTCCTTTTTCTCTTCCTTCTTCCGCTTCGCTGGCGGGTGCGGGGCTACAGCCCGCACAGGAATGGCAGGAAGGGGAGAGGACGAACCTCCATGATCATCACTATGACGCTCAAGGCCCAGAGGGTTCCTGGGAGTCGGAGGAGTTGAAGCATTCGAAGACTCGCTGGAGCTTCGTGCTCGCTTGCACGAATGATCCTCACTCGACTCGTCGGCATCCTCCGCTGGAGATCGCGCCGACGGCAGCTCGGACACAGACTCAACCACTTCATTATCCGGGGCAGCCGGAAATAATTCGGGCAATGGAGGTACCATGCCCGGCACTTTGAAGCTCTGCAAAATCAGAAGGAACTTTGTTAGCAAACAAAGGAAATAAATGCACAGCCTACAAAAAGCACTACATGCACAAATCTACACTTGCGGTACGGCTAGCGTCGAAGAAAATGGAGGAGTTAGCGACTTCCCCGGGATTTCCTCTCCGGCCTTGAACTTCAGCAGCGCACGAAGGGCCTTGTCAAGATCCCCCTCGGAGATTTTCTCAGCCGAAACCCTCGTTGGATCACGGCGCCCAGAATAAAGGAACATCGGGTGCGCCCTCGCTTGGAGAGGTTGCACCCGACGCTCAAGAAAAGTCCGGATGATGTCCACGCTGTTCACCTCCTTCTCCGGAATCAGCTGGAGATCCTCCACCCGACGGTAAAGGGCCTCTATCTCTGCCTTCTCACCGTCCAAGATTTGGTTTTTCCAAGACCTTTTCGGCTCAATCATTTGGGAGGGGTCAAAGGGAACAAGACCAAAATCTTGCCCGGGCACTACGGAGTCGCGGATATAAAACCATCGCCTCCGCCAGTACTGGACAGATTCGGACATGGAAAAAGAAAAGAACAAAAGATTGGGACTAAGGGAAATGATGCAACCCCCAATGGGATATACACCATCCAAACCGGATTGCCTCTTCACGGAATAGAGCTTCCGGAAGAGGCCGAAGTGCGGCTCAATGCCAAGCCAGCACTCGCAAAAAGTGACAAAACACGCAATGTGAAGAAGAGAATTGGGAGACAGATGATGAAGCTGAATCCCATAAAAGAAGAGCAGTCCACGGAGGAAATTGTGGACTGGAAAAGAGAACCCACGCACAACGAAGGCGAGAAACATAACCCGATACCCAGATGGGGGACGGGGGATTACCTCATTACCGGGGAGTTTGACGGCCTCCCTATCTTGCGGGATCAGGCCCCACTCGCGAAGCTTGCGGAGATCGCTCTCCCGCGTCTCTGACTGCCGCCAGCCACCGTCGGTGACACGGGTAGCGGCGGTACCTTTCTGCCCTCCGGCGGCGCTGGTCCCAACGGCAGACGAGGACTTCTTCGACTTCCCCATTGCGCTATGGCAGCGCCGGCGGTGAAAACGCAGAAACGACGACGGAAATGTGGAAGGAAATCCCAGCGCGCAGCAAGAATCGCTAGAGCACAAGGAAGCAGTGAAAACAAGAACTGGTGCGGTGAAAACAAACCGCTGCTCTCCTCAATGATTATAACAGCGAAGATGACGCACGGCAGCCGTCCATCTAGAAGACCTAACGCCAACGACAGATCTGGCCATACACGTGTCAGCATCACAATGAACCTTCGTTACCACGCCGTCCACTACGCGCGGAAATCGAGGAGACGCCGTAATTATCTCCATGCCGCGCATGACCGGTCAATTCAAAGTCAACAAGTGGGACCCACGCTTTGTCCAGTCAAGTCATCTCTGGCGTAGCAGACGCTTGAGTTCATTGATCGTCAGCACTGACGTCATCAAAAGCTATACTAGCACCAACTACAATGCTTCGGCTCTACAGCTAAGAGTACTCACTCGAATCTTCGATTCGAGTAAATACTCGGGGGCTACTCCTATCAGGAGTGCTGGCCGCGCACCCGGAAGATGAATAAAGACAAAGTATTTCTTCGAGTCCTACGTCGAGTCTACGACTCCACTACGGACTCGGGGGCTACTCCCATAGGGAGGATGAATTTAAGTATCTGAAAATTTTCGTGTCCTACGGACTTAACAACTGAACAATGCTTGATCTAAAGTTTCTGCTCGAGTCTACGATTCGAACAGACACTCGGGGGCTACTCCCATAGGGAGCGCTGGTCGCGCACCCTATGAAATCTTCGACTGCGATCAGGATACAAAAAACTTTTCGGCAACTCTGCCCCAACAAAACGACCGAGTGAGCGACAACCTCCTAGTCCACCCGAAGCACCTCCGTGGTGATAAATGTTCGGATGCTGCGTCTGCGATGCAAAGATAAGACCTGCAGATATCATCTGATGGCCTGGCAACGCACATGACTGCGCTCTGCTAGTATAAATCCATGCCAACAGGCGTGATGAAAAATCCCGACGGACGCGTTGGGTACATCAATTAAAAACACTGGAATTCCACTCCTGTAAGTCCTCCGCGGCCTGAGTCGAATTACGCCAGCATATGTTCCGGGTTCAAGTTAAGGGACTCGAACCTGATGAAGATCGTGTTGTTTCGTCCTAAGACAGTTAACTGGCCCTGATCCGTCGGGTGAGTCAGGCACACGCATCAACAATCCCTACACACAAATACTGTTACTACTTAGTTGCACCCGAAAGATTAAAGAGTCCTCAGTCGAATCTACAATTCGACTGATCACTCGGGGGCTACTGACATGGTTATACCCTACGGGTACGTGACTTCAGCATACCTGGTTCAGCCCAAGGAAGGCCCACAGTAGATATACGCTGGCCCATGAAGATTTTCGGGTGGCCAAGGCCCATGACGCCTTTGGATCCTTGGAGAGCAAGACTAGCATAGATAGGAAATTCAAAGGGGTGAAACCCTAGAACCTGTAACCGACTAGGACTATGCCCGGGACCTGCCTAAGTCTATATAAAGGCCAGGAGGGCACGCCCTAGATCTCTCGACTCATACTTTAGCACACACCTCCACGCCAGATCGAATCTGCGCACCTTGTAACCTTCGGTTCCGCCGTAATCAAGAGCAGACAAGCAGGAGTAGGGTTTTCCCTCCGGGGGCCTGAACCTGGGTAAATCTCGTGTCCCCTGGTTGCTTGTCTGTTAACCGTGCCACGATCTCCAGCATCCCCATCTTCTCCAAAACCCAAGTCCATAACAATGGGCATTGATGAGATTAAACCTCGTCAGCGTGTTAAACGCACTTTATTGTTCCACCTCTGGATTGGGGTACTACCCGAAACCGGTCTTCCCCATATTGTTTTAACCATATCCTGGAAACCCTATCGATCTAACCATCTAAGTTCAAACTTGAACGGATGCGAGCATCGTGTCCGAGGTAAACCAATGGTCAATAAAATGGGAGTATGGTTAGACAGCGCTTCAATACGTTCTAGAGCATGTACCGAGACTCGTGGAAAGTGTTCTTCCCAATCAGAGTCCATCAAAACACGATCTAGTTTCTCGTATGTAGGGTCTGGTAGACTGTTAGCCCAAGTAAATTATCGTCCGATCATGGTTACTTCCTGTAGGGTTCACAGCATAGAAAACAAAAAATTTCCTACGATGGGAACAACTATATACCAAAATCTATCTACTAGATACAAGCAACGGGCGGATATACATCTGTAGAGAACATACCCTTGAAGATCGACAAATCTTAACGAGGTTGAACTTATGGTCGATGTAGACGATCTCTTGCCGATCTCAAGATCGAGAGGAAGTCCTAGCGCCGCATCCATGCTCGCACACACGTCCGAGGCACCGAGAAACCTCCGCCTCCTCGCTCTAGCGATGCAGTGGAAGAACAACCCTTTCTTGCCGAATAGCCACCGGGAACATGTATCTCGCTAGTCCGAGACCATGGGGGATAAATACTAGAGGGGCAGAGAGATCCTTCACGAGGAGGTGTGAGTGAGAGAGAGGAGAGGGGGCTCCTTTTATAGGAGGAGGGGGCACCCAAGGGGGTGGCCGCCGGCCATGCGGGCTTCCCCGTCCCTCCTTCATTCCTGTGGGTGGACACTCCACTCACACAAATGTCTTTCAATTCCCTCCACTCAAAAGCCCACTCAAATTCCCATTAGATTTCCACCAAATTTAATGCAAACTCTCATTAAATAAAACTCCATTTATTTATTCAGAATTTTGTCAATTACTTTAATGAAAAACATTCACATATAACCCCTTGCTAGTATTTCCTTTCACATGCAAAAACACTTTCTGCAATTTCACCCGAAAACCCGTTTCGGTATGTAGTGAAATAAATTCCTATGCTTGTTATTCTTTCCGGCATGAAACTTTTGCTCCAAATGGATGTCGGTGTCTCTTAAGTGCGTCACCCTACGGTTCGCGAATAATGCAGACATGATCGAGACCCCTCTCGGATCAATAATCAGAAGCGGGACCTAGAGATCCATACTAACTCCCACACATTTAGCGATGACTTTCTTGTGATCACGAGAACCTTTTACGCTAGTATCTTAATCCTTTTGTTTCGTGATATATTACATGTCCGAGATTCGATCATCGGTGTCTCCATACCTAGTTTGATCTCGTTACTAACATGTACTCTTTTCTTGTTCCCGTGATATAACATTCTAGTGATCAAATCACTTGCTTGGAAGCTAATCAATGTGATATCATCGAGAGGGTCCAGAGCATATCTATCCGTCATCGGGATAAACAAATTCCACTCTCGATCCATGGGCCTCAACATAACACTTTAGTGGTACTGAACCCATCTTTATAATCACCATGTTATGGTGTGACATTTGATGTTATCAAGATACTCTTCCGGTGTTAGTGATTGACATGATCTCATGGTCTAAGGATTAGGATCACTTCGTATGATGTTATAGCAATATAAACTCAATGAATTTGATCGTAATTATATACTTCGGATGAATGTTCATCACATCATTACACTAATGTTGTGACCTCGTTATTAACAACAGCCAATGTCCATGATCAGGAAACCTTGATCATCTTGTTAATCAACGAGCTAGTTTAAGAGAGAGGCATAACTATGAACTTTATATTTGTTTATTAAACACACATGTATTAATGTTTCTGTATTAATACAATTATAGCATGCAAAATAAACATCTATCATATACTTGGAATATACATAATAACCACTTTATTATTGCCTCTCAGGGCATATTCTCTTCAGTCTCCCACTTGCACTAGAGACAATAATCTAGTTACATAGTGATAAATCTAACACCCATGGATTTCTGGTGTTGATCATGTTTTGCTCTAGGGAGAGTTTTAGTCAACGGATCTGCTACATTGAGATCCGTGTGTACTTTACAAATCTTTATATCTCCATCCTTGACATGCTTGCGGATGGAATGAAACTGACGCTTAATATGCTTGGAATTCTTGTGAGACCTTGGTTCTTTGGCATTGGCAATGGCACCATTGTTGTCACAATAGATCACCATTGGGTCCAACACGCTCGCAACCACACCTAGTTCGGATATGAACTCCTTCATCCAAACCGCGTCCTGAGCCGCTTCCGAAGCAGCAACATATTCGGCCTCCGTTGTTGATCCCGCCACCACGGGTTGTTTGGAACTCCTCCAACTAGCTGATCCACCATTCATGAGAAATACGTTTCCGAATTGAGACTTAGAGTCATCCGGATCGGTGTCAAAGCTTGCATCGACATAACACTTAGCGACGAGCTCTTCTTCACCTCCGTACACAAGAAACATATCCTTAGTTCTTCGCAAGTACTTAAGGATATTCTTGACCGCCATCCAGTGTTCCGAACCTGGATCCGATTGGTACCTACTAGTCAAACTAATAGCATGTGCCACATCCGGTCTTGTACATAGCATGGCGTACATGATAGATCCTATGGCTGAAGCATAGGGGACTTTGTCCATTATCTCTCTTTCTTCCACCGTAGCCGGACTTTGAGTCTTACTCAATGTCTTGCCTTGCAACATAGGTAAGAACCCCTTCTTACTTCTGTCCATTTTAAACTTCTTTAAAATCTTATCAAGGTATGTACTTTGCGATAGCCCTATTAGGCGCTTAGATCTATCTCTATAGATCTTTATGCCTAATATGTATGATGCTTAACCTAGGTCCTTCATTGAAAATTTGATGTTTAGATAACTTTTAACACTGTTTAAAAGATCTATATCATTTCCGATCAATAATATGTCATCCACATATAATATTAGAAATGCCACATTGCTCCCACTCACTTTCTTGTAAATACAAGCCTCTCCATAAGTTTGGACAAATCCAAACTCTTTGATCACCTCATCAAAGCGGAGATTCCAACTCCGGGATGCTTGCTTCAGTCCATAGATGGATCGCTGAAGCTTGCATACCTTGTCAACATCCTTAGGATCGACAAAACCCTTTCGTTGTATCATATACAACTCTTCTTCAATATTGCCATTGAGGAACGTAGTTTTGACATCCATCTGACATATCTCATAGTCGAAATATGCAGCAATTGCTAACATAATCCTAACTGACTTTAGCATCGCTACAGGAGAGAATGTCTCATCGTAGTTAACTCCTTGAATTTTTTGAAACCCCTTTGCGACAAGTCGAGCTTTATAGACGGTCACATTACCATCAGCATCAGTTTTCCTTTTGAAAATCCATTTATTCTCGATGGCCTTTCGGTCGTGAGGTAAGTCCACCAAGTTCCAAACTTGGTTTTCGTACATGGATTCCATCTTGTATTTCATGGCTTCTAACCATTTGTTGGAATCCGGGCTCATCATCGCTTCTTCATACGTCACAGGGTCATCAATTTCATCAACCATGAAATTCATAACATGGTTTTCGTACAGCTCGGGAGCTGCACGTGTCCTGCTAGACCCACGAGGTTCAGTAGTACTCTCTTTCAAAGTTTCATGATCATTATCATTAGTTCCCTCTTCAATTGGTGAAGCCAACTCCGGAATGACTTCCGGCGCTGCGCTACTCGCCATACCATGAAGAGAAGGTTCAACAACCTCTTCGAGTTCTACCTTCCGACTACTAACGCCTTTTGCGAGAAACTCTTTCTCTAGAAAGGATCCATTCTTGGAAACAAAAACCTTTCCCTCAGATCTTTGATAGAAGGAATACCCAATAGTTTCCTTAGGGTATCCTATGAAGGCGCATTTTTCCTCTTCGGGTTCGAGTTTATCTGGTTGAAGTTTCTTCACATAAACATCGCATCCCCAAACTTTAAGAAATGATAGCTTAGGTTTGTTTCCAAACCACAATTCATAAGGTGTCTTTTCAACGGATTTAGATGGTGCCCGATTTAAAATGAATGCAGCAGTTTCTAGTGCATAACCCCAAAATGACAGTGGCAAGTCCATTAGAGACATCATAGATCGAACCATACCCAATAAAGTACGATTACGACGTTCCGACACACCATTTCGCTGTGGTGTTCCGGCAGGTGTGAGTTGTGAAACAATTCCACACTCTTTGATATGAGTGCTAAACTCGTAACTTAAATACTCACCTTCACGGTCGGACCGTAGAAATTTGATCTTTCTATTACGATGATTTTCCACTTCACTCTGAAATTCCTTGAACTTTTCAAAGGTTTCAGACTTGTGTTTCATCAAGTAGATATAACCGTATCTACTCAAATCATCCATGAAAGTAACAAAATAATGATATCCACCTCGCTCCGACACACTCATTGGACCACACACATCAGAATGTATGATTTCCAATAAATCTGTCGCCCGTTCCATTGAACCGGAAAACGGCGTTCTAGTCATCTTGCCCATAAGGCATGGCTCACATGTATCAATTGATTCAAAATCAAGTGATTCCAAAAGTCCATCCGAATGGAGCTTCTTCATGCGTTTAACGACAATATGACCTAGACGACAGTGCCACATATATGTGGATATATAATCATTAAGATTGATCCTTTTAGCATCAACATTATGAATATGTGTAACACTATTATCGAGATCCAACAGAAATAAACCATTCATCATCGGTGCATGACCATAAAATATTTCATTCATATAAATAGAACAACCATTGTTCTCGGATTTAAATGAATAACCACTTCGCATCAAACACGATCCAGATACAATGTTCATGCTCAGTGCTGGCACCAGATAACAATTATTCAAGTTTATAACTAATCCCGACGGTAAGTGGAGAGGTAGCGTTCTGACGGCGATCACATCAACACTTGATCCATTGCCAACACGCATCTTGACCTCACCCCTTGCTAGTGGTCGCTTGTTCCGCAGTCCCTGATTCGAGTTACAAATATTAGCAACTGAACCGGTATCAAATACCCAGGTGCTACTGCGAGTACTAGTCAAGTACACATCAATAACATGTATATCATATATACCTTTATTTGCCTTGCCAGCCTTCTTGTCTGCCAAATACTTGGGCCAGTTGCGCTTCCAGTGGCCAGTCCCCTTACAATAATAGCACTCGGTATCAGACTTAGGGCCAACTTGGGGTTTCTTTTCAGGAATGGCAACTGGCTTGCCGCCCTTACTTCCCTTCTGTTTTCCCTTCTTGTCTTTCTTGAAACCAGTGGTCTTATTGATCATCAACACTTGATGTTCTTTCTTGATCTCCACTTCTGCAGTTTTAAGCATTGACAGAAGCTCGGGGAGAGACTTCTTCATGCCTTGCATATTATAGTTCATGACTAAGCTCTTATAGCTAGGTGGCAGAGACTGCAGAACACGATTGATGCCTAAGTCAATGAGAATCGTTATTCCCAAGGACACAAGATTATCGACGTAACCCGACATCTTGAGTACATGCTCACTTACAGAGCTGTTCTCTTCCATCATGCAGCTATAGAACTTTTCTGAAGCATTGTAGCTCTCTACAGCAGCATGTGTGTCAAAAATCATTTTGAACTCACCCATTGTATCAAATGCATTGCCGTTTTCGAAATTCTAGCTCTAGCCCATACAATATGCCGCAATGAACTAAGTTATGGTCCTCCTGATGAGTCTGATAGACATTCTTCTCCTCGTCAGGGGCATCATCGAACGGTGGGGGGCCTAGTGGCGCTTCAAGCACATATTGTTTTTGTGCAGCAGAGAGGAGAATCCTCAAATTCATGGCCCATTTGGTAAAGTTGTTACCGTTTGTTGCAAGTTTCTCTTTCTCCATGAACACATTGGAATTAAAAGCAGGTGGTTCCATCTACAACAGAATTTGTAAAGTTTAGACTAAGTTTATGATAGATTGAGTTCAACTAATCCAAATTAAGAATGAACTCCCACTCAAAAGCGACATCCCTCGTGCCTTTTTGGTGATTACATGAACCAAATCTACTACACCAAGTCCGATCATCACGTGAGTCGGTGTAGCTTCAAAGGCTAGCATCAAATGGGCATCATATCTACCATATGACTCATGCTTAACCTTTCGGTCCATGTTCCGAGGCCATGTCTGTACATGCTAGGCTCGCGAAGTAAAAATCTTAGTATTCGCCTGTGTAACTGCCTTACACCCGAAGTATGATCGTGGATCCAAGAACACCCGATCATCACATGATGTCTTGGAGCGACGAAACATAATCGATACATACTTAAGGAAGAACACATTCTTATCTTGATATCTAAATGAGGGATCATCTTATTATGCTAATAAAACGCTAAATAAGCAATATAAGATGCAAGAAACATCACATGTTTATAAGTGAAATGATATGGTTCTTGCACTTGACCTCCATCATGTGCATCGTGGTATGATCACTATCATACCTCTGTGTAAGGCCAAGGTCTATGGAACTTACACGTTATGTGTGTTGTAAGAGTATCAACTTATACTTCTACTTACAACATCACCATATCATGGCACTAGCCCAGCAACAATCTAAACTAGATGCCTCTAATTTATCCATTGCAAGTTTTACGTGGCTTAGGGCTTTCAAAGATAGAACCATTCTTACCTATGAACATGAACCACAACGAGGATAACCAAATTGTTGACAACTCGTTGAAAATTAGATATTGACTATAGTAGGAGAGACAGACACCCGCTAGCCACTTATGCAAAACTAGTTGCATGTCAAGCGTGGAACAGGTCTCATGTGTGAGGACATGTAAATTTTGTTCGGGCCGCTTCATCCCACTATGCCACCAATATCCAAAGAACAACTAAGAAGGAATAACATGATCATCATCGCGCACATAATCATATGTGTACTACCCGTGCAAAGCATCTACGTATAGATCCGGCTCTGATACCACTGTAGGGTTCATAGCATAGAAAACAAAAAATTTCCTATGATGGGAACAACTATGTACCAAGATCTATCTACTAGATACAATCAACGGGCGGATATACATCCGTGGAGAACATACCCTTGAAGATCGACAAAGCTTAACGAGGTTGAATTCGTGGTTGATGTAGATGATATCTTGCCGATCTCAAGATCGAGAGGAAGTCCTAGCGCCGCAAATCAGCGGCGCATCCGTGCTCGCACACACGTCCGAGGCACCGATCAACCTCCACCTCCTCGCTCCAGCGATGCAGCGGAAGCACAAATATTTCTTTCCGAATAGCCACCGGGAACATGTATCTCGCTAGTCCGAGACCATGGGAGATAAATACTAGAGGGGGAGAGAGATCCTTCACGAGGAGGTGTGAGTGAGAGAGAGGAGAGGGGGCTCCTTTTATAGGAGGAGGGGGCACCCAAGGGGGTGGCCGCCGGCCATGGGGGCTGCCCCCTCCCCTCCTTCATTCATGTGGGTGGACACTCCACTCACACAAATGTCTTTCAATTCCCTCCACTCAAAAGCCCACTCAAATTCCCATTAAATTTCCACCAAATTTAATGCAAACTCTCATTAAATAAAACTCCATTTATTTATTCAGAATTTTGTCAATTACTTTAATGACAAACATTCACATATAACCCCTTGCTAGTATTTCATTTCACATGCAAAAACACTTTCTGCAATTTCACCCGAAAACCCGTTTCGGTATGTAGTGAAATAAATTCCTATGCTTGTTATTCTTTCCGGCATGAAACTTTTGCTCCAAATGGATGTCGGTGTCTATTAAGTGCGTCACCCTACGGTTCGCGAATAATGCGGACATGATCGAGACCCCTCTCGGATCAATAATCAGAAGCGGGACCTAGAGATCCATACTGACTCCCACACATTTAGCGATGACTTTCTTGTGATCACGAGAACCTTTTACGCTAGTATCTTAATCCTTTTGTTTCGTGATATATTACATGTCCGAGATTCGATCATCGGTGTCTCCATACCTAGTTTGATCTCGTTACTAACATGTACTCTTTTCTTGTTCCCGTGATATAACATTCTAGTGATCAAATCACTTGCTTGCAAGCTAATCAATGTGATATCACCGAGAGGGCCCAGAGCATATCTATCCGTCATCGGGATGAACAAATTCCACTCTCGATCCATGGTCCTCAACATAACACTTTAGTGTACTGAACCCATCTTTATAATCACCATGTTATGGTGTGACATTTGATGTTATCAAGATACTCTTCCGGTGTTAGTGATTGACATGATCTCATGGTCTAAGGATTAGGATCACTTCGTATGATGTTATAGCAATATAAACTCAATGACTTTGATCGTAATGCTATACTTCGGATGAATGTTCATCACATCATTACACTAATGTTGTGACCTCGTTATTAACAACATCCAATGTCCATGATCAGGAAACCTTGATCATCTTGTTAATCAACGAGCTAGTTTATGAGAGAGGCATATCTAGGAACTTTCTGTTTATTTATTAAACACACATGTATTAACATTTCCGTATTAATACAATTATAGCATGCAAAATAAACATCTATCATATACTTGGACTATACATAATAACCACTTTATTATTGCCTCTCAGGGCATATTACCTTCACTTCCTTCAAGTCAAGACTCTCTATGACAACATTAAAAAGGAATGGCCAATGATCGTCAAACCGGCCTTTACTCTTTTCGAATGGGAACCTAAGCAGATTAAAATCCCTCCTATGAGAATAGGGTATGGAGTATCCTTAGTTAAGTTCACCAATTCTCGGAGAAATTCAGCCTTGAACACATCCTGGGCCGCACCATACACAGCGACAAGGCTCCATGTGAAATTGTCAGCTTTATTACAGATATGAAGCTTTATATGAACATCTCCTTCCGAACAAGATAAAATATCCATGGTATCAGCCCTTACACTAAGGAATATGCCATCAGACCGTCCCCTGGGTGGATGGGAATTCCAGAGAAAGTTAGTGCCCTCGAAAGGCGATCCAGTAAACTTTGTGAGAATTCTCGTCTACCCATTTCTGAAATAGCTATAAAATCTAGATTATGTTCCATAGCACAAAGTGCGGTATATAAATGTTTAGCCAAGTCACAAAGACCTATGCTATTTAAGAACATGTCATTCATTGGGAAACAAAAATAGATTTAGGAGCTAAATCTCATTTCTGAGACTTATTACATTTTTTACCAGAGGAAGATTTTCGACCCAAAGCAGTTAGATCATATACTGAACTTAGTCTGTTCTCGACAAAACCAACCTCTAGAACTTCACCCACTAAATGAGATAGGAGCTGTCCATCTGTTGTGGCATTGGCATCCTCATCGTCATCAGAATAAGTGGCAACAAAAGAGGTCAAGACTTTTGGAAGAACTATTAGCCGGTCGAATTCCATCTGTCTCAAGACCTTAGTAGAAATATAAACATCACTAACATTCTTACCAAGAGAAATACCTACACTATTAAACTTTGATGAAACATGCGTAGAAGGAAAAGAAAGAAAGGAATTAGACGATGATATATTACCATTAGAATCCAAGTTCTTGTCGGCCTTCCTCCGCATAGCCTTCACCAAGGAGTCTTCATCCGTCGCAGCTGAACCATCACTGTATGTTGGGTGGCGAGCACTTTGTCGCAGCACATGGACCACAGGGGTCTACCACACGATGGCAGGAGCTGGTGCAGCCGATTGCAGAGAAGAAGCAGCCAAAACATGCGTGCCAGGGACATCATCAGGTAAAGGCCCATCATCAGCCTGTGTAAGAACCTCCTTGCGCACCTCCTGGGAAGCATCTAGGCCATCAGCAACGGGATCCTGTGAGGCTTCTCCGGTCCACCAGGCGCCACCGCGGGCTGGGCCATAGCAAGCCCCAGCCAGCCCAGCACCAACCACTACTTCCGCTTGGGAAAGAAGCAGCGACAGTGACTTGGGTACATCTCCACGTGGCAATAACCCAACAGAAAAACCAGCATCTGTACTCCTAGCGATCGGTGATTCCTCAAGAGGCAGCGGCGGCACCATGACTAGTGGAAGAGCCTTAGCCAAAGGTGACAAGGCAGTAGAGAAGTGACGTTGACCGGATCACGATGTTGAGAAACATTAATCTAAAAAACCTTAGTAGAATCCACTTGATCAAGAACAGGGCTCCCCAATGGTACGTTGGAAACGTATCTATAATTTTTGATGTTCCATGCTTGTTTAGTATCTACTTTGCTTTGCTTTGTCTATACTTTGAGGTGCTTTTACATGTTTTCTGGTACTAACCTATTAACAAGTTGCCATAGTACCAGTTGCCTGTTTTCTGCTATTTTTGGTTCCAGAAAAGCTAGTAAGGAAATATTCTCGGAATTGAACAGGACAAATGCCAAAGTCAATAACTTTCCGTGGGGAACAAGAAGTCCAGAGGGGAGATGGAGAGGCGTGCCAGGGCAGCCACACCCCCTAGGCGTGGCCAGGGGTGGGCTCGCGCCTAGGCAGGGTGTAGGGCCCCTGGCCACCTCCTTGGCCTCCCTCTTCGCCTATAAGAAGCCCCCGATGCCTAAATCCTAAGTACACGATCAATATTCCACGAAACCTTCTATAGCCGCCGCCACTGTCGTCCCTGGATCGGGGGGATCTAAAGTTCTTCCCGCCACCCTGCGGAGGGGATATCATCCCGGAGGCCTTCTCTCCGGTATGATGCGTGAGTAGTTCCACCTTGGACTATGGGTCCATGTAGTATCTAGATGGTTGTATCTCCTCCTTTGTGCTTTCATGTATAGATCTTGTGAGCTCCGTTCATGATCAAGATCTAATATATTTGTAATCATGCATGTTGTGTTTGCGGGGATCCGATGGATATTGAGATTATTATGTTGGTTTTATTAATGGTTTTGTCTTTATGATTCTATCATGTTTGTGTTGTTTGTGATCTTGCATGCTCTCCGTTGTTAGTAGCTATCTTAGCGGAGTAGTTGCTAGTGACTCTAAGAGGGAGTATTTATGCTCGATAGTGGGTTCATGCCTATAGTCTCCAAGGGAAATGACAGAAATCTCTTCGGTTGTAGATGTGCTGTTGCCACTAGGGAGAAAACAACGGTCTCTTGTTCATGGAACATGTGGATTGTTTACCTTACACACTTTTCTTAAAGCAGTTGTCTGTTGCTTTCAACTTAATACTAGAGGGGGTTCGGATGATAACCTGAAGGTGGACTTCTAGTCATAGATGCAGTTGGATGGAGTTCTATGTATCTTGTTGTATTGCCCAATCGAATCTCATAGGATCTTTCTGACTAGTAATTGCATTGTTATGCCTTGCTCAGTTCCTGTCAATTGACCCGTTGTAATTTGTTTACCCTTCATGCCATGTTGTTTATCTAAGGAGAGCACCTCTAGTGAACTATGGACCCCGGTCCAATCTTTACCATTGATACATCTTCCACTGTTACTTGTTTACTTGCTGCAAACCACCATTACCTTCCACACCATATGTTCAATCCTTTGTTACAACAAACCGGTGAGCTTGACAACCTCACTGATTCGTTGAGACAAAGTCTTGAGTTTGTGTTATGCAGGTCTCCACGTTGTTTGCAACACCTGTGTGACATTTCCTTCCTCCTTCTAGTTCGATAACCTTGGTCTCAACTGAGGGGAAAACTTGCTGTTGTGCTCTTCACACCCTACACTTGGGGTTACCAACAAAGTGCCACGTCGAGCACCATCAAGTCTTTCTGACGCTGTTGCGGGGGAGGCTAAGGATCCGAAGGCGTCATGGGCCCTACACCCAGGCATAGACCGATTCGGTTTCAGGTTTTAGGGTTTACCCCTTTGAATTTTCTATCTACTCTAGTCTTGCTCTCCAAGGATCCGAAGGCGTCATGGGCCCTGGCCATCCGAAAGTATTCATGGGCCGGCGTGTATTTGTCGTGGGCCTTCCTTGGGCTGGACCAGGTATGCTAAGGTCATGTACCCGCAGGGTATAACCAAGTCAGTAGCCCCCGAGTGTTAAGTCGAATCGTAGGTTCGGCTGAGGACTCTTCAATCCTTCGGGTGCAGCTATCTCTGTTTAGCTAGAGAATGATTTGAGTGTGTAGGGATTGTTGATGCGTGTGCCCGACTCTCCCGACAGATCAGGGTCAGTTAACTATCTTAGGACAAAACAACACGATCTTCTTCCGATTCGATTCCCTCGACTCGAACCCGGAACATATGCTGGCGTAATTCGACTCAGGCCGCGGAGGACTTACATGAGTGGAATTCAAGTGGATTTAAATGATGTACCCAACGCGTCCGTCGGGATTTTTCATCGTGCCTGTTGGCACGGATTCTTACTAGCAGAGCGCAGTCGTGTGCGTTACCAGGCCATCAGATGATATCTGTAGGTCTTATCTTTGTGTCGCAAACACATCATCCGAATGTTTATCACCGCGGAGATGTTTTGGGTGGCCAAGGAGGACGTTGCTCACTTAGCGTTAATTAGGGCAGAGTTGCTGAAAAGTTTTGCATGCTGATCCGAAGGATCGCACTCGAAGAATTCATAGGGTGCGCGACCAGCGCTCCCTATGGGAGTAGCCCCTGAATGTCTGTTCGAGTCGTAGACTCGAGCAGAGACTTTAATCTAGCCGTTGTTTGGCTTCAGGTCCATAGGACACAAATTTTTCGGATTCTTAAATCCATCCTCCGTATGGGAGTAGCCCCCGAGTCCGTAGTGGAGTCGCAGACTCGACGTAGGACTCGAAGAATAGTTCAATGGTGTAGTGCTTTGATCATTTTTCGGGTGCGCGGCCACCGCTCCTGATAGGAGTAGCCCCCGAGTAGTTAGTCGAATCGTAGATTCGAGTGAGTACTCTAAGCTATGTAGCCGAAGAATTGTAACCATTGCTAGTATAGGTTTTGATGACGTCAGTGCTGACGATCGGTGACCTCAAGCGTCTGCGGCGCCAGAGATGACGTGACTGGACGAACATGGGTCCCACCTTCTGACCTTGAGTTGACCGGTCATGCACGGCGTGAAGATAATTACGGTGTCGCCTCGAATTCCACGCGTAGTGGACGGCGTGTAAGCGACGGTTCGCTGCTGTGCTGGCACGTGGACGGCCAGATCATGATGTTGTCTCTAGGTCTTCCCGATGGATGGTCGTCGTGCATCGTCCTCGTCCTTATAATCATTGGGGAAAAGTTAGTTTGTTTTCACCGCAGCCGTTCTTGTTTCACTGCTCCCATCTTCTCTGAGCTTTCTCACTGCACGCTGGAATTTCCCTGAGCTTTTCCTTTCTTGATTCTGCGTTCTCACCGCCGTCACCGCCGCACTGCGATGGGGAAGCCCAAGAAGTCCTCCACTGCGGTTGGTACTAGTGCTGCCACCGGTGGTAAGAAGGGTTCCGCCGTGACCCGCATCACCAACGGTGGATGGCAGCGATTGGAGACGCGTGAGGGTGACCTCCGCAAGCTCCGTGAGCATGGCCTAATCCCGCGGGATAGGGAGGCCGTCAAACTTCCTGGTGACGAGGTAATTCCCCGTCCTCCCGCTAGGTTTCGAGTTATGTTCATCACCTTTGTCCTTCAGGGCCTTTCCTTCCCAATCCATGAATTTCTCCGTGGATTGCTTTTTCTCTATGGCATCTAGTTGCATCATCTTTCGCCAAACTCTCTTCTTCATGTCGCCTATTTCATCACATTCTGCGAGTGCTGGCTCGGTATCGAGCCGCACTTTGGCCTCTTCCGGAAACTCTATTCTGTGAAGAGGCAATCTGGTTCTGATGGTGTTTATCCCATTGGGGGCTGCATCATTTCCCTCAAATCCAATCTTCTTTTCTTCTCCTTTTCTATGTCCGAATCTGTCCAATACTGGCGGAGGCGATGGTTTTACATCCGCGACTCCACGGTGGCTGGACAGGAATTTGGTCTTGCTCCTTTCGACCCCTCCCAGAAAATCGAGCCGAAGAGGTCCTGGAAGAACCAGATCTTGGATGGCGAGGTGGCAGAGATAGAGGGGCTCTATCGTCGATTGGAGGATCTTCAGCTGATTCCGGACAAGGAGGTGAATTGTGTGGATATCATCCGTACCTTTCTCAAACGTCGGGTGCAGCCACTCCAGGCTATGGCGCACACGATGTTCCTTTATTCTGGTCGCCGCAATCCGACTAGGGTTTCGGCCGAGGAGTTTTCCAAGGTGGATCTTGACGGGATCCTTCGCCCGCTACTGAAATACAAGGCTGGAGAGGATATCCCAGGGAAGTCGCTAACTTCTCCGTTCTCCGCTTCTCGTCCAGTTCCGCAGGTGTAGATCTGGGACGTGCGCGTAGCGCTTTTTTTCGACTGCGTTTTCCTTGTACTTTTTTGTGATGAAAATTTGTTTCCTTCTTGTGCAGGAATTCAAGGTGCCAGGCATGTTGCCTCCCCTGCCTGAATTGTTCCCCGATGCGCCGGACAATGAGGTAGTGGACTCCATGTCTGAAATTCCGTCGGTGCAGTCGCCGGTCGAAGAGGCCATCGAGTTGAGCGAGGATCACACTCGCAAGCGGACACGGAGCTCCAGCGAATCGTCGGATGCTTCGACTACGCCGACGCCTAGGAACCTGATGTTCCTTGTGCGTCACAGTGGGGGTCATGGGGGCTCTTCCTCTCCTATTCCGTCTGTGCCCGTGCGGGTTGTGGCACCACACCCGCCGGCGAGGCGGAAGAAGGAAGAGAAGAAATAGGAGAAGAAGGACAGGAGGACCCCGCCTGTCTTCGACTTGAGCAATCTCGACTCGTAAGTTTTATCAGTTATTTTTTTGCTTTCTCTTGTCTGTTTGCTTTGTACTTCGCTGATTTTTTATTTTGTAGCCACTCCACCGACGGCTCCTTCAGCGATGATGCTCGGGAGATGGTGGGGGAGTCGAAGGTTGTTCTTCCTCCTCCTCATACGGTGGCCACCTCTGAGGGTGCTGCTCCAAACCCTTCTCCGCAGGAGGCTCGGGTGGTTGCCCCCCAGAAGACTTCGGCTGGACCTTCGGAGTCGTCGTCTGATCACGTAAGTTTCTTTGTTCTTGCCGCAGGAGGATCCCCCGGGCGTTTTTCGGGTGATCTGCTAATCACTTTTTGTTTTCGCTTCTTGTGTCGGGGGGAGCCCCCGAGTGTCTATAGGATGATCTTCTGACTGTTTTTCTTTGAGTCTCAGGGGGAGCCCCCGAGCGTTTTTCATATGTGTAACTTGTTTTGCTCGTTCTTTGGCGTAGCCCCCGAGCCTTTCTTTTTGATGAGTAGTGCCTTTTGCAGCCTTTTGTGCACGGCGCCAACCAGCTGGTGCAGCAGCACCTGGCGTTGGAAGCCAGCCTCAAACAGCTTCAAGGTGCGTACATCAGTTGATATTTTTGCTTCCTCTTATATTTCTTGTACTGCGATCTGATAAGTGTTCTGCTGATTGCAGAGAACAACAATACCACCCTCCGTGAGCTTAATGCTCTCAAAAAGAGCCTTGGGCAAGCGGAGAAGAAGGCCGAGGACGCCGTTGCTGCGAAAGGGCGCCTCGAGCAGGAGCTAACCAATGCAGCTGCGGCCAAGGAGCACCTGCAACAGGAGGCGACGGACCGCGAGGATCAACTCTCCACCGCCATGGATTCGCACGAGAAGGAGGTAGCGGGCAAGCTGATGGCGGCTGCCAAGGCTATTTTGGGTGAGTTAATTCGTCTTCCCTTTTCGTCTTCCTTGTCTTTCCTTTTTGTGCTTTTATTTATGTTGCTTCTTTTGTTTCTTTAGATGCCGCGGGCATCGAGTTTGATCGCGGTGCTTTGGAGCACGGAAGTGCTCTGGATGATGCCGCTGTGGCGGTCGAAGACCGCTACAGTACCGTGGTCGGCTCGCTTGCTAAGGCCAAGGAGGTTCTCGGGCGCTTCTACAAGGAGTTCGTCCCCAAGGGGGTCGCCCTCGAGGATGTCGATGCCTTGGCGGATCTGTCAGCCGAAGCGCCTGCGGCGTACACGCGCAATCAGAAAGACATTGGCGCATCCTCCGGGTTGGCGATGGCCTTGGCGTCTGGAGCGGAGCTGGATCTTCATCAGGTCACCTCCCGGATGCCGATGGCTGCTGATGGATCCGAGGTAGCCTTCGCCCTCTATGCTTCCTGCTGTAAACATTATGGGCCAAAGTTGATTTACTTGCTGGCTAAGTACGTGTTGAGGCAGCAAGGAGAGGCTAAGGGGAGGTAGTCCGGCTCCGAGGCTACTCAGGATGCAGCTTCTTAGGCCTTGTAGTTGTAGGATAGCTTTTTTTTCCTTTGTTGTAATTATATCTATGAACGGTCCTTGTGCCACGCAGTAGCTTTTTGCTGCACATAATGAATTTTCGAGTTCTGTGTTCCTTCGTCTGCTTGTTCATATCCTTGTCTTCTTTTACTCTAGGGGCCTTCAGGTGATGATCCCGTTGACACTTCGTCTGCATCGCAGCTGCAGCCATCCCTGGATGGTGCGCCGCAGCTTGTGTTTCTTCGAGACCGCATCCGTGGCCTTGAGAAAGAATTGCTTGGAGTGCGGGGCCACGCTGATGTTTGGAAATCGAAGGCAGAGCGAGGCGCTGCTCGAGAGGAGTATTTGATGGGGGAGTTGAGTCGTTTGTCCGAACAGCTTCAATGTGAGTTTCTCGAGCTGCTTCTCATTGTTTTAGGTGCGCCTGTTGGCCTTTCCTCTTACTTTTTGCGAGTATTGCAGGTGCTAACCTTGCTCCGAGGGAGAAAAAGGAGCATGTTGCTGTTCGGATCAACTGCCTGACCCAGCAAGACATGGAGGCCGACGGGTTCTTCTGGATGGATCGTGATCGTGCCATGGTCCTTGCGACGGTGCAGGATCATGTCCACCAGGTATCACGGGTGCTGCGTCAGGTGAAGTCTTCGTTGGCGTCAGTTCTGCATGTGATGTTTCCGCTGGATGAGGCGCCATCGACTCTCTGTGGCCTGCTGGCGAAGTTTCGAAATGTGCATCGTGTCAGGGAACTGGTGCGACATCAGCTTGTCGCGGGGGTGAAGGTCGCGCTCTCCCTTGTGCGGTTACATCGTCCTGACGTAGATATGTCTGTTGTAGCGGCTGGGTCGCCTCTTCGGCCGGATGGTGGCGAGTGGGATATGCGTCCATATTATGCGGCTGTAAGGCAGTATGCCGAACAAATTGTAGATCTGTTTGAGCAGCGTGCGCAGGATATTCTTCAAAATAGGTAGGACCTGTAAAAAAGATAGATGTAAAATTTGTATATATTCGACTGGGCGTTTTGTGCCCTTTATTGTAAAGGTTTTGTTGTTGTTTAGCACGTAGTGCTTTGTTTGTATACGTGTCCTTTTCGTTAGCCTGACGTGGTCAGCTACTCAGGTGTACACGCGTTATCCTCAGTCGACGAAGTCGTGAGGTGGGGGGAGCCCCCGAGTGTGTTGTAACATGGAGTAAAATGCGGACAGTAGACAAAAATTTTGGGGCAAGACACTTAGCTTTATTCATATCGTAATAGAGGAGGTACATTGTTCGGCTGAGTAGACTTGGCTGAATAGCCTTATTGAAAATAAAAGGAGGAGGGTAGCTAGGGGTAGAAGCGTCGCAGTTGTGCGACGTTCCATGGGTTGGAGTATGCGAATCCAGACTCCACGTGCTTGAGGCGATAGGACCACCTGGGATGACTTTAGTGACGATGTAGAGTCCTTCCCATGGTGACTCGAATTTCTTCGGTCGCTCTTGCTTGAGTCGCAAGACTAGGTCTCCTTCGACGAAGGACCTTGGGTGCAGCCATCGGATGTGGTAGTTGCGGAGGCTCTGTTGGTACACCGCTGATCGTGCTGCTGCTATATCACGCGCCTCATCGAGTGTGCAGACGGCGTCTTCGAGTGCGGCCGTCGATTCGGCTTCGCTGTAAGCGACGACCCGTGGGGCCTTGTGGCGTACCTCTGCTGGTAGCACGGCTTCGGCTCCGTGCACCATGAAGAAGGGCGTGTAGCCAGTTGCACTATTTGGCGTTGTGCGCAGGCTCCACAGGACCGAGGGTAGCTCTTGTGTCCAGGCTCCGCCGAGTCGCTTGAGTGGGATCATTAGGCGCTTCTTGATGCCAGCACCGACGAGGCCGTTGGCCTTTTCGACCTGCTCGTTCGTTTGCGGGTACGCCACGGAGGCGTATGTGATGTTGATTCCAAGGTCTTCGCAGAAGTCCTGGAATTATTTGGAGATAAAGTTTGACCCATTGTCAGTGATGATGCTGTGCGGCACGCCAAACCTGTAGACAATGGATTCGAAGAACTTGACGGCCGTTTTGCCTTTTGGTTAGTAACGAGCATGGCCTCAATCCACTTGGTGAATTTGTCGACTGCGATCAGGAGGTAGACGCGACCTCCTTTCGAGGACCTTGGCAGTTTGCCGATCATGTCGAGTCCCCATTGGGTGAAGGGCCAGGCCAGAGGTATGGGCCCGAGCTCTGATCCGGGTGCGTGCGGTTTATCGGCGAACCTTTGGAACCCGTTGCATCTTCGGACGATGTCCTTGGGGTTGTTCATGGCCGTTGGCCAATAGAATCCAGCTCGTAGAGCTTTGGCGACGAGGGAGCAGCTGCCCACATGATGGTCGCAGATGCCCTCGTGGATGTCTTGGAAGATAGTTTTGCCGTCACCGATGGTGACGCAACTTTGAAGTACACCCGAAATGCTGCGCTTGTACAGCTCGCCATTGATGATAGTGAAGGCCTTTGACCGGCGAGATATGCACCGGGCATCTGTCGGGCTATCAGGCAGTTCTCCGTCTATCAGGTATCTGAGGTATGGCCGTGTCCACGTTTCTTCGACTGCCATGACCTTCATTAGGTTGACCACTGCGACCTCTGTGTCGAGCTTTTCGGGTCCTTCCTGTCCTTCAGGTAGCGCAGCCCCCGAGTGTTCTGCTTCTTCGGGTGATCCCTTAGGGAATTTCCTTTTGATGGACGGTACGTAGATCTGTTCGAGGAACACACCTGGTGGCACCTGTGTGTAGGTGGAGCCGATGTTGGCGAGTCTGTCGGCCTCTTCTTTGCTTTCTCTTCCAACTTGCTGAAGCTCGCAGCCGTCGAAGTCTCCTTCGAGTGTGTTGTAGAGTGCGCGTTACGCAATCATGTTGGCAGCGTGCGCGTCACACTTGTTCATCGTCTGCTAGACGACGAGGTTGGAGTCACCGTAGATGACGAGGTGCGTTGCGCCACAGATCTTGGCCATCCTCATTCCGTGGATGAGGGCCTCGTATTCGGCTTTGTTTTTGGAAGCTCGAAACTTCATCCGGAGGACATACTTCATCTTGTCGCCCTACGGGGAGGTCAGTATGACCCCGGCTCCTGCTTCGGCCTCGCGCTTGGAGCCGTCGAAGTGCATTGTCCATGATTGTGTCATGTCTGGGGTGTCTAGCAGCTGCAGTTCCATCCAGTGTACGAGGAAGTTCGGGAGGACCTGAGACTTGATCGTGTGGCGCTTCTCATAGACAATGTCTAGAGGTGATAGCTCGATGCCCCATAGGGCCACGCGTCCTGTGGCATCCGGATTGTTCAGGATGTTGTTCAGGGGTGCTTCATTAACGACCATCACCTGGTGCTCCTGGAAGTAGTGGCTCAGCCGACGAGCCGTCATGAACACGCCGTAGGCAATTTTCAGGTAGTGAGGGTACCTCTGCTTTGTCGGTGTCAATACCTCGCTGAGGTAGTAGATTGGGCGTTGGACCCCATGGGTCTTGCCTTCTTCGGGTCGCTCGACCACCAGTACGGTTCTTACCACCTGGTATGTGGCTGCTATGTACAGCAGTAAAGGCTCGCGCTCCTTTGGCGCGACCAGGACCGGCGAGGTAGAGAGCAGCCGCTTTAGATATTCGAATGCGTCGTTCGCCTCAGGCATCCACTCGAATTTGACTACTTTGCGTAGCAGCTGGTAGAACGGCAGAGCTTTTTCGCCCATGCGGCTGATGAATCTGCTCAATTCCGCGATTCGCCTGGCAAGCTGCTCGACGCCCTTGAGGTTCTTCGGTTTTTCCATGGCCATTATGGCCCGTATTTTCTTCGGGTTCGCCTCGATCCCTCGATGGGAGATGAAGTAGCCGAGCAGCTGGCCAGATGGGACGCCGAAGGCACACTTTTCAGGGTTGAGGTTGATCTTGTAGCGATCAAGATTATCGAACGTCTCGCGGAGATCGTCGATGAGCGTCTTCGCCTCCCTTGTTTTGATGACTATGTCGTCGACATAGACTTGGATATTGCGGCTGATCTGGTCCTTCAGGCATGCCTGCATGCACCGCTGGTACGTAGCACCTGCGTTCTTTAGCCCGAAAGGCATTGTGTTATAGTAGAATACTCCGAATGGCGTAATGAACGCTGTTTTTTTCTTGATCTTCGACCTTCGGCCGAATCTGGTTGTAGCCTGAGTAGGCGTCAAGGAAGGAGAGCTTCTCGCATCCTGCAGTCGAGTCGATGATCTGATCGATCCGAGGGAGGGGGAAGTGAACCTTTGGGCAGTGCATGTTCAGCGATGTGAAGTCCACGCACATCCGAATAGTGTCCGTGTCCTTTTTGGGGACCATCACGGTGTTGGCGAGCCACTCGCTCTCCTTGATCTCCCTGATGAAGTTTGTGTCGAGTAGTCTGTTGACTTCGACTCCGATTGCTTTGGCCCAAGGTTCGGACAGTCACCGGATAGACTGTTTGATGGGCTTGGCGTCTAGATAGACATTGAGTGCATGCTCGGCGAATTCCCTGGGAACTCCTGGCATGTCCGTAGGACACCAGGCGAAGATTTCCCAGCGCTCACGGAGGAATTCGACGAGCGTGCTTTACTATGCGGAGATGAGGTCGTTGGCGATCAGCGCCGTCTTGGATGCATACGTCGGGTGGACTTGCACCTTCTTTGTTTTGACGGAGGAGTCGAAGGACATGTCTGGTGCGTTCTGTCTTGCGACTGGGGGTGCCCCGTTGTCCGTCACCTCGCGGAGCCTTTCGAGCTCCTCCTGCATGCCGAATGACTGGGAGATTCTGTTGAAGTCCCTGTCGTAGTGGTCCGATCGGGTGAAGCTCCCGTGGACCGTGATGACACCCCTAGGTCCTGGCATCTTGAGTAGCAGGTACGCGTAGTGCGGTACTGCCAGAATTAGTGCGAATGCCACGCGCCCGAGGATGGCATGGTATTGTGATGGCCAGTCCACCACTTTGAACTCGAGTCGCTCGCATCGGAAGTTATCCGGCTTGCCGAAGATGACGTTGAGTCATATCTTTCCTAGGGGGAATATGCCATGGAACGTTGTGTCGGACTGTTCCAGGCTGCACAACGGGATCCGCATTGCTGCTAGGGTGCTAGCGAACATCAGGTTGATGCCGCTGCTGTCGTCTATGAAGACGCGGCTCATGTCGAACCCTCCGATCTGCGCCTCAAGCACCAGGGCAGCATGGCCTGGGCGAGGGACCTGGCAGGGGTGATCCGAACGGCTGAACGTGATGCAGGACTCCGATGCGCTGAGGTACTCAGGGATGGCGGGTGGGGCGGTCCCAGCCAGATTGATCTGATGGGTGATTTTCTTCTGCACCTTGTTCGTTGGGTGCCCTTTTTGGATCATACGTGATCCTTTCAGCGTGGTGTACCCGTGCCCACCGTTATTCTACGCGGGTTCGATTGGGTGGTTCAAAGGTCCCGCAGGTAGTGGTGGAGGAGCTCCATGTGCGATCTCACCTGGTGCGGGTGCGTTCCCATATCCAGGGTTCGGGACTTGCTGCCTCATCTGGGCCATGCTCTCGCTGAGTTTCTGGAACTCGCGGCAGCACTTGATCATGTGACTTGCTTTCTTCTTATCATCCTGCTTGTCGATGTAGAAGTGGATGGTGCATGGACCCGATAGTTTTTCGTATGCTGAGGGTCCGTCGTCGCGGCCGCGACGCTGCCATGACTGCGTTGGGCGTCCTCCGTCGCGGAAGTTGCTTCCGCGGTATCCTCCGCTGTTGCGGTTGCCGTCGCTGCGGCGGTCGGCGTAGCCAGCCGCGACCATTTCGGGTCCATCGCGATCGTCATAGACGCGCGATCTTCTCTGGATACGACGTTCACGTCGCCGGACATAGTCATCTTCCTCCTTCGAGTACGCTCGGTGGACGGAGTCCACGCTGTCGGCCCACCTGTTGGCGATGTCCATGAGGTGGTCAAGTGTCTTGGGCTTGACGCGCCCAAGTTCTTCCTTGAAGTCCTGGCGTTTGACGCCGTCTTTGAAGGCATCGATAGCTCTCTCCTCGGAGATGTGCGCCGTGGAATTGTTGGTGTTGGACCAACGCAGTATGTACAAGCGAATGGATTCGCCCGTTCGTTGGGTGCAGGCCCGCAGCTCCTCGATCGAGGCTGGCCTGTTGCTGGTGCCCATGAAGTTTCGGATGAAACTGTATGCCAGTTCCTCCCAGCTTCGGATGGATCCCGACGATAGGCGGCTAAGCCAGATTCGGGATGCGCCTGGCAGCTACAGCTGGAGGCATTGCAGGGTGGTGTCCTTGTTCTCGCCGTGTAGCTTGATGGAGGACAGGTGGTCACTGAGCCACGGCTTGGGGTCCTGTGCACCGTCGAACTTCGGAGTGTCCGAAGGAAGCTTGAAATTCCACGGCATCCGTGTCCGCCGAACAGATCTGCTGAAGCATCGGGCTCCGCAGAGTTCTCCTTCGTCTTCGTCCATCTCTGATTCAGACGAGCATGCGCGCTTGGCGCACACTTTGTCAATTTTGCGCTGGGTGAGCTCGCTTCGGGCGTCGTAATCACGGCTGCGATGGCGCGAGCTCTTGTGCCTTCAAGGAAGGTCGTGCTCGTCATCTTCATATGAAGGTGTGGGGCTACAGTTGAACTTGACCGTAGCCTTCTTCTTTGGCTCCGCAGGAGCTTCTCCGTGGAGCGCAGCTCCAACGAGTCTGAGTCCGGTAAGTGCGGACTTGTGCATGGCCCTTTTTGGGTCCCCCTCAGGAGGTGGGTGGGACGCGAGGTACGCGGTGGCTACCATGATCGCAGCTTGCGGCGTTTTCGGGATGACGTTGTCATCGGCATCCATCTCCATGAAGGACGCGTTGAGGGCTCGGGTCACCTCGCGACACTCCTTAGGGTCCATCTTCTCCGTCCGAGAACGGTGCTTGTTGCCATGGTTGCTGTGCGAGCTGGAGCCAATGCCCATGGCGGAGAGCGTAGCTCGTCACGCACTGGACTCCGAGGCTGCTTGCTTGCGTTTGTGAAGCACCTCCTGCATCTTGACCCGCTTCTTGTGCTCCTCGATTAGGAGCATGTGGTATGCCATCAGCAGGTCCCGTGAGGCACCCACGGGCAGGATCTTGTTGCCTGCTATGGCTTCGCGTGCTTGAGCCCATCCCTCCTCACTGAGGTGGATGACCCGATCGGTGTCGTCCCCGTTGGGTGGGGGGAACTGGCTTCTTCAGTTTTCGCCGTTCCTACCCTGCGGGTTAGGTGGCGGATTGGGCGCGTGATGTTCCGCATCGCTCTGGATGACTACGGCGCATTGGTAGCGCTCGTAGATTGGATCGCTGCTGCCGCAGCTTTCGGATCCGGAACCATAGGTCCCTTCCTCCGATGGTGGCTCGCACAGATCTAAGTTGCAGCTACTGCTGTCATAGGACTCATCTGTCGATGGCGATGTGCGTAGGAAGGGGTGTGGGCCCATGAAGCGGGCCTGATCGATGGCAGGGGCACCTGCTCTGGGAGGCGGAGGGTGCCGGTTTGCCCCACCTGGAAGCAGAAGCTCCCGAACAGGATCTCGAGTCCGTCGCCAACGGGATCGAAGTCCTTCATGGTGGCCGGTGAGTGGGCGGTGAAGTCGAAGGCGCCGAAGAGGAGATGACTCTCCGTCGCTGCGGAGTTGTAGATCGCTCTGGTTGGGACCGTCGCGATCGCACAATCAGCACCCCCAGTTCCCACAGACGGCGCCAATTGACGAGGTTTAATCTCGTCAATGCCCATTGTTATGGACTTGGGTTTTGGAGAAGATGGGGATGCTGGAGATCATGGAACGGTTAGCAAACAAGCAACACGGGGACACGGGTTTACCTAGGTTCAGGCCCCTAGAGGGAAATCCCTACTCATGCTTGTCTGCTCTTGATTACGGCGGAACCGAAAAGTACAAGGGTGTGCAGATGCAATCTGGTGTGGAGGTGTGTATGCGGTGGTATGCGAGAGATTGTAAGAGAGCCTCCTCGCCGTTCCCTCCTTCCCTTTATATAGGGATAGGCAGGTCCTAGGCATAGACCGAGTCGGTTACAGGTTTTAGGGTTTACCCCTTTGAATTTTCTATCTACTCTAGTCTTGCTCTTAAAGGATCCGAAGGCGTCATGGGCCACCCGAAAGTCTTCATGGGCCGGCGTGTATTTATCGTGGGCCTTCCTTGGGCTGGACCAGGTATGCTAAGGTCGTGTACCTGCAGGGTATAACCATGTCACGGAGACTATTAGGTTTTGGATGTTTCAACACAACACCACACCTCCATGCATGTTATAGGGCCACATGCAAGTTCTTGAGGTATTCCTACACCCCGGAGCACGGTTTGCCGTGGAACCCTTATCTATGGGCCTCGGATCGTCTACCCCCCTAGACGTTCCTCTAACAGGGGTAGCCCGGCGTAGCTCTCTCTTGTATTGTGTTTGTTTAGGTCATATAATGATGTAAAATCATGTTGGTTCGCAAGGTGCGGCACTATCCTCCCGGTTTCACCTGAACGGGGAGTTCCCCCTTATACAAGTCCAGAACCTTTGCTTCTAGGTTAAACCACGTGCATGCACCCGGAGACTAGTAGGTTTTGTATGTTTAAACACAACACCACACATCCATGCATATGCTAGGGCCACATGCAAGTTCTTGAGGTATCCGTACGCCTCGGAGCGCGGTTTGCCGCGGAACCCTTATCTGTGGGCATCAGATCATCTACCCCCTAGACGTTCCTCTAACAGGGGTAACCCGGCGTAGCTCTCTCTTGTTTTGTGTTTGTTTAGGTCATATGCTGATGTAAAACCATGTTGGTTCACAAGGTGTGGCACTATCGTACCCGGTTTCAACTGAACGGGGAGTTTCCCCTTATACAAGTCTAGAACCTTCGCTTCTAGGTTACAGCGCATGCATGCACCCGGAGAATAGTAGGTTTTGGATGTTTCAACACAACACCACACATCCATGCATGTTCTAGGGCCACATGCAAGTTCTTGAGGTATTCCTACGCCCCGGAGCGCAGTTTGCCACAGAACCCTTATCTATGGGCCTCGGATCGTCTTCCCCCTTAGACGTTCCTCTAACAGGGGTAGCCCGGCTTAGCTTGATAACTCCTTGTTGATGTGGAGCCCAACGAACAGTGAGGTTGTCAATCTCACCGGTTGCTATAACAAAGGATTAACTGTATAGTGTGGAAGGTGATGCTGGTTTGCAGCAAGTAAACAATAACAGTGGAGGATGTATCAATGGTGAAGATTGGACCAGGGTCCATAGTTCACTAGAGGTGTTCTCCTTAGATAAACAAACATGGCATGCTGGGTAAACAAATTACAGCAGGGCAATTGACATGATTGAGCAAGGCAAAGCAATGCAATACTAGACAAAAAGATCCTATGAGATTCGATTGGGCAATACAACAATATACATAGACCGCCATCCAACTGCATCTATGACTAGAAGTCCACCTTAGGGTTATCATCCGAACCCCCTCCAGTATTAAGTTGCAAGCAATAGACAACTGCTTTAAGCAAAGTATGTAAGGTAAACAATCCACTTGTTCCATGAACAAGAGACCGTTATTTTATCCCTAGTGGCAATAGAAAATCTACGACCGTAGAGATTTCTGTCACTTCCCTTGATTAAGTAGAGGCATGAACCCACTATCGAGCATAAATACCCCCTCTTGGAGTCACTAGCAACTACTTGGACAAGATAGCTACTAACAACGGAGAGCATGCAAGATCACAAACAACACAGACATGATAGAATCAAATAGACAAAACCATTAATCAATCTGACATAGTAACCTCAATATCCATCGGATCCCCGCAAACACAACATGCATGATTACAAATAGATTAGATCTTGATCATGAACGGAGCTCACAAGATCTAGACATGAAAGCACAAGGAGGAGGTACAAGCATCTAGCTACTACATGGACCCGTATTCCAAGGTGCAACTACTCACGCTTCATACCGGAGGCTGGCATGATGAAGAAGAAGGCCTCCGGGATGATCTCCCCTCCGGCAGGGTGCCGGGAAGAGCTTCAGATCCCCCCGATCTAGGGACGATGGTGGCGGCGGCTACAGACGGTTTCGTGGAATATTGATCGGGCTCCTTGATATCTATGCACTTCTATTCTTGTAGACAGTTGTTGGGCCTCCAAGTGCAGAGGTTTGTAGAACAGCAACAAGTTTCCCTTTAGTGGATTACCCAAGGTTTATCAAACTCAGGGAGGAAGTGGTCAAAGGTATTCCCTCTCAAGCAACCCTGCAATCAAGATACAAGAAGTCTCTTGTGTCCCCAACACACCCAATACACTTATCAGGTGTATATGTGCACTAGTTCGGCGAAGAGATAGTGAAATACAAGTGGTAATGGTGCCAGAAAATAGCTTTTGACTTGTTGTTGACATGGGATGACGTGTGTGAGTGCCAGAAAGGAGCTTGACGGTGAGGTAAAGACAAGCAACATGCAACAGATCTAGAAGCAAACGGTGTTTCAATGTTTAGAAACAAGGCCAAGGGATCATACTTTCACTAGTGAACACTCTCTCATATAAATATCTTCTCTTCATGATACTACTCTTAACTACTCTCCGGTTGGACACTCTATTCCACGGTAGGGCCTTCCCCAATCTAGATAACCCCACACTGTCACCTTGAGCGCTAGATGGTTCCAACAAACACCACAATTTCATAGAGACATCCAACTCAAAATATAACTCATAACAAATATTCAATATAGCCAAAGTGCCACACACGGTATGCACGCTGTCACTTTCACACACGTGGGGAAAAGCATAGATCTATTAAAGCACAAAGAGTATTTATGTAGAATCAAACCTAAGTGCCACCATGGCATGCACGCTGTCACTTTCACACACATGGGGAGAGGAGAGATCTAATGAAGCACTTGAGTAGCAAGGTAGATTTACTTGATTACAAAGCTCATGACCACAACATGATCATGCATAGAGAGAAAGATGAACGCATAGCTACCGGTAGAGCCCATAGCCTAGAGGAAGAACTACTCCCTCCTTATCATGGGAATCAACAATGGTGATGAAGATGATGCTGGAGATCGATGGAGATGGCTCCGGGGCACTTCCTCGTCCCGGCAAGGTGCCGGAACAGAGACTTTCTGTCCCCCGAATCTCCCTTTCGGTGGTGGAGGCGCTATGAAGGTTTTCGTGGATTTCTTCTGGATGCCCTAGGGTTTTTGGGTCAGAGGCTTCTTATAGGCGAAGGAGGAGGCCGAGGCGGCGGCCAGGGGCCCCACACCCCTCCCAGGCGTGGGGTAGGGACCACCTGCGCCTAGGGTGGGTCTGGCCCCCCTAGACGACCTCTCTGGCTCCTCTCTGGACTTCTTGTTCCCCACGGAAAGTAATTGACTTCGACGTTTGTCCCGTCCAATTCCGAGAATATTTCTTTACTAACTTTTCAGAAACCAAAAACAGCAGAAAATATGCATCTGGCACTGTTGCAACTTGTTAGTAGGTTAGTACCAGAAAACATGTAAAAAGCACCTCAAAGTGTAGACAAGTAAAGCAAAGTAGATACTAAACAAGCATTGAGCATCAAAAATTATAGATACGTTTCCGACGTATCACTCCTAGGGTTTCTACATCGGGGGCTTCTTATATGCAAAGAGGCGAGGCAGGGGGGCCACCAGGGAGGCTACACCCCCCAGGCGTGGGGTAGGCCCACCCGCGCGGCCAGGGGGTGTGGCCCCCTGGTGGGTCTCCTCCGTCTCGTACTTCGGCTTCGTGTTCCCCACGGTAAAATATTGACTATGGCTTTTGTCCCGTTCAATTCCGAGAATATTGATTTTCTGCCTTTCTGGAACCAAAAATAGAAGAAAACATGCAACTAGCACTATGGTAACTCGTTAATAGGTTAGTACAAGAAAACATATAAAAACACCTCAAAGTGTGGACAAAGCAAAGCAAAGTAGATAGTAAACAAGCATGGAGCATCAAAAATTATAGACATGTTTGCGACGTATCAAGCATCCTCAAGCTTAACTCCTGCTCATCCTCGAGTAGGTAAGTGATAAAAGAATAATTTTTGAGGTGACATGCACCATCAAGATCAAACCATTTGCAAGCATTGAAAGATGGGATCAAAGAACTCTAAACATGTGCATGAAAGATGAAGTTCTAACAATAAGACAAAGTAACTATGCATGCAACATGAAAGGATACAAAAAATATCATGAATAACATGCATTGAAAAACGTTTGTTTGTTTCACATACAGAAAATATAGCATAGTGGCATTCAGCTTGTCCCTCATGGAGTAGCAAATAGATGCATATGACACCTTAAAAGTTCATAAGAGTGACTAGATACAAATAGCACATGAATAAGCAATATCAACAATATGCATCAATCAATAAGTTTTGGGACACTGCACATAGAACTAAGAATGGCAACTATGCTCTCTTAACTGGTTCCTAAAGGTAGAAGGTGGAGACTCAATATAATAATGGAAGAAAGGCCCTTCATAAAGGGAAGCAGGGATTTCAAGTTTCAAAAAGAGCTCCCAAAAATTATGGTACTTGTTAGCTTTCAGCCATCATTGCCCCTGTCATAAGCATCTTGAAGTGATTAAGGTTAACGTGAACAAAGATGGAGTATATGCTTGACAAAGTATAAGTTGGCAATCTCATGTCTCTTGAATACGAGGGCCACACGGCATGCTACTCAACTTTGGTCACCTGTAAATTCTTGTCATAGTAAGTACATGTGTATCATAGAGAACCATCAACGGGGTACCCCTTGCACATGGTATAGGAGCTATCCCATAACCAAAATGACAAGGCAAGCAGACAATGAGCATCTCAGCGATCTTTTTATTTACTATTTGCATAAATTTTTATTGAGGATGCTTCATAGATTGCTCATTATGGTGATGCTGCAAGTTTCCACTATAATATATTATTACTATATACTTTTTTATTTCATTTTGTGCTCGTTTTCCAAGCAAACCATAGACGTGGGCCTCGCGAATCTACCCTCCATAGACTTCTCCATACGAGGGTTAACCACTGGACTTTACTGTTGGTTTAGTGTTGTTTATGCCATACCTACATTGAAAACCAAGGTTGGGACTATGGTTCCACCGGTTTCCTAGTGGTCTATCCCTAATCCGAGGACCCGAGTGGTGTACCCCTATAGATTTCCTCCGTACGGGGTAGCCCGGTGGACTTTTCCATTTGTTCAGGACATATATACATGGAAATCAAAGGTTGGTCCGACTTTTCCATAAAATAGGCTCCGATTGTCCTGCGACGGGAGTTTCCACGTAAAGGTCCAGATTTTACTAAGTGTTAAGGCATGTCCGAGAAGGGGGCACACTTGGGACCTGCACATGGCACCTACCAGCCTTGCACCAGTCTCCATGCATGTGCAAGGGGCACATGCAAGTTCTCATGTGATTCCGCCGCTTCGGTGGTCTTTGTCCGGCGAAACCCTAGACCGAGGGCCCCGCAGGTCTACCCCTGTAGCATTCTCCTCTAACAGGGGTAGCCTGACATATCTCTCTCTTGTTTTGTGTTTGTTTAGGTGATATGATGATGTAAAACCATGTTGGTTCACAAGGTTCGGCACTATCCTACCCGGTTTCACCTGAACGGGGAGTTTCCCCTTATACAAGTCCAGAACCTTCGATTCTAGGTTACAGCGCATGCATGCACCCGGAGACTAGTAGGTTTTGGATGTTTCAACACAACACCACACCTCCATGCATGTGCTAGGGCCACATGCAAGTTCTTGAGGTATTCCTACGCCCCAAAGTGCGGTTTGTCGTGGAACCCTGATCTGTGGGCCTCAGATCGTCTACCCCCTAGACGTTCCTCTAACAGGGGTAGCCTAGCGTAGCTCTCTCTTGTTTTGTGTTTGTTTACGTCATATGATGATGTAAAACCATGTTGTTTCACAAGGTGCGGCACTATCCTACCCGGTTTCACCTGAACAGGGAGTTTCCCCCTTATACAAGTCCAGAACCTTTGCTTTTAGGTTACAGCGCATGCAAGCACCTGAAGACTAGTAGGTTTTGGATGTTTCAACACAACACCACACCTCCATGCATGTGCTAGGGCCACATGCAAATTCTTGAGGTATTCCTACGCCCCGGAGCGCGGTTTGACGCGAAACCCTGATCTATGGGCCCCAAAGCTGCTAGGAGAAGGGCATAGAAAGAGATGATGGCAGTGGAGGGCCTTAAGGGGCTAGGAGCTGGAAGGGAGAGAATTGGTTTGCTAAATCAGATATACCAAACAACAGAAGACTACATTCTGCCATCATTTATTCCAGGAAGCTATGCTCCAGAGTTAGAAGCTGCTGGTGCATTGTGCAAGATCAAAAAGGGAATTAAATTTGTTTTCAGCATGTTCAAGAATGAGAAGAAGAACAACAAGGGTAAAAATCCAGTGGACATGTAGCCCAGAATCATGAAGCATCTGTATCTTTTCCATTCAAGCATTGCAATATGTGTACCTTTTCTATATTTTATGTAGTTGCATTTTTCTTTTCTCTTTAGCAACTCAATGTATATTTTCAACTCAGCGGTTCTATGTACTTGAATATAATGGAATAAAGCTTTTTATGATAAAACATATGATCCCTCTTCCTCTTGCACTTGCTCTTGTCAATCTGGCACCTGGTTCAGGAACATGGTCTACTGCATCGCATAGCACTAATATCATCTGGTAGTTTTTCAATGGTTGGTGAGGAATGGTGTAAAAATGAGTTGGCGTAGAAAAAGCATTGGATCTTTGACCAACTTCTCCAAAATGTGTGATACATAAAATTCACACACATGCGATAATAACACTTACAAACATATGCAAATTTCTCGGGGTGTGAGAAGATTCGCAACGACATTTCATGAGGGCGCGGAGACTGCTATTCAGAGGGTACGAATCCATCCAATTAATAAAAATAGAACATAAATAATTGATACAAATATAAAATAAATTTATAAGTAGGCAGAAAAAAATACAGATGCTACGTCGTCGGCCAGGGCCGGCCCTGGAGGGGCGGCCGCCCCGGGCCCAGAAAAATTGGGGGCCCTCCCCAGATATGTGCCTCTATATAAGTCCCTAGGGAAAAATGAGACGGCATTTTTATGTTTCCGATTGGGCCAGATTAAGCATTCTGATTTCCTGGACGTGTATGTACCTATGAGGTCGATCGTCTCGGACGTAATCTAGCGACCGATTCCTTCTATAACTCCTACTCTCAAACTCCCGATCGTAAGTAGGAACTCTCCATCGCACGTCTCACTGACCTCTCATCTCGAGTGTCCCTCTGTCAAGATCGAGATTCGCTAGGAGGTTGTTCCTTCCGTTCAAATCCTATGCCAAGGATGGCCTCCCGTCCAATCCTGCATAGAAGGTATCAAAAGTGTGTACCGATTCTCTGTGGATTTCAGTTCTAATTTATGCCATAATTCTAGTTTTGATTAGTAATTGTTGTTTTATTTCCAGTGCGGTCAACTAAGTAATGTCTCTCAACATAAAGACATACACTAAATTTGGAGAAACTTTCTCTTGACATGGTTCATCTGGTACATCCGATTTGTGTTAAGTGATCTTATTTCTGATCTAAGTCACTTTGCTTGATAGATCCATGGCTGATATGGAGATTTCTACATTTGTTAGAGAAGTGGATTTCTATCCTAATATTTTTATCGCTTATTGGATCTTATTTACTATACTTGTGACTTTCATCTGCTGAAAGAAGCTTTTAAAAGTTTAAATTATCTAAGAACTATTTGAGATCTTGGTCTCTCGAGAGAGGTTCACTGGTTTAGCAACTCTATGCGTAAAGAAGTTATTGGATAAGATTGCTATTGATTCCATCAATCCCTGACTTTACTTATTAATTTATGCATAAAATGTACACATTGTTATTATTGTATGACTATTGCAATTGGGTACACTTGAATTCATATTTTTCATTATTCATAGACGTATATTTAGAAATATATATACTAGTAGGGGCCCTAAATTTTAGTTTCGCCCCGGGCCTCCGAAATCTCAGAACCGTCCCTGCCGTCGGCGTACGTGGTTCGTACGCCGAGGGTGACCGTCGGCGTACATGGGGTGGACGCTATGCCGAGGGTGGCCCTCGGCGTACTGGCCGCACCGTTAGTGCGTCGTCCGTCCAGGCCAGTATCTTCCACGCGTCCTACGCCTACGCCGAGGGCCACGGGATGCCGAGGGTGACCGTTGGCGTAAGGACGCCTACGCCGACGGCTGACGACGAGGGCTGGCCTGGCCCGGTCCGACGGCCAAAGGTTGGCCGTCGGCGTAGCGGCCGGCCATCGGCGGATCTAGCCATTCCTGTAGTGATGGTGGATAAAAGTTTGAGCTCAAGATCTTAAAGGACCCCCCCCCCCCCCCTCCGATTGACCCGACGTGGCGCTATATTCTTGATCGTCCCATGGATATATCTCACACATGGTACATACATATGTAATGTCTATCTTAACACCCATCACACTTTTTTACCTAATATATAGGGACACATGCAAGATCTAGCGAGATTCCGGCGCTCCGGTGTGCTCTCACTTTTCAATGAAAACCCTGGACCATATATATGGGCTTCCCGGATTACCCGGCTCCTAGCTATATCTCCATATGAGGGATGACCAATGGACTTTTATCCTTACTAGAGATATAAATGAATGCTTCATGAAGATATGGTTGTGTTGCCACGTACGCAGCAACAAACCAAACGTATGCATACGTACGATGACTTGACGGCAGCGTCAAGATTCCGATTTGTAGTGGTCAATCAAGTAAATGAAATATCCAGCTGGGTGCGGATGAGGGTCAGGATCGACCGAGAATTGAAAGGCAATCGCGTGAATTAATTAGGAATGGCAGGAAAAATCAGATTCAGCGAGGGCCAGCGGCAATCAAGGGATTATCTAGCGATTCTTCCAGCTAGCGGATCAGACCCCCCATCGATCAAGGGAGAAGAGCCATAGGCAAGAGTACACCTAGGGGTGGGCATTCGGTTTTTTCGGTTAATTCAGTTCAGTTTTTCGGGTTTTTTTATAATTTGGTTTCTATAAAATAGGCACCAAAATTATTTCGGTTTTCTAATTAATCGATAGTTCGGTTAGTGGACAATTCGGTTCGGTATTTAGTTTTTACCAAACTTTTGGAAATAACAACACTGTGCCATAATTTATGTCAGATCCATACAAGCTAAACCACTTATCGACGCACCGAAAGCAACCTCTAGGTCGGCGAGTACCTGAAGCAATACATGGCTAGCTGATGTCTTGAACGCAGGTGTAGGAAAAAAACATAATAAGCATGATGTCTATCTTGCTCGTTTAAAAAAATGATGTCTATCTTTCAAGACGTATGCATTCAACAAATGGTATGTATTGAGAGTTCAGCTAAAATACATGATTATATCTAAAACATGAAAACAACTGAAAGACTTCCAACAAAATTTATAGACATAATTGACAGTTAAACCACGAACATGTACGTGCATATGGCTGGAGACATACGTAAATGCATGGGCTGTCTGGCAGCTTTTGCATGTATGTCTTTTTGTCGCATGAGCTCGTATCTACGTATAGTAATGGACATCTGGGACAGAATCACAAATATATTTAGCTATGTCACGTATATTTTTCGGTTTGTACGGTTATTTCGGTTAATAGAGAGTCAAAACCAAATTAATATTTATAAATTCGATTAATCATATTTACTAACCGAAATTAGTTTTGGCTAATTCGGGTTCGGTGTATTCGGTTTCGGTTCCGGTTAATTCGGTTTCGGTGTTCGGTTTCGGTTTTTTATGCCCACCCCTAAGTCCACCGAATGGCAAGTAAAATCAAAATTCAATTCACGCGGTTATTCCAGCTGGCGCCCCGCCTCGCGGCTATAAATAGACAATATTACAGTACGATCGAATCCCTCATATCAGTCCAGCCTTACGTGGAGAAGAAGAAGCACGCAGAGCGAGCGATCGAGCAATGTCGCTGGTAATACTGGAAGTCGATATGGGCCGCAGGGAGAGGAAGATCGCCAAGGACCTCATCAAAAAGATCCCTGGTGCGTATATTATACAGTTCTGATCGATCGATCGATCTGACTCACTCCACCCACCGATGCATATCATCCATATAATGCATGTTTTAGTTTTACACAATATACTACTGCCGATCCATATATGTCTTTCCAGGTGTGGTGGATGTGGACGTGCATACTATACAGTTCCGATCGATCGATCTGACTCACTCCACCGATGCATCATCCATATGCATGTTTTAGTTTTACACGATGATACTACCGATCTATCGGCACGGCGGGGCACGAGACGGGGCACGTGGCCATCATCGGCACGGCGGACACGGCGACTCTGAAGGAGAAGCTCGAGGAGACGCTGAGGAGGCCTGTCGTCGTCCTGGCCGACCACACGCGGGCCGCGCCTGCTCCTCCCCACACCTACGGATACGGCGCGATGCCGCCGCCGCCGGGGGCCGCCTATCGCCGCACTCCCTTCGACGGCATCCCCTCCCAAGATGAACCAGCTGTACGTCGAGGACCGGTGGTATTCGGCGTCAACATGGACGTCCACTGCCCCCGCAGCGAGGAGGAGGCCAAGGAGTATATCATGAAGATCCCGGGTAAGTAACTACTCGTACGCCATGTGCGAGTGTAACACTATCGATCGACTAATTGAATTCGAGATGCATGCATTGCTTACACGCTGCTATATATTGTTGTCTTTCTAGGTGTTGTGGAGGTCTGCGTCTCGCTAGTGACGGGTCACGTCGGGATCATCGGCATGGTCGACGCGGCCACGCTAAAGGCGCGTCGCGAGAGCACGCTGAGCAGGCCTGCAGTCCTCATCGCCGATTTCGGGGCTGCGCCTGCTCCTCCACTGGGTGGTCGATATGGCATGGTGCCTCCTCCGAGCTCTGCTTTCCCGTCAGCCATGGCTATGATGGGCCACCCATATGGTCCTCTCCCTGCACCTTATAACCCGTATGTCGGATACCACCAGCCTCGTTACGCCACACCATCGCCAGAGGCCGGCTACTACTACACTTCCTTCGGTCGCAGACCCTTCGGCCCCCCTTACATGCCGAACGATGTGTCGGAGGATTGCTTCGAAGATGAGCACCACAACGGTTGTTGTTGCTCCATTCAGTGATTGACGATTCATGTCTCTCTCTCATAGAGAGATATACAATATATGATACTGAATAATTTAGTGGAATAAATCCAGGTTGTACGTAGTCCTCCGTCTATGTACGCTTTGCTCTATAAACTAGATGACTCAGTGCGAGGCCACATTTTCGCCATAAGTTGATTTGAATGGTCAAATACAGTAAAGGGGAACAACTTACTATCTTCCTTACTCCATCCGTCCCATCATATATATTACAGAGTGAGAAGTTTTCATTGGCTTTGAGTACTCCCATTATACTAAGCATTTTCCAAGATCAATTCAATGGTTAAAAGACGAGCATGTTCTCTTGTTTTAGTATATAGCTGACTCTTATCTCTGTAGAGTGACATGTTCTTGTTTTCATTAGCAGGCATTTGAGTCACACAACACAACACAACACAACACAAAGCATGCTGTGATCAGAACAGAACACATACAATTTTGAAGATACATGGATAACTCTTTTGAGGGAAATGGTCTCACAGATTCATCTCCAAGAGATATATTGTCAAAAGAACAAAAGAAGTAAGGTCAAGTATAACTTCTCTCAAAAGAAGTAAGCTCCAGTCACAAGAACAAGTAACAACATATGTATTATTAAGCAATCAGAGTTAAGGTGTCAACAACTACAGAGAGGAGAGACACACACTCTCCAAGCTAGGAGAGACACACAATCTTCCCCCCTAACTTACAACATAGATCGACAACTGCCACAACTACTCTTTTAGTTCTTACAATCTCAGTGGACTCCATCTTTTGACCGTACATGATTATGCCAGAAGATATGAAGCTATACAAACGATAATTCAACATGTGATTGGGGTGCATTTTGTTCCCTCACTATATAAAATTGTAAGTAATAATAGTAATTTTCATCCTGTTTTGCAAAATAATCACAACTGGATTTCCACAGTTGTGTTCGTTTCAATGATTGGAGCAAGTGCTCAATCGGTAATATAAACCAATGGCTTATTTTTATACCATACGTTGACTATACGCTAATTTTTCCAAACCACTGTTGCAAAAAAAATTGCCAAATCACTGGCAGTACTAAGTCGTCGGCCATATGATTATGCAAACGAGACGAAACCTGCAGGCATCTATTCATTTTGGAAAACTTGCAAGCTACACGGGACACAACATAAATCCTGCTGAACGCCACTACTCCGATCCTCCTTCGCACTGCCATCAACGGTCTTTGGTGGTGGTGCGGGAGACATCTCTCGGTATGTCTGTTTTGAGCGGTGATCGATCTGGAGCAGGCTACGGGGCTGGAGTTTTGAGCAGGATAGATGCAATATAGTAAATGAAATGGACCAACTGCATCATCAAGAACAACTTGAGAGCAGTAGCAATTGAACATTCAGCTGTAGCAGAAAATTCAGTTCAATAATATGGGAGTTCATCACATGCAGATACAATTACCAGAAAATAAATTGCAGGAGCACATGCATACACATTTGTGAGAACAGAAACTATGAGTATACCTAGGACCCACAATACTGTAGGTACATACATTCTTAAACTTAAAAATAAATACAAGAAATAAAATATAGCAACCCACCATTCTTTTTCAACTCCTCCTCATTAGCAAAATTAGGATGAATAGGATAGAGAAATAATTCATGGAGGCAGATCTAATCACGAGGGAAATGGGGAGGCATCGCGCACTTGCATCATGTTCTAGACAATCAAGAACCCAATAATCTGGCTGGCCGCTAACTGCCGAGTATGTATGTCTCGGTAGCCAAATCCTAATTGCAAAAAAACGAAAAGTAAAATAAACCCCAAATAGTATAGAGGGTACTTATACGACTTTGCTGTATCAAAATCAATCCAAAAAATACATCATATTTGATTTCAGGGTGGAGACAGGCGCATGCTATACATAGCTTTATTACTCCTAGAAACCTTAGGAACACAAGTTTCTTCAACCAAAGCAAAGAAAAATCATAAATAGATTAATTGATGCAACACAAATAAATTCAGCAGTAGCCCAAAAGGTATTCAGAAGTAGAAGTAGATCGAACTAGGGAAAGAGGGAGATTCTAGCATATGTCCTCACCATGTACAAGGACTCTGTGGACCCACCAAGTACACTCACAAAAATATTAGATGAGATGTTGGCTATGATTATAAAAATTTGTGAAGTACACCCATCTAGTATACTCTGAATGATGACAGGACCTGAATAACTACTGAAGTACACTCACCAACACGGCTAATAAAGTCTACATTTCATTTCAGTTCAGATTATCTTAAACATGAATAAATCAGCATGTTAATGATATAATTATGAATTCGATCTTCCATAAACTTAGGAAATCTTAGTTCAAAAGTATACACATGTTATAATCTTAAATCAAATCGTATTCCCAAACTCGAATGTAACTTGCATAGATAGCTATCATTATAGATAAAATAATTTATTATCAGTGACGCATGTAACCCTAACTTCCTATTTTGGAATGAATCAATTAATGCATGGGTTTTTGAAGATTCTCATTTTTGCTATCAAACCGTTTATTGAACTTTGAGCATAATGACCTCATTTGATTAATTGATGGTTCGGTTGTATCTAACCGTCAGATTATGTTTTTCTATCCGAGCTTCCTGGTCATATTCTATTTGAAATATCTCTTATTATTTATTGAGATAATCAAAGATGAAAAATTAGTTGCCTGTCGGTGCACGTGTAAATGCAGGTAGGTCATTTAGCCTCTCACGTGTGCAGTGTTGGCTCTCTGTTTGCAGTAACCTAAATAAGTCAACCTGCTGTCAACCAGCATGTCCATTTCCTCTCTATTTTTTTGAAAAGGAGCATATATTAATATCACGGAGATATCAATTACATTCAGCCTTTGCAACAACGCATTGCCCTAGCGGTTACGGATGCACACAAAAAAAGAATAATTACAAAAAATAAGTCCCGCTATAGTGATCTATTCCTTAAAACAGCAGCACTAACACCACCAAGACATCATCAGAAGTCGAGCTTCTTCAAAAGCGATGCCTCCAGGAAGGGAACAGTGCACAAGCGCTATCGTCGCCCGATCAAAGATCTTAGGTTGTCACCCTGAAGAAAGTCTCCGCTCTTAAAACAATGCCTTCAGCAAGGACATTTCTAGGCACAACTAATTAAAGCCAGACCTAGGATTTTCACCCTTAAAGGCAAGACAACGAACAGTCGCCCCCACTAGCATGTCATTGCTGCAAGTCACAAATCAACCAAGTCAATTCCCCATCGCAGCCCATACTCGAATCACCATTGCTAGTCCATTTCCTCTCTGTTGCCAGTCCCTTTCCCCTCATGTCCTCTTTCATTAGGAAAATTGGTTATTTATTCAAAAGTTCAACGACCTTGGATTATGTACCCGAAGTTGAGCGTAACTTGGTAAAATACCCAATAGGGTCTTGAAAGTAAAAAAATAGCGGATCCCTGATTAGAGATCGACATGAAACATTCCATGGGTCTTTCATCCATTAGATCGGAATCTCATCAGTTCAAAAAAAAATGATGAGTTCATATGTAGGACTGCACCTCCAACCATCGCCGGTAAGATCAACCACCACGGCATCGACCAGTGAGGGACCATGTGTGCCCTTCATTACTATCGTCCGCTCATGGCCGTCGCCGTTGCCACCGGCCGCCTATATGCCCTAGTCCATCTAGCCATCTTACTTCTGCCAACCAGTACCTCAAAAAGTTCATGGATGTTTGACCAGATAGGTGAGTTGGCGCTTGATTAGTAGTGCTTCAGCCTAAGACTAATCAATGGAAGTAGTTTCTGATGGTAGAGATATTCTTGCCTGTATGGACCAGACAGCAATTACACGGTACATTTTTTTGGTTTATAGAACCCCTTATGGATAAATCATAAACACAATTAATCCTCTTTATGGGTATTTTACAAAGATACACTCAACTTCGGGTACATAATCCAAGATTGATGAACTTTTGGGAAAATAACCAATTTGCCCTTTTATTAATAGGGTCATAAATAGTTTGATCAACCATGGTTAACTGCATGTTCCACACAGTGTTGGTTTACTCTGTTTTTTCCAAAATATTATGATCAAGTGGTTGTGTGTATTTTTTTACCAAGTGGGTTTTGTGTATCGCCGTCATTAGAATCAAACATCATCTTACATATAATCTGAAATCTGTTCACTATTGCAGAAACTCCATCATGCAGTACCACACATGTATCAGCATAGGTATTTAATCAGTAGCAGTGGTTCTTCTAACCGGAGATACCACATGATATTACTGGTGCTAACTCGTTTAATTCCATAGACATCTTATCAAAACATCAGATAGCCCTTTTATCGACATGTCTTTTCTTATGGACAGCTTTGCTGATGTGTTGTGGTATGCGCTACTAGCCAGGACCATAGTAGCTTGTTCAACACAAAAACACAGACCGAATGAGGCAGAGCATTTGAAGTTGGTGGCTAAATTCATGTTCTCTCAAAATTAACACCCTACTCAACGAGCAAAGGCTCGTCCATGGAGGCAAGTTACACACGTTTATCAGATAAGGCTAATTTACAAACTGAGAAGGATACACTAAGTAAACATCCGCAACAAAACTGGTTCGGAAAAATGAGACGAAGTATTTAAAACAATTAAACTATCTATGCATGCTTCATTTGCTGGGAAGAGTAACTGTATTTCGTGATAGACCAGAACAGAACCCTAAGTTTGAATCTGACTAACCTTCCATGTCATATATCTGCAACGGTTTGGTCATCACCAAATAACACGGGTGAAACACAAAACATTCTTGGTCGATGTACTCGCGAGATCCCTTGATTTGTCATTACACCCAAGAATCATGTACCGACAAGCAAGCAGTGTGTGGTGTCGAGACATGAGTCGAAAAACCTAGAAAATGACCTTGAACCACGCCTCCTCACGAGAACCAGACTCGGCCATATTGTTTCAACAACGGGTAATTAACCTAGGGTTGCTAAGTGCTAACTATTTATTTGTAACACTACTATTTTTCCGAATGCTATCAGTATGCTATTTCTCCACATAAAAAGATCTACATATTCCAAATTCAGATCTAGCATTCTCACTAAATCTTCGAGTGCTAAGAACCTTTAGAAACAAGAGCTGAAGAAAAAACTACAATTATATGTAACAACGGTAAGCTTGATAGAATTCAGTTCTACCAGTCCCACTCATTCTTTGAGCACTAAGAACCTTAGAAAGCAACATTTGAAGACAACACTACATTAATATGTAACAACATCAAGCTTGAAATAACCAAGCGCTTCTGGAACTTATAATGAATTCAATTTTGGTGTACACCTGATTGGACATTCATAGTGTAAGCATTTGTAAGGAACAACATTTAGTTTTTCTCCACATACGAAGAAGATAGTGGCACAAAGACAAAACAAGTTAAATGAAAAAATTGCATCAGAAACAATCCCATGACAATTATATGGCTTAGAAACCATAGTACTAAACCACTTCAATTAAGCTGGCCAGAGAGGCAGAACCCTTATAGAAAAATATCAAAGACCATATAGTGAGACAAATTACCCATGCGTAGAAAAATTAATTTATAGTCTATATACTGAGTATTGGCAAATGATCAAAAAATAGGAGTTATAATCTTCTGCATGGCTTACGGACTAACACATAACAGAAACTTGGTAGCACATAACAAAATAGATGTCAAGGGCACAACAAGGAGTTCTCCTAGAAATCAATACTCAAGACCATAATGTAATCTCCTAAAGCACCTGCATGCATGCTCAAGAGAATCTCTAAGATATTCACGTGTCTAGATACACACCTCTTAACAGCTGCTTGGAGTACATAGGTAGCTTGTAGTATAGAGAGTGCTGGTAATACTTTTAAACCAAATTAAAAAAATAGTACCAAACCTCGGTGCATTTTTATATCATACGATGTGTAGCGAACAAATTGTGTAACCAATAGATTGGTAGATCATTATATAAGAAACTAAAGATCTAAAATTAAGGTACTATTTTTTTATGATTTCTTAAGATAAGGAAAATTAATACACGGAAATGAAGAAACTGCTCATATACCGTGGTATTCAGCAACTCAGATTATCCCAAAAAGTTCCTAAGCTGGAGATTTTTTATTTTAACCAAAACCAGTATGCCTACAGAGCAATGAGCAACAAGAGGCAATCCGTAAGAAAAACTACACACACATTTTGGATTCTCCACTCTTGTACACTCATTTATGTACAATGATATCTATGTAAGAATGGGCCAACATCTAGAATTCATATGAAAGGGGGGAAAACCCACAGAAACATGAGATTTAGAGTGGTGTAATTAACTGAAGCTTGAGTGCTCACTATAAGAGAGGGATGAAACAAGAAAATATGGAAGCTTACCAGTAACCTATTTCTGCCTGATGCATCTTCCAAATGGATATTCTAACCACTTTCTTCATGGTAAGCAACATTCAGATCTACACTTCAGAATCAAAACATCAGCCTTAGTGGGGAGACAAGAAGCTCGAGCGGATGATAGTAGTGAGGCACCACGGCCAATGTGCTTGGACGCTAACTTTGCATTTAACGTGTTAGAAGAGTATAAAATTAGAATCACAAATATTCTTCTACAAATTTGCAAATAAAAAATCATATATCTTGCTGCCACTGTAGTGGCCTCACACTCTTCTAAGCTAATGTATTCCCCAAAACTGAGTTAAGAAGAGAACTGAGATAACCGCCTAGGCTGGCTACATGCAAAAAAGGCTGGAAAATAAACATATTGCAATTCGTGTCATGAACGTTGATAGACAAACTAAAAAATTGAAAACCCACATATCATGTTCCAGAAATCGAAGCACATGCATCATAGACAGCCACACCCGGGAGCAAGGTATTCCATCTAGGAACTTTCTACCACATTTGTGCATGTATGCTAGGGCCACACACATGTTCTCGTGGCATTCCGACTGTCCGACGGTCCTTCTCCAGCGAAACCCTAATCCGAGGGCCCCGCTAGTCTAGCCCACTAGCTTTCTCTAAAAGTTTATTTTATTCAACAAAAATATATTTTTTAAAGTTTAGATAGATGGATCTTATTTTTCTACAAATTTTGATATATTATATGTATTTTTTCTAAATTATAATTATTTAGTTATGAATTTTCTAGGTTTATTGTGACAAAAAAGAAAAATATCTATGCCGATGGCCAAGCCGTCGACGTAATGTTACATGCTGGGCTGACGACAAAGCTGTCAGCATAGCGCTGATGCCGTTGTTGCGCCGTCACGGCCCGACCTGCTGGGCCCACGTGAGGCCCACCTACACCAATGGTAGACATCAGCCCACCACATATGCCGACAGCCCGTCTACGCTGACGACAAGCCTCAATCTATGCCGACGAGCCCGTTTGTTGGCCTGCCCGGCTCGTGCCACTATGCCAACAGCACCGATGGAGTTCTGGTGTTGATCATATTTTGCTCTAGGGAGAGTTTTAGTCAACGGATCTGCTACATTGAGATCCGTGTGTACTTTACAAATCTTTATATCTTCATCCTTGACATGCTTGCGGATGGAATGAAACTGACGCTTAATATGCTTGGAATTCTTGTGAGACCTTGGTTCTTTGGCATTGGCAATGGCACCATTGTTGTCACAATAGATCACCATTGGGTCCAACGCGCTCGCAACCACACCTAGTTCGGATATGAACTCCTTCATCCAAACCGCGTCCTGAGCCGCTTCCGAAGCAGCAACATATTCGGCCTCCATTGTTGATCCCGCCACCACGGGTTGTTTGGAACTCCTCCAACTAGCTGATCCACCATTCATGAGAAATATATTTCCGAATTGAGACTTAGATTCATCCGAATCGGTGTCAAAGCTTGCATCGACATAACACTTAGCGACGAGCTCTTCTTCACCTCCGTACACAAGAAACATATCCTTAGTTCTTCGCAAGTACTTAAGGATATTCTTGACCGCTATCCAGTGTTCCGAACCTGGATCCGATTGGTACCTACTAGTCAAACTAATAGCATGTGCCACATCCGATCTTGTACATAGCATGGCGTACATGATAGATCCTATGGCTGAAGCATAGGGGACTTTGTCCATTATCTCTCTTTCTTCCGCCGTAGCCGGACTTTGAGTCTTACTCAATGTCTTGCCTTGCAACATAGGTAAGCACCCCTTCTTACTTCTGTCCATTTTAAACTTCTTTAAAATCTTATCAAGGTATGTACTTTGCGATAGCCTAATTAGGCGCCTAGATCTATCTCTATAGATCTTTATGCCTAATATGTATGATGCTTCACCTAGGTCCTTCATTGAAAATTTGTTGTTTAGATAACTTTTAACACTGTTTAAAAGATCTATATCATTTCCGATCAATAATATGTCATCCACATATAATATTAGAAATTCCACATTGCTCCCACTCACTTTCTTGTAAATACAAGCCTCTCCATAAGTTTGGACAAATACAAACTCTTTGATCACCTCATCAAAGCGGAGATTCCAACTCCGGGATGCTTGCTTCAGTCCATAGATGGATCGCTGAAGCTTGCATACCTTGTCAGCATCCTTAGGATCGATAAAACCCTTTGGTTGTATCATATACAACTCTTCTTCAATATTTCCATTGAGGAACGCAGTTTTGACATCCATCTGCCATATCTCATAGTCGAAATATGCAGCAATTGCTAACATAATCCTAACTGACTTTAGCATCACTACGGGAGAGAATGTCTCATCGTAGTTAACTCCTTGAATTTGTCGAAACCCCTTTGCGACAAGTCGAGCTTTATAGACGGTCACATTACGATCAGCATCAGTTTTCCTTTTGAAAATCCATTTATTCTCCACAGCCTTTCAGTCCCGAGGTAAGTCCACCAAGTTCCAAACTTGGTTTTTGTACAAGGATTCCATCTCGGATTTCATGGCTTCTATCCATTTGTTGGAATCTAGGCTCATCATCGCTTCTTCATACATCGAAGGGTCATCAATTTCATCAACGACGAAATTCATAACAGGGTTTCCGTACAGCTCGGGAGCTGCACGCGTCCTGCTAGACCTGCGAGGTTCAGTAGTACTCTCTTTTAGAGTTTCATGATCATTATCATTTGTTCCCTCTTCAATTGGTGAAGCCAGCTCCGGAATGACTTCGGCGATGCGCTACTCGCCATATTATGAAGAGAAGGTTCAACAACCTCTTCAAGTTCTACCTTCCGACTACTAATGCCTTTCGCGAGAAACTCTTTCTCTAGAAAGGATCCATTCTTGGAAACAAAAACCTTGCCCTCAGATCTTTGATAGAAGGAATACCCAATACTTTACTTAGGGTATCCTATGAAGACGCATTTTTCCGCTTTGGGTTCGAGTTTATCCGGTTGAAGTTTCTTCACATAAACATCGCATCCCCAAACTTTAAGAAATGACAGCTTAGATTTGTTTCCAAACCACAATTCATACGGTGGCTTTTCAACGGATTTAGACGGTGCCCGATTTAAAATGAATGCAGCAGTTTCTAGTGCATAACCCCAAAATGACAGTGGCAAGTCCGTCAGAGACATCATAGATCAAACCATATCCAATAAAGTATGATTACGATGTTCCGACACGTCATTTCGCTATGGTGTTCCGGCAGGTGTGAGTTGTGAAACAATTCCACACTCTTCCATATGAGTGCTAAACTCGTAACTTAAATACTCACCTCCACGGTCGGACCGTAGAAATTTGATCTTTCTATTACGATGATTTTCCACTTCACTCTGAAATTCCTTGAACTTTGCTAAGGTTTCAGACTTGTGTTTCATCAAGTAGATATAACCGTATCTACTCAAATCATCCGTGAAAGTAACAAAACAACGATATCCACCTCGCGCCGACACACTCATTGGACCACACACATCAGAATGTATGATTTCCAATAAATCTGTCGCCCGTTCCATTGAACCAGAAAACAATGTTCTTGTCATCTTTCCCATAAGGCATGGCTCACATGTATCAAATGATTCAAAATCCAGTGATTCCAAAAGTCCATCCGAATGGAGCTTCTTCATGCGTTTAACGCCAATATGACCTAGACGGCAGTGCCACATATATGCGGATATATCATCATTAAGTTTAATCCTTTTAGCATCAACATTATGAATATGTGTAACACTATTATCGAGATCCAACAGAAATAAACCATTCATCATCGGTTCATGACCATAAAAGGTTTCATTCATATAAATAGAACAAGAATTGTTCTCGGATTTAAATGAATAACCACTTCGCATCAAACACGATCCAGATACAATGTTCATGCTCAGTGCTGGCACCAGATAACAATTATTCAAGTTTATAACTAATCCCGATGGTAAGTGGAGAGGTAGCATTCTGACGGCGATCACATCAACACTTGATCCATTGCCAACACGCATCTTGACCTCACCCCTTGCTAGTGGTCGCTTGTTCTGCAGCCCCTGATTCGAGTTACAAATATTAGCAACTAAACCGGTATCAAATACCCAGGTGCTACTGCGAGTACCATACAAGTACACATCAATAACATGCATATCATATATACCTTTATTTGCCTTGTCGGCCTTCTTGTATGCGAAATACTTGGGGTAGTTGCGCTTCCAGTGGCCAGTCCCCTTACAATAATAGCACTCGGTATTAGACTTAGGGCCAACTCGGGGTTTCTTTTCAGGCACGGCAACTGGCTTGCCACCCTTACTTCCCTTCCGTTTTCCCTTATTGTCTTTCTTGAAACCAGTGGTCTTATTGATCATCAACACTTGATGTTCTTTCTTGATCTCCACTTCTGCAGTTTTAAACATTGACAGAAGCTCGGGGAGAGACTTCTTCATGCCTTGCATATTATAGTTCATCACGAAGCTCTTATAGATAGGTGGCAGATATTGCAGAACATGATGGATGCCTAAGTCAATGGGAATCGTTATTCCCAAGGACACAAGCTTATGGGCGTCACCCGACATCTTGAGTACATGCTCACTTACGGAGCTGTTCTCTTCCATCATGCAGCTAAAGAACTTTTCTGAAGCATTGCAGCTCTCTACAACAGCATGTGTGTCGAAAATCATTTTCAACTCACCCATTGTATCAAATGCATTGCCGTTTTCGAAATGCTTTCGAAGTTCTGGCTCTAGCCCATACAATATGCCACAATGAACTAAGTTGTGGTCCTCCTGACGAGTCCGATAGACATTCTTCTCCTCGTCAGGGGCATCATCGAACGGTGGGGGGCCTAGTGGCACTTCTAGCACATATTGCTTTTGTGCAGCAGAGAGGAGAATCCTCAAATTCATGGCCCATTCGGTAAAGTTGCTACCGTTTGTTGCAAGTTTCTCTTTCTCCATGAACACATTGAAATTAAAAGCAGTTGGTGCCATATACAATAGAATTTTTAAAGTTTAGACTAAGTTTATGATAGATTGAGTTCAGCTAATCCAAATTAAGAATGAACTCCCAGTCAAAAACGACATCCCTCCTGCCGTTTTGGTGATTACATGAACCAAATCCACTACACCAAGTCCGATCATCACGTGAGTCGGTGTAGCTTCAAAGGCGAGCATCAAATGGGCATCATATCTACCATATGACTCATGCTTAACCTTTCGGTCCGTGTTCCGAGGCCATGTCTGTACATGCTAGGCTCGCCAAGTAAAAATCTTAGTATTCGCCTGTGTAACTGTCTTACACCCAAAGTATGATCGTGGATCCAAGAACACCTGATCATCACGTGATGTCTTGGAGCGACGAAACATAATCGATGCATACTTAAGGAAGAACACATTCTTATCTTGATATCTAAATGAGGTATCATCTTATTATGCTAATAAAATGCCAAACAAGCAATATAATATGCAAGAAACATCACATGTTTATAAGTGAAATGATCTGGTTCTTGCACACTATCTCCATCATGTGCATCGTGGTATGATCTTTATCATACCTCTATGTGTAAGTCCAAGTCTATGGAACTTACACGTTATGTGTTTTGTAAGAGTATCAACTTAGACTTCTACTTACAACATCACCATATCATGACACTAGCCCAGCAACAATCTAAACTAGACGCCTCTAATTTATCCATTGCAAGTTTTACGTGGCTTAGGGCTTTCGAAGATAGAACTGTTCTTACCTATGAACATGAACCACAACGAGGATAACCAAATTATTGACAACTCATTGAAAATTAGATATTGACTATAGTAGGAGAGACAGACACCCGCTAGCCACTTATGCAAAACTAGTTGCATGTCAAGCGTGGAAGAGGTCTCATGTGCGACGACATGTAAATTTTGTTCGGGCCACTTCATCCCACTATGCCACCAATATCCAAAGTACAACTAAGAAGGAATAACATGATCATCATCGCCCACATACTCATATGTGTACTACCCATGCAAAGCATCTATGCATAGATCCGGCTCTGATACCACTGTAGGGTTCGCAGCATAGAAAACAAAAAATTTCCTATGATGGGAACAACTATGTACCAAGATCTATCTACTAGAGACAAGCAACCGGCAGATATACATCCGTGGAGAACATACCCTTGAGGATCGACAAAGCTTAACGAGGTTGATGAACTTGTGGTTGATGTAGACGATCTCTTGCTGATCTCAAGATCGAGAGGAAGTCCTAGCGCCACAAATCAGTGGCGCATCCGTGCTCGCACACACGTCCGAGGCACCGAGCAACCTCCACCTTCTCGCTCCAGCGATGCAGCGGAAGCGCAATTATTTCTTGCCGAATAGCCATCGGGAACATGTATCTCGCTAGTTCGAGACTATGGGGATAAATCACTACTAGGAAACTAGCTATAGACAGACATACCTTCTGTGGCGCATGGTTCTGACCATGCGCCACAAAAGTTGTCCAGTGGCGCATTTCATCAAATGCGCCACAGAAGTCTTCCAACTTCTGTGGTGCATAGAGGAAAAATGCGCCACAGAAGTTGGAACTTCTGTGGCGCATATGTCCACATGCGCCACAGAAGTTCCAACTTCTGTGGCGCATATGGACATATGCGCCACAGAAAGCTCGGGTGGACCCTACCATAGAATTCATTGACTGTACTCTGACCAACATTCTGAGACGCATATGACCTCTTCTGTGGCGCATATGGAGGCATGCATAAAAAATAAAATCCTTTCACATAGTGATAGGTAATATGGTCTAGTTTGTAGGAAAATTAACAAACATGCATTTCGAATTTTTATACAAAAAAAGTTTATGCTACGGTAAAACGGCCGTAACTTTTGCATACGATGTCGGAAAAATACGTATAATATACCAAAATGACGAGGACGAGATTTAGCGATTATTTAGATTTTCAAAATTCGAAAAGAGTAAAAAGTTATGGCCAAAAGATCGTTTTTTCCTGCAAAACAATAAAAAAGGAGGACAAACTTCTGTGGCGCATTTCTTCCATATGCGCCACAGAAGTTTTGGGAGGGATTCGAATTTTGAATCCCTCGCCCTTCTCCCTCTCTTATACTCTTCCACTCCTCCATCCTTCTTCTCCTCCACTTCTTCTCTCATTCTCCTCACCTTCTCCTCCTCCTCCTCCTCCTTCTCCTCCACCCCGGTGAGCTTCTCCTCCTCCTCCTCCACCACCACCCCGGTGAGCTCCTCCCTCCTTCACCCCGGTGAGCTCCTCCTCCTCCCACCTCCCTCCCTCCTCCACCCCGGCGAGCTCCTCTTCCTCCCACCTCCCTCCTCCACTCCGGCGAGCTCCTCCTCCGTCGACCTCCTCCTCCTCCGGCGGCCTCCTCCTCCTCCGGTGGCCTCCTCCTCTCCTCCACCGGCGACCTCCACCTCATCCACCAGCGACCTCCTTCTCTCCTCCATCGGCGACCCCCACCTTCGGCGAGCACCACCTCCGGCCAGATCTGGCCGGCGTTTTTTTTGAAATTTGAAAAAAAACTTCTGTGGCGCATATTGGTCAAATGCGCCACAGAAGTTTGAGATCTGGTTCGGGACTTCTGTGGCGCATTTTGGCCATATGCGCCACAGAAGTCAGACTTCTGTGGCGCATTTCAATATGCGCCACAGAACTAAACTTTAGTGGCGAGATAACAGTGGCGTATCCCATATGCGCCACAGAAGTCCCAAAATGGTGCGCCACTGATGGGCCTTTTCCTAGTAGTGAATACTAGAGGGGGAGAGAGATCCTTCACGAGGAGGTGTGAGTGAGAGAGAGGAGAGGGGGCTCCTTTTATAGGAGGAGGGGGGCACCCAAGGGGGTGGCCGCCGGCCATGGGGGTTGCCCCCTCCCCTCCTTCATTCATGTGGGTGGACACTCCACTCACACAAATGTCTTTCAATTCCCTCCACTCAAAAACCCACTCAAATTCCCATTAAATTTCCACCAAATTTAATGCAAACTCTCATTAAATAAAACTCCTTTTATTTATTCATAATTTTTTCAATTACTTTAATGACAAACATTCACATATAACCCCTTGCTACTATTTCATTTCACATGCAAAAACACTTTCTGCAATTTCACCCGAAAACCCGTTTCGGTATCTAGTGAAATAAATTCCTACGCTTGTTATTCTTTCTGACATGAAACTTTTCCTCCAAATGGATGTCGGTGTCTCTTAAGTGTGTCACCCTATGGTTTGCCAATAATGTGGACATGATCGAGACCCCTCTCAGATCAATAATCAGAAGCGAGACCTGGAGATCCATACTGACTCCCACACATTAAGCTATGACTTTCTTGTGATTGCAAGAACCTTTTACGCTAGTATCTTAATCCTTTTGCTTCGTGGTATATTACATGTCCGAGATTCGATCATCGGTATCTCCATACCTAGTTTTATCTCGTTACTAACATCTACTCTTTTCTTGTTCCCGTGATATAACATTCTAGTGATCAAATCATTTGCTTGCAAGCTAATCAATGTGATATCACCGAGGGGGCCCAGAGCATATCTATCTGTCATCGGGATGAACAAATTCCACTCTCGATCCATGGGCCTCAACATAACACTTTAGTAGTACTGAACTCATCTTTATAATCAACCTGTTACGGTGTGACGTTTGATGTTATCAAGATACTCTTCCGGTGTTAGTGATTGACATGATCTCATGGTCTAAGGATTAGGATGACTTCGTATGATGTTATAGCAATATAAACTCAATGACTTTGATCGTAATGCTATACTTCGGATGAATGTTCATCACATCATTACACTAATGTTGTGACCTTGTTATTAACAACATCCAATGTCCATGATCAGGAAACCTTGATCATCTTGTTAATCAACGAGCTAGTTTATGAGAGAGGCATAACTAGGAACTTTCTGTTTGTTTATTAAAAACATATGTATTAATGTTTTCGTATTAATACAATTATAGATGCAAAATAAACATCTATCATATATTGGAATATACATAATAACCACTTTATTATTGCCTCTCAGGGCATATTCCCTTCACTTCCTTCAAGTCAAGACTGTCTATGACAACATTAAAAAGGAATGGCCAATGATCGTCCAACCGGCCTTTACTCTTTTCGAATGGGAACTTAAGCATATTAAAATCGCTCCTATGGGAATATGGTATGGATTATCCTTAGTTAAGTTCACCAATTCTCGAAGAAATTCAGCCTTGAATGCATCCTGGGCCGCACCATACACAGCGACAAGGCTCCCTATGAAATTGTCAGTTTATTACAGATATTAAGCTTTATATGAAAATCTCCTTCCGAACAAGCTAAAATATCCATGGTATCAGCCCTTACACCGAGGAATATGCCGCTAGACCGTCCCCTGGGTGGATGGGAATTCCACAGAAAGTCAGTGCCCCCGAAAGGCGATCCAGTAAACTTTGTGAGAATTCTCGTCTACCCATTTCTGAAATAGCTATAAAATCTAGATTATGTTCCCTAGCACAAAGTGCGGTATATAAATGTTTAGCCAAGTCACGAAGACCTATTGTATTCAAGAACATGCCATTCATTGGGAAACAAAAATAGATTTCGGAGCTAAATCTCGTTTCTGAGACTTATTACATTTTTTACCAGAGGAATATTTTCGACCCAAAGCAGTTAGATCATATACTGAACTTAGTATGTTCTCGTCAAAACCAACCTCTAGAACTTCACCCACTAAATGAGATAGGAGCCGACCATCTGTTGTTGCATTGGCATCCTCATCGTCATCGGAATAAGTGGCAACAAAAGAGGTTAAGACTTTTGGAAGAACTATTAGCCGGTCGAATTCCATCCGTCTCAAGACCTTAGTAGAAATAGAAACATCACTAACATTCTTACCAAGAGAAATACCTACACTATTAAACTTTGATGAAACATGCGTAGAAGGAAAAGAAATAAAGGACTTAGACGACGATATATTACCATTAGAATCCAAGTTCTTGTCGGCCTTCCTCCGCATAGACTTTGCCAAGGAGTCTTCATCCATCGCAGCTGAACCATCACTGCCCGTCGGGTGGCGGGCACTTTGTCGCAGCACATGGACCACAGGGGTCTGCCGCACGATGGCAGGAGCTGGTGCAGCCGATTGCAGAGAAGAAGTAGCCACAACGTGCGTGCCAGGGACATCATCAGGTAAAGGCCCATCATCAGCCTATGTAAGAACCTCCTTGCCCACCTCCTGGGCAACATCTAGGCCATCAGCAATGGGCTCCTGTGAGGCTTCCTCCGATCCACGAGGCGCCACCGCGGGCTGGGCCACAGCAAGCCCCGACCATCCCAGCACCAACCACTACTTCTGCTTGGGTACCTCTCCACGCAGCAACAACCCAACGAAAAACCCAGCATCTGTACTCACAGCGATAGGTGATTCCTCAAGAGGCAGCAGCGACACCATGACTAGTGGAAGACGCTTAGCCATAGTGACAAGGCAGTCAGAGAAGTGACGCTGACCGCATCACGATGTTGAGAAACATTAATCGGAAAAACCTTAGCAGAATCCACTTGATCAAGAACAGGGCTCCCCAATGATACGTCAGAAACATATCTATAATTTTTGATGTTCCATGCTTGTTTAGTATCTACTTTGTCTACACTTTGAGGTGCTTTTTACATGTTTTATGGTACTAACCTATTAACAAGTTGCCACAGTGCCAGTTGCCTGTTTTCTGCTGTTTTTGGTTCCAGAAAAGCTAGTAAGGAAATATTCTCGGAATTGGACGGGACAAACGTCAAAGTCAATAACTTTCCTTGGGGAACAAGAAGTCCAGAGGGGAGCCGGAGAGGCGTTCCAGGGCAGCCACACCCCTCTAGGCGCGGCCAGGGGTGGGCTCCCGCCTAGGTAGGGTGTAGGGCCCCTGGCCACCTCCTCGGCCTCCCCCTTCGCCTATAAGAAGCCCCCTGATGCCTAAACCCTAAGTACACGATCAATATTCCACGAAACCTTCTATAGCTTCCACCACTGTCGTCCCTAGATCAGGGGGATCTGAAGTTCTTCCCGGCACCCTGCCGGAGGGGAGATCATCCCGGAGGCCTTCTCTCCAATATGACGCGTGAGTAGTTCCACCTTGGACTATGGGTCCATGTAGTAGCTAGATGGTTGTAATCTCCTCCTTTGTGCCTTCATGTATAGATCTTGTGAGCTCCGTTCATGATCAAGATCTAATCTATTTGTAATCATGCATGTTGTGTTTGCGGGGATCCGATGGATATTGAGATTATTATGTTGGTTTGATTAATGGTTTTGTATTTATGATTCTATCATGTCTGTGTTGTTTGTGATCTCTCATGCTCTCCGTTGTTAGTAGCTATCTTAGCCGAATAGTTGCTAGTGAGTCCAAGAGGAAGTATTTATGCTCGATAGTGGGTTCATGCCTCTAGTTTCTAAGGGAAGTGATAGAAATCTCTTCGGTTGTAGATGTGTTGTTGCCACTAGGGAGAAAACAACGGTCTCTTGTTCATGGAACATGTGGACTTTTTACCTTACACACTTTGCTTAAAGTAGTTGTCTGTTGCTTGCAACTTAATACTGGAGGGGGTTTGGATGATAACCTGAAGGTGGACTTCTAGTCATAGATGCAGTTGGATGGAGTTATATGTATCTTGTTGTATTGCCCAATCGAATCTCATAGGATCTTTCTGACTAGTAATTGCATTGTTATGCCTTGCTCAGTTCCTATCAATTGCCCCACTGTAATTTGTTTACCCTTCATGCCATGTTGTTTATCTAAGGAGAGCACCTCTAGTGAACTATGGACCCCGGTCCAATATTTACCATTGATACATCTTCCACTGTTATTTTTTTACTTTCTGCAAACCACCATTACCTTCCACACCATACGTTCAATCCTTTGTTACAGCAAACCAGTGAGCTTGACAACCTCACTGATTTGTTGAGACAAAGTCTTGAGTTTGTGTTGTGCAAGTCTCCACGTTGTTTGCAACACCTGTGTGACATTTCCTTCCTCCTTCTGGTTTGATAACCTCGGCCTCAACTGAGGGAAAACTTGTTGCTGTGCTCTTCACACCCTGCACTTGGGGTTACCAACAAAGTGCCACGTCGAGCACCATCAAGTCTTTCTAGCTCCCTTGCCGGGGAGGCTAAGGACGTCTTCACAAGGGGAGTCCTCCACTTCCTTTCTTTTTACTTTGTTTTTAGTTTGCTTTGTTTATTTTTCTTGGTTTTGTTTGCCTCTTTAAAAAACCCCAAAAAAATAGTCTAGTTTGGTTTGCTTGCTTTATTCAAAAACACAAAAAAATTTAGTTCATGCTCTAGTTGCTGGTCTGTTATTGCCTTGCATGGTCATGCTTTCTATCAATGGATAGTTTCTTTGAAACTAATTCTTATTGGCAAGGTGGGTTCATGGAAGAAGAAAAGTATTATTATAAGGAGCACCGTTTGTCACAAAAAGGGAAACACTTACGGGAACAAATTGATAAATTTAATACCATTGCTAGAGAGGTGTGCTCTACTTATAATGTTACTTATTGCTTTGATAAAGCTTGTTGCTATAGGAGGTATAAACACCTCCCTTTTTCAATCTGAGTATAATGATAATGTTACCATATCCTTTTATGTTAAAGGAAATTATGACTTTTATGATGTGGAACAAATTGAAGAATTTATTGCCTTCAATGGTGCATTTGAACTTGCCAGTTTGCTTGAAAATACCGATGATGCACCTTATGAATATGAGGTTTATGAGATACTTAAATTTTGCTTTGATAATTACAAGGAAGAAAATGGCTATATTCTTGAATATTTTAATAGATGCTTTCCACAAATGGAAAATACTAATGCCTTGCAAGAGCCTTTGGAAGAAGAAATTGTTGAAACTGGAAGCTCATTAGATGAAAAAAAGGAGAGTGATGAACAAAAGGAGGAAGAATGGATCTACCCATGCCTACTTTCTAATGAGAGTAACTCTTTACCTCTTATATTATTTGATTGTCCCCCATGCTTACCAAAGGAGTATGAATGTTATATTCCTATGGATCCTTTTGAAATATCTACTTTGGGTAAAACCTGTGAAGGCTTTAATCCCAGTATTTTTGAGCTTGATAGAAATGATGTGTTTGTAGCTCATGCAAAGCATGCTTTATGTGATAGCTATATTATTGAGTTTATTCATGATGCTACTGAAAATTATTATGAGAGAGGAAAATATGGTTGTAGAAGCTTTCATGGTATTGAAACACCTCTCTATGTGATGAAAGTTTTGAAGTTACTCTTGTTTGATCTTCCTATGGATGTCACTTTGTTCTTTATGAATTTATTTGCATACAAGATCCTACGCATAGGAAGTGGGTTAGACTTAAATGTGTTCTGAATTTGCTTCTTGATGCTCTCTTTTAATTCAATTCATATTCTTATGTGAGCATCTTCTCAAACTATCAAGCCTAACTTAAAGGCGTTAAAGGAAAGTACTTGTTAGGAGATAAACCAAGAGTTTATTTGAGTCTTGGAAGTTATTACTTCAGTAATGACCTCTCCTTATCCTTTTTGTTTGCTTTTTGTGCCAAGAATGACCTCTAATGAGAGGGAAGTAAGATTTGAGGAGTTGCTGCCCCGAAACAGATTTCTGTCCTCCACCATAAAAATTCGTGAGGAGTCTCTGTAACTCGGATTGAGCTGAAAATTTACGAATAAATCCCCCTGTATGTTAGATAACTTTCGTTAGTTCAACACTTTTTTATTTGAGCAACATACGATATTCCAAAATATCAGTTTCTACCTGCTGGTCTGTTTTGACAGATTTCTTCCAATATTTGCATTTGCTTCTTATTGATTCCTTTTTGAGTTCTCTTTAGGTAAATTGAGCTTTTTGAATGATTTGCTACAGTAGCATGTGTTTTTAGTGAAAAGTCTTGCTGTTCCAAAGCTTTGCCTAATGGTCTATTATCTTTTGAATACACTCGGCGTAGCTCTCTCTTGTTTTGTGTTTGTTTAGGTCATATGATGATGTAAAACCATGTTGGATCACAAGGTGCGGCACTATCCTATCCGGTTTCACCTGAACGGGGAGTTTCCCCCTTATACAAGTCCAGAACCTTCACTTCTAGGTTACAGCGCATGCATGCACCCGGAGACTAGTAGGTTTTGGATGTTTCAACACAACACCACACCTCCATGCATGTGCTAGGGCCACATGTAAGTTCTTGAGGTATTCCTACGCCCCGGAGCGCGGTTTGTTGCGGAACCCTTATTTGTGGGCCTCAGATCATCTATCCCCCCTAGATGTTCCTCTAACAGGGGTAGCCCGGCGAAGCTGTCTCTTGTTTTGTGTTTGTTTAGGTCATATAATGATGTAAAACCATGTTGGTTCACAAGGTGCGGCACTATCCTACTCGGTTTCACCTGAACGGGGAGTTTCCCCTTATAAAAATCCATAACCTTCGCTTCTAGGTTACAGCGCATGCATGCACCTAGAGACTAGTAGGTTTTGGATGTTTCAACACAACACAACACCTCCATGCATGTGCTAGGGCCACATGCAAGTTCTTGAGGTATTACTACGCCCCGGAGCGCGGGTTGCCGCGGAACCCTTATCTATGGGCCTCGGATCGTCTACCCCCCTAGATGTTCCTCTAACAGGGGTAGCAGGGCGTAGCTCTCTCTTGTTTTGTGTTTGTTTAGGTAATATGATGATGTAAAACCATGTTGGTTCACAAGGTGCGGCACTATCCTACCCGGTTTCACCTAAACGGGGAGTTCCCCCTTATACAAGTCCAGAACCTTCGCTTCTAGGTTACAGCGCATGCATGCACCCGGAGACTAGTAGGTTTTGGATGTTTCAACACAACACCACACCTCCATGCATGTGCTAGGGCCACATACAAGTTCTTGAGGTATTCCTACGCCACGGAGCGCGGGTTGCCGCGGAACCCTTATCTATGGGCCTCGGATCGTCTACCCCCCTAGACGTTCCTCTAACAGGTGTAGCCCGGCGTAGCTCTCTCTTGTTTTGTGTTTGTTAGGTCATATGATGATGTAAAACCATGTTGGTTCACAAGGTTGTAGGGGTTCATAGCATGGAAAACAAAAAAAATCTACCGCATGCACACAAACAAGCCAAGATCTATCTACTAGATTGTAGCAACGAGTCGATAGAGGAACTCACCCTCGAAGATTCCAAAGCGGTTAACAAGAGAAGATTCTCGTGGGTGATGTAGTTATACACTTGTCGATCTCAAGATCGCGTAGACGATCCTTCCGGTGCTACGTTCCGGCAGCGCTTCCGCAGTCGGTCACACGTTCGGTACTCGATGGAGACCTTCCTCTCCCTTGTTCCAGCAGGCAGCGGAGGTTGTAGTTCTCCCTCGCGATTCCAGCAGCACGACGGCATGGTGTCGGAATTAGAGGGAAGATCCCGCAGAGCTTCGCCTAAGCTGGATGCGAGTTATGGTGGATTACGGTTTCCTGGAAAACTAGGGTTTAGAGATCCGGGAGGAGGAGGTGTCGGCGGAAGCTAGAGCGGCGGCAACGGACCGGCGGCGGTGGCGCGGCAGTGCGGCGAGGCGGCGCGCGAGCGGCGAGCGGCGGGCGGCGGCGGCGCGGGTCGGCAGCGGAGGCTCGTGGAGAGGGCTTGGAACTTGTGTTGTTTGGGGCAGCCCTCCCCCTCTATTTATGAGAGGGAGGGGCAGCCTTGGGAGGGGTGGGTTTGAATCCAAACCCAAACCCAAGTTGGATTGAGAGAATGACTTTTTTCTTCTCCCACTAGGAAACCATTATTCCAGTTTGACTTTTCAAACTTCCTATTTGACCTTCAATTTAGAGCTTTATTTCTCTCTTGCATATGCCAACACGAAGTGACCTTGGACATGATATAATCATTCCACATACCCATGACACATTCATGGACCATTCTCCTTCCGGACCGGTGAACCTTATAGACCCTTCTAGAACCTCTCCGATGAAATCATCGGAAACTTTCCCGAACTCCGAAATAGGACTTTCCTTATATGAATCTTATTCTCCAGACCATTTCGGATCTCCTCTTGATATCCCGGATCCCATCCGAGACTCCGAACAACATTCGGTATCCCTACTAACATTCCATATTACTAAACAACATAGAATCCTTAAGTGTGTCTCCCTACGGTTCGTGAATTATGCGGACATGACCGAGACACTTCTCCGATCAATAACCAATAGAGGAGTCTGGAAATTCATATGGCTCCCACATATTTCTACGATTACTTCGCGATCGAATGAACCACTTACATACGATACGAATTTCCCTTTGTCTCATGATAGTTTACTTATCCAAGGTTTTGATCGTCGGTATCTCTGCATACCTAGTTCAACCTCGTTACCAATAAGTACTCTTTTCTCGTTCCCGTGGTATGTGATCCCTTGTGATCCAGTCACATGCTTGCAAGCTAATTGGATGACATTCCACCGATAGGGCCCAGAGTATATCTATCTGTCATATGGATGGACAAATCCCACTCTTGATCCATGTGCCTCAACCCATACTTTCTGAACACTCAATGCCACCTTTATAGCCACCCAGTTACGGTGTGGTGTTTGATGTCATCAAAGCATCCTTCTGGTGATGGTGATTAGCATGATCTCATGGTTGAAGGAATTATGTTACTATGTATCAGAAAGCTTATAGCAATTGAAATATTTAAAATGACTTGATCTTTATGCTATGCTTATCTATAGGAGTATGTCCATCATACTATTCTCCTAATGATATTATTTTGTTGTTAACAATATCTCAATGTTCATGATCAGTAAACCACGATCATCTATTAACCAACAAGCTAGTATTATAAAGAGGCTTTACTAGGGACTCTATTTTAGTTTACAAATCACACAAGTATTAATGTTTCCGGTCAATACTGTTATAGCATGAATGTAAACATTTATCATAAACACAAAGATATAATAATAACTACATTTATTATTGCCTCTAGGGCATATCTCCAACAAAGGTGCGGCACTATCCTACTCGGTTTCACCTGAACGGGGAGTTTCCCCCTTATACAAGTCCAGAACCTTCGCTTCTAGGTTAAAGCGCATGCATGCACCCGGCGACTAGTAGGTTTTGGATGTTTCAACACAACACCACACCTCCATGCATGTTATAGGGCCACATGCAAGTTCTTGAGGTATTCCTACGCCCCGGAGCGCGGTTTGCTGCGGAACCCTTATCTGTGTGCCTCGGATCGTCTACCCCCCTAGACGTTCCTCTAACAGGAATAGCCCGGCGTAGCTCTCTCTTGTTTTGTGTTTGTTTAGGTCATACGATGATGTAAAATCATGTTGGTTCGCAAGGTGCGGCACTATCCTACCCGGTTTCACCTAAACGGGGAGTTTCCCCTTATACAAGTCCAGAACCTTCGCTTCTAGGTTACACCACATGCATGCACCAGAAGACTAGTAGGTTTTGTATGTTTCAACACAACACCACACCTCCATGCATGTGCTAGGGCCACATGCAAGTTCTTTAGGTATTCGTACGCCTTGGAGCGCGGTTTGCCATGGAACCCTTATCTGTGGGCCTCAGATCGTCTACCCCCTAGACGTTCCTCTAACAGGGGTAGCCCGACGTAGCTCTCTCTTGTTTTGTGTTTGTTTAGGTCATATGATGATGTAAAACCTTTTTGGTTCACAAGGTGCGGCACTATCGTACCCGGTTTCAACTGAACAGGGAGTTTCCCCTTATACAAGTCCAGAACCTTTGCTTCTAGGTTACAGCGCATGCATGCACCCGGAGACTAGTAGGTTTTGGATGTTTCAACACAACACCACACCTCCATGCATGTTCTAGGGCCACATGCAAGTTCTTGAGGTATTCCTATGCCCCGGAGTGCGGTTTGCCACGGAACCCTTATCTGTGGGCCTCGGATCGTCTTCCCCCTTAGACGTTCCTCTAGCAGGGGTAGCCCGGCATAGCTTGATGACTCCTTGTTGACATGGAGCACTTTGTTGGGAAACCCCAAGAGCAAGGTGTGAAGCAGCACATCAGCAAGTCTTCCCTCAGTAGGAAACCAAGGTTATCGAACCAGTAGGAGGAAGGAAATGTCTCAAAGGTGTTGCAAGCAACGTGGAAACCTGCACAACACAAACTCAAGACTTTGCCCCAACGAACAGTGAGGTTGTCAATCTCACCGGTTGCTGTAAAAGGATTAACTATATAGTGTGGAAGGTGATGATGGTTTGCAGCAAGTAAACAGTAACAGTGGAGGATGTATCAATGGTAAAGATTGGACCGGGGTCCATAGTTCACTAGAGGTGTTCTCCTTAGATAAACAAACATGGCATGCTGGGTAAAAAATTACAGCAAGGTAAATGACAGGACTGAGCAAGGCAAAACAATGCAATACTAGACAAAAAGATCCTGTGAGATTCGGTTGGGCAATACAACAATATACATAGACCGCCATCCAACTGCATCTATGACTAGAAGTCCACCTTTGGGTTATCATCCGAACCCCCTCTAGTATTAAGTTGCAAGCAACAGATAACTGCTTTAAGCAAAGTATGTAAGGTAAACAATCCACTTGTTCCATGAACAAGAGACCGTTGTTTTCTCCCTAGTGGCAACAGCACATCTACAACCATAGAGATTTCTGTTACTTCCCTTGATTAAGTAGAGGCATGAACCCACTATCGAGCATAAATACCCCCTCTTGGAGTCACTAGCAACTACTTGGACAAGATAGCTACTAACAACGGAGAGCATGCAAGATCACAAAGAACACAGACATGATAGAATCAAATAGACAAAACCATTAATCAATCTGACATAGTAACCTCAATATCCATCGGATCCCCGCAAACACAACATGCATGATTACAAATAGATTAGATCTTGATCATGAACGGAGCTCACAAGATCTAGACATGAAAGCACAAGGAGGAGGTACAACCATCTAGCCACTACATGGACCCGTAGTCCAAGGTGGAACTACTCACGCTTCATACTGGAGGCTGCCATGATGAAGAAGAAGGCCTCCGGGATGATCTCCCCTCCGGCAGGGTGCCGAGAAGAGCTTCAGATCCCCCCGATCTAGGGACGATGGTGGCGACGGCTACATACGGTTTCGTGGAATATTGATCAGGCTCCTTGATGTCTATGCACTTCTATTCTTGTAGACAGTTGTTGGGCCTCCAAGTGCAGAGGTTTGTAGAACAGCAGCAAGTTTCCCTTAAGTGGATTACCCAAGGTTTATCGAACTCAGGGAGGAAGTGGTCAAAGGTATTCCCTCTCAAGCAACCCTGCAATCAAGATACAAGAAGTCTCTTGTGTCCCCAACACACCCAATACACTTGTTAGGTGTATAGGTGCACTAGTTCGGCAAAGAGATAGTGAAATACAAGTGGTAACAGTGCCAGAAAATAGCTTCTGACTTGTTGTTGACGTGGGATAACGTGTGTGAGTGCCAGAAAGGAGCTTGACAGTGAGGTAAACACTAAAGCAAGCAAACATGCAACAGATCTAGATGCAAACGGTGTTTGAATGTTTAGGAACAAGGCCTAGGGATCATACTTTCACTAGTGAACACTCTCTCATATAAATATCTTCTCTTCATGATACTACTCTTCACTACTCTCCGGTTGTACACTCTAATCCACGGTAGGGCCTTCCCCAATCTAGATAACCCCACACTGTCACCTTGAGCGCTAGATGGTTCCAACAAACACCACAATTTCATAGAGACATCCAACTCCAAATATAACGCATAACAAATATTCAATCTAGCCAAAGTGTCACACACGGTATGCATGCTGTCACTTTCACACACGTGGGGAAAAACATAGATCTATTAAAGCACAAAGAGTATTTATGTAGACTCAAACCTAAGTGCCACCATGGTATGCACGCTGTCACTTTCACACACATGGGGAGAGCAGAGATCTAATGAAGCACTTGAGTAGCAAGGTAGATCTACTTCATTACAAAGCTCATGACCACAACATGATCATGCATAGAGAGAGATGAACACATAGCTACCGGTAGAGCCCTTAGCCTCGAGGAAGAACTACTCCCTCCTTATCATGGGAATCAGCAACGGTGATGAAGATGATGATGGAGATCGATGGAGATGGCTCCCGGGGCACTTCCTCGTCTCGGGAGGGTGCCAGAACAGAGACTTTCTGTCCCTCGAATCTCCCTTTCGGTGGCGGCGGTGCTACGGAGGTTTTCGTGGATTTCTTCTGGATTCCCTAGGGTTTTTGGGTCAGAGGCTTCATATAGGCGAAGGGGGAGGCCGAGGCGGCGGAAAGGGCCCCACACACCTCCCAGGCATGGGGTAGGGACCACCCGCGCCTAGGGTGGGTCTGGCCCCCCTGGCTGGCCTCTCCGACTCCCCTATGGACTTCTTGTTCCCCACGGAAAGTAATTGACTTTGACATTTGTCCCGTCCAATTCCGAGAATATTTCTTTACTAACTTTTCTGAAACCAAAAATAGCAGAAAACAGGCATCTAGCACTGTAAAACATGTAAAAAGCACCTCAAAGTGTAGACAAGTAAAGAAAAGTAGATACTAAACAAGCATGGAGGATCAAAAATTATAGATACATTTCTGACATATCACTACTAGGGTTTCTGCATCGGGGGCTTCTTATAGGCGAAGAGGCGAGGCAGGGGGCCCACCAGGGCAACTGCACCCCCCAGGCATGGGGTGGGCCCACCCGTGTGGCCAGGGGTGTGGCCCCCTGGTGGGTCTTCTCCGTCTCGTACTCCGGCTTCGTGTTCCCCATGGTAAAATATTGACTTTGGCTTCTGTCCCGTTCAATTCCGAGAATATTGATTTTCTGCCTTTCTGGAACCAAAAATAGAAGAAAACAGGCAACTGGCACTATGGCAACTCGTTAATAGGTTAGTAGAAGAAAACATATAAAAACACCTCAAAGTGTGGACAAAGCAAAGCAAAGTAGATAGTAAATAAGCATGGAGCATCAAAAATTATAGATACGTTTCCGACGTATCAAGCATCCCCAAGCTTAACTCCTGCTCGTCCTCGAGTAGGTAAGTGATAAAAGAATAATTTTTGAGGTGACATGCACCATCAAGATCAAACCATTTGCAAGAATTGAAAGCTGGGATCAAAGAACTCTAAACATGTGCATGAAAGATGGAGTTCTAACAATAAGACAAAGTAACTATGCATGCAACATGAAAGGCTACAAACAAAGATCATGAATAACATGCATTGAAAAACATTTGTTTGTTACACATAGAGAAAACATAGCATAGTGGCATTCAGCTTGTCCCTCGTGGAGTAGCAAATAGATGCATAGGACACCTTAAAAGTTCATAAGAGTGACTAGATACAAATAGCACATGAATAAGCAATATCAACAATATGCATCAATCAATAAGTTTTGGGACACTGCACATAGAACTAAGAATGACAAATATGCTCTCTTAACTGGTTCCTAAAGGTAGAAGGTGGAGACTCAATATAATAATGGAAGAAAGGCCCTTCATAAAGGGAAGCAGGGATTTCAAGTTTCAAAAAGAGCTCCGAAAAATTATGTGAAAGGATCGTATGGGCACCTAGATGGGGGGTGAATAGGTGCTACTTCAAATTTTCTTATTTTTCAAATTAGGGTTTGACAATAAGGTAAATTCTCTAGATAATGCAACTAAGGTGAATTTACCTATATGACAAATAAGCACTAGCTAACACAACACTAAGCAAGAACAAGTAAGTAAGGTGCTGTAAAGGATAGAAGTAACCAAAGCGGTGGACACGGAGACACAAGGATTTGTTTCCTGTAGTTCCTTCCTTTTGAGGGGAAGTACGTCTACGTTTGGAGAGGGGGTGGTTTCAAACCACCAACGCCACGAGAGGACTCCCTTGTTCTCCGATGAATCTCACCCCAACGGGCTCGATCCACCTTCCACTATATCGGAAACCTTCAAGGTGGAAGCCGACACCTTTACAAGTTTGGGGCACACATCCACAACTTAATTGGAGGCTCCCAAATACAAGCAAGCTATCAAGACAATCAAATAAAAGCTTGTAAGAACCAAATCTAGAACTAGGGTTTCCAAGAAAACACTAGAGCAAGGGGCCCTCAAGTGAATGAGGTGGAAATGAAGATCTCTTTTGGTGAAGTAGTAGATCAAGGCCTCCTCCTTCGATTGCCCAAAAATCAAAGGCTTTGGGTGGTGGATTGAGAGATCTAGGAGATTTGGTGGCTCTAATGGAGGTAGTAGTCTTCAATGCAAAATGAGCAGCTTGTCCCAAGGTAGGTGGAGGGGTATTTATACCCCTTGGAGAAATCTGGCCGTTGGAGCAATAAATGCACCGGTACTACCGGTACTCAAGCGGTAGTACCGGTTGCAAGAGGTACTACCGGTCCAGTACCGGACCAGGTACCAGAGAAGCTTTACTTGGTCGAGCCAGCTTCAGATTTGCCCGGTACAGCCTTGTGGTAGTACCGGTCAGTAGACGTGGTACTACCGGTTAGGGCGGTAGTACCGGTCCCAAGTACCGGTTGGTACTGAGCGAGAGGGGAAGGGCTAGTCCTTCCTCAGGGCTGCCCGGTACAGCCGAGCGGTACTACCGTGTCCAAGCGGTAGTACCGCTTGACACAAGCAGTACTACCAGTTGGAGCGGTAGTGCCGCTCCGTGGTACCTGGTGGTACTGAGAAAGGGCTAGACCTTCCCACCTTGCACTGATGCAACCAGTACTAGGGGCGGTAGTACCGGTGCCAAGCGGTAGTACCGGTCGTTTTTCCGGTACTACGGGTTGGCACAGAGACTTTTGGCAAGGGCAAATGGTCAAGGCAATATTTGTGCCACAATCTACAAAACCTGTGATACACTTAGCGCACGATTAAACCGATAGGTGTGTTGTTATCAAACATCAAAATCACAAGGATAGGAAATGCTCTTTCAATCTCCCCCTTTTTGGTGTTTGATGACAATACACCTTTGCAAGATGATTTGATGAAGATACTCATGGCATTTGTAAAATAGAGACGGGGCTCCCCCCTAGATGAGTAGAATCAAGCCTCCCCCTCTATTTTACAAACCCAACACAGGTGCACAAATATAGATACTAGCATTTGAAACCATACCTTTGCACAATAACTTGTGATGAGAAATATATAAACAATGGATGACGCATATCATCACAAGATGGGTCCATGACATAAACCACATAGTCTCAACAAATACATAGAGTTCACACATAAAATAGAAGTTCACACATAAATAGGAGGAAATCAAAGTTCACAAGCAATAAAAAGGTCAAATGAAGAATGAGCTTGTGACTTCCCATGCAACACCCGTGCCTAAGGTGCAACTTCTCCCCCTTTGGCATCAAGACACCAAAAAGGGGACAAGTGCAATACTAACGTCCCGACATTCAATCCCCCTCCTCATCATCAAAGTCCTCCTCATAGGGGGGTGGAGCGCGGTGCGAGGAAGAGACATCATCATCCCAATGATTGTGCTGAGAGATCCATTGGTCTTCAGGGGTGATGTTGGTCTCGGACCCCTCAGAAACGGTTAGTCCTTAAGCTGCCATCATGTCCTTCTGCCGAGCACTAGCTTTCTTGGCATACACATGAGCCTCATACATGCGCTTTTGGTTGTCAACTTGGAAGCAGAAAATCTTCTTGAGCTTGGCCTCCATCCTCTTGGCCCAAGAGGGCTTGGCATTCTTGCGATGGGAGACAACATAATCTGTGTCACGGCCACTATCAGCATCCTCAGAGTCATCTTATTCATCCTCTTCCTCCACAACGCGGGGTTTAGCATGCTTCTTGATCTTGAGTGCCTTGGACCGGTGCATAATGAGAGGACGAGTGGATAGGGTCCTAGCAATGGGAGAGCACTTGGAAACAATAAGATCCATGATGTAGGGAGCCAATGGCGGAACCCTCCGAGAGTGAGCAACAACAACCATCTCATTCCATATATAATCCATCACATCAAGAGCGGTGCTTGAGTCGCGGTTGAGGAAGGTGTTGAACAACAAATCAACAGAAAAACCATGAATCTCATCTTTGTTGCCTGCACGAGGAGCAACAATCTCATGGAAGATGTGGTGGAGAATATAATATGTGGGGAGAAGATCCTTGATCTTGCCAGCTACCCCGCGGGGCTGGATATATAGAGGTGTAAGGACATCCTTCTTGGAGGGGTGATCGCGTAAGTGCCAGCAGAAACCACAAGGAGTGTCACGGCCACGATCTTCATACCCCAGAATTGCAGCAAACTCAGCAAGAGTGGCTTCCTTGACAGCACCTTGAGTCATCCAAGTGATCTTCTGAGTGCTGCCAGTGTGGAAATAAGCAGTGGCATAAAACTGAGCAATGAGGAGAGGCTCGTAGTCATGCTGGAACTCCATGATAGGGAACAAGCCAAGGTTAGAGCAGATTTCTCTTAACTTCAGCAAAATAATAAAGGTTCTTGTTGATATGTTCCATATCAATCCATAGATGAGGCACAACCATCTGGATATTTTTCATGAGGACCTCATGATAGACGTGCTCGTGGAAGTCATTGAAAAACAGACCATCTTCCCTACTCTCATCACGGTTGCGGGCATACGCATTGTCAATCCTCAAAGACCGGAACTCAGACTCAGAAATGTCAGACAGTTTCCTTGGCCCTAATGGCCCTGAGCTGCAACTCTTGGTGCGCCCCGAGGAAGGGGGGCGAGAAAGGGGAGCGCTGCCACGCCCCGCAGAGCACTTGGTGACCCCCTCACGACCCGCACGGCCACCTCGAGCAGTAGGCATCTTTGCACAATGTCTAGGCTGAGGCAAAACTTTTTCCTCGGACTCCGTCTCTTCCTCAACAATCTCACGGCTTGCTTTGGAGAGCTTACGCGCACCCCTAGAACCACCTTCATCTGTGATAGCAAGAGGGAGAACATCAGGGGGTAAGGGCACAAGAATAAACAAGGAACAACGAAGAATCCATGATTTAGTAAACATGTGGAGGACAGTTGGGACCGGTACTACCGGACCTGGCAACCGGTAGTACCGCTTGCGAGCGGTAGTACCGAAATTTTTTCTGGTACTACCGGTCGAGCGATACGGGCAAAGCAACGGCAGATCACGGTCCAAATTGGCCTCAACAATCTATAAAACATAGATTCTACCATGTAACTACGAATGTATGGCGGTACAACCCCAAAGCATGCTACTTTCTTCAAGAATCTAAGCAAAAACCTAGATCCAACGAAGAAAACAAGAGTGAGAGAGACGGGGGCGGTTGTACCGGGATCCATGGCGGTGGAGAAGGAGTGGGAGCCCGCGAGGAATCCGAATCCAAAGAGGATCCGGGAAGGAGCGGACGCGGCGAAGCTTTGGCGGCATCACGGGCTCCGGCGGCAGCGGTGGTTTGTGTGGAGGGTGTGGGGAAGAATAGGGCACTAAGGGGTGCCTCCCGACGCGCAACCAATATATACCAGAAAACGCCGACTAGTAGTACCGGGTCAACAACCGGTAGGACCGGTGACCGGTAGTACCGGGCATAAGGGCGGTAGTACCGCTCCTGGAGTAGTTTCCAGGAATCGACCTGGGAACCACCCAGGTTCGTTAGTACCGCACATATAACCGGTAGTACCAGTCCCACCAGATTCCATAGCCAGGGAAAATGAGGGATTCTTGTGCGGATTGGAAGAGGGTTTTTCGAGGGAGTAGAAAGGCTTGGGTTAAGATAGTCACACTGTGAAGCACATACACTCTGAAAATCGATATAAAGATGTCAAAAACCAAAGTAGAGTGCATGAGACTAAGATCAACAAAAAACTCAAAGGATGACAAACACGAGTAAACGCAAACCTCTCGAGTGAGAGAAGGCGGTGGCCTTGGCCACCATATATGAGTATACTCGGCTTGGCACCACAAAGATATATCTTGGGTCTGTAACTGAAACTCATCATTTAAGCTCACATATCACAAAATGATATTAAGAGGAATGATTTTGATTGCTTTGGGCATAATGGGGGAGGGATAGTCCAATCAATTAGGAGCGCACTCCCCCTATATCCATGCCTACACCTAAACCAAATATGGGTCAAATCATAGGTGAGAATGCAAGATGATCAAGTCAAGCTCCTTGAATCTACGATATTTAGTTCATTCCTGAAATAGCAAAACCTTGCTTCATCAAGTGGCTTTGTGAAGATATCGGCAAGTTGATCTTTGGTTGACACATATGATAGATCAATATCACCATGAGCAACATGATCCCTAATGAAGTGATGGAGAATCTCAATATGCTTTGTCCTTGTGTGATCCACCGGATTGTAGGCAATCTTGATGGCACTTTCATTGTCACATAGAAGAGGCACTTTGTCACAATGGACACCGTATTCCTTTAAAGTTTGCCTCATACATAGCAATTGGGTGCAAGCACTAGCAGCTGCCACATACTCGGCTTCGGTGGTGGAGAGAGATATACAACTTTTCTTCTTAGAAGACCAACATACCAAGGACCTACCAAGGAATTGGAAAGCCCCAAATGTTGATTTTCTATCATCCTTATCACCCGCCCAATCCGAATCCGTGTATCCATAAAGAGCAAATGTTGACCCTCGAGGATACCAAAGACCATAAAATAGGGTATGAACCAAATATCAAAAGATTCTCTTGATCGCCATCAAATGGCTTTCTTTAGGAGCCGCTTGATATCTTGCACACACACACCTACACTCAACACAATATCGGGTCTAGATGCACAAAGGTAAAGCAAAGAACCAATCATAGACCGGTATACCTTTTGATCCACATCTTTACCATTTGGATTTTGTTCTAGATGAGTCTTTGTAGCCATGGGAGTAGGAGCTCCATTTAAATCTTGCATTTTGAATCTCTTGAGCATATCTTGAGTATACTTGGCTTGATTGAAGAATGTCAATCCTCTAACTTGCTTGATCTCAAAACCAAGAAATACTCTAAACTCCCCCATCAAAGACATCCGGAACCTACTAGTCATAAGATTTGAGAATTCATCATTAAAAGCTTTGTTAGATGAGCCAAAGATAATATCATAAACATATATTTGGCATACAAAAAGCTCCCCATTGACCTTCTTAGTAAAAAGAGTGGGATCAATTTTCCCAACCTCAAATCCACGATCAAACAACAACTCTCTAAGGTGCTCATACCACGTGCGTGGGGCTTGCTTGAGCCCATACAGCGTCTTATCAAGTTTGTAGACATGGTTTGGGAAGTTGGGATCCTCAAATCCCGAGGGTTGCTTTACATATACCAATTCATTTAATGGACCATAAAGAAATGCACTTTCCACATCCATTTGTTGCAACTTAAAGTTATAATGTGCCGCATAAGCAAGAAGGATACAGATGGACTCAAGGCGATCCACGGGTGCATAAGTCTCTCCATAGTCAATGCCTTCAATTTGAGAGAACCCTTGTGTAACCAATCTAGCCTTGTTCCTTACAATAATTCCAAGATCATCTTGCTTGTTCTTGAATATCCACTTCGTGCCAATAACATTGCGGCACTCCTTTGGCTTCTCAAGTAACTTCCATACTTTGCTTATCTCAAAGTTGTTGAGCTCTTTGTGCATAGCTTCCAACCAATCCGAATCTTAAAGGGCTTCCCACACTTTCTTTGGTTCAATCATGGAGATGTGTGCTTGGTGTTCACTAAACCTCTTCAATTGTGCTCTTGTGGAAATGCCTTTCCTTAGGTCACCAACCACATTTTGTAGAGAGTGGTCTCTTAATTCCAACATTCTCTCCTTTCTAGCTTCGCGACGAGCATGGATCTCCGTGTTGTTTCTTGGAGGACACTCTTCATCATTTTGGTCCTCGTCTTGACCATTGACTTGACCTTGATCATTACCAAAATCATTCTCTTCATTGAGAGGCAAAAATTGACCTTGGTCTTGATCAAGTGCTCTTCTAGCATAAATTTGAGCTTGTCTCAAGGCATTTTGTACGGATCTTCCTTGAACAATTGACTTGGCACCACTTGGCATCCTGGAGAATGAATCAAGCTCCTCTTGACTAGAGTCGTCACTATGATCAACATGTTGAGGGTCCACATCTTATCTTTGGCTTGAGTCATTTCCCTCCTCGGTGGATGGAGCATGTTGAGGTTGTGAAGACGAGGGCTCCACTTGAGTGGAGCATAGTTCTTATCGATCTGCCATAAGGGGTTCCTCAACGGGGCAGACATATCCCACACCCATTCTTCCTATGGCATCCCGAGGCATTTCATCATTTGCATCACAAGAATCAACACGCCCCCCTTGGGGACCATCATATTCTTCGAAGGTCACACTACAAGATTTTATGACGGCTCTGGAGAGCTTATCATAGATTCTATAAGTGTGAGATTCAAGACCATAGCCAACAAAAATACCCTCTAATGCTTTATACTTGAATTTGGACAAACGAACACCTTTTATGAGATAGAAACACTTACAACCGAACACCCGGAAGTAATATATGTTGGGCTTGTTACCGGTAAGTATTTCATATGGAGTCTTGTTGATTTCTTTGCGGAGGTAGAGCCGGTTTGAAGCATGGCAAGCGGTGGAGATGGCTTCGGCCCAAAAGTTGTATGGAGATTTAAACTCCGCCAACATGGTCCTAGCCATCTCAATAAGAGTCCGGTTCTTCCTTTCGGCCACACCATTTTTTTGAGGGGTGTATGAAGCAGAATATTGATGTTTATCCCCTCATCACTAAGGAAATCATTCAAGGTGTAGTTCTTGAACTCGGTGCCGTTGTCACTTCTTATAATCAACACGGGAAGATTGTATTGACATTGAACCATGTTGATGAAGTCGATGAAGGTCTTTTGGGTCTCACTCTTCAACTTGAAGAAATATACCCACGAGTATCTTGAAAATTCATCAACAATCACCAAACAATATTTATTCCCACCAAGACTTGCATGAGATGGAGGACCAAAGAGGTCCACATGGAGGAGCTCCAAGATATTGGTTGACTTGATGCGGTTCTTAGGCTTGTGAGGAGCATCATGCATCTTCCCTACAACACATGCCCTGCAAAAACGATCTTTGGCAAAGGAAACATTTTATTTTAGTCCAACAATATGACCCTCCTTGTGGAGACTTTGCAAAGTTCTCATATTGACATGGGCTAGTCGGCGATGCCATAACCAACCCACATCGGCCTTTCCGAATAAGCACATCGCACTTGTAGTGGCTTGCCCCGAAAAGTCCACCACGTATAAGTCATGCTCGACGTACCCAATGAAAGCGACCTTGAGAGACTTGCTCCACAAGAGGACCACAATATCAACATCAATAAAGACGGCAAAGCCCATCTTTCCAAGAGCATGGACTGAAAGTAAATTGTATCCAAGGGTCTCAACAAGCATGACGTTCACGAGTGTAATGTCGTGAGCAACCACTACCTTGCCGAAACCCATTACCTTAGACTCTGACTTGTCCGCATATGTCACGGTGATTTGATAATCATTTGGCTTTAAGTCCTTGACAATAGACGAGCTTCCGGTCATATGACTCGTGCAACCACTATCAAGCACCCACTTTGACCCTCCGGAAGCATATGTCTCCATTCCTCTTGCCATAAGGCAAGTGACGTTCTTGATGGGGGAATTCTCATTTGGAGAATCGAAGAGTGAGAATGTCGGAGTAGAAGTAGTAGCTAGAACCGCCACACCATTAGAATTTTCCTCTTCCTCATCTTCATCATCTTCATTGTCGGAGGAGTATTCTTCATGAGTGATCAAGACAATTTCTCCCGACTTCTTATTGATGGGATTCTTCTTGATGAAGGGTTTCTTGTAAGGTGCTTTGAGAGTCTTCTTCAACACAAGCTTACCCCCATGATCTTCTCTTTTCTCATAGGGGCAACTCGCCACAAAGTGATAGCGGTCACCACAATTGAAGCAAGTTCTCAATCTAGTGGTATTTTCTCTTTTCCCATTTGAGTTGCTTCTTCGTTGCATTTCCATCTTGGCCTTGGCGGGGTTCTTCCAATAGTTCTTTGCATATAAGGCCATACATTGACTATGAGCAATCTTGACTTCATCGGGGTGGTCCATGGAGAGGCCTTCATCACTATCATCTTCATCCCCATGGTCCACAACTTTGGCCTTCAAAGCAACATTGACAACATTGCTCATACCAAGGGCACGAGGACGGGCATCTTTGGCATTCTTGGCAGCAACTTTGAAAGAGGCCATCTCTTGCATTACTTCATTTGAGGTCATGAGATGGTAGTTGTGTCTTCCTTGTAGGCTCTTCAAGTCGGTGGGCTCCAAGGGCATGAGTGCACTCACATATTTCCTTTTTATCCATGCATCATCCACATGTGAGGCACCCACATTTCTAAAAGCGGTGGCGGTGGTCTTGAGCCTACGGTACATGTCTTCATGATCTTCACCTTCCATCATGTAGAAGCCTTCGGCTTCATTGCTTAGTGCATCATACCGGTTCCTCCTCATGCTCTCATTCCCAACAAACAACACTATGAGAGCATCCCAAGCTTCCTTGGCAATACTGAGGTGCTCAATGTGTGGGTAATCCTTTGTACCCAATCCTTGTTGAATCATGTGCAAGGCAGTGGAATTGAGTTGACTATTGACAACTTCTCTTCTTGTCAAGTTGTTTGGATCCCCAATAAAGAGTCCATTCTCGATAATGTTCCATAGTTCAATGCAAGATCTGCGCACATGAGTTTTCATTAGAGATTGTCATTGAGCAAAAGTAGCAGATACTTCAAGCTTAGGTGGGTCACCTCTATTGTATACATGAGGGTGAGGGATTGGAGGGTCGGGAGAGTACCATGAATCACGATGCTCACCCTTCCCACCATCATTTTGTGTGGAGGAGTTAGTGTTGTCTTGTTTACCCCCCACCATTATACCCTCGGGGGATACCGGAGCATTCCCTTTAGGTAAAACGTATGGAGGATCCTCTTGAGGAGAGGGGGATGATGAGCCATCTTTGTATTTAATAAGTTTCTCAAGCATCTTCTTGACTTTGTTGACCAAGGAAGAGCTCAATCTTGTTTCCAAGTTTTTGAGATCTTCCATGGTCACCGTGGTGTGCTCACCATCACCATCCCCTTCGTGGCTACCCATATTCTCTTAGGCGGTAAAGACCAATTAAAGAGACGAGGCTCTGATACCAATTGAAAGGATCGTATGGGCACCTAGAGGGGAGGTGAATAGGTGCTACTTCAAATTTTCTTATTTTTCAAATTAGGGTTTGACAATAAGGTAAATTCTCTAGATAATGCAACTAAGGTGAATTTACCTATATGAAAAATAAGCACTAGCTAACACAACACTAAGCAAGAACAAGTAAGTAAAGTGCGGTAAAGGATAGAAGTAACCAAAGTGGTAGATGCAGAGACACAAGGATTTGTTTCCTATAGTTCCTTCCTTTTGAGGGGAAGTACGTCTATGTTTGGAGAGGGGGTGGTTTCAAACCACCAATGCCACGACAAGCCTCCCTTGTTCTCCGATGAATCTCACCCCAACGGGCTCGATCCACCTTCCACTATATCGGCAACCTTCAAGGTGGAAGCCGACACCTTTACAAGTTTGGGGCACACATCCACAACTTAATTGGAGGCTCCCAAATACAAGCAAGCTATCAAGACAATCAAATAAAAGCTTGTAAGAACCAAATCTAGAACTAGGGTTTCCAAGAAAACACTAGAGCAAGGGGCCCTCAAGTGAATGAGGGGGAAATGAAGATCTCTTTTGGTGAAGTAGTAGATCAAGGCCTCCTCCTTCGATTCCCCAAAGATCAAAGGCTTTGGGTGGTGGATTGAAGAGATCTTGGAGATTTGGTGGCTCTAATGGAGGTAGTAGTCTTCAATGCAAAATGAGCAGCTTGTCCCAAGGTAGGTGGAGGGGTATTTATACCCCTTGGAGAAATCTAGCCGTTGGAGCAATAAATGCACCGGTACTACCGGTACTCAAGCGGTAGTACCGGTTGCAAGTGGTACTATCGGTCCAGTACCAGACCAGGTACCGGAGAAGCTTTACTTGGTCGAGCCAGCTTCAGATTTGCCCGGTACAGCCTTGCGGTAGTACCCCCAAGCGGTAGTACCGGTCAGTAGACGCGGTACTACCGGTCAGGGCGGTAGTACCGGTCCCAAGTACTGGTTGGTACTGAGCGAGAGGGGAAGGGCTGGTCCTTCCTCAGGGCTGCCCGGTACAGCCGAGCGGTACTACCATGTCCAAGCGGTACTACCGGTTGGAGCGGTAGTGCCGCTCCGCGGTACCGGGTGGTACTGAGAAAGGGCTAGACCTTCCCACCTTGCACTGATGCAACCGGTACTAGGGGCGGTAGTACCGGTCATTTTTCCGATACTACCGGTTGGCACAGAGACTTTTGGCAAGGGCAAATGGGCAAGGTAATATTTGTGCCACAATCTACAAAACATGTGATACACTTAGCGCACGATTAAACCGATAGGTGTGTTGTTATCAAACATCAAAATCACAAGGATAGGAAATGCTCTTTCATTATGGTACTTGTATCTTTCAGGCATCATTGCCCCTGTCATAAGCATCTTGAAGTGATTAAGGTTAAAGTGAACAAAGATGGAGTATATGCTTGACAAAGTATAAGTTGGCAATCTCATGTCCCTTGAATACGAGGGCCGCACCGCATGCTACTCAACTTTGGTCACCTGTAAATTCTTGTCATAGTAAGTACATGTGTATCATAGAGAACCATCAACGGGGTACCCCTTGCACATGGTACAGGAGCTATCCCATAACCAAAATGACAAGGCAAGTAGACAATGAGCATCTCAGCGATCTTTTTATTTACTATTTGCATAGATTTTTATTGAGGATGCTTCATAGATTGCTCATTATGGTGATGCTGCAAGTTTCCACTATAATATATTATTACTATATACTTTTTTATTTCATCTTGTGCTTGTTTTCCAAGCAAACCCTAGACGTGGGCCCTGTGAATCTACCCTCCATAGACTTCTCCATACGAGGGTTGACCAATGGACTTTACTGTTGGTTTAGTGTTGTTTAGGCCATACCTACATTGAAAACCAAGGTTGGGACTATGGTTCCACCGGTTTCCTAGTGGTCTATCCCTAATCTGAGGACCCGAGTGGTCTACCCCTATAGATTTCCTCCGTAAGGGGTAGCCCGATGGACTTTTCCATTTGTTCAGGACATATATACATGGAAATCAAAGGTTGGGCCGACTTTTCCATAAAATAGGCTCCGGTTGTCCTGCGACGGGAGTTTCCACGTAAAGATCCAGATTTTACTAAGTGTTAAGGCATGTCCGAGAAGGGGGCACACTTGGGACCTGCACATGGCACCTACCAACCTTGCACCAGTCTCCATGCATGTGCAAGGGCCACATGCAAGTTCTCATGTGATTACGACGCTCCGGCGGTCTTTGTCCGGTGAAACCATAGACCGAGGGCCCCACAGGTCTACCCTCGTAGCATTCTCCTCTAACAGGGGTAGCCCGACATAGCTCTCTCTTGTTTTGTGTTTGTTTAGGTCATATGATGATGTAAAACCATGTTGGTTCACAAGGTGCGGCACTATCCTACCCGGTTTCACCTGAACGGGGAGTTTCCCCCTTATACAAGTCCAGAACCTTTGCTTCTAGGTTACAGCGCATGAATGCACCTGGAGACTAGTAGGTTTTGGATGTTTCAACACAACACCACACCTCCATGCATGTGCTAGGGCCACATGCAAGTTCTTGAGGTATTCCTACGCCCCGGAGCGCGGTTTGCCGCGGAACCCAGATCTATGGGCCTCGGATCGTCTACCGCCTAGACGTTCCTCTAACAGGGGTAGCCTAGCGTAGATCTCTCTTGTTTTGTGTTTGTTTATGTCATATGATGATGTAAAACCATGTTGGTTCACAAGGTGCGGCACTATCCTACACGGTTTCACCTGAACGGGGAGTTTCCCCCTTATACAAGTCCAGAACCTTTGCTTCTAGGTTACAGCGCATGCAAGCACCCGGAGACTAGTAGGTTTTGGATGTTTCAACACAACACCACACCTCCATGCATGTGTTAGGGCCACATGCAAATTCTTGAGGTATTCCTACGCCCCGGAGCGCGGTTTGACGCGAAACCCTGATCTGTGGGGCCCAAAGCTTCTAGGAGAAGGGCATAGAAAGAGATGATGGCAGTGGAGGGCCTTAAGAGGCTATGATCTGGAAGGGAGAGAATTGGTTTGCTAAATCAGAGATACCCAAACAACAGAAGACTACATTCTGCCAGCATTTATTCCAGGAAGCTATGCTCCAGAGTTAGAAGTTGCTGGTGCATTGTGCAAGATCAAAAAGGGAATTAAATTTGTTTTCAGCATGTTCAAGAATGAGAAGAAGAACAACAAGGGTAAAAATCCAGTGGACATGTAGCCAAGAGTTATGAAGCATATGTATCTTTTCCATTCAAGCATTGCAATATGTGTGCCTTTTCTGTATTTTATGTAGTTGCATTTTTCTTTTCTCTTTAGCAGTTCAATGTATCTTTTCAACTCAGAGGTTCTATGTACTTGAATATAATGGAATAAAGCTTTTTATGATCAAACATATGATCCCTCTCCCTCTTGCACTTGCTCTTGTCAATCTGGCACCTGGTTTAGGAACATGGTCTACTGCATCGCATAGCACTGATATCATCTGGTAGTTTTTCAATGGTTTGTGAGCAATGGTGTAAAAATAAGTTGGCGTAGAAAAAGCATTGAATCTTTGAACAACTTCTCCAAAATGTGTGATACATAAAATTCACACACATGCGATAATAACACTTACAAACATATGCAAATTTCTCGGGGTGTGAGAAGATTCGCAACGACATTTCATGTGAGCGTGGAGATTGCTATTCAGAGGGTATGAATTGATACAAATATAAAATAAATTTATAAGTAGGTAGAAAAAAATACAGACGCTACGTCGTCAGCCAGGGCCGGCCCTAGAGGGGCAGCCGCCCCGGGCCCAGAAAAATTGGGGGCCCTCCCCAGATATGTGCCTGTATATAAGTCCCTAGGGAAAAAATAAGACTGCATTTTTATGTTTCCGGTTGGGCCAGATTAAGCATTCTGATTTTCTGGACGTGTATGTACCTATGAGGTCGATCGTCTTGGACCTAATCTAGCGACCGATTCCTTCTATAACTCTTACTCTCAAACTCCCGATCGTAAATATGAACGCTCCATCGCACGTCTCACTGACCTCTCATCTCGAGTGTCCCTCTCTCGAGATCGAGATTCGCTAGGAGGTTGTTCCTTCCGTTCAAATCCTATGCCAAGGATGGCCTCCCGTCCAATCCTGCGTAGAAGGTATCAAAAGTGTGTACCGATTCTATGTGGATTTCAGTTCTAATTTATGCCATAATTCTAGTTTTGATTAGTAATTATTGTTTTATTTCAAGTGCGGTCAACTAAGTAATGCCTCTCAACATAAAGACTTGCACTAAATTTAGAGAAACTTTCTCTTGACCTGGTTCATCTGGTACATCCGATTTGAGTTAAGTGATCTTATTTCTGATCTAAGTCACTTTGCTTGATATATCCATGGCTTATATGGAGATTTCTACATTTGTTAGAGAAGTGGATTTCTATCCTAATATTTTTATCGTTTATTGGATCTTATTTTGACTTTTATCTGCTGAAAGAAGCTTTTCTCTATATCTATCTACTAATTTACACAGAGGTAGGTTCGTCCGCACTCAGTTTTGGTTCCGATTTTTTGTTGGACAATTTTACCCCTACGATTTTAGACATATTACAGGAAGTGCCACCGCCAAGTCAGACCTGAAACTTAATGTCTTGTTCGTTTGTTTCTGTCTGCCCACGCCTTCGTCCCGGTCGCCCAACTCCACCACTGCGCCATCCTACGACCCTACTCCCGCTCCTCCATGACGCTGTATCTCCCTTGATCCAGGAGAAGCTGGTTCATCACCTCCACGTGAATCCTCCAGTGTTGGCGCTAGGGGAACTCATCTCCCCACAGCGCCGCCTCCCATCAACATCGGCCCCTACAGCGCCGGCGGAACCTCCCTCGAGCGCCGCCTCATCTCCACCCACAGGCCACAGCGCCAGCGACCTCGCGCGGCCGAATTCACACACGGCATGGCTCGCGTCCCCTCCCTCATCACTGCCCAGGTACGCTACAACGTCGACAAGAGATATGGCTAATTTGACCAACCCTCGCCTGTCTCTTTTCTGCAATTTTAAGTCAGTGCAGAGCTGCAACCACCGACAATCAACTCTTCCAATGGAGTCAAGCGTCGCAAACATTCTGACACCAATTTATACCTAGATATTTAAGTGCGATTGATATCACCTAGGCATTATGGAAGGCTCTTCCAAATCCCTTCAAAGCCACCACCGTGCAACAGTAGTAACAAAAACCATTCGAAAGACTACAGAGGCGACGCTGTGATTCCAGCGAAAAACGAATTGCTTGTCCGCCTACTTTGTCTGACTGCTTTAATGCTAATTTTATCTAAATGAGTGAACATATCAGATGAATATGGCATGAGATTTTGGTGATGCGTGAATGGTTTTGCGTTGCCAAATCCTAATCGACTTTGTCACCGTGCTCTAACCTCGGCAACGTCCGGAGAAGTTTGAACCTGTCAAGACGAAGAGCAGAGAGACATTGTGGTTTTGCATAATGTTATTTTCTGCATTCTTCCTCAATTTACTCGGAGATATTGACGTTGAGGTCACCCCATTATCCTATCGTGCCATAACATGATGTATCTATCCTCCCTGTCACACTCTTACGGTATTGTGTCGAAGCACACAGACACCATCCTCGCTCAGCTCTGACGCTAGCTGAAGTTAGCTGACTGAAATCTAACTGAACAAGCTAACTATTAACTGAATCTACTGAAACTTTAACTCAACAGTAACAACAGAGATTGACCAACATTGGCTACTGAAGCTGTGTTTGTCGTGTCAAGAGTCGTCATTTTCTTACCAACGCCGATAACTTATTTTACCAATGCACAACAACACAAGTACATTGGTCGAGACTAGAGTTACACTAAGCATGAGCGTGCGATCAGCCCGTCGGTCATAATTGGCGTCGGTGACGCGGTGCCAAGAGCGAAGTGGACAAACTCAGGGGTATTTTAGTTTGCACAATCTTTTCTGGTAGTGAGGAATGGTAGCCGAATTTAGACACAAAATGAATTCGAACAAAACTAGAACATAACCCAAAAGCCGAAGTTCCTCGATCAATGTGAAGTCTATTGCGGAGCGGGGTGAGGTGACGATAACACATGTGTACTGAGTCGGCAGGTCGGAGGAGGTAGTGGGGCGCAGCATGAACACCTGCAGTTGGATGGTTTAAGTGACACGCTGCAACTGTACAAACGAGGACTTACCTCCAATACGCAATTTTTTCTCTCATGTCATGGCACACTCCCAATGACAAGGACTGCCTAGAACTCTCGCGTTCCGTCTGCGACTCGCACAACTGCGTCCCACGGTAGCCAGATCGGCGCCAGATGTGATGTATCGGTAAAGAAAATCTAAAGGACCGTGGCAACGCACGGGCATTCAACTAGTACTACCTAACAAAAAAATCGCGTTCCGTCGTCGCCAATACGTCGCTCCTTCGTCGCGCAGCGTTCCATTCGTCATTTGTCGAGTCACCCGCTCCTCTCTCCGCCTGCACGCAGTCGTCGCCATCAATCCCGAAATTATCGCTGCAGACGTTCGCATCTCCCCCCGCTCCTTCCGCGTCCTGCAGCTGATCACCTCAGACCTCATCACGTTCGGAGATCTCATCCTCGCCAGCGCCGCCATCGTTTCGCCTCCCCGCCCCCTCTCTCTATCGGCAAGCAGCTCCCGCTCGAGATCGACGCCGCCGCCTTTGCCACCACCCCACCTCCATCATCCCGCCCAGATGTGCATTCCGAGCCCACATCCTGCCTCGTTGTCTCCCCACCAATCCAGCTGAAGACTAGACAACCACATCTGGCCGCCACCCCGTTGATCTCCGACCAACTCCTACAACCGGTGGAACAGGAAAACATAGGTCCCAAACCCCCGCCTGCGAGCTCTGGGCCCTCTGACGACCGAGTCCCCGTCACGATTGCCTCCGCCGCAACTCGCTTAATCTACCAACATCACCGTCGGCGAAACTCAAGTCGTTAACACGGCCGCGAGATCTTGCCGTGGACGCAGCCTCCCCCACACTATCTACAAACTCGTCGATTCGTACTTGGGTACCAAGCCCTGCCCCTTTCGGTTAATTCCCATGAATTGATTGGGTGATTGGGATTTTCCCTATATTAATCCCTCTTGAAGCGGGGATTGCTAATCTTCTGACATTGTGTGCGTTCTGCTGATTGCGTAATTGTGCAAATCAACAGGCATGCCGTTGTGTCCGAGCTTAAGATAGCCGTTGAAGGTGTGTTCATTGCTCTCTACAATGACATGGACATATACAACAGATCTAGATGTGATGCTAGGTTCTGTAATTCACCAAGTTGTTTTCTTTTGAATTGTGCTGCCATGTCATGGCTAAATTATGTAAAGTTTTTTCGTTTTGAACCACTACAAGTTTGTTTCTGCGACATATATATATACTACATAAATGGGCCATTTAGGTTGAAACTTACTGGCATGTCGGTTTGGATTGAACATAGTGCCAACTTATTAACATCTATGGTTCTTGCTTTACTTGTTCTAGGCACAGCATGTCCGGAGTCACTTCTGCCTACGCTTCAAGGATGACAAATTGACGGATGATTGGTCAACATTGTGCGTTCATGGTATAAAACATGGTGATGTGGTCAGTGCACTTTCCTGCTCTCCAATTTGTACTATGTGGATGTTAGTGCAGATTAGTTTTCGTCTGCTAAATGAGATCAGTAATGATAGATGATATGAATAGATAGGTGAAATCCTGACGACCAACAGTTGCTGCTTGTATCCGAAAGTGCCTTAGAGTTCTTGTGTTGGCTTCAGACAGCCATAGTTGCACAAATTATTGTAGGCATAAGATGGATAAAAACAAATCTGCTTTGAAACAGAAAACCCACCTCATCTTCTATCGCCCATGAAATTCACAGAGTGCCGACACACCAGAAGGCCGAATGTAGCCAGTTTACGGATTTGGAGGTTTAGCTGTAGCTATGGGATATGGAGGCTGAGAAGAAAAAAACCGCCTGGACACTAGGGAGGTGTCGCTGGTCATGGAAAAGGTGCGTCGAGGCTTTGAACTTACAGGAGGTGTTGTTGGTCAGGGAAGAGGTGCGTCGAGGCTAGGAACTTACAGGGGGTGTTGTTGGTCAGGGAAGAGGTGCGCCGAGGCCAGGAACTTACAGTTTCTCTAGGTACATTCTGTAGTGAAGGTGTTCTACAGGTGGAGGGTCCAATTAAGAAGGGCAAGGATACAACAACTTAGATCAATCCACATGTGCTTTACGGCGTTGCCTTGCTAGCGTATTGATTCCTATTATTTCACATGCCAAATAGGTCCATTATATTGCCACATTTAAAAACATATACATTTGAGATTGTGAATGCATGCATTGCACTAAATTTGTGTGTGCAATTTACCGAACATTTTCAGTGTCGCTCTGAGCGCATGGCTATCTACTTGATAGCGTGACATAGAATTTTAATTTGGATGTAACTAAATCCTTGCTATTGTCTATAAAAATTTTCTCTATGAAAGTAATGATGTCTCATGTCTAATTTAACTTTTTCTAGAATATTTTTATTTTTATTTGTGATAGCATGAATTTGATTGGTCAGTGTTTAAGACACAAATATATACACACCAGGGACAAATAGTTCCAAACGCAAATGAATATCTAGATTTTTTCTAAAAAGGTTTGTACTTAGAGTTTTGCAAATGACAGCCTACATCATCATCCATGTAAGCAATCTAGGCCACTGTGTTCTAATTTTGGATCTTTTAGAGAAATAATAGCAACTTTTCCTATAGTTTTCTCTTCCCTTCTTTTCCTTGTCGATGCATACTCAAGAATGTTTCGTACGTGCAGGAGATGTTAACATGTTGGTGGCATGTCTGAACCTTGTCGATTACTTCCAGAAGAAGAACACGGTAAACAGTTTAGACTGTCGGAAGCAGATGATTCTTGTCTCCGAGGTTGATGTACTCTTAGGAGCAGGCAATACTAGACACTTAAACCCCAGAATGGGGCGTGATCTCCTACCCGCAGCTTCCAGTGAAAGTGTAAGAAGCACAACTACTGCCTCACATTTACTGGTGAATAACTTCATCTAGGCACCAATGCGTCTAAGTGAAACCAAAATTATGTTTAACAAATAATGTTGTTCTTTTGCCACACATGTAGCAGGAATTCCTAATAATAAAGCTACATCAGAAATATTTTCATAACAAATATTTCATCTTGCATTGACTATAGAAGACACGTGTTTTTTCCTCATAGATCTGCCAGCATTGGCAACCAAAAGTTTCTGTATTGATCAGAGTTTGCTTACCTCCGACAGTTATGAGACACTGGTTTGGGCAATCAAAATTTACGTTAAGACTATATACTATGAGGAGGCCAGCATTGGCAACCAAAATTTTCTATATTGATCAGAGTTTGCTTACATCCGACAGTTACATCCTTTACCAAGCATATCTATTTGTCTAAAGAATGTAGCATAGGATGCATATGTGGTTAAGTTTAAACTTCAAATAACATTCTTGATCTAATCAAGGTTATATCTCATGGTATATCTCTAATTCAAGTATCTCATTATTGACATGGAGTCAAGCATGCACCTGCTTATGCACGTCCTATTACTGCTGACATGGCTGACTGAATCTCACGGGAAATTTTCAGGTTAACTTGGGAAGTTTTATATTGCTCCCAGACACATCCTAATCCCACACCCATACGCCATCCTCCCCTATCGTTTTCTCCCAGGCACATCAATGAGTATATTGGGGATTCATAATAATATGTTGTCGATTTTATGATGCCATTGTTGGTGAGGAGGATGTCAAAAATGATGTATGCATATCCACGTGTTCTCTGGCAACATGCAGAGGCAAAGGTATAAATGTTCCTTTTCTCAGTATGACTAAGGTAGAACTGAATGAGTATATTCACGTGTTCTCATATACTAAGATTTTTGGTTATTTTTTTCCATGATACTTCATGACTAAGGTAGAACTGAATGTATGCAAATCTGACGTTTGAACTTTTCCATCCTTTGGTAGCATATTATTGGTAAAATTCTAGGTTCCCATGCTACTGATGTAAGGGCTGATTACTATATCCATGTACATAAGGCTAGCATGCTAATGAGGGCGGTCTTTGCCAGGATCAGTGAAGACATGAGAGAGGATGATGACATAGACACGGTAGCATTAGCGAAGGTACTAGGAAGAGGATGGCTATGCAGGATGACCTAAAGTGCAAGCTGGTGAACTTTGGAAATGCATGGTTAACATACACAGAATTCACAAGTGCTATCTAAGCAAGGAAGTACAAATGTCCCGAGATTAAGTGTTCTGCATCTGCCGTCCTTTGGTCCTTTGTATGCATATGCATTGAACTTGCCTTAGGTGATGTCTTCTTTGATCCAAGTCGTGGAGACAACTTTGACAGGGATAAGGTATATCTATTTATTTCCTTAATCTGACTTCAACTAAAAGATGCTGAAACAACACAGCCATATGGTAAGATAATAGAATGGAAATGATCACCTCTTGGTCCGAACTTGATTATGATCGTGGATGAGGAGCCATTGCCCATTTTGAGCCGCTTAAGCTCTCTTAATGGGGTTGTGAGCGATTTGGGCCGCCTCCTGGTCATTCCAATGGAGACTGTAGCATGAAGACAACGAGTTGTGCAACTGATTGGTGAGTTGCTGCTGCGTTTGGCAATGAAGGGGTTGAGGCACCGTGCTGCTCTTTTACTGTGATTTTGGGCAGAAATATTAGACTGAGTGGGTTAGCTGATTGATAGAGAGAAAAAGAAAATTATTCGTTGGTATTACTAAAGATTTGAGAGAAATTAAAGTTGTTGGTACTGACTAATGCATTAGAATATCCTTTTATTGTAATTGGTACATATACGTGTAGAACAGGGAATTGTTCGTGGACGTGAATTCCAATGATGAATTGCATCTCGTGTTGTTTGAGCAGAATATGTTTTCTCTATGTGGAGCTCGTAAAGTGTGTACTATCAGAGATAATGTGTATTTCTATATTATGTTGTTTTCGTGACACGGATTGAGAAAATATGTATTTCTACATTACATGCATCCGTGACGTTGATTTTCTCTTCCGTTGCAACGCACAGGCATGTTTCCTAGTAAAAGTTTAAATTATCTAAGAACTATTTGAGATCTTGGTCTCTCTCGAGAGGTTAACTGGTTTAGCAACTCTATGCGTGAAGAAGTTATTGGATAAGATTGCTATTGATTTCATCAATCCCTCACTTTCCTTATTAATTTATGCATAAAATGTAAACATTGTTATTATTGTATGACTATTGCAATTGGGTACACTTGAATTCATATTTTTCATTATTCATAGATCGTATATTTAGAAAAAATATACTAGTAGGGTCCCTAAATTTTAGTTTCGCTCCGGGCCTCCGAAATCTCAGAACCGGCCCTGCCGTCGGCGTACATGGTTGGTACGCCGAGGGTGACCGTCGGCGTATCTGGGGTGGACGCTATGCCGAGGGTGGCCCTCAGCGTACTGGCCGCACCGTTAGTGCGCCGTCCGCCCTGGCCAGTACCTGCCACGCGTCCTACGCCTACGCCGAGGGCCGCGGGATGCCGAGGGTGACCGTTGGCGTAAGGACGCCTACGCCGAGGGCTGACGACGGGGGCTGGCCTAGCCCGGTCCGACGGCCAAAGGTTGGCCGTCGGCGTAGCGGCCGGCCATCGGCGGATCTAGCCATTCCTGTAGTGATGGTGGATAAAAGTTTGAGCTCAAGATCTTAAAGGACCCCCCCCCCCCCCCCTCCAATTGACCCGACGCGGCGCTATATTGTTGATCGTCCCATGGATATATCTCACACATGGTACATACATATATACTGTCTATCTTAACATCCATCACACTTTTTTACCTAATATATAGGGACACATGCAGGATCTAGCGAGATTCCGGCGCTTCGGTGTGCTCTCACTTTTCAATGAAAACCCTGGACCATATATATGGGCTTCGCGGATTACCCGGCTCCTAGCTATATCTCCATATGAGGGATGACCAATGGACTTTTATCCTTATTAGAGATAAAAATGAATGCTTCATGAAAATATGATTGTGTTGCCACGTACACAGCAACAAACGTATGCATGAGACGTACGATGACTTGACGGCAGCGTCAAAATTCCGATTTATAGTGGTCAATAAGTAAATATCCAGCTGCGTGCGGATGAGGATCAGGATCGATCAAGAATTGAAAGGCAATCGTGTGAATTAATTGGGAATGGCAGGAAATCAGATTCGGCGCGAGGGCCAGCGGCAATCCGGGGATTAGCTAGCGATTCTTCTAGCTAGCGGATCAGACCCCCGATCGATCAAGGGAGAAGAGCCATAGGCAAGAGTACACCGAATGGCAAGTAAAATCAGAATTCAATTCACGCGGTTATTCCAGCTGGCGCCCCGCTTGGCGGGTATAAATAGACAATATTACAGTATGATCGAATCCCTCATTAGATCAGTCCAGCCTTACGTGGAGAAGAAGAAGCACGCAAAGCAAGCGAGATCGAGCAATGTCGCTGGTAATACTGGAAGTTGATATGGGCCGCAGGGAGAGGAAGATCGCCAAGGACCTCATCAAGAAGATCCCTGGTATGCGTATACTATACACAGTTCCGATCGATCGCTCTGACTCACTCCACCGATGCATCATCCATATGTATGTTTTAGTTTTACACGATACTACCGATCTATGTCTTTCCAGGTGTGGTGGATGTGGACGTGCACGAGACGGGGCACGTGGCCATCATTGGAACGGCGGACACGGCGACTCTGAAGGAGAAGCTCGAGGCGACGCTGAGGAGGCCCGTCGTCGTCCTGGCCGACCACAGGCGGGCCGCGCCTGCTCCTCCCCACACCTACGGATACGGCGTGATGCCGCCGCCGTCTGGGGCCGCCTATCGCCGCACTCCCTTCGGCGGCATCCCCTCCCAAGATGAACCAGCTGTACGTCGAGGACCCGTGGTATTCGGCGTCAACATGGACGTCCACTGCCCCCGCAGCGAGAAGGCGCCTGCTCCTCCACTAGGTGGTCGATATGGCATGGTGCCTCCTCCGAGCTTTGCTTTCCCGGCACCCATGGCTATGATGGGCCACCCGTATGGTCCTCTCCCTGCACCTTACAACCCGTATGTCGGCTACCACCAGCATCATTACGCCACACCATCGCCAGAGGCCGGCTACTACTACACTTCCTTCGGTCGCAGACCCTTCGGCCCCCCTTACATGCCGAACGATGTGCCGGAGGACTACTTCGAAGATGAGCACCACAACATTTGTTGTTGCTCCATTCAGTGATTGATGATTCATATAGAGAGATATACAATATATGATACTGAATAATTTAGTAGAATAAATCGAGGTTGTACGTAGTTCTTCTCCGTCTATGTACGCTATGCTCTATATACTACATGACCTGGTGCGCCGCTGGCGTCAAGGCCATATTTTTGCCATAAGTTGATTTGAATTGTCAAATATAGTGAAGGGGAACAATTTACTATCTTCCTTACTCTATCCGTCTTTACAGAGTGAGAAGTTTTCATTGGCTTTGAGTACTCCCATTGTATTAAGCATTTTCCAAGATCAATTCAATGGTTAAAAGACGAGCATGTGCTCTTGTTTCAATAGAAAGCTGACACTTATCTCTGTAGAGTGACATGTTCTTGTTTTCATTAGCAGGCATTTGAGTCACACAACATAACACAAAGCATGCTGTGATCAGAACAGAACACATACAATTTTGAAGATACATGTATAACTCTTTTGAGGGAAATGGTCTCACAGATTCATCTCCAAGAGATATATTGTCAAAAGAACAAAAGAAGTAAGGTCAAGTCTAACTTCTCTCAAAAGAAGTAAGCTCCAGTCACAAGAACAAGTAACAACATATTTATTATTAAGCAATCAGAGTTAAGGTGTCAACAACTACAGAGAGGAGAGGCACACACACTCTCCAAGCTAACTGACAACAGAGGAGAGACACACAATCTGCCCCCCTAACTTACAACATAGATCGACAACTGCCACAACTACTCTTTTAGTTCTTATAATCCCAGTGGACTCCATCTTTTTATTGTACATGATTATGCCTGAAAATATGAAGCTATACAAACGATAATTCAACAAGTGATTGGGGTGCATTTTGTTCCCTCACTATATAAACTTGTAAGTAATAATAGTATTTTTCATCTTGTTTTGCAAAATAATCACAACTGGATTTCCACAGTTGTCTTTGTTTCAATGATTGGAGCAAGTGCTCAACCAGTAAGATCAACCAGTGGCTTATTTTTATTCTCTGTATACCATATGTTGAGTATACGCTAATTTTTCCAAACCACTGTTGCAAAAAAAAATCCCAAATCACTGGCAGTACTAAATTGTTGGCCATATGATTATGCAAACGAAACGAAACCTGCAGGCATGTATTCATTTTGGAAAACTTGCAAGATACACGGGGCATAACATAAATCCTGCTGAACGCCACTACTCTGATCCTCCTCCTACCTTTGGCATTGCCATCGACGGTCTTATTTTGCATGGTGGTGGTGCGGGAGACATCTCTCGGTATGTCTGTTTCAAGCGGTGATCGATCTGGAGCAGGCTACGGGGCTGGAGTTCTGAGCAGGATAGATGCAATATAGTAAATGAAATGGACCAACTGCATCATCAAGAACAACTTGAGAGCAGTAGCAATTGAACATTCAGTTGTAGCAGAAAATTCAGTTCAATGATATGGGAGTTCATCACATGCACATACAATTACCAGAAACTAAATTGCAGGAGCACATGCATACACATTTATGAGAACAGAAACTAAAATTGCTGGAGCACGTGCACATACAATTTATTTCTATGAGTATACACTACTAGAAAAAGGGTCTTCGCGTTCGATGTGAACAACGCGAGCAGTCCCGGCCTGTCACAGCCCACGACTAGTGCTAGCACTAGTCCCGGGCCGTGAGGCCTCTAACAACTAGAAACGGCCGTAGACACTAGTACCGGGCCGGACCAGATCTCTAGTCCCGGTCCATAATACGGCCCGGGACTAATAACCTGGAGCAGGCCAGCTGGTCTTTTCATGGACTATTAGTCCCGGGTCGTATCACGGCCCGGGACTAGTTGTCCACCAATATATATTTTGCTTCCTGTCCTGCTGCCCTAAATCATATGGTGGCCATTTTTCTCAAACAAGCAAACGAGTTCATGCCATTTTTTCTCAAGATTTATCAAGATTTAGTTTGCAACCCCTAAATCCAAAGCTTTAAAAGGTTAGCTTTATTCTTTCATCTCTTATTGATACTTTAGCTCTATAATGCTCTAGAAGTATATATAGAGATATGGATCAATGCATGCATGCTGTAGAAGTAGAAGGATTTTGATATATATGTGTAACAAATTTTGATTAGGCACATAGTTACTGAAAATTGAAATGTTTAACTTTAGAGTTTTAGAGCTTAGAATTGAATGAGGTTTTCACTGATAGAACAATAATAAAAAAACTCCACATTTATCATGTTGATTGTTTTCTCCCTGTCACAAATTGGTGCATATAAATTTTTCAAAAATTCAAAATTAATGCTCTAGAAGCTCTCAATATAACTTGTAATAATTTTATCATGTTGTGTAATGGTTTTTGATATACTTTTACTATAATGCAGATGGTCCATGAATGGATGTACGGTACTGACCGACGCTCTGGCGTGTTCATTAATGGCATACATGAATTCATCTGTGTTGCTCATGCAAACAAGCGCAATGGTTTTGTATTCTGTCCATGTAGTGGATGTAGGAATCAGAAGGATTACTCTGACTCAAAAACCCTTCACAGCCACCTGTTGAAGTCCGGATTCATGCCCAGTTATAATTGTTGGACCAAGCACACAGAGAGAGAGGGGTTATAATGGAAGACAATGAAGAAGCGAAAGATGATGACAACTATCATGGTTTCTCTGAGTACGGAGATACTTCCATGGGGGATGCTGAAGGGGACGATGAAGAAGAGACACATGATTAACCGGCTGATGATCTTGGTCGGACCATTGCCGATGCACGAAGAGACTGTGAAACTAAAAAGGAGAGGAAGAAGTTCAATCACATGTTAGAGGATCACAAAAAGTTGTTGTACCCAAATTGCGAAAATGGTCTGAAAAAGCTGGGCAGCATACTGGAATTGCTGCGATGGAAGGCTGAGTGTGCTATACCCGACTCCTCATTTGAAAAGTTGCTGAAAATGATGAAGAATATGCTTCCAAAAGATAACGTATTGCCCGCTAGTACGTACGAAGCAAAGAAGGTTGTCTTCCCTCTAGGTTTAGAGGTTCAGAAGATACATGCATGCCCTAATGACTGCATCCTCTACCGCGGTGAGGAGTACGAGAATTTGGATGCATGTCCGGTATACACTTCACTTCGGTATAAGATTAGACGAGATGACCCTAGTGACGTTGAGGGCGAGCCCCCCGGAAGAGGGTTCATGCCAAGGTGATGTGGTATGCTCCTATAATACCGCGGTTGAAACGATTATTCAGAAACAAAGAGCACGCCAAGTTATTGCGATGGCATAAAGAGGAACGTAAGTCAGACGGGATATTGAGACACCCCGTTGATGGGTCGGAATGGAGAAAAATCGATAGAAAGTACCCGGACTTTGCAGATGACACAAGGAGTTTAAGGTTTGGTCTAAGTACACATGGCATGACTCCCTTTAGGGAGCAGAGCTCCAGTCACAGCACCTGGCCCGTGACTCTATGCATCTATAACCTTCCTCCTTGGTTGTGCATGAAGCGAAAGTTCATTATGATGCCAGTGTTGATCCAAGGTCCGAAGCAACCCGGAAACGACATTGATGTATACCTAAGGCCATTAGTTGAAGAACTTTTACAGTTGTGGCACGAACCCGGCATACGCGTGTGGGATGAGCACAAGCAGGAAGAATTTAACCTCCGAGCATTGCTTTTCGTAACAATCAATGATTGGCCTGCTCTTAATAACCTTTTAGGACAGTCCAACAAGGGATACAATGCATGACACACTATTTAGATGAGACTAAAAGTATATATTTGAAACATCGTAAGAAGAATGTGTACAATGAGCATCGTCGATTTCTTTTGGCCAAGCATCCCTTAAGAAAGAAAGGCAAGCATTTCAACGGTCTGGCATGTCACCAGACGAAGCCTAAGGAGCGTACTGGTGCTGATATATTTGATATGGTCAAAGATTTGGATCAAATAGTAACCTTTGGAAAGAGTCCTGGCGGAAAATCTGTTCCGAAGGACACGCACGCATGTGGAAGAAGAAATCTATATTTTGGGAGCTACCGTATTATAAATTCTTAGAGGTCCGCTCTGCAATCGATGTGATGCATGTGACGAAGAATCTTTGCGTGAACCTGCAAGGATTCTTGGGTGTGCATGGGAAGACAAAAGATACATCGGAAGCATGAAAGGACCATCAACGTATGAAAGACCCAGATGGCCTGCATCCAAAATGGTTTCAAGGTCATGCCAGCTACGCTCTTACCAAACAAGAGAAGGAAATATTTTTGAATGCCTAAGCAGTATTAATGTCCCGTCTGGCTTCTCGTCGAATATAAAGGGAATAATAAATATGGCAGAAAAAAAGTTCCAAAACCTAAAGTCTCATGACTGCCATGTGATTATGACGCAAATGCTTCCAATTGCATTGAGGGGGCTTCTACCAGATAATGTTCGAGTACCCATTGTGAAGCTATGTGCATTTCTCAATGCAATCTCTCAGAAGATAATCAATCCTGAAGATCTACCACGGTTACAGAATGATGTGGTCCAATGTCTTGTCAGTTTTGAGTTGGTGTTCCCACCATCCTTCTTCAATATTATGACGCATCTACTGGTTCACCTAGTCGAAGAGATTTCCATTCTCGGTCCTGTATTTCTACACAATATGTTTTCCTTGGAGTGGTTCATGGGAATCTTAAAAAAATATGTTCGTAACCGTTCTAGGCCAGAAGGAAGCATCTCCAAGGGCTATGGAACAGAGGAGGTCATTGAATTTTGTGTTGACTTTGTTCCTGACCTTAGGCCGATTGGTATTCCTCAATCGCGGTATGAGGGGAGACCGAGTGGAAAGGGTACTCTAGGAAGGAAATCAATAATATGTAGGGACGGACATTCTTACACCGAAGCACATTACACCGTTCTACAGAATTCTATCTTGGAAGCCCCATATATCGAGGAACACAAGAAAATCTTATGCTCCAACAACCCTGGAAAGCATGACTCTTGGATTAGAGATGAACACATGAAGAGTTTCGGCAGTTGGTTGCAACATCTCATCAAAAACAACACTCTTGAAGATCACCTATACTTGTTTTCTAGGTCACCATCTTCGACTATATCGAGTTTCCAAGGGTACACGATAAATGGGTATACATTTTACACGATCGCCCAAGATAAAAAGAGCACCAACCAAAACAGTGGTGTCCGCTTTGATGCAACAAACAACAATGGGTCAAAGACCACATATTATGGTTACATAAGGAGATATGGGAACTTGACTATGGACCTACTTTTAAGGTCCCCTTGTTTCTGTGCAAATGGGTCAAGCTGACAGGAGGAGGGGTTGAGGTAGACAAGAAATATGGAATGACATCGTTGGATCTCAACAATCTTGGGTACTTAAACGAACCATTCGTCCTAGCCAATGATGTGGCTTAGGTTTTCTATGTGAAGGACATGTCTACCAAACCTAGAAAAAGAAAAAATAAGAAAAAGAATACATCAGACGATGAGCCAAAGCACCACATAGTTCTTTCAGAAAAAGAAACATCGTGGGAGTGGAGGACAAGACAGACATGTCAGAAGATTGTGATAAGTTTCATGAAATTCCTCCCTTTGCAGTGAAGGATGACCCAAGCATCATGTTAATGAATGAAGATGCTCCATGGATACGGCGGGATCAGAAAGGAACACACGCGAATAAATGATGTGTAACAATTGTAATATTTTATGAGTGAAGATGCTCCATGTGTCCATTTCTATAGTGTTGTCTACGAACCATCTTGAGTGTGTTAGTCCCGTTTTGTGGCTGGACCGGGACTAAAGGGGGGCCTTTAGTCCCGATTTGTACTTACCATTAAGATCTGATCTCCAAACGCGTGAGGTCACATATTAGGGAGTGCCTCTATGACCAGTTTCTTGGAGATGCCGGAGGACTGGGCTCCGACGGCATCTCCCTAAAACTGGCCATAGTGGTTTCCCTGCTCTCGAAAACCATCTTGCAGCTTGTAACTTCTCTAACTAGATCAATACGCCTGGGAGCTAACTAATTTCACATATTAGGGAGTGCCTCCATGACCAGTTTCTTGGAGATGCCGGAGGACTAGGCTCCGGCGGCATCTCCTTGAAACTGGCCGTAGTCTGCTCTCGAAAACCATCTTGGAGATGCCTCAAACTGGCTGGAGGACCAGACTCACAAGGATGCCTATTTATGTACAAGCAGCTTGGCATAGTGTCGACACTCACGACATAATATCGACACTCACCCCCTATTATTAGTGCTGACTCATGTTTTGTCCCGGTTGGTGTCTCCAACCGGGACTAAAGGTTCATCTTTAGTCCCAGTTGGTGACACCATCCGGGACAAGGTACAAGCCGCATGACATAATGTCGACACTCACCCCTATTATTAGTGCTGCATGGCCTAGTCTGCCGCAATCCCTTCAGTCGCGGTTGGTTTCTCCAACCGGGACTAAAGATGAACCCTCTCTTTATAGGCATTTCCCTCTATTTATAGGCTGCTCGATCCAGCCTGCCCGCCCTTTCCTCTATTTATAGTCTGCTCTATTTATAGGCCTTTTCCTCTAAATACAACAACATCTTCATATTTAGTCCCGAGACTAGGTAACACTCAAGATATTTATTAATATTAAAAACCGGGACAAACCGAAACTAGCTAACACTCAGGACTAAAGCCGCCCCTTTAGTCATAATCATGCCTAGTCCTATAGTACGCAGCTTTAGGGTCTTCTTCGTCATCGTCATCATCATCGTCATCGTCACCTGCCACTCCGGGGATCCTTAGCCCAGCCATGGCATATACCGGGGGCACCTGCCACTCCGACCTTGGATTCACGGTGGGCAGGGAAGGGGTCTCCTGGAAGATGATGCCGCTACCGTCGGGCGGGGGAGGGGCCTTCTTGTGGCTTTGTGGCGGGTGGACTTGTGGGAACCGCAGGCGAGGATGGTCTCCCCTGGCGATGTAGCGCATCACTCTGATGATAGTACGGTTCGCCCACCACAGACGGCGGCCGGCTTCGTTGTGGTTCACCGGGGGCGTGGCCATCACCCTCGTACCTAGCGAGCTCCCTTTCCTGCCTATTAGCGAAGAAGGCATTCCAGGTGTCGTAGTTGTCGGGATCCCACTCGGGATCCATCCCCTGCTCCGGCGTGAGCTCGTGGTAGAAGTGGTTCGTGATGGCCGCCTGGCGTGCGGAACCTTGAGGGACATGAGGGACAGGAACCCCTCCAGCGCTCAGCATCCAGTCGGCGGGCGACCGGTAGCCCGGCGGACAAGGGTAGATGGAGGCGCACATCGCCTCGGTCTCCTCGAGGGTCAGAATGGCCCAGTAGGCATTGTCCATTGTTCTAAGAGAGGAAGGTGTGGATGTGTGGATAGCCATGGCGCGATCGCCCTAGATATAGAGGGAAAGGGCGGGAAAACTTGGAGGGAAGCTTTGGAAAATAGCGGGAAATATCTTTAGTCCCGGTTAGTGACTACAACCGGGACTAAAAGCTCTCATAAAAAGGAAAGGGCGGGAAAACTTGGCGGGAAGCGATGGGAAATGGCGGGAAATATCTTTAGTCCTGGTTAGTGACTACAACCGGGACTAAATGGATATTATGTTAAGATTCTTTATATTTTTCTGATAATAATAGACATATTATTTGTTTTATTTCGATTTTTACAATAAAAGATATAATTTTCCAAAGTTTTATATTAGATTTGAATTAAAAAAAGAAAATTTACAAATGAAATAATTTATAAATGATGCAAACAGATGTATGGATATTATATTAAGATTCTTTATATTTTTCTGATAATAACAGACATATTATTTGTTTTATTTTGATTTTTACATTAAAAGATATGATTTTCCAAAGTTTTATATTTGATTTGAATTAAAAAACAAAATTTACAAATGATATAATTTATAAATGATGCAAACAGATGTATGGATATTAGATTAAGATTCTTTATATTTTTCCGATAATAATAGACATATTATTTGTTTTATTTGGATTTTTACAATAAAAGATATGATTTTCCAAAGTTTTATATTTGATTTGATTTAAAAAAGAAAATTTACAAATGAAATAATTTATAAACGATGCAAACAGATGTATGGATATTATATTAAGATTCTTTATATTTTTTTGATAATAATAGACATATTATTTGTTTTATTTGGATTTTTACAATGAAAGATATTATTTTCCAAAGTTTTATATTTGATTTGAATTAAAAAAGAAAATTTAGAAATGAAATAATTTATAAATGATGCAAACAGATATATGGATATTATATTAAGATTTTTTAATTTTTTTCTGATAATAATAGACATATTATTTGTTTTATTTGGATTTTTACAATAAAAGACATGATTTTCCAAAGTTTTATATTTGATTTTAATTAAAAAAAGAAAATTTACAAATGAAATAATTTATAAATGATGCAAACAGATGTATGGATATTATATTAAGATTCATTATATTTTTCTGAGAATAATAGACATATTATTTGTTTTATTTGGATTTTTACAATAAAAGATATGATTTTCCAAAGTTTTATATTGGATTTGAATTAAAAAAAGAAAATTTACAAATAACAAACTTGTCGTGGGTCGTGGCTCGACCCGGAACTAGACGGTGCCTGTGCGCACAAAAACGAAGCGGCCGAAAAATACACTCTAGTCCCAGGCCGTGGCTTAACCCGGCACTAAAGGGGGGGGGGGGTCTTTAGTCGCGGGTTAATCCACGGCCCGGGACTAGAGACCCTCTAGTCCCGGGCGGTGGCTAGACGCAGGACTAAAGGGGTGTCCCTATATATTCCGCGCCAGGGGAATTGCTGCCCACCAGCACTTGGCATTCCTCGACGAAGACGATGATGAAGCTCCATAGGCGCAGACGAAGCATAGACGCATTGGAGGTGTTGTCCGCCGGCCGGCCATGCCGCTCCGTCGCCGCCGCTCCGCCGTGCCGTGACGTGTCGCTGCTCCGCCGACGCATTTTTCCGCCTCGCCGCGCGCGTGCCTCGCCGTGCCGTGCCGCGCCTCGCCGCCTCGCCGTGCTGTGCCGTGCCACCTCGTCGGTGAGCTCGATCGAGAGGCCGCGGGTGGTTTTTTTATAGTTTTTTCTATAGTTTTTTGTAGTTTTTATAGTTAGGATTATTATAATTAGGATTATATTACCACAAATAATATTACGATTATTATAATTAGGATTATTGTTTTATCACAATTAATATTAGGGTTTTTTTGTTTTAGTTATTAGGATTATTGTTTTACCACAAATAATATTAGGGTTTTTTGTTTTAGTTATTAGGATTATTTTTTTACCATAAGTAATATTAGGGTTATTGTTTTTTGTTTTAGTTATTAAGATTATTGTTTTACCACAAATAATATTAGGGTTATTAATTAGGGTTATTGTTTTTTTGTTTTAGTTATTATGATTATTGTTTTACCGCAAATAATATTAGGCTTATTAATTTTTGTTATTAGGGTTATTTTTTTGTTTTATTTATTAGGGTTATTGTTTTTCCTAACCTGTTTAACTCTCTTTCTGTTATAGATAATTAAGTCATGGATCCATCCGAAGATCCTGGTCGCATTGGTGAAGGTTTTCTTCAGGGCATGATAAGAGGTGAAATTCCTCTTAATATTACTACCAATGAAGATATTTTGCTCGAGGAAGAGATATCCTCATATCTGAATCCATCCGTTGATGGACTAGAGGAAAACCTAATGTACCAAGGGGAAGACCGGATGGACGAAGGGCAAACAAATAACAACAATAATGATGGCCCCTCGAAAGGATCCGGCGAGGTACATATATAAAGCCTCGTGTTACCTATATTCATTAACTAATCTAGATATATATTAATCACTCTCTCTTCTTCTTTTAGCCCATCGGATTGAAGCAATCGATAGCTCGAACAAAACAAGGGCCAAACAAAAAGTTGGATGGTAATCAGAGGTTCACCATTGAAGAAATAGATGATGATGGTGAACCGATTGCTCCAAAGAAGCACCGGAGGATGTTTATAAATCAATGCGGGGTGCTTGTTAGGGAAAAACCTGCCGATCACCATCCAAGAATGGAATCAGTCAAAGAAACTCGGTGAAGAATCCAACAGCTATGTCATCGATGATGCCAAAGATGACCTTTGGCAGAAGCTCATAGCGCATTTCATACTACCTCCAGAGTATGAAGAATTTGAGGTAGATGGTATTACCCCAAGGCCGGGTGGGCTTGAAAATAGAGCGAAAGTCAAGGAGTGGGCTCTGAGCAAGATGGCTGAACTGTACTTGAACCACAAGAAAACTTTATACGCGAAATATGTCGCGTAAAAGAAAACTCTAGACTTCAAAGAAGTAAAGGAGAAGTTGAGAGAACAGTGGCCCGATTTTGTACAGTACAAGCAATCTGATAAAGCAAAGGCAAAGTCGGCAAAGGACACGTTAAATGCTGTCCACAAGAAATACCATCATAAAATGGGGACAGGTGGCTACAAAAGTGCCGTCCCTAGGTGGGAAACTATGGAGAAGGAAATGAGGGCTAGGGGCATCACTCCTGGTACAGATGGATGGACCGAGAGGTCAAAGCATTGGTGGTACGGGCACGGGGATCATTGGACCCAGAAACAGGGAAGACATTATTTCATGAAAAAATTATAAAACCCTCCCAAGACCGTGTTCAAGCAATGAACGATGCTCAATTGGGATTGTTCCGTCCCGAGAGAGAGAACGACGAGCTGACACGCGCCCTAGGGAATCCTGAAAAGGGCGGACGAACATGAGGCAAAAGCGCCGGTGTCTCCTGGAAGAAAGGGTTTCCTCAGTACGATGCTAGTTATAGAAGCCGTCAGAGAAAGAAGGACCGGGAGGCAGACCGGATCTCCAGGGTAGAGCAGGACCTAGCTGATCTGAAGAACCTCATGCAAGAAATTAGACAAAGGCCACTGTCGTCAACTCACCCGCAGGCTGATGATCCTGCATTGGATCTTAGCTAGCGGAGAAGCAGTGTGGCTTCCACGAAGGTCCGGGATGATGATTAAGCACTGCTGGATGATGCACCAGCTCCTCGCTACCCCGTGGATGATGTCAGAGAGATGGCACAATGTGAGCTACATCAGCCAATGAACAACCTGTCCTTCAAGGTGGCGATCGACACTGCTTTACCTTGTCTACCTGGAGCACTCCATCATTCACTTCCGATTCCACCTGGCTATGCTCATGTCACGGTGGATGACATAGTGGAGGATTTTGCGGACCTAGAGATTGACATCGCTACGCCTAAAGGCCTTACGAAACTAGGAGATGTCAAGCGCAACATCATTCAAGTTTCCAGGATCGGCGCCAAGGCCACCGGCTCCGAGGAATCCAAGTCCATCCCGCATCGAATATCGTCAACCTCCAAGTCCACCCCAACCCGATTATCGTCAACCTCCAAGTCCATCCCGCTCCGCTGACGATCGCCGCAGCAGGAGTACATCAACTCGATCTCCGCCTCCGCGCAATACTCGATCTCCGCCTCCGCCTCCGTGCAGTACTACTACCTCGTCGAAGAAACAAAAGGTCGATGCTCCCCCGCGCCCCACATCGAAGATAGGTCAAACGGCGAAGATAGTCGACATCCCGCCGGCTCTTCCAAAGAGACCTTATGACAAGACCGATGAGGAAACTAACGCGGATGTGGCTGCCCAAGTTAAGGCGCATTTTGAACCTAAAAATCCTGAGGCAAAGACAGTATATGATGAAAAAACCAAAAAGTAGGCTAAGTCCTTTCTTGAGCAACCATCCTAGATATCGATGAATCTGGAATCATACTATGACCAGAAGATTATTAAGCAAGCATAGAAGAAAAAAATCACAAGTGCAAAAAGTGGGAAGAAAGTTGCCCAGCTCGGAGCACAGAAGAATCAATCGGTCGCCCCGCTCAAAGTCATTTCAGACCTCGACAAGGCCTTCAGAGATGAAATGGATATGGACATGCAAATAATGGACCCCAAAGCCCGTAATAATGCTGCACTAATGGGCATCACTGTATCGCAGGCCAAAGCGCTTGCTACCGAAGCAAATATGTCTCTTGGTCAATGTTTAGGCAATGAAGATATGCCAGTGGGTTAGATAGTATGGAAGTATGTCCAAGGGGGGCCTCTAGTCAGTAATGAGGAGCTCGCGCGTCTATCCACACATGCGAAATCAGCACGAATGGTACATGTCGCAAGCAGAAAAAAAGCATCAGAAATATTGGTTTCCGGTGGACGTTAGAAAGGAGCATCACTTCAAACCATACTCGATACAGGTTCAAATGACCGAACTATTTCAGTTATACAACCAGCACGCCCTCAACAAATCTATCATTGGTTGCTACTGTCTGTAAGTGATTTATTTCTATAATTAAGTTTGTAGCTCAGCTCGTTCATTGCATTTAATATATTATCTTAACTATATATCCTTTTGTATGATATTATATTCTGCAGAATGAAGATGCTTGAATGCAAAAGAGCTAGAAGATATGACGTTGGGTTCATTGACCCATATATCGTTAATGAATATACGTTAAAGAATCACCCCAAGGACGTGGAGGCAGACCTGTGCAGGTTCTTAACCGAGAATAATTTTGTTAAGGAAATACTATTTCCTTACAACTTCAAGTGAGTGTTTCTATCTTATACACATTTTATTTTTGCTTACTCGATGAGCTATGAATATATGCTTATGTAAACGTCCGCAGATTCCACCGGATCTTGCTAAAAATTCAAGTTGACTAGTCCCTAGTTGAAGTCCATGACTCATTAAGTTGGGACCAAGAGCAGTGGAGCGACATGAAAGCAATGCACCATAAGTAATTTCAATCATAACCGCATAATATCAGCCTCTTTCGTTCATTTCCTGATATCAAGTAACTAATAACTCCTTTGTTCATTTCCTTTGCTGAGCAGGTGTTGGACACGGTTCAGACAGAAAATACCATGTCCATTCGAAGAGGAGCTAACTTATAAAATGGCGAAGAGTTTACAACATCCACCCGGAACTCATTTATGTGGATACTACGTCTGCGAGTACATCCACGAGTTGATCAGTGAGCGGAAAGTTGACTCACATTATATTTATGGTTTGCGGGAGAAACTAGAGCCAGACCAGCGCATAAGAGCAATTCAAGAGGAGATGGCGGGATTTATGATGAAGGAGGTCCTTGATGTACATGGAGAGCATTATGCGGATGTCGTGGAACTCGATTTGCCTTAGTGATCTCCATGTAGTTGATATAATATATATATATTCATCAATGACCATGTAATTTCAAATTATTTCTTCCTTTTGATATATATATATATATATATATCATCAATGTATGCTTACAAGGGATCGATTAATTATATAGATGCATCAACGTTTACTGTGTATGTACTAGCGTAGAATATGTGTACTTAAATATATGTTTGAAATTATAGTGAAACACAAAACGAAAAAGGAATGAAATGGCAAAAAAAGGAAATACAGAATCTCTGCCGCGGCAGAGAAACACACAATTCTCTATCGCGGCAGGAAACCTTATAGTCCCGGGTGGTGTTACGGCCCGGGACTAGAGGGTTTCCGTCCCCCGCGGCGTTGAAACAACCATGTGGCTGTTATCAGTCGCGGGCTGTAGCAAGCCGGGACTAGAGGGGGGGCTCTAGTCCTGTTTTGGCAGTCCCGGACCCAAAACCGGGACTATAACCAGTTGCAGCCCGGGATTGGAGGCCCTTTTTCCACCAGTGATACCTAGGACCCACAATACTTTAGTTACATACATTCTTAAACTTAAAAATAAATACAAGAAATAAAATATAGCAACCCACCATTCTTTTTCAACTCCTCCTCCTCATCAGCAAAATTAGGATGAATAGGATAGAGAAATAATTCATGGAGGCAGATCTAATCACGAGGGATAGAGATGGACAAAGGCCAAAGAAATGGGGAGGCATGGCGCACTTGCGTCATGTTCTAGACAATTAAGAACCCAATAATCTGGATGGCTGCTAACTGCCGAGTATGTATGTCTCGGTAGCCAAATCCTAGCTGCAAAAAAACGAAAAGTAAAATAAACCCCAAATAGTATAGAGGGTACTTATACGACTTTGCTGTATCAGAATCAATCCAAAAATGCATCATATTTGATTTCAGGATGGAGATAGGATCATGCCATACATAGCTTTATTACTCCTAGAAACCTTAGGCACACATGTATCTTCAATGAAAGCAAAGAAAAATCATAAATAGACTAATTGATGCAACACAAATAAATTCAGAAGTAGCCCAAAAGGTATTCAGAAGTAGATCGATCTATTGAGAGAGGGAGATTCTAGCATATATCCTCACCATGTACAGGGACTCTATGGACCCACCAAGTACACTTACAAAAATATTAGATGAGATGTTGGCTATGATTATAAAAATTTCTGAAGTACACCCGCCAAGTATACTCTGAATGATGACAGGACCTGAATAACTACTGAAGTACACTCACCAACACCAACACGGCCAATGAAGTATACATTTCATTTCAGTTCAGATTATCTTAAACATGAATAAATCAGCATGTTAATGATATAATTATGAGTTTGATCTTCCATAAACTAGGAAATCTTAGTTCAAAAGTATACACATGTTATAATCTTAAATCAAATCGTACAACTCGAATGTAACTTGCATAGACAGCTATAATTATAGATAAAATAACTTATTATCAGTGACTCATGTAACCCTAACTTCCTATTTTGGAATGAATGAATTAATGCATGGGTTTTTGAAGATTCTCATTTGTGCTATCAAACTGTTTATTGAATTTTGAGCATAGTGACCTCATTTGATAAATTGATGGTTTGGTTGTACCTAACCGTCCGATTATGTTTTTCTATCCGAGCTTCCTGATCATATTCTATTTGAAATATCTCTTATTATTTATTGAGGTAATCAAAGATGAAAAATTAGTTGCCTGTCGGTGCACGTGTAAATGCAGGTAGGTCATTTAGCCTCTCACGTGTGCAGTGTTGGCTCTCTGTTTGCAGTAACCTAAATAAGTCAACCTGATGTCAACTAGCCTGTCTATTTCCTCTCTATTTTTTTTGAAAAGGAGCATATATTAATATCACGAAGATATCAATTACACTCAGTCTTTGCAACAACGCATTACTCTAGCGGCATTACGGATGCACACAACAAAAAAAAAGAAGAATTGCAAAAAATAAAAATCCCGCTATAGTGATCTATTCCTTAAAACTGCAGCACTAACACCACCAAGACAGCACCAGAAGTCGAGCTTCTTCAAAAGATATGCCACCAGGAAGGAAACAGTGCACAAGCGCTATCGTTGCCCGATCAAAGATCTTAGGTTTTCACCCTGAAGAAAGTCGCCGCTCTTAAAACAATGCCTTCGGCAAGGACATTGCCAGGCACAATTAATTAAAGTCAAACCTAGGATTTTCACCCTTAAAGGCAAGACAACGACCAATCGCCCCCACTAGCATGTCGTTGCTACAAGTCACAAATCAACCAAGTCAATTCCCCATCGCAACCCATACTCAAATCACCATTGCTAGTGCATTTCCTCTCTGTTGCCAGTCCCTTTCCCCTCCTGTCCTCTTTCATTAGGAAAATTGGTTATTTATCCAAAAGTTCAACGACCTTGGATTATGTACCCGAAGTTGAGCGTAACTTGGTAAAATACCCAATAGGGTCTTAAAAGTAAAAAAAATAGCAGACCCCCGATTAGAGATCACCATGAAACGTTCCATGGGTCTTTCATTCACTAGATCGGAATCTCATCAGTTCAAAAAAAAATGATCAGTTCATATGTAGGACTGCACTTCCAACCCATCGCCGGTAAGATCAACCACCACGGCATCAACCAGTGAGGGACCATGTGTGCCCTTCATTACTATCGTCCGCTCATGGCCGTCGCCGTTGCCACGGGCCGCCTATACGCCCTAGTCCATCTAGCCATCTTACTTCTGCCAACCAGTACCTCAAAAAGTTTATGGATGTTTGACCAGACAAGTGAGTTGGCGCTTGATTAGTAGTGCTTCAGCCTAAGACTAATCAATGGAAGTAGTTTCTGATGGTAGAGATATTCTTGCCTGTATGGACCAGACAGCAATTACACGGTACATTTTTTTGGTATATAGAAAACCCCTTATGGATAAATCATAAACACAATTAATCCTCGTTATGGGTATTTTACAAAGGTACACTCAACTTCGGGTACATAATCCAAGGTTGATGAACTTTTGAGTAAATAACTAATTTCCCATTTTATTAATAGGGTCATAAATAGTTTGATCAACCATGGTTAACTGCATGTTCCACACATTGTTGGTTTACTTTGTTTTTTCCAAAATATTATGATCAAGTGGTTGTGTGTATTTTTTTACCAAGTGGGTTTTCTGTATCGCCGTTATTAGAATCACACATCATCTTACATATAATCTGAAATCTGTTCACTATTGCAGAAACTCCATCATGCAGGACCACACATGTATCAGCATAGGTAGTTAATCAGTAGCAGTGGTTCTTCTAACCGGAGATACCACATGATATTACTGGTGCTAACTCGTTTAATTCCATAGACATCTTATCAAAACATCAGATAGCCCTTTTATCGACATGTCTTTTCTTATGGCCAGCTTTGCTGATGTATTGTGTTCTGCGCTACTAGCCAGGACCATAGTAGCTTGTTCAACACAAAAACACAGACCGGATGAGGCAGAGCATTTGAAGTTGGTGGCTAAATTCATGTTCTCTCAAAATTAACACCCTACTCAACGAGCAAAGGCTCGTCCATGGAGGCAAGTTACACACGTTTACCAGATAAGACTAATTTACAAACTGAGAAGGATACACTAAGTAAACATCCGCAACAAAACTGGTTCGGAAAAACTGAGACGAAGTATTTAAAACAATTAAATTATCTATGCATGCTTCATTTGCCGGGAAGAGTAACTATATTTCGTGATAGACTAGAACAGAACCCCAAGTTTGAATCTGACTAACCTTCCATGTCATATATCTGCAACGGTTTGGTCATCACCAAATGACACGGGTACAACACAGAACATTCTTGGTCGATGTACTCGCGAGCTCCCATGAACTGTCATTACACCGAAGAATCATGTACCGACAAGCAAGCAGTGTGTGGTGTCGAGACATGAGTCGAAAAACCTAGAAAATGACCTTGAACCACGCCTCCTCACGAGAACTAGACTCGGCCATACTGTTTCTACAACGGGTAATTAACCTAGGGCTGCTAAGTGCTAACTATTTATTTATAGCACTACTATTTTTCCGAATGCTATCAATATGCTATTTCTCCACATAAAATTATCTACATATTCCAAATTCAGATCTAGCATTCTCACTAAATCTTCGAGCGCTAAGAACCTTTAGAAACAACGGCTGAAGAAAAAACTACAATTATATGTAACAACGGTAAGCTTGACATAGAATTTGGTTCTACCAGTCTCGCTCATTCTTTGAGCACTAAGAACCTTAGAAAGCAACATTTGAAGACAACACTACATTAATATGTAACAACAACAGCAAGCTTGACATAACCAAGCACTTCTAGAACTTATAAAGAATTCAATTTTGGTGTACACCTGATTGGACATTCATAGTGTAAGCATTTGTAAGGCACAACATTTAGTTTGTCTCCACATAGGAAGAAGATAGTGGCACAAAGACAAAACAAGTTTAATGAAAAAATTGCATCAGAAACAATCCCATGACAATTATATGGCTTAGAAACCATAGTACTAAACCATTTCAATTAAGCTGGCCAGAGAGGCAGAACCCTTATAGAAAAATATCAAAGACCATATAGTGAGACAAATTACCCATCTGTAGAAATTAATCTATAGTCTATATACTGAGTATTGGAAAATGATTAAAAAATATGAGATATAATCTTATGCATGGCTTACTGACTAACACATAACAAAAAATTGGTAGCACATAACAAAATAGATGCCAAGGGCACAACAAGGAGTTCTCCTAGAAATCAATACTCAAGACCATGCTGTAATCTCCTAATGCACCTGCATGCATGCTCAAGAGAATCTCTAAGATATTCATGTGCCTAGATACACACCTCCTATTTTAACAGCTGCTTGGAGTACATAGGTAGCTTGTAGTATAGAGAGCGCTAGTAATACTCCTAAACCAAATTAAAAAAATAGTACCAAACCTCGGTGCATTTTTATATCATACATGTGTAGCGAACAAATTATGTAACCAATAGATTGGTAGATCATTATATAAGAAACTAAAGATCTAAAATTAAGGTACTATTTTTTTATGATTGCTTAAGATAAGGAAAATTAATACATGGAAATAAAGAAACTGCTCATATACCGTGGTATTCAGCAACGCATATTATCCCAAAAAGTTCCTAAGCTGGAGATTTTTTATTTTAACCAAAATTAGTATGCTGCAGAGCAATGAACAACAAGAGGCAATCCGTAAGAAAAACTACACACATTTTGGATTCTCCACTCTTGTACACTCATATATGTACAATGATATCTCTGTAAGAATGGGCCAACATCTAGAATTCATATGAAAGGGAGGAAAAACCACTGAAACATGAGATTTAGAGCGGTGTAATTAACTGAAGCTTGAGTGCTCACTCTAAGAGAGGGGTGAAACAAGAAAATATGGAAGCTTACCAGCAACCTATTTCTGCCTGATGCATCTTCCAAATGGATATTCTAACCACTTTCTTCATGGTAAGCAACATTCAGCTCTACACTTCAGAATCAAAACATCAGCCTTAGTGGGGAGACAAGAAGCTCGAGCGGATGATAGTAGTGAGGCACCACGGCCAATGTGCTTGGACGCTAACTTTGCATTTAACTTGGTGAAATTTTAGAAGAGTATAAAATTAGAATCACAAATATTCTTCTACAAATTTGCAAATAAAAAAATCATATATCTTGCTGCCACTATAGTGGCCTCATGCTCCTCTAAGCTAATGTATTCCCCTGAACTGAGTTAAGAAGAGAACTGAGATAACCGCCTAGGCTGGCTAGATGCAAAAAAGGCTAAAAAATAAACATATTGCAATTCGTGCCATGAACGTTGATAGACAGAATAACTAAAAAATTGAAAACCCACAAATCATGTTCCAGAAATCGAAGCACATGCATCATAGATGGCCACACCCGGGAGCAAGGTATTCCATCTAGAAACATTCTACCATATTTTTGCATGTATGCTAGGGCCACACACACATGTTCTCGTGGCATTCCGGCGGTCAGACGGTCCTTCTCCAGCGAACCCCTAATCCGAGGGCCCCGCTGGTCTAGCCCCCTAGCTTTCTCTAAAAGTTTATTTTATTCAACAAAAATATTTTTTTTTAAAGTTTAGATAGATGGATCTTATTTTTCTACAAATTTTGATATATTATATGCATTTTTCCTAAATTAAAATGATTTAGTTATGAATTTTCTAGGTTTATTGTGACAAAAAGGAAAAAGATATATGCCGATGGCCAAGCCGTCGACGTAATATTACATGCTGGGCCGACGGAAAAGCTGTCAGCATAGCGCCGATGCTGTTGTTGCGCCATCACCCCGACCTGCTGGGCCCACGCGAGGCCCACCTACGCCAATGGTAGCCATCATCCCACCACATATGCTGACAGCCCGTCTACGCTGATGACAAGCCTCAGTCTATGCTGACGACTATCCTAGGCCAACGGCCCGTTTGCTGGCCTGCCTGGCTCGTGCCACTACGCCGACAACACCGATAATTGGTCGGCGTAGCATACGTCCGTCGGCTCCTTGAATGTTTTCTGTAGTGACGCACAACTAACTGGCAAGTTTTTTAGATAAAGGACGCTTTATTACTAAAAAGGTCTTAAGTATTACACCCGGCCTCTACATAACTAGTATGCATACAGCCGCCAAAGTCCAAGGTAAAAACATAAGGAAAATAAAATAAACGTAAGAAGGATTACATATCATGATGAGAAATTGTAAAACGCCTAAGGTACTATAGGTAGGTCTATCCAAAGATTATATTGCCAGCCGTATCGGGTGAACAAATCCCGTGCCGTGTCCTCCAGCCATGTACACATCTTCGTGAATAGCCCGCGATGGTCCGCACGATGAAGTGCAGTCCAAGACCGAAGGGTACCTGTGCATCTGTAAATAACCTGCAGAAGTAAACAGTTTATATAATTAAACACTTTATCATTTCTAGATAGCCAAAGCGACCATATAATGGCAATTGCTCCTACCCGAAGTAATAGCTTATACTTGCGATCTATACCGTGTAACCAATTTCCAAAGATATTGGCAATACTATTTGGTGGATACAAACCAGAAGCTGCTTGGGTAACTGACCATATAGATCTGGCGATATTGCATAGGAAAAATAGGTGTTTTATTGTCTCATTATTCTCAAAAAATGTATACCTAGGATCTCCATGCCAATTCCTTTTAATAAGATTATCTTTTATAAGGACGACCCCTCGACAAAGATAGCAAGCAAAGATTTTATTCTTAAGGGATATCTTCATTTTTTAAATCATCCTATTATCTAAAAATGGTAAGACTGGCTGGATTAAGGCATTGTAAAGGAACTAACAGAGAAGGATCCATCCTCTTTTCAGTTCAATCGGAATTCATCGTGTCCCGCTGACAGTTGAACATGTGTTAACCGATCTAATAACACCGATTAAATTCCTCCGAAAAGTCACGTCAGGAGGAAATGATCCCAACACGGTGGCAATTGTTTCCTCCTTATACCGTATTATGGAATACAAGGAGGGATATTGTTCATGGAGTGAAGTGGTACCAAGCCACTTATCCTCCCAAAATCTAATATGGGATCCATCCTTAATAGAAAATATACCGAAGCGAAAGAAGTGTTTCTTCATAGCCATCAGATGGCCTAAAAGTGAGAGTCACCAGGTTTCCATACCATTTGGGACAATTCTTCTGATCCAGCGTATTTTCTTTTAAGTAATGTTTGCCATATCCCCTCTTTAGTTAATAATTTGAAGAGTCATTTACTAAGTAAGGCGGTATTTTCGATCTCCAGATCATGAATACCTAGGACTGCCTGTTCTTTGGGACGACAAAACACACTTCATTTAGCCAGTCTATACTTCGTTTTCTCATTATCACCCTGCCAAAAGAATCTTGATCGGAAATAGTCCAATCTTTGCAAGACACCCTTTGGTAGTTGAAAGAATGATACCATATATATCACCATATTACTGAGTATTGAATTAATAAGTACCAATCTTCCTCCAATGGATAATAATTTTCCTTTCCAACTAGACAGTCTGAACTGTAATCTTTGTTCGACAATTTTTTATTCAGCATTCGTGAGCCTTCGGTAGTGAACCGGAATGCCCAAATACCGAATAGGAAAAACGCCTGACTACAGTCAAAAAGTTCAGCATAAATATGAATGGTCTCTTGAGCCTCCCCAAAACAAAACAATTCACTTTTATAAAAGTTTATTTTTAATCCCGATAGTTGTTCAAAAGTTGAAAGTATGAGTTTCAGGTTTTTCGCTTTCTCCAGATCATGTTTCATAAAAAGAATTGTATCATCGACATACTGAAGGATAGATAAACCTCCATCTACCAGATGGGGAATAACACCTTCAATTTGACCCATAGATTTTGCATGCTTAATCTGGATAGAGAGCATACCAGCCACTATATTAAATAGCATTGGTGATAGTGGGTCTTCCTGTCTAAGCCCTTTTTTGGTCTGAAAGTAATTGCCAACGTCATCATTGACTTTTGTGGCAACGCTATCTCCCGACACAAAGCTGTTTATTAGAGACCGCCATTCATAGGAGAAACCTTTCATTCTAAGAGTCTGTTGAAGAAAAGGCCATTTGACTTTATCATAGGCCTTCTCAAAATGATTTTTTAGTATGGCCCCATTTAGTTTCTTCTTATGTAGTTCATGAACTATTTCGTGTAAGGTAACCACACCGTCAAGTATGTTGCGACATTGCATGAAGGCAGTTTGCGAGGGGCGAACTACATGATCGGCCACTGAATTTAACCTAATGGTCGCAACTTTGGTGAAAATCTTAAAACTAACATTAAGAAGGCAGATGGGTATATATTGTTGGATCCGTTCTGCTTCATTAACCTTAGGTAATAAAGTAATCTCACCAAAAGTCAATTTGAACAAGTCTAGTTGACTAGAGTGCAAGGAACCAAACATGGCAAGAAGATCTGTTTTGATAACATCCCAAAAGTTTTGGTAAAACTCAGCTGGGAAGACATCAGGACCAAGGGCTTTATTATGTTCCATTTGAAAAACAGCCTTCTTGACCTCGTTCTCCGAATAGGGAGCAGTCAATAAGCCTGAGGTACATCATCTGTTTGGGACTCGTCCAATGAGAAGGTACCTTCTTCTGGTTCCCGAATCAAACATTTGTAGTAATTTGCAATATATGATTTCAGCTGCTCATGTCCCTCAATCGTCTCATCTTCTTGTGTGAAAGATCGAATAAGCTTCTTCTTGTGTCGGCCATTGGCCACACTATGGAAGTACCTTGCATTCGAATCTCCATGCAAAATAAATTGAGATTTGGAACGTTGATACCATTTTAGTTCCTCTTCGCGCAGAAGTCGTGCTACCTCCGCATTTGCTTGGCTTTTAAGCTCATTTTCTTGCATGGTTAACAAACAAAATTCTGCAAGAGCTTCGACTTCATCTATGATAGACGAAAGACGTTGCTTCTCCTTTTTAAGAATACCAGTTGTGTGTCGTGCCCACCCCCCAAGGTGTTTGCGTGTTAAACGCACTTTATTGTTCCACCTCTGGATTGGGGTACTACCCGAAACCGGTCTTTCCCATATTGTTTTAACCATATCCTGGAAACCCTCTCGATCTAACCATCTAAGTTCAAATTTGAACGGATGCGAGCATCGTGTCCGAGGTAAACCAGTGGTCAATAAAATGGGAGTATGGTTAGACAGAGCTTCAATACGTTCTAGAGCGTGTACCGAGACTCGTGGAAAGTGTTCTTCCCAATCAGAGTCCATCAAAACACGATCTAGTTTCACGTATGTAGGGTCTGGTAGACTGTTAGCCCAAGTAAATTATCGTCCGATCATGGTTACTTCCTGTAGGGTTCACAACATAGAAAACAAAAAAATTCCTACGATGGGAACAACTATATACCAAAATCTATCTACTAGATACAAGCAACGGGCGGATATACATCTGTAGAGAACATACCCTTGAAGATCGACAAATCTTAACGAGGTTGAACTTATGGTCGATGTAGACGATCTCTTGCCGATCTCAAGATCGAGAGGAAGTCCTAGCGCCGCATCCGTGCTCGCACACACGTCCGAGGCACCGAGCAACCTCCGCCTCCTCGCTCCAGCGATGCAGTGGAAGAACAACTCTTTCTTGCCGAATAGCCACCGGGAACATGTATCTCGCTAGTCCGAGACCATGGGGGATAAATACTAGAGGGGCAGAGAGATCCTTCACGAGGAGGTGTGAGTGAGAGAGAGGAGAGGGGGCTCCTTTTATAGGAGGAGGGGGGCACCCAAGGGGGTGGCCGCCGGCCATGCGGGCTTCCCCGTCCCTCCTTCATTCCTGTGGGTGGACACTCCACTCACACAAATGTCTTTCAATTCCCTCCACTCAAAAGCCCACTCAAATTCCCATTAGATTTCCAGCAAATTTAATGCAAACTCTCATTAAATAAAACTCCATTTATTTATTCAGAATTTTGTCAATTACTTTAATGACAAACATTCACATATAACCCCTTGCTAGTATTTCATTTCACATGCAAAAACACTTTCTGCAATTTCACCCGAAAACTCGTTTCGGTATGTAGTGAAATAAATTCCTATGCTTATTATTTCCGGCATGAAACTTTTGCTCCAAATGGATGTCGGTGTCTCTTAAGTGCGTCACCCTACGGTTCGCGAATAATGCAGACATGATCGAGACCCCTCTCGGATCAATAATCAGAAGAGGGACCTAGAGATCCATACTGACTCCCACATATTTAGCGATGACTTTCTTGTGATTACGAGAACCTTTTACGCTAGTATCTTAATCCTTTTGTTTCGTGATATATTACATGTTCGAGATTCGATCATCGGTGTCTCCATACCTAGTTTGATCTCGTTACTAACACGTACTCTTTTCTTGTTCCCGTGATATAACATTCTAGTGATCAAATCACTTGCCTGCAAGCTAATCAATGTGATATCACCGAGAGGGCCCAGAGCATATCTATCCGTCATCGGGATAAACAAATTCCACTCTCGATCCATGGGCCTCAACATAACACTTTAGTGGTACTGAACCCATCTTTATAATCACCATGTTATGGTGTGACATTTGATGTTATCAAGATACTTTTCCGGTGTTAGTGATTGACATGATCTGATGGTCTAAGGATTAGGATCACTTCGTATGATGTTATAGCAATATAAACTCAATGAATTTGATCGTAATTATATACTCCGGATGAATGTTCATCACATCATTACACTAATGTTGTGACCTCGTTATTAACAACAGCCAATGTCCATGATCAGGAAACCTTGATCATCTTGTTAATCAACGAGCTAGTTTATGAGAGAGGCATAACTATGAACTTTCTATTTGTTTATTAAACACACATGTATTAACGTTTCCGTATTAATACAATTATAGCATGCAAAATAAACATCTATCATATACTTGGAATATACATAATAACCACTTTATTATTGCCTCTCAGGGCATATTCTCTTCAGTCTCCCACTTGCACTAGAGACAATAATCTAGTTACATAGTGATAAATCTAACACCCATGGAGTTCTGGTGTTGATCATGTTTTGCTCTAGGGAGAGTTTTAGTCAACGGATCTGCTACATTGAGATCCGTGTGTACTTTACAAATCTTTATATCTCCATCCTTGACATGCTTGCGGATGGAATGAAACTGACGCTTAATATGCTTGGAATTCTTGTGAGACCTTGGTTCTTTGGCATTGGCAATGGCACCATTGTTGTCACAATAGATCACCATTGGGTCCAACGCGCTCGCAACCACACCTAGTTCGGATATGAACTCCTTCATCCAAACCGCGTCCTGAGCCGCTTCCGAAGCAGCAACATATTGGGCCTCCATTGTTGATCCCGCCACCACGGGTTGTTTGGAACTCCTCCAACTAGCTGATCCACCATTCATGAGAAATATATTTCCGAATTGAGACTTAGATTCATCCGGATCGGTGTCAAAGCTTGCATCGACATAACACTTAGCGACGAGCTCTTCTTCACCTCCGTACACAAGAAACATATCCTTAGTTCTTCGCAAGTACTTAAGGATATTCTTGACCGCTATCCAGTGTTCCGAACCTGGATCCGATTGGTACCTACTAGTCATACTAATAGCATGTGCCACATCCGGTCTTGTACATAGCATGGCGTACATGATAGATCCTATGGCTGAAGCATAGGGGACTTTGTCCATTATCTCTCTTTCTTCCGCCGTAGCCGGACTTTGAGTCTTACTCAATGTCTTGCCTTGCAACATAGGTAAGAACCCCTTCTTACTTCTGTCCATTTTAAACTTCTTTAAAATCTTATCAAGGTATGTACTTTGCGATAGCCCTATTAGGCGCCTAGATCTATCTCTATAGATCTTTATGCCTAATATGTATGATGCTTAACCTAGGTCCTTCATTGAAAATTTGATGGTTAGATAACTTTTAACACTGTTTAAAAGATCTATATCATTTCCGATCAATAATATGTCATCCACATATAATATTAGAAATGCCACATTGCTCCCACTCACTTTCTTGTAAATACAAGCCTCTCCATAAGTTTGGACAAATCCAAACTCTTTGATCACCTCATCAAAGCGGAGATTCCAACTCCGGGATGCTTGCTTCAGTCCATAGATGGATCGCCGAAGCTTGCATACCTTGTCAACATCCTTAGGATCGACAAAACCCTTTCGTTGTATCATATACAACTCTTCTTCAATATTGCCATTGAGGAACGCAGTTTTGACATCCATCTGACATATCTCATAGTCGAAATATGCAGCAATTGCTAACATAATCCTAACTGACTTTAGCATCGCTACAGGAGAGAATGTCTCATCGTAGTTAACTCCTTGAATTTTTTGAAACCCCTTTGCGACAAGTCGAGCTTTATAGACGGTCACATTACCATCAGCATCAGTTTTCCTTTTGAAAATCCATTTATTCTCGACGGCCTTTCGGTCGTGAGGTAAGTCCACCAAGCTCCAAACTTGGTTTTCGTACATGGATTCCATCTTGGATTTCATGGCTTCTAACCATTTGTTGGAATCTGGGCTCATCATCGCTTCTTCATATGTCGCAGGGTCATCAATTTCATCAACCATGAAATTCGTAACATGGTTTTCGTACAGCTCGGGAGCTGCACGTGTCCTGCTAGACCCGCGAGGTTCAGTAGTACTCTCTTTCAAAGTTTCATGATCATTATCATTAGTTCCCTCTTCAATTGGTGAAGCCAACTCCGGAATGACTTCCGGCGCTGTGCTACTCGCCATACCATGAAGAGAAGGTTCAACAACCTCTTCGAATTCTACCTTCTGACTACTAATGCCTTTTGCGAGAAACTCTTTCTCTAGAAAGGATCCATTCTTGGAAACAAAAACCTTTCCCTCAGATCTTTGATAGAAGGAATACCCAATAGTTTCCTTAGGGTATCCTATGAAGACGCATTTTTCCTCTTCGGGTTCGAGTTTATCCGGTTGAAGTTTCTTCACATAAACATCGCATCCCCAAACTTTAAGAAATGATAGCTTAGGTTTGTTTCCAAACCACAATTCATAAGGTGTCTTTTCAACGGATTTAGATGGTGACTGATTTAAAATGAATGTAGCAGTTTCTAGTTCATAACCCCAAAATGACAGTGGCAAGTCCATTAGAGACATCATAGATCGAACCATACCCAATAAAGTACAATTACGACGTTCCGACACACCATTTCGCTGTGGTGTTCCGGCAGGTGTGAGTTGTGAAACAATTCCACACTCTTTCATATGAGTGCTAAACTCGTAACTTAAATACTCACCTTCACGGTCGGACTGTAGAAATTTGATCTTTCTATTACGATGATTTTCCACTTCACTCTGAAATTCCTTGAACTTTTCAAAGGTTTCAGACTTGTGTTTCATCAAGTATATAACCGTATCTACTCAAATCATCCGTGAACGTAACAAAATAATGATATCCACCTCGCGTCGACACACTCATTGGACCACACACATCAGAATGTATGATTTCCAATAAATCTGTCGCCCGTTCCATTGAACCGGAAAACGGCGTTCTAGTCATCTTGCCCATAAGGCATGGCTCACATGTATCAATTGATTCAAAATCAAGTGATTCCAAAAGTCCATCCGAATGGAGCTTCTTCATGCATTTAACGACAATATGACCTAGACGACAGTGCCACATATATGTGGATATATAATCATTAAGATTAATCCTTTTAGCATCAACATTATGAATATGTGTAACACTATTATCGAGATCCAACAGAAATAAACCATTCATCATCGGTGCATGACCATAAAATATTTCATTCATATAAATAGAACAACCATTATTCTCGGATTTAAATGAATAACCACTTCGCATCAAACACGATCCAGATACAATGTTCATGCTCAGTGCTGGCACCAGATAACAATTATTCAAGTTTATAACTAATCCCGACGGTAAGTGGAGAGGTAGCATTCTGACGGCGATCACATCAACACTTGATCCATTGCCAACACGCATCTTGACCTCACCCATTTCTAGTGGTCGCTTGTTCCACAGTCCCTGATTCGAGTTATAGATATTAGCAACTAAACCGGTATCAAATACCCAGGTGCTACTGCGAGTACTAGTCAAGTACACATCAATAACATGTATATCATATATACCTTTATTTGCCTTGCCAGCCTTCTTGTCTGCCAAATACTTGGGCGAGTTGCGCTTCCAGTGGCCAGTCCCCTTACAATAATAACACTCGGTATCAGACTTAGGGCCAACTTGGGGTTTCTTTTTAGGAACGGCAACTGGCTTGCCGCCCTTACTTCCCTTCTGTTTTCCCTTCTTGTCTTTCTTGAAACCAGTGGTCTTATTGATCATCAACACTTGATGTTCTTTCTTGATCTCCACTTCTGCAGTTTTAAGCATTGACAGAAGCTCGGGGAGAGACTTCTTCATTCCTTGCATATTATAGTTCATGACGAAGCTCTTATAGCTAGGTGGCAGAGACTGCAGAACACGATTGATGCCTAAGTCAATGGGAATCTATATTCCCAAGGACACAAGATTATCGACGTAACCCGACATCTTGAGTACATGCTCACTTACGGAGCTGTTCTCTTCCATCATGCAGCTATAGAACTTTCTTGAAGCATTGTAGCTCTCTACAGCAACATGTGTGTCAAAAATCATTTTGAACTCACCCATTGTATCAAATGCATTGCCGTTTTCGAAATTCTATCTCTAGCCCATACAATATGCCGCAATGAACTAAGTTATGGTCCTCCTGATGAGTCTGATAGACATTCTTCTCCTCGTCAAGGGCATCATCGAACGGTGGGGGGGCCTAGCGGAGCTTCAAGCACATATTGCTTTTGTGCAGCACAGAGGAGAATCCTAAAATTCATGGCCCATTTGGTAAAGTTGTTACCGTTTGTTGCAAATTTCTCTTTCTCCATGAACACATTGAAATTAAAAGCAGGTGGTGCCATCTACAACAGAATTTGTAAAGTTTAGACTAAGTTTATGATAGATTGAGTTCAGCTAATCCAAATTAAGAATGAACTCCCACTCAAAAGCGACATCCCTCGTGCCTTTTTGGTGATTACATGAACCAAATCCACTACACCAAGTCCGATCATCACGTGAGTCGGTGTAGCTTCAAAGGCTAGCATCAAATGGGCATCATATCTACCATATGACTCATGCTTAACCTTTCGGTCCATGTACCGAGGCCATGTCTGTACATGCTAGGCTCGCCAACTAAAAATCTTAGTATTCGCCTGTGTAACTGTCTTACACCCGAAGTATGATCGTGGATCCAAGATCACCCGATCATCACATGATGTCTTGGAGCGACGAAACATAATCGGTGCATACTTAAGGAAGAACACATTCTTATCTTGATATCTAAATGAGGTATCATCTTATTATGCTAATAAAACGCTAAATAAGCAATATAAGATGCAAGAAACATCACATGTTTATAAGTGAAATGATATGGTTCTTGCACTTGATCTCCATCATGTGCATCATGGTATGATCACCATCATACCTCTGTGTAAGGACAAGGTCTATGGAACTTACACGTTATGTGTGTTGTAAGAGTATCAACTTATACTTCTACTTACAACATCACCATATCATGGCACTAGCCCAGCAACAATCTAAACTAGACGCCTCTAATTTATCCATTGCAAGTTTTACGTGGCTTAGGGCTTTCAAAGATAGAACCGTTCTTACCTATGAACATGAACCACAACGAGGATAACCAAATTGTTGACAACTCGTTGAAAATTAGATATTGACTATAGTAGGAGAGACAGACACCCGCTAGCCACTTATGCAAAACTAGTTGCATGTCAAGCGTGGAACAGGTCTCATGTGTGAGGACATGTAAATTTTGTTCGGGCCGCTTCATCCCACTATGCCACCAATATCCAAAGTACAACTAAGAAGGAATAACATGATCATCATCGCCCACATAATCATATGTGTACTACCCATGCAAAGCATCTATGTATAGATCCGGCTCTGATACCACTGTAGGGTTCACAGCATAGAAAACAAAAAAATTCCTATGATGGGAACAACTATGTACCAAGATCTATCTACTAGATACAATCAACGGGCGGATATACATCCGTGGAGAACATACCCTTGAAGATCGACAAAGCTTAACGAGGTTGAATTCGTGGTTGATGTAGATGATATCTTGCCGATCTCAAGATCGAGAGGAAGTCCTAGCGCCATAAATCATCGGGCGCATCCGTGCTCGCACACACGTCCGAGGCACCGATCAACCTCCACCTCCTCGCTCCAGCGATGCAGCGGAAGCACAAATATTTCTTGCCGAATAGCCACCGAGAACATGTATCTCGCTAGTCCGAGACCATGGGAGATAAATACTAGAGGGGGAGAGAGATCCTTCACGAGGAGGTGTGAGTGAGAGAGAGGATAGGGGGCTCCTTTTATAGGAGGAGGGGGCACCCAAGGGGGTGGCCGCCGGCCATGGGGGCTGCCCCCTCCCCTCCTTCATTCATGTGGGTGTACACTCCACTCACACAAATGTCTTTTAATTCCCTCCACTCAAAAGCCCACTCAAATTCCCATTAAATTTCCACCAAATTTAATGCAAACTCTCATTAAATAAAACTCCATTTATTTATTCAGAATTTTGTCAATTACTTTAATGACAAACATTCACATATAACCCCTTGATAGTATTTCATTTCACATGCAAAAACACTTTCTGCAATTTCACCCGAAAACCCGTTTCGGTATGTAGTGAAATAAATTCCTATGCTTGTTATTCTTCCCGGCATGAAACTTTTGCTCCAAATGGATGTCAGTGTCTCTTAAGTGCGTCACCCTACGGTTCGTGAATAATGCGGACATGATCGAGACTCCTCTCGGATCAATAATCAGAAGCGGGACCTAGAGATCCATACTGACTCCCACACATTTAGCTATGACTTTCTTGTGATCACGAGAACCTTTTACGCTAGTATCTTAATCCTTTTGTTTCGTGATATATTACATGTCCGAGATTCGATCATCGGTGTCTCCATACCTAGTTTGATCTCGTTACTAACATGTACTCTTTTCTTGTTCCCGTGATATAACATTCTAGTGATCAAATCACTTGCTTGCAAGCTAATCAATGTGATATCACCGAGAGGGCCCAGAGCATATCTATCTGTCATCGGGATGAACAAATTCTACTCTCGATCCATGGGCCTCAACATAGCACTTTAGTGGTACTGAACCCATCTTTATAATCACCATGTTATGGTGTGACATTTGATGTTGTCAAGATACTCTTCCGGTGTTAGTGATTGACATGATCTCATGGTCTAAGGATTAGGATCACTTCGTATGATGTTATAGCAATATAAACTCAATGACTTTGATCGTAATGCTATACTTCGGATGAATGTTCATCACATCATTACACTAATGTTGTGACCTCGTTATTAACAACATCCAATGTCCATGATCAGGAAACCTTGATCATCTTGTTAATCAACGAGCTAGTTTATGAGAGAGGCATAATAAGGAACTTTCTGTTTATTTATTAAACACACATGTATTAATGTTTCCGTATTAATACAATTATAGCATGCAAAATAAACATCTATCATATACTTGGACTATACATAAGAACCACTTTATTATTGCCTCTCAGGGCATATTACCTTCACTTCCTTCAAGTCAAGACTCTCTATGACAACATTAAAAAGGAATGGCCAATGATCGTCAAACCGGCCTTTACTCTTTTCGAATGGGAACCTAAGCAGATTAAAATCCCTCCTATGAGAATAGGGTATGGAGTATCCTTAGTTAAGTTCACCAATTCTCGGAGAAATTTAGCCTTGAACACATCCTGGGCCGCACCATACACAGCGACAAGGCTCCATGTGAAATTGTCAGCTTTATTACAGATATGAAGCTTTATATGAAAATCTCCTTCCGAACAAGATAAAATATCCATGGTATCAGCCCTTACACTAAGGAATATGCCGTCAGACTCCCTTGGGTGGATGGGAATTCCAGAGAAAGTTAGTGCCCCCGAAAGGCGATCTAGTAAACTTTGTGGGAATTCTCGTCTACCCATTTCTGAAATAGCTATAAAATCTAGATTATGTTCCCTAGCACAAAGTGCGGTATATAAATGTTTAGCCAAGTCACGAAGACCTATGCTATTTAAGAACATGCCATTCATTGGGAAACAAAAATAGATTTAGGAGCTAAATCTCGTTTCTGAGACTTATTACATTTTTGACCAGAGGAAGATTTTCGACCCAAAGCAGTTAGATCATATACTGAACTTAGTTTGTTCTCGACAAAACCAACCTCTAGAACTTCACCCACTAAATGAGATAGGAGTTGTCCATCTGTTGTGGCATTGGCATCCTCATCGTCATCAGAATAAGTGGCAACAAAAGAGGTCAAGACTTTTGGAAGAACTATTAGCCGGCCGAATTCCATCTGTCTCAAGACCTTAGTAGAAATATAAACATCACTAACATTCTTACCAAGATAAATACCTACACTATTAAACTTTGATGAAACATGCGTAGAAGGAAAAGAAAGAAAGGAATTAGACGATGATATATTACCATTAGAATCCAAGTTCTTGTCGGCCTTCCTCCGCATAGCCTTCACCAAGGAGTCTTCATCCGTCGCAGCTGAGCCATCACTGTATGTTGGGTGGCGGGCACTTTGTCGCAGCACATGGACCACAGGGGTCTGCCACACGATGGCAGGAGCTGGTGCAGCCGATTGCAGAGAAGAAGCAGCCAAAACGTGCGTGCCAGGGACATCATCAGGTAAAGGCCCATCATCAGCCTGTGTAAGAACCTCATTGCGCACCTCCTGGGAAGCATCTAGGCCATCAACAACGGGCTCCTGTGAGGCTTCCTTCGGTTCACCAGGCGCCCCCGCGGGCTGGGCCATAGCAAGCCCCGACCAGCCCAGCACCAACCACTACTTCCGCTTGGGCAAGAAGCAGCGGCAGTGACTTGGGTACCTCTCCACGCGGCAACAACCCAACAGAAAAACCAGAATTTGTACTCCTAGCGATCGGTGATTCCTCAAGAGGCAGCGGCAGCACCATGACTAGTGGAAGAGCCTTAGCCAAAGGTGACAAGGCAGTTAGAGAAGTGACGTTGACCGCATCACGATGTTGAGAAACATTAATCGAAAAAACCTTAGTAGAATCCACTTGATCAAGAACAGGTCTCCCCAATGATACGTTGGAAACGTATCTATATTTTTTGATGTTCCATGCTTGTTTAGTATCTACTTTGCTTTGCTTTGTCTACACTTTGAGGTGCTTTTTACATGTTTTCTGGTACTAACCTATTAACAAGTTGCCATAGTACCAGTTGCCTGTTTTCTGCTATTTTTGGTTCCAGAAAAGCTAGTAAGGAAATATTCTCGGAATTGAACAGGACAAACGTCAAAGTCAATAACTTTCCGTGGGGAACAAGAAGTCTAGAGGGGAGACGGAGAGGCGTGCCAGGGCAGCCACACCCCCCTAGGCGTGGCCAGGGATGGGCTCGCGCCTAGGCAGGGTGTAGGGCCCCTGGCCACCTCCTTGGCCTCCCTCTTTGCCTATAAGAAGCCCCTGATGCCTAAACCCTAAGTACACGATGAATATTCCACGAAACCTTCTATAGCCGCCGCCACTGTCGTCCCTGGATCGGGGGGATCTAAAGTTCTTCCCGGCACCCTGCGGAGGGGATATCATCCCGGAGGCCTTCTCTCCGGTATGATGCGTGAGTAGTTCCACCTTGGACTATGGGTCCATGTAGTAGCTAGATGGTTGTATCTCCTCCTTTGTGCTTTCATGTATAGATCTTGTGAGCTCCGTTCATGATCAAGATCTAATATATTTGTAATCATGCATGTTGTGTTTGCGGGGATCCGATGGATATTGAGATTATTATGTTGGTTTTATTAATGGTTTTGTCTTTATGATTCTATCATGTTTGTGTTGTTTGTGAATTTGCATGCTCTCCGTTGTTAGTAGCTATCTTAGCCGAGTAGTTGCTAGTGACTCTAAGAGGGAGTATTTATGCTCGATAGTGGGTTCATGCCTATAGTCTCCAAGGGAAGTGACAGAAATCTCTTCGGTTGTAGATGTGCTATTGCCACTAGGGAGAAAACAACGGTCTCTTGTTCATGGAACATGTGGACTGTTTACCTTACACACTTTTCTTAAAGCAGTTGTCTGTTGCTTTCAACTTAATACTGGAGGGGGTTCGGATGATAACCTGAAGGTGGACTTCTAGTCATAGATGCAGTTGGATGGAGTTCTGTGTATCTTGTTGTATTGCCCAATCGAATCTCATAGGATCTTTCTGACTAGTAATTGCATTGTTATGCCTTGCTCAGTTCCTGTCAATTGACCCGTTGTAATTTGTTTACCCTTCATGCCATGTTGTTTATCTAAGGAGAGCACCTCTAGTGAACTATGGACCTCGGTCCAATCTTTACCATTGATACATCTTCCACAGTTACTTGTTTACTTGCTACAAACCACCATTACCTTGCACACCATATGTTCAATCCTTTGTTACAGCAAACCGGTGAGCTTGACAACCTCACTGATTCATTGAGACAAAGTCTTGAGTTTGTGTTATGCAGGTCTCCACGTTGTTTGCAACACCTGTGTGACATTTCCTTCCTCCTTCTGGTTCGATAACATTGGTCTCAACTGAGGAAAAACTTGTTGCTGTGCTCTTCACACCCTACACTTGGGGTTACCAACAAAGTGCCACGTCGAGCACCATCAAGTCTTTCTCGCGCTGTTGCGAGGGAGGCTAAGGATCCGAAGGCGTCATGGGCCCTACACCCAGGCATAGACCGATTCGGTTACAGGTTTTAGGGTTTACCCCTTTGAATTTTTTATCTACTCTAGTCTTGCTCTCCAAGGATCCGAAGGCGTCATGGGCCCTGGCCATCCGAAAGTCTTCATGGGCCGGCGTGTATTTGTCGTGGGCCTTCCTTGGGCTGGACCAGGTATGCTAAGGTCGTGTACCCGCAGGGTATAACCATGTCAGTATCCCCCGAGTGTTCAGTCGAATCGTAGGTTCGGCTGAGGACTCTTCAATCCTTCGGGTGCAGCTATCTCTGTTTGGCTAGAGAATGATTTGACTGTGTAGGGATTGTTGATGCGTGTGCCCGACTCTCCCGACAGATCAGGGTCAGTTAACTATCTTAGGACAAAACAACACGATCTTCTTCCGATTCGATTCCCTCGACTCGAACCCGGAACATATGCTGGCGTAATTCGACTCAGGCCGCGGAGGACTTACAGGAGTGGAATTCAAGTGGATTTAAATGATGTACCCAACGCGTCCGTCGGGATTTTTCATCGCGCCTGTTGGCACGGATTCTTACTAGCAGAGCGCAGTCGTGTGCGTTACCAGGCCATCAGATGATATTTGTAGGTCTTATCTTTGTGTCGCAAACACATCATCCGAATGTTTATCACCACGGAGATGTTTTGGGTGGCCAAGGAGGACGTTGCTCACTTAGCGTTAATTAGGGCAGAGTTGCTGAAAAGTTTTGCATGCTGATCCGAAGGATCGCACTCGAAGAATTCATAGGGTGCGCGACCAGCGCTCCCTATGGGAGTATCCCCTGAGTGTCTGTTCGAGTCGTAGACTCGAGCAGAGACTTTAATCCAGCCGTTGTTTGGCTTCAGGTCCGTAGGACACAAATTTTTTGGATTCTTGAATCCATCCTCCGTATGGGAGTAGCTCCCGAGTCCGTAGTGGAGTCGCAGACTCGACGTAGGACTCGAAGAATAGTTCAATGGTGTAGTGCTTTGATCATTTTTCGGGTGTGCGGCCAGCGCTCCTGATAGGAGTAGCCCCCGAGTAGTTAGTCGAATCGTAGATTCGAGTGAGTACTCTAAGCTATGTAGCCGAAGAATTGTAACCATTGCTAGTATAGGTTTTGATGACGTCAGTGCTGATGATCGGTGACCTCAAGCGTCTGCGGCGCCAGAGATGACATGACTGGACGAACATGGGTCCCACCTGCTGACCTTGCGTTGACCGGTCATGCACGGCGTGAAGATAATTACGGTGTCGCCTCGAATTCTGCGCGTAGTGGACGACGTGTAAGCGACGGTTCGCTGCTGTGCTGGCACGTGGACGGCCAGATCATGATGTTGTCTCTAGGTCTTCTCGATGGACGGTCGTCGTGCATCGTCCTCGTCCTTATAATCATTGGGGAAAAGTTAGTTTGTTTTCACTGCAGCCGTTCTTGTTTCACTGCTCCCATCTTCTCTGGGCTTTCTCACTGCGCGCTGGAATTTCCCCGAGCTTTTCCTTTCTTGATTCTGCGTTCTCACCGTCGTCACCGCCGCACTGCGATGGGGAATCCCAAGAAGTCCTCCACTGCGGTTGGTACCAGTGCTGCCACCGGTGGTAAGAAGGGTTCCGCTGCGACCCGCATCACCAACGGTGGATGGCAACGATTGGAGACGCGTGAGGGTGACCTCCACAAGCTCCGTGAGCATGGCCTGATCCCGCGGGATAGGGAGGCCGTCAAACTTCCTGGCGACGAGGTAATTCCTCGTCCTCCCGCTGGGTTTCGAGTTATGTTCATCGCCTTTGTCCTTCAGGGCCTTTCCTTCCCAATCCATGATTTTCTCCGTGGATTGCTTTTTCTCTTTGGCATCTAGTTGCATCATCTTTCACCAAACTCTCTTCTTCATGTCGCCTATTTCATCACATTCTGCGAGTGCTGGCTCGGTATCGAGCCACACTTTGGCCTCTTCCGGAAACTCTATTCCGTGAAGAGGCAATCTGGTTCCGATGGTGTTTATCCCATTGGAGGCTGCATCATTTCCCTCAAATCCAATCTTCTTTTCTTCTCCTTTTCTATGTCCGAATCTGTCCAATACTGGCGGAGGCGATGGTTTTACATCCACGACTCCACGGTGGCTGGACAGGAATTTGGTCTTACTCCTTTCGACCCCTCCTAGAAAATCGAGCCGAAGAGGTCCTGGAAGAACCAGATCTTGGATGGCGAGGTGGCGGAGATAGAGGGGCTCTATCGTCGATTGGAGGATCTTCAGCTGATTCCGAATAAGGAGGTGAATTGTGTGGATATCATCCGTACCTTTCTTAAACGTCGGGTGCAGCCGCTCCAGGCTAGGGCGCACACGATGTTCCTTTATTCTGGTCGCCGCGATCCGACTAGGGTTTCGGCCGAGGAGTTTTCCAAGGGGGATCTTGACGGGATCCTTCGCCCGCTACTGAAATACAAGGCTGGAGAGGATATCCCAGGGAAGTCGCTAACTTCTCCGTTCTCCGCTTCTCATCCAGTTCCGCAGGTGTAGATCTGGGACGTGCGCGTAGCGCTTTTTTTCGACTGCGTTTTCCTTGTACTTTTTTGTGATGAAAATTTGTTTCCTTCTTGTGCAGGAATTCAAGGTGCTAGGCATGTTGCCTCCCCTGCCTGAATTGTTCCCCGATGTGCCGGACAATGAGGTAGTGGACTCCATGTCTGAAATTCCGTCGGTGCAGTCGCCGGTCGAAGAGGCCATCGAGTCGAGCGAGGATCACACTCGCAAGCGGACACGGAGCTCCAGCGAATCGTCGGATGCTTCGACTACGCCGACGCCTAGGAACCCGATGTTCCTTGTGCGTCACAGTGGGGGTCATGGGGGCTCTTCCTCTCCTATTCCGTCCGTGCCCGTGCGGGTTGTGGCACCGCACCCTCCGGCGAAGCGGAAGAAGGAAGGTAAGAAAGAGGAGAAGAAGGGCAGGAGGACCCCGCCTGTCTTCGACTTGAGCAATCTCGACTCGTAAGTTTTATCAGTTGATTTTTTTGCTTTCTCTTGTCTGTTTGCTTTGTACTTCGCTGATTTTTTCTTTTGTAGCCACTCCACCGACGGCTCCTTCAGTGATGACGCTCGGGAGATGGTGGGGGAGTCGAAGGTTGTTCTTCCTCCTCCTCATACGGTGGCTACCTCTGAGGGTGCTGCTCCGAACCCTTCTCCGCAGGAGGCTCGGGTGGTTGTCCCCCAGAAGACTTCGGCTGGACCTTCGGAGTCGCCGTCTGATCACGTAAGTTTCTTTGTTCTTGCCGCGGGAGGAGCCCCCGGGCGTTTTTCGGGTGACCTGCTAATCACTTTTTGTTTTTGCTTCTTGTCTCCGGGGGAGCCCCCGAGTGTCTGTAGGATGATCTTCTGATTGTTTTTCTTTGAGTCTCGGGGGGGGAGCCCCCGAGCGTTTTTCGTATGTGTAACTTGTTTTGCTCGTTCTTTGGGCGTAGCCCCCGAGCCTTTCTTTTTGATGAGTAGTGCCTTTTGCAGCTTTTGTGCACAGCGCCAACCAGCTGGTGCAGCAGCACCTGCCGTTGGAAGCCAGCCTCAAACAGCTTCAAGGTGCGTACATGAGTTGATATTTTTGCTTCCTCTTATATTTCTTGTACTACGATCTGATAATGTTCTGCTGATTGCAGAGAACAACAATACCACCCTCCGTGAGCTTAATGCTCTCAAAAAGAGCCTTGGGCGAGCGGAGAAGAAGGCCGAGGACGCCGTTGCTGCGAAAGGGCGCCTCGAGCAGGAGCTAACCAATGCAGCTGCGGCCAAGGAGCACCTGCAACAGGAGGCGACAGACCGCGAGGATCAACTCTCCACCGCCACGGCTTCGCACGAGAAGGAGGTAGCGGGCAAGCTGATGGCGGCTGCCAAGGCTATTTTGGGTGAGTTAATTCGTCTTCCCTTTTCGGCTTCCTTGTCTTTCCTTGTTGTGCTTTTATTTATGTTGCTTATTTTGTTTATTTAGATGCCGCGGGCATCGAGTTTGATCGCGGTGCTTTGGAGCACGGAAGTGCTCTGGATGATGCCGCTGCGGCGGTCGAAGACCGCTGCAGTACTGTGGTCGGCTCGCTTGCCAAGGCCAAGGAGGTTCTCGGGCGCTTCTACAAGGAGTTCATCCCCAAGGGGGTCGCCCTCGAGGATGTCGATGCCTTGGCAGATGCGCTGTCAGCCGAAGCGCCTGCGGCGTACACGCGCAAGAAGAAAGGCATTGGCGCGTCCGTCGGGCTGGCGATGGCCTTGGCGTCTGGAGCGGAGCTGGATCTTCATCAGGTCACCTCCCGGATGCCGATGGCTGCTGATGGATCCGAGATAGCCTTTGCCCTCTATGCTTCCTGCTGTAAACATTATGGGCCAAAGTTGATTTACTTGCTGGCTGAGTATGTGTTGAGGCAGCAAGGAGAGGCTAAGGGGAGGCAGTCCGGCTCCGAGGCTACTCAGGATGCAGCTTCTTAGGCCTTGTAGTTGTAGGATAGCTTTTTGTTTCCTTTGTTGTAATTATATCTATGAACGGTCCTTGTGCCACGCAGTGGCTTTTTGCTGCACATAATGAATTTCCGAGTTCTGTGTTCCTTCGTCTGCTTGTTCATATCCTTGTCTTCTTTTACTCTAGGGGCCTTCGGGTGATGATCCCGTTGACACTTCGTCTGCATCGCAGCTGCGGCCATCCCTGGATGGTGTGTCGCAGCTTGTGTTTCTTCGAGACCGCATCCGTGGCCTTGAGAAAGAATTGCTTGGAGTGCGTGGCCACGCCGATGTTTGGAAATCGAAGGCAGAGCGAGGCGCTGCCCGAGAGGAGTATTTGATGGGGGAGTTGAGTCGTTTGTCCGAACAGCTTCAATGTGAGTTTCTCGAGCTGCTTCTCATTGTTTCGGGTGCACCTGTTGGCCTTTCCTCTTACTTTTTGCGAGTATTGCAGGTGCTAACCTTGCTCCAAGGGAGGAAAAGGAGCATGTTGCTATTCGGATCAACTGCCTGACCCAGCAAGACATGGAGGCCGGCGGGTTCTTCTGGATGGATCGTGATTGTGCCATGGTCCTTGCGATGGTGCAGGATCATGTCCACCAGGTATCACGGGTGCTGCGTCAGGTGAAGTCTTCGTTGGCGTCAGTTCTGCATGTGATGTTTCCGCTGGATGAGGCGTCGTCGACTCTCTGTGGCCTGCTGGCGAAGTTTCGAAATGTGCATCGTGTCAGGGAACTGGTGCGACATCAGCTTATCGCGAGGGTGAAGGTCGCGCTCTCCCTTATGCGGTTACATCGTCCTGACGTAGATATGTCTGTTGTAGCGGCTGGGCCGCCTCTTCGGCCGGATGGTGGCTAGTGGGATATGCATCCACATTATGCGGCTGTAAGGCAGTATGCCGAACAAATTGTAGATCTGTTTGAGCAGCGTGCGCAGGATATTCTTCAAAATAGGTAGGACCTGTAAAAAAGATAGATGTAAAATTTGTATATATTCGACTGGGCATGTTGTGCCCTTTATTGTAAAGGTTTTGTTGTTGTTTAGCACGTAGTTCTTTGTTTGTATACGTGTCCTTTTCGTTAGCCTGACGTGGTCAGCTACTCAGGTGTACACGTGTTATCCTCAGTCGACGAAGTCGTGAGGTGGGGGGAGCCCCCCGAGTGTGTTGTAACATGGAGTAAAATGCGGACAATAGACAAAATTTTTGGGGCAAGACACTTAGCTTTATTCATATCGTAATGGAGGAGGTACATTGTTCGGCTGAGTAGACTTGGATGAATAGCCTTATTGAAAATAAAAGGAGGGGGTAGCTAGGGGTAGAAGCGTCGCAGTTGTGCGACGTTCCATGTGTTGGAGTATGCGACTCCAGACTCCACGTGCTTGAGGCGATAGGCGCCACCTGGGATGACTTCAGTGACGATGTAGGGTCCTTCCCATGGTGACTCGAATTTCTTCGGTCACTCTTGCTTGAGTCGCAAGACTAGGTCTCCTTCGACGAAGGACCTTGGGTGCAACCATCGGCTGTGGTAGTTGCGGAGGCTCTGTTGGTACACCGCTGATCGTGCTGCTGCTATATCACGCGCCTCATCGAGTGTGCAGACGGCGTCTTCGAGTGCGGCCGTCGATTCGGCTTCGCTGTAAGCGATGACCCGTGGGGCCTTGTGGCATACCTCTGCTGGTAGCACGGCTTCGGCTCCGTGCACCATGAAGAAGGGCATGTAGCCAGTTGCACTATTTGGCGTTGTGCGCAAGCTCCACAGGACCGAGGGTAGCTCTTGTGTGCAGGCTCCTGCGAGTCGCTTGAGTAGGCTCATTAGGCGCTTCTTGATGCCAGCACCGACGAGGCCGTTGGCCTTTTCGACCTGCTCGTTCGTTTGCGGGTGCGCCACAGAGGCGTATGTGATGTTGATTCCAAGGTCTTCGCAGAAGTCCTGCAATTCTTTGGAGATAAAGTTTGACCCATTGTCGGTGATGATGCTGTGCGGCACGCCAAACCTATAGACAATGGATTCGAAGAACTTGACGGCCGTTTTGCCTTTTTGGTTAGTAACGGGCATGGCCTCAATCCACTTGGTGAATTTTTCGACTGCGACCAGGAGGTAGACGCGACCTCCTTTCGAGGACCTTGGCAGTTTGCCGATCATGTCGAGTCCCCATTGGGTGAAGGGCCAGGCCAGAGGTATGGGCCTGAGCTCTGATCCGGGTGCGTGCGGTTTATCGGTGAACCTTTGGAACCAGTTGCATCTTCGGACGATGTCCTTGGCGTCGTTCATGGCCGTTGGCCAGTAGAATCCAGCTCGTAGAGCTTTGGCCACGAGGGAGCAGCTGCCCGCATGATGGCCGCAGATGCCCTCGTGGATGTCTTGGAGGATAGTTTTGCCATCACCGATGGTGACGCAACTTTGCAGTACACCCGAAATGCTGCGCGTACAGCTCGCCATTGATGATAGTGAAGGCCTTTGACCGGCGAGATATGCACCGGGCATCTGTCAGGCTATCAGGCAGTTCTCCGTCTATCAGGTATCTGAGGTATGGCCGTGTCCACGTTTCTTCGACTGCCATGACCTGCATTAGGTTGACCACTGCAACCTCTGTGCCGAGCTTTTCGGGTCCTTCCTGTCCTTCGGGTAGCGCAGCCCCCGAGTGTTCTGCTTCTTCGGGTGATCCCTTGGGGAATTTCCTTTTGATGGACGGTATGTAGATCTGTTCGAGGAACACACCTGGTGGCACCCGTGTGTAGGTGGAGCAGATGTTGGCGAGTCTGTCAGCCTCTTCGTTGCTTTCTCTTCCAACGTGCCGAAGCTCGCAGCCGTCGAAGTCTCCTTCGAGTGCGTTGTAGAGTGCGCGTTATGCAATCATGTTGGCGGCATGCGCGTCGCACTCGTTCATCGTCTGTTGGACGACGAGGTTGGAGTCACCGTAGATGACGAGGTGCGTTGCGCCACAGATCTTGGCCATCCTCATGCCGTGGATGAAAGCCTCGTATTCGGCTTTGTTGTTGGAAGCTCGAAACTTCATCCGGAGGACATACTTCATCTTGTCGCCCTGCGGGGAGGTCAGTATGACCCCGGCTCCTGCTTCGGCCTCGCGCTTGGAGCCGTTGAAGTGCATTGTCCATGACTGTGTCATGTCTAGGGTGTCTGGCAGCTGCAGTTCCATCCAGTGTACGAGGAAGTCCGGGAGGACCTGAGACTTGATCGTGTGGCACTTCTCATAGACGATGTCTAGAGGTGATAGCTCGATGCCCCACAGGGCCACGCGTCCTGTGGCCTCCAGATTGTTCAGGATGCTGTTCAGGGGTGCTTCATTAATGACCATCACCTGGTGCTCCTAGAAGTAGTGGCTCAGCCGACGAGCCGTCATGAACACGCCGTAGGCCATTTTCAGGTAGTGAGGGTACCTCTGCTTTGTCGGTGTCAATACCTTGCTGAGGTAGTAGATTGGGCGTTGGACCCCATGGGTCTTGCCTTCTTCGGGTCGCTCGACCACCAGTACGGTTCTTACCACCTGGTATGTGGATGCTATGTACAGCAGTAAAGGCTCACGCTCCTTTGGCGTGACCAGGACCGGCGAGGTAGAGAGCAGCCGCTTTAGATCTTCGAATGCGTCGTCCGCCTCAGGCGTCCACTCGAATTTGACTACTTTGCGTAGCAGCTAGTAGAACGGCAGAGCTTTTTCGCCCATGTGGCTGATGAATCTGCTCAATTCCACGATTCGCCTGGCAAGCTGCTCGACGCCCTTGAGGTTCTTCGGTTTTTCCATGGCCATTATGGCCTGTATTTTCTTCGGGTTCGCCTCGATCCCTCGATGGGAGATGAAGTAGCCGAGCAGCTGGCCAGATGGGACGCCGAAGGCGCACTTTTCAGGGTTGAGGTTGATCTTGTAGCGATCAAGATTATCGAAAGTCTCGCGGAGATCGTCGATGAGCGTCTTCACCTTCCTTGTTTTGATGACTATGTCATCGACATAGACTTGGATATTGCGGCCGATCTGGTCCTTCAGGCATGCCTGCATGCACCGCTAGTACGTAGCACCTGCGTTCTTTAGCCCGAAAGGCATTGTGTTGTAGTAGAATACTCCGAATGGCGTAATGAACGCCGTTTTTTTCTTGATCTTCGACCTTCGGTCGAATCTGGTTGTAGCCTGAGTAGGCGTCAAGGAAGGAGAGCTTCTCGCATCCTGCAGTCGAGTCGATGATCTGATCGATCCGAGGGAGGGGGAAGTGAACATTTGGGCAGTGCTTGTTCAGCGATGTGAAGTCCACACACATCCGAAGAATGTCCGTGTCCTTTTTGGGGACCATCACGGTATTCGCGATCCACTCGCTCTCCTTGATCTCCCTGATGAAGTTTGCGTCGAGTAGTCTGTTGACTTCGACTCCGATTGCTTTGGCCCGAGGTTCGGACAGTCGCCGGATAGACTGTTTGATGGGCTTGGCCTCTAGATAGACATTGAGTGCGTGCTCAGCGAATTCCCTGGGAACTTCTGGCATGTCCGTAGGACACCAGGCGAAGATTTCCCAGCGCTCACGGAGGAATTCGACAAGCGTGCTTTCCTATGCGGAGATGAGGTCGTTGGCGATCAGCGCTGTCTTGCATGCATACGTCGGGTGGACTTGCACCTTCTTTGTGTTGACGGAGGAGTCGAAGGACATGTCTGGTGCGTTCTGTCTTGCGACTGGGGGTGCCCCGTTGTCCGTCACCTCGCGGAGCCTTTCGATCTCCTCCTGCATGCCAAATGACTGGGAGATTTTGTTGAAGTCCCTGTCGCAGTGGTCCGATCGGGTGAAGCTCCCGTGGACCGTGATGACACCCCTAGGTCCTGGCATCTTGAGTAGCAGGTACGCGTAGTGCGGTACTGCCAGAAATAGTGCAAATGCCACGCGCCCGAGGATGGCATGGTATTGTGATGGCCAGTCCACCACTTCGAATTCGAGTCGCTCGCATTGGAAGTTATCCGGCTTGCCGAAGATGACGTTGAGTCATATCTTTCCCAGGGGGAATATGCCATGGAACGTTGTGTCGGACTGTTCCAGGCTGCACAGCGGGATCCGCATTGCTGCTAGGGTGCTAGCGAACATCAGGTTGATGCTGCTGCCGCCGTCTATGAAGACACGGCTCATGTTGAACCCTCCGATCTGCGCCTCAAGCACCAGGGCAGCATGGGCTAGGCGAGGGACCTGGCAGGGGTGATCCGAACGGCTGAACGTGATGCAGGACTCCGATGCGCTGAGGTACTCAGGGATGGCGGGTGGGGCGGTCCCAGCCAGATTGATCTGATGGGTGATTTTCTTCTGCACCTTGTTCGTTGGGCGCCCTTTTTGGATCATACGTGATCCTTTCAGCGTGGGGTACCCGTGCCCACCGTTATTCTATGTGGGTTCGATTGGGTGGTTCAAAGGTCCCGCAGGTAGTGGTGGAGGAGCTCCATGTGCGATCTCACCTGGTGCGGGTGCGTTCCCGTATCCAGGGTTCAGGACTTGCTGCCTCATCTGGGACATGCTCTCGCTGAGTTTCTGGAACTCGCGGCAGCACTTGATCATGTGACTTTCTTTCTTCTTACCATCATGCTTGTCGATGTAGAAGTGGATGGTGCATGGACCCGACAGTTTTTCGTATGCTGAGGGTCCGTCGTCGCGGCCGCGACGCTTCCATGACTGTGTTGGGCGTCCTCCGTCACGGAAGTTGCTTCCGCGGTATCCTCCGCTGTTGCGGTTGCCGTCGCTGCGGCGGTCGGCGTAGCCAGCCGCGACCATTTTGGGTCCATCGCGATCGTCATAGACGCGCGATCTTCTCTGGATATGGCGTTCACGTCGCCGGACGTAGTCATCTTCCTCCTCCGAGTACGCTCGGTGGACGGAGTCCACGCCGTCGGCCCACCTGTTGGCGATGTCCATGAGGTGGTCAAGTGTCTTGGGCTTGACGCGCCCAAGTTCTTCCTTGAAGTCCTGGCGTTTGACGCCGTCTTTGAAGGCGTCAATAGCTCTCTCCTCGGAGATGTGCGTCGTGGAATTGTTGGTGTTGGACCAACACAGTATGTACGAGCGAATGGATTCTCCCGTTCGTTGGGTGCAGGCCCGCAGCTCCTCGATCGAGGCTGGCCTCTTTCTGGTGCCCTTGAAGTTTCGGATGAAACTGTATGCCAGTTCCTCCCAGCTTCGGATGGATCCCGACGATAGGCTGCTGAGCCAGATTCGGGATGCGCCTGTCAGCTACAGCTGGAGGCATTGCAGGGTGGTGTCCTTGTTCCCGCCGTGTAGCTTGACGGAGGACGGGTGGTCACTGAGCCACGCCTTGGGGTCCTGTGCGCCGTCGAACTTCGGAGTGTCCGAAGGAAGCTTGAAATTCCGCGGCATCCGTGTCCGCTGAACAGATCTGCTGAAGCATCGGGCTCCGCAGAGTTCTCCTTCGTCTTCGTCCATCTCTGATTCAGATGAGCATGCGTGCTTGGCGCACACTTTGTCAATTTTGCGCTGGGTGAGCTCACTTCGGGCGTCATAATCACGGCTGCGATGGCACGAGCTCTTGTGCCTTCGAGGAAGGTCGTGCTCGTCATCTTCATATGAAGGTGTGGGGCTATAGTTGAACTTGACCGTAGCCTTCTTCTTTGGCTCCGCAGGAGCTTCTCCGTGGAGCGCAGCTCCAACGAGTCTGAGTCCGGTAAGTGCGGACTTATGCATGGCCCTTTTCGGGTCCCCCTCCGGAGGTGGGTGGGACGCGAGGTACGCGGTGGCTGCCATGATCGCAGCTTGCGGCATTTTTGGGATGACGTTGCCGTCGGCATCTATCTCCATGAAGGACGGGTTGAGGGCCCGGGTCACCTCCAGACGCTCCTTAGGGTCCATGTTCTCTGTCCGAGAACGGTGCTTGTTGCCATGGTTGATGTGCGAGCTGGAGCCAATGCCCATGGCGGAGAGCGTAGCTCATCACGCACTGGACTCCGAGGCTGCTTGCTTGCGTTTGTCAAGCACCTCCTGCATCTTGACCTGCTTCTTGTGCTCCTCGATTAGGAGCATGTGGTATGCCATCAGGAGGTCCCGTGAGGCACCCACGGGAAGGATCTTGTTGCCTGCTACGGCTTCGCGTGCTTGAGCCCATCCCTCCTCACTGAGGTGGATGACCCGATCGGTGTCGTCCCTGTTGGGTGGGGGAACTGGCTTCTTTAGTTTTCGCCGTTCCTACCCTGCGGGTAAGGTGGCGGATTGGGCGCACGATGTTCCGCATCGCTCTGGATGACTACAGCGCATTGGTAGCGCTCGTAGATTGGATCGCTGCTGCCGCAGCTTTCGGATCCGGAACCGTAGGTCCCTTCCTCCGATGGTGGCTCGAACAGATCTGAGTTGCAGCTGCTGCTGTCATAGGACTCATCTGTCGATGGCGATGTGCGTAGCAAGGGGTGTGGGCCCATGAAGCGGGCCTGATCGATGGCAGGGGCACCTGCTCTGGGAGGCGGAGGGTGCCGGTTTGCCCCACCTGGAAGCAGAAGCTCCCGAACAGGATCTCGAGTCCGTCGCCAACGGGATCGAAGTCCTTCATGGTGGCCGGTGAGTGGGCGGTGAAGTCGAAGGCGCCGAAGAGGAGATGACTCTCCGTCGCTGCGGAGTTGTAGATCGCTCTGGTTGGGACCGTCGCGATCGCACAATCAGCACCCCCAGTTCCCACAGACGGCGCCAATTGACGAGGTTTAATCTCGTCAATGCCCATTGTTATGGACTTGGGTTTTGGAGAAGATGGGGATGCTGGAGGTCACGGAACGGTTAGCAAACAAGCAACACGGGGACATGGGTTTACCTAGGTTCAGGCCCCTAGAGGGAAATCCCTACTCATGCTTGTCTGCTCTTGATTACGGCGGAACCGAAAAGTACAAGGGTGTGCAGATGCAATCTGGTGTGGAGGTGTGTATGCGGTGGTATGCGAGAGATTGTAAGAGAGCCTCCTCGTCGTTCCCTCCTTCCCTTTATATAGGGATAGGCAGGTCCCAGGCATAGACCGAGTCGGTTACAGGTTTTAGGGTTTACCCCTTTGAATTTTCTATCTACTCTAGTCTTGCTCTTCAAGGATCCGAAGGCGTCATGGGCCACCCGAAAGTCTTCATGGGCCGCGTGTATTTATCGTGGGCCTTCCTTGGGCTGGACCAGGTATGCTAAGGTCATGTACCTGCAGGGTATAACCATGTCACGGAGACTAGTAGGTTTTGGATGTTTCAACACAACACCACACCTCCATGCATGTTATAGGGCCACATGCAAGTTCTTGAGGTATTCCTACACCCCGGAGCGCGGTTTGCCGTGGAACCCTTATCTATGGGCCTCGGATCGTCTACCGTTCCTCTAACAGGGGTAGCCCGACGTAGCTCTCTCTTGTTTTGTGTTTGTTTAGGTCATATAATGATGTAAAATCATGTTGGTTCGCAAGGTGCGGCACTATCCTCCCGGTTTCACCTAAACGGGGAGTTCCCCCTTATACAAGTCCAGAACCTTTGCTTCTAGGTTAAACCATGTGCATGCACCCAGAGACTAGTAGGTTTTGTATGTTTAAACACAACACCACACATCCATGCATATGCTAGGGCCACATGCAAGTTCTTGAGGTATCTGTATGCCTCGGAGCGCGGTTTGCCGCGGAACCCTTATCTGTGGGCATCAGATCATCTATCCCCCTAGACGTTCCTCTAACAGGGGTAGCCCGGCGTAGCTCTCTCTTGTTTTGTGTTTGTTTAGGTCATATGCTGATGTAAAACCATGTTGGTTCACAAGGTGTGGCACTATCGTACCCGGTTTCAACTGAACGGGGAGTTTCCCCTTATACAAGTCTAGAACCTTTGCTTCTAGGTTACAGCGCATGCATGCACCCGGAGAATAGTAGGTTTTGGATGTTTCAACACAACACCACACCTCCATGCATGTTCTAGGGCCACATGCAAGTTCTTGAGGTATTCCTACGCCCCAGAGCGCAGTTTGCCACAGAACCCTTATATGTGGGCCTCGGATCGTCTTCCCCCTTAGACGTTCCTCTAACAGGGGTAGCCCGGCTTAGCTTGATAACTCCTTGTTGACGTGGAGCCCAACGAACAATGAGGTTGTCAATCTCACCGGTTGCTATAACAAAGGATTAACTGTATAGTGTGTAAGGTGATGATGGTTTGCAGCAAGTAAACAATAACAGTGGAGGATGTATCAATGGTGAAGATTGGACCAGGGTCCATAGTTCACTAGAGGTGTTCTCCTTAGATAAACAAACATGGCATGCTGGGTAAACAAATTACAGCAGGGAAATTGACATGATTGAGCAAGGCAAAGCAATGCAATACTAGACAAAAAGATCCTATGAGATTCGATTGGGCAATACAATAATATACATAGACCGCCATCCAACTGCATCTATGACTAGAAGTCCACCTTTGGGTTATCATCCGAACCCCCTCCTGTATTAAGTTGCAAGCAATAGACAACTGCTTTAAGCAAAGTATGTAAGGTAAATAATCCACTTGTTTCATGAACAAGAGACCGTTATTTTATCCCTAGTGGCAATAGAAAATCTATGACCGTAGAGATTTCTGTCACTTCCCTTGATTAAGTAGAGGCATGAACCCACTATCGAGCATAAATACCCCCTCTTGGAGTCACTAGCAACTACTTGGACAAGATATCTACTAACAACGGAGAGCATGCAAGATCACAAACAACACAGAAATGATAGAATCAAATAGACAAAACCATTAATCAATCTGACATAGTAACCTCAATATCCATCGGATCCCCGCAAACACAACATGCATGATTACAAATAGATTAGATCTTGATCATGAACGGAGCTCACAAGATCTAGACATGAAAGCACAAGGAGGAGGTACAAGCATCTAGCTACTACATGGACCCGTATTCCAAGGTGCAACTACTCACGCTTCATACCGGAGGCTGGCATGATGAAGAAGAAGGCCTCCGGGATGATCTCCCCTCCGGCAGGGTGCCAGGAAGAGCTTCAGATCCCCCCGATCTAGGGACGATGGTGGCGGCGGCTACAGACGGTTTCGTGGAATATTGATCGGGCTCCTTGATATTTATGCACTTCTATTCTTGTAGACAGTTGTTGGGCCTCCAAGTGCAGAGGTTTGTAGAACAGCAACAAGTTTCCCTTAAGTGGATTACCCAAGGTTTATCAAACTCAGGGAGGAAGTGGTCAAAGGTATTCCCTCTCAAGCAACCCTGCAATCAAGATACAAGAAGTCTCTTGTGTCCCCAACACACCCAATACACTTATCAGGTGTATAGGTGCACTAGTTCGGCGAAGAGATAGTGAAATACAAGTGGTAATGGTGCCAGAAAATAGCTTTTGACTTGTTGTTGACGTGGGATGACGTGTATGAGTGCCAGAAAGGAGCTTGACGGTGAGATAAAGACTAAAGCAAGAAAACATGCAACAGATCTAGAAGCAAACGGTGTTTCAATGTTTAGAAACAATGCCTAGGGATCATACTTTCACTAGTGAACACTCTCTCATATAAATATCTTCTCTTCATGATACTACTCTTAACTACTCTCCGGTTGGACACTCTATTCCACGGTAGGGCCTTCCCCAATCTAGATAACCCCACACTGTCACCTTGAGCGCTAGATGGTTCCAACAAACACCACAATTTCATAGAGACATCCAACTCCAAATATAACTCATAACAAATATTCAATCTAGCCAAAGTGCCACACACGGTATGCACGCTGTCACTTTCACACACGTGGGGAAAAGCATAGATCTATTAAAGCACAAAGAGTATTTATGTAGAATCAAATCTAAGTGCCATCATGGCATGCACGCTGTCACTTTCACACACATAGGGAGAGGAGAGATCTAATGAAGCACTTGAGTAGCAAGGTAGATTTACTTGATTACAAAGCTCATGACCACAACATGATCATGCATAGAGAGAAAGATGAACGCATAGCTACCGGTAGAGCCCGTAGCCTAGAGGAAGAACTACTCCCTCCTTATCATGGGAATCAACAATGGTGATGAAGATGATGCTGGAGATCGATGGAGATGGCTCCGGGGCACTTCCTCGTCCTGGCAGGGTGCCGGAACAGAGACTTTCTGTCCCCCGAATCTCCCTTTCGGTGGTGGAGGCGCTACGGAGGTTTTCGTGGATTTGTTCTGGATGCCCTAGGGTTTTTGGGTTAGAGGCTTCTTATAGGCGAAGGAGGAGGCCGAGGCGGCGGCCAGGGGCCCCACACCCCTCCCAGGCGTGGGGTAGGGACCACCTGCGCCTAGGGTGGGTCTGGCCCCCCTAGACGGCCTCTCTAGCTCCTCTCTGGACTTCTTGTTCCCCACGGAAAGTAATTGACTTTGATGTTTGTCCCGTCCAATTCCGAGAATATTTCTTTACTAACTTTTCAGAAACCAAAAACAGCAGAAAATAGGCATCCAGCACTGTTGCAACTTGTTAGTAGGTTAGTACCAGAAAACATGTAAAAATGACCTCAAAGTGTAGACAAGTAAAGCAAAGTAGATACTAAACAAGCATTGAGCATCAAAAATTATAGATACGTTTCCGACGTATCACTCCTAGGGTTTCTACATCGGGGGCTTCTTATATGCAAAGAGGCGAGGCAGGGGGGCCACCAGGGAGGCTACACCCCCAGGCGTGGGGTAGGCCCACCTGCGCGGCCAGGGGGTGTGGCCCCCTGGTGGGTCTCCTCCGTCTCGTACTTCGGCTTCGTGTTCCCCATGGTAAAATATTGACTTTGGCTTTTGTCCCGTTCAATTCCGAGAATATTGATTTTCTGCCTTTCTGGAACCAAAAATAGAAGAAAACATGCAACTAGCACTATGGCAACTCGTTAATAGGTTAGTACAAGAAAACATATAAAAACACCTCAAAGTGTGGACAAAGCAAAGCAAAGTAGATAGTAAACAAGCATGGAGCATCAAAAATTATAGATATGTTTGCGACGTATCAAGCATCCCCAAGCTTAACTCCTGCTCATCCTCGAGTAGGTAAGTGATAAAAGAATAATTTTTGAGGTGACATGCACCATCAAGATCAAACCATTTGCAAGCATTGAAAGATGGGATCAAAGAACTCTAAACATGTGCATGAAAGATGAAGTTCTAACAATAAGACAAAGTAACTATGCATGCAACATGAAAGGATACAAAAAAAGATCATGAATAACATGCATTGAAAAACGTTTGTTTGTTTCACATACAGAAAACATAGCATAGTGGCATTCAGCTTGTCCCTCATGGAGTAGCAAATAGATGCATATGACACCTTAAAATTTCATAAGAGTGACTAGATACAAATAGCACATGAATAAGCAATATCAACAATATGCATCAATCAATAAGTTTTGGGACACTGCACATAGAACTAAGAATGGCAACTATGCTCTCTTAACTGGTTCCTAAAGGTAGAAGGTGGAGACTCAATATAATAATGGAAGAAAGGCCCTTCATAAAGGGAAGCAGGGATTTCAAGTTTCAAAAAGAGCTCCCAAAAATTATGGTACTTGTTAGCTTTTAGCCATCATTGCCCCTGTCATAAGCATCTTGAAGTGATTAAGGTTAACGTGAACAAAGATGGAGTATATGCTTGACAAAGTATAAGTTGGCAATCTCATGTCTCTTGAATACGAGGGCCGCACCGCATGCTACTCAACTTTGGTCACCTATAAATTCTTGTCATAGTAAGTACATGTGTATCATAGAGAACCATCAACGGGGTACCCCTTGCACATGGTATAGGAGCTATCCCATAACCAAAATGACAAGGCAAGCAGACAATGAGCATCTCAGCGATCTTTTTATTTACTATTTGCATAAATTTTTATTGAGGATGCTTCATAGATTGCTCATTATGGTGATGCTGCAAGTTTCCACTATAATATATTATTACTATATACTTTTTTATTTCATCTTGTGCTCGTTTTCCAAGAAAAACATAGATGTGGGCCTCGCGAATCTACCCTCCATACGAGGATTGACCAATGGACTTTACTGTTGGTTTAGTGTTGTTTATGCCATACCTACATTGAAAACCAAGGTTGGGACTATGGTTCCACCGGTTTCCTAGTGGTCTATCCCTAATCCGAGGACCTGAGTGGTGTACCCCTATAGATTTCCTCCGTACGGGGTAGCCCGGTGGACTTTTCCATTTGTTCAGGACATATATACATGGAAATCAAAGGTTGGGCCGACTTTTCCATAAAATAGGCTCCGGTTGTCCTGCGACAGGAGTTTCCACGTAAAGATCCAGATTTTACTAAGTGTTAAGGCATGTCCGAGAAGGGGGCACACTTGGGACCTGCACATGGCACCTACCAGCCTTGCACCAGTCTACATGCATGTGCAAGGGCCACATGCAAGTTCTCATGTGATTCCGACGCTTCGGCGGTCTTTGTCCGGCGAAACCCTAGACCGAGGGCCCCGCAGGTCTACCCCTATAGCATTCTCCTCTAACAGGGGTAGCCTGACATATCTCTCTATTGTTTTGTGTTTGTTTAGGTGATATGATGATGTAAAACCATGTTGGTTCACAAGGTTCGGCACTATCCTACCCGGTTTCACCTGAACGGGGAGTTTCCCCTTATACAAGTCCAGAACCTTCGATTCTAGGTTACAGCGCATGCATGCACCCGGAGACTAGTAGGTTTTGGATGTTTCAACAAAACACCACACCTCCATGCATGTGCTAGGGCCACATGCAAGTTCTTGAGGTATTCCTATGCCCCAAAGCGCGGTTTGTCACGGAACCCTGATCTGTGGGCCTCAGATCGTCTACCCCCTAGACGTTCCTCTAACAGGGGTAGCCTAGCGTAGCTCTCTCTTGTTTTGTTTTTGTTTACGTCATATGATGATGTAAAACCATGTTGTTTCACAAGGTGCGGCACTATCCTACCCGGTTTCACCTGAACGAGGAGTTTCCCCTTATACAAGTCCAAAACCTTTGCTTCTAGGTTACAGCGCATGCAAGCACCTGAATACTAGTAGGTTTTGGATGTTTCAACACAACACCACACCTCCATGCATGTGCTAGGGCCACATGCAAATTCTTTAGGTATTCCTACGCCCCGGAGCGCGGTTTGACGCGAAACCCTGATCTATGGGCCCCAAAGCTGCTAGGAGAAGGGCATAGAAAGAGATGATGGCAGTGGAGGGCCTTAAGGGGCTAGGAGCTGGAAGGGAGAGAATTGGTTTGCTAAATCAGATATACCAAACAACAGAAGACTACATTCTGCCATCATTTATTCCAGGAAGCTATGCTCCAGAGTTAGAAGCTGCTGGTGCATTGTGCAAGATCAAAAAGGGAATTAAATTTGTTTTCAGCATGTTCAAGAATGAGAAGAAGAAAAACAAGGGTAAAAATCCAATGGACATGTAGCCCAGAATCATGAAGCATCTGTATCTTTTCCATTCAAGCATTGCAATATGTGTACCTTTTCTATATTTTATGTAGTTGCATTTTTATTTTCTCTTTAGCAGCTCAATGTATATTTTCAAATCAACGGTTCTATGTACTTGAATATAATGGAATAAAGCTTTTTATGATCAAACATATGATCACTCTTCCTCTTGCACTTGCTCTTGTCAATCTGGCACCTGGTTCAGGAACATGGTCTACTGCATCGCATAGCACTAATATCATCTGGTAGTTTTCAATGGTTGGTGAGGAATGGTGTAAAAATGAGTTGGCGTAGAAAAAACATTGAATCTTTGAACAACTTCTCCAAAATGTGTGATACATAAAATTTACACACATGCGACAATAACACTTACAAACATATGCAAATTTCTCGGGGTGTGAGAAGATTCGCAACGACATTTCATGTGGGCATGGAGACTGCTATTCAGAGGGTACGAATCCATCCAATTAATAAAAATAGAACATAAATAATTGATACACATATAAAATAAATTTATAAGTAGGCAGAAAAAATACAGACGCTACGTCGTCGGCCAGGGCCGGCCCTGGAGGGGCGGCCGCCCCGGGCCCAGAAAAATTGGGGGCCCTCCCCAGATATGTGCCTCTATATAAGTCCCTAGGGAAAAATGAGACGGCATTTTTATGTTTCCGATTGGGCCAGATTAAGAATTCTGATTTCCTGGACGTGTATGTACCTATGAGGTCGATCGTCTTGGACCTAATCTAGCGACCGATTCCTTCTATAACTCCTACTCTCAAACTCCCGATCGTAAACAGGAACTCTCCATCGCACGTCTCACTGACCTCTCATCTCGAGTGTCCCTCTCTCAAGATCGAGATTCGCTAGGAGGTTGTTCCTTCCGTTCAAATCCTATGCCAAGGATGGCCTCCCGTCCAATCCTGCGTAGAAGGTATCAAAAGTGTGTACCGATTCTCTGTGGATTTCAGTTCTAATTTATGCCATAATTCTAGTTTTGATTAGTAATTGTTGTTTTATTTCCAGTGCGGTCAACTAAGTAATGCCTCTCAACATAAAGACTTGCACTAAATTTGGAGAAACTTTCTCTTGACATGGTTCATCTGGTACATCCGATTTGAGTTAAGTGATCTTATTTCTGATCTAAGTCACTTTGCTTGATAGATCCATGGCTGATATGGAGATTTCTACATTTGTTAGAGAAGTGGATTTCTATCCTAATATTTTTATCACATATTGGATCTTATTTACTATACTTGTGACTTTCATCTGCTGAAAGAAGCTTTTAAAAGTTTAAATTATCTAAGAACTATTTGAGATCTTGGTCTCTCGAGAGAGGTTAACTGGTTTAGCAACTCTATGCGTAAAGAAGTTATTGGATAAGATTGCTATTGAATCCATCAATCCCTGACTTTACTTATTAATTTATGCATAAAATGTACACATTGTTATTATTGTATGACTATTGCAATTGGGTACACTTGAATTCATATTTTTCATTATTCATAGACGTATATTTAGAAATATATATACTAGTAGGGGCCCTAAATTTTAGTTTCGCCCCGGTCCTCCGAAATCTCAGAACCGTCCCTGCCGTCGGCGTACGTGGTTGGTACGCCGAGGGTGACCGTCGGCGTACATGGGGTGGACGCTATGCCGAGGGTGGCCCTCGGCGTACTGGCCGCACCGTTAGTGTGTCGTCCGCCCAGGCCAGTATCTTCCACGCGTCCTACGCCTACGCCGAGGGCCGCGGGATGCCGAGGGTGACCGTTGGCGTAAGGACGCCTACGCCGAGGGCTGACGACGGGGGCTGGCCTGGCCCGGTCCTACGCCGACGGCCCTGACCTTTGGCCGTCGGCGTAGCGGCCGGCCATCGGCGGATCTAGCCATTCATGTAGTGATGGTGGATAAAAGTTTGAGCTCAAGATCTTAAAGGACCCCCCCCCCCCCCCCTCCGATTGACCCGACGCGGCGCTATATTGTCGATCGTCCCATGGATATATCTCACACATGGTACATACATATATATTGTCTATCTTAACATCCATCACACTTTTTTACCTAATATATAGGGATACATGCAAGATCTAGCGAGATTCCGGCGCTCCGGTGTGCTCTCACTTTTCAATGAAAACCCTGGACCATATATATGGGCTCCGCGAATTACCTGGCTCCTAGCTATATCTCCATATGATGGATGACCAATGGACTTTTATCCTTACTAGAGATATAAATGAATGCTTTATGAAGATATGGTTGTGTTGCCACGTACGCAGCAACAAACCAAACGTATGCATAGGTACGATGACTTGACGGCAGCGTCAAGATTCCGATTCATCGAGAAGATCCCTGGTACGTATATTATACAATTCTGATCGATCGATCGATCTGACTCACTCCACCCACCGATGCATATCATCCATATAATGCATGTTTTAGTTTTACACAATATACTACTGCTGATCCATATATGTCTTTCCAGGTGTGGTGGATGTGGACGTGCATACTATACAGTTCCGATCGATCGATCTGACTCACTCCACCGATGCATCATATGGAGATGAACCAGCTGTACGTCGAGGACCGGTGGTATTCGGCGTCAACATGGACGTCCACTGCCCCCGCAGCGAGGAGGAGGCCAAGGAGTATATCATGAAGATCCCGGGTAAGTAACTACTCGTACGCCATGTGCGAGTGTAACACTATCGATCGACTAATTGAATTCGAGATGCATGCATTGCTTACACGCTGCTATATATTGTTGTCTTTCTAGGTGTTGTGGAGGTCTGCGTCTCGCTAGTGACGGGTCACGTCGGGATCATCGGCATGGTCGACGCGGCCACGCTAAAGGCGCGTCGCGAGAGCACGCTGAGCAGGCCTGCAGTCCTCATCGCCGATTTCGGGGCTGCGCCTGCTCCTCCACTGGGTGGTCGATATGGCATGGTGCCTCCTCCGAGCTCTGCTTTCCCGTCAGCCATGGCTATGATGGGCCACCCATATGGTCCTCTCCCTGCACCTTATAACCCGTATGTCGGATACCACCAGCCTCGTTACGCCACACCATCGCCAGAGGCCGGCTACTACTACACTTCCTTCGGTCGCAGACCCTTCGGCCCCCCTTACATGCCGAACGATGTGTCGGAGGATTGCTTCGAAGATGAGCACCACAACGGTTGTTGTTGCTCCATTCAGTGATTGACGATTCATGTCTCTCTCTCATAGAGAGATATACAATATATGATACTGAATAATTTAGTGGAATAAATCCAGGTTGTACGTAGTCCTCCGTCTATGTACGCTCTGCTCTATAAACTAGATGACTCAGTGCGAGGCCACATTTTCGCCATAAGTTGATTTGAATGGTCAAATACAGTAAAGGGGAACAACTTACTATCTTCCTTACTTCATCCGTCCCATCATATATATTACAGAGTGAGAAGTTTTTATTGGCTTTGAGTACTCCCATTATACTAAGCATTTTCCAAGATCAATTCAATGGTTAAAAGACGAGCATGTGCTCTTGTTTCAGTATAAAGCTGACTCTTATCTCTGTAGAGTGACATGTTCTTGTTTTCATTAGCAGGCATTTGAGTCACACAACACAACACAACACAAAGCATGCTGTGATCAGAACAGAACACATACAATTTTGAAGATACATGGATAACTCTTTTGAGGGAAATGGTCTCATAGATTCATCTCCAAGAGATATATTGTCAAAAGAACAAAAGAAGTAAGGTCAAGTCTAACTTCTCTGAAAAGAAGTAAGCTCCAGTCACAAGAACAAGTAACAACATATTTATTATTAAGCAATCGGAGTTAAGGTGTCAACAACTACAGAGAGGAGAGGCACACACTCTCCAAGCTAACTGACAACAGAGGAGAGACACACAATCTGCCCCCCTAACTTACAACATAGATCGACAACTGCCACAACTACTCTTTTAGTTCTTACAATCTCAGTGGACTCCATATTTTGACCGTACATTATTATGCCAGAAGATATGAAGCTATACAAACGATAATTCAACATGTGATTGGGGTGCATTTTGTTCCCTCACTATATAAAATTGTAAGTAATAATAGTAATTTTCGTCCTGTTTTGCAAAATAATCACAACTGGATTTCCACAGTTGTGTTCGTTTCAATGATTGGAGCAAGTGCTCAACCGGTAATATAAACCAATGGCTTATTTTTATTATCTCTATACCATACGTTGACTATACGCTAATTTTCCTAAACCACTGTTGCAAAAAAATTTTGCCAAATCACTGGCAGTACTAAGTCGTCGGCCATATGATTATGCAAACGAAACGAAACCTGCAGGCATCTATTCATTTTGAAATACTTGCAAGCTACACGGGACACAACATAAATCCTGCTGAACGCCACTACTCTGATCCTCCTCCTTTTGCACTGCCATCGACGGTCTTTGGTGGTGGTGCGGGAGACATCTCTCGGTATGTCTGTTTTGAGCGGTGATCGATCTGGAGCAGGCTACGGGGCTGGAGTTTTGAGCAGGATAGATGCAATATAGTAAATGAAATGGACCAACTGCATCATCAAGAACAACTTGAGAGCAGTAGCAATTGAACATTCAGCTGTAGCAGAAAATTCAGTTCAATAATATGGGAGTTCATCACATGCACATACAATTACCAGAAAATAAATTGCAGGAGCACATGCATACACATTTGTGAGAACAGAAACTAAAATTGCTGGAGCACGTGCACATACAATTTATTTCTATGAGTATACCTAGGACCCACAATACTGTAGGTACATACATTCTTAAACTTAAAAATAAATACAAGAAATAAAATATAGCAACCCACCATTCTTTTTCAACTCCTCCTCCTCATTAGCAAAATTAGGATGAATAGGATAGAGAAATAATTCATGGAGGAAGATCTAATCACGAGGGATAGAGATGGACAAAGGCCAAAGAAATGGGGAGGCATCGCGCACTTGCATCATGTTCTAGACAATTCAGAACCCAATAATCTGGTTGGCCGCTAACTGCCGAGTATGTATGTCTCGGTAGCCAAATCCTAATTGCAAAAAAAAACGAAAAGTAAAATAAACCCCAAATAGTATAGAGGGTACTTATACGACTTTGCTGTATCAAAATCAATCCAAAAAATACATCATATTTGATTTTAGGGTGGAGACAGGCTCATGCCATATATAGCTTTATTACTCCTAGAAACCTTAGGAACACATGTTTCTTCAACCAAAGCAAAGAAAAATCATAAATAGACTAATTGATGCAACACAAATAAATTCAGCAGTAGCCCAAAAGGTATTCAGAAGTAGATCGAACTAGGGAAAGAGGGAGATTCTAGCATATGTCCTCACCATGTACAGGGATTCTGTTGACCCACCAAGTACACTCACAAAAATATTAGATGAGATGTTGGCTATGATTATAAAAATTTCTGAAGTACACCCATCTAGTATACTCTGAATGATGACAGGACCTGAATAACTACTGAAGTACACTCACCAACACGGCTAATAAAGTCTACATTTCATTTCAGTTCAGATTATCTTAAACATGAATAAATCAGCATGTTAATGATATAATTATGAATTCGATCTTCCATAAACTTAGGAAATCTTAGTTCAAAAGTATACACATGTTATAATCTTAAATCAAATCGTATTCCCAAACTCGAATGCAACTTGCATAGACAGCTATCATTATAGAGAAAATAACTTATTATCAGTGACGCATGTAACCCTAACTTCCTATTTTGGAATGAATGAATTAATGCATGGGTTTTTGAAGATTCTCATTTTTGCTATCAAACCGTTTATTGAACTTTGAGCATAATGACCTCATTTGATAAATTGATGGTTCGGTTGTACCTAACCGTTAGATTATGTTTTTCTATCCGAGCTTCCTGGTCATATTCTATTTGAAATATCTCTTATTATTTATTGAGATAATCAAAGATGAAAAATTAGTTGCCTGTCGGTGCACGTGTAAATGCAGGTAGGTCATTTAGCCTCTCAACGTGTGCAGTGTTGGCTCTCTGTTTGCAGTAATCTAAATAAGTCAACCTGCTGTCAACCAGCCAGTCCATTTCCATCGCCGGTAAGATCAACCACCACGGCACGTGAGGGACCATGTGTGCCCTTCATTACTATCGTCCGCTCATGGCCGTCGTCGTTGCCACCGGCCGCCTATACGCCCTAGTCCATCTAGCCATCTTACTTATGTCAACCAGTACCTCAAAAAGTTCATGGATGTTTGACCAGACAAGTGAGTTGGCGCTTGATTAGTAGTGCTTCAGCCTAAGACTAATCAATGGAAGTAGTTTCTGATGGTAGAGATATTCTTGCCTATGGAACAGATAGCAATTACACGGTACATTTTTTTGGTTTATAGAAAACCCCTTATGGATAAATCATAAACATAATTAATCCTCTTTATGGGTCTTTTACAAAGGTACACTCAACTTCTGGTACATAATCCAAGGTTGATGAACTTTTGGGTAAATAACCAATTTCCCCTTTTATTAATAGGGTCATAAATAGTTTGATCAACCATGGTTAACTGCATGTTCCACACGGTGTTGGTTTACTCTGTTTTTTCCAAAATATTATGATCATGTGGTTGTGTGTATTTTTTTACCAAGTGGGTTTTGTGTATCGCCATCATTAGAATCACACATCATCTTACATATAATCTGAAATCTGTTCACTATTGCAAAAACTCCATCATGCAGTACCACACATGTATCATCATAGGTAGTTAATCAGTAGAAGTGGTTCTTCTAACCGGAGATACCACATGATATTACTGGTGCTAACTCGTTTAATTCCATAGACATCTTATCAAAACATCAGATAGCCCTTTTATCGACATGTCTTTTTTTATGGCCAGCTTTGCAGATGTGTTGTGTTCTGCGCTACTAGCCAGGACCATAGTAGCTTGTTCAACACAAAAACACAAACCAGATGAGGCAGAGCATTTGAAGTTGGTGGCTAAATTCATGTTCTCTCAAAATTAACACCCTACTCAACGAGCAAAGGCTCGTCCATGGAGGCAAGTTACACATGTTTACCAGATAAGGCTAATTTACAAACTGAGAAGGATACACTAAGTAAACATCCGCAACAAAACTGGTTAGGAAAAAATGTGACGAAGTATTTAAAACAATTAAACTATCTATGCATGCTTCATTTGCTGGGAAGAGTAACTGTATTTCGTGATAGACCATAACAGAACCCCAAGTTTGAATCTGACTAACCTTCCATGTCATATATCTGCAACGGTTTGGTCATCACCAAATAACAGGGGTGAAACACAAAACATTCTTGGTCGATGTACTCGCGAGCTCCCTTGAACTGTCATTACACCCAAGAATCATGTACCGACAAGCAAGCAGTGTGTGGTGTCAAGACATGAGTCAAAAACCTCGAAAATGACCTTGAACCACGCCTCCTCACGAGAACCAGACTCGGCCATACTGTTTCTACAACGGGTAATTAACCTAGGGCCGCTAAGTGCTAACTATTTCTTTATAACACTAATATTTTTCCAAATGCTATTAGGATGCTATTTCTCCACATAAAAAAATCTACATATTCCAAATTCAGATCTAGCATTCTCACTAAATCTTCGAGCGCTAAGAACCTTTAGAAACAACAGCTGAAGAAAAAACTACAATTATATGTAACAACGGTAAGCTTGACATAGAATTCGGTTCTACCAGTCCCACTCATTCTTTGAGCACTAAGAACCTTAGAAAGCAACATTTGAAGACAACACTACATTAATATGTAACAACAGCAAGCTTGAAATAACCAAGCGCTTCTGGAACTTATAAAGAATTCAATTTTGGTGTACACCTGATTGGACATTCATAGTGTAAGCATTTGTAAGGAACAACATTTAGTTTTTCTCCACATAGGAAGAAGATAGTGGCACAAAGACAAAACAAGTTAAATGAAAAAATTGCATCAGAAACAATCCCATGACAATTATATGGCTTAGAAACCATAGTACTAAACCATTTCAATTAAGCTGGCCAGAGAGGCAGAACCCTTATAGAAAAATATCAAAGACCATATAGTGAGACAAATTACCCATGCGTAGAAAATTAATCTATAGTCTATATACTGAGTATTGGCAAATGATTAAAAAATAGGAGATATAATCTTATGCATGGCTTACTGACTAACACATAACAGAAAATTGGTAGCACATAACAAAATAGATGCCAAGGGCACAACAAGGTGTTCTCCTAGAAATCAATACTCAAGACCATGCTGTAATCTCCTAAAGCACCTGCATGCATGCTCAAGAGAATCTCTAAGATATTCACGTGCCTAGATACACACCTCCTATTTTAACAGCTGCTTGGAGTACATAGGTAGCTTGTAGTATAGAGAGCGCTGGTAATACTCCTAAACCAAATTAAAAAAATAGTACCAAACCTCGGTGCATTTTTATATCATACGTGTGTAGCGAACAAATTATGCAACCAATAGATTGGTAGATCATTATATAAGCAACTAAAGATCTAAAATTAAGGTGCTATTTTTTTATGATTGCTTAAGATAAGGAAAATTAATATACGGAAATGAAGAAACTGCTCATATACCGTGGTATTCAGCAACTCATATTATCCCAAAAAGTTCCTAAGCTGGAGATTTTTTATTTTAACCAAAACCAGTATGCCTGCAGAGCAATGAACAACAAGAGGCAATCCATAAGAAAAACTACACACATTTTGGATTCTCCACTCTTGTACACTCATATATGTACAATGATATCTCTGTAAGAATGGGCCAACATCTAGAATTCATATGAAAGGGAGAAAAACCATTGAAACATGAGATTTAGAGCGGTGTAATTAACTGAAACTTGAGTGCTCACTATAAGAGAGGGGTGAAACAAGAAAATATGGAAGCTTAACAACAACCTATTTCTGCCCGATGCATCTTCCAAATGGATATTCTAACCACTTCCTTCATGGTAAGCAACATTCAGCTCTACACTTCAGAATCAAAACATCAGCCTTAGTGGGGGAGACAAGAAGCTCGAGCGGATGATAGTAGTGAGGCACCACGGCCAATGTGCTTGGATGCTAACTTTGCATTTAACCTGGTGAAATTTTAGAAGAGTATAAAATTAGAATCACAAATATTCTTCTACAAATTTGCAAATAAAAAATTATATATCTTGCTGCCACTGTAGTGGCCTCACGCTCCTCTAAGCTAATGTATTCCCCTGAACTGAGTTAAGAAGAGAACTGAGATAACCGCCTAGTCTGGCTACATGCAAAAAAGGCTGGAAAATAAATATATTGCAATTCGTGCCATGAACGTTGATAGACAAAATAATTAAAAAATTGAAAACCCATAAATCATGTTCTAGAAATCGAAGCACTCCCACATTATCCTACCATGACATTCTCACTATAAACTCTCACCAGCAAAGAGAACTCGCTTTGCACCATTATCTTGACTTGCCTCAGCTACTGAACCAGAATAATTTAGTGAGCGAAAAATAAACAATGAATACATGGAATGCAGGCCGTGCTTGCAGTCCCTGGCATCACTTGACCCTCCTACACGCTCTATCCTCCTCGAATCAGGCATACGCCCAGCTATATAAATATAGCAACCAAGTTAAGACCGCTGCTGGGCCAGACAGCACATCGCCCAAAAGAAAAAACAAAGAAGACTAAAAAAGAAAAAAGAAGAGAAAGCAAAGCCAACAGCAGTGGCTTGACGACAAGGGATGACCCGCAACCGCTGCGCCCTCCGGAGAAATTCCACCACGCTCCTAGCACTCCGAAGTGTCACGCACCAAGCAGCACCTCCAAGAAGGAAGCGACGACGATGACGCTGCTGCCTGGACTACTCCTAGGGTTTCCCCCGGTACGCTACAAGAGGTGGGAAAGAGATACACCCGACGTCCTTCATGAAGGAAGGTGACACCCACATGCGTCACCGCGTCGGTGTCTAGTCGACAAGGATTTCTCCCGACCCCTCAAAAAAAACCACACTCCCGAACCCTTCGAAGGATCCACCAAGCTCGACCGTCCACCAACATACACCACCACGGCCTTGAAGTCAACCCCGACATCTCACCGCGACCCACGTTGTGAGGCCGGCAAGAACGAAAAAGGAGGAACATCGATGAGAGTTGGCAGGATAGCAACACACGGGAGGGAACTTCCTCCACCAACTTCCGGCGGTAGCCGACCGGATGCAGCGAGAGGGGCAAACCAGAGCCTTACTGGCCCAGCCGAGCCCAAATGGGCGCGTGAAGCCCTTCCACCGCACTGCAGCAAGGGTGCCACTGTCCTCACCAACTCCAACACTAGTCCCTCCCCCTCCTCCTACCAGAAGATCCACCACGGCAGATCCCCACTACCAAGCAGCAGCGCCATCGACCTCGTGATCACCCGGGCTTGCCGGACCACCACCAGTCTGAGGAGCAACACCACGAGCTACCTCCCAGAGCCACCTCCGCCAGAGGGCATGTAACTACCTCGGTGAATTACGCTCCTAGTTACAAGCCTGGATGAACGGAAATGGTTGAAATAGTATGGTGGGGCCCAAATACCACTCACAGGTAGACCTTTCGGCCGTCCCAACCATTTCCAAACATCGGGACAAGAACGGGCGGCGTAATCGGCAGGCGAAGGGATCAACTACATACACAAATGAGTATGTATGCAAGCCACCATACAACAGTACATCAGAGTCATCCCATCTAAAAAGAAAAGAAATATAGCAACGCCATACGGCAAGATCCAAATATCCTAGATAGATATAATAGTTTAGAATATCTCCTCATACATCAATCAACAGAGTATCAAGCGGAAGCGGAAGACAACATCCGAGTACGGATAAGAAGCAAATCGGCATAAGATGCCCCATAAATAAGCAGATCCCGCCCACAGATCTCACGGATCCCCGTTCCCGGAATCTCTACACCGAATGATCGTTGCCCACATCGTCCGTCTCTTCCACCCAGTATCCATCTTGCGAGGGTACCTGTTCATCTGAACCAATAATTTATCATGTGAGACCCTAGGGGTACTCAGCAAGTCTTTATGCCGCTAAAGGGGACACAACCTGGGGTGACGCAATTGCAGCAAAAGATAAACCCTAACAATTCTATAGATACTCGCTAACCATCCGCCTAACCAAGGATAGACGGATGTCCGTGAAATGATAACAACAATTATAACGGTAATATCCACAGATCCATCCTCCTCCTCCCTTACCGACGAGGAAGCGGACGAACAACCCCCATCCGTTGGCAGTTTTATTATCCATTCCATGAGTGTTGCACTATTTACTAGTCAGGTACCTAGTCTAGTCAAATTAAAAGCGGTACTTTAGTTATGCTTGTCTATGATCGAGAAACTGTGCTCCAAGTCGTCCATAACCGCGGACACGGCTTTCAGAAAGTTTTACCCTGCAGGGGTGCACAAATAGCAACACACACCCGATATGCCTCGGAAAAACCAAATCAAAACCCAACGAGGCAGTCACGACAAAGCAATTACAGGATTCAGAAATATTTCAGGGGGCCACCCCATTAAGCTACCCGCGACGAACTTGGCCGACTTCAAGACGGACTCAAGGTTTGCGCCAATGGCTGTGAACGACTGGGAACCCGAAAATGTGACTGGGCTTGTCGACACCGCGAAAACACTCCGCTTCCCTAAACAGTACAGTGTGCAGTACCTCGCACAATTTAAATAAAGCAGTAAAGCATGGCATAAGTATAGGATAGTAAATAAAACCTCAAACTAGTTTGTGGCCCCAAGAAATAAGAATGAATCAAGCTCTGGCTCAGGGGGGTTCATAAGCCTCCCGGATGTGGATAGCGCGAATATTCTTGGAACAAGAATCAAGTACTCGGGGTCTTACGGGACACAAGTGAGCCGGAAAAACCAAATAGCAAATATGGCTCACCGATGCCACTTTCATTAGTTATCCCATTACTACTCAGGTTAAGTTGTTTAGGTACCTCGTTGTCCAATAGACACTCACATACCCTACACATGCTGTTCTACGACTCGCATGGCTCAAACAACTCCTGTAGTAATGGCTCATGTGATGGAGGAACAAGCTTCGGTGGGGTTTAAAAGTAAAGGCTATGCAATACTTGGGATTCAATTTAATGCAACTACGACTCAATGATGCAAGAATAAGATAGAGGCAATAGGTACTATATGTATACAAGCATGTGGTAGTGCTTGCCTGGCAGCTCAGTTGAAGCGAGAGAAGGATCTGGGTAGTGCTCCTGGTTCTCTTGATATATCCCCTGCTCAGCGTCTATTCGAAGAAGAACCAAACAAACAAGGGCCAACATAAATAAAGTGCACAAGCATATGAATAAATGCATCAAGCAAACAATCATGCCATGATGAATGATGCACAATTTGCATGGCAATAAAGTAGCATGGCATGGGTGAGGTGTGGAACACAAGAATAAATCATTTTATGGGGTTTTATTCACATTTTATACTCATTTAAGTTGCTGTAAACTTTATATTTATATGATGCATGCTTCAAAACAACACATGGAATGCATAAACAGAAAGGTCTCGTCGAGCTAATCATTTTAGACATATCATTTGTTGAATTTGGATTTATAAAACAAAAGTTATTAATTATTTAAGATAAAAGGGCATTTTATTGTAATTTAAATAAACTTGGAAATTAAAGTGTCCAAAATATATTTTGAAGGGCATATTCGAATTCCTCACATTTTCCTGACTTGAAAACATATATTATTTGTATTAATTGGATTTGTATATTAAAAGTTATTTAAAAACAGAATTAAATTTGAATTCGAATTAAGTTTGGAAAGATTTGAATTAAACAGAAACAGATAAATACTTTTGTTACTCAGGATTAGCCAGACACAGACGCTGACGGGTGGGCCTCTCTGCTGACTGGGACTCCACAGCGCGCAGAAACATTTTACACCGCGGCCTACGCTAGACCTAGGGAATGACAGGTGGGGCCAGAGGCTTCGCGGGTCCACGTGACAGAGGGTGAGCGCGGGGCTGCCACGCGGCACGGTGGGGGGACTGCGGGTTGATGGAACGAAAAGCCAGGGTGCTATTTGTAAAACGGTACAGAGGCAGACATGTGGGGCCGATAGGAGCGCGGGTTCCAGGAGTCAAAAAGGCAGGGGGTTATGGGTAAAACGACCACGCGTGCACTGTGGATCTTCCACCGCGGACAGATCGGTGCGCGGCGCGGCACGGGGGCTCGATCCCGTGACCTAGGGCTCGGGCGCGAAAGCGGTGGCCACTGGGCTGTGCGGGGGTAGCTGTCAGGGAGGTGGGCGAGGACTAGATGGGCTTACACGATGCTATGGCGAGGAGAGACGTACGCGACGCCGGTGCACAGAGACCGTTCGCCGGATGGTCCGGCACGACCAGGGCAAGGCAGCGACTACGAGGATGTCTGGGGGGTTGGTTAGCTCACCGGGAGTTGCTTGACGTGGTCGGATCGGCCTGGGGCGTAGGGAGACGGCGATGACGCAGACGGACCGGAGCTAGGGTTCCGGCTCGGGCGGCGCTTGTACGGGCGGCTCCGGTCCTTCTCCTCCGCTTCTGCATGTACGGGTCGATGCAGGGGACTGGCCTTGGTCTTCCAGGCCACTCCACGGATGCGCGGCTCGACAGGATCAACGGGACGCGGAGGAGGCCGACGGTGGCGGCGTTTGGGGTAGACGGTGGCGGTGGAAAAAAGAGGGAGAGAGGGGAGGCTATGGGGCGGATCTGGGCGAGCAGAGGAGAGCCGAGGGGGTGGTAGATAGGGACGGGAGAGGGAGGTGGTGCCGTGGCGCGGGGTAGATGGGAAAAGGTGGCTCGGTGCCACCTTTCCCTCCTCCTTGCTCACGTGCTCGTGGCCGGGCAGGACCAGGGCAGGGCAGGTGGGGGGGCTTCCAGGTGGGACCAGGGTGAGGCCAAGGAGCAGGGGCAGGCTCGGGTTGAGGGGCCCCTTGGGCAGAGAGAGAGCAAGAGAGGGAGAGGGGGTAGCCTCGGGTAGGGCTAGGTTTGGAGCTAGGGTAGTGGCTCGGGTGGGGTTTGGGGTAGCTAGGGTTGGGGCTTGAGGAGAGAGGGAGAGGGTAGCCAGGTGGGGCCAGCTAGGTGAGAGAGAGAGAGAGAGCCGAGAGAGAGAGAGGTAGGCTTAGGGTTTGGTTTAGATTAGGTGTAGTTTAGGGTTTAGCTAGGATGGGGTATGGGTTTAGATAGAAAGGTGAAGAGAGGGGTGAGATGAGAGAGAGATGAGGGGTGAGGTGGTGTAAGCATGATCAAATAAGATCAAGCTAAAAGAGAGAGAGATAGATTAGAGATGAACCACTCAAGATAAAAATCAAATATAAATCCAAAGGACTAGCATAAGGTGGTTCTTGCATGGGCCATGCAAAAATGACAATTGCCATGATTAAATCCTGTGATAAACAATAATATTAATCATGGCATCATTCTTATGCATTCCCAAAGTTGGACTAAAACCAAACAAAAGAATTGTAGAATAAGTTCCAAGTGGAGTAGATGGGGATGATCACATTTGAGTATAATTGGGACTTGCTAGTGTGTATATTCCACTAGATGTTTAATAGTCCCAAAAATATTCCCACATGTGCATAAATCCATAATAATCCATATGGAAGCTAGGAAAAAGGGTTCCACTCACAAGGCATGCAAGGTGGCCATGTGGCTCTCATATTTCAACATTGTGAAAACAACATGATGCTAAGATGAGAGCATGTGGAATAGAATTGGATCCATCCCAACCCACATGAGCTGGAGGTAACACCAATAAGTGCCAAGCTCATATTTAGTTGGATGGTGGAATTATAAGGTGGTGAAAGAAAGGTGGTGGAGTTAATAAAAGATATGCCCCCAACTCAACTTGGGCATTAAACAATATATCAAGAACCAAATACAATATCAAGAGGCAAATACAATTAATAATGCATATGAGATAAGAACCACAACAAAAAGGGTTTTATATGATGCTCAAATGCAAGGTGGCATGATGACATGAGCATGATATAATGATGATGCAACAATTATAGATTTGAAGTAGCCATTATATTACTAGACCAAGTAGCATTACAATTGTTAGACAACTGGGATGCTACAACTCTCCCCCACTAAACAGGAATCTCGCCCCGAGATTCTAGGAAGAAGAAGAAGACACAAAGAGGGTAGGATACTTGACACGGAGCTCATCTTCACGTTCCCAAGTGGCTTCATCAACGGAATGGTGCGACCACTGCACCTTGCAGAACTTGATGGACTTGTTGCGAGTCCTTCTTTCTGCGACTTCAAGGATTTTTGTGGGGTGTTCTTGATAAGACAGGTCTTCTTGGAGATTGATCAGCTCATGGTCCACGGTCCTGCCGGGATCCTTGAAGCACTTCTTGAGCTGAGAGATGTGGAAAACATCATGGACCTTGAGTTTTTCCGGGAGCTCAAGAGCATAAGCAACTTCTCCTCTTCTTCCACGAACTTTGAAAGGACCGATGTATCTAGGAGCCAGCTTCCCTTTGATACCAAACCGGTGCGTGCCTCTCATGGGAGTGACACGAAGGTAAACGAGATCACCCGGGACATACTCCATGTCCGTGTGCTTCCTGTCATAATTGCTCTTCTGGCGACTTTGAGCAATCCTCAGATTTTCAAGAATGATGTGAACCTTCTCCTCCGCTTGAGTCACAATGTCAGGGCCAAACAAGATTCTTTCACCTGCACCCGACCAACCAATCGGAGTTCTGCATTTGCGACCATAGAGAGCCTCAAATGGTGCCATCTTTAGACTTTTCTGGAAGCTGTTGTTGTAAGAGAACTCAGCATAAGGAAGACATTCTTCCCACTTCATGCCAAAAGAGATGACGCAAGCACGAAGCATATCCTCCAGAATTTGATTGATCCTTTCAACTTGTCCTTGCGACTGAGGGTGGTAAGCTGTGCTGAAGTTCAACTTTGTTCCCAAAGCATTTTGGAAACTCTCCCAGAACATGGAAGTGAAGATGCTTCCATGGTCCGAACTGATCTCAAGCGGAACCCCATACAGAGAGACAATTCTGTTGATATAGAGCTCCGCCAACTGAATTGCAGAAATGGTTTCCTTGACGGGGAAGAAGTGAGCCACTTTAGAAAGCCTGTCAATGACAACAAAGATTGCATTGTTTCCCTTCTGCGACCTCGGAAAACCAGTGATGAAGTCCATCTCTACTTTCTCCCATTTCCATTCCGGGGGTTTCAATGGCTGTAGAAGACCGGAAGGTTTTTGATGGACAGCTTTCACTCTGCGGCAGACATCACACTCCGAGACATACTTGGCACAATACCTTTTCAAACCAGGCCACCAATATTGTGTTTTCAAGTCCATGTACATCTTTGTGCTGCCAGGATGGATAGAAAGAACAGAATCATGCGCCTCCTTGAGAACTTGCTCTCTCAAACCCGGGTAGTTCGGGACAAACATCCGGTGTTCAAAGAAGAGCGTGCCTTGATCATCGACGTGGAAGGACTCATACTTTGGAAGCTGAATCCTGGAGATGATCTTTCTTGTGTACGGATCACCAAGCTGAGAAGAGCGAACCTTTTCTTCCAAGAGAGGTGTTGCTAGAAGGTTCAGGAGATACCCTTGTTCCACAATTTCCAGGTTGAGCTGACGGAATTCCTCGCACAAGAGAGGCTGTTGTTCTTCCATCATGAGGTTGTTGACATAAGCTTTGCGGCTGAGCGCATCGGCCATGACATTAGCTTTGCCCGGAGTGTAGTTGATGGTCAAATCGAAGTCATTGATTGCTTCAATCCATCTCCTTTGCCGAAGGTTGAGATCAGGCTGAGTAAAGATATACTTCAGACTCTTGTGATCAGAAAAGATCTCACAACGGTTGCCAAGCAAGTAGTGCCTCCATACTTTCAAAGCAAAGACAACTGCTGCGAGCTCGAGATCATGTGTAGGATAGTTGATCTCATGCATCTTCAACTGTCGAGAGGCATAAGCAACAACTTGTTTTTCTTGCATAAGGACCGCACCCAATCCATGCAAAGAGGCGTCACAGAAAATCTGGAACGGCTTGGATGTATCCGGAGGAACCAAGACTGGTGTGGAAGTGAGCTTCTCTTTGAGTGTCTCAAAGCTTGCTTGACATGCAGGAGTCCACATGTATTTCTTGCCTTTCTTGAGGAGATCGGTAAGAGGCTTCGCTATCTTCGAAAAGTTCTGAACGAAGCGACGACAATAACTAGCCAAACCAAGGAAACTCCGCACTTCTTTGACATTGACAGGAGGAAGCCATTCAACAATTGTCTTCACAGTTTCCGGATTAACTGCAATGCCCTTGGCAGAGATGACATGACCAAGATAGGTAACTTGAGGCAGCCAAAACTCACACTTGGAGAACTTTGCATACAAGCGGTTCTCACGAAGCTTGCTTAGGACACACCGAAGGTGTTCTTCATGCTCTTCTTGTGACTTAGAATAGACTAGGATGTCATCCAGATAGACCACAACGAACTTATCAAGATACTCCATGAAAACCGAGTTCATGAGCCTCGAGAAGGTGGCAGGTGCGTTGGTGAGACCGAAAGACATGACCGTGTACTCATACAGGCCATAGCGGGTGGTGAAAGCTGTCTTAGGAACATCTTCCTTGCGAATCTTGATTTGGTGATAACCACTTCTCAAGTCAAGCTTAGAGAATACCACAGCTCCAGCTAGCTGATCGAAGAGATCATTAATCCGCGGAAGGGGATACTTATTCTTGATAGTTTTAGCATTGAGAGCCCGATAGTCAACACACAGTCTATCAGTCTGGTCTCGCTTCTTCACAAATAGAGTGGGGCTACCCCAAGAAGAAGTACTATGTTGAATGAAACCCAACTTCTCTTGTTCATCAAGCTGACATTTGAGTTCAGCCAACTCAGCAGGACCCATCTTATAAGGCCGCTTGGAGATAGGAGCGGTACCAGGTTCAAGCTCAATAACAAACTCAACCTCACGATCCGGAGGCATACCTGGCAACTCTTCAGGAAAGACATCTGGGAACTCACAGACCACCGGAACACTCTGAATAGCTTCCATAGCATCAACATTCAGAGCCGCCAAAGAGAAAAGCTGGATAGCAGGAGTCAGACTTGGAGAATAGACTATATGGCCTTCAGGAATCTTCAGAGAAACCGAGCGTTCAGCACAATCAATCACAGCTGCATTTGCTGTCAACCAATCCATGCCCAAGATGACATCAATGTCAGAATTGCCCAGAATGATTAAAGAAGCCGAGAACGAAGAGCCACCAATCTCAATTTGATTGCCATGGCTGATTTTAGAAGCTGCCATTGTTGCCCCAGGAGAAAGGACCATTAACCGCTTAAGGAGAGGATCCATATCTAACCCATTCTCATCTGCAAACTTGTGAGACACGAAAGAATGCGATGCACCAGAATCAAACAAAACTCGTGCAGGGACTGAGTTAACGGATAGCATACCCATCACAACTCCAGGTGCATGCTCAGCTTGAGCGGCGTTGACACAGTTGGCGCGAGCAACAGTAGACCCGGGCTTGGTGTTGATGTTGAGAGCCCGAGGTGGTGGTGCACGAACCAAAGGGGAGCTTGCCGCAGGTCTTGGAGGTGGTGGAGGAAGAGCCTTGTTCTTCAACGGACAGTTCCAGTATTGATGCCCAGTGTTTCCACACGTGTAACAAGCACCAGCTGGACGAGGAGCAACGTAGCCAGGGACTCCGCCAGGCGCTCCAGGGTAGTGGTGGTTGTAGCCCCTGGGAGCCGCAGTGATGGAGTTTGGTGGCCTTGCCGCGAAGCTAGAAGGTCTTGGTGAAGCCGGGAGCGACGGTGGGGTGTTAGGAACCCAGACACGACGCTTAGAAGGAGCTGACATAGCTGTAGAGCTTGCTGCATCACGGCTGTGTTTCTTTGACTCCTCAAACACTTGCCTACTTGCCTCTTCCTGCAGAGCTGTATGCTGAAGTTCTAGAAAAGACGCCAGCCTTGCATGTGTGATTGCATACTTAATCGATGCATTGAGCCCTTGCCTGAACCTCTTTTGCTTCTTCTTGTCATCAGAGATCTCATCGCCACCATAACGAGAAAGGTTCATGAAGTTCCTGATGTAGGTGTTGACATTGTCATTGCCTTGCTTGAGGTTGAGAAACACTTCCTTCATCCTCTCCATGACAATTTCTGACAGATACTGCTCTTTGAAAGCTCCAGTGAACTGTCCCCAAGTAGGCTAAAAACCAGTGCAGTTTGCCTTCAGGTAATTCTCCCACCAGAGAGCTGCATCTCCCTTCAGAAGGTGAGTAGCACACTTTACCCATTCTTGCTCAGGAACATCAGCAGTTGCCAGTAACCTTGACATCTCACGCAACCAATCATCAGCATCAAGCGGTTGATCAGAAACATCAAACTGGCGGGGGTTGAACTTCAAGAAGCTTTTGATGTCTCCTCGCTTGGGAGGTGGAGGTAGCGGCACAAACTCGTTCCTCCTAACACTTTCCTCAAACCGCTGCTGGTTCTGCTGCATTGCTGCCAAGGCATTGGCGATGCTTGACAACGCTGCCCCCAGTTCAGGTTGTATGTCCTCCTCAGAACGGCGTGGTGGTGCCATCCTGTGATTGATATAACACACAAGTCAGTACTATGATGGAGAATGATAATAATCCAAAATAGTACCAAAATGGAATTAATCAAGATTAAAGGATACACTTTACTAAGATGATATTAAAATATCAACAAAGTTCAAAGCACCTAGGAGATATTAAGCATATCGCACACGACTGAAAAGGAGTGTGGTACACAAATATATCAAAGAAAATTTTTCCACAAATTTCGGCATTAAAATACCAATAGATGCGCAAAATCACTTAACGAATCAAGATTAGTGACTCTACCAATTCAATATACAAGAGCGAATGATAAGAGTAGTGGTATGGTCGCGACTCCATCCCGCACTCAAATCATTACTCCGCACATGAACAAGTAAAACACATATCTCAACACCTTCTTCTCACGACGAACCTAAAGATTAGCAACTACAGAAACGAACACCACAAAGAAGATAGCGTCGGTTAACAAAGAGTAAGACAGATCGCGTCGGTATACAACGAATCAGATAGATTGCGTCGGTTTGCAAAAGCCTGTCGGTATGGAATGTACCAACAGTTGATAACCAAAAGGCCGATAGAGATAACAACTTGGATGCAACAGATAGACAAGGAATTACACACACACACACAACCTATGGTACTACGGAATCCCAGAACACGTGAATCCTAGTTTGAATTTAAGAAGAGGATTGAAAACGTTACACTTCCTTACCAGAAAAGGGTGGGTGGGTGGGTAAGAAGAAAAGTGGAAGCAGTCCTACTCTCGCGTTTTGTTTTTCCCTAGTATACATAACTACCAAAATATTTGCTAGACAGACAACGACCATTTGGCTGAGACCCTGAAGGTCGGGATGGCTCTGATACCAATTGTAACTACCTCGGTGAATTACGCTCCTAGTTACAAGCCTGGATGAACGGAAATGGTTGAAATAGTACGGTGGGGCCCAAATACCACTCACAGGTAGACCTTTCGGCCGTCCTAACCATTTCCAAACATCGGGACAAGAACGGGCGGCGTAATCGGCAGGCGAAAGGATCAACTACATACACAAATGAGTATGTATGCAAGCCACCATACAACAGTACATCAGCGTCATCCCATCTAAAAAGAAAGGAAATATAGCAACGCCATACGGCAAGATCCAAATATCCTAGATAGATATAATAGTTTAGGATATCTCCTCATACATCAATCAACAGAGTATCAAGCGGAAGCGGAAGACAACATCCGAGTACGGATAAGAAGCAAATCGGCATAAGATGCCCCATAAATAAGCAGATCCTGCCCACAGATCTCACGGATCCCCGTTCCCGGAATCTCTACACCGAATGATCGTTGCCCACATCGTCCGTCTCTTCCACCCAGTATCCATCTTGCGAGGGTACCTGTTCATCTGAACCAATAATTTATCATGTGAGACCCTAGGGGTACTCAGCAAGTCTTTATGCCGCTAAAGGGGACACAACCTGGGGTGACGCAATTGCAGCAAAAGATAAACCCTAACAATTCTATAGATACTCGCTAACCATCCGCCTAACCAAGGATAGACGGATGTCCGTGAAATGATAACAACAATTATAACGGTAATATCCACAGATCCATCCTCCTCCTCGCTTACCGACGAGGAAGCGGACGAACAACCCCCATCCGTTGGCAGTTTTATTATCCATTCCATGAGTGTTGCACTATTTACTAGTCAGGTACCTAGTCTAGTCAAATTAAAAGCGGTACTTTAGTTATGCTTGTCTATGATCGAGAAACTGTGCTCCAAGTCGTCCATAACCGCGGACACGGCTTTCAGAAAGTTTTACCCTGCAGGGGTGCACAAATAGCAACACACACCCGATATGCCTCGGAAAAACCAAATCAAAACCCAACGAGGCAGTCACGACAAAGCAATTACAGGATTCAGAAATATTTCAGGGGGCCACCCCATTAAGCTACCCGCGACGAACTTGGCTGACTTCGAGACGGACTCAAGGTTTGTGCCAATGGCTGTGAACGACTGGGAACCCGAAAATGTGACTGGGCTTGTCGACACCGCGAAAACACTCCGCTTCCCTAAACAGTACAGTGTGCAGTACCTCGCACAATTTAAATAAAGCAGTAAAGCATGGCATAAGTATAGGATAGTAAATAAAACCTCAAACTAGTTTGTGGCCCCAAGAAATAAGAATGAATCAAGCTCTGGCTCAGGGGGGTTCATAAGCCTCCCGGATGTGGATAGCGCGAATATTCTTGGAACAAGAATCAAGTACTCGGGGTCTTACGGGACACAAGTGAGCCGGAAAAACCAAATAGCAAATATGGCTCACCGATGCCACTTTCATTAGTTATCCCACTACTACTCAGGTTAAGTTGTTTAGGTACCTCGTTGTCCAATAGACACTCACATACCCTACACATGCTGTTCTACGACTCGCATGGCTCAAACAACTCCTGTAGTAATGGCTCATGTGATGGAGGAACAAGCTTCGGTGGGGTTTAAAAGTAAAGGCTATGCAATACTTGGGATTCAATTTAATGCAACTGCGACTCAATGATGCAAGAATAAGATAGAGGCAATAGGTACTATATGTATACAAGCATGTGGTAGTGCTTGCCTGGCAGCTCAGTTGAAGCGAGAGAAGGATCTGGGTAGTGCTCCTGGTTCTCTTGATATATCCCCTGCTCAGCGTCTATTCGAAGAAGAACCAAACAAACAAGGGCCAACATAAATAAAGTGCACAAGCATATGAATAAATGCATCAAGCAAACAATCATGCCATGATGAATAATGCACAATTTGCATGGCAATAAAGTAGCATGGCATGGGTGAGGTGTGGAACACAAGAATAAATCATTTTATGGGGTTTTATTTACATTTTATACTCATTTAAGTTGCTGTAAACTTTATATTTATATGATGCATGCTTCAAAACAACACATGGAATGCATAAACAGAAAGGTCTCGTCGAGCTAATCATTTTAGACATATCATTTGTTGAATTTGGATTTATAAAACAAAAGGTATTAATTATTTAAGATAAAAGGGCATTTTATTGTAATTTAAATAAACTTGGAAATTAAAGTGTCCAAAATATATTTTGAAGGGCATATTAGAATTCCTCACATTTTCCTGACTTGAAAACATATATTATTTGTATTAATTGGATTTGTATATTAAAAGTTATTTAAAAACATAATTAAATTTGAATTCGAATTAAGTTTGAAAAGATTTGAATTAAACAGAAACAGATAAATACTTTTGTTACTCAGGATTAGCCAGACACAGACGCTGACGGGTGGGCCTCTCTGCTGATTGGGACTCCACAGCGCGCAGAAACATTTTACACCGCGGCCTACGCTAGACCTAGGGAATGACAGGTGGGGCCAGAGGCTTCGCGGGTCCACGTGACAGAGGGTGAGCGCGGGGCTGCCACGCGGAACGGTGGGGGGACTACGGGTTGATGGAACGAAAAGCCAGGGTGCTATTTGTAAAACGGTACAGAGGCAGACATGTGGGGCCGATAGGAGCGCGGGTTCCAGGAGTCAAAAAGGCAGGGGGTTATGGGTAAAACGACCACGCGTGCACTGTGGATCTTCCACCGCGGACAGATCGGTGCGCGGCGCGGCACGGGGGCTCGATCCCATGACCTAGGGCTCGGGCGCGGAAGCGGTGGCCACTGGGCTGTGCGGGGGTAGCTGTCAGGGAGGTGGGCGAGGACTAGATGGGCTTACGCGACGCTATGGCGAGGAGAGACGTACGCGACGCCGGTGCACAGAGACCGTTCGCCGGATGGTCCGACGCGACCAGGGCAAGGCAGCGACTACGAGGATGTCTGGGGGGTTGGTTAGCTCACCGGGAGTTGCTTGACGTGGTCGGATCGGCCTGGGGCGTAGGGAGACGGCGATGACGCAGACGGACCAGAGCTAGGGTTCCGCTCGGGCGGCGCTTGTACGGGCGGCTCCGGTCCTTCTCCTCCGCTTCTGCGTGTACGGGTCGGTGCAGGGGACTGGCCTTGGTCTTCCAGGCCACTCCATGGATGCGCGGCTCGACAGGATCAACGGGACGCGGAGGAGGCCGACGGTGGCGGCGTTTGGGGTAGACGGTGGCGGTGGAAAAAAGAGGGAGAGAGGGGAGGCTATGGGGCGGATCTGGGCGAGCAGAGGAGAGCCGAGGGGGTGGTAGATAGGGACGGGAGAGGGAGGTGGTGCCGTGGCGTGGGGTAGATGGGAAAAGGTGGCTCGATGCCACCTTTCCCTCCTCCTTGCTCACGTGCTCGTGGCCGGGCTGGACCAGGGCAGGGCAGGTGGGGGGGCTTCCAGGTGGGAACAGGGTGAGGCCAAGGAGCAGGGGCAGGCTCGGGTTGAGGGGCCCCTAGGGCAGAGAGAGAGAGCAAGAGAGGGAGAGGGGGTAGCCTCGGGTAGGGCTAGGTTTGGAGCTAGGGTAGTGGCTCGGGTGGGGTTTGGGGTAGCTAGGGTTGGGGCTTGAGGAGAGAGGGAGAGGGTAGCCAGGTGGGGCCAGCTAGGTGAGAGAGAGAGAGCCGAGAGAGAGAGGTAGGTTTAGGGTTTGGTTTAGATTAGGTGTAGTTTAGGGTTTAGCTAGGATGGGGTATGGGTTTAGATAGAAAGGTGAAGAGAGGGGTGAGATGAGAGAGAGATGAGGGGTGAGGTGGTGTAAGCATGATCAAATAAGATCAAGCTAAAAGAGAGAGATAGATTAGAGATGAACCACTCAAGATAAAAATCAAATATAAATCCAAAGGACTAGCATAAGGTGGTTCTTGCATGGGCCATGCAAAAATGACAATTGCCATGATTAAATCCTGTGATAAACAATAATATTAATCATGGCATCATTCTTATGCATTCCCAAAGTTGGACTAAAACCAAACAAAAGAATTGTAGAATAAGTTCCAAGTGGAGTAGATGGGGATGATCACATTTGAGTATAATTGGGACTTGCTAGTGTGTATATTCCACTAGATGTTTAATAGTCCCAAAAATATTCCCACATGTGCATAAATCCATAATAATCCATATGGAAGCTAGGAAAAAGGGTTCCACTCACAAGGCATGCAAGGTGGCCATGTGGCTCTCATATTTCAACATTGTGAAAACAACATGATGCTAAGATGAGAGCATGTGGAATAGATTTGGATCCATCCCAACCCACATGAGCTGGAGGTAACACCAATAAGTGCCAAGCTCATATTTAGTTGGATGGTGGAATTATAAGGTGGTGAAAGAAAGGTGGTGGAGTTAATAAAAGATATGCCCCCAACTCAACTTGGGCATTAAACAATATATCAAGAACCAAATACAATATCAAGAGGCAAATACAATTAATAATGCATATGAGATAAGAACCACAACAAAAAGGGTTTTATATGATGCTCAAATGCAAGGTGGCATGATGACATGAGCATGATATAATGATGATGCAACAATTATAGATTTGAAGTAGCCATTATATTACTAGACCAAGTAGCATTACAATTGTTAGACAACTGGGATGCTACAGGGCATCCCGCACAGACCACCTTCCAGGGCCGCCGCCCCGGCTTCCACGAACTCGCGCCCACGGGTCAACAAACACCACCATAACAGGTCCATTGGCGTAGACGGGGGAGGTCGGCACATGAGGACTATTCTAGGCGGCAGGAAGCCGACGAGCACGACAGCCAAGCAAGCTGTGTGCAAGTCAACCTCGCAAACCATGGCTATGGATGCCATCCGGCCACCAGATCTGGACCCGCCTGGTCCGGATCGGGGTTCCCAGCCACCATGGCAAGGAACCGGAGATCACAGCAACCAGAGCCCGCCATGGACATGCCCGCCAGGCCCAGATCGGGCCCTCCCTGGCCCAGATCGGGCCCGCGAGGCCCGGCTGCTGCAGTTCCCCCTGCCGTCCGCCGCCGCCCTTCATAGCTTCGCGCCGAGCTCGCCCACTGCCACCGCCGCCAAGCCGCCGTCGTCCGCAGGGGCACATGCCTCGTCCGGTGACCGAGGGCCCTGGCCAGCGCCCGCATGGCCCAGATCCGGCCCTGCAAGAGCCGCGGCCGGGAGTCCCTGCAGCCCCGCACCGCACGTCGAGCACCCGTCGCGCAGCCACGAGAGCGCCAGTATGCCGATGCTTCATCCTGGCGTCCGCGCGCCGGACCCCAAGCATGCGCCGCCCACCAACAAGACCCCTGCAGAACGCCGCCGACGGGAAGGGAGGGCAGGACCACATAGCCACCGCGCCGACGCCGGAGCTCCGCGCCGCCGCGCCCTACGAGCAGCACAGCGCCCTCAGCGGCATTGGGGGCCCGCGCCGCCGCCACCGCGAGAGGAGGGAGAGGGGCCCCGCCGCCGCCGGCGCACACGGGCTTCGCCCGGTGACGCCCTCTGGCGGCGGCGAGGGGAGGAGAGGGACTGGGGGGCGGAGGGGAGGCGCCGCCGGGGCTCTCCGCGTCGCTCGCGGGAGCGACACAGAGAGCCGACTTCCCAGCTGAACCCCTCGCGAGCTAGCCCTACACGCTCTATCCTGCCCACAAATCTGCCATGGTGCCGAGCTACTAGTCCTGTTCCGAGCACTCTGACTTCGATTCCACCTTCATGGATTCACCGCTGGGTCTGATACGCAAAAATGGATCAGCACAAAGACATTTTATCAAATAGTTCATGTGCAGGACAAACAGTGGCTCAAGATGCTCCAGACCGAGGAGATAAATCGGCTTGGAGGATAGACCCACCAGAATTGGGAACTAATGTACCATATCCTATATGATAAAAGAACCAGTATGATACTAACACCACACGTGTGGAGCATTACTTGTCTTGTTTTAGTGGAGAAACGACTTGATCATGCTCATCACAAGTAGCGACCAGGCTGATCATCGGTTCATTACATGGATATTAATAAGATAATAATCAGAGTACATTATATATATATATATATATATATATATATATATATATATATATATATATATATATATATATATATATATATATATATATCCTAAAACAATAATATATGGAACAATATACTTTACTGATGTCCACTGGCTTTCTCCGTACGAGGATTGAACAATATACTTTACTGATGTTCTAGTATTGTTTAGGCCATACTTACATGGAAAACCATGGTTGGGACCATGGTTCCACCGGTTTTCCTATGTTTTACCCATCGTGGGAGTTTCCTCATACAGGTACATCACTTCTCTAAGTGTTATCACATGCATCATAGACGGCCACACTCGGGAGCAAGGTATTCCATCTAGGAAGATTCTACCATATTTGTGCATGTATGCTAGGGCCACACACATGTTCTCGTGGCATTCCGGCTGTCAGACGGTCCTTCTCTAGCGAAACCCTAATCTGAGGGCCCCGCTGGTCTAGCCCCCTAGCTTTCTCTAAAAGTTTATTTTATTCAACAAAAATATATTTTTTAAAGTTTAGATAGATGGATCTTATTTTTCTACAAATTTTGATATATTATATGTATTTTTCTAAATTATAATGATTTAGTTATGAATTTTCTAGGTTTATTGTGACAAAAAGCAAAAAGATCTATGCCGATGGCCAAGACGTCGATGTAATATTACATGCTAGGCCGACGGCAAAGCTGTCAGCATAGCGTCGATGCCGTTGCTGCGCCGTAACGGCCCGACCTGCCAGTCCCACGCGAAGCCCACCTACGCCAATGGCAGCCATCAGCCCACCACATATGCCGACAACCCGTCTATGCTGACGACAAGCCTCAGTCTATGCCGACGACTATCCTAGGCCATCGGCCCATTTGCTGGCCTGCCCGGCTCGTGCCACTACGCCGACAGCACCGATAATTGGTCGTCGGCATAGCATACGTCTGTCGGCTCCTTGAATGTTTTCTCTAGTGACGCACAGCTAACTAGCAAGTTTTTTAGATAAAGGACGCTTTATTACTTAAAAGGTCTTAAGTTTACACCTTGCCTCTGTATAACTAGTATGCATACCGCCGCCAAAGTCCAAGGTCCAAACATAAGGGAAATAAAATAAACGTAAGGAGAATTACATATCATGATGAGAAATTGTAAAACGCCTAAGATACTATAGGTAGGTCTATCCAAATATTATATTGCCAGCCGTGTCGGGTGAACAAATCCCGTGCCGTGTCCTCCAGCCGTGTACACATCTCCGTGAATAGCTCGCGATGGTCCGCACGATGAAGTGCAGTCCAAGACCGAAGGGTACCTGTGCATTTGTAAATAACCTGCAGAAGTGAATAGTTTATATCATTAAACACTTTATCATTTCTATATAGCCAAAGCGACCATATAATGGCAATCGCTCCTACCCGAAGTAATAGCTTATACTTGCGATCTATACCGTGTAATCAATTTCCAAAGATATTGGCAATACTACTCGGTGGATACAAACCAGAAGCTGCTTGGGTAACTGACCATATAGATCTAGCGATATTGCATAGGAAAAATAGGTGTTTTATTGTCTCATTATTCTGAAAAAATGTATACCTAGGATCTCCATGCCAATTCCGCTTAATAAGATTATCTTTTGTAAGGATGACCCCTCGACGAAGATACCAAGCAAAGGTTTTATTCTTAAGGAGTATCTTCATTTTCCAAATCATCCTATTATCTAAAAATGGTAAGACTGGCTGGATTAAGGCATTGTATTAGGAACTAACAGAGAAGGATCCATCCTCTTTTCAGTTCCATCGGAATTCATCGTGTCCCGTTGACAGTTGAACATGTGTTAACCGATCTAATAACATGATCCAAGCGTCTAGCCTTACACCGATTAAATTTCTCCAAAAAGTCACGTCAGGAGGAAATGATCCCAACACGGTGGCAATTGTTTCCTCCTTATACCGTACTATGGAATACAAGGAGGGATATTGTTCACGGAGTGAAGTGGTACCAAGCCACTTATCCTACCAAAATCTAATCTAGGATCCATCCTTAATAGAAAATATATCGAAGCGGAAGAAATGTTTCTTCATAGCCATCAGACGGCCTAAAAGTGAGAGTCACCAGGTTTTCATACCATTTGGGACAATGCTTTTGATCCAACGTATTTTCTGTTAAGTAATGTTTGCCATATCCTCTCTTCAGTTAATAATTTGAAGAGCCATTTACTAAGTAAGGCGGTATTTTTGATCTCCACATCATGAATACCCAGGCCTGCCTGTTCTTTGGGACGACAAAGCACACTTCATTTAGCCAGTCTATACTTCCTTTTCTCATTATCACCCTGCCAAAAGAATCTTGATCGGAAATAGTACAACCTTTGCAAGACTCCCTTTGGTAGTTGAAAGAATGATACATTATATATCACCATATTACTAAGTACTGAATTAACGAGTATCAATCTTCCTCCAATGGATAATAATTTTTCTTTCCAACTAGACAGTCTTAACTGTAATCTTTGTTCGACAATTTTCCATTCAGCATTCGTGAGCCTTCGGTAGTGAACTGGAATGCCCAAATACCGAATCGGAAAAATGCCTAACTACAGTCAAAAAGTTCATCGTAAATATGAATGGTCTCTTGAGCCTCCCCAAAACAAAACAATTCACTTTTATAAAAGTTTATTTTTAATCCTGATAGTTGTTCAAAAGCTGAAAGTATGAGTTTCAGGTTTTTCGCCTTTTCCAGATCATGTTTCATAAAAATAATTATGTCATCGACATACTGAAGGATAGAGAAACCTCCATCTACCAGATAATAACAACTTCAATTTGACCCTCAGATTTTGCACGGTCAATCAGGATAGAGAACATATCAGCCACTATATTAAATAGCATTGGAGCCACTATATTAAATAGCATTGGTGATAGTGGGTCTTCCTGTCTAAGCCATTTTTTGGTCTGAAAGTAATTGCCAACGTCATCATTGACTTTTGTGGCAACGCTACCTCCCGACACAAAGTTTTTTATTAGAGACCACCATTCATAGGAGAAACCTTTCATTCTAAGAGTCTGTTGAAGAAAAGGCCATTTGACTTTATCATAGGACTTCTCAAAATCAATTTTTAGTATGACCCCATTTAGTTTCTTCTTATGTAGTTCATGAACTGTTTTATGTAAGGTAACCACACCGTCAAGTATGTTGCGACCTTGCATGAAGGTAGTTTGCGAGGGGCGAACTACATGACTGGCCACTGAATTTAACCTAATGGTTGCAACTTTGGTGAAAATCTTAAAACTAACATTAAGAAGGCATATGGGTCTATATTGTTGGATCTGTTCTGCTTTATTAACCTTAGGTAATAAAATAATCTCATCAAAATTCAATCTGAACAAGTCTAGTTGACCAGAGTGCAAGGCACCAAACATGGCAAGAAGATCTATTTTGATAACATCCCAAAAGGTTTGGTAAAACTCAGTTGGAAAGCCATCAGGACCAGGGGCTTTATTATGTTCCATTTGGAAAACAGCCTTCTTGACCTCCTCCTCCGAATACGGAGCAGTCAATAAGCCTGAGGTACATCATCTGTTTGGGACTCGTCTAATGAGAAGGTACCTTCTTCTAGTTCCCCAAACAAACATTTGTAGTAATTTGTAATATATGATTTCATCTTCTCATGTCCCTCAATCGTCTCATCTTCTTGTGTTAAAGATCGAATAAACTTCTTCTTGTGTCGGCCATTGGCCACACTATGGAAGTACCTTGTATTCGAATCTCCATGTAAAATAAATTGAGATTTGGAATGTTGATACCATTTTAGTTCCTCTTCGCGCAGAAGTCGTGCTACCTCCGCATTTGCTTGCCTTTTAAGCTCATTTTCTTGCGTGGTTAACAAACGAAATTCTGCAAGAGCTTCGACTTCATCTATGATAGACAACAGACGTTGCTTCTCCTTTTTAAGAATACCAGTTGTGTGTCGTGCCCACCCCCCAAGGTGTTTGCGTGTTAAACGCACTTTATTGTTCCACCTCTGGATTGGGGTACTACCCGAAATCGGTCTTTCCCATATTGTTTTAACCATATCCTGGAAACCCTCTCGATGTAACCATCTAAGTTCAAATTTGAACATATGGGAGCATAGTGTCCGAGGTAAACCAGTGGTCAATAAAATGGGAGCATGGTTAGACAGAGCTTCAATACGTTCGAGAGCGCGTACCGAGACTCGAGGAAAGTGTTCTTCCCAATCAGAGTCCATCAAAACACGATCTAGTTTCTCGTATGTAGGGTCTGGTAGACTGTTAGCCCAAGTAAATTATCGTCCGATCATGGTTACTTCCTGTAGGGTTCACAGCATAGAAAACAAAAATTTTCCTACGATGGGAACACCTATGTACCAAGATCTATCTACTAGATACAAGCAACGGGCGGTTATACATCCGTAGAGAACATACCCTTGAAGATCGACAAAGCTTAACAAGGTTGAACTCATGGTTGATGTAGACGATCTCTTGCCAATCTCAAGATCGAGAGGAACTCCTAGCGCCGCATCCGTGCTCGCACACACGTCCGAGGCACCGAGCAACCTACGCCTCCTCGCTCCAGCGATGCAGCGGAAGCACAACTATTTCTTGCCTAATAGCCACTGGGAACATGTATCTCGCTAGTCCGATACCATGGGGGATAAATACTAGAGGGGGAGAGAGATCCTTCACGAGGAGGTGTGAGTGAGAGAGAGGAGAGAGGGCTCCTTTTATAGGAGGAGGGGGGCACCCAAGGGGGTGGGGCTTCCTCCTCCCCTCCTTCATTCATGTGGGTGGACACTCCACTCACACAAATGTCTTTCAATTCCCTCCACTCAAAAACCCACTCAAATTCCCATTAAATTTCCACCAAATTTAATGCAAACTCTCATTAAATAAAACTCCTTTTATTTATTCAGAATTTTGTCAATTACTTTAATGACAAACATTCACATATAACCCCTTGCTAGTATTTCATTTCACATGCAAAAACACTTTCTGCAATTTCACCTGAAAACCCGTTTCGGTATCTAGTGAAATAAATTCCTGCGCTTGTTATTCTTTCCGGCATGAAACTTTTGCTCCAAATGAATGTCGGTGTCTCTTAAGTGCATCACCCTACGGTTCGTGAATAATGCGGACATGATCGAGACCCCTCTCAGATCAATAATCAGAAGCGGGACCTGGAGATCCATACTAACTCCCACACATTCAGCGATGACTTTCTTGTGATCGCGAGAACCTTTTACGCTAGTATCTTAATCCTTTCGTTTCGCGATATATTACATGTCCGAGATTCAATCATCGGTATCTCCATACCTAGTTTGATCTCGTTACTGACATGTACTCTTTTCTCGTTACCGTGATATAACATTCTAGTGATCAAATCACTTGCTTGCAAGCTAATCAATGTGATATCACCGAGAGGGCCCAGGGCATATCTATCTGTCATCGGGATGAACAAATTCCACTCTCGATCCATGGGCCTAAGCATAACACTTTAGTAGTACTAAACCCATCTTTATAATCACCCTGTTACGGTGTGACGTTTGATGTTATCAAGATACTCTTCCGGTATTAGTGATTGACATGATCTCATGGTCTAAGGATTAGGATGAATGTTCCGGTGTTGGTATGATGTTATAGCAATATAAACTCAATGACTTTGATCGTAATGCTATACTTTGGATGAATGTTCATCACATCATTACACTAATGTTGTGACCTTGTTATTAGCAACATCCAATGTCATGATCAGGAAACCTTTATCATCTTGTTAATCAACGAGCTAGTTTATGAGAGAGGCATAACTAGGAACTTTCTGTTTGTTTATTAAACACACATGTATTAATGTTTCCGTATTAATACAATTATAGCATGCAAAATAAACATCTATCATATACTTGGAATATACATAATAACCACTTTATTATTGCCTCTAAGGGCATATTCCCTTCAGTCTCCCACTTGCACTAGAGACAATAATCTAGTTACATAGTGATAAATCTAACACTCATGGAGTTCTGGTGTTTATCATGCTTTGCTCTAGGGAGAGTTTTATTCAACGGATCTGCTACATTGAGATCCGTGTGTATTTTACAAATCTTTATATCCCCATCCTTGACATGCTTGCGGATGGAGTGAAACCGGCGCTTAATATGCTTGGAATTCTTGTGAGACCTTGGTTCTTTGGCATTGGTAGTGGCACCATTGTTGTCACAATAGATCACCATTGGGTCCAACGCGCTCGCAACCACACCTAGTTCGGATATGAACTCCTTCATCCAAACCGCTTCCTGAGCCGCTTCCGAAGCAGCAACATATTCAGCCTCCGTTGTTGATCCCGCCACCACGGGTTGTTTGGAACTCCTCCAACTAACTACTCCACCATTCATGAGAAATACGTTTCCGGATTGAGACTTAGAGTCATCCAGATCGGTGTCCAAGCTTGCGTCGCCATAACACTTAGCGACAAGCTCTTCTTCACCTCCATACACAAGAAGCATATCCTTAGTTCTTCGCAAGTACTTAAGGATATTCTTGACCGCTATCCAGTGTTCCGAACCTGGATCCGATTGGTACCTAATAGTCAAACTAATAGAATGTGCCACATCCGGTCCTGTACATAGCATGGCGTATATTATAGATCCTATGGCTGAAGCATAGGGGACTTTGTCCATTATCTCTCTTTCTTCCACTGTAGTCGGACTTTGAGTCTTACTCAATGTCTTTCCTTGCAACATAGGTAAGAACCCCTTCTTACTTCCGTCCATTTTAAACTTTTTTAAAATCTTATCAAGGTATGTACTTTGCGATAGCCCTATTAGGCGCCTAGATCTATCTCTATAGATCTTTATGCCTAATATATATGACGCTTCACCTAGGTCCTTCATTGAGAATTTGCTGTTTAGATAACTTTTAACACTGTTTAAAAGATCTATATCATTTTCGATCAATAATATGTCATTCACATATAATATTAGAAATGCCACATTGCTCCCACTCACTTTCTTGTAAATACAAGCCTCTCCATAAGTTTGGACAAATCCAAACTCTTTGATCACCTCATCAAAGCGGAGATTCCAACTCCGGGATGCTTGCTTTAGTCCATAGATGGATCGCTGAAGCTTACATACCTTTTCAGCATCCTTAGGATCGACAAAACCCTTTGGTTGTATCATATACAACTCTTCTTCAATATTTCCATTGAGGAACACAGTTTTTACATCCATCTGCCATATCTCATAGTCGAAATATGCAACAATTGCTAACATAATGCTAACTGACTTTAGCATCGCTACGAGAGAGAATGTCTCATCATAGTTAACTCCTTGAATTTTTCAAAACCCCTTTGCGACAACTCGAGCTTTATAGACGTTCACATTACCATCAACATTAGTTTTCCTTTTGAAAATCCATTTATTCTCCATGGCCTTTCGGTCGTGAGGTAAGTCCACCAAGTTCCAAACTTGGTTTTCGTACATGGATTCCATCTTGGATTTCATGGCTTCTAACCATTTGTTGGAATCCGGGCTCATCATCACTTCTTCTTACGTCGCAGGGTCATCAATTTCATCAACCATGAAATTCATAACAGGGTTTCCGTACAGCTCGGGAGCTGCACGCGTCCTGCTAGACCTGCGAGGTTTGATAGTACTCTCTTTTAGAGTTTCATGATCATTATCATTAGTTCCCTCTTTAATTGGTGAAGCCAACTCCGGAATGACTTCCGGCGTTGCGCTACTTGCCATACTATGAAGAGAAGGTTAAACAACCTCTTTGAGTTCTACCTTCTGACTACTAATGCCTTTCGCGAGAAACTCTTTCTCTAGAAAGGATACATTCTTGGAAACAAAAACCATGCCATCAGATCTTTGATAGAAGGAATACCCAATAGTTTCCTTAGGGTATCCTATGAAGACGCATTTTTCCGTTTTGTGTTTGAGTTTATTTAGTTGAAGTTTCTTCACATAAACATCGCATCCCCAAACTTTAAGAAATGACAGCTTAGATTTGTTTCCAAACCACAATTCATACGGTGTCTTTTCAACAGATTTAGATGGTGCCCGATTTAAAATGAATGCAGCAGTTTCTAGTGCATAACCCCAAAATGATAGTGGCAAGTCCGTCAGAGACATCATAGATCGAACCATATCCAATAAAGTACGATTACGATGTTCCGACACACCATTTCACTATGGTGTTCTGGCAGGTGTGAGTTGTGAAAAAATTCCACACTCTTTCATATGAGTGCTAAACTCGTAACTTAAATACTCACCTCCATGGTCGGACCGTAGAAATTTGATCTTTCTATTACGATGATTTTCCACTTCACTCTGAAATTCCTTGAACTTTTCAAAGGTTTCAGACTTGTGTTTCATCAAGTAGATATAACCGTATCTACTCAAATCATCCGTGAAAGTAACAAAATAACGATATCCACCTCGCGCCTACACACTCATTGGACTACACACATCAGAATGTATGATTTCCAATAAATCTGTCTCCCGTTCCATTGAACCAGAAAACGACGTTCTAGTCATCTTGCCCATAAGACATGGCTCACATGTATCAAATGATTCAAAATCATGTGATTCCAAAAGTCCATCTGAATGGAGCTTCTTCATGCGTTTAACGCCAATATGACCTAGATGTCAGTGCCACATATATGCGGATATATCATTATTAAGTTTAATCCTTTTAGCATCAACATTATGAATATGTGTAACACTATTATTGAGATCCAATAGAAATAAACCATTCATCATCGGTGCATGACCATAAAAGATTTCATTCATATAAATAGAACAACCATTGTTCTCGGATTTAAATGATTAACCACTTCGCATCAAACATGATCCAGATACAATGTTCATGCTCAGTGCTGGCACCAGATAACAATTATTCAAGTTTATAACTAATCCCGACGGTAAGTGGAGAGGTAGCGTTCCGACAGCGATCACATCAACACTTGATCCATTGCCAACACACATCTTGACCTCACCCCTTGCTAGCGGTCTCTTGTTCTGCAATCCCTGATTCGAGTTACAAATATTAGCAACTAAACCGGTATCAAATACCCAGGTGCTACTGCGAGTACTAGTCAAGTACACATCAATAACATGTATATCATATATACCTTTATTTGCCTTGCCGGCCTTCTTGTCTTCCAAATACTTGGGGCAGTTGCGCTTCCAGTGGCCAGTCCCCTTACAATAACAGCACTCGGTATCAGACTTAGGGCCAACTTGGGGTTTCTTTTCAGGAATGGCAACTGGCTTGCCTCCCTTACTTCCCTTCCGTTTTCCCTTCTTGTCTTTCTTGAAACCAGTGGTCTTATTGATCATCAACACTTGATGTTCTTTCTTGATCTCCAGTTCTGTAGTTTTAAGCATTGACAGAAGCTCGGGGAGAGACTTCTTCATGCCTTGCATATTATAGTTCATCACGAAGCTCTTATATCTAGGTGGCAGAGACTACAGAACATGATTGATGCCTAAGTCAATGGGAATCGTTATTCCCAAGGACACAAGCTTATCAGCGTAACCCGACATCTTGAGTACATGCTCACTTACGGAGCTGTTCTCTTCCATCATGCAGCTAAAGAACTTTTCTGAAGCATTGTAGCTCTCTACAGCAGCATGTGTGTCAAAAATCATTTTTAACTCACCCATTGTATAAAATGCATTGCCGTTTTAGAAACGCTTTCGAAGTTCTATCTCTTGCCCATACAATATGCCGCAATGAACTAAGATGTGGTCCTCCTGACGAGTCTGATAGACATTCTTCTCCTTGTCAGGGGCATCATCAAACGGTGGGGGGCTTAGCGGCGCTTCTAGCACATATTGATTTTGTGCAGCAGAGAGGAGAATCCTCAAATTCATGGCCCATTCGGTAAAGTTGCTACCATTCATTGCAAGTTTCTCTTTCTCCATGAACACATTGAAATTAAAAGTAGGTGGTGCCATCTACAACAAAATTTGTAAAGTTTAGACTAAGTTTATGATAGATTGAATTTAGCTAATCCAAATTAAGAATGAACTCCCACTAAAAAATGACATCCTTCATGCCTTTTTGGTGATTACATGAACCAAATCCACTATACCAAGTCCGATCATCACATGAGTCGGTGTAGCTTCAAAGGCGAGCATCAAATGAGAATCATATCTACCATATGACTCATGCTTAACCTTTCGGTTCGTGTTCCGAGGCCATGTCTGTACATGCTAGGCTCGCCAAGTAAAAATCTTAGTATTCGCCTGTGTAACTATCTTACACCCGAAGTATGATCGTGGATCCAAGAACACCCGATCACCACGTGATTTCTTGGAGCAACGAAACATAATCGGTGCATACTTAAGAAGAACACATTCTTACCTTGATATCTAAATGAGGGATCATCTTATTATGCTAATAAAACGCCAAACAAGCAATATAAGATGCAAGAAACATCACATGTTTATAAGTGAAATGATATGGTTCTTGCACTTGATCTCCATCATGTGCATCGTGTTATGATCACTATCATACCTCTATGTGTAAGGACAAGGTATATGGAACTTACACGTTATATGTGTTGTAAGAGTATCAACTTATACTTATACTTACAACATCACCATATCATGACACTAGCCCAGCAACAATCTAAACTAGACGCCTCTAATTTATCCATTGAAAGTTTTACGTGGCTTAGGGCTTTCGAAGATAGAACCGTTCTTACCTATGAACATGAACCACAACGAGGATAACCAAATTGTTGACAACTCGTTGAAAATTAGATATTGACTATAGTAGGAGAGACATACACCCGCTAGCCACTTATGCAAAACTAGTTGCATGTCAAGCGTGGAACATGTCTCATGTGCGAGGACATGTAAATTTTGTTCGGGCCGCTTCATCCCACTATGCCACCAATATCCAAAGTACAACTAAGTAGCAATAACATGACCATCATCGCCCACATACTCATATATGTATTACCCGTGCAAAGCATCTACGCATAGGTCCGGCTCTGATACCACTGTAGGGTTCGCAGCATAGAAAACAAAATTTTTCCTACGATGGGAACAACTATGTACCAAGATCTATCTACTAGATACAAGAAACGTGCGGATATACATCCGTGGAGAACATACCCTTGAAGATCGACAAATATTAACGACGTTGAACTCGTGGTTGATGTAGATGATCTCTTGCCGATCTCAAGATCGAGAGGAAGTCCTAGCGCCGCAAATCAGCGGCGCATCTGTGCTCGCACACACGTCCGAGGCACCGGGAAACCTCCACCTCCTCGCTCCAGCGATGCAGCGGAAGAACAACTATTTCTTGCCGAAGAGCCACCGGGAACATGTATCTCGCTAGTCCGAGACCATGGGGGATAAATACTAGAGGGGGAGAGAGATCCTTCACGAGGAGATGTGAGTGAGAGAGAGGAGAAGGGGCTCCTTTTATAGGAGGAGGGGGGCAATCAAGGGGGTGGCCGCCGGCCATGGGGGCTGCCCCCTCCCCTCCTTCATTCATGTGGGTGGACACTCCACTCACACAAATGTCTTTCAATTCCCTCCACTCAAAAACCCACTCAAATTCCCATTAAATTTCCACCAAATTTAATGCAAACTCTCACTAAATAAAACTCCTTTTATTTATTCAGAATTTTGTCAATTACTTTAATGACAAACATTCACATATAACCCCTTGCTAGTATTTCATTTCACATGCAAAATCACTTTCTGCAATTTCACCCGAAAACCCGTTTCAGTATCTAGTGAAATAAATTCCTACGCTTGTTATTCTTTTCGGCATGAAAATTTTGCTCCAAATGGATGTCAGTGTCTCTTAAGTGTGTCACCCTACGGTTTGTGAATAATGCGGGCATGATCGAGACCCCTCTTGGATCAATAATCAGAAGTGGGACCTAGAGATCCATATTGACTCCCACACATTAAGCGATGACTTTCTTGTGATCACGAGAACCTTTTACGCTAGTATCTTAATCCTTTTGTTTCGCAATATATTACATGTCCAAGATTCGATCATCGATATCTCCATATCTAGTTTGATCTCGTTATTGACATGTACTATTTTCTTGTTCCCGTGATATAACATTCTAGTGATCAAATCACTTGCTTGCAAGCTAATCAATGTGATATCACCGAGAGGGCGTAGAGCATATATATCCATCATCAGGATGAACAAATTCCACTCTCGATCCATGGGCCTAAGCATAACACTTTAGTAGTACTAAACCCATCTTTATAATCACCCTGTTATGGTGTGACGTTTGATGTTATCAAGATACTCTTTCGGTGTTAGTGATTGACATGATCTCATGGTCTAAGGATTAGGATCACTTCGTATGATGTTATAGCAATATAAACTCAATGACTTTGATTGTAATTCTATACTTCGGATGAATGTTCATCACATCATTACACTAATGTTGTGACCTCGTTATTAACAACATCCAATGTCCATGATCAGGAAAGCTTGATCATCTTGTTAATCAATGAGCTAGTTTATGAGAGAGGCATAACTAGGAACTTTCTGTTTGTTTATTAAACACACATGTATTAACGTTTCTGTATTAATACAATTATAGCATGCAAAATAAAAATCTACCATATACTTGTAATATACATAATAACCACTTTATTATTGCCTCTCAGGGCATATTCCTTTCACTTCCTTCAAGTCAAGACTGTCTGTGACAACATTAAAAAGGAATGGCCAATGATCGTCAAACCAGGCTTTACTCTTTTCGAATGGGAACCTAAGCAGATTAAAATCCCTCCTATGAGAATAGGGTATGGATTATCCTTAGTTAAGTTCACCAATTCTCGAAGAAACTCATCCTTGAGCGCATCCTGGGCCACACCATACACAGCGACAAGGCTCCATGTGAAATTATCAGCTTTATTACTGATATGAAGCTTTATATGAAAATTTCCTTCTGAACAAGCTAAAATATCCATGGTATCAGCCCTTACACCAAGGAATATGCCGCCAGACCGTCCCCTGGGTGGATGGGAATTCCATAGAACGTCAGTGCCCCCCGAAAGGCGATCCAGTAAACTTTGTGAGAATTCTCGTCTACCCATTTCTGAAATAGCTATAAAATTTAGATTATGTTCCCTAGCACAAAGTGCGGTATATAAATGTTTAGCCAAGTAACGAAGACCTATGCTATTCAAGAACATGCCATTCATTGGGAAACAAAAATAGATTTAGGAGCTAAATCTCGTTTCCGAGACTTATTACATTTTTTACCAGAGGAAGATTTTCGACCCGAAGCAGTTAGATCATATACTGAACTTAGTATGTTCTCGTCAAAACCAACCTCTAGAACTTCACCCACTAAATGAGATAGGAGCTGACCATCTGTTGTGGCATTGGCATCCTCATCGTCATCAGAATAAGTGGCAACAAAAGAGGTCAAGACTTTTGGAAGAACTATTAGCCGGTGAATTCCATCCGTCTCAAGACCTTAGTAGAAATAGAAACATCACTAACATCTTACCAAGAGAAATACCTACACTATTAAACTTTGATGAAACATGCGTAGAAGGAAAAGAAAGAAAGGACTTAGACAACGATATATTACCATTAGAATCCAAGTTCTTGTCGGCCTTCCTCCGCATAGCCTTCGCCAAGGAGTCTTCATCCATCGTAGCTGAACCATCACTGCCCGTCGGGTGGCGGGCACTTTGTCGTAGCACATGGACCACAGGGGTCTGTCGCACGATGGCAGGAGTTGGTGCATCTGATTGTAGAGAAGAAGCAACCACAACGTGCGTGCCAGGGACATCATCAGGTAAAGGCCCATCATCAACCTGTGTAAGAACCTCCTTGCGCACCTCCTGGATAGCATCTAGGCCATTAGCAACAGGCTCCTGTGAGGCTTCCTCCGGTCCACCAGGCACCACCGCGGGCTGGGCCACAGCAAGCCCCGGCCAGCCCAGCACCAACCACTACTTCCGCTTGGGCAAGAATCAGCGGAAGTGACTTGGGTACCTCTCCACGCAGCAACAACCAACAAAAAACCCAGCATTTGTACTCCCAGCGATCGGTGATTCCTCAAGAGGCAGCAACGGCACCATGACTAGTGGAAGAGGCTTATCCATAGGTGACAAAGCAGTCAGAGAACTGACACTGACCGCATCACGATGTTGAGAAACATTAATCGGAAAAACCTTAGCAGAATCCACTTAATCAAGAACATGGCTCCCCAATGATATATGGAAACGTATCTATAATTTTTGATGTTCCATGCTTGTTTAGTATCTACTTTGCTTTGCTTTGTCTACACTTTGAGGTGCTTTTTACATGTTTTCTGGTACTAACCTATTAACAAGTTGCCACAGTGCCAGTTGCCTGTTTTCTGTTGTTTTTGGTTCCAGAAAAGCTAGTAAGGAAATATTCTCGGAATTGGATGGCACAAACGTCAAAGTCAATAACTTTCCATGGGGAACAATAAGTCCATAGGGGAGACGGAGAGGCATGCCAGGGAAGCCACACCCCCCTAGGCACGGCCAGGGGTGGGCTCGCGCCTAGGCAGGGTGTAGGGCCCCTGGCCACCTCCTCGGCCTCCCCTTCGCCTAGAAGAAGACCCCGATGCCTAAACCCTAAGTATCCGATCAATATTCCACGAAACCTTCTGTAGGCACCGCCACTGTCATCCCTGGATCAGGGGGGATCTGAAGTTCTTCCCGGCACCCTTCCGGAGGAGAGACCATCCCGAAGGCCTTCTCTCCGGTATGATGCATGAGTAGTTCCACCTTGGACTATGGGTCCATGTAGTAGGTAGATGGTTGTATCTCCTCCTTTGTGCTTTCATGTATAGATCTTGTGAGCTCCGTTCATGATCAAGATCTAATCTATTTGTAATCATGCATGTTGTGTTTGCGGGGATCCGATGGATAATGAGATTATTATGTTGGTTTGATTAATGGTTTTGTCTTTATGATTCTATCATGTCTGTGTTGTTTGTGATCTTGCATGCTCTCTGTTGTTAGTAGCTATCTTAGCCGAGTAGTTGCTAGTGACTCCAAGAGGGAGTATTTATGCTCGATAGTGGGTTCATGCCTCTAGTTTCCAAGGGAAGTGACATAAATTTCTTCGGGTGTAGATGTGTTGTTGCCACTAGGGATAAAACAACGGTCTCTTGTTCATGGAACATGTGGACTGTTTACCTTACACACTTTTCATAAAGCAGTTGTCTGTTGCTTGCAACTTAATACTGAGGAGGGGGTTCGGATGATAACCTGAAGGTGGACTTCTAGTCATAGATGCAGTTGGATGGCATTCTATGTATCTTGTTGTATTGCCCAATCGAATCTCATAGGATCTTTATGACTAGTAATTGCATTGTTATGCCTTGCTCAGTTCCTGTCAATTGCCCCACTGTAATTTGTTTACCCTTCATGCCATGTTTTTTATCTAAGGAGAGCACCTCTAGTGAACTATGGACCCTGGTCCAATCTTTACCATTGATACAACTTCCAATGTTACTTGTTTACTTCCTACAAACCTCCATTACCTTCCAAACCATACGTTCAATCCTTTCTTACAGCAAACCGGTGAGTTTGACAACCTCACTGATTCGTTGAGACAAAGTCTAGAGTTTGTGTTGTGCAGGTCTCCACGTTGTTTGCAACACCTGTGTGGCATTTCCTTCCTCCTTCTGGTTCAATAACCTCGGTCTCAACTGAGAGAAAACTTGCTGCTGTGCTCTTCACACCCTGCGCTTGGGGTTCCCAACAAAGTGCCACATCAAGCACTATCAAGTCTTTCTGGCGCCGTTGCCGAGGAGGCTAAGGACGTCTTCACAAGGGGAGTCCTCCACTTCCTTTCTCTTTACCTTTTTTTAGTTTGCTTTGTTTCTTTTGCTTGGTTTTGTTTGCCTCTTTTAAAAAAAACCAAAAAAATTAGTCTAGTTTGGTTTGCTTGCTTTATTCAAAAACACAAAAAATAGTTCCTGCTCTAATTGCTAGTCTGTTATTGCCTTGCATGGTCATGCTTTCTATCAATGGATAGTTTCTTTGAAACTAGTTCTTATTGGCAAGCTGGGTTCACGGAAGAAGAAAAGTATTATTATAAGGACCACCGTTTGTCACAAAAAGGGAAACACTTATGGGAACAAATTGATAAATTTAATACCATTGCTAGAGAGGTGTGCTCTACTTATAATGTTACTTATTGATTTAATAAAGCTTGTTGCTGTAGGAGGTATAAACACCTCCCTTTTCAATGTGAGTATAATGATAATGTTACCATATCCTTTTATGTTAAAGGAAATTATGAATTTTATGATGTGGAACAAATTGAAGAATTTATTTCCTTCAAGGGTGCATTTGAACTTCTTGAAAATACCGATGATGCACCTTATGAATATGAGGTTTATGAGATACTTAAATTTTGCTTTGATAATTACAAGGAAGAAAATGGCTATATTCTTGAATATTTTAATAGATGCTTTCCACAAATGGAAAATACTAATGCCTTGCAGGAGCCTTTGGAAGAAGAAATTGTTGAAACTGGAAGCTCATTAGATGAAAAAAAGGAGGAGAGTGATGAACAAAAGGAGGAAGAATGGATCTACCCATGCCTACCTTCTAATGAGAGTAACTCTTTACCTCTTATATTATTTGATTGTCCCCCATGCTTACCAAAGGTGGATGAATCTTATATTCCTATGGATCCTTTTGAAAAATCTACTTTGGGTAAAACCTGTGAAGGCTTTAATCCCACTATTTTTGAGCTTGATAGAAATGATGTGTTTGTAGCTCATGAAGAGAATGCTTTATGTGATAGCTATATTGTTGAGTTTATTCATGATGCTACTTAAAATTATTATGAGAGAGGAAAATATGGTTGTAGAAGCTTTCATGGTATTGAAACACCTCTCTATGTGATGAAAGTTTTGAAGTTACTCTTGTTTGATCTTCCTATGCCTGTCACTTTGTTCTTTGTGAATTTATTTGCATACAAGATTCCTACGCATAGGAAGTGGGTTAGACTTAAATGTGTTCTGTATTTGCTTCTTGATGATCTCTTTTAATTCAATTCATATTCTTATGTGAGCATCTTCTCAAACTATCAAGCCTAACTTAAAGGTGTTAAAGAAAAGTACTTGTAAGGAGATAAACCAATAGTTTATTTGAGTCTTGGAAGTTATTACTTCAGTAATGACCTCTCCTTATCCTTTTTGTTTGCTTTTTGTGCCAAGAATGACCTCTAATGAGAGGGAAGTAAGATTTGGAGAGTTGCTGTCCCGAAACAAATTTCTGTCCTCCACCATAAAAATTCGTGAGGAGTCTCTGTAACTTGGATTGAGCTGAACATTTATGAATAAATCCCCTAGTATGTTAGCTAACTTTCGTTAGATCAACATTTTTTGATTTGAGTAATAGAAGATTTTCAAAAAAAATTGGTTTCTACCTGCTGGTCTGTTTTGACAGATTTCTGCCATTATTTGCATTTGCTTCTTATTGATTCCTTTTAGAGTTCTCTTTTGGAGAATTGAGATTTTTGAAGGATTTTCTACAGTATATTGTGTTTTTAGTGAAAAGACTTGCTGTTCCAAAGCTTTGCCAGAGGTCTAATATCTTTTGAATACACTAATGTTGCTAATGAAGATTGTGTGAAGTTTTGTATGAAGGAAAAATTTCAGGTGTAGAGAGAGAGTGATGTAATGAGATGAAGAATGGACAAAAGATCAAGCTTGGGGATTCCACCATGGTTTCACCCCAAGAAATATCCAAGAGGTACAAGTATCAAAGCTTGGGGATGCCCAAGGCATCCCCTTGTTCAGCAATAAAAAGCTCAGGCCTGTTTAGACACTTCGTTTTTATTGTTTCATGCACTGTTGTGTTGCTCTTGGAGTGTCTTAGTTTTCTTTTGCTTTCCTTAGTTTGTTTAGTTTGCTTGAGTAGTTTGGACCTCCGTTCTTGCTGTGTTGTTTTGCAAATAAGTTGCTTGGTGTTGGAAAGGAGTAGTAAGTTCTTGCTTGTAAGTGCAAGAGGAGCTTGCATTGACTGTGACTTAGACTTTAGCATGCCATGCTAGGTGTTGTTTTGACCTTATACTTAGTGATTATTGCTGTAGCATGTCTTGCTCCAAGTCATTTGTATTGCTTAGTGTGCCTTGAAGAAATTATGTGTTGGTTTAGCATGCAAAAGCATAGTATTGTGGTATTCTCCTTTGAGGTTTTTTTGGGTTGAGTTGGCATATGCTCACACCATGTTATGACTCTCACAAGTCACCATTAGCCTTTATGATCATTTAGTCCTTGACTTGTAGTACCAATCTATGCTTTAATTAGTAATGCTTTGTTGCTCTGCATGATTATAGCCATTATGCTCTCTTAGTTGGTTGCTCCCAGTCTTTTGCTAGCCTCCACTTGTATGAGTAAGCTCTACTCATGCTTCCAACTCCCAAGAAACCAAGTTATTCCAAAGTGTCCACTATAAACTCCTATGCATGGTGTGTTACACCATTCCAAGTATATTCTTGTTTTTAGCTATCGTCCAATTAAAAACTATTTTGTTATGTGAAAACTTAGTGATTAAAGACCTCACGAACTTGATGGCACACTTTATATTCTTTGCCCCTAATAAACTTGAACCATTGTGTCATCTATGTTGTATATGCTTGCACTTATACGTTGGAATTAGCAGAACCGTGCTGTCACGGGGAACGTTTTCAACATTGCAGTTGTACTTTATACTCAGTTGATATCATGATGTTTTGTCTATGGATGTCACCGGTGTGAAATAAGAAGGGAACTTGTAAGTCCATGTAGTTTGTATTCTATGTTAGAGAAACGTCTGGGCCACTAGCCTAAGCCATGCCTAATCATGGTGGAAACTTGCAGCATCACCATAGTGAGCTATCTATGAAGCATCCTCAATAAAAAGCTATGCATATAGTAAATAAAAAGATCGCTAAGATGCTCATTGTCTGCTTGCCTTGTCATTTTGGTTATGGGAAAGCTCCTGTACCATGTGCAAGGGGTACCCCGTTGGTGGTTCTCTATGATATGCAAATACTTACAATGACAAGAACTTACAGGTGACTGAAGTTGAGTAGCATGAGGTGTGGCCCTCATATTCAAGGGACTTGAGATTGCCAACTTATACTTCATCAAGCATATACTCCATCTTTGTTCACTTTAACCTTAATCACTTCATGATGTTTATGAAAGGGGCAATGAGGGCTGAAAGCTAACAAGTACCATAATTTTTGGAAGCTCTTTTTGAAACTTGAAATCCCTTATTCTTTCATAAAAGGCCTTTCTTCCACCACTATTGAATCTCCACCTTCTACCTTTAGGCACCATTAAGAGAGCATAGTTGTCATTCTGTGTGAAGTGTCCCAAAGCTTATGGATTGATCCATATTGCGATATTACTTGTTCTTGTGCTATTTGTTTATAGTCACCCTTGTGAACTTTGAAGGTGTCCTATGCATCTATTTGCTACTCTATGAGGGACACGCTGATTTCCACTATGCTATGTTTTCTGTATGTGAAACAAACAAACGCTTTTCAATGCATATTATTCATGATCTTTGTTTGTAGCCTGTCATGTTGCATGCATAGTTACTATGTCCTACTACTAGAACTCCATCTTTAATGATCATGTTTAGAGTTCTTTGATCCCAGCTTTCAATGCTTGCAAATGGTTTGATCTTTATTGTGAGGGTGCATGTCACCTAAAAAATTATTATTTTTATCACTTATCTACTCGAGGACGAGTAGGAGTTAAGCTTGGGGATGCTTGATACGTCGGAAACGTATCTATAATTTTTGATGTTCCATGCTTGTTTAGTATCTACCTTGCTTTGCTTTGTCTACACTTTGAGGTGCTTTTTACATGTTTTCTGGTACTAACCTATTAACAAGTTTCCACAGTGTCAGTTGCCTGTTTTCTGCTATTTTTGGTTCCAGAAAAGCTAGTAAGGAAATATTCTCGGAATTGGACAGGACAAACGTCAAAGTCAATAACTTTCTGTGGGGAACAAGAAGTCCAGAGGGGAGACGGAGAGGCGTGCCAGGGCAGCCACACCTCCCCTAGGCGTGGCTAGGGGTGGGCGCATGCCTAGGCAGGGTGTGGGGCCCCTTCCCACCTCCTCGGCCTCCCCCTTCGCCTATAAGAAGCCCCCGACGCCTAAACCCTAAGTATCCGATCAATATTCCATGAAACCTTCTATAGCCGCTGCCACCGTCGTCCCTAGATCGAGGGGGGGGGATCTGAAGTTCTTCCCGGCACCCTGCCGGAGGGGAGATCATCCCGGAGGCCTTCTCTCCGATATGATGCGTGAGTAGTTCCACCTTGGACTATGGGTCCATGTAGTAGCCAGATGGTTGTATCTCCTCCTTTGTGCTTTCATGTATAGATCTTGTGAGCTCTATTCATGATCAAGATCTAATCTATTTGTAATCATGCATGTTGTGTTTGGGGGGATCCGATGGATATTGAGATTATTATGTTGGCTTGATTAATGGTTTTGTCTTTATGATTCTATCATGTCTGTGTTGTTTGTGATCTTCCATGCTCTCCGTTGTTAGTAGCTATCTTGGCCGAGTAGTTGCTAGTGACTCCAAGAGGAAGTATTTATGCTCGATAGTGGGTTCATGCCTCTAGTTTCCAAGGGAAGTGACAGAAATATCTTCGGTTGTAGATGTGTTGTTGCCACTAGGGAGAAAAAACGGTCTCTTGTTCATGGAACATGTGGACTGTTTACCTTACACACTTTGCTTAAAGCAGTTGTCTGTTGCTTGCAACTTAATACTGGAGGGGGTTCGGATGATAACCTGAAGGTGGACTTCTAGTCATAGATGCAGTTGGATGGCTGAAAGAACATGTGGGCCCCCATGTGTGGGTTTGGTAATTAATGACAATCTCTATGGACTAATGCTTGTATCAAGTTGTACGTGTAGGAATTGTCCATAGGCAATGCTTGAACCATTTGTTGGCTTCAAGGTTTGGAGAAGAAGTGAAGAGGATCATGTTGTGACCAAGGTGTTCAAAGAATGATCCACAGATTGGTCATGTGAGAGTTAAACCTATGGCAAGTATGTCTTGAAGAATAAGATGGAGTAATATCTCTGGTGTATCTTCAAGGCATCAACATAATGAAGAAAAGAAGAATTGATGTGCAAGCTAAAGATGTGCAATATCTAGAAGATCTCATTCTTGAAGCTTGCCATCCTCGGTGATCATGGATTGATTAAGACAAGGTCAATGTAAAGGTTTCCCCGTGTTGTATGGGGGAGTAACTTGCAAGTCTTCATCAAGCAAGTGCGTACAAGAGCAATCTAGAAAGGTGTTCCATCTTGAGAAGGACAAGATCGTATACATCAAGATCAGGTGGAATATGCGCAAGGCAAAGGTATGATATTGATAGGGTTTCTTTCTTACCGGTCTCGTGGTGTTAGTTGGGGAGACCGGTTTATAGGATAGACAACCGTACTATCAAGAGGGGCTCTCAAGTGAGTAACTCGATCATATCGTTAAGAGAGAGCTCAAACCTTTGCATACTTAGCATCATCCTTTCTTGGTTGTTATTTGGATCTTATCCATGTGAGGTTCTAGAGCTTGTGGTAATATTCATAACAAGCTCTAGTTCATCAAAAACAGATTTCCTTTTATATCATATTGCGTTTTTGTTGGGTAGCCCTTGTTATCCTCTTTCCAACAAAATTGGTTTCGGGTCAATCGGAGTTTCCAAACTCTAGATATCGCCATTTGAAGTTTGCCTCTTATTTGGTCCTGACCGGAGTCTCCGGTCTGTGTGGACCGGAGTATCCGGTGTAGTCCGGAGTTTCCGGATGTGTCTCCGGTGGTGACTTCAAAATCAGGGCTGGGACATACTGTATGGGGGTCCGGAGCCATGTCCGGAGGCTACCCTGGAGTCTTCGGTGTTTCCTCAGTCCGGAGTCTCCGGTGTTGGAAGACCGGAGTCTCTAATCTTGTTGGGTCTTGGATGGCCCAGGTCATTCAGATGGGCGGTCCGGAGGCTGGTCCAGAGGTTGGGCCGGAATCTCTGGTGTAGACCGGAGTCTCCGGTCTGACTTTTCCCCAATGGGCAGAAAACGGTCAGAAATCTGTGGGCCTATAAAAGGGGGCCCTTCTTCCCCAATGCAACTGCTCGAGTTTTACAGGCTTTCTCGTCCATTCTTGACCCTCTTGATCTTGCTCCCCCTTCAATCCCTCCCTTGATTCTTGCATATACTTTAGGGATTTGAAAGAGGAGATCTAGATCTACAATCCCACCAATCCATCTCTCCTCTAAGTGTGGGGAACATCTTGGGATCTAGATCTTGGAGTCTTTTGTGGATTTCCTCCATTGTTCTTCCTCTCTTATTCCCCCACAAGATTTTGTAGCTTTGGTGGAATTTGAGAGAGAAGGATTTGAGCACTACTTGTGTTCTTGCCATTTGCATTTGGTGCATCGGTTTGAGTTCTCCCCGGAGGATTTGGTGAGTAAAAGTTGAGAAGCTTTTTACTCTTGGGTTCTTGGAACCCTAGAAGGTTTGTTGGTGTTGCAGGTTGTGGCCTTAGTGGCATTTCTTGGGAGCCTCCAATTAAGTTGTGGAGAAGTGCCCCAACCTTGTGAGAGGTTCCGGTTTTCCACCGACAAGTGCACTGATAGTGGAAGTGTGGATCGATCCCATTGGGGTGAGATTCACCGGAGAATAAGGGAGGCCTTTTGTGGCGTTTGTGGTTTGATACCACCCCCTCTCCAAACGAGACGTACTCCATGTTGGGAGGAACTCGGTAAAATATCGTTGTCCCCGCGTGCCTCGGTTATCTCTATACCCGAGCTCTTTACTTATGCACTTTACATTGTGATAGCCTTCATGCTTGAAGTAATATATATCTTGCTATCACTTTGTTGCTTGTATTGCTTAGCATAAGTTGTTGGTGCACATAGGTGAACCTTGGTTGTTCTAGGTTGTGCTTTACAAAGTAAACACTAGTTTTATTCCGCCTTTGTTGAGACACTCTAGGAAAAGTTTTAATCGCCTATTCACCCCCTCTAGGCGACATCCGTATCCTTTCAATTGGTATCAGAGCCCAGTCGCTCATTTTAGGCTTCATCGCCTTGAGAGTAAAGATGTCGGCTAGGGGATTAGTGCACAATGACATGTTCATATTCGATGGCACAAATTATGATATTTGGAAAACTCATATGCTTATTCATTTTCGAGACATGGACCCAAATTTGGAGCGTATTGTAGATATAGGTTTTTCTCCTCCTACGGATTTCAAAAATCTATCTTGTGAGGATGAGAAAAACTTATATCTCGATGCTCAAGCTTCTAATGTGCTTGTTAATGCTTTGAGCTATGTAGTTACATCTTCAATCATTCCTTTTTGGAGCGCTCATGAGTTATGGACAAAACTTCAAGATAAATATGTTGTGTCCAACATTATTGAGGATGATTGTGTTGCTTCCACTTCCGGTCGAGATGAGTTCTCATCCTCTACCACTTCACGAACATGTGACCTTTCACAAGGTAATGATATGGTGAGTGGTGATAGAAATTGCAGTTTGGATAGTGTGTTTACTATTTGTAATCCCTCATCCCTATCTAGTTTCTATGATCTATATTTGGACTTTAACACTTCTAGCACTACCAATTTCTTACATGCTTGTGTTAATCGTCCTTGCATATCATGTAGAAATGACTTGAATAAATCTCATGATGATATGCTTGTGTTGTCTTGTTGCCATGATAAAAATGCTTCTATTTCCTCTAGTGCTTGTGTTACTAACCATGTAGAGGAAAATGAAGATTATATGGGCCAAGACAAGGTCTTGAAGAGAGCTACAAGTGCAATCTCATCATCACCTTCCTCCGGTTCTCACATATGCCTTATGGCTAAGGGAACAAAGGTAACCTCTTTGAATCCCATGGTATCTCATGATGATGATGATGATGATGATGAGGTTGAGGTTGAGAATGATAATGATGATTATCGAAGTAAGTATGATATTACCTCTATTAAGAAAATGGGAGAGGTTGTCTATAGCGCTCTCTTCAAAAATAAAATTGCTTCCTCCAACTTTCTTGAAATCTTGAATTGTGCTATAGAAGGCAATGATCTTATTGAGGAGCAAGAAAACTTAATTGATGAAAAGTTTGCTCTTGAGCATGAGTATGCTAATGAAGTTGCACAACTAAAGGACTCACTTGAAGAAGAACAAACCACCAAAGAATCTCTTGAGGAGACTTTTACTCTTGAGGAGACTTTTACTCTAGAATTATCTAGAGTAAAGGAATACCATGATAGAGAACTTGCGGTGGCAAACTCCTTCAAGATTAAAAATAATGAACTTGAAGGTGCTTATGCTAAACTCCTTGAGGATTTTGAGAACCTCAAAAATGGCTCTAGGGTCATCAAGGGTGAGCTCATCAAACTCACCGAGTCACATGAGCAACTTAAAGCTTCATATTCAAAAGAGCTTACCAAGTTGCCCTCACCTCTTGCTAATAATGATGATGCTTGTGCTACTAACTCCACTTATTGTGAAGCATCTATTTTGAAGGAGAATGTTGAGCTAAAGGCTCAACTTGCTTTGCTAACTAGCAACTATGGGAAATTAGAAGAAAGTCATGTTAAGCTCTCAAGCTCGCATGAGGATCTTCTAGTCTCCCATGGTAGGCTAAAGTTAGCCCATGAGGCCATCGTGTCAAAGGTAACATCTAGTGGGCCTCATGTGGACATTAGCACTATATCTACTCCAAATGTTATATTGCCATGTGCTAGTCCTTGTAATTCATCATCTCACAACCATGTTATATCTCGTGATGAATTACATTCCGTGCCTTGTTGCTCTAACAGTGTAGCATCTACTTTCTCTAGTACTTTTGTTGAAACTAACCATGTTGAGGAAATAAAAGAGCTCAAGGCTCAAGTCACTTCTTTGAGAAATGACTTGAAAAAGGGTCATCAAGGGAAGTCCGCACTCAACAAAATCTTGAGTGTGCAACAATCCCCCAATGACAAGAGTGGGCTTGGATTCAACTCCAATGTCAAGAACAAGTCCACTATCAAGTTGAAGCACAAGGACAACAAGAATAATGGCCAAGATCAAGTCAAGAATCCGACCAACATTGTTTGCTTCAAGTGCAAGGAAAAAGGGCATCATGTCAAACATTGCCCACTAAAGAAGAAGTCCCTTGGCAAGAAGCAACAAGGGAAGCGGCCTCAAGCTCTACATCTTGTTAGAGATGGGCCTCCTCCCAAGAATACTCAAGCTCTTCCTCAAGTTGTTGCTTCATCCAAAAATAAAGATGGCAAGAGAAGAACTTGCTACATTTGTCGTATCAAAGGGCACATTTCTTCCTCATGCACTATTGGTATCTCCTCATCCAACCCTATCATTATTGATGATTCTTATTCTCTTTATAAGGATGAGTTTGGCAATGTGTATGCCAAATTTGTTGGTGCCCAATGTGGTGTCAAGAAAAGATCCATTTGGGTTGCCAAGCCTATTGTGACTAACTTCTTAGGACCCAACTTGGTTGGGGACCAACAAGCCAAAACATGATCAATAGGTGTGTTCTGAAGGGCATTGGAGACTTGGCTACATTATGAAGAATTGAGGGATCTTCATCAATTATTATTGTCAAGCCAAGCCATTTGGATTATCATGATTCTATTATATATCCAATGTTCCTCTTTGCGGTAACATATGCTTAACTCATTACATTGAAAGTTACTCGCCCCCTTGTGCATGTGTTGGTTTTGTATCTTTCATGCTTTTGTACATGTTGTGCTTTCCACTTAATTATCTTGATGTATCAAGCATATTTGTGTATAATTAGGTGGCACACCATGTATGTGTGTTTCTTGTGTTTGAGCCTTACTTGGTCATATTTGGTATCTTAATTGGCTCTTATGAGAGATTAATGGATTATCCCATTTTGGGGGAGTGTTATGCTTGGGCATTCCACAATCCTAAAATTGTGTGTACTTGAGGATTACCACCTAGTATTTATATTGGATTATTGTCTACTCTCAATGTGGTATAATTCTCATGAGCAATTTAAGTTCTATAATGTCCATTAATTATCTCTATTCGTATCCTTTTGCCTCGTGATGGTTTTATGGTAGTATCACATTATGGGGGAGTCATATGCTTAGTGCATATTACAATCCTATAAAATGTGAATATTCGAGGTTGTGTCACTTAGAATTGATATTGATAATTATCTAGCTCCTATGTGACACATTTTGCTCATACAAGTTACAATTTGCCTGAATGCCTGTATTTCTCATATTTTGGATCTTGTATGTGAGAATGTTTCTTGGTATGTGTTTCCTCATATTTAGATACATATATATCCTCATGGAAACTATTTGCTTCAAGCTACTCTAATCACTAGTGATTGTGTGACTATTGGAAGCTACCAAGAATCTTGTTCGAAGCATCAATTGTAATTCTTATATTTTGTTATATGCTTCTTGTTGTGACTATGATCTTGGATATCCATGCTAGCTACCTTGGGAAAATTATTCCCAATATTTCTTGTCCTTGGACAATGCGTACTCAAGTTATGGTAGAATTTATTGATCATATTCACTTCGGCCTTTGCTTAATCTTGTCCTATCTTTGGCCAAGTAAATGTTTTGTGTGCTCCCATGCCTTACTTGCCTCTTATGAATCTTCTTATTTTATTGATATGCTCTTGTGTTTTATTTAATATAGGTAGTAGTGATGATCTCATTTGTGTACATTTTGCATTCAAAGGAAAATTATATATAATGTACTACTTATGGGTGAGCTCTCCTATATTATCTAGAATAATCCTTTTATGCTTCTTGTTTTGTTCCATATCATGTTTTATATGCTTGGAACCTCAATCTTTTCGTTTTGGTATTTTGTGCTATCATGAAAAGTTTGGGGAGTTTGGTTTCTTTTTGGAACCTTGCTCTTTTTGGGAGTTGGTTTTGTCTCATTCCTTGTTTCATGTTTTGTCTATTTTTAGAATGAGATAAATCCTTGAGCATTTGTGATCTTATATATCTTTTGCTCCTTGGATTTTTCCTAGTTTATTTGTTGAACTTGTGAATCTTTCATGTGTTGAATTGGTTCTTTGATACAATTTGGACACCATTTGTCATGTCTCACTCTTGTGTGTGACATCTCGGTTTACTTGGTGTTTTTGTTCAAATTGTATCTCCATTTTGGTTCTTGAAAGCCTCGTGCAGGCATATTTACTATATGTTTATATTATGGCATGTTTGCTTTCTTTATCCAATATATAGGGAAAACTCCACCAAATCCCATCGGCTAAGTTGTGCATGAAATTCAATTTCATATCAATATGCACATATTTATGTGGAGTCTCTCCTATGTATTGTAGTTGCACTAACTACATTGGACCCAATAAGTTTGGGGACCATTTTGTACTTAATTATGTTTTAGGTACATTGGAGATATATTGGATGCCTGTCTCTTGATTTTGAAGTAGTGCTTACAAGAAAATTTGAGGCAAGCTGTAGGATGATCAACGAATTCCTATCCTCTACATCCTACCAATTATATCTCGGTAACAAGTATCTCTTGCTCATGCATATTTATCTTGCTTCCAACCTTTTGTAGGTTGCATCTTGGCATGAATTTTTGTTAATATATTTACTGTTTTATCTCTAGCCATGGCATTAAGAGAACTCTCTATTTTATATGTGTATAAGTTGAGATGAGTGCATATAATGGGGATTATACAAAATCATGCATATGATCCACCAATCCCAAATATGTCAATCTAGCAATTTTATTGCCTATCTTTTCCTCAACTGCTCTCATGTGCAATAGTGAGATTTTGCTAGTTGATTTCTCCTTGTGATACTTGTTGCCTTTCTCCATATATTCCAACTTTCTCCTTTTTCCCTTGGTGATAGTTGTAATGTATGGGGTGTGTTGGTTGTTGAAGCTCATCGATGTACAATAAGATATTTGAGCCCTTTGGCCATGCTTTCAAGAAAATCTTAGTGGTATTGTCATGACTTCATTTTGGATATCTTTCTCTATTTATTTTAAGTATCTACTTTGTGTCTACATGTTTCTTTGTGGATCAATATCTTTGCAAGATTGTCTACTTAGAAACTTATACACATGAAAGAAGTTACTCTATTTTTTCTTGATATCTTCCTTGTTTCGTGTGTGTTGTATGGTCATACTAAGCAATATCATTCATTGAAGACTATGTGGATACTCAATGATCATCCTTGTACTAGTCTTATAATATGCTTTGTCATGCATCTCACACATCCTTGTGGTTGAGCCTGCTAGTATGTTGTCTCTTACTTATTGCTCAACCATTTGTTTATTGCAAATTTTATGCCTTGGTATATGCTCATTTGCACAAAGTTGTGTTATAAGTAAAATAAAGGAAGTGGGGATTCCATATTGTGCACATTGTATTTATTTGTGCATGTACCTTGGGGAGCTTCCTAATTTTATTTATAGTACCACTGTGTGTTTATCATATTTGTTCTCTCGTGCCTTGTATTGTTAAAAGAACTTGGATGAGTGAGGATTCCATGATTATGCACCTTGTTCCCAAATATAATTATTATAATTGGTGCATTATCTTTGGGGAGCTCATTTAATTCATTTAATAATGCTCATTTTCCTTCTTTCTCATTTATTGTGCCTTAAATGTTTATGGGGGAGTGAGGATTCCATATTTGTGCATTTTTTGTATTGAAATACGCCGATTTTAAAGTATGCACAAATCTTGGGGAGCTTCTCTATTTTGTTTAAGCATTTATTTGATCTTTCATTTGTTGTGGTTTAAACACTTATGGGGGATCAAGGATTCCATATTTGTGCATTATGTATTCCAATGCATTTATTTTAAATTGTGCACAAATCTTGGGGAGCTTCTCTATTTGTTATTTAAAATACTCATCTACTCGTATCATAATATCTTGTTGTTTCCATTTGGACTCATTTGTTGTTTTCAATTGGTTTATCGGATCTTGTGATTGCTTACATCATTTGTTGATGCTTCTTTTATCTTATTTATTTAGGCAATCTTTGGGTCCTCGATATAGTTCTACTTCCTCCCAAGTATTCATCATTGGATATGTGCGAATGCACACCTTTGGAGGATTTATCACTATATTGGTCTTCTAGAACTTGTCACCCATTTCGGCAATCGATTCCAATGGGGGAGAAGTTTTAGAGGGTTTAAGGGAAATGGTTTATGCCTTGAGTTTGTTCTTAAGCATTTTTTCCTTTCGTGCTCTTGCATCTTTGTTGTTGCTTAGCATGTGGTATATAGAGGAAACTCCACCAATGATATTGACTGGCAATATATGCAATGAAATTCAAGTTCATCACACATACATAGATTGTGGGGGAGTTTGCTCTATATATGGTGATGGTACCAATATCACATACTTGTGTAGTATTTGATATTGGCGCTACCATTTTATTTGTTAAATTCCTTATATAAACCCTCTCAAATGGATTATCATCAATTACCAAAATGGGGGAGATTGAAAGAACATGTGGGCCCCCATGTGTGGTTTTGGTAATTAATGACAATCTCTATGGACTAATGCTTGTATCAAGTTGTACGTGTAGGAATTGTCCATAGGCAATGCTTGAACCATTTGTTGGCTTCAAGGTTTGGAGAAGAAGTGAAGAGGATCATGTGGTGACCAAGGTGTTCAAAGAATGATCCACAAATTGGTCATGTGAGAGTTAAACCTATGGCAAGTATGTCTTGAAGAATAAGATGGAGTAATATCTCTAGTGTATCTTCAAGGCATCAACATAATGAAGAAAAGAAGAATTGATGTGCAAGCTAAAGATGTGCAATATCTAGAAGATCTCATTCTTAAAGCTTGCCATCCTCGGTGATCATGGATCGATGAAGACAAGGTCAATGTAAAGGTTTCCCCGTGTTGTATGGGGGAGTAACTTGCAAGTCTTCATCAAGCAAGTGCGTACAAGAGCAATCAAGAAAGGTGTTCCATCTTGAGAAGGACAAGATCGTATACATCAAGATCAGGTGGAATATGCGCAAGGCAAAGGTATGATATTGATAGGGTTTCTTTCTTACCGGTCTCGTGGTGTTAGTTGGGGAGATCGGTTTATAGGATAGACAACCGTACTATCAAGAGGGGCTCTCAAGTGAGTAACTCGATCATATCGTTAAGAGAGAGCTCAAACCTTTGCATACTTAGCATCATCCTTTCTTGGTTGTTATTTGGATCTTATCCATGTGAGGTTCTAGAGCTTGTGGTAATATTCATAACAAGCTCTAGTTCATCAAAAACGGATTTCCCTTTTATATCATATTGCGTTTTTGATCTTTCAGGTTTTACGGTTTCTCACGAAGAGAGGTATCTCACATTATAATACATGAAATGTTATCTGTTGGTGGTATCCAATATTTCCACTTTTTGTTGGGTAGCCCTTGTTGTCCTCTTTCCAACAAAATTGGTTTTGGGTCAATCGGAGTTTCCAAACTCTAGATATCGCCATTTGAAGTTTGCCTCTTATTTGGTCCTGACCGGAGTCTCCGGTCTGTGTGGACCGGAGTCTCCGGTGTAGTCCGGAGTTTCCGTATGTGTCTCCGGTGATGACTTCAAAATCAGGGCTGGGACATACTATATGGGGGTCCGGAGCCAGGTCCGAAGGCTACCCCGGAGTCTCCGGTGTTTCCTCAGTCCGGAGTCACCGGTGTTGGTAGACCGGAGTCTCTAGTCTTGTTGGGTCTTGGATGGCCCAGGTCATTCAGATGGGCGGTCCGGAGGCTGGTCCGGAGGTTGGGCCGGAATCTCCGGTGTAGACCGGAGTCTCCGGTCTGACTTTAAAACGGTCAGAAATCTGTGGGCCTTTAAAAAGGGGCCCTTCTTCCCCAATGCAACTGCTCGAGTTTTACAGGCTTTCTCCTCCATTCTTGACCCTCTTGAGCTTGCTCCCCCTTCAATCCCTCCCTTGATTCTTGCATATACTTTAGGGATTTGAAAGAGGATATCGAGATCTACAATCCCACCAATCCATCTCTCCTCTAAGTGAGGGGGACATCTTGGGATCTAGATCTTGGAGTCTTTTGTGGATTTCCTCCATTGTTCTTCCTCTCTTATTCCCCCACAAGCTTTTGTAGCTTTGGTGGAATTTGGGAGAGAAGGATTTGAGCACTACTTGTGTTCTTGCCATTTGCATTTGGTGCATCGGTTTGAGTTCTCCCCGGAGGATTTGGTGAGTAAAAGTTGAGAAGCTTTTTACTCTTGGGATATTGGAACCCTAGACGGTTTGTTGGTGTTGCAGGTTGTGGCCTTGGTGGCGTTTGTTGCGAGCCTCCAATTAAGTTGTGGAGAAGTGCCCCAACCTTGTGAGAGGTTCCGGTTTGCCACCGACAAGTGCACCGATAGTGGAAGTGTGGATCGATCCCATTGGGGTGAGATTCACCAGAGAATAAGGGAGGCCTTTTGTGGCGTTGGTGGTTTGATACCACCCCCTCTCCAAACGAGACGTACTCCATGTTGGGAGGAACTCGGTAAAATATCGTTGTCCCCGCGTGCCTCGGTTATCTCTATACCCAAGCTCTTTACTTATGCACTTTACATTGTGATAGCCTTCATGCTTGAAGTAATATATATCTTGCTATCACTTTGTTGCTTGTATTGCTTCGCATCAGTTGTTGGTGCACATAGGTGAACCTTCTTTGTTCTAGGTTATGCTTTACAAAGTAAACACTAGTTTTATTCCGCCTTTGTTGAGACACTGTAGGAAAAGTTTTAATCGCCTATTCACCCCCCCTCTAGGCGACATCCGTATCCTTTCAATGGCGGTCTATGTATCTTGTTGTATTGCCCAATCGAATCTCATAGGATCTTTCTGACTAGTAATTGCATTGTTATGCCTTGCTCAGTTCATGTCAATTGCCCGACTGTAATTTGTTTACCCTTCATGCCATGTTGTTTATCTAAGGAGAGCACCTCTAGTGAACTATGGACCCCGGTCCAATCTTTACCATTGATACATCTTCCACTGTTACTTGTTTACTTGCTGCAAACCACCATTACCTTCCACACCATACGTTTAATCCTTTGTTATAGCAAATCGATGAGCTTGAAAACCTCATTGATTCGTTGGGACAAAGTCTTGAGTTTGTGTTGTGCAGGTCTCCATGTTGTTTGCAACACCTGTGTGACGTTTCCTTCCTCCTTCTGGTTTGATAACCTCGGTCTCAACTGAGGGAAAACTTGTTGTTATGCTCTTCACACCCTGCGCTTGGGGTTACCAACAAAGTGCCACGTCGAGCACCATCACCCAACCAGTTTGGGAAAAAACGCCTATGTGATCGGTGAACAGGACATAGCCACAATATCCTTCCCGCGGGGTGTCTGGGGATTGGAATTAAAGGGTGTAACAACAACAAAAGTAGGAACCGTGGCTAGCTTGTTTACAAGTGTACCAGCAGAGTCACCATGAGATTGCGATGTGTCAACCTCAATATTGGACGGCTGTGGCCCAGAAGAGCTGCCATGGCATGCATCACCATCTCTGTCCCCATCCTTACCACTACCCTGTTCATCCAGGTCATCATTCTTGCATCTCTAGAAAAAAGGCATGAAACTACGGCCAGGAATAAAATCAGTTGGTTCCTATCTGAAGACAAAATCATACCCCAACAACCCGAGAGTTGCATTAACAGCAATGTACGGTCCCTTTGTGTCCAAACAATTCTGTAAGGCATTGGGATTCATAATGGCCACACAAATACGAAGATATTGCGACTATGAAGGGTGACCAAATCAACATCAACAGTAGTGCCCAACAGAGAACCAATGGCCCAAAAGCCGTGAAAGTGACAGATGGTGTGAGGTACACCCTCGACATGAACCCACAACTGAGGAAAAACAAACTTATGCTTAACTTCTTACACTTCCCACATAATTAAAACAATCCGAGCATCATGGGCAGGTACCGGTATCTGAATACCATCTACCCTCTGCAGATCCTCAAAAGATGGAAAATACACCAAAAATGCATCATCACCGTGTGGAAGAGCCTCCCACTTCCACTGCGTACTGAGAGGACATATCCTGGTCATCTGGGACTCAAAAATAGAAGCGGAAACAACTGCTCCAATAATTGACACATTCGCAACAGGAGAATGCTTGGGTTCCTGATACGTTGGAAACATATCTATAATTTTTGATGCTCCATGCTTGTTTAGTATCTACTTTACTTTACTTGTCTACACTTTGAGGTGCTTTTTACATGTTTTCTGGTACTAACCTATTAACAAGTTGCAACAGTGCCAGATGCCTGTTTTCTGCTATTTTTGGTTTCAAAAAAGTTAGTAAAGAAATATTCTCGGATTTGGATGGGACAAACTCCAAAGTCAATTACTTTCTGTGGGGAACAAGAAGTCCATAGGAGAGCTGGAGGGGCCGACCAGGGGGGCCAGACCCACCCCAGGTACGAGGGCAGGTGGTCCCACGCCTGGCTAGGGTTTGTCTGCCCTGGTCGCCTCCCAGACTCGCCCCTTCGCCTATAATAAGCCCCCGATGAAGAAACCCTGAGTACCCGATCAGAAATCCACGAAACCGTCTGTAGCCGCCACCATCGTCCCTAGATCGGGGGGATCTGAAGCCCTTCCCGGCACCCTGCTGGAGGGGAGATCATCCCGGAGGCCTTCTCTCCAGTATGATTTGTGAGTAGTTCCACCTTGGACTATGGGTCCATGTAGTAGCTAGATGGTTGTAATCTCCTCCTTTGTGCTTTGATGTATAGATCTTGTGAGCTCCGTTCATGATCAAGATCTAATCTATTTGTAATCATGCATGTTGTATTTGCGGGGATCCGATGGATATTGAGATTATTATGTTGGTTTGATTAATGGTTTTATCTTTATGATTCTATCATGTCTGTGTTGTTTGTGATCTTGCATGCTCTCCGTTGCTAGTGGTTATCTTGGCCAAGTAGTTGCTAGTGACTCCAAGAGGGAGTATTTATGCTCGATAGTGGGTTCATGCCTCTAGTTTCCAAGGGAAGTGACCGAAATCTCTTCGGTTGTAGATGTGTTGTTGCTACTAGGGAGAAAACAACGGTCTCTTGTTCATGGAACATGTGGACTGTTTACCTTACACACTTTTCTTTAAGCAGTTGTCTGTTGCTTGCAACTTAATACCGGAGGGGGTTCGGATGATAACCTGAAGGTTTACTTCTAGTCATAGATTCAGTTGGATTACGGTCTATGTATATTGTTGTATTGCCCAATCAACTTCATAGGATCTTTTCTGGCTAGTAATTGCATTGTTATGCCTTGCTCAGTTCCTGTCAATTGCCCCGCTTTAATTTGTTTACCCTTTATGCCATGTTGTTTATCTAAGGAGAGCACCTCTAGTGAACTATGGACCCCCGTCGAATCTTTACCATTGATACATATTCCACTGTTACTTGTTTACTTGCTGCAAACCATTACCTTCCACACCATACGTTTAATCCTTTGTTACAGCAAACCGGTGAGCTTGACAACCTCACTGATTCGTTGGGACAGAGTCTTGAGTTTGTGTTGTGCAGGTCTCCACGTGCTTCCAACACTTGTGTGACGTTTCCTTCCTCCTTCTAGTTCGATAACCTCGGTCTCAACTGAGGGAAGACTTGCTGCTTTCTGCTTCACACCTTGCTCTTGGGGTTTCCAATGAAGCACTTCCACATCAAACACTAGGCGCCATCAAGCTTTCTGGTGCCGTTACTAGGGAATCTACTTCAACCTCTTCCACCTCGTCAAGTGCTATCAACAAGTTTTTTGACGCCGTTGCCGGGGAACTACAGGACAGCTCCAACCTTATCCTCCCCGACAAGTTTTCTGGCTCCGTTGCCAGGGAGGCTAAGGACGTCTTCACAAGGGGAGTCCTTCACTTCCTTTCTCTTTACTTTGTTTTTAGTTTGCTTTGTTTCTTTTTCTTGGTTTTGTTTGCCTCTTTTAAAAAAAACCTAAAACAAATTAGTCTAGCTTGGTTTGCTTTCTTTATTCAAAAACACAAAAAAATTAGTTCCTACTATGGTTGCTGGTCTATTATTTCCTTGCTTGGTCATGTTTTCTATCAATGGATGGTTTCTTTGAAACTAGTTCTTATTGTCAAGGTGGGTTCACAGAAGAACAAAAGTATTACTATAAGGAACACCGTTTGTCACAAAAAGGGAAACACTTATGGGAACAAATTGATAGGTTGAATACTATTGCTAGAGACGTGTGCTCTACTTATAATGTTACTTATTTCGTTGATAAAGCTTGTTGCTGCAGGAGGTATAAACACCTACCTTTTCAATGTGAGTATAATGATAATGTTACCATGTCCTCTTATGTTAAGGGAAATTATGACTTTTATGACGTGGAACAAATTGAAGAATTTATTGCTTTCAAGGGTGCATTTGAACTTTCTAGTTTGCTTGAAAATACTGATGATGCACCTTATGAACATGAGGTTTATGAGATACTTAAATTTTGCTTTGAAAATTACAAGGAAGCAAATGGATATATTCTTGAATATTTTAATTGGTGCTTTCCACAACTGGAAGAGACTAATGCCTTGCAGGAGCCTATGGAAGAAGAAATTATTGAAAATGGAAGCTCATTAGATGAAAAAGAGGAGGAGAGTGATGAACAGAGGGAGGAAGAATGGATCTACCCATGTCTACCTTCTAATGAGAGTAACTCTTTACCTCTTATATTATTTGATTGTCCCCCATGCTTACCAAAGAAGGATGATTGTTATGTTCCTGTGGACCCTTTTGAAATATATACTTTGGGTAAAACTTGTGAAGGTTTTAACGCCACTATTTTTGAGCTTGATAGAAATTATGTGTTTGTAGATCATGAAAAGCATGCTTTATGTGATATCTATATTGTTGAGTTTATTCATGATGCTACAGGAAATTATCATGAGAGAGGAAAGTATGGTTGTACAAGTTTTCATGCTACTGAAACACCTCTCTATGTGCTAAAAGTTTTGAAGTTGCTCTTGTTTTATCTACCCACTCTTGTTACTATGATCTTCTTTGATTTATTTTCTTACGAGATTCATATGCATAGGAAGTAGGTTAGACTCAAATGTGTTTTGAATTTGCTTCTTGATGCTCTCTTTTACTTCAACTCATAGTTCTTATGAGAGCATCTTCTCAAGCTATCAATGCCTAACTTAAAGGCGTTAAAGAAAAGTACTTGTTGGGAGATAATCCAAGAGTTTCCTTGAGTCTTGGAAGTTATTACTTATCTAATAACCCCTCCTTATCCTTTCTGTTTGCTTTTTGTGCCAAGAATGACCTCTAATGAGAGGGAACTAAGATTTGGGGAGTTGCTGTCCCAAAACAGATTTATGTCCTCCACCAAAAAAATATTCGTGAGGAGGCTCTGTAACTCGGATTGAGTTAAAAATTTACGAATAAATCCCCCAGTATGTTGGCTAACTTTCGTTAGTTCAATACTTTTTGATTTGAGTAACAGAAGATGTTCGAAAAATTCGTTTCTACCTGCTGGTCTATTTTGATAGATTTCTGCCATTATTTGCATTTGCTTCTTATTGATACCTTTTTTTTGACCATAAACAGTAGGAGAGGCTCCTACTGTGGTACTATATTAATATAAAATAGAGTTACATAGGGATGCAGAGTGCATCAAGTTACAAGTGAACACAACACCACACTAGATTCTAGCTATATACAAGTTTATGATATTTTCCAGGTTTTGGTTAACCCTAAACCTAAGCAAATCTAAATCAGCCTTAACTCTAGATCTCCAAGAGTTTACAGAATGTCTTGTTCCTTGAAATATTAGATTATTTCTTTCCTTCCAGATCCCCCATGCAGCAATGATAAAAATTTCAAAGAAAAGTGGGTGTTGGAATTCCTCCTTTGCCTGTCTCAGTAAAGTAAATCTGCATGTTGAATTCTCCCATGATATGTTAAGTCTATGCCAACATACTTGACTGAAAGGGCAGAAGAAAAATAAATGCTCAAGAGTTTCTTCCACTCCCAAAGTACAGAGAGAACAGTCATAGTGCTGCCCTTGTCCCACGTTAAAATGCCTACGCTTTAACATATTCATAGTATTCAATCTATCTGACAATAAAAACCAGGAGAAAACCTTCAATTTTGGCCAAAGCTTAGATGCCCAGATCCACTTAAACTGCTCTGGAGGGTCAATCAGTTGAAAACAGAGCTTGTAATATTTTCTGGAAGTAAATTTATCTCCCCATTGATAAATCCATCTATCATTTTCTTCCTCCTGAAGTTGAACTGAGCTGAGCTGTTCTTGTAGCTGTTGATATTCTACCATTGCTTCCACTGATAAAGGACACTGAAACAAATCTTGCATAGTTCCTGTAGATACAAAGTTCCTAACCTGAATGTCTTCATTTAGAACATAGGAAAATAATCTTGGAAACTGTTCTTCATGAATGGATTCTTGCCATTTATCCTTCCAGAACAATGCTATATCCCCTTTTCCAATAATGCAAGTAGCTATTCCTCTGAAAATAGGAGACAAATTCATAACATATTTCCACCAAAAAGAACCCACATTGCTAGTGGCATGTGGCACAGATTGCTGATAATAAGTGTTCCAAATCATCTGAACCCAAGGAATATTCTTTCTGTTATAGAATTTGTCCAGAAATTTTAGCAGTAATCCTTGATTCTGAATCTTTATATTCAAGATACCTAAACCTCCCTTATTCTTTGGTTTGCATACCATGTCCCAAGCAGCTAAGGATAGGCACTTAATGTCTCCATTTTCATACTTTTTGCTCCATAAACACCTTCTCCTGATCTTGTCAATATAATCCCTTATTTTAGGATGAATCTCAATGGTACACATTGTATAAGTAGCAATGGATGTTAAAATAGCATTAGTATAAGCTAACTTTCCAGCATGTGATAGAAGCAGAGTAGCACTAGTCACCTTTCTTTCAATTCTATCTACTAAGGGCATAAGCTCAGTTATTGACGGTTTGGTTGTGCCCATAGGTAATCCCAGATAAGTAAATGGCATTTTTGCAACTGAACATCCAAAAATATCTGCCAGCTCTTGATCCCTCTCATTGGATATGTTTATGGGAATAAGACTAGATTTCTGAAAGTTTATTTTTAGCCCTGTTGAAACAGCATAATCAAGCAAGATACTTTTGAGATGGGTTACTTCCTCATCTTTTGCTTGAAGCACCATGATTGTATCATCTGCATATTGTATAATTGGGAATCTGCCCCCACATGGAATGGGTAAATGTAGTCTATTCTCATTTAATTCCTTGTTCACAACTACCTGTAGAAGTTCAGATGCCAACACAAATAGTAAAGGGGATAAAGGGTCTCCCTATCTTACCCCTCTTTTACAAAGGAAAGATTTCCCTGGAATTCCATTTAGGAGGATAGAAGAATGTCCAGAAGATAGAAGACACTTAATCCACTTGAGCCATAACTCAGTAAAACCCATATGTCTAAGAATTTCAATAATTGTATCATGTTCAATCATGTCAAATGCCTTCTCAAAGTCCAACTTCAAAACAATAATTTCCTTTTTTGACTGTTGACATTGGAATAAAAACTCAAAATCCCAAGCTAAACAGTTCTGAATAGTTCTTCCTTTAATAAACCCATACTGATTTTCACTGACCAAGTGTAGCATCCATAGTTGCAATCTGTCTGCCAATAATTTGGTGAGGAGCTTAAGATTATTATTCAGCAAAGATATTGGACGAAAATCATGGACAGAAGAAGGTGTAGGCTTTTTGGGGATTAGTGTAATAAGAGAGTTGTTTACACTGTCTAGAATGGCATTTCCTTCCATAAAGTAAGAACATAACTTGTAGAAATCAGGTGCAATGATATCCCAACAAGTTTTCAGAAAACAGCCATTAAAACCATCTGTACCAGGACTTTTATCTATTGGAATTTTCTGCACTGCCTTGTCAATTTCATCTTTAGTAAAAGGAGCTGAGATAATTTCCAAACCTGCAGTTTGAGAGAATAAATTCTGCATATTATATCTCATGCAATGTCCCTCAGAAACTCCTAGTCTTTGTCTAAAACTTTCAAAAAGAAGCTGGGCCTTTCCATCATGATCCTAAACAACATTCCCTTGTTGGTTGGTCAAGGAAGCAATTGCATTTTTCCTATGCCTTTCTGTAGCCACACGATGGAAGAATTTTGTATTCTCATCTCCATATTTAATCCATCTCTCAGTACATCTCTTCTTCCAATATTGTTGTTTATAAGATAGTAATCTAGAAATATGATTCTTTAAAATTTTCCTAAAATTCCATTCAGGCAAAGATAATAACCTAAGTTGCTCTAAAATTTCCACTTGCTTCAACACATGCTGGCAGTTTTCAATTAATAAGGATAACTTGGAGATAGACTTACTCCATCTTTTCAGAGCTCTTCTGGTATTTTTCAATTTGTAATTAAGGGCCGCAGCAGGGTTTCTGTTGCCTACTGGGATTTGCCAAGCTGCAGACACAAATTCCTTAAAACCAGGATGATTTATCCAGTAATTTTCAAACCTAAATAATTTAGTTCTTGGGATAGAAGATTGAATAGAAATCAAGCAAGGCAAATGATCTGAAACAGGCCTAGACAGAGTCTGAACAGTAGTGTTTGGGAAAGCATATGTCCAGTTATTGGATGTGAAAAACCAGTCTAACCTTTCCCATAAAGGTTCAGATTGCATATTACTCCAAGTGAAAGAAGAGCCTTGAAGAGGTAATTCCACTAAATTTTGAGCTCTAATGAGATCATTAAATAAGAGCATATCTTCAACATTACCCCCATCTCTATTCCTATCCTCCTGGGATCTATAAAAATTGAAATCCCCAACTAACAACCAATTATCCTCATCATCAATGTTCAGATTATACATCCATTGTACAAATTCTTGTCTCTCTACTCCATTCAGATTATACATCCATAAATATTTGACAGAAACCAAGTACAATTGCAATGGATTGAAGAGAATTGCATGCTAATGGCCCAAGAAACATTCTCAATTAGTTGTCCTTCAAAAATGGCACTGTTCCAAATTACTATTAGGCCTCCTGAGTTTCCTTCTGAAGGAAAGAAAACAAATTTATCAAATCTACGAGGGCAAAACTTTCTGATGTAGGAATGGTCAAAACTCTCCCTTTTTGTCTCTTGTAGACAAATAATATCACAACCACAGGTATCAATGTGTGATCTCAAAGCATTATGTTTGTCCTGAGAATTTAAACCTCTAATATTCCAACATAACACCTTCCATTGTCTGAGAGTAGAATTCATTAAAAATTTAAAGAAAAGCAAACACAATCACACCAACTAGGGTCCAGAACAGACAGATGCCAAACAGAGAGTTTAAATAAACGAAATGGAAAAGCAAAATAATTTATTTCTAAAATAAATTTATCAAGCCCCAGCATCATCATCTTCCTTCTCCAACTTGTCCTCTGTAATCTCCTCAGGGGGAATGCCACAGATGTCCACTCCAATCCTTTGCAGTACTGAAACAAGAGTAGCTGATGGAATGGGAGAGGGAGGATCAGTCACTTCTGAATCTTCAGAGTTGGCACTGTCGCTTGGCATCATCACAAAAGGCATCACTCTTCTCTTAACCTTGGAGCTTCTCTTCCTTGAGTGAGATGGCATATTTACTTTAAATCCATTATTGATGTTATTCCTTGGGCTTCTCCTAACAGTTGCAGAGTGAGTTGGTATCCTTCCATTTCCTTTTTTCTTCCTGGATCTTTTAGCTTGTACAACTTCACCAATGTCATTCCCTGCCCCTTCAGCAGACACAACCATCTGAGCATCACAGAAAGACATGGGAGATTCACTGCAAGGTGTATCATTAAAGCAAAGCTTTCTTGCCACCCTTCTGTTAGAAGGGTAACCAAACTGAACAAATTCAGATTCTTCTCCTGAACTGAAACAAGTTTTGACCAAGTTGACAGGAGGTAGAATTGGACCTAAAAGGGATGATGCCCCAATGAACAAGTTTGGTGTCTGCCAATTGAGAAGAACTGCTCTTGCAATCATATATGAAGGAGGGATGTCATCATCATTGAGCTAAACATTTGCACTTGAATTAGCTCTAGCTGCACCTTGGGCTGAAGACTCAGCCATGTCTGAACTGCCTGTTATGATTTGTAAAGTATCCTCTGAAGATGAACTATTTTCAGTGACCATGTCATTCCAAGCAGAAAGTGGACTATCAGATAGACTGTTAAATGGAGGATGTACCCCATCCGAAAACAAGACTCCTTGCTCCCTCAGAATAACCTGGTAGTTTACTTGCCCCCTGTTAGGCAAAATTGCAAGAGGCTCCTGAGCTACTCTTGCCCTCTGGTAAAGTCTATCTGCTCTCCTAACATGACCTGCAGTATTCCCCCCATTGCCTCTATGACCATTAGTGCCACCATTTCCTTGAGCAAAATTACTATTGTGTTGTAACCAAATTTGCAAATGTTGCTGAAAACGTGCCTCTGCACTTACTTGTGTACCATAAAATGGGTGTGGATCATCATCTGCAGGTGGGGGATCCTCAGTATCATCTGGCAGCACATGAACATGTGCAGTCCACTGGTCACTACGAAGCAAGTAAACAGGGACTGACCAAGCATGCCTGCGGCCTCCCATCTGATGCAACACAAGACTTTTGGGAACTATAATATCACTCATAATCCACACCTTAACCAAGATACTTGCATGGTTTTCATTACTTGTGTTGTGCCAAAGCAATAATTTCCCAAATAAGCTTACTGCTTTCTCTATCCAATACTCAGTTTGATAGTCAAGGGGAAAATTCAGTAAAAGAACCCATTTTTCCTGGCCTAACATAGCAGCTCTTCTATTCAGGCCCTCATCATGTTTAACAAAAGTAACCCCTATCCAACCATCAATTGTATATGATCTGCCCACTACTGCATCTGTAACATGAGTTGAAGCAAAACTAAACAGCCCTAAACCTAATGGATAATCCTCCATGTGACTGACCTGAAACCCATGATGGTTTAATCTGCGACGAAGCTGGATGCGAGCATGATATCTCTGCTAAATAGGAACTGTCACATCAGTTTCAGCAATGACATAGTTGTCATGGTTGAGTGGAGCCTCTGCACTGACTGCCAGATCACTTCTAACTTTGCGTCCTGGTGGCCCATGATCAATGGCAAAACCGTTTGGCACAAAGGAGAGGGGATTGCAGTGATAATTAGCCATTGGAGGGTCAATGGGGCGGTGGACGAACTCGCGCTGTAAAGGAGATGAGGCTGCGCAAGGAAGAATTGGTTTGGCCAAAACAGATGTAGAGTTTTTAGGAGATAACTCTTTACTTATCTTCGGCCTCCAGACTTTTAGCTTCAGTTGTTTCAAACGTTTGCATCCCATAATCGAGTGACCATATCTCCAACAAGACTGACAACGTGGGGTGGCAGAACAAAACAGAAGATTATGTCCATCTGTCAGACACCGATGACAAAAATCCAGATAATTCTTTTTGACCCAAGTTTCCTTAACTGAATTAGAGATGAACGAAAGAGGTTGAACTAACTCCGGGCCTTGGGTAGGATTCTGTTTGATAATACCTGAATGATCTTTTTCAGCCGAAACTTGAGCAACCGCATTGTGGGAACAATCTTTTTTAACGTGTCCAAAATTTAAACATCCCAGACAACGAATAGGAGTTGTACACGAAGCTGTATAATGATCTAGAGAAATGCAACATGTACAAGCTCGTTTGAAAGTTTGAACATACCGAATGATCTCCGTAAGCGAAAAACCCGCCTCAATGTAGACTTGAATCTCATCAAGTGAAAAAACTTCTTGGGAGAAAAAAGTTTTTGATGAGCCTTGACTAAATTTCATCGGTAATAAATGTGAATGTGAATCTTGATAGCTTGATGAACTTGGTGAAAACTTGAAACTGCCAATCTGAAGATAATCCTCAGGCCAATAATCCTTTATAGACAAGGATTTTAAATAATTTAAATCTGTTTTGACTGCGATCGATCTTCCAGAAACACCAAGATTGTTCCCCTTAATGCCATGAGGAACATTTCTGAGATAAACAGGCACAGATCTCTTTCTGCTGTTACGTCTAGAAGTCCAGTAATCATCACCCTCAAGACGATCAAAAACAGAAGAAGAGTACGTTGAACTTCTTCCAGAATATAAACGGAAGTGGCAGAAAAAATCATCACATTTGAAGAAATCCAATGCGTGAATGAAATGTCCAACACGATTAGATGCCACCGAAAATCTGAAACAAGTTCCATCCAGCCAGGAAACCTTGAACTTATCCGCATCTCCTCCAATACAAGATTGTAATGCCAGTGCCACATTGCCAACCGAGAGAGGGAAATTGTACTCCGAGAACCAAACAACCAGGAAAAAATCCGGCGAAACCGAGACATCGGTGGGATGAACACTCGAACGAAAGCGACGACGTACCTGGCGAGCTACTTTTAGACCCTGAGAAAAGTCCCACGAAATCAAAGAATCCATGGAAATCTTCTGGATCCAAGAGCAGGAGAAGAAATCTAATGAATCAATGTGAGGAAATCCATGATCGCCGGCTAGATGAGGTTTTGGTGATGGTGGGTGGGAGAGAGGGTGGGAGAGACGTTGGGAGAGCCATCCTGGGTCTAAGTATAACAAGGGGTTACTACAATATCTTGTGTTTTTAGTGAAAAGCCTTGATCTCACAAAGCTTTGCCAGTGGTCTAATATCTTTTGAATAAGCTAATGTTGCTAATGGAGATTGTGTGAAGTTTTGTATGAAGGAAAAAATTTCAGGTGTAGAAAGAGAATGATGCAATGAGATGAAGGATGGACAAAAGCTCAAGCTTGGGGATTCCACCATGGTGTCACCCCAAGAAACATCCAAGAAGTACAAGCGTCAAAGCTTGGGGATGCCCAAGGCATCCCCTTCTTCATCAATAAAAAGCTCAGGTATGTCTAGACACTTCACTTTTATTGTTTCATGCACAGTTGTGTTGTTCTTGGAGCGTCTTAGTGTAGAGGTCCCAACCTGATAAGGTAGAGATCCCTGTGTTTACAATGCTAGTCCCTTGTAACAGCCCAAGTTTGTAATATATATCAATAGTACTTAAGCATTGCATGCATCTGTTTAAACCAACAAAATGTATGCACAAGTTCAAGTGTGTGGTTTAAGAATGCAAATTCAAAACCCTAATTTCCTTTCCTCTCCTTGAAATCACATTCAAATAGTTTGAATTTTGAAAATGACAAAATGTTTGGAGCCCAATTGGACTAAAGGGCCCCACAGTATTTTGAATGTTTGCCAAAACCCCTTTGTTATTTTCAAATCACTCAAAACAGATTTGAAATGAAAATTGCAAATAGAAATAGAAAAACAGAAAAGGAAAAGGATTTGTTAAAAAAATATAGCCAGAGCAAGCCAGGCCGCAGCCCAGCCAACTCTTTCCCCTCTCTCCCTCCCCGCAGCCCACTCTGGCCCAACTGCAGCCCGTAGCCGGCCCGATACTGTTTCGTCGTATGTTCGTCATCGTCTCCGTCGCTGGATCGACGGAAGCAGCTTGGTGGCCGCTCGCCCGCCGCCGTCGAGTGCCAAGATGCGCGCCGCCGCCCCTGTAGGCCTACAAGAACCCTCTCCTGCCGCCGTGGAGAACCCTAACCCTCTATTCCCCCTCGCACGCTTCTTCTTTCTCCTCCGGCCAAACCCTAGCTCTCGGGCTCCGCCGCGACCCGCCGTCTCCGGCCGCCCCGTGCACCGTGGAGTGGCCTGGGAGAAGCGCAACGTCGCCATCGTCGTCTTCGCCAAGCCATGCAAGCCGGAAGGAAGCCGTCTGGCCGGAATCGAGCTCGACCTCAAGGCCGGCCGCCACAGTCAATCCATCGATTCCTCCCCCTTCGGCCTCCCCTTGCTTCAACGACCTCACCGACATGACCGTGGTGAGCCAGGGGTCCTCCTGGACCTCTTCATTTTCCCCCTCGCGCTGTGCCACTGGTTCGACGAGCACCCGACGCCGCCGCCACTGTTTCTTGTCGCCGGCGTAGCTCCGTTAACAATACCGAGGCGGCGCCGCCACAATAACGTCCGCCTCGACCTCCTCTTTCGAACATCGCCAAGCACGCATCCAGGCGCGCATGGGATCGAGAGATCCGTGCTCGACCTGGGGCTTCCCCATTGATGACGTCAGCCAGGCGTCATGCTGGCGTCATATTTCGTTTATTTTGTTTTTGTTATTTTCTGTAAATCATTTCTGTAATAGATAAAATGCTGACAGGTGGGCCCTATCTGTCAGGGTTTTAACATTTTTGTAAAACATTTCTGAATTTAATAAAAGTCTGACAAGGGCCCAAGTTAGAAAATAATTTAAATATTCCAAAAATAATGTAAAATGAATTAAAAGTTGAGAAATTCATAACTAATTCATTTTAAATCAGAAAAATACAAATAATATATCAAAATGTTCAGAAAAATGAGAGCTATCTAATAGAGCTATAATCATGCATTGTTAAGCAACTTACATTACAAGTTTAATTAGAAGAACATAGTAACCCCTCACAGGTGCTTCCGGAGTTTCCCCGAGTTAGGGTTTTCACCCCTCGGAACCCCGTTTAAGCTATCAAGTATGCCTTAGGGTTTCATTTCAATGCAATTTAACTTGTCATATCATCATCCTAGTTTGAGCATTGCATCGATGCCATGTATTGATTGTTGCCTTTCTTTCCGGTGTTGGTTATTCGCGATAGGATCCGAGCCCGAAGCTGAAGTCAACAACACCGAAGATCAATACTTTTCTACTGACGGACAAGGCAAGCATAGACTCTCATTCTGAACCTACTTTTACAATGTATATTACTTTCTCACTATGATGCACACGGTTCCAATGTGGTCTTTTATCAGTAGTTAGGGTTACCTATCTGCTGCATTGTTTCCCTGTTGTAGCCTTATACTCCTGATCCACTGCTCCTAGCATACCTAGGTTTGGCATCTGAGCGTTGCTAGAGCTTCTCAGATCGATAGCTTAGCCATGCATAGTATCAATGTCGGATCTATCCGAACGATGAATCGGAGATGCCGAAGAATCTAGAAAGGTAGGAGTTGATGACATCCTCGAAGGAGTTAACTAAATATGCTAAGGCTTGTATGGGAGGCCATGTTGAGTGTGGTTTTTGTAGTCCCATGCTCGCCACCACTAGGAACTGAATTCTTACCTTTGGAACCAAGACGAGTGTGCAACCACACGGGGCTTGGACAACCTCATGACTGACTAACTTGCCTAGTAGATTCCATGAGTCACATAGTTCGGGCGTTCCATTCGACATATGCATAGAAAATATTTTGAAAGATTTGCCGGGTGAAGTTGGTGCATTCATAACAGGTAGGTAAGCGTGGCCGAGGTTGCTTGGGGTAGATCGCGCCCCTGGTAAACCAACCTCGCCTCACATCTTTAAGTACCGACTTCGGGATTTGACCCGTTACGGAGGAATCATATTTATTGCGTGACTCATGGTCTCGGTGAAAGAAAGGTAAAGGTCGTGGTCAACCACCCTCTGTCAGCCTTCCAAGGAAGAGGGCTAATAATTTGGCATTAAGAGTCGGTTGGTACGTGTGGGTAAAGTTGTACACCCCTACAGGGTTAAATCTTTTGAAAAGCCGTATTCACGGTTATGAACGACTTGGCGACCGGACTTAAGATCATAGATAACTTTAACCACTATAAAACTTGTTGATCCACGTGTGCTTAAGGATGCTTCCTCCAGGTCGAGGGGGTGATCCTAGATAGGAGGTTCTAATGAAGCTGGTGGTTATCAAGATATGATGAACAAGATGAAGAAGTCGCTATCTTATCCCTTTTAAAAGATTCTAAGTAGACGAGCCTCTTCTCTCTCTTGTTTACAAATAAAGATTGCTTTTCGCAAAAGAAAATCCAGAGAAAGCCTTTCTAGCCAGAGCATGTAGATACTAGGTTATCTAAGTCTTCCGGAGTACATTCTCGTACTCAGCCTTGTGCCATTGTTGTTTTTCTACAGAGGATCTGGTTGCAACTGAAGTTGTCTTCTATGTTGACATCGACGTGTAGTTGGGGGTCCCAAGTAGCATCCTGAGGACTATGGGTTAGACGTCGCTTTTGCTAATGGCCTCTTAGGCCTTTTCCTAAGTTGTTGTGTAGTACAACATAATTTGCTTTCGTTGTGTGATGTAATGTTGGGTCTTTGACCTCTGGTTTGTAATAAATCTAATATCTTACTCTGTTAAGAGTTTAAACTTATGCTGTTGAATCCCTGTGTTTTGTAATGTTACTGAATCGTACTGTGATCCTCCGTGTTTGGAGTTGAACTTATCTTAGATGATGATCTGAGGATATTTTAACCCTAACCACGGGGGGTGCTACAGGTTTTGGTATCAGAGCAGGACTACCTATAGGAAACCCTTTTATTGTTCGATGTTGAGTCTATAAGTTGACAAAACTATTTGGAAGTTAAAAACTATTTGTAGAATCTCTGACTAGGATTCTTTTTATTCCTTCTCTGGTGTGTTTCTGATGCTGGAGTTTCTCTTTCCTTATTTGGTTTGAAAAGGTTTTCATTTCTTACCTCATATCTCAAAACTTTTAGGATCGTGGTTTTGGGGTTGTCTCTCTAAAAGTACTTTGTACTTGGTTGCTATTCTCAGAGTTCCAAGATATCTCAGTTTTGCTTGGTGTGTAACATCTTAGCATTCCATTGTCATGGTTTTAAGTCAGCTGGTTAGTGTATACATTAGTATGCTTTGATACTACCATGCTTGATAAGATGATACATTTTTATCAAGTACTCCTTGTTATCTTTCCGTCATGTTTCGTTGAATACCTTGTCTAACCTTTTCTTTGTTCTTTCAGGATGGGTGATACCTCTCGAGCCCGTACCTGTGCTCATGCACGTGGTGCTGCAAATGAGGGTGAATCTTCTAACCTTCCTCCACCATTATCCATGGTTCAACTCATGGACATGTACGAAACCAACCGTGCTGACAACATGAGGCTTCTTGAAAGGATTGAGCGCAACACCGCTCAACGACAGAACAATCAAGTTGGAATCAAGGACTTCACACGTCTCACGCTGCTAGTTTTCAACTATTCCACTGAGCTACTTGATGCGGACTACTGTCTTCGTACCATGGAGCACAAACTTCAGGTTGGTCATGTTGCACAAGTTGATTGGGTGAATTTTGCTGCCTATCATCTGGAGGGAGCAGCTAACTCTTGGTGGGAAAATTTCTTGGCTATGCAAGAAGCTCAACATGTTGTTACATGGAAAGAGTTCACCGAAGCCTTCCGATCTTATCATATTCCGGAGGGTCTGATGGATCAAAAGAGGGAAGAGTTCCTTAAGCTAAAGCAGGGCACTGGTTCTGTGTGTGATTACCAGCGCAACTTCAATCGTCTTACCTGCTATGCTACTGAAGAGGTCTCCACTGATGTTAAGAAGCAAGCTCTGTTCTGCTAGGGGCTGGATCCTGAGGTTCGTCGTGATCTCCATCTCATGGACTTTGTTAACTTCCAAGGTCTTGTTAATAAGGCTATGAAGGCCGAGAGTGGAAAAGTTGAGTATGAAGAAACTCGTAAGCGTCCTCAGGAGGGGTACAACAAGGTTGGTTCTGGTAATAAGAAGCGTCGTGTCTTCGTGCCTTACAGTGTTGTGCCACGTGCTCCTTATACTCCAAGGACTTCTGGATATGCACCTCGTCCGAATGCTACTCCAAGCAATGCTGGTGGATCAAATTATCCTGCCGCTGGTACTAGATCAGGCCTCATATGTTTCAATTGTCGCCAGCCTGGCCACTATGCAAGAGACTGTCCACAAAAGAGTGCTGCTGAGTAGGCACAACCCCTAAAGAAGAATGATAAGTATCCAGGTGCTGGAGAAGGATGCCTGAACCATATCTCTGCTGAGGAGGCTCAGGAAGATCCAAGCGTCATCATGGGTACGCTTTGTATCAACCAAATTCCAGCTAAATTTTTGTTTGATTCTGGAGCATCGCATTCATTCCTGTCACAAGCTTTTGCTCAAATGCATGGGATAAATTTTTAGGGGTTATCTGTTCCTCTGCTAGTTCAGTCTCCTGGTTCTAGTTGGCGCTCCACCATGGTTAGTCATGGGAATCTAATCGAAGTTGCATTTCAATTTTTCTCCACTTCTTTGATCGCCCTCAAGTCAACTGATATTGACATCATTTTGGGCATGGACTGGTTGACCCGTTATCAAGCTATTCTCGATTGTACCACAAAGTCTGTGACTCTGACTAGTCCTGCTGGCATAATAGTCAAGTATTGGACCGTAGGGTCACTATCTCCTTCAGCTGTTTCTATTCCTGAAGCAGAGTTGTATGCCCTTGAAGTTTTACCTCCGTTAGAAATCCAGGATGTTTCCGTGGTCTGTGAATTCCTGGATGTCTTTCTTGAGGAGTTGCCTGGCATGCCACCTGATCGAAGTGTGGAGTTTGTCATAGAGTTAGTTCCTGGACCTGCTCCTGTTTTTAAAAGACCCTATCGTATGCCTCCTCATGAGCTTGTGGAGTTGAAGAAGCAATTAGAGGAGTTAGAGGGAAAAGAATACATTCAGCCTAGCACATCTTCTTGGGGATGTCCTACCATCTTTGTCAAGAAGCAGGATACCAATATACCGTGTATGGTTGTGGATTATCGCCCACTCAATGCTGTGACTATCAAGAACAAGTATCCTCTCCCTAGGATCAACGATCTATTTGATCAGTTAAGTGGTGCCACTGTCTTCTCCAAGATGGATTTAAGGTCAGGGTATCACCAGATAAAGATCCGTAAGGAAGATATTCCAAAGACTACTTTCACCACTCGTTATGGTCTTTACGAGTATACAGTAATGTCCTTTGGTCTTACCAATGCTCCAACCACTTTCATGCGGCTCATGAACTCTATCTTCATGGAGTATCTTGACAAGTTCGTCGTGGTTTACATCGATGATATTCTGGTCCATTCCAAGACTAAAGAAGAGCACGATGAACATCTTCGTTTGGTGTGAACCAAACTCCGAGAACATCGTCTCTATGCCAAGTTTTCCAAATGTGAGTTTTGGTTACAAGAGCTCGTATTTCTTGGTCATGTTGTTTCCGCCCAAGGGGTTTCTATTATCCTAGACAAGGTCCAAACTATGCTTGAGTGGGAGTCCCTTAAATCCGTCAAGGATGTCCGAAGCTTTCTCGGGATGGCTGGTTATTACCATCGATTCATCAAGAACTTCTCCAGAATTGCAAAGCCGATGACTGATCTTCTTAAGAAGGATAAGAAGTTTGAATGGTCTGATAAGGCTAAAGAGAGCTTCCAGATGTTGAAAACCAAGTTAACCACTGCTCCGATGTTAGTTCTCCCAGACACTAGCAAAGACTTTGTTGTCTTCTGTGATGCTTCTCACCAAGGTCCCGGATGTGTGTTGATGCAAGATGGACATGTGGTGGCTTATGCTTCCCGTCAGCTAAAACCACATGAGAACAACTACCCAACTCTTGATATTGAGCTTGCAGCTGCTGTTCATGCTCTTAAGAAATGGCGACATTACCTTCTCGGTAGCCGTTGCGAGTTATACTCGGATCATCAGAGTCTGAAGTATCTTTTCACACAACCTGATCTGAATCGCAGGCAAAGAAGATGGTTGGAACTCATCAAGGACAATGATTTGGGTCTCAACTATCAACCTGGGAAAGCCAATGTCGTTGCTGATGTGTTAAGTCGTAAGTCTTATTGCAACAATTTGATGATCATACAATCTCAACCTTCTCTTCATGAGGAATTAGCTTGATTGAATCTTGAAGTAGTTCCTCGTGGATTCCTTTCTACTCTTGAAGTGAAGTCTTCTATAGAGGATGACATCAAGCTTGCTAAGAAACATGACTCTGAAATTGCTGAGATCAAAGGGAACATTGCTAGCGGAGTAGCTAAGTGTTTCTCTATTGATAAGCAAGGTGCTGTTTACTTTGGTGACCGTTTGGTAGTGCCAAAGAGAACAAAATTGAGGGAATTAATTCTCCAAAAGGCTCATGAATCACCTCTTTCTATCCACCCTGGAGGTACCAAGATGTATTGGGATCTTCGTCAAATATTCTGGTGGTCTGGTATGAAGAAGGACATCGCTCGTTTCGTTGCTAAATGTGACGTTTGTCGTCGCGTCAAAGCTGAGCACCAAAGACCCGCTGGTCTCCTGCAACCACATAAAATACCTGAGTGGAAATGGGATGAAGTTGGTATGGATTTCATCACTGGTCTTCCTAAGACTCAGAATGGAAATGATGCCATCTGGGTAATTGTTGACTATCTGTCCAAGGTTGCTCACTTTCTACCTGTTCGCGAAAGTATTAATGCTAGTCAGCTAGCAGATCTATATATCTCTCGAATATTTGTTCTTCATGGAATTCCGAAGAAAATTGTCTCTGACCAAGGGAGTTTGTTCACCTCAAGGTTCTGGACAACCTTCCAAGCTGCTATGGGAACTCTTTTGTCTTTCAGTACGGCCTATCATCCTAGCACCGGTGGTCAGACCGAAAGAGTGAATCAAATCCTTGAAGACATGCTTAGAGCATGTGTCATATCTTTTGGCAAGAACTGGGAGAAATTCCTTCCTTTTTCTGAATTCTCCTACAACAACAGTTTTCAATCCAGTATTGGTATGGCACCATTCCAGTTTCTATATGGAAGAACCCGTTGTACTCCTTTGAACTGGTCAGAAACCGGCGAAAGAAAGTTCTTTGGTCCGGATATGATCCAGGAAGCAGAAGATCAAGTTCGTATCATTCAAGATCGTTTGAAAACTGCTCAGTATCGTCAGAAAAGCTACCATGATCGTCACAATCAACATGTTGAATATGAAGTTGGTGATCAAGCTTATCTTCGGGTCACTCCTTTAAAGGGTGTCCATCGTTTCGGTATCAAAGGCAAACTAGCTCCTCGCTATGTTGGTCCTTTTCGTGTTCTGTCCAAGCAAGGTAACCTCGCATACAAATTGGAGTTGCCTGCAAACTTTCCTGAGGTGCATGACGTCTTTCATGTGTCTCAACTCAAGCGTTGCTTCAAAGACCCTGTCTGTGGTGTTGATCACCAAACTCTTGATCTCCAAAAGGATCTAACTTATCGTGAGTATCCTGTTCGTATCCTTGATGAAACCGAGCGCAAAACTCGTCATCAGAACATCAAGTTCCTGAAAGTTCAGTGGTCTCATCACTCTGAGGACGAAGCAACCTGGGAAAGAGAAGATCGTCTTAGATCTGAGTACCCTACATTCTTTTCTAAAACTTAGGAATCTCGGGTCGAGATTCTTGTAAGGGGGGTAGAGCTATAACAGCCCAAGTTTGTAATATATATCAATAGTACTTAAGCATTGCATGCATCTGTTTAAATCAACAAAATGTATGCACAAGTTCAAGTGTGTGGTTTAAGAATGCAAATTCAAAACCCTAATTTCCTTTCCTCTCCTTGAAATCACATTCAAATAGTTTGAATTTTGAAAATGACAAAATGTTTGGAGCCCAATTGGACTAAAGGGCCCCATAGTATTTTGAATGTTTGCCAAAAACCCCTTTGTTATTTTCAAATCACTCAAAACATATTTGAAATGAAAATTGCAAACATAAATAGAAAAACATAAAAGGAAAAGGATTTGTTAAAAAAAATATAGCCAGAGCAAGCCAGGCCGCAGCCCAGCCAACTCTTTCCCCTCTCTTCCTCCCCACGGCCCACTCTGGCCCAACTGCAGCCCGCAGCTGGCCCGATACTGTTTCGTCGTATGTCCGTCATCGTCTCCATTGCTGGATCGACGGAAGCAGCTCGGTGGCCGCTCGCCCGCCACCGGCGAGCGCCAAGATGCGCGCCGCCGCCCCTAGAGGCCTACAAGAACCCTCCCCTACCGCCGTGGAGAACCCTAACCCTCTTTTCCCCCTCGCGCGCTTCTTCTTTCTCCTCCGGCCAAACCCTAGCTCTCGGGCTCCGCCGCGACCCGCCATCTCCGGCCGCCCCGTGCACCGTGGAGAGGCCTGGGACAAGCGCAGCGTTGCCATCGTCGTCTTCGCCAAGCCACGCAAGCCAGAAGGAAGCCGTCGGGCCGGAATCGAGCTCGACCTCAACGCTGGTCGCCGTAGTCAATCCATCGATTCCTCCCCTCTGACCTCCCCTTGCTTCAACGACCTCACCGACGTGACCATGGTGAGCCAGCGGTCCTCCTGGACCTCTTTGTTTTCCCCCTCTCGCGCTGCTGCTGGCTCGACGAGCACCTGACGTCGCTGCCGCCGCTGTTTCTTGTCGCCGGCGTAGCTCTGTTGACCATACCGAGGCAACGCCGCCACTATAATGTCCGCCTCGGCCTCCTCTTTCGAATGCCGCCAAGCACGCATCTAGGCGCACACGGGATCGAGAGATCCGTGCTCGACCTGGGGCTTCCCCATTGATGACGTCAGCCAGGCGTCATGCTGACGTCATATTTCTTTTATTTTGTTTTTGTTATTTTCCGTAAATCATTTCTGTAATAGATAAAATGCTGACAGGTGGGCCCTGTCTGTCAAGGTTTTAACATTTTTGTAAAACATTTCTGAAATTAATAATAGTCTGACATGTGGGCCCAAGTTAGAAAATAATTTAAATATTCCAAAAATAATGTAAAATGAATTAAAAGTTGAGAAATTCATAACTAATTCAATTTAAATCAGAAAAATACAAATAATATATCAAAATGTTCAAAAAAATGAGAGCTATCTAATAGAGATATAATCATGCATTGTTAAGCAACTTACATGACAAGTTTAATTAGAAGAACATAGTAACCGCTCAAAGGTGCTTCCGGAGTTTACCCGAGTTAGGGTTTTCACCCCTCGGAACCCCATTTAAGCTATCAAGCATGACTTAGGGTTTCATTTCAATGCAATTTAACTTGTCATATCATCGTCCTTGTTTGAGCATTGCATTGATGCCATGTCTTAATTGTTGCCTTTCTTTTCGGTGTTGGTTATTCGCGATAGGATCCGAGCCCGAAGCTGAAGTCAACAACACCGAAGATCAATACTTGTCTACTGATGGACAAGGCAAGCGTAGCCTCTCATTCTGAGCCTACTTTTAGAAAGTATATTACTTTCTCGCTATGATGCACACGGTTCCAATGTTGTCTTTTATCAGTAGTTAGGGTTACCTATCTGCTGCATAGTTTCCCTGTTGTAGCCTTATACTCCTGATCCACTGCTCCTAGCATACCTGGGTTTGGCATCTGAGCGTTGCTAGAGCTTCTGAGATCGACAGCTTAGCCATGCATAGTATCAATGTCCAATCTATCCGAACGATGAATCAGAGATGCCGGAGAATCTATAAAGGTAGGAGTTGATGACATCCTCGAAGGAGTTAACTAAATATGCTAAGGCTTGTATGGGAGGCCACATTGGGTGTGGTTTTGGTAGTCCCATGCTCGCCACCACTAGGAATTGAGTTCTTACCTTTGGAACCAAGACGAGCATGCAACCACACGGGGCCTGGACAATCTCATGACTGACTAACTTGCCTAGTATATTCCATGAGTCACATAGTTCAGACATTCCATTCAACATATGCTTAGAAAATCTTTTGAAAGATTTGGCGGGTGAAGTTGGTGCATTCATAACAGGTAGGTAAGCATGGCTGAGGTTGCTTGGGGTAGATAGCGCCCCTGGTAAACCAACCTTGCCTCACATCTTTAAGTACTGGCTTCGGGATTTGACCCGTTACGGCGGAATCATACTTATTGCGTGACTCATGGTCTCGGTGAAAACAAGGTAAAGGTCGTGGTCAACCACCCTCTGCCGGCCTTCCAAGGAAGAGGGCTAATAATTTGGCATTAAGAGTCGGTTGGTACTTGTGGGCAAAGTTGTACATCCCTGCAGGGTTAAATCTTTTCGAAAATCCGTGTTCACTATTATGAACGACTTGGCAACCGGACTTAAGATCATAGATAACTTTAACCACTATAAAACTTGTTGATCCACGTGTGCTTAAGGATGCTTCCTCCGGGTCGAGGGGGTGATTCTAGATAGGAGGTTCTAATGAAGCTAGTGGTTATCAAGATGTGATGAACAAGATGAAGAAGTCGCTATCTTATCCCTTTTAAAAGATTCTGAGTAAACGAGCCTCTTCTCTCTCTTGTTTACAAATAAAGATTGCTTTCCGCAAAAGAAAATCCAGAGAAAGCCTTTCTAGCCAGAGCATGTAGATACTAGGTTATATATGTCTTGTGGAGTATATTCTCGTACTCAGCCTTGTGCCATTGTTGATTTTCTACAGAGGATCTGGTTGCAACTTGTCACATCCCAAAATTTTCCAAATTTTGAAATGTGAAAAATAAATAAACAAAAGAAACAATTGTTGAAATTTATAGGGAGAAGAAACTTTTTGCTTCTAAATTGGAAACATTAAAACCTTTTAAACTATTACAAAAGTTTTCCCCTAAATAAAGGTACTCCTTAAAATAAAAATAGCATTTAACAAAAACCCTAAGATCAAAGCATCAAGATCATCCATATATCTCCTCTACTTCAAAATTTTAATTTGCAAGGTTCCCCTTCAAAATCTTTTTCACAAACTTCCTGTATTTGAAAATATATTTTTAATCTTGAGGAATGTTCTCAACCAAAAACGATCTATACATCTCAACTACTTCATTTACATTTTTCAAACAACCTTTGTTTTGTTTTGAACCAAAAATAAAAGCAAATAGTCTCGTTTTAAAATAAGCACCATAGCTTATGTGAGCTATTTTAAGGTTTTATAAAATTATCCTCTCATATTTTCAACCTTTAATTCATGGTTATCCATGTAAAGTGGAACTAAATCGAATCAAGTTCAAATAACGAAAGAATCCAAGTCATTCCAAATATATTGCCCTGCAACTAGGCCAATATCGCACACATGCAATCGTACAATAATTGACTAATTAATAATTGAGAAAATTATATTTCCAAATATATAAAATTTATATCCTAAAATATTGCCCATGAATTTACGAACCCGCAGAAATTTGAATTAATAAATTCGGAGGTCTAAATCAAAAGTTATAAAAAAATTAAGAAATAGAAAAAAAAATATAAAACAAAAAAAAGGTGGCCGGCCAGGCCAGCCAAAATGGGCCGGCCCAACCAGGCCGATTGGCAGGAGGCTACCAATGTACCTACAGGAACGAACCAGGGAGCACTTGGTCTTCATTTTCTTTGTATCTAATGCTCCTAAATGACTCTCAATTGCCCTCCTAAATTGCACTAAATGTCCCCTAATTTTTCTCCCTCTTGAATCTCCTTTAAGCTAGCCCCCACCCCCCTCCTATATAAACCCCACTCGAGGAAAGTTCACAATTTTTCAACTCATCTTAGCCCCATTTTTGTCCAAAATTCTCCCCAATCTTCTCCACCCAAATAGACCTTCAAGACGACCTCGGATCGCGGTGGCTTGAAGATGGAAGTTGTTCCCCTGGTCAAGACGGTTCCATTCCCGCTGGTTTCACCTCGTTTCGTTCATCGAGCAGAGAGAAAAACACGGTCAAATCTTCAGATCTTAGAAGGTATAATCCATTTTACGCCCACCTTGTTGCTCCAAACACAATTTCCTTTGAACAGTAGATAGATCTAGTTGTTATCTATAACTTTCATGTAGAAAGTTTTTTCCATCCGAGCAACTTTTTCTGTAGTCAATTCTGACATCATCATGACATCAACGTAGTCAACAGTCAACTCAGTCAGATCGGTCAAAGTCAATTTCAGTCAATTCCCAAGTTTGACTTTTCCAGATTTTAGTACGAACTCGTATAATTCATAGAAAAAGATTTAGAAGTCAAAAAATTATAAATTTGGTATCCCTGAAAAGCTGAGATTCTGTAGAATCAATTTCTCCAATAATATTACTTATTCTCTATACAAAAATTTTATTTACAAATTAAATGTTTTAATTGGTCATTTTCACCATAAAAATTATATCTTTAGTTCTGTATATCAAAATTGAGAAAATAATATGTCTATGGATTCAAAAAAACGAGTAGAACAAAGTGGAGCCATAATTAGGTATTTTTGAGTCTGTTAAATTCACGTTTTATACAGAACCATTTGTGGAGTATTTTGAGTATAAAAATTGTTGTGTAAATTATTTTTATGTAAATCCTTTTGCAAATGGTTGTAAATTGAACCCTCTGTACAGTAAAACCAAAATATAATTTTATTCTATTATAAATAAGAACGTGGCAATTATTTAATAAGAATGGCCTTTCCAACTGTTAGAAAATGTTGTTAATTGCTACAATTGCACAAATGGTTGCATTTGTAATCTTGAAAATATAAAATGTTCATAAATCACTTAGTACTGTTCAGAACCTTGTTGTAAAAATTTGTACAATAAAAATTGCCATCTTGCATGTTTGCATACTTTGCATGATTTTCGTGTTGCCATTAGTTTTGATCTTGTGTATGTTTTGTCTTGGTTGTTTTGATTGATAGATTGTGTTGATTGTCAAGTGTGTTATTGCGAAGAGTGTACCAACACCACCAACTACTAAGGCAAGTGACACTATCATCCATTTCCTACTATTTTCACCACACTTAGTGGTATTTTTGTAGTATGCATGATAGGGCTACTATGTTATTATGCTATGCTATGTCCTATTAGGAAATCCATCTTCATTAGTGAAAACATCATAGTTGTAGTATGCCTAGCCCTGCTATAGACTTGGGATGGAATACATGATATGATTATATGAAGTGTTGGAAAAATAAATGTTTTATATAATAAAACAAGTACTCAATGAACCAACTGGGTGGAATGAGGATACTCAATTTTGGACAAGGTGGCAACAAAGAGAACCATGTTTATATGGCTATCTTTTTGTATGTGCACTAGAAGAAAACCACCCAGGGACTTAGAGATTGAACATGTTTATCGTACTGTGGCTTCTGTGTACAGCCACATGCTAAATGGGCTATGGCTTAGTCAACTACATAGTGGAAGGCCCTTGCATTGACATCTTCAGGTTAACTAGAATTATGTATTGGAAATATATCCTTACATTGGTGCCTGGTAGACAAGCTAGCATTGTGTCTTGGGAGGACTTCTACGGAAAGACTTTGTCACATTCTCGATCTGTCGGTACTCCATTTGTTGTGTACTTATCCAGCAGCCATTGGTGGCGTCAAGACGAGATTGTGTCGTGTGGGTAAAGTGTAGAACTTCTGTAGAAGATCAAATTCTAAGTACTTAGCCATGTCCCCGGTTACGGACAACTCTGAGCAACTAAGGCCTGAAGCTATGGAAGATCTCGACATTCCAATTTCTCAAAGTAAAACTTGATGGTGTCAACAACGAATTAGAATCACTTGGAGTTTTCCAAGGAGTTCAGAAAGATTGTCAAAAGATCAAAACTATTTTGAAAACATAGGATAAAACTATATTGCTTTCTAGAAATGAGCCTAAACCCTACTTAGCCAAATATGCATATATTGATAGGTTCACTTATTTCTACATAGTAGCGAAACTTGCCAATACAATTCAAATGTATTGACCCTTGTGGCTGCAACTTATTATGTTGCAGGTTTTTTTGATGTTAGTGAAGTGTGTTAAATAGGATTACAAGTCTACAACCAACATGATTGCCTGTGGCACTTTGAAGATGAAGGACTCCATGCTATATAGTTATTTCTGCTGCATTGTAATGAGATAGCCAAATGAGCTATCTAAGATGTAATGAATTATTTTATTCCTGGTTATAAAGTTGTATTATGACCTTTGTTTCTTGATATTACATCTTAAGCTATGGATGCTAGCTATTGATCTAGGGACTAGCATTGTAAACACAGGGATCTCTACCTTATCAGGTTGGGACCTCTACACAACTGAAGGTGGCTTCTACATTGACATCGACGAGTAGTTGGGGGTCCCAGGTAGCAGCCTGAGGACTATGGGTTGGACGTCCCTTTTGTTAATGGCCTCTTAGGCCTTTTGCTAAGTTGTTGTGTAGTACAACATAATTTGCTTTCGCTGTGTGATGTAATGTTGGGTCTTTGACCTCTGGTTTGTAATAACTCTAATATCTTACTCTGTTAAGAGTTTAAACTTATGCTGTTGAATCCCTGTGTTCTGTAATGTTACTGAATCGTACTGTGATCCTCCGTGTTTGGAGTTGAACTTATCTTAGATGATGCTCTGAGGATATTTTAACCCTAACCCCGGGGGGTGCTACAGGTTTGATACCATATGTGAGACCATGGCACATGGCTCAATAGGATTGATAGGAAACCCATACCAACAAGTTGCAACTTCTTTTCCAGAAGCTCATTCGAAAAGAACTCTAATGTTAAGTGTGCTTGGCCTAGAGCAATTCTAGGATGGGTGACCGACCGGGAAGTGGGTACCTGGTGCGCAGGAGTGAGATCAAAGTGCGCAGAAAAGACTAGTATTGGTTTGTGGGGATAGTCTAGAGATCCTATTTAGCTGCCAGAAGTGACAACCATCGATCCGGAGTGACCGGGGGGGGGGGGGGGGGGGTGTTACAAGTGGTATCAGAGCCGACCCTCGCAGTTACATGGGCGTGTGTGGGTCAGTGGCGGACATGTGTAGCATGACGCGTGTGGCCCGGAGTGGACACGGCATGGCAATGTGCCGGCACTGGACACACAGATGTGTGCCAAGAGGGGACGTTCCTGGCTTATGGTTGATCGACGAGGACGTCGATCTTCTAAGGGTGGGTGTATGTGAGACCATGGAACATGGCTCAATAGTATTGATAGGAAACCCATACCAACAAGTTGCAACTTCTTTTCTGGAAGCTTATTCGAAAAGAACTCTAAGGTTAAGCGTGCTTGGCCTAGAGCAATTATAGGATGGGTGACCGACCGGGAAGTGGGTACCGGGTGCGCACGAGTGAGGACAAAGTGCGCAGAAAAGACTAGTGTTGGTTTGTGGGGATAGTCTAGAGATCCTATTGAGCTGCCAGAAGTGACAGCCATCGATCCGGAGTGACCGGGGGTGTTACATCCATGGATCAATAGCTAGCATCCACAGTTTAAGATGTAATATCAAGAAACAAAGGTCATAATACAACTTTTAACCAGGAAAAAAATAATTCATTACATCTTACATAGCTCATTTGGCTATCTCATTACAATGCAGCAGAAATAACTATATAGCATGGAGTCCTTCATCTTCAAAGTGCCACAGGCAATCATGTTGGTTATAGACTTGTAATCCTATTCAACACACTTTATTAACATCAAACAAACCTACAACATAATAAGTTACAGCCACAAGGGTCAATACATTTGAATTGTATTGGCAAGTTTCACTACTATGTGGAAATAAGTTGGAACCTAATAATATATGCATATTTGGCTAAGTAGAGTTTAGGCTCATTTGAAGAAAACAATAAGGTTTTATCCTATCTTTTCAAAATAGTTTTGATCTTTTAACAATCTTTCTGAACTCCTTGGCAAACTCCAAGTGCTTCTAATCCCTTGTTGACACCATCAAGTTTTACTTTGAGAAATTGGAATGTCGAGATCTTCCATAGCTTCAGGCCTTAGTTTCTCAGAGTTGTCCGTAACCGGGGACACGACTAAGTACTTAGAATTTGATCTTCTGCATAAGTTGTACACTTTACCCACATGACACAATCTCGTCTTGACGCTACCAGTGGCCGCTGGATAAGTACACACCAAATGGAATACCGGCAGATCGAGAATGTGACAAAGTCTTTCCATAGAAGTCCTCCCAATACATTATGCTAGCACAACTACCAGGCACCAATGTAAGGATATATTTCCAATACACAATTCTAGTTAACCTGAATAGGTGCCAATGCAAGGGTCTTCCACTATGTAATTGACTAAGCCAGAGCCTATTTAGCATGTGGCTGTACATGGAAGCCATTGTATGAGAAACATGTTCAATCCCTAAGTCCCTGGGTGGTATTCTTCTAGTGCACACATGAAAGATATGGTTCCCTTTGTTGCCACCTTATTCACAATTAAGTATCCACATTCCACCCAGGTGATTCATTGAGTACTTGTTTTATTATATAAAACATATATTTTTCCAACACTTCATATAATCATAACATGGTATTCCACCCCAAGTCTATATCAGGGCTAAGCATACTACAACTACGATGTTTCCACTAAGGAAGATATAAAGGATATCCTAATAGGACATAGCATAGCATAGTAGCCCTATCATGCATACTACAAACATTCCACTAAGTGTATTGAAAATAGTAGGACATGGATGATAATGCCACTTGCCTTTTTAGTAGAGAATATAGGTTCACTCCTTGATCTTGCAATAGTCACAGTCTTCAAAGTTCACTACAATTCAATCAAGCAAGCAAGTATTCAAACTAGCATTCAAACAATTCACCACATAAAATAAAGAAACAAAACAATGCATGCAAGCATGCAAAAGATTGTTTTATTTGGAAAGGTGGTTTCTAATAGGCTATAAACATTTTAAAACACCTATTGCTCATTTATAAAAGTGGGAAAGCAATTTAAAATCAAGTTAGTGAAAATGGGCCATTTAAATCATTTTTGTTTTGTTAGAAATGATTTAAATCAAAGTAATATTTTGTAGTGTTTAGCCAAATATATTTTTAAACACAAATGTTAGTGTTTATGGTCAAAGTGTTTAAAACAAATCCATTTTCAAAAGGTTTCTCTCAAAAATCATTTTTAAATCAAGCACTATTTTTATTTTACTAGATAAGGTTTTTATTCAAAGGAATAATTCCTTAGTGTCACAAAATATATTTTTAAATCTAAAAGTTTGTTTTTATGGTTAGTAGGCTCAAAAAAACATTTGCAAAAGATTTTACCCTAAAAACAATTTTAGAATAAATTTTATACTCAAAATAGGCCTAGATATGTTTCTGCAAAAACAACCAATTTTATAGAAGGAAAACACTAAAATAAGGGCATGGTTGCAAAGTTTGCATTTTTCTGAATCCAGTGATATAAAATTTGTAAATTTTGGACGTGTAGATTAAAAGTTATAGATTTTACAAGTTTAACCAATCTAATTCATTTTCTGGAAATTCAAACAGACAGATCTGCCACGCGTCTTAACTCTATTGGTCAGTACCGGTTCACACGGATTGAGCGATGCGGTGCATTGGATCTAAAGTGAATTGCACTTCTTAGTGCGCTTGATACCGTTTCAGTTAAACGATCTATCCTAACCATGCGATCATGATCTAGAGGTCTACAGCACCTTGCCAGGAACTGGCGGCGCTGGCGCGGCGGTGCGCGGCGGCGGCGTTCTGCTCACAGTGGTTCCGGCAAAATAGGAAGCAAGATATAGGGGGAAGGGTTTTACCAGACTCGCCATGGCGTGGGGAAGCTCAACATAGTCGTAGGAGGGCAGGGGGCGTACGGGTTCGACGACGATTGCTCGCCGGAGTCGTTCCTGGCGGTGGCACATTCTGTTGTTGTTGGAGTCGATCTTGTAGGCCATGCACGTCTTATTGGAGAGCACCTGGAGATGCACAGGACATAGGCGAACCATATGGCGTGAGTCACAAGTCGAGGTGCACACGAGGTTGAGGGCTAAGACTCACCGGAGTTGCGACAGAGGACGGTGATGTTCAGACTTGGTCGTTCCGACGCTCTGGGGCACGCGCAGACGAGCTGGAGCTACTGGCAGGTGCGCCTGGTTCTCGCAAATAGGCCTGTGGAAGCTAGGAGGTAGGAGGGGGTCTAGGTTGGCCGGAATCGGGTCCGGAGTGTCGTCGGAGTAGTGGGGTTGTAGAGAGAAATTTTTCTAGCCCTAGGGCAGAGAGGAAGTGGCGTCTAGGGGAAAGAGAGAGGAGACGATGGCGTTTAAGAGTGCGTGGACACTGGCGAGAATTATGCCGGCAGTAATGTGAATTTACACCGCGAAATCAACACAGAAAACCGACGAGGAAAGGGGGGAACGGTCGTGCGAGGTTGATGACGATGGGGTGGCCAGGTGGGTCCCTTTCGTCATTGAGGTGAGGGGTTTGCTTGTGGGGTCCTCCGGTCAGTGACTGCGCGGGTTTGTTCGTGAGTAAGAAAAACGATTCGGGGGAGAAGAGGTGGGCTGCACTGGGCCGGGAGTTGGGCCAGGGAAAGGCTAGGTTTGGCGGGATGCTTCTTTTCTTAATTTTTTCCTTTCTGAATCTTCTTCTTTTTCTGATTTCATTTTCTGTTTTCATTTTGTTCTAATAATTCAAACACCCATTTGAATTCAGAACTTTTCCAAACTTTCAGTAATATTTTAATACTGTTTAATAATATATTCTAAAGTCCATTTTAGAATATTTCTTTTATTCTATTATGGTTTATTATTTATTTAAAATAGACATTTGTCTTAATTTTAAATAAGATTTAAATATGGTTCCAATCCATATTATTTATTCAAATAATTCTTTTATTCTTTTTAAGTCAATTAGATATCTTTTAATCCTCTTGGCAATTTTCATTATTTTTCCCATGATTTAATTAATCATTTACCTTAGGGATTTTGTCCCCATTTAAATATAATTAGAATATGGTTTAATCCCATATACTTTTATTTGAATATTCTTTATCCCTTTATTTTATTTGGATTATGTTTATTCCATTTTCTTATGTATTTGGCCAAGATTTAATTTGGCTTTTTAAATATTCCTTATTTATTTATTTCTTACTTTGCCTTATAAAATCCATATCTTTTTATTTATAGATCCAAACTTGGTGATTCCAATTTGTATGATTTTATTTAATATTTGTTTATCTTTTTAAATCCTTTTAGGATTATTTTGTTCACAATTTGGCATGGATTTTAGTTAGGAGCTTTATTAGCCTTGGAAAATAATTCCTTTTATCTTATTAAATTCATAAGTTTTTTCCATGGCTCCAAATTGGATGAAACCAAATTTTATGGTTTTTATATTTTTTTGTTTATCATTTATAAATGTTTGTTGATAGATTTTTATATGGATCAAATCCATAGTCTTAGAGAGATCTTGTACATGATTTTCTTCCACTAGGGTTTTTTGTTTAAATTTTCCAAATGTTTCAATTTCAAATTACATTCATTGATGAATGCATTTCACTTGATTGAAATTTTGTTGGATTCTTTTTTTATTCAATTTTTTTCAAGAAGGGTTTTGATGTTTCCATTTAGAAGCAAAAAGTTTCTTTTCACCATAAATTTCAACAATTATTTATTTTGTTTATTTATTTTTCACATTTCAAAATTTGGAAAATTTTGGGATGTGACACTTAGTTTTTGTTTGCTTTGATTAGTTTGTTTAGTTTGCTTTAGTAGTGTGGACCCCCGTTCTCACTTTGTTGTTTTTTAAATAAGTCTGCTTGGTGTTTGGAAAGGAGTAGTAAGTTATTGCTTGAAGTGCAAGAGGAGCTTGCATTGACTGTGACTAAGACTTTAGCATGACATGCTAGGTGTTGTTTTAGCATTATGCTTAGTGATTATTGCTGTAGCATGTCTTGTTCCAAACAATTGGGATTGCTTAGTGTGCCTTGAAGAAATTATGAGTTGTCTTAGCATGCAAAAGCATAGTATTGTGGTATTCTCCTTTGATGTTTTTGCTTGGGTTGACTTGGCACATGCTTATACCATGTTATGACTATAACAAGTCACCATTAGCATCTATTATCATTTAATCCTTGACTTGTAGTACCACTCTTTGCTTTGATTAGTTTGCTTTGTTGCATTGCATAATTTTGGCCATTATTGCTCTCTTAGTTGGTTGCTCCCAGTCTTTTGCTAGCCTCCACTTGTATGAGTAAGTTCTACTCATGCTTCCAACTCCCAAGAAACCAAGTTATTCCAAAGTGTCCACTATAAACTCCTATGCATGGTGTGTTACACCATCCTAATTATATTCTTGTTTTTAGCTATCTTCCAATTAAAAACTATTTTGTTATGTGAAAACTTAGTGATTAAAGTCCTCACGAACTTGATGGCACATTTTATTCTTTGCCCCTAATAAACTTCAACCATTGAGGCAACTTTGTTGTATATGCTTGCACTTATGAGTTGGGATTAACAGAACCGTGCTGTCACGGGGAACGTTTTCAACATTGCACTTGTACTTTTTGTACTCCGTTGGTATCATGCTCTTTTGCTATGGATGTTACCGGTGTGAAATGAAGTGGGAACTTGTAAGTCCATGGAGTTTGTATTCTGTGTTAGATACACGCCTGGGCCGCTAGCCTAAGCCATGCCTAATCATGGTGGAAACATGCAGCATCACCATAGTGACATCTATGAAGCATTATTCTTATAAAAAAAGAGAGACACATTGAGAAAAGAGGAAAGAGAGAAAAAAACACCATATTCCCATGGCACATAAGAAGAATTGCTGAGATGCTCATTATCTGCTTGCATTTTCATTTTGGTTATGGGAAAGCTCCTGTACCATGTGCAAGGGGTACCCCGTTGGTGGTTCTCAATGATATGCAAATACTTACAGTGACAAGAACTTGCCTGGGACCTAAGTTGATTATCCATGAGGTGTAGCCCTCATAGTCAAGGGACTTGAGATTTCCAACTTATACTTTGTCAAGCATATACTCCAGCTTTGCCATTTAACCTTAACCACTTCAAGATGCTTATGATAGGGGCAATGAGGGCTGAAAGCTAATAAGTACCATAATTTTTGGAAGCTCTTTTTGAAACTTGTAATCCCTGCTTCCTTTACAAAAAGGCCTTTCTTACACCATTATTGAGTCTCGACCCTCTACCTTTAGGCACCATTAAGAGAGCATAGTTGTCATTCTACGTGTAGTATTCTAAAGCTTGTTAATTGATGCATATTGTGTTATTACTTGTTCTTGTGCTAACTGTTTATAGTCACCCTTGTGAACTTTGCAGGTGTCCTATGCATTTATATTGCTACTCTATGAGGGACAAGATGATTACCACTATGCTTTGTTTTCTGTATGTGAAACAAACAAATGTTTTTCAATACATATTATTCATGATCTTTGTTTATAGCTTGACATGTTGCATGCATAGTTACTATGTCCTATTGTTAGAACTCCATCTTTCATGCACATGTTTAGAGTTCTTTGATCCCATCTTTCAATGCTTGCAAATGGTTGGATCTTTATTGTGAGGGTGCATGTCACCTCAAAAATTATTCTTTTATCACTTACCTACTCGAGGACGAGCAGGAATTAAGCTTGGGGATGCTGATACGTTGGAAACGTATCTATAAATTTATATGCTCCATGCTTGTTTAGTATCTACTTTGCTTTACTTGTCTACACTTCGAGGTGCTTTTTACATGTTTTTTGGTACTAACCTGTTAACAAGTTGCAACTATGCCAGATGCCTATTTTTCTGCTGTTTTTGGTATCAGAAAAGTTAGTAAAGAAATATTCTTGGAATTGGACGGGACAAATGCCAAAGTCAATTACTTTCTGTGGGGAACAAGAAGTCCAGAGGAGAGCCGGAGGGGCCGGCCAGGGGGGCCAGACCTGTTGGAATTATGCCCTAGAGGCAATAATAAAGATGTTATTATTATAATTCTTGTTCATGATAATGTTTATATTCCATGCTAGAATTGTATTAAGCGGAAACTTTAATACTTGTGTGGTTTGTGAACAACACCGTGTCCCTAGTACGCCTCTATGGACTAGCTCATTGATCAATGATGGTTAAGGTTTCCTAACCATAGACATGAGTTGTAAATTGATAATGAGATCATATCATTGGGAGAATGATATGATGGACAGACCCAAACTAAGCGAAGCAATTAGATCGTGTCATCGTGTTCGTCTTTGCGAAGATTTTCTTATGTCAAATATTGTATTCCTTAGACCATGAGATAATACAACTCCCTGGTATCGGAAGAAAGCTTTGAGGTCATCAAACGTCATCCTATGAGAGGGTGATCATAAAGGTGTCTCTCAGGTGATCGGAAAGTATCTGTTGGGTTGTATGTATCGAGATGGGATTCGTCCCTCCCAAGTCGGAGAGATATACTTCGGGCCCACTCGGTAATCGGTATCAACACCGCTTGCAAGCATGTGGTTAAGGAGTTAATCACAAAGTGATATCGGATTATGGAACAAGTAAAGTACTTGCTGTGAACGAGATTGAACTAGGTATGACGGTACCGACGATCGAATCTCGGGCAAGTAAAATATCGCGAGACGAAGGGAATATATATATGGGATTGATTGAATCCTGGCATCGTGGTTCATCCGATATGATCATCGATGAATGTGTGGGAGTCAATATGGGTTTCCAGACCCCGCTGTTGATTATTGATAGAAGATCATGTCTGCATATTCTCGAACCCGCAGGGTCACACACTTAACGTGTCTCGACACTAGGATAGATTGGATAATTGGTTTATGAGTTTTTGTTCGGAGTCTCGGATGGGATCCGGGATATCACGAGAGGTTCCGGAGTGGTCCGGAGAATAAGATTCATATAAGGCAGTGCAGTTTTTGGAGTTCGGAATTGTTCCGGGTTAATCGGTATTGTACTGGAAGCTTCTAGAACCTTCCGGAAGGGGACCAACGTGGCCCCACCTTCCGGGAGGGGGCATGGGCCTATGAGGGAGTGCCCTGGCCGCATTGGGCCAGGGGAACAAGGCCCATAGGGCCCAGCCAGCCAAAGATGATTTAAACCCTAGATAGACCTTCTAGAAGGGGGAGGGGTTCCTTGCCCCCCACTCTTCCTCCTTGGGGCCGCCGGTTTGGCTTGGGGGAGGGGGCTAGGGTTGCAGCCGCCCACCCCTCTATATAAAGAGGGCTGGGGGCACACCACCAACCCACACCTTCCCCTCAAACCCTAGCTGCCCTGCTGCCCTCCTCTCTCCCTCCCGACTGTTTATAGGCGAAGCCCTGCTACAGAAATTCTCCACCATATACACCACGCCGTCGTGTTGTAGATCCAATCCGTCTCTCCACCATACTTTCTGGTCCGAGGAAGGAGGAGACTTCGAGGTGCTGCACGTGTGCATCTCACGGAGGCACCGCCACTTGTGGTGCTAGATCGGATCGGATCGCGAGGAGGAGAAGCGAGTACAACTACATCACCCACGTTCCTACGAACGTTCCGCTATGCGAATCTTCAAGGGTATGAAGATCTAATCCAATCTCTCTCGTTGTTTGCATCTCCTAGATTAGATCTTGGCTTTCCCTCTGTTCGCATCCGTAGAAAATTTTGATTTACTATGCCACGAAACCCTTCAGTGGTATCAGAGCTAGATCTATGCGTAGATGTGTTTCATGAGTAGAACGCAACATGGTTGTTGCGGGCGTTGATGTTTTCTGTTGCAAGCCTCTTGTTTGTGTTCTTCTTATGACGCGGGATAGTGAGATTGAAGCGGTCTAGGCCAACCTTACGCGACGTCGTTCGCGAGACCGGCTCCGCACTTGACGTGTGGCTTGTTCCACACATGCAGCTGGTGGATGTCAGTTTCTCTCACTATAGTTGTCATGGGATTAACACCAGAGTTTGGCAACGATAATATCACCGTTGTGGCTTTCCGTAGGTAAGAATCGTTCTTAGCATCTACTCCCATAAGCCACGTAAAACATGCAACAACAAAGTAGAGGCGTCTAACTTGTTTTTGCAGGGAGTGTTTTCTGTGATATGGTATGGCCCAAGATGTGATGTGTATAATGTATGCGATGATCATGTTTTGTAATGTTTCACGACTTGCATGTCGATGAGTACACAACCGGCAGGAGCCATATGGTTGTCTTTATAATTGTGTATGACCTGTGTGTCAACTTCTTATGTGCCATGTAATAGTTTCACTTTATCGCTAAGTAGTTAGCAATAGTTGTAGTTGCTATTCGTGGTGGAGGCAATCATGGTGGAGTGATGGAGATCATGCCGGAACGCACAAGATGGAGATCATTGCGCGAAGATTGGCTATACCATGTCACATAAAGTTATATGCATGTGATGTTTATCCTTTTATGTATCTTATTATGCTTAGATCGCGATGATAGCATTATAAGATGATTCCTCACTTAAAGATCAAGATAAAAATTGTGTTCTCCTCAAGTATGCACTGTTGCGAAAGTTCATCGTGTCCAAGCATCATGTGATGATCGGGTGCTATCGACTCTACGCTCACATACAACGGGTGCAAGGCAGTTTTGCACACGCGGAAATACTTGGGTCTAACTTGGCGAGCCTAGCATGTACAGACATGGCCTCGGAACACATGAACCGAAAGGTTAAGCATGAGTCATATGAATGATATGATCGACACTTCGTTGTCCACCATTGAAGCCACATCTCTTCTCGTGATGATCGGATTAGGTGTGGTGAATTTGGATCGTGTTCACTAAACAACTTGAGGGATGTTGAATTTAGTGGGAGTTCATCTAGTAATTTGATTAAAAGTTGAACTATTTATCATGAACATAGTCTAAGTTGTACTTGCAAATACTGTAGATCACATGGCCAAGTCCAACTTCAACTTCAACGTTTTTGCTGAGATAGAAAAGCTTAGAAACAATGGGTCTAACTTCACCAAATGGTTCCGCATTCTGAGAATCATTCTCGCTGGCGGACAAAAGGACTATGTCCTTGAGAAAGCGCTAGGTGACGCCCCTGCTGTAGATGCGCCGGCTGATGAGAAAGCTGTTTATCAGTCACGCAAGGATGATTATGATTTGATTAAGATCGCCATGTTGTATGCTATGGAATTGGATCTTTAAAATTGTTTTGAGGAGTTCGCCGGGCCCTTTGAGATTCTCGAGGAGCTGAAAAACATGTTTCAGACTCAAGCCCGTTCTGAGAGATATGAGATCTCTAAGAAATTCTTTAACTACAAGATGGAGGAAGGGAGTTCCGTTAGTGAGCATGCCATTAAGATGTCGGGCTACACTCAACGGCTTGAGCAACTGGACTGCAAGATTCCAGAAGAGCTCAAGATTGACAGAGTTATGCAATTCTTTGATGATTTTTTATACCAAAATTCATAATGCAAATAAATATTAATGTAGCCTTTTTCTATGCTACGTGGGTCCCACAGGGTGCGGTATTTTTGAAAGTATATATCTGATATTGGGCTCATTTTATAGAGTTCATCGTCTATATTACAATGATAAAAAGAATTAAAATTTTGACTAACTGTTTAAGGGATATAATTTTCCAAAGATTTTTACGTGAAGTGAGCTAGCTAGCTAGCTACTCGGTTCTTTACCAGATTGATCAGCTATGCATGCATGCAAACTTTGGATATTTAATTGCTGAAGAGCATATGTACTGCACGACGATTGGTTTCCCGTCACGGAATTGCCAAGGCTTCTACGGGTGCTCTCGTATTTTATATGGCTATGACCTCACGGCTGATGTCACACAGGTAGAGATAGACTCAGGTTTTAAACGGCCACACGCGATTATAACGAACGAGCATCTGATCACCAAGCGGCCATCAGCGTCTATATAATGGCATGTCATCCCGCGACCAAAGGGAGGCACGTAGAGAGAGCTAGCCGACGCGCTGCTCCGCACACCACCGCACGGGTAATGCAATAGCGAAGCTCTGCTCTAGTAAAATTCACACGCGTAGCATGGGCGACGCAGTTGCGAAGCCCTGCTCCGGCCACGTGAGAACACCACTTAGAACACAAATTTCTTAATTCCCACACTACGTCGAAGGCGATCAGCGACGCCAAGATGCCGCTACTACTCCCGCCATCCATGAAGTCTTATTTGCAAGGTGAGATAATATAAGATCTGTTTGTATCGTTGGTTTTGTCTCAACATGGCTGCTCTAGATCATCCGCGTGGGATGCTAGATGTAGCCGTTAATCTTTACAACCATGGCCGATTGTTTCCTCATGGTCAGCGGCCGTGTGGCCACAATCATGGTACGACTGCTTTGTCAGGGTCGGCCATAAGATTATCACAACCATGGTAACAACTGTCTCATCGAAATCGTTCATGTAAAGCGCATACAATAATTATGCCACAACCATAGCAGCGACCGTCTCATCGAGGTCATTCATATGGGTTATGTCAAAGTCATCGTCCGATTGTTTCATCTATATCGGTGGTGCTCAACCTCGAGCCTTATGAAGGAGTTCGATTGATAAAACGAGTAAGGCAACGCTTCATCAATTGCCCATCTCGGATTCACGATCTAATATCTATGAGATGAAGGTCGATTTCTATACATCATCTTATGTCTAGTGCCGACGAGGCTAGACTACACTATGGCCAAGTGACGACGAAGCTCGGTCATTATGCCATCAACACGTCGTAATTTTGATGAGATAGTCATACCGTTGCTGGGCACCGACGAGGCAAGAGCAACACTACTTTGATGAGGCAAGGGCCATATGGCTGGGCACCGACGAGGCAAAAGCCACCCTCCTTGTCAAATAAATCTCTCATTATTATGCACGTCGAGATAGCATATATGATTGTGCTTCGGCGGAATAAAGCTAATCTTCTTATTCTCAAGATTATCTAAACAACGACGATCGTCAGCGCAGCTTAATCGGAGGTATTCCACGGCTTGATCCCGTGGATGTAATTAACCGGGTGTCTCGCGAGGCTCCGAGAATTTGGAACTACACAATCGTTGATCCAAGTCAGATGTTTATCAAGGCGCAATATTTGTAATTGTGGGAAATTGTACTTTATAATTCTTCAAAGAAATAATAAAGATGTGTTTTCCTATGTTACTTGTCTTTTTTTTGTATACTTTGTATACTGGCACGCCCGCATACATTATTATTTTTTGTTTCTTTTTCCGTGTCAAACAAAATGGCACGCCCGGTGGGACCAGATTCTCCTCCCATCTCTGCTGCGCTCCGATTGTTGTTCTATCCCAGTTTCTTTGCATGAGCCGACGCTCTACCTCCAAAAGTATCATGTGCGTGTTTCCATTTCTATATGCACCCATGCCATATCTAGCGAGGGATCAGCTAGAGGTATTTCTTTGAAAAAAAGGAGGGGGTGTATAATTCATGCACGCATCCTTCTGATTGTGATGCATGCGCTTGTTAAAAAACAGTGTGTGCTTGTCACTCCGATTATCATTGTCAGGAAGTCCGATTGTCTTACAAGTCTTCTCTGTTGACATAAAATTCTTGTCCCAAAACAGTTAATCATGTATAGGAGCCAAAGTGTTTAAAGAAGAATCAGATGGTAGTAGAGTTGTTGTATTTACTCCTTCGTGAAAAAACAAAAGAAGTGCATGGGGGCCGTATGCATGCAGTACTCTTGCTTAGCACCTGTTCTTTCGGATACCAATCATAAATGAGTTTCACCGGAAATAAAAAGTGATTTCTTGTTTGATGTTGTGGTATCATACCCGATGATGAAAATATAAAGGGTCCATGCATGCGTGTGGGGTGATTTATTTTTTGCACTTGGAGAAAATATGTTTAACCTAGTGTATAAGTGTCTCATCAACTGCGTCGTACACGTCAATATACTAACACGAGGGATTCCCTTTTGTAGGTGACTCCTTCCCTACCATTACCATGGAGCAAGCCATGAGGCACACCCCGGCTCCGACTCTGATCCAGTTTGGATCGTGGTCTCCCGTGGTAGGCATCGAACACGGAGATGAGGTCTATTACCACAAGATACATGATCTGGCATCCATTTGTTCCGTTGAAACTAGGAAGGCTGAAAAATACGCTGCTTTCAAGGCTAGTGAGGAAAGCAAGGCCTTGATTGAGGAGGCTCATAACATGTTGAGTTTACCTTCTTGGACCATAGTGGGTGAAAAGGCTAAACTGTTGGAGGGGCTCGACAAGGCTCCTTACCGCCTGTCTTGGCCCGTGCGCAATGCGCGATCCAACAAAAATGCTAATGCTCTTCGTAACTATCGTCGAAAGCGTAGCAATCTGAAAAAGCTACACGCTCGGCTGAGCGGTAATATTTTGGGGCCTGATACGCCGTTGTCACTTGATGATGAGGAGTATCTTGACCCCGTTAATGAACCTTACCACATTTCTCCAGCTAAGTGGATCACAAGGCCACGTCGGGTGAAAGAGCTTGTTAGGCAAGCAATTATGAATGAATTTTGGACTCGCACTTTGAAGCGTGACGCTACCTTTCCAGGATGCGACCCTTCCATTGGCAATACATTGAATCACTTCAATCCATCTATAATTTTCTCGGCATGTCATGTTACTGCCGGAGAGAAAGAAAGTGAAAACAAGTTCGAGGTACTCTCTAATGAAACCCCGGCGTCTTGTTCTAATGATGTGCAGCAGCAGCTGCAGCAGCTTCAACACCAATTGAGAACGCTACAACAACAAGTCCATGGCCGTGAGGCACCTTTGCAAAATGGGGGCATGGCAAGGAATCATGCACCTATGCAACGCTCTCAATTTCCATACCATCATGCCCACGAGTCAAGGTTTCAAGCTCGTGGCCCCTATTCACAAGTGCCCGAGTCATCACGACAAGGTGAAGCTAGACGGCATGTTCCTAACTATCGCCCACAGAATGATCGTGGAACTTTGGCACCTCATCGGAGATCCCCGCCCGCGCCAACTTTTCAACATCAGCAGAACTCGCACTGGAACTCATGGTCTCGCCAAGAGTGGTGACCTGTGTCCCCGAGAAAAGAGCAAAATCTCCATGAACATCATCGTGAGAATAATGCAAGTGCACCAACTGTAAACAGGGGGCAGAATATGCCGCCTCCATATTATCCTGTACGACAACCTGTTGGGGTTGTATCTTCCTCGGCTCCACCAGGCTAGCCAAACAACTGCACCACTTCTCCCTACACCGTCTGTTCCACCAAGAACTTCATATCCCCTTCGGGCAAATCAACACAAGCGCGATAAGCGTAGAATGAATCGACGTGCACTTTATCAAGAACTACAAGAGCTTGTGCTTGGTAATGTACATGTGCGAGTTAGATCGGATGGACGTGTTAATCCGTTTTATGATAAGATCACACTACGACTCTGTAGCACCCTGGATAAACCCTAATTATATTAATGCTTGTTGTTTCTATTTTTCATCATCATGACATCATCATCTTGCATACCTTGTCTCTAAACTATTTTAGTAAAACCCTATATTATTTTGTACTTTGCATATCCTCTCCTTATTCAAATTATATCCCTTGTTCTTGAAATCATGTAAAAATATTTACCAAAATGATTTTTAAACAAAAGAACATAAAACTAAAAATATTTTAAATATAAATAAATAAAACCTGTACCTAAACCGGCCAGGCCCAAAGGCCCAAACGGTTGGACCAAACCCTAAACCTACTAGTCCCTAGAAACCCTAGCCATCTAACCTAGCCACACCAATCCCACCCGCCGCCAGCACCCCACCCACGCTCCTGCGCCAGACCCACACAACCCGCACTCCACGCTCCTCCCGGTCAAATCCCGATCCATGTCCCACTCCTGGCCCACACCTATCGACCGCCCACCCCGCACCTGCCCCGTTTCCCGTCGCCTCCTCTCTCTCCCCCCCACGAAACCCAATCCTGCAAGCCACCAAACCCGCCTCTCTGCTCGCATCCGCCGCCGCCGGCCCCTACCCATGGCAAGCCGTCCGCCCCCTACACCGCGCCCTCGCCGTCCTCTGTTGGGCCGCCTCTCTACGACCTCCGTACCCTTCTCTGCAACCACCGCCAGCGCCACCGCGCCCCAAGCACCTTCTACCCCCGTCGCTCGTGACCTCCCTGGTTTCCCGCGCGGCCATGCCCATCGTCATCTTCCTCCACAGGCCCGTCGCCTTCGGCCGCGGCCACGTCAACCGTCGTTGGCCTTCCCTCATCGTGCGTCTGCCTTGAGCCCGAGCTCCCCGCCGGCCGTCCGTGACCTCCACCCCGCGCCGTCCGTCCTCTCCTCTCCTGCCGGTTGCCTGCAGGATCTCCCCGCCTGAACGCCCCGTCGCCGCCGCGTGGCCTCCTCGCCCGCGACCCCCTCCGTCCGGCCTGCGTCCTTGTCACCGCTGGCAGAGGCTGCCTTGGAGCCCCTGAGCTTCACAACCCTTGAGCCCTAGCCTCGCAGGCCTCTCCGACGACCAAGGCCCTGCCCTCGTGTATCTGCAGGGAGGCCTCCGGTGGTAGCAATCCTGCACCACGCGTGTCTATCAGGTGCTGCCACACGTGGAACCTAAGCATCTTTGTGCCACCAGGTTCTCAACTTCGCCCGCAAGATGCAGAGCATCCGCTCGGCCTAGTGCTGTGTTGGATTACCCTGTCGAGTCGGTGATGAAACCGTGACGTGTTGTGGCCCAACATTTAGCCGTGATGTTGTCAAGAAGGAAGATGGACCCGATGTACTGCTTACGCTGACACAAGTTCGATACTGACGTTCGATGCCGGAGTCCCAAGGTCGTCACAGAAGGTTGTCGAGCGACAAGGCCTCCTTCATGAAACTGATAAGATCTACCACACGGACGCACCACGGACTCGGAGAAACCCTCGGACGCCAAGATCGCCCACATGGAACCGAAGACCGATCCCGCAAAACCTCGGAACCCCAAGATCGTCGATTCTCGATGTGTGACCATTTTTCCGATACCTCTCCTATTTTACAATATATATGACATCTATTTGTTGCATATTAAATTAATCATGCTTGCATACATCGTGTCATGTGGTTTGGGGGTATTGTGTCGACTCAACTAATAATTAAATATAGAGACCATATGAGGGCGATTCTAGTCTTATATTGGCCCATTTAAATTTGTGTAGCGAACCGAGTGCTATATCTTGCCTTGTTAATATAACATTTAAATTGCGGGGTATCTAAATAACTTGAACCATATAACTAATTGGCGTGCCCGCGATTCCGCTTAATATGGCCTAATTGCATCGCATCTTTGCCATGTCATACATCATACATGCATCATGCTCGATCTTCTGCCGTAGTAATAAATAGTGTATCCGGTGTTTCTTCTAGTGCTTTGCTTCTTCACGTGATAGGCCGATGAGTTGATGCGAGTGTCGACTCGATCTGCGGGTGAACCTTCAGCAATGTTTTTCAGGCGAGCATTCTCCCCCTTTCTACCTATCTTACTTTTATAGTCTTTATTTCCTCCTGTTGATCTATTGCTATCTGTGCTGCGATGCTCTAGTTTTCGTATCCGTGATATCCTTGCAGCCCTTATATTGCCATGGACACATACTATTATCTGTTGTTTGGTAGATAGTCGGTTTTGCGAGTCGTAGTTGCTTGCGTAGGTGTTTTGTCGCGTCGTCGATATTTTATAGTTGTTGGAGTAAGGCCGTATGTTTAATGTTGGAGATGATCATGGCTTTAATTATGGTTTAATAACTAAAATTGAAGTAGGTAAATGCAGAGGCACCGGTGGGTAATAGACAATATTTGGTTTTTAACCGCTCACTGGTGTCCCGTAGGATCCCGAGTTCTTGACACCTGTTCCGAGATCGAGCGCGCTAACCACATGTGGGGTGTGTGGGCACCCCCATCGATTAGTACCTGATTTCAAAGTACTGTACCGGGGGCCACAAAATAGTTTGGGTCTTTATTACTATCCTGTACTTATGCCATGTTTTACTGCTTTATTTATGATTGCGCGTGGAGCGCCTGTACTGTTTTGGATCGCGGCACGATTTCGCGGTATCGACAAGCCCAGTCACACTTTCGGGTTCCCAGTCGTTTACAGCCGTTCTCGCAAACCCTGGGGCCATATCGGAGACCGGCCGACTTCGTTACGGGTAGCTTAGTGGGGTGGCCCCCCATGTGCTTGCTTTGGGTCTGGGAAACGTCGTTTCCGAAACCCCGTCGACATACCGTTGGGTGTATGTTTTGTGATCTTGTACCTACCTGATCTGACAACAAGGGTGTAGGTGCGTGTGGAAACTTTGGTGCACCCCTGCAGGGTTAAATCTTTTCGAGAAGCCGTATCCGCGGTTATGGACGACTTGGAGCACAGTTCTCGATCATAGACAACTATAACTAAAGTTTACTGTTATAATTTGACTTGTATCCGATATGACTAGTAATCAGCTTCACTACAACGGAATGGCTAAATAAAAGTACCAACAACTGCTGGGTTTGGGATATCTCATGCTTATTGTATCTGACTAGTAAGTGTTGCAACTACAACGGAATGGTTAACTAAAACTGCCCACTGCTTATTATATCAGGATGACTATCTATACCTGACTAGTAATTGCTGTAACGATAACTGAATAAATAAAACTGCCAACTATGTGAGTTCCTCGGTTGACTTCCTCGTTTGGTCTCGAGGGGGAAATACCAGGATGGGTATGTTTGGTGGTAGCATCAGGTTGGTTCCGAATAGGTATTTCTTATCCCTCTCTGATAGCCGACAATTATATCGAGCCTCTATAGGTTGTTTAGTGCATGTTGCGCTGCCGCTTCAGTCCACCATACCTATGTAGGCGAGGACCGCCGAATTCTAGTCTCGCCGTGTACTGGCCTCAGTACTGACCGCTCTCTTTTTCCTTGGCCCTTTGTCGGCACCCCTTTTGTTTTAGCAGGTTTTGAGATCGACGTCGTTAGCAGGGTTACCCTTCCGGCTTGGCCTGGGCAGGGTTATGGACGCCATTGGTTATTCTTCAGGGCTCTTAGCTCAATTTGCATCTTGTCCGTACTCGGGCGCTGTATTGTTTTCAAGGTGATTTGGATCTTTGTACTGTATATCTGTATTCTTGACTCTTTGAGTCGTTGTTGTATATATCTGTTTTGTGGGTTCCATCGTGGACTAATGTGTAATGATATTACTTCGTTTTCCACCCGCACGCAAGTGCCTGGTGGGCACCTTTGAATCCTTTCTATGCGGGTTTGGCGGGGATCGCTGAGACTTGCATAGGGTCGATTCTGAGGGTGTTACAGAGTGGTATCAGAGCTCAGCAGTTACGATACCCCACTGGTCCAGCCTGTAGGATAACCTAGCTAACGGACGTTGTAGAGTGTCAAAACTATTTTGGAAAAATTGGTTGGATAGATCTGATTAGGTCTACTTTTACTCCTTATCCCTTTGCTATTCTTCTCTTACCTCGACGTGTTTTGAATCTGCTCTCTTATCTTTTCTTCGAGTCTAGGAATTCTCGTGGTTGGGTTTCCGTCGTACCTTCAGGGTTTCACTTCCTCCTCTTGTAACGGTGCTTCGACATTCGACCTTCACGCTATTTGATGAATCTTTCATCTGTTGTACCTTTCAGTGGACCGAAAATTCACTAAATTTTTTCTTTCTATCCTCCAGTGTTTTCCGATACGATGAAGTCATCTACATCAGATCTGATGAAAATCTCCATCCCTCCTTTGTTTCCGAACCTTGCTTGTCGAGATCTCCAGTCTAAATTCTGAGAGTTGGTTGCATAGTTCGCTGTTTGTGTACGGGGTAATGCTTTGAGTGCGGGATGGGGTCGCGACCATACCACTACTCTTATCATTTGCTTTTGTATGTTGAATGGTGGATCAATGCAATTTACTCCTTCCGTAGAAGTTAAAGGTGGCATTAGCCTTTGCGACCTCTACCTTCGCCCTTTGTCTCTCCGAAGTGTTCTCTCGACGAACGTGATCCATGCCCCTTTGTTGGTGGTGTCGCCGATTTCAAGATGAATAAAGAACCCTTGTTAGTGGTGTCAGGAAGATCTACTTGAAGCGAGGAGATTCAGATCGTCGTCCTTCTTCCCTATACCATGAGGCGGATCTCGAGGGCGAGATCCATTGTTAGTGGTGTCGAATTGTAGCACCCCGGATAAACCCTAATTATATTAATGCTTGTTGTTTCTATTTTCATCATCATGACATCATCATCTTGCATACCTTGTCTCTAAACTATTTTAGTAAAACCCTATATTATTTTGTACTTTGCATATCCTGTCCTTATTCAAATTATATCCCTTGTTCTTGAAATCATGTAAAAATATTTACCAAAATGATTTTTAAACAAAAGAACATAAAAATAAAAATATTTTAAATATAAATAAAACCTATACCTAAACCGGCCAGGCCCAAAGGCCCAACCGGTTGGACCAAACCCTAAACCTACTAGTCCCTAGAAACCCTAGCCATCTAACCTAGCCACACCAATCCCACCCGCCGCCAGCACCCCACCCACGCGCCTGCGCTAGACCCACACAACCCGCACTCCACGCTCCTCCCGGTCAAATCCCGATCCATGTCCCACTCCTGGCCCACACCTATCGACCGCCCACCCCGCACCTGCCCCGTTTCCCGTCGCCTCCTCTCTCTCCCCCCACGAAACCCAATCCCGCAAGCCACCAAACCCGCCTCTCTGCTCGCATCCGCCGCCGCCGGCCCTACCCATGGCAAGCCGTCCGCCCCCTACACCGCGCCCTCGCCGTCCTCTGTTGGGCCGCCTCTCTACGACCTCCGTACCCTTCTCTGTAACCACCGCCAGCGCCACCGCGCCCCAAGCACCTTCTACCCCCGTCGCTCGTGACCTCCCTGGTTTCCCGCGCGGCCATGCCCATCGTCATCTTCCTCCACGGGCCCGTCGCCTTCGGCCGTGGCCACGTCCACCGTCGTTGGCCTTCCCTCATCGTGCGTCTGCCTTGAGCCCGAGCTCCCCGCCGGCCGTCTGTGACCTCCACCCCGCGCCGTCCGCCCTCTCCTCTCCTGCCGGCTGCCTGCAGGATCTCCCCGCCTGAACGCCTCATCGCCGCCGCGTGGCCTCCTCGCCCGCGACCCCCTCCGTCCGGCCTGCGTCCTCGTCACCGCTGGCAGGGGCTGCCTTGGAGCCCCTGAGCTTCGCAACCCTTGAGCCCTAGCCTCGCAGGCCTCTCCGGCGACCAAGGCCCTACCCTCGTGTATCTGTAGGGAGGCCTCCAGTGGTAGCAATCCTGCACCACGCGTGTCTACCAGGTGCTGCCACACGCGGAACCTAAGCATCTTTGTGCCACCAGGTTCTCAACTTCGCCCGCAAGATGCACAGCATCCGCTCGGCCTAGTGTTGTGTTGGATTACCCTGTCGAGTCGGTGATGAATCCGTGACGTGTTGTGGCCCAACATTTAGCCGTGATGTTGTCAAGAAGGAAGATGGACCCGATGTACTGCTTACGCTGACACAAGTTCGATACTGACGTTCGATGCCGGAGTCCCAAGGTCGTCACAGAAGGTTGTCGAGCGACAACGCCTCCTTCATGAAACTGACAAGATCTACCACACGGACGCACCACGGACTCGGAGAAACCCTCGGACGCCAAGATCGCCCACATGGAACCGAAGACCGATCCCGCAAAACCTCGGAACCCCAAGATCGTCGATTCTCGACGTGTGACCGATTTTCCGATACCTCTCCTATTTTACAATATATATGACATCTATTTGTTGCATATTAAATTAATCATGCTTGCATACATCGTGTCATGTGGTTTGGGGGTATTGTGTCGACTCAACTAATAATTAAATATAGAGACCATATGAGGGCGATTCTAGTCTTATATTGGCCCATTTAAATTTGTGTAGTGAACCGAGTGCTATATCTTGCCTTGTTAATATAACATTTAAATTGCGGGGTATCTAAATAACTTGAACCATATAACTAATTGTCGTGCCCCCGATTCCGCTTAATATGGCCTAATTGCATCGCATCTTTGCCATGTCATACATCATACATGCATCATGCTCGATCTTCTGCCGTAGTAATAAATAGTGTATCCGGTGTTTATTCTAGTGCTTTGCTTCTTCACGGAATAGGCCGATGAGTTGATGCGAGTGTCGACTCGATCTGCGGGTGAACCTTCAGCAATGTTTTTCAGGCAAGCATTCTCCCCCTTTCTACCTACCTTACTTTTATAGTCTTTATTTCCTCCTGTTGATCTATTGCTATCTGTGTTGCGATGCTCTAGTTTTCGTACACGTGATATCCTTGCAGCCCTTATATTGCCATGGACACATACTATTATCTGTTGTTTGGTAGATAGTCGGTCTTGCGAGTTGTAGTTGCTTGCGTAGGTGTTTTGTCGCGTCGTCGATATTTCATAGTTGTTGGAGTAAGGCCGTATGTTTAATGTTGGAGATGATCATGGCTTTAATTATCATTTAATAACTAAAATTGAAGTAGGTAAATGCAGAGGCACCGGTGGGTAATAGACAATATTTGGTTTTTAACCGCTCACTGGTGTCCCGTAGGACCCCGAGTTCTTGACACCTGTTCCGAGATCGAGCGCGCTAACCACAGGTGGGGTGTGTGGGCACCCCCATCGATTAGTACCTGATTTCAAAGTACTGTACCAGGGCCACAAAATAGTTTGGGTCTTTATTACTATCCTGTACTTATGCCATGTTTTACTGCTTTATTTATGATTGCGCGTGGAGCGCCTGTACTGTTTTGGATCGCGGCACGATTTCGCGGTATCGACAAGCCCAGTCACACTTTCGGGTTCCCAGTCGTTTACAGCCGTTCTCGCAAACCCTGGGTCCATCTCGGAGACCGGCCGACTTTGTTACGGGTAGCTTAGTGGGGTGGCCCCCATGTGCTTGCTTTGGGTCTGGGAAACGTCGTGTCCGAAACCCCGTCGACATACCGTTGGGTGTATGTTTTGTGATCTTGTACCTACCTGATCTGACAACAAGGGTGTAGGTGCGTGTGGAAACTTTGGTGCACCCCTGCAGGGTTAAATCTTTTCGAGAAGCCGTGTCCGCGGTTATGGACGACTTGGAGCATAGTTCTCGATCATAGACAACTATAACTAAAGTTTACTGTTATAATTTGACTTGTATCCGATATGACTAGTAATCAGCTTCACTACAACGGAATGGCTAAATAAAAGTACCAACAACTGCTGGGTTTGGGATATCTCATGCTTATTGTATCTGACTAGTAAGTGTTGCAACTACAACGGAATGGTTAACTAAAACTGCCCACTGCTTATTATATCAGGATGACTATCTATACCTGACTAGTAATTGCTGTAACGATAACTGAATAAATAAAACTGCCAACTATGTGAGTTCCTCGGTTGACTTCCTCGTTTGGTCTCGAGGGGGAAATACCAGGATGGGTATGTTTGGTGGTAGCATCAGGTTGGTTCCGAATAGGTATTTCTTATCCCTCTCTGATAGCCGACAATTATATCGAGTCTCTATAGGTTGTTTAGTGCATGCTGCGCTGCCGCTTCAGTCCACCGTACCTATGTAGGCGAGGACCGCCGAATTCTAGTCTCGCCGTGTACTGGCCTCAGTACTGACCGCTCTCTTTTTCCTTGGCCCTTTGTCGGCACCCCTTTTGTTTTAGCAGGTTTTGAGATCGACGTCGTTAGCAGGGTTACCCTTCTGGCTTGGCCTGGGCAGGGTTATGGACGCCATTGGTTATTCTTCAGGGCTCTTAGATCAATTTGCATCTTGTCCGTACTCGGGCGCTGTATTGTTTTCAAGGTGATTTGGATCTTTGTACTGTATATCTGTATTCTTGACTCTTTGAGTCGCTGTTGTATATATCTGTTTTTTGGGTTCCATCGTGGACTAATGTGTAATGATATTACTTCGTTTTCCACCCGCACGCAAGTGCCTGGTGGGCACCTTTGAATCATTTCTATGCGGGTTTGGCGGGGATCGCTAAGACTTGCATAGGGTCGATTCTGAGGGTGTTACAGACTCTCACCAACATTACTCCAACATGAGAGATATAACTACCTCATTGAACGTCTCGTTCCAAAACCACGACAACAAGGTGATGGAACAGGCGAGAGGCTAGAAGTACCTTCCAAGAATCCCGCAGTGTCCCCTCAAAAGGATGCTCATGAGAAAGAAGAATTAGTGTCCCTTCATAAGGGCGCTATCGAATTAAAATCTCAACCCTCAATGCAACACATGGAGGTGGACAATACAATAAAGACTCCACCAGCTCCTTTAGAGGATGTGGGTAAAGAAAATAATATTATGGTGGTTGATCCAATGCAAGAACAAAACCCTTCAATACCATCTCACGGAGCAGGAATTGTAAGTAATTCCATGAACGTGCCTTCAGAAGGCGGAAATGATGCGATAAAAGAAGTTGGAAAGAATGATGCAAAAGATACTGTTATGTGTGGTACTTTGAGCACACATAACTGGGTTCCTCCGCCAGTTGAACAAGAGTTTTCTTACCCTTCTGATGAAGAGATCATGCCCAACCCCAAGGCCTCCTTTTCCAAAGATTTCCTAAACCTTGGAAAGGTTCGTGGCTGGTTCAAGAGTTCAGAAAGAGAAAAGCATGATGGGGACGCACCATCCTCATCGGCTGCACCTTGCCTCCCTATAACAGATGGACAATCATCACTCACGAATGATCCACAATATTCTCGTTGTTATGTGTTGCTTTCATCGCACCTTCCGCAAGATCCGACATTGCTTCAGCAATATCTTAAGCGTCAAGGAATGGGTACTCGTTTAAAAGCCATTGCCTCAGAAATATTGGAAGATAGATCTTCTCATCATGTAGGAGAAGAGGAAGACCACAAAAGTGATGGTTCTGGTGATAGTTATGATAGAGACTCTAGTTCCTCATTAGAGAGACTATCTAGATCTCCTCCCTACTCTAACTTTGCACGTTCTATGATGTCAGAGGAAGAGTGTGAATTCGAAGATGAGAACATTGTACCGGCCCATGTGATTTCTGATCGCGTGGAAGGTGATACGGGTGTGACGGAAACATTAAATATTCATACTGATCCGTCTGCATCAGGATCCCGTGACAAACAACTTGAGTTTCAATTACACTCGCAACAACAGCAGTTAGATCAGTTAGCATCAAAGTTCGATAAACTCTTAGATTTCCTTGGTGGTTCAGATCGGGGTATACCCCAAATTATGAATCAAGGAGTCGTTGATCCACAAGTGGAAGAAATAGAAGCTGCGAGGGCAACTGAGGCGGCTAAGAAATCTCCCCAAGTTCTTCCTAGCACGGGTGTATTAACTAATAGCTTGGTGGATCAACCAGATATGCTCCGAAACTATCATAAAATGATTGAAGACATGGTTGATAATAAAATGAAGAGATTTACAATATAACAAGCCCCTCAAACTTGTGAGAGTGAGCTTGACAAGCCATATGAGTCATGGCATGATCTTGTAGCCTTTCCCGCAGGGTGGCATCCGCCTAAGTTTCGTCAATTTGATGGAACAGGTGATGCACGAGAACATCTAGCTTATTTTGAGGCAACATGTGGAGATACTGCTCGCAACCCCTCGCTTCTACTGCGACAATTCTCGGGTTCTTTGACAGGCGCTGCCTTTCATTGGTATAGTCTCCTATCTGTCGGTTCTATTCCTGATTGGAAAAGTATGAAAAATCTCTTCAAAGCTCATTTCATAACAATGAAAAAAGATTTTTCAGTGGTCGAGCTAGCACAAGTTCGACAAAGGCAGGATGAGAAGATTGATGAATATATCGTCATATTTCGTAATAGCTTTGTACGCCTAGCAAGGGACATGCACACAGAAGATGCTATTGAGATGTGCGTCCATGGAATGCAACAAAACTGGTCGCTTGAAGTGTCCCGACGGGAACCTAAAACATTTAGTGCACTCAGCTCAGTGGTGGCCGCGACCAAGTTAGAGTTCGAAAAGTCTCCTCAAATCATGGAGTTGTATAAAAATGCTAGCGATCATGCCAAGCGTTTCAACTCTACAGCAAAGCCAAATATTGTGACCAAGCCCAAGGTGTCCAATGAGGCAAATACAACAAGGGTTGTGCAAACAAACAACGTGCCTGTGCTAGGCATAAGAAATGAATCAGAGGGGATAAGGCAACGTCCCACTATTCAAGAGCTTCTTAGGAAGCAATACATATTTCGGAGAGAAATGATAAAAGGATTCTTCGATCAAGTGATTGCACATAATCATCTAAATTTGCCTAATCCGAAACGTCCTGATCAACTAAACATGAAGGACAACCCTTTGTATTGTCCATATCATCGATATGTGGGTCATGTCATCGAGGACTGTGTTTCTTTTTAGGAATGGCTCCAACGAGCCATCAATGAAAAAAGGCTTCAAATACAACCTGATGCTAGAAATCCAAATTATCACACTGTCAACATGGTGACTGTGAAAATGAATCCCATGTCAAAGAAAGAGCACGAAACATGGGTGCCATTATCTCAAGTTGAAGAAAATTTTACTAGCCTAAGAGTAAGTCACGCACCCTCTAGAGCTGGTGCGAGAGCATCAACACACGAGGTCAAGCCTTACATGCCTTCGTCGAGAAAGTTAGATGGACAAGGAACATGGTTGGCATCTTATCATAACAAGCCGAGGCTAGGTAGAGGATACAATCCAAGCCAACGTCGCATGCCGCCTAGGTTTGTGCCGACCTCTGAAGGTGATGAGTCTTACCCTCGATCAAACCGTATATTGCCCACTTTGGAGAAGTTCATGCCCCGCAACTGGAGGCAGAAGATCAGTTCTATAGAAGATAAGATAGAGGAAAACACTTCCCAGCCTTCTTCAAATAAAGCTACATGCAATATTATACTTGACTATTCGTCAAATACTAGTATCTCTTCTGATGATGCAGTAACACCACATGAGAAAGAGACTCTACATGCACAGAGTTTATTGTCTGAACCTCCTCTTGAAGCAAATATGAACTTACGAGGAGGAAAAGTTTTACCCAAACTTCAGAAAGTTCAACCCAAGAGGGTTGTGAAAGAAAAGATAAATGATCCTAAAGATGTCGCACAAAATCATGATGGACAGGAAAATCCGGCCGAGGATGGCGGGACACCTCCCAACATAGATTATAATATAGTGGCCCATCTAAAACGCATTCCAGCACTTTTAAGTGTCTACGATGCACTAATGTTGGTGCCTGAACTTCGCCAAGCTCTTATTCAAGCACTAGAAGATCCTAAACGCTATGAAGTAACAATGGCAAAGCATCAAATAGTTTGTAATTTCTTGACCACAAATGAGATTACCTTCACGGAGGAAGATAAGGTGATTGTGGATGATAATCATAATCATCCGCTTTACATAGAAGGAAATATTGGAACCGCTCACTTGAGGCGCATCCTCATTGATCCTGGTTCTGCTGTCAACATCTTACCCATTCGAAGCCTAACTCGTGCGGGCTTCACGTTGGATGATTTAGAGCCAACAGAAGTCGTCATATGTGGTTTTGATAATCAAGGAAGGTCAGCACTAGGCTCTATTACTGTGAAAATACAAATGTCAGCTTTCAGTTTTAAGGTGCGCTTCTTTGTGATAGAAGCAAAGACTTCCTATTCAGCATTGCTGGGTCGACCATGGATACATAAATATCAAGTGGTTCCCTCTACACTACACCAATGTCTCAAATTTGTGGATGGAAGTGGAGAGAAACATCGTATAGCGGGAAACACAAAACCGTACACCATCCAAGAGGCGCATCATGCTGATGCCAAATATTACTTCCCGTGCGAAGAGCCACAAACCCGACAAGGGCGTGTGACTTCTCCAGTGGATATTTTGGTCACACCTAGCTCTACACCATCCATGGGGGTGGAATCTTCATCTAGCCAACTCTCCTCCAAGAAAATACATGGAAGAGGTCGTGGTAGGGGGAGATCCTCCACGATGATGGCTCGCAATTATGGGCATGCTTATCTTCACAATGAGGCCTTCTTTAATGCCACATTACAAACACCACCACTCTTATCGAGTGTGGAAGCTTCTACCGAAGCTCCTCTCATACTAAGGTCTGTATCCAAGCCTATACATGTCCATGATCTTGAAACTAAGGAGTCCTTTATTCTTCTAACACCATCATCAACTGATGCTATATCTAATACAAGTGCTGCATGTGCAGGAGTTCCTAAACTCCTCGACAATATGGGCAAAGCACCTCTTCCTATTGTGCTAGATATGCCCACAACGCAAAGCTCGGCGCCACTGGAAGGAACAGTAAGGAGAAGGGTGAAAGAAATAGAAAATTCAAGGGGAGCTACACTTAAACAGCCCCCATCCATGTATGTATCAATAGCAATGCCATTGGAGGTACGGTTGGTCTCGGGCCAATGTAGAGGCTCCAATCCTACTCTCCTATATAAGGTACCACAATCACAACCTTGTGACCATATAATTAATCTTTCTTCCTCTCTCTTTGATGTTGATGTATCGTCAAATACTATGAAGGTGGAACCTAGAATGGTTCGCTTGTTGGAAAAGGCGGGTATTAAACTTCAAAGAAACTGCAGGTCACCCTCACCACCCGCCATTTGTGAAAGATGGTGGGATCAAGCTGAAAAGCTCGTGAAGAATAAGAATAAAGCACAACCGAAGTATGGTTTGGGATACATCCGCTCAGAATCTTCTGAAGGCGAGGATGAAGATCATGATGGCGTGCAACATTTGACATGCCACATGACATATGTGAATAATGTTCAAAATAGTGAAAGTCGAGAACCAACATCTGACATGGATGGTGGTAATAGTTTCTATAAAACTCCACACCAACTTCGTTCTTTTCATGTTGCTCTAAATGCACGTAGTGGTATAAAAGATGAAAATTTCCTTCTATCTCAGGTTCATAAATCCATGATGATTAATCAAGGAGAGGTAGTTGATGCTGCTCCTGCACCAGCACAACTCGAAGATGGTGGTCAATGCACTATCGACGAGCTTGTCGAAATTAATTTGGGTACAGAGGATGACCCACGTCCTACCTTTGTAAGCGCCTCTCTAACACTGCAAGAACATGAGAGTTATCGGCAATTCCTATTGGAGTTTCGAGACTGTTTTGCATGGTCTTACAAAGAAATGTCAGGGCTTGATCCTAAGGTCGCTACACACAAGCTGGTCATTGATCCCCAGTTCAGGCCAGTGAAGCAACAACCACGCCGTTTTCGGCCAGAACTGCAAGATCATATTATCGTCGAGGTGGATAAGCTAATCGTTGCTGGATTCATTGAGGAGGTACAATATGCTCAATGGTTAGCAAATATTGTCCCTGTAGAGAAAAGTAATGGGCAATTGCGGCCATGTGTCGACTTTCGCGACCTAAATCGTGCTTGTCCCAAAGATGATTTCCCTATACCCATCACTGAGATGGTTGTTGACTCTACTACAGGTTATGGTGCCTTGTCCTTTATGGATGGGTCATCTGGCTATAACCAAATTAAGATGGATGAGCGTGATGCCATTAACACCGCTTTCCGGACACCCAAGGGCAATTTCTATTATAAAGTAATGCCTTTTGGATCAAAGAATGCAGGTGCGATATATCAATGGGCCATGACCAACGTTTTGGGTGATCTCATTCACGACATTGTGGAATGCTATGTTGACGACATGGTTGTCAAAACCAAAGACATCCGACATCATCAGGATGATCTACGTGTTGTCTTTAATCGTTTGAGGAAACATCAACTCAAGATGAATCCTCTTAAATGCGCCTTTGCAGTAAAATCTGGTCTATTTTTGGGTTTTATTGTTCATCACCGTGGCATTGAAATTTCACCGAAGCACATCAAGACGGTACAAGACATGCCACCACCCACAAATTTGAAAGAATTGAAATCCTTACAAGGTCATTTGGCGTATATACGTCGCTTTATTTCTAATCTCTCAGGACGCACTCAGCCCTTCACAAGATTAATGAGGAAAGGTGTTCCATTCGAGTGGGATGAGAAATGCCATAACGCGTTTGAAAGCATTAAGCGCTATTTATTAAACCCTCCCGTTCTAGCTGCTCCAGTCAAAGGAAGACCGCTCATTCTTTATATTTCTGCACAACCATCCTCGGTAGGTGCATTACTAGCCCAACATAATGATGAAGGAAAAGAAGTAGCCTGCTACTACCTAAGTCGAACCATGGCAGACGTCGAACACAATTACTCTCCCATAGAGAAGTTGTGTTTAGCCCTTATTTTTGCTCTAAAAAAGCTACGACATTATATGCTAGAACATCAAATACAACTTGTGGCACGTACTGATCCCATAAAGTATGTTCTAAATCAACCTGTGCTTATGGATCGCCTTGGAAAATAGGCTCTATCCATGATGGAATATGACATTACCTATGTTCCACAAAAAGCGATTAAAGGTCAAGCATTGGCTGATTTTCTCGCGGCACATCCTATACCAGACGACTCCCCTTTGATTATTGAGCTACCCGATGAAAAAGTATTTACTATCGATATTGAGTCGCAATGGGAACTATATTTTGATGGGGCATCTCGCACAGAGGTAGAACCTGATGGTGAAACAAAACGATGAGCCAGTGCTGGATTGGTTTTTAAGACTCCTCAAGGAGGAACTATTCACCACTCTTTCTCTCTTCTGAAGGAAGAGTGCTCCAATAATAAGGCCGAGTACGAGGCTCTTCTTTTTGGCCTTCTACTTGCGCTTTCTATGGACGTACGTAACATACTAGTATATAGCGATTCTCAACTCATTGTTCGTCAAGTCAATAACATATACGAGGTACGCAAGCCAGAATTGGTGCCATATCACACGGCAGCGCAAATCCTCATGAGGAAGTTTGAGCACATTAAATTATTACATGTCCCACGAAGCAAGAATTCCTCTGCAGATGCATTAGCAAAACTTGCATCATCATTAGTACTTCCTGAGGGTGAAGCCGCTCAGGAAAAGATAGATGAGAGGTGGCTCCTTCCAGCTGTACTAGAATTGATACCGCAAGAATATGAAGTACACCATGTTGTAGCCAATGTCAGCAGTGAGGATGACTGGCGCAAGCCATTCCTTGATTACTTTAATCATGCGATACTCCCAGGTGATATAGTGGAAAGGCGCAGGTTGCAGCGACGCCTGCCTTCCTATTTAGTCAAAGCAAGGACTTTGTATCGACGTTCTTTTGGGCAAGAAATGTTGCTACGGTGTGTGTCAAAAAATGAAGCGGATCAGATCCTTCAAGAAGTTCATTATGGTGTATGCGGTGGGCATCAAAGTGGAACAAAAATATATCATAGTATCAAACTAAGTGGCTACTTTTGGCCAGGGATTATGACAGACTGTCTTAGAGTGGCAAGGTCATGTCACAGCTGCCAAATTCATGGAGTTATAAAGCACCAACCGCCAGTTCCGTTACATCCAACTATACCTGCATGGCCTTTTGATGCATGGGGTATAGATGTCATTGGACCATTTGAGCCGCCATCTTCTAGGGGGCACAAGTTCATACTTGCAGCAACAGACTACTTCTCTAGGTGGGCGGAGGCAGTACCATTAAGAGAAGTAAAGAGTGACAATGTTATAAACTTTCTAGAGCGTAATATTATTTATCGCTTTGGAATTCCACATCGCATTACATCGGATAATGCCAAGGCTTTTAAGTCCCGTAAAATGGTCAAGTTCATGGCTAAATATAAAATCCAATGGAATTATTCCACAGGATATTATCCACAAGCAAATGGGTTAATTGAAGCATTTAATAAGACCCTTGGTCAGATTTTGAAAAAGACAGTCCATAAGCATCATCGTCACTGGCATGATCGTCTCTATGAAGCCTTATGGGCATACCGTGTTATGGTTCGTACGCCAACTCAAGCAACACCCTACTCCCTAGTATATGGGAGTGAGGATGTTCTTCCTCTAGAGGTGGAGCTTCCATCCCTAAGGGTGGCCATTCATGATGAGATTACCCAAGATGAGCAAATCCGGTTGTGCTTTCAGCAGCTAGATTCCTTGGAAGAAGATCGACTAAATGCACTCCAAGATTTAGAGTTATATCGTCGCAATATGGTGCGTGCGTATGATAAACTTGTTAAGACACGAGTTTTTCGGAAGGGAGAACTTGTTCTCGTACTTAGACGCCCCATTGTGGTAAAAGGCAAAGCTAAGGGAAAACTTGAGCCTAAATGGGAAGGGCCATTTGTTATTGAGCAAGTGTATGATGGCGGTGCATATCAGCTCATCAATCAACATGGAGAACGACCAATGCCTCCTATCAATGGGAGGTACCTAAAGAAATACTATGCGTGATCATCTCTGCACGCCAATTTGCTTTTTTCTCTATTTTTTTTTGTTTTTTTCTTCTTTCAGTCTTTCTTTTTTGTTTTCCCTAAAAAAAATAAAGTTAAAAAACCATGGACATCAATGTCCTACAATAACAGCTTTCCCTGCACACGCCATGCTAGTGATTAAAGACTTAGGCACCCTCGAGCTAGCCTGAAGGTGGAACATGTAACAAAGTGGAGTGGTACCTATACCCACCACACACGACACATGATGGAGTGTATGCTTTCAGAGAGGGTGGTGAAAATGCTTGGGATACTTCTGCTTTGAGGTTCCATACTTCTCATGTTTCTTGCCATGTTTTAGGCTCGCCGAGGCACGATGCCCTGGGGTAACCTATAGGAAAAGAGCAAGAAAGGCATGCCTGGTCAACAAAAGTTGAGTTCAGTGTGAGCCTCTTGACACCCCCGGGGTGTTATTCCACCATAGCCAAAATGACCTATGAGGGTCTATGTAGTCCACAAAGGTGTGTGACTGCTCTTCAAATTCTGAAGGTGAGTCCCCTAGCAACCGTGAAGGAATATTCTCCAAGAAGTTCAATAAAATCCTCTCCTACAAATGAGGAAATCCCATCAAAAGTCGTGAAATTCAAGCAATACTTCAATAAAAAGAGTCAACCAAAGAAGCAAGTCTACATCAAGCAAGTCAAGAAATAGGGGACTCATTTGAATGAAGGAGGGGAGTAGTCACGTACCAACCCTCAAAATGGCCATGAAAAATCGCCAAGCCAATTATCCTATAACCATACTACTTTAATCATCCTTGCCTATGCCTTTGTGTTCTTGAGGCATGTGCAGGGGGCGTGATGAAGTCGTGGGATCATCAAGACGCATGAAGTCTAGAGCATGAATTCCCATCCCTCTAAAGGCATCATGAAATCATGTTGTTTTCACATACACTCATAGAAGTTAAGTTATCTAGTCACAACTGTTATGGTCCTCCGGCAGTTCCTGATGATTAGCTCTTGAGTTACCTTTTTCTGGCGTCACGTTCATAGCTGGTGTTCCATGGGAAAGCCAACATCCCAAATCTATAAAAAAATATTCTTTCTCTCTTTTTCTGGATTTTCTCTTGCCGTGATTCTTATTTATGCTGGTGGTCTTAAGGGAGAATGATAAGTTCCCTAACTATTCATTGTGCATCCATGATAAGGTATTTCTATTCAATGATATCGTTCGTCGTGCATGACGCCATTGATGCTTGTGCAACGACTAGCATTCTACATCAACCAATATTTCACTAGGGGGCAATATCCCTTAGTGACCAAGACAACGAAACCGGAGGCATCATCCTCTCCTAGTCTATCTGCAACGTCGATGGTATCCCGACGCTTTAAATATGGGAAGCAGCAAGGTGCGCCAGTGCGGTCAGCACCAAGCTGTGGAACACTTCCAGTCTGATGGCTGGCATCGTCCATGATCACATCAAACTCGGGAGAATTCAGGTGAGCAGGAAGGCGCGCCAGTGCGGCCAGTGTCATTCTGTGAAACCCTTCAAGTGTGATGGCTGGCATCATATATCATTGTAAGGTCGCATATAACTTGATAAATCAGTTCTTTGCATTAGCCAAGTCCTGGGCAAACCGAAGAACTACCTCATCGGCTGGCACCATGTTGCATATGGTCGCGATGAGAACATATAAATGAGAGAGATTTCTCTTAGAACATGGCATGAGTATTTCGCCATATTTTATTGTTATTGTTCTCGCCCTTATGGGTGTTTATAAGATAATAGCATGGAAATTCGCTATTGAATTCACATTTCTTTGTCATATATGATAAGAGTATTTCATCATATATCGTCATAATCAATCCACCAATCACTGCATGATGTAGTATGAACATACACTACAGGTTAGCACTTGGTTAGCCCAAGGCTCTATCTAGTTTGACGACATAAGTTGTTATCAGCGCAATATATGTATGAACACACTGATTTAATTTGCCCTCATCTCGCTTTTGGCTTGAAGCCTGGATTTTCTAGTTCTTCTTCAAGGCGCTCTGAATGAGAATACTCGATCACAAGATGAGCTGTATAACGAGCAGCAAATAACCTCTTCAATTCATAAGTCATGTATATGGAGTACACGTCCGGGAGGATTCTGGACTAAACATCTATAGCCGTGCATGAACTCTACTTGGTGGAGGCATGAATTCTACAATGTTGGTTTATTAGCGTCTTGCTACGAGGCAGTAGTTTTAGACAGGCTGTCGGCAGTACGCGCGGCCGGCAAGCCCGTCTGGTCGGAACAAAATAAAATAAAATTCAAAGATAAATGACAAAATCATGACAGTGCCGATAAAGGAGGAAGGAAGGAATTGTATGACATCTAAAATACAATGTCCAAAATATGAATGGGGTGAAAAAAAAGGGGGGAGGATAATCTCTTAATAATCTAGTACCGAAGCTAATGCTATGCTGAAAATATTTAATCGTCCTGAGAAGCACACGCTATCACAAATCCATGTAAAGCATACATGTGTTGAGATAGACCTAGCTCGTCTGTATCGACAAAGTTCTTTGTGATCTGGTCAAGCTCTTGTAGATAATCCTCATCCTTGGAGGAAAGTGTCTCCATTGCAGTCTTGAAACCAATTGTCTGTGCAACACGCTCATGATGGCTGGTCAGGGCAATGACCGACTGGTCCTTAAGCTGGTCCACAAATAAGTTATCCTCTCTTAGCCTCTGGATCTCAGCTTGCAATGCTCCAATCTGAACTTCCATCTTCGTGATGCGTGACGAGTGATTCTGTCGCCTTTGCTCTTGCTCCTCGATCTTCCCTTCAAAGGTGGTTCTGATAGTATCCATGGAAGTACAAGCAGTTGCCACTTTAGTAATAATAGTGTTGATTACAGAGGCTCGTTGTTGTACTTGTTCTCTTTGTGAAGAAATTTTAGCAGCCAGATCGGATGCATCTTGTTCATACGCTGCTTGTAGAGCAGAGAGTCCCTTCATTAGACAAACCACTTTAGAGGGTGGATCGTCGAAGAACTTTTTCCAAAATTTGAGAATATCCGTTATCGCCGAAGTCACCGAGACTTTGTTAACGGGATATTCGTTGAGGAGGCGCTTCAATTTTCTAAGATCTGCTTGGACATAAATTATACAGTGCGCCGCTGGGCTGCCAGTTAAACCACTCAAATCCACAGGGTTTTCCTTACTAAATTCATTTCTCAACTGCAGACTTCTAATGTCCCTGGCTGTAGCACAACTGGTGGAATTTTGAGATAGCTTCCCTTCGACACCTTCACATTGCTCTTTGCATTCTTGGGCAATGGCTTCATATATTTGGTTCGACTCCTCACCAAAAGATTCCACTAAAGAAAGAGAAGAAGAATAAGAAGGACAATTAGAAATAAGTTAAACAAGAGCAAGAGAATGCAGAAGCATGTGTTAATAAAGATCACCTGTGTGAGTGGTCCTTGCTTTTTTATTAGCAGCACCTTCAGGTGGTGTCTGCTTCCGCTTAGGCGAAACAGATACCATGTTGCTTGCCACAAACTCTTCAGCCCATGTTACTGAATTGTCTCCTTGTAACACCGAATCCATGGGAGTATCGCTCTGGTTACTCATGGTGAAAGCCTCGTATGACTTAAAAATTTCTTCTATGTTGCTATCACTAAAGACTTTGGGAAGGGAATTAACATCATCATCAGGTGTATCTAGTCCATTATATGCCTCTCCGAGGGAAACGCCATGAGTAGCCTGTTCGGCGCTCTTGGAAACGGACGCTATGGTCACTTGTTCTTGTGCTGTTTTTGGAAGCTCACTCCCATGCTCCAGTGATTTCTCATCTGCAGTCACTTGGCATGACGCAGCTACATCCAGCTCCCCGACGGGTGGCTTGCTCGATGAGGGGGGCTCGCTTGTTAAGTTAACGGCAACATATTTTGCTGTATCGTGGGTGCCTCTATAAAAAAGGAGGGAGAAAGATTGAGACAAGAGGCATATGAGCGCAGCCGATGTACTTAAAGTAATAAGATAATGGAGGCATGCAGATCATTGTGGTACGCATGCAGCAGTTTGAAAATAATGCAAAATCTTACCTGAGACACTGACTAGGGCGGTGTTCATTGGTTCAGGTGTCTTCTCATGTGAGCAGTAGTTATCCGGGGATTCAAGGAAAGGAAAAGCTTTGCTACACCAGAGAATATAGTCCAATGTGCGTCTGCTCCGCAAGTGAAAAGGGCGCACATTTATGATATGTCCTTTTGGCCGCAGGAAGGCAAGATGTCTACGGGCAAGAATATGTAATGATTCCTCACTTGAATTGGTCAAGTAACTGCCAAAGTCTAGGCTATTTGTCTTCAAATCGTTTCCCGCTGACATAAGGAAATCGGGGACACTTTGATCATAGTTGAACATGCGTGCAAACCGGTGTGGACAGTATACCCGGTTGTCAAAATGCTGACCCCTCCTATGGGTAACTCCGCCTGCTGTACAACTAATGAGAAAGTCAATAGCTGCAATTGTTATCTCCTTACGTGTCCGATCATCAAATATACGGACTGTGTTTCCTGACTTGGGAAAACGCACGGCTGACCGCCCAATAAAATCAAGTGATCGTAAGCCTTCTCGGGCATCATCAAACTCCCAAAATAGCTGGAGCGCCTCGATGAGCCACATCCGTGACCGGCGCCTAAAGTCAATAACAAATGGTGCAAATGGGATGGGGCAGTTCAAGGAGGCGGTGGGTTTTATACTTGTCAAAAAAGAAGTAAACCAGCCCATGATAAACTGTCCAGGTATGAACAGGGTGCAGTCACTAGCCGTGGTCTTGCTGGTCACAATATCATGATGAGCTTCGTCCAAACTACGATATAAAAAATCCAAGCTGGCCACACCTATGGCCCGGCGACTGCCTTTCGCTAATTTCACTGCCATGATAAAGACTTCGGGACGGATGTATTGTCCCCGTTCGACTGGCACACAATAAGAGCACAACCAAGCTGCAATGAAGGCGGCACGATACACGACTAAAGGGTATGCAACACGGTAAGATATTGTATGTTGGCCTATGATAGCGGCTGGACGATCCCCTTGAACTTCAACTCGGAACTTATGTCTCTGTAGTAAAGGATCTTCTCGTTCAGCAAATAAATTGGATAATGTAGAGCCAAAGGGAGTTGAAGGATCCTCCAAAAAATTATCCACCCAAGCGGAAATAGTTACAAGACCTGGGTCAGCTCTCATGTTGACAGGGCACAGATCAGCATATATGCTATATAAAGTCCGGACGTGATCTCGCGTCGTTGAAGGGAGTGGAATATATTCCTCATAAAGTCGTCCTGAAATTGGGATGCCCATGGCGTCATACACTGTGTGGAGAGGATAGCCCATCTCTCCTTGACTGATAATCAGAGTATGTCCGTCAATATTCCAATGAGTCAAGAACGCAGCCACTAATGAGCCATCCACACGACATTTATAAATTGAAGCCATGATTCCCCGGAGAATATCAGCTCGTTTTAAAATTGTACAATCCTCACGATTCACTATCATCATGCGAGCCCAAATCAACATCTTGTCATAGATGGGGACTTCGGTGAGCAAATGGTTTGGACGATTACTGATCCACCTTGTCATAGGGGATTGAATGAAATTCTGAATCAATGTGGAGCTTTTTGGTGGCACTTTCTCGTGTAGGGCATCAGAATGCTCACTCGCAAGCATATATGGTTGCAAGAGAAGGGCAGTGAATGTTGATGCTTCCGTAGGTGGAGCCCCAGGGCCATCTTGGTTGCCGGAAAGTTCGCCACTGACATTGTAGGATAACATCTGGGGTAGTGTTGGGACAGGTGTTCCCGCAGTGTTTAGATTCTTGACCCTCTGCATGAACTTGTTTTCAGGTTCGAGAATAAGTTGATCGCCGCGTCCTAGTTGCAAGCATTCAGCAACTTGAGTCATGAACTCATCTGTCCCCTCTTCACGCTCAATGGGAACATCGTCATCAGACGGGAAACCGCCTTGCACGGTATCACAAAAAAATTCTAACTCATCACGCCACAGTGGTACTGCTCCGTGTGGTCCTTTTGGCACATATTTAGCCGGGCCGCTGTACAGAGTGTAAATTGGCGGGATAGTATCAATGGGATCCTGTTAAAAAGGGGAAAATAAGAAAAGAGTTAGGATCAGGAGCCATCAGCGATCAATGAATTCATGCGGATTACATGTAAGAAGAGGCTGTATGCATATGTGGCTTCAAGCAAAATATGGGTATCAAAAAAGAAATCAAGCCCGGACAGTATTACCTGGGAGTTCCTTGAAATCTCTTTGTCAGGGGATGCTAGCTCGTAAGTGGCGCCTTTGCCTTGTCCTCTGTAACGAGGGGGTCGTTGAGTACCCAGACCGCCTCGTTTAGCTCCGGCATTGCCACGAGAGGGGTTTCGCCGAGGTTGCTGTTTATCTGGATTCGGATCGTCTCGCTGAGTTTTTCCCGTAGAGCCGGTCATGGCGTATGTTTCAACGAGATACACAAAGAGTTGTGGTAACACGCGGCAAAGGACCTTCCAATTTGTAAGGCGCGTACATGGAGTCCTAGTCCTGGAGGATTCTGGACAGACTCCCGTGACCGGCCATAACTCTCTCTCTCTCGTTCTTTAAAAAAAAACTTGATCCGGCTTCTGATTCTTTGGCTAGAGGAAATACGGCGAGCGGCTGGAAGTACCGATCAACTATTTAGCAAGAATTTTAGTACACAGTATTGCTATAAACTAAATGAAGGGTGTATTGCTACTAATCATCTTTCCCCGAGTATAATCCGTTCGCTTCGCTGCACGCACTACACTCGGCGGGGGGCATTTGTTTGATGATTTTTTATACCAAAATTCATAATGCAAATAAATATTAATGTAGCCTTTTTCTATGCTACGTGGGTCCCACAGGGTGCGGTATTTTTGAAAGTATATATCTGATATTGGGCTCATTTTATAGAGTTCATCGTCTATACTACAATGATAAAAAGAATTAAACTTTTGACTAACTATTTAAGGGATATAATTTTCCAAAGATTTTTACGTGAAGTGAGCTAGCTAGCTAGCTACTCGGTTCTTTACCAGATTGATCAGCTATGCATGCATGCAAAATTTGGATATTTAATTGCTGAAGAGCATATGTACTGCACGACGATTGGTTTCCCGTCACGGAATTGCCAAGGCTTCTACGGGTGCTCTCGTATTTTATACGGCTATGACCTCACCTCACGGCTGATGTCACACAGGTAGAGATAGACTCAGGTTTTAAACGGCCACACGCGATTATAACGAACGAGGATCTGATCAGCAAGCGGCCATCAGCGTCTATATAATGGCATGTCATTCCGCGACCAAAGGGAGGCACGTAGAGAAAGCTAGCCGACGCGCTGCTCCGCACACCACCGCACGGGTAACGCAATAGCGAAGCTCTGCTCTAGTAAAATTCACACGCGTAGCACGGGCGACACAGTTGCGAAGCCCTGCTCCGGCCACGTGAGAACACCACTTAGAACACAAATTTCTTAATTCCCACACTACGTCGAAGGCGATCAACGGCGCCAAGATGCCGCTACTACTCCCGCCATCCATGAAGTCTTGTTTGCAAGGTGAGATAATATAAGATCTGTTTGTATCGTTGTTTTTGTCTCAACATGGCTGCTCTAGATCATCCGTGTGGGATGCTAGATGTAGCCGTTAATCTTTACAACCATGGCCCGATTGTTTCCTCAAGGTCACCGGCCGTGTGGCCACAATCATGATACGACTGCTTTGTCAGGTTCGGCCATAAAGATTATCACAACCATGGTAACAACTGTCTCATCGAAATTGTTCATGTAAAGCGCATACAATAATTATGCCACAACCATAGCAGCGACCGTCTCATCGAGGTCATTCATATGGGTTATGTCAAAGTCATCGTCCGATTGTTTCATCTATATCGGTGGTGCTCAACCTCGAGCCTTATGAAGGAGTTCGGTTGATAAAACGAGTAAGGCAACGCTTCATCAATTGACCATCTCGGATTCACGATCTAATCTCTATGAGATGAAGGTCGATTCCTATACATCATCTTATGTCTAGTGCCGACGAGGCTAGACTACACTATGGCCAAGTGACGACGAAGCTCGGTCATTATGCCATCAACACGTCGTAATTTTGATGAGATAGTCATACCGTTGCTGGGCACCGACGAGGCAAAAGCAACACTACTTTGATGAGGCAAGGGCCATATGGCTGGGCACCGACGAGGCAAAAGCCACCCTCCTTGTCAAATAAATCTCTCATCATTATGCACGTCGAGATAGCATATATGATTGTGCTTCGGCGGAATAAAGCTAATCTTCTTATTCTCAAGATTATCTAAACAACGATGATCATCAGCGCAGCTTAATCGGAGGTATTCCACGGCTTGATCCCGTGGATGTAATTAACCGGGTGTCTCGCGAGGCTCCGGGAATTTGGAACTACACAATCGTTGATCCAAGTCAGATGTTTATCAAGGCGCAATATTTGTAATTGTGGGAAATTATACTTTGTAATTCTTCAAAGAATTAATAAAGATGTGTTTTCCTATGTTACTTGTCTTTTTTGTATACTTTGTATACTGGCACGCCCGCATACATTATTATTTTTTGTTGCTTTTTCCGTGTCAAACAGCAATCACTCCCTCCTAGCTACAAAAGTTTTGTAGTTGCTCACAATCAGATTGGTTCCATTGATATGATCACTGAGCTATTCGCTAAGATGAAAGTAGCGGAGGTGGACATCAAAAGGAATAATCATATGTTGATGGTCAACAAGCCCCCCACCTTCAAGAAAGGTAAGGGGGCAAAGAAGCCCTTCAAGAAAGGCGGCGGCAAGCGCGTTGCCCCTGCTGAGAAGAAGCTCAAGTCTGGTCCTAAGCCGGACACTGAGTGCTTCTATTGCAAGGACAAGGGTCACTGGAAGCGCAACTGTCCGAAGTACTTAGCGGACAAGAAGGCTGGCACCATCAAAGGTATATTTGATATACATGTTATTGATGTTTTCCTTACTATCCCTCGTTGTAGTGCCTGGGTATTTGATACCGGTTCAGTTGCTAATATTTGTAACTCGAAACAAGAGCTACGGAATAGACGGCGGCTTGCGAGGGATGAGGTGACGATGCGCGTTGGCAACGGATCAAGAGTTGATGTGATGGCCGTCGGCACGCTCTCCTTAGTTTTACCTTCGGGATTAGTTTTAAACCTTAATAAATGTTATTATGTGCCTGCGTTGAGCATGAACATTATTTCTGGATCGTGTTTATTGCAAGACGGTTATTCATTTAAATCGGAGAATAATGGTTGTTCTATTTATATGAGTAACATATTTTATGGTCATGCACCTCTTTTGAATGGTTTATTTCTTCTAAATCTCGAAAGGGATGAAACACACATCCATAACATTGAGGCTAAGAGATGCAAAGTAGATAGTGATAATACTACTTATTTGTCGCACTGTCGTCTAGGTCATATTGGTGTAAAACGCATGAAGAAACTCCATTCTGATGGACTTTTGGAGTCTCTTGATTTTGAATCATTTGACACATGCGAACCATGCCTCATGGGCAAGATGATCAAAAGACCGTTCTCCGGTATGATGGAGCGAGCAACGGACTTGTTGGAAATCATACATACCGATGTATGCGGACGGATGAGTGTTTCGACGCACGGTGGATATCGCTATTTTCTCACTTTTACCGATGACTTAAGTAGATATGGGTATATCTATTTAATGAAACATAAATCTGAAACGTTTGAAAAGTTCAAAGAATTTCAGAATGAAGTGGAGAACCATCATAACAGAAAGATTAAATTTCTACGATCCGATCGTGGAGGTGAATATTCGAGTTATGATTTTCTCACGCATCTTAAAGCAAGTGGAATCGTTTCACAACTCATGCCACCCGGAACACCACAGCGCAATGGTGTGTCTGAACGCCGGAATCGAACCCTATTAGATATGGTCCGATCGATGATGTCTCTTACTGATTTGCCGTTATAATTTTGGGGTTATGCATTAGAAACCACTGCATTCACTTTAAATAGGGCACCATCTAAATCCGTTGAGACGACACCGTATGAACTATGGTTTGGTGCTAAACCTAAGTTGTCGTTTCTTAAAGTTTGGGGATGCGAAGCTTACGTCAAGAAGTTGATGCCGGACAAGCTCGAACCCAAAGCGGAGAAATGCGTCTTCATAGGATACCCTAAGGAAACTATTGGGTATACCTTCTATCACAGAACCGAAGGCAAAGTGTTTGTCGCGAAGAACGGTTCCTTTCTTGAGAAGGAGTTTCTCTCGAAAGAAGTGAGTGGGAGGAAAGTAGAGCTAGACGAGGTTATTGAACCTTCTCTTGAGTTGGAGAGTAGCGCAGCACCTGAAATTGTTCCAGTACCGCCTGCACCAACGATAGAGGAAGCTAATGACAAGGATCATGAAGCTTCGGACGATGCTGCTACTGAACGTCGCAGGTCGACAAGGTCACGTGCCCCTCCTGAGTGGTACGGCAACCCTGTCTTGACTGTCTTGTTAGTAGAAGACAGTGAACCTACGAACTATGAGGAAGCGATGATGAGCCCATACTCTGAGAAATGGCTAGAAGCCATGAAATTCGAATTGGGATCCATGAGCGAAAACCAAGTATGGACTTTGGTGGACCCTCCTAGCGACCGAAAGGCCGTTGAGTGCAAATGGATCTTCAAGAAGAAAACGGACGCGGATGGTAATGTTACCGTCTATAAAGCATGGCTTGTCGCGAAAGGTTTTTGACAAGTTCAAGGTGTTGACTACGATGAGACTTTCTCTCCTGTAGCGATGTTTAAGTCCATTCGGATTTTATTAGCAATTGCTGCGTTTCATGATTATGAAATATGGAAGATGGATGTCAAGACTGCTTTCCTCAATGGCAACATTGATGAAGAGTTGTATATGATGCAACCCGAAGGTTTTGTCGATCCTAAGGATGCTGATAAAGTATGCAAACTTCAGCGTTCCATTTATGGACTGAAGCAAGCATCTCGGAGTTGGAACATTCGTTTTGATCAAGTGATCAAGAGCTTTGGATTTGTTCCAAATTGCTATGAAGCTTGTATCTACAAGAAAGTGAGTGGGAGCTCGGTGACGTTTCTAGTACTATATGTGGATGACATATTGATTATTGGAAATGACATCAACATGCTTAACGATGTGAAGAGTTATTTGAACAAGTGTTTTTCAATGAAAGACCTAGGTGAAGCTGCTTATATATTGGGCATCAAAATCTATAGAGATAGACAAAGACGCCTAATAGCTTTAAGCTAGAGTACATACCTAGACAAAGTTCTGAAAAGGTTCAGAATGGATAAGGCAAAGAAAGGTTCAGTGCCTATGTTGTCAGGTAAGATATTGAGCAAGGCTCAGTGTCCAGCTACGGTAAATGATAGGGAAGCTATGAGCAAAGTGCCTTATGCCTCGGCCATAGGTTCTATCATGTATGCCATGTTGTGTACTAGACCGGATGTGTCCAATGCTCTTAGTTTGACGAGCATATATCAAAGTGATTCAGGAGTGGAACACTGGACAGCCGTGAAGAACATCCTAAAGTACCTAAATAGGACTAAAGAAATGTTCTTAGTCTATGGGGGTGATGAATAGCTTATCGTAAAAGGTTACGTCGACGCTAGTTTCGACACCGACAAGGATGATTCTAAATCTCAGACAGGATACGTGTATATTTTGAATGGAGGAGCTGTGAGCTGGAGAAGCTGCAAGCAAAGCGTGATCACGGGATCTACAGTAGAAGCGGAATACATGGCTGCTGCAGAAGCGTCAAGTGAAGGAGTTTGGATCAGGAACTTCATCACTGAGCTTGGCGTGGTTCCAAGTGTATTGGACCCACTGGAGATATTGTGTGACAATACTGGCGCCATAGCACTCGCTAAGGAACCAAGATATCATCCAAATACCAAGCATATCAACTACAAGTTTCATATAATCCGAGATTATATAGCAGATGGAGATCTGAAGATTAGCAAAGTACATACAGATCTGAATGTCGCAGATCCATTGACTAAACCTCTTCCACTTGTAAAACATGATCAGCACCTCAGTGCCATGGGTGTGAGATTGTTGCCAGATGTAAACTAGATTATTGACTCTAGTGCAAGTGGGAGACTGTTGGAATTATGCCCTAGAGGCAATAATAAAGATGTTATTATTATAATTCTTGTTCATGATAATGTTTATATTCCATGCTAGAATTGTATTAAGCGGAAACTTTAATACTTGTGTGGTTTGTGAACAACACCATGTCCCTAGTACGCCTCTATGGACTAGCTCATTGATCAATGATGGTTAAGGTTTCCTAACCATAGACATGAGTTGTCAATTGATAATGAGATCATATCATTGGGAGAATGATATGATGGACATACCCAAACTAAGCGAAGCAATTAGATCGTGTCATCGTGTTCGTCTTTGCGAAGCTTTTCTTATGTCAAATATTGTATTCCTTAGACCATGAGATAATACAACTCCCTGGTATCGGAAGAAAGCTTTGAGGTCATCAAACGTCATCCTATGAGAGGGTGATCATAAAGGTGTCTCTCAGGTGATCGGAAAGTATCTGTTGGGTTGTATGTATCGAGATGGGATTTGTCCCTCCCAAGTCGGAGACATATACTTCGGGCCCACTCGATAATCGATATCAACACCGCTTGCAAGCATGTGGTTAAGGAGTTAATCACAAAGTGATATCGGATTACGGAACGAGTAAAGTACTTGCTGTGAACGAGATTGAACTAGGTATGACGGTACTGACGATTGAATCTCGGGCAAGTAAAATATCGCGAGACGAAGGGAATATATATATGGGATTGATTGAATCCTGGCATCGTGGTTCATCCGATATGTTCATCGATGAATGTGTGGGAGTCAATATGGGTTTCCAGACCCCGCTGTTGATTATTGATAGAAGATCATGTCTGCATATTCTCGAACCCGCAGGGTCACACACTTAACGTGTCTCGACGCTAGGATAGATTGGATAATTGGTTTATGAGTTTTTGTTCGGAGTCTCGGATGGGATCCGGGATATCACGAGAGGTTCCGGAGTGGTCCAGAGAATAAGATTCATATAAGGCAGTGCAGTTTTTGGAGTTCAGAATTGTTCCGGGTTAATCGGTATTGTACCGGAAGCTTCTAGAACCTTACGGAAGGGGACCAACGTGGCCCCACCTTCCGGGAGGGGGCATGGGCCTATGAGGGAGTGCCCTGGCCGCATTGGGCCAGGGGCACAAGGCCCATAGGGCCCAGCCGGCCAAAGAGGGTTTAAACCCTAGATAGACCTTTTAGAAGGGGGATTTCCTTGCCCCCCACTCTTCCTCCTTGGGGCCGCCGGTTTGGCTTGGGGGAGGGGGCTAGGATTGCAGCCGCCCACCCCTCTATATAAAGAGGGCTGGGGGTGCACCACCAACCCACACCTTCCTCTCAAACCCTAGCTGCCCTGCTGCCCTCCTCTCTCCCTCCCGACTGTTTGTAGGCGAAGCCCTGCTGCAGAAATTCTCCACCATATACACCACGCCGTCATGTTGTAGATCCAATCCGTCTCTCCACCATACTTGCTGGTCCGAGGAAGGAGGAGATGTCGAGGTGCTACACGTGTGCATCTCACGGAGGCACCGCCACTTGTGGTGCTAGATCGGATTGGATCGCGAGGAGGAGAAGCGAGTACGACTACATCACCCACGTTCCTACGAACGTACCGCTGTGCGAATCTTCAAGGGTATGAAGATCTAATCCAATCTCTCTCGTTGTTTGCATCTCCTAGATTAGATCTTGGCTTTCCCTTTGTTCGCATCCGTAGAAAATTTTGATTTACTATGCCGCGAAACCCTTCAAGACCCACCCCAGGCACGGGGGCAGGTGGGCCCGTGCCTGGCTAGGGTTTGGCAGCCCCGGTCGCCTCCCGGACTCGCCCCTTCGTCTATATGAAGCCCCCGATGCAGAAACCCTGAGTACCCGATCAAAAATCCAAGAAACCGTCTGTAGCCGCTGCCAACATCGTCCCTAGATCAAGGGGGATCTGAAGCTCTTCCCGGCACCCTGCTGGAGGGGAGATCATCATAGAGGCCTTCTCTCTGGTATGATTTGTGAGTAGTTCCACCTTGGACTATGGGTCCATGTAGTAGCTAGATGGTTGTAATCTCCCCCTTTGTGCTTTCATGTATAGATCTTGTGAGCTCCGTTCATGATCAAGATCTAATCTATTTCTAATCATGCATGTTGTGTTTGCGGGGATCCGATTGATATTGAGATTATTATGTTGGTTTGATTAATGGTTTTATCTTTATGATTCTATCATGTCTGTTTTGTTTGTGATCTTGCATGCTCTCCGTTGCTAGTGGTTATCTTGGCTAAGTAGTTGCTAGTGACTCCAAGATGGAGTATTTATCCTCGATAGTGGGTTCATGCCTCTAGTTTCCTAGGAAAGTGACAGAAATCTCTTCGGTTGTAGATGTGATGTTGCTACTAGGGAGAAAACAACGGTCTCTTGTTCATGGAACATGTGGACTGTTTACCTTACACACTTTGCTTAAAGCAGTTGTTTGTTGCTTGCAACTTAATACTGGAGGGGGTTCGGATGATAACCTGAAGGTGAACTTCTAGTCATAGATGTAGTTGGATTATGGTCTATGTATATTGTTGTATTTCCCAATCAACTTCATAGGATATTTTCTGGCTAGTAATTGCATTATTATGCCTTGCTTAGTTCCTGTCAATTGCCTCGCTGTAATTTGTTTACCCTTCATGCCATGTTGTTTATCTAAGGAGAGAACCTCTAGTGAACTATGGACCCCAGTCCAATCTTTACCATTGATACATCTTCCACTATTACTTGTTTACTTGCTGCAAACCATTACCTTCCACACCATACGTTTAATCCTTTGTTACAGCAAACCGGTGAGCTTGACAACCTCACTGATTCATTGGGACAAAGTCTTGAGTTTGTGTTGTGCAGGTCTCCACGTTGATTCCAACACTTGTGTGACGTTTCCTTCCTCCTTCTGGTTCGATAACCTCGGTCTCAACTGAGGGAAGACTTGCTTCTTGCTGCTTCACACCTTGCTCTTGGGGTTTCCAACAAAGCGCTTCCACATCAAACACTAGGCGCCATCAAGCTTTCTGGTGCCGTTATTGGGGAATCTACTTCAACCTCTTCCACCTCGTCAAGCGCTATAAATTCCAGGTGTTCCTTATAAAGGTTATCAGGAAGTTGATTAAAAGGAGTATCATCAATACCATTACCAGACACAATAGAAGAGGTCTTAGGTAGCTTCAGAATAGGGCACCTATTAGTTGGGTGTGCCAAATTGTTGCAAACGAGACAGTAGTGTGATGCGGCTCAGATCGCTGCTGAGCTTCGTTGGGAGACCCCAAGAGGAAGGTATGATGAGTACATCAACAAGTTCTTCTCTTAATAAGAAACCAAGGTTATCAAACCAGTAGGAGGAATGAAACGACTCAAAGGTGCTGCTAGCAACATGGAAACCTGCACAACACAAACTCAAGACTTTGCCCCAACAAACAGTGAGGTTGTCAATCTCACTGGTTTGCTGAAAACAAAGGATTAACTATATGGTGTGGAAGGTAATGGTGGTTTGAAGAAAGGTTAATTGTAACAGTGGAAGATGTATCAATGGTAAAGATTGGACCAGGGTCCATAGTTCACTAGAGGTGTTCTCCTTCAGATAAACAAACATGGCATGCTAGGTAAACAAATTATAGCAGGGCAATTGACAGTACTGAGCAAGGCATAACAATGCAATACTAGACATTCATGATCCTATGAGATTCGATTGGGCAATACAACAAGATACATAGACCGCCATCCAACTGCATCTATGAATAGTAATCCACCTTCAAGTTATCATCCGAACCCCCTACAGTATTGTAACATCCCAAAAATACTAAACTTGGATCATAAAATTCTAATCATCAAAATTAGGGTTAACAAAAACTTTTCTAAATAAAGTCATGAATGCATGCATATGTGTATGCATTGATTTTGAAATTCTTTTAAACCACCTTTTTTGTGTGATCCATTGCTTGTAAAATGTTTCTTAGGTGAAATAAACATCACCTAAAACATTTCCCACACTTTTCCTAAAGACAAGTAAATCAAAACACATATATGAAATGAATGGTCATTTTGGCCAATTTAACTCCCATGCCTACTTTGGCTGTCTCAAACTTTCAGAACCTAACAGAAACTTTTTTGGATCTTTGCACCCCTTGAATGTACTCATAACAAGGTATCAAGGCCCACTTTGTGATCATCCAGAAACTTTCAAATGCATAGTTTAAATGACAATTCAAAATTGAATCTTCTTCATATGGGAAGATCCCACCTTTTCAAAAACCACTCAAACAAGCTCAACTTTCAAAACCCAAGCATCTGCAGACTCACCAGCACCAATCTAGCAAACCCACCAAAATCCATTTCAAAATTCAAAACTTGAATTCATGCGGCCATTTCATCAAACAGGTTGCAGACACAAATCAAACAAAACATCAAACACTATTGTGAGCAGTGATTCTTGCCTAACTTGTTCCCTAGTTAGCTCACACATAGCTCAGTAGATCATCTAGAAAGATTAGCCCAGCACTAGCACCACTGTGATCTTGCCATTGTCATCAATGGTGAATAGCCGAGCACCCCCTTGCCACCCCATAGTCGACAGCAAGCTAGGAGCAGCAGCAAGCCTAGCCAGCATGTCTAGGAGGCAGCGCACCGTCCACCGCCACTCCCTGTCCCGGCCGCGAGCGTTGCCAAGCCCTGGACCACGCGCACAAGCCACGCCCAGACCATGCCGAGTGTGCGCCAGAGCGCCACCCTCGACCATCACCCACAGACCGCGCGCCGCCCTCACCGCGTGCACACACGATCGCCATCAACCCAGGAGACCGCCAGACATCCCTGTTTGCCGCCCCGTGCCGCACAGCCACCGCCCGCCATCAAAGACGCCGCCTCTGCCGTGCAGAGCACCGCCCGTTCCAGACCAAACCACACCGCCCCATGCCTCGAGACCATGTCATTGAGCATCACCAGGAGACACCACACCGTCCCCTACCCTTGCCCATGCCATTAGCCGCCTGTACCATCGCCCCCGACGAGCTCACCGTGCGCCCCGACGGTCCCCTCGCTCGACTATAAATAGAGGTCACCCCCGCACGATTTCTTCAAACCATCTCATTCCCCTCTCCTCACTGATCGTGCCACACCATTCTCACAGCAAGGCGAGCACCATCTCGCCGGAATTTCACTGGAGCCTGCCGCTGCCGGAGAAGAAGGGAGCCAGCGATTGGAGCCACCCCAGGAGCTGCCGCGACCACCCCTGAGTTCGCCGTCGTCGACTTTGTCGTTCGCCCGCCTCGCCGACCCTCGCCAGTACCCCGGTGAGCCCCCAGCGACCCTCACTGGCCACGCTAGGTTTCGTTCTCGCCGGAGTTGTCTCGTGTCGACGATGACTCCCAGCCGTTAGATTAGAACCAGATCGAACGATCCACGTCGCCCCATACCGCTTCGCCTAGCCCCGTGTCACTGACGAGTGGGGACACCCACTTAAGCAGCCCGCGGCAGCACTGCGCTTAGCAGGCCGGCCCAGTAACTTTTCCCGTGTAGCCCAGTTATTCAAATTAACCTTTTTCTATTTCAATTCAAACACACTTGTGTACCCAACTTAAAAAATCAACCCAGATCGATTCAGTGCACCAAATTGAATGAAACCAATTTTGTTGGAAAGGCCTGTGAATGCTGAATCCAAGCCCGTTGGATTCAAGTCATTTGGATCTATAGATCACCCATGGTAAAAATAACAAGGCAGAAGCTTTTCTGCATTCAAACATTTTTCAAATTTAAACCATAATAGCTTTTGAGTTGATTCCAACTCTCAAAAATCACATTTAACCATACCTTTCAGAATATATAAAAATATATAGGTTTACTTGCAGAAATAATGTTCAAGTAATAAAATAATGCTACATAAGCAATTCTAGCCACTTTAATTAATTAAAATAAAAGGGTAAAACCTTATTAAATTGTGACACCACTTTAAATCACATTCCCATGGACTACAATATGTGGTGATGACATGTGTCAACATGATCCCATGTTTGGTTTGGAGAATATTAAATCTTAAGTAGTTTTTCAATGAGTAGAAATTACTTTTCTAAAAATAAAAGGAATTAAATCAAGCCTTAACCTTGTAATGTTAGAGATGATGCTAGATCATCCATAGGACCCTTGTTTGTGATGATTGCAAGTAGTTAAGTATTGTTTGGTGATTGTGTACCTCGTATTTATTCATAGACGCTAGTACCGACCAAGGATACGAGGAGGAAGGAGGATACTACGAAGAAGAAGCCGAGGAGAACTTCAATCACTGCTCTGCTCAAGGCAAGCTATTAACCTTGCAAGCTAACACTTGCAACTTAGCAAGCTTATACTGATATTGATGCAAGCTGATACTATACCATATGCAAGCTAACCCTTGCAAGATACCCTACTGATGCAACAAACCCATACTTGTTCTATGACTACTATATACCTTAAGCATATGTGATCATACCCACTTGATAAACCAATCCTAGTTTTACTCGCAAGCTTCTTACTTTATTTCTTTATCAAAGCTTACTCAAGTGACTGGTAGATATTGGAAAGATGCTGAAGGTTGCATAAAGAGCATAAAATTTGGCCTAGGTTAGAAACCTTGACATCAGCCTGAGACATGAGGTTGTACTTAGTTGAAACTCCACTAGTTACCACCCCTCATTAGTACTACCCCCACCTGTAGATGCTAGTGCTAAGCATAAAACTTGATCAACTTTTAGATGGGAATACTTGGTGGAAAAATGGTTATGAAAACCTTGGAATGATGGATCATTCTATTGAAATGTTTTGGACATGTGTTTCCAAACGACAAAAGAATTTTGGTGATAAAAATGTTGAGGCATGAGCCTTAGCCCTTTATAAAACTGATGGTTGTCTGGATGCGATACCATTCCAATTTTATCATACAACCACAATACCCGAATATTGGGTAGGGCTTGACTGGAAACTTATGTACCTTAGTATTAGTTCCCTCACGGCCAAGGTCTGAGCTAAGGCTACCTTGTGAAGATTGTCCACCTGTGCAGTACCCAAGATGACAGTTGGTCATGGTTGGGAGGCCAAACTCACAGGAGAGGTGCTTATTCTAGGGCGTGTAATTGAAAGGTTAGGATTGATTATCCGCATACTAAGTATGGTGAATTCAGGATTTGTTCCTGACGGATGTATCAAATGTTGTGGTGAAAGTGTACAATCTCTGCAGAGTTTCAAACTATTCGAATAGCCGCGTCCATGGTTATGGACAGTTGGAGTGGCCATACTGTTCCCCCGTCAGACTTTTCAAAATGACCTGTGAGATGAATTGAGACTTTGACTTGGCCACAACAGAGTTGTGACATGAGTTACAAGATCCCACTTAGGAGTTATAAAATTGTGACTAGCTTTGGAACCTAGTAGAGATAAATCTGGCTTTTGCAAAACAACCCTAGAGCCTAGTGTCCTATTATCCAAAAACCCATTTACTTGTTAGTATTAGTTTGCGAGTACTTAAAGAGTACTCATGGCTTTGTCCCTGGATATTCCCATGGCCAGACTATGAAGAGGAGTACCTGGAGGATGGACCCCAGGAAGGTTACGACAACTAGGATCATCTCCCATCGTCAGCATTGCCTGTGACCCCGAAGATGGAGCTTCGCCTACGCTACCGTTATTATTACGTATTCCGCTGCTTGATGTTGTACTAAGAACTGGATCATGAGATCCCTATTTGTGTAAGAACTTATGTATCGTTTGTAATGGATGATGTACTATGGTATCCAATTCTGTTATGTCTCGCAAAAATGGTAATCCTGGGATTGCGATGTATGGCATAACAGGCATCTAGGATTGAAAAATCCGGGTGTTGACAAGTTGGTATCAGAGCCATCCTGACCATAGGAGACCCTAGTTAGACTGGACGTTTGAACCAAAAACTTAGTTTCAAAACCAAAGAAAACAAATATTTACAAAAAACTTATTCTCATTCTTATCTCTTTGATTCTTTCATAAAAATTCATGTTCCTCAAAAACTCTTGCAAAATACATAAAATTTTGACACACTTGATCACTCTGCTAACCTACTCATCCTCTATTGTTATAGATGGACGTGAAGCACAGCAAGTTTTATCAGTTGGGGAATGGAGGAGACCTTATCTTTGAGAGGGATTTGGACCAGCTTTCGGAACTTTTGGAGCGTCCGCACCCCGAGTTCTTCGGAGCTTAGCTCAATGATCAAGGAGGAGAAGATCTGCAGTGGCTAATTGTTGCAAGTCTCCGAGGAAAAATTGAACCTCCCATTGCAGAGGGAATTCAGTTTACCTTGAGGGAAAACAACTGGCTCGATGGACTTGCCAGAGCAATGCAGGAAGCTCTTTCCCTTCTGTGTGGGCAGAGCATCAATCAGATCAAGGGTACTCGCTTTGAGTTTTGCCCAAGGTGTGATGCAAATGGACAACCACTGGAAGCCCCATACCACCCCGAGCTGAAGACTCAATTGGACCACCTTAGCTTCATGATGTACGATCGTCAGCAGGAGTTGGACAACTGCCGTGACTACTCCAACCACAAATCCGCCATCATCAAGACGAAGGATCAGACCATCGCCATGCTAGCAAAGGATCACAAGTCTCGCCGCCGTCAGCTCGACAAGAAGGAGCGCATCATTGCCCGTCTTCGCCACCGCATCTCATCTTGGGAAGAGACCATCCACGAGAGGGACATGCAGTTGGAGGAAAGGGAGAATGCCGGAGAGGATCTTCGTGGAGACCCTTACTCCTATCTCAGCGATGACGATGAGTTTCTGGAGGATCAGGCCATGGACTTCTTCACCGATGAGGATGATTTCGCCTTCATCGATGATGATGAAGATGATGAAGCCATAGACTCCAAGGAGTAGTAGCACTTGAGCACTAGCGTAGTGAGTAGTATTCGGTCCCACTGTATCGTAGTTTCCCGAATGGTTCTTAAAACCATCTGTTTTTCTTTGTTGTGGTGTGTGTTGTACTGTGTGCTATGAAGGAATGAATGAAAAAGCAAGTTGCTAGAAAAATCTGAGTCAAACCTTTAAAACTTTTCAAAGTCCCAAAACCTTAGAAATTCCCTCTTTTCTCATGATCTATCTCAATCTTCAGATGCCACATGGAGGAAGTGGTTCAGCCCCGGACCCGATGTTGCAGATACTCAAATGTTGACTTCTGACCACGAAGCTGAAAGAGCGGAACGTCAAGTCAACCTAGCCACTCTGCAGCAGATAGCCCAAGCTACCATTGACCAAGTCCGGATAGTCTGTGAATACCCCGATGTATTTCCAGATGTTTTGCCCGGTATGCCCCCAGATCGGGATATCGAGTTTATCATCGAATTAATCCCCGGAACCAGACCCATCGCCCAGAGACCATATAGTATGAACTCGTCAGAACTCGCAGAACTGAAGAAGCAACTGGATTCCATGCTGGAAATTGGATTGATTCAACCAAGTGCGTCACCATGGAGATCACCTGTCTTGTTTGTGGACAAGAAGGATGGAGGTAACCGTTTGTGTACGGATTATCGGAAATTGAATGATGTCACCATCAAGAACAAGTACCCCTTGCCCAAAATAGAAGATTTGTTTGATCAGTTGACCGGTGCCAAAGTGTTTTCTAAGATTGATCTTAGAACTGGCTATCATCAACTCAAAATTCGTGCAGAGGATATTCCAAAGACTGTATTTACCACCAGATACGGATTGTACGAGTATACAGTCATGTCTTTTGGATTAACCAATGCCCCCGCTTATTTCATGAATCTCATGAATATGATTTTTATGGACTTCCTGGATAAGTTTGTCATTGTTTTCATCGATGACATTCTGATTTATTCCAAATCAGAAGAAGAACATGAGCTACACCTAAGGACCATCCTTGGAACCCTTAGGGAGCATTAGTTGTATGCAAAGTTTAGCAAATGTGAATTCTGGTTGCAGGAGGTAGGATTCCTCGGTCACATTGTATCAGTCTAAGGAATTGCCGTTGACCCTGCCAAAGTGAAAGATATAGAAGATTGGCAAGCCCCAACCACTCAAACCCAAGTTCGTGCATTTCTCGGATTGGCGGGATATTACCGCAAATTCGTAGAAGGATTCTCGAGTATCGCCAGACCCATGACCCAATTGCTGAAGAAGGACAAGAAGTTTGAATGGACCGAAAAATGTGAAGCGAGTTTTCAAGAACTCAAAAGGAGATTGATTTCAGCCCCAATCTTGATCATGCCGGATATCACGAAGCCCTTCGATGTGTATTGTGACGCATCCAAGATTTGTCTCGAATGTGTGCTAATGCAAGAAGGCAAAGTTATATCTTATCTATCTCGACAATTGAAGCAACATGAGCAAAATTACCCAACCCATGACCTCGAACTCGTAGCCGTAGTTCTAGCCCTGAAGACATGGAGACATTACCTAATGGGAAATCGTTGTGAGATTTATTCGGATCACAAGAGCCTAAAGTATATATTCACTCAGAAGGAGCTGAATATGAGGCAGAGAAGATGGATTGAGCTAATCAAGGATTATGATCTAGACATTCACTATCACCCTGGTAAAGCCAACATGGTAGCCGATGCCCTTAGAAGATTGCCGTGCCGCTTGAACTCCATGATTTTGAAGGAGCAACCAAGTTTGCACAAAGAGATAGAAGATTTTTGAATGGAATTAGTAAGTGAAGGATTTTTGGCTAGCATAGAACTCCAGCCCACTTTGATCAGTCAGATTAAAGAGGTGCAGAAGGGAAATGCCAGTATCGACGGAATCAAGCGTCTTATCGGTATAGGCAAAGTGCCCGGATTCACAGAAGACGAAGAAGGATTTTTGTGGTAGAAAGGACGCCTTTGTGTTCCATCAGATTCTGAGTTGAAAGAAGTTATCTTGAAGGAGGCTCATGATACTCTTTATTCTATCCATCCCGGAGGAACTAAGATGTATCAAGATTTAAAGAGCAATTTTGGTGGCATAAGATGAAGAGAGAAATCGGAAGCTATATCGCCAAGTGTGATATATGTCAGCGAGTCAAGGCAGGACATCAAAGACCCGCTGTATTGTTGCAACCTTTGCAGATTCCGGAATGGAAATGGGATTCTGTAGGAATGGACTTTATCACTGGACTGCCTACTTCTAGTAGGGGAAATGACTCTATCTGGGTCATAGTGGACAGATTGTCCAAATTCGCCCATTTCTTGCCCGTCCAAACCACCTATCAGAGTTCGAAACTAGCGGAGTTGTACATCGCTAGAATCGTCAGTTTGCACGGAGTCCTTAAGAACATAGTATCAGATCAAGGAACTCAATTTACCTCGAGATTCTGGAAGAAAGTTCAAGCAGGTTTAGGAACCCGCCTAGATTTCAGTACCGCGTATCACCCTCAGACCAATGGACAAACGGAGCGAGTAAATCAAATACTCGAAGATATCCTTAGAGCATGTGTGTTAGAATATGGATCCAAGTGGGAAGATTTTCTGCCGTTTGCAGAATTTTCCTATAATAACAGTTACCAAGCCAGTTTGCAAATGGCCCCATTTGAATTCATGTACGGAGGGAAGTGTCGCACCCCTTTGAACTGGTCGGAAGTAGGAGAGAGTCTGATTTTCGGACCCGACATCCTACGAGAAGCAGAAGAGAAGGTTCACAAGATTCGTGAGCACCTCAAGACAGCCCAATCCGGACAGAAGAGTTACGCCGACAAGAGACGTAGAGATCTCGCCTTCAACATAGGAGATTTTGTTTATCTGAAAGTGTCGCCATTGAAGGGAATGCAACGTTTCCAACTCAAAGGAAAGTTATCCCCTAGATATATCGGACCTTTCAAAATTCTGAACCGTCGAGGAGAAGTATCGTATCAATTGGAGCTACCCGAAGAGATGTCAGCCGTGCACAATGTGTTCCATATCTCGTTACTTCGCAAGTGTCTCGAAGTCCCCGAGAAGACCGAAGTGTTCAAGAATATCGACCATCGGACCATAGAGATCAACGATGACCTGAACTATCCCGAAGTACCCATCCGTATTTTGGAAGAAGCTTTTCGAACTACCCGAACCCGAAGCATCAAGTTTCTCAAGATTCAGTGGAGCAACCACACAGAAGAAGAAGCTACCTGGGAATGCGAAGATCACATCAGGACGGAGTTTCCCGATCTCTTCAAATCCTAGGTAATCTTTTCATCCTTTTTCAAATCTCGGGACGAGATTTTGTTTAAAGGGGGAAGGTTTGTAACATCCCAAAAATACTAAACTTGGATCATCAAACTCTAATCCTCAAAATTAGGGTTAACAAAAACTTTTCTAATTAAAATTATGAATGCATGCATATGTGTATGCATTGATTTTGAAATTCTTTTAAACCACCTTTTTTGTGTGAGCCATTGCTTGTAAAATGTTTCTTAGGTGAAATAAACATCATCTAAAACATTTCCCACACTTTTCCTAAAGACAAGTAAATCAAAACAAATATATAAAAGGAATGGTCATTTTGACCAATTTAACTCCCATGCCTACTTTGGCTGTCTCAAACTTTCAAAACCTAACAGAAACTTTTCTGGATCTTTGCACCCCTTGAATGTACTCCTAACAAAGTGTCAATGCCCACTTTGTGATCATCCAGAAACTTTCAAATGCATAGTTTAAATGACAATTCAAAATTGAATATTTATCATATGGGAAGATCCCACTTTTTCAAAAACCACTCAAACAAGCTCAACTTTCAAAACCCAAGCATCTGCAGACTCACTAGCACCAATCTAGCAAACCCACCAAAAATCATTTCAAAATTCAAAACTTGATTTCATGTGGCCATTTCATCAAACAGGTTGCAGACACAAATCAAACAAACATCAAACATTATAGTGTGCAGTAAAATTGGTCTAACTTGTTCCCTATTTAGCTCACAACCAGCTCAGTAGATCATCTAGCAAGATTAACCAAGCACTAGCACCACTGTGAGCTTGCCATTGTCATCAATGGTGAACAGCCGAGCACACCCTTGCCACCCCATAGTCGACAGCAAGCTAGGAGCAGCAGCAAGCCTAGCCAGCATGTCTGGGAGGCAGCCCACCGTCCACCGCCACTCACTGTCCCAGCCGCGAGCGTTGCCAAGCCCTGGACCACACGCACGGACCGCGCCCAGACCGCCAGAGACCATGCCGAGCGTGCGCCAGAGCACCACCCTTGACCGAAGCCCACAGACCGCGCGCCGCCCTTGCCGCACACATACACAATCCCCACCGACCTAGGAGATCGCCAGACATCCCCGTTCGCCGCCCCGTGACGCACATCCACCGCTTGCCGTCAAAGACACCGCCTCTACCGCGCAGAGCGTCGCGTGTTCTAGACCAAGCCGCACCGCCCCACGCCTCAACACCATGTCGTTGAGCATCGCCAGGAGACACCACACCGTCCCCTACCATCGCCCATGCCCATAGCCGCCTGTAACATCGCCCCCGACGAGCTCACCGTGCACCCCGACGATCCCCTCGCTCGACTATAAATAGAGGCCACCCCCGCTCGATTTCTTCACACCATCTCACTTCCCTCTTCTCACAGATCGTGCCACACCGTTCTCAGAGCAAGGCGAGCACCACCTCGCCAGAATTTCACCGGAGCCCGCCGCCTCTAGAGAAGAAGGGAGCCAGCGATTGGAGACGCCCCAGGAGAAGCCACCGGTACCAGGAGATTCGCCGTCGTCGACTTCGTCGTTCGCCCGCCTCGCCGACCCTCGCCAGCACCCCGGTGAGCCCCAGCAACCCTCACTGGCCGCGCTAGGTTTCGTTCTCGCCGGCGTTGTCTCGCGTTGACGATGACTCCTAGCCGTTGGATTAGAATCAGATCGAACGGCCCACGTTGCCCCGTACCGCTTCGCCCCTCCCAGTGTCACTGATGAGTGGGGACACACACTTAAGCAGCCCGCGGGAGCACTGCGCTTAGCAGGCCGGCCCGTTAACTTTTCCCGCGCAGCCCAGTTATTCAAATTAAACCTTTTTCTTTTTAATTCAAACACACTTCTGTACCCATTTTCAAAAACCAACCCAGGTCGATTCAGTGCACCATTTTGAATGAAACCAATTTTGTTGGAAAGGCCTGTGAATGCTGAATCCAAGCCCGTTGGATTCAAGTCATTTGGATCTGTAGATCATCCTTAGTAAAAATAACAAGGCAGAAGCTTTTCTGCATTCAAACATTTTTCAAATTTAAACCATAATAGCTTTTGAGTTGATTCCAACTCTCAAAAATCACATTTAACCATACCTTTCAGAATATGTAAAAATATATAGGTTTACTTGCAGAAATAATGTTCAAGTAATAAAAGAATGCTACATAGGCATTTCTAGCCACTTTAATTAATTAGAATAAAAGGGTAAAACCTTATTAAATTGTGACACCACTTTAAATCACATTCCCTTGGACTACAATATGTGTGATGACATGTGTAAACATGATCCCACTTTAAACCTTAAGTAGTTTTTCAATGAGTAGAAATTACTTTTCTAAAAATAAAAGGAATTAAACCAAGCCTTAACCTTGTAATGTTAGAGATGATGCTAGATCATCTATAGGACCCTTGTGTGTGATGATTGCAAGTAGTTAAGTATTGTTTGGTGATTGTGTACCTCGTATTTATTCATAGACGCTAGTACCGACCAAGGATACGAGGAGGAAGGAGGATACTACGAAGAAGAAGCCGAGGAGAACTTCAACCACTGCTCTGCACAAGGCAAGCTTATATTGACACTGATTCAAGCCTAATACTACTAGTTGATTGAGCAAGCTGAGACTATACCTATGCAAGACAATACTTGCTACTATGCCTACTATATGCCTTAAGCATATGTGATCATACCCACTTGATAAACCAATCCTAGTTTTATTTGCAAGCTTCTTACTTTATTTCTTTATCAAAGCTCACTTAGAGTTTACTTAAGAGTTTGGTAGATATTATAAAGTTATCTGAAGGTTGCATAAAGAGCATAAAATTTGGCCTAAGTTAGAAACCTTGATATCATCCTAAGATATAAGGTTGCACTTAGTTGAAACTCCACTAGTTTACCACCCCTCATTAGTACTACCCCCACTAGTAGATGCTAGTGCTAAGCATAAAACTTGATCAACTTTAGATGGGAATACTTGGTGGAAAAATGGTTATGAAAACCTTGGAATGATGGATCATTCTATTGAAATGTTTTGGACATGTGTTTCCGAACACCTGATGATCTTGGTAATGAAAATGTTGAGGCATGAGCCTTAGCCCTTTATAAAACTGATGGTTGTATGGATGCGATACCATTCCAATTTTATCGTACAACCACAATACCCAAAGATTGGGTAGGGCTTGACTGGAAACTTATATACCTTAGTATTAGTTCCCTCACGGCCAAGGTCTGAGCTGAGGCTACCTTGTGAAGATTCTCCACCTATGCAGTACCCAAGATGACAGTTGGTCATGGTTGGGACGCCAAACTCACAAGAGAGGTGCTTATACTAGGGCCTGCAATTGAAAGGTTAGGATTGATTATCCGCATACTGAGTATGGTGAATTCAGGATTTGTTCCTGACGGATGTATCGAATGTTGTGGTGAAAGTGTACAATCTCTGCAGAGTGTCAAACTATTCGAATAGCCGCGTCCGCGGTTATGGACAGTTGGAGTGGCCATACTGTTCCCCGTCAGACTTTTCAAAAATGACTTGTGAAATGAAGTGAGACTTTGACTTGACCACAACAGAGTTGTGACATGAGTTACAAGATCCCCCTTAGGAGTTATAAAACTGTGACTAGCTTTGGAACTTAGTAGAGATAAATCTGGATTTTACAAAACAACCCTAGAGCCTAGTGTCCTATTATCCAAAAACCCCTTTACCTATTAGTATTAGTTTGCGAGTACTTAAAGAGTACTCATGGCTTTGTCCCTGGCTATTCCCATGGCCAGACTATGAAGAGGAGTACCTGGAAGATGGACCCTAGGAAGGTTACGACAACTAGGATCATCTCCCATCGTCAGCATTGCCTATGACCTTGAAGATGGAGCTTCGCCTACGCTACCGTTATTATTACGTATTCCGCTGCTTGAAGATGTATTAAGAACTGGATCATGAGATCCCTATTTGTGTAAGAACTTATGTATCGTTTGTAATGGATGATGTACTATGGTATCCAATTCTATTATGTCTCGCAAAAATGGTAATCCTGGGATTGTGATGTATGGCATAACAGGCATCTGGGATTAAAAATCTGGGTGTTGACATATGTTCTCTTAATTTGTGTCTAATAGAAGGTGGATACTCAATATAATAGTGGAAGAAAGGCCCTTCATAAAAAGGGAAAGAAGGATTTCTAGTCTCATAAAGAGCTTCCAAAAATTATGGTACTTGTTAGATTTCAGCTCTCATTGCCCCTATCATAAGCATCTTGAAGTGATTAAGGTTAAAGTGAACAAACTATGGAGTATATGCTTGACAAAGTATAAGTTGGCAATCTCATGTCCCTTGAATACGAGGGACGCTCCTCATGCTACTCAACTGATATGTCCAATTTTTATCACCATTCTATATCAAAATTTGCCTCTATTCATTGATATATTTCTTATTAAGAGGTGTTACTTATGTCTTTTCATCTATTTTTGCATGTTGGATGATTCTTGGAGGATGAACTGCCTGAGTCAGGATTCTGATGGAAAAAGAGGTGTTTTGATGTAATTTCGCGAAGATCAGAAAAATACCAGAAATACTATGAAAAATCCTATTTTCCCAGAAGACGAAGAATGCCAGAAGGGGAGGCGGAGATGGGCTATAGGGGGCCACACCCCCTAGGCGCGGGCCACCCCTAGGGTGCGCCTACAGGGGTGTGGCCCACCTGGCCCACCTCTGGCTTCGCCCTCTCGCCTATATCTTCTCCCCGAAACCCTAATACACGGAGAGCGACCATAGAAAGATTTCGCCGCCTCTGCGGGGCAGAAAACACCAAGAGATAAAGAGCTCTCCGGCAGATAGATTTCTGTCGGGGAAATTCCTTCCCGAAGAGGAGAGATTGTCGCCATCAACACCATCATCAAGCTAGACTTCATCGGGATCATCATCATCATCATCCACACCATCATCTCCACCAGCACCATTATCACCACTCCATCCAGCTGTAACAATTGTGTTGAATCTTGTAAAGTTCTTAGGGGAAACTTTCCCGGTGTTGATTACTATTGTAGTTGATGCTTGTGAGTGGAACCATTGGATTATTGTCTATGTTCAGATTGTTATCCATCACCATATCATCTTTGATCTTGATCCATATGATGTATCGTGAGTAGTTCGTTTAGTTCTTCAGGACATGGGAGAAGTCATGTTGTTATTAGTGGATTTGTGTTGTGTCACATCCCAAAATTTTCCAAATTTTGAAATGTGAAAAATAAATAAACAAAATAAACAATTGTTGAATTTTAGGGTGAGAAGAAACTTTTTGATTCCAATTGGAAGCATCAAAACCTATTTTGATCAAATAGAATCCTAAAGGGATTGAAAAAGATAAACAAATAATAAATAAAGTTATAAAAGTTGGAGTCACCATTTTTGGATCTTTAAATAAAAAGATATGGTTTTGATAAGCAAAGGTAGAAATATAAATAAGGACTATTTTAAAGAGTCAAATTTAATCTTGGCCAAACAAATGAAATAAAATATTTCTATTTGATAAAATAGAGTAAAGGATTATTTAAATAAAATAAGGATTTATTAATATCCAATTTTATTTAAGAAAAGGCTTTTCCCCTTTCAAATAAACATTAAAACTTATTAAAGTTTTTAAAATAAAAATTCCAAGTGTTTTAGTTTTCAAATAAAACCTACTGAAAAGGTTTTGGAAAAATTTAGAAAGTCAAATAGAGTTTTAAACATACTTGAATCCTATTTGAAATAAAGACTAAAGTCTATTTATTTATTTTTCATAAGTAATAAACCCTAAAAATAATTGTTCTATTTTGGACTTTGGAATATGTTGGTAAACAGAATTAAACTATAACTAAAGTTTGGTGGTGGTTTGAATTCAAATGGAGTTTGAATTATATGACTGAAAATCAAAACAGAAAATTCAAAACAGAAAAAGAAAAGCAATCAGTATAAAAAATAGAAACTAACCCAACCCATCTAGCCAGCCCAGCAAGCCCAGTAGCGCAGCCCACTGCTTCCCCTCTGGCGAAACGTTTTTCACCCAGGAATTAACACGCACAGTCACTGACCAGCAGGCCCCACTCCCACTTCCTCCACCTCGCTGACGAACAGACCCCACACGACTGTGCTTCTTCTCCACCGCGACCCGTTCCCCATTTTTCTTCCTGGCCATTTCTGTCTTTGATTCCTCGCTTCAATTCGTTTGAATGTGCTAGTAATTTCGCCTTGCGTCTATGCCTTCTTAATCGCCCCTCTATCCTCTCTCATTTCCCTAGTCGCCACTTCCCCTCTGCCTCCAGGCTGCCCCAAATTTGAGCTCGAGCACCACAGCCCCGACGAGCTTCTCGAGTCGATTCCGGCGCCGTCCAACCGCCCCTCGCCTCCCACTACACGCAATCCTGCTCCCCATCGCCTGGTGCATCTCCCAGTGCCGCTCGTTAGCCCACGCGCGTTCCCTAGGCTCGGCAACCTCGACACCTGAGCGCCGCCGCGTCTGCCATCGCTCCGACGAACTCCCTGGTAAGCACAGACCGCCCCGAACCGTTGTTGATGATGCTCCCAGGATCCCCAGCCATGTACGCATCTAACCACATGCTCCATTTGTCTTAGCGCGCTCGCAAACTCTGCCTCGACGACAACCAGACGAACCCGACGATGCCACGAACTCCGGCGAGCAATAGCTGCTGCCCCGCGTGTGCCCCTCGTCAAGCCGACCACACCTCGAGCTTCGCCGCACTTCTGCGAGCATGGTGAGATACTCCTCCCTCTCCCTCGCTTCCTAAATCGTCACCAACGCCACCGTGCAAGCGTGCGCCGCCGTCCGCCGCCGCCAGTGCCGCCAAGCCATTGTCAATGCGCTGTGGTTCGTTGGATCTAGATCGAAAGGATCAGATTAGATTTTAAACTAAAGGGTACACGTCCATCTGAGCCATGCGTTTTAAGTAAGATCCTTCGGCTAGTATTGATCGATACGCACGAACCATTTTCAGCCAGTTAGATTAAGACACGTGGACAAGGTTTGATTTAAAACAGAAATTAGAATCTATTAGATATGAAAACTTGTAAAATTCATAACTTTAATTCTACACGTCCAAATTTTGCAAATTTTATATCAATGGAATCAGCAGAACAAGTACTTTGCAACCATGCACTTTTTTAATGTTTTGCTTCTGTAAAATTGGTTGAAATTGCAGAAACATGTGTAGGCATAATTTGAATATAAAAATTGTTCTAGATATATTTTTAAGGTGAAATCTTTGCAAAATGGATTGTTTTGAACCTACTGACCATAGGAACCAACTTATGGATTTGAAAATGTATTTTGTGAGGTTAAGGAATAAATATTTGAATTAGCACATTTCTAGTCAAATAAAAATATTCTTTATGGTTTAGAAATGATTTTTTGAGTAAAGCCTTTGGGAAATGATATGATTCAAACCTTCTGACCCTAAACACCAAGTTTTGTTATTTAAGAATATATTTGATGAACCCTATAAAGTTATTACTTTGCTAAAAGATATTTTCAACAACATAAAATATCACCTTAGCATAATATTTGGTTTATGAGATGAAACCTTTTGCAAATGGTTTTACCACTTTAGTAAATGACCACTTTGAGCCTTAAAATGGTTAGAGGCTAATAGAAACCAATTCTCCAAATAAAACCATCTTTTGCATGCTTGCATGCATGGCCATGTTTTTGCTATTTTATGTGATGAAATGGTTTGAATGCTAGTTGAATTTGTGTTTGCTTGATTGAATTGTAGTGAAGTTAGAAGAGTGTGATATTTGCAAGATCAAGAAGTGAACCAACATTCTCTACTAAAAAGGCAAGTGACACTATCATCCAAGTCCCATTATTTTCATTACACTTAGTGGATTTTTGTAACATGCATGATAGGTCTACTATATTTTATGCTATGCTAAATCCTATTAGGATATCATTATATCTTCCTTAGTGAAAACAATGTAGTTGTAGTATGCTTAGCCCTGCTATATATTTGGGATGGGATACATGATATGATTATGTGAAGTGTTGGAAAGATATATATTTTATATAATAAAACAAGTACTCAATGAACCACCTGGGTGGAAAAGGATACTCAAGATTGGACAAGGTGGCAACAAAAGGAACCATGTTTATAAGGCTATCTTTTTGTGTGTGCACTAGAAGAAAACCACCCAGGGACTTAGAGATTGAACATGTTTCTCGTACAGTGGCTTCCGTGTACAGCCACATGCTAAATGGGCTCTGGCTTAGTCAACTACATAGTGGAAGACCCATGCATTGGCATCTTTGGGTTAACTAGAATTGTGTAAGGGAAATATATCCCTACATTGGTGCCTGGTAGACAAGCTAGCATTGTGTATTGGGAGGACTTCTATGGAAAGACTTTGTCACATTCTTGATCTGCCGGTACTCAATTTTGGTGAGTACTTATCCAGCGGCCACTGGTGGCGTCAAGACGAGATTGTGTCATGTGGGTAAAGTGTACAACTTCTGCAGAAGATCAAATTCTAAGTACTTAGCCGTGTCCCCGGTTACGGACAACTCTGAGCAACTAAGGCCTGAAGCTATGGAAGATCTCGACATTCCAATTTCTCAAAATAAAACTTGATGGTGACAACAAGGGATTAGAAGCACTTGGAGTTTTCCAAGGAGTCAGAAAGATTTGACAAAAGATCAAAACTATTTTGAAAAGACAGGATAAAACTATATTGCTTTTTGCAAATGAGCCTAAACCCTACTTAGCCAAATATGCATGTAATGATAGGATCCACTTATTTCTACATAGTAGTGAAACTTGCCAATACAATTCAAATGTATTGACCCTTGTGGCTGCAACTTATTATGTTGCAGGCTTGTTTGATGTTAGTGAAGTGTGTTGAATAGGATTACAAGTCTACAACCAACATGATTGCCTGTGGCACTTTGAAGATGAAGGACTCCATGCTATATAGATATTCTGCTGCATTGTAATGTGATAGCCAAATGAGCTATGTAAGATGTAATGAATTACCTTATTCCTGGTTATAAGTTGTATGATGACCTTTGTTCCTTGATATTACATCTTAACTGTGGATGCTAGCTATTGATCCAGGGACTAGCATTGTAAACACAGGGATCTCTACCTTATTAAAGGTTGGGAACCTTACATATGGTATGAGAGCACTGTGTTGCCTGTAGGATTTGTAATCCTAGGATTGGACAAAACCCCTTAGAAAAATAGGAATTGTTATTGTTCCAAAACTTATTTAGAAACAATATTATAAACTCTTTCCTCAATTTTTTGGTTTTGAATTCTACACCTCTTCCTTTTCAACTTGATGGACAAAGCCTTCACCATGACCAATGACTTCAATTTTAGTTTCACCAAGGACTTCAACTTAGACATCACTAAGGACTACAAGTAAGAACCAAGAGACATTAGATTGCCTACCATAAACATTGATATCATGTTAGTGTATGGATCATATTGACCTATGAGGTACGACCATACTAAGTTAATCATTTCAAGAAAACTTGTTGTTTCCTTCAACTCATGGGTTAAGCTTATAAGTTGTTAAGTGAATGGTTGCTTCTTGATTGCTTGATTGTTTGTTGAACTTGATTGTTTTGGGTGGTGTGTTAGAACTTCTTAAAACCTATCCATCATTACTTATCCCTATCAAACCAACAGATGCCTCCCCGTCGTGCCAACCCCAACCAAAACAACAACAACAATGTCCCTCCCGAGATGCAGCAGTTGATGACAGGTTAAACTCAACTAATGCAGATGGTGACACAGTTTTGCAAAATTAGAATCAGAACAACAACAACAACAACAATCAGAATAATCCTCCAGCACATGATATGCTCACCAGGTTTCTGAAACTAAGGCCTGCAAGATTCTCTGGAACAACTGATCCAATGGAAGCCAATGACTGGTTACGTTCGGTGAATAAGGACTTAGTGACTGTTGGCTGCACCGATGAAGAAAAAGTTAGGTTTGCATCACATCTGCTTGAAGGACCAGAAGCAACATGGCGGGAAAACTTTCAGATCACCACTCCCCTTGAAGATGTAACTTGGGATATTTTTGAGGATGGTTTCCATATAGCTCACATCTCATCCGGAGTGATGAACATGAAGAAAAAGGAGTTCCACAATCTGAAACAACGTCACCTCAGTGTGGCTGAGTACATTGAAGAGTTCAACAATCTGGCACGCTATGCACCGGATGAAGTTGATACAGATGCTAAGAGAAAGGAGAAATTTCTTGAAGGACTTAATGATGAGTTGAACCTGCAGCTATTTGTTGCCTATGTCCCAACTTATCAATCACTCTATGACAATGCCACTATATTGGAAAACAAGATGAACCAAGTTGAGAACAAAAAGAGGAAGCATAAAATCAAGTATCACTCAGGATCATCACAAAAGAAGCGTTCATTCAAAAAGAGCAATGAAGATTCTGAACCACATCAGTATCACCACAACAACAATGGAAGTGATAATAATGGAAATGATAATGACAATGGAGATGACCTTGGTCAGAACCAACATGACACTATCAGGAAGAAAGACATTAGCCAGTTGTAGTGCAATAGTTGTAAGGAACTTGGACACTATGCATCAGACTGTCCTGAGAAGAAAAAGAAAAAGGATGCTAGAAGATCCAATGGAAATGACTCCAATGTGACCCAGAAAGGACATGTGAACCACATTGACATGGATGGGAACTTTGAAGAGATAGAAGAAGTGGATGTCAGGAATTAGTTAACTCAGTTGAGTCAAATAAGGATTCCTTGTCTGGATATTAAGTGTTGAACCCATAGTCAAGTGAACCATCAATGTAACCATATGATACTTTATTTTAAGGGTGGTAGTACCATAGTTGCCTTGAAGCCAACTTGTAACCCTAGTCTTTCCAAATCTCGGGACGAGATTCCTTTTATGGGTGGTAGCCTGTCACATCCCAAAAATTTCCAAATTTTGAAATGTGAAAAATAAATAAGCAAAATAAACAATTGTTGAATTTTAGGGTGAGAGAAACTTTTTGATTCCAATTGGAAGCATCAAAACCTATTTTGATCAAATAGAATCCTAAATGGATTTAAAAAGATAAACAAATAATAAATAAAGTTATAAAAGTTGGAGTCACCATTTTTGGATCTTTAAATAAAAAGATATGGTTTTGATAAGCAAAGGTAGAAATACAAATAAGGACTATTTTAAAGAGTCAAATTTAATCTTGGCCAAACAAATGAAATAAAATATTTCTATTTGATAAAATAGAGTAAAGGATTATTTAAATAAAATAAGGATTTATTAATATCCAATTTTATTTAAGAAAAGGCTTTTCCCCTTTCAAATAAACATTAAAACTTATTAAAGTTTTTAAAATAAAAATTCCAAGTGTTTTAGTTTTCAAATAAAACCTACTGAAAAGGTTTTGGAAAAAATTAGAAAGTCAAATAGAGTTTTAAACATATTTGAATCCTATTTGAAATAAAGACTAAAGTCTATTTTTTTATTTTTCATAAGTAATAAACCCTAAAAATAATTGTTCTATTTTGGACTTTGGAATATGTTGGTAAACAGAATTAAACTATACCTAAAGTTTGGTGGTGGTTTGAATTCAAATGGAGTTTGAATTATTTGAATGAAAATCAAAACAGAAAATTCAAAACAGAAAAAGAAAAGCAATCAGTATAAAAAATAGAAACTAACCCAACCCATCTGGCCAGCCCAGCAAGCCCAGCAGCGCAGCCCACTACTTCCCCTCTGGAGAAACGTTTTTCACCCAGGAATTAACACGCGCAGTCACTGACCAGCAGGCCCTACTCCCACTTCCTCCACCTCGTTGACGAACGGACCCCACACGACTGTGCTTCGTCTCCACCGTGACCCATTCCCCATTTTTCTTCCCGTCCATTTCTGTCTTTGATTCCTCGCTTCAATTCGTTTGAATGTGCTAGTAATTTCGCCTCGCGTCTGTGCCTTCTTAATCGCTCCTCTCTCCTCTCTCATTTCCCCAGTCGCCACTTCCCCTCTGCCTCCAGGCTGCCCCAAATTTGAGCTCGAGCACCATAGCCCCGACGAGCTTCTCCAGTCGATTCCGGCACCGTCCAACCGCCCCTCACCTCCCACTGCATGCAATCCTGCTCCCCATCTCCTGGTGCATCTCCCAGTGCCGCTCGTTAGCCCGCGCGTGTTCCCTAGGCTCAGCAACCTCGACACCTGAGCGCCGCTGCGTCTGCCATCGCTCCGACGAACTCCCTGGTAAGCACAGACCGCCCCGAACCCTCTTGATGATGCTCCCAGGATCCCCAGCCCTGTACGCATCTAACCGCGTGCTCCGTTTGTCTTAGCGCGCTCGCAAACTCCGCCTCCGACGACAACCAGACGAACCCGACGATGCCACGAACTCCGGCGAGCAATAGCTGCTGCCCGGGTGCGCCCCTTGTCAAGCCGACCACACCTCAAGCTTCGCCGCACTTCTGCGAGCACGGTGAGCTACTCCTCCCTCTCCCTCGCTTCCTGAATCGTCGCCAACGCCGCCGCCAGCGCCGCCAAGCCATGGTCAATGCGTTGTGGTCCGTCGGATCTAGATCAAAAGGATCAGATTAGATTTTAAACGAAAGGGTACGCGTCCATCTGAGCCATGCGTTTTAAGTAAGATCCTGCGGACAGTATTGATTGATCCGCACGAACCGTTTTCAGCCAGTTAGATTAAGACACGTGGACAAGGTTTGATTTAAAACAGAAATTAGAATCTATTAGATATGCAAACTTGTAAAATTCATAACTTTAATTCTACACGTCCAAATTTTGCAAATTTTATATCAATGGAATCAGCAGAACAAGTACTTTGCAACCATGCACTTTGTTTAATGTTTTCCTTCTGTAAAATTGGTTGAAATTGCAGAAACATGTGTAGGCATAATTTGAATATATAAATTGTTCTAGATATATTTTTAAGGTGAAATCTTTGCAAAATGGATTGTTTTGAACCTACTGACCATAGGAACCAACTTATGGATTTAAAAATGTATTTTGTGAGGTTAAGGAATAAATATTTGAATTAGCACATTTCTAGTCAAATAAAAATAATGTTTATGGTTTAGAAATGATTTTTTGAGTAAAGCCTTTGGGAAATGATATGATTCAAACCTTCTGACCCTAAACACCAAGTTTTGTGATTTAAGAACATATTTGATGAACCATATAAAGTTATTACTTTGCTAAAAGATATTTTCAACAACATAAAATATCACCTTAGCATAATATTTGGTTTATGAGATGAAACCTTTTGCAAATGGTTTTACCACTTTAGTAAATGACCACTTTGAGCCTTAAAATGGTTAGAGCGTAATAGAAACCACTTCTCCAAATAAAACCATCTTTTGCATGCTTGCATGCATGGCCATGTTTTTGTTATTTTATGTGATGAAATGGTTTGAATGCTAGTTGAATTTGTGTTTGCTTGATTGAATTATAGTGAAGTTAGAAGAGTGTGATATTTGTAAGATCAAGAAGTGAACCAACATTCTCTACTAAAAAGGCAAGTGACACTATCATCCAAGTCCCATTATTTTCATTACACTTAGTGGATTTTTGTAACATGCATGATAGGTCTACTATATTTTATGCTATAATAAATCCTATTAGGATATCATTATATCTTCCTTATTGAAAACAATGTAGTTGTAGTATGCTTAGCCCTGCTTTTGGGATGGGATACATGATATGATTATATGAAGTGTTGGAAAGATATATGTTTTATATAATAAAACAAGTACTCAATGAACCACCTGGGTGGAAAAGGATACTCAAGATTGTGCAAGGTGGCAACAAAAGGAACCATGTTTATATGGCTATCTTTTTGTGTGTGCACTAGAAGAAAACCACCCAGGGACTTAGAGATTGAACATGTTTCTCGTACAGTGGCTTCCGTGTACAGCCACATGCTAAATGGGCTCTGGCTTAGTCAACTACATAGTGGAAGACCCATGCATTGGCATCTTCAGGTTAACTAGAATTATGTAAGGGAAATATATCCCTACATTGGTGCCTGGTAGACAAGCTAGCATTATGTATTGGGAGGACTTCTATGGAAAGACTTTGTCACATTCTCGATCTGCCGGTACTCCATTTTGGTGAGTACTTATCCAGCGGACACTGGTGGCGTCAAGACGAGATTGTGTCATGTGGGTAAAGTCTACAACTTCTGTAGAAGATCAAATTCTAAGTACTTAGCCGTGTCCCCGGTTACGGACAACTCTGAGCAACTAAGGCCTGAAGCTATGGAAGATCTCGACATTCCAATTTCTCAAAATAAAACTTGATGGTGACAACAAGGGATTAGAAGCACTTGCAGTTTTCCAAGGAGTCAGAAAGATTTGACAAAAGATCAAAACTATTTTGAAAAGATAGGATAAAACTATATTGCTTTCTGCAAATGAGCCTAAACCCTACTTAGCCAAATATGCATGTAATGATAGGATCCACTTATTTCTACATAGTAGTGAAACTTGCTAATACAATTCAAATGTATTTACCCTTGTTGCTGCAACTTATTATGTTGCAGGTTTGTTTGATGTTAGTGAAGTGTGTTGAATAGGATTACAAGTCTACAACCAACATGATTGCCTGTGGCACTTTGAATATGAAGGACTCCATGCTATATAGATATTCTGCTGCATTGTAATGTGTTAGCAAAATGAGCTATGTAAGATGTAATGAATTACCTTATTCCTGGTTATAAGTTGTATTATGACCTTTGTTCCTTGATATTACATCTTAACTGTGGATGCTAGCTATTGATCCAGGGACTAGCATTGTAAATACAGGGATCTCTACCTTATTAAAGGTTGGGAACCTTACATGTTGAGATATTATTTAATGGTTTAGTATTTAATGGTGCTATTCTTCTACTAGTGTCATGTGAACGTCAACTACATGATACTTCACCATTTATGGGCCTAGGGGAATGCATTGTGTATTTGGCTACTTATTGTAGGGTTGCCGGAGTGACAGAAACCTGAACCCCCGTTAGGACACCATTGCACAAGGGAGTGTAGCATCTCAGAGTTTAAGGTTGTGGTTAAGTTTATATCTTAATTGATTTCTTGTAGTTGCGGATGCTTGCAAGGGGTTTAATCACAAGTATGTATTAGTCCAAGTTAGGTTCGTACATTAGCACAGGTTCACCCACACAACACTTATAAAACCAAAGAAGACTACTCAACTATATGAAGCAAAAGCACTTGACAGAATTCCCATGTGTCCTCGAGAACGTTTGGTCCTCATAAAAATTTCTACCGGATTGTCCTTTTCTAAGAAAGGATTGGGCCACTTGCTGCAATTGTTTGTTGTCTTTATTACTCGCACTTTATTTCCTTGCTTTATCAGAAAACCCCTAAAAATCCATTTGCTAAGTATTTACAGAGATTTCCTGATCCATACCACTAGTCAACACCTTCTGCTCCTCGTTGGGATCGACAATCCTATTTATCGAAAGTACTACGATACATCCCCTATACTTGTGGGTCATCCGCAACTTTAGCCACCTGCAAGTTTCCACCATGATTAGGCATGGCTTAGGCTAGCAGCCCATGCGTTTCTCTAACACACATACATAACTCCATGGACTTACAAGCTCCCCTTTTATTTCACACCGATGACATCCATAAACAAAAGAGCATGATATCAACTGTGTACAAAGTACAAGTGCAATGTTGAAAGCGTTCCCCATGACAGCACGGTTCTGCTAATTCCAACGTATAAGTGCAAGCATGTACAACATAGACGAGACAATGGTTCAAGTTTATTAGGGGCAAGAAAAATAAAGTGTTCAAGTTTGTGAGAGATTTAATCACCAAGTTTTCACATAACAAAAATACTTTTTAATTGGAAGGTAGATGAAAACAAGAATATACTTGGAATGGTGTAACACACCATGCATAGGAATTTATAGTGGACACTTTGGAAAAACTTGGTTTATTGGGAGTTGGATGCATGAGTAGAGCTTACTCATACAAGTGGAGGCTAGCAAAATACTGGGAGCGACCAACTAAGAGAGCAATAATGGCCATAATCATGCAGAGCGACAAAACATTACTAATCAAAGCATAGTGTGGTACTACAAGTCAAGGACTAAATGATCATAAAGGTTATGGTCACTTTTTCATAGTCATAACATGGTGTGAGCATGTGCCAAGTCAACCCAAACAAAGCATCAAAGGAGAATACCGAAATACTATGCTTTTGTATGCTAAAACAACACATGATTCCTTCAAGGCACATTAAGCAATCCCAATTGTTGGAACAAGTCATGCTACAACAATAATCACTAAGCATAAGGTCAAAACAACATCTAGCATGACATGCTAAAGTCTAAGCCATAGTGAAAGCAATCTCACTTTTTTACCACTATAAGCATGAAACTTTCTACTCTTTTCCAACACCAATCAACTTATTTGAAACAACTCACAAAGATAATAATCCATAAAGATGAGTGAGCATGTCTCACACATCCGCAAAGAACTAAAAATTTCTAAGCTGAAAGCACAAGAAAACTAAGGCTAAACACATTGTTAGCAAAAGAGAACACTCACAAGACAATACGAATAAAACTAGAGTGTTCTAAACAATGAAAATGGATCGTGTCTCTATCCAAAAGAAGTGTGCTGGGATCGAACCAACTTATTCAAACAAACTAAACAAACAAAAACCAAAAATGAAAACTAATATGCTCCAAGAACAACACAATTGTGCATGAAATAATAAAAACAAAGTGTCTAGAAAGACCTGAGATTTTTATTGATGAAGAAGGGGATGCCTTGGCCATCCCCAAGCTTTGACGCTTGTACCTCTTGAATATTTCTTAGGCTGACACGGGGTGGCATCCCCAAGATTGAGCTTTTGTCCATTCTTCATCTCACTACATCATTCTTCCCTGACACCTGAAAATTTTCCTTCATACAAAACTTCACACAATCTTCATTAGCAACATTAGTGCACTCAAAAGATAATAAACCTTTGGGGTTTAGTTTTAAAACAGCAAAACTTTCATTAAAAACACACGCTACCGTAGCAATTCCTTCAAAAAGCTCAATTCACCAAAGAGAACTCAAAAATAAATCGATAAGAGGTAAATGCAAATAATGGCAAAAATCTATCAAAACAGACTAGTAGGTAAAAACCAATTTTTTTAAGACCTTCTGTTGCTCAAATCAAAAAGTGTTGAACTAACAAAAGTTAGCTAACAACCTAGGGGATTTTTTATTTAGAAAATTACAACTCAATCGGGACATCAACTTCCCCAAATCTTACTTCTCTCTCATTAGAGGTTATTCTTGTCACAAAAATCAAACAAAAAGGATAAGGAGAGGTTATTACAGAAGTAATAACTTCCAAGACTCAAGAAAACTATTGGGTTATCTCCCCAGTACTTTTCTTTAACGCCTTTAAGTTAGGCATAGAAAGTTTGAGAAGACGCTCACATAAGAAATATGAATTGAAGTAAAAGAGAGCATCAAGAAGCAAATTCAAAACACATTTAAGTCTAACCCACTACCTATGCATAGGAATCTTGTAAAGAAACAAGTCATGAAAGCACAAAGCAACAAACATAGGAAATAAAAACAAGTGCAACTTCAAAACTTTCAACATAGAGGGGAAACTTAATATTTTTGAGATACATAAGACCATGTTTCCCTCTCTCATAATAACTTTCAGTAGCAACATGAATAAAATTAACAATATAACTATCACATAAAACATTCTTATCATGAGCCACATGCATAAAATAATTATTACTCTCCACATAAGCATAGTCATTCTTATTAAATGTAGTGGGAGCAAATTCGACAAAATAGCTATCATTGTTATTCTCATCACCATAATCATCAAATATAGGAGGCATATTGTAATAATAATTAATATTCTCCTCAATAGTAGGAGGACTGAAAATATCATATTCATCATTGTAATCATCATATATTGGAGGTATAGTATCATCAAAGTAAATTTTCTCCTCCTTGCTTAGGGGACTAAAAAGATCTTTTTCATAAAATCTAGCTTCCCCAAGCTTAGATGTTTCCATAGCATTATAAATAATGGTGTTCAAAGAATTCATACTAATAACATCGCTATTAGCATGCAAATGAAGTTCCATAGGTTTTTAAATTTTCTCTTCAAGCACTTCATGTCCTAACTCAAGATAAATACTATAAAGCTCTCTAATTTTGTTGTTATTTTCCATTAAGCCTAACTAGTGAAAACAAAAACAAGAAACAAAAAGGAAAAATTGTAGAATCTAAAGGAAATAACTTTGAGCACTCACACACAAAGAGGATGTGTGTACCTTTTACCTCACCTCCCCGACAACGGTGACAGAAAAAGCTTGATGCGGCTCAGATAACTGTAGAGCTTCGTTGGGGGACCCTAAGATGAAGGTATGATGAGTATAGCGGCAAGTTCTTCCCTCAGTAAGAAACCAAGGTTATCGAACCAGTAGGAGGAAGGAAACAACTCAAAGGTGTTGCTAGCAACTTGGAAACCTCCACAACACAAACTCAAGACTTTTACCCAACAAACAATGAAGTTTTCTATCTCACCGGTTTGTTGAAAACAAGGGATTAACTGTATGGTGTGGAAGGTAATGGTGGTTTCAAGAAAGGTAAACAGTAACAGTGGAAGATGTATCAATGATAAAGATTGGACCGGGGTCCATAGTTCACTAGAGGTGTTCTCCTTAAGATAAACAAACTGAAGGGAATATGCCATAAGAGGCAATAATAAAGTGGTTATTATGTATATTCCAAGTATATGATAGATGTTTATTTTGCATGCTATAATTGTGTTAATACGGAAACGTTAATACATGTGTGTTTAATAAACAAACAAAAAGTTCCCAGTTATGCCTCTCTCATAAACTAGCTTGTTGATTAACAAGATGATCAAGGTTTCCTGATCATGGACATTGGATGTTGTTAATAACGGGTCACAACATTAGTGTAATGATGTGATGAACATTCATCTGAATTATAGCATTACGACCAAAGTCATTGAGTTTATATTGCTATAACATCATACGAAGTGATCCTAATCCTTAGAACATGAGATCATGTCAATCACTAACACCAAAAGAGTATCTTGATAACATCAAACGTCACACCGTAATAGGGTGATTATAAAGATGGGTTCAGTACTACTAAAGTGTTATGTTGAGGCCCATGGATCGAGATTGGAATTTGTTCATCCCGATGACGGATAGATATGCTCTGGGCCCTCTCGGTGATATCAGATTGATTAGCTTGCAAGCAAGTGATTTGATCACTAGAATGTTATATCACAGGAACAAGAAAAGTGTACATGTCAGTAATGATACCAAACTAGGTATGGAGATACCGATGATCGAATCTCCGAAATGTAATATATCGTGAAACAAAAGGATAAAGATACTAGCGTAAAAGGTTCTCGTGATCACAAGAAAGTCATCGCTGAATGTGTGGGAGTCAGTATGAATCTCTAGGTCCCGCTTTTGATTATTGATCCGAGAGGGGTCTCGATCATGTCCGCATTATTCGTGAACCGTAAGGTGACACACTAAAGAGACACCGACATCCATTTGGAGCTAAAGTTTCATGCCGGAAAGAATAACAAGCGCAGGAATTTATTTCACTAGATACCAAAACGGGTTTTCGGGTGAAATTGCATAAAGTATTTTTTCATGTGAAATGAAATACTAGCAAGGGGTTATATGTGAATGTTTGTCATTAAAGTAATTGACAAAATTCTGAATAAATAAAAGGAGTTTTATTTAATGAGAGTTTGCATTAAATTTGGTGAAATTTTAATGGGAATTTGAGTGGGTTTTTGATTGGAGGGAATTGAAAGACATTTGTGTGAGTGGAGTTTCCACCCACATGAATGAAGGATGGAAGGGGAAGCCCCCATGGCCGGCGGCCACCCCCTTGGGTGCCCTCCCTCCTCCTATAAAAGGAGCCCCCTCTCCTCTCTCTCACTCACACCTCCTCGTGAAGGATCTCTATCCCCCTCTAGTATTTATCCCCCATGGTCTCGGACTAGCGAGATACATGTTCCCGGTGTCTATTCGGCAAGAAATAGTTGTGCTTCCGCTGCATCGCTGTAGCGAGGAGGTGGAGGTTGCTCGGTGCCTCGGACGTGTGTGCGAGCACGGATGCGCCGGTGATTTGCGGCGCTAGGACTTCCTCTCTATCTTGAGATCAGCAAGAGATCGTCTACATCAACCACGAGTTCAACCTTGTTAAGATTTGTCGATCTTCAAGGGTATGTTCTCTACGGATTTATATCCGCCCGTTGCTTGTATCTAGTAGATAGATCTTGGTACATAGTTGTTCCCATCGTAGGAAATTATTTGTTTTCTATGCTCCGAACACTACAGTGGTATCAGAGCCGGATCTATGCATAGATGCTTTGCACGGGTAGTACACATATGAGTATGTGGACAATGATAATCATGTTATCGCTTCTTAGTTGTACTTTGGATATTGGTGGCATAGTGGGATGAAGCGGCCCGGACAAACTTTACATGTCCTCGCACATGAGACTTGTTCCACGCTTGACATGCAACTAGTTTTGCATAAGTGGCTAGCGGGTGTCTGTCTATCCTACTATAGTCAATATCTAATTTTCAACGAGTTGTCAACAATTTGGTTATCCTCGTTGTGGTTCTTGTCCGTAGGTAATAACGGTTCTATCTTCGAAATCCCTAAGCCACGTAAAACTTGCAATGGATAAATTACAGGCGTCTAGTTTAGATTGTTGCTGGGCTAGTGTCATGATATGGTGATGTTGTAAGTAGAAGTATAAGTTGATACTCTTACAACACACATAACGTGTAAGTTCCATAGACCTTGGCCTTACACATAGAGATATGATAGTGATCATACCACGATGCACATGATGGAGATCAAGTGGAAGAACCATATCATTTCACTTATAAACATGTGATGTTTCTTGCATCTTATATTCTTGTTTGGCGTTTTATTAGCATAATAATATGATCCCTCATTTAGATATCAAGATAAGAATGTGTTTTTCCTTAAGTATGCACCGATTATGTATCGTCGCTCTAAGACATCACGTGACGATCAGGTGTTCTTGGATCCACAATCATACTTCAGGTGTAAGACAGTTACACACGCGAATACTAAGTTTCTTACTTGGCGATCCTAGCATGTACATACATGGCCTCGGAACACGGACTGAAAGGTTAAGCATGAGTCATATGGTAGATATGATTCCCATTTGATGCTCACCTTTGAAGCTACACCGACTCACGTGATGATCGGACTTGGTGTAGTGGATTTGGTTCATGTAATCACCAAAAAGGCACGAGGGATGTCGTTTTTGAGTGGGAGTTCATTCTTAATTTGGATTATTTGAACTCAGTCTATCATAAACTTAGTCTAAACTTTACAAATTCTGTTGTACATGGCACCACCTGCTTTTAATTTCAATGTGTTCATGGAGAAAGAGAAACTTGCAATGAACGGTAGCAACTTTATCGAATGGGCCATGAATTTGAGGATTCTCCTCTCTGCTACACAAAAGAAATATGTGCTAGAAGCGCCGCTAGGCCCCTCACCATTTGATGATGCCCCTGACAAGGAGAAGAATGTCTATCAGACTCGTCAGGAGGACCACAACTTAGTTCATTGCGGCATATTGTATGGGCTAGAGCCAGAACTTCGATATCATTTCGAAAGCAGCAATGCATTTGATACAATGGGTGAGTTGAAAATGATTTTCGACACACATGCTGTTGTAGAGAGCTACAATTCTTCAGAAAAGTTCTTTAGCTGCATGATGGAGTAGAACAGCTCTGTAAGTGAGCATGTACTCAAGATGCCGGGTTACGCTGATAAGCTTGTGTCCTTGGGAATAATGATTCCCATTGACTTAGGCATCCATCGTGTTCTGCAGTCTCTGCCACCTAGCTATAAGAGCTTCGTGATGAACTATAATATGCAAGGCATGAAGAAGTCTCTCCCCGAGCTTCTGTCAATGCTTAAAACTGCAGAAGTGGAGATCAAGAAATAACATCAAGTGTTGATGATCAATAAGAGCACTGGTTTCAAGAAAGACAAGAAGGGAAAACAGAAGGGAAGAAAGGGCGGCAAGCCAGTTGCCGTGCCTGAAAAGAAACCCCGAGTTGGCCCTAAGTCTGATACCGAGTTCTATTATTGTAAGGGGACTGGCCATTGGAAGCGCAACTGCCCCATGTATTTGGAAGACAAGAAGGCCGGCAAGGCAAATAAAGGTATATATGATATACATGTTATTGATGTGTACTTGACTAGTACTCAAAGTACCACCTGGATATTTGATACTGGTTCAGTTGCTAGAATCAGGGGCTGCGGAACAAGCGACCGCTAGCAAGGGGTGAGGTAAAGATGCGTGTCGGCAATGGATCAAGTGTTGATGTGATTGCCATCGGAATGCTACCTCTCCACTTACTGTCAGGATTAGTTATAAACTTGAATAATTGTTATCTGGTGCCAGCACTGAGCATGAACATTGTATCTGGATCGTGTTTGATGCGAAGTGGTTATTCATTTAAATCTGAGAACAATGGTTGCTCTATTTATATGAATGAAATCTTTTATGGTCATGCACCGATGATGAATGATTTATTTCCATTGGATCTCGATAATAGTGTTACACATATTCATAATGTTGATGCTAAAAGGATTAAACTTAATGATGATATATCCGCATATATGTGGCACTGCCGTCTAGGTCATATTGGCATTAAACGCATGAAGAAGCTCCATTCGGATGGACTTTTGGAATCACTTGATTTTGGATCATTTGATACATGTGAACCATGCCTTATGGGCAAGATGACTAGAACACTGTTTTCCGGTTCAATGGAACGGGCGAAAGATTTATTGGAATCATACATTCTGATGTGTGTGGTCCAATGAGTGAGTCGGCGTGAGGTGGATATCATTATTTTGTTACTTTCATGGATGATTTGAGTAGATATGGTTATATATACTTGATGAAACACAAGTCTGAAACCTTTGAAAAGTTCAAGGAATTTTAGAGTGAAGTGGAAAATCATCGTAATAGAAAGATCAAATTTCTACGGTCCGACCGTGGAGGTGAGTATCTAAGTTACGAGTTTAGCACTCATATAAAAGAGTGTGTAATTGTTTCACAACTCACACCAGCCGGAACACCACAGCGAAATGATGTGTCGGAACATCATAATCGTACTTTATTGGATATGGTTCGATCTATGATATCTCTGACGGACTTGCCACTGTCATTTTGGGGTTATGCACTAGAAACTGCTGCATTCACTTTAAATTGGGCACCATATAAATCCGTTGAAAAGACACCATATGAATTGTGGTTTGGAAACAAACCTAAGCTGTCATTTCTTAAAGTTTGGGGATGCGATGTTTATCTGAAGAAACTTCAACTGGATAAACTCGAACCCAAAGCGGAAAAATGCGTCTTCATAGGATACCCTAAGGAAACTATTGGGTATTCCTTCTATCACAGATCCGAGGGCAAGGTTTTTGTTGCCTAGAATGGATCCTTTCTAGAGAAAGAGTTTCTCGCGAAAGGCGTGAGTAGTCGGAAGGTAGAACTCGAAGAGGTTGTTGAACCTTCTCTTCATAGTATGGCGAGTAGCGCAGCGCCGGAAGTTGTTCTGGAGTTGGCTTCACCAATTGAAGAGGCAATTAATGATAATAATCATGCAACTCCGAAAGAGAGTACTACCGAACCTCGCAGGTCTAGCAGGACGCGTGCAGCTCCTGAGCTGTACGGAAACCTTGTTATGAATTTCATGGTTGATGAAATTGATGACCCTGCGACGTATGAATAAGCGATGATGAGGCCGGATTCCAACAAATGGTTAGAAGCCATGAAATTCGAGATGGAATCCATGTACGAAAACCAAGTTTGGAACTTGGTGGACTTACCTCACGACCAAAAGGCCCTGGAGAATAAATGGATTTTCAAAAGGAAAACTGATGCAAATGGTAATGTGACCGTCTATAAAGCTTGACTTGTTGCAAAGGCGTTTCGACAAATTCAAGGAGTTGACTACGATGAGACATTCTCTCCCGTAGCAATGCTAAAGTCAGTTAGGATTATGTTAGCAATTGCTGCATATTTCGATTATGAGATATGGCAAATGGATGTCAAAACTGCGTTCCTCAATGGCAATATTGAAGAAGAGTTGTATATGATACAACCAAATGGTTTTGTCGATCCTAAGGATGCTGACAAGGTATGAAAGCTTCAGCGATCCATCTATGGACTGAAGCAAGCATCCGGGAGTTGGAATCTCCGCTTTGATGAGGTGATCAAAGAGTTTGGATTTGTCCAAACTTATGGAGAGGCTTGTATTTACAGGAAAGTGAGTGGGAGCAATGTGGCATTTCTGATATTATATGTGGACGAAATATTATTGATCAGAAATGATATAGATCTTTTAAACAATGTTAAAAGTTATCTAAACAACAAATTTTCAATGAAGGACCTATGTGAAGCGTCATACATATTAGGCATTTAGATCTATAGATATAGATCTAGGCGCCTAATAGGGCTATCGCAAAGTACATATCTTGATAAGATTTTAAAGAAGTTTAAAATGGGCGGAAGAAAGAAGGGGTTCTTACCTATGTCGCAAGGCAAGACATTGAGTAAGACTCAAACTCCGGCTACGGCGGAAGAAAGAGAGATAATGGACAAAGTACCCTATGCTTCATCCATAGGCTCTATAATGTACGCCATGCTATGTACAAGACCGGATGTGGCACATGCTATTAGTTTAACTAGTAGGTACCAATCGGATCCAGGTTCAGAACACTGGATAGCGGTCAAGAATATCCTTAAGTACTTACGAATAACTAAGGATATGTTTCTTGTGTACGTAGGTGAAGAAGAGCTCGTCGCTAAGTGTTATGTCGACGCAAGCTTTGACACCGATCCGGATGACTCTAAGTCTCAATCCGGATACGTATTTCTCATGAATGGTGGAGCAGTTAGTTGGAGGAGTTCCAAACAACCCCGTGGTGGCGGGATCAACAACGGAGGCCTAATATGTTGTTGCTTCAGAAGCCGCTCAGGAAGCAGTTTGGATGAAGGAGTTCATATCCGAATTGGTGTGTTTGCGAGCACGTTGGACCCAATGGTGATCTATTGTGAGAACAATGGTGCCATTGCCAATGCCAAAGAACCAAGGTCTCACAAGAATTCCAAGCATATTAAGCGCCGATTTCACTCCATTCGCGAGCATTTCAAGGATGGAGATATAAAAATTTGTAAAGCACACACGAATCTCAATGTAGAAGATCTGTTGACTAAAACTCTCCCTAGAGCAAAACATGATCAACACCAGAACTCCATGGGTATTAGATTTATCACTATGTAACTAGATTATTGTCTCTAGTGCAAGTGGGAGACTGAAGGGAATATGCCCTGAGAGGCAATAATAAAGTGGTTATTATGTATATTCCAAGTATATGATAGATATTTATTTTGCATGCTATAATTGTATTAATACGGAAACGTTAATACATGTGTGTTTAATAAACAAACAGAAAGTTCCTAGTTATGCCTCTCTCATAAACTAGCTCGTTGATTAACAAGATGATCAAGGTTTCCTGATCATGGACATTGGATGTTGTTAATAACAAGGTGACAACATTAGTGTAATGATGTGATGAACATTCATCTGAAGTATAGCATTACGATCAAATTCATTGAGTTTATATTGCTATAACATCATACGAAGTGATCCTAATCCTTAGACCATGAGATCATGTCAATCACTAACACCGGAAGAGTATCTTGATAACATCAAATGTCACACCGTAACAGGGTGATTATAAAGATGGGTTCAGTACTACTAAAGTGTTATGTTGAGACCCATGGATCGAGAGTGGAATTTGTTCATCCCAATGACGGATAGATATGCTCTGGGCCCTCTCGGTGATATCACATTGATTATCTTTCAAGAAAGTGATTTGATCACTAGAATGTTATATCATGGGAACAAGAAAAGAGTACATGTCAATAATGAGTTCATGTTCGTAGGTAAGAACGGATCTATCTTCGAAAGCCCTAAGCCACGTAAAACTTGCAATGGATAAATTAGAGGCATCTAGTTTAGATTGTTGCTGGGCTAGTGTCATGATATGGTGATGTTGTAAGTATAAGTATAAGTTGATACTCTTACAACACACGTAACGTGTAAGTTCTATAGACCTTGGCCTTCCACATAGAGGTATGATAGTGATCATACCACGATGCACATGATGGAGAACAAGTGCAAGAACCATATCATTTCACTTATAAACATGTGATGTTTGTTCCATCTTATATTGCTTGTTTGGCATTTTATTAGCATAATAAGATGATCCCTCATTTAGATATCAAGATAAGAATGTGTTCTTCCTTAAGTATGTACAGATTCTGTTTCGTCACTCTAAGACATCACGTGATGATCGGGTGTTCTTGGATCCACGATCATACTTCAGGTGTAAGACAATTACACACGCGAATACTAAGGTTCTTACTTGGCGAGCCTAGCATGTATAGACATGGCCTCGGAACACAGACCGAAAGGTTAAGCATGAGTCATATGGTAGATATGATGCCCATTTGATGCTCGCCTTTGAAGCTACACCGACTCACGTGATGATCGGACTTGGTGTAGTGGATTTGGTTCATGCAATCACCAAAAAGGCACGAGGGATGTCGTTTTTGAGTGGGAGTTCATTCTTAATTTGGATTAGTTGAACTCAGTCTATCATAAACTTAGTCTAAACTTTACAAATTCTGTTGTAGATGGCACCACCTGCTTTTAATTTCAATGTGTTCATGGAGAAAGAGAAACTTGCAATGAACGGTAGCAACTTTACCAAATGGGCCATGAATTTTAGGATTCTCCTCTCGCCGCTAGGACCCCTGTTGTTTGATGGTGCCCCTGACGAGGAGAAGAATGTCTATCAGACTCGTCAGGAGGACCACAACTTAGTTCATTGCGGCATGATGACGCCCAATACTTGTCGTGGAACGCTTCGTTGGAAACCCCAAGAGCAAGGTATGAAGCAGCACAACAACAAGTTTTCCTTGGTAAGAAACTGAGGTTATCGAACCAGTAGGAGGAAGGAAATGTCACACTGGTGTTGCTGGCAACGTGGATACCTTCACAACACAAACTCAAGACTTTGCCCCAACGAATCGGTGAGGTTGTCAAGCTCACCGGTTTGCTGTAACAAAGGATTAAACGTATGGTGTGGAAGGTAATGGTTTGCAGCAAGTAAACAAGTAATAATGGAAGATGTATCAATGGTAAAGATTGGACCAAGGTCCATAGTTCACTAGAGGTGCTCTCCATAGATAAACAACATGGCATGAAGGGTAAACAAATTACAGTGGGGCAATTGACAGGAACTGAGCAAGGCATAACAATGCAATTACTAGCTAGAAAGATCCTATGAAGTTGATTGGGCAATACAACAATATACATAGACCGCAATCCAACTGGATCTATGACTAGAAGTCCACCTTCAGGTTATCATCCAAACCCCCTCCAGTATTAAGTTGCAAGCAACAGACAACTGCTTTAAGCAAAGTGTATAAGGTAAACAGTCCACATGTTCCATGAACAAGATACCATTGTTTTCTCCCTAGTAGCAACAACACATCTACAACCGAAGAGATTTCTGTCACTTCCCTTGGAAACTAGAGGCATGAACCCACTATCGAGCATAAATACTCCCTCTTGGAGTCACTAGCAACTACTTGGCCAAGATAACCACTAGCAACGGAGAGCATGCAAGATCACAAACAACATAGACCTGATAGAATCATAAAGATAAAACCATTAATCAAACCAACATAATAATCTCAATATCCATCAGATCCCCGCAAACACAACATGCATGATTACAAATAGATTAGATCTTGATCATGAACGGAGCTCACAAGATCTATACATGGAAGCACAAAGGAGGAGATACAACCATCTAGTTACTACATGGACCCATAGTCCAAGGTGGAACTACTCACGAATCATACCAGAGAGAAGGCCTCCAGGATGATCTCCCCTCTGGCAGGGTGCCGGGAAGAGCTTCTGATCCCCCCGATCTAGGGACAATGGTGGCGGCTGATACATACGGTTTCGTGGATTTCTGATCGGGTACCGAGAGTTTCTGCATCGGGGGCTTCTTATAGGCGAAAGGGCGAGTCCGGGAGGCGACCAGGAGGGGCAAACCCTACCTAGGCGCAGGGTAGGGCCCACCCGTGCCTAGGGGGGTTTGGCCTCCCTGGACTGCTTCTTCGTCTCTCCTCTGGACTTCTTGTTCCCCACGGAAGGTTATTGACTTTGTCTTTCGTCCCATCCAATTCCGAGAATATTTCTTTACTAACTTTTCTGAAACCAAAAACAGCAGAAAACAGGCATCTGGCACTGTTGCAACTTGTTAATAGGTTAGTACCAGAAAACATGTAAAAAGTACCTCAAAGTGTATACAAGTAAAGCAAAGTAGATACTAAACAAGCATGGAGCATCAAAAATTATAGATACGTTTCCAACGTATCAACATCCCCAAGCTTAACTCCTGCTCGTCCTCGAGTAGGTAAGTGATAAAAGAATAATTTTTGAGGTGACATGCACCCTCACAATAAATATCCAACCATTTGCAAACATTGAAAGCTGGGATCAAAGAACTCTAAACATGTGCATGAAAGATGGAGTTCTAACAATAGGACATAGTAATTATGCATGCAACATGGCAAGCTACAAACAAAGATCATGAATAATATATATTGAAAAACGTTTGTTTGTTTCACATGCAGAAAACATAGCATAGTGGCAAATAGCTTGTCCCTCATAGAGTAGAAATATAGATGCATAGGACACCTTCAAAGTTCACAAGGGTGACTAGAAACAAATAGCACAAGAACAAGTAATAACACAATATGCATCAATTAGTAAGCTTTGGAACACTGCACACAGAATGACAAATATGCTCTCTTAATGGTGCCTAAAGGTAGAAGGTGGAGACTCAAATAATGGTGGAAGAAAGGCCTTTTTGTAAAGTAAGCAGGGATTACAAGTTTTAAAAGGAGCTTCCAAAAATTATGGTACTTGTTAGCTTTCAGCCCTCATTGCCCATATCATAAGCATCTTGAAGTGGTTAAGGTTGAAGTGGCAAAGCTGGAGTATATGCTTGACAAAGTATAAGTTGGCAATCTCAAGTCCCTTGACTATGAGGGCTACACCTCATGGATACTCAACTTAGGGCCCATGAAAGTTCTTCTCACTATAAGTATTTGCATATCATTGAGAACTGCCAACGGGGTACCCCTTGCACATGGCACAGGAGCTTTCACATAACCAAAATGACAAGGCAAGCAGACAATGAGAATCTCAGCAATTCTTCTTATGTACCATGGGAATATGGTGCTTTTTTCTCTCTTTCCTCTTTTCTCAATGTGTCTCTCTTTTTTTATAAGAAGAATGCTTCGTAGATGTCACTATGGTGATTCTGCAAGTTTCCACCATGATTAGACATGGCTTAGGCTAGCGGCCCAGGCGTTTCTCTAACACATAATACAAACTCCATGAACTTACAAGTTCCCACTTCATTTCACACAGGTAACATCCATAGACAAAAGAGCATGATATCAACGGAGTACAAAAAGTACAATTGCAATGTTGAAAACGTTCCCCGTGATAGCACGGTTCTGCTAATCCCAACTTATAAGTGCAAGCATATACAACAAAGTTGCCTCAATGGTTCAGGTTTATTAGGGGCAAAGAATAAAATGTTCCATCAAGTTCGTGAGGGCTTTAATCACTAAGTTTTCACATAACAAAATAGTTTTTAATTGGAAGATAGTTGAAAACAAGAATATACTTGGAATGGTGTAACACACCATGCATATGAGTTTATAGTGGACACTTTGGAATAACTTGGTTTCTTGGGAGTTGGAAGCATGAGTAGAACTTACTCATACAAGTGGAGGCTAGCAAAAGACTGGGAGCAACCAACTAAGAGAGCAATAATGGCCATAATTATGCAATGCAACAAAGCAAACTAATCAAAGCAAAGAGTGGTACTACAAGTCAAGGACTAAATGATCATAGAGGATAATGGTGACTTGTCATAGTCATAACATGGTGTAAGCATGTGCCAAGTCAACCCAAGCAAAACATCAAAGGAGAATACCACAATACTATGCTTTTGCATGCTAAAACAACGCATAATTTCTTCAAGGCACACTAAGCAATCCCAATTGTTTGGAAAAAGACATGTTATAGCAATAATCACTAAGCATAATGCAAAAACAACACCTAGAATGTCATGCTAAAGTCTAAGTCATAGTCAATGCAATCTCCTCTTGCACTTCAAGCAAGAACTTACTACTCCTTTCCAAACACCAAGCAAACTTATTTGCAAAACAACATAGCGAGAGCGGGGGTCCAAATTACTAAAGCAAACTAAACAAACTAAGAAAAGCAAACGAAAACTAAGTCGCTCCAAGAACAACACAACTGTGCATGAAACAATAAAAGTGAAGTGTCTAGACAGACCTGAGCTTTTTATTGATGAAGAAGAGGATGCCTTGGGCATCCCCAAGCTTTAACGCTTGTACCTCTTGGATATTTCTTGGGGTGACACCATGGTGCCATCCCCAATCTTGAGCTTTTGTCCATTATTCATCTCATTGCATCATTCTCTCTCTACACCTGAAATTTTTCCTTCATACAAAACTTCACACAATCTTCATTAGCAACATTAGCTTATTCAAAAGGTATTAGACAACTGGCAAAGATTTGGAACAGCAAGTATTTTCACTAAAAATACAAGCTACTGTAGTAACTCCTTCAAAGAAACTCAATTTACCTGAAGAGAGCTCAAAAAGGAATCAATAAGAAGCAAATGCAAATAATGGCAGAAATCTGTCAAAACAGACCAGCAGGTAGAAACGAATTATTTAGAACATCTTATATTGCTCAAATCAAAAGGTTTTAAACTAATGAAAGTTACCCAACATACTGGGGGATTCATTCCTAAATTTTGAGCATAATCCGAGTTACAGAGCCTCCTCACGAATATTTTTGCTGGAGGACAGAAATCTGTTTCAGGACAGCAACTCCCCAAATCTTAGTTCCCTCTCATTAGAGGTTATTCATGGCACAAAAAGCAAACAAAAAGGATAAGGAAAGGTCATTACAGTAGTAATAACTTCCAAGACTCAAGGAAACTCTTGGGTTATCTCCCAACAAGTACTTTTCTTTAACGCCTTTAAGTTAGGCACAAGAAGCAAGAAGAATCAAGTATTTTCAAATGAAGAAGCATTAACATTCATACTTGCAAAATCTTCAACTATGAAAGGTATCTCATCCAAATGGGTTTTGGAGGATACTTCCTCATCCCTCTTTGGTCTACTACCTTCATCAAAAAGATTTTCAGGGGCAATCCAATCGAGGTTATTTTCAAAGGCTTCATGCATTCCAACAAGCTTATAGGGTATGGGTATATTGAATTCCTCTCTAGGCTTAGTTTTATTAGAAATACCCGCAACATCTACACTTGAACCTAGCATATTGAAACGTTCAAAAACCTTTTTGGCCTCCCTGTCAACATCATGGAATTCTTTTGATAAAGTTTCAAGGATGAATTCCCTTATTTCAACATTCTTTTCTTCTTTTAGTTTTAGGAATAAGAATTGTATTAAGGGGTTAAGGCTAACAAACCTAGCCTCCAACATATGAACTAAAGAAACTGAGCAATCTCATAATTAGGAGCAAGTTCACCTATAGATTTATCCTTAATATCCTCATGCTTGCTAACATAATTATAGAATTCTTCAATATTATCTTTCCCAATTATGGAGCCACTACCTATTGCAAGATTTTTCAGAGAGAACTGGGGGAGAAACATGGTGAGCTAGAGCAAGGTGGCAACTATAGCAGGAACTAATTTTTTTTGTTTTTGAATAAAGCAAGCAAACCAAACTAGACTAAATTTTTTGGGTTTTTTGAAAAGAGGCAAACAAAACCAAGCAAAAGAAACAAAGCAAACTAAAAACAAAGTAAAGAGAAAGGAAGTGAAGGACTCCCCTAGTGCAGACGTCCTTAGCCTCCCTGGCAACAGCGCCAGAAATTAGCTTGATGGCGCCCAATACTTGTCGTGGAACGCTTCGTTGGAAACCCCAAGAGCAAGGTATGAAGCAGCACCTCAGCAAGTTTCCCTCAGTAAGAAACCGAGGTTATCGAACCAGTAGGAGGAAGGAAACATAACACAGGTGTTGCTGGCAACATGGATACCTGCAAAACACAAACTCAAGACTTTGCCCCAACGAATCAGTGAGGTTGTCAAGCTCATCGGTTTGTTGTAACAAAGGATTAAACGTATGGTGTGGAAGGTAATGGTTTGCAGCAAGTAAACAAGTAACAGTGGAAGATGTATCAATGGTAAAGATTGGACTGGGGTCCATAGTTCACTAGAGGTGCTCTCCATAGATAAACAACATGGCATGAAGGGTAAAAAAATTACAGCGGGGCAATTGACAGGAACTGAGCAAGGCATAACAATGCAATTACTAGCTAGAAAGATCCTATGAAGTTGATTGGGCAATACAACAATATACATAGACCATAATCCAACTACATCTATGACTATAAGTCCACCTTCAGTTTATCATCCGAACCCCCTTCAGTATTAAGTTGCAAGCAACAGACAACTGTTTTAAGAAAAGTGTGTAAGGTAAACAGTCCACATGTTCCATGAACAAGCGACCATTGTTTTCTCCCTAGTAGCAACAGCACATCTACAACCGAAGAGATTTCTGTCACTTCCCTTGGAAACTAGAGGCATGAACCCACTATCGAGCATAAATACCCCCTCTTGGAGTCACTAGCAACTACTTGGCCAAGATAACCACTAGCAACGGAGAGCATGCAAGATCACAAACAACATAGACATGATAGAATCATAAAGATAAAACCATTAATCAAAACAACATAATAATCTGTAACATCCCTAAAATCATGTTTCAAACTCATGCATATCATCCATGCATCCATGATCATGTAAGATTCCATTTTCAAAAATCATTTCAAAACAGGAGCATATATGCTCATTATTTTATGTAGGAATGTTCTGGCCTTGGTGCTACATACTATTGAGAAAGGCACTTATATTCAATCATTATTGTTTTGAATCCTAACTTAAGTGATTCCAAAGGTTGAGCCAAGTTTCAAAACAAGTATGAAATAAAACCAAAGTTTATGCCTTTTATTATATCACCAAAAGGCTTGTTTTTAATTTATTTTTCAATTGACTCAAGTAGGTTTGAGTGAACAGATGTGTTTGAAACTTATTTGAGTACAATATTTATTGTACAAAAGTCCAGAAAAGTTTTGAAATCAAACAGATTTAAATTGGAGTTTGAAAATCCTTTCTAGAAAAGCAAACAGAAAAAGAAAAAAGTTTAAAAGAGAAAAAAAATAAGCAAACAGTCGAATCTGGCCCAACCAGCCCAACTAGCCTAGCAACCCCCACCCCGCGAAGCATTTTCTTTACTCACACCCGCACCCACTAGGTCGCTGACAGTCTGGACCCACTCCCTCTCTCTTTCTATCGCTGACAACCGCGGCCCACATGGCGTCATCGTCTCCACCCCGGCGACGTGTTCTTCCCCAAATCACGCCGTGCGTTTCCTGGTTGATTCGCATCGTCAATTCCCGTTCAATGCTGGAGTAATTCATGCCCCCATCTCGCCTACTTAAACCCCCTCTGCCCCCTCTCCATTTTCCCCCAGACCCCAAGCACAGAGCGCCCCCAGGTTGCCCGTAATCACCCTTGCGCCGCCGCAGACAGAGCCCACTCCGGCGACCAATCCCGGTGAGCTCCGCGCGCCCCTCCCTCTCTGCTTCACGCGAGTTGCTTTGCAACTCCCTTGCACACATTCTGACACCATTGGTTCATCCTATACTGCCCCAGGTCGACGACTCCATCAAGCACAGCAAGGTCCCGACGATGTCTTCAACTCCGGTGACTAAATTCGGTGAGCCCCGTGTTCCCCTTCGCTGCTGATTCACACGAGCGTGTTCGCCGTAGCCTTGCGCACCCCCTGATGCCTTTGATTCGTGCCAGGGCGACCAGGAGCGCCGCCAACGTCTTCGTCACCGAACACCTGACGCTATCAACAACTCCGACGAGCTCGTGCTGCCGTGTCCGTGCGCCCCTTGCCAAGCCGTCGCCACGTTGAGCATCAGTGCATCGCCACGAATCTGGTAAGCGTCTCCGACGACCCCAGAACCCCCTGTAGCACCGCGCCGCCGTAGACAGAGCTCGCCGCCGCCAGTTGCCACCGCTGGCGCCGCCCATCTGTGGTCGCTTGATCGATGACCGTTGGATCTAGATCCAGCGCATAGGAATAGATCACTTAACGAAACAGTACGCTTAGATCTGGACCATGCGCGATCACTTTAATCCAACGGCCTGCATCGACCGATCCGTGCGAAGCGGTATAGACCAATCAGAACATGACGCGTGGCTAGGGATCAGATTTAAAATCAGAATTTGAATCTATTAGTTGTTTGATTTTGTTTTATCCATAACTTTTGATTCCCACATTCAAATTTGACAAATTTTATATCAATGGAATCAGGAGAGAAAGCCCTTTCCAAATATGCAATGTGTTTAATGTTTTGTTTCTGTTAAAATGGTTTTATTTATAGAAACATGTGTAGGCCTATTTTGTGTATATAAATTATTTGAGAAATGTTTTAGTGTTTAAATAAATGTTGTTTGGCAAGTTTTGAACTTGTTTATGAACCAGTACTGTGCACTTGTCTTGTTGAGTTTAGAAAATCATCACATATCATATTGCATGCATCCATATATTTTTTCTTGTATTTATTTTGTATGTGATTTGTTGCTATGATTTTATGTGTAGATTTTGGTGCCAATAGTGATTGTGATTGTGAGGAGTGTAGCTACTCTCCAAACTACCAAGGCAAGTGGTGCTTCATGATTTTATCCCTAAGTTTTCCTACTATGCAATAGATATATTCTACTAGTCTTGCATGGTTATATTTTGCTTATATGCTAAGTTGGGAAATCCTAGTAGTTGTAGAATTTCTAGAAATTTCTAAGTTAAGATGCTTATCTATGCCATGCTTAGCCTAGCTAGTAGCAACCAAGGGTGGTGAAATATTCATGCTATGATCAAATTATTTCTAAGTCTTTGGACTTGTGTTTTGCCTAATAAAACAACTAAGTGAATGAAACACCTGGGTGGAATGGAAGGAATGGTTTATGTTGAGTGGTTACACAAGGCCCATTTCTATGGTTTACCTTGTGTATCTCACTTGTGGAAAGCCACCCAGGAACTAAGGGATTTGAGAGGCCAAATGTTAAGAAGCTTCTAGTGCAGCCACTTGGCAATATGGGCTCTGCCTGGATCACATAGGTTGCAATAACTTAGCCATTTGGATAGTTGGTGGTAGTGGGAATGATAGGTTGGAGAGCGTCCATTTGGTCTAAGGGAAGGCTTCTGAAAGGTCCTATCTTGGTGAAAATCAAGGCTTGTGGGGAAAGTGCACAACCTCTGTGGATGGAAGAATCTAAGTACTTAGCCATGTCCCTGGTATTGGACAACTTGAGCATCAAGACATGGAAGCTATCAAGAATCTCCTCATCCCAATTTCTAAGTAAAACTTGTGGTTGAACAAGGGTGAAGGACCTCAATGTCTATTGGTGGTTCCTTGGGAAAAGTTTTGACAAAGAAAAACTTAGTGTTTTCAACTAATAGGGAAAACCTATTTTGAGCAAAGCAAGCCTAAGCTACACTTAGCCAAATTGCATATAGTATCTAGTCCACCAAAATTATACTAAGGTATCACTTGCCAATACTATTCCAATGTATTGACCCACTGTGGCTGTAACTTGTGATGTTGCAGGTTACTCTGATGAGGATTAGGAGTCATGAGTCTACACTCAACATGTTTGCCTGTGGCACATGAAGATGAAGACTTTTATCTATTTACTTATTTAAACTCTTGTACTAGGCCTGTGGCCATGGAGTTGTAAAGACTATGTTGTCTCTGGAATGACTGTAATAATGACCTTTGTTTCTGTGTACTTCATCTTAAACTGTGGATGCTAGCATTGATCCAGGGACTAGCATTGCAATCACAGGGATCCTTTTCCTTTATAAAGGAGGGATCTTACAGATGGTATTAGAGCACTGTGTTGCCTGTAGGATTATGACCCTAGGATTGGAAACCACTAAGGAAAAAAAATCAACAACTTCCACACTTGTCTATTCTTCTCGTAAACTTTTCTAATCTTCTTTCTCATCTCTATTTGTAGATGAACTCCATCAACGAAGCCGTAAGGAAGGGACCACTCATGACAATGACTTTGGAGTGTGAGACTGAATTTCCCAAGGCTCTCAACGACCTCATGGTTGCAATGGAAATACATGGTGCAGCTGTGTACAAAGGTTTTCCTGTGTTGGATGAAGGAGTTGAATACTGGTGGGTGCAACTTCACTTGTATAAAAACAAGGAAGACAACCACAAAGAATCAGGATTCTGCATGTTCACCAATTCAGTAGTGCACACTACCTTCTTTGATTCAGCAAGGGATGCAGCTTGGAAGACCATCAAATAACTTGGTGATAGAGTCAAGTGCAGAATGCTCAACATCCAAAATGACCTAAAGGAAGAGAAGAAACATACCCAAGAGTTGGAGGCTACCAACCAAACCTTAAGAGGAGACATTATAGATCTAGTAATGGAGTCATGTGCTCAAGATAGACTGATTGCTTCTAGAAATATTGTGTTAGCCAATATATCTAGTGAGTTGGGATTGTAACGTACTTCGTTAGTTGGACCACCACTTATCACCTTATTTTCCAAATGTTGCTTAAAATAAGTTGAACCTTGGCTATTGTAATGGATCCATGCATGCCATGACTTGTGTGTTTTGATTTCCAAAGATATGCATGTGATGCTTTGCCTTGTGTATTATCTTAAATTGTGTTGTTTCTAACTTTTTCTATCTTATAAATAGATGCCTAATGTTACCATCAGCACTGTTGAAGAGTTCTAGGGAACTCGCTTTGGCCCTCGTATTATTGAGTTCACTAGTTTGCTCAATCTCCCTCTTCCTACCACCATGGTGCTTCCCCTCACCAAGTTTGAGAGGAAAGACCTTTGGGGTTTCAAGGTCAATCAGCCCGGATGCCAGACTGAGCCTACCACGGAGGCTATCATATTCAAGCTCATGCACGATGACAAGGAGAGAGGCCTAGAGGTAGTTATGCAGGACTTGATTGGATGTCTGCTAGGGAGACACTCTTGACAGGTTAGAGGTACTCACTTCCACGCCTTCGGAAGACGTGATGAGGATGGAGAGGCCATCGACTTCGAGGACACTTCGAGAGAGACAGCAGAGCCGATACATCTATACCTCCAGGACTTAGAGGTTCTTCTTAGGCACGTGGACACTGATAGGACCAACGTCATGCTCAGCAATGACGAACTCCAGGTGCAGCTTCGTGAGAAGGACAAGTTCTTCGCGGAGCAAGATGAGATAGTCAAGGAGATGGAGGCAAAGTTCGAGAGCCAGGACAGAAAGTTCAAGAGTCAATAGAAGCGGGTCCAAGATAGGAACAAGAGGATTCGAGACATGACTGCAGAACTGGAGGCCAAGGACTTCGAGCTCGAGCATCAGCAGACTGTGATTGAGAGGCTTCGTTCTCAGAAGAGGGCTCTCAAAGCCAAAGTAGAGACCTTGGCCACCAATGTCGAGGAATACAAGACCGCTATGGAGAATGCAGGTCTTACCTTTGTTGAGGAGGAGGTTGATGCCGAGGAGTAGTGTTGACTACTCATTTATCATTTATTTACCATGCTTTATTTGAGTCGCAATGACCATCCAACATGTGGATGGCTTGCTATTGGTGTGTTTACTTTGCAAACTTGTTATCTTGTTGTTGAACCTTTGTTATTGTGATGCATGCTTGGTGATTGTTTATGTGATATATTGTGCATGAAAGCATCTATGGGTATCTCATTATTATCTCTATTGAACAAACCACAGATGCCTCCCCGTCGTGCCAATCCCAACCCCAACAACAACAACATCACCCCTGAGATGCAGAAAATGATGACAGCTCAGACTCAGCTGATGCAGATGATGACTACGTTCATCCAGAACTAGAACAACAACAACAACAACAACAACAACAACAACAATAACAACAATAATAACAACAATAATAACAACAACAACAATAACCCACCGGGCTTTGACATGCTTACCAGGTTCTTGAGATTGAGGCCAGCAAAGTTCTTAGGAACAACTGATCCTATGGTGGCCAGTGATTGGCTACACTCTGAACAAGGACTTGGTAACAGTTGGTTGTACTAATGAAGAGAAAGTCAGATTTGCAGCTCACTTGTTGGAAGGACCAGCAGCCACTTGGTGGGATAACTTCCAGATCACCACTCCCATTGTAGATGTGACATGGGCTATCTTTGAAGATGGCTTTCGTACTGCTCACATCTCATCCGCAGTGATGAGTTTGAAGAAGAAAGAGTTCCATAATCTGAAGCAGCGCCACCGCAGCGTGGCTGAATATATTGAGGAGTTCAACAATCTGGCGTGTTATGCACCGAATGAAGTTAACACTTATGCTAAGAGGAAGGAAAAGTTCCTTGAAGGGTTGAATGATGAACTAAACCTGCAGCTATCAGTGGCCTATGTTCCCACTTACCAGTCTATTTGTGATAAGGCTGCTATTTTGGAGAACAAAATGAAGCAAGTTGAGAGTAGGAAGAGAAAGCACTCGGACAAGCACAGCTCGGGATCGTCTCACAAGCGTTCCCATTATGATGATAGTGGAAGCTCAGGATCCCACAAGCATGGAAATTCAACAAGCACCACAACCGTCATCATGACAACAAGCATCATCGTAGTCATGACAATGACAAGTACAAGAACCACAAGGGTGGATATAAGAGCCACCACAGTGGTAGTGGAAGTGGCAGTGGAAGCCAGCCTGTCAAGAAGGATATTAGTCAGGTTGAGTGTTTCAAGTGCAAGAAGATGGGGCATTACGCAAATGAATGCCCAGAAAAGAAAGTTGAAGGACCCAACAAGCCCAACCCTTTTCATAAGGGACAAGTGAACCACATCAATGTGGAGGAAATCTATGAAGAGCCTGATGCTGTTGCTGGTAAGTTCAAACTCAATTCTATTCCAGCACTTGTTCTTTTTGATACTGGAGGATCGCATTCATTCATATCAAAAGCATTTGTTGATAGAAATGGGTTTTCAACTGAAAACATTGGGTGTCCAATAAAAGTTAGTTCTCCAGGTGGAGATATGATAGTAAGTCTTGGATGCCGGGATCTAGTAATAGAGTTTGGAAAGCATAAGTTTCTAGTGAGTCTGATAATCCTAGATTCCCAAGGACTGGATGTAATTTTGGGAATGGATTGGATGACCAAGTATGAAGGAGTACTAGATTGTGCCAATCATACTGTTGCACTCACAACCCCGGAGAAGAAACGGATTAGATTCAAGTCTAACTTTGAATCAAAAGGGAGTAAACTAAATTCTCTTAAGGGGGTTAGCATAGACAGTGTGCCAATTGTGAGTGAATATCCGGATGTGTTTCCGGAAGAATTGTCGGGAATGCCACCAGATAGAGATGTGGAGTTTCTTATTGATTTGCTACCAGGATCTGGACCAATAGCAAAGAGACCGTACAAAATGTTAGTTGATGAACTGAAAGAACTCAAGAAACAACTTGGAGAACAGTTGTAGAAAGGATTTATTCAACCAAGTTCTTCATCTTGGGGAGCACCAGTTTTGTTTGTGGAAAAGAAGGATAGAAGTCAAAGGTTATGCATAGATTACCGTTCACTCAATGAGGTGACTATCAAGAACAAATACCCTTTGCCTAGAATCAATGACTTGTTTGATCAGTTAGAAGGAGCTTGTGTGTTCTCAAAGATTGACCTTCGGTCAGGTTATTTCCAACTCAAGATAAGAGAGCAAGACATACCTAAGACAACTTTCACCACAAGGTATGGATTGTATGAGTATACCGTGATGCCATTTGGTTTGACCAATGCACCAGCATACTTCATGAATATGATGAATAAGGTGTTCATGGAATTTCTTGATAAGTTTGTTGTCGTTTTCATCAATGACATTTTAATCTACTCCAAGAGCAAAGAAGAGCATGAAGGGCATTTGCGTTTGATACTTGAGAAGCTCAGAGAGCATAAACTATACGCCAAATTTAGTAAGTGTGAGTTTTGGTTGAATGAAGTTGGATTTCTGGGACACGTTGTGTCAGGAGATGGTGTAGCAGTTGATCCTGCTAAAGTTTCAGCTGTAACTGAATGGGAATCTCCCAAGTCAGTGAAAGAAGTTCGTAGTTTCCTTGGCTTAGCAGGTTACTATAGAAGATTCATTGAGAATTTCTCCAAGGTAGCTAAGCCTATGACAGAACTACTAAAGAAAGACAAGAAATTTGCTTGGTCTGAAGGTTGTGAACTCAACTTTCAAGAATTGAAGAAGAGACTTGTGACAGCACCAGTCTTGTGTTTGCCAGATTTGGAGAAGGATTTCCATGTGTATTGTGATGCATCCCATCCCGGATTAGGTGCAGTACTTATGCAAGAAGGGAAAGTTGTGGCCTATGCCTTGAGACAACTCAAAACTCATGAAGTGAACTATCCCACTCACGATTTAGAGTTAGCCTCTGTTGTCCGTGCACTTAAAACATGGAGACACTATCTTTTGGAAAAGCATTGTGAAGTGTTCACAGATCACAAGAGTTTGAAGTATATCTTCACCCAGAAAGAAATTAATATGAGACAAAGAAGATGGCTAAAACTCATCAAGGACTATGACTTAAGTTTGCAATACCACCCCGGTAAAGCAAATGTTGTAGCGGATGCTCTAAGCCGTAAGGTTTTTGTGAATGGCCTTACTAAGGGAGAATTACCAGATGATCTATGTGCCCAATTTAGAGACCTCAGATTGGAGATTGTGCCTAAAGGACAACTCATGTCTTTGGATGTTCAACCCACCTTGTTGGACAAGATCAAAGAAGCTAGAAGATTGATATGGAAATTGAAGAAATTAACGAAAAGATTGGCAAAGGAAAAGCCAAAGGATTCCATGAAGACGAACAGGGTACTTTATGGCATGGAAAACGTATCTCTGTTCCACAAGATCCGGAGCTTCAGAAACTGATTTTACAAGAAGCACACAACTCACCGTATTCCATTCATCCGGGTAACACCAAAATGTACATGGATATGAAGGAAAGATTTTGGTGGAATAATGTCAAGAAGGACATAGCCGAACATATTGCTTTGTGCGATGTGTGTAGTAGGGTGAAAGCGGAACATCAGAAACCAGCAGGTCTGCTTCAACCACTACCTATTCCTGATTGGAAGTGGGACAAGATTGGTATGGATTTCATTACCGGATTACCAAGGACCCGGTCAGGATATGATTCTATTTGGGTAGTAGTGGATCGCCTAACTAAAGTGGCTCATTTCATACCCGTGAAGACAACCTATACAAGTGCTAAGTTGGCCAAGATCTATATGAGTAGAATTGTATGTCTACATGGAGTACCCAAGAGTATTGTGTCTGATAGAGGAACCCAATTCACTTCTCATTTTTGGAGGCAATTACATGAGTCATTGGGAACGAGGTTGGAATTCAGCACTGCTTTTCATCCTCAAACTGATGGACAAACAGAAAGGACTAATCAGATTCTTGAAGATATGTTGAGGGAATGTGCCCTAGACTATGGAGCCAGTTGGGATGAAAGTCTGCCTTACGCAGAATTTTCTTATAACAACAGCTATCAAGCCAGTATTGAGATGGCACCATTTGAGTTTCTCTATGGGAGAAAATGTACCACCACATTGCTATGGAATGGTTTGGGAGAAACAAGTGTGTTCGGACCAGAACTTATCAAAGAAGCTAAAGAGAAAGTCAAGCTGGTTAAGGACAGATTAAAGATAGCATAGTCCTGACAGAAAAGCTACGTAGATCCTAAGCGTAGAGAAGTCACCTATGAAGTTGGTGATAGAGCTTATCTTAGAGTGTCACCACTTCGTGGAGTGAAGAGATTTGGTGTCAAAGGTAAATTGGCCCCAAGATATGTTGGACCATTCAAGATTCTAAGTCGCAAAGGAGAAGTAGCCTATGAGATTGAATTGCCAGAGTCTTTGTCAGCTGTTCATAATGTGTTTCATGTGAGTCAGCTTAAGAAATGTCATCCGGAAATGGAAGAGACTTCTTTGAAGGATACTATACCTTTGGAAGAGGTTCAATTGGAGAGTGACCTCACTTATGAGGAGAAACCTATCAAGATTCTTGAGACTGCAGAAAGAGTCACACGGACTAAGACTATTAAGTTCTGCAAAGTTCAATGGAACCATCACTCCGAAGAAGAAGCAACATCGGAAAGAGAAAATGATCTTCGGAAAGACCACCCTCACCTATTTGCTAGCCAATCCGAATCTCGAGGGCGAGATTCAACTTAAGGGGGTTAGATTTGTAACATCCCTAAAATCATGTTTCAAACTCATGCATATCATCCATGCATCCATGATCATGTAAGATTCCATTTTCAAAAATCATTTCAAAACAGGAGCATATATGCTCATTATTTTATGTAGGAATGTTCTGGCCTTGGTGCTACATACTATTGAGAAAGGCACTTATATTCAATCAGTATTGTTTTGAATCCTAACTTAAGTGATTCCAAAGGTTGAGCCAAGTTTCAAAACAAGTATGAAATAAAACCAAAGTTTATGCCTTTTATTATATCACCAAAAGGCTTGTTTTTATTTTATTTTTCAATTGACTCAAGTCGGTTTGAGTGAACAAATGTGTTTGACACTTATTTGAGTACAATATTTATTGTACAAAAGTCCAGAAAAGTTTTGAAATCAAACAGATTTAAATTGGAGTTTGAAAATCCTTTCTAGAAAAGCAAACAGAAAAAGAAAAAAGTTTAAAAGAGAAAAAATAAGCAAACAGTCGAATCTGGCCCAACCAGCCCAACTAGACCAGCAACCCCCACCCCGCGAAGCGTTTTCTTTACTCACACCCGCACCCACTAGGTCGCTGACAGTCTGGACCCACTCCCTCTCTCTTTCTCTCGCTGACAACTGCGGCCCACACGGCGTCATCGTCTCCACCCCGGCGACGTGTTCTTCCCCAAATCACGCCGTGCGTTTCCTGGTTGATTCGCGTCGTCAATTCCCGTTCAATGCTGGAGTAATTCACGCCCCCATCTCACCTACTTAAACCCCCTCTGCCCCATCTCCATTTTCCCCTAGACCCCGAGCACAGAGCGCCCCTAGGCTGCCCGTAATCACCCTTGCGCCGCCGCAGACAGAGCCCACTCCAGCGACCAATCCCGGTGAGCTCCGCGCGCCCCTCCCTCTCTGCTTCGCGCGAGCTGCTTTGCAACTCCCTTGCACACATTCTGACACCATTGGTTCATCCTATACTGCCCCAGGTCGACGACTCCATCAAGCACAGCAAGGTCCTGACGACGTCTTCAACTCCGGCGACTAAATTCGGTGAGCTCCATGTTCCCCTTCGCTTCTGATTCACACGAGCATGTTCGCCGTAGCCTTGCGCACCCCCTGATGCCTTTGATTTGTGCTAGGGTGACCAGGAGCGCCGCCAACATCTTCGTCACCGAACACCCGACGCTGTCAACAACTCCGACGAGCTCGTGATGCCGTGTCCGTGCGCCCCTTGCCAAGCCGTCGCCACGTTGAGCATCAGTGCATCGCCACAAATCTGGTAAGCGTCTCCGACGACCCCAGAACCCCCTGTAGCGCCGCGCCGCCGTTGACAGAGCTCGCTGCCGCCAGTTGCCACCGCTGGCGCCGCCCATCCGTGGTCGCTTGATCGATGACCGTTGGATCTAGATCCAGCGCATAGGAATAGATCACTTAACGAAACGGTACGCTTAGATCTGGACCATGCACGATCACTTTAATCCAACGGCCTGCATCGACCGATCCGTGCGAAGCGGTATAGACCAATCAGAACATGACACGTGGCTAGGGATTAGATTTAAAATCATAATTTGAATCTATTAGTTGTTTGATTTTGTTTTAGCCATAACTTTTGATTCCCACGTTCAAATTTGACAAATTTTATATCAATGGAATCAGGAGAGAAAGCCCTTTCCAAATATGCAATGTGCTTATTGTTTTGTTTCTGTTAAAATGGTTTTATTTACAGAAACATGTGTAGGCCTATTTTGTGTATATAAATTATTTGAGAAATGTTTTAGTGTTTAAATAAATGTTGTTTGGCAAGTTTTGAACTTGTTTATGAACCAGTACTGTGCGCTTGTCTTGTTGAGTTTAGAAAATCATCACATATCATATTGCATGCATCCATATATTTTTGCTTGTATTTATTTTGTATGTGATTTGTTGCTATGATTTTATGTGTAGATTTTGGTGCCAATAGTGATTGTGATTGTGAGGAGTGTAGCTACTCTCCAAACTACCAAGGCAAGTGGTGCTTCATGATTTTATCCCTAAGTTTTCCTACTATGCATTAGATATATTTTACTAGTCTTGCATGGTTATATTTTGCTTATATGCTAAGTTGGGAAATCCTAGTAGTTGTAGAATTGCTAGAAATTTCTAAGTTAAGATGCTTATATATGTCATGCTTAGCCTAGCTAGTAGCAACCAAGGGTGTGAAATATTCATGCTATGATAAAATTATTTCTAAGTCTTTGGACTTGTGTTTTTCCTAATAAAACAACTAAGTGAATGAAACACCTGGGTGGAATGGAAGGAATGGTTTATGTTGAGTGGTTACACAAGGCCCATTTCTATGGTTTACCTTGTGTATCTCACTTGTGGAAAGCCACCCAGGAACTAAGGGATTTGAGAGGCCAAATGTTAAGAAGCTTCTAGTGCAGCCACTTGGCAATATGGGCTCTGCCTGGATCACATAGGTTGCAATAACTTAGCCATTTGGACAGTTGGTGGTAGTGGGAATGATAGGTTGGAGCGCGTCCATTTGGTCTAAGGGAAGGCTTCTGAAAGGTCCTATCTTGGTGAAAATCAAGGCTTGTGGGGAAGTGCACAACCTCTGCGGATGGAAGAATCTAAGTACTTAGCCATGTCCCTGGTATTGGACAACTTGAGCATCAAGACATGGAAGCTATCAAGAATCTCCTCATCCCAATTTCTAAGTAAAACTTGTGGTTGAACAAGGGTGAAGGACCTCAATGTCTATTGGTGGTTCCTTGGGAAAAGTTTTGACAAAGAAAAACTTAGTGTTTTCAACTAATAGGGAAAACCTATTTTGAGCAAAGCAAGCCTAAGCTACACTTAGCCAAATTGCATATAGTATCTAGTCCACCAAAATTATACTAAGGTATCACTTGCCAATACTATTCCAATGTATTGACCCACTGTGGCTGTAACTTGTGATGTTGCAGGTTACTCTGATGAGGATTAGGAGTCATGAGTCTACACTCAACATGTTTGCCTGTGGCACATGAAGATGAAGACTTTTATCTATTTACTTATTTAAACTCTTGTACTAGGCCTGTGGCCATGGAGTTGTAAAGACTATGTTGTCTCTGGAATGACTGTAATAATGACCTTTGTTTCTGTGTACTTCATCTTAAACTGTGGATGCTAGCATTGATCCAGGGACTAGCATTACAATCACAGGGATCCTTTTCCTTTATAAAGGAGGGATCTTACATAATCTCAATATCCACCAGATCCCCGCAAACACAACATGCATGATTACAAATAGATTAGATCTTGATCATGAACGGAGCTCACAAGATCTATACATGAAAGCACAAAGGAGGAGATACAACCATCTAGCTACTACATGGACCCATAGTCCAAGGTGGAACTACTCACGAATCATACCGGAGAGAAGGCCTCCGGGATGATCTCCCCTCCAGCAGAGTGCCGACAAGAGCTTCAGACCCCCGATCTAGGGACGATGGTGGCGGCGGCTATAGACGGTTTTGTGGATTTCTGATCGGGTACCGAGAGTTTCTGCATCGGGGGCTTCTTATAGGCGAAAGAGCGAGTACGGGAGGCGACCATGAGCGGCAATCCCTACCCAGGCGCGGGGTAGGGCCCACCCGCGCCTAGGGGGTGGCCTCCCTGGCCTGCTTCTCCGCCTCTCCTTTGGACTTCTTGTTCCCCACGGAAAGTTATTGACTTTGTCTTTCGTCTTGTCCAATTCCGAGAATATTTCTTTACTAACTTTTCTGAAACCAAAAACAGCAGAAAACAGGCAACTGGCACTGTTGCAACTTGTTAATAGGTTAGTACCAGAAAACATGTAAAAAGTACCTCAAAGTGTAGAAAAGTAAAGAAAAGTAGATACTAAACAAGCATGGAGTATCAAAAATTATAGATACGTTTCCAACGTATCATGGCATATTGTATGGGCTAGAGCCAGAACTTCGATAGCATTTCGAAAACGGAAATGCATTTGATACAATGGGTGAGTTGAAAATAATTTTCGACACACATGCTGCTGTAGAGAGCTACAATTCTTCAGAAAAGTTCTTTAGCTGCATGATGGAAGAGAACATCTTCGTAAGTGAGCATGTACTCAAGATGCCGGGTTACGCCGATAAGCTTGTGTCCTTGGGAATAATGATTCCCAATGACTTAGGCATCCATCGTGTTCTGCAGTCTCTACCACCTAGCTATAAGATCTTCGTGATGAACAATAATATGCAAGGCATGAAGAAGTCTCTCCCCGAGCTTCTGTCAATGCTTAAAACTACATAAGTGGAGATCAAGAAATAACATCAAGTGTTGATGATCAATAAGAGCACTTGTTTCAAGAAAGACAAGAACGGAAAACGGAAGGGAAGAAAGGGTGGCAAGCCAGTTGCCGTGCCTGAAAAGAAACCCCGAGTTGGCCCTAAGTCTGATACCGAGTTCTATTATTGTAAGGGGACTGGCCACTGGAAGCGCAACTGCCCCATGTATTTGGCAGACAAGAAGGCCGACAAGGCAAATAAAGGTATATATGATATACATGTTATTGATGTGTACTTGACTAGTACTCGAAGTAGCACCTGGATATTTGATACTGGTTCAGTTGCTAATATTTGTAACTCGAATCTGGGGCCGCGGAACAAGCGACCGCTAGCAAGGGGTGAGGTCAAGATGCGTGTCGGCAATGGATCAAGTGTTGATGTGATCGCCGTCGGAACGCTACCTCTCCACTTACTATCGGGATTAGTTATAAACTTGAATAATTGTTATTTGGTGCCAGCACTGAGCATGAACATTGTATCTGGATCGTGTTTGATGCGAAGTGGTTATTCATTTAAATTTGAGAACAATGGTTGTTCTATTTATATGAATGAAATCTTTTATGATCATGCACCGATGATGAATGATTTATTTCTATTGGATCTCGAGAATAGTGTTACACATATTCATAATGTTGATACTAAAAGGATTAAACTTAATGATGATATATCCGCATATATGTGGCACTGCCCTCTAGGTCATATTGGCGTTAAACACATGAAGAAGCTCCATTCGGATGGACTTTTGGAATCACTTGATTTTGGATCATTTGATACATGTGAACCATGCCTTATGGGCAAGATGACTAGAACACTATTTTCCGGTTCAATGGAACGGGCGAAAGGTTTATTGGAATCATACATTCTGATGTGTGTGGTCCAATGAGTGTGTCGGCGTGATGTGGATATCGTTATTTTGTTACTTTCATGGATGATTTGAGTAGATACGGTTATATATACTTGATGAAACACAAGTCTGAAACCTTTGAAAATTTCAAGGAATTTCAGAGTGAAGTGGAAAATCATCGTAATAAAAAGATCAAATTTCTACGGTCCGACCGTGGAGGTGAGTATCTAAGTTATGAGTTTAGCACTCATATAAAAGAGAGTGGAATTGTTTCACAACTCACACTAGCCGGAACACCACAGATAAATAATGTGTCGGAACGTCGTAATCATACTTTATTGGATATGGTTTGATCTATGATATCTCTGACGGAGTTGCCACTGTCATTTTGGGGTTATGCACTAGAAACTGCTGCATTCACTTTAAATTGGGCACCATATAAATCCGTTCAAGACACCATATGAATTGTGGTTTGGAAACAAACCTAAGCTGTCATTTCTTAAAGTTTGGGGATGCGATGTTTATGTGAAGAAACTTCAACTAGATAAACTCGAACCCAAAGCAGAAAAATGCGTCTTCATAGGATACCCTAAGGAAACTATTGGGTATTCCTTCTATCACAGATCCGAGGGAAAGGTTTTTGTTGCCTAGAATGGATCATTTCTAGAGAAAGAGTTTCTCGCGAAAGGCGTGAGTAGTCGGAAGGTAGAACTCGAAGAGGTTGTTGAACCTTCTCTTCATAGTATGGCGAGTAGCGCAGCACCGGAAGTCGTTCTGGAGTTGGCTTCACCAATTGAAGAGGGAACTAATGATAATAATCATGCAACTCCGAAAGAGAGTACTACCGAACCTCACAGGTCTAGCAGGACGCGTGCAGCTCCCGAGCTGTACGGAAACCTTGTTATGAATTTCATGGTTGATGAAGTTGATGACCCTGCGACGTATGAAGAAGTGATGATGAGCCCGGATTCCAACAAATGGTTAGAAGCCATGAAATTCGAGATGGAATCCATGTACGAAAACCAAGTTTGGAACTTGGTGGACTTACCTCACGACTGAAAGGCCATGGAGAATAAATGGATTTTCAAAAGGAAAACTGATGCAAATGGTAATGTGACCGTCTATAAACCTCGACTTGTCACAAAGGGGTTTCGACAAATTCAAGGAGTTGACTATGATGAGACATTCTCTCCCATAGCGATGCTAAAGTCGGTTAGGATTATGTTAGCGATTGTTGCAGTCGACTATGAGATATGGAAGATGGATGTCAAAACTGTGTTCCTCAATGGAAAAATTGAAGAAGAGTTGTATATGATACAACCAAAGGGTTTTGTAGATCCTAAGGATGCTGACAAGGTATGCATGCTTCAGCGATCCATCTATGGACTGAAGCAAGCATCCGAGAGTTGGAATCTCCGCTTTGATGAGGTGATCAAAGAGTTTGGATTTGTCCAAACTTATGGAGAGGCTTGTATTTACAAGAAAGTGAGTGGGAGCAATGTGGCATTTTTGATATTATATGTGGATGACATATTATTGATCGAGAATGATATAGATCTTTTAAACAGTGTTCAAAGTTATCTAAACAGCAAATTTTCAATGAAGGACCTAGGTGAAGTGTCATACATATTAGGCATAAAGATAAATAGAGATAGATCTAGACGCCTAATAGGGATATCGCAAAGTACATACCTTGATAAGATTTTACAGAAGTTTAAAATGGACGGAAGTAAGAAGGGGTTCTTACCTATGTTGCAAGGCAATACATTGAGTAAGACTCAAAGTTTGGCTACGGCGGAAGAAAGAGAGATAATGGATAAAGTCCCCTATGCTTCAGTCATAGGCTCTATAATGTACGCCATGCTATGTACAAGACCGGATGTGGCACATGCTATTAGTTTGACTAGTAGGTACCAACCGGATCAGGTTCGGAACACTGTATAGCGGTCAAGAATATCCTTAAGAACTTGTGAAGAACTAAGGATATGTTTCTTGTGTACGGAGGTGAAGAATAGCTCTACGCTAAGTGTTATATCGACGCAAGCTTTGACACCGATCCGGATGACTCTAACTCTCAATCCAGATACGTATTTCTCATGAATGGTGGAGCGGTTAGTTGGAGGAGTTACAAACAACCCGTGGTGGCGGGATCAACAACGGAGGCCGAATATGTTGCTGCTTCGGAAGCGGCTCAGGAAGCGGTTTGGATGAAGGAGTTCATATCCGAACTAGGTGTGGTTGCGAGCGCGTTTGACCCAATGGTGATCTATTGTGACAACAATGGTGCCATTTCCAATGCCAAAGAACCAAGGTCTCACAAGAATTCCAAGCATATTAAGCGCCGGTTTCACTCCATCCGCGAGCATGTCAAGGATGGAGATATAAAGATTTGGAAAGAACACATGGATCTCAATGTAGCAGATCCGTTGACTAAAACTCTCCCTAGAGAAAAACATGATCAACACCAGAACTCCATGGGTGTTAGATTTATCACTATGTAACTAGATTATTGTCTCTAGTGCAAGTGGAAGACTGAAGGGAATATGCCCTGAGAGGCAATAATAAAGTGGTTATTATGTATATTCCAAGTATATGATAGATGTTTATTTTGCATGCTATAATTGTATTAATATGGAAACGTTAATACATGTGTGTTTAAAAAACAAACAAAAAATTCCTAGTTATGCCTCTCTCATAAACTAGCTCGTTGATTAACAAGATGATCATGGTTTCCTGATCATGGACATTGGATGTTGTTAATAACGAGGTCACAACATTAGAGTAATGATGTGATGAACATTCATCCGAAGTATAGCATTTCGATCAAAGTCATTGAGTTTATATTGCTATAACATCATACGAAGTGATCCTAATCCTTAGACCATGAGATCATGTTAATCACTAACACCGGAAGAGTATCTTGATAACATCAAACGTCACCCGTAACTGGGTGATTATAAAGATGGGTTCAGTACTAATAAATTGTTATGTTGAGGCCCATGGGTTGAGAGTGGAATTTGTTCATCCCAATGACGGATAGATATGCTCTGGGCCCTCTCGGTGATATCACATTGATTAGCTTGCAAGCAAGTGATTTGATCACTATAATATTATATCACGGGAACGAGACAAGAGTACATGTCAGTAATGATACCAAACTAGGTATGGAGATAGCGATGATCGAATCTCGGACATGTAATTTGTCACGAAACAAAAGGATTAAGATACTAGCATAAAAGGTTCTCGCGATCACAAGAAAGTCATCGCTGAATGTGTGGGAGTCAGTATGGATCTCGAGGTCCTTCTTCTAATTATTGAACCGAGACGGGTCTCAATCATGTCCGCATTATTCGCGAACCGTAGGGTGACATACTTAAGAGACACCGACATCCATTTGGAGCAAAAGTTTCATGCCGGAAAGAATAACAAGCACAGGAATTTATTTCACTAGATACCAAAACGGGTTTTCGGGTGAAATTGAAGAAAGTGTTTTTGCATGTGAAATGAAATACTATCAAGGGGTTATATGTGAATGTTTGTCATTAAATTAATTTACAAAATTCTGAATAAATAAAAGGAGTTTTATTTAATGAGAGTTTGCATTAAATTTGGTGGAAATTTAATGGGAATTTGAGTGGGTTTTTGAGTGGAGGGAATTGAAAGACATTTGTGTGAGTGGAGTGTCCACCCACATGAATAAAGGAGGGGAGGGGGCAGCCCCCATGGCCGGCAGCCACCCCCTTGGGTGCCCCCTCCTCCTATAAAAGGAGCCCCCTCTCCTCTCTCTCACTCACACCTCCTTGTGAAGGATCTCTCTCCCCTCTAGTATTTATCCCCTATGGTCTCGGACTAGTGAGATTCATATTCCCAGTGGCTATTCGGCAAGAAAGAGTTGTGCTTCCGCTGCATCGCTGGAGCGAGTAATCAGAGGTTGCTCGGTGCCTCGGACGTGTGTGCGAGCACGGATGCGTCGCTGATTTGCGGCGCTAGGACCTCCTCTCGATCTAGAGATCGGCAAGAGATCGTCTACATCAACCACGAGTTCAACCTCGTTAAGCTTTGTCGATCTTCAAGGGTATGTTCTCTACGGATGTATATTCGCCCGTTGCTTGTATCTAGTAGATAGATCTTGGTACATAGTTGTTCCCATCGTAGAATTTTTTGTGTTTTATATGCTGCGAACCCTACACAAACATGGCATCCTTGATAAACAAATTACAGCAGGGCAAATGACAGGACTGAGCAAGGCATAACAATGCAATACTAGACATTCATGATCCTATGAGATTCAATTGGGCAATACAACAAGATACATAGACCGCCATCCAACTACATCTATGATTAGTAATGCACCTTCAGGTTATCATTCGAACCACCTACAGTATTAAGTTGCAAGCAACGGATAACTGATTTAAGCAAAGTGTGTAAGGTAAACAATCCACTTGTTCCATGAACAAGAGACTGTTGTTTTATCCCTAGTACCAACAGCACATCTACAATCTTAGAGATTTCTGTCACTTCCATTAGATTAAATAAAGGCATGAACCCACTATCGAGCATAAATACCCCCTCTTGGAGTCACTAGCATCTACTTGGCCAAGATAGCCACTAGAAATGGAGACCATGCAAGATCTCAAACAACATAGACATGATAGAATCAATAAGACAAAACCATTAATCAATCTGACATAATAATCTCAATATCCATTAGATCCCCACAAACACAACATGCATGATTACAAAGAGATGATCTTGATCATGAACGGAGCTCACAAGATCTAAACATGGTTGCACAAAGGAGGAGATACAACCATATAGCTACTACATGGACCCATAGTCCAAGGTGGAACTACTCACGCTTCATACCGGAGGCTGGCATGATGAAGAAGAAGGCCTCTGGGATGATCTCTCCTCCTGCAGGGTGCCGGGAAGAACTTCAGATCCCCTCGATCTAGGGACGATGGTGGCAGAGGCTACGGACTATTTCGTGGAAGTTTGATCGGGTACTTTGGGTTTAGGTATCGGGGGGTCTTTATAGGCGAAGAGGCGAGGCAGGGGGCACCCAGGGCGGCCGCACACCCTAGGCATGGGCCCACCTAGGCCACGCGGCCAGGGGGTGTGGCCCCCTGGTGACTTTTCTCTGTCATGTACTCTTGCTTTGTGTTTCCCATGGTCAACTGACACTGTGGCATCTTGTTAATAGGTTAGTACCAGAAAACATATAAAAACACCTCAAAGTGTAGACAAAGCAAAGTAGATACTAAACAAGCATGGAACATCAAAAATTATAGATACGTTTCCGACGTATCATAGTGTTGTACCAGACAATTCTTAGATGCATGTGTGTCCATAGAACATTTCCAACACTTGAAAGACTTCTTAGGCTTTGCCTGATCATTAGTAATCCCTCCATCCCGAGGAATATCCGCAGAAGGAGATGGTGTACTAACAACCACTAGAGGAGCATACACCTAACCAAAAGGAAATGGCATGCTTGCAACAGGTGGAGCATGAGTAGGACCAGCTGGAGGAGGCAGCGGAAGGAGCGGCTGTGGCACGACGAAAGAACCGCCCACCATACCCCCCGGCGCGTGCACCTGCCCAGCACCCGTCGACGTTGCTGATGCGGTCGTGATCGCCGTAGACAGAAGAGGAGCAGGCTGGGATGCACTGCGAGTCCAACCCCAGTCCTGCTAGGCACCGGCGGACGCGACGGATGACCTGGCATGGAGGCCGGAGATGAAGCCACCGCAACCTCAGCGAAGGATCTGAACAACCCCGAGGTGGAGAGCGGTTCGGCGACGAGCAGTGCAAGCGGAGAGTCGAAGAAGGGCGAGGCGACACGACTTTGCAAAGGATATGCGTTAGGTTGAGATAGACGCAGGCGTGACCTACGCCGCGTGAAAAACCAGTCCGAAACGCCCCCGTCCTGGTTCGCCTGCTGCTCGGACCCACCCGGATCCAAAGATCCCGCTGAAGCCGCACGCGAATCTAGCTCCAGCCGCTCCGGAATCGACGCAAGACCAGGCGTGACATTCGTCCGCCTGAAGAAGTCGCCAAGCACCGGCGGCGGAGTGGATCATCGGCCTAGAAGCGGTCTCCTCCAAGGACCCATCCGAGGCGGCGGCCTAGCCAACCGCAAACCAAACGACAATGAAGAGGAACACCTAGGACGCACCACGTACTGATCCGAAACCCCTGGTGACACCGACCTTGCTCTTGCACCCACAACCATGATCGACGGCGACGAACGCCTGACATTAGAGCACGAACCTGCATCAGGACGAATTCTCGGCGCCCATTTCTCCCAAAACCTCGATTCTTGGGTAGGGTAACCGGCATCGAGCCAGAATGACTCCAAGATCGCCTTCTGGGATCTGACCTTGCGAGGCTGCACCCTGGTCCATGGATCCTCCGCAACCCTTACAGCGATGTGCTCCGTCACCTCATCATCGAGAGGGCGGCGAAACGGGAGCCTGCCAGCATGGCTTTGCAGGAGAGTAACAAATCGGCTTTGTTAATAACCATGGAAAATTAATGCCAGATCAAATAATTCTAAAAATGGAGGAAGAATTTCATTTCCCGACCTCTGCATCAACTAGGAATGCAGACAACCATTAAGCATGAGTACTAGGAAGTTAACTGGAAAGTTATAGTAATGTAGCCAATAACTTGATAACAATAGTATATCAGGCACATTGTATTGTTTCCGAAGACACAAGTTTCCTGTAGTGCCTTGTCAACAGAAAGTATTACTATTGTCTACCCCGATAGCATTGGTGGTTACTTGGATAAACAATAGTCGACAGCATGAGAGTGATCCACGTATCAACTTCGGTGGTACCAATAGTCGACAGCTTTATAGCCCTCTGAAATATAAATTCTTGGTCAGGTTATAAAACTTTTTTCTTTACGGAAAATCTAAGACTTTCTTTCCTTCAATTACACTGCCAATGATTCCAACTTTCAAAAGAAACATATATTAACATCGCGAGATACCAATTATACCTAACATCTGCAACAACACAATACCGTATGCACATAGCAAAAAAATAAAACAAGAATTACAGAAAAAAGGTCCCGCTACAGAGATCTATGTCTTACAACAGCGGACCAAACACCACCTAGCACTAGAAATCCAACGCCTCCAAAAGTGAGGCCTCCAATAAGAAAACAGTGCACAAGCGGCGTCATCGCCTTGAACATCGATCATGGGTTTTCACTCATACAACACCCTACCGCTTCACTCTCTCTCCTTCGCTTCCTAGTCTCTTAGTGTGCCCAGCGGCAGGCCGGGCCCTTCCGGGCTCCACTCCGCTGGATTAGCCGGCCGGAGTTGGATGGGATGTGGCGCCAGAGTAGTTAGGTTTAGGAGTAGGTGTAGCGACTTCGTGCCGGGTGTGGGCTGCGTGCCCATAGTTAGCAGCGGCAGTAGAGATATCTGCAGCAAGATCTCCGGTGATCTAGGGTTCCTTGTTTTTCTCCTCCTTATCCTCGGTGGATGGGGAGCATCAGCAATGAGCACCGCCGTCTTCCATAAAGCTGCTTGGGGTTTGTGGGGCCTGGATTTTCTCCTAGATCTGAAGCCTACTCCGGTCGGCCGTGGAGGCGGGGGGAGTGAGCTAGGGTTTGTGGGGAGCCAGCCACGCACGGCTCCTCCAAGTTACTCCTTTGCGCAGGCGAGCGGCGCTAGGAGGTTGCAGATCTTCCTTCCTCCCAGATCTAGTGGTTCGAGATTGGGGTGTTTTGGGTCGATGCTGCGGCTCGGCCATAAAGCTCGAGGTTCCTTCGGATGCATCGATGGTGCCTGCTTCTTTGATCTTCTCTTTGTCGTCCATGGCGGCGAGGGATGGAAGAGCGAAGAAGTTGGTGTCACAGATGAAGACGAGGACACTTGAAGCTACGCCCACAAGATCTTCTTCGTAGTGGCCCATTGGCAGAGGCGAGGCTGTCGGGCTTCTGCCTCTTCTTGTCGAAAGGCGACTAGGGGTTCTTACCTCCATTGGAGGCCCTTCTTCGAAGCTCAACTTTGGGACTCGACAGCTCGCCGTCAACAAGTGATTCATCCCCGTTGACTGCAAGATGGCGGTGGCTTAGCTTCTGTTGGAGATATGCCCTAGAGGCAATAATAAATGTAGTTATTATTATATATTTGTGTTTATGATAAATGTTTACATTCATGATACAATAGTATTAACCAGAAACATTAATACTTATGTGATTTGTAAACTAAATTAGAGTCCCTAGTAAAGCCTGTTTAATAATACTAGCTTGTTGGTTAATAGATGATCGTGGTTTCTCGATCATGAACATTTAGATGTTATTAACAACGAGATCATATCATTAGGAGAATGGTGTGATGGACATACTCGTATAGATAAGTGTAGCATAAAGATCAAGTCATTTTAATAGTTCAATTGCTATAAGATTTCTGATACATAGTAACCTAATTCCTTCGACCATGAGATCATGCTAATCACCATCACCGGAAGGATGCTTTGATGACATCAAACACCACACCGTAACTGGGTGGCTATAAAGGTGGCATTGAGTGTTCGGAAAGTATGGGTTCAGGCACATGGATCAAGAGTGGGATTTGTCCATCCATATGACGGATAGATATACTCTGGGCCCTCTCGGTGGAATGTCATCCAATTAGCTTGCAAGCATGTGACTGGCTCACAAGGGATCACATACCAAGGGAACGAGAAAAGAGTACTTATCAGTAACGAGGTTGAACTAGGTATGCAGAGATACCAACGATCAAAGCCTCGGATAAGTAAACTATCGTGAGACAAAGGGAAATTGGTATCGTATGTAAGTGGTTCATTTGATCGCAAAGTAATCGTAGAAATATGTGGGAGCCATATGAATTTCCAGATTCCTCTATTGGTTATTGATCAGAGAAGTGTCTCGGTCATGTCCGCATAATTCACGAACCGTAGGGAGACACACTTAAGGATCGATGTTGTTCTGTAGTTATGGAATGATGAGTAAGAGACTGAATGTTGTTAGGAGTCTCGGATGGGATCCGGGATATCACGAGGAGATCCGGAATGGTCTGTAGAATAGGATTCATATAAGGAAAGTCATGTTTTGGAGTTCGGGAATGATTCCGGTGTTTTCACCAGGAATGTTCTAGAAGAGTCTGGAAGGTCCGACACTCTGGAGGGGAAGGGTACATGGATGTGTCATGACAATGTGGAATGGTTGCATCATGTACTACGTCACTTGGCTGGGCAATATGGAGAGAGAAATCAAATCCAACTTTGAAAGTCAAACGCCAATTTGAAAAAGTCAAATCTGAAGTTTGCTTGGTGGAGGGAGAGTAGAAAACCTACTTGGGGAGGAAGTCCCACTCCCTCCACCCGCCGGCCATGAGGAGGAGTTGGAGGAGGACTCCCTCCTCCCAAACCGCCCCTCCCACCTATATAAGGAGGGGTAGGGCGCCCCTACCCCTCACACCTAAAACCCTAGCTCCTGCGCGCCACCACCTCCAAGTGCTGCCGCCGCCTAGGGTTCCTCCCAAGTCACCGACTTGGGGCTTCCACAAGCTCTAGTCGCTGGCTACACCACCCTCCTTGGCGCCTCTAAACCCTAGATCGCCAAGGCCCCTCTCTTGCTCCACCATACTATCTCCGGCTTAAGGCGAAGCCCTACGAGATCTCCCCTCTACTTCCGACACCACGCCGTCATGCTGCCGGAATCGCGAGGAGAGTGCTACAACCTCCGCTGCCTGCTGGAACAAGGGAGAGGAAGGTCTTCATCGAGTACCGAACGTGTGACCGACTGCGGAAGCGCTGCCGGAACATAGCTCCTAGAAGGATCGTCTACGCGATCTTGAGATTGGCAAGAGTACGACTATATCACCCATGAGAATCTGCTCTCGTTAACCGCTTTGGAATCTTCGAGGGTGAGTTCCTCTATCGACTCGTTGCTACAATCTAGTAGATAGATCTTGGCTTGTTTGTGTGCATGCGGTAGGAAATTTTTGTTTTCCATGCTACGAACCCCTACAGTGGTATTAGAGCCAGGTTTATATGTAGATCTATTGCACGAGTAGAACACAATGGTCATTGTGGGCGGTGGTGCTTTTATTATCAATTACTTTTTGTGTACTTTGCATCTTGCGCTATGATGGGATGAAGCGGCTGTAACATCCCTAAAATCATAATTTCAAAGTTTGCATATCATTCATGCATGCATATAGATTTGAGATCAATTTCAAACTCATTTCAGAAAAACAGAAGCACTTAGTGCTATGATTTTATGTGAGCAGATTTAAATCAAATGACCTTTTCCATTTGAAAGTTTGAATGTTTAGGAACCTTGATTGTTTGCCTTCTTTGTTGAAAGGATTGTGTGTAGAATTTAAACCAAAGTTTACAAATTGGAAATGGTTTCAAAAACCATTTCTCAAAATTTTGCAAACCAAGTGACAAGTCCTTGATATTTTGTTCTCCAAGTTTGACCAAGCCTTTGCTTAGCAACCACTTGACTTTGTGCCTATTTTTGAAACTACTGCTCACTGCAAAAATCCCAATAAAATTTGAATTCAAATGGAACTTGAATTCATTTGAAAGTCAATTCAGAAAATTGAAACAGAAAAAGAAAAAGGAGAAAGAATTAGAAAAGGGCTGGCGCCAGGATTCCAGCCCAGCAACAGAACTGGCCCAATTAGCCCACCCGGGCCATTCCTCTCCCTCTCGCACGCGCCAACGCACCCAGACAGCCGCTGACGACTAGACCCCACCTCCTCTTTGCGCATTTCACTGACGAGCGGGCCCTCTCCACGTCGCCCTCGTCTTCCCCAAACCGCGCCCGCGACCACGTCGCCGATGCTGTCAAGGCCGGTAATGGCACGGCGTAATTAGCCTTAATGCCGCAGGCGTTTCCTGTCGCGCCTTGGCCTATTTAATCCCCTCTGCACCGCGAGCTTTTCCCCCCACTCTCCTTGCTCACTCCGCCACCAGGCTGTGCTAATTTGCTCTCGAAGCCCTGCAGTACCGACGACTCCGGCGACCGATTCCGGTGAGCCTCAACCGCCCCCCTCTCTCTGGTTCAAACGATGATGCCCAGCTTGATCTTGCGCACACGCTGACGCCTTTCTTTTGCCTGCTCGTGACCCAGGTCGATGTTTCCGTTCACGACCGAAACCACATGCGCCGCTGATAGACTCCAGCGACCAATTAAGGTAAAACCCGAGCGCCCCTTGCCCCCTCTTTCATACGAGATTGTTCGCCGGCGTCTTGTGCACCCCCTAACCCCTCTGGTTCGTGCTAGGGCGACGCCAAACCTCGCCAGTGACCTCATCTGCAAGCAACAGACGCCGCCGCAACTCCGACGAGCCCCTGAGACCGTGCCGCAACTCCGCCGCAACTTCGCAAACCAACGCCACGTTGAGCTTCAGCACGCCACCGCGGTTCTGGTAAGCCACTTCCCCCACTCCCGCGCGACCTAGAACGCCAGCGCCGCCGCTGTCAGACGCGCCGCCGCCAGTCACCGCCGCTAGCGCCGCTCGAGTTTGGTCGTTTGATCCAGAGCCGTCAGATCTGGATCCAACGCGTAGATTTAGATCACTTAGCGAATCATTTTTGGTAGATCTAGGCCGTGTGTTTTAAATAGATCCTACGGCTCGCGAGCGTGATCCGGAGCGAATCGGTATCAGCCAATAGAATTAAGACGCGTGGCTAGGGTTTGAATTAAAACAGAATTTGAAAATAGATTTAGATCCAAATTTCAAATGGCTATAACTTTTGATTCCCACGTTAGATTTTTGTAAATTTTATACCGTTGGAATCAGTGAGTCAAGCCCTTTCTGAATCTGCAATGTGTTTAACAAAAAGTTTCTGTTAAAATGACTTTTTATGCAGAAACATATTTAGGACCATTTTGAGTATAGAATTTGTTTAATAAATTGTTTTAGTGCTAAATAAGTTTAGTTAGCAAACTTTTTGACTTGGTGATGTTTCTGTATCATGCACTTGCTTGGTGGAGTTTTCAAAAAAATCATCACTTAGCATTTCCTTGCATGCATGCATTCATATTTTTGTTTGTATATGAATTGTGTGTAATTTTGTGCTACAAATTTTGTGTAGATTTTGCTAGTGACTGTGATTGTGAAGAGTGCTAATCTCCCCATTACCAAGGCAAGTGGTACTTCATGAGTACTTCCATCCCTATATTTTGTACAAGCATTAGAAATATTTTGCTAAGTTTTGCATGTTGTTTTTGCTAAATGCTATGTTGGGAAATCCTAAGTAGTGGTAGAATTGTAGAATTGCTAGGAAATTTCCTAAGATAAGTTACTATGCCATGCTTAGCCTAGATAGTAGAAAACAAGGGTTGGTAAAATATATACATGCTATGATGAAAATATTTCTAAGTCTTTTGGACTTATGTTTTACTTAATAAAACAACTAAGTCAATGAACCTCCTAGGTGGATTGGGACTTGAATGGTGGTTTTTGGTTGAGTGGTTACACAAGGCCCATGGACATGGTTTACCTTGTGTATCACACTTGTGGTATGCCACCCAGGCACAAAGGGATTTGGAGGCCAAGTGTTGAGAAGCTTATAGTGCAACCACTTGGCAATATGGGCTCTGCCTTGATCATATAGGTTGCTAGAACTTAGCCTTTTGGACAGTTGGTGGTAGTGGGAATGATAGGTTGGAGCGCGTCCATTTGGCTAAGGAAAGGCTTCTGAAAGGTCCTGTCTTGGGAAACCAAGTCTGGTGGGGAAAGTGCATAACCTCTGCAGATGGAAAAATCTAAGTACTTAGCCAAGTACATGGCAATGGACAACTTGAGCATCAAGACATGGAAGCTACAAGAATCTCATCACTCCAACTTCTAAGTAAAACTTGTGGGTGAACAAGGGTAAAGGACCCCAATGTCTATTGGTGGTTTCTTGGGAAAGTTTTTGACAAACAAAAACTTAGTGATTTCAACTAATAGGAAAAACCTATTTTGAGCAAAGCAAGCCAAGCTACACTTAGCCAAAAATGCATATAGCAATATAGTCCACTTAAAATTTACTAAGGTATCACTTGCCAATACTATTCCAAAGTATTGACCCACTGTGGCTGTAACTTGTGATGTTGCAGGTTACTCCGATGATGATTAGGTGTCATGAGTCTACACTCAACATGCTTGCCTGTGGCACATGAAGATGAAGACTTATGTCTATTTACTTATTCCAAAACTCTTGTTTTAGGCCTGTGGCCTTGAGTTGTAAAAGACTATGTTTTATCTCTAGAATGGATGTAATAAATGACCTTTGTATCTGTGTACTTCATCTTAAACTGTGGATGCTAGCAATGATCTAGGGACTAGCATTGCAATCACAGGGATCCTTTTCCTTTACAAAGGAGGGATCTTACAGCGGCCCGGGCTAACCTTACATGACATCGTTCATGAGACTTGCTCCACGCTCAACATGCAACTTGTATTGCATAAGTGGCTTTGCGGGTGTCTGTCTCTCCCATCATAGTATAGATTCAATTTACAACAGGCACTTGATAGTTCAAGCATCAATGTTGTCGTTCTTGTTCGTAAGTTAGAACGACACTTATTTAAAGCCCCAAACCACTTAAAATATGCAAAGAAAATTAGAGGCGTCTAACTTTGTTTTGCAGGGGTGTGCCGTGATGTGTTATGGCCATGATTGTGAATATATATGATGTATGCAATATTCCTTATTGTAAGTTGGCAACCGGCAGGAGCCATATGGTTGTCTTTAAATTCCGTTAAGACCTGCGTGTCTATTCAAAATAGTTGTAATAGTTGAAGCTGGTGGACGACCACCATGACACGGCGCCATTGACCTTGACGCCATACCGGTGATGATGGAGATCATGATTGTGCTTGAAGATGGAGATCGGAAGCACATGAAGAAAGGCCATATCATATCACATATTATGAATTGCATGTAATGTTAATCCTTTTATGCATCTTGTATTGCTTAGTTAACGACGGTAGAATTATAAGATGATCCCTCATGCACATAATTTCAAGTTTTAAAGTGTTCATCCTTAGTAAGCACCGTTGCTAAAGCTCGTTGTTTCGAAGCACCATGTGATGATCAGGTGTGCTAGATTCTACGAGTGTATACAACGTGAGCAAGCCAGATTTGCTCATGCGGAAGCTAAGGTTTGATCTTGACGAGCCTAGCATGTACAGACATGGTCTCGGAACACGGATCACTGAAAGGTAAAGCATGAATCATATAGTAGATATGATGAACATGTTGATTGTTCGCCATTGAAGCTACATCAACTCTCGTGATGATCGGTTTTGATGTGGTGGATTTGGTTCGTGTGATCACTAAAACAATGTGAGGGATATTGTTTTGAGTGGGAGTTCACGTAGATTAATTTAACTATTAATTAGAACTCAATTTGTCATAAACTTAGTCTAAACTATTGGAAATATGTTGTAGATCAATGGCGGCCCCTACCATCAATTTTAATGCGTTCCTAGAGAAAGAAAAGTTGAAAAACAATGGAATCAACTTCGCGGATTGGTTCCGCAATTTGAGGATTGTCCTCAATGCTGGTAATTTGACCTATGTGTTGGATGCACCGCTGGGTGACCCGCCTGCAGCTACTGCTACCGATGAAGTAAAGAATGTTTACCTCACTCGGAAGAATCAGTACTCCATAGTTCAGTGTGCTATCTTGTATGGTTTGGAATCGGAGCTTCAGCAAAGGTTTGAGAACCATGACCCACATGATATTGTGCGTGAACTCAAAATGATATTTGAGGATCACGCGGCAGTTGAGAGTTATGAGGCTTCTAAAAAGTTCGTTAACTGCAAGATGGAAGAGGGCAGCTCCGTCAGTGAGCATGTGCTTAAGATGTCTGGGCACGCAAACAAACTCCAAAGCTTGGGTATAGTGATTCCTAATTCTTTGGGGATTCACCATTTCCTCCAATCACTGCCACCAAGTTACAAGAACTTTGTGATGAACTACAATATGCAAAACATGGACAAGACGTTGCCAGAACTCTTCTCCATGTTGAAATTTGCAGAAGTGGAGATCAAGAAAGAGCACCAAGTGTTGTTGGTCAATAAGACCACCAAATTCAAGAAGCAAGGCAAGTCCAAGCAAAAGGGAATCTTCAAGAAGCGCGGTAAGAAAGTTGCCACGCCGGCGAAGAAGACCAAGGCTGGGCCTAAGCCTGATACTGAGTGCTTTTACTGCAAGGGAGAGGGTCACTGGAAGCGGAATTGCCCAAAGTACTTGAAGGATTTGAAGAACTACAACATCAAGAAGAAAGGTATATCCGAGATACATGTTATTGATGTGTATCTCACTAGTACTCGTAGTAGTGCCTAGGTATTTGATACTGGTTCGGTTGCTCATATTTGTAACTCGAAATAGGTGCTGCAGAATAAACGGAAGCTAGCAAAGAATGAGGTGACGATGCGCGTTAGAAATGGATCAAAGGTTGATGTGATCGCGGTCGGCACACTACCTCTTCATCTACCATCGGGATTAGTTTTATACTTAAATAATTGTTATTTGGTGCCTGCGTTAAGCATGAACATTATATCTGAATCATGTTTATTGCGAGACGGTTACTTGTTTAAGTCCGAGAATAATGGTTGGTCGATTTATACGAGTAATATGTTTTATGCACATGCACCTTTGATAGATGGTCTATTCTTATTGAATCTCGATTGTGGAAATACACACATTAATAACATTGAGGCTAAACATTTGAAATTGAGTGGTAACACGACCTATATGTGGCACTGTCATCTTGGTCACATTGGAGTGAAGCATATGAAGAAACTCCATTCCGATGGACTTCTTGAATCACTTGATTTCGAATCACTTGAAAGATGCGAAGCATGTCTGATGGGTAAAATGACTAAGACTCCATTTTCTGGTATGATGGAGCGACTTACGGACTTATTGGAAATCATACATACCGATGTGTGTGGTCCAATGAGTGTAGCATCGCGCGGTGGTTATCGTTATGTTCTTACCTTCACGGATGACTTTAGTAGATATGGGTATATCTATTTCATGAAACATAAGTCCGAAACTTTCGAGAAGTTTAAGGAATTTCAAAGTGAGGTAGAGAATCAACGTAACAAGAAGATTAAATTTCTACGATATGATCGTGGAGGTGAATATCTAAGTTACGAGTTTGGCGAGCATTTGAAGAAATGCGGAATACTTTCACAATTGACACCGCTGGGAACACCACAGCGTAATGGTGTGTCCGAACATCGTAATCGAACTCTCTTAGATATGGTTCGTTCTATGATGTCACTTACAGATTTACCGCTACCGTTTTGGGTTTATGCATTAGAAACAGCCGCATTCACTTTAAATAGGGCACCATCTAAATCCGTTGAAACGACACCGTATGAATTATGGTTTGGGAAGAAACCTAAATTGTCGTTCCTTAAAGTTTGGAGTTGCGAGGCTGATGTAAAGAAGTTACAGCCGTACAAGCTTGAACCCAAAGCGGAAAAATGCGTCTTCATAGGATACCCAAAGGAAAATATTGGGTATACCTTTTATCATATATCCGAAGGCAAAATCTTCGTTGCCAAGAATGGATCCTTTCTAGAGAAGGAATTTCTCTCAAAAGAAGTGACTGGAAGGAAAGTAGAACTCGACGAGGTTGTTGAACCTTCTCTCGAACTTGCGAGTAGCGCAGCACCGGAAGTAGTTCCTGTGGCGCCTACACCAATAAGAGAGGAAGCTAATGATGTTTATCATGAAACTTTGGTTGAAGTAACTACGGAACCTCGCAGGTCAACGAGAACTCGTACCACTCCTGATTGGTATGATCCCGTTATGAGTATCATGTTGGTGGACAACACCGATGACCCTGCGACGTATGAGGAAGCGATGATGAGCCCAGATTCCAATAAATGGCAAGAAGCCATGAAATCCGCGATTGGATCCATGTACGAAAACCAAGTATGGACTTTGTGGACTTACAGGATGGCTGAAAGGCTGTCGAGAACAAATGGATTTTGAAGAAGAAAACATATGCTAATGGTAATGTTACTGTCTATAAAACTCGACTTGTCGCAAAAGGTGTAGAGCTCCCAACCTTTAATAAGGTAGAGATCCCTGTGTTTACAATGCTAGTACCTGGATCAACAGCTAGCATCCACAGTTAAGATGTAATATCAAGAAACAAAGGTCATAATACTACTTTATAACCAGGAATAAAATAATTCAATACATCTTACATAGCTCATTGGGCTATATCATTACAATGCAGCAGAAATAACTATAGCATGGAGTCCTTCATATTCAAAGTGCCACAGGCAATCATGTTGGTTGTAGACTTGTAATCCTAATCAACACATCTCACTGACATTAACAAACCTGTAACATAATAAGTTACAGCCACAAGGGTCAATACATTTGAATTGTATTGGCAAGTGATACTATGGTAGTATAGTGGAGTCTATCATCTATATGCATTTGGCTAAGTGGAGCTTAGGCTTGCTTTGCTCAAAATAGATTTTCCTTATCTTTTGAAAATAAACTAAGTTTTTGTTTGTCAAAAAATCACCCAAGGCATCTCCCAATATAAATTGGTGATCCTTCAACCCTTGTTCAACCACAAAATTTTAACTTACAAATTGGGATGAGGAGATTCTTGATAGCTTCCATGCCTTGATGCTCAAGTTGTCCAATACCAGGGACATGGCTAAGTACTTAGATTTTACACTCTGCAGAGGTGGTGCACTTTCCCCACAAGACTTAGTTTCACCAAGACAAGATCTTTCAGAAGCCTTCCCTTAGACCAGAATGGACGTGTTCCAACATATCATCCCCTACCACCAACTGTCCATTTGGCTAAGTTATTGCAACCTATATGATCCAGGCAGAGCCCATAATGCCAAGTGGCTGCACTTGAAGCTTCTCAACATTTGACATCTCAAATCTCTTTGTTCCTGGGTGGCATTCCACAAGTGAGATACACAAGGTAAACCATAGAAATCGGTCTTGTATAACCACTCAACACAAACCATTCCTTCCATTCCACCTAGGTGATTCATTCACTTAGTTGTTTTATTAAACATAACACAAGTCCTTGACTTAGAAATATTCCATAGCATGAATATAATCCACCCTTGTTTGCTACTAGCTAGGCTAAGCATAATAGTAGTAGGAATCTTAACTTAGGTAAATTCTAGTAAGGTTTCATCTACTAGGATTTCCCATGGCATAGTTTATACTTAGCAAAAATTCCATGCAAGTCCTACTTAGAAATATCACTAATGTATAATGAAAATAATGGGACAAAGTATGAAGAATCACTTTCCTTTTTGGTAGAGAATATAAGTTCACTCCTTGATCTGCAATGATCCTACTCTTCAAATTCCACTACAATTCAATCAAGCAAGCAAGAATTCAATCTACCATTCAAGCAAACAACACATAAAATAATAGAAACAAAGCAATGCATGCAAGCATGCTAAAGATTGTTTTATTTGGAAAAGTGGTTTCTAATAGGTTATAAACATTCTAAAACGCCTATTGGTCATTTTATATAAGTGGAAAAATCAATTGCAAAAGATTTTACTTATAAATCATTTTTAAACCAAATCAATATTTTATGTGGTTGAAAATGCCTTTAGCAAAGTAGTAATCTATAGGGTTCATCAAAAGATATTTTTAAATCATAAAACCTTGTGTTTAGGGTCAGAGAGTTTAAATCCAAACATTTCCCAAAGGGTTTCCTCCAAAAGCATTTTTAACATATAAACCACATTTTTATTTGACTAGAAATGTTCTAAATCAAAGGTTTATTCTTTTGCATCACAAAATATGTTTTTGAATCCACAAGTTGGTTTATATGGTCAGTAGGTTCAAAACAATCCATTTGCCAAAGATTATATCACAAAAATAATTTTAGAATGAATTTTATATTAGAAATATGCCTACACAAGTTTCTGCAAAAACAACAATTTTTTCAGAAGCAATTCACTAAACAAGTGCATGGTTGGATAGTACTTGGTCTGCTGATTCCATTGATATAAAATTTGCAAAATTTGGACATACGGTTTGAAAGTTATGAATTTTACAAAACCAAACAACTAATAGACAAGTTTCTGTTTTAAAAACAAATTCCAGGCCACGTGTCTATTTCTCATTGGGCCATACCGGTTCGGTTGGATCGACTAACATGGGTTGCTGGATCTAATGCAAATTGCACGGCACAGATGCTCTCATACCTCTTCGATAAGTGATTCTTTCCTAGCCAATGGATCTGCATCTAACGGCTCTGAGCCTCTGGTCATGGATTGGCGGCGCTAGCAACGGTGAGCGGCAGCGGCGCGCTCAGGCAGGAGTGTTCCGGCAAAGCTAGGGTGCGTGGGAGAGGGAGAGGTTGCTCACCAGCCTTGCAGGATTGTGGCGAAGCTCAAGGTATGGTCGGTTTGTCGAGGGGCGCTCTAGTTCGACGTGGATTGCTCACCGGAGTCCGCATGGTGTCGGGCACGCTCTAGTCGTCGTTGTTGGCGAGGCTACAGGCCACCCGAAGGCAAGAGAGAGGTGTCGTTAAACGCGGGCGAGAGCGTAGATCACAGGAGCATCAACAGGGGAAACAAGGGCGGACGGAGGATACCTGGGGAGTTCGCCGGAGGAATAGCAGACGACGGCGGCGCTCAGATGTTGAGGTTGCCGACGCTACGGTGCTCGCGCGGGTGTGAGGTTGGTGAGGGAAGATGCGCATGAAGAGGGGGAGCAGGCTCGTGTGCTCTGGGAGGAGAGGGGTGGACGGACGGCGCTGGAATTTGTCGGGAAGGCTCGTCGGAGCAGTGGCGATATGAGGATGAATTGGGACAGCCTGGGGGCTCCGGTGGGGCGATGATTGGGGGGAAAGGAAGAGGGGAGAGTGGCCAGCGTCTGAGTGGGTTCGTTGCCGAGTAAAAGAAAACACTTCGGAGGATGGGGTTAGTTGGGCTAGATGGGCCTGGGGTTAGTTGGGCTGGTTTCCTCCATATTTTTTTGTTCTGAATCTTTTCTTTTTCTGTATTCATTAATCTGTTTTGATTTTGTTTAATTAATCCAAACAACCATTTGAATTCAAACTTCAACCAAACTTTGTGTATATTTTAATACTGTTATTTAACATATTCTAAAGTCAAATTTAGAATAATTATTTTATTCTTTTTAGGGTATATTGATTATTTAAAGTAGGCCCTTGTTTTTTTAAATTCAAATAAGATCAAATATATTTTCAACCCTTATTTAAGTTTCAATTTTTCACAAAACCTTTTCAGTAGGTTTTAATTATTTATTAGGGTGTCAAATAATTCACTTTGAATTATTTGGAATATTTTTAATATGATTTATTAATCATTTTAATTAGGTCTTTGTCTTTATTCCAATAGAATTTGGTTAATGCCCTTTTATTTTATTTGAAAATTCTCTTCTCCTTTTATTTGGATTTGGATTATAACTATTCCATTTGCTTATGGATTAGGCCAAGATTTAATTTGGTCTTTAAATATTCCTCATTTAATATTTCTTTCTTTACCTTATAAAATCCATATCTTTTTATTTATAAGTCCAAACTTGGTGATTCCCATTTGTATAATTTTATTTAGTATTTGTTTATCCTTTTAATTCTCTTTAGGATTATGTACTGTAGAGGTCCCAACCTTTAATAAGGTAGAGATCCCTGTGTTTACAATACTAGTCCCTGGATCAATAGCTAGCATCCACAGTTAATATGTAATATCAAGAAACAAAGGTCATAATATAACTTTATAACCAGGAATAACATAATTTTATTACATCTTACATAGCTCTTTTGGCTATTACATTACATTGCAGCAGAATATCTATAAGCATGGGGTCCTTCATCTTCAAAGTGCCACAGGCAAACATGTTGGTTGTAGACTTGTAATCCTAATCAATCACCTTCACTAATATCAAACAAACCTGCAACATAACAATTTATAGCCACAATGGTCAATACATTTGAATTGTATTGGCAAGTTTCACTACTATGTAGAAATATAAGTGGATCCTATCATTACATGCATATTTGGCTAAGTGGGGTTTTAGGCTCATTTGCCGAAAGCAATAATTTATCCTATCTTTTCAAAATGGTTTTGTTCTTTTGTCAAATCTTTCTGAACTCCTTGGTAAATCCCCAAGTGTCTTTGTTAAAATCTCTTGAGCTCCTTGGTACACCCCAAGTACTTCAAGTTTTTATCAAAATCTCTTGAGCTCCTTGGTACACCCCAAGTACTTCAAGTCCTTTGTTGTCACTTTAAAGTTTTGCTTTTAGAAATTGGAATGTCGAGATTTCCCATAGCTTCAGGCTTTAGTTGCTCAGTATTGTCCATAACCGGGGACACGGCTAAGTACTTAGAATTTTTATCTTCTGCAGAAGTTGTACACTTTACCCACATGACACAATCTCATCTTGTTGCCACCAGTGGCCGCTGGATAAGTACTCACCAAGATGGAGTACTGGCAGATTGAGAATGTGACGAAGTCTTTCCAAAGGGTCCTCCCATACACAATGCTAGCTTGTCTTCAGGCACCAATGTAGGGTTCCTAGTTCCCTCATTTCCAATAAACCTGAAGACCAGTGCATGGGTCTTCCCAATGTAGTTGACTAAGCCAGAGTCATATAGCATGTGGCTGTACATGGAAGCCACTGTTGAAAAAACATGTTCAATCTCTAAGTCCCTGGGTGGTTTTCTTTTAGTGCACAACCAAAAAGAGATTGCCATATAAACATGGTTCCTTTTGTTGCCACCTTTTCCAAAACTTGGGTATCCTTGTCCACCCAGGTGGTTCATTGAGTACTTGTTTTATTATATAAAACACAAGTCTTTCTTCATCTTTATAAAATCTCAACATGTATCTCTTCTCAAAATATGTAGCATGGCTAAGCATTTTACCACTACATTGTTTCACTAAGGAGTGTATAAGGGTATCCTATTAGGATTTAGCATAGCATAAGGTATAGAAATTCTTTTCATGGATGTTTCAAAATCCACTAAGTGTAATGAAAATAGTAGGACTTTAGATGATAGTGTCACTTGCCTTTTTCGTAGAGGAATGGTGGTTCACTTCTTGATCTTGCTAATAACACACTCTTCTAACTTCACTACAAGTCAAACAAGCAAACACAAATTCAACTAGCATTCCAAAACAATATTCAAACAATTCATCACACATAAAATAATAGAAACTAAGTCATGCATGCAAGCATGCAAAAGATAGTTTTATTTGCAAAGGTGGTTTCTACGAGGCTCTAAACATTGTAAGGTTCAAAGTGGTCATTTTCCAAAGTGGCAAAGTCATTTGCAAAAGGGTTTTATCTATAACCATTTTTAAATCCAATCATTATTTTATGTGGTGGAAAATGTTTTTATCAAAGCAACAATTTTATGTTGTTCACCAAATAAGTTGTTAATTCTCAAAACTTGGTGTTTAGGGTCAGTAGGTTTGATCCAAATCATTTTCCCAAAGTTTTTACTCCAAAATCATTTTCATAGCAAAATCAATATTTTTATTTGACTAGAAATGAGCTAATTCAAGTTTTTATTTTTAAACTTCACAAAATCCATTTTTAAATCCATGAGTTGGCTCCTAGGGTCAGTAGGTTCACAACAAACCAATTTGCAAAGATTTCAACATCAAAATAATTTTGGAATAATTTTTATAACCTAAACAAGCATACAAATGTTTCTGCAAAAACAAACATTTTTCCAGAAGCTTTTTACTAAAAAATTTCATGGTTGGCTAGGGCTTGTTCCACTGATTCCATTGATATAAAGTTTGCAAAATTTGGACGTGTGGATCTAAAGTTATGTATTTTTCAAATTTGCAAACAAATCTGATTCTAATTCTGTTTTAAATCAAAAGCTGGGCCACGCGGCGCAATACTACTGGTCGATACCGGTTCGCACGGATCGAGCGATGCAGGTCGTTGGATCAAGTTAAATAGCACGGCACTGGTTGCGTACCCCTTCAACGTTAAGTGATCTAATCGCATCCATTGGATCGTCATCTAACAGCCATCGTCACCTTGACCAAGTTCTGGCGGCGCTCGACGGCTGCGCGCGGCGGCGACGGTCGGCTAGAGGCGGAGCTGACGCTAGAGGAAGCTAGGAAAAAGAAGAGATGGCTCACCGTGATCGCAGTGACGTGGGGATGCTCAACCTGCTCGTGGTTGATGAAGGGGCGCACAAGGTTGCGGTTAATCGCTCGTCGGAGTTGAGTCTGACGACGGCCACGCTCTGTCGTCGTCGAGGACGGCGCTACGGTTCATGATGAAACAAACGGGAAGCATGGTTAGACGCGCAAAGCCATGGCGATGATGCGTGTCGTGGGAATGGTCATGGCAGATGCTGCAATCGGCAGCGAGTAGTAGAACGAGGGGCAAGGGCGGCCAGCCATCTGCGGTGCGAGATGAGGGCGGAGACTCAGGGTTTTACCCAGGTTCGGCCCCCCGGAGGGTAAAGACCTACTCCTGCTAGATTGTATTATGAAGGTGGTACAATGGACGAGCTCGGCGGCTAGGCGGCGAGTCGCTTTGGGGTATGATAGAACGTATCTCTACTCGCCCTCCAGGGAGGTTTATATAGGCTCACCTCCCCTAGGGTTTACATATCTCAACCGATTCAGTTAAAGATTCGGTACTCGTTTAACCTAATCCGACTGGGCCTATCTACTCGCCTGGGCCTTCAGCTTCCAGTCGCTTGGTTCCTCGCTGGGCTTCAATCCAGTCGCCGTCTTGCAGGCCCACTCGCCAAGTCTTGGGCCAGTCGAAAACGTCCTGCTGGGTATACCCCGGTAGGCATATCCCCATCAGTAGTCCCCGAGGTCGTCGTCGATTTGGCGTAGGTGGCTGCTGGCAGTCGGAGCATACGGCTGCTGAGTAGACATCCAGTCGAATCGACGGCGGGATCCTGTATAAAGGAAAAACTAATCACACTGCTCGCAGCTTTGGCGAGTCGAGTCGGCGAAACACTGTCATAGTGGTTGGGTCAGCGAGCCGAGTGGCTGAAGTTGGACCGTTAAACGTGGTTAAACTAGCCGTTGGAGTAATCCAACGGTAACTTTTGGCGTAATCATCGCGCGGTAACGGTTCCCTAATTTGGCGGGTAACAACCGCTATATAAGAGGAATGGCAGGCGATCAGAGAACCACCTCCTCACCATTTCCTCCGACTGCGCGCACCTTTCGTCTCCCTTCGCATCGCGATCCAGCCGACCTAAAATCCCCCGACCCCCAGCAAATCTCTCCGCCATGGCCCTCTCCACCGAGCCGTGGGGTAGATCTAAGTGCACGAGGGCGCAACTGGCTTCCTTCGAGGAGGCCGGGATCTTGCGAGCTGGCTGCTGGCGCATTCCCGCAGCCGGAGAGACGACCCCGAATCCGCGAGAGAGGGAGTTCATCTGCTTCACCAGCCATCTTGAACGGGGGCTAGGGTTCCCCACGTCCCTGTTCTTCCGGCGCTTCTGCGCCTACTACGGGATCCAGCCTTCGGATCTGGGCCCCCATAGCATCGAGCAGCTCGCCATCTTTGTGGCGTTCTGCGAATGCTACTTGGGCTGCCGGCCCTACTTCCCTCTATGGCAAGATCTGTTCCACGGACGGATCAGCCGCGAGGAAGCGGGCGGCCCAATGCTGGCCGCGGGCGGCCTAACCTTCCAGCTCAAGTCGAAGGCTTCATTCTTCGACCTGATGTTGCCCGCCAAGGCAGCGAGCGACTGGAAGAAATCGTGGTTTTACGTAGCCGAGGCGACCCCGGAGGGCGAGACGGCGATCCTGCGGTACTCCGTCAATCGGTCCGAGCTGCGCCGTCTCCAAGTCGGCAAGCTCCCCAACGACCAGCGGATGGTCGTCGACGAGATGCTCCAGACCATCCATGGTCTGAAGAAGAAGGGCCTCCAGACCACCTGTACAACTGCTGGCTCGGGCGGCGGCTCGTCCCGCTAGCTCGGCGCGAGCACTACATGTACCAGTCCACGGGCCGGGAAGACTCGACGAAGGCCTGCCTCGACGAGTGGAAGCTGGAGGACTACATCCCAACACTAAAGAAAATCACCCAGGCGGTATACCTGGACGGGTCGCCCCCTACACCGCAAAGCGTCCAGCCCCAACGGTAATCACTTCACTTCGCTCGCAGTCGCAGTTTATGCAGTCGCGGTAATTCTAACTTCATCTTGTATTCATTGCAGTTATTCCAAGTGGTGGAAGGATGGCTCCCACCGTCGGACGACGAGAACTCGAGCTCATCCGTCCAGGACGTGGGCGAGTCACCTCCCGTCAAGGGCGATGCCGGGAGTGACGAAGGCGACAGCGACGACGAGTCCGAAGAGGAAGTCGCCCCACTGCTCCGCAAGACCCGTGGGCAGCGTCAACGTGAGCTTGAGGCAAGTAAAAGCCTCGAGCGTCACGATGACGATGATGAGCTTCCAGAAACCACCTCGCGCCGCCAGGCGACTCCATCGAAAAAGAAGAAGAAGAAGAAGGAAAAGGAGGTGAAGGCGCCTACGAGGAAGATGAAGACAAAACCGACGAGGCCGGCCTCGCCGCCACATTCAGCGAGCAGTTCTGACGCCCCCAGCCCGGCCAAGGACGAGGCGCCGCCAACGGCAGCCGCGTTGGACACGGCCACCATCGAGGTACCCCTTGCGTCGATGCCTCCACCATTCGCCCCAGTCTCTGGGCTGGGGGGCGCCTCGGTCGCAACGGGGGTGCCTCACAAGGAAGCTCCTATTGAAGAGGTTACAGAGGCTCCGGTTGCAGCTTCGACGACGAAGAAGCCGTCCGTGTCTTGGGCACGCGACGTCCTGGACATGGGGCTCAGCCGCCGACTGGGCCCTGAACTGGAGAAGCCAGCCGGCCTCCGTATGGGGTTGCGCTTCATTCCGGTCGCCAAGTGAGTGCACTCACCTTCCTTTGTCTCCCATAATCGCTTGAATTATCTTGCTTATATGATTGATGTACAGGACCGGAGTGAAGAGGATGGGCCACCCAACCGTGGCTAAGGTGCCACCCGTCGTCAGCGAGGAAGATCCTTCCCGCAAGAGGAAGGCGGACGAAGTCGTCGCCCCTGCGGATGGCGGAAAGAAGGCCAAGGGTGACACCGTCATCACGATTTCTGACGACACGGCGGCCACGCCGTCTGGACCTGCAACGGAGGCGGCCACGTCCATGAAGGAGGGCGCTCCCTTGCCTGGAACGGCCGAGCCGACCTCCTTTGGGGCGGGTGCCTCTATCGCCACCTTCCCGCGCTTCATGACCCAGGCGGCCGCGTCGAGTGGAACTTCGCCCTCGAGCCACGCTCCTGGGATCGCCGATGCTGAAGTCGACCAACGTCGTGGGCATACGCCGGCTCTCCTCGCGTCCGTGGACGCGATACAACTCCACGGCATGCTTGGCGCAGCCATCCAGGTACATCCAGTCCCGGAGGATCAGGTCGGTGCTTTGCAACGGCCTGATTCTTTTAATGTCTTATCTTTATTTTTCGCATCCAGTCCCCGAGTGCGCACGCGCTGAATTTCAGCGGGTGGGCACTTAGGAATTTCTTTGAGTACCAGTCCCCGAGTGCGCACTCGCTGAATTTCAGCGGGTGGGCACTTTAGGAATTTCTTTGATTGCCAGTCCCCGAGTGCGCACTCGCTGAATTTCAGCGGGTGGGCACTTAGGAATTTCTTTGATTGCCAGTCCCCGAGTGCGCACTCGCTAAATTTCAGCGGGTGGGAACCTAAGAATTTCTTTGATTAACCTTTTTGGTGATGTGCAGGGTCTGCAACTTGAATCGGCTGACCGATTGGTGGCGAAGCAGCGCGCGGAGAAGGAACTGGCCATCGTCCAGGAGGCGAACAAAGGGCTTCAGGCTATAGCCGCGAAGGCAGAGGAAGCTCGCCAGGGGCTTGTCCCCGCTGGTGAATTGGCGGCAGCGCAATCGGCTTTGAGTTCGGCTGAACAGCGGATCGCCGACCTCGAGCGCAAGCTGCGGGAAGCGAAGGAAGAAGCGAGCTCGGCTGATGGGCGAGCCAAGGCCGCCATTGCAGCCGCCGAAGAGGATCGCAAAGTGTCGGATGCCCTTGTTGCTGGGCTTCAGGACGACCATACATCGCTTCAATGCTTCATCAAGGATCTCGCCCACCCGTTGATTGGTAAGTGCGTCTGCCTCTTTCAGTAGTTGTGCCATTTGTGGTGTCCGTCGTATTCATTATTGTCTTCTACTCGCAGGTCGCATCATCGATAGCGCGGAAGAGGCGAGCTCGTTCGACGCGCGATAGTGTGTAAGCATGCTTGTCGACTTGGCAACATTGTCGGCGACGTGCATCCGTGCCTATCTCCACGAGATATCGCCCACGGAAGTGATTCCCAGCGACCTCGTTGAGGTGTGGAGGTATTTGGAGAAGGCGCCCGCGGTCATTGAGTTCATGACGCGGTTGGCGTTTCGGCGCGGAGCGGTGACGGCACTTAGTCTTGGACTTGCCCACTTTCCCGAGGACTTCGACATCGACGATGTGACGAGTGGCTACCCATCATCGACTGGCGCGGTAGAGCGTTCCGAGGTCCTCAAGTTGCAGGATCGCGCCGCCGCGTACTCGGAGCGTGTCTGGGCAATGGGCGACCTCCTTCCGTACCAGGAGACGGTCGTCGTGCCGAACGACCCCGAGCCGCCGCATCGTGATTTCAAGGTCGAGCAACCCTTCCGCGCGGCGATGGCGGGTGAACTAATGACGTATCCGTCGAACCCGTACACGCCGTTCATCCGCAATCGCCGGGATGTTGGCGAGTCGTCGTCTAAGCCTGCAGAATAGGATAGTTTGCCTTGTGGCGTTAGTAGCAGGTCTGCCATGCGGGCATATTTTGTAATATGAGACAATGCAACATGCTATCGAATGAGACGTCGTGTCTATTTTGGTATTTGTCGCGTGTTTGTGATTGACGTTTGAATGAGTCCCCGAGCGCGTCTGCCCTTTTGTGGGGTTTACCTCGTATGTGTTATGTTTGTTGTTTTTGTGTGTTTGTGATTGTGGTCGACTCGCCCAGGCTCGAAGAGCCAGTCGCTAGACGACTCCCTTGAACACTCTGTACTTCGCCGTTTTCCCTTGCGCGGACGAGGTCGGGTGGCCGAGTCCCCGAGCATGGTACTTGGCTGTTCCAGTCGCGACTCGAGGGTGAGTGAGGACTTGGCGCGTTAGTTCGAGCGCGTCACTCCTGCCTGACCCGTGGGGTCAGTCGCGTGGCGAGTCCTGGGCATGCTCTCTTACTTGGCGTTTTCCCGGACCGCTCGCGGTGAACTGGTCTGCAGTCCCCAAGCGTTGTACTTAGCCGTTCGAGTCGCTATGTCAAGGATGCGGAGGACCATGGTCGCTGTAAGAAGCGTGGGCAGTTGTCTTGGTTCGTAGAACCAGTCGAGCTAGGCGACTCCAATGGGGCTCCGGGTAGGCTTTTTCATGGACGATGCAAGACCTGAGGTGATTCAGTGCCCTTGCACCGCACTACTTAGCCGTGCCGATCGCTGTACCAAAGGTTGACTTCTGCGGTTAGCGTAACGCTGTTATTACGAGTGCGAGTGGCACAAGACATGGAGAGTAGGCGCAATTTGCGGTAACCGTTTCTTTTTATTTCATAGCGACTGGAGAGTACATATGTGGGGTTCTAGGCGTAGAACTTCCGTAGGAGGTTTACATTCCATGGTCGCTTGACGTCGAGTTCGCCGTCCCCGCGGACGCCGATGAGGTAGTAGGCGTCGTTGCCGAGTACTCGCCCGATGGTGAAAGGCCCTTCCCACGGAGGGGAGAGCTTGTGCATGCCCTTCTTGTCCTGGATGAGGCGTAACACCAGGTCGCCCTCTTGGAAGATGCGAGTCTTCACCCGCCGGTTGTGGTAGCGGCGGAGTCCCTGCTGGTAGATAGCGGTGCGTGACCGAGCGAGGTCACGTGCCTCGTCGAGTTGATCGACCCCGTCTTGGCAGGCGAGCTCGTTTGCGGTCTCTATGTAGTGGACGACCCGCGGCGAGTCGTGCTCGAGGTCGGTGGGCATGACTGCCTCGGCGTCGTAGAGCATGAAGAAGGGGGTGAACCCTGTCGACCTGTTGACTGAGGTGTGGATCCCCCAGATGACAGAGGGCAACTCCTCGACCCAGCACCCGGCAGTGCGCTCGAGTGGTACTTAGAGTCGCGGATTCAGGCCGTGGAGGATGCTTTGGTTGGCCCGTTCCGCCTGGACGTTGGATTCCGGGTGGGCGACTGACGCGAGGTCGAGCCGAATGTGGTGCTCTTCGCAGAATTCGGCCATGGCTCCCTTGGCGAAGTTAGTGCCGTTGTCCGTGATGATGCTGTTTGGGAACCCGTAGCGATATATGAGCTCGCGTAGGAATTTGGTGGCCGTCTTCCCGTCGCATTTTCGAACTGGCTTGGCTTCCACCCACTTTGTGAATTTGTCGACCGCAACCAGGAGGTGGGTGTAGCCGGATGGAGCTTTGTTGAAGGGGCCTACCATGTCCATACCCCACACAGCGAATGGCCAGGTGATGTGGATTGTTTTGAGCGCTGAGCTCGGCACGTGCGTCTGGTTGGCGTACTTCTGGCACCCGGCGCACCGCTGGACAATGTCGACAGCATCGGCGTGTGCGGTGGGCCAGTAGAAGCCATGTCGCATAGCCTTGGCGACGAGAGAGCGGGCGCCGGTGTGGTGGCCGCAGTCACCGGAGTGGATGTCGTGGAGAATCTTGCGTCCTTCTGCGGGTTGGACGCAGCGTTGGAACACGCCGGTGACACTGCGCTTGTGGAGCTCGCCGTCGATGATGGCGTAGGACTTGCATCGACGGGCGATCATCCGAGCTTCCGTCTCGTCTGCCGGCAAGGTGCCGGCTTCCAGGTAGGCGATATAGGGCTTGGTCTAGTCGTCTGGCTCGTTGACGAGTGCGACCAGGGCTGCCTCTGGTTGGAGCGGGACTCCGATGTCTATCTCCCTCGGGGGAGAGACTAATGGCTTGGTGATCGTGTCGAGGAAGACGCCGGCGGGTGGTGCGAGTCGAGTCGACCCGATGCGAGAGAGTGCGTCGGCCTCCTCGTTCTTCCGCCTGTCGATCCACTCGACGGAGTAGCCGGTGAAGTGTCCGCCCAACTTGTCCACTGCTTGGCGGTATGCCTCCATGGTGGGGGAGACGGTGTCGCAGGTGCCAGCGACTTGCCCCGCGACGAGGTCGGAATCTCCATAGCAGCGTAGGCGGTTGACATTCATCTCCTTAGCAGCTCGCATGCCATGGAGTAGGGCCTCGTACTCGGCCATGTTGTTGGTGCAGGGTGTGAAGTCGAGGCAGAGGATGTAACAGAGCTTGTCGCCCTTTGGTGAAGTTAGCACGATCCCTGCGCCTGCGCCGTCCGTGTTCTTGGAACCGTCGAAGTGCAGGCTCCAGTAATGGAGGTATGGCAGCTTCTCTGGCTGCTGGGCCTCTTCCCAGTCAGCGATGAAGTCCGCTAGGGCCTATGACTTGATCGCTTTTCGCGGCTCGTATTTGATGTTGTGGATGCCGATCTCGACGGCCCACTTGGCGACCCGCCCGGTCACCTCACGGTTGCAGATGATGTCCTGCAGTGGTGCCGAGGAAACGACCGTGATCGGGTGCTCCTGGAAGTAGTGCGGCAGGCGCCGCTGGGCTCTGAACACCGCGTATACCAGCTTTTGGTACTGGGGGTACCGCTGCCGCGACTCAGTGAGGACCTCGCTGATGTAGTAGACCGGTCGCTGTACTGGGTGCTCCTTTCCTTCCTCCGGTCGTTCGACGACCATTACGGTGCTGACGACGCGCTCGGAAGCCGCGACGTAAACCAGCATGGGTTCTTTGTCGGCAGGGGCGGCGAGTAGCGGTGCGGAGAGTAGCACCTTTTCGAGATCGCGGAGCGCGTCGTCCGCCTCCTTGTCCCACTGGAAGGTGGGGTTCTTGCGCATCAGGCGGTATAGGGGCATCGCCTTTTCGCCCAAGCGGGGGATGAAGCGACTGAGAGCCGCTACCCGCCCGGCCAGTTTCTGGACGTCGCGCAGGCACTCGGGTTTGCCGAGCCGGGCGATCGTGTCGATCTTCGTGGGGTTCGCCTCAATCCCTCGTTTGGATACGACGTACCCCAGTAGTTGTCCTGCAGGTACACCGAAGGTGCATTTGCCTGGGTTGAGCTTTATCTTGTATTTTCGCAAGTTGGTGAACGTTTCCGCCAGGTCGGCGAGTAGATCGCCCTGGCGAGCGGACTTTACGACCACGTCGTCGATGTAGACATGGATGTTGCGGCCAATTTGGCTCGCAAGGCATTCTTGCATGCATCGCTGGTAGGTCGCCCCGGTGTTCTTGAGGCCGAAGGTCATGGCGGTGTAGCAGAAGGCTCCGAATGGCGTGATGAACGCCGTATTCTCCTCGTCCTCGACAGCCATTTTGATCTGGTTGTAACCAGAGTAGGCGTCGAGGAAACACAGCGACTCCGAGCCCGCGGTGGAATCGATTATCTGGTCGATCCGCGGGAGGACGAACTGCTCCTTTGGGCAGGCGCTGTTCAGGTTTGTGTAATCGATACACATCCTCCAGGTCCCGTTTTTCTTCTCGACCAGGACTAGGTTTGCCAGCCACTTGGAGTATTTGATTGGCCGGATGAAGCCTACAGCGAGTAGACGCTGCACCTCCTCGGCAATTGCTCGGCGGCGCTCTTCATTGAAGGGCCGCAGCGACTGCTTGACAGGTCGCACTTTGGGGTCGGCGTTTATCTTGTGCTCAGCGAGCTCCCTGGGGACACCGGGCATGTCAGAGGGCTTCCATGCAAAGATATCCCTGTTCTCACGGAGGAACTCGATGAGCGCGCCTTCCTATGCCGGGCTCATGTCCGTCCCGATCGTCACCATCTGGCTGGAGTCGCCTGGGACCAGCTCGACGGTACGGGTGTGCGTAGTGGCCTCAAAGGTTGAGGTGTTTGCGCCCTCCGAGTTGGGCTTCTTGAGTATGGTGGGGTCGTCGTTGTTGACCCCGCTCGCGTACTTGGCGAGTTCATCCGTGTGGTTGGTCTCCGCCGCGATGACGGCGTCAGCGAGATCGGCACCTTTGGCCTCGCACTCGGCGGCCATGTCGGGGTCGCCGTTGATGGTGATGACGCCGCACGGCCCGGGGAACTTCATCACGTTGTACGCGTAGTGGGGCGCTCCCATGAACTTGGTGAACGCCTGGCGCCCCAGGACGCAATGGTAGGGGCTGTCGAAGGGCACGAGCTCGAAGACGATCCGCTCGGTGCGGAAGTTTGCTGGTGTGCCGAAGGTGAATGGCAACATGACCTTGCCGATCGGGTACGCCTTCCGACCGGGGACGATGCCGTGGAACGTGGTGTGGGTCGTCTCGATCATCGACTGCGGGAGCCGCAGCCGCCTGAAGGTGTCCAGGTACAGGATGTTGATGGAGCTTCCGCCGTCTATCAATGTCTTGGGGAGCCAGTAGTCGCCGACCTTAGGCTTGACCACCAGGGAGACTCGACCTAGGTACTCGATGCGTGGCGAGTGGTCTTGTCGAATCCAGGTGATGGGCTGCTCCGACCAGTTGAGGAACTGGGGAACGTCCACCTGGGCCACCGCGTTGACGGCGACGGAGCGGGCGATGACCTTCTTCTCGCGCTTCGTGTTGAAGCCCGTGAAGGTGTGGAGCGAGCCGGCCACTTTGCCGAATTTTCCGCCGTTTGGCGGGTCGTTGTCGGGGTCCTCCCGTGCTCGCCATGCCTTCTCGATCTCCCTGAGGGTGTGGCAGTCGGCGGTGGTGTGCATGGCGGACTTTCCTTCCCTGCTATGAAACGCACATGGTTGGTTAAGGAGAGCCGCGGGGTCGAACCTTGGCTTGGCCTTGTAGTTGCCGTCGTCGCGGCGTTGTCCTCCGTCACGGCGGAAGCTCTTGGGCTCGCGTTGCGCGTGCCCGGCGTTGGCGACGAAGTCGACTCGCCCGTCACTGCGGCGCTTGCCGGTGAGGCGAGTGTTGCTGTAGCGTAGGTCGGACCGTCGTCCGCTGTCGTTGCCGCTCGTGCGGCGTTGACCTCCTGACTCGTCGTCAGTTTCCTGGTTTGGATCTTCCTCCGCGTACCATTTGGCGATCTCGAGGAGGCCGGGGATGTTGTTGAGTGTGCGAGAGTGTCGCTTGAGCTTGGCGACCAGGGGCTCGTAGCGGCACGAGGTCTTGAAGCAATGGATCGCGGTGTCCGGGTGGATGCCGACCGCGTTGTACCAGAGTTCTTGCCACCGTTGGACCCAGTTGCGGGTCGACTCGTGGGGTCCCTGGACGCATCGCTCCAGGTCCTCGATAGTGGTGGCGCGGGTGTAGGAGCACTCGAAGTGCCTGACGAAAGCGTCGCGCATCTCCTCCCAGGAGTCTATACTGTCCTGAGGGAGGGTGTTGATCCACTGCCTGCACGTCCCCTCCATCATCAGGGGGAGGTAACGGGCGGCTAGCAGGTCGGTGTGGCCTGCGATCCCCATTGCCATGAGGTATGTGTCGAGCCAGACGGCGGGGTCGTACGAGGGGTCGTACTTTTCTATCTCTTTCGGCGCCTTGAAGTTTGGCGGGTACTTCTCGCCTCGGATCATTGGTCCGAAGCACTTGGGGCCGAGTCGACTGAGCGACCCCATGGGCTCGCCGTCGCGGCGATTGGTTAGGGTGTGTCGCAGGTCGTCGGGCTGGCGTGCGCGCCAGCTTTGGTTGTTGATGATGTGGGTGCGGGCGTCGATGGGTTGACCGTTGGCGGCGACGAGGTTGGTCGCCGGCCTGGGGTCGTTGGTGGAGAGTGCCGCGTTCGCGGGTCGGTGTTGGGGCTGCAGTGGCTCCGGTGGTGGGCAGTTGAGTGTGTTTGCCGCCATTGGGCGGCCGCTCGAGGCCGCCCTGCTTCCCGAGGAACGCGAGTATACTCGACCTTGCGAGTCAGCGCCCGCTCTTTGCTGCTCGACGGCCTTTGAGAGCAGGGCCCTGACATATTGGATCTGTAGGGCGCCGTCGCTGGTGGCCGTGATGCTGTCGGCTGCTGCTCGGCCTGCCACGAGGTTGTCCATAGGGGTGGAGAACAGTGGGAGGCCGTTTGCGTCTCGCTCCTGTGAGGAGACTACTATCCGTGGCTGGTCCCTGGGGGGTGTGCGGTTGGGTGGAGGCGGGGCACCCATCGCCGTCGACCCTGGCGGGGGCCGGGCGCTTCCTCCTGGTGGCGCGTTCTCGCAGATCGCGCGCTCGGCCACGCGGGCCGGGTTGTTTTCGTCGTCGAAGTTCAGGGCGCGCCCCTGAACGGTGGGGTTCAGGCGCGACCTGATCCGCTGTTGGTGGTAGCGCGATAGCTTCTGCGCCGTCACCTGCTCGAGGCGGAATTTTTCACGCTCGGCTTGTTCCTTGCGCACCGCCTCCGCCAGTTTCAGGCGAAGTTCCTCGACCTCCGTTACCGTGGCGTTAGGAGGGATTGGGGTGGAGAATGGATCCTCCGGCGGATCGGTGCCAGTCGCCATGTAGGTCGCGGCGTGGCGACCGGTTTCGTCGCGAGGGTCGGCGGAATTCTCCGATCCAGAGTCGAATTCGAAGATCCCGAGGATGGAGGGGTCCTCAAAGTCTCCCACGTTTGAGACCTGAGTGATGGAGCCCGCGGGTGAAGCCGCGGTGATGGACCCGGCGAGTGACGCTAGGGTTGCCAAGTCGGCGTCGTTGTTGAGGGCCGCGTCTTCTGCGGTCGCTGAATTTTTGGCCACATCGCTGTGGGCCGAATTGTACTCGGAGGCGAGGCGATGGATCGTGCGGATCTGGCTCTCGGAGAGCCGATCGCATGGCAGCGACTCGCGGACGCGAGCCGAGTCCTCTGAGACGATGACGTCGGTGAGGCCGACGAAGAGGCTGATCGTGCCGACCGGCAGGATCACGCTGTGCGTGACGGGTCGCGCCGCCGGGACGTAGCTGCTCGGCAAGATTTGGAGCATCTCGCCGATCGCTATCATGCGGCCGGTGGCGACCGTCTCGTTGATGGGCAGATTGGATCTCGCCGCAGAACACCGGCCAGACCGGCCAGGCCCCACGGTGGGCGCCACTGTCGTGGGAATGGTCACGGCAGATGCTGCAATCGGCAGCGAGTAGTAGAACGAGGGGCAAGGGCGGCCAGCCATCTGCGGTGCGAGATGAGGGCAGAGACTCAGGGTTTTACCCAGGTTCGGCCCCCCGGAGGGTAAAGACCTACTCCTGCTAGATTGTATTATGAAGGTGGTACAATGGACAAGCTCGGCGGCTAGGCGGCGAGTCGCTTTGGGGTATGATAGAACGTATCTCTACTCGCCCTCCAAGGAGGTTTATATAGGCTCACCTCCCCTAGGGTTTACATATCTCAACCGATTCAGTTAAAGCTTCGGTACTCGTTTAACCTAATCCGACTGGGCCTATCTACTCGCCTAGGCGTGATTGAGAGGGCTCGGGGTGGTCGGTTCTTACCAGGAAAACTCGCCGGAGAGAGAAGCAGACGTGGCGGCGCTCAGAGGTTGTCAAAGACGAGGCTCTGGGGTGCGCGCGAGTGAGCTGGCGCTACGGGGAGGTGCGCCTGGGTCTGGGGAATTTTCCTGCGTGCTCGGGGAGGCAAGGGGTGGCGCGGGGTCGCCGGAATTGTTCGTGGAACTTGCCGGAGGTAGTGGCGGTGTGAGGCCAAATTGTCGTAGCCTGGAGGCAGAGGGAGAGAGCTGTCTGGGGGAAAGAGAGATAAGACGCGGGCGGTTAAATGGGCGTGGTCGCGGGGTGAAGTAACGGCCGCTGTTAACGTGAATTGATCACCGGAGTAATGGCAGCAACGGTCAGGGCGACGTGATCAGGGGGAATACGACGCTGAGGTGGCTCTGTGGGGTCCGAGCGTCAGCGAGGGAGTGAGATAGGGAGAGGGTCCACCAATCAGTCGCTGAGTGGGTCTGTGTGCGGGCAAAAAACGCTTCGCGCGTGGGGGAAGAAGCTGGGCTGGACTGGGCTGCTGGGCCAGGTGAGTTGGGCTGCTGTCTGATTCTATTTTTTTCTTTTTGATTGCTTTATTTTTTTTATATTTCTATTTTCTGTTTTGAAATTCAATCAAACAAAATCAATGAACAAATCAATTCAAAAAACCTCCAAACTTTGCATTGAGTTTTGGTTCTGTTTAACAACAATATTCCATGTCTCAAAATAATATAATATTTTTTTATTTTAGGGTCCATTTATAATTAAATAAAATGGACATTAGTTATTAAATCAAATGGATTTTGATTTATTTAAAATCTCCATTTGAAATCCAAATAAAACCAAAAACACTTCAGTAGACTTTATTTGAGAATATAAAATACTTGGAAAACTTGTTTAAAATAAAATAACAAGTTTTAGTGTTTAATAGTAAAACCTTTATTTTTTTAATAAACTTGGATATTAATTCCTTATTATTTTATTTCAATAAACCTTTACTATTTTTATCAAACAGAAATATTTTATTTCAAAGGCTTGGCCAAGTTTTAATTTCGCTTATAAAATAATCCTTATTTATAACTCTTGCCCTTGCTTTATAAATCCAAATCTTTTTTTTATATTAAAAATGGAATTCCAAATATTTTTAACTTTATTGTTTATTTATCTTTTTTTTTAAATCCCTTTAGGATTTGTTTGATCAAATAGGTTCTGAAGGTTTCCAATTGGAATCAAAAAGGTTTCTTCTCACCCTGAAATTCAACAAAGTTTTATTTTATTCATTTATTTTTCACATTACAAGATTTGGAAAATCTTGGGATGTGACACGCTACCACCCTTAAAATAAATCTCGTCCCGAGATTTGGGAAGGCTAGGGTTACAAGTTGGCTCAAAGCATCTAGGGTACTACCACCCTTAAAAAAATTTCCATCTAAATTACATATTGGCTTGCTTGGGATCTTGGGGAAACTTCTCTGGGCAAACATCTGGATGGTGTCCCTTGTTTCCACACTTGACACATGTGACAAGGCTGAGATCCTTCATAGGCTTGTTAATCTTGTGCTTCATCTTTTCTGGACAGTTGCTTGCATAATGTCCTGGTTCTTTGCAATTTAAACATGTGATAAGTTTGAGTTCTTCACGTGTCTCTTGTGGACAAGTTGCTGCATAATGGCCTAGCTCTTTGCAGTTGTTGCACCATACTTGGCCAATCTCTTTATACTTCTGTTTCTCTGGACATTCACTGGAATAGTGTCCCATTTCTTTACAATGATGACATTGCACATGGCTTTTGTCCTTCTTTTTCTTGGGTTTCTCCAAAGCTAGGAGTGCATATAGTTCATGTTGTTCATATGTTATCTTATAGGTAGGAATGTCTACTTGTTTCTTGGACCTTCTATTGCTCCTTGGAAAATTCATATGTCTCTTCTTTGGTCCTTTGAATTGGGTTGTATTGCATGGAGGTATAAGTGGAGCTTTTCCTTTGTCCTCATTCTTCTTGGTAGATTTGGATCCTTCTTGATAGTTTGCAATCATTTGTTGCACTCCACCTTGTTTCCTTTGTTCAACTATGGAATAGATGGGGCATTGGATAGGGACATGATTATTTCCTTCACATAGGTAGCAAGTAGCTTGAGAGGTGGGACATTGACCAACTGGATGTTTCTCTTCACAACTGGGGCATTGATCTCCATGCTCCTTGGAAGTGTGATCCTTGTCTCCACAAATATTGCAAGCTTTGGTTCCTTTTAGAATAACATCTTTGTCATCTTTATTGTCACAAACTCCTTTGGAAAAGTTGCTTTCCATGTTGAGCATTTGATCTGTCACCTTATGCAACATTTGGGCTTGGTTTTCCAAAAATCCTTGCAGGGTTGGATCTTCCCCATTGGTGTTGGCTATGAATTGAGCTGTCATTTGGTTCAACTGGTTTTGGGTTCCTATGAGTTCTCTCATATTGTCCTCTTGGTTGTTGTTGTTGTCATCAACCTTGATGCTGGAGTCTCTTGGAGTGGTCATCTGTTTGGATTGGATTGAGATTAGAATAGGCAAGATATTTATAAGGAAATAATTCTAATCACACATATCACAATTCACTCAAGCAATGTTCAAGCAATCTCAAACAAACATTTCACTCAAACAACAAAGTTCAAGCATATTTTTAGGCAACAAAATATTTTTGTTACACCACATAAGTTGGTGTGTTTGACTTAGCTAAATATGGTGGTCCATCTATATGGTTCACTTGTGATCTTTCCATCCTTCTTGGTTGATTCTTCTTGCATGAGATCATGGTTTCCTTGGGAAAACTCTTGGTCACAAACTTCAAAGGTGTTGATGGCTCCTTCTAAGTTGTGTTTCCTTAGACTCCAAATTTTGAGCAAGATTTCTTGTCTCACTTGTCCTTAATGACATCCAAGATTGAAGTCCTTGGTGAATATGCTGAAGATGTTGAAGTCATTAGAGTTGAAGAAGTTGAAGTCATTAGAGTTGAAGATGTCCTTTGCACATGGTGAAGTCCTTGGCCATGGGGTAGGTTTTTCCATCAAGTTGAAATAGAAGAGATGTAGAATCAAAACCAAAATGGTTAAGGAAAGAGTTTACAAGATTGTTTGTAAATAAGTTTTGGAACAAATACAACTCCTATTTTTTTTCTAAGGGTTTTTGTCCAATCCTAGGTTTACAAATCCTACAGGAAACATAATGATCTGATACCATCTGTAGAGGTCCCAACCTTTAATAAGGTAGAGATCCCTGTGTTTACAATACTAGTCCCTGGATCAATAGCTAGCATCCACAGTTAAGATGTAATATCAAGAAAAAAAAGGTCATGATATAACTTTATAACCAGGAATAACATAATTTTATTACATCTTACATAGCTCTTTTGGCTATTACATTACATTGCAGCAGAATATCTATAAGCATGGGGTCCTTCATCTTCAAAGTGCCACAGGCAAACATGTTGGTTGTAGACTTGTAATCCTAATCAATCAACTTCACTAATATCAAACAAACCTGCAACATAACAAGTTACAGCCACAAGGGTCAATACATTTGAATTGTATTGGCAAGTTTCACTACTATGTAGAAATATAAGTGGATCCTATCATTACATGCATATTTGGCTAAGTGGGGTTTTAGGCTCATTTGCAGAAAGCAATAATTTATCCTATCTTTTCAAAATGGTTTTGTTCTTTTGTCAAATCTTTCTGAACTCCTTGGTAAATCCCCAAGTGTCTTTGTCAAAATCTCTTGAGCTCCTTGGTACACCCCAAGTCCTTCAAGTTTTTATCAAAATCTCTTGAGCTCCTTGGTACACCCCAAGTACTTCAAGTCCTTTGTTGTCACTTTAAAGTTTTGCTTTTAGAAATTGGAATGTCGAGATTTCCCATAGCTTCAGGCTTTAGTTGCTCAGTATTGTCCATAACCGGGGACACGGCTAAGTACTTAGAATTTTTATCTTATGCAGAAGTTGTACACTTTACCCACATGACACAATCTCATCTTGTTGCCACCAGTGGCCGCTGGATAAGTACTCACCAAGATGGAGTACTGGCAGATTGAGAATGTGACGAAGTCTTTCCAAAGGGTCCTCCCATACACAATGCTAGCTTGTCTTCAGGCACCAATGTAGGGTTCCTAGTTCCCTCATTTCCAGTAAACCTGAAGACCAGTGCATGGGTCTTCCCAATGTAGTTGACAAAGCCAGAGCCATATAGCATGTGGCTGTACACGGAAGCCACTGTTGGAGAAACATGTTCAATCTCTAAGTCCCTGGGTGTTTTTCTTTTAGTGCACAACCAAAAAGAGATTGCCATATAAACATGGTTCCTTTTGTTGCCACCTTTTCCAAAACTTGAGTATCCTTGTCCACCCAGGTGGTTCATTGAGTACTTGTGTTATTATATAAAACACAAGTCTTTTCTCATCTTTATAAAATCTCAACATGTATCTCTTCTCAAAATATGTAGCATGGCTAAGCATTTTACCACTACATTGTTTCACTAAGGAGTATATAAGGGTATCCTATTAGGATTTAGCATAGCATAAGGGATAGAAATTCTTTTCATGCATGTTTCAAAATCCACTAAGTGTAATGAAAATAGTAGGACTTTAGATGATAGTGTCACTTGCCTTTTTGGTAGAGGAATGGTGGTTCACTTCATGATCTTGATAATAACACACTCTTCTAACTTCATTTCAAGTCAAACAAGCAAACACAAATTCAACTAGCATTCCAAAACAATATTCAAACAATTCATCACACATAAAATAATAGAAACTAAGTCATGCATGCAAGCATGCAAAAGATAGTTTTATTTGCAAAGGTGGTTTATACTAGGCTCTAAACATTGTAAGGTTCAAAGTGGTCATTTTCCAAAGTGGCAAAGTCATTTGCAAAAGGGTTTTATCTATAACCATTTTTAAATCCAATCATTATTTTATGTTGTGGAAAATGTTTTTATCAAATCAAAAAATTTATGTTGTTCACCAAATAAGTTGTTAATTCTCAAAAACATGGTGTTTAGGGTCAGTAGGTTTGATCCAAATCATTTTCCCAAAGTTTTTACTCCAAAATCATTTTCATAGAAAAATCAATATTTTTATTTGTCTAGAAATGAGCTAATTCAAGTTTTTATTCCTAAACTTCACAAAATCCATTTTTAAATCCATGAATTGGCTCCTAGGGTCAGTAGGTTCACAACAAACCAATTTGCAAAGATTTCAACATCAAAATCATTTTGGAATAATTTTTATAACCTAAACAAGCATACAAATGTTTCTGCAAAAACAAACATTTTTCCAGAAGCTTTTTACTAAAAAAAATTCATGGTTGGCTAGGGCTTGTTCCACTGATTCCATTGATATAAAGTTTGCAAAATTTGGACGTGTGGATCTAAAGTTATGGATTTTTCAAATTTGCAAACAAATCTGGTTCTAATTCTGTTTTAAATCAAAAGCTGGGCCACGCGGCGCAATACTACTGGTCGATACCGGTTCGCACGGATCGAGCGATGAGGTCGTTGGATCAAGTTAAATCGCACGACACTGGTTGCGTACCCCTTCAGCGTTAAGTGATCTAATCGCATCCATTGGATCGTCATCTAACGACCATCGTCACCTTGACCAAGTTCTGGCGGCGCTCGACGGTTGCGCGCGGCGGCGACGGTCGGCTAGCGACGGAGCTGACGCTAGAGGAAGCTAGGAAGAAGAAGATATGGCTCACCGTGATCGCAGTGACGTGGGGATGCTCAACCTGCTCGTGGTTGATGAAGGGGCGCACAAGGTTGTGGTTATCGCTCGTCGGAGTTGAGTCTGACGATGGCCACGCTCTGTCATCGTCGAGGACGGCTCTACGGTTCACGAGGAAACAAACGGGAAGCATGGTTAGATGTGCAAAGCCATGGCGATGATGTGTGCGTGATTGAGAGGGCTCGGGGTGGTCGGTTCTTACCAGGAAAACTCGCCAGAGAGAGAAGCAGACGCGGCGGCGCTAAGAGGTTGTCGAAGCCGAGGCTCTAGGGCGCGCGCGAGTGAGCTGGCGCTACGGGGAGGTGCTCCTGGGTCTGGGGAATGTGCCTGCATGCTCGGGGAGGCAAGGGATGGCGCGGGGTCGCCGGAAGTGTTCGCGGAACTCGCTGGAGGTAGTGGCGGTGTGAGGCGAAATTGTCGCAGCCTGGAGGCAGAGGGAGAGAGCTGTCTGGGGGGAAGAGAGGTAAGACGCGGGCGGTTAAATGGGCGTGGTCGCGGGGTGAAGTAACAGCCGCTGTTAACGTGAATTGATCGCCAGAGTAATGGCAGCAACAGTCCGGGCGACGTGATCAGGGGGAAGACGACGCTGAGGTGGCTCTGTGGGGTCCGAGCGTCAGCGAGGGAGTGAGATAGGGAGAGGGTCCACAAGTCAGTCGCTGAGTGGGTCTGTCTGCGGGTGAAAAACGGTTCGCGCGTGGGGGAAGAAGCTGGGCTGGACTGGGCTGCTGGGCCAGGTTAGTTGGGCTGCTGTCTGATTCTATTCTTTTCTTTTTGATTGCTTTATTTTTTTTCTATTTCTATTTTCTGTTTTGAAATTCAATCAAACAAATCAATCAACAAATCAATTCAAAAAACCTCCAAACTTTGCATTGAGTTTTGGTTCTGTTTAACAACAATATTCCATGTCTCAAAATAATATAATATTTTTTATTTTAGGGTCCATTTATAATTAAATAAAATGGACATTAGTTATTAAATCAAATGGATTTTGATTTATTTAAAATCTCCATTTGAAATCCAAATAAAACCAAAAACACTTCAGTAGACTTTATTTGAGAATATAAAATACTTGGAAAACTTGTTTAAAATAAAATAACAAGTTTTAGTGTTTAATAGTAAAAGCTTTATTTTTTTAATAAACTTGGATATTAATTCCTTATTATTTTATTTAAATAAACCTTTACTATTTTTATCAAATAGAAATATTTTATTTCAAAGGCTTGGCCAAGTTTTAATTTGGCTTATAAAATAATCCTTATTTATAACTCTTGCCCTTGCTTTATAAAATCCAAATCTTTTTTATATTAAAAATAGAATTCCAAATATTTTTAACTTTATTGTTTTTTATCTTTTTTTTAAAAAAAACCCTTTGGGATTTGTTTGATCAAATAGGTTTTGAAGGTTTCCAATTGGAATCAAAAAGGTTTCTTCTCACCCTGAAATTCAACAAAGTTTTATTTTATTCATTTATTTTTCACATTACAAGATTTGGAAAATCTTGGGATGTGACATGTACTCACCATTTAGTATGGATTTTTAGATAGGAGCTTTATTAGCTTTGGAAATTCAATTTCCTTATCTTATTAAATTCATAAGATTTTATCTATGGCTCCAAATTAAGTGAACCCAACTTCTATGGTTTTATAATATTTCTATTTGTCATTCTTGATCATTTATTAATGTTTGTTGACAAATTTTTATATCGAACAAATCCATAGTCTTAGAGAGATCTTGGAAATGATTTATTCCATTAGGGTTTAGGGTTTTGGTTTAACTTTTCCAAGTGTTTAAATTTCAAGATACATTCATTGATGAATGCATTTCACTTCATTTGAATTTAGTTGGATTCAAACATTATTCAAAGTTTGTTCAAGATGGGTTTTAATATTTCAATTTAGAATCAAAAAGTTTCTTTTCACCCTAAATTTCAACAATTATTTATTTTTCACATTTTAAAATTTGGAAAATTTTGGGATGTGACAGGCTACCACCCTTAAAATAAATCTCGTCTCGAGATTTGGGATGGCTAGGGGTTACAAGTTGGCTCAAAGCAATTAGGGTACTACCACCCTTAAAGGTTTCTCAACTAGATTACATCTTGGCTTGCTTGGGATCTTGATGAAACTTCTCTGGGCAAACATCTGCATAGTGTCCTTTGATTCCACACTTGAAACATGTGACAAGGCTGAGATCCTTCCTAGGCTTGTTTATCTTGTGCTTCATCTTTTCTGGACAATTGCTTGCATAATGTCCTTGGTTACCACAATTGTAACATGTGACAAGATTGAGCTCTTCACGTATCTTCTGTGGACAAGTTGATACATAATGGCCTAGCTCTTTGCAGTTGTTGCACCACACTTGGCTAATCTCCTTATATTTTTGTTTCTTCTTAGGACATTCATTGGCATAGTGTCCCATCTCTTTGCAATAGCAACATTGCACTTGGATTTTGTCTTTCTTCTTCTTGGGTTTCTCCAAAGCTAGGAGTTCTTCTAGTTCATGCTCTTCATATCTTATCTCAAAGGTGGGAAATTCTCCTGGTCTCCTTAATCTTTTCCTTGGATAATACATATGTTTCCTCTTTGGTCCATCAAATTGAGTCATATTGCATGGAGGTGCAAGCTGAGATTTTCCTTTGTCTTCATGGGTGTTTACAATCTGTTGATGCACTCCACCTTGTTTCCTTTGTTGAACTATGGAATAGATGGGGCATTGGATAGGGACATGATTATTTCATTCACATAGGAAACAAGTAGCTTGAGATGTGGGGCATTGATTTGTTGGATGTTTCTCTTCACAATTTAGGCATTGATCTTCATGCTCTTTGGAAGTGGGATCCTTGTCTCCACAAATATTACAATCTTGGGTTCCTTCTAGAATATCATCCTTGACATCCTTGTTGTCATAAACTCTTTGGGAAGAGTTGTCTCCCATGTTGATCATTTGATTTGTCACCTTTTGCATCAATTGAGTTTGGGTTTCCAAAAACCTTTGCCTGGTTGGGTCTAGCTCATTGTTGTTGGCTAAAAACTGAGTTGTCACTTGGTTCAACTGGGTTTGGGTTACTATGAGTTCTCTCATGTTGATCCCTTGGTTGTTGTTGTTGTCACCATCCTTGATGTTGGAGTCTCTTGGAGTAGTCATATGTTTGGGTTGGATTGTGATTAGAATAGGCAAAATATTTCTAAGGAAATAATTCTAATCACATACAACACAATTCACACAAGCAATGTGCAAACAATCACAAACAATCCTTCCACTCAAACAACAAGTTTCAAGCACATTTTAGGCAACAAAATATTTTTGCTACACCACATAAGTTGGTGGGTTTGAACTAATCATTAGTATGGTGGTCCAACTATATGGTTCACTTGAGATCTTCCCATTATTCTTTGTTGTTTCTTCTTGAATGAGATCATGGTTTCCTTGGAAAAATTCTTGTGTCTTGGTCACAAAACTTCAAAGGTGATGATGGTTCCTTCTAAGTTGTGTTTCCTTAGTCTTCAAGTCTTGAGCAATATTTCTTGTCTCACTTGTAGTCCTTTGTGATATCCAAAGTTGAAGTCCTTGGTGAAATTAAAGTTGAAGTCTTTGATCATGGAGGAGGCTTTGTCCATCAAGTTTGAAATAGAAGAGATGTAGAATCAAAACCAAAAAGGTTGAGGAAAGAGTTTACAAGATTGTATGTAAATAAGTTTTGGAACAAATATAACTCCTATTTTTCTAAGGGGTTTTATCCAATCCTAGGGTTACAATCCTACAGGCAACATAGTGCTCTGATACCATCTGTAGAGGTCCCAACCTTTAAAAAGGTAGAGACCCCTGTGTTTACAATGCTAGTCCCTAGATCAATAGATAGCATCCACAGTTAAGATGTAATATCAAGAAACAAAGGTCATAATACAACTTTATAACCAGGAATAAAATAATTCATTACATCTTACATAGCTCATTTGGCTATCTCATTACAATGCAGTAGAAATAACTATAGCATGGAGTCCTTCATCTTCAAAGTGCCACAGGCAATCATGTTGGTTGTAGACTTGTAATCCTAATCAACACATATCACTAACATCAAACAAACCTGCAACATAATTAGTTACAGCCACAAGGGTCAATACATTTGAATTGTATTGGCAAGTGATACTATGGTAGTATAGTGGAGTCTATCATCTATATGCATTTGGCTAAGTGGAGCTTAGGCTTGCTTTGCTCAAAATAAATTTTCGTTATCTTTTGAAAAACACTAAGTTTTTGTTTGTCAAAAAATCCCCCAAGGCATCTCCCAATAGAAATTGGTGATCCTTCAACCCTTGTTCAACCACAAAATTTTAACTTACAAATTCGGATGAGGAGATTCTTGATAGCTTCCATGACTTGATGCTCAAGTTGTCCAATACAAGGGACATGGCTAAGTACTTAGATTTTACACTCTGCAGAGGTGGTGCACTTTCCCCACAAGACTTAGTTTCACCAAGACAAGATCTTTCAGAAGCCTTCCCTTAGACCAGAATGGACGCGTTCCAACCTATCATCCCCTACTACCAACTGTCCATTTGGCTAAGTTATTGCAACCTATATGATCCAGGCAGAGCCCATAATGCCAAGTGGCTGCACTTGAAGCTTCTCAACATTTGACATCTCAAATCTCTTTGTTCCTGGGTGGCATTCCACACGTGAGATACAGAAGGTAAACCATAGAAATGGGACTTGTATAACCACTCAACACAAAGCATTCCTTCCATTCCACCTAGGTGATTCATTCACTTAGTTGTTTTATTAAACATAACACAAGTCCTTGACTTAGAAATATTCCATAGCATGAATATAATCCACCCTTGTTTGCTACTAGCTAGGCTAAGCATAATAGTAGTAGGAATCTTAACTTAGGTAAATTCTACTAAGGTTTCATCTACTAGGATTTCCCATGGCATAGTTTATACTTAGCAAAAATTCCATACAAGTCCTACTTAAAAATATCACTAATGTATAATGAAAATAATGGGACAAAGTATGAAGCATCACTTGCCTTTTTGGTAGATAATATAAGTTCACTCCTTGATCTTTCAATGATCACACTCTTCAAATTCCACTACAATTCAATCAAGCAACCAAGAATTCAATCTACCATTCAAGCAAACAACACATAAAATAATAGAAACAAAGCAATGCATGCAAGCATGCTAAAGATTGTTTTATTTGGAAAAGTGGTTTCTAATAGGTTATAAACATTCTAAAACACATATTGGTCATTTTATATAAGTGGAAAAATCACTTGCAAAAGATTTTACTTATAAATCATTTTTAAACCAAATCAATATTTTATGTGGTTGAAAATGCCTTTAGCAAAGTAGTAATCTATAGGGTTCATCAAAAGATATATTTAAATCATAAAACCTTGTGTTTAGGGTCAGAGAGTTTAAATCCAAACATTTCCCAAAGGGTTTCCTCCAAAAGCAATTTTAACATATAAACCACATTTTTATTTGACTAGAAATGTTCTAAATAAAATATTTATTATTTTGCTTCACAAAATATGTTTTTGAATCCACAAGTTGGTTTATATGGTAAGTAGGTTCAAAACAATCCATTTGCCAAATATTCTATCACAAAAATAATTTTAGAATGAATTTTATATTCAAAATATGCCTACACAAGTTTCTGCAAAAACAACTATTTTTTCAGAAGCAATTGACTAAACAAGTGCATGCTTGGATAGTACTTGGTCTGCTGATTCCATTGATATAAAATTTGCAAAATTTGGACGTGTGGTTTGAAAGTTATGAATTTTACAAAACCAAACAACTAATAGACAAGTTTTTGTTTAAAAAACAAATTCCAGGCCACATGTCTGTTTCTCATTGGGCCATACCGATTCGGTTGGATCGAATAACGTGGGTCGCTGGATCTAATGCAAATCGGACGGCACAGATGCTCTCATACCTCTTCGATAAGTGATTCTTTCCTAGCCAATGTATCTGCATCTAACGGCTCTAAGCCTCTGGTCTAATGCAAATTGGCGGCGCTAGCAACGGTGAGCGGCGGCGGCGCGCTCGGGAAGGAGTGTTCCGGCAAAGCTAGGGTGCGCGGGAGAGGGAGAGGTTGCTCACCAGCCTTGCAGGAGTGTGGCGAAGCTCAAGGTATGGTCTGTTTGTCAAGGGGCGCTCTGGTTCGACATGGATTGCTCACCGGAGTCCGCACGGCGTAGGGCACACTCTGGTCGTCGTTGTTGGCGAGGCTACAGGCCACCCTAAGGCAAGAGAGAGGTGTCATTAGACGCGGGAGAGAGCGTAGATCACATGAGCATCAACAGGGGAAACATGGGCGGACGAAGGATACCTGGGGAGTTTGCCGGAGGAATAGCACACGACGGCGGCGCTTAGATGTTGAGGTTGCCGAGGCTATGGTGCTCGCGCGGGTGTGAGGTTGGTGCGGGAAGATGCGCATGAAGAGGGGGAGCAGGCTCGTGTGCTCTGGGAGGAGAGGGGTGGGCGGACGGCACAGGAATTTGTCGGGAAGGCTCGTCGGAGCAGTGGCGATGTGAGGATGAATTAGGACAGCCTGGGGGCTCCGGTGGGGCGATGATTGGGGGGAAAGGAATAGGGGAGCGTGGCGATTAAGTACGCATGGTCGCGGCGAGGTTTAAGCACGGGATTGATGGAATTTAACGCCGGCATTCAACGTCTGAGAAACAGCCAGAGGGCGTGGTCTTCACGCGCGGGTGAGAACGAAGGGGAGCTGGCGGTGGGGTCGCTTCATCAGCGAAGGAGAGAGAGGAAGAGTGGGTCCAGGCAGTCAGCGTCTGAGTGGGTTCGTTGCTGAGTAAAAGAAAACGCTTCGGGGGAGGGGGTTAGTTGGGCTAGATGGGTCTGGGGTTAGTTGGGCTGGTTTCCTCCATATTTTTTTGTTCTGAATCTTTTCTTTTTCTGTATTCATTAATCTGTTTTGATTTTGTTTAATTAATTCAAACAACCATTTGCATTCAAACTTCAACCAAACTTTGTGTAGATTTCAATACTGTTATTTAACATATTCTAAAGTCAAATTTAGAATAATTCTTTTATTCTTTTTAGGGTATATTGATTACTTAAAGTAGGCCCTTATTTTTTTAATTCAAATAAGATCAAATATATTTTCAACCCTTATTTAAGTTTCAATTTTTCACAAAACCTTTTCAGTAGGTTTTAATTATTTATTAGGGTGTCAAATAATTCACTTTGAATTATTTGGAATATTTTTAATATGATTTATTGATCATTTAAATTGGGTATTTGTCTTTATTCCAACAGAATTTGGTTAATGCCCTTTTATTTTATTTGAAAATTCTCTTCTCCTTTTATTTGGATTTGGATTATAACTATTCCATTTGCTTATGGATTAGGCCAAGATTTAATTTGGTCTTTAAATATTCCTCATTTAATATTTCTTTCTTTACCTTATAAAATCCATATCTTTTTATTTATAAGTCCAAACTTGGTGATTCCCATTTGTATAATTTTATTTAGTATTTGTTTATCCTTTTAATTCTCTTTAGGATTATGTACTCACCATTTGGTATGGATTTTTAGATAGGAGCTTTATTAGCTTTGGAAATTCAATTTCCTTATCTTATTAAATTCATAAGATTTTATCTATGGCTCCAAATTAAGTGAACCCAACTTCTATGGTTTTATAATGTTTCTATTTGTCATTCTTGATCATTAATTAATGTTTGTTGAAAAAAATTTATATGGAACAAATCCATCGTCTTAGAGAGATCTTGGAAATAATTTATTCCATTAGGGTTTAGGGTTTTGGTTTAACTTTTCCAAGTGTTTAAATTTCAAGATACATTCATTGATGAATGCATTTCACTTGATTTGAATTTAGTTGGATTAAAACATTATTCAAAGTTTGTTCAAGATGGGTTTTAATATTTCCATTTAGAATCAAAAAGTTTCTTTTCACCCTAAATTTCAACAATTATTTATTTTGTTTATTTATTTTTCACATTTCAAAATTTGGAAAATTTTGGGATGTGACAAAAGGGTTTCGACAAATTCAAGGAGTTGACTACGATGAGACTTTCTCACCGGTAGCGAAGCTAAAGTCTGTGAGGATTATGTTAGCAATCGCTGCATATTATGATTATGAGATATGGCAGATGGATGTCAAAACAGCTTTCCTCAATGGAGACATTGATGAAGAGTTGTATATGATGCAACCCAAAGGTTTTGTCGATCCTAAAGATGCTAACAAGGTATGCAAACTTCAAAGGTCCATATATGGACTGAAGCAAGCATCCCGGAGTTAGAATCAACATTTTCATAAGGTAATCAAAAGTTTTGGTTTTATGCAAACTTATGGAGAAGCTTGTATTTACAAGAAAGTGAGTGGGAGCTCTGTAGCATTCTTAATACTATATGTAGATGACATATTGTTGATTGGGAATGATGTAGACCTTCTTAATAGTGTCAAGGATTATTTGAATAATAGTTTTTCAATGAAAGATCTTGGCGAAGCAGCTTACATATTAGGCATAAAGATTTATAGAGATAGATCGAGACGCCTAATATCATTGTCACAAAATACATATTTGGACAAATTTCTAAAGAGGTTTGGAATGGAATATAGCAATAAAGGGTTCTTGCCCATGTTTCCCAATACGACCTTGAGTAAAACTCAAAGTCCTGCAACGACAGAAGATAGAGAAAGGATGAGTAAGACTCCCTATGCCTCAGCTTTAGGATCTCTTATGTATGCCATGCTATGTACTAGACCCGACATTGCATATGCTGTTAGTTTGACTAGCAGATATCAAAGTGATCCAGGAGTGGATCATTGGACAGCGGTCAAAAACATCCATAAGTACTTGAGAAGAACTAAGGATATGGTTCTTTCTTATGGAGGTGATGAACAACGCGTTGTTAATGGTTACACCGATGCTAGTTGGAACACCGATCCGGATGATTCTAAATCTCAATCTGGATACGTATTTACTTTGAATGGTGCAGCAGTTAGCTGGAGGAGTGCAAAGCAAAGCGTTGTGGCGAGATCTTCAACTAAATCGGAATACATAGCTTCTTCGGAGGCTTCACAAGAGGCAATATGGATGAAAGAGTTCATTACAGAGCTTGGTGTGGTTCCAAGTGCGCTGGACCCAATGTCTATCTACTGTGATAACATGGGTGCCATAGCCAATGCGCAAGAACCAAGGTCACACAAGAAGCTGAAGCATATCAAGCTACGTTTTCACGCTATTCGAGAAGATGTCCAAGATGGTGACATAAAGATTTGCAAAGTACACACATATCTGAATGTGGCGGATCCGCTGACTAAACCTCTCCCGAGGGCAAAACATGACCAGTACCAAACCGCCATGGGTGTTCGGTATATTATCATGTAATCTAGATTAGTTGACTCTAGTGCAAGTGGGAGACTGTTGGAAATATGCCCTAGAGGCAATAATAAATGTAGTTATTATTATATCTTTGTGTTTATGATAAATGTCTACATTCATGCTATAATAGTATTAACCAGAAACATTAATACTTGTGTGATTTATAAACTAAATTAGAGTCCCTAGTAAAGCCTCTTTAATAATAATAGCTTGTTGGTTAATATATGATCGTGGTTTCTCGATCATGAACATTGAGATGTTATTAACAACAAGATCATATCATTAGGAGAATGGTGTGATGGACATACTCCTATAGATAAGCGTAGCATAAAGATCAAGTCATTTTAATAGTTTAATTGCTATAAGCTTTCTGATACATAGTAACCTAATTCCTTCAACCATCAGATCATGCTAATCACCATCACTGGAAGGATGCTTTGATGACATCAAACACCACACCGTAACTAGGTGGCTATAAATATGGCATTGAGTGTTCGGAAAGTATGGGTTGAGGCACATGGATGAAGAGTGGGATTTGTCCATCCATATGACGGATAGATATACTCTGGGCCCTCTCGGTGGAATGTCATCCAATTAGCTTGCAAGCATGTGACTGGCTCACAAGGGATCACATACCACGGGAACGATAAAAGAGTACTTATTAGTAACGAGGTTGAACTAGGTATGCAGAGATACCGACGATCAAAACCTCGGATAAGTAAACTATCGTGAGACAAAGGGAATTTGGTATCGTATGTAAGTGGTTCATTCGATCACAAAGTAATCTTAGAAATATATGGGAGCCATATGAATTTCCAAATTCCTCTATTGGTTATTGATCAGAGAAGTGTCTCGGTCATGTCCGCATAATTCACGAACCGTAGGGAGACGCACTTAAGGATTCAATGTTGTTGTGTAGTTATGGAATGATGAGTAAGAGACCGAATGTTGATCGGAGTCTCGGATGGGATCCGGGATATCACGAGGAGATCCGGAATGGTTCGGAGAATAAGATTCATATAAGAAAAGTCCTGTTTCGGAGTTCGGGAATGATTCGGTGTTTTCACCAGGAATGTTCTAGAAGAGTCTAGAAGGTCCGGAACTCCGGAGGGGAAGGGTACATGGATGTGTCATGACAATGTGGAATGGTTGCATCATGTACTAGGTCACTTGGCTGGGCAATATGGAGAGAGAAATCAAATCCAAGTTTGAAAGTCAAACGCCCATTTGAAAAAGTCAAATCTGAAGTTTGCTTGGTGGAGGGAGAGTAGGAAACCTACTTGGGGAGGAAGTCCCACTCCCTCCACCCGCCGGCCATGAGGAGGAGTTGGAGGAGGACTCCCTCCTCCCAAACCGTCCCCTCCCACCTATATAAGGAGGGGTAGGGTGCCCCTACCCCTCATACAAAAAACCCTAGCTCCTGCGCGCCACCACCTCCAAGTGCTGCCGACGCCGCCTAGGGTTCCTCCCAAGTCGCCGACTTGGGGCTTCCCCAAGCCCTAGTCGCCGGCTACACCACCCTCCTTGGCGCCTCTAAACCCTAGATCGCCAAGTGTCACATCCCAAGATTTTCTAAATCTTGTAATGTGAAAAATAAATGAATAAAATAAAACTTTGTTGATTTTCAAGGTAAGAAGAAACTTTTTGGAATCCAATTAGGAAATCTTCAAACCAATTTGGATCAAATAAAATCCTAAAGGGATTTTAAAAGATAAACATTTAATAAAGGAAAACTAAAATATTTGGAATTACTATTTTGGAAATCTTTTAATAAAAGATTTGATTTTAAAATGAGAAGGAACAAATGAGGAATTGTTTTATAAGCCAAATTAAAACTTGGCCAAGCCTTTGAACCAAAATATTTCTATTTGAGAAAAATAGTAAAGATTTATTTAAATAAAGTAATAAGGATTTAATATCCAAGTTTATTAAAAATAAAGGTTTCATTGTTTTAATTAAAACATCAAACCTATTTGTTTATTTTAAACAAGTTTTCCAAGTATTCTTTTTTCTCAAATAAAAACCTACTGATTTGGTTTTGAAAATATATAGATCTCAAATGGAGATTTTATTTAAAATAAAACCCACTTGATTTATTAACTAATGTCCATTTTATTTAATTATAAATGGACTCTAAAATAAAAATATTATCCTATTTTGGGAATTGGTTTATGTTGTTAAACATAACCAAATTCAATTGTAATGTTTGGTGAATGTTTGAATTGATTTGAATGTTGAATTATTGTTTGAAATTCAAAACAGAAAATAGATTTGGAAAAAGGAAAAACATTCAGGAAGAAAAAAAATAGAAGTGGACAGCAGCCCAGTCGCCAAGCCCAACAAGGCCCAGTACCAGCCCACTCCCTCTCTCCAGAAAGAAAACGATTCACACTCATTTTTGAACCCACGCAGACGCTCACTGGTGGACCTCTTCCCTAACTCTCTCACTCACTGACGACAGGACCCCACATCTCCTATTCATCGTCTTCACCCAGCGCCGATTACTCCCTACCATTGCAGCTCGTAAACACCGGCGATAAATTCACGCTGTTAACAGCCATTATTCCCCCTGCGACCATGCGGTATTAAACGCCTCGCCCTCCTCTCCAATTCCCCTCACGCGCCTCCCTCTCTCTGCCCCCAGGCCGACGGAATTTCAAGCCACACTCCCACTGCTCTGACGAGCTTCCTCCTCCAATTCCGGCGAACCCAGCCACCGCCTTGCCTCCCCGACCAAGCACACGTACTCCCCACTCCCAGGCGCTTCTTCCTGTACCCCCCATTCAACTGCAGGCGCCCCAGAACGCAGTCTTCGACAAAGCTCTGAACGCCGCTGCGTCTGTTTTCTTCTCCGGCGAACTTCCCTGGTAAGAACAGACCACCCCGCGCCTTCTCGATCATGCAAGCATCTTCGCCTTGGCCTTGCGCACCTAACCATGCCCTCTGTTTGCCTTCTCGTGATCTGTAGCGTCGACTCCGACTACGACCAGAGCCGCCCGACGCGGTTCCTCACTCCGGCGAGGAATTGCTGCAGACCCTGAGGGCCCCTTGCCACGCCGACCACACGTCGAGCACCACCACGTCCTCGCGATCACGGTGAGCATCCCCACTTCGTCCTTTGCTTCCTAGAACCGCCGCTAGCCCCTCGCCTGACCGTCGCCGCCGTCTGCCGCCGCGCGGCGCCGCCAGTTCTTGGTTGTGTTGCTTCGGACCGTAGGATCTAGATCGAACGAACGAGATAGATCACTTAAGCGCTGAAGGGGTACACAACCAGAGCCGTGTGATCTGTTTAGATCCAACGCACCGCAGAGCCCGATCTGACCGAAGCGGTACCAGCCAATGGCTTTGCGACGCGTGGCCAGACTTTATTTAAAAACAGATTTGAAAACAGATTTGAGTTGCAAATTGAAACCCTTGTAACTTTTGATCCACACGTCCAAAATTTACAAATTTGATATCATTGAAATCAGTGGAACAAGCCCTAGCCAACCATGCAGTTTGTTTAGTAAAAAGCTTCTGGAAAAATGGATGTTTTTGCAGAAACATTTGTTTGCTTGTTTAGATTAGAAAAATGATTCAATAATGTTTTTGAGGTTGAATCCTTGGCAAATTAGTTTGTGATGAACTTACTGACCCTAGGAACCAACCCATGGTTTTAAAAATGATTTTGGTAAAGTTTAGAATGGATTAATTAATTTAGCCCATTTCTAGCCAAATAAAAATAATGGTTTTGTTATAATAATGATTTTGGAGTAAAAACTTTGGGAAAATAATTTGAACCAAACCTACTGACCCTAAACACCAAGTTTTGAGAGAACAACAACCTATTTGGTGAACAACATAAAAGTTGTTGCTTTGATAAAAATATTTTCCACCACATAAAATAATGATTGGATTTAAAAATGGTTTATGGACAAAACCCTTTGCAAACGACCTTGCCACTTTGGAAAATGACCACCTTGGACTTTACAAAGTTTAGAAGCCTAGTGGAGACCATCTTTGCAAATAAAACTATCTCTTGCATGCTTACATGCATGACTTAGATCCCATTGTTTTATGTGTGTGAAATTGTTGATTGATTATTGGTTTGGAATGCTAGTTGATATTGTGTTTGCTTGATTGATTGTAGTGAAATTAGAAAAGTGTGAGACTAGCAAGATCAAGGAGTGAACCAACATTCCCTACCAAAAGAAAGGCAAGTTACACTATCATCTAAAGTCCTATTATTTTCATTTACTTAGTGGATTTTTAAAACATGCATGAAAAGAATTTCTATACTTATGCTATGCTAAATCCTAATAGGATACCCTATACATTCCTTAGTGAAAACAAAGTAGTTGTTACATGATTAGCCATGCTATATTTTGAAAACAGATACATGTTGAGATTTTATGAAGTTGAGAAAAGGACTTGTGTTTTATATAATAAAACAAGGACTCAATGAACCACCTGGGTGGACAAGGATACTTTGAGTTTTGGAGAAGGTGGCAACAAAAGGAATCATGTCTATGGCAATCTCTTTGTGTTGTGCTCCAAAGGAAAACCACCCAGGAAACTTAGAGATTGAACATGTTTCTCCAATTGTGGCTTTCGTGTGCAACCACATGCTATTTATGGCGCTGGCTTAGTCAACTACATTGGGAAGACCCATGCATTGTCTTCAGGTTACTGGACATGAGGACCTGGAATCCTACATGGGTACTGAAGACAAGCTAGCAATGGTGTATGGGAGGACCCTCTGGAAAGACTTCGTCACATTCTCAATCTGCCGGTACTCCATCTTGGTGAGCACTCATCCAGTGGCCACTGGTGGCAACAAGATGGGATTGTGACATGTGGGTAAAGTGTACTACTTCTGCAGAAGATAATAAAATCTAAGTACTTAGCCGTGTCCCCGGTTATGGACAATACTGAGCAACTAAAGTTTGAAGCTATGGGAAATCTCGACATTCTAATTTCTAAAAAGAAAACTTTTAAGACTTGATGCACTTGAGGGTACCAAGGAACTCAAGAGATTTTGATAAAACTTGGTGCACTTGGGGTTACCAAGGAGCTCAAGAGATTTTGATAAAACTTGATGCACTTGGGGTTACCAAGGAGCTCAAGGGATTTTTGACAAGAACTTGAACACTTGGGAATTTACCAAGGAGTTCAAGGGATTTTGAAAAGGAGATTTGACAAAGGAACAAAACCATTTTGAAAAGATAGGATAAATTTTGCTTCTGCACTTGAGCCTTAAACCCTACTTAGCCAAAAATGCATGTAATGATAGGGTCCACTTATATTCAACTTAGTAGTGAAACTTGCCAATACAATTCAAATGTATTGACCCTTGTGGTTGTAACTTGTAATGTTGCAGGTTTGATTGATTTTAGTGAAGATTGATTGATTAAGATTACAAAGTCTACAACCAACATGTCTGCCTGTGGCACCTTGAAGATGAAGGACACCATGCTTATAGTTATTCCGCTGCAATGTATTGTAATAGCCAAATGAGCTATGTAAGATGTAATAAAATTATGTTATTCTTGGTTATAAAGTTATATTATGACCTTTGTTTCTTGATATTACATCTTAACTATGGATGCTAGCTATTGATCCAGGGACTAGCATTGTAAACACAGGGGACTCCACCTTATATTAATAAAGGTTGGGACACTCCCTCTACAGATGGTATTAGAGCATTGTGTTGCCTGTAGGATTGTAAACCTAGGATTGGACAAAACCCTTAGAAAATAGGAGTTGTATTTGTTCCAAAACTTATTTGCAAACAATCTTGTAAACTCTTTCCTCCACCACTTTGATTTTGATTCTACATCTCTTCTATTTCAACTTGATGGAAAAACCTACCCATGACCAAAGACTTCACTATGTGCAAAGGACTTTTTCAACTCTAATGACTTCAACATCTTCAGCATGTTCACCAAGGACTTCCAACTTGGATATCACTAAGGACTACAAGTGAGACAAGGAAATCTTGCTCAAGATATGGAGGCTAAGGGAATGCAAAAATTAGAAGGAGATCATTTCACTAGAAGTTATTGAAACCAAGAGTTTTTCCCAAGGAAACCATGACCTCATGTAAAGAAGAATCAACCAAAGAAGGATGGAAAGATCACAAGTAAACCCTATAGATGGACTACCATATTTTAGTTAAGTCAATCACACCAACTTATGTGGTGTAACAAAAATATTTTTGTTGCCTAAGTATGTGCCTGAACTTTGTGTTTGAGTGAAAAGTTGTTTGTGAATGCTTGCACATTGCTTGTGTGAATTGTGATGAGTAGGATTAGAACTATTTCCTTAAGAAATATCTTGCCTATTCTAATCTCCATTCAACCCCAAATAGATGACTACTCCAAGAGACTCCAACATCAAGGTTGATGACACCAACACCAACCAAGGGGACAGCATGAAAAAGCTCATAGCAACCCAACACCAGTTGAACCAAATGACAGCTCAGTTCATAGCTAACACTAGTGGTGAAGATCCAACACTGCAAGGATTTTTGGAAACTCAAGCCCAATTGATGCTTAAGGTGACAGATCAAATGATCAATATGGAAGAAAACTATTCCAAAAGAGTTTGTGACAACAAGGATGACAGAAATGTTATTCTAGATGGAGCCCCAGCTTGCATTATTTGTGGAGACAAGGATCATACTTCCAAGGAGCATGGAGATCAATGCCCCAACTGTGAAGAGAAACATCCTGTTGGACAATGTCCCACCTCTCAAGCTACTTGCTACCTATGTGAAGGAAACAATCATATTCCTATCCAATGCCCCATCTATTCCATTGTTGAACAAAGGAAACAAGGTGGAGTGCAACAAATGATTGCAAACCATCCAGAAGGATCCAAGTCTACCAAGAAGGTTGATGACAAAGGAAAAGGACCACTTAGACCTCCAAGCAAAACAACCCAATTCAAAGGATCAAATAAGAGGAATGTGAATTTTCTAAAGAGCAATAAAAGGTCCAAGAAACATGTAGACATTCCTACCTACCAGATAACATATGAACAACATGAACTGGATGCACTCCTAGCTTTGGAGAAACACAAAAAGCAAAAGAAGGACAAAAGCCATGTGCAATGTCATAAATGTAAAGAAATGGGACACTATTCCAGTGAATGCCCAGAGAACCAGAAGAATAAGGAAATTGGCCAAGTGGTGTGCAACAACTGCAAAGAGCTAGGCCATTATGTAGCAACTTGTCCATAAGAACCACGTAAACAACTCAAAGACATCAACTGTTTCAATTGCAAGAACCCAGGACATTATGCAAGCAATTGCCCAGAAAAGATGAAGAACAAGTTGAACAAGCCTATGGAGAATCTCAACCTTGGCCCACGAGTCAAGTGTGGAAACCAAAGACACCATGCAAATGTTTGCCCAAAGAAGTTTCCCAAGATCCCAAGCAAGCCAACATGTAATTTAGTTGGAAAATTTTTAAGGGTGGTAGTACCCTAGATGTTTTGAGCCTACTTGTAACCCTAGCTTTCCCAAATCTCGGGACGAGATTTATTTTAAGGGTGGTAGCCTGTCACATCCCAAGATTTTCTAAATCTTGTAATGTGAAAAATAAATGAATAAAATAAAACTTTGTTGATTTTCAAGGTAAGAAGAAACTTTTTGGAATCCAATTAGGAAATCTTCAAACCAATTTGGATCAAATAAAATCCTAAAGGGATTTTAAAATCTAAACATTTAATAAAGGAAAAATAAAATATTTGGAATTACTATTTTGGAAATCTTTTAATAAAAGATTTGATTTTAAAATGAGAAGGAACAAATGAGGAATTGTTTTATAAGCCAAATTAAAACTTGGCCAAGCCTTTGAAACAAAATATTTCTATTTGAGAAAAATAGTAAAGATTTATTTAAATAAAGTAATAAGGATTTAATATCCAAGTTTATTAAAAATAAAGGTTTCACTGTTTTAATTAAAACATCAAACCTATTTGTTTATTTTAAACAAGTTTTCCAAGTATTCTTTTTTCTCAAATAAAAACCTACTGATTTGGTTTTGAAAATATATAGATCTCAAATGGAGCTTTTATTTAAAATAAAACCCACTTGATTTATTAACTAATGTCCATTTTATTTAATTATAAATGGACTCTAAAATAAAAATATTATCCTATTTTGGGAATTGGTTTATGTTGTTAAACAGAACCAAATTCAATTGTAATGTTTGGTGAATGTTTGAATTGATTTGAATGTTGAATTATTGTTTGAAATTCAAAACAGAAAATAGATTTGGAAAAAGGAAAAACATTCAGGAAGAAAAAAAATAGAAGTGGACAGCAGCCCAGTCGCCAAGCCCGACAAGGCCCAGTACCAGCCCACTCCCTCTCTCCAGAAAGAAAACGATTCACACTCATTTTTGAACCCACGCAGACGCTGACTGGTGGACCTCTTCCCTAACTCTCTCACTCACTGACGACAGGACCCCACATCTCCTATTCATCGTCTTCAACCAGCGCCGATTACTCCCTGCCGTTGCAGCTAGTAAATGCCGGCGATAAATTCACGCTGTTAACGGCCATTATTCCCCCTACGACCATGCGGTATTAAACGCCTTGCCCTCCTCTCCAATTCCCCTCACGCGCCTCCCTCTCTCTGCCCCTAGGCCGACGGAATTTCAAGCCACACTCCCACTGCTCCGACGAGCTTCCTCCTCCAATTCCGGCGAACCCAGCCACCGCCTTGCCTCCCCGACCAAGCACACGTACTCCCCACTCCCAGGCGCTTCTTCCTGTGCCCCCCATTCAACCGCAGGCGCCCCAGAACGCAGTCTTCGACAAAGCTCTGAACGCCGCCGCGTCTGTTTTCTTCTCCGGCGAACTTCCCTGGTAAGAACAGACCACCCCGCGCCTTCTCGATCATGCAAGCATCTTCGCCTTGGCCTTGCGCACCTAACCATGCCCTCTGTTTGCCTTCTCGTGATCTGTAGCGTCGACTCTGACTACGACCAGAGCCGCCCGACGCCGTTCCTCACTCCGGCGAGGAATTGCTGCAGACCCTGAGCGCCCCTTGCCACGCCGACCACACGTCGAGCACCACCACGTCCTCGTGATCACGGTGAGCATCCCCACTTTGTACTTTGCTTCCTAGAACCGCCGCTAGCCCCTCGCCTGACCGTCGCCGCCGTCTGCCGCCGTGCGGCGCCGCCAGTTCTTGGTTGTCTTGCTGCGGATCGTAGGATCTAGATCGAACGAACGAGATAGATCACTTAAGCGCTGAAGGGGTACACAACCAGAGCCGTGCGATCTGTTTAGATCCAACGCACCGCAGAGCCCGATCCGACCGAAGCGGTACCAGCCAATGGCTTTGCGACGCGTGGCCAGACTTTATTTAAAAACAGATTTGAGTTGCAAATTGAAACCCTTGTAACTTTTGATCCACACGTCCAAAATTTACAAATTTGATATCATTGAAATCAGTGGAACAAGCCCTAGCCAACCATGCAGTTTGTTTAGTAAAAAGCTTCTGGAAAAATGGATGTTTTTGCAGAAACATTTGTTTGCTTGTTTAGATTAGAAAAATGATTCAAAATTGTTTTTGTGGTTGAAACCTTGGCAAATTAGTTTGTGATGAACTTACTGACCCTAGGAACTAACCCATGGTTTTAAAAATGATTTTGGTAACGTTTAGAATGGATTAATTAATTTAGCCCATTTCTAGCCAAATAAAAATAATGGTTTTGTTATGATAATGATTTTGGAGTAAAAACTTTGGGAAAATAATTTGAACCAAACCTACTGACCCTAAACACCAAGTTTTGAGAAAACAACAACCTATTTGGTGAACAACATAAAAGTTGTTGCTTTGATAAAAATATTTTCCACCACATAAAATAATGATTGGATTTAAAAATGGTTTATGGACAAAACCCTTTGCAAATGACCTTGCCACTTTGGAAAATGACCACCTTGAACCTTACAAAGTTTAGAAGCCTAGTGGAGACCATCTTTGCAAATAAAACTATCTCTTGCATGCTTACATGCATGACTTAGATCCCATTGTTTTATGTGTGTGAAATTGTTGATTGATTATTGGTTTGGAATGCTAGTTGATATTGTGTTTGCTTGATTGATTGTAGTGAAATTAGAAAAGTGTGAGACTAGCAAGATCAAGGAGTGAACCAACATTCCCTACCAAAAGAAAGGCAAGTTACACTATCATCTAAAGTCCTATTATTTTCATTTACTTAGTGGATTTTTAAAACATGCATGAAAAGAATTTCTATACTTATGCTATGCTAAATCCTAATAGGATACCCTATACATTCCTTAGTGAAAACAAAGTAGTTGTTACATGCTTAGCCATGCTATATTTTGAAAAGAGATACATGTTGAGATTTTATGAAGTTGAGAAAAGGACTTGTGTTTTATATATATTAAAACAAGGACTCAATGAACCACCTGGGTGGACAAGGATACTTTGAGTTTTGGAGAAGGTGGCAACAAAAGGAACCATGTCTATGGCAATCTCTTTGTGTTGTGCTCCAAAGGAAAACCACCCAGGAAACTTAGAGATTGAACATGTTTCTCCAATTGTGGCTTTCGTGTGCAACCACATGCTATTTATGGCTCTGGCTTAGTCAACTACATTGGGAAGACCCATGCATTGTCTTCAGGTTACTGGACATGAGGACCTGGAATCCTACATGGGTACTGAAGACAAGCTAGCAATGGTGTATGGGAGGACCCTCTGGAAAGACTTCGTCACATTCTCAATCTGCCGGTACTCCATCTTGGTGAGCACTAATCCAGTGGCCACTGGTGGCAACAAGATGGGATTGTGACATGTGGGTAAAGTGTACTACTTCTGCAGAAGATAATAAAATCTAAGTACTTAGCCGTGTCCCCGGTTATGGACAATACTGAGCAACTAAAGTTTGAAGCTATGGGAAATCTCGACATTCTAATTTCTAAAAAGAAAACTTTTAAGACTTGATGCACTTGGGGGTACCAAGGAACTCAAGAGATTTTGATAAAACTTGGTGCACTTGGGGTTACCAAGGAGCTCAAGAGATTTTGATAAATGGGGTGACCAAGGAGCTCAAGGGATTTTTGACAAGAACTTGAACACTTGGGAATTTACCAAGGAGTTCAAGGGATTTTGAAAAGGAGATTTGACAAAGGACCAAAACCATTTTGAAAAGATAGGATAAATTTTGCTTCTGCAGATGAGCCTTAAACCCTACTTAGCCAAAAATGCATGTAATGATAGGGTCCACTTATATTCAACTTAGTAGTGAAACTTGCCAATACAATTCAAATGTATTGACCCTTGTGGCTGTAACTTGTAATGTTGCAGGTTTGATTGATTTTAGTGAAGATTGATTGATTAGGATTACAAAGTCTACAACCAACATGTCTGCCTGTGGCACCTTGAAGATGAAGGACACCATGCTTATAGTTATTCCGCTGCAATGTATTATAATAGCCAAATGAGCTATGTAAGATGTAATAAAATTATGTTATTCTTGGTTATAAAGTTATATTATGACCTTTGTTTCTTGATATTACATCTTAACTATGGATGTTAGCTATTGATCCAGGGACTAGCATTGTAAACACAGGGGACTCCACCTTATATTAATAAAGGTTGGGACACTCCCTCTACACCAAGTCCCCACTTTTGCTCCACCATACTCGCTCTGGCTTAAGGCGAAGCCCTGCAAGATCTCCCCTCTACTTCCGACACCACGCCGTCGTGCTGCCGGAATCGCTAGGAGAGTGCTACAACCTCCGCTGCCTGCTGGAACAAGGGAGAGGAAGGTCTTCATCGAGTACCGAACATGTGACCCACTGCGGAAGCGCTGCCGGAACGCAGCACCGGAAGGATCGTATACGCGATCTTGAGATTGGAAAGAGTACGACTACATCACCCACGAGAATCTGCTCTCGTTAACCGCTTTGGAATCTTCGAGGGTGAGTTCCTCTATCGACTCGTTGCTACAATCTAGTAGATAGATGTTGGCTTGTTTGTGTGCATGCGGTAGGAATTTTTTGTTTTCCATGCTACGAACCCCTACAGCTTCTTCCCCGGACTGTGGAGCGTCACGAGCAAGAGTTTCCAATGACCTCTCCATTGGCTGGAGGTCGCCGAAGATTTGTGGTGGAGGCGCCATAGGACTTGATTGCTTTTTATTCTTTAGTCCTAGGGTGTTTTTTGTATATGGGAGGCCCTGTTCCGTTTTGTCTAGCCTAGCTAGGGTGCTTTTCGCAAAGTGTTGGAGATAAGCCCTAGAGGCAATAATAAAAGTGGTTATTATTATATCTTTGTGTTTATCATAAATGTTTACATTCATGCTATAATAGTATTAACCGGAAACATTAATACTTGTGTGATTTGTAAACTAAATTAGAGTCCCTGGTAAAGCCTCTTTCTAATACTAGCTTGTTGGTTAATAGATAATCATGGTTTCTCGATCATGAACATTGAGATGTTATTAACATCAAGATCATATCATTAGGAGAATGGTATGATGGACATACTCCTATAGATAAGCGTAGCATAAAGATCAAGTCATTTCAATAGTTCATTTTCTATAAGCTTTCTGATACATAGTAACCTAATTCCTTCGAGCATGAGATCATGCTAATCACCATCACCGGAAGGATGCTTTGATGGCATCAAACACCACACGTAACTGGGTGACTATAAAGGTGGCATTGAGTGTTCGGAAAGTATGTGTTGAGGCACATGGATCACGAGTGGGATTTGTCCATCCATATGACGGATAGATATACTCTGGGCCCTCTCGGTAGAATGTCATCCAATTAGCTTGCAAGCATGTGACTGGCTCACAAGGGATCACATATCACGGGAACGAGAAAAAAGTACTTATCGGTAACGAGGTTGAACTAGGTATGCAGAGATACCGACGATCAAACCTTGGATAAGTAAACTATCGCGAGAAAAAGGGAAATTGGTATCGTATGTAAGTGGTTCATTGGATCGCAATGTAATCGTAGAAATATGTGGGAGCCATATGAATTTCCAGATTCCTCTATTGGTTTGGAGAAGTGTCTCGGTCATGTCCGCATAATTCACGAACCGTAGGGAGACACACTTAAGGATTCGATGTTGTTTAGTAGATATGGAATTTAAGTAGGGACACCGAATGTTGTTTGGAGTCTCGGATGGGACCCGGGATATCACGAGGAGATCCGTAATGGTTCGGATAATAAGATTCATATAAGGAAAGTCCAATTCCGAAGTTCAGGAATGATTTCGATGTTTTCATCGAAGAGGTTCTAGAAGGGTCTAGAAGGTTCACCGGACCGGAAGGGTAATGGTCCATGAATGTGTCATGGTTAAATGGAATGATTGGATCATGTCCTAGGTCACTTGGTTGGGCATTTGCAAGAGAGGCATTGAGCTCCAAATTGCAAGTCAAAAGACAGGTTTGAAAAGTCAAATTGGAACAATGGTTTCCTACTGGAAGAAGGAAAGAGTCCTTCTTTCCCTCCAACTTCGATAGGGATTTGGGGAAGGATTCAAACTCCCTTGTCCCAAGCTGCCATCCATCTCATAAGTAGAGGGGAGGGGCTGCCCCAAGAGATCACAACCAGCCCTCCCCACCTTGCGCCGCCGCCGCCCAAGCCACCGCCGCCGCATGCCGCCGCCGGCTCATCGCCGTCGCCCTAGCCGCCGCCGACTCCACCTCCTCCTCCTCAGCCCTCTAAACCTAGATCGCTGGAAACCCTAGATCCACCATAACCTGCTCCAGCTTAGGCGAAGCCCTGCAGGATTTTCCCTCTACTTCTGACACCACGCCGTCATGTTGCCGGAATCGCGAGGGGAGAACTACAACCTCCGCTGCCTGCTGGAACAAGGGAGAGGAAGGTCTTGATCGAGTACCGAACGTGTGACCGACTGCGGAAGCGCTGCCGGAACGCAATGCAGGAAGGATCGTCTACGCGATCTGGAGATCGGCAAGTGTACGACTACATTACCCACAAGAATCTGCTCTCGTTAACCCCTTTGGAATCTTCGAGGGTGAGTACTCTAATCAACTCGTTGCTACAATCTAGTAGATAGATCTTGGCTTGTTTGTGTGCATGCGGTAGAATTTTTTGTTTTCCATGCTACGAACCCCTACAGTGGTATCAGAGCCGTGTCTATATGTAGATCTGTTGCATGAGTAGAACACAATGGTCATTATGGGCGGTGGTGCTTTTATTATCAATTGATTTTTGTGTACTTTGCATCTTGCGGTATGATGGGATGAAGCGGCCCGGGCTAACCTTACATGACATTGTTCATGAGACTTGCTCCACGCTTGACATGCAACTTGTATTGCATAAGTGGCTTTGTGGGTGTCTATCTCTCCCATCATAGTATAGATTCAATTCACAAAAGGCACTTGATAGTTCAAGCATCAACGTTGTGATTCTTGTTCGTAAGTTAGAACGACACTTATTGAAATCCCCAAGCCATGTAAAATATGCAAAGAAAATTAGAGGCATCTAACTTTGTTTTGCAGGGGTATGCTGTGATGTGATATGGCCATGATTGTGATTATATATGATGAATGCAATGTTCCTTATTGTAAGTCGGCAACCGGCAGGAGCCATATGGTTGTCTTTTAATTTCGTTATGACCGTGTCTATTATTCAAAGTAGTTGTAATAGTTGATGCTGGTGGACGACAACCATGAAGCGGTGCCATTGACCTTGACGCCAAACCGGTGATGATGGAGATCATGTTCATGCTTGAATATGGAGATTGGAAGCATAAGAAGAAAGGCCATATCATATCACATATTATGAATTGCATGTGATGTTAATCCTTTTATGCATCTTGTATTGCTTAGTTCGCGAAGGTAGCATTATAAGATGATCCCTCTCACAAAATTTCAAGTTATAAAGTGTTCATCCTTAGTAGGCACCATTGCGACTGTATACAATGGGAGCAAGCCAGATTTTCTCATGCGGAAGCTAAGGTTTGATCTTGATGAGCCTAGCATGTACAGACATGGTCTCGGAACACGAATCACCGAAACGTAAAGCATGAGTCATATAGTAGATATGATGAACAAGTTGAGTGTTTGCCATTGAAGCTACATCATGTTGGGCCATGTAGAGATAAAACAAAACTTTTACTATAACGTGGTGATCCCAAGATCTAGCTAGGTAGAAAGCCACGAAGTTTACCACTAGACGCGCAGTTGCAGATTACTGATGTAGCGCGTCAGTTGATGCAGTGCAGTCCTGACGATCCGATCGTCCTGGTGCTGATCGTACAACACCTCTGCGGGTATCCACACGTACAAGGAGGAGCACCAGCGGCGAACTGCTAGGTTCGTTACGACGGCAGGACTGCTGTGGAGCTAGGGTTTCCAACACATGGAATGACCTAATCGATCAACAATTTTTCACCCTTCTAGGTTACTGTGCTTCACTATATATAGGGAGTGAACGTGGGCTCCATTTTCGTGGCCCATTCACTAAAGCCCATATAACACTAGTCACCGTGAGTCTGACTCACTGACTCAGTCCAAATCCGGCTCGGGTCCATGTAGGGGTTCGTCGCATGGAAAACAAAATTTTCTACCGCATGCACACAAACAGGCCAAGATCTATCTACTAGATTGTAGCAACGATTCGATAGAAGCACTCACCCTTGAAGATTCCAAAGCAGTTAACGAGAGCAGATTCTCGTGGGTGATGTAGTCGTACACTTGCCGATCTCAAGATCGCGTAGACGATCCTTCCGGCGCTGCGTTCCGGCAGCGCTTCCACAGTCGGTCACACGTTCGGTACTCGATGAAGACCTTCCTATACCTTGTTCCAGCAGGCAGCGGAGGTTGTAGTTCTCCCTTCTTGATTCCGGCAGCACGACGGCATGGTGTCGGAAGTAGAGGGAAGATTCCGCAAGGCTTCGCCTAAGCTAGTGTGAGTTATTGTGGATTAGGGTTTCCCGGAGATCTAGGGTTTAGATGACCGGGAGGAGGAGGATGTGTCGGCGGCAATGGCAGCGGCTTGGACGCGGCGGCGGCGCGGCGAGGCGGCCGCGGCGCGGGTGTGGGGAGGGCTTGGCTCTTGTGGTGTTGGGGAAGCCCTCCCCTTCTATTAAAGAGAGGGAGGGGTAGGCTTGGGAGGGGTGGGTTTGAATCCAAACCCAAACCCAAGTTGGATTGAGAGAAGGACTTGTTTCCTCTTCTACTAGGAAACCATTGTTCCAGTTTGACTTTTCAAACTTCCCGTTTGACTTTCAATTTAGAGCTTTATTTCTCTCTTGCAAATGCCAACACCAAGTGACCTAGGATATGATCCAATCATTCCACATATCCATGACACATTCATGGACCATTCCCCTTCCGGTCCGGTGAACCTTGTAGACCCTTCTAGAACCTCTCCGATGAAAACATCGGAATGTTTCCCGAACTCCGGAATCGGACTTTCTTTATATGAATCTTATTCTCCGGACCATTCTGGATCACCTTGTGATATCCCGGATCCCATCCGAGACTCCGAACAACATTCGGTATCCCTACTAACATTCCATATCTACTAAACAACATTGAATCCTTAAGTGTGTCTCCCTACGGTTCGTGAATTATGCGGACATGACCGAGACACTTCTCCGATTCAATAACCAATACAGGAATCTAGAAATTCATATGGCTCCCACATATTTCTACGATTACTTTGCGATCGAATGAGATACTTACAATAGATACCAATTTCCCTTTGTCTCACGATAGTTTACTTATCCGAGGTTTTGATCGTCGGTATCTCTGCATACCTAGTTCAACCTCGTTACCGATAAGTACTCTTTTCTCCTTCACATGCTTGCAAGCTAATTGGATGACATTCCACCGAGAGGGCCCAGAGTATATCTATCCGTCATATGGATGGACAAATCCCACTCTTGATCCATGTGCCTCAACCCATTCTTTCCAAACACTCAATGCCACCTTTATAGCCACCTAGTTACGGTGTGGTGTTTGATGTCATCAAAGCATCCTTCCGGTGATGGTGATTAGCATGATCTCATGGTCGAAGGAATTAGGTTACTATGTATCAGAAAGCTTATAGCAAATGAACTATTAAAATGACTTGATCTTTATGCTACACCTATCTATAGGAGTATGTCCATCATACCATTCTCCTAATGATATAATCTTGTTGTTAATAACATCTCAATGTTCATGATCGAGAAACTACGATCATCTATTAACCAACAAGCTAGTATTATAAAGAGGCTTTACCAGGGACTCTAATTTAGTTTACAAATCACACAAGTATTAATGTTTCCGGTTAATACTATTATAGCATGAATGTAAACATTTATCATAAACACAAAGATATAATAATAACCACTTTTATTATTGCCTCTAGGGCATATCTCCAACAGTCTCCCACTTGCACTAGAGTCAACTAATCTAGATTACATGGTAATATATCGAACACCCATGGCGGTTTGGTGCTGGTCATGTTTTGCCCTCGGGAGAGGTTTAGTCAACGGATCTGCCACATTCAGATCTGTGTGTACTTTGCAAATCTTTATGTCACCATCTTGGACATGCTCTCAAATAGCGTGAATATGTAGCTTGATATGCTTCAGCTTCTTGTGTGACCTTGATTCTTGCGCATTGGCTATGGCGCCCATGTTATCACAATAGATAGACATTGGGTCCAGTGCACTTGGAACCACACCGAGCTCTGTAATGAACTCCTTCATCCATATCGCCTCTTGTGAAGCCTCGAAGCACCTATGTATTCCGACTCAGTTGAAGATCTCGCCACAATGCTTTGCTTTGCACTCCTCCAGCTAACTGCTGCACCATTCAAAGTAAATACGTATCCAGATTGTGATTTAGAATCATCCGGATCGGTTTTCCAACTAGCATCGGTGTAACCATTAACAACGAGTTGTTCATCACCTCCATAAGAAATAACCATATCCTTAGTTCTTCTCAAGGACTTAAGGATGTTTTTGACAGCTGTCCAATGATCCACTCCTAGATCACTTTGATATCTGCTAGTCAAACTAACAACATATGCAATGTCGGGTCTAGTACATAGCATGGCATACATAAGAGATCCTATGGCTAAAGCATAGGGAGTCTTACTCATCCTTTCTCTATCTTCTGTCGTTGCAGGACTTTGAGTTTTACTCAAGGTCGTATTGGGCAACATGGGCAAGAACCCTTTCTTGCTATCTTCCATTCCAAACCTCTTTAGAACTTTGTCCAAATATGTACCCTGTGACAATGATATTAGGCATCTTGATCTATCTCTCTAAATCTTAATGCCTAATATGTAAGCTGCTTCGCCAAGATCTTTCATTGAAAAACTATTATTCAAATAATCCTTGACACTATTAAGAAGGTCTACATCATTCCCAGTCAACAATATGTCATCTACATACAGTATTAAGAATGCTACAGAGCTCCCACTTACTTTCTTGTAAATACAAGCTTCTCCATAGGTTTTTATAAAACCAAACCTTTTGATCACCTTATCAAAACGTTGATTTCAACTCCGTGATGCTTGCTTCAATCCAAATATGGACCGTTGAAGTTTGCATACCTTGTTGTAAGGTCCCTCCTTTATAAAGGAAAAGGATCCCTGCGATTGCAATGCTAGTCCCTGGATCAATAGCTAGCATCCACAGTTAAGATGTAATATCAAGAAACAAAGGTCATAATATAACTTTATAACCAGGAATAACATAATTTTATTACATCTTACATAGCTCATTTGGATATTACATTACATTGCAGCAGAATAACTATAAGCGTGGGGTCCTTCATCTTCAAAGTGCCACAGGCAAACATGTTGGTTGTAGACTTGTAATCCTAATCAATCAACTTCACTAACATCAAGCAAACCTGCAACATAACAAGTTACAGCCATAAGGGTCAATACATTTGAATTGTATTGGCAAGTTTCACTACTATGTTGAATATAAGTGGATACTATCATTACATGCATATTTGGCTAAGTAGGGTTTTAGGCTCATTTGCAGAAAGCAATAGTTTATCCTATCTTTTCAAAATGGTTTTGGTCTTTTTTCAAATCTTTTCTGAACTCCTTGGTAAATCCCCAAGTGTTTCAAGTATTTGTCAAAACCTCTTGAGCTCCTTGGTAAATCCCCAAGTGCTTCAAGTTTTTATCAAAATCTCTTGAGCTCCTTGGTAAATCCCCAAGTGCTTCAAGTCTTTTGTCTAAATCTCTTGAGCTCCTTGGTACCCCCAAGTGCTTCAAGTCTTTTGTTGTCACTTTTAAGTTTTTCTTTTAGAAATTGGAATGTCGAGATTTCCCATAGCTTCAAGCTTTAGTTGCTTAGTATTGTCCATAACCGGGGACACGGCTAAGTACTTAGAATTTTTATCTTCTGCGGAAGTTGTACACTTTACCCACATGACACAATCTCATCTTGTTGCCACCAGTGGCCGCTGGATAAGTACTCACCAAGATGGAGTACTGGCAGATTGAGAATGTGACGAAGTCTTTCCAAAGGGTCCTCCCATACACCATTGCTAGCTTGTCTTCAGGCACCAATGTAGGGTTCATAGTTCCCTCATTTCCAGTTAACCTGAGGACAATGCATGGTTCTTCCCAATGTAGTTGACTAAGCCAGAGCCATATAGCATGTGGCTGTACACGAAAGCCACTTTTGGAGAAACATGTTCAATCTCTAAGTCCCTGGGTGGTTTTCTTTTGGTGCACAACACAAGGAGATTGCCATCGACATGGTTCCTTTTGTTGCCACCTTGTCCAAAACTTGAGTATCCTTGTCCACCCAGGTGGTTCATTGAGTACTTGTTTTATTATATAAAACACAAGTATTTTCTTAAAAAAAAATCTCAACATGTATCTCTTCTCAAAATATGTAGCATGGCTAAGCATTTTACAACTACATTGTTTTCACTAAGGAATATATAAGGTATCCTATTAGGATTTAGCATAGCATAAGTATAGGAATTCTTTTCATGCATGTTTCAAAATCCACTAAGTATAATGAAAATAGTAGGACTTTAGATGATAGTGTCACTTGCCTTTTTGGTAGGGAATGTTGGTTCACTTCTTGATCTTGCTAGTTTCACACTTTTCTAATTTCACTACAAATCAATCAAGCAAACACAATATCAACTAGCATTCCAACCAATAACCAATCAAACAAAACATAAAAATCATAGAAGCTAAGTCATGCATGGAGGCATGCAAAAGATAGCTTTATTTGCAAAGGTGGTTTCTACTAGGGTCTAAACTTTGTAAGGTTCAAAGTGGTAATTTTCTAAAGTGGCAAAGTCATTTGCAAGAGGGTTTTACCTATAATCCATTTTTTAAATGAAATCATTATTTCATGTGATGGAAAATGTTTTTAGTAAAGCAACAATTTTATAATGTTCACCAAATAAGTTGTTAGTTCACAAAACTTGGTGTTTAGGGTCAGTAGCTTTGAATCAAAAACATTTTTCCCAAGGTTTTTACTCCAAAATCATTTTCATAGCAAAATCAATATTTTTATTTGACTATAAATGGGATAATTCAAATAATCAATCCTAATCTTCAACAAACACATTTTTAAATCCATAAGTTGGTTCCTAAGGTCAGTAGGTTCACAACAAACCAATTTGCAAAGATTTCATCCTCAAAATCATTTTGGAATAATTTTTATAACCTAAACAAGCATATAAATGTTTCTGCAAAAACAAATATTTTACCAGAAGCCTTTTACTAAAAAAATTGCATGGTTGGCTAGGGCATGTTCCACTGATTCCATTGATATAAAATTTGCAATTTTTGGACGTGTTGATCAAAAGTTATAAGGTTTTCAAATTTGCATCTAAATCAGATTCTAAAATCTGTTTTAAAACAAAGGCTGGCCACGCGGCGTGTTCTCATTGGGCGGTACCAGTTCGCGCAGATTGCGCTCTGTGGTTCGTTGGATCTAAACAGATCGCATGGCACTGGTTGCGTACCCCTTCAGTGTTAAGTGATCTAATCGCAGCCGCAGGATCTAAATCGCACGACGCACAGCGCGTTAGCCATAGACGGGCGGCGCTGGTGGCGGCAGGCGGCGGCGGCGTGTCTGGCTACGGCGGAGCTGGCGCTAGAGGAAGCGAGGAAGAGGTTGGCGAGGATTACCAGACTCGTAGAGGCTTGCTGAAGCTCGAGGTGGTACTGGCTGGCGAAGGGGCGCACTGGAGTGGGAGTAATCGCTCGGGAGACGATGGCGGCGTCAGGCGGTTCTGGTGGTCGTCGAGGATGGGCATGCAGTTCACTCCGAGGCAAGACAAGGGTATGGTTAGACGCGTACAGTCCTGGGGTTCACGTGAGCATGATTGAGAGGGCTCGGGGCGGTCTAGACTTACCAGGAAAACTCGCCGGAGAGAGAAGCAGATGCGGCGGTGCTCAGAGGTTGTCGAAGTCGGCGTTCTGGGGCGCCCGCGGGTGAACGGATGACACGGGCAGGTGCGCAAGGATCTGGTGAGCAAGATAGTGTGAAGCAGGGATGGTGGGGTGGTTCGAGTTCGTCGGAATTTTGTCGGCGACGTCGTCGGAGCAGTGGCAAGGCAAATGGAATCGGGGGCAGCCTGGTGGCTTACTTGCAGTGGGGTTTGAGGGGAATGAGAGGAAATACGCAGGCGTTTAAATGTGTGCGGTTACTGGGAGGATTCAAGGGCGTATTCATCGTGGCCGTAAATGTCAGCAACGGCAGGGCAGGGTCTATGCGAGGAAGAAGAGAGTGAGCTGGTGGTGGGGCCGTCTGGCAGCGATAGAGGAAGAGGTGCGGTGGGGTCCAACTGTCTGTGATGCTGCGGGTGAGTGTTTGAGTGATAAAACGTTTTGCGAGAGAGAGTAGGGTGGGCTTGCTGTTGGGCTTGTTGGGCTGGCCGGCTGGGCTGCTGTCTGATTCTATTTTTTTTCTTTCTATTTGTTTTTCCTTTTTCTGATTCTATTTTCTGTTTTGAAATTCAATCAAACAAATCAATTAAAACTCCCTCCAAACTTTGCATTGAGTTTTGGTTCTGTCTAACAACAATATTCCAAATCCCAAAATAATATAATATTTTTATTTTAGGGTCCATTTATAATTAAATAAAATGGACATTAGTTATTAAATCCAATGGGTTTTAATTTATTTAAAATCTCCATTTGAAATCTAAATATTTTCAAAACCAAATCAGTAGGTTTTATTTGTAAATAAAGAATACTTGGAAAACTTGTTTAAAATAAATAAATAAGTTTTGATGTTTTAATTGAAATAGTAAAACCTTTATTTTTATTAAACTTGGATATTAAATCCTTATTATTTTATTTAAATAAACCTTTACTATTTTTATCAAATAGAAATATTTTATTTCAAAGGCTTGGCCAAGTTTTAATTTGGCTTATAAAATAATCCTTATTTATATTTCTTCCTTTTCATTTGAAAACCAAATCTTTTTTATAAAAAGATCCAAAAATAGTAATTTCAAAATATTTTTTTAACTTTATTGTTTATTTATCTTTTTAAATCCCTTTAGGATTTTATTTGATCAAATAGGTTTGAAGGTTTCCAATTGGATTCAAAAAGTTTCTTCTCACCCTGAAAATCAACAAAGTTTTATTTTATTCATTTATTTTTCACATTACAAGATTTGGAAAATCTTGGGATGTGACAGGCTACCACCCTTAAAATAAATCTCGTCCCGAGATTTGGGAAGGCTAGGGTTACAAGTAGGCTCAAAGCATCTAGGGTACTACCACCCTTAAAATTTTCCAACTAAATTACATATTGGCCTTCTTGGGATCTTGGGGAAACTTCTCTAGGCAAACATTTGCATAGTGTCCTTTGTTTCCACATTTGACACATGTGACAAGGCTGAGATCCTTTATAGGCTTGTTTATCTTGTGCTTCATCTTTTCTGGACAGTTGCTTGCATAATGTCCTGGTTCCTTGCAATTGAAACATGTGATAAGTTTGAGTTCTTCACGTGTCTCTTGTGGACAAGTTGTTGCATAATGTCCTAGCTCTTTGCAGTTGTTGCACCATACTTGACCAATCTCCTTATACTTCTGTTTCTCTGGACATTCACTGGAATAGTGTCCCATCTCTTTACAATGATGACATTGCACATGACTTTTGTCCTTCTTTTTCTTGGGTTTCTCCAAAGCTAGGAGTGCATCTAGTTCATGTTGTTCATATGTTATCTTATAGGTAGGAATGTCTACATGTTTCTTGGACCTTCTATTACTCTTTGGAAAATTCATATGCCTCTTCTTTGGTCCTTTGAATTGGGTTGTATTGCATGGAGGTATAAGTGGAGCTTTTCCTTTGTCCTCGTTTTTCTTGGTAGACTTGGATCCTTCTTGATAGTTTGCAATCATTTGTTGCACTCCACCTTGTTTCCTTTGTTCAACTATGGAATAGATGGGGCATTGGATAGGGACATGGTTATTTCCTTCACATAGGTAGCAAGTAGCTTGAGAGGTGGGACATTGGCCAACTAGATGTTTCTCTTCACAGTTGGGGCATTGATCTCCATGCTCCTTGGAAGTGTGATCCTTGTCTCCACAAATATTGCAAGCTTTGGTTCCCTTTAGAATAACATCTTTGTTGTCACAAGCTCCTTTGGAAAAGTTGCTTTCCATGTTGAGCATTTGATCTGTTACCTTATGCAACATTTGAGCTTGGTTTTCGAAAAATCCTTGTAGGGTTGGATCTTCCCCACGGGTGTTGGCTATGAATTGAGCTGTCATTTGGTTCAACTGGTTTTGGGTTGATATGAGTTCTCTCATGTTGTCCTCTTGGTTGGTGTTGGTGTCATCAACCTTGATGTTGGAGTCTCTTGGAGTAGTCATCTGTTTGGGTTGAATTGAGATTAGAATAGGCAAGATATTTCTAAGGAAATAATTCTAATCACACACATCACAATTCACACAAGCAATGTGCAAGCATTCACAAACAGCTTTTCACTCAAACAACAAGTTCAAGCACATTTTTAGGAAACAAAATATTTTTGTTACACCACATAAGTTGGTGTGTTTGACTTAACTAAAATATGGTAGTCCATCTATATGGTTCACTTGTGATCTTTCCATCCTTCTTGGTTGATTCTTTTTGCAAGAGGTCATGGTTTCCTTGAGAAAATTCTTGGTCACAAATCTTCAAGTGATGTGGGCTCCTTCTAACTTGTTTTTCCTTAGTCTCCAATCTTGAGCAAGATTTCTTGTCTCACTTGTCCTTAGTGACATCCAAGATTGAAGTCCTTGGTGAATATGCTGAAGATGTTGAAGTCATTAGAGTTGAAGATGTTGAAGTCATTAGAGTTGATGAAGTCCATAACTCATGGTGAAATCTTTGGCCATGGGGTAGGCTTTATCCATAAAGTTGAAATAGAAGAGATGTAGAATCAAAACCAAAATGGTTGAGGAAAGAGTTTACAAGATTGTTTGTAAATAAATTTTTTTTTTTGGAACCAATACAACTCCTACTTTTCTAAGGGTTTTTGTCCAATCCTAGGTTTACAAATCCTACAGGCAACACAATGCTTTGATACCATCTGTAAGGTCCCTCCTTTATAAAGGAAAAGGATCCCTGCGATTGCAATGCTAGTCCCTGGATCAATAGCTAGCATCCACAGTTAAGATGTAATATCAAGAAACAAAGGTCATAATATAACTTTATAACCAGGAATAACATAATTTTATTACATCTTACATAGCTCATTTGGCTATTACATTACATTGCAGCAGAATAACTATAAGCGTGGGGTCCTTCATCTTCAAAGTGCCACAGGCAAACATGTTGGTTGTAGACATGTAATCCTAATCAATCAACTTCACTAACATCAAGCAAACCTGCAACATAACAAGTTACAGCCACAAGGGTCAATACATTTGAATTGTATTGGCAAGTTTCACTACTATGTTGAATATAAGTGGATACTATCATTACATGCATATTTGGCTAAGTAGGGTTTTAGGCTCATTTGCAGAAAGCAATAGTTTATCCTATCTTTTCAAAATGGTTTTGGTCTTTTGTCAAATCTTTTCTGAACTCCTTGGTAAATCCCCAAGTGTTTCAAGTATTTGTCAAAACCTCTTGAGCTCCTTGGTAAATCCCCAAGTGCTTCAAGTTTTTATCAAAATCTCTTGAGCTCCTTGGTAAATCCCCAAGTGCTTCAAGTCTTTTGTCTAAATCTCTTGAGCTCCTTGGTACCCCCAAATGCTTCAAGTCTTTTGTTGTCACTTTTAAGTTTTTCTTTTAGAAATTGGAATGTCGAGATTTCCCATAGCTTCAAGCTTTAGTTGCTCAGTATTGTCCATAACCGGGGACATGGCTAAGTACTTAGAATTTTTATCTTCTACAGAAGTTGTACACTTTACCCACATGACACAATCTCATCTTGTTGCCACCAGTGGCCGCTAGATAAGTACTCACCAAGATGGAGTACTGGCAGATTGAGAATGTGACGAAGTCTTTCCAAAGGGTCCTCCCATACACCATTGCTAGCTTGTCTTCAGGCACCAATGTAGGGTTCATAGTTCCCTCATTTCCAGTTAACCTGAGGACAATGCATGGGTCTTCCCAATGTAGTTGACTAAGCCAGAGCCATATAGCATGTGGCTGTACACGAAAGCCACTGTTGGAGAAACATGTTCAATCTCTAAGTCCCTGGGTGGTTTTCTTTTGGTGCACAACACAAGGAGATTGCCATCGACATGGTTCCTTTTGTTGCCAACTTGTCCAAAACTTGAGTATCCTTGTCCACCCAGGTGGTTCATTGAGTACTTGTTTTATTATATAAAACACAAGTCTTTTCTCAAAAAAAAATCTCAACATGTATCTCTTCTCAAAATATGTAGCATGGCTAAGCATTTTACAACTACATTGTTTTCACTAAGGAATATATAAGGTATCCTATTAGGATTTAGCATAGCATAAGTATAGGAATTCTTTTCATGCATGTTTCAAAATCCACTAAGTATAATGAAAATAGTAGGACTTTAGATGATAGTGTCACTTGCCTTTTTGGTAGGGAATGTTGGTTCACTTCTTGATCTTGCTAGTTTCACACTTTTCTAATTTCACTACAAATCAATCAAGCAAACACAATATCAACTAGCACTCCAACCAATAACCAATCAAACAAAACATAAAAATCATAGAAGCTAAGTCATGCATGCAGGCATGCAAAAGATAGCTTTATTTGCAAAGGTGGTTTCTACTAGGCTCTAAACTTTGTAAGGTTCAAAGTGGTCATTTTCTAAAGTGGCAAAGTCATTTGCAAGAGGGTTTTACCTATAATCCATTTTTTAAATGAAATCATTATTTCATGTGATGGAAATTGTTTTTAGTAAAGCAACAATTTTATATTGTTCACCAAATAAGTTGTTAGTTCACAAAACTTGGTGTTTAGGGTCAGTAGCTTTGAATCAAAAACATTTTTCCCAAGGTTTTTACTCCAAAATCATTTTCATAGCAAAATCAATATTTTTATTTGACTAGAAATGGGCTAATTCAAATAATCAATCCTAATCTTCAACAAACACATTTTTAAATCCATAAGTTGGTTCCTAAGGTCAGTAGGTTCACAACAAACCAATTTGCAAAGATTTCATCCTCAAAATCATTTTGGAATAATTTTTATAACCTAAACAAGCATACAAATGTTTCTGCAAAAACAAACATTTTACCAGAAGCCTTTTACTAAACAAATTGCATAGTTGGCTAGGGCTTGTTCCACTGATTCCATTGATATAAAATTTGCAATTTTTGGACGTGTGGATCAAAAGTTATAAGGTTTTCAAATTTGCATCTAAATCAGATTCTAAAATCTGTTTTAAAACAAAGGCTGGCCACGCGGCGTGTTCTCATTGGGCGGTACCGGTTCGCGCGGATTACGCTCTGTGGTTCGTTAGATCTAAACAGATCGCACGGCGCTGGTTGCGTACCTCTTCAGCGTTAAGTGATCTAATCGCAGCCGCAGGATCTAAATCGCACGACGCACAGCGCGTTAGCCATAGACGGGCGGTGTTGGTGGCGGCAGGCGGCGGCGGCGTGTCTGGCTACGGTGGAGCTGGCGCTAGAGGAAGCGAGGAAGAGGTTGGCGAGGATTACCAGACTCGTAGAGGCTTGCTGAAGCTCGAGGTGGTACTGGCTGGCGAAGGGGCACACTGGAGTGGGAGTAATCGCTCGCCGGAGACGATGTTGGCGTCAGGCGGTTCTGGTGGTCATCGAGGATGGGCCTGCAGTTCACTCCGAGGCAAGAAAAGGGTATGGTTAGACGCGTATAGTCCTGGGGTTCACGTGAGCATGATTCAGAGGGCTCGGGGCGGTCTAGACTTACTAGGAAAACTCGCCGGAGAGAGAAGCAGATGCGGCGACGCTCAGAGGTTGTCGAAGTCGGCGTTCTGGGGCGCCCGCGGGTGAACAGATGACATGGCCAGGTGCGCAAGGATCTGGTGAGCAAGATAGTGTGAAGCAGGGATGGTGGGGTGGTTCGAGTTCGTCGGAATTTTGTCGGCGACGTCGTCGGAGCAGTGGCAAGGCAAATGGAATCGGGGGCAGCCTGGTGGCTTACTTGCAGCGGGGTTTGAGGGGAAGGAGAGGAAAGACGCAGGCGTTTAAATGTGTGCGGTTACTGGGAGGATTCAAGGGCGTATTCATCACGTATTCATCGCGGGCGTAAATGGCAACAACGGCAGGGCAGGGTCTGTGCGAGGAAGAAGAGAGTGAGCTGGTGGTCGGGCCGTCTGGCAGCGATAGAGGAAGAGGTGCGGTGGGGTCCAACTGTCTGTGATGCTGCGGGTGAGTGTTTGAGTGAGAAAACGTTTTGCGAGAGAGAGTAGGGTGGGCTTGCTGTTGAGCTTGTTGGGCTAGCCGGCTGGGCTGCTGTCTGATTCTATTTTTTTCTTTCTATTTGTTTTTCCTTTTTCTGATTCTATTTTCTATTTTGAAATTCAATCAAACAAATCAATTAAAACTCCCTCCAAACTTTGCATTGAGTTTTGGTTCTGTCTAACAACAATATTCCAAATCCCAAAATAATATAATATTTTTATTTTAGGGTCCATTTATAATTAAATAAAATGGACATTAGTTATTAAATCCAATGGGTTTTAATTTATTTAAAATCTCCATTTGAAATCTAAATATTTTCAAAACCAAATCAGTAGGTTTTATTTGTAAATAAAGAATACTTGGAAAACTTGTTTAAAATAAATAAATAAGTTTTGATGTTTTAATTGAAATAGTAAAACCTTTATTTTTATTAAACTTGGATATTAAATCCTTATTATTTTATTTAAATAAACCTTTACTATTTTTATCAAATAGAAATATTTTATTTCAAAGGCTTGGCCAAGTTTTAATTTGGCTTATAAAATAATCCTTATTTATATTTCTTCCTTTTCATTTGAAAACCAAATCTTTTTATAAAAAGATCCAAAAATAGTAATTTCAAAATATTTTTTTAACTTTATTGTTTATTTATCTTTTTAAATCCCTTTAGGATTTTATTTGATCAAATAGGTTTGAAGGTTTCCAATTGGATTCAAAAAGTTTCTTCTCACCCTGAAAATCAACAAAGTTTTATTTTATTCATTTATTTTTCACATTACAAGATTTGGAAAATCTTGGGATGTGACACTTGTTAGCATATTTAGGATCGACAAAACCTTTGGGTTGCATCATATACAGCTCCATCAATGTCCTCATTGAGGAACGCCGTTTTTACATCCATCTGCCATATCTCATAATCATAATATGCAGCGATTGCTAACATAATCCTCACAGACTTTAGCTTCGCTACTGGTGAGAAAGTCTCATCGTAGTTAACTCCTTGAATTTGTCGAAACCCTTTTGCGACAATTCGAGCTTTATAGACAGTAACATTACCATCAGCATCCGTTTTCTTCTTGAAAATCCATTTGTTCTCGACAGCCTTCCGGCCATCCGGTAAGTCCACCAAAGTCCATACTTGGTTTTCGTACATGGATCCAATCTCGGATTTCATTGCTTCATGCCATTTATTGGAATCTGGGATCATCATTGCTTCCTCATATGTCGTAGGGTCATCGGTGTTGTCCACCAACATGACATCATGACAGGATCATACCAATCAGGAGTGGTACGATTTCTCGGTTACCTGCGAGGTTATGTAATAACTTCAACCGAAGTTTCATGATCAACATCATTAGCTTCCTCTCTTATTGGTGCAGGCGCCACAGGAACTACTTCTGGTGCTGCACTACTGGCAAGTTCGAGAGAAGGTTCAACAACCTCGTCGAGTTCTACTTTCCTTCCAGTCACTTCTTTCGAGAGAAACTCCTTCTCTAGAACGGATCCATTATTGGAAACGAAGATTTTTCCCTCAGATCTATGATAGAAGGTATACCCAATAGTTTCTTTCGGGTATCCAATGAAGACGCATTTTTCCGCTTTGGGTTCAAGCTTGTCCGGCTGTAACTTCTTTACATAGGCTTCGCAGCCCCAAACTTTAAGGAACGACAACTTAGGTTTCTTCCCAAACCATAATTCATATGGTGTCGTTTCAACGGATTTAGATGGTGCCCTATTTAAAGTGAATGCGGCTGTTACTAATGTATAACCCCAAAATGATAGCGGTAAATCTGTAAGTGACATCATAGAACGAACGATATCTAAGAGAGTTCGATTATGATGTTCGGACACACCATTACGTTGTGGTGTTCCCGGTGGTGTCAATTGGGAAAGTATTCTGCATTTCTTCAAATGCTCGCCAAACTCATAATTTAGATATTCACCTCCATGATCAGATCGTAGAAATTTAATCTTCTTGTTACATTGATTCTCTACCTCACTTTGAAATTCCTTAAACTTCTCAAAAGTTTCGGACTTATGTTTCATGAAATAGATATACCCATATCTACTCAAGTCATCCGTGAAGGTAAGAACATAGCGATAACCACCACGCGATGCTACACTCATTAGACCACACACATCGGTATGTATGATTTCCAACAAGTCTGTAGCTCGCTCCATCATACCATAAAATGGAGTCTTAGTCATTTTACCCATCAGACATGCTTTGCATCTTTCAAGTGATTCGAAATCAAGTGATTCAAGAAGTCCATCGGAATGGAGTTTCTTCATACGCTTAACTCCAATATGACCAAGACGATAGTGCCACATATAGGTCGAGTTATCGCTCAATTTCAAACGTTTAGCTTCAATGTTATTAATGTGTGTATTTCCACAATCGAGATTCAATAAGAATAGACCATCTATCAAAGGTGCATGTGCATAAAACATATTACTCATATAAATCGAACAACCATTATTCTCTGACTTAAACAAGTAACCGTCTCGCAATAAACATGATCCAGAATAATGTTCATGCTCAATGCAGGCACCAAATAAAAATTATTTAAGTATTAAACTAATCCCGATGGTAGATGAAGAGGTAGCGTGCCGACCGTGATCACATCAACCTTTGATCCATTTCCAACACGCATCGTCACCTCGTTCTTCGCTAGCTTCCGTTTATTCTGCAGCACCTATTTCGAGTTACAAATATGAGCAACCGAACCAGTATCAAATACCTAGGCACTACTACGAGTACTAGTGAGATACACATCAATAACATGTATATCGGATATACCTTTCTTCTTGATGTTGCCGTTCTTCAAATCTGCCAAGTACTTTGGGAAATTCTTCTTCCTGTGACCCTCTCCCTTGCAGTAAAAGCACTCCAGTATCAGGCTTAGGCCCAGCCTTGGTCTTCTTCGCCGGCGCGGTAACTTTCTTACCTCCCTTCTTGAAGTTTCCCTTTTTCTTAGACTTGCCTTGCTTCTTGAATTTGGTGGTCTTATTGACCAACAACACTTGGTGCTCTTTCTTGATCTCCACTTCTGCAGACTTCAACATGGAGAAGAGTTCTGGCAACGACTTGTCCATGTTTTGCATATTGTAGTTTATCACAAAGTTCTTGTAACTTGGTGGTAGTGATTGGAGGACACGATGAATCCCCAAAGCATTAGGAATCACTATACCCAAGCTTTGGAGCTTACTTGCGTGCCCAGACATCTTAAGCACGTGCTCACTCACGGAGCTGCCCTCTTCCATCTTGTAGTTAAAGAACTTTTTAGAAGCCGCATAACTCTCAACTGTCACGTGAGCCTCAAATGTCATTTTGAGTTCATGGACAATATCATGTGGGTCATGGTTCTCCAACCTTTTCTGAAGATCCGATTCCAAACCATACAAGATAGCACACTGAACTATGGAGTACTGATTCTTCCGAGCGACGAAAACATTTTTTACCTCATCGGTAGCATCAGCTGCAGGCGGGTTACCTAGCGGTGCATCCAGCAGATAGGTCAAATTACCAGCATTGAGGACAATCCTCAAATTGCGGGACCAATCCGCGAAATTTCTTCCATTGTTTTTCAACTTTTATTTCTCTAGGAACGCATTAAAATTGATGGTAGGGGCCGCCATTGATCTACAACATATTTGCAATAGTTTAGACTAAGTTTATGACAAATTGAGTTCTAATTAATAGTTAAATTAATCTAGGTGAACTCCCACTCAAAACAATATCCCTCAAATTGTTTTAGTGATCACACGAACCAAATCCACCACATCAAAACTGATCATCACGAGAGTTGATGTAGCTTCAATGGCGAACAATCAACATGTTCATCATATCTTCTATATGAATCATGCTTTACCCTTCGGTGATCCGTGTTCCGAGACCATGTTTGTACATGCTAGGCTCGTCAAGATTAAACCTTAGCTTCCGCATGAGCAAATCTGGCTTTCTCACGTTGTATACACTCGCAGGATCTAGCACACCCGATCATCACGTGGTGCTTCGAAACAACGAGCTTTAGCAACGGTGCTTACTAAGGATAAACACTTTAAAACTTGAAATTGTGTGCTTGAGGGATCATCTTATAATGCTACCGTCGTGAACTAAGCAATACAAGATGCATAAAAGTATTAACATCACACGCAATTCATAATATGTAATATGACATGGCCTTTCTTCTTGTGCTTCCGATCTCCATCTTCAAGCACGAACATGATCTCCATCATCACCGATATGGCCTCAAGGTCAATGGCGCCGTTTCATGGTTGTTGTCAACCAGATTCAACTATTACAACTACTTTCAATAGACATGCAGGTCTTGACGGAATTTAAAAGAAAACCATATGGCTCCTGCCGGTTGCCAACTTACAATAAGGATCATTGCATACATCATATATAATCACAATCATGGCCATATCACATCACAGCACACCCCTGCAAAACAAAGTTAGATGCCTCTAATTTTCTTTGCATATTTTACGTGGTTTGGGGCTTCCAATAAGTGTCGTTATAACTTACGAACAAGAACCACAACGTTGATGCTTGAACTATCAAGTGCCCGTTGTAAATTGAATATATACTATGATGGGAGAGACAGACACCCGCAAAGCCACTTATGCAATACAAGTTGCATGTTGAGCGTGGAGCAAGTCTCATGAACGATGTAATGTAAGGTTAGCCCGGGCCGCTTCATCCCATCATACCGCAAGATGCAAAGTACACAAAAAGCAATTGATAATTAAAGCACCACCGCCCACAATGACCATTGTGTTCTACTCGTGCAACAGATCTACATATAGACACGACTCTGATACCACTGTAGGGGTTCGTAGCATGGAAAACAAAATTTTCTACCGCATGCACACAAACAAGCCAAGATCTATCTACTAGATTGTAGCAACGAGTCGATAGAAGCACTCACCCTTGAAGATTCCAAAGCAGTTAACGAGAGCAGATTCTCGTGGGTGATGTAGTCGTACGCTTGCCAATCTCAAGATCTCATAGACGATCCTTCCGGCGCCGCGTTCCGGCAGCGCTTCCGCAGTCGGTCACACGTTTGGTACTCGATGAAGACCTTCCTCTCCCTTGTTCCAGCAGACAGCGGAGGCTGTAGTTCTCCCTTCGTGATTCCGGCAGCACGATGGCGTGGTGTCGGAAGTAGAGGGAAGATCTCGCAAGGATTCGCCTAAGCCGGTGCGAGCTATGGTGGATTAGGGTTTCCTAGAGATCTAGGGTTTAGATGATCGGGAGGTGGAGGAGGTGTCGGCGACGGCTAGGGCAGCGGCTTGGGCGTGGCGGCGGCACGGCGAGGCGGCGCGGCGGGAGGGGTGGGCTTGGCTCTTATGGTGTTGGGGCAGCCCTCCCCTTCTATTTAAGAGAGGGAGGGGCAGCCTTGGGAGGGGTGGGTTTGAATTCAAACCCAAACTCAAGTTGGATTGAGAGAAGGACTTGTTTCCTCTTCTACTAGGAAACCATTGTTCCAGTTTGACTTTTCAAACTTCCCGTTTGACTTGCAATTTAGAGCTTTATTTCTCTCTTGCAAATGCCAACACCAAGTGACCTAGGATATGATCCAATCATTCCACATATCCATGACACATTCATGGACCATTCCCCTTCCGGTCCGGTGAACCTTCTAGACCCTTCTAGAACCTCTCCGATGAAAACATCGGAATGTTTCCCGAACACCGGAATCGGACTTTCTTTATATGAATCTTATTCTCCGGACCATTCCGGATATCCTCGTATCCCATCCTAGACTCCTAACAACATTCGGTATCCCTACTAACATTCCATATCTACTCAACAACATCGAATCCTTAAGTGTGTCTCCCTACGGTTCGTGAATTATGCGGACATGACCGAGACACTTCTCCGATTCAATAACCAATAGAGGAATCTAGAAATTCATATGGCTCCCACATATTTCTACGATTACTTTGCGATCGAATGAACCACTTACATACGATACAATTTCCCTTTGTCTCACGATAGTTTACTTATCCGAGGTTTTGATCGTCGGTATCTCTGCATACCTAGTTCAACCTCGTTACCGATAAGTACTCTTTTCTCGTTCCCGTGATATGTGATACCTTGTGAGCCAGTCACATGCTTGCAAGCTAATTGGATGACATTCCACTGAGAGGGCCCAGAGTATATCTATCCGTCATATGGATGGAAAAATCCCACTCTTGATCCATGTGCCTCAACCCATTCTTTCCAAACACTCAATGCCACCTTTATAGCCACCCAGTTACGGCGTGGTGTTTGATGTCATCAAAGCATCCTTCCGGTGATGGTGATTAGCATGATCTCATGGTCGAAGGAATTAGGTTACTATGTATCAGAAAGCTTATAGCAAACGAACTATTAAAATGACTTGATCTTTATGCTACGCTTATCTATAGGAGTATGTCCATCATACCATTCTCCTAATGATATGATCTTGTTGTTAATAACATCTCAATGTTCATGATCGAGAAACTACGATCATCTATTAACCAACAAGCTAGTATTATAAAGAGGCTTTACCAGGGACTCTAATTTAGTTTACAAATCACACAAGTATTAATGTTTCCGGTTAATACTATTATAGCATGAATGTAAACATTTATCATAAACACAAAGATATAATAATAACCACTTTTATTATTTCCTCTAGGGCATATCTCCAACAGTCCAACCCAACCATATATCCGGCTCAGATCCTATCCGAACTTGCCCCCGCTCTTAAGTGTGTGACCCCGCAGGCTCTTGGCAACTTGGACACGATTAGAGTCTGTCACATCCCAAGATTTTCCAAATCCTATAATGTGAAAAATAAATGAATAAAATAAAACTTTGTTGATTTTCAGGGTGAGAAGAAACTTTTTGAATCCATTTGGAAACCTTCAAACCTATTTGGATCAAATAAAATCCTAAAGGGATTTAAAAAGTTAAATAAACAATAAAGTTAAAAATATTTGGAATTACTATTTTGAATCTTTTAATAAAAAGATTTGGTTTCAAAAGAAAAGATATATTTATAAATAAGGATTATTTTTATAGAGCCAAAATTAAACCTTGGCCAAGCTTTTGAAATAAAACATTTTGTTTTGATATAAAAAAAATAGTAAAGGTTTATTTAAATAAAATAATAATGATTTAATATCCAATTTTTTATTTAAATAAAAGGTTTTATGATTTTAATTAAAACATCAAAACTTATTAAATTATTTTAAATAAGTTTTCCAAGTGTTTATTGTTTTCAAATAAAACCTACTGATTGGTTTTGGTACTATTTTGGATTTCAAATAGAGTTTTGAAAATAAATAAAACAAACCCTATTTGATTTTATAACTAAGGTCCATTTTTATTTAATTATTAATGGACCCTAAAATAAAAATGTTATTTTATTTTAAGCAAGTTTTCCAAATATCTTATATTTTCAAATAAAACCTACTGATTTGGTTTTGATAATATTTAGTTTTCAAATGGAGATTTTATTAAATAAATCAAAACCTATTTGAATTAATAATTAAGGTCTATTTTATTTAATTATTAAATAGATCCTAAAAATAATAAAATTATTTTATTTTGTTTTGGACTTTGGTTTATGTTGTTAAACAGAACCAAAACACAATACAAAGTTTGGTGAATGTTTTGAATTGATTTGTTGATTGATTTGGTTGTTTGAATTTCAAAACAGAAAATAGAATTGGAAAAAGAAAAAGCATTCAGGAAGGAAAAAAATAGAATTAGACATAGCCCAGCCCAATAAGCCCAACAACCAGCCCACTTCTTCTCCCCCGCAGAAAACAATTCACACTCGCGATTGAACCCACTAAGTTGCAGACAGGTGGACCCCGTTCTCTTTCCTTCTCTCTCGCTGCCAGTGGACCCCACAGCCACGCGGTCATCTTCCCCACCCCACGACCTGTTCTTCCTCCCCTCGACAACGTTCCTGGCTATGAATCCGCGACTTAAATTCGCTTTAACGCGGCGACCATTACTCGCTGTGATCACGCACGCTTAAACGCCCTCGCCTCCTCTCTCATTCTCCTCACGCGCCTTCCTCTCTCTACCCCTAGGCTGCCTCAATTCGAGCTCGCACCGCCACTGCTCCGACGAGCATCTCCGGTAAATTCCGGCAGAACCCCGCCGCCACTTGCCTTCCTAAGCACACCGTCGTGATCCCCACTCCCAGGCGCATCTTCCTGTGCCTTTCGTTCAACCGTGGGCGCCCCAGAACCTCGACTACGACAAACTCCGAGCGCCACCGCGTCTGCGTCTCTCTCCGGCGACCTTCCCCTGGTAAAACAGACCGCCCCACGCCCTGTCGTTCACACTCCCACACTCGCCACACTCTCCTGCATCTGACAATGCTTCTGTCTTGCCTTAGGACGACCTACAACGTCGCCCCCGTCAACAAACACAACCAACTGACGCCGACGACGTCTCCGGCGAGCAATTACTCCCGTCCCCGTGCGCCGCTTGCTTCCCCGAGAGCACCTTGAGCTTCACCTCGACCCTGCGAGCACGGTGAGACCTTCCTCTGCCTTCTTTGCTTCCTGTAACCGCCGTAGCACCACCGTCTGACCTCGCGCCGCCGCTCACCGCCGCGCAGCGCCGCTAGCCTTTGGCCAAGCGTCTAAGACCGTTGGATGAAAACCTTGCGGCTGCGATTAGAACTAGACGAACCGGTACGCGCCCATCTGATCCATTCGTTTAAGTTAGATCCAATGTCCCACAGAGCACAATCCGCGCGAAGCGGTACCGCCCAATGAGATCATGCCTCGTGGCACTAGATCTGTTTAAAAGAAATTTTGAATCAGATTTGTTTGCAAAATTGAAACCCTTGTAACTTTTGATCCACATGTCCAAATTTTGCAAACTTTATATCAATGGAATCAGTGGAACAAGCCCTAGCCAACCATGCCATTTGTTTAGTAAAAAGCTTCTGGAAAAAGGTTTGTTTTTGCAGAAACATTTGTATGCTTGTTTAGATTATAAAAGTTGTTCAAAAATGATTTTGGGGATAAAATCTTTTGCAAATGGTGTATTTTGAACCTACTGACCATAGGAAACACTTTGTGGTTTCAAAAATGTATTTGGGGATGCAAAAGAATGATTCTTTGATTTAAAACCATTTCTAGTCAAATAAAATATAGTTTATTTATTAAAAATGGTTTTGGAAGAAAACTTTTGGGAAAGGTTTTGTTTTAAACTCTCTGACCCCAAAACACCAAGTTTTATGGTTTGAAAACATATTTGGTGAATCCTATAGATTAATGCCCTAGTAAAAATATTTCTACACCACATAAAATGATACCTTGTTTTGAAAATGGTTTTTGAAGTGAAATCTTTTGCAAGTGACTTTGCCACTTTATAAAATGACCATTAGGTGTTTTCAAATGTTTAAGACCCAATAGGAACCACTTTTCCAAATAAAACAATCCTTGGCATGCTTGCATGCATTATCTTGTTTATATGATTTTATGTGATGTTTTGCTTGATTGGTAGATTGAGATTGTGCCTTGCTTGATTGAGTTGTAGTGACTTGAAGAGTGTGATTGTTGCAAGGACAAGGAGTGAACTTATACCCTCTACCAAAAAGGCAAGTGATGCTTCATACTTTTGTCCCATTACTTTCACTATGCATTAGAGATTTTTCTAAGTAAAACTTGCATGGAATTTTGCTAAGTATAAACCTTGCTATAGGAAAACCAAGTAGATGAAACCTTAGTAGAAATTTTCCTAAGTTAAGATTCCTACTACTATCAAGCTTAGCTTAGCTAATAGAAAACAAGGGTGGAATATATATCCACACTATGGAAAATTTCTAAGTCTGAGGACTTGTGTTTTTGTTTAATAAAACAACTAAGTTAATGAATCACCTGGGTGGAAAGGGACTTGAATGGTGGTTTTTGGTTGAGTGGTTACACAAGGCCCATGTTTATGGTTTACCTTGTGTATCACACTTGTGGATTGCCACCCAGGAACAAAGAGATTTGAGATGTCAAATGTTGAGAAGCTTCAAGTGCAGCCACTTGGCATTATGGGCTCTGCCTGGATCATATAGGTTGCAAGAACTTAGCCATATGGACAGTTGGTGGTAGAGTTTGATAGGTTGGAACGCATCCATTTTGGTCTAAGGGAAGGCTTCTGAAAGATCTTGTCTTGGTGAAACCAAGTCTTGTGGGGAAAGTGCACCACCTCTGCAGAGTGTAAAATCTAAGTACTTAGCCATGTCCCTGGTAAAGGACAATTTGAGCATCAAGACATGGAAGCAATCAAGAATCTCATCATTCAAATTTCAAAGTTAAAAACTTATGGTTTGAACAAGGGTTAAGGGATCTTCAATCTTTGATTGATAAAAATGATTTTGTCAAGTAAAAACTTAGTGTTTTCAAATATTAAGGAAAAATCTATTTTGAGCAATGCAAGCCTCAACTCCACTTAGCCAAATGCATATAGATGATAGACTCCACTATACTACCATAGTATCACTTGCCAATACAATTCAAATGTATTGACCCTTGTGGCTGTAACTTGTTATGTTGCAGGTTTGATTGATTTAGTGAAGTGTGTTGATTAGGATTACAAAGTCTACAACCAACATGTTTTCCTGTGGCACTTTGAAGATGAAGGACCCCATGCTTATAGATATTCTGCTGCAATGTAATGTAATAGCCAAATGAGCTATGTAAGATGTAATAAAATTATGTTATTCCTGGTTATAAAGTTGTACTATGACCTTTGTTTCTTGATATTACATCTTAACTGTGGATGCTAGCTATTGATCCAGGGACTAGCATTGTAAACACAGGGGACTCTACCTTATTAAAGGTTGGTACCCTTACAGAGTCCAACTCTAAATAGATCAGTCGGTAGCGGCTCCTAGTAGAACGTGCCGACTCCCAAGCACCAAAGAGTCATGACGACTTGCCTTTCCAATGCGACTTGCGTCCGAGTCCCTTTTGCCTCATGATATACCTTGTCAGACTATAGGCGAATATTTGTCATCCCTTAAATAGTCTGACTCTCTTCTCGATCCGAGATAAGTGATTCACCCGACAAACTCTTAGTCGATTGCCTCAGTTAACACTTAACCGAGTCGTGCATGGCCATGCTTTCCGAATCATATCATCCGAGAGGGCCCTGAGAATATCTCTCCAAGTGGAGGGGCAAAATCCCATCTTGGTTATTCACATCACGCAGTTTGATTCTCAGTCGACCCGAACTCTGCCTTTATAACTGCCCAGTTACGGATCAGCGTTTGACAGAACATAAGTCGGTGATCCTCAACTCGGACTATGCAACAACCTCAGGTCTAAGGATTACATTGATTGAGATACACAAATGAAAACTTGTTCTTTGTACCTCAATATGGGTCAATCTTACTCGCTAAACTCTTTAGTCGAATCTGTGTAAGTCGGAATAGCATCACCATGCCCATGACAAGTGGAACCGAGTCATCAAGCCGACTTTCACATTGGTCTAAGTTGTGTGTCCAGCACAACCTCAATGACCAAGGATATTTAGTATAAACAACATGAATTTATAGTTACACTACCGAATTGCATATTCAATGATACACATCAGATGTTTATACAAGGACAACTTAATAACTTTATGAATACAATGGGAAATATCATCATACATGATTTCCTCTAGGGCATATTCCCAACAGTCTCCCGCTTGCACTAGAGTCAATCTTCTGACATCACATGTTTAAGCATCTAATGCCCATGGATCTCAGATGCGCATCATGCTTTGGCTGTGGTAGAGGCTTTGTCAACGGATCCGCAATATTTGCATCCGTGTGTACCTTGCATAACTTCATATCACCTTGATCCACGAAATGGCGAATCAGGTGGTACTGCATGAGTATGTGCTTGTTCTTATGGTGTTGTCTAGGTTTCTTTGCTTGTGCAATAGCACCATTGTTGTCACAATACACGTCTAACGGATTGGATGAGCCCTGAACCACACCAAGTTCCATGAGGAAATTCCTCATCCAAACAGCTTCCTTTGCTGCCTTCGAGGCGGCAATATACTCAGCCTCTGTTGTAGATGTAGACACAGTCTCTTGCTTGGAACTCTTCCAGCTCACATCACCTCTGTTTATAATAAACTCGTATCCGGATTGTGAACGAGAATCATCAGAGTCAGTAAGATAACTCACATATGTGTAACCCTTTACACTGAGTTCATCTTCACCACCATAAACCATAAACATATCCTTAGTCCTTCTCAAGTACTTCAGGATATTTTTAGCCGCTGTCCAGTGGATCTCTCCAGGATCAGCCTGGTATCTGCTCACAACACTTTGAGCATATGAAACATCTGGCCTAGTACAAATCATGACATACATGATGGATCCGACTGCAAAAGCATACGGAATCGCACTCATCCGACTTCGCTCATCAGTTGTAGAAGGACACTGAGTCTTGCTAAGTTTTATGCCATGGGACATCGGTAAGAACCCCTTCTTAGACGATTCCATGTTAAACTTCTTCAATACTTTGTCCAAATATGTACTCTGACTCAATCCAATAAGCCTTCTTGATCTATCTCTATAGATCCGGATTCTGAGAATATATGTTTCCTCATCCAAGTCTTTCATTGAGAAACTCCTTTCCAATGATTCCTTGGTTTCTTGCAACATCTGGACATCATTTCCAATCAATAATATGTCATCCACATATAAGATTATAAAGTTTACTTTGCTCCCACTAAACTTCTTGTATAAACAAGAATCATGATCACTCTTGATGAAGCCAAACGATTTGACTACCTCATCAAATTGAATATTCCAACTCCGAGATGCTTGCTTCAACCCATAAATGGATTTTTGAAGTTTGCACACTTTGTCAGCATTAGCTGGATCAACAAAACCCTCGGGTTGTATCATATACACGTCCTCGGTTAAATTTCCGTTAAGGAAAGCCGTTTTGACATCCATCTGCCATATCTCATAGTCGAAATAGGCTGCTATAGCTAACATGATCCGAACTGATTTAAGCATCGCTACAGGCGAGAAAGTCTCGTCGTAATAAACTCCTTGAAATTGTCGGAACCCCTTCGTGACAAGACGTGCTTTATAGACGGAAACATTTCCATCCATATCAGTTTTCTTCTTAAAGACCCATTTGCACTCGATGGGTCTTGCACCATCTGGCAGATCAACCAAGTTCCAAACTTGATTTTCATCCACGGACTTTAACTCGGATCTCATGGCTCCAAGCAATGACTCGGAATCTGATCCCACCATCGCTTCCGAATAATTTGCTGGCTCATCACTGTCTAACAGTAATACATCACGAACACTTCGTAATCTTGCCGATCTTTGTAGTATAGGTGCTGCTGACGGCTCAGCTACCACGACCGGCTCAACCTCCAAGGTTTTTGCTGACTCGCTACTAGTCGGTTGCTCTCGAATTTCTTCGAGATGCACCGTGCTCCCACTGACTCCCCGACTGAGAAATTCTTTCTCAAGGAATACACCATTCCGAGCGACAAACACTTTGCCCTCTTCTCGTTTGTAGAAGTAGTAACCCAAGGTTTCCCTTGAATACCCCACGAAAATACACTTATCCGACTTGGCTATAAGCTTGTAAGACTGAAGTCGCTTGACAAATGCTTCACAACCCCAAATCTTAAGAAAAGACAAACTCGGCTTTTTGCCTATCCACATATCATGTGGTGTCTTCTCTACTAACTTTGATGGTACTCTATTTAGTGTGAATGCCGCTGCTTCTAGACAATAACCCCAAAATGATAAAGGCATATCTGTCGAACTCATCATTGATCGTACCATGTCCAACAAGGTCCGATTCCGCCTTTCCGAAACACCATTCCTTTGCGGCGTTCCTGGCGGAGTAAGTTGGGGAACTATTCCACAACTTTTCAGATGGTCATCAAAATCATGGCTCATGTACTCGCCTTCTCGGTCCGACCAAAAAACTTTATTTTCTTTCCGAGTTGATTCTATGCTTCATTCTGGAATTCTTTGAACTTTTCACAGGCTTCCGACTTATGTTTCATCAAGTAGATATATCCATACCTACTCAAATAATCAGTGAAGGTAATGAAGTACTCGTAACCACCTCTGGATGTCGTGCTCATTGGACCACATACCACTATGTACTAGTCCCAACAAGTCGGACGCCTTTTCGCAACTCTTTGCAAAAGGTGTCTTGGTCATTTTGTCGAGTAGTCAAGATTCACATGTCTCGAACGACTCCAAGTTGAATGAAGTTAGGAGTCCATCATCATGGAGCTTCTTCATGCGTTTCCAACTTATATGACCAAGCCGACAGTGCCAAAAGTAAGTCATATTCAGATCATTTGGTTTCAACCTTTTAACATATATGTTATAAACCGACTCACCATCAAGATTCAAAATAAATAACCCGTCCTGGACGGGTGAAAAGCTGTGAAACATATCATTCAAATACAAAGAACAACCATTATTCTTGATATTCGACTCATAGCCCTGCCTCATCAAACATGAAGCAGAAATAATGTTTCGACTGAGCACTGGAACATAATAACAATTATTCAGTTCCATAATGAATCCGGAAGGTAAAAGAAGTTGCATCATGCCGACTTCAAACGCAGGAACTCTTGCTTTGTTGCCGACTCGAATATCAACCTCGCCTCTTGCTACGCTCCTAGTTCTTACCAGTCCCTGCAACGAGTTGCAGATGTGAATAACTGATCCAGTATCATATACCCAAGAACTATTAGGTGCATCAACAAGATATATGTCTATAACATTGCAAACAAGTGTACCTGAGTCGGAAGTCATACCTCCACTCTTGGCTTTGTCGGCCAAGTACTTGCTGCAGTTCCTCTTCCAGTGGCCATCCGTGTTGCAATAGAAGCAAGTGGATCCGGCTGAAGGACATGGCTTAGTCCCTGAGGAAGCGCTTGGGACCGGGTCCTGAGCCTGCTTTCCTCCCGACTTAGCCTTCTTCTTAGTCCAAGAACTCTTCTTGAACTTAGCCTTATTCTACACCATCAACACTTGACTGGCGCCCTTCTTGAGATCCGCCTCTGCCTGCTTGAGCATCTCACGCAATTTAGTGAGCTTCTTATCCATACCATGCATGTGGTAGTTTGAAATGAACTGCCCATATGCACTAGGAAGAGAGTTCAGAATTCTATCTGTAGCGAACTCTTCGCTAATGGGGTAGCCAAGCCTCTCTAGAGACTGCACGTAACCAACCATTTTGATCACATGCGGACTTAGTGGATCACCATCCTTAAGCTTGCAACTCAGCAAAGCCTGAGAGACTTGATACCTCTTAGTCTTTGCCTGAGCCTGGAACATACTTTTGAGGCTTTCGATCATATCGTAGGCCTCAACATTCTTGAACTGCTTTTGCAAGTCCGGTTCCATGTGAGCAAGCATAAGATAGATAATATCTGTGGACTCATCCTTAGCCCGACGGTAGGCATTGGTGGTATCGACAGTCACATTCTCATTTGGATCATCTGGAAGTGGGTTGTCTAGGACATGGTCCTTCTTTTCTTGTTTGAGAACAATTCTCAGATTTCGATACCAGTTGGTAAAATTAGTGTCGCTCGGTTTATCTTTATCAAGAATGGTTCTCAACGCAAAACCGGATATCTGAGAGTGACTGCTACTTGATGCCATGATCTACAAAAGAAATATGCAAAAACACTTAAGACATGTATTCATAAAAGAGCAGTCATATTAAACACTTTATCCTTTTATGCTCCCACTAGAACCAACACCCCTCCGATGGTTACTTAGTGATTCAGGATACTAAATAAGCAAGTCAGCTAGTGAGCTTTAGCATCACCGCTAGCCGTTAAGTGATCTAGGTAGACAACTCCTTGTCAATCGTATCTCATACGACTCATGTTGGACATGTGGCATCACATGCCCCGGCTCCCATCTGACTTTTCCCCGAGCCCCACAACCGTTGTGATAGACCCGTCTAGCTTACCGAGTGTTTCCGTAGTAAGAGTCCGACTCAAACCCACCTAGTTGGAAAGAATTGGCAGCACCTTAATTTTATGAGCCCGCTACCAAAAATGTCCGACTTGTGATGGTGCAAACACTGGCGGGAAAACCGACTAGACCTTCTTTGAGGGATTAAATTTTACCGACTATCTAATAGAGGTAAAATAGAGACATGACAATAACACAAAATAAATCAATTATAATGTGAAATGGTATGGCTCTTTTCATGGCGATCTCCATCTCCATAAAGCCTGTAATCCGACTCGTGCCAACTCTTGTCACTTGCCGTCTTACTCCATGTCGCCGACATGTACATCGCCTTGCATGCCATCCGGGTTCTCCAAACAGCTACACTAGCTTAAGTAAAGTAAATTACAAGGAGAATCCAACACGCAGATCGTTATACAATAATATGACAACACCTAGCCTCCAGCCGGCTGACAAAACCATGATTCGTAGATCACGTATGGATTACACACATACATCACATGCACATGAACCATACCATTCACAACTTCCTGCAAAAACAAGTTATGCAAAGATACAATATCTACCGGTGTTGTGAAACTCGCAACGACATCTAAGGCTCTACGACAGGGCGAAGCCGACGATCCGGACATGGATTCCGACCATTGTTCCGATTTGATCAAACTTTTTGATCTTCGATCACCGCCTCTGGATTTACGTGTCACAGTCTACCCCGATGGCGGAAGCCGACCGGTAGGGGTATGTTGATCCAATCAACCTCGTACAAAACCGATCTATCTCATAGATCGACCACCAAAACAGCACATAGATCTCATCTACAGCCAACCACATATCACATATGCGAGATCTTGAGCCTAAAACCAGAAGCTATCGCTCTGATACCACTGTTGGGCCACGTAGAGATAAAACAAAACTTTTACTCTAACATGGTGATCCCAAGATCTAGCTAAGGTAGAAGGACACAAAGTTTACCACAAGACGTGCAATTGTGGATTACTGATGTAGCACGTCAGTTGATGCAGTACAGACCTTACGATCCGATCGTCCTGGTGCTGATCGTACAACACCTCTGCTGGTATCCACACGTACAAGGAGTAGCACCGGCGGCGAACTGCTAGGTTCGTTACGACTGCAAGACTGCTATGGATCTAGGGTTTCCAACACATGGAATGACTAATCAATCAACAATTTTTCACCCTTCTAGGTTACTGTGCTCCACTATATATAGGGAGTGGACGTGGGCTCCATTTTCGTGGCTCATTCACTAAAGCCCATATAACACTAGTAATCATGAGTCCGGCTCACTGACTCAGTCCAAATCCGGCTCGGCTCCAACCCAACCAGATATCTGGTTCAGATCCTATCCGAACTTGCCCCCGCTCTTAAGTGTGTGACCCTGCAGGCTCTTGGAAACTTGGACACGATTAGAGTTCGACTCTCAATAGATCAGTCGGTAGCGGCTCCTAGCAGAACGTGCCGACTCCCAACCACCAAAGAGTCATGACGACTTGCCTTTCCAATGCAACTTGCGTTCGAGTTCCTTTTGCCTCACGATATACCTTGTCAGACTATAGGCGAATATTTGTCATCCCTTAAATAGTCCGACTCTCTTCTTGATCCGAGATAAGTGATTCACCCGACTAACTCTTAGTCGATCGCCTTGGTTAACACTTAATCGAGTCGTGCATGGCCATGCTTTTTGAATCATATCATCCGAGAGGGCCCAGAGAATATATCTCCAAGTGGAGGGGCAAAATCCCATCTTGGTTATTCACATCACGCAGCTTGATTCTCAGTCCACCCGAACTCTGCCTTTATAACTGCCTAGTTACAAATCAGCGTTTGACAAAACCTAAGTCGGTGATCCTCAACTCGGACTATGCAACAACCTCAGGTCTAAGGATTATATTGATTGAGATATACAAATGACAACTTGTTCGTTGTACCTCAATATGGGTCAATCCGACTCGCTAAACTCTTTAGCCGAATCTGTGTAAGTCGGAATAGCATCACCATGCCCATGACAAGTGGAACCGAGTCATCAAGCCGACTTTCACATTGGTCTAAGTTGTGTGTTCAGCACAACCTCAATGACCAAGGATATTTAGTATAAACAACATGAATGTATAGTTCCACAACCGAATCACATATTCAATGATACACATTAGATGTTTATACAAGGACAACTTAATAAATTTATGAATAAAATGGGACATATCATCATACATGATTGCCTCTAGGGCATATTCCCAACACATCATCTCTCGTGATGATCGGTTTTGATGTGGTGGATTTGGTTCGTGTGATCACTAAAACAATGTAAGGGATATTGTTTTGAGTGGGAGTTCACCTAGATTAATTTAACTATTAATTAGAACTCAATTTGTCATAAACTTAGTCTAAACTATTGCAAATATGTTGTAGATCAATGGCGGTCCCTACCATCAATTTTAATGCGTTCCTAGAGAAAGAAATGTTGAAAAACAATGGAAGCAACTTCGCGGATTGGCTCTGTAACTTGAGGACTGTCCTCAATGCTGGTATTTTGACCTATGTGCGGGATGCACCGGTAGGTGACCCACCTGCAGCTGATGCTACCGATGAGGTGAAGAATGTTTTCCTCACTCGGAAGAATCAGTACTCCAAAGTTCAGTGTGCTATCTTGTATGGTTTGGAATCGGAGCTTCAGAAAAGGTTTGAGAACCATGACCCACATGATATTGTCCGTGAACTCAAAATGATATTTGAGGCTCACGCAGTAGTTGAGAGTTATGAGGCTTCTAAAAAGTTCTTTAACTACAAGATGGAAGAGGGCAACTCCGTCAGTGAGCACGTGCTTAAGATGTCTGGGCACGCAAGTAAGCTCCAAAGCTTGGGTATAGTGATTCCTAATGCTTTGGGGATTCACCGTGTCCTTCAATCACTACCACCAAGTTACAAGAACTTTGTGATGAACTACAATATGTAAAACATGGGCAAGTCGTTGCCTGAACTCTTCTCCATGTTAAAATCTGTGGAAGTGGAGATCAAGAAAGAGCACCAAGTGATGATGGTCAATAAGACCACCAAATTCAAGAAGCAAGGCAAGTCTAAGAAAAAGGGAAACTTCAAGAAGGGCGGTAAGAAAGTTACCGCACTGGCGAAGAAGACTAAGGCTGGGTCTAAGCCTGATACTGAGTGCTTTTACCGCAAGGGAGAAGGTCACTGGAAGTGGAATTGCCCTAAGTACTTGGCGGATTTGAAGAACGACAACATCAAGAAGAAAGTTATATCCGATATACATGTTATTGATGTGTATCTCACTAGTAGTCGTAGTAGTGCCTAGGTATTTGATACTGGTTCAGTTGCTCGTATTTGTAACTCGAAACAGGTGCTGTAGAATAGATAGAAACTAGCGAACAACAAGGTGAGGATGCGCGTTGGAAATGGATCAAAGGTTGATGTGATCGCGGTCGGCACGCTACCTCTTCATCTACCATTGGGATTAGTTTTATACTTAAATAATTGTTATTTGGTTCCTACGTTGAGAATGAACATTATATCTAGATCATGTTTATTGCAAGACGGTTACTTATTTAAGTCCGAGAATAATGGTTGTTTGATTTATATGAGTAATATGTTTTATGCACATGCACCTTTGATAGATGGTCTATTCTTGTTGAATCTCGATTGTAGTAATACACATATTAATAACATTGAAGCTAAACGTTTGAAAGTGAGAAATAACTCGACCTATATGTGGCACTGTCGGCTTGGTCACATTGGAGTGAAGCGTATGAAGAAACTCCATTCCGATGGACTTCTTGAATCACTTGAAAGATGCGAAGCATGTCTGATGGGTAAAATGACTAAGACTCCATTTTCTGGTATTATGGAGCGAGCTACGGACTTATTGGAAATCATACATACCGATGTGTGTGGACCAATGAGTATAGCATTGTGCGGTTGTTATCGTTATGTTCTTACCTTCACGGATGAATTGAGTAGATATCGGTATATCTATTTCATAAAACATAAGTCTGAAACTTTCGAGAAGTTTAAGGAACTTCAAAGTAAGGTAGAGAATCAATGTAACAAGAAGATTAAATTTCTACGAACTGATCATGGAGGTGAGTATCTAAGTTACAAGTTTGGCGAGCATTTGAAGAAATGCGGAATACTTTCACAATTGACACCGCCGGGAACACCACAACGTAATGGTGTGTCCGAACATTGTAATCGAACTCTCTTAGATATGGTTCGTTCTATGATGTTGTCACATCCCAAGATTTTCCAAATCTTGTAATGTGAAAGGTAAATGAATAAAATAAAACTTTGTTTGATTTTCAGGGCCAGAAGAAACTTTTTGAATCCAATTGGAAACCTTCAAATCAATTTGGGTCAAATAAATCCTAAAGGGATTTAAAAAGATAAAACATTTATTAAAGGAAAATAAAAATATTTAGAATTACTACTTTGAAATCTTCTTATAAAAATATTTAGTTTCCAAAAGAAAAGGAAGGATTTTAAATAAGGAATTATTTTACAAAGCCAAATTAAAACTTGGCCAAGTCTTTAAAAACAAAATATTTCTATTTGGGAAAATAAATAAAAGTTTGTCTAAATAAAATAATAAGGATTTAATATCCAAGTTTTATTAATAAAGGTTTTACTATTTCCAAAAAACATCAAAACTTATTTATTTATTTAAAATAAGTTTTCCAAGTATTTTATATTCCCAAACAAAACCTACTGATTTGGTTTTGAAAATAATTAGATTTCAAAAGGAGTATTTAAATAAAACAAATCCTATTTTGATTTATTAAAACAAGGTCTATTTATTTAATTAATAATGGACCCTAAAATAAAATTATTTTATTTTGATCTTGAATTTTGGTTTATATTACTGAACAGAACCAAATTCATGGTTGCAAAGTTTGGTGATTGTTTGAATTGATTTGAATATTGTTTGGTTGTTTGAATTTCAAAACAGAAATTAGTTTCAGAAAAAGAAAAAGGTTTCAGGAAGAAAAAAAATGGGATTTGGTCGACCCAACCCAGCAGCCCAACAAGGCCCAGTGCCAGCCCAGCTCCTCCTCCCTCCCCGAAGCGTTTTCTCTCACACTCGAACTGACCTGCACAGAAGCTGACTGGTGGACCTCCTTTCCTTCTCGCTTCCTCACTGACGACAGGACCCCACCTCTCCTGTTCATCGTCCTCACCCCGCGCTAATTCCTCCTCGCCGTTTCCTGCCTTAACGCCGGCGATCAAATTCGCAATAACCACGACCATTACTCCCCCTGCGACCACGTCCTATTAAACGCCTGTGTCTTCTCCTCCTTTCCCCTCTGTCACCATAACCAACATGCCACCAGGCCGCCCTGAATCGAACTCGCCCTCCCGCTGCTCCGACGACACTCCGGCAACAATTCCCACCGAACCGAGCCACCCCTTACCTCCCTGACCAAACTCACACCATCCCCACTCCCAGACGCTCCTCTCTGTACCATCCATTCAACCGCGGGCGCCCCAGAACGCCGTCTTCGACAAGCTCTGAGCAGCGCTGCCGTCTGTCTCGTCTCCATCGAGCTCCTCCGGTAAGCCTCGACCGCCCCTAGCCTACCTATTGATGCTCACATCATCTCCGGTTCAGTCCGCGTCTAACCGTACCGTCCATTTGCCTTGGGGTGAACTGCAGCGTCGCCCCGTCGTCAACCAGAGCCACCAGACGCCGTTGCAAACTCCGGCGAGCAATCGTCGTCGTTCCTGAGCGCCCCTCACCAAGCCAACGCCACCACGAGCTTCACCTCGACCCTGCGAGCACTGTAAGCCATTTCCCCCTCTCCCTCGCTTCCTAGCTTCGCCAAAAACCTCCTTCCCGAGTGTGCGCCGCCACCCGCCGCCGCCAGCGCCGCCGATCTTTGGCAAGCATGCTAGCACCGTAGGATCTTGATCCGACGCTCGCGATAGATCACTTAAGCACCGAAGGGGTACGCGATCAGGACCGTGCGATCTATTTAGATCCAACGCACCACAGAGCCGATCTGGCCGAACCGGTACCAACCAGTAGCGTTGCGACGCGTGGCCAGTTTTTTGGTTTAAAACAGATTTGAAAACAGATTTGAGTTGCAAATTGAAATTCCTATAACTTTTGATCCACATGTCCAAAAATTACAAACTTTATATCATTGGAATCAGTGGAACAAACCCTAGTCAACCATGCCTTTTGTTTAGCAAATAGTGTCTGTTAGATTGTTTGTTTTTGCAGAAACTTTTGTATGCTTATTTAGATTAGAAAAATTGTTCAAAAATGTTTTTAGGGTTAAAACCTTGGCAAATTGGTTTGTTGTGAACTTACTGACCCTAGGAACCAACCCATGGTTTTGAAAATGGATTTGGTAAAGTTTAGGATGGATTAAATGGTTTAGCCCATTTCCAGCCAAATAAAAATAATGGTTTTGTTATGAAAATGATTTTGGAGTAAAAACTTTGGGAAAATGTTTTGGATCAAACCTACTGACCCTAAACACCAAGTTTTGAGAAACAACAACTTATTTGGTGAACCACTTAAATTTGTTGCTTTGATAAAAATATTTTTCACCACATAAAATGATGATTGGATTTTAAAAAATGGTTTATGGACAAAACCCTTTTGCAAATGACTTTGCCACTTTGGAAAAATGACCACCTTGAACCTTACAAAGTTTAGAAGCCTGGTGGGAACCATCTTTGCAAATAAAACTAACTTATGCATGCTTGCATGCATGACTTAGAATTCCATTGTTTTGTGTGTGTGAAATTGTTGTTTGATTGATTATTGGTTGGAATGCTAGTTGATATTGTGTTTGATTGATTGACTTGTAGTGAAGTTAGAAAAGTGTGAGACTAGCAAGATCAAGGAGTGAACCAACATTCCCTACCAAAAAGGCAAGTTACACTATCATCTAAAAGTCCTACTATTTTCATTATACTTAGTGGATTTTGAAACATGCATGAAAATAATTTTATACTTATGCTATGCTAAATCCTAATAGGATTCCCTATACATTCCTTAGTGAAAACAATTTAGTTGTTACATGCTTAGCCATGCTATATTTTGAAAAGGGATACATGTTGAGATTTTATAGAATTGAGAAAAGGACTTGTGTTTTTATATAATAAAACAAGGACTCAATGAACCACCTGGGTGGCCAAGGATACTTTGAGTTTTGGAGAAGGTGGCAACAAAAGGAACCATGTCTATGGCAATCACTTTGTGTTGTGCTCCAAAAGAAACCACCCAGGAAACTTATAGATTGAACATGTTTCTCCAATTGTGGCTTTCGTGTGCAACCACATGCTATTATGGCTCTGGCTTAGTCAACTACATTGGGAAGACCCATGCATTATCTTCAGTTAACTGGACATGAGGACCTGGAATCCTACATGGGTGCTGAAGACAAGCTAGCAATGGTGTATGGGAGGACCCTCTGGAAAGACTTCGTCACATTCTCAATCTGCCGGTACTCCATCTTGGTGAGCACTAATCCAGTGGCCACTGGTGGCAAAAAGATGGGATTGTGACATGTGGGTAAAGTGTACCACTTCTGTAGAAGATAATAAAATCTAAGTACTTAGCCGTGTCCCCAGTTATGGACAATACTGAGCAACTAAAGTTTGAAGCTATGGGAAATCTCGACATTCTAATTTCTAAAAGAAAACTTTTAAGACTTGATGCACTTGGGGGTACCAAGGAGCTCAAGAGATTTTGATAAAACTTGATGCACTTGGGGGTACCAAGGAGCTCAAGAGATTTTGATAAAACTTGATGCACTTGGGGTTACCAAGGAGCTCAAGGGATTTTTGACAAGGACTTGAACACTTGGGAATTTTACCAAGGAGTTCAAGGGATTTTTGAAAAGGAGATTTGACAAAGGACCAAAACCATTTTGAAAAGATAGGATAAATTTTGCTTCTGCAAATGAGCCTCAAACCCTACTTAGCCAAATTGCATGTAATGATAGGATCCACTCATTTACTACATAGTAGTGAAACTTGCCAATACAATTCAAATGTATTGACCCTTGTGGCTGTAACTTGTAATGTTGCAGGTTTGATTGATTTTAGTGAAGATTGATTGATTAGGATTACAAAGTCTACAACCAACATGTCTGCCTGTGGCACTTTGAAGATGAAGGACCCCATGCTTATAGTTATTCCGCTGCAATGTAATGTAATAGCCAAATGAGCTATGTAAAGATGTAATAAAATTATGTTATTCCTGGTTATAAAGTTATATCATGACCTTTGTTTCTTGATATTACATCTAAACTGTGGATGCTAGCTATTGATCTAGGGACTAGCATTGTAAACACAGAGGACACCACCTTATGTTAATAAAGGTTGGGACACTCCCTCTACAGATGTCACTTACAGATTTACCGCCGTCATTTTGGGGTTATGCATTAGAAAGAGCTGCATTCACTTTAAATAGGGCACCATCTAAATCCGTTGAAACGACACCGTATGAATTGTGGTTTGGGAAGAAACCTAAATTGTCGTTCCTTAAAGTTTGGGGTTGCGAAGCTTATGTAAAGAAGTTATAGCCCGACAAGCTTGAACCCAAAGCGGAAAAATGCGTCTTCATAGGATACCCGAAGGAAACTATTGGGTATACCTTCTATCATAGATCCGAGGGAAAAATCTTCGTTGCCAAGAATGGATCTTTTCTAGAGAAGGAGTTTCTCTCGACAGAAGTGACTCGAAGGAAAGTAGAACTCGATGAGGTTGTTGAACCTTCTCTTGGACTTGAGAGTAGCGTAGCACCGGAAGTAGTTCCTGTGGCGCCTACACCAATAAGAGAGGAAGCTAATGATGTTGATCATGAAACTTTGGTTGAAGTTACTACGGAACCTCACAGGTCAACGAGAACTCGTACCACTCCTGATTGGTATGATCCCGTTATGAATGTCATGTTGGTGGACAACACCGATGACCCTACGACATATGAGGAAGCGATGATGAGCCCAGATTCCAATTAATGGCAAGAAGCCATGAAATCCGAGATTGGATCCATGTACGAAAACCAAGTATGGACTTTGGTGGAATTATTAGATGGCCGGAAGGCTGTCGAGAACAAATGGATCTTCGAGAAGAAAACATATGTTGATGGTAATGTTACTGTCTATAAAGCTCAACTTGTCGCAAAAGGGTTTCGACAAATTCAAGGAGTTGACTATGATGAGACTTTCTCACCGGTAACGAAGCTAAAGTCTGTGAGGATTTTGTTAGCAATCGCTTCATATAATGATTATGAGATATGGCAGATGGATATCAAAACGGCGTTCCTCAATGGAGACATTGATGAAGAGTTGTATATGTTACAACCCAAAGGTTTTGTCGATCCTAAAGATGGTAAAAAGGTATGCAAACTTCAACGGTCCATTTATGGATTGAAGTAAGCATCCCGAAGTTGGAATCAACATTTTGATAAGGTAATCAAAAGTTTTGGTTTTATACAAACTTATGGAGAAGCTTGTATTTACAAGAAAGTTAGTGGGAGCTCTGTAGCATTCCTAGTACTATATGTGGATGACATATTGTTGATTGGGAATGATGTAGACCTTCTTAATAGTGTCAAGCAATATTTGAATAATAGTTTTTCAATGAAAGATCTTGGCAAAGCAGCTTACATATTAGGCATAAACATTCATAGAGATAGATCAAGACGCCTAATATCATTGTCACAAAGTACATATTGTACAAAGTTCTAAAGAGGTTTGTAATGGAAGATAGCAAGAAAGGGTTCTTGCCCATGTTGCCCAATACGATCTTGAGTAAAACTTAAAGTCCTGCAACTGCAGAAGATAAAGAAAGGATGAGTAAGACTCCCTATGCCTCAGCCATAGGATCTCTCATGTATGTGATGCTATGTACTAGACCTGACATTGCATATGCTATTAGTTTGACTAGCAGATATCAAAGTGATCCAGGAGTGGATCATTGGACAGCGGTAAAAAACATCCTTAAGTACTTGAGAAGAACTAAGGATATGGTTCTTTCTTATGGAGGTGATGAACATCTTGTTGTTAATGGTTACACCGATGCTAGTTCGAACACCGATCCGGATGATTCTAAATCTCAATCTAGATACGTATTTACTTTGAATGGTGTAGCAGTTAGCTGGAGGAGTGCAAAACAAAGCGTTGTGGCGAGATCTTCAACTGAATCGGAATACATAGATGCTTTGGAGGCTTCACAAGAGGCGATATGGATGAAGGAGTTCATTACAGAGCTCGGTGTGGTTCCAAGTGCGCTGGACCCAATGTCTATCTACTGTGATAACATGGGCGCCATAGCCAATGCGCAAGAACCAAGGTCACACAAGAAGCTGAAGCATATGAAGCTGCATTTTCACGCTATTCGAGAGCATGTCCAAGATGGTGGCATAAATATTTTCAAAGTACACACGGATCTGAATGTGGCGGATCCGTTGACTAAACCTCTCCCGAGGGCAAAACATGACTAGCACCAAACCGCCATGGGTGTTCGGTATATTACCATATAATCTAGATTAGTTGACTCTAGTGCAAGTGGGAGACTGTTGGAGATATGCCCTAGAGGCAATAATAAAAGTGGTTATTATTACATCTTTGTGTGTATGATAAATATTTACATTCATGCTATAATAGTATTAACCGGAAACATTAATACGTGTGTGATTTGTAAACTAAATTAGAGTCCCTGGTAAAGCCTCTTTATAATACTAGCTTATTGGTTAATAGATGATCGTGGTTTCTCGATCATGAACATTGAGATGTTATTAACAACAAGATCATATCATTAGGAGAATGGTATGATGGACATACTCCTATAGATAAGCGTAGCATAAAGATAAAGTCATTTCAATAGTTCATTTTCTATAAGCTTTCTGGTACATAGTAACCTAATTCCTTCGACCATGAGATCATGCTAATCACCATCACCGGAAGGATGATTTGATGACATCAAACACCACACCATAACTGGGTGGCTATAAAGGTGGCATTGAGTGTTCAGAAAGTATGTGTTGAGGCACATGGATCAAGAGTGTGATTTGTCCATCCATATGACGGATAGATATACTCTGGCCCTCTCGATGGAATGTCATCCAATTATCTTGCAAGCATGTGACTAGCTCACAAGGGATCACATATCATGGGAACAAGAAAAGAGTACTTATCGGTAATGAGTTTGAACTAGGTATGCAGAGATACCGACGATCAAACCTCGGATAAGTAAACTATCGCGAGATAAAGGGAAATTGGTATCGTATGTAAGTGGAGCCATATGAATTTATAGATTCCTCTATTGGTTATTGATTCGAGAAGTGTCTCGGTCATGTCCGCATAATTCACAAACCGTAGGAAGACACACTTAAGGATTCAATGTTGTTTAGTAGATATGGAATGTAAGTAGGGAGATCGAATGTTGTTCGGAGTCTCGGATGGGATACGGAATATAACGAGGAGATCCGGAATGGTCCGGAGAATAAGATTCATATAAGGAAAGTCCAATTCCGGAGTTCGGGAATGATTTCGATGTTTTCATCGGAGAGGTTCTACAAGTGTCTAGAAGGTTCACCAGACCGGAAGGGGAATGGTTCATGAATGTGTCATGGTTAAATGGAATGATTGGATCATGTCCTAGGTCACTTGGTTGAGCATTGGCAAGAGAGGAATTGAGCTTCAAATTGCAAGTCAAAAGACAGGTTTGAAAAGTCCAACTGGAACAATGGTTTCTAGTGGAAGAAGGAAAGGGTCCTTCTTTCCCTCCAACTTGGATAGGGATTTGGGGAAGGATTCAAAATCCCCTCACCCAAGCTGCCCTCCCTCTCATAAATAGAGGGGAGGGGCTGCCCCAAGAGATCATGACCAGCCCTCCCCACCTTGCGCCGCCGCCCAAGCCGCTGCCAGCCGCCGTTGGATCATCGCCGTCGTCCTAGCCGCCACCGACTCCACCTCCTCCTCTCCGGCCCTCTAAACCTAGATCGCCGGAAACCCTAGATCCACCATAACTTGCTCCGGCTTAGGCGAAGCCCTACAGGATTTTCCCTCTACTTCCGACACCACGCTGTCGTGCTACCAGAATCGCAAGGGGAGAACTACAACCTCTGCTGCCTGCTAGAACAAGGGAGAAGAAGGTCTTCATCGAGTACCGAATGTGTGACCGACTGCGGAAGCACTGCCGGAACGTAGCGCCAGAAGGATCGTCTACGCGATCTTGAGATCGGCAAGTGTACGACTATATCACCCACGAGAATCTTCTCGTTAACCGCTTTGGAATTTTTGAGGGTGAGTACTCTAATCAACTCGTTGCTACAATCTAGTAGATAGATCTTGGCTTGTTTGTGTGCATGCGGTAGAAATTTTTTGTTTTTCATGCTATGAACCCCTACACAAAGGCCCTCTTCAATTTGTACCTACCAAGTGTTCTCTCCTGCAGCTTCTGGGGTCTTCTAGGCCCAGTTAACACGTTCAAAAAAAACTATGAAGAAAGTCCACGCTCACAAAATAATGCCTTCAACAAGTCCATTGCTAGACACAACCAATTAATGCTAGACCTTGATTTTCATCCTACAATTTTGAACACTAGATTCATCCTGTACTGTCACCCCCACTTTACGATGTCCCTGCTCCAAGACCTAGAACACCAAGCCAAAACCTCATCGCCACCAGGATTCAAACCACCATTACTAGTTCCTAAACATCAGCTTCCATGTCATTCTCCACGACTGACTTCACCATGGGACTAAAGGCATGTCCTTGATGGAAACATACTGCAAAGCTTCACATATATCCCTTTGAAACCAAACGGTCAAAAAAAATGGTTACGCGCGACCGAAACCCAACCATCCCGGCGAACTCTGGCATGCCGTCCATTGGAGTTCACCAGCAATGCCTTCCGAAACTCGGCACTCCAATTAAAGGTATGAAGACCGGCATCAAGTAGATCCTCGTCTTGGCATGAGAGGGATTCTAGGACTAGACACACTTTATTCGAAGCTAGACCGGCATGCCCCACGCCACCCGCCAGCAACCTGCGGGATCTGCCTCACCGAGCCCAATTGATGGCCATGGCCAGTGGCACACAAGGAGGCGGCAGCGCAGGGTCGGTTCTCCACCAGATCCGGTTGTGACACGGTGAGGAGGACATGTGGAGACGGCGGAGAAAACCACCCGGATCAAAGATCTAAGGTTTGTACCTAGCCGACCCAAATCCCAACCCCCACCACCGGTCAAGCGCCGCCTATGAGGAGCTCTGCCACCTCCCCATCCAAGGGCGCCGCCCTAGCCGTAGCACGTTGACGCGCCGGCCCATTCTGCCCCAGCAACCCCGGCGTCCGTGAACGGCAACCACCACTCCAAGGCCTCCTTCGTCGGTTCGGCCCGCCGCCACTGAAGCGAGGGCCGGTGGCAGCAACGGCTAGAGGCACATGGTCGGTGGGGCTAGAGGAGGGGCGATGGGGTCGCCCTGGCGGTGCCCTTGGGGACACGCGACAGGGTCTTCTTCGCCGCATCTTATTTGGTATCACAGGTGAGTCTGAACTTCCATTTTGGGTTCTATATATAGTTTTGTTACATAACTTCGTAATTACGGTTTTTTGCTGATTACAGCTGCAGCGGGAGTCTCGTTTGGGAAGTTTGTACTTAGTAACTCCATAAGTAACATGTTGTCATGTACAGTATTCGACTACCCTTATTCCTCGGCATCTCGATCAGTAAATATTTCTCTGAGGCTGTGGACCTGCCGGAACAAATGAAGGTTTAGTATAGTCCACGATCCTTTTACATCATGTGTTGTGTTATGTCAGGTTGGTTCCTAAATTCTTAGTGAATTCTGATCTCGGCTATCGTGTATGTTCATGTTACCGCAGTTCAGGGACATCATAAACACCAGTTTTTGCTTCTGGCCCAACAGTAGGGCAGATTGTCCTGTCTGTTCTCGATAACACAATCGAGGTCAGACCGAGGGCTTATGGTTCATACCATTTATGCGTGGCCATAAAGGGTATTTGCACCCTAGAAATTGGATGGATTTTCATCTGCATTTTATTGCAAAATGCTTAAAATGTAGGCAGGGATGACAGCTAGTAGTTCCTACATAATGACTTCAACCTGCACCACATGGGTCCTCGACAATTGCTCGAGAGTACCTTTCAGTCTATAAAAGAGCAGTCGAAGAAGCAAAATTTACTAGACTGGGGTATGGGATGACCATTCCTTGTGTGTTATGTCAGTACCGGACTGTTGTGGAATTGTGAGGCATTGGGATTATGGAGCTCTCTTGTGTTGTGATCGTGCAATCCTGCTTCAGAACAAGCCTGCACTCTTGTGCTCAATGCCTGAGTTAGCAGGCATTGCTTTGCTGAAATAACAGAGGTCATGGCAACGCTTGTTAGCCTACTTCTGCTTTCCATTGGAATGCCACCATAAGCTCTCGCGCTCCTACACCACAAAGTCCAGCGCTGCACACGACTGCTTCCAGCCGTCCTGTATGCACGGCTCTCTCGGCACGAGCGTTTAGTCTGTTAGAGCAACTTTAGACGATCCCCTAAACCTTAGCTTTCTATCCGGCCTCCTAAACTAGATGAGCAAAAATTTGCTACGCTAAACAGTGGCCGACTATAGTCGATCCCCTATATTTAGATCCTTCAATTTTTTTCTCAATTTTCAAACTAAACCACATAGCATTGAGATCATTGCATCACATATCAATGAAACTTTCAAAATGGTTCAAATTCGAGCACTAGCAACTACTTACGAATCCATTACAAATAGATTTAAATGTTCACCAAATCAAATTAAAACAACCGTAGTGATCATCCAAATGCACCACAATGATCAAGTTTGATCCAAAAAACACAGCATAGCAAGTTCATATGTTGTGGGAATCACCGCTTACCAAATGCCATCATCAAACGCCTCCAATGCCGCCACATCCATTGTCTCCAATGCCACCATCTCCATTGCCACCGATGCCACCACCTCCATTGCCACCATTGGCAACATCACCAAGATCAAGACCAATGGATTGAGCCATGATCTTATTGCGAGTGTACTCCCAAAAAGCTCTAGCCGTGACATCCATAGACTCGGGGGTTCATGAACATGATGTTGCGCTTGGATTGCTCCTGCTCCCTTGCTATCTTCTTGAACTCAAGTTTGATCTTTTGCTCTTCAATGTTCTTATCTTTATGCATCCTTTGCGCCTCTAGTTCAATCCTCCTCTCCTCGGCATCCAACTTTGCCCACCACTTCTCCTCCTACAACACCTTGAGCTCATTCCACCTTGCCGCTTTCTCCTCCTTGCGTTCGGCTGCCAAAGCTTTCTTGGTCTCAATGATGGCATTGAACTCTTCCTTGTAGGCACCGATGCCTCCTCTCTTCTTCCTCTCCTTGGATATATTTGACCCCTCCGTCCTCTTGAACTCCTATTCATCATCTTCGTCATCGGCATCAACCGCAATGCTTATTCTAGCTCTTTTTGGTGGTCTCATAGTTCCTACGAACCCACTTCTCATTGCCTTGTAGGACCGCATAGCAATGGTGCAAACCAAAAGCTTTGCCACCATTCTTCTTGTTGCGTGCCTTGTAGAGATCTTGTTTGGATCGGTTGATACTCCGAGATTGGCACCCCACTCAGTGGGTTCTTGGTGACTTGATCAACACAACCGGCCCATCGATTGCATTGCGTAAGGATAGTGCACCAACGGTGTCAAAGAAAACCTTGAGTGTGGTTCGATGGAACCGTGACGATCTTGTAGTAATAGTCCTCGATCCTCCCCCAAAACTTCTCCTTGGATTGATCGGTGCCCGTCGTTGCATCAAGCGATACATTCATCCATGAGAGGCACAAAGCAATGTATTCTTGTTCGCTGTAGTTGGCCAATATTATCTTCTTGGCTTGAGAGGTTTGTGTGATCACCGGCTCCTTCTCCACCTCCACTTCGCCAGCATCCACCTCATCTTCATCTTGTTCTTCTTCGGTGGCCAGCACCTCGACCTCATCTTCCTCTACCTCCTCCTCTTCTTCCTCTACCTCCTCTTGTACCTCCTCATAATCAACATCATAGTTGAGATCGTTGAGGCTCACCACATGCCGAGGTCCAATTGTGTCATGAACTCGGTCACACCCATTTCGGTTGCACTATATTGACCAACAAGCATCAATTGTACCCAATTTGTGAGCATGAATTCATCCGAGACAAGTGTTCAAGCAAAATTTTAATCCTTACCTCGGCTGCGACATTTCATCGAGCACCTCGCAGCTACGGGCTCGGACGCGTGTTGCAACGCTGTTGCAGGCTGCCGGATGGGGCGCAGGTGCGGTAGCTGCTGGCTTGCGAGCTGCCAAACGAGCTGGAGGCGTCGGCGTCAAGCCCGTGGCCTTCTTCTGTCGCTTCTTCGTCGTCGCCTCCTTCCTTGGTCCAGCAAGCATGGTGGAGAGATAGATTGGATCTGCAGCACGACGGCGTGGTGCTTATGGTGGAGAGTTTCTGCGGCAGGGCTTCGCCTACGCGCAGTCGGGAGAGAGAGATGGAGGGGCAGCAGTAGGATGGTGGCTAGGGTTGGAGGAGTGGGGGAGGCTACGCCCATGCCCTCCTTATATAGGGGGCTGGCCGGCCCCCTTGACCCCTTCTCCAAGCCCTAGGGCGGCGGCCCAAGGGATGGAGTGGGGGGCAAGTCATCCCCCCCTCTTCTAGAAGGTCCCCCTAGGGTTTCCCCTAGGGATTGCCGGCTGGGCCTTAGAGGCCTTGTGCACCTGGCCCAAAGTGGCCAGGGCACTTCCCCTTAGGCCCACGTAGGCCTCCGACAAGTGGGATGACGTTGGTCCCACTCTGGAACCTTCTAGAACCTTCCGGTACAATACCGATAAACTCCGAAACGATTCCGAAATCCAAAAACTGCTTTCCTTTATATGAATCTTATTCTATGGACCATTCCGGAACCTCTCGTGATGTCCTGGGTCTCATCCGAGACTCCGAACAAAAACTCATAAACAAATTATCCATTATATCCTAGCGCCGATGCACGTTAAGTCTGTGACCCTACGGGTTCGAGAATATGCAGACATGATCTTCTATCAATAATCAACAGCGGGATCTGGAAACCCATATTGACTCCCACATATTCATCGATGATCATATCGGATGAACCATGATGCCAGGATTCAATTTATCCCATATATGTATTCCCTTTGTCACGCGATATTTTACTTACCCGAGATTCGATCGTTGGTATCGGCATACCTAGTTCAATCTCGTTCACAGCAAGTACTTTACTCGTTTCGTAATCCGATATCACTTTGTGATTAACTCCTTAACCACGTGCTTGCAAGCGGCGTTGATATCGATTACCGAGTGGGCCCAAAGTATATCTCTCCGACTCGGGAGGGACAAATTCCATCTCGAATACAACCCAACAAGTACTTTCCGATCACCTGAGAGACACCTTTATGATCACCCTCACATAGGATGACATTTGATGACCTCAAAGCTTTCTTCCGATACCAGGGAGTTGTATTATCTCATGGTCTAAGGAATACAATACTTGACATAGGAAAAAGCTTCGCGCAAAGATGAACATGATGACACGATCTAATTGCTCTGCTTAACTTGGGTCTGTCCATCATATCATTCTCCTAATGACATGATCTCATTATTAATTGACAACTCATGTCTATGGTTAGGAAACCTTAACCATCATTAATCAATGAGCTAGTCCATAGAGGTGTACTAGGGACACGGTGTTGTTCATAAACCACACAAGTATCAAAGTTTCTGCTTCATACAATTCTAGCATGGAATACAAACTTTATCATGAACAAGAATTATAATAATAACATCTTTATTATTGCCTCTAGGGCATAATTCCAACAGTCGCCCACTTGCACTAGAGTCAATAATCTAGTTTACATCTCGCAACAATCTAACACCCATGGCATTAAGGTGTTGATCATGTTTTGCTCGTGGAAGAGGTTTAGTCAACGGATCTGCGACATTTAGATCTGTATGTACTTTGCTAATCTTCAGATCTCCATCTGCTATATAATCTCGAATTATATGAAAACAGCGGTTGATGTGCTTGGTCTTTGGATGATATCTTGGTTCCTTAGCCAGTGCTATGGCGCCAGTGTTGTCGCACAATATCTCAAGTGGGTCCAAGGCACTTGGAACCACACCAAGCTCAGTGATGAAGTTCCTGATCCAAACTCCTTCACTTGGCGCTTCTAAAGCAGCCATGTATTCCGGTTCTGTTGTAGATCCCACGATCACGCTTTGCTTGCAGCTTCTCCAGCTCACAGCTCCACCATTCAAAATATAAACGTATCCTGTATGAGATTTAGAATCATCCGGGTCGGTGTCAAAACTAGCGTCGATGGAACCTTTTACGACGAGCTGCTCATCACCTCCATAGACCAAGAACATTTCTTTAGACCTATTTAAATACTTTAGGATGTTCTTTACGGCTGTCCAGTGTTCCACTCCTGGATCACTTTAGTATCTGCTCGTCAAACTAAGAGCATTGGACACATCCGGTCTAGTACATAGCATGTCATACATGATAGAACCTATGGCCGAGGCATATAGCACTTTGCTCATAGTATCTCTATCATTTACCGTAGCTGGACACTGAGCCTTGCTCAATATCCTACCTGACAACATGGGCAATGAACCTTTCTTTGCTTTATCCATTCTGAACCTTTTCAGAACTTTGTCTAGATATGTACTTTGGCTTAAAGCTATTAGGCGTCTTTGTTTATCTCTATAGATTTTGATGCCTAATATATAAGCAGCTTCTCCTAGGTCTTTCATTTAAAAACATTTATTCAAATAACTCTTCACATTGTTAAGCATACCAATGTCATTTCCAGTAATCAATATGTCATCCACATATAGTAATAAAAATGTCACCGAGCTCCCACTCACTTTCTTGTAGATACAAGCTTCATAGCAATTTGGAACAAATCCAAAACTCTTCATCACTTGATCAAAACGAAGGTTCCAACTCCGATATGCTTGCTTCAGTCCATAAATGGAACGCTGAAGTTTGCACACCTTATTAGCATCCTTAGGACCGACAAAACCTTCGGGCTGCATCATATACAACTCTTCATCAATGTTGCCATTAAGGAACGCAGTCTTGACATCCATCTGCCATATTTCATAATCATGAAATGCAATAATTTCTAATAAAATCCGAATGGACTTAAACATCGCTACGGGAGAGAAAGTCTCATCGTAGTCAAAACCTTGAACTTGCCGAAACCCTTTTGCGACAAGCCAAGATTTATAGACAGTAACATTACCATCCGTGTCCGTTTTCTTCTTGAAAATCCATTTGCACTCAACGGCCTTATGGTCGCTAGGAGGGTCCACCAAAGTCCATACTTGGTTTTCGCTCATGGATCCCAATTCAGATTTCATGGCCTCTAGCCATTTCTCAGAGTCTGGGCTCATCATTGCTTCCCCATAATTCGCAGGTTCACTGTTGTCCAACAACAAGATGGTTAAGACAGGGTTGCCGTACCATTCAGGAGTGGTACGTTACCTTGTCGACCTGCGAAGTTCAGTAGTAGCATCGTTCGAATTTTCATGATCCTCGTCATTAGCTTCCTCTCTTGTTGGTGCAGACGGCATTGGAACAATTTCAGGTGCTGCGCTACTCTCCAACTCGAGAGAAGGTTCAATAACCTCGTCTAGCTCTACCTTCCTCCCACTCACTTCTTTCGAGAGAAACTCCTTCTCAAGAAAGGATCCGTTCTTTGCAACAAACACTTTGCCTTCGGATCTGTGGTAGAAGGTATACCCAATCGTTTCCTTAGGGTATCCTATGAAGACGCATTTCTACGCTTTGGGTTCGAGCTTGTACGGCATCGACTTCTTGACGTAAGCTTCACATCCCCAAACTTTAAGAAACGACAACTTAGGTTTAGCACCAAACCATAATTCATACGGTGTCGTCTCAACGTGTTTAGATGGTGCCCTATTTAAAGTGAATGCAGCGGTTTCTAATGCATAACCCCAAAATGATAACGGAAAATCTGTAAGAGACATCAATGATCGCACCATATGTAATAGAGTTTGATTCCGGCCTTCAGACCCACCATTGCGCTGTGGTGTTCCGGGTGGCGTGAGTTGCGAAACGATTCCGCTTGCTTTAAGATGTGTGAGAAAATCATAACTCAAATATTCACCTCCACGATCGGATCGTAGAAATTTAATTTTCCTGTTACGATGGTTTTCCACTTCGTTCTGAAATTCTTTGAACTTTTCAAACGTTTCAGATTTATGTTTCATTAAATAGATATACCCATATCTACTTAAGTAATCAGTAAAAGTGAGAAAATAGCGATATCCACCGCGTGTCGAAACACTCATTGGTCCGCATACATCGGTATGTATGATTTCCAATAAGTCCGTTGCTCACTCCATTATTCCGGAGAACGGGGTTTTGATCATCTTGCCCATGAGGCACGGCTCGCACGTGTCAAATGATTCAAAATCAAGAGACTCCAAAAGTCCATCAGAATGGAGTTTCTTCATGCGTTTTACACCAATATGACCTAGACGGTAGTGCCACAAATAAGTTGGATTATCACTATCTACTTTGCATCTCTTAGCCTCAATGTTATGGATGTGCGTTTCATTGCTTTCGAGATTCAGAAGAAATAAACCATTCACAAGAGGTGCATGACCATAAAAGATGTTATTCATATAAATAGAACAACCATTATTCTCTGATTTAAATGAATAAATGTCTTGCAATAAACATGATCCAGATATAATGTGCATGCTTAACGCAGGCACATAATAACACTTATTAAGGTTTAAAACTAATGCCGAAGAGAGCGTGCCGATGGCCATCACATCAACTTTTGATCCATTGCCAACGCGCATCCTCACCTCATCCCTTGCTAGCCGCCGTCTATTCCGTAGCTACTGTTTCGAGTTAAAAATATTAGAACCTGAACCAGTATCATATACCCAGGCACTACAACAAGCGCTAGTAAGGTAAACATCAATAACATGTATATCAAATATACCTTTAATGGTGCCAGCCTTCTTGTCCGCCAAGTACTTCGGATAGTTGCGCTTCGAGTGACTCTTGTCCTTGCAATAGATGCGCTCAGTGTCTGGCTTAGGTCCAGACTTGAGCTTCTTCTCAGCAGGGGCAACGCGCTTGCCGCTGCCTTTCTTGAAGGATTTCTTTGCACCCTTAGCTTTCTTAAAGCTAGTGGTCTTGTTGACCATCAACACATGATTATCTTTCTTGATATCCACCTCCGCAGCTTTCATCTTAGCGAAGAGCTCAATGATCATATCAGTGGAACCAATTTGATTGTGAGTAACTACAAAACTTTTGTAGCTAGGAGGGAGTGATTGCAGAACTCTGTCAATCTTGAGGTCTTATGGAATCTTGTAGTCCAGTTGCTCAAGACGTTGAGTGTAGCCCGACATCTTAATGGCGTGCTCACTAACGGAACTCCCTTCCTCCATGTTGAAGTTAAAGAATTTCTCAGAGATCTCATATCTCTCAGAACGGGCCTAAGTCTGAAAGATGGTTTTAAGTTCCTCAAGTATCTCAAAGGGCCCGTCGAACTCCTCAAAACGATTTTGAAGTTCCGGTTCCATAGCAAACAACATGGTACTCTTAATCGCTCCATAATCATCTTTGCGTGACTGATAAACAACTTTTTCATCAGCTGGTGCATCAGTAGCAGGGGCGTCACCTAGCACTTTCTCAAGTACATAGGCCTTTTGTCCGCCAGAGAGAATGATTCTCAGATTGCGGAACCAGTTGGTGAAGTTAGACCCATTGTTCTTAAGCTTTTCTTTCTCAGCAAAAACATTCAAGTTGAAGTTGGACTTAGCCATTTGATCTACAAAATTTGCAAATACAATTTATACTATGTTCATGATAACTAGTTCAACTTAATCAAATTACTAGATGAACTCCCACTAAATTCAATATCCCTCAAGTTGTTTAGTGAACACGATCCAAATTCACCACACCTAATCCGATCTTCACGAGAAGAGATGTGGTTTCAATGGTGGACAACAAAGTGTCAATCATATCATTCATATGACTCATGTTTGACCTTTCGGTTCGTGTGTTCCGAGGCCATGTCTGTACATGCTAGGCTCGTCAAGTCAAACCCAGTATTTCCGCGTGTGCAAAACTGGCTTGCACCCGTTGTATGTGAACATAGAGTTTATATCACCCGATCATCACAAGGTGCTTGAAAACAACGAACTTTCACAATGGTGCATACATGGGGAGAACACAATTTTATCTTGATCTTTAAGTGAGGAAACATCTTATAATGCTACCGTCGCGATCTAAGCATAATAAGATACATAAAAGGATAAACATCACATGTATATAATTTTATGTGACATGGTATAGACAATCTCCGCGCAATGATCTCCATCTTGTGCACGCCAGCATGATCTCCATCACTCCACCATGATTGCCTCCACCACGAATAGCAACTACAACTATTGCTAACTACTTAGCGATAAAGTAAAGCTATTACATGGCATATAAGAAGTTGACACGCAGGTCATATACAATTATAAAGACAACCATACGGCTCCTGCCGGTTGTGAACTCATCGACATGCAAGTCGTGAAATATTACAAAACATGATCATTGCATACATCTCAATTCATACACATCATGTCTTGGGCCATACCATATCACAAAACACTCTCTGCAAAAACAAGTTAGACGCCTCTACTTTGTTGTTGCATGTTTTACGTGGCTTATGGGAGTAACAAGCTAAGAACGATTCTTACCTACGGAAAGCCACAACGGTGATATTATGGTTGCTAACATCCATTGTAAATCCCATGACTACTATAGTGAGAGAAACTGGCATCCACCAGCCGCATGTGTGGAACAAGCCACACGTCAAGTGCGGAGCCAGTCTCGCGAACGAGGTCGCGTAAAGTTGTCCTGGACCGCTTCGATCTCACTATGCCGCGCCATAAGAAATACACAACAAGAGTTTTGCAACAGAAAACATCAACGCCCGCAACAAGCATGTTGCATTCTACTCGTGAAACACATCTACGCATAAACCTGGCTCTGATACCACTGAAGGGTTTCGCAGCATAGTAAATCAAAAAAATTCCTACAGATGCGAACAAGAAAGCCAAGATCTAATCTAGGAGATGTAATCAACGAGAGAGATTGATGAGATCTTCATACCCTTGAATAAATCGCACAACGGAAACGTTCAACAGAACATGGTTGATGTAGTCGTACTCGCCGTCTCCTCCTCGCGATCCGATCTGATCCTACGCCGCAAGTGGCGACGCCTCCGAGAGATGCACACATACGGTATAGCGACGTCTCCTCCTTCCTTGGTCCAGCAAGTATGATGGAGAGATAGAATGGATCTGCAGCACGACGGCGTGGTGCTTATGGTGGAGAGTTTCTGCGGCAGGGCTTCGCCTACGCGTAGTCGGGAGAGAGAGATGGAGGGGCAGCAGTAGGACGGTGTCTAGGGTTGGAGGAGTGGGGGGAGGCTGCGCCCCTGCCCTCCTTACATAGGGGGCTGGCCGGCCCCCTTGACCCATCCTCCAAGCCCTAGGGCGGCGGCCCAAGGGATGGAGTGGGGGGCAAGTCATCCCCCCTCTTCTAGAAGGTCCCCCTAGGGTTTCCCCTAGGGCTGGCCGGCTGGGCCTTAGGGGCCTTGTGCCCCTAGCCCAAAGTGGATAGGGCACTTCCCCTTAGTCCCACGTAGGCCTCCGACAAGTGGGCCCACGTTGGTCCTGTTGGAATTATGCCCTAGAGGCAATAATAAATATGTTATTATTATAATTCTTGTTCACGATAAAGTTTATATTCCGTGCTAGAATTGTATTAAGCGGAAACTTTGATACTTGTGTGGTTTATGAACAACACCGTGTCCCTAGTATGGACTAGCTCATTGATTAATGATGGTTAAGGTTTCCTAACCATAGACATGAGTTGTCGATTAATAATGAGATCATGTCATTAGGAGAATGATATGATGGACATACCCAAATCAAGCAGAGATATTAGATCGTGTCATCGTGTTCATCTTTGCGAAGCTTTTTCTTATGTCAAATATTGTATTCCTTAGACCATGAGATAATGCAACTCCCTGGTATCGGAAGAAAGCTTTGAGGTCATCAAACGTCATACTATGAGAGGGTGATCATAAAGGTGTCTCTCAGGTGATCGGAAAGTACTTGTTGGGTTGTATGTATCGAGATGGGATTTGTACCTCCCGAGTCGGAGAGATATACTTCGGGCCCACTCGGTAATCGATATCAACACCGCTTGCAAGCACGTGGTTAAGGAGTTAATCACAAAGTGATATCGTATTACAGAACGAGTAAAGTACTTGCTGTGAACGATATTGAACTAGGTATGCCGATACCAACGATCGAATCTCGGGCAAGTAAAATATCGCGTGACAAAGGGAATATATATATGGGATAAATTTAATCCTGGCATCGTGGTTCATTCGATATGATCATCGATGAATATGTGGGAGTCAATATGGGTTTTCAGATCCCGCTGTTGATTATTCATAGAAGATCATGTCTGCATATTCTCGAACCTGTAGGGTCACACACTTAACGTGTCTCGACGCTAGGATAGAATGGATAATTGGTTTATGAGTTTTTGTTCGGAGTCTCGGATGAGATCCAGGACATCACGAGAGGTTCCAGAATGATCCGGAGAATAAGATTCATATAAAGGAAAGCAGTTTTTGGATTTCGGAATTGTTTCGAAATGTTCGGTATTGTACCGGAAGGTTCTAGAAGCTTCTGGAGTGGGACCAACGTGGCCCCACTTATCGGAGGGGTGCTTGGGCCTAAGAGGGAGTGCCCTGGCCGCATTGGGCCAGGGGCACAAGGCCCCATAGGCCCAGCCGGCCAAAACCCTAGGGGAAACCCTAGGGGACCTTCTAGAAGGGGGGGAAGACTTGCCCCCCACTCCACCCTTGGGGCCGCCGCCCTAGGGCTTGGAGGAGGGGGCAAGGGGGCGGCCAGCCCCCTATATAAGGTGGTCAGGGGGCGCACCCTCCTCTCACCCCAAACCCTAGCTTCCAGCTGCTGCCCTACCTCTCTCTCTCTCCCGACTGCGCGTAGGCGAAGCCCTGCCGCAGAAACTCTCCACCATTACACCACGCCGTCGTGCTATAGATCCAATCTATCTCTCCACCCCACTTGCTGGACCGAGGAAGGAGGAGACGTCGCGACACCGTACGTGTGCATCTCTCGGAGGCGTCGCCAATTACGGCGTTGGATTGGATCAAATCGCAAGGAGGAGAAAGCTAGTTTGACTACATCACCCACGTTTTGTTGAACGTTTCCGCTGTGCGATTTCTTCAAGGGTATGAAGATCTCATCTATCCCTCTCGTTGATTGCATCTCCTAGATTAGATCTTGGCTTTCCCGTTCACATCTGTAGAATTTTTTTGATTTATTATGCTGCGAAACCCTTCAGTGGTATCAGAGCTAGATCTATGCGTAGATGTGTTTCACGAGTAGAACGCAACATGCTTGTTGCGGGCGTTGATGTTTTCTGTTGCAAGCCTCTTGTTGTGTACTTCTTATGACGCGGGATAGTGAGATCGAAGCGGTCCAGGCCAACTTTACGCGACCTCGTTCGCGAGACCGGCTCCGCACGTGACGGGTGGCTTGTTCCACACATGCGGCTGGTGGATGCCAGTTTCTCTCACTATAGTTGTCATGGGATTTACACCGGATATTGGCAACCATAATATCACCGTTGTGGCTTTTCGTAGGTAAGAATCGTTCTTAGCTTGTTACTCCCATAAGCCATGTAAAACATGCAATAACAAAGTAGAGGCGTCTAACTGGTTTTTGCAGGGAGTGTTTCTATCATATGGTATGGCACAAGATATGATGTGTATGTTGCATGCAATGATCATGTTTTGTAATATTTCGAGACTTGCATGTCGATGAGTACACAACCGACAGGAGCCATATGGTTGTCTTTATAATTGTGTATGACCTGTGTGTCAACTTCTTATACGCCATGTAATAACTTTACTTTATTGCTAAGTAGTTAGCAATAGTTATAGCTGCTATTCGTGGTGGAGGCAATCATGGTGGAGTGATGGAGATCATGCTGGCATGCACAAGATGGAGATCATTGCGTGGAGATTGGCTATACCATGTCACATAAAATTATATGCATGTGATGTTTATCCTTTTATGTATCTTATTATGCTTAGATCACGAAGGTAGAATTATAAGATGATTCCTCACTTAAAGATCAAGATAAAATTGTGTTCTCCCCATGTATGCACCATTGCGAAAGTTCGTCGTGTTCAAGCACTACGTGATGATCTGGTGCTACAAACTCTATGTTCACATACAATGGGTGCAAGCCAGTTTTGCACACGCGGAAATACTTGGGTTTGACTTGATGAGCCTAGCATGTACAGACATGGCCTCGAAACACACGAACCAAAAGGTTAAACATGAGTCATATGAATGATATGATCGACACTTTGTTGTCCACCATTGAAACCACATCTCTTCTTGTGAAGATCGGATTAGGTGTGGTGAATTTGGATCATGTTCACTAAACAACTTGAGAGATGTTGAATTTAGTGGGAGTTCATCTAGTAATTTGATTAAGTTGAACTAGTTATCATGAACATAGTCTAAATTGTACTTGCCAATTTTGTAGATCAAATGGCTAAGTCCAACTTCAACTTCAACGTTTTTGCTGAGAAAGAAAAGCTTAAGAACAATGGGTCTAACTTCACCAACTGGTTCCGCAATCTGAGAATCATTCTCGCTGGCGGACAAAAGGACTATGTCCTTGAGAAAGAGCTAGGTGACGCCCCTGCTATAGATGCGCCGGCTGATGAAAAAGCTGTTTATCAGTCGCGCAAAGATGATTATGGAGTGATTAAGAGTACCATGTTGTTTGCTATGGAATCGAACCTTCAAAATCGTTTTGAGGAGTTCGCCGGGCCCTTTGCGATACTTGAGGAACTGAAAACCATGTTTCAGACTCAGGCCCGTTCTGAGAGATATGAGATCTCTGAGAAATTCTTTAACTGCAAGATGGAGGAAGGGAGTTCCGTTAGTGAGCACGCCATTAAGATGTCGGGCTACACTCAACGTCTTGAGCAACTGGACTGCAAGATTCCAGAAGAGTTCAAGATTGACAGCGTTCTGTAATCACTCCCTCCTAGCTACAAACGTTTTGTAGTTACTCACAATCAGATTGGTTCCACTAATACGATCACTGAGCTCTTCGCTAAGCTGAAAGCTGCAGAGGTGGACATCAAGAAAGATGATCATGTGTTGATGGTCAACAAGCCCCCTAGCTTTAAGAAAGGGAAGGGTGCAAAGAAGTCCTTCAAGAAAGGCAGCGGCAAGCATGTTGCCCCTGCTGAGAAGAAGCTATAGTTTGGACCTAAGCCGGACACTGAGTGCTTCTATTGAAAGGACAAGGGTCACTGGAAGCGCAACTGTCCGATGTACTTAGCGGACAAGAAGGCTGGCACCATTAAAGGTATATTTGATATACATGTTATTGATGTTTACCTTACTAGCGCTCGTTGTAGTGCCTGGGTATTTGATACTGGTTCAGTTGCTAATATTTGTAACTCGAAACAGGAGCTACGGAATAGACGGCGGCTAGCAAGGGATGAGGTGAGGATGCGCGTTGGCAACGGATCAAGAGTTGATATGATGGTCGTCAGCACGCTTTGCTTAGTTTTACCTTCGGGATTAGTTTTAAACCTTAATAAATGTTATTATGTGCCTGCGTTGAGCATGAACATTATATCTGGATCGTGTTTATTGCAAGACGGTTATTCATTTAAATCGGAGAATAATGGTTGTTCTATTTATATGAATAACATCTTTTATGGTCATGCACCTGCTGTGAATGGTTATTTCTTCTGAATCTCGAAAGCAATGAAACACACATCCATAACATTGAGGCTAAGAGATGCAAAGTAGATAGTGATAATTCAACTTATTTGTGGCACTGCCGTCTAGGTCATATTGGTGTAAAACGCATGAAGAAACTCCATTCTGATGGACTTTTGGAGTCTCTTGATTTTGAATCATTTGACACGTGCGAGCCGTGCCTCATGAGCAAGATGATCAAAACCCCGTTATCCGGAATGATGGAGCGAGCAACGGACTTGTTGGAAATCATACATACCGATGTATGCGGACCAATGAGTGTTTCGACGCGCGGTGGATATTGCTATTTTCTCACTTTTACTGATGACTTAAGTAGATATGGGTATATCTATTTAATGAAACATAAATCTGAAACGTTTAAAAAGTTCAAAGAATTTCAGAACGAAGTGGAAAACCATCGTAACAGGAAAATTAAATTTCTACGATCTGATCGTGGAGGTAAATATTTGAGTTATGATTTTCTCACGCATCTTAAAGCAAGCGGAATCATTTCGCAACTCACGCCACCCGGAACACCATAGCGCAATGGTGTGTCTGAACGCCGGAATCGAACCCTATTAGATATGGTGCCATCAATGATGTCTCTTACAGATTTGCCGTTATCATTTTGGGGTTATGCATTAGAAACCGCTGCATTTACTTTAAATAGGGCACCATCTAAATCCGTTGAGACGACACCGTATGAACTATGGTTTGGTGCTAAACCTAAGTTGTCGTTTCTTAAAGTTTGGGGATGCGAAGCTTACGTCAAGAAGTTGATGCCGGACAAGCTCGAACCCAAAGCGGAGAAATGCGTCTTCATAGGATACCCTAAGGAAATGATTGGGTATACCTTCTACCACAGATCCGAAGGCAAAGTGTTTGTTGCAAAGAACGGATCCTTTCTTGAGAAGGAGTTTCTCTCGAAAGAAGTGAGTGGGAGGAAGGTAGAGCTAGACGAGGTTACTGAACCTTCTCTCGAGTTGGAGAGTAGCGCAGCACCTGAAATTGTTCCAGTGCCGCCTGCACCAACAAGAGAGGAAGCTAATGATGAGAATCATGAAACTTCGGTCGATGCTACTACTGAACGTCGCAGGTCGACAAGGTCACGTGCCCCTCCTGAGTGGTACGGCAACCCTGTCTTAACTATCTTGTTGGTATACAATAGTGAACCTGCGAAATATGAGGAAGCAATGATGATCCCAGACTCTGAGAAATGGCTAGAGGCCATGAAATCCGAATTGGGATCCATGAGCGAAAACCAAGTATGGACTTTGGTGGACCCTCCTAGCGACCATAAGGCCGTTGAGTGCAAATGGATTTTCAAGAAGAAAACGGACACGGATGGTAATGTTACTGTCTATAAAGCTCGGCTTGTCGCAAAAGGGTTTCGGTAAGTTCAAGGTGTTGACTACGATGAGACTTTCTCTCCCGTAGCGATGTTTAAGTCCATTCGGATTTTATTAGCAATTGCTGCATTTCATGATTATGAAATATGGCAGATGGATGTCAAGACTGCGTTCCTCAATGGCAACATTGATGAAGAGTTGTATGTGATGCAGCCCGAAGGTTTTGTCGATCCTAAGGATGTTGATAAGGTGTGCAAACTTCAGCGTTCCATTTATGGACTGAAGCAAGCATCTCAGAGTTGGAACCTTCGTTTTTATCAAGTGATCAAGAGCTTTGGATTTGTTCCAAATTGCTATGAAGCTTGTATCTACAAGAAAGTGAGTGGGAGCTTAGTGACATTTTTGGTACTATATGTGGATGACATATTGATTATTGGAAATGACATTGATATACTTAACGATGTGAAGAGTTATTTGAACAAATGTTTTTCAATGAAATACCTAGGAGAATCTGCTTATATATTAGGCATCAAAATCTATAGAGATAGACAAAGACGCCTAATAGCTTTAAGCCAAAGTACATACCTAGACAAAGTTCTAAAAAGGTTCAGAATGGATAAGGCAAAGAAAGGTTCAGTGCCCATGTTGTCAGGTAAGATATTGAGCAAGGCTCAGTTTCCAGCTACGGTAAACGATAGAGAAACTATGATGTCGTGGTATTGCCGACGAGTACGCCATGGAGGGGTCCTCACAGTGCGTGTTTAGAGACGTGGGGTAAGGCGGACGGTTGACGGGTACGAGGTAACACAGCTTACCCAGGTTCAGATCCCACAACGGTGGCGGAATCCTACTCCTGCTATAAATCACTATAATGGCAATACGTCGAGTTACAGAGATTAGGTTCGCTGTGCGAGTTGACTAGAAAGTCTAAGTTATTGTCTGAGATTGTGCCCTAAAGGCTCCCATAGGCCTGACTTATATAGTCGCCAGGTCCTAGGGTTACAGGGAAAAGTCCTAGCCGGACGGGTTACAGAGTTCTACACCCTCTATTACTAGTCTTGTGTATCTTGCACTCCAAGGCTCCGGGTACGTTGGTGACTCCACCGTAGCCTTCCTTTATCTGGCATGGGCCTCCCTTCTGGATCCACCTAACTGGGCCGCCCAGCAGGCCATAGGCCATGCTACCGACTATGGGCCACCTGGGTTAGTCGGATAAGAGACATGCTATGAGGATACCCATATAGCATATCCCCAACAGTAGCCCCCGGAGAACTCCGAGATCTTGCGCCGTCTTGCCTCTTCTCGTGGAATGCTCCGTCTAGATGGATGTCGGCAAATCGTCAAGCAATATCTTGTAGTCCTCCCAAAGAACCCTGCAAGGTTTTCTCCGTCTTCTACGAGTAAGTCGGAGAAATGTTGAATCTTCCACCGTACGCTCCCGTTGTCGGATTAAATCCGTCCATGCCAGAATCTTCGATGGGACGGCTCATCTACCATGTCAGTTATGACGACGTAGGCTGTAGGTCAGCGACGCCTCGTAACTCACACATGCAGAGAACGTAATCATAGCCGATTTTCCCACGCGAGTGATACGAACCATTGGCAGCGACGGTTGGAGACGTGGCGAAATTACCGCGCACGTTCATGAACACGTTGTCTACACGGCAACCGTCCGATTAGCTGCACGAATCTTGACGCAGAGCAAGATAAATAGCGGCCGTGGGACACTTGCCACTTTTTCACCTCATTCTCTCGCGCCATCGTCTTCTTCCTCCAGCCGCGCGCCTCCTCGAGTTCTCCGCGAAAACCTCAAGAAACCCTAGCCTCTTGCCTGCACCAGTCGTGTCCTTTTCCTTCCTCCATGGCCAGCAGCAGCTCATCTCCCTCAATGGCAGCGTCGAGCGAAGCCGCGGTGAAGCCGACGAGCTCCGTCGTCGTGCCCCCAGAGGGCCTGGTCATCCCCGCATCGGCGGTGATAGAAACCACCAGCGGCGACCATAACTTGGCGGCGCTGGAGCCCTTGGAAGAGGAGCCTGATTCGCACAAAGGCGATTGGCGTGGCTCGGACATCACCGGCCGTGACATCCAAGAGATGGTCGCGGAGGGTTACCTCCCTGCGACGGAGGGGCTCGCCTGGCAGGCGGCGCCGGCCGGCGAGGTGACCCCTTCTCCCCAAGTCGGAGAGAAGGTACACCTCAAGGCGCAACTGGTACGCGGCATTTCTTTGCCCATCTCCCACTTCTTCCTGTCCGTCTTGAACCACTTCCAGGTCCAACCCCACAACCTCTCCCCCAATAGCATCCTAGTGCTTAGCAACTTCGCGGCACTTTGCGAGGGTTACCTAGGGATTAGGCCTAGGTTAGATCTGTTTGTCGACTTCTTCACCGTCAAACGTGAAGCCGGACACATCAAGGAGGATCTTAGAAACTACAACACCATAAGCTTCAAGATCCGACCTGGCCGGCGGTTCCCCGACATTGTTGGCCACGAGTCGTGTAAGAACTGGCAACGGACGTACTTCTACGGCCCCGACATTCCTTTGTCGGGCCGAGAAGCAACGTATCCGGACTTCGTGGATGGAGCCGCCGCTTAAGTCTCCACATGACGGTCCCATGCCTCCCTTCCCTCCGACCTCAACGCTTCTCGCGCTATAAGGCGGATCGAATGGTTTGTAGATACGGGTCTGATCGGCTTGGACCTAGCAATGTGCTGGTTCATCAGGCGGATCCAACCTCTGCAACACCATATGAAGGTCATGCACGAGTACTCCGGCGATCGAAGGGATACCCTCCGGATCTCTGAGGACAACTTCTCGAGCGACTCCGTCAAGTTTCGTCTTAAGGACATCGTCAAGGTGAAGGACAAGAAGCGTGGCTTCACCCTTACCTACGACATGTTCGTAAACAGAAAGTGCCCAAAGGTAGGTATTTATTCTCCGTGTATGACATTGCTCCGATTTTTCCGTCTTGCTAACACCATCTTGTCTAACACGGTGATTTCACACTTAACAGCTTAGCGATCTAGAGGAGGGCAACCTGGCCGCCCAAATCTACGATCCCAAGTTGAAGGAAGTCACGATCGTGTCCGACAATGACACCCCGTTGGCACGAAAGCGGAAGAGCTCCACCTCTGACGCTGCCGACGGAGGCAAGAAAAAGAAGACGGAGGGTGGAGCCTCCAAAAAGAGTACTGCCGCCCTGGAGGCGGAAAAGAAGAAAGCCACCGGGATGTTTGCCAAAGCGCCCCCCCTAGTGTAAGCTTATTATTCTCTGACATTGTCTTGTTTATTTGTCTTATTCCTGTACTTATGCATTTTGCACGTTTCAGGAAGAAAGCCACAACCAGCCTCAAGAAGTCCTCCAAGACTCTTGGGGCTTCTAGAAATATTAAAGATATGCTGCATCGCGACTCTTCCCCCGCCATCGCCCCTGCTACTCCTGCCGTCAAGACCTCCTCCGCTCCGACAAGCTCCCAAGCCCAGGAGGCACCAGGCCCTTCTGCCATGGAAGTGGATTCTGGAGCCTCTACCGAACTCGCAGTTGTCGGCGAGCAGGCGACGCAGGAGAGCACTGCTCTTCAAATGGCTGAAGCTCTGGCTAAGGATGCCATCGATAGCGGCAAGGCGGTGGTGGTTGCTGGTACATCTGCCGAAGGCGGCGCCCCTGCTCCTCAGAAACCCTTAGAACTGCCAAAGATTATCTTCCCGGTGCTTACGCCGGGTAGCACAACTACGGTTCCTGGAGGAGTGCCGTCATCTCCGACGTGCGGTCTTGAGGAGCTACTCCGACAAGCAGACATCTTGCGAAGCAACAGCGTTTCTTTTGGCAAGCTGCTGGCCGAGAGTGCTACGAACCTCAAGATCATTGCATTTGTAAGTTTTACTTTACCTTTTGCATTTCATATGAGTATCCCACTGTAGCCCCCGAGGATGTAGACGGAAAACCATTGGTTTTGCATCTATATGCTCTAAGAGTGACTAAGTTAGAAAAAACTCTCACTGTAGCCCCCCAAGCATTTAGATGGAATGAATTATTCCGACTAGATGCTTTAAGAGTAGCATACACAGTGTTCATAATTTTAAGTGTTGTATCCCCCAAGTTTCTAGTTGTAACTGAATTAGTTCCGACTAGATACTTAAAGAAAATCTAGGCATTTTCCGAGTTAAAAAACTTTATACTGTAGCCCCCAAGATTCTAGTTAAGAACTGAATTAGCTCTGACTAGATGCTTAAAGAAAAGCTAAGCATATTGCTAAGTTAAAAACTCTCGCTGTAGCCCCCGAGCGCCTAGATGGAAAATCTCCGACTAGGGGCTCCAAGTAGACTAAACAACGACTTGACTTTGTATTTGTTTCCACAGAACGAGAATGCTCGGAGGGGCATGGCCAATGATAAGTACCAGAAGATGCGTGCGGACCTTGAAGCTGAAAAGGGTAAAACCGCCATCTTGAAGGAACAGATCATCAAAAACAAGAGTCTGTTTTCTTTTTGCGCATTTCCGTCTTACTTTTGTGCCTTCCTTCTTCGAGTACTCACGGTGTACTTTGTTTTCTCCGACTTGCAGAGCATGTAGCCAAGGCCAAGGATATTGTCGAGCAGTCCAAGCACATCCAGCAGCTGGACAGCGAGAACAAGATCCTTAAGAAGGAGAGGGAACAAATGCTAAAGATGCACAAGGATTCCATGAAAGCCCTACAGGACTCTGTCTCCGCTGAGATCAATCGCTTGAAGGAGGATCTTGCGATCCTAAAGGATCAAAAGCAAGCTGCCGACGAGCAAAACCTTCGCCATAGCGAGGCGTTTAAGCTCCTTCAACAAGAGAAAGAATCCTTGGCGGACGTCGTCTGGCAGGCTAAGGCCAGCATATTCAGTAAGTATCCTCCGCCTTGGAGCTCTATAGTTTGTGTACTTAGAGTTTTTTGAACTCATGCAATCGTTGTCGGAATTTTCAGCGCCCCTGGGTTTAACCCACTCGCCTCCTTCGGACAAGGAGTGCATGATTCTTGCCGGCAACTTCATCAACACCGCCATCACCCAAGCCAAAGAGATCGCCACACCCCTTCAGATTCACATCAAGGCTTCGGACTCCATGGTGAAGTACTCGGAGATTCTGCGCCGAGCCCCCGATCATGTCGCAAGCTGGAAAGCTTCATGTGCACGAGCTGGCGCAAGGATGGCCTTGTTGAAGGGTTTCGCAGCATAGTAAATCAAAATTTTCTACGGAAGCGAACAGAAGGAAAGCCAAGATCTAATCTAGGAGATGCAAACAACGAGAGAGATTGGATTAGATCTTCATACCCTTGAAGATTCGCACAGCGGAACGTTCGTCGGAACGTGGGTGATGTAGTCGTACTCGCTTCTCCTCCTCGCGATCCGATCCGATCTAGCACCACAAGTGGCGGTGCCTCCGTGAGATGCACACGTGCGGCACCTCGACGTCTCCTCCTTCCTCGGACCAGCAAGTATGGTGGAGAGATGGATTGGATCTACAGCACGACGGCGTGGTGTATATGGTGGAGAATTTCTGCTGCAGGGCTTCGCCTACAAACAGTCGGGAGGGAGAGAGGAAGGCAGCAGGGCTACTAGGGCTTGGAGGGAGATGTGTGTTGGGGGGGAGGGGGCGCACCAGCCCTCTATATATAGAGGGGGTGGCGGCGGTCAGCCCTAGCCCCTCCTCCAAGCCTATCTCTAGTTTAAACGATTTAAACTCTCCCCTTATCTAGAAATTCTATCCCTAGATTTAAACGAGTTAAATCTATCTAGAATCGGCTGGGCCCTATGGGGCCTTGTGCCCCTGGCCCAATGCGGCCAGGACACTCCCTCATAGGCCCATTCCCCCTCCCGGAAGGTGGGATCACGTTGGCCCCCTTCCGGAAGGTTCTAGAAGCTTCCGGTACAATACCGATTAATCCGGAACAATTCCGAACTCCAAAAACTGCACTGCCTTATATGAATCTTATTCTCCGGACCACTCCGGAACCTCTCGTGATGTCCCGGATCCCATCCGAGACTCCGAACAAAAATTCATAAACCAAGTATCCAATCTATCCTAGCGTCGAGACACGTTAAGTGTGTGACCCTGCGGGTTCGAGAATATGCAGACATGATCTTCTATCAATAATCAATAGCGGGGTCTGGGCACCCATATTGACTCCCACACATTCATCGATGATCATATCGGATGAACCACGATGCCAGGATTCAATCAATCCCATATATATATTCCCTTCGTCTCGCGATATTTTACTTGCCCGAGATTCGATCGTCGGTATCGTCATACCTAGTTCAATCTCGTTCACAGCAAGTACTTTACTCGTTCCGTAATCCGATATCACTTTGTGATTAACTCCTTAACCACATGCTTGCAAGCGGTGTTGATATCGATTACCGAGTGGGCCCGAAGTATATCTCTCCGACTTGGGAGGGACAAATTCCATCTCGATACATACAACCCAACAGATACTTTCCGATCACCTGAGACACACCTTTATGATCACCCTCTCATAGGATGACGTTTGATGACCTCAAAGCTTTCTTCCGATACCAGGGAGTTGCATTATCTCATGGTCTAAGGAATACAATATTTGACATAAGAAAAGCTTCGCAAAGACGAACACGATGACACGATCTAATTGCTTCGCTTAGTTTGGGTCTGTCCACCATATCATTCTCCCAATGATATGATCTCATTATCAATTGACAACTCATGTCTATGGTTAGAAAACCTTAACCATCATTGATCAATGAGCTAGTCCATAGAGGCGTACTAGGGACACGGTGTTGTTCACAAACCACACAAGTATTAATGTTTCCGCTTAATACAATTCTAGCATGGAATATAAACTTTATCATGAACAAGAATTATAATAATAACATCTTTATTATTGCCTCTAAGGCATAATTCCAACAGTCTCCCACTTGCACTAGAGTCAATAATCTAGTTTACATTTGGCAACAATCTCACACCCATGGCACTGAGGTGCTGATCATGTTTTACACGTGGAAGAGGTTTAGTCAATGGATCTGTGACATTCAGATCTGTATGTACTTTGCCGATCTTCAGATCTCCATCTGCTATATAATCTCGGATTATATGAAACTTGCGGTTGATATGCTTGGTCTTTGGATGATATCTTGGTTCCTTAGCGAGTGCTATGGCGCCAGTGTTGTCACACAATATCTCCAGTGGGTCCAATGCACTTGGAACCACGCCAAGCTCAGTGATGAAGTTTCTGATCCAAACTCCTTCACTTGACGCTTCTGCAGCAGCCATGTATTCCGCTTCTACTGTAGATCCCGCGATCACGCTTTGCTTGCAGCTTCTCCAGCTCACAGCTCCTCCATTCAAAATATACACGTATCCTGTCTGAGATTTACAATCATCCTTGTCGGTATCAAAACTAGCATCGACGTAACCTTTTACGACGAGCTGTTCATCACCCCCATAGACTAAGAACATTTCTTTAGTCCTATTTAGGTACCTTAGGATGTTCTTCATGGCTGTCCAGTGTTCCACTCCTGGATCACTTTGATATCTGCTCGTCAAACTAAGAGCATTGGACACATCTGGTCTAGTACACAGCATGGCATACATGATGGAACCTATGGCCGAGGCATAAGGCACTTTGCTCATAGCTTCCCTATCATTTACCATAGCTGGACACTGAGCCTTGCTCAATATCTTACCTGACAACATAGGCACTGAACCTTTCAATGCCTTATCCATTCTGAACCTTTTCAGAACTTTGTCTAGGTATGTACTCTGGCTTAAAGCTATCAGGCGTCTTTGTCTATCTCTATAGATTTTGATGCCCAATATATAAGCAACTTCACCTAGGTCTTTCATTGAAAAACACTTGTTCAAATAACTCTTCACATCGTTAAGCATGTTGATGTCATTTCCAATAATCAATATGTCATCCACATATAGTACCAGAAACGTCACCGAGCTCCCACTCACTTTCTTGTAGATGCAAGCTTCGTAGCAATTTGGAACAAATCCAAAGCTCTTGATCACTTGATCAAAACGAAGGTTCCAACTCCGAGATGCTTGCTTCAGTCCATAAATGGAACGCTGAAGTTTGCATACTTTATCAGCATCCTTAGGATCGACAAAACCTTCGGGTTGCATCATATACAACTCTTCATCAATGTTGCCATCGAGGAAAGCAGTCTTGACATCCATTTGCCATATTTCATAGTCATGAAACGCAGCAATTGCTAATAAAATCCGAATGGACTTAAACATCGCTACGGGAGAGAAAGTCTCATCGTAGTCAACACCTTGAACTTGTCAAAAACCTTTCGCAACAAGCCGTGCTTTATAGACGGTAACATTACCATCTGCGTCCGTTTTCTTCTTGAAGATCCATTTGCACTCAACGGCCTTTCGGTCGCTAGGAGGGTCCACCAAAGTCCATACTTGGTTTTCGCTCATGGATCCCAATTCGGATTTCATGGCTTCTAGCCATTTCTCGGAGTCTGGGCTCATCATCGCTTCCTCATAGTTCGTAGGTTCGCTGTCTTCTACTAACAAGACAGTCAAGACAGGGTTGCCGTACCACTCAGGAGGGGCACGCGACCTTGTCGACCTGCGACGTTCAGTAGCAGCATCGTCCAAAGCGTCATGATCCTTGTCATTTGCTTCCTCTATTGTTGGTGCAGGCGGCACTGGAACAATTTCAGGTGCTGCGCTACTCTCCAATTCAAGAGAAGGTTCAATAACCTCGTCTAGCTCTACTTTCCTCCCACTCACTTCTTTTGAGAGAAACTCCTCAAGAAAGGAACCGTTCTTTGCGACAAACACTTTGCCTTCGGTTCTGTGATAGAAGGTATACCCAATAGTTTCCTTAGGGTATCCTATGAAGACGCATTTCTCCGCTTTGGGTTCGAGCTTGTCCAGCATCAACTTCTTGACGTAAGCTTCGTATCCCCAAACTTTAAGAAACGACAACTTAGGTTTAGCACCAAACCACAGTTCATACGGTGTCGTCTCAACGGATTTAGATGGAGCCCTATTTAAAGTGAATGCAGCGGTTTATAATGCATAACCCCAAAATGATAACGGCAAATCAGTAAGAGACATCATCGATCGGACCATATCTAATAGGGTTCGATTCCGGCGTTCAGACACACCATTGCGCTGTGGTGTTCCGGGTGGCGTGAGTTGTGAAACGATTCCACTTGCTTTGAGATGCGTGAGAAAATCATAACTCAAATATTCGCCCCCACGATCGGATCGTAGAAACTTAATCTTTCTGTTACGATGGTTCTCCACTTCATTCTGAAATTCTTTGAACTTTTCAAACGTTTCAGATTTATGTTTCATTAAATAGATATACCCATATCTACTTAAGTCATCGGTAAAAGTGAGAAAATAGGGATATCCACCACGCGTCGAAACACTCATCGGTCCGCATACATCGGTATGTATGATTTCCAACAAGTCCGTTGCTCGCTCCATCATACCGGAGAACGGGGTTTTGATCATCTTGCCCATGAGGCATGGTTCGCATGTGTCAAATGATTCAAAATCAAGAGACTCCAAAAGTCCATCAGAATGGAGTTTCTTCGTGCGCTTTACTCCAATATGACCTAGACGACAGTGCCACAAATAAGTAGTATTATCACTATCTACTTTGCATCTCTTAGCCTCAATGTTATGGATGTGTGTTTCATCCCTTTCGAGATTTAGAAGAAATAAACCACTCACAAGAGGTGCATGACCATAAAAGATGTTACTCATATAAATAGAACAACCATTATTCTCCGATTTAAATGAATAACCGTCTTGCAATAAACACGATCCAGAAATAATGTTCATGCTCAACGCAGGCACATAATAACATTTATTAAGGTTTAAAACTAATCCCGAAGGTAAAACTAAGGAGAGCGTGCCGACGGCCATCACATCAACTCTTGATCCGTTGCCAACGCGCATCGTCACCTCATCCCTCGCAAGCCGCCGTCTATTCCGTAGCTCCTGTTTCGAGTTACAAATATTAGCAACTGAACCGGTATCAAATACTCAGGCACTACAACGAGGGCTAGTAAGGAAAACATCAATAACATGTATATCAAATATACCTTTGATGGTGCCAGCCTTCTTGTCCGCTAAGTACTTCGGACAGTTGCGCTTCCAGTGACCCTTGTCCTTGCAATAGAAGCACTCAGTTTCCGGCTTGGGTCCAGACTTGAGCTTCTTCTCAGCAGGGGCAACGCGTTTGCCGCCTCCTTTCTTGAAGGGCTTCTTTGCACCCTTACCTTTCTTAAAGGAGGGCTTGTTGACCATCAACACATGATTATCCTTTTTGATGTCCACCTCCGCAGCCTTCAGCTTTGCGAAGAGCTCGGTGATCGTATCAGTGGAACCAATCTGATTATGAGTCACTACAAAACTTTTGTAGCTGGGAGGGAGTGATTGCAGAACCCTGTCAATCTTGAGCTCCTCTGGAATCTTGCAGTCCAGTTGCTCAAGGCGTTGAGTGTAGCCCGACATTTTAATGGCGTGCTCACTAACGGAACTCCCTTCCTCCATCTTGCAGTTAAAGAACTTCTCAGAGATCTCATATCTCTCAGAACGGGCCTGAGTCTGAAACATGGTTTTCAGCTCCTCGAGAATCTCAAAGGGCCCGGGATAGTTTTCAAAACGATTTTGAAGCTCCGGTTCCATAGCAAACAACATGGTGCTCTTAATCACACCATAATCATCTTTGCGCGACTGATAGACAGCTTTCTCATCAGCCGGCGCAGTTGCAGCAGGGGGTTACCTAACGCTTTCTCAAGGACATAGTCCTTTTGACCGCCAGAGAGAATGATTCTCAGATTGCGGAACCAGTTGGTGAAGTTAGACCCATTGTTCTTAAGCTTTTCTTTCTCAGCAAAAACGTTGAAGTTGAAGTTGGACTTAGCCATGTGATCTACAACATTTGCAAGTACAATTTAGACTATGTTCATGATAAATAGTTCAACTTAATCAAATTACTAGATGAACTCCCACTAAATTCAACATCCCTCAAGTTGTTTAGTGAACACGATCCAAATTCACCACACCTAATCCGATCATCACGAGAAGAGATGTGGTTTCAATGGTGGACAACGAAGTGTCGATCATATCATTCATATGACTCATGCTTAACCTTTCGGTTCTTGTGTTCCGAGGCCATGTCTGTACATGCTAGGCTCGTCAAGATAGACCCAAGTATTTCCGCGTGTGCAAAACTGGCTTGCACCCGTTGTATGTGAACATAGAGTCTATATCACCCGATCATCACAAGGTGCTTGAAAACGACGAACTTTCACAATGGTGCATACATGGGGAGAACACAATTTTATCTTGATCTTTAAGTGAGGAAACATCTTATAATGCTACCGTCGCGATCTAAGCATAATAAGATACATAAAAGGATAAACATCACATGTATATAATTTTATGTGACATGGTATAGGCAATCTCCGCGCAATGATCTCCATCTTGTGCACGCCAGCATGATCTCCATCACTCCACCATGATTGCCTCCACCACGAATAGCAACTACAACTATTGCTAACTACTTAGCGATAAAGTAAAGCTATTACATGGCATATAAGAAGTTGACTCGCAGGTCATACACAATTATAAAGACAACCATATTGCTCTTGCCGGTTGTGTACTCATCGACATGCAAGTCGTGAAACATTACAAAACATGATCATCGCATACAATATATACATCACATCTTGGGCCATACCATATCACAGAAAACACTCCCTGCAAAAACAAGTTAGACGCCTCTACTTTGTTGTTGCATGTTTTACGTGGCTTATGGGAGTAGATGCTAAGAACGATTCTTACGTACGGAAAGCCACAACGGTGATATTATGGTTGCCAAACTCCGGTGTTAATCCCATGACAACTATAGTGAGAGAAACTGACATCCACTAGCCGCATGTGTGGTACAAGCCACACGTCAAGTGCGGAGCCGGTCTCGCGAACGACGTCGCGTCAGGTTGGCCTGGACCGCTTCAATCTCACTATCCCGCGTCATAAGAAGAACACAAACAAGAGGCTTGCAACAGAAAACATCAACGCCCGCAACAACCATGTTGCGTTCTACTCGTGAATCACATCTACGCATAGATCTAGCTCTGATACCACTGAAGGGTTTCGCAGCATAGTAAATCAAAATTTTCTACGGAAGCGAACAGAAGGAAAGCCAAGATCTAATCTAGGAGATGCAAACAACGAGAGAGATTGGATTAGATCTTCATACCCTTGAAGATTCGCACAGCGGAACGTTCGTCGGAACGTGGGTGATGTAGTCGTACTCGCTTCTCCTCCTCGCGATCCGATCCGATCTAGCACCACAAGTGGCGGTGCCTCCGTGAGATGCACACGTGCGGCACCTCGACGTCTCCTCCTTCCTCGGACCAGCAAGTATGGTGGAGAGATGGATTGGATCTACAGCACGACGGCGTGGTGTATATGGTGGAGAATTTCTGCTGCAGGGCTTCGCCTACAAACAGTCGGGAGGGAGAGAGGAAGGCAGCAGGGCTACTAGGGCTTGGAGGGAGATGTGTGTTGGGGGGGAGGGGGCGCACCAGCCCTCTATATATAGAGGGGGTGGCGGCGGTCAGCCCTAGCCCCTCCTCCAAGCCTATCTCTAGTTTAAACGATTTAAACTCTCCCCTTATCTAGAAATTCTATCCCTAGATTTAAACGAGTTAAATCTATCTAGAATCGGCTGGGCCCTATGGGGCCTTGTGCCCCTGGCCCAATGCGGCCAGGACACTCCCTCATAGGCCCATTCCCCCTCCCGGAAGGTGGGACCACGTTGGCCCCCTTCCGGAAGGTTCTAGAAGCTTCCGGTACAATACCGATTAATCCGGAACAATTCCGAACTCCAAAAACTGCACTGCCTTATATGAATCTTATTCTCCGGACCACTCCGGAACCTCTCGTGATGTCCCAGATCCCATCCGAGACTCCGAACAAAAATTCATAAACTAAGTATCCAATCTATCCTAGCGTCGAGACACGTTAAGTGTGTGACCCTGCGGGTTCGAGAATATGCAGACATGATCTTCTATCAATAATCAACAGCGGGGTCTGGGCACCCATATTGACTCCCACACATTCATCGATGATCATATCGGATGAACCACGATGCCAGGATTCAATCAATCCCATATATATTCCCTTCGTCTCGCGATATTTTACTTGCCCGAGATTCGATCGTCGGTATCGTCATACCTAGTTCAATCTCGTTCACAGCAAGTACTTTACTCGTTCCGTAATCCGATATCACTTTGTGATTAACTCCTTAACCACATGCTTGCAAGCGGTGTTGATATCGATTACCGAGTGGGCCCGAAGTATATCTCTCCGACTTGGGAGGGACAAATTCCATCTCGATACATACAACCCAACAGATACTTTCCGATCACCTGAGACACACCTTTATGATCACCCTCTCATAGGATGACGTTTGATGACCTCAAAGCTTTCTTCCGATACCAGGGAGTTGCATTATCTCATGGTCTAAGGAATACAATATTTGACATAAGAAAAGCTTCGCAAAGACGAACACGATGACACGATCTAATTGCTTCGCTTAGTTTGGGTCTGTCCACCATATCATTCTCCCAATGATATGATCTCATTATCAATTGACAACTCATGTCTATGGTTAGAAAACCTTAACCATCATTGATCAATGAGCTAGTCCATAGAGGCGTACTAGGGACACGGTGTTGTTCACAAACCACACAAGTATTAATGTTTCCGCTTAATACAATTCTAGCATGGAATATAAACTTTATCATGAACAAGAATTATAATAATAATATCTTTATTATTGCCTCTAGGGCATAATTCCAACAGTTGTCCATGGTGAAGGCACACTATGAAGGTGCCGACATCGACACGGTAACATCTGGTATCCCTGACGTGGATGATGACGGCAAGGAGATTGATCACGAAGCCATCCTGTCATCACTCGCGGGCTATGATACCAGGGTTGCCGAGTTGGTGGACATCGACGATTTCGTGCCCAGGAACTTTCTTGACAACGCTGAGCCTGAATCCTCCGAGTCTCCTCACAGTGGCGACGCTGAGGGTGAATCTCCGGCTGGTGATGATGTGGCCTCCAAGTCCCCTGCACCCAAGGAGTGAAAAATACTTTGTAATTCTTGTTTCACCTTTGGAGTGTGCATTGAAAAAACTTGGTGATGTAATCTTAAGGCGGAAAACAGTGGTTGTCATATCCTGCTACTTAAGAATTAATGCTCAGTATGTATATATTTTTTAAGCAAGTGCTGGCTTATCCATTACTCTGGCTTTTATGCTTGACTTTTCGTGAGTCAGAAGACTCGTTGTCGGAACCATGCGCTTAGGCGATGATACCCAATGGCATCGTCAATAACCTTAGCACAAAATCGCCGACAATAAGTGCCGAAAGTCACTACTCTAGAATCCACATAAAAACAACAAAGAACGTGTAGACCAGAAAACTTAAGCTAACGCCCGTAGGCGGAATTTTCACAAGTGCAATCGCAAAGCTTGTGCATAAAGGTTTATATGATCCAAAAATGAACACTAAAGGAGGTAAAAGACTCAGCAATACGAGTGAACCAAAGAGCTTTATTTCATTGATCATATAAGAGGTACACGATTAGATAAAAAATGCTAAGTGTAGAAAGGACGTAGCTGTGCTATGTTCCATGGCCGATCAAGCTCCGGGTAGTCATCATCCGGGTCACGTCGCTTACGCTTATGATCCTTGTTGGGTCTATCCTTGAGTTCACGATTGTCGACAAGGTAGTAAGACCCATTGAGCAGCGCCTTGCTTATGATGAACGGTCCTTCCCATGGTGGGGATAATTTTTGTGACTTCTTCTGCTTAAGTCGGAGCACCAAATCCTCCTCTTTAAACGAGCGATGCCGGACGCGGCGACTATGGTAGCTGCGTAGCTTCTGCTGGTAGATGGCGGATCTTTGGCATGCCAAAACGCGCTCCTCCTCAAGAAGGTCCACATCTAGACGTCTGGATTCTTCAGCGTCATGTTCGTCGTAGGCGACAACTCTTGGTGCATCGTGGAGGATGTCGGAAGGTAGGATAGCTTCTGCTCCATATACCATGAAATAAGGGGTGTAGCCGGTGGATCTGTTGGGTGTAGTTCATAAACTCCACAGTACAGATGGCAATTCTTCCGCCCAGGCTCCAGCTGCTCTATGTAGCGGTGCCTCAAGACGTGGCTTGATTCCCTGCAGAATTAATCCATTGGCTCGCTCAACTTGACCATTGGATTATGGGTGTGCCACAGATGCAAGGTCAAGTCGGATGCCTTTGTCCCAGCAATAGGCCTCCACTTCTCCGAGTGATAAGTTGCTTCCATTGTCGGTGATGATGCTATGTGGGAGACCAAATCTCACCACCAGATCTCGGACAAACCTGAGGGCAGTTGCCCCTCAAGCTTTCTAATGGGTTTAGCTTCTATCCATTTGGTGAATTTGTCAACTGCCACAAGAAGATGCGTAAACCCACACGGTGCCGTTTGTAATGGCCCCACCATGTCTAGCCCCCAGACTGCAAACGGCCAAGTTATTGGTATTGTTCACAATTCTTCCGCAGGAACATGTGGTTGTCGGGCATAATACTGGCATCCAGTACATGTCTCAACTAGCTTGTCGGCGTCCGCCTTCGCGGTCAGCCAGTAGAATCCTTGACGGAAGGCTTTCGCGACCAACGATCGAGGAGCGGCGTGATGCCCGCAATCTCTGAGATGGATCTCGCGTAGGATTTCCATACCTTCTAGCTGGGAAACACACTTTAGGTATACACCAGTAGTGCTCCTTTTGTAGAGGTGCCCATTGATTATGGTATAACCCTTTGCTCATCGTACTATCTGCCGTCTTTTGACTTCGTCGTCGGGCAAAGTTCCATGTTCGAGATATTCCATGAACGGTTTTGTCCAAGCCGGAGGGATCTTTGTCACCATGTTGACGAAAGAATCAGCTCTATCCGGGTTGTCGATGTCGGCGCCCTTCACGGATGGTGTGCGTAGATGCTCTAGGAAAACTCCTGGCGGAATTTGCTTGCGCCCTGATCCAAGTTTAGGCAATAGATCAGCCGCCTCGTTTTGCTCCTAGGTACATACTTGACTTCGTAGCCCAATAAGATCTTGGCTATCTCGTCCACTTCGTCTCGATATGCCGCGATCATAGGGTTCCGTGCATTCCAGGTGCCAGCCACCTGCTGGGCAACCAAGTCGGAATCTCCACAGCAAACTATGTGCTTGATGCCAATATCCTTGGCTACACGCAGTCCGTGAATGAGTGCTTCATACTCCGCCATGTTGTTTGTAGCCTCGAAGTGGATCTGCAGAACGTAGTGTAGCTTGTCTCCTTTTGGTGACTGCAGCAATACACCAGCCCCCGAGTCGTTGAGCAGCTTTGATCCGTCAAAGTGCATCACCCAGTACTCTGGTTCCAGCAACGGAGTGGCATCCGGCATCTCCGTCCAATCTGCAATAAAATCCGCCAAGGCTTGTGACTTGATAGCGTCGCGTCTTTTGTAGGTGATTTCGAAGGCGGCAAGTTCAGTGCCCCACTTCGCGACCCTTCCCGTAGCGTTGCTGTTGTTGATGATGTCGGACAGTGGAGTCTTGCTCACTACTGTGATTGGGTGCTCCTGAAAGTAATGCCTCAACTTCCGAGAAGCAAGGAATACCCCATAAGCTATCTTTTGGTAGTGCGGGTAACGCTGCTTGGACTCCGTCAAGACCTCGCTTGCATAGTAAACTGGTCGTTGAACTCCGTGCTCATGGCCTGGTTCCATCCTCTCTACCACGACGACGATGCTGATAACCCGGTTGGTTGCCGCCATGTAAATCAATAGGGGCTCGCCAGGTTCGGGCGCCGCAAGGATGGGCGCTGAGGAAAGAATCTCCTTGAGCTGCTTCAATGCTGCATCTGCCTCGTCCGTCCATGTGAATTTGTCCGCCTTCTTCAGCAACTTGTATAGCAGCAGAGCCTTCTCTCCAAGTCGGCTGATGAACCGAATAACTGCTGCAACACAACCTGTTAGTCGTTGAATGTCCTTTAGGCATGTTGGACGGTTTATGTTTAGGATGCCTTGATTTTCTTCGGATTGACCTCGATTCCGCGATGGGAAACGATGAAGCCTAACAGTTTGCCGGCTGGAACCCCGAAGACGCACTTCTTAGGGTTGAGCATCATGCTGTATATCCGGAGATTATCAAAGGTTTCTTTTAAGTCGGAGATTAAGTCATTTGACTTTTTAGACATCACCGCGATATCGTCCACATAGGCGTGAGCATTCCGACCAATTTGATCGTGAAGGCAACGTTGCATTGTCTGCTGGTAGGTAGCACCTGCGTTTTTCAGCCCAAAGGGCATTGTGACATAGCAAAACGTGACATAAGGGGTAGTGAACGAAGTGGTCAATTGGTCCGACTTCCTCATCTTGATTTGGTGGTATCCTAAGTATGCATCGAGAAAACACAAAAGTTCCGAGCCAGCCGTCGAGTCAATGACTTGGTCAATGCGAGGCAAAGCAAACGGATCTTTGGGACATGCTTTGTTCAAGCCGGTGTAATCAACGCACATTCTTAATTCATTGGTTCCATTTTTGGGGACAAGTACAGGATTGGCCACCCATCAGGTGTGAAGGACTTCTCGGATAAACTCAGCCTTAAGTAACCTAGCTATCTCTTTGCCAATGGCGCGTCTCTTCTCATCTCCGAAGCGTCGTAGAGGTTGTTTCACTGGTTTACATTTTGGATCTATGTTTAAGCTATGCTCGGCAAGTTCCCTAGGTACACCTTTCATGTCGGCAGGTTGCCAGGCAAAGATGTCCCTATTCTCACGGAGGAACTCGACGAGCGCGCTTTCCTATTTGGGATCCAGGTTCGTCCCAATGGCGGTGACCTTGGAGGCATCGCCTACCACAAGTTCCACCGGCTTGGTCTCGATGGCGGCCTTGAACGCAGGAGCGGAGTCGGAGATTTGCTTCTTCGACGCGGGCATCTCTGAGTCATTGACCTTGCTCTAGATCTCCTTGAATTCTTCGCTGTAGAGGACAGCTTCTGCAATGGCTGCTTCATTGATCTCGCAGTCCCTTGCCTTGGTAAAGCTTCCGGATACGGTGATGAAACCGTTCGGTCCGGGTTTCTTGAGCTTGTTGTAGACGAAGCATGGCTTGGCCATGGACGTGTTATGTCGCAGCCGAATATGACGTGGTACACGCTCTTGAAAGGGACCACCGCAAAGGTCATGCGCTCTTGGCGGTAATTATTAACGTCGCCAAAGGCTACCTGAAGTGTGTTGCACCCAAGGGACCGAGCCTCCCGACCAGGTACTACGCCATGGAATACGGTGTTGGTCCGCCTTAGGTTTGCCTCCGTCAAGTTCATCTTCTGCAGTGTATCCAGGTACATGATGTTGATGCTGCTTCCACTATCCACCATGCACTTGGTGAACTCCACGCCGTCAATCAATGGGTTGATGACCATGGCGTACTGGTTCTCCGTGGGCACAAGGTCTGGGTGGTCCCTCCTGTCCCAAGTGATTGGAACTTCCGACCAGCGCAGGTATTGGGGAACTGGGGGGAGAGTAGCCATCAGGATCCTTAGAGAGGTCTTCTGTTGTCAGACGGTGGGGGTGCCAAGGAAAGTGTGGTAGACTGGGGCCTTCTTTGCGAAGGGGTTCTTGCCCTTGTCGTCGCTCTTGGCGGCGTGCTTGGGGTCAACGTCCTCGTCCATGTCACTTGAATCCTTGGACTCCTCCTCCTTCTTTTTCCCCTTGCCCTTGCCTCGCGGTCTGTTCTTCCGACTTCGCTTATAGCCGGACTCTGGGTCTTCCTTGAGGTCGTTGACGAACTTGCAGTGTCGATTGGTATGGGTGGCCTTGCCGTTGGCGTCGAGGTGTACGAGGCACAGGATATCGCGGTACTCTTTGTAGGTTTAGGGAACGCGGAGCAGCGCCGAGTTCTTTCGCTTCCTCACTGCTGCCCACGGCCTGCTCCCCTTCCTCGGCCATGTTGTCCACCTTCTCCTCGTCCTGCAAAAGTCATGGCGACCATGTCGGTAGAATGCTTTTCTTCTGGAGTGGTTTTCCGCTTTGTACTGTTGTTCCTCCGAGCTTGAGTTGGAACGGCCGTTGCCGGCAAAGAGCCACGAGCATCGTCGTCGGCACCTGCGAACTCACTGGCTAACTGAATCATCTGATTCAAGTCAGGCTTATGGTTGTCCTGCAAGCGCTTTAGCTTATGTCGGAGTAACGTGCCTCTTTCCAACCCATCGTTGAAGGCGGCCATGGCGGTCTGGGCATGCACTCCTGCGCAGGAATTCTTCATATCCAGCCAGCAGGAGAGGTAGGCGCGAGATGTCTCGTCTTTCTCTTGCACGCACCGCTGTAGATCGCCCATAGTGCAGGGACGCTTGTATGTACCCTCAAAGTTCTTGGTGAACGCTTCTTGCATGTCCAACCAGTTGTAGATGGGTTTCTCCGGCAAGTCGTCGATCCATTGACGGGCCGTGCCCGCCAACATTAACGGGAGGTACTTGACGGCAACGTTGGGGTTGCCTCCTGCAATCTCCACCGCGTTGCCGTAGTCCTGCAACCATGTGGCAGGCTTGGCGGTGCCGTCATAGGGCTTGATGGTCTTGTCAATCCGGAAACCTTTGGGGTAAGTTGCGGTCCGTATTGCAGGTCCAAAGCAACGTGGTCCCAGGTATGGTCCTTCCCGGGCCTCATAGATCTTATCGATCCGCGAACGTGCATCGTATGGCTCCGGGTTCTTCTTCTTCTTGTCAACAGGGGATGGGCTGCGTGAACGACGCGGGCCTCCTCCGCCATGGTGACTGCTTGGCGGCGACGGAGGCGGAGGTGGAGGTGGGTTAACCTTCTTGCTGTTACCCTCCTGCGACGCCTCACGCCTGTCACGGTTGCTTGTCAGACGCGGAGGGTCATGGCGTGACCTGCTCTTGTATCCTTCGTTGTGCTTTCCTTCATGACGGGTCTGCTCCGCATTGTCGCGGATGACGATGCCACACTGCTTTGGTGGGGGCATATCCGTATGATGGTGAGCCTTGTAGTCTTCATGACGTTGGGGGGATCGGGGCGGTGGTGATGGGCGGCGAGGTTGGGCTCTTTCTCCGTGGTCGGAGGATATGGGGATAGCATCCTTCCTGTTGCGCGCATCCCTCCATCTTCGTTCTGATGAACCCGTCCGTGATCCGACATCCTGAGGAGATCTGTCCCTTGGCGGTTTGTACTGGCTAGATCGGCAGAGCGCTGGGTCAGACTCAAGCCTCTAAGTGGTGGCCTTTTCCTATTGCTTTACCGCCTTGGCCACTAGGTCATAGACTTGTTTCGCTGCCTCAGGTGATCTATCCTGCTCCAGAAGGGTCTTGGTGACGGCGAGGTTGAGGAGTGGGGTGGGCATCACCTGCTTGCCTTCACTGTCAATGTATGGCTTGGCCTGTGCCGGCTTCGAGGGAGCCCATCCTAGGTTGCGCCGTACACCAGGATCGTTGATAATGCGAGCCGGGGCTTTCTTAGCCTTCTGCTGCTGCAGCAGAGTCTTGTACTCGGCCTCCATTGCTCTTGCCTTCTCTATGGACTTCTACGCGTTGACTAGATCTCGATCTAGTTTAGCGCCTTGTTCCCGCGATGGCTTGCGCTTCCTCCAGTAGTTGCTGGCGCTTCTTGTCAAGCTGAGTCACGTTCCGGATATGATCAACAGTTAGTGGCTCAACAAGGAGGTTGCCGTACATCACCCTATCAGCTGGGGTAACATGTGCTGCTGCCGACGTAGATGCTGGAGGCGGCAAGTTTGCGGTGTTGTTGTTGCTCGGACCAGTGCCTAGTTCCTGCGGCTGCTGCGCTGGTTTAGGCGGAGGAGGCATGACTCTTGCGCGATCATCGTCGGCAGCAATAAGTGGCCCCTTCCCCTTATCCAGTGCCGTAGGCGGAGCTTGCCCGCGCTGGTCTTCATCCATCGCTATCCCAATGGTGACGAACACCCCTCGGGACATGACGGTGTTATTAGCTTGTTCGTCGCGCGAGTACTCCTCCTCCATCTCCTTCATAGCAGAGTCTAGCTCTTCTAGACTGAAGTCTATTACCTCGGAATCTGCACTGAAATCAGCATAAAGTGCGTCAATGATAGAGTCAGAGGGTGCCAGAGTAGGGTTCGTCTTCGCCGGGATCCAGAACTCGTCGGGGGGACGATCGGAACGTTGCCGTAGAAGAGAACGCGACCGATGGCTACAGTTTCGCGATTCCCGCGAAGATCTTGGTCCTCGCCCGCTGAAGAGCCTAAAGCGCCTCTTGCCCCACGGTGGGCGCCAACTATCGTGGTATTGCCGACGAGTACGCCATGGAGGGGTCCTCACAGTGCGTGTTTAGAGACGTGGGGTAAGGCGGACGGTTGACGGGTACGAGGTAACACAGCTTACCCAGGTTCAGATCCCACAACGGTGGCGGAATCCTACTCCTGCTATAAATCACTATAATGGCAATACGCCGAGTTACAAAGATTAGGCTCGCTGTGCGAGGTGACTAGAAAGTCTAAGTTATTGTCTGAGATTTTTCCCTAAAGGCTCCCATAGGCCCGACTTATATAGTCGCTAGGTCCTAGGGTTACTGGGAAAAGTCCTAGCCGGACAGGTTACCGAGTTCTACACCGTCTATTACTAGTCTTGTGTATCTTGCACTCCAAGGCTCCGGGTACGCTGGTGACTCCACCGTAGCCTTCCTTTATCCGGCATGGGCCTCCCTTCTGGATCCACCTAACTGGGCCGCCCACCAGGCCATAGGCCATGCTACAGACTATGGGCCACTCGGGTTAGTCGGATAAGAGACATGCCATGAGGATACCCATATAGCATATCCCCAACATATGAGCAAAGTGCCATATGCCTCGGCCATAGGTTCTATCATGTATGTCATGCTGTGTACTAGACCGGATGTGTCTAATGCTCTTAGTTTGACGAGCAAATACCAAAGTGATCCAGGAGTGGAACACTGGACAACCGTAAAGAACATCCGAAAGTATTTAAATAGGACTAAAGAAATGTTCTTGGTCTATGGAGGTAATGAGAAGCTCGTCGTAAAAGGTTACGTCGACGCTAGCTTCGACACCGACAAGGATCATTCTAAATCTCAGACAGGGTACGTTTATATTTTGAATGGTGGAGCTGTGAGCTGGAGAAGCTACAAGCAAAGCGTGATCGCAGGATCTACAATAGAAGCGGAATACATGGCTGCTTCAAAAGAGCCAAGTGAAGGAGTTTGGATCAGGAACTTCATCACTGAGCTTGGTGTGGTTCTAAGTGCCTTGGACCCACTGGAGATATTGTGCGACAACACTGGCGCCATAGCACTGGCTAAGGAACCAAGATATCATCCAGAGACCAAGCACATCAACCGCAAGTTTCATATAATTTGAGATTATATATCAGATGGAGATCTGAAGATTAGCAAAGTACATACGGATCTGAATGTCGCAGATCCGTTGACTAAACCTCTTCCACGAGCAAAATATGATCAGCACCTTAGTGCCATGGGTGTTAGATTGTTTCCAGATTTAAACTAGATTATTGACTCTAGTGCAAGTGGGAGACTATTGGAATTATGCCCTAGAGGCAATAATAAAGATGTTATTATTATAATTCTTGTTCATGATAAAGTTTATATTCCATGCTAGAATTGTATTAAGCGGAAACTTTGATACTTGTGTGGTTTATGAACAACACCGTGTCCCTAGTATGCCTCTATGGACTAGCTCATTGATTAATGATGGTTAAGGTTTCCTAACCATAGACATGAGTTGTCGATTAATAATGAGATCATGTCATTAGGAGAATGATATGATGGACATACCCAAATCAAGCAGAGCAATTAGATCGTGTCATCGTGTTCATCTTTGCGAAGCTTTTTCTTATGTCAAATATTGTATTCCTTAGACCATGAGATAATGCAACTCCCTGGTATCGGAAGAAAGCTTTGAGGTCATCAAACGTCATCTTATGAGAGGGTGATCATAAAGGTGTGTCTCAGGTGATCGGAAAGTACTTGTTGGGTTGTATGTATCGAGATGGGATTTGTCCCTCCCGAGTCGGAGAGATATACTTCGGGCCTACTCGGTAATCGATATCAACACCGCTTGCAAGCACGTGGTTAAGGAGTTAATCACAAAGTGATATCGGATTACGGAACGAGTAAAGTACTTGCTGTGAACGAGATTGAACTAGGTATGTCGATACCAACGATCAAATCTCGGGCAAGTAAAATATCTCGTGACCAAGGGAATATATATATGAGATTAATTGAATCCTGACATTGTGGTTCATCCGATATGATCATCGATAAATATGTGGGAGTCAATATGGGTTTCCATATCCCGCTGTTGATTATTGATAGAAGATCATGTCTGCATATTCTCGAACCCGTAGTATCACACACTTAACGTGTCTCGACGCTAGGATAGAATGGATAATTGGTTTATGAGTTTTTGTTCGGAGTCTCGTATGAGATCCAGGACATCACGAGAGGTTCCGGAATGGTCCGGAGAATAAGATTCATATAAAGGAAAGCAGTTTTTGAATTTTGAAATTGTTTCAGAATGTTCAGTATTTTACCGGAAGGTTCTAGAAGCTTCCGGAATGGGACCTAAAGGGATGCATGGTGTATGCATAGATCATTGATATCTGGCGAAACTGATGTGCGTCAGGAGAGTCGACCAACTCAGCGCACTAATGCATCTAAGTCATACAGCAGCAACACGTTTGAGATAGGTCAGGATCAGAATACGGCGGCAGCGGCAGGATCAAATACGACGGCCGCGGTAGAGTGCACGAAGAATGTGCATGGCGGCCGCCGAATTGTTTCATGCTATAAAGTTAGATTAGGTTTAAACAGGACATAAATTTTAAACGATGGCACGTGTGGGTAGTTACTTTTAGTTTAAGTGGTACAAAATTACATGTAAAATTGAGCGGCCATAATTATCTATTTTAATAGGTCGATGGTTAGATTTATCTGATTTTTATGGGATTTTTAGTCTATCTATCTATTATATACTAAAAGCAATATATGGATATTTTTCGAGGCACCTAGTTCATCCACATCACCCAAATTATATTAACCGTTAGATACACAATTTATAGTTATGATTTAAAAATAAAAAGGTTACATAAATCTATTATCTATTATATACTAAAAGCAATATAAGGATGTTTTTCAAGGCACCTAGTTCATCCACATCACCCAAATTATATTAACCGTTAGATATACAATTTATGGTTACGATTAAAGTAAAAAGGTTACGTAAAAAGTGATTGGCACAAACAGCATTACAATGTCACGTAATGAGAAGTAAATAAAACGGGCTTGCAAATCGTCAACGATATTGACCTGGCCCATCGGACACATACGTACGGTAACTCTGATCTTCCGTCTAAAAGAAAAAAACCAAGATGATCAGCGATTAAAAATCCTACAAAGGTACGTGTTGCTAAGATTTAATTAGAAACAGGGAGACACAATCTTTGACACGGTGGACAGGTCTAACTACCCTTTACCTGACGATGTTTTGGTAGGCGATATTGGTTCCAATTTCAGGCATAGGGCTCTCTGATCTTTCCTTAAAAAGGAAAAAAACTCAAGCAGATCGAAAAACTCTAACATAGTACATACCTATGAAAGCCGACTCTAACATAGTACATACCTATGAAAGCCGACTTCGAAACAACTTGCTGATAAAAAACTCGAAAGCTAATATACACGTTCTAAAATTAGACATATTTGTATGTGTATAAATAGAATTATCACCAATTTAAATTAATCTTATATATTATGCTTCGGACCAAGAGACACCTTCGCATGACCGAGTGCCTAGCCATCGCTCTCTCGACTATATATATAATTTAAAATGGACGAATGCAGAATATATATAATTTAAAATGTAAGCTGTAAAAGTTAAGTCAACCTCATAGATTCAAAACAATACTCCATCATTTCTGAAATGTAGCGCATTTAAGAATTTTTAAAAGTCAATGTAAAGTTTGACCAAGTATGTAGATAAAATATCAACATCTAAAATACCAAATCAGTACCATTAAATTCATCATAATGTATTTTTTCATATCTAAAGACATGGTTGCTGGGGGTAGTACAACGCTCAGGAGAAATCTGAATTTTGCAGCCACCCGATTGAGCAGGGACGATTCAGATCTCTTAAAAATTTCCTTGAGGCACACACCTCTACCCGATGCAACGTCCGTGGTCTACCCGCCTGCACGTGCGCCTCGCTGCGGTTGGGTCCCACGCAATGGTTGGTCCACTTCTCATACGATGGGTATGTTCCGCTCGAGTGCGAGGTGGTGCGCGCAGGATTCTCGGGGCGTGCATGCAAGCACGTGTGGGTGGACGGGATTCCCGGGGCGTCCGTGGTCTACCCGCCACGCGGTGCAGCTCGCTGCGGTTGGGTCCCAGGCGATGCTTGGTCCACTTCTCGGCCGTTGGGTTAGTCCCGCTGGAGTGTGAGGTGGTGCACGGCAGGTAGAAAAGGCAGCCCAGCAACAGTGGCGCATAAGTCTCGGGGCGTGCATGCAGGCGTGCAGGTAGACGTGGGTGGGTGGACGACCGCGTGGGTGGGTTTGCGGTTGCGCTGGCCGGTGCGTGTCGCTGTTGTTTGGTCCCACGTTTTGTGTGGCCCGCTCTTCGGTCACCGTTATGTCGCTAGGAGGGGTGCGGGAGAGTTCCCCGCGAGCCGCGGTGCCGCTCGATTCGCGCGTGGACGTTTATGTGCCGTGGTTAATGATCCTTCCTTGCTCTCTAGGGCCGGTACGTCGCTGCTGCTGGGCCTGCCTTCTGTACTTGCACCGGCTGTCAGCGGCTCGGGAGAGTGTGGGGCCGTGTGGCCACTGTCTGCCCGCATGTGATAGATATTTCCTCGTTAGGGAGAGGATTGGGTTTTCGCGTCTGCCCCTCTCGGGCATGGGCACGGCGAAGCATGGGCACGACGGCCTCTCGGGCATGGGCACAGCAGCCTCGCTGGCGGCTCGCCATTAGGCGACGAGTACAACGCGCACGGGAGTAGGCCTATTTACTCGTTCCATCCACTGGCTGGCTCCACACGCCCTTGTTCGTCCCTGTTTTCATGTTCTTCTCCACATCTCAGCCCGTTCGGCCCTGCCGTAGATCCTCGTGCCAGCCGGAATTGTCCTCTATTTTCCTCTTATGTCGATTGTGGGGAGGGGTGTGCGATGGCCAAAGGCTGCTCTGGTTTTGGTTAGCGTGAGTCCTTGTTGCTCGTCTGGGAGATTTGTCCTCTTTCCTTCGGTTGTTCTGTTCCCTTCCCTGCTTCCTTACTGATTCTGATTTCCCTTTCAGCTACATGCGAGTGCCTGTTCTTCTCCGTCGAGTCAGCAGAAGAGGAGGCTCTCTGATTCGATCTAAACCGTTCTCCCTTCACCGCTCCATCTAGATTCGTCCTCTCCTGACTGCTTTTGCCGTCTAGCCCGTCAATCTTGGCCAGCCAAAAAGCCATGGGAGTCCCCAGGCGTTGGTTTGGTTGAGGTGTGCTTGTACTTGACCTCTGCAGATTCTATTCTTTTGCTTCTTCTTTTTCCAGATCCCTTTGGCTCCTTTCTTACTTTTCTCCTTGGAACATTCGTGTCGCTGGAGATTGCCTCCATGGGTGGCCACGACTGTCCGCCTGTCTTGCTGGTGACTTTGCCCTTCCCTCTTTTGCTTGTTGTTTCTCTATATTTAGGATCTTCTTGCTCTTATTTATGCTTTGATAAATAAGTCTATGTTGGCCAGAAAACTTTTGGTGCCTTTATACATAGGTACGGTAGCGTATTTGTCTAGAAAAATACTTGGTGACTTGCTGCGTAGGTAGACTGGGTGATGTGTACCTGATGTTTGCTGATAGTTCTTGTGCTGTCAGATGGTGCATCTATTCAAATGTAAAAATATAGAATGCCCTTATAAAAAATATATCAAATGTCTAGCTTTGAAGATGCTTGCCCTGCCATTGGATCTGGATGGATGTTTTGGTTAGGCCAGTGCGGCTAAATCTTCAGTTTGGTCTCCTACCTTGCTAAATAAGGAACTTGGTAGGGACAGTGCCATATGCACATGGAAATCTATCTTTTGTTGCATCGTAATGGTGATCGGTAGTGAGATTTGCCTAAAGCTATTTGTGATTATTTTGGTCCCAAAATACATAAATCAATCGTAATTTTTGTAATTGGTAATTCTAATTATTTATTTTCCCAATTTATGATGTTATTAGTAGGTATAGAACTTGCTTGGTAAGGGCAGTACTATATGGACATGAGGGTTTCTCTCTTATTGTGGTTCCAATAACTGTTCCGCCGGGTAAATTGACTTGGTACACCTGGTTTTGATTCTGCTGTTGAACTCCTGCTTTAGGCTCTTGGTTCCGATTCATGTGCATGTGGAGTAACAACAGTTTATGCTTATCTCACTGCTGCTCTATTATTGCATGTAATTTTTCCCGCCTTTCTAACTCGATTATATTAAATTGGTTTCAGCCTTTCTTTTGTTAAGTAGGATTACATATAGTACACCATTTACTTCATTATATTCCTACATTGCATTCTATTTTTGGTCACTTCTCGTGTCTTTATCGTCGTGATTCTTTTAATTATGGTTCTGACCCTATACTTAGTTTTTCTTTGTTTCAGTTTCTTTTGCTACTACATGCCATTGTTGTGATTGTTTCTTTGAGAGGCAGTGTCCTTTTCTCACCCTGTACTTAGTATGGTGTTGCTACTTTTTGGTTTTGGTAGTTAACCTGAAGTAGACTAAGGATGTGTGTCATGGGGAAAATGAGAGACGCTCATAGCATGTCTAGGGAGATGATTTGTTTGTGCCAAGAACGAGTTGATTTTTAGTTTGGTTCTGATTCTTTCATTCTATATTTTTTGTTCAGTTGTGTTCTCTAGGATCTCGCTCATTGCGAGTTTTCTTTATTTTTCCTTTAGGGCCATGAGTAATTATGTTCTTCTTTTTTTGTGCAGGTCGTTGGAGAGTGTTGTCTGGCGGCCGCCTCTTCTTCACTGCTGGATTTAGGATTTGGTTCTATTGCTGTTAAGTTTCAGTCTTCCAGAGGAATGTGTATGAGTTTATGGTTCTACTGTGTTTGTTAGCTATGGACTGGACAAATATCATATGCATCATTTTACTGGTGATGGCTGCCCTTTTTTAAACTAAACATGAGAGGTATGATACATATTGTGTATTGACATGTAAGTATTATTTCTAAAGATTCTTAGTTTAGAGTGGACAGGATACTACAAGATTCTTACTAGCAATAGACATTATTTTTGCTAAATGTTGGTGTACGGTTCTCAATTTCTAGGACAACTAATTGTTTACTGGTTTTCTGTGGTGCGTCTCTGTTAAAACTTGTTCATACCCTAACAAATTACATAACTAGAAGTTTAATCCATTTCAAGTTTGCATTTATGCAATGTAATTGTCTAGAAAAATCTGAACATTTTATTTTCTACATATCGCAGTTCTATCCCTGTCCTTATAACCTAACAATACCATTTGCTTAAGAGTAGTTGATTAAACTAGGCAAAATATATGGAGGTGCAGCGCAAAACATTAGTGATCTAAGTGATTTTATACCCCATATAAGTACAAGGCACTAAGGGTAGTAAGGATTACAGACTAATAAACAAATTATCACCACTTTCATGGAATACTGCACTCTTTAGGTTGCTTCCATATATGTATTAATTTTTGCACTTTTTACAAAATTCGGTAGAGCAAATGATCCTCAAGACTTGCTTAGTAGTTCAGTTTGGATAGGAACGCTTGCATTCTCTTTTTCATGTATGCCTCTCGATTGTATCCATGCTACAAGGATTTTTTTAACACCTTCTGGTCTTCAATATATTATTTGGGCATACAATTTGCTTCTTTCTACTTTGTTGTTAACCATGAGCTGGACAAATATTGTATACAACTTTCACTGGTGGTGGATGTGACACAAGCTTATGATAGTTATAATGTGGCCATAGATGCCTGATGATTATTCAGGTCTTATACTTACAGGCTGGTTCATGTGGTTCGCCATCTTTTTTACTGCACCGGAAAAGCAAGAAGTTAATTAATTAATATCAGGTTGATCATATTTGTATTTGCCTAGAGTTGATTCCAAATATTTTTATTCCAGATAGCTAATGTGGTGCCACTTTTCAAATGTTAGTGTTACAAATGTCAAAACTAAATCAAGTTACTTTATAGTTTAATACTCATAATTTTGCAACAGTTTGTTTACCTTTATCTGTTTTGTACATCACTTGATCTGTGTTTTTACATATGCATGACTCATTGGTTTGTGTTATCTTCACATCTATACATAAGTATGATTTGCTCTCTGTATGTCCTTTGTACCCAGTTCTTCGTATAATTGCGACAATGGCTGTCATGTTTCTAAGAATGCAAATGACTTAATAATCAATAGGCGGTATCTCATAACATAGCTATGTTAAAAAAATAGCAGGGTCATATGAATATGGAGTGTCGTGACAGAACACATGTGTTGAAGTACTTATTCAGTTATGTGATGAAAGGTCCTGACTGGGTTGGGTCTGAACTTGCGTTGGAGTCGTCCTCTTGGATTGGGTTTGAAGAGGTGATTACCTGCCTGTTAGCTATGTGTTGTGTTTTTTGTGCTAGGTTTATCATTTCTTACGGTTTACTTGTCTTTTATGTCAGCTTCGTTTATCTGCAATTGATGATCCAAATCCTCCAGCTGCCCCATCTGGTAAGACTATGTTAGATGAAGGTTGTTTCAACCCTTTGTGGTAAAACAATCTTCTATGTCGTAGGTATATGTTGTATGTCTTCATGTCCTATGCTCATTGAAGTCTTGTGTAAAATGTTCGCGGGTTCACAGTCCAAGAAGAACACCTGGATCAGAAATAGGTATAATATATCTAAAAATATTTGTATATATCTTCTTACATGTCCACCTGGATATTCTTAGAAACTTCAGTGGGTTTATGTTTCTCATAGTGATCACAGATTAAGCCTATGCTCTTTATCATCCATTTGTTTTGTCCTCCAATTAGTCGTTGCATGGTTTCTACTTTTCTTTTCAGGAGCTTTGGCTTTTGGTGGCATAGGTCGAGAGTAGGTTTCTTGCTGTCTACATACCTAGGATCTAAAGATCGTGCTCCTCCCTTTGACAGTTGGCATGTAAATATGAACTAAGTGACCATTGCGAAAAGTCCCATTTGCATTATGTATAATTACATGTTGACTCCATTATTTGTGATTCTCCACTCATGTAGTTTTGTTCATTGTTGCTTTTGACAGATCCATAAGTTGTCATTTATTGTAACATACTCCCCTATTTCTCTGGTTGTATATAAGTGTTTTCTACTTGGTTCTTGATATCGTGTGCTTTATCCTAATTTCATTAGTTGGTTATTTTGTTTATTGTAATATTTGTTGCCTTGGTATTGTAATACTGTTTTTTTAGGTTTGAGAATTGTGAATTTCTTAATATCTTCGAACAATTTTCTCTCTTACATCTTCATTAGTTTTAGCCTCCCTTTTGTTTTGTAAAAGGGAACACACATAATTCCATGGGACCGTGCGCCACAGCCGACTGAAAACAATGTGAGTCAGTATTCCATGGTGACTGATAAAATATCACAGTATGAACCATCCAAGGATTACATAATTCACACAAGTGTGACATCATTAATCAGTTAGAATATCAACCACCAAAGTTCTCTGAAACCAAAAAGTTCAGTTCCACAGGGTACATGTCCGTCAGTTGGAGTGGAGGACAAGGGATCTCCTTTTCAATAATGCTATTACCCGATAAAATAGATGTTTATTTAATAGTATGGTACATATTAGGTCAAAACTATACATCAGCCCTCTATACCCTTTGTAGGGCTTGCTATCATTCCCTATATAACATTAGCTACTGCCCTCTGTACCCTTTTAATGGCATTCCCTTTGTAATCATCGGTCTTCCGAACTTAAATTCAATTCCAACTCCAACAATGATGCTTGCATGTGCATCCTAAATTTGCTATGCTTTGACATTGTTAAAGTTTTCACTTTTAAAAAGAAACAAAACAACAAAATCTACTAGCCCCAAAAAATATCGCTAAATAGATATGAAACCTACGGGCTCGTGCGCCGAGGCGCACTTCTAAATCTAGTTATATATATCTGGTATAGTATATATAGACATCTTTCTCAATAAACTTGGTCAAAGTTGATAATGTTTAAATTTTCAATAGTCTTAAATGCACTATATTATGGTAAGGAGGGAGTAGTATGAAAAGTTGATTTTCGAGAGTAATACCGGTTATTTTGAAACAAGAGCCACACTTCTTGCAAGGTAGATTTTCCTGACGTCGCTCTATTGCCAATATGTCGAGAAAAAAATGAAAATCGCCAATTCCATTGACTACTACATAATACACATCCCATATAGGAACACCAACAATTCGACGGAGTCAAAACATTTATTAGGACATGATCCCAATATCCAAGACATTATTGTGAAGAAGAAACGAGGTAAGAGGTAGAGGAGTAAACTATATTTTGGAGATTATTTAGTGTCTTCCTTACCCCCACACGAAGCCTTCTAGAAGTTGTTCAAGGTCAATGAAAGTGGGGGAAAATGGAAACATGTTCTATTAATTTAAAAGTAAAAGGGTAGGTAGGAGGCTTGAGGCGAAGGGAGTTCTAGAGTCTAAGAGGCGTCTAGACTCCCTCATGAAAGACTCCTCTAGCGCTACTTATTTTTAAAAAGCGAAAAAAGCATAATCATCCACGTTAAAATAAGAAATTAACATCTTTACAAAATTCCAATGAAATACAAACAAATCAAAAAATATTATCGTGGTTTCAACCACCTGGTCCACTCACAGTCAAACATTTAAGGTAGTGAATATTCTAAGAAAAAATAGCTTAAAAGCATAACGTAAATCTACCATGATCAAGAATTTTTTGCACTTATAAGTGACAAATGAAATAACAATACAACACAATTAATGAGATGTACTATAGATTATCCTAAAATGAAAAGTATTCAACAATCAAACAAATTGACTGATTTGTTGATGCATCATTACAATTTGAACTATCCATATCTTAAAAAGTGTATACTTCAGAATCAAATCATGGTAGAAAATCACAATATGCATAGTAGGTAAAGGAGACATGTGAGGAGTCCTCAAAGAATAAAAATATGTTTTTGTTAATGTAGCATATCTTATTTCTATTTGTAGATCACAAATAGTCGATATTTATAGCAATATAAAAACCATCATATTATCACAATTTTGTTTGAAAAATCATAGTTAATGGATTTTTATAGTTGTACTTGAAAAAATCACATTTAGAGATCTTCAAAACTACACACGATGTCTTGAACATATCACAACTGATAGGTCTTATAGATGTGTATAGATTTTAATAGTTAATAGATATGACAAAAGTGTATCAGGTTGATAATTAATCACAGCATACTCACCTTTACACAAGAAAATAATTCACGAGCTTAGTTAAATGACATATATAAACGTCAGCATATGATTGTACAATTTGAATGATTAAAGTTGAAAAGGGAATTGATAATTTCATTTTTGTAGAATCACTTAGATTCTATATATATGCAACAAATGTGGTTGTGTCACGATACCTTATAGAGACTATATAACAAGGATGTGGTTGAATTTCTTCCTATAACCTTACAATTCATTGTTGGAAGGTAAACTAGATAAGACTTTTGCAATTGGCTTTAAGCTTCATGATACTATAATTCATAGCCTGGCAAAACATAGTATAATAAAATAGTGATAGGAGCAAAAATTTTGCATGGAAGGGGATAATAATCGTCTATTAAGCATGTAGATAAATGCTTAAGGAAGACGATGATACTACTAAATAGCTATCAACGTAAAAAAATTGGGTTGTTATCAAGAGGTGCAACTGATAGTATATATTTTCTTCATAATCCAATAATACATGTGACCAATTTTATTAAGAATAAATTTGAAGTCATGGTAACAATTAATTCTTGGAATTAACTACTAAGCTAGCATGATTACTCATGAGATTATAAATATTAGAAAATATTTATATAGATCATATTCAACTAGAAAATAAAAGTTACTTTAAATAAAACATTTAGGGGAAAATTATATCCATGATTTGTATAATGTGATTAAAAAACTTTTTATGTAAATCTGCATGGTTTTGCAACGAAGTTTCTACTTTTATTATACTTAAAATTTATTTGTACATGTATTGCAATTTGCAATCATGTAGAAAGAATGATGACTTCTTAAGATGCCAAAACTATGATATCTATGCCAACCTACAAGTGAGCAAGATCATTGAATGTCAGGATCTAAAAGTGAGCTTAGCATGGAAGGATTTTAAAAATATTAAAACATAATATTGTATGTGTTAGAAAATAAATGATATTCTATATCAACTTTAATTAAACTTCTCTAACCATTGTTATTGATATCAAGTGAAGTCGTTACATATGAGTTAAGAAGTAAAACAAAAACTATAATTAAACTATATCTTAATAAAGATAAATTATTATTTTACTTTATTAGAAAAACTATTTATATTGGATCATAATGGTCTAAGGATTGTAGGATCAGTGCTGAAGAAAATCTTAACTATTTGCCAAGCGGAATGTTAGCCTTACATACTAATGTAACACCACATAGAAACTAGGAGCTAGCTAGCTCATAGTCTAAACTTAAATTGCATATACAACATAGATAACAAATATGGTCATTACTGTAGTGTTTTTTTTGTTAATATCCTACTAATCATCAACCTACTAATTAAAGATGATTCAAGACATTTTCTACTTATGTCATGTCTATTTAACATATATATGGTGACTACAATGTATTATTTTCCTCCGTTCATGTATTTTACTATCAATTATAGATAGCAATGGTTATCATACCTTTAAAAACAACTAAAGGTGATGCCCTCGCATTTGCGAGGGCCACCATGCTAGTTTTTCTAAAATTATGCTAGCCCGCAATGTACTCTTTTAAGAGAACATGCCCTACGGATGCTCCATGTCCGACACGTGAATATTTGTGCTTGCTTCTATCGCGCGGTGCACGCTATTTCTAGTGCATGACGCGCTAAGTGGTGGTCCACCTGCACCTCGTCAGTTCTAAGCGTTTCTTCACCTACCCTGCATTTTCCCATTCCTCGTGTTCTCTCAGCTTCTGTCTCTCGTCTCTCTCTTAGGCGATTCCTCATAGGGTTCCTCCAGTGTAGGACGAGGAAGGTCTCCGATGACCTGGGAGACCGATCACCATCAAGAGTAACTGGTATGAGGTGAGTTGCTTTTCGTTTTTATCCTAACTGCTCATGATTTTGGTCCTGGTTCCTCACTTTTTTGTCAATGATTTGTGTAGATCTAAGTCGACGAGGTCTCTAGCGCTTCGGGAGGCATCTCTAGTGACCAGAGTGGACAATGGAGCACTTTACCGATGCAGGGTGTGGTTCAACACGAGAGGCATTTGCACGCCGCCGTTTCTACCCGTTGATACAGATGGATCTTAGGACATAGTGCCGACAGTAGGGGCGGACCTGATGAGGGGCACGCAGGGAGGGAGGCGGAGGCAGACATGGTGTAGGGCAAAGGCGCTATTTTCCATCGATGTGGGCGGCTCTGGAGCTCGCTTCCTATCCCTCCAAGATGAGCTCAAGCGGTAGCTCCTCTTCCTAGTTAGTCAAGCACAGACCTCCTCTCCATCCCGTGTGCCTGGTAGTCCCCTCGATCTCTCGCTGAGTGGCAGAAATTCAGCGGTACTTTGAGAGAGGACTTAGGCGCATTTACCAGGTTGTTTGTGCATGATTACCAAGTTGTTTCTGCACTCAGGTAAAGGCTAGAGAATCTAGTAATTCCATGGCAATGTATACCATTGCAGAGCTAACAATCTGTCCATGATGTTTTCTTTCAAAATTATAGCCAAAACTAGGAGGTTGATGAAAACACTGTCATTTGTGACTAGTTGACGCTTCTTCACTTCATATTGATGTACTACAACTTCCCTTATAATACTCGACATGTACTATACACTGTGAACTCAATACTCTCTCCATACCAAAATATAAGATGTACTGGTTTTATTCCAAGTCCAACTTTCCTAGATTTAGCAAATTTAGAGAAAAATAACTAGTACCATACCAAATCAAATAATTACATACATTGTAATTAAACTATGTTTTTGTAGTGTATTTATATCGTAATTTGGATGTTGGCAATGTGCTCTATAAATTTGGTCAAACTTCAAAAAAATGTCTTAGAAAAAACCGAGACTCCTTATATTTTGGGAAGGAGGAGCATACGAATCATCCTATGTTTCCACATCCGTGCAGTTAGAATCATGGACGAAATATGTTGTGGTGAGCTATGCTTGTAAAAAATGAATATAAATGTTTAGTTATGTGTCAATCTTGGGATATATATTTTCTAAAGTCGATGCAAGAGATTAACCTAGATAATTTTATTGCTTAACTAATGGACATCGTTGATGCATGAAGCTAAATGCAGAACACAATCATACAGGAAAAGAGTTCCAGAAGCAGAACCACCTCCCTCCCGTTACCCCTGTGTGGCGGCAGAGGAAAACCCTAACTATACCGCCAGCAGGACCTGTACTCCTACCCCCCTCTCCCTCGCAGCCGCCAGAGGGCGTGGCCGAGAAAAGCCTAGCTGTCTCCCACGACAGCAAGGCACTCTCGGCCCTTCACGCTTTAGGTTTGGACGTGGGCCGACACTTACATGCATTGGTGTGGTGAGGTTGCCTAGCACCATGGAGTGGTGGCTATCTAGCATGGTGGCCTCCGGGTCTGATGGAAGAAGGTGCAGTGCTACGTGCTCATGGCACACAATCTCCAGGGTACTGATGGTAGCAGGCGTCACAATCTCTGGCGACAACAGACCGATCAAGGCTCAGATGGATTCAGATGGGCCGCTCCTCCTCTTCTGTAACTCGAAGCCTTTGATGGCGGCACGTAGAGGTTGGGCTAGCCCCATAGAACAAGGAGCCCAAGGTGGAGGTGTCATCCTTCTTCTCCGAAGAAGGTTGGCCTGGCTGGTGGTTTCATCCCACTTTCGACACTAGTGAGGAGTTGTGGAGGCGAGGATACCGGTAAAAACCGAGCCAGATTCGGTCTTGGCGGGTGATCACAGTGTTCTACATTGTTACCTTAATGAAGCTGTCTTCATGCAGGTTTTGTTGACCCACTCGTGTTCCTCCGAGGGAAATTCTAGGATCTGTCTTTCGAGTCGGGTGGTAGTGGCATAGAGGTGTCACGTTCTCTCTTGGGAGCCTTACTTCTAGAGAGGGATAGACGGAAGAGGCAGGAGTTGGAGCAGCTTTGTCTTGCACGAAGCTTTGGCAGCGATGCCAAGTTGTGCTTGACCGACATGTGCTACATTTAGTCATGCCTATTCGGCAGGTGCTACACACGAAAGATCCTCCAGAGATTTCAAGCCGTGTTGGCTGGTGGTACCTGGCGTCATGGTGTTTTGGTGGCGAACGCGACGTGCTTTGGAGATAGCGCATGATGGTGGTGCTACTTGGCATCATGGTGGTGTCGGTGCCTGGTGTGCTGAGAGTCTGCACATCGATCTATACGCTGAAGATGGGTTGGCGGAATATAGCGGAGGTGGTGACATTCAGAGAGAGTGCACTGGTGCTGTTTCACGGATATGCTACACGGACCTAGGCTACTGGCTTGCATGGGTGGTTCGGTATTTTCCAAATATCATCGGGGAGATGGCGATGGACTGCTATTGTCGTGCTTAGTGGTGTTGTTTTGGCGGTTTTTGGTCTGTATGATCTTTGTAATAGCTTTCGCACAAATTTGATGTTTTTATAATGAATAAAGATTGTATGCATCGCCCTGCAGAGGATAGCACTAGTGCACACGGTGGCCTCTAACACCGGTTCGCAAGGCCCTCTAACAGCGGTTATAGAACCGTTGTTGAGGGTTCGGTGTTAGAGCCCCCCTTTAACAGCGGTTCTTATACGAACCGCTGTTAAATGGTGGCGCACGTGGGGCTACCGCAGCGCTCAGCCCCCCTTTAACACCGGTTCGTAACACGAACCTGTGTTAAAGGTTCTCTGCCGCGGCAGGAAAACGGCCTAAATCTCTGCCACGACAGAGTTCTGCCGCCGCCCCGTTTTGGGCGGATTTCTGCGGCATGGCGGGGACGGTGGGGGGGAGGGGATCGATCGGGAGAGGTATACACATACATCGTCGGTACATACGAGTACATGAATAATTAAACAACTATTATTATACACAAACATCGTCATTGTGGTATTCTCCATACACGTTGAAGCATCAAGTACACGACAAACACGTTCAAGCATATATACAATATAACATCTGTGTACACGTTCATTTTGGATATCTAAAGAGTTCTCCGCCAGGCGTGACGACCTCATCAACTATAAACCCCGATAATTCCTTTTTAATGGCTCGTATGAGGTCAAATGGTAGGAGTTTGTCCCGCATCCGTTCGATCTAAATATATATGAAGAATGGGGTCAATACATATAAGAATGAAACTCAACACAACTGATGGTAATAAAATAATGTTGTGTACTTTGTTTACTTACTCTAAGTTGTTCTAGTGCGGGTTGGCCCGTCGCACATATCGTGTTGTGAATGAACTCGCAAACGTAGTATCCACATAAGTTATTGTCGGCTCCCTGCTGCATGATATAATGGAAGAATCAAATTTTAGTATTACTTACGCAGACCTAGCTGGCTAGTATTACTTACATTTTGATCTACAAATTTTAGTTCTTCTGACCATTCACCCATGACCCTATCCGTGAACCTTTTCCAAACCCTGTCCGGCAAAGAAAATGAATAAAGGAGTAATTAATTACTTATTGTCACGAAAGTTGCCGATCTAGTGCGATAATATGATTGAAATTACCTCTAGAGCATCTCTTTAAAGTCTGCTCATAGCTCTTGGTATTTTTGTAACGAGTCCATGACAAGGACTTTTCCTGCGTCAACTTGAATGACTAGCAGAATAAAGTGGAACCTACGCACGCATAACTCATCAGTTACACTTAACATTGAGTAAGCCGAAATAGAATGTGTATAAGAGAGGGTAACACTCACGAGAAGTTGTAAAGCAATAGTATTTCCCTTTTGGTTTGTTGTCTTAGCAAAAACCTTAGCAAGAAATCTTTTGATATGTAGCCACCTGACCCCGTCCTCTGGTGATATTTCTTCTTATGGGCATTTAGCGTATTGGTTTCTGACCTCTTTGTAGCTATAACACCTTCCTTGTACGTCACAAAATCGGTGCAAGTCAGCAGAGGCTTAATCCATGCATATACCTCGACAGACTTTGTAATCACTAAAGTGCGTTCACTGGAGTTGTTATCTTCTCCATGACTACTTGAGCTGTCATCATGTCCCTCCAAATTCAGATATTGTGAGGTATCCTCATGGATGATGTTCTCCATTATTTCTTCCTCTTCAAGGTTTCTACTGAGTGGATCCATAATTTCTAAAACAATAATATTATCTAGATTAAGAGAGTAAACATTCAAGTGGACTTGGATTCATACACAAATATACATATTATTCATACAAAAATACACAAATAAATACACAAAATACACAAATTAAATTAAATCCCTAAGCATGCTTGATCATTTTAAACAAGGTCCGAGGGGTCCGAACCCTAATTCGGAGAAACCCCGGATGCATATGAGAGGGTTCATTATGTTCTTCTAATTAAACTTGTCATGTAATTTGATTAAAAATGCATGATTATAGCTTAAATAGACAGTTCTCATTTTTTTGAACATTTTGATATATTATTTGTATTTTTCTGACTTATAAATAATTAGTTATTGAATTTACAAGATTTAAAAAATTTCTGGAATTATTAAACCACTTATTACGTCAGCCTGACATCAGCACACCCTAACCCTTTTCTCACCAAAACAGGGGCTAGCCACAGTGGCTGACGCGTGGGACCAGGTCCATGTCACAGCCACACAGGCGCCACGCGGGCTCACCGGAGGATGCTCCAGACGGCGGCGGCTGGCATCGCTGGAGAGCGACCTAGGGCGCGTGAGCAAGCATGTTCGACTCGGCGTGATGCGGCCTACCTAAAACGGGCGGCGTCGCTACCTAGGGGTCACCGGAGAGACGTCAACGACGACATCTAGCGGCGGCACTTGTAGAGCAGCGAGGCGACGACAGCTCCGAGCGAGAGGGAGCGAGCGAAGGGACGGGTGAGCATCGTGGGCTCACGATGGGTCTACCAGAGGTGTTCGCGAGGCCGGGCGGGGTCAGAAACAACGACGATGGCGACGGTGGTGGTCGTCGGGCTCGGAGAAGAAGCGGTGCTTGGGGGTCGATTGCGGATGCCCCACGTCGATTCCTTGGACACGGAAGAACAGTACGACGAGGCGGCGACAACGGCGTGGGTGAGCACGGCAGCGACGGCGGCGTGGGTGGGCGCGGCGGCGATGGCTCCTCTCTGTGTGCTCCTCTGTGCTCCTCGATCGGACTGGGGAAGAGGAAGAGGAGGTGCATGCTTTATACCCCCTCTTTAACACCGGTTCCAGCCACAAACCGGTGTTAAAGGCGGGGGGGGGGGGGGGTGAATTCGTTTCGCGCGCGCACCCCTCCCCCTTTAACACCGGTTGCAGCCACAAACCGGTGTTAAAGGGGGTGTGGGGATTTCGTTTCGCGCGCGCACACCACCCTTTAACACAGGTTTGTGGCTGGAACTGGTGTTAAAGGGGGCATTAACTTCGTACATTAAAGGGGGCATTTTTAATTTAAAGAACTGAAAATTAAGATACATGGCCAGATTAAGTCACAATCGGCCGAACTTGTTTTGGAATGTTGGAGTGATTCAGTCATGCTCCTGCCTACACATGTAATAATCGCCACTGTAGTCGTCGTACTCACCGCAGCCGTCGTTGCTGTCGTCCTCGGGGTCGCCGTAGTTGAACCTTGAAGGCTGATTACGTGTGGGCTGGACTTGAGGGTAGCGCAAACGGGGGTTAGAGTCGGCGGCCGTGTAGTAGGCCATGATGCTCTAGAGAGTCCGACCGCGCCACCACAGCCGACAACCGGCCTCGTTGAAGTTCGGAGGAGGTGGGCCGTCCTCCTTGTGCCTGGCGAGCGCCCTCTCACGCTGATCCCCCAAGAAGGCTTCCCAAGTCGGGAAATAGTCAGGATGCCAGTTGGGATTCCTCCACTGCTCCGGCATGAGCTCGAAGTAGTAGTGGTTCGTGATGGCCATCCGGCGCGCCACACCTAGAGAGACAGGAGGAACCATCACGCCTCCGACGCTCAGCATCCAGCCGACGAGGACGCAGTAGCCCGGCGTGCAAGGGTAGTTCGAGGCGCAAAGCACCTCCGCCTCCCTGGGGGTTAGTGGTACGGTGAAAGCCATGGGAAAGAGTGATGAGGTTGCAGTTATGAGTCTAGAGATGTGCAATGACAATGGAGGCCAATCCTACATATATATAGTGAGAAATGGCGGGAAGAAAACTGGTAGGAAGAACTGGCGGGAAGAAATGGCGGGAAGAAAAATGGAGGGAAGAAAAATAACGGGAAGAAAAATGGCTCATTTAATACATATAGTGTTAACGGAAGAAATATGACATTGATTTCCATGTTGAGATACAAATTTGTGCCAAAAATGACTCATTTAATACATATATAGTGTTAACGGAAGAAATATGACATTGATTTCCATGTTGACATACATATGTGTGTCAAAAATGGCTCATTTAATACATATAGTCAATGTTATGATCGCGTCGGCCATAACCATGGAGTATCAGCACCGTTTAACAGGATGGTTGGGTCAGCCTTCACTTTGAATGGCGGAATTTCATCAAACTTATTATAATCTTCTGACATGTCTGTCTTATCCTCCACTCCCATGATGTTTCTTTTCCCTGAAAGAACTATGTGATGCTTTGGCTCATCGTGTGATGTATTTGTTTGCTTATTTTTTCTTTTTCTCGGTTTGGTAGACATGTCCTTCACATAGAAAACCTAAGCCACATCATTGGCTAAGACGAATGGTTCGTTTAAGTACCCAATTGTTGAGATCCACTGTTGTCATTTCGTACGTCTTGTCTACCTCGACCCCTCCGCCTGTCAGCTTGACCCATTGCACAAAACAAGGGGACCTTAAAATTAGGTCCATAGTCAAGTTCCCATATCTCCTCTATGAATCCATAATACATGATCTTTTGTCCATTGTCTTCTGCTGCATCGAAGCGGACATCACTGTTTTGGTTGGTGCTCTTTTTATCTTGGCCTGTCGTGTAAAATGTATTCCCATTTATCTCATAACCTTGGAAAGTAAATACAGTCAAAGATGGTGTCCTGGCTAACAAGTATAGTTGATCTCCAACAATGGTTTTATTCGTGAGAAGTCTTTGCAGCCAGCCGCCAAAACTCTCCATGTGTTCACTTCTAATCCATTCATCAGACTGTCCCGGGTGTTTGAGGCGTATAAAATTCTTGTGTTCATTGATATATGGGGCAACCAAGATAGATCTTTGTAAAACTGTGTAGTGTGCTTGATTGAGAGAATGTCTGTCCCTAGATATCATTGCTTTACATCCTAGGGTGCCTTTTCCACGCAGTCTCCCCTCATGTCGTGATTGTGGAACACCAATCGCCTTAAGGTCAGGAATAAAGTCAACACAGAACTCAATGACCTCCTCTGTTACATAGCCCTTGGAGATGCTTCCTTCTGGCCTAGCACGGTTATGAACATATTTCTTTAAGACTCCCATGTACCTCTCAAAGGGGAACATATTGTGTAGAAATACAGGACCGAGAATGTCAATCTCTTCTACTAGGTGAACGAGGAGATGCGTCATAATATTGAAGAAGGATAGTGGGAACACCAACTCGAAGCTGACAAGACATTGGGCCACATCTGTCTGTAACCCTGGTAGGCTTTCTATATCGATTACCTTCTGAGATATTGCATTGAGGAATACACAAAGCTTCACAATGGGTACTCGAACATTTTCAGGTAGAAGCCCCCTCAATGCAATCAGAAGCAATTGCGTCATAATCATGTGGCAGTCATGAGACTTCTGGTTTTGAAATTTTTTCTCTGCCAAATTTATTATTCCCTTTATATTCGATGAGAAGCCAGACGGGACCTTGATACTGCTCAGGCATTCAAAAAATATTTCCTTCTCTGCTTTGGTAAGAGCGTAGCTGGCAGGAGTTAAGTGGCGTCCTTTACCCTTCTCGTTCTTAGGATGGATAGGCTCTTCAGGTTCTTTCATACATTGCTGGTCCTTCCGTCCTTCCGGTGTATGTTTTGTCTTTCCATACACTCCTAGGAAGCCTAGCAGGTTCACGCAAAGATTCTTCGTCACGTGCATCACGTCGATTAAAGAGCGGACCTCTAGGACTTTCCAATAGGGTAGGTCCCAAAATATAGATTACTTCTTCCACATGGGCGCATGTCCGGCATCGTCATTCGGAACAGATTGACTGCCAGGACCTTTTCCAAAGATTACTTCTAGGTCCTTGACCATACCAAATACCTCCTCACCGGTACGGAGGACAGGCTTCCTCCGGGGTTCTGCCAGACGTTTGAAATTCTTATCTTTCTTTCTTACGGGATGCATGTTCGGAAGAAATCGACGATGCCCTAGGTACACAACCTTCTTACATTTATCCAAATATACACTTTCAGTCTCATCTAAATAGTGCGTGCATGCTTTGAATCCCTTGTTTGTCTGCCCTAAAATGTTACTAAGAGCGGGCCAATCATTGATGGTTACGAAAAGCAACACTCGTAGGTCAAATGGCTCCCCTTTATGCTCATCCCACATACGTACACCTGGTTTGGCCCGCAGCTGTAAAAGTTCTTCAACTAATGGTCTTAGGTACACATCAATGTTATTGCCGGGTTACCTCGGGCCTTGGATGAGCACTGGCATCATAATGAACTTCCGCTTCATAAACAACCAAGGAGGAAGGTTATAGATACATAGTCACAAGCCAGGTGCTGTGACTGCAGCTCTACTCTCCAAAAGGATTCATGCCATCTGTACTTAGACGAAACCTTAAGTTCCTTGCGTCACGTGCGAAGTCCGGGTATTCTTGCTCGACTTTTCTCCACTGTGACCCATCAGCGGAGTGTCTCAACATCGCGTCTTTCTTACGGTCTTCCATGTGCCATCGCAACAACTTGGCATGCTCTTTATTTCTGAAGAGACGTTTTAACCGTGGTATTATAGTAGCATACCACATAACTTTGGCAGGAACCTTCTTCCTAGGGGCCTCGTCCTCAACATCGCCAGGGTCGTCTTGTCTTGTCTTATACCGCAGTGCAGTGCATACCGGACATGCATCCAAATTCTCGTACTTCTCACCGCGGTAGAGGATGTAGGCATGTATCTTCTGCACATCTAATCCTAGAGGGCAGACAACCTTCTTTGCTTGGTATGTACTGTCGGGCAATTTATTATTTCATGGAAGCAGATTCTTCATTTTTACCAACAACTTTGAAAATGCGCTGTCAGTCACACCGTTCTCCGCCTTCCATTGCAGCAAATCCAGTGTGGTACCTAGCTTTTTGTGGCCATCTTCGCAAGTTGGGTACAACAATGTTTTGTGATCCTTTAACATCTGCTCCAGCTTCTCCTTCTCCTTTTCAGTTTTACATTCTTCCTTTGTATCAGTAATGGCCCGACCAAGATCGTCATCAGCGGGCCCATCTGCTGCCTCTTGATCTTCATCTACCCCCGTTGTAGTATCATCGTATTCAGGATACATGTTATGATAGTTGTCATGATCCTCTTCTTATTCGTTGTCTTCCATCATAACCCCTCTTTCTCCGTGCTTGGTCCAACAATTATAGCTGGGCATGAAACCGGACCGAAGCAGGTGGGCGTGAATGGTTTTAGTATTTGAGTAGTCTTTCTTGTTCTAACAGTTAACACATGGACATCACATAAAACCATTGTGACCACGGTTTGCCTTAGCCACAATGATGAAATTTTGGAGGCCCGTAATATACTCGAAAGTGCGTCGATCACCGTACATCCATTGCCGGTTCATCTGCATTATATAATTAATTAGGTATATCAAAAATCATTAAAGTACATCATGAGTTAATAGGGAGATGGCCACTTTTACAGTGCATCAATGACACATGAAAGGATAAAGTTGCCAACCTCGATCGAGGAGGAAAGAGCAACGGGAAAACTTAATTCGAGCTCTTGGGCATTTCAGCGTACACCTCTTGTGCATAGGATGAAAACACAAACTAGCACCCTCTCACCCTCTTTGCTAAGCTCCAAAATGAGAGAGTGAAACAATGAGAGAGAGGGGGCGATGGGTGTATTATATATAGGCGCACACCCTTTAACGCCGGTTCAAACCACGAACCGGTGTTAAGGGGGGGTCCTGCGCGGCGCGGCGGGGCAGGGCCTTTAACACCGGTTCGTGGCTCTAACCGGTGTTAAAGGGGGTGGGCCTTTTTGCTTTCTATACCACGCTGGTATGGGCAGCCCTTTTAACACCGGTTCGTGGGAGAACCAGTGTTAAAGGCCAATTTGGACCTCAACTAAAGGCCTCATTTCCACCATTGTAGGGATCCGTTTCCCTTTATGAAAAAACTAACGGATATCGATAAATAAGACCTTTTTCGAGGAGGTCACAAAAAAGACCATCGGAGAAGGTTTAGAAAACCGCCACAAAAAACAATTACTACTTGTTTCAGCTTTTCAGAGGCAGCATCCTAATTAACCACCTTAGATGCTTTATTTCTGATCGAACAAGGCAGCAACCGCTTCAAAATTTGTTATTTTGCAATAGTTTACCTGTAGATGACTCTCTTGGATATATCAAATTCTATGAGGGTTTGTTGGACAAGAACTGCATTGGATCCTTTCGAAACCATGGAATAATCTATCCTATTTTTGGTTGTTGCCAAATCTCCAATTAAAATGTAATTCATATGTTCACATTCGCAATACTTGTAGCCGACCAAACATACCAAGTAAAAATGGTAAGAGAAACCACATGTATGTATATTACAAATATGTATAGGACAATGTATATGCACAAAAGGATCGGTGATCTCCTAGAACAATAGTACCCAACTTTACTCGGGTGCCCTCAAATTGGATAAGAATCCTAATGATAGACATCTTGTGTTTAAGCTATCTAGGAGTTTCCTCCTGTTCTTCCATAAACTTTGAGGCAACACTCCGCGGCATAATTATATTCCGATTGAAAAATATTTACATCAACTATTTATAGAAAGATGAAGAAAAAATTATTGCTACATATACAGAGTTACATGTGAAGCATCGTCTAAACACAATTTAGCCTTTACAAGCACACAAAGCCGCGCGTATAAAAACCTCTAAGCTATTAACAAAACAATATGAGACGTGTTACCCTAACAAGGGCCGTCTGGTGTGTTTATATATTCTCAGGAGTTACAATACATACGGTATACAATACCGGTACACAAGAGACCTATACACGTACAACTATGTTTAACACTCTCCCTCAATCATAACTTATCTAAGTTAATATTGCATCTAAAAGCTTCTAACTGTCTTATAGATAGTGACTTAGTGAATCCATCAGCCACCTGGTCTCCTGAGGGTATAAACTGTATATCCAAGAGTTTATTCGCAACTCCTTCACGAACAAAGTGATAATCCACTTCTATATGTTTAGTCCTAGCATGAAACACTGGATTAGCAGAAAGATATGTAGCTCCAATATTATCACACCACAAACACGCAGCTCTCGACTACAATACTCCCAACTCTATCAACAAATTCTGCACCCATATAATTTTAGCCGTAGCATTAGCCAGAGACTTGTACTCAGCCTCTGTACTTGATCGAGAAACCGTGGCTTGTTTTCGGGCACTCCAAGAAATCAAATTGGATCCCAAGAACACAGCAAAGCCACCTGTGGACCTTCTATCATCAGGACAACCAGCCCAATCAGCGTCAGAAAATGCACTGACCAAAGTAGAGGTAGATTTACTCAATCTCAGCCCAAGAGAGATAGTCCCTCTCAAATACCTCAAAATCCTCTTCACCGTTGTCCAATGAATAGTCGTGGGGGCATGAAGGAATTGACAGACTTTGTTAACAGAAAAAGATATATCTGGTCTTGTCAATGTAATATACTGTAGAGCTCCAACAATGCTCCGGTAACGAGTAGAGTCTTCACTACTCAGAGGATCACCATCGGTTACTGACAATTTTTCAGACACCGAAAGAGGAGTATCAACTGTTTTGCACATATTCATGTTTAGCCGAGTAAGCAGGTCATTTGCATATTTCTCTTGAGTAAGAAAGAATAATACCATCAGATACCTTCTTCACCTCAATGCCAAGAAAATAATGCAGTTCACCTAGATCCTTCAACGCAAAGTCCATCCCGAGATCATGAAGTAATGCACCAACAACCTTCTCTGACAAACTAGCAACAAAAATATCATCAACATAAATGAGCATAAAGATAGTCACTCCCTCTTTGTTGTAGAAGAACAGAGAAGTATCAGCCTTGGATGAAGAGAAACCAAGAGACTGAAGTTTAGTGCTTAGACGAGAGTACCACGCCCTTGGATCTTGCTTCAACCCATACAAAGCTTTATCCAATTTACAGACATGTCCCATCCAAGAGGGCTCCTTATACCCAAGAGGCTGCCTCATAAAGACCTCTTCTTCCAGAATGCCATGTAGAAACGCATTCTTCACATCTAACTGACGAAGATGCCACCCTTGAGACACAGCAAGAGCCAAAACCAAACGTATAGTAGCCGCCTTCACAACATGACTAAAAGTGTCCTCATAATCTATGCCATATCTCTGACGAAAACCTTTAGCAACTAATCTTGCTTTATAACGATCAACTGTATCATCTGCCTTTCTCTTAACCATGTAAACCCACTTACAATCAATTATATTTTTACTGGAATCAGCTGGTACCAAATTCCATGTGTTGTTTGTCAGCAAAGCTGAAAATTCCTCATCCATTGCAGCCTTCCACTTCGGATCAGTGAGAGCTTCATGAACAGTGGATGGTTCATCGGTACTGCAAAAGTTACTGTACCGAAGACGATCATAACGAACAGTGCCATCTGTGACAATTTTGGGCCAAAAAACGCCGCGCTGAGAACGCGTAACCGGCCGATCAGGTTCAGAAACTACTGTTGAATCAGAATTGTCAGGCGCATCAGCCGAGGACGCCGCATCAGATCCTGTGGCCCGAGTAGAGGACAATGGCGCTGCCACAAAAGATACCGGTGCTGTCGAAGAAACCATGTCATCACGTGGTGCCATACATGCGGGGGTCCCACGCGCACCCGTGGGAGAAGGGACCAGCCCGTCCTGGCCTGACACGTGCGGAGGGGACCCGGCCGGCGCCGACCAGGACCGCCCCGAGGAGGACCACGCGTCCGATTCCAAGGACGATCGCACTGCAGCGTCATGAGCCAATGATTGGCCCTGTCTGGCAGGAGTATCTACTCCGGTTTCCGTGCCAGGCACAGAAAAATCGCTGGAATCACCTCTAGATTCAAAATTTTCACATGATTCCTGTTCAAAAGACTCAGCTGGAGCATGGTTAGCAGGATTAGCATCATGGTCAGCTGGTAAAACGTGCCCCTCATGATCATGCAAATTAAGTGGTTGCAAATTGAGAGGAAGAAGATTAATTTCTTCACGCAAACGTGCTCCGGTATTAGAATGAAGAGCAGCAAAAGGAAACACTACTTCATCAAAAAAGATGTCACGAGAAATATACACGCGGCCAGTAGAGATATCAAGACACTTGTATCCCTTATGAAGATAACTATTGCCAATAAAGGCACATTGTTTAGAGTGAAATTGCAACTTATGATTATTGTATGGACGAAGATTAGACCAACATGCGCACCCAAAGATTCGCAACAAAGAGTAATCCCCTTTATTCCCAAAGAGACGTTCTATGGGTGTTTGAGACTGAATAACTCGACTAGGGAGTCTATTAATCAAATAGACAACAGTGTTAAAAGCTTCATTCAAGAATTTAAGTGGCATAGAGGCGTATGCAAGAATAGATAAACCAACCTCAACAATATGCCTATGTTTACGCTCACCGTTCTGCTAATGCGCATGGGGACATGAAACAAGATGGGAGATGCCTACACGCTGGAAAAAGGGATGGAGCTTTTGATACTCACCACCCAAGTCGGTCTGAATTGCTACGATTCTCCTATCAAAGAGCTTCTCAACAAGAGTCTGGAAAGCACGAAATTTTTGAAACACTTCAGATTTTATTTTGAAGAAATACACCCACGTGAATTTACTGAAATCATCAATGAAACCGACATAATATTTATATCTTCCAAAATATTCAGAGGCAGGGCCCCAAACATCAGAAAAAATAAGTTCAAGAGGAAAATGAGATACACTGGATGACTTTGGATATGGGAGTTGAGGGATCTTGGCCATTTGACAAGCATCACAGACAGACTCTTTATTGGTTTCACTAAACGAAATTTTATTGTCTCTAAGGACTTGATGAACTATAACCGAGCAAGCATGACCAAGACGCCTATGCCAGAGCGTGGAAGACGATTTGGCGACACCATGAACTTGACGACCTGAAGAAGCCAGGGATGACTCCGGTATAGGGGAGAGCCCGCCAACGCATCTACCTTGAAGAAGGACCTCCCTCGTGTCCTGGTCCTTGATAAAGAAAGAATCAGGCCAATGTTCAACAAAAGCATATGATTATCAAAGGCTAATTTACTAGTGGCAATGAGATTTTTGGTGGCTTGGGGAACATGGAGAATATTCTTAAGATGCAAGACATGATTATTTGGGGTACGAATTACAGAATGACCAATGTGCTGTATATCCATACCTGCACCACTAGCTGTGTAGATTTGTTTGTTGCCGTTGTAGCGATCCCTCACTTGAAGCTTGTCCAGCTGTCCCGTGGTGTGATCCGTAGCTCCAGAGTCGGCGTACCAGTCCGTGTCGACTCCATATGAGTCAACAGCTACACCGGCTGTTTTCTTAGGACCATGGTAGCTCTTCTGAAAACGCTTCCAGTAGTTCAGTGCAGTGTGTCCAATCTTGCCACATACCTGACAGATGGGTTTGGAACCGTCATTATTATAACGATTGCCTTGATTACCGCGGCCTCCTCCATTGCCATGGTAGTTCCCCTGATTTCCACCGTGCTGATTCTCATACCCACCACGCGGATCATAACCGCGATGCTCATAGCGCTGGTCATAGCCACGCTGAGCGTAGCCACGCTGGTCAGGGTAACCCCCTCGTCCACTAGCATTGTGTCCTCCACGGTAGCCGCCACCGCGTCCACGGCCAGCGGCGTTCACTGGCATATCGCCAGTTGGATTCTGATCTTCCAACCGAGCTTCGTAGGAGAGAAACTGAGCATACAGATCACTTAGACTAATGAATTTGTCCGCCTTAATCAAAGCGGTGATAGCGGCAACAAAGCCGTTGTACCTCTCCTCGTTCAGACCGGCAACATATGATATCACATGCTCATTATCCAGAGGCTTCCCTGCCGCTGCCATCTCATCTGCCAGATGCTTGATCTGATCAAAGAACACCGCAACGGTCTTGTTCTCTTTCTTGCACTGATTCAACGTCGTGCGGAGATGCACCACACGAGATTTGGACTGCAAGGAGAACATCTCCAGGACAGCAGCCCACACAGCAGCCGCGCTTTTCTTGCCCACCACCTGGGTCAAGATCTCACGCGACATATTCCTCACCAAATATCCAAGCATGGTTTGATCTTGCGAGATCCAACGTGCATACTTAGGGTTGGGGATTTTCACCTCCTTGTCATCCTTGTCCTTGGCCTTCAATTCCTTCTCAGGTGCCGGTGTGGATCCGTCTAGGAACCCCTCCAGTTGAGCTCCACGGATGTCCGGCAAGACCTGCGCCTCCCATAGGAGGAAGTTGTCCCTGGTTAGCTTCTCAGAGGTCGAAGCGTTGAGGTTCCCGTTGCCAGACGACGATGAGGAGGAGGAACCCCCGAGCGACATGGTTGATGGTGATTTGCGGTGGCGGCAGCTACTAGATCGCAGCGGCGGCGGCGGCTTCTAGGCTTTAGACGTGTTTAGGAAGAATAGGCTCTGATACCATAACAAAACAATATGAGACGCGTTACCCTAACAAGGGCCGCCTGGTGTGTTTATATATGTTCAGGAGTTACAATACATACGGTATACAATACCGGTACACAAGTGACCTATACACGTACAACTATGTTTAACAGCTATGACACGAGGACAAGTATTTCAAGATCGGATTAAATCAACAAAGATGCGACCCATCCGTATCCCACTGCGGTCCACATTATTGAAATATAATATGTTTGTAGTGTTATGTGCGCCTATTGTGATTATGATTTGAGGCTTTTTGAGTGTTTTTTAGAGGTTAAACTCATTTTTCTTTATCGGTGTTCACAAATCACAAAAGATTATAACCATGGATTAACTTTTTGTGAATCTTTATCTCCTCCTGCTCCTTGTGTGACGTGTTCCTTTCTGTGGAGAAGCAAAGCAAAATAGAACAAGATGAGGAAGAAGATGTGGGTGATGACGGGTAGCTAAATTATCGTACTACTCGACTAGCTAATCACAAACACTACCTTGTACTGTTTGGATTTTTACAGATGGCTTGGTTTAACTCTATAAAATTTATAGTCTTACAGTAACAGATAAGGAAATTACCGCGTTGTCGTTACTTAGGATCCATCTTCATGTTGGTGCCATAAACCAACCATTCATGAACCATGATCACTACAGGAAGAAACATCACTGATGAGCGTGAAAACGCTCGGCGTAGGCCAGTTCCCCCTCAGGCCTGCTCAACGCCGAGGGGAACCCTCGGCATTAAGCCCTCGGCATAGGTGGTCCTCGGCACAGCAATTTACCTTCGGCGTTGCTCCGACACTCGGCGTAGATGGATATGCTGAGCGTTTAGAGGCGCCCCTCAGCACAGCCCAGCTGTCAGCACACGGAGTTAACGGCGCGAAGAAGACGGCGCCCAGGAGCAACGCCGAGGGGGATACGCTCGGCATCACTTGCCACGTGGAGTGGTAGGGAGGATGCTCTGATAGACCTGTGCCGAGGGGAGCCCACTCGGCTTTGTGTGATGTGTGCCGAGGGGGTACTCTCGACGTTGCTTGCGCTGTGCTGAGCGGTTCCCTCTCGGCTTTGCTTGATGTGCGCTGAGGGGATCCCGCTCGGCGTTGCTAGATGTGCCGAGGGGATCCCTCTCGGCGTTGATGTCCACCAGCCCACTCTAAGGACCAATGCCGAGGGGATCCCTCTCGGCGTTGATGTCCACCAGCCAACTCTGAAGAGCAATGCCGAGGGGATTACACTCGGCGTTGATGTCCACCAAGCCTTTTTTTCCCAGCAATTTTGGGATTGACAGCAGATACACATATATAAGAATTGGCTATAACAATACAAAAACATTTCAGCATAGATGACATCCATAAATATATCACATGTCTAACATCAAATCTCCATATATAGATAAATGTAGTCACAAATACACATCACTACAAGTTCGTTGCACATAGTCTTCGATAACATCATCACTACAAGTTCATTACACATAGTGTTCGAGAAAATCCTCCACTGTATAATATTCCTACAATTGTGCATAAAACATTTATGGTGAGAATCATAAGTTAGCATAATGGGATGATGAACCATGAATAGAACTTGACAAAGAAAGTCTTACTCAAAACTTCTTGTGCACAACTTGTGCTATGCTGGGCACAGATTCATGACCGCTCTCATCGGTCATATAGCCCGCCGACATTGCGGCCTCATAATCCTCCCATTTGGTGGCCAACTTCTTTTCATCGGAGCCATGGCGGATTTTGTAGAGGCCTGGCCAATATGTCTTCAGCAAAGACGTAAGAATAGCACCTGGAATACGGCGTCTGGTGGTCGTCTGATCAACAAATCTAAAATTCCTGCACATGAATCAAAATATTAGTATACGCCAACAAAGTACTATCAAAATGAAATAGACCACAAGGCCTTCATATATGATCGAGAGATATCCTTACGTTTTGGTTGGCTCAAGGCGGGTTCTCTCCGCTTCTCTTGGTGGATCTGGGAGCTTATTTGGTCCTCGAACCCACAATGCCCCCGTCTTCTCCGACCTGCCCTCCTCCTGCAACTGTAAATGAAAATGCAAATTAAAATGCAAGTGAATGAAAGGAAGTGGGTGGAATAGGAGAAAAGAGTGTACCTCCTCCTGCTCGTCCTCCTGCTCCTCCTCCTCCTCGTCCTCCTCCTGGTGCTGCTGCAAATGAAATTAAAATTACAATGCAAATTAAAAATGCAAGTGAATGAAAGGAAGTGGGTGGAATAGGAGAAAATAGCATACCTCCTCCTGCTCGCTCTGATGCACCTCATCATCATCCTCGGGAGCTGTGGTGCCACTAGTGGAGGGTACCTAAGAAATATTGGCAATTAGTGGAGGGTATCTAAGGATAATAATAATGATAACAGATAGTAGGCATGATAGAAATAGGTACCTCACTACGGGAGGGCGTCAAAATCCGAGAACGTCATCGACCCCTCTGTGAAGGTGCAACCTCCTCGGGTGTAGGTGCAACCTCCTAAAGTAGTCTAGTCCTCCTAGGAGGCTCCTCAAAAGTGGGACCTCGAGCTCGTCCTCCTCGTCCTCCTCCTCCTCCTTCTCGTCCTCGTCCTCGTCCTTCTCCTTCTCCTCCTTCTCCTTCATCGTCAACAAAGCGACTAGGAGGTCTTCTAGGGCGACTACTTGTTCCTGGCGGATCATCGCTCCGCCTCAACCTACGTAGCAAGATTTTTGATGAATTCTTGCTCATGGTTCAATCACCTGCATGAGAACGAGTAAACAATTAGTAAGCATGGTAATAATCAATAAACATGATAGCAATTAATAATCATGATAGAAATTAATAAGCATGGTGACACAAAAATACATAAAGACCCTCACCGCTAATCATCAGTATCATACTCACTATCACTATCACGTGAGAAGTAAGGTAGGCTCTCGTACGGCCAGCAGCTGTACGATCTAGCTGACATACCAAATGGATTGAATCCATCGGTTGCTATCGCAATCCTAACATTCCGAGCCTCTTTTGCTTCATCTTTGTAAATTGAGTCGAAATGCTTCCATGAGTCACCATCAGCTGGATGTTTCATCTTCTTTTTGCCATAAAAAAATCAGGGTATCTCTTCCCATGCTTGTGCCACCTCATTTGTCTAGCAGACTCCTCACTCATGTAAAGGCGCTAGATTCTTTTTATAAATGGGAGATACCGAAGAAATTTTACGGCAATCTTCGTCTGTTTCATTTGACCATCAGCACCCTTCACCTCAAGAAACCTAGAGGCCCCACACTTGCTACAGTGGGTGTGATCCGCAAACTCCTTCCGAAACAAAAGGCAGCCCTTAGGACAACAATGTATCTTCTCATAATCCATGCAGAGCGCTTTCATGATTTTCTTCGACTCGTACATGTTTCGAGGCAAACAATGTCCTTCAGGGAGCATGTTAGCTAATGTTTTCAAATTATTTTCATAGCCTGCTCGGTTCCAGCCGTTCTTGGCTTTATCGGCTAAAAGTTGTGAGACGGCATCCAGCTGAGAGATAGTTGCATTAGGGTAAAGAGGTTTCTTTGCCGATGCCATCATATCAAGGAAGGCCTTCGCGGTTGCTCCGGCGGTCTTTATCCACCGAAACCCTAGTCCCTGGGACCCGCGGGTCTACCCCCGTAGCATTCTCCGTACGAGGGTTCATCGATGTACTTTTTGGTTGGTTTAGGTTTGTATAGGTCATATCTACATGGACAAGAAAGGTTGGGACCAAGATTCCACCGGTAGCCCTCCGTTTGATCCGTGGCGGGAGTTTTCTCCTACACGCCCAACACTTTTCTATGTGTTATCGCATGGAAGTGAACATGAACGCACCCGGGAGCTAGAAATTGCATCTACGGACCTTCCACCACACTTGGACACGTATTCTAGGGACAGGTGTCCTATGCTGCTAGCGACGCTGAGAGGAATCCCCTCGGCGTAGGTCCTGCCAGGTGTGCTATGCTGCTAGCAACGGTGAGAGGAATCCCCTCGGCGTAGGTCCTGCCAGGTGTGCTATGCTGCTAGCAACGGTGAGAGGAATCCCCTCGGCGTAGGTCTTGCCAGGTGTGCTATGCTGCTAGCAACGGTGAGGGGAATCCCCTCGGCGTAGGTCCTGCCCGGTGTGCTATGCTGTTAGCAACGGTGAGAGGAATCCCCTCGGCGTAGGTCCTGCCAGGTGTGCTATGCTGCTAACAACGCTGAGAGGAATCCCCTCGGCGTAGGTCCTGCCAGGTGTGTGCTTTTCCGCTAGCTTGCTAATAGCAATGCCGAGGGGATTCCTCTCAGGTGTGTGTCCCAATGCTGAGCGGCATCCTCCCGGCTTTGATTTGTGCCGTTAACTTTCACTACACAGAGCTATGCCAACGGTAAGCCTCTCGGCACTGTCATATACCGTGAACTGTCCGTCCGCAACGCGGGAAGGAGATCCGTGCTCAGCTTGCGCTGATGGTACCCCTCGGGATTGCTACTACTATGCTGAGGGTATAGCTACGCCGAGGGTCCCTCTCGGCATTGCTCGTCTGTGCCGAAGGTTTTGCTATGCCGACGGCATTTTTGCGGCACACGGCACTGCGCGACCTATGCTGAGCGGCCCGACCATTTCCTCTCAGCGTTGAATTTCCCGCTCAGCATCTGAGTTCGTTCCCGTAGTGGATCAGAGGGCCCCTTCTTCAGCATTCTGGAATCCTCAACAATGAGACACTCATATGCAGGTAAACTTTATATATACCAAAAACTCAGCTTCCTCAAGGGGAAGGTATGCAGTAAACTCGTGCACCCATGAACCGGTGGTTTCTAAACCGTTGGATGAACCAACAACAGGCGAGGTGCAGACCAAGTTTTTGCACAAAGAAGATTGTATTGCATAAAAATCAACCCGTGGTACATTTCGTACATGTAACTTGATAGAAACTTAATGCTCCTCTAAAGCTATGATGCTTCCTTTCGAAGCTATCATGGCTTCTCCTTTTCATCGTGACATTCATTGTTCGACATGTAAATTCCGGATAGTGGGTGTTCCGGAGGAAAAGGGCACAAACCCACGCCCCCCAAATATCGGACGCATCGAACTGTCAGGAGCATCTGAAGGTTGGACGGAAGAAAGGAGATGAGAGTGCAGGGAGTATGGTGACGTGGGGTCCGAGGTGGCGTTGCTCGATGCAAGCAGGAGGAACCCGATCAAAGGCTTTGTTGTCATGCCAAACAACTGTTAAAAATGTTACATGTTAGATTGTTCCGGAACAATTCTTCAATTCAAAATAGCATAGTACTACCTCAGATATGTGTTAGGGAGGTACTGCAACAACACGAGATGACTCACCATAGTGCTAAAAAGAACGACAGTGATGGTGCTGGTGATCATGATCTCATTTCCCTGTAGCTGTGTCTGACCAGATCTTGTAAACTACAGTTCCAAGGCAAAGAGTTAAACTTACGGATAATAAAGTACCCTACTTCCAAAGTACTAATAAATTTTTGAGTTAAGCAAATAAATCAAAAGATTCAACGGACTACTTTCATCGACAAGAGATATTTCATAAGGATTTCCAAATACTATTGGTGACCTCATATATGAAAAACAAAGTTCAAAGAGGGGTGCGCAAAAAATGGTTTTGGACCAACCTTATTGTAAGCAAGAGCGATTGACACAGCTCCTCTCATTATCCCAGCCCACCATATTATGATCTATCAAAAGAAAATTCAGTTAGAGGATGTTAACTCAATTCGGCTGGCAAATGGTCTATTGCAATAATTACTTACTTGCTGCCTCCAGCATAGTTTTTCAGCGAGCGTCTTCTTTGTTAAGTTGGATAAGAAAGAGATCGGGAAAACAAAACCAGCTCTTCCAACCAGAACCAATCCTAGAAAAATTGAGCTTACCGCAATGGACTTCCAGGGGCTGCAAAGAACGAGTAATATTCATTTATTTAAAAAGGACATGAAACAGAAATCAGGTAATCCAGTTTAAATGTCACAATTGTATGTATCTGACCTATCAGTAGCGAGTTTCCACTTCTCAATATCCAGTGCATCCATCCCAACATAGAGGAAGAGAAAAGTCTCAGCGATGAAGGACAAGGTTGCAAAGGTTTGCCTGAGTAAAGATGAAAAGGTTGACAAAAATAAGGCAGCAGTTTTTTACTTAACTGAAGGTAGAGTAGTAAATTAGCATAGACTAAGAACCATAATTACTTGGTTGTAACTCTCGAGCTCTCTGTCAGGCTATGCCAAGTATAATGTGATATCACAATACCATAGAAAAATACAGCGAGGATGCCACTCAAATGTTGATGCTGCAAAGATGAAACAAATAGGGTAAGTTCATAAATTTAAACAGTTAATGGCAATGTTAGTATCCACAGCGTATCAAATCAGATGCGCACCTCAGCTTGCACATATGTGAGGTAAGCCATGAGCATCATAACTGCAACTTCACGTTTAGTAGAATGCCTGAAACAAGTTCAGCAAAAACCCAAGTTAGTGGTATCGAGAATGAAAGTCGATGCTTAATTAAAATTGGGTTGAACAAACCTTCCTATGAATGATATCTTGATCATGTATGCAGTGAGCAATCCACACTAGCAATTGCAGAAGGGATGTTAAATCCATGGGTTCAATGATTCATTTAGACAAATAAAGGAGCGCAACCGTGAGAACCTAAAATAAACTTACACACACTCCAAGGAAGGTACTTGACACAAATAAGTAAAGGAAGCTCCCGAAGAACTTGAGAACGACCATTGCGTCGATGTGGTTAAGATCAAAGTTCTGGAGCACGTTGAAAAGCACGACTGATGTGGCATGGTTCACGATACCTTCACCAGAAATTAGACTGTACAAAAAGGGCGTCTCATCCTGATTGAGAACCTGTTTTATAAACATTAGTAAGCTGAGGATTGAGTCACACTGTTTTTTACATGACTACTAGTTCAGAGAATCATGGCAACATACTTGTAAAGTGCAGGCAGAGTGTGTGGCGGATAGGATAGCTCCAATTGCTGCACATCAGATAGGGATGAATTTCATACATATGTTGATAAGATTTGTTTCAGGTGACCAGGATCATGTGAAAAAGTATTGGCGGCTTACCAAGAAAATCTCCTACATCCAGTGTGTCAATGTTCATGCTGCGGAATATTGCAATGGCAGCTGAAAAAAAAAGCAATCATCGTCGTCGTGGGAAACTAACACATAGAATTTCATGGATTTGCTCCAAACAAACTCGCACGCATGGAATAATAGCAAACAAATTCCTTTTTGGCGAAAAAATTAAGGAGCATACCAAGCGATATTGTGAGAAACGAGATGATTGTCCCAAAAACCCCAAATAATGTGATTGTCATGAAATTCCCGAAGAAGTGCTCCTTCTTCACCCGGAAACTGCATGATCGATGATAAATAGTTGTGAGAAATCAAGTTGGAAACCACTGCGGGATGAGAGGAATCAGTGCTCGATCTTACCCAGCGTTGAAGATGATTGGAGGCAGGAGGTATATGAAGAAGAGGTCGTCGCTGATGACGAGCAGGTGCGAGCTTTTCCCCTTGGTCATCAGCAAGATCACCACGCCGGTGCAAAGACCCTGTCCGGCCATAATCGAGCATCAGCGACGGTAACGGCGATGCCGGTGCACAGACCCTGTCCGGCCAGAATCGAGAGAAGAGTTGATGATGGAAGATGAATGGATTGAGCTTACGATGATGAGGACGGCGATGGACTCGTACAGCCATCGGTTCTTCCCGAGGAGGAGGATGCAGACGAAGAGCAGCACCACGAAGAGCACCGACCCGTGGTCTGGGTCCGGCGCCGCCATAAGGTTCATCCTTCTCTCTCCCTTGCGACCAATATAATAGCTCCGCTAATATGATGGACGCACGTACGTGGCTTTCAGAATATATATCATGATAGCTCCGCTAATTCAGCTTGTTCTTTTTTTTTAACGCGCTTACCTTTTTCTCTTGAGATCTCGTCGCTTTATTGATCGGCCTGATATATAGAACTCAATATCTTATGTACTCCCTCCGTTTTTTATTACTTCGCGTTTTAGGATTTTTCAAAGTCAACTTGTCAAATTTGATCAAAAATATAGAAAAATATATAAACATTCATTATTCCAAATACATATATTATGGAAATATAACTTACGAAGATTCCAATACTATACGTTTTATATCGTAGATATTTTTATTTTTTGCTAAATATTTGGTCAAACTTTAATTTTTTTGACTTTAACTAAACCCAGAATACGATCTAATTGTAAACGGAGGGAGTATCTTCTTAATTAGGTATACTATATATACCAAAAATAATTATGCTTCCAATAAAAGTAGAGTAATACTACTAGAAATTTACTAGTATCCGATTAATTCAGCTTGTTCTTGAACACTTTACCCTTTTCTCTCCAGATCTGGTCGATTGATTGACCGGCCTTATCAAACTCAATATCTTATGTATCTTCTTAATTAGGACTTAGGAGTACTATATATACCTAAAAATAATTACCTTTCCATGATAAGTAATATTAGAAATGTACTAGTAATATCTATTACGGAATGTACAGTGGTGATATGTTGGGAGTGCCACATAGGATGTGTTAATCGGTCTCGTACAACATACGGTTGTCAGATGTATGCATTGACCTCAGGAAAATCCGTAAACCACTTTTATCTTGGTATAGAGACAAACACTGCCGCCCACTACGGTTGCCGTGTACCAAACCTTTGCTCTGCGCACGGTAAAGAAATGTTTGCCGTGCGTCCTCGTGGAAAACAGCTGGCAAAGATAATACACACGTATGGCAAATAAATAACGTACGGCAAAGATAGCGAAATACACCCGGCAAAGAACGACGCACGGTAAACCAGCAAAAGAATGCACGACAAAGAAAATACCGACGGCCAGCAGGCAAGGAGAGCCCACATCTTCGCCCAGCTGATATTACCGACCTGACGGCAGGCCTTTGCCGTGTACCACCATTAGGCGCACAGTAAATTTTCGATTTTTATTTTACTTACACGTGAGTTTTTCGCGCCATATAGATTTTTGGGCACGCAAGTTTATTCCGCGTGAAATTTTAAATAGCTTTGCCATGTGTTTGGTGCCTAGGACATAGGGCAAAGACTTTTGCCATGTATTTAGGTTACGCACACGGCAAAGGAAAGAGCTTTGCCATGTGTTCTGGATGGTCACACGGCAAAGGCCAATTTTTCATTTTTTTTGCCATTTTCTGAACCAACATTTAAAGGGCTAATTGAAAATTCTATCATCACATTATTCAAAAATACTAGACCACATTACATATAAAATTTCCTAACCGAAGGATCTCAAACATTTTCGTCCACCCCTGAATCGGTAGGAAGTGGGACCGATTTGAACTACAGGTACATTATCTGATGCTCATGATTTTTTTGCAAAAATCATTTTTACACATACAAAAGTGTTGTGTAAGTCCCATAGATGCAAGACATAGCTTCCCGGTGTGAGCTTCTTCACATTCATGCGATAACACTTAGCAGATTCCTGAAACTATAGGGGGAAATGTCCCGCTGCGGGTATATTAGGGGATAGAATGTGCCACAGGGTCCCAAACTTGGTTTTCCTTGTATATATGGCCTAAATAAATCTTAACCAACAAAAAAGTACATTGGTGAAACCTCATGCGGAGAAAGCTAGGGGTAGACCTTCCCGGGGCCCGCAGACGAGTGTTTTCGATGTAGAATGACCTCCGGAGCCCCGAGAACCCACCCAAACTTTCATGTGGACCTAGGATACATGTAAAAGTGTTGTAGAAGTCCCATATATGCAAGACATATCTTCCCGGCGTGATCTTCTTCACATTCGGACGATAACACTTAGCAGATTCCTCGACCTATAGGGGGAAATGTCCTGCTGCGGGTATACCGGGGGCTAGAATGTGCCACAGGGTCCCAAACTTGGTTTTCCTTGGACCTATGGCCTAAACAAAACTTAACCAACAAAAAAGTACATTGGTGGAACCTCGTGCGGAAAAAGCTAGGGGGTAGACCTTCCTAGGGCCCACAGACGGGTGGTTTCGATGCAGAATGACCCCCGGAGCCTCGGGAACCCACCCAAACTTGCATGTGGACCTAGAATACATGTAGAAGTGTTGTGTAAGTCCCATAGATGCAAGACATAGCTCCCCGGTGTGAGCTTCTTCACATTCATGCGATAACACTTAGCAGAATCCTAGAACTATAGGGGAAATGTCCCGCTGCGGGTATATCGGGGGCTAGAATGTGCCACAGGGCTATATATTGAGATCACATTTGGTATCCATGAGGTACTCGGCTCTCCAGGTTTATAATGCCAGGCGTCAACGTTTCCTCGCCGACATCCATTGTCACCACGATGTTGGTGCCCACCAGCCCTGTTTATCTCAGCCGCAACAATTTTATGCTGTGGCACGGGCTGACACTGCCCCACTTCGTCGGCACAAACCTACACGGCTTCCTCATCAGCACTATGGTGGCCCCGTCAAAGACCATCATCGAAAGAACAAGTGACGTGGGGTATTCACATCAATGCCTATACTTGATGGACTTGGGTTTAAAGAAGAAGGGTGCACTAGAGATCTTGTTCGGATAACAAACAAGTATTCTGGGACACGAGATTTATCCAGGTTCAGGCCTCCGGAGGGAAAACCCTACTCATGCTTGTCTATTCTCAATTATCGGCGAAACCGAGGATTACAAGGGTGCTCAAATGAGATCTGGCGGGGGTGTATGCTAGGGTTGAGGTAGCCCCTTCTCGCCGTGCCCTCCTGGCCTATATATAGGTAGGCCAGGTCTCAGGATAAGGCCGAGTCGGTTACATGTTAGGGTTTTCTCTTTAAATTTTTCATCTAAAGCAAGCAGTATCCTCTAAAGAATCACATCCTTCATGGGCCTGGGACACCCGAATCCTTCTTGGGCTTCATCATCAGGTGTGGATCATCACGTGGGCTCTTGTTGGGACAAACCAGATAGGCTAATATTGGGTACCCGTAGGGCATACCAATGTCAATAAGTGATGCGGAGAATACCTGAACAACCTTGCCTACCAACGATGGTGGGGTCAAGACGAGAAGGTACTCGGCCTTCTGCTTTCCTCCATGAAGGAGGACATCACATGCCAACTCATAGGTTGAACAACGTCGGCTGAAGTTTGGACAATCGTTCATGCCAAGTTTGGTGCTCAGATCCATGCAAACATGCAACATATCTGGCGACAGCTTCTGTCGCTGCGAAAGGGAGACATGATGACAGAGGCGTAGAAACATACACAAGATGAAGAATCTTGATGATACCATGGATAAAGTCGGATCCACGCACTCTAATGACGAGATCGTCAACTACATCATCACCATCTAGGACTCCACATTCAACTCCGTTATTGCATCTTTCACTATGGGTAACCTCTCGGTTTCCTATACCGATTTTTATTGTCATGTGTTGTCCTTCGAGGCTCTTTAGTTGCATCAAGCTGAGACCAAGGAGTGTTTGTTCTCGCCCAACACGATGTCTCGTCGTTCATTCAGCGGCGGCGCCCCTAGCCTGCCACGAGCTCCTGGTTTCACCTCTGCCCCACAAGTTAGGTGCACGTTCCAGCACGGTCAAGGTGGAGGCAATGGGCGTCCGAACAACCGCGGCGGCTACGGTCGCAGCAATAACGGCAATGACTGCGGTGGCAATGGCGATGGGAAATGGTCGCCAGAATAGTGGCAACGGTCATCGGCAATGTCCTTGGTGCCATATCTGCAACTATTGGAGGATCGAACCATCCGAGTGTCACAACCTCTTCAACTCCGAGTACCATCCTAGGAACCAAAACTGCAATATCTTGAGCATCCAAGCTCCGAATAAGATAAAATCTATGTTTTTGGAAATATAATGACAATAACTATCCAACAATACATTCAATTTTAGACCAATCACAATGAAAAACGGAGTTGAGTTTTCGATGAGGGAAAAACTGGGCACAACTAAGAAACGGGGGCACGAAAATAATAGCGTGCCATATCTTGCTACACATTAAAATGTCTAATGTTTATGCAACTTATGCTAGACTTTATTGTAAGTTAAAATTATGATACATGTAGCATACTGAACGGCCACACGTTATTTGTGGTTACCCGTCGTGTAGGGACATGAAATTTGGCATAGTGTACTATCGGAACTTTGAATTAGAATCATATGTTCTTGAAATTATATATATATATATATATATATATATATATATATATATATATATATATATATCGGAAACATGTAGCTGCCCCGAGGGACAATACCCCCACTCATTGCCATGTGATCGGTCATTGAGATTCGCACCGTCGTCCACTAATATTGTAGGGGTTCTGGTGCATAAAAAAACGTTCTACGTTGGAATGCCCGAATGTCCAAGATCAATCTAGTAGCAATGCAGTAACGGCTGACGTTTTGGATATATACCATTATAGTCCAAAAGCGGTTAACGTTTGGAGGGGAACGTGGTTGATGTAGTCGTGCTCGTAGCTAACCTCAAGGTCACGAAGCTCCTCGCAAGTCACTCCTTCCTCCATCATCGTGCAGTAGTCTGGCTCACGACATCCAAGGTGCCCCAAGTATGGCTCCTCGTGGTTTCGTACACATACAGTGTATGATGACGACCTCCGGCACCTTGATCCCTACCGGGAGTGCGGAAGTAGATCTCTGGCTTGGAGTCTCCGCAGCGCAACACTGTGCTGCTAGTGCGTCGTCTCTTGCGTGATTAGTCCTATCATGGGACAATACTAGCGCAAGGATACAACTAGAGAGAGAGAGGACAGAGAGGGAGGATGCACATAGAGGAGGGGGGATAAATCCCAACTCATGGCCTTGTTGTGTCATCCTCCTCCAAGGGGGGGGGGGGGGGGCTCTTTATATAGGGGATGAGGGCAGGCTTGCCCCTCCCCAAGGCACCTAGCCGGCGGCCAAGGGAGGGAGGGACCAGCCCGAGGGCACCCCAAACCTTAACCCTAAGGTTTCCCCAGGCACATGGGCCCTTAGGGCCCATCTGGGAGGCCTTCCCTCTTGCAGTTTCCCTCATTGACCCTCTTTCCCTAGGAAGTTTGGCCCATTAGTGGAATACCATTTGAAATTATATTTTAATATTAATTACATTAATTAATATGTTAATACATATTTAAAAAATCCGATTTTACCCAAAAGACCTTTCGGTTCCCTTTCAATTTCCTCCGAACGACTTCGGAACTTCCCGGAACGATTCCGGTTCTTCTCACGGAACTTTTCCGGTCTCCTTTTCTTTCTCCGAACAATTTCGGATCTATCTCCACGGAACAATTCTAGCTTTCTCTTTCTCTTTCTCTACTGTGATTTCAACTTACAGAGGATCTCTAGCTTATCATACCCTTAAGTGAATTTTCCCGTGTCTCGGGAATAGCATAGACATGATCTCCATCAATGATCAATAGAGGGACCGGGATGCCCATATTGATCCATGTACATTCCATGATGACAATGTCGTTTGAACTATAAACATTGAGTCTTATTCCTTTTTTCTATGTGATGCTTGTATTCTCTGAGGCTTGATCAACGACATCTCCTTGTCAGGTTTAACCTTGTTACTGACAATAGCTTATTTACTCGATCCGATAAGTGATATCCCCGTGACCTAGTCTGTCAACACCCAGATTTTTAATCCCAGATGCCTGTTATGCCATATATCGCAATCCCAGGATTACCATTTTTGCGAGACATAACAGATTGGTACCATAGTTCATCATCCATTACAAACCATAATACAAGTCTTACAAATAAAGGATCTCATGATCAAGTCTCAACAAAGCGGAATAATATAATAACAGTAGCGTGGGCGAAGCTCTATCTTCATGGTCATAGGCAATGCTGACGATGGGAGATGATCCTAGTTGTCGTACACTTCCTGTTGCCCATCATCCTGGTAGTCCTCCTCATAGTCTGGCCATAGGAATAGCTAGGGACAAATCCATGAGTACTCTTTAAGTACTCGCAAACTATCACTAACAAGTAAAATGGTTCAAGTAGGAATACTAAGCTCTAGGTTGTTTTACAAAAAGCCAGATTTATCTCTAACTGAGTTTAGAAGCAAAGAAAGCTAGTTTAAGGTTTTATAACACCTAAGTGGGAACTTAGCTTTCACTTTCACAACCCTGTTGTAGTCAAGTCAAAGTCATGATTCATTTCACAAGTCATTTTGAAAACATCTGGCGACGGAACAGTATGGCCACTCCAACTGTCCATAACCGCGGACACGGCTATTCGAATAGTTTGACACTCTACAGAGGTGGTACACTTTCACCACAATATTCGATACATCCATCAGGAACAATCCTGAATCACCATACTCAGTATGCGGATAATCAATTCTAACCTTTCAGTTACACACCCTAGTATAGTAACCTCCCCTATGAGTTTGGCCTCCCAACCATGACCATCTGTCATCTTGGGAACTGCACAGGTGGACAATCATCACGAGGTAGACTCAGCTCAAACCTTGGCTGCAAGGGAACCCATACTAAGGTATATAAACTTTCAGTCAAGCCCTATCCAATTTCGGGTATTGTGGTTGTACGGTAAAATTGGAATGGTATCGCATCCAAACACAACCATCAGTTTTATAAAGGGCTAAGTCTCATGCTCAACATTTTCATCATAAAAAATCATCTGGTGTTCAATAACACATGTCAAAACATTTCAATAGAATGACTCATCACTCTAAGGTTTTCATAACCATTTTCACCAAGTATTCCCATCTAAAGTGATCAAATGTTAGGCTTAGCACTAGCCACTAAAGTTGGGGGTAAACACTCATGGGGGGGGTGATAATCAAGTGTGACTTATCTAAGTCTAATCTCATGCGTCAGGATGCAATCTAGGTCTACCTAACTGAGGCCAAGTTTTATGCTCTTTATGCTACCTCTAATATATTTACAAAATATCACAAACACTACCTAAAAGTAAACAAAGAATTTTGAGAAAGAAATAAACAAATAAAGCTTGCAAGTAAAACTAGGATTTAGGATACTCAAGATTGTCTAATCAAAGCATGCCTCATGCATTGCATAAGTTATCTAGCTTTCACAGTTGCAAGTGTTAGCTTGCTAGGATGGCTTGCTTAGTTAGTATCTTGCCTTGTGCAGTGCAGTGGTTGAAATTCTCCTCGACTTCCTCTTCGTAGTAGTCTCCTTCCTCTTCGTATCCTTGGTCGATACTAGCGTCTATAAATAAATACGAAGTACACAATCACCAAACAATACTTAAATACTTCTATTTAGCACACAAAGGTTCACACTAGATGATCTAGCATCATCACAATCATCACAAGAATTAAGGCAATAGTCTTATTTATTTTATTTTAGAAAAGTAATTTCTACTCATTGAAAAACTACTTAAAATTTAATATTCTCGAATTAAAACATGGGATCATGTTGACACATGTCATAAACACATATTCTAATACTTGGGAATGTGATTTAAAGTGGTGTCACAATTTAATAATGTTTAACCTTATTATTTTAATTAATTAAAGTGACTAAAAATGCATATGGGGCATTCTTTTATTACTTGTCCATTATTACTGCAAGTAAACCTAGATATTTTTATATATTCAGAAATGTCTTATCAAATGTATTTTTGAGAGTTGGAATCAACTCAAAAGCATTTATGGTTGAATTTTGAAAAATGTTTGAATGCAGAAAAGTCTCTGCCTTGTTATTTTTATAATAGGTGATCTATAAATCCAAATGATTTGAATCCAATGGGCTTGTATTAAGAGTCTCCGTATATTTCTAACAAAATTGGTTTCATGCTATTTGGTTTAGTAAAACTCTCTGAATTGATTTTTGGATCAACAGACAGAAGTAGGGTTTGAACGAAATTGAAAATTCTAATTTGAACTAACTAGGTCGCGCGGGAAATCTAACTGGGCCGTCCCACTGCGCACAGCACGCGCGGGGGCTGGTTAAGGGGTGTCCCCACTCGTCAGTGAGACAGGGGGCGAAGGGGTATGGGGCGATTACGACCGTACGATTAGATCAAGGATCAACGGCTCATGGCCATCGTCCTCGTCTGACCAGAACACGACGGGGACGAACCCTAGCACGACCAGTGGGGATCTAGGGCGGCTCACTAGGGCTCAGGTGAGGGTCGATGACGGGGGCAAATGATGAAGTCGACGATGGCGGTTCTCCTAGTACTGGCGGCTCCTCCTGGGGTGGCTCCAATCGACGGCTCCCCTCTCCTTCAGCAGCGGCAGGCTCCGGCAAAATTCCGGTGAGGGAGAGCTCGCCTTGCTCCGGGAAGAGGTGGGAAGGATCAATGAGAGGTGGTGAGTGAACTGGTGTGAAGAAAACGAGCGGGGGAGGCCTCCTTTTATAGGCGGGCGAGAGAGGCCAAGAGGCATGGGCAGAGCTCGTCGGGGTCGGTGTTACAGCGAGCTACGGGCATGGCTGAGGCTAGGGGACGGTGCGCGGTCTCCTGGCGATGATCAACGTCTTGATGGAGTGGCAAGGGGCGGTGCTGTTTGGTCAGAATGCACTGGTGCTATGAGAGACACCGACGACATTTTTGACGACGCACAGGCGCTCCTGGTCGTGCGGCGGCGAATGGGCATGTCTGGTGGTCTCCTGGGATGGTGGTGATCACAGGCACCGGCGGCGAAGGCGAGGCGTGGTCTGTGCGAGGCGGTCGGCTACGGCGCTCTGGCGTGCTCTGGACATGGCAGGGACAAACTGGGTGCAGCGTGTTCGCTGTGGTCCACAGCTTGGCAAGGCTCGAGGGCTGGACAGGGGGTGACGATGGATGGTGGCGTGCCTCCTAGACATGGTGTCTAGGCGCAACGATGGCTCTGGCTAGCTTATCATGGTCGGCTAGCAAGGGGTGGCTCGGGCATGCACGACATGGTGCAATGGTAGAGTTCTATGCTGGTTTAATGCACTGTTTTTCACTGGGGGAGACAAGGATGATCAATGGGGAACAAGGTTTGGAAAGATTACTGCTCAAAACAGTGAAGTTTGGCAGAATTTGGTTTGTGTCTCCAGGTGTTTGATGAAATGGCCGCAAGAAATTCATATTTGAATTTTTGGATGAAACTTGGTGGGTTCAATGGTCACATACTAGGGAGTATCTGGTTGATTGGATTTATCAAGGTGAACTGGTTTGGTTGGGTTTTGAGAAATGGTGATCTTACCATATGAACTAGATTCAATTTTTAAATGTCATTTGAATAGGGTTGCCAAATGTTTCTGTGGGTTCGCAATGTGGTCTTGGGTTTACTTTTACTTGGTCTAGCAAGGGGTGAAAAGAATTGGATTTGTTTCTGTTAGAAATCTTATACTAGAAACACTCAAAGTGGTCTAATGAACAAGATTGGCAAAAATGACCATTTGCTTATATATCTTATTTTTGAATTTCTCTTCATTTGATTCTGCTTGGAAATGATTTAGATGATGTTGTTTTCATCTTTAATCCAATCCTTGCCATTCATAACAATCACACAAGTCCATACAAGCATTCATGCATTCATATGGATTTTAATTAACAAAAGTTTTTGTTAACCCTAAATTAAGGTGAGTGGAACTTGATAACCTTGATTAATATTTTTGGGATGTTACATAGTCACACGCTGGGCAGCTTAGGAATATAAATCATCTAAGTGGGCCTAGAGTATCTTCTGTCACGCGGATGTACAAATCTAGCTCTTGACACATACGTCTCTTCCTTCCCCTCCGAATACCCAAACACATTGTTATGATCACCGTTCCACCGAATGATGTTAGATGTTATCAAAGTATTATCGGGGACAGTGATTAAATATGGTCTCACAGTCTAAGGAACAAGTCACTTTGTTTCCTAATCACCTTAACCTGAACTTCGTGACATGATGGTGTTATGATGCTTAGATAGCGTATGTTCACCATCTCATTCTCCAATGAGATGACGCCATTGTCTACTAGGGCCAAGGCACCAACATGATCAGGAAACCTTGATCATCTGTTTACCAATGAACCAGTGACTAGAGTTTCACTGGGAAGTCCTAGGTGTTTGTATATCACACGTTCATTGGCGTTTCCAATAAATACAGTTATAGCATGCTATAAAACTTAATCATAAACTTTGTGAAATATGATAATAATCCATATTATTATTTGTCTCTAAGGCATATTTCTTTCAGTCTTCCACTTGCACTATAGTACAAATAATCTAGCTCGCAGTTAATAATCATAAACCATATCACATATGCGTTTATTGATCATGCACGCTCATGAGAAACGTCATGTCCATGTTCTGTTTTACCAGATCAGTATGTCTTTTCCTAATCATTAATGTCTTTCTAATTTTTACATTCACTCCATTATCTCATAATGGATTAAAGTATTCGTTTGGCGATAGAGTGACATTTTGTTTCTATTGTTTACAATGACGGTCGATCAGTCAATTTAACTTTCACTATTGTTACATAAACCTTTGAAACACACTTATGAGAAGTCGAACTTCTTTAGCCATAACTATACTTCTATATCTATGTATATCATAGTGCATAAAATACAACTATGTTCCTAACTTCACTTTTTTCCATTTAAGGCCAAACTTAACTCTGGTTCAGTGATTATCTCAGTAATCACTTCAAGACTTGTTATTCTAACCAAAACCTTGGGTCACATTAAATCAAGTATACAATATGATTGTACGGAAGAACCTATGACTGAGGCATAGGACGTGCTACGAATCCCTTTCTTTATTTTAACCATAGTTGTAATACTAAGACTAACTCAATGTTTTATACGAGTAAGAACTTCTTTCTTACCTTGTTGTATTCTGAACTGCTTCAGAATCTTGTCTAGGATATTCTGAACACCTTGAGAATCAAGTCCAGGAGGCGTCCGATAATAATGTTTATTAAACTCACCAATCTATATCAGTAGATCTCTTTGTTTAATAACTTGTTCAACTTCATCCATATTTACTAACTTAAATATTATTAATACCAGTCACATCATTCATATATAAAAATGATGACACGCTCCCACTCAAATATGGCATCCATATATGAGATCCAGGGATTTCACTTGGTTCCCTCTCAAAATATGTATCTTACATATTAAGATTTAGCCAAGTGAATAAGCTCCCACTCAAATGAAAGTCCTCTCAACAAACATGGATATTCCAAAATTATTTGATCATCATCAAATTGAGAATTCCAGCTATGAGTTCTCAATATCTATATATTGGTGGTGTAAAAATTATATAGACTCAAGCATCGCTACATTTATAGTCAACTCCGACAAATCAAGCTTTATGTCTTTCATTAAGTTTAATTTCCTTCTTATGACTTTGCAGCCATTTAGAAATATCAAGTAAACATCTTTACTTAATAAGATCAAGTAACATGTTACTTCTAAATCTCAAATGTAACTTAATATAGATTTCATTACTCTTAGTCATTTCTCACATTTAGGCCCATCACACTTATTTGTAGTTCATCGGTATGTCTTGTTCAAATAACATGACAAGTGAATCAATAATATAATTATATAAATTTGTAAAATATATAATTGAATCCTACTTTCTTTAGTAAAAGTATTCGCTTGAAACTTTATTTGTAGAGTTCGGTTTCACGAAATAAATTTCACTACGCCACTCAACAATTAGGAGGTAAGGTCAAATACCTTGTTTTGATCTTTTACTTTCTTCCACCCGCGTCTTCATTAAGACACATCAACTAAGGACAACAGCAGGTTTGCTCTTTGTGGAACATGTATTCATAGTTTCCTAAAAATACACTACAAAGAATTGTTTATTCGCCACAATTTCAAATTATCAAAATCTCTAGAAAATCAAACGTGCCATAACTCTTATAGTATTGTTTCCCTGAACCTTTAGATGTTCCATTGTATTTCAAACGATTGTTTGCTTATTTTGATCTTTAACTCTAAATGATAACTATAACCCTGATAAGAGATAATGTTAGACCATATATATCTAATACAAAATGATTACGATATCTAGACATATCAACACCTTGAATTTGTCCAATTATGATAATTTGTGAAACATCTTTCACAAGTCCTTGTATGCCTAAAATTAACTTAAATATTGTAGTCATATCTATCATATCGAAGAGACTTTGTGTTCCTGTTAATTCCATATCCCCCACTTTGTTTTGAAATCATTTGAACATATCAAATCCTTTCGAACTCGTGTACCATTAAGTAAATACACCTATTAACTAAAGTCCATATTGGAATAATGATTTCTGCTACTTTTTTGAAAAATGCAATACATCACTATGTATAGAATTCAACATTTCTTCGCATATCACCGTTTTACCAAAATGCAGAGTTTTAGTCATATTGCCAAACAAGGCATGGTTTTGCAAAGTCTCTAGATCAAATTTCCAAGATCCCAATTTTAATCTAAATTAAAAATATGCAATAACCACCATGACTTAAACAATAGTGTCATTCATTATTAACCATCAGATATCTTATAGCATTCTAATCCTTTATACATGCTTAAACTATTATCATTAACATAGTGATGAGAATAACTCATTCATAGTCGTAATGGGACCATTAAGGTATTATACATAAGAACAGTACAACTGGCTTGTAACTTATTCATATGAATAATCATATCATCAAAAGAAAGACACACAAACAAGGATTACAAAATTTTATTCAAGTCCACTAATCCAAATAATAACCTTTGAGGTAAGGAGTGATGTCAGCAATCAACCAGTTTGCTTGCCATCATTAAGCCACATTACCTCAATTCTAGCAATTCTCAAGCAGACCATCCTGTTTTCACAAAACAGGACAAGTATCCAATAATTTATAAACTGCTACAAGTTATTGCAAGAATTACATTTATAACTTTGTATATCTAACATATACCCTTTTATTTCATGACCTCCACTTGCAATCAATTCCTTCTGAGATTTCTTAACTCTAATTCAAGATTTCTAAGCGACTCTCCAAATATTCTGTTTTCATCCATTGCGAAAGAAAACTCATCCAACATCTCATACACTATGTGCCTAATTTTGTAGAAAACAAAAATTGTAGTCCAACTCTCCATCTAATGGAGAATGACTTATTGGATGATAAATGGAGATAACACAAACGTCGCGGAGTCATCAAACTATCTCCGAATTGTCATTATATCAAGAAGAGAAGATCATCTAGTTCGAGGATATCCCTTAGGCGTGGGTATTAATCTATGAAGTTAGACCCTTCTGCTAAGTTCCACATCAAGAAATTTTGCATGGTCGCAAAGGACCTCAATGGGATAGGCCATGATCTACTAAGATATCTGCAAATAAACATCTATACTAAGTTCATAATATGAGTTCAATTCATATTTGAGCTCTAATGACTACAAGTGCACATATCGTTTGTAGCTAGTTTCAAAATAAAGATATCGATCCTATGGGGAGTAGGAGTCTAAAGTATAATAAACTTTGAAATAAATACTAAAATAGAAATACTAAATAAAGTTCTAAGTAACAATATAAAATTCCAGTGTTGTGTAAAAAAGGTGTTTTTGGGTTTTTGGGATTTTGGTATAAGAAAACAATAAGTAAAGTAAACAAAACTGAATACAGAAAATAAGTATCGTGTATGTAAAAAAATAGATTTGAAACTTCAGTGGGTAAAAGCGTTCTCAGGAAGTAGCGGATACACCTCTAACATTTATAAAAGGTCTTAAGTAAAGATTATTATCATGAACATTCTCAACTATGTATGTGTGGGAGGAACTCCGTATTTGGATGAATAGGTAGCAACCACTGCTCACATCATCCTCATAACCACAGAAGACAACAATCAACATCAATTGAATTACCGCGCTATTAAGGGACTTCACCCCATAGGACGTATTTGTAGCACCCCGGTTAAAACCACTACTAGAAAATCGACGTTGTTTGTACTTGTGCATCATCATGATATCATCATGCATATCATATTTGCCTAAAACTATTTCGGTTAAACCCTATCTTATTTTTAATATTACTCTCCTTCTTTATTTCAGAATAAAGACCCAGATCTTCTGTATCTTTTATGTCTAAAACTATATACTAAAAAGATTTTTGTTTTGAAATAAAAAACTATTTTTGACCGGGGGAGGCAGCCGACCCGTAGGCTAGACCACCTACTACCCCAGCAAAATACACGCAAACCTTAGACCTAAAACCGGCCAGTCCCAGCCGGTGGAAACCCTAATCAACCAACCCTTGTGCAAATCCTAACTCAACACGACACCACCCCATCGCCAAACCCCACGCACTCACACCCTGGCCCCGCAAGCCACACGCAACACACACACCACACTGTCCCCAACTCGACCCTTCCTCACCGACGCACGCAAGAAACACACTCACGCGACCCACCCCATCAATCCAGGTCCCACCATCCTGTCCGTCCCCACAGCAATAGCGTATGCCCACGACCCTCGCTCCTCTCGCTCCCCACCGCGACCCCTCCTCCTCTCGACAACCGCCGCCAGGCTCCCTCATCTCCCTGGCCACGTCCTCCGTCACCATGGCATCGCCGCCGCCCGGCCGTCTCCCCTCACCCCTCTGCCCGCCGGCCTTCCTCTGCTCGCATCCAGGCCTGGCACCGCGTGGCCCCCGTCTGCCAGTGGTGCTCTGCCTCTGCTCGGTCGGCCCCGCTGGCAGGGTAGTCCCTCTCTCTCGAGATCCCCGCCACCCTCTGCACCTCCAGACCCCAGACCTCCGTCCCCGAGCATCAACGGTTGCCCTGCACCGACGAACGTGCTGTGTGTGCCGCCGCCGCTTGATCCGGAGCCCTGCGCCGCCTCCTTGTGGCCTTTGTACCCTGTTCCGTAGCCGCCCATTCCTGGCCGAGCCCGGCCGTCGAACCCCTCCGCGCCTTCGTCTTGCTAGAGCCCTGTGTCGGCGCCGCCCCTCACAGGCCGCCGTCAACCCTCCTACATGTTCCCCTTCAACTCCGGGTGCTCTACTACAGGTAGTCGTGCCCCTGTTCTGTTGATCATGATCCCCTGCCATGGTTTCCTTTGTTGTGGTGATGCTCCGGTGTGAGCCCGCGGAGTTGTGACCTTTTGGTGGAACGGGTACTACCACTTGGTGCCGATGATACGTTGTAAACGTATCTATAATTTTTGATGCTTCATGCTTGTTTTGTATCAACTTTGCTATGTTTTTTCAACGCTTTGAGGTATTATTATACACTTTCTGGAACTAACTTATTAACAAGATGCCACAGTGCCAGTTGCCTGTTTTCTGTTGTTTTTGGTTTCAGAAAAGCTAAAAAATGAATATTCTTGGAATTGGACGGGACAAAAGCCAATCTGCCTATTTTTTCCGGAGCAATGCGAACACGCGAAGCAGAGACGGAGGGGGACACTAGGGTGGGCACACCCTCGGGTGGAGCGGGCCCACCCTGGCCGCGCCACCACCAGGTGTGGGCCATCCTGGCAGCCACCGATGTCCCCTTTCGCCTATAAAAGCCTCCCGACTCAGAAACCCTAAAACATCTGCGAGAAAGCCACGAAAAGTTCCACATGCGCCGCCGCCACCGAAGGGGAGATTCAGGGGATAGAAGTTTCTATTCCGGCACCCTGCCGGGACGGGGAAGTGCCCCAGATGTCGTGGTATTGCCGACGAGTACGCCATGGAGGGGGTCCTCATAGTGCGTGTTTAGAGACGTGGGGTAAGGCGGACGGTTGACGGGTACGAGGTTACATAGCTTACCCAGGTTCAGATCCCACAACGGTGGCGGAATCCTACTCCTGCTATAAATCACTATAAGGGCAATACGCCGAGTTACAGAGATAGGTTCGCTATGCGAGGTTGTATGAGATTGTTGCCCTAAAGGCTCCCATAGGACCGACTTATATAGTCGCCAGGTCCTAGGGTTACAGGGAAAAGTCCTAGCCGGACAGGTTACAGAGTCCTACACCGTCTATCACTTGTACTCCAAGGCTCCGGGTACGCTGGTGACTTCACCGTAGCCTTCCTTTATCCGGCATGGGCCTCCCTTCTGGATCCACCTAACTGGGCCGCCCAGCAGGCCAGAGGCCATGCGACCGACTATGGGCCACCCGGGTTAGTCGGATAAGAGACATGCTATGAGGATACCCATATAGCATATCCCCAACAGTAGCCCCCGGAGAACTCCGAGATCTTGCGCCATCTTGCCTCTTCCCGTGGAATGCTACGTCTAGGTGGATGTCGGAAAATCGTCAAGCAATATCTTGTAGTCCTCCCAAAGAACCCTGCAAAGGTTTCTCCGTCTTTTATGAGTAAGTCGGAGAAATGCTGAATCTTCCATCGTACGCTCCCGTTGTCGGATTAAATCCGTCCATGCCGGAATCTTCGATGGGACGGCTCATCTACCATGTCAGTTATGACGACGTAGGCTGTAGGTCAGCGACGCCTCGTAACTCACACATGCAGAGAACGCAATCATATCCAATTTTCCCGCGCGAGCGATGCGAACCGTTGGCGGCGGCGGTTGGAGACGTGGCGAAATTACCGCGCACGTTCACGAACACGTCGTCTACGCGGCAACCGTCCGATTAGCTGCACGAATCTTGACGCAGAGTAAGTGTTGGAGATATGCCCTAGAGGCAATAATAAATGTAGTTATTATTATATCTTTGTGTTTATGATAAATGTTTATATTCATGCTATAATGGTATTAACAAGGAAACATTAATACTTGTGTGATTTGTAAACTTAAATTGAAGTCCCTAGTAAAGCCTCTATACATCACTAGCTTGTTGGTTAATAAATGATTGTGGTTTCCCTCTCATGAACATTGAGATGTTATTAACAACAAGATCATATCATTAGGAGAATGATATGGTGGACATACTCGTATAGATAAGCATAGCATAAAGATCAAGTCATTTTAATAGTTCAATTGCTATATGCTTTCTGATACATAGTAACCTAATTCCTTCGACCATGAGATCATGCATATCACCTTTACCGGATGGATGCTTTAATGACATCAAACACCACACCATAACTGGGTGGCTATAAAGGTGGCATTGAGTGTTCGGAAAGTATTGGTTGAGACACATCGATCAAGAGTGGGATTTGTCCATCCATATGACAGATAGATATACTCTGGGCCCTCTCGGTGAAATGTCATCCAATTAGCTTGCAAGCATGTGACTAGCTCACAAGGGATCACATATCACGGGAACGAGAAAAGAGTACTTATCGGTAACGAGTTTGAACTAGGTATGCAGAGATACCGACGATCATAACCTCGGATAGGTAAACTATCGTGAGACAAAGGGAAATTGGTATCGTATGTAAGTGGTTCATTCGATCGCAAAGTAATCGTAGAAATATGTGGGAGCCATATGAATTTCTAGATTCCTCTATTGGTTATTGTTCGGAGAAGTGTCTCGATCATGTCCGCATAATTCACGAACCGTAGGGAGAGACACTTAAGGATTCGACGTTGTTTGAGTAGTTATGGAATGATGAGAAAGAGACCGAATGTTGTTCGAAGTCTCGGATGGGATCCGGGATATCACGAGGAGATCCGGAATGGTCCGGAGAATAAGATTCATATAAGGAAAGTCCCGTTTCGGAGTTGGGAAATGGTTCTGGTGTTTTCATCGGGAATGTTCTAGAAGGTTCCGGAATGTCCGACACTCCGGAGGGGAAGGGTACATGAATGTGTTATATCAAGTTGGTATGATTGCATTATGTACTCGGTGTCATCGCTGAACAAAATAGAGGGTTTATTCAAATCCTAGTTTGAAAAGTCAAACGCCAAGTTTGAAAGTCAAACGGCTATTATTGGGAAGTGGAGAGGGAGGTCGAAACCGACTTGGGGGAGGAGTTCCTCCTCCCACCGCCGGTGCACCACCAAGCCGAGTTGGGGAGGGACTCCCCTCCCCTTGGCCAGCCCCCTCCACCTATATAAGGAGGGGCAGGGCTCCCCTCCTAGACACAAGTTTCTACACCTCTAAACCCTAGCCCCTAGCCGCCGCCTCCATAGCCGCCACCGGCCCTAGGGCAACTCGCCGCCGCCTAGCTAAACCCTAGCCGCCGGCCTTTCCTCTTCCTCGGCGTGTCTAAACCCTAGATCGTCAAGGGCTCTCTCATAGTCCACCATACTCGCTCCGGCTTAAGGCGAAGCCCTGCGAGATCTCCCCTCTACTTCCGGTACCACACCGTTGTGCTGCCGGAATCGCGAGGAGAGTGCTACAACCTCCGCTGCCTGCTGGAACAAGGGAGAGGAAGGTCTTCGTCGAGTACCGAATGTGTGACCGACTGCGGGAGCGCTGCCGGAACGCAGCGCCGGAAGGATCGTCTACGCGATCTTGAGATCGGGAAGAGTACGACTACATCACCCACGAGAATCTGCTCTCGTTAAACACTTTGGAATCTTCGAGGGTGAGTTATTCTATCGACTCGTTGCTACAATCTAGTAGATAGATCTTGGCTTGTTTGTTTGTATGCGGTAGAAATTTTTTGTTTTCCATGCTACGAATCCCTACAGTGGTATCAGAGCCGTGTCTATATGTAGATCTGTTGCACGAGTAGAACACAATGGTCATTGTGGGCGTTGATGCTTTTATTGTCGATTGCTTCTTGTGTACTTTGCATCTTGCGGGATGTTGGGATGAAGCGGCGCGGGCTAACCTTACATGACATCGTTCATGAGACTTGCTCCACGCTTGACATGCAACTTGTATTGCATAAGTGGCTTTGCGGGTGCCTGTTTCTCCTAACATAGTTAAGATCCAATTTACAACGGGTGATTAACAATACTAGTATCAATGTTGTGGTTCATGTTCGTAAGTTAGATCGACACTTATTGAAAGCCCCAAACCACGTAAAACATGCAAAGAAAGTAGAGGCGTCTAACTTTGTTTTGCAGGGGTGTGCTGTGATGTGATATGGCCATGATTGTGATTATATTTGATGTATGCAATGTTCCTTATTGTAAGTTGGCAACCGGCAGGAGCCATATGGTTGTCTTTAATTTATGTTAAGACCCGCGTGTCTATTCAAAGTAGTTGTAATAGTTGAAGCCGGTGGACGACAACCATGGAGAAGCGTCATTGACCTTGATGCAATGCCGGTGATGATGGAGATCATGTTCGTGCTTGAAGATGGAGATCGGAAGCACAAAGAAGAAAGGCCATATCATATCACATATTATGAATTGCATGTGATGTTAATCCTTTATGCATCTTGTATTGCTTAGTAGACGACGGTAGCATTATAAGATGATCCCTCATGCACATGAATTTCAAGTCATAAAATGTTCACCCTTAGTTAGCACCGTTGCTAAAGCTTGTTGTTTCGAAACACCACGTGATGATCGGGTGTGTTAGATTCTGCAAGTGCATACAACGTGAGCAAGCCAGATTTGCTCATGCGGAAACTAAGGTTTGATCTTGACGATCCTAGCATGTAGAGACATGGTCTCGGAACACGGATCACCGAAAGGTAAAGCATGAGTCATATAGTAGATATGATGAACATGTCGATTGTTCGCCATTGAAACTATATCAACTCTTGTGATGATCGGTGTTGATGTGGTGGATTTGGTTCGTGTGATCACTAAAACAATGTGAGGGATATTGTTTTGAGTGGGAGTTCAACTAGATTAATTTTATTATTAATTTGAACTCAATTTGTCATAAACTTAGTCTAAACTATTGCAAATATGTTGTAGATCAATGGCAGCCCCTACCATCAATTTTAATGCGTTCCTAGAGAAACAAAAGTTGAAAAACAATGGAAGAAACTTCGCGGATTGGTTCCGCAATTTGAGGATTGTCCTCACAGCTGGTAATTTGACCTATGTGCTGGATGCACCGCTGGGTGACCCACCTGCAGCTGATGCTGCCGATGAAGTAAAGAATGTTTACCTCACTCGGAAGACTCAGTACTCCACAGTTCAGTGTGCTATCTTGTATGGTTTAGAATCGGAGCTTCAGAAAAGGTTTGAGAATTCAGATCCATATGATATTGTCGAGGATCTCAAATTGATCTTTGAGACTCATGCGGCAATTGAAAGCTATGAGGCTTCTAAAAAGTTCTTTAACTGCAAGATGGAAGAGGGCAGCTCCGTCAGTGAGCATGTGCTTAAGATTTCTGGGCACGCGAACAAACTTCAAAGCTTGGGTATAGTGATTCCTAATGCTTTGGGGATTTACCGCGTCCTCCAATCACTACCACCAAGTTACAAGAACTTTGTGATGAACTACAATATGCAAAAAATGGACAAGTCGTTGCCCGAACTCTTCTCCATGTTAAAGTCTCCGGAAGTGGAGATCAAGAAAGAGCACCAAGTGTTGTTGGTCAATAAGACCACCAAATTCAAGAAAGGCAAGTCTAAGCAGAAGGGACACTTCAAGAAGGGTGGTAAGAAAGTTACCACGCCAACAAACAAGACCAAGGCTGGACCTAAGCCTGATACTGAGTGCTTTTACTGTAAGGGAGAAGGTCACTGGAAGCGGAATTGCCCAAAGTACTTGGCGGATTTGAAGAACGGCAACATCAAGAAGAAAGGTATATCTGATATACATGTTATTGATGTGTATCTCACTAGTACTCGTAGTAGTTCCTGGGTATTTGATACTGGTTCGGTTGCTCATATTTGTAACTCGAAACAGGTGCTGCAGAATAAACGGAAGCTAGCGAAGAACAAGGTGACGATGCGCGTTGGAAATGGATCAAAGGTTGATGTGATCACGGTCGGCACGCTACCCCTTCATCTACCATCGGGATTAGTTTTATACTTAAATAATTGTTATTTGGTGCCTGCGTTAAGCATGAACATTATATCGGGATCTTGTTTATTGCGAGACGGTTACTTGTTTAAGTCCGAGAATAATGGTTGTTCGATTTATATGAGTAATATGTTTTACGCACATGCACCTTTGATAGATGGTCTATTCTTGTTGAATCTCGATAGTGGAAATACACATATTAATAACATTGAGGCTAAACGTTTGAAATCGAGCGATAACTCGACCTATATGTGGCACTGTCGTCTTGGTCACATTGGAGTGAAGCGCATGAAGAAACTCCATTCCGATGGACTTCTTGAATCACTTGATTTCGAATCACTTGAAAGATGCGAAGCATGTCTGATGGGTAAAATGACTAAGACTCCATTTTCTGGTATGATGGAGCGAGCTATGGACTTATTAGAAATCATACATACCGATGTGTGTGGTCCAATGAGTGTAGCATCGCGCGGTGGTTATCGTTATGTTCTTACCTTCACGGATGACTTGAGTATATATGGGTATATCTATTTCATGAAACATAAGTCCGAAACTTTCGAGAAGTTTAAGGAATTTCAAAATGAGGTAGAGAATCAACGTAACAAGAAGATTAAATTTCTCCATTCTGATCGTGGAGGTGAATATCTAAGTTATGAGTTTGGCGAGTATTTGAAGAAATGCGGAATACTTTCACAATTGACACCGCCAGGAACACCACAGCGTAATGGTGTGTCCGAACGTCGTAATCGAACTCTCTTAGATATGGTTCGTTCTATGATGTCACTTACAGATTTACCGCTATCATTTTGGGGTTATGCATTAGAAACAGCCGCATTCACTTTAAATTGGGCACTAGCTAAATCCGTTGAAACGACACCGTATGAATTATGGTTTGGGAAGAAACCTAGATTGTCGTTCCTTAAAGTTTGGGGGTGCGAAGCCTATGTAAAGAAGTTACAGCCAGACAAGCTTGAACCCAAAGCGGAAAAATGCGTCTTCATAGGATACCCGAAGGAAACTATTGGGTATACCTTCTATCATAGATCCGAAGGCAAAATCTTTGTTGCCAAGAATGGATCCTTTCTAGAGAAGGAATTTCTCTCAAAAGAAGTGACTGGAAGGAAAGTAGAACTCGACGAGGTTGTCGAACCTTCTCTCGAAATTGCGAGTAGCGCAGCACCGGAAGAAGTTCCTGTGGTGCCTGCACCATTAAGAGAGGAAGCTAATGATGATGATCATGAAACTTCAGTTGAAGTTGCTACAGAGCCTCGCAGGTCAACGAGAACTCGTACCACTCCAGATTGGTATGATCCCGTTATGAGTGTCATGTTGGTGGACAACACCGATGACCCTGCGACATATGAGGAAGCAATGATGAGCCCAGATTCCAATAAATAGCAAGAAGCCATGAAATCCGAGATTGGATCCATGTACGAAAACCAAGTATGGACTTTGGTGGACTTACCGGATGGCCGGAAGGCTGTCGAGAACAAATGGATTTTCAAGAAGAAAATAGATGCTGATGGTAATGTTACTGTCTATAAAGCTCGACTTGTCGCAAAAGGCTTTCGACAAATTCAAGGAGTTGAGTACGATGAGACTTTCTCACCAGTAGCGAAGCTAAAGTCTGTAAGGATTATATTAGCAATCGCTGCATATTATGATTATGAGATATGGCAGATGGATGTCAAAATAGCATTCCTCAATGGAGACATTGATGAAGAGTTGTATATGATGCAACCCAAAGGTTTTGTCGATCCTAAAGATGCTAACAAGGTATGCAAACTTCAACGGTCCATCTATGGATTGAAGCAAGCATCCCGAAGTTGGAATCAACGTTTTGATAAGGTGATCAAAAGTTTTGGTTTTATACAAACTTATGGTGAAGCTTGTATTTAGAAGAAAGTGAGTGGGAGCTCTGTAGCATTCTTAATACTATATGTAGATGACATATTGTTGATTGGGAATGATGTAGACCTTCTAAATAGTGTCAAGGAATATTTGAATAATAGTTTTTCAATGAAGGATCTTGGCGAAGCAGCTTACATATTAGGCATAAAGATTTATAGAGATAGATCAAAACGCCAAATATCATTGTCACAATGTACATATTTGGACAAAGTTCTAAAGAGGTTTGGAATGGAAGATAGCAAGAAAGGGTTCTTGCCCATGCTGCCCAATACGACCTTGAGTAAAACTCAAAGTCCGACATCGACAGAAGATAGAGAAAGGATGAGTAAGACTCCCTATGCCTCAGCCATAGGATCTCTAATGTATGCCATGCTATGTACTAGACCCGACATTGCATATGCTGTTAGTTTAACTAGCAGATATCAAAGTGATCCAGGAGTGGATCATTGGACAGCGGTCAAAAACATCCTTAAGTACTTAAGAAGAACTAAGGATATGGTTCTTTCTTATGGAGGTGATGAACAACTCGTTGTTAATGGTTACACCGATGCTAGTTGGAACACCGATCCGGATGATTCTAAATCACAATCTGGATACATATTTACTTCGAATGGTGCAGCAGTTAGCTGGAGGAGTGCAAAGCAAAGCGTTGTGGCGAGATCTTCAACTGAATCGGAATACATGGCTGCTTCGGAGGCTTCACAAGAAGCGATATGGATGAAAGAGTTCATTACAGAGCTGGGTGTGGTTCCTAGTGCGCTGGACCCAATGTCTATCTACTGTGATAACATGGGCGCCATAGACAATGCGCAAGAACCAAGGTCACACAAGAAGCTGAAGCATATCAAGCTACGTTTTCAAGCTATTCGAGAACATGTCCAAGATGGGGACATAAAGATTTCCAAAGTACACACAGATCTGAATGTGGCGGATCCGTTGACTAAACCTCTCCCGAGGGCAAAACATTACCAACACCAAACTGCCATGGGTGTTCGGTATATTACCATGTAATCTAGATTAGATGACTCTAGTGCAAGTGGGAGACTGTTGGAGATATGCCCTAGAGGCAATAATAAATGTAGTTATTATTATATCTTTGTGTTTATGATAAATGTTTATATTCATGCTATAATGGTATTAACAAGGAAACATTAATACTTGTGTGATTTGTAAACTTAAATTGAAGTCCCTAGTAAAGCCTCTATACATCACTAGCTTGTTGGTTAATAAATGATTGTGGTTTCCCTATCATGAACATTGAGATGTTATTAACAACAAGATCATATCATTAGGAGAATGATATGGTGGACATACTCCTATAGATAAGCATAGCATAAAGATCAAGTCATTTTAATAGTTCAATTGCTATATGCTTTCTGATACATAGTAACCTAATTCCTTCAACCATGAGATCATGCATATCACCTTTAACGAATGGATGCTTTGATGACATCAAACACCACACCGTAACTGGGTGGCTATAAAGGTGGCATTGAGTGTTCGAAAAGTATTGGTTGAGACACATGGATCAAGAGTGGGATTTGTCCATCCATATGACGGATAAATATACTCTAGGCCTTCTCGGTGAAATGTCATCCAATTAGCTTGCAAGCATGTGACTAGCTCACAATGGATCACATATCACGGGAACGAGAAAAGAGTACTTATCGGTAACGAGTTTGACCTAGGTATGCAGAGATACCGATGATCATAACCTCGGATAAGTAAACTATCGTGAGACAAAGGGAAATTGGTATCGTATGTAAGTGGTTCATTCGATCGCAAAGTAATCGTAGAAATATGTGGGAGCCATATGAATTTCCAGATTCCTCTATTGGTTATTGTTCGGAGAAGTGTCTCGATCATGTCCGCATAATTCACGAACCGTAGGGAGACACACTTAAGGTTTCGACGTTGTTTGAGTAGTTATGGAATGATGAGAAAGAGACCGAATGTTGTTCGGAGTCTCGGATGGGATCCGGGATATCACGAGGAGATCTGGAATGGTCCGGAGAATAAGATTCATATAAGGAAAGTCCCGTTTCGGAGTTGGGAAATGGTTCCGGTGTTTTCATCGGGAATGTTCTAGAAGGTTCTGGAATGTCCGGCACTCCGGAGGGGAAGGGTACATGAATGTGTTATATCAAGTTGGTATGATTGCATTATGTACTCGGTGTCATCGCTGAACAAAATAGAGGGTTTATTCAAATCCTAGTTTGAAAAGTCAAACGCCAAGTTTGAAAGTCAAACGGCTATTTTTGGGAAGTGGAGAGGGAGGTCGAAACCGACTTGGGGGAGGAGTTCCTCCTCCCACCGCCGGCGCACCACCAAGCCGAGTTGGGGAGGGACTCCCCTCCCCTTGGCCGGCCCCCTCCACCTATATAAGGAGGGGCAGGGCTCCCCTCCTAGACACAAGTTTCTACACCACTAAATCCTAGCCCCTAGCCGCCGCCGCCTCCATATCCGCCGCCGGCCCTAGGGCAACTCGCCGCCGCCTAGCTAAACCCTAGCCGCCGGCCTTGCCTCTTCCTCGGCGTGTCTAAACCCTAGATCGTCAAGGGATCTCTCATAGTCCACCATACTCGCTCCGGCTTAAGGCGAAGCCCTGCGAGATCTCCCCTCTACTTCCGGTACCACGCTGTTGTGCTGCCGGAATCGCGAGGAGAGTGCTACAACCTCTGCTGCCTGCTGGAACAAGGGAGAGGAAGGTCTTCGTCGAGTACCGAACGTGTGACCGACTGCGGGAGCGCTGCCAGAACGCAGCGCCGGAAGGATCGTCTACGCGATCTTGAGATCGGGAAGAGTACGACTACATCACCCACGAGAATCCGCTCTCGTTAAACACTTTGGAATCTTCGAGGGTGAGTTATTCCATCGACTCGTTGCTACAATCTAGTAGATAGATCTTGGCTTGTTTGTTTGTATGCGGTAGAAATTTTTTGTTTTCCATGCTACGAATCCCTACAGTAAGATAAATAGTAACCGTGGGACACTTGCCACTTTTTCACCCCATTCTCTCGCGTCATCGTCTTCTTCCTCCAGCTGCACGCCTCCTCGAGCTCTCCGCGGAAAACCTTGAGAAACCCTAGCCTCTCTCTGCACCAGTCGCTTCCTTCCATTCCTTCCATGGCTAGAAGCAGCTCCTCCCCGTCGATGGCGGCATCGAGCGAAGCCACGGCGAAGCCGGCAAGCTCCGTCGTCGTGCCCCCAGAGGGCCTAGTCATCCCCGCGTCGGCGGTGATTGAAACCACCGGCGGCAACCACAATCTAGCGGCGCTGGAGCCCCTGGAAGAGGAGCCAGACTCGCACAAAGGCGACTGGCGCGGCTCGGACATCACCGACCACGACATCCAAGAGATGGTCGCCGAAGGCTACCTCCCCGCGACTGAGGGGCTCGCCTGGCGGGCGGCGCCGGCCGGCGAGGTGACGCCTTCTCCCCAAGCCAGAGAGAAAGTGTACCTCAAGGCGCAATTGGTACGCGGCGTTTCTCTGCCCATCTCACACTTCTTTCTGTCCATCTTGAATCACTTCAAGGTCCAACCCCATAACCTCTCCCCCAATAGTATCTTAGTGCTTAGCAACTTCGCGGCACTTTGTGAGGGTTATCTAGGGATTAGGCCTAGGTTAGACTTGTTTGTGTATTTCTTCACCGTCAAATGTGAATCTGGACATAGTAGGGAGGAGCTCAGGAACTGCGGCACCATAAGCTTCAAGATCCGACCTAGCCGGCGGTTCCCCGACATAGTCAGCCACGAGTCGTGCAAAAACTGGCAGCGGACTTACTTCTACGGCCCCGACATTCCTTTGGCGGGCCGAGAAGTAACATACCCGGAATTCGTGGATGGAGCCGCCGCTGAAGTCTCCACATGGCGGTCCCATGCCTCCCTTCCCTCCGACCTCGACGCTTCTCGCGCAATAAGGCGGATCGAGTGGTTCGTAGAGATGGGTCTAACCGGCTTGGACCTAGCCATGTGCTGGTTCATTAGGCGGATCCAACCTCTGCAGCACCGCACGAAGTATATGCACGAGTACACCGGCGACCGAAGGGATACCCTCCGGATCTCCGAGGACAACTTCTCGAGCGACTCCGTCAAGTTCTGCCTTAAGGACATCGTCAAGGTGAAGGATAAGAAGCATGGCTTCACCCTCACCTACGACATGTTCGTAGACGGAAAGTGCCCAAAGGTAGATATTTATTTTCCGTGTATGACATTGCTCCAGTTTTTCCGTCTTGCCAATACCATCTTGTCTAACACGATGATTTCTCACTTAACAGCTTAGCGATCTAGAGGAGGGCAACCTGGCTGCTCAAATCTATGATCCAAAGATGAAGGAAGTCACGGTCGTGTCCGACGATGATGCCCCGTTGGCGCGAAAGCGGAAGAGCTCCACCTCTGATGCTGCCGACAGAGGTAAGAAGAAGAAGACGGAGGGTGGAGCCTCCAAAAGAGTACTGCCGCCCTGGAGGCAGAAAAGAAGAAAGCCACCGAGATGTTTGCCAAAGCGCCCCCCCTAGTGTAAGCCTCTCATTCTCCGACATTGTCTTATTTATCTGTCTTATTCCTGTACTTATGCATTTTGCACGTTTCAGGAAGAAAGCCACAACCAGCCTCAAGAAGTCCTCCAAGACTCTTGGGGCTTCTAGAAATATTAAAGATATGATGCATCGCGACTCCTCTCCCGCCATCGCCCCTGCCACTCCTGCCGTCAAGCCCTCCTCCGCCCCGACAAGCTCTCAAGTCCAGGAGGCACTAGGACCTTCCGCCATGGAAGTGGACTCTGGCGCCTCAACCGAGCTTGCTGTTGTCGGCGAGCAGGCGACACAGGAGAGTGCTGCTCTTCAAATGGCTGAAGCTCCGGCTAAGGATGCCATCGGTAGCGGCAAGGCGGTGATGGGAGCTGGTACCTCTGCCGAAGGCGGCGCCCCTACTCCTCAGAAACCCTTCGAGTTCCCGAAGATTGTTTACCCGACGCTCATGCCGAGTAACACAACTATGGTTCCTGGAGGAGTGCCATCATCTCCGACATGCGGTCTTGAGGAGCTACTCCGGCAAGCAGACATCTTGCAAGGAAACAACATTTCCTTTGGCAAGCTGTTGGCCGAGAGCGCTATAAGCCTCAAGATCATCGCACTTGTAAGTTTCACTTTACCTTTTGCATTTCGTATTAGTATCCCACTGTAGCCCCCGAGGATGTAGACGGAAAACCATAGGTTTTGCATCTATATGCTCTAAGAGTGACTAAGTTAGAAAGAACTCTCACTGTAGCCCCAAGCATTTAGATGGAAGAAATTGTTCCGACTAGATGCTTTAAGAGTAGCATACATAGTGTTTATATTTTTTTCAGTGTTGTAGCCCCCAAGCCTCTAGTTGTAACTGAATTAGTTCCGACTAGATGCTTAAAGAAAAGCTAAGCATTTTCCGAGCTAAAAACTTTATACTATAGCCCCCAAGCTTCTAATCAAGAACTGAATTAGCTGCGACTAGATGCTTAAATAAAAGCTAAGCATATTGCTAAGTTAAAAACTCTCGCTGTAGCCCCCGAGCATCTAGGTGGAAAATCTCCGACTAGGGGCTCCAAGCAGACCAAACAGCGATATAACTTTGTATTTGTTTCCACAGAACGAGAATGCTCGGAGGGGCATGGCCAACGACAAGTACCAGAAGATGCGCGCAGATCTTGAAGCCGAAAAGGGTAAAACTGCCATCTTGAAGGAACAGATCATCTAAAACAAGAGTCTGTTTTCTTTTTGCACATTTCCGTCTTACTTTTGTGCCCATAATCTCCGAGTACTCAATGTGTACTTTGTTTTCTCCGACTTGCAGAGCATGTTGCCAAGGCCAAGGATATTGTCGAGCAGTCCAAGCACATTCAGCAGCTGGACAGCGATAACAAAATCCTTAAGAAGGAGAGGGAAGAAATGCTGAAGATGCACGAGGATTCCATGAAATCCCTGCAGGACTCCGCCTCCGCGGAGATCAATCGCTTGAAGGAGGAGCTTGCGATCCTATAGGATCAGAAGCAAGCTGCCGATGAGCAAAACCTTCGCCATAGCGAGGCGTTTAAGCTCCTCCAACAAGAGAAGGAATCCTTGGCGGACGTCTTCTGGTAGGCTAAGGCCAGCATCTTCAGTAAGTGTCCTCCGCCTTGTAGTTCCGTAGTCTGGATACTTAGAATTTATTGAACTCATGCAATTCTTGTAGGAATTTTCAGCGCCTATGGGTTTAACCCGCTCGCCTCCTTCGGACAAGGAATGCATGATTCTTGCCGGCAACTTCATCAACACCGCCATCGCCCAAGACAAGGAGATTGCCAAGCCCCTCCAGATCTATATCAAGGCCTCGGACTCTGTGGAGAAGTACTCGGAGATTCTGCGGCGAGCCCCCGAGCGTGTCGCAAGCTGGAAAGCTTCATGCGCACGGGCTGGCGCAGGGATGGCGCTGTCTATGGTGAAGGCACACTATGAAGATGCCGACATCGACAAGGTGACCTCTGGCATCCCCGACGTAGATGATGACGGCAAGGAGATCGATCACGAAGCCATCCTGTCATCACTCGCGGGTTATGACACCAGGGTTGCCGAGTTGGTAGATGTTGACGTCTTCGTGCCTAGGAACTTTCTCGACAACGCCGACCCGGAATCCTCCGAGTCTCACCACAGTGCCGATGCTGAGGGTGATTCTCCGGCTGGTGATGATGCGGCCTCCAAGTCTCCTGCACCCAAAGAGTGAAAACACTTTGTAATTTCTGTTTCACCTCTGGAGTGTGCGCGGGAAAAACTTTGTTGATGTAATCTTAAGGCGGAAAACAATGGTTATCGTATCCTGCTACTTAAGAATTAAGTTTCAGCATGTATATTTTTTAAGCAAGTGCTGGCTTATCCATTACTCTGGTTCTTATGCTTGACTTTTCGTGAGTCGAAAGACTCGTTGTCGGAACCATGCGCTTAGGGGATGATGCCCAATGGCACCGTCAATAACCTGAGCACAAAATCGCCGACAACAAGTGCCAAAAGTCACTACTCCAGAATCCACATAAAAACAACAAAGAAAGTGTAGACCAGAAAACTTAAGCTAACGCCCGTAGGCGGAATTTTCACAAGTGCAATCACAAGACTTGTGCATAAAAGTTTTATATGATCCAAAAATGAACACTAAAGGAGGTAAAAGACTCAGCAATATGAGTGAACCAAAGAGCTTTATTTCATTGATCATATAAGAGGTACATGATTAGATAAAAAGTGCTAAGTGTAGAAAGGACGTAGCTGTGCTATGTTCCATGTCCGATCAAGCTCCGGGTAGTCATCATCCGGGTCACGTCGCTTACGCTTATGATCCTTGTTGGGTCTATCCTTGAGTTCACGATTGTTGACAAGGTAGTAAGACCCATTGAGCAGCGCCTTGCTTATGATGAACGGTCCTTCCCATGGCGGGGATAGTATGTGTGACTTCTTCTGCTTAAGTCGGAGCACTAAATCCCCCTCTTTAAACGAGCGATGCCAAACACGGTGACTATGGTAGCTGCATAGCTTCTGCTGGTATATGGCGGATCTTTGGCATGCCAAAACGCGCTCCTCCTCGAGAAGGTCCACATCTAGGCGTCTGGATTCTTCAGTGTCATCTTCGTCGTAGGCGGCAACTCTTGGTGCATCGTGGAGGATGTCGGAAGGTAGGATGGCTTCTGCTCCATATACCATGAAATAGGGGGTGTAGCCGGTGGATCTGTTGGGTGTAGTTCGTAAACTCCATAACACAGATGGCAATTCTTCCGCCCAGGCTCCAGCTGCTCTATGTAGCAGTGCCTCAAGACGTGGCTTGATTCCCTGCAGAATTAATCCATTGGCTCGCTCAACTTGACCATTGGATTGTGGGTGTGCCACATATGCAAGGTCAAGTCGGATGCCTTTGTCCTAGCAATAGGCCTCCACTTCTCCGAGTGACAAGTTGCTTCCGTTGTCGGTGATGATGCTATGTGGGAGACCAAATCTCACCACTAGATCCCGAACAAACCTGAGGGCAGTTGCCCCATCAAGCTTTCTAATGGGTTTAGCTTCTATCCATTTGGTGAATTTGTCAACTGCTACAAACAGATGCGTAAATCCACACGGTGCCGTTTGTAACGGCCCCACCATGTCTAGCCCCCAGACTGCAAACGGACAAGTTATTGGTATTGTTCGCAATTCTTCAGCAGGAACATGTGGTTGTCGGGCATAATACTGGCATCCTGTGCATGTCTCAACCAGCTTGTCGGCGTCTTCCTTCGTGGTCAGCCAGTAGAATCCTTGCCGGAAGGCTTTCGCGACCAACGATCGAGGGGCGGCGTGATGCCCGCAATCTCCGAGATGGATTTTGCGTAGGATTTCCATACCTTCTAGCTGGGAAACACACTTTAGGTATACAACAGTAGTGCTCCTCTTGTAGAGTTGCCCATTGATTATGGTATAACCCTTTGCTCGTCGTACTATTTGCCGTCTTTCAACCTCGTCGTCGGGCAAAGTTCCGTGTTCAAGATATTCCATGAACGGTTTTGTCCAAGCCGGAGGGGTCTTTTTCACCATGTTGACGAAAGAGTCAGCTCTATCCGGGTTGTCGATGTCGGCGCCCTTCACGGATGGTGTGCGTAGATGCTCTAGGAAAACTCCTGGCGGAATTTGCTTGCGCCCTGATCCAAGTTTAGACAGTAGATCAGCCGCCTCATTTTTCTCCCTAGGCACATACTTGACTTCGTAGCCCTAGAAGCTCTTGGCTATCTCGTCCACTTCGTCGCGATATGCCGCCATCATAGGGTTCCGCGCATTCCAGGTGCCAGCCACCTGCTGGGCAACCAAGTCAGCATCTCCACAACAAACTATGCGCTTGATGCCAATATCCTTGGCTACACGCAATCCGTGAATGTGTGCTTCATACTCCGCCATGTTGTTTGTAGACTCGAAGTGGATCTGCAGAACGTAGTGTAGCTTGTCTCCTTTTGGTGACTGTAGCAATACACCAGCCCCCGAGCCGTTCAGCAGCTTTGATCCGTCAAAGTGCATCACCCAGTACTCTGGTTCTGGCAACGGAGTGGCATCTGGCATCTCCGTCCAATCTTCAATAAAATCCGCCAAGGCTTGTGACTTGATAGCGTCGCGTCTCTTGTAGGTGATCTCGAAGGCGGCAAGTTCAATGCCCCACTTCGCGACCCTTCCTGTAGCGTCGCTGTTGTTGATAATGTCGGACAGTGGAGTTTTGCTCACTACTGTGATTGGGTGCTCCTAAAAGTAATGCCTCAGCTTCCGAGAAGCAAGGAATACTCAATAAGCTATTTTTTGGTAGTGCGGGTAACGGTGCTTGGACTCCGTCAAGACCTCGCTTACATAGTAAACTGGTCGTTGAAATCCGTGCTCGTAGCCTGGTTCCTTCCGCTCTACCACGACGACGATGCTAATAACCCGGTTGGTTGCCGCCATGTAAATTAACAGGGGCTCCCTAGGCTCGGGTGCTGCAAGGATATGTGCTGAGGAAAGAATCTCCTTGAGCTGCTTCAATACTGCATCTGCTTCGTCCGTCCATGTGAATTTGTCCGCCTTCTTTAGCAACTTGTACAGCGGCAGAGCCTTCTCTCCAAGTCGGCTGACGAACCGACTAACTGCTGTGACGCAACCCGTTAGTCGTTAGATGTCCTTTAGGCATGTCGGACGGTTTATGTTTAAGATGGCCTTGATTTTCTCCGGGTTGACCTCGATTCCACGCTGGGAAATGATAAAGCCTAACAGTTTGCCGGCTGGAACCCCGAAGATGCACTTCTTAGGGTTAAGCATCATGTTGTATTTCCAGAGATTATCAAAAGGTTTCTTTTAAGTCGGAGATTAAGTCGTTTGACTTTTTAGACATCACCGCGATGTCGTCCACATAGGCGTGAACGTTCCGACCAATTTGGTCGTGAAGGCAACGCTGCATTGTCCGCTGGTAGGTAGCACCTGCGTTTTCAGCCCAAAGGGCATTGTGACATAGCAAAACGTGCCGTATGGGATAGTGAACGAAGTGGCCAATTGGTCCGACTTCCTCATTTTGATCTGGTGGTATCCTGAGTATGCATCAAGAAGACACAAAAGTTCGGAGCCAGCCGTCGAGTCAGTGACTTGGTCAATGCGAGGCAAAGCAAACGGATCTTTGGGACATGCTTTGTTCAAGCCGGTGTAATCAACGCACATTCTTAATTCAGTAGTTCCCTTTTTGGGGACAAGTACAGGATTGGCCACCCATCGGGTGTGAAGGACTTCTCGGATAAAACTAGCCTTAAGTAACCTAGCTATCTCTTTGCCAATGGCGTGTCTCTTCTCATCTCCGAAGCGTCGTAGAGGTTGTTTCACTGGTTTACATTTTGGATCTATGTTTAAGCTGTGCTCGACAAGTTCCCTAGGTACACCTTTCATGTCGGCAGGTTGCCAGGCAAAGATGTCCCTATTCTCACGGAGGAACTCGATGAGCGCGCTTTACTATTTGGGATCTAGGTTCGTCCCAATGGCGACGGTCTTGGAGGCATCGCCTACCACAAGTTCCACCGACTTGGTCTCGATGGCGGCCTTGAACGCAGGAGCGGAGTCGGAGATCTGCTTCATCGACGCAGGCATCTCTGAGTCATTGACCTTGCTCTGGATCTCCTTGAATTCTTCGCTATAGAGGACAGCTTCTGCAATAGCTGCTTCATTGATCTCGCAGTCCCTTGCCTTGGTAAAGATTCCGGATACGGTGATGACACCGTTTGGTCCGGGTATCTTGAGTTTGTTATAGACGAAGCATGGCTTGGCCACGAACGTATGGAATATGTCGCGGCCGAATATGACGTGGTACACGCTCTTGAAGGGGACCACCTCAAAGGTCATGAGCTCTTGGCGGTAATTATTGACATCGCCAAAGGCTACCTGAAGTGTGATGCACCCAAGGGACCGAGCTTCCCGTCCAGGAACTACGCCATGGAACACGGTATTGGTCCGCCTTAGGTTTGCCTCCGTCAAGTTCATCTTCTGCAGTGTATCCAGGTACATAATGTTGATGCTGCTTCCACTATCCACCATGCACTTGGTGAACTCCACGCCGTCAATCAATGGGTTGATGACCATGGCGTACTGGTTCTCCGTGAGCACGAGGTCTGGGTGGTTCGTCCTGTCCCAAGTTATTGGAACCTCCGACCAGCGCAGGTATTGGGGAACTGGGGGGAGAGTGGCCATCAGGATCCTTAGAGAGGTCTTCTGTTGTCGAACGGTGGGGGTGCCAAGTAAAGTATGGTAGACTGGGGCCTTCTTTGCGAAGGGGTTCTTGCCCTTGTCGTCGCTCTTGGCGACGTGCTTGGGGTCAACGTCCTCGTCCATGTCACTTGAATCCTTGGACTCCTCCTCCTTCTTCTTCCCCTTGCCCTTGCCTCTCGGTCTATTCTTCCGACTTCGCTTATAGCCGGACTCCGGGTCTTCCTTGAGGTCGCTGACGAACTTGCAGTGTTGATTGGTATGGGTGGCCTTGCCGTTGGCGTCGAGGTGTACGAGGCACAGCATATCGCGGTACTCTTCGTAGGTTTGGGGGACGCGGAGCGGCGCCGAGTTGGTTTCACATCCTCGTTGCTGCCCGCGGCCTGCTCCCCTTCCTCGGCCACGTTGTCCGCCTTCTCCTCATCCTGCAAAAGTCATTGCGACCATGTCGGTAGATTGCTTTTCTTCTGGAGCAGTTTTGCACTTTGTACTGTTGTTCCTCCGAGCTTGGGTTGGAATGGCCGTTGCTGGCAAAGAGCCACGAGCATCATCGTCGGTAGCTGCGAACTCACTGGCTAACTGGATCATCTGATTCAAGTCAAGCTGATGATTGTCCTGCAAGCGCTTCAGCTTATGTCGGAGCAACGTGCCCCTTTCCAACCCATCGATGAAGGCGGCCATGGCGGTCTGAGCGTGCACTCCTGCGCAGGAATTCTTCATATCCAGCCAGCGGGAGAGGTAGGCGCGAGATGTCTCGTCTTTCTCTTGCACGCACCGCTGTAGATCACCCACAGTGCAGGGACGCTTGTATGTACCCTCAAAGTTCTTGGTGAATGCTTCTTGCATGTCCAGCCAGTTGTAGATAGATCTCTCCGGCAAGTCGTCGATCCATTGACGGGCCGTGCCCGCCAACATTAACGGGAGGTACTTGACGACGACGTTGGGGTTGCCTCCGGCAATCTCCACCGCGTTGCCGTAGTCCTGCAACCATGTGGCAGGCTTGGCGGTGCCGTCATAGGGCTTGATGGTCTTGTCAATCCAGAAACCTTTGGGGTAAGTTGCGGACCGCATTGCAGGTCCAAAGAAACGTGGTCCCAGGTATGGTCCTTCCCGGGCCTCGTGGATCTTATCGATCCGTGAACGTGCATCGTATGGCTCCGGGTTCTTCTTCTTGTTGTCAACAGGGGATGGGCTGTGTGAACGACGCGGGCCTCTTGCGCCATGGTGACTGCTTGGCGGCGACGGAGGCGGAGGTGGCGGTGGGTTAGCCTTCTTGTTGTTACCCTCCTGCGATGCCTCGCGCCTGTCATGTTTGCTTGTCGGACGCGGAGGGTCGTGGTGTGACCTGCTCTTGTGTCCTTGGTGGCGCTCTTCATCATGACGGGCCTGTGCCGGGTTTTCGCGGATGACGATGTCGCACTGTTTTAGAGGGGGCATATCCGTACGATGGTTAGCCTTGTAGTCTTCCTGACGTCGGGGGGATCGGAACGGTGGCGATGGGCGGCGAGGTTGGGCTCTTTCTCCGTGGTTGGAGGATATGGGGATAGCATCCTTCCTGTTGCGCGCATCCCTCCGTCTTCGTTCTGATGAACCCGTCTGTGATCCGACATCCTGAGGAGATCTGTCCCTTGGCGGTTTGTACTGGCTAGATCGGCAGAGCGCTGGGTCAGACTCAATCCTCTGAGAGGTGGCCTTTTCCTACTGCTTAACCGCCTTGGCCACTAGGTCATAGACCTGTTCTACTGCCTCAGGCGATCTATCCTGCTCCAGAAGGGTCTTGGCGATGGCGAGGTTAAGGAGTGGGGTGGGCATCACCTGCTTGCCTTCACTATCAATGTATGGCTTGGCTTGTGCCGGCTTCGAGGGAGCCCATCCTAAGTTGCGCCATACACCAGGATCGTTGATGACGCGAGCCGGAGTCTTCTTAGCCTTCTGCTGCTGCAGTAGAGTCTTGTACTCGGCTTCCATTGCTCTAGCTTTCTCTATGGACTTCTGCGCATTGACCAGGTCTCGATCTAGTTTAGCGCCTTGCTCCGCGATGGCTTGCGCTTCCTCCAGCAGCTGTTGGTGCTTCTCGTCAAGCTGAGTCATGTTCCGGATATTATCAATAGTTAGTGGCTCAACGAGGAGATTTCTGTACATCATTCTATCAGCTGAAGTAACATGGGCTGCTGCCGACGTAAATGCTGGAGGCGGAAAGTTTGCGGTGTTGTTGTTGCTTGGACCGGTGCCGAGTTCCTGCGGCTGCTGCACTGGGTTAGGCGGAGGAGGCATGACCTTTGCGCGATCATTGTCGGCAGCAATAAGTGGCCCCTTCCCTTTTTCCAGCACCGTAGGTGGAGCTTGCCCGGGTTGATCTTCATCCATCGCCGTCCCAACGGTGACGAACACCCCTCGGTGCATGACGGTATTATTAGCTTACTTGTCGCGCGAATACTCCTCCTCCATCTCCTGCATAGCGGAGTCTAGCTCTTCTGGACTAAAGTCTATCTCCTCTGAATCTGCACTGAAATCAGCATAAAGTGCGTCAATGATAGAGTCGGAGGGTGCCAGGACTTCCTCGATGATGGGTAGTGGAGGTGCAACAGCCTCGACGATGACTGGAGGTGGTGGTGCTGCTGCGACGATGGCGGCCGGAGGCGGTGGTGGTGGCTGAATCGGAGGGGCTCCGTCAATGAGCGCAAGAGCTGTCTGAGCTGCCGCTTCGGCCTCCATGTAGTTGTTGACGGTGTTCACCATGCCTTCGAAGGTAAGTCGGCCTGATGCCTATTGCCACCTTAGAGAATGTCGGAGAAGCGTGCCATGGTCCAGTCCTTCCACAAAGTGATAGATGGCATCATCATTGGGGTAATTGGCCAGGTCGGCCCATATACGGAGCCACCTGGCGAGGTAGTCGCGGGGGGTTTCGCCCTCTCTCTGAACGCAGCGCGCCAGATCGAAGATGGTAACCATGCCTACGAACTTGGATCTCTGCTGTCCAGACGCACGGACAAAGCCAGCGGATTTGCAGTGATCTTCCACCTTTATATCCTACACAGGGGCGGTTTGGGTGGGTCTTGAATTTTTCCGATCTTTGCCGGCAAACTCCGAGGAGAGATCCGACATTGATCCTTCCGCGAACGTATCCTGCCCGTAGGCGGTCCGTGCGGGTCTTGATGCTTTCCGATCTTTGTCGGCAAACTCCGAAGAGAGATCCGACATCGACCCTTCCGTGAACATGTCTTGCCCGTAGGTGGTCCGTGCGGGTCTTGATGCTCCTCCGACTCCCAGGGAACTAGTGCCCGAGTCGGTTTCGCCGATGAAGAGGTGGATGTCTCTGATAGGAACGATCGAACACCGCGAAGGGTTCGTCTTCGACGGGATCCAGATCTCATCGGGGGGGGGGGGGGGGGGGGGACGATCGGAACATTGCCGGAGAAGAGAACACGACCGATGGCTACGGTTTCGCCGATTCCCGCGAAGATCTTGGTCCTCGCCCGCTGAAGAGCCTGAAGCGCCTCTTGCCCCACGGTGGGTGCCAACTGTCGTGGTATTGCCGACGAGTACACCATGGAGGGGTCCTCACAGTGCGTGTTTAGAGAAGTGGGGTAAGGCGGACGGTTGACGGGTACGAGGTTACACAGCTTACCCAGGTTTAGATCCCACAACGGTGGCGGAATCCTACTCCTACTATAAATCACTATAAGGGCAATACGCCGAGTTACATAGATAGGTTCGCTGTGCGAGGTTGTATGAGATTGTTGCCCTAAAGGCTCCCATAGGCCCGACTTATATAGTTGCCAGGTCCTAGGGTTACAGGGAAAAGTCCTAGCCGGACAGGTTACAGAGTCCTACACCGTCTATCACTAGTCTTGTGTATCTTGTACTCCAAGGCTCCGGGTACGCTGGTGACTTCACCGTAGCCTTCCTTTATCCGGCATGGGCCTCCCTTCTGGATCCACCTAACTGGGCCGCCCAGCAGGCCACAGGCCATGCTACCGACTATGGGCCACCCGGGTTAGTCGGATAAGAGACATGCTATGAGGATACCCATATAGCATATCCCCAACACCCGAAGCCATCTCCTTCGATCTCCACCACCATCTCCTTCGATCTCCACCACCATCTCCATCACAGTTGCTGATCCCCATGATGAGGAGGGAGTAGTTCTTCCTCGAGGCTAAGGGCCCTACCGGTAGCTATGTGTTCATCTCTCTCTCTATGCATGATCATATTGTGATCATGAGCTTTGTAATCAAGTAGATCTACTTTGCTACTCAAGTGCTTTAATTATAATCTTCGGCTATACCCACGTGTGTGAAAGTGACAGCGTGCACACCGTGTGGCACTTAGGCTAGAGATTACATAAATACTTATCATGAGTATATTTTGAGTTGGTTGTCTCTATGAAATTGTGGTGTTTGAAGGATCCCATCTAGCGCTCAAGGTGACAGTGTGGGGTTATCTAGATGGGGATTGCAAACTTTAAGGAGTGCTTTTGTAGCCCTGCCGTGGATTAGAGTTATCCAACTAGAGAGTAGTTAAGAGTAGTATCATGAAGAGAAGATATTTATATGAGTGTTCACTAGTGAAAGTATGATCCCTAGGCCTTGTTTCTAAACTCTGAAACACTGTTTACAACTAGATATGTTGCATGTTTGCTTGTTTCCATCTTTGTTTCAGATTGCCTTTAGTTTCTTCCTCCCGTCAAGCTCTTTTCTGCCATGTCAACAACACGCCATCAAAGTATTTTTTTGGCACCGTTGTCTTATAATCATCTTACCACTTGTATTTCACTATCTCTTCGCCGAACTAGTGCATCTATACACCTGACAAGTGTATTGGGTGTGTTGGGGACACAAGAGATTTCTTGTATCTTGATTGTAGGGTTGTTTGAGAGGGATACCTTTGACCACTTCCTTCCTGAGTTCGATAAACCTTGGGTAATACACTTAAGGGAAACTTAATGCTGTTCTACAAACCTCTGCACTTAGAGGCCCAACACTGTCTACAAGAATAGAAGCATACATAGACATCAGCCGGCAACTGCTAGAGACTCTCAGGATCCTCCCAATCGGTGTCGCGCCCATGTACCTGGACCCGTCAAGATCTTCGTGATGACAAGATCGACATCGGCAAGATTGACATCCAGGATCCATGCCAAGGACCTGCGGTAGCCAAAGATTCCTATAGCACCCGGCGACACTCGAAGAACCACCGTCAAGATTTCAGACACCATGTTCTCCTTCATGGATCCTCATGAACTCCTTCACGGAAACCCGAAGATCTAACCCGAACCTCCCCGAGACCCAAGATCTCCGAAAGCCCCCATGTGTGACCCCTCTTTCTGAGATCCCTAATTTTGATAAATATAAAATACCTTGTTGCATTTAAATTATCATGCTTGCACACATATCATATGGGTTTGGGGGCATTATGTTGATTCACCTCATAATTAAATATGGAGGCCATATGCGGGCTTTTCTAGTCTTATATTGGCTCCATTTAAACTTGTGTAGCGAACCGATGTCATGTTTTGCCTTGTTAATATAACATTTAAATTGCGGGGTATCTAAACAACATGAACCATTTAATTAATTGTCGAGACCCCGGTTCCGCTTAATATTGCATAATTGCATCGCACCTTTGCCATGTCATACATCATACATGCATCATGCCCGATCTCTGCCATAGTAATAAATAGTGCATCCGGAGTTTCTTCTAGTGCATTGCTTCTTCACGGATTAGGCCGATGATTTGATGCGAGTGTCGACCCAATCTTCAGATGAACCTTCGTTAGTGTTTCCAGGCGAGCATTCTCCCCCTTTCTACCTATTTTGCATTTATAGTATTTCCTTTCTCCCATTGATCTATTGTTATCTATGTTGCGATGCTTTAGATTCTGTACCCTTTTATATATATATCTGCACCCTTTATATTGCCTTGGACACCTCCTATTACCTGTTGTTTGGGTAGATAGTTGGCCTTGCGAGTCGTAGTCGCTTGCTCAGGTGCTGCTTTGCGTCGTCGATGTTCCACCGTTATTGGGTGGTTGACACATGCTTAATTATGGAGATGCTCATGGATTTAATTACCATTTAATAATTAAAATTGATAGTAGGTAAATAATATAGAGGCACTGGTGGGTAATAGACAATATTTGGTTTGTAACCGCCCACTGGTGTCCCGTAGGACCCCGAGTTCTTGACACCTGTTCCGAGATCGAGCACGCTAACCATAGGTGGGGTGTGTGGGCACCCCCATCGATATAGTACCTGATTTCAATGTATTGTACTAGGGAGCCATAAACTAGTTTGGGGCTTTATTACTATCCTGTACTTATGCCATGATTTTACTGCTTTATTTACTATTGCGCGTGGAGCGCCTGTACTGTTTAGGAACAAATGTGGAATGTTTTCGCGTTATCGATAAGCCTAGTTATACTTTTGGGTTCTCAGTCGTTTACAGCCATTGTCACAAACCCTAGGTCTATCTCGGAAACTGGACAACTTCATGACGGGTAGCTTAGTGGGGTGGCCCCATGTACTTGCTTTGGGTCTAGGAAACGTCGTGTTCGAAATCCCGTCGACATATCTGTAACATCCCAGCATTTAAAAACCAACGAAGGGTAGATTTAGGAATCTGTGAAATTGCATGCATTCATCTATTAAAGTGTGGGTAAATTTTTCGCCAAATAAAACCTAAAGTGATCAAAGTTACTTTCACTCTTTAAGATTAGGAATAGCCTTGGAGAATGATCGTTATAAATTTTGATATGATCTTTGTGGATTAGTGAGTTTTCGGAAATGAAATTTGAATTTAAACTTGAGTGTTAGATTATAATTTAAAATAAATTAGAATTATGTTTGAGTAATTTGATTTAATCAAGAGTTAACAATTAGTAACTTAAATTTAAATAATATAACATAATTGAGTAAGTGAATATTTATTTCATATATTTATTTAATGAATAAGTTACAAAATGTAACTTATAAAGAAACAATACATAAGAAGCAAAAGCTTTATATAATATTGACAATTAAATAATGAATATACATTTCATTTAACCAACTCATCAATATGTTAAAAAATGAAAATTACAAAACTAATAAAGAATCTTTGTAAGAGTAGAATTACATCCATATTCATCTAGTACATTTTATTTACAAAAGAATAAAATAAATATTACAAGGGAATTATTCTATAAAGAAAAAGAAAACCTAATCTAAATCTTGAATCTTCAAGTCTTGTACCTACAAAATAAAGAACAAACAAAAAGAAAGAAAATGAAGGTTAAGATATTTCTTTTACTCTCAGTAGTGACAGTGAGGTGCACTGTTCCACTTTACATCACTGAGTAAATCTTAGGGGCAAGTTTCACCAATATGAAAGAATTTAATCTTTCATAATCCATAAGACACAAGTCAAATAATTTCAATCAGAGAGAGGGGCAAGTTTCACCAAACATTTAAGTGGTAATCAGATAAAAAGGTAACTTTCTTTCCAAAGCATATCCACAAGGGTGTAGCTGACATGCAGGCAGCTTACACACCTAAATGCATGGTGTGTGCTGTCAGCACAGCTACAATAGCCCACACAAACAAAACCACTCAACACAGCCGTGGGCAAGCACCACAACATTAGTTTCTTGTTCATACACATCAAACACCAGCAGCCTAGCCACAGCCAAACCAGCCAAACTAAACCACAAACCAGATCCTCTCAGAACTCATCAAGATGGTGACATAAGGAGGGGGTGGATCAGGTGGATAGCAAGGTCAAGACCAAGCTACCAGGAACCAGTAGGTGGATATCAAGATCAAAGACAAGTTCCAGGAGCTGTAAGCAGTAGGAACAACAACAAGAGAAGGACCAGATCAAGCCAGCAAGATCAGGCCACCAGATCAACAAGTTACAACCACAATAGCAACCACAGTTGTGGTGAGTTATATAAAACCATCACATGATCTGTTTATCATATCAATATAAAAGAATCATGTGTTCTTTTATATCTAACCTCTCAGTATTCATCCAAGTGGGATGAATACATCCTAGAAGATTTTTGAATAATAAAGTCATAGCTACAAAATAACCATACAATTATAACCAGGATCACAGACCAACATCATTGATCCTGGTTACAAAAGCCAAATCTTATATTTCAATATAGCCAAAGGAAAGATTATGAAATCTGGGCACATATCTTAAAAGAGTAGCACCTCAGTATCCATAAATCTTATGGATCCGTGCAAAACCCTTAGCACACCCATTGTTTTCCCAACTATGCTTCAAGAATTAGCAGCTGGTAATTCTACCAGAACATTTCTATCAAGGTCAACCATTAGGAAACTAGTTCCTATGCCTCAGACCAACATCATAGGCAGGGGAATTAAAAGAAGCTTTCATTTTATCTTTGCCAGTATTAATCACAAGCACTATTAGAGCTAAGCTCAGGAATAGGACCCAATCACTTGTGTGCCATTCTATAATGGTATCACAAGGACATGTTCTAATAAGCTAATTCCAATCTTTACTCAGCTTTCACAAATAAAAAAGGGCAAGCCACTAAACATCATTTTCTTGAAACCAAATGCCAGGAATCATCATCAAACTCATCTATACATCTACAGAAAATCATTAACATGTAATGATTATGTTCAGTATGTATATTCTCATACAAGCCAACCATTATAAATGCAGTAAGTAATTACTGATAGAACTACTGTCAGTATAAACATCTTGACAGTAGAAAGTTATCAAATCAACAACATTTCCAAGTAGTGATTTCATCAAAACACTAACATTTGGATCATAGCAAATTACCACTGGAATAAGTCTGACAAGCCACTAGCATCACCAAAGCCAACTATAAATAATAATCCACAACAAATAGTCATTCATCAAGCTCAAGGATTATCACCACTAGATCCAAATCATCAGTAATATGATCAATAGAGGGATATGAACCCTAATCATAACAAGAACTCTAATCAGGATATGAACCCTAATCAGAACATATGCACTAGGCAGGGGTAGACACTTGATACACACAGTGACATTCATGGTGATAGGATGAACTAGGATCCACAGAGGCGCAACTTACCCGGGGTCCTCGCTGACAAATGGAAGAGGAAGCAGAAGGGTCGACGTGCTCGCGGCGGCACGGGGAGCTCCCAGAGGGTGCTGTAACCCGCACCATCCACGGAGGCAGCCACGACAGTGCATGAGCACCGCACATCACCACGGGAGGATCAATGGTGGCCGTAGCAGCACCATCCCCAAAACCTAGGGTTCGGGAAGGGGGCTAGCATAGCCATAGAAGGGCTCCAGGATCAAATCGAACTGGACCAGATGGATCAGCATGGTCGACAACCTTGCCATGCACCACGACAGCGGCCAGGGAGGACCACGGCGGTGAGAAGCGCACGGCGGCGGCGCCATCGACCATGGGGTCGAGGAGGAGAAGAAAGGACGGGAGAGAGAGAGAGATAGAGTGAGTGGGCCGATAGGCCCAGTACCCCTTCGGGGAACCCTTTTGATCATAGCCACTTGGGCCAAAACGACCCAATAAGCCCAATAAGCTTGACAAGGCCAGTCTAGCAACCTAAAAGAAGTATTAATAATTATGAAAAGACCAAAATGCCCCTGAATTTAAATAAATTCTAGAAAATCAAATAAAAATCCAAAAATTATAAATAAAATATTTTTGGATTCACAATAATTCAATCTATCTAAATAAATTAAGAAATAAAAAAATTTCGCATATAATTTTTATTAAGAATTTTATAATATATATTCCTTATGGAATTTTATAAAATTAACGAAAGATGAGAAAAATAAATAAAAATCACTTTCATTTTATATTAATATTGTAGTATTTTAAAAAAATACTAAATAAATAATTAATATTATTTTTGTATTTAAATGATAATTCTTAAAGCAATTATTAAATAAATAAAAATTATAATAAAATGAAATAAGGTACAATATTCAATAAATATTAAAAAATTAATATTTATAAATTCTTTATTACTAAAAAAGAATTTTTGTAATTTAAATAATGGGGGAGAATATACAAAAATAAATAATGCATTACATTACTTTGCATAATCATTTTGCTTCTTTAAATATTGTCCTTACCGAGCAATAATGATGTTTTGTAGACATAGAAGCTCAAGGTCCAGTGCAAGCATCCGACTTCACTACCTTGTGATCACAAGGCAAGTTCATCACTTGCTCATGTCCTTTGAAGATTCTTTATCAAAGTATTTGCAAGATTGTGTGTTATCATCTATATTATTTATCAAATTATTTGCAAGGTTGTGTGTTATCATCTATATCAAAGTATTTGCTCATGTCCTTTGAAGATTCTTTATCAAAATATTATTTTCTCAAAATAAATAAATCTTAGGTATCATCCTAAGTGATGATATGATGGGGCAATAGAACTTAGGTTTCTATTTGCAATAATGATGAACCATTAGGTATTAATAACCCATGACATCGGTGATTCTAGCGCTGTATGTTACGCGTTAACCATGAGATTTGGAATGGGACGGAGAAGTCAGCTGTATCCTTTTCCTCTCGTATGGAGGCAAGACGACCTTAACGTGACGTTGTGATTCCTTATGCGGATCCAACATATGGGTGGGCACCCTTACGCCCCACACTTTTGGTGTCTAGATTATCTATGAATGGTGTTTAGGGATATAGTCCATTTGAATGGTACTCGTCCGAGCATCACCAGGTCATAGAGTCTTCGGGAACTCATCAGGGTTTTAGCCTGCCCGAAAGGGGGCTTAACGAAGGTGAGCCGGCCCCGAAGGATCATGCAGCCATATGAGGTCGCAGAGAGGGCAGTGATTGGCTTGGACCAACTACTGGGCCCCACATCATGGAATTGTGGACGGGAAAGTACGCCCGATTGTGCAACAAGGAAGTTGATCTCTCATGGGAAAAGTAACGCACCTCTGCAGAGTGTAAGAACTGTAACTTGTTACTCCCTGTTCTGGGAAGGAGCTACGAATGCGACAGGAAAGTAACTCCATGAAAGTTCTGGTCAACCTGTGAAGGCCGATGGTCATAGATTTTCATAATAAAATCAATCTTTGAAGAAAGATTTACAAAAATTGCATAGTGCCAAGGACTTATAGTCTGAGGTGGTAGATAGAGCATCAAACTTCCCGCCTTGCATATAATGAACTTGTTGGGTAATGCTGTTACTCACCCTTTCCTTTGAATCCTTGCTTAGACTCTGAGGATCCCAAAGATACTCCAATGTATGCAACTGAGAGCCAAGAGGAGGTCTTCTATGAAGATCCCAACTTGTATGGAGACGTAGAAGGGGAGTACTACGATGTCATCTACGGAGGAGAGTACCAAGAGTCCGAATAATTACTATAGTTCTAGGAGCCACTTGAGCCGAGCAACATGAACAATATATAGCAATAAGTTGTTGAGCTCAATTTGGAGTTTACGTCATCACTTTGAAACTTCCGCTGAAACACTTATATTTTGGGTTTATAAGTTGAATCTTTTGGAAGTCTTGAACTTCTAGTATTGTAATAATAATAATGTGTGTATGTTTGTAATATGGACCCACAATGTTTCTATTGTACCACTCTGAGGGATGTGATATTTATGGAACGGTGTTCTGTGGATGTCGTGTCAATGACTATAGTGTACTACACATGCAATGGTATGCTGGGTCACAGCAGTTGGTATCCGAGCAAATTGCTTTGACCTTAGGTTGGAAACCTAGTAAAGGGTATTACCTGTAGGAGTGTGTAGCAACGATAAAGATTTCTCTAAAAGAAATATAATGGGCATTCAAATGAGAATATTTCATTATATGTTTTAGTGTGATAATTCTTTGTTATGATGCAATATATTATTGGTTACTAATAAAAATATTTTTCTTATATACAGAGCTATGGCACCAAAGTTCCAAAACAGACTTCGGTAAGGAAAGAGGAGACTCTTCATGATTATAAGGGATCATTCACAGATCAACTTCGTCAACTTTTAAAGATTTTTAGTTGTCCAACTAGAATCCAAGTGAACACCATAACCTATTATGATGGTCGGATGTTATCCAAGTATCGTGTGAGTATCCAACTTCTAGAGGAGCTTGGATTATATCACGATCTACCTGTAGGTGAAGGTAGGAGTCACTTAGCAGCATATCATGTTGCTGTTGTGGAGGCGATAGCTAATATCTGGGAGCATAAAGCCAAGGAGTTAGAAGGTAGCACATTTTCTGTGATACCTCATGATTCTATAGACTCAGAGCCTGTACCTGATCATCTTACTTTGGTTAAGAAGCATCCTAAGTTAGCTTCCAAGTTTATGGATAGATACCGAACACTTGTTGCATATTTTTATAAGACACTTCAAGTGATTGTTGAAGATAAAAATGACATGTTAGAGGATCTAACTGATCCAGAAAGGAGGAAGCAGTTACCATTCCAGTTGGAGAAGGAAGCAGGTAGTATTACCAAACCCAACTTTAAGGATATACCTATAGATCCTGAACCTTTTACACCATATCCTTATTCACCAAGGCCTGAACCTATATATGATCCTACTGTGGATATGAGGTATGCAGTACCACAAGGTTTAGGGGATGGTTCTGATTCAGAACTTCCTATTGAGAATTCTGATGACTGGAGAATGGGATCATCTGAAGGATCTCAGGAACACCAGATGTCCATAGATGGTTCTGACAGGAATGTTGGACAATGTAGCTGGATGGGTGCAAGAATTAACCCTAGTAGCAGTAGTAGAAATACCATATTCATAGATGATCAGGATGAAGAAGAAGATCCTGAGGAGAGAGTGTTTGAATCATCAACACCTTCTCAAAACCCAGGGAATATACATTATCCTGTGTTTAACTATCTTGCCCAACAGAGCACCTAGGGAGCAGCAAGATCTGTGTATTCTGTTGACGACTCAAGGAATGTAGCTCAGGAGATGCAAGTGGGTGATAATGTTTAACATTTTTCTGAGGACTTTTCAGCTGAGCTGGAGGGAGTCAATGCGCTCAGGTTGAGTAATGACTCAAGTCTTGAGACTTCAGATACTGAGTATGTTCCTTCTGGAAGGCCATTCGTTCCACAAACTGTGCAACGAACGTCACGTCATCACGATTGGAAATCAGGCATGTATGATGAGCGTAGTTACTACTAGAAGCATGCGGCTATTTAGAAGTATCGGGTACTGTGTATTGTAATCCGAGAAAATAAGGTAGACAGATAAATGAGGTAGTGTTGTGATTATACCTATATGGTATATGTTGTAATGACTTTGTATTATTAAGATATTGTAATGTATAATATGTGAAATGCATATTTGGATTTTGTTCGGATTTTCATTGTGTGAGTAGTTCGATGCGTAAAGTCGAGCTCAGAACACATGTGCATGATGTAATTATGAGTAATCATGTTGCAGGACTAGGGGGTCATGGATACAGGTGTAGAGACCAAATCTGAGCAGCAGCGGATGGAACATGAGGCCAAGGAGAAGGCCGATGCTGATGTAGAAAATCAGGGAACATTACCAACACCACCACCAATGAGGCCGTTAATGGAGCAGAACTTTATGCAATGTATGCAAATGATGCAAGAGACCCAGAACAAGTTCATGGAAGAGTTGCTGGGACGAGCTGGGAATCAGAGAGCACCTAAAGGAGGAGGAGTGAGTCTTTCTGACTTCCAGAATGCAAGGCCATTACCTTTTGCATCAGCCCCTGAACAATGGATGAAGAAGATTGGCTAACAGATACGGAAAGAAAGATAAAGACTGTAGGTTGTAATGATGAGGAGAAATTGAGGTATGCGACTCATCTTCTGACAGGACCTGCAGCATCATGGTGGGAAAATCAGTTAGCCATGTAACCACCAGGAAGGGAGTACACTTTGGAAGAGTTCAAACAGAGATTCCGTGAATATCATGTTCCGAAGAGTGTTATGGAGTTGAAGCGGAGAGAATTTCAGGAGCTGCAGCAGGGATATACTAGTGTTATGAAGTATATTCGGGAGTTTAGTCAACTGTCACGATATGCGGAGGAAGAAGTTAATACGGAGAAAAAGAGGAAGAAGCGTTTCCTGCGAGGATTAAATCCATTTGTGAGGATGCAGTTAAGGTTGGCTAATAAGCAAACTTATCAGCAGTTGCTGGATGCAGCTATCACTTTCGAAGATGACTACAAGAATGTCCAAGAGGATAGAAGGAAGAGAGCTAAGAAGGAAACCAAGGGGATACAAGCAAGTAAAACCAAGCCCAATCTAGAATTCAAACCAAGGAATAGACTGCGGGGACCAAGCATACCACTTCATGATATAGTACACTATAGTCGTTGACATAACACCAATGAAACACCGTTCACTAGTATTACATCCCTCAGAGTGGTACAACAGAAACACAGCACGTCCAAGACATGACTATAGGTTACAACTCCACTCTTTACACAAGATCCAGAGAACACTCTAGGTTAAAGAGAAAGAAAGAAACTTCTTACAAAGAAGAATCAGAAATAAATAATTCCAAAACTATCATACTATTAAGACTAGTATCTTAACTAATGGTCTGGCATTGCTGCTATTGCAATACACTATAGAAATAGGTTCTATTGCTAGAGATCATATTCCTATCTACTCAGTAACTTCATCTTCACTTGAGTTGATGTATATGTTGACTTTCTTGACTTCATTGAAGAGCTTCAGCTTTTGATGATGATTCCCGGAGCATGATTTGATGTAGACATTGTCTGTACTGGCTTTAGAACCTAGTAAGGGTTAAGAAGATACTTTGAGTATGAGCGTACTCATCAAGTTCACTAGAAAAGGAGTGTTTGATGCACTATGTCCGTCAGCCTTCACGGGTTTACCAGAACTTTCATGGAGTTCCTTTCCCGCCGTTTTCGCAGCTCCTTCCCGGAACAGGGAGTAACAAGTTATAGTTCTTACACTCTGCAGAGGTGCGTCACTTTACCCATGAGAGATCTTAGCTTTGTTGCAGATCCGGGCCGCAAACCCGTTCACACTTCCTTGGTGTGATGCCCAGACTAAGACCCAAGCCAATCACTGCCTTCTCCGTGACCCCGCATGTCTCCTTGGTGTACGCCAGCCGACCTATTGAATTACGACAATTGGCAGTACAGACCGTTCAGATGCCGGAACTATCGTGGGACGTTGAGGGCTCCCACCCATATGCTGCATATCCTCTACGAATTACCATATATAATATGCACGCTACGAGTGATAACTGCCACGACCCACACATCCGGCTCCATGCGAGAGGGAAAATATATAGCTGACTTCTCCGTCCCATTCCAAATCTCATGGTTAACGCATAATATACGGCACAAGAATCACTCGCGACATTGGTTGTTAAGTCCTAGATAATATGTTCCTTTACCACCGGAACTCTTATAGTAGGTTATTACCTCATGGTAAATAACCTATAATCATATTATTATGAAAATAGTGTTTTCTGACTTTTTACAAATGTAGGTGATGTCCACATTGGATTTGTAAAATACTTTATAGAAAATAACCAAAGGACATGAGCAAGTGTGAACTTGCCTTTTGTGATTGCAAGATTATGCACTCACGGTCTTCAAGACAATATAAGATCCAATAGGTGAAATCTGCATCATTGGTCCGATAAGGACTAATGTTTAAATAAGCAAGATGCTTTTATGCATAAGTAATGTAATGTAAGTTGATAAACACGAATCCCGAGGTAACGTTGTTCTAGGGTTTAGATACTGGAAAGGTTTTCCTTGGAATGTGTTGCCCTTTTAGATTAAGTTTCACACATGTGCTTCTTATTAAGGCTTGTGAATGTGTGTGAAACAACATGTAGACATAATGGCATACAACAATAAGATATACTAATGAGATGTGCTACTCAAGGACTACTTATATGTGAATTATCTTGTCTTCAAGTTTTACCTTGCAAGTGATGACATTTATAAGGAACTGAAGTGTTAACAATCCTAGGTATATAAGTAAAGCTTAATGTAATGTGATTGTTATTAATTGTCATTTGATGTTTGAAGTGGAAAAAAGAATAACATTTGAAGAAAATCTTACTCAACTAAGCAGAAGCATTTAAGCTTTTAAGTTAACCTTATGAGGTGTTCTTTCTAGTTATTGTCTTTAAGTAAGAAAGAATTACTCCATTTGAATAATGACAGCATTAGTATTTGAGACTTATCTATCTTGGTTTTTTTAACTTGGTTAATTTGGTATTGAGATGTACTAGGTCTTAATTGAAACATACCAAAGTAAACTATAAAACACATAACGAAGTTTTTATCATACTATGTAAAGTCTTATGGACTAAAGTTAACTTTAAGGATGTAGATAGATTTAGGGGGTATTACTTATGATACTTGTATCTTGTTCACTTTACATGGTTTTCTTAGAGTTACTTAAGAATGGCATTACTTCTATTTGAGTAGTGGTTCCTAACATTATAATGGAATATAATCATTTATCTTTTTATAAAGGTGTGGTTATGATTTATAATTAAGGAAGTAACAACACTTAACTATTTATAGACTTACTAATTTGTTTACAAACTTGTGGTTGAAGTAAGTTAAGGGGTTTTATTTAATCCCAATTATTATTGAAGATTTTATATTTGGTAAAGATCTTATTAGAAAGTAAGCTACATAAATGGTTGAATGATAATTCAATAGAATTGTATTTAAAATGTGTTGAACCAATTTGACTTTATATTATAAATATTTAAGACTAGTATTACTTATTAAATCTAAATTAACAATTTTAGGAATATTAACAAATTTTATTTACCTTTATATGGATTATCTATTAAGGAAATAAGTTTATATTTAAGTTATTAAAGTTGTTTAATTTTTTATTTAACTCAAAAGTGGAATATCACATTTTAACATCTAGTTATTATTTTTGTGATCATTTTGGTATATTACATGTATTTTTGTGATTTATAAATAATAAGATATTATTTTAATAAGGTTTATTACTTTATAAATACTTAATAAATAATAAATATTTAATTAAGAGGAATAATAATGCATGACTATAGTTTTTAACTCAAATTCTTATTTTTCTAATAGGTATTTTATTTATATTTTTAACATTTACCATTATTAAAATATTAATTATCAAAGTTTTATTACTTATAAATCTTTATTAAATAATATTAATTTAAATAATTAGCATAATAAAATTTAATAATAGTTTTAAGTTTTAGATTTTATTTTTCTACAAATTTTCATATATTATACACATTTTTCTGAATTATAAATCGGAAGTTATCAATTAAACAAGTTTTAATTCCTTTATTTCATTTCAGGAAATACTTATATTTGAATTAATATTTCTTTATCTATTTCATACACATAAATACTTTATACACCGAAGCTAACCTAGACTAGGTCACTGACTGGTGGGTCACATGCCACATGGCATGCTCGGTTTGGTTGATGTTTTTGTTACCGAAAGTATTCCTACTCCTAGCCAATGACAAGCGAGCCGTGCACCACGTCACCTGCCACATGGGCGAGGACTGGTCAACAGACACAGGAATGATGTCAGCATGACGCCAGCCTGGTCTCCACCACCAGAATGAGGTTGCCGGCAGCGATCGACGGCGCCCCAACTAACGTGACTAACCTAGATCGTATAAGCACGATGTGCCGAACCTTAGTGTGTTGGCACTGCCAAGAAATGGTCGTCTGAGCCTCGTCGGCAACGAGCTCTGTGGTGGTGCGGTCGGTGTCAACGCGGACAAACGGCTACAGAGAGCAGCCAACAAATCGGAGAGGATCATCGGGAGCAGAACCTTACCAGGAAGCTAGTAGAGGTGTTGGTGAGTCAAGGATCGACCGGAATCGCTGGGAACAACGTCGAATGAAGGCGGAACGTTGGTGATGGCGAGCTCGATTTAGGTCGAACGAGATCGATTCCTCTGGGGGATGAACAAGTCAAGCGAGGGGAGTCGAACGGTGGTTCTGGCTTGGCCTGGGACAGCCGGAGACGATGGGAAAAGAGAGGTCCGGCGAGCTAGGGTTCCAGCTCAGAGGGGAATTGGGGAAAGAGGAGAAGATAGGGTTCGTTTCTGCGCAGGAGGGGATCTTGTAGACGACCAGGAGCGGTGGCGTGGATCTTGGCGCGGCCGGACGTCATGGCGCGGCAGCGGATGGCGGCGATACTGACAGCCAGCTGCTTGTGACGTTGGGGAGGAAGACGATGACGTACTTTTCGCGGAAAAGCCCCCAACAGTTCTCCTGATTTGCTCTGCGGTACCTCCTCGGTCCCACTTGTCAACCAGAGAGAAAGATAGATTGGGCTAGTTGTTGGGCTACTACTGGGATTCAGTTGGGTGGCTGTGGTTGCTCGTGGCGATGGATAAGTAAGAGGGTTAATGGGCTTCGGCCTGGTTATAGTTTTTTTCTTTACTGTTTGCTTTTCTCTTTTCTGTTTTATTTTTAGATTTGTGTATTACACATTTGTTTTAGGAATCTTTATTTATAAAAGTTCTTTGCTGAATAGAAACATCAATAATAAGCTATTTTGAACTATTTATGAACTTTTATTATATAAAGTTCTCACTTATTTATTTTCTTATACATATGTATATACTTTATTATGACTAACATAAGAGTTAAAATTAGAATTGAAAATACTTACCATGGGTTTTAGGAGTTTTAATATTTTTGTTCATCCTTTTATTTATATGAATAAAGATTATTGGTTAAGACAGATTGTCCTTATGTTGATGTTCAAGAATGACTTCATCTTTTATACAAGAAAGTTATTTCCTAGAAGGTCTTATGGAAAATAATTGATAAGGATAACTCCTAAGTACATATAATTATGATAATTGGAAATGATAAAGATGTGCTTATGTGATTTGCTATAGGGAAATATTCCTATAAAGTTGTATGGAGATAAAATGATGGATCAATCAAATGAAATGGATATTATGTTTGGTTAAAGATTTAGGGTTTAGTGTTTACCAAAAATTCCTATCTTCCATAATTCACAATCCTGGACTTCTAATTAAGGAATTCCTTTCCTAGATATACTACTTCTCCATATCCATCATCATGTGTTAACATGATGAGCTCTACTACACAAAATATTCTTATCCATTTTTTATTCTTCTAAATCCATTTATAATTCTAATGAGCTTGACACTAAAGCTTTCATAATCTTCTCATACTCTTCCTTAATAATCCTTCACTAATATCACTTCAATAGATGTATTCATCAAATACTACTTCACTTCAAGTGCCTAGTATTTCCAAAGAGGAAACTACTACTTTTATAATCCAATGTTACTCTAGCATCATCTTATTCTTACTATCTTGTCTCTTCTTAACTCCAGTATCTAACTTCCAACCTCACATTATATTAATATGACTTGTAATGACTAATCTAGGATAATATATCTATACTATGATTCAATCAAGTTTTATCCACCAATGTCACTTATACATGGTATAAGAATTCAATATTGGTGAATTAAACATGATCATTATAATCCTTTGATCATTTATGGCTTAGGTTTCCAGTTGGCTAATCAAGGCTTCTATCCATACAACATTACATTTGTATTATAATTATCTTCTGTTTAGCTCTATTGGATTAAGCGATATAATTCATTGACTATACCTACTTGATCCAATAGGACTACTCCTGGTAACTTATTTTCAGACTTCGTCCTTATAATCTTCTTTATCACCATATAATTATATGTTCCATATAACTCTTCTATCATTTCAGGAGTGAGTTAACTCCATCAATTACCATATGGATTTAATTCTATTCCAACACTCCCACCCTATAGATGACACCTAGAAGTAGCATCACTATTTACCTCTTCTTACTTCTTTCTTTATAAGCCCTAAGTGAATGCTATAACAAGGACAAGATTTGATAGGTCAAGGATTGATAGGTTAAGAATTGGTGAATCAATAGTTGATTACTCAGCATTGATGAACAACAGATATTGAGATAGGATTCCATAAGGATTGACATGGAAAGAAAGGTATATGGTAAATGATCTTGACTTGATTCCTTTCCTACTCAAACTCACTAAAGAGTTAAGATTGTATTACCATGGTGTTCATGGTATAAGTAAATGAGATTAAGATAGATCAAGAATTAGTTGTTACATTCTTATTACTTAAGTTATATTTATAACTTAGTATTCATGGTTTGTGTAATGAATACTAGGATATGATTATTTAAGGATCAAATATAATCCATTAAGTCATGTATTAGGGTTTAACTCTTATTACATTTGATATACCCTTAGATCAAATCATGTTTACCAAAAATAAGGTTTTAGCAAAGGTCATATTGAAACTTATCGCAGTCAACTTGATGATCTACATCAATTCCATCAAGTTAAGAGAACCTTCAATCATTTTGACAAGTTTTTATTTAAAAGCGCGAAAATTATTCAGATTTTCTATGCATGAATGCAATGCACACATCTGTATTCATCTTATTTCTAAGCTCTAATACTGGGATGTTACATAGACCCTATAACAGCAATAATTTCAACAGGAGTGTAAATCCAAACGTAAAGAATATTATATGCCACAATTGAAAAATTCTAGGGCATATGAGCATTGATTGCCCGAAACCAGTAATTGTGTGCCATGCTTGTGGACAGAGAGGTCACATAAAGCCAAATTGTCCAAGCAAACCACAAGGAGGGTGGCTGGTTAGAGATGGAAACCAAGCTAGTGGAGGCTATGAGGAGCCCAATAAAAGAGGGAATAATGTCAAGAACAACAATGGCAAGAGGAACAGACCTACCGGGAAGCTGAATTGCGCAACCCTAGAGGAGGTGGATAACTCGGAGCATGCAGTGATAGGTGCGCTCAATATCCTAACCAATCCCGGCAAAGTTCTATTTGATACTGGTGCAACTACTTCATTCATTTCTGAAGAATTTTGTGATAAATTCGGGATTAGAAGGGCAACGTTAGAAAACCCTATGACCATAGTTACGGCAGGGGGAAATGTGACTGTACACCACATTAAACAAGATCAAGTTATCTCGAGCTGTGGTTGTACATACTTTGCGGACCTTTATGTGATTCCTTTGAAGGGAATTGCAGTAGTGCTGGGGATGGACTGGATGACTGAACATGGGGCTCAGATAAATTGTGAGGAGAAAACTGTCTCAATCAAAACTCCAAGTGGAGCAAGGATAGTTTATCGATCAAGCAGATAGGCACAGTCATATCATGGTGGATCTTCAGCTGAACTCAATGAAAGAGGTCAAATTGGAAGATATTCCTGTAGTAAATGAGTTCCAAGATGTTTTTCCAGCAGAGCTACCCGGAATGCCACCAAATTGGGAAATAGAGTTCACTATTGATCTAATTCCAGGTATAACACCAATAGCTCAAGCACCATACAAGATGGGACCAAAAGAATTAAAAGAACTCAATATGAAAGAAAAGGATTTATTCAGGAAAGTGTATCCCCATGGGGAACACCGATGATCTTTGTGGATAAAAAGGATGGTGGAAGAAGGATGTGTGGAGATTACAGAAATCTGAACAATGTTACCATAAAGAATAAGTACCCCTTACCAAGAATTCAAGATCTGTTTGATCAAGTAAAAGGAGCTGGAGTGTTTTCTAAGATTGATCTAAGATCTGGATACCATGAGATAAAAATTAAACCTGAGGATGTTCCAAAGACAGCATTTGTCTCAAGATATGGACACCATGAGTATCTGGTAGTACCATTTGGTTTGACCAATGCACCAGCAATATTCAAGAATCTGATGAACAAAATCTTCATGCCATATTTGGATAAGTTCATCATAGTCTTTATTGATGATATTCTGATATATTCCAAGGATAAGAAAGAGCATGCTGATCATTTGAGAATAGCATTGCAGACTCTAAGAGAACATAAACTTTATGCTAAATTTAGTAAGTGTAAATTCTGGTTAGATGAGGTAGAATTCCTCGGTCATGTAATCAGTCAAGATGGAATTGCTGTAAATCCATCCAAAGTTCAATCAGTACTAGAATGGACTGCACCAACCAATGTGAAACAAATTAGAGGTTTCTTGGGGATGGCTGGTTATTACCGGAGGTTCATTCAAGGTTTCTCCAAAATAGCTGGACCAATGACTAAATTATTAAGGAAGAATACCCCATTCAATTGGGATGAGAAGTGTGAAGCAAGTTTCCATGAATTGAAGACTAGGTTAACTACCGCTCCAATTCTAGCAGTTTCAGAAATAGGGAAAGACTTTACAGTATATTGTGATGCATCTAAAGAAGGTCTGGGTTGTGTGTTAATGCAAGATCGGAAAGTGATTGCTTATGGATAAAGACAACTAAAACCACATGAAGTCAACTATCCAACTCATGATTTAGAGTTAGCAGTAGTAGTCTTTGCGCTGGAAGGATGGAGGCATTTTCTTTATGGATCCAGATGTGAGTTATACACTGACCATAAAAGTCTTAAATATTTCTTCACCCAAAAGGAATTGAATATGAGACTAAAACGTTGGTTGGAACTAATCAAAGATTATGATTTAACAATCTACTATACTCGAGGAAAAGCAAATGTTGTAGCAGATGCTTTAAGTCGTAAAAGTGCAGATATTTAGCCTAGCAATCAGGAGCTTCCAAAAGAGTTACAGATGGACTTGGAAAGATTAGAGCTTCAATTCATTAGAACAAAGATTCTTGGACGATTAGCTACTATGCAGGTAGTTGCAGAGCAGGACAATGATCTTAAGCACGAAATTTTTAGACATCAAGCAGAAGATCCTTTCATTGCCGAAGAAATTCGGAGGATATCTCAAGGGCAAACATCAGTTCTTTGCCTAGGAGATTATGAATATTTATGGTTCCAAGATCGTCTTTGTGTTCTGGATGTGACTGAGATTCGTGATGTCATACTCAGAGAAGCACATGAGACACCATATTATATACATCCAGGAAGTACTAAGATGTACATGGATCTGAAAGAACTATTATGGTGCAATAACATGAAAAGAGACATTGCTAAGTATGTATGAGAATGCCATACTTGCCAAAGGGTGAAGGTTGAACGTCAAAGTCCAGCAAGACCATTGCAACCTTTGGAAATTCCCTAATGGAAGTGGGAGGAAATAGGTATGGACTTCATCACAGGATTGCCCATGACACCTAAACGGAAGGATATGATATGGGTGATTGTGGATAGACTCACTAAAAGTGCACATTTTATTCCGGTAAATCAGAAGGATAATGCCGAGAAGTTAGTAGAAGTTTACATCAAAGAAATAGTAAGTAAGCACGAAGTGCCCAAAAAGATTGTAACTGATAGGGGATTAATGTTTACTTCAGCATTTTGGAAGAAATTACATGAAACACTTGGTTCAAAGTTAGATTTTAGCACAGCTTATCATCCAGAGACAGGGGGTCAAACGGAAAGAACCAATCAGATACTGGAGGACATGTTAATGGCTTGTGCATTAGATTTTGGAGGTACGTGGGAAGATCATCTACCATTGGCAGAATTTTCCTACAATAATAGCTATTAGAGTAGTCTGAAGGCAGCTCCATATCAGGTTCTGTATGGAAGGAAATGTAGGTCACCAATATGTTGGTATGAGCCTGGAAGCAGCAAAGAATTTGCGCCAGACTATATCCAGGAAAAACAAGATATCATTGATAAAATGAAGGATAGATTGAAAATAGCTCAAAGTAGGCAGAAAAGTAATGCTGATCAAAGTCGAAGATCATGGCATCCTGAAGTAGGAGATATGGTCTATTTGAAAGTAAGTCCAATGAAAAGGAGTTAAAAGGTTCGGAGTTAAAGGAAAATTGAGTCCAAGATATATCGAACCATTCAAGATACTGAGTCAGAACAATACTATAGCTTATGCTTTAGAGTTACCCTCAAGATTGGCTCAAGTTCATAATGTTTTCCATGTGTCACAACTCCTGAGATGTCTTAAAGTTCCTGATGATGCAATCACACACCAAGAGATAGAATTACAAGCAGACTTGACCTATGTTGAAAAACCTTGTAAAATTTTGGAAGAAAACTGGAAAAGTTTGAGGAACAGGGCAATCAAGTATTGCAAGGTACAGTGGGAACATCACCCCGAAAGGGAAGCCACCTGGGAGAAAGAGGATGATTTAAGAAAAGCCTATCCAGAACTGTTCAGGTACACCTCACCAAACTTCGGGACGAAGTTTAATTTAAGGGGGGAAGTCTGTAACATCCTAGCATTTAAGAACCAGTGAAGGGTAGATTTAGGAATCTGTGAAATTGCATGCATTCATCTATTAAAGTGTGGGTAAATTTTTTGCCAAATAAAATCTAAAGTGATCAAAGTTTCTTTCACTCTTTAAGAATAGGAATAGCCTTGTAGAATGATCGTTATAAATTTTGATATGATCTTTGTGGATTGGTGAGTTTTGGGAAATGAAATTTTAATTTAAACTTGAGTGTTGGATTTATAATTTAAAAGAAATTAGAATTATGTTTGAGTAATTTGATTTAATCAAGAGTGAACAATTAGTAACTCAAACTTTAAATAATATAACATAATTGAGTAAATGAATATTTATTTCATATATTTATTCAATGAATAAGTTACAAAATGTAACTTATAAAGAAACAATACATAAGAACCAAAAGCTTTATATAATATTGACAATTAAATAATGAATATACATTTCATTTAACCAACTCATCAATAAGTTACAAAATGAAAATTACAAAACTAATAAAGAATCTTTGTAAGAGTCGAATTACATCCATATTCATCTAGTACATTTTATTTACAAAAGAATAAAATAAATACAAGGGAATTATTCTATAAAGAAAAAGAAAACCTAATCTAAATCTTGAATCTTCAAGTCTTGTACCTGCAACATAAATAACAAACAAAAAGAAAGAAAATGAAGGTTAAGTATTTCTTTTACTCTAAGTAGTGACAGTGAGGTGCACTGTTCCACTTTACATCACTGAGTAAATCTTAGGGGCAAGTTTCACCAATATGAAATAATTTAATCTTTCATAATCCATAAGCCACAAGTCAAATAATTTCAATCAGAGAGAGGGGCAAGTTTCACCAAACATTTAAGTGGTAATCAGATAAAAAGGTAACTTTCTTTCCAAAGCATATCCACAAGGGCGTAGCTGACATGCAGGCAGCTTACACACCTAAATGCATGGTGTGTGCTGTCAGCACAGCTACAACAGCCCACACAAACAAAACCACTCAACACAGCCGTGGGCAAGCACCACAACATCAGTTTCTTGTTCATACACATCAAACACCAGCAGCCTAGCCACAGCCAAACCAGCCAAACTAAACGACAAACCAGATCCTCTCAGAACTCACCAAGATGGTGACATAAGGAGGGGGTGGATCAGGTGGATAGCAAGGTCAAGACCAAGCTACCAGGAACCCAGAGGTGGATATCAAGATCAAAGACAAGTTCCAGGAGCTATAAGCAGTAGGAACAATAACAAGAGAAGGACCAGATCAAGCCAGCAAGATCAGGCCACCAGATCAACAAGTTACAACCACAATAGCAACCACAGTTGTGGTGAGTTATATAAAACCATCACATGATCTGTTTATCATATCAATATAAAAGAATCATGTGTTGTTTTATATCTAACCTCTCAGTATTCATCCAAGTGGGATGAATCCATCCTAGAAGATTTTTGAATAATAAAATCATAGCTACAAAATAACCATACAATTATAACCAGGATCTCAAACCAACATCATTGATCCTGGTTACAAAAGCCAAATCTTATATTTCAATATATCCAAAGGCAAGATTATGAAATCTGGGCACATCTCTTAAAAGAGTAGAACCTCAGTATCCATAAATCCTATGGATCCATGCAAAACCCTTAGCACACCCATTGTTTTCCCAACTATGCTTCAATAATTAGCAGCTGGTAATTCTACCAGAACATTTCTATCAAGGACATCCATTAGGAAACTAGTTCCTATGCCTCAAACCAACATCTTAGGTAGGGGAATGAAAAGAAGCTTTCATTTTATCTTTGCCAGTATTAATCACAAGCACTATCAGAGCTAAGCTCAGGAATAGGACCCAATCACTTGTGTGCCATTCTATAATGGTATCACAAGGACAGGTTCTAATAAGCTAATTCCAATCTTTACTCATCTTTCACAAATAAAAAAAGGGCAAGCCACTAAACATCATTTTCTAGAAACCAAATGCCAGGAATCATCATCAAACTCATCTATACATCTATAGAAAATCATTAACATGTAATGATTATGTTCAGTTTGTATATTATCATATAAGCCAACCATTAAAAATGCAGTAAGCAGTTACTGACAGAACTACTGTCAGTATAAACATCTTGACAGTAGAAAGTTATCAGATCAACAACATTTCCAAGTAGTGATTTCATCAAAATACTAACATTTGGATCATAGCAAATTACCACTGGAATAAGTCTGACAAGCCACTAGCATCACCAAAGCCAACTATAAACAATAATCCATAGCAAACAGTCATTCATCATGCTCAAGGATTATCACCACTAGATCCAAATCATCATTGATATGATCAACAGAGGGATGTGAACCCTAATCAGAACAAGAACACTAATCAGGATATGAACCCTAATCAGATTATAAATATCCAAATGGAATGAATCCAAATTCATCTGTTAGATAATTGAAGTACCCAACAAATGTACTTGGTCCCATGTCAAGGTGAACTATGTTTTGCCAGTTTTAAAAATAACAAAAGCAACCATTATCTTCCTTTATAAAATTCTCTAGGTCAAACCAAATGAGGTATGGACCTAATTGCAACTCCCTGAACATCCACATACCCATACATATCAAAACCCAGGAGCCCAAAATTTATTGAGCTATCTTTGAATTTTGGTAAATTAATCTTTTCTGTGCATAGGTAATTCACCAATAAATTCATATCATTAGTTCTATAAATCCAAAAAGGATGATTCCATTTTCTACTAAAAGGTAGTTCAAATACCTAACGTGTGTCCTTGGAATCAGATCAAAATCCCTTATATATTAAATCTTCTAAAAACAACAAATAGCATCCAGTACTCCCTTTGGGATTTCCCTGAGGGCATTCTGGTAATTATTTTAAGTTGATTCCAACTCCTCTTGAATCAGTCCACCAAATACTATCTAATCACCAAGGAAATAATTTTTGTAGCTCCAGAATTTGTCGAGTGAATTATTTCCTAAAACTAGAGTTTTATCCACTATAAAAATCATTATAAATTATTGGAAATTGATAAAATAGTGAAACCACTTTTGTTGGATTCATTTTATCAATACCTATCTGATGGTATCATTTGTATATAATGGTACCATACAAAATTTGTCCTTACTCTAAAACCCCTTGTCAAGGTAGTTTTGGACTATAAAACTAATTTAGAAAATCCACAAATGCAACCAAGGCATTCCCATTGTATCCACCACCAAATCCTCCACACCTACTGGTTATTAAAGTTGTAATATCCTTGCTTGATGTATGTATTGATGCTTTTATGCCTTGTCTTGATTTTTGTATTGTTTGTTTGCATGTATGCTCAATAACGGCGATAGTTGCGATTGTGTGACGCTGAGAAGAAGGAAGCATCGGGTTAATCTTATTATTGTTGGTATTGGTACTTTTGGTATTCTTGTATTATAAGGAAGTCAAGGGTCATCTCATTGGTCGCAGGCAAGCCACCATTCCTAAACTCCTATATTGACCTACTCCTATTTATCAATCGCTTTATATCTCGTTTATGAAATTCACAATTAAATGCATGGTTTGTTTCAAAAAAAGGCGTGAGTAACTTGGTTCCTTTAAGTTATGGATGAGTGTCCATTTGGACACCTAAACTATTGACACCCATCTTTACCCTTTAGATCGAGGCTAAGATGCTTAGCATCTTCCCTCTTGGAAACTACGGGTTTCAATAATAAAACTATTTTTTTGGGGGTTTTACCCTACTAAAAAGTTTTCAAAATAAAACCCTTCGAAAGAGGCATCGTTTCCGAGTGGAGGTTTTACTAAAAAAAATATGAGGAGGATAAAGAGAAAGTTGAGAAAGAGAAAGAGAAGGGATATTCTACGCCTTTACTGGAAAAATTTATCTGTGCAACCACACGACCCCAGTCGCTGGGGCTTAGCTCGTAGTTTGTTGTCTTTAGTTGGGGCTAATTGTACTTGCTTAAGGGGAGAAATCCCTGGAAGCCCGGGTAGGATCTACAACAAATCTTCGGATTTGGGGTCTATAGCTTGCTTTGGCAAGAGTGTGCCTGTCTCGGTAGGAGTGCTGGTGCAACAATTGGGTCTCCCGCGGATGGTATGCTTAGGAGTGGAGAAGGAAGTGGAATCACCGAGGTTATTATATATTGCCAAGCTGCGGGTTTGCGTATACGGAAGTGCAGAAGGGAGGACGATGGTAGTCATGCCACATACTCGTTGCCGGGGAGAACAAACCCAAAAGGAAAAGCCGTCGTTGCTAGGGATGACAAATGAAAGGTTAGGTTTGATTATCCGAACCCCCATTTACCATGTGTAGCGGGCCCTGGTTGTATCCTAGCGGATGTATTGATTCTTGTGGGTAAAGTGCACAAACTGCAGAGTCTAATCTATTCGAATAGCCGTGTCCACGGTCAAGGATGGTTGGAAAGGTGATTGCTAGGAGTACCTTGAGATGGTTTTGAGAAAATAAGAAGGATGTGACTTGGTCAAGAGGAAAGATAAGAACGAGTTTGGTTTTGACCAGAGATGGTCGAAGATGTTTTAAAAAGGGTTTTACTCTGAAACTGTTTTCAAGAAGGCTTTAACAAGGATATGGAGATATCTGGACTTTCTAAAAGGAGGCATATTTTCCAAAAACTATTTTTCAACAAATATATAGAGATGCCAATGTTAGGCTTTTCAGAAACAACTGTAGTGTAGAGCTATCTCGCCACAACCCAATATGCATTATCTTTGTTACCTTGTCTTGGTGGTTTGCGAGTACATTCAAAGTACTCACCGGCATTGTCCCTGGCTATTTACTTGGCCAGATTTTCAGAAGTATGAGGAACGATGGAGATTGCTGACGTCTATGCGAGCTAGGCCATCTTCCCAGTCAATCGCCTGTAGGTTTAGGCATGACATGATCTCTGCGCTTGAAGACTTCCACTATTGATGTTGTATCGCCATAATGTCACCCCCCTCTCTCCATCTCTCCATCGTCGCCGCCACCGGCAGGGTCCTCCAGGCGCATCCCAGGTGCCGCCAGCGGCGAAGGTATGTCTTCTCCTGCGCTCTAGGAGGCAGGGTTGGGGTCCTTCCTCCACTGGCGGTAGTGCTACTCGGGAGGCTATGGTCCGGCAGCGGTCAGGCGAGTTCGAGGCGGTGGCACGGTTGCAGGATGTGGGGCAGCACGGCAAGAAGCACGCTGCTGGCGACAGCGGGTAGTGCTGGTCGGGCCCAACCGGCCCAGATATGGGCCCTTAGGGCCTCAGATGGGTTGGGGCGGGCCAGTCGTCTTTGTGGCCCCTGGTTCTGTGATGGCTATGAAATATAGCCATCCACACTCACATTTAAACTGGATATTATTCATATATTTGATGAAATATCTCCCTAAACCCTGCCACTAATGCCTAATGATCAAAAGGGTATACAATCCTTTCTTTCTTTTTTCCCCTATGCAGATAATGACGTTTCATGATGGGAATCACAACATTAAAGTCGAAGATACGAGATATACAACACGTCAAAGAAACCAGGAGCCATGAAGTGAATCCAGAAGGCTTAACGACCAACTATACGACGACAATAAAATTCCGGCCATATAGTTGCCATCGACTCCGTTAGGTCAAACAGAAAAAATTTCGTGAAGGGACCCCTATATAAAGATGCTTCGGGCGACGAGAAAACTCTCTTTTTTCGATCTCAACTCTCCCTGCCACAAGAAGCCACCACGTCGAAGGAATAGATCTAGATCTAATATCCAAACCCTTCTCCACCACCATAGCCATATTCCACCACTTGTAATAGTAGATCTCTTCTCCAATTGGCGACATTGTAAGACTATTTGCTATCAATCTTATGCTCTATTACAATGTTTATGATTGTTGATTTCATCTCTCTGTGTGAGTAATTCTCCTTGGGCTAAGAGCTTCGGCCTAGCCATGTAGATTTTTCTACATGGTATTTATCATAGATGGCATCATGTATTAGTTTTTATGACATGATGATTATTGTACCCTCTCTTTCCTCAATCTAAGGACTTGTCAGGTACCCAAGACCCCAAGGATTGATCCAGGTATAGGGAGTGTGAGTAATGACTGATCTGCAGGTTGGGAACCCTAGTGATAGAAGGGGTAGTACGGTTATATGTTAGGGATGTACTTGGGATTAATGGTGACATCACTATACATATCATTAGTTCTCTTTCTTCTATGGATGAGACTAGTAGGTTATTGCTATAAGCGTTTGCAGAGTCAATAGCAATTATGGATGCACTGATCACATATAATTATCTTTCTCTAATAATTACAAGCATACATTATTATTATCTTTTATTCCCATCAGATGTTTTGAACAGCTACTGGTAAAAACCGAAAGCCCTAGGCCCTCTCTCTCGCCATCGTCAATAGCAACGAAAAGATCGCAAACTCTTGGTCCGGTAAAAACACAAAAGGAATTCTAAAACTCCCAAAGGTCCATTTAAGTAACTTCACTTTGATTTCTGCTTATCGAGGATTCGATAAACATAGTTCTACTAGGGAAAAAGAACTATAATACATCCGTAATCTGGATCGAAGGTATCAACCCTTTTTCTGGCGCCTTTGCCAGGGAAGCAATAGCTACCATGGTGAGGTTAGTAGGAACCTTGGTAGTTTTAATTCTTGTTTTTAATTTTTTTAGTTTGCTTTCAATCTTTATTTAAAAAACCAAAAAATAGTTAGTCTTTTAATTCTTGTTTTTACCATCATTAGTATTTGTTGAAGAAAATCCAAAAACATAGGAAATATGGCTGAAAAGAAGCTTGGGGAGTTTGCAACTCCCAACAATGATTATTTGCGTACCCCTATTACTCAGCCAATGGTTACTGCTGAAGGTTATGAAATTAAGCCCCATTATTTAAGTTTTGTTTAAAAAATCAATTTGGAGGATCTGCTATTGAAGACGTAGGTATGCACTTAAATACATTTACTGAAATATGTGATATGATGCGCATTAAAGATGTTGACCCCGACGCAGTCAAGTTGCGCTTATTTCCTTTCTCTCTTAGAGGAAGAACAAAAGAATGGTCGCTATCTTTGACTAGAAGTACTATTGCATCATGGGTGGAATGTACTTCTTTATTTATGACTAAATTATTTCCACCTGCAAAGACTATGCAACTAAGATCTAATATTACTGGTTTTAGACAGGAAGAGCATGAGCCACTAGCACTTGCATGGGAGAGAATGAAAGAATGCATGAGAAACTGTCGCAGCCATGGGATAGAAGATTGGTTAATTCTCCATTTATTTTATAATGCTCTTAACCCTGTGTATAAGTGTATGCTTGATACTTTGGCTAGAGGAACATTTATGGACAAACAAATTTCCGAAGCAAAGTAGCTACTAGACAATATGCAAGACAACCATGCCAAATGGCATGTGGAAATATCAAACACGAAGAAGGTGAACTCTGTCACACCTCAAGAAAATGAAGAACTCAATGCTAAGCTAGATGAGCTCATATTAGTCGTCAAAGGTAAGGAAACCCCGGTAAGAACTACTCCCGAACCAAATATTAAAGAAATAGACTTCATAGCTCGTAATGATTATAATCCTGCTTGGAATAAGAATTATAATCCAAAATTTTCAGAAACACTATTCTAGTTCTATAGGTAACTCTAATAATAATATGGCATCAAGTAATGGTAGTCTCCAAGAAACTCCTAAATATTTGATGGATTCACAAAATTCACAAAATAATATCCTAGTTAAAATAACGGACAACAATGATCCTATGCTTGGTAAATTGTCTAACCAAGATGTAAGTTTGAGGAATGATTTGCAGGCCCTCGAAGAAACAATAAGGACTGTTGAGGCACAACTAGGTAAAATAACTGAGAGTCAAACTCTCATTCTAGCTAAATTTGCAGGTAAAGCTGATCCCAATCCAGTTGAAGACCTCAAGATGATAAGAATCCAAAGGGAGGAGCCTGAAGAACTTGATTATAGCAATGCTCCTTCACCAAATTACATAGTTGAAGATCTTGTGAAAAGGATCAATATCAAGATTCCGGTAAGTGAAGGAAATGAGGAAGCCATGTATAAACACTTCGTTAATCAGGTAGCAATAAAGGTACGTGAGCTTGAGGAAGAATATAAGAAAATTAGTGAAAAATTACCTGTTAAGCTTGATGATATATTTGAGCCTAATATTAAGATTAAAATTGGGACTAATGAAATAGCTACACTTTGTGATTTAGGTGCAAGTGTTTCAACAATTCCAAAGAGTCTTTTTAATAAGTTAAACCTTGGCACTTTTGAAATCACCGAGTTAAAATTGCATCTAGCAGATTCTACCTACAAACAAGAAGTAGGAATTAAAGAGAATACCTTAGTATACATTAAAGGTTGTCCTGCTCTTATTGATTTTTTTATTGTTGACATCCCTAAAGATGCTACTGCTCCTGTCATATTTGTCCGTCATTTCTTAAGAACTATTAAGGCTTTGATTAATCTGCATGAAGGGAACGAGAAGCTCCAATTTCCTTCACGTGATCATTTTTCTATTCATTTTCCTAGAAAAAGAAAGCCAAGCAAGATAAGAAGGGGCCATCACTTTGAAGGCCAACTATTTTGGAGTGGGTGTTCCACTCATCTGGCCTAAGTGAGCAACATCAAGAGCACTCTTTTATGGTCAAGCTATTGACCATAAAAGAGCGCTTCATGGGAGGCAACCCATGTGAAATAAGGGTTTGAGTAAAGTTTTTAAGTTTTAGTTTAAGTTTTATGTTGAATAAAGATTGCTAGAAAACTCTAGTGAGAAGGAGAGATTCAGTGTTACTAAAAATTCCTGTTTTATACATGCTAATGTTGGTCGACAATTTAGTCTATAAGTTTTCTTTCAAATCATGGTGTTTCACTAAGTTTCAGTCTAAAAAGTAATTCTTGAAGAAAAAGAATTTTTTGATATATACAGTACCTTTAATGACCAACTATATGGTGGGAATAAATATTCCAGCCATATAGTTCCGGTCCTATAGTTATTTGAGTCATCGACAATTTTTCTTCTCTGGATACAGAAGGTTTAACGACCAACTATACGGCGGGACCATTTTGGTCCGGCCGTATAGTTCCGTCCGTATAGTTACAGTTGCCAGGAAAGAAACCCTAGAAACCCTAATTTTTGCCGTTAGACCAACTATAAGACAGGAACAAATTGTTCTGGCAGTATAGTTGCGACCATATAGTTGCGTTTGGCCACTTAAGTGCACGGGAAGGTACCCAAAACACCAAAATGTCAATCCTTTTTCTCTCTTCTACCTCCAAACTTTCTCAAAACCTCAAGGGATCTCCACCTATACTCAATTCGTTCGATTTCCTCGCACACAAGTGATCTACGGTATGTTTCTCCTCCGATCCTCCAATTACTTTTCATGAATTCATCTCTGATCTATTTTCCTTATCAATCTAGGGTGAGACTTACTTTGAACTAGTTTCCATGATTATCTTTCCTAGATTATTATGTTTAGGAGATTCTTTAGTGTTCTATGATGAGGAATATGCTATGCTTATTATTTTTGGATCAAAAAGTTTTATTCCTGTCTTTCTTATTTATATTTATAAGATGAACACAAGGAGCCAAACGCGTGATCGTTCTGCTGCGAGTTCTTCTCGGGCTAATGCTGCAGCTCAGGACCTCATGGGGATACGGTTTAGGAATGAGCTCCAACGTGATCACTTCAACAAGATCAAGAACCGAGAAGTGAAGGCAACCAAGTGGGCTTGTCCCGTCATATTGAACCAACTAGGTATTACTAATGACTTCAATTTACTTTGTAATAGGGTTGTCCTGCAAAACTTTGTATTTCATGATGGACCTACCTATCACCAGTTAACTATTGAATTTTGAAGTTCTTTAAAAAGCACCATTAAAACATGGCAAGGAGACGATAGGATTTCTTTCCGACTTATGAACAATAATTATTCATTATCACTTGATGAATGGTGCAATTGTTTTGGTTTACAAAACAATGATCCTAATGCTCTACGCGCATATTTTACTAGCATAGAACCTTCCCGAGAACTCTATTATAATAGAATGAGCTTCAGTTCTAGAGTCTGCAAAGGGAAAAATATTCAACATCCTGCTATTCGCTATTTGTTCTATGTTATTGCTAACACCTTGCAGGCGTGTAATGAGTTTACACGACTCAATGAGGAGGACCTCTTAGTCCTCACAAAATCTTCTTTCAACAACTTGTTACTCCACTTGGGCTCAATTGTTGTGCACTACTTGGAGTACCAATCCTCCCAAAGCCAAGGAACAATCACATGTGGAGGCGTCATCACTGTGCTTGCCAATGCCCTGGGCATTGATCTAGGTGAGTTGCAACCAGTGCTAGGTGAGCGACGTGTTGGTTTCTCTACTTTAAAGGCTTGTGGAATGCTCACTAGGAGAGGTGGTGTTTATTACCTGCATATTGCTAGAGTTGGGCGTCTCTACCCCGCTCCTCTGCCTAATGGTCTTTTCTCTATCAAGGAAGGACGCGTGCTTTATGACTTATAGTTTGAGCAACACCAACCCGAGGAGGAGATCCCAGATGAGGATGATGACCAAGAGGAGGAGAAAGAAGTTCCTTATCAAGGGGAGCAACCACCGAACCAGTTATCTACATATCAAGACTTCCAAGAACTTGGAGGGACTGTGGAGGGGATGCATAATCTCACCCTGAACCTCCGAGAAACAACAAGTAACTTATCAACTCAATTTGAGGACTAGAGTTACAAATTTTTCCCGCCACCTCAATGATTTGAAGGGCTTGCAAAAGCCTAAGCTTGGGAAGGTTTTCTATCTATTTTATTTAGCGTTCATTTTCATTATTTTATTTTCGAGGTTATTTTTTTATTTGAATTTATAAGCACCATTGAATAATATCTCAACACAAATCCACTACTAACAACATGACTTCTCCCATGTCCTCAAGAACTAAATGAACTACTCACAAGACATCATATGGATCAAGATCAAAGATGATGTGGTGATGAATAACAATCTGAACATAAACAATAATCCAATGGTTCCACTCACAAGCATCAACTACAATAGTAATCAACACCGGGAAAGTTTCCCCTAAGAACTTATCAAGTATTCAACATGATTGTTACATCAGGATGGAGTGATGATGATGGTGCTGGTGGAGATGATGGTGTGGATGATGATGATGATCCCGATGAAGTCTAGCTTGAAGATGGTGTTGATGGCGACGATCTCCCCTCTCCAAGAAGGAATTTCCCTGGCAGAAATCTGTCTGCCGGAGAGCTCTTTCTCTCTCGGTGTTTTCCACCCCGCAGAAGCGGCGGAATCTTTATATGGTTGCTCCTCGTGTTTTAGGGTTCCGAGAGGAAGATATAGGTGAGAGGGCGGAGTCGTAGGCTAGCCATGTGGGCCACACCCACCCGAGACGCGACCCAGGGGGCCCACGCCTAGGGGGTGTAGGCCCTCTGTGGCCCAACTCTACCTCCCCTTCTCGCTTCCTTTGCCTTCTAGGAAAATATAATTTTCCATGATTTTTCTGGTATTTTTCTGATCTTCGCGAAATTGCATCAAAACACCTTTTTTCCATCAGAATCCTAACTCTGGCAGTTCATCCTCCAAGAATCATCCAACATGCAAAAACAGATGAAAAGACCTAAGTAACACCTCATAATATGAAATATATCAATGAATAGAGGCCAATTATGATATAGAATGGTGATCCAAATTGGACGTATCAACTCCCCTCAATCTTAGACCTTCGCTTGTCCCCAAGCGAAAACTAAGCTCAGTAAACATGTCCACAGGTTTATGGAGTGAAGTGTTGATAAAAGAATACGGAAAAAAAGCATCACACTTACCATTACACAACTCATACAAGAAAGCAACTCACCATTATATAACTTAGCTTGCAACAAGTACATGAGTCACAATAGATATGCATAAAGATAAATCAAAATTGGAATTGGAAAACTTTGTTCTTGGTCAGAGAACAGCTGGCAAACAATTTCACAAAAAGCTTTTTGTAGAAGTCTCCAAACAGGAGCATTCTTTGCTCAAAAAGTTTTTTCAGAATGAAGGCTTTCAAAGTAATACTCAATAGATAAGAGTCTTGTGAAAACAAGGAGGATAAAGAACATGATTGAATAAATCACCATATGCGTTCTTGAAACACAACAACTCAAATGCTTGCTGGAGAAAGAGAGGAAGTAGGTTTACTGACTCAACTTAGAAATAGGAGAAAGGTTCCTTCATAGAGGGAATCAGGGATTTCAAGTTCATAAAGATCTTCCACAAGATTATAGTACTTACTAGCTTTCAGCCCTCATTGCCCCTATCATAAGCATCTTGAGATGATTAAGGTTAAAGTGAACAAAGATGGAGTATATGCTTGACGAAATATAAGTTGGCAATCTCATGCCCCTTGAGTATGAGGGCCGCTCCTCATGCTACTCAACTTTAGTGTAACACCACGGTTCTGATAAGACCGTGGCTTCTATGTGACATGCCAATCCCTGGATCGGTTCATTGGCCCACAATAGAATAAGATGAATAACATAGCAAAATATCCATGTATCATAAATAACGAACATCCAGAGTACCATTATTACAATAAAATCTTAGCTCAAGGCTAGCTCAAATTATTCAGGTAGCAACATAAATAAAGCAAATCCTCCATTCTTCAAATTGCCCACAAGTGAACAAGTGCCGAGTGGAGTACCGTGGCCTATATCGATTACTCAGAATAGGAATATCCTGCAACATGAAACGTAGCAACCCCGAAGGATCAATACATCGAATGTATGGCAAGTAGAGCTAGTAAAGGAGACAATAGTGCTAACATCTACATGCATATTTGGCAAGTGGAGCTGTGGCTAGCTTGCATTTGCAAATACCTTTATCCTACTTTCATAAACAGTTTTTGATTTTCTTTGAAAAGATCCCAATTAAGTTAACCCAACAACATTAAAGCAATTATGAAATTAGAATGAGCGAGAAACATGTCATGGAATCAATATCAAGCAACTCAGACGTCCATAACCGGGGACACGTCTAATCGATTAAATTATACACTGCAATGGTTAGTACACTTTACCCATGTGACTTGGCCAGCCCAGCTCGTACCATCACTCTCATTCTGGGTGATGATAGGGAGAAGTCCAAGAAGAGACCGTTCGGGAAGTAGCTCCACAATCCCGACGCGCACTGGTCCAACCTACCAAAATTCTACATCTCTCGATACGCGGGTTCGAGTTACCACAACCTACTAAGTCCAACCAACCGCCCATTTCATTATTGGCACATGGTTGTACACGTAAGCTACAAAATAAAGAATCTAATCATTTTCTCTTGATACCTGGGTGCCTTTCCGCAATGATACCACCAAAAATTATCAATCCCATCGCACCCAGGAGATTCATTGATTAAGTTGTTTTAGTTTTCGCAAACCAACAGATTTATAAACAACTTTTAGTGATATAACCCAGCCCTCGTTCATCATAGCATGGCTAAGCACATCTACCAACGGTGGTTCATCTACAAGGAAAGTCCTACCAAAATAATAGGACATAGCATAGCGATAGTATCATCCTACACATGCATCTACAAAATACACGAAAATGCATTAAAAATAGTAGGACAACATCATGAACAAAGTAGCATCTACTTGCCTTGGTTGTAGCGGTCGGAAGAACAATCCACACACGAGCAAGCGTTGCACTCGTCACAATCTACACGATACAATTGCAACCATAAACAAACCATCCTCAATCATATGCAAGCAAAGATGATGCAAGATGCATGCATGACAAGTGGATTGATGCTACAGCAGTACCGCGTAATCTTATTCAGTATAGCTACTATATGCATGCATGGAAATTATTTTTAGTACAAGGAAAACAAGTATGCAATTTATAATGCTCAATAATAGAGCTAGAACCCAAATAATTCACTACTATTAACTTACTGTTTGTAAAATTTTGGAAAAATTCTACTGTGTAGGCAATACTAAATAAGAACAGTACCAACTAGAATTTCTCAAAAAGGAATTATATAACTCCCTGAGTAATTAAAATACTGCAGTAAGCTATTAAATAGTTTCTGCAAAAGTTTTTACTGTAAGCCTAACTTTTTAATTCACTTTGAGATTCCCCTTGTTCTACTGAATCCAGGGACATATTATTTGCAACTTTTGGAGTTACAGAACTTATTCTACGAATTAATTACTCTAAAAAGGCCATGAACTCATTTAATTAATCTGGACAAAATCTTGTTGTAAAAGTGTGAAACAAAGGTACAGCAAGATTCTACACGACTTACTGAATCTACACATATTTTATTTGCAATTTTTGGCCCAGTATATTAATTTCTATGAATTTTACAAGTTTCAGCTATTTTCTGCAATTTCCAAAATCATTTAAAACTCTTACTGTGCAGTCAACGCGACTGGACGAGTCAGCGCTGACGCGGCGGCGACGTGGCATGCCACGCGGCAGCGCGTAAGTGGGCGATACCCCTTCGCGGGTTCCATCTAATCTGGCGCGTTAAAAATAGATTGGACGGCTCACCTCGTCCGTGGCGAGCTCGACGGCGGCGATGACGTGGTAGCGGCGGCAGAGCTTCGGTGGCGTGGGAGGGCGACGCTCCGGCGGTCCTCGACGATGGGGGAGTGGTCCACGGTGTGCGGAATTCGACGGTGGTCCTCCTGGTGTCCTCGGATTCCTCTCCTCCTCGCTCCTGTGATCTCAGCGGCTCACTCCTTCCTCGGCTCCGGTGGAACAACAGCGAGGAATCGCCAGCGTCTGACTGTGCCACGGAGAGGTTAGAATGTATGAGATGATTCAGTCCGGTGAGAGGAACACGATGGAAGAAAAAAGGGCATGGGGTGGTCCAGAACCTCGAGGTCGATGTCGTCCCGAAGCGGCGGCGGCGAGATTCTGGCGAGCTTCGCGGAGGTGGCTAGTGCTCAGGAGGTTGCGAAAAGAACACGAGATACAGAGGGAGGAGTATTTATGGGGAAGGGAAACGTGCGCGAGGGGCACGGGATCGAACGGAATCGTGCCGAATCGGGGCAGAAAAATCTCGGGCGGTTCCCGTGTTCGTCCCGGTCTCCAGCTCGAGGAGGGAGACGACTGGGTGGGCCCCGTGCGTCAGTGACGCGGGGAGAGGGGTGGGCTGCGGCGGTGCTCGCGATGGGCCGGCCCGCTGGCTGGGGCTGTGCTGCGCACTGCTGGCGAAAGGGGGGGCGGCAGGTAGGCGGGTGGTAGATCGTGGGCTCGTGGGCTGGGCCGGGATGGCTCGGCCGGTGGGGGGGGGTAGGTTAGTTTTTTTTTGTTCTTTTTATTTTTTTCCTGTTTTAGAAATTCTAATACAAGTTTTCCATACGAACTCCAAAATGGGTGATTCTTGTCTCTAAATTTTTGTAAAAACCAGAGGATCAACATAGGATCATTTGTAACAAAACCACTAGTTTCCAAAAGGGTGGAAATACAAAACTTAGTATGATCCCTTGTAGGAGAATCTCGGTGATTCAAAATAGGGTTTCCAAATAGTGTTTTGTAATTCAAATAATTTCATGAATGCGGAATGTCAATGCAAGTGAATGATGATCATGATGCAGTGCAGTACCAAATCTAGCATTTGGGAAAGTTGGGATGTGACAAGACTAACCCCCTTAAGATGAATCTCGTCCCCGAGATTCGGCACGGCTAGCAAATAGGTGCGGGTAGTCCTCTCGGATGTCATCCTCATGCTCCCAAGTGGCTTCCTCTTCGGTGTGGTGGCTCCATTGCACCTTGCAAAACCTGATCGTCTTGGTACGGGTAATCCTCTCCGCTGTCTCCAGAATCTTGACCGGCTTCTCCTCATAGGTCAAATCATTCTCAAGCTGAACCTCCTCTAGTGGCACAATGTCTCTCAATGGTGTATCCACCATCTCCGGATGGCACTTCTTCAGCTGAGACACGTGGAACACATTGTGAACAGCGGACAGAGCCTCTGGCAACTCCAACTGATAAGCAACCTCTCCTTTGCGTGCTAAGACCCGATATGGTCCAATAAACCGAGGTGCCAGCTTACCCTTGATTCCAAATCTCTTGATTCCACGAAGTGGCGACACTCTGAGATATGCTCTATCACCTACCTCGTACACCACTTCCTTGCGCTTGGCGTCAGCGTAGCTCTGCTGCCTTGATTGTGCTACCTTCAGCCTGTCCCTAATCAAGGCGACCTTCTCCTCACTGTCCTTGATCAAATCAGGTCCAAACAACTGACGTTCTCCTACTCCATCCCATAGCAATGGTGTCCGACACCGTTTCCCATATAGCACATCGAACGGTGACGTCTTGATGCTGGTTTGATAGCTGTTGTTTTTGTAGGAAAACTCAGCATACGGCAAATTCTCATCCCAACTAGAACCATGAGCCAAAGCGCAAGCTCTCAGCATATCTTCCAAAATCTGATTCACCCTCTCGGTCTGTCCATCAGTCTGTGGGTGAAACGCTGTGCTAAACTCCAATCTAGTCCCCAATGACTCGTGCAGCTGGCGCCAAAAGTGTGAGGTAAATTGGGTGCCTCTATCAGATACAATATTCTTAGGAACTCCATGTAGGCACACAATCCTGTCCATATAAATCTTGGCCAACCTTGCACTCGTATAGGTCGTCTTCACCGGTATAAAGTGGGCTACCTTGGTCAAATGATCGACCACTACCAAAATGGAGTCATATCCTGACCTGGTCCTGGGCAATCCTGTGATAAAATCCATTCCCACTCTATCCCATTTCCATTCCGGCATAGGCAATGGCTGTAGTAGTCCTGCTGGCTTCTGGTGTTCCGCCTTCACTCGGCTACATACATCACATAAGGCAATATGCTCGGCGATGTCTCCCTTCATGTTATTCCACCAAAATCTGTCTTTTAGGTCCATATACATCTTCGTATTGCCTAGGTGGATGGAATACGGTGAGTCATGAGCTTCCTGCAGAATCAATCTCCTTATCTCCGGATCATTGGGAACGCACAAACGATCTCCATACCACAAGGTTCCTTGCTCATCCTCGCGGAATTCTTTTGCTCGATCCTCCTTCATCTTTTCCTTTATTTCATCTATCTCTTTGTCTCCTACTTGAGCCTTCCTGACTTTGTCCTATAGCGTTGGTTGGACTTCCATTGTTGCCAAATATCCTTCAGACACTACCTCCAGTCTAAGGTCCTTGAATTGCTTGCAAGTCAATCCATTAGCATAGACCTTCCGGCTCAGAGCATCTGCTACTACATTAGCTTTTCCTGGGTGGTATTGCAGGTTCATATCATAATCCTTGATAAGTTCCAACCATCTCCTTTGTCTCATGTTCAGTTCCTTCTGTGTAAATATGTACTTCAAGCTCTTGTGGTCGGTGTACACATCACAGTGTTTTCCCATTAAGTAGTGTCTCCATACCTTGGGCGCATGCACAACCGATGCTAATTCCAAGTCATGCATGGGATAATTCCTCTCATGGTGTTTAAGTTGCCGCGAGGCATATGATACCACTCTCCCATCTTGCATCAGCACACTCCCAAGTCCCTGTCGAGAAGCATCACAGTACACTTGGAAATACTTCTGAAGATCTGGTAAACACAGAACATGTGCGGTCACTAGTCGACGCTTCAGTTCCTGAAAGCTAGCTTCACACGCATCCGTCCATTCAAACTTCCTCTCCTTCTTCAAAAGTTCTGTCATCGGCTTGGCAATCTTGGAGAAGTTTTCAATGAACCTCCTGTAATATCCAGCAAGTCCCAAAAAGCTTCGAATATCTCCCATATTCTTGGGCGCTTCCCACTCAGTTACTGCAGTCACTTTGCTTGGATCAACAGCGACTCCTTCTCCTGACACCACGTGTCCAAGAAATACAACAATATTAAGCCAGAATTCACACTTGCTAAATTTGGCATACAGCTTGTGTTCCCTCAGCTTCTCCATAATCAGTCGCAGATGTTTCTCATGCTCAGCATCATCCTTGGAATATATCAGTATGTCATCAATAAACACCACCACGAACTTGTCCAAGTACTCCATGAATACCTTGTTCATCATGGTCATGAAATATGCCGGGGCATTCGTTAGTCCAAAATACATAACTGTATACTCATATAAACCATACCTAGTTGTCGTGGTGGTATCACGGCATATGCCATGGGTAGGCTAAAGTTGGGGCCGATGGACGTGGAGGAATCCGGGGAGGGATGATGCAGTGAAGACCGCACTCGTATGAACAAAGAGAAATACAATGTATATTGGATTGAAGCTCTCAAGTGGGGGTAACACCTCATTCTATACATCTAATCTCTTATAATCTTGCCATACTTGTGGCTACAATCATGCTCCTGGAGCTGTATCTCCTATGCTTCTATCTAGATCTCTCTATGAGAGTGGAGGACGAGGAAGAAGGAGAGCTCCTAGTGAGCAGAGAGGGGAGGAGCCCTTCGGGGCCTCTCATAGAACGATCCCCCTGGTGCTCCTTATAAAGGGGAGCCCAAGGGACAAGTCATGTTCTACACACTTAGCATCTAGATGGCATATTCTGTGCATCTTCTAGAGATGCCGAGCATATGCCTTTGGCATCTTCGGAGATGCCAGGCATATTCCCTAGAATCTTATTTGATGCCAACAGCATATCCCTAGCATCTTGTTAGATGCCATGGGTATATCCCCTACGTCATGTGCCAGTCTGAGCTGGTGGGCTCCCAAGACTGGCACAATACTTGTTGGTCTTGTCTTGATCCGACGACGTGTTCTTGTAGAGACTTATGGAGTCATCTAGAAGTAAATTATTGGGCGTACAGGTCATTATAACTCGGCCCAAGTGTCCTAGAGGGAGTAGCAACTCAGCCTAGGCTTTGGTTGATTCGGCCTAGGGAGAGGCGGCCCACCCAGTGGCCCAGCCGAGGTCTGGCAGCGACCCGGCCGGATTTCCCTTCAGTCGGCCCAGGCTAGAGGCTGCCCAGCTGAGATGCTTCTGGAGTCGGCCCGGGGCTTGAGGGCCGAATTGTCTCCCGCCAGGCCCAAGCGGATGCGGCTGTAAGCAGTGGAGCTGGCGGCGCTGCCCTGTGGTGGGCCGAACTCACCTTCATTCGGCCCACCCGGGAGTGATCTGCTGCTGCTCTGGAAACGTCGGCGAGGACGAAGAGAGTCCCGTGGTGGTCCGAGGTTTCTCCTTCCCGGCCCACCCAGGCGACGTTGAGGGAGTGAGATGGGACCATGACGCCGATTCCTCGGGAGGGCGTCGATGCCTGGAAGAGGTTGGGGCGAGCTCGATGTGGTCCGGGTAAGGTAGACGGGAATAAAGGGACTTGGTTCGGCGGGGTGGGCCGAACTAGAAGCAACTCGGCCCACTGCCGTTGATTCGGCCTGGGGAGGCTGTTTTGGCCTTGGAGAAGTAATGGAAACAGGCCGAGATAGTTACAATTCGGCCCAGGTCCTCTTTCTCTCTTTTCTCCTCTATAATTCCTTCTTAATTCCTCTTATGTTTTGATATATCTATTTTTATCTATGTATTCTTTTATAGAAATGTCCATTACTCGGGTGAGGTCTCTTCATACCTTAACTCTGGGGTACCTGGGGTTATATCCCCGACATTAGTCCCCGAGTCTATGCGGGATTCGTAGAATCGCTCATAGACTTTATATCTAAATATCCCCAGAGTTGTTTTCTGACATACACCTCTTTGTCATATATCCCTTGGTCACATAACCCTTTTGGGTAAGTCTGTATTACATATTCTTTACGGGCGCGGTCCCGTTCAATCCTTTTGGGTAGGTTATGACTTTTGTCCTTCTTGGGTAGTGGTCATAACCTATTTGAGTAAGTTTTTGGACCTCTGGCCTTCTCTGGCACTGGTCATAACCTCTTTGGGTAAGTTTTTGGACTTCTGGCCTTCTTGGGCACTGGTCATAACCCCTTTTGGGTAAGTTTTTGGAATTCTGGCCTTCTTGGGCACTGGTCATAACCCCTTTTGGGTAAGTCATGAGTCCTGGCCTTCTTGGGCTTTGCCCTTTTAACCCCATTGGGTAAGTTATGAGTTCTGGCCTTCTTGGGCATTGCCCTTTTAACCCCATTGGGTAAGTTATGAGTTCTGGCCTTGTTTGGCACTGCTCTTTTAACCTTTTTGGGCAAGTCATGAGTTTTGGCCTTCTTGGGCACTACTCTTTTAACCTCTTTGGGTAAGCTGAGTTCTGGCCTTCTTGGGCACTGCTCTTTTAACCTTTTTGGCTAAGTCATGAGTTTTGGCCTTCTTGGGCACTGCTCTTTTCACCTCTTTGGGTAAGTTGAGTTCTGGCCTTCTTGGGAACTGCTCTTTTAACCTCTTTGGCTAAGTCATGAGTTTTGGCCTTCTTGGGCACTGCTCTTTTAACCTCTTTGGGTAAGTTGAGTTCTGGCCTTCTTGGGCACTGCTCTTTTAACCTCTTTGGGCAAGTTATAAGTTCTGGCCTTCTTGGGCATTGCTCTTTTAACCTCTTTGGGTAAGTTGAGTTCTGGCCTTATTGGGCACTGCTCTTTTAACCTCTTTGGGTAAGTTGAGTTCTGGACTTATTGGGCATTGCTCTTTTAACCTCTTTGGGTAAGTTATGAGTTCTGGCCTTCTTTGGCACTGCTCTTTTAACCTCTTTGGGTAAGTTATGAGTTCTGGCCTTCTTGGGCACTGCTCTTTTAACCCATTTGGGCAAGTTATTACCCGAGTCATCTGATTCCAAATCCGAGTTACTTTACTTAAAATTGACTTTATGTCTTAAGTCTGAGTCCTCTGACTCAAATCCGAGGTATATGACTCAAATCCGAGTTATCTCATTCCAAATTTGAGTTACTTTACTGAAACTTTGACTTTATGCCTTAAGTCTGAGTCCTCTGACTCAAATTCGAGGTATATGACTCAAATCCGAGCTAACTCATCCCAAATCCGAGTTACTTTACTCAAAATTGACTTTTTGTCTTAAGTCTGAGTCATCTGCCTTAAATCCGAGTTATATGACTCAAATCCGAGTTAACTCATCCCAAATCCGAGTAACTTTACTCAAAATTGACTTTATGTCTTAAGTCTGAGTCATCTGACTCAAATCCGAGTTATATGACTCAAATCCGAGTTAACTCATCTCAAATCCGCGTTACTTTACTCAAAATTGACTTTATGTCTTAAGTCTGAGTCATCTAACTCAAATCCGAGTTATATGACTCAAATCCGAGTTAACTCATCTCAAATCCGAGTTACTTTACTCAAAATTGACTTTATGTCTTAAATCTGAGTCATCTGACTCAAATTCGAGTTATATGACTCAAATCCGAGTTAACTCATCTCAAATCCGAGTTACTTTACTCAATTTTGACTTACATCTCAAATCTGAGTCATCTGACTCAAATCCGAGTTATATGACTCAAATCCGAGTTAACTCATCTCAAATCCGAGTTACTTTACTCAATTTTGACTTACATCTCAAATCTGAGTCATCTGAATCAAATCCGAGGTATATGACCCAAATCCGAATCATCTGTTTGCCACGATATAACTTGATTTGGCGTGATGACGATAATTTGCTTTTGATATGGATCCGAGATATAGATCCGAGATTAAGCTTTGGGATATGATAATAGGGCTAACCGCTAAGAGATCTGATTCGAGATGTAGATATCAGATATAGATTCGAGATATAATAAGCTGGCCAATAGTCATCCGAGATATGGGATAACTTGGCAAGATGGTGAAATATCAATCCGAGTCATAACATAACCTGGCAATCTGGCGAACTGAATAAAGCTTCGGCCTGAATCATAGATATGATTAGTACGCCGAGTCTGAATACCAATCCGAATTATAATATACCCTGGCAAGCTGAATCAAATGTTAGTCCGAATCAGAGACAATCTACTGAGCTGAGTTAAAGGCTAATTCGAAGCATAAACAAATTGACTCAAATTATATCCGAATCATCAATAAGCTGGCCGGTAAGCTGAGTTAAAGGACAATCCAAAGCATAAATAAACTGACTCAAATTCTATCCGACTCATAAGTAAGATGACTCAAATTCTATCTGGATCATAAATAAGCTGATTCAACTTCTGTCTGATTTATAAATAAGCTGGCTGGGAAGCTAAGTTACAGGGTAATCCAAAGCATAAGTAAACTAACTCAGAATCTATCTGAATCACAAATAAGCATATTCAACTTATGGCTGAGTTATAAACAAGCTGGCTATAGTACAGATCTCAATCAACATAATGCTCTCTTAATCTAAAGGTGACTCTACGGATAAGTTGACTAGTCCCCGAGTTAAGTTATTTTCTCCCCGGGATGAAGGATTGAGTGTAGGTGGCTGAGTTACCTGGCACTTACAGTATACTTGGAGAAGTGTTTGGGTGAGTTTTGCTAGGTCATACCTGCCCTGCTGAGTTACTTGGTACTTACAGTAAGCTTGGAGTAGTGCTTGAGTCGTTCTTTCTAAGTCTTACTTGCTTTGATGAGTTAGACTTGGAGAGCCTCTGCGCTTACCTCTTTGTTCTCTGTTGGCTTGGTGAAGCTGAATGAGCCCTATGAGGAAGAAAGTTGATGAAGGTGTTCCCGTCCGGATAGAAACCCAACCAACGCCACTAGGAGGCCCCACGGTGGGCGCCAAATGTCGTGGTGGTATCACGGCATATGCCATGGGTAGGCTAAAGTTGGGGTCGATGGACGTGGAGGAATCCGGGGAGGGATGATGCAGTGAAGACCGCACTCGTATGAACAAAGAGAAATACAATGTATATTGGATTGAAGCTCTCAAGTGGGGGTAACACCTCATTCTATACATCTAATCTCTTATAATCTGGCCATACTTGTGGCTACAATCATGCTCCTGGAGCTGTATCTCCTATGCTTCTATCTAGATCTCTCTATGAGAGTGGAGGAAGAGGAAGAAGGAGAGCTCCTAGTGAGCAGAGAGGGGAGGAGCCCTTCGGGGCCTCTCATAGAACGATCCCCCTGGTGCTCCTTATAAAGGGGAGCCCACGGGACAAGTCTTGTTCTACACACTTAGCATCTAGATGGCATATTCTGTGCATCTTCTAGAGATGCCGAGCATATGCCTTTGGCATCTTCGGAGATGCCAGGCATATTCCCTAGCATCTTATTTGATGCCAACAGCATATCCCTAGCATCTTGTTAGATGCCATGGGTATATCCCCTACGTCATGTGCCAGTCTGAGCTGGTGGGCTCCCAAGACTGGCACAATACTTGTTGGTCTTGTCTTGATCCGACAGCGTGTTCTTGTAGAGACTTATGGAGGCATCTAGAAGTAAATTATTGGGCGTACAGGTCATTATAACTCGGCCCAAGTGTCCTAGAGGGAGTAGCAACTCAGCCTGGGATTTGGTTGATTCGGCCTGGGGAGAGGCGGCCCGGCCGGATCACCCGGTGGCCCAGCCGAGGTCTGGCAGCGACCTGGCCGGATTTCCCTTCAGTCGGCCCAGGCTAGAGGCTGCCCAGCTGAGATGCTTCTGGTGTCGGCTCGGGGCTTGAGGTCCGGATTGTCTCCCGCCTGGCCCAAGCGGATGTGGCTGTAAGCAGTGGAGCTGGCGGCGCTGCCCTGTGGTGGGCCGAACTCACCTTCATTCGGCCCACGCGGGAGTGATCTGCTGCTGCTCTGGAAACATCGGCAAGGACGAAGAGAGTCCCGTGGTGGGACAAGGTTTCTCCTTCCCGGCCCACCCGGGCGACATTGAGGGAGTGGCGATGGGACCATGACGCCGATTCCTCGGGAGGGCGTCGATGCCTGGAAGAGGTTGGGGCGAGCTCGATGTGGTCCGGGTAAGGTAGACGGGAATAGAGGGACTTGGTTCGGCGGGGTGGGCCGAACTAGAGGCAACTCGGCCCACTGCCGTTGATTCGGCCTGGGGATGCTGTTTTGGCCTTGGAGAAGTAATGGAAACAGGCCGAGATAGTTACAATTCGGCCCAGGTCCTCTTTCTCTCTTTTCTCCTCTATAATTCCTTCTTAATTCCTCTTATCTTTTGATATATCTCTTTTTATCTATGTATTCTTTTATAGAAATGTCCATTACTCGGGTGAGGTCTCTTCATACCTTAACTCTGGGGTACCTGGGGTTATATCCCCGACACTAGTAGTGAAAGCGGATTTTGGTATGTCCTCCTCCCGGATCTTCAATTGGAAGTAGCCCGATCGCAGATCAATTTTGCTAAACACCTTTGATCCTTCCAGTTGATCAAACAAATCATTTATGTTCGGCAGGGGGTATTTGTTCTTGATGGTCACTTCATTCAGCGAGCGATAGTCCACCACCAATCTCTTGCTGCTGTCTTTCTTCTCCACAAACAGAACAGGTGCACCCCATGACGATGAACTAGGCTGAATGAACCCTTTGTCCAACTGCTCCTTTAGCTGTTTCTTCAATTCTTTCAGCTCATCCACATCCATTTTATACGGTCTCTTTGCTATTGGTCCTGTTCCCGGCATCAGATCGATGAGAAACTCCACTTCCCTGTCAGGTGGCATCCCTGGCAGCTCTTCCGGAAACACATCGGGGTAATCCTTAATCACAGGCACAGTATCCATGCTAACCCCCTTAAGAGAATTCAGCTGACACCTTCCCGGTCGCACAGCCGACTTGAACCTAATTCTCTTACCATCCGGGGTTTTGAGCGAAACAGCTCGCTGTGCACAATCTATGTGTCCCCCATGCATAGACATCCAATCCATACCCAAAATTACATCTAAACCTTGTGATTCCAATACTACCAGATGTGCAATAAAATTGTGTTCTCCAATCCTCACAGTTAAGTCGCGGCATCCCGCGCTAGCTATCATATCTCCTCCAGGTGAGCTTACTCTAATAGACTCTTTCATAGACTCCGTAGGTAACTTATACTTATCCACAAATGCTCTTGATATGAATGAATGCGATGCACCAGTATCGAAAAGTATAAGTGCAGGGTGAGTGTTGATTGGAAACTTACCAATCACAAGGTCAGGCTCATCTGGGATCTCCTCCACATTCATGTGGTTCACTGTGGACTTCTGGTTGTTGGTTGGCTTCAGTACCTTCCTCTCCGGACAGTTGTCCGCATAATGTCCCTTCTGACCACACTTGAAGCATGTCACCTCACTCAGATCCTTCTTCACAAAGCTGCGATCACGGTTGCGGTCATGTCCACTATGTCCTCTAGAGTGGTGGGTGTGTCCTCCCTTGTCGTTGTGGCGGTTGCTCTTGTGGCTATCATGGCGGTGTCCATCGCCTCCATGGTTGTGGCGGTCGTGGCTTCCATGGTCACTCCCTCCATGCTTGGAGTATCTATCATAAGAAGTGCGAGACTTGTGGTGAGAACCAGAGTGGTGATTGCTGCTCTTTCTCTTGCGGTTTTCCACCTGCTTGTGCTTCCCTTCCAAGATCCTGGCCTTGTCCATAAGCTCCTGGAAAGTGGGGCAATAAACCACCAGTAGCTGCACTGAAAGCTCATCACTGAGGCCATCCAGGAACCTCTCCCTCCTTTTGGCATCAGTGTCAACATCCTCACGTGCATAACGAGACAGGTTGTTGAACTCCTCAATATACTCAGCCACGGTGCGGTTGGTTTGGCGCAAGTTGCGAAATTCCTTCCTCTTCAGGCTCAGAACTCCTGAAGACACGTGGTTGGTCCTGAAACCTTCCTCAAACATTGCCCAAGTCACAGTGTCCAGCGGGTGGGTGATCTGAAAAGTGTCTCACCAAGAAGCGGCTGGTCCCTCTAGTAGGTGAGCGGCAAATCTCACCTTCTCAGCATCAGTGCACCAAACAGTTACCAGATCCTTATTGACTGAACGCAACCAGTCGAGAGCAAACATTGGTTCCGTTGCAGTAGAGAACTTAGCTGGCCTTAGCCTCAAAAACCTGGTGAGAGCATCTCCCTGAGGCTGGTTGTTCCCATTGTTGTTGTTGTTGTTGTTGTTCTGAGCTTCCATGAACTGGGTCATAACTTGGGTCAGCTGTGCCTGAGCTGCCATGAGCTGCTCCAACTCAGTGGGTTGACGGCGGGGAGGCATCTGCGGTTCAGCACAGGTAAGCTTAGAAAGAATCAACTACGAAAACAGGATTCTACCCATGCATTATGATCAAACAACAACAAACAATAGCAGACAATCTCAAGCAAGCAACACATCAACAAACAAGTGATCCAGCAACATCCCAGGGGTTATCCTAGCAGTATATATCTACTTAAATAGTTTTTAGAAGAGTTGGCAATGATTATCTAAACATTTGATCAACAAAGCATTAAAAACAGCAATCTGCCAGAACAGTCCAGAAGTGTTCACGAATTTTTCTACCTGACTTAAACTCGTCAGGAATTTTAGCTGAGTTTTGTGCATACAGTTAAGAGAGTTTCGCACCAGCTCTATTGTTTTCAGATTTTTACCAGATAGCAGTAAAATATGAAAAATCATACAGTACTGCTGTATCAGCAGAAAACTACAACAGGAATAACTCAGATAATAACCAATCTTGCTATAACTCTTCCATAAAATTCGCACAAATAATCCTGAGATATTGGAGTACACAAATAAGCAACTAAACACTCTTAAACTAACAATAATTAAGTTTTACATCGATCGAGACTAGCCCTAACGATTTTTACCTAACGATGACTAATTGGTGGACTTCTATCTACTTCTTGAAGAGGTTGCGGTAGGTCCTCGCACTCATGAGTTGGCGCTTCTGTCCACGATCCAACCATGACGGCGGAGTGTACACCTCTCCTGAGTCATCACTTGAAATCTCAAACTCCACCTCTTCTGGATCCTCTTCTTCTTCACTCTCTGCTGCAACTGCAACAGCTTCATCTCCTCCACCATCATCGTCTCCATCATCATCATCATCCTCGTCCTCATCATCATCATCGTTCCCACTGTCATTTTCATCATCATTGTTACCACCATCTCCATTGTCATCATCAGAGGGTGGATTCAGCTGTGCTTGGAGAGCGGCAATCTGGGCTGCCATATCTTCAATAGTTTGATCCCTTTCCTGGACGGTCCCTTGCAACTGTTGTATGGTCTGGGTGTTATCCTGCACAGTTCCATTAAGCTGAGCTATGGTTGCATCCCTGCCTATCAGGTCATTCTCCAGAACTCCCACAGCTTCATGCAAGGTGTCTATCTCCTGTCCTTGGACCACCATACCATTGCTGGCAAAGTCTGCAATCTCCTTTACCATCATCACTTTCTCAGCTAGAGCTCCATTCTCTCTTTCCATGTCCTCTATGTGCCTCCGACGGGGCGGCATGTTGTTCCTATCGCCCGGGGTAACCATAATATTCCCATCTTCATCACGCCTCCCATAGTCACGGTAGGGTGAATCTGCTGGCAGTAGGTGTCGGACAAGATGGCACTGGCGAGACAGGGCTTCATGCATGGACAAGTTTATTCCAAGTCCCAGTTGCAGTATGTCTTGGTGTAGATCAAATGCATAGGGTTTGGCAAGGCGGCATCCTTGAAGATGAAAGTAGTGATCTCCCATGCATCCTCACCATATCCATAGGTGTACAGCCTTCTTCCCTTGAACATGGGCAGTGGCAATCCCAATGATTGCGAGAGCTGTGCTAACTGTCTTGCAAAGGGCCTTGGTGACTCCATGGTTGCATACTCAGTCCTGACTTCTCCCATCTATCAATTAAAAGAGTAAAGTGTGAGAATAGCATATGGTAAGAATTTACGAGAGTGAAAGGCATAAGATGAAAGAAAGAGTTAATATAAGCTTTAATAATTCTATGGCTTCCTATCCAAACCTAGGTCACGATCCTATAGTCGACACACAGGCTCTGATACCATCTTGTAACACCACGGTTCTGAAAAGACCGTGGCTTCTATGTGACATGCCAATCCCTGGATCGGTTCATTGGCCCACAATAAAATAAGATGAATAACATAGCAAAATATCTATGTATCATAAATAACGAAGATCCAGAGTACCATTATTACAATAAAATCTTAGCTCAAGGCTAGCTCAAATTATTCAGGTAGCAACATAAATAAAGCAAATCCTCCATTCTTCAAATTGCCCACAAGTGAACAAGTGCCGAGTGGAGTACCATGGCCTATATCGATTACTCAGAATCGAAATATCCTGCAACATGAAACGTAGCAGCCCCGAAGGGTGAATACATCGAATGTATGGCAAGTAGATCTAGTAAAGGAGACAATAGTGCTAACATCTACATGCATATTTGGCAAGTGGAGCTGTGGCTAGCTTGCATTTGCAAATACCTTTATCCTACTTTCATAAATAGTTTTTGATTTTCTTTGAAAAGATCCCAATTAAGTTAACCCAACAACATTAAAGCAATTATGAAATTAGAATGAGCGAGAAACATGTCATGGAATCAATATCAAGCAACTCAGACATCCATAACCGGGGACACGGCTAATCGATTAGATTATACACCCTGCACGGGTTAGTACACTTTACCCATGTGACTTGGCCAGCCCAGCTCATACCATCACTCTCATTTTGGGTGATGATAGGGAGAAGTCCAAGAAGAGACCGTTCGGGAAGTAGCTCCCCAATCCCGACGCGCACCGGTCCAACCTACCAAAATTCTACATCTCTGGATACGCGGGTTTGAGTTACCACAACCTACTAAGTCCAACCAACCGCCCATTTCATTATTAGCACATGGTTGTACACGTAAGCTACAAAATAAAGAAGCCAATCATTTTCTCTTGATACTTGGGTGCCTTTCCGCAATGATACAACCAAAAATTATCAATCCCATCACACCCAGGAGATTCATTGATTAAGTTGTTTTAGTTTTTGCAAACCAACAGATTTCGAAACAACTTTCAATGATGTAACCCAGCCCTCGTTCATTATAGCATGGCTAAGCACATCTACCAACGGTGGTTCATCTACAAGGAAAGCCCTACCACAATAATATGACATAGCATAGTGATAGTATCATCCTACACATGCATCTACAAAATACACGACAATGCATTAAAAATAGTAGGACAACATCATGAACAAAGTAGCATCTACTTGCCTTGGTTGTAGCGGTCGGAAGAACAATCCACACACGAGCAAGCGTTGCACTCGTCACAATCTACACGATACAATTGCAACCATAAACAAACCATCCTCAATCATATGCAAGCAAAGATGATGCAAGATGCATGCATGACAAGTGGATTGATGCTACAGCAGTACCGCATAATCTTATTCAGTATAGCTACTGTATGCATGCATGTAAATTATTTTTAGTGCAAGGAAAACAAGTATGCAATTTATAATGCTCAATAATAGAGCTAGAACCCAAATAATTCACTACTATTAACTTACTGTTTATAAAATCTTGGAAAAATTCTACTGTGTAGGCAATACTAAATAAGAACAGTACCAACTGGAATTTCTCAAAAAGGAATTATATAACTCCCTGAGTAATTAAAATACTGCAGTAAGCCATTAAATATTTTCTGCAAAAGATTTTACTGTAAGCCTAACTTTTTAATTCACTTTGAGATTCCCCTTGTTCTACTGAATCCAGGGACATATTATTTGCAATTTTTGGAGTTACAAAACTTATTCTACGAATTAATTACTCTAAAAGTCCATGAACTCATTTAATTAATCTGGACAAAATCTTGCTGTAAAAGTTTGAAACAAAGGTACAGCAAGATTCTACAGGACTTAATGAATCTAGACATATTTTATTTGCAATTTTTAGCCTAGTAGATAAATTTCTATGAATTTTACAATTTTCAGCTATTTTCTGCAATTTCCAAAATCATTTAAAACTCTTACTGCACAGTCAACGCGACTGGACGAGTCAGCGCTGACGCGGCGGCGACGTGGCATGCCACGCGGCAGCGCGTAAGTGGGCGATACCCCTTCGCGGGTTCCATCTAATCTGGCGCGTTAAAAACAGATCGAACGGCTCACCTCGTCCGTGGCGAGCTCGACGATGGCGATGACGTGGCAGCGGCGGCGGAGCTTCGGTGGCGCGGGAGGGCGATGCTCCGGCGGTCCTCGGTGATGGGGGAGTGGTCCACGGCATGCGGAATTCGAGGGTGGTCCTCCTGATGTCCTCGGATTCCTCTCCTCCTCTCTCCTGTGATCTCAGCGGCTCACTCCTTCCTCGGCTCCGGCGGAACAACGGCGAGGAATCGCCAGTGTCTGACTGTGCCACGGAGAGGTTAGAATGTATGAGACGATTCAGTCCGGTGAGAGGAACACGATGGAAGAAAACAAAGGGCATGGGGTGGTCTAGAACCCCGAGGTCGATGTCGTCCTGAAGCGGCGGCGGCGAGATTCCGGCGAGCTTCGCGGAGGCGGCTAGTGCTCAGGAGGTTGCGAAAAGAACACGAGATACGGAGGGAGGAGTATTTATGGGGAAAGGAAACGTGCGCGAGGGGCATGGGATCAAACGGAATCGTGCCGAATCGGGGCAGAAAAATCTCGGGCGGTTCCTGTGTTCGTCCCGGTTTCCAGCTCGAGGAGGGAGACGACCGGGTGGGCCCCGTGCGTCAGCGACGCGGGGAGAGGGGTGGGCTGCGGCGGTGCTCGCGATGGGCCGGCCTGCTGGCTGGGGCTGTGCTGCGTGCTGCTGGCGAAAGGGGGGGCGGCAGGTAGGCGGGTGGTAGATCGTGGTCTCGTGGGCTGGGCCGGGGTGGCTCGGGTGGTAGGGGGGTAGGTTAGTTTTTTTTTGTTCTTCTTATTTTTTTTCCTGTTTTAGAAATTCTAATACAACTTTTCCATACGAACTCCAAAATGGGTGATTCTTGTCTCTAAATTTTTGTAAAAACCAGAGGATCAACATAGGATCATTTGTAACAAAATCCCTAGTTTCCAAAAGGGCGGAAATACAAAACCTAGTATGATCCCTTGTAGGAGCATCTCGGTGATTCCAAATAGGGTTTCCAAACAGTGTTTTGTAATTCAAATAATTTCATGAATGCGGAATGTCAATGCAAGTGAATGATGATCATGATGTAGTGCAGTACCAAATCTAGCATTTGGGAAAGTTGGGATGTGACATTTAGTCACCGGTAAGTTCTTGTCATTGTAATTACATGTGTATCATAAAAAGAACCGCCAACGGGGTACCCCTTGCACATGATACAGGAGCTATTCCATAATCAAAATGACAAGGCAAGCAGATAGTGAGCATCTCAGCGATCTTTTTATTTACTATTTGCATAGATTTTTATGAAGGATGCTTCATAGATTGCTCAGTATGGTGATGCTGCAAGTTTCCACCATGATTAGGCATGGCTTAGGCTAGTGGCCCAGGCGTTTATCTAACACACATACATAACTCCATGGACTTACAAGCTCCCTTTTTATTTCACATCGGCGACATCCGCAAACAAAAGAGCATGATATCAACTGTGTACAATGTATAGGTGCAATGTTGAAAGCGTTCCCCGTGACAGCACGGTTCTGCTAATCCCAACGTATAGATGCAAGCATATACAACTCCGATGACACAATGGTTCAAGTTTATTATGGGCAAGAAAATAAGGTGTGCCATCAAGTTCGTGAAACCTTTACTAACTAGTTTTTACATAAAAAAATACTTTATAATTCGAAAGATAGATGAAGTTTGAGAATTTTCTTGCAATAGCAACAATGCTAATAGGTAGATATGGTGGACACAAGTGGCACAAGTTTTGGTTCAAACGGATTGGATGCATGAGAAGTATGCCTTCTCAAAACAGGTTTTTGGCTAGCAAGGGTGGGTAGCAAGCAAAAGAGTTGAAGGAAACAATCAAAACTACAAGTGGTAAAGCCAAACATGCAATCTTCCTTGAAGACACAAAAGATCTTAAATAAATAATACTAAGCTTATGATCCAATCATGAAAGAAAATTAATGATACAAAATACTTGTAAGATTTTTCTCTTTTCCTTTCAAACCTCAAAAAGTGTTGCTACTGACCAGAGCTCGGTTTGCCAAAACCAATTTAGATTTACTTGATGCTCCCAAAGTGATGACAATACTGATCAACAAGACAATCATATAATAGATATTGCAAACTAAAATAAGAAGTGCAAAAAGTAAAAGATGAAACTTCTCATTAATATTCCATTAGGTCATTCACACCAAGGGATACATAGATAATCAACTAAAGGAGAGATACTTCCACAAGAAAACCAACCTATAAGATAACTTCTCTACCACATATATGAATCCACTAAAAAGGTAAACGATAAAAGATAATGGTGTGATACCGCGACACTCCCCCAAGCTTGGAACAAGCCAATGGGATGCCAAACCTGATGACAAATTACTCCTCCAGTGGTGGTGTTCTCTTGATAAGATCTTCAATAAGTTCCCTCAAATCCTCAATCTCGAAGGTTAGGGTACAAATCAACTCCGAATTATGCTCGATGCGGTTCATGATCATGTCGGACCGAGAGTCCTAGTCCTTGTTATTCATTCCCCATTCTTCCTCCTTAGAGTGTTCCTTCCCTGCATGGTTAGAACGAGGCATATCCCAAGCCGACGACAAGTTCCCTTTGGGCACCTTTTGATATTGTTGCTCATTTATAAGAGTAAGGAAGGGATTCTTGGTATGTGGAGGATGTGACCGTGGAGCGAGGATATAACGTGGAGTTCTCTCTCCTGTAGACATCTGTGCGGTCCTTCTAAGCTTGGTAGGGTTTGCCACCACTCCAATGCTTGCGACGGTAGCGCGGGTATCTGGATGCTAGTCCTCCTCCATGTCTTCTTCATTCCCAACCAATATATCCTCCTCCTCGGGGTTTTGAGGATCATCTTCCTTGGGCTTCTTGCCTTTGTCGTTGGCGGAGACCATGGTGCTCTAAACTTGAGAAGGTTTCCTGACAGAAACAGATCGAAACGAAAACATGACGAGAACATGATGCACGAACCTCGGGGGATCCGGGGGATTATATATTATGAAGTTTCAATGCATAAGGAAGGTATTGATACGAAAACAAGGCGGATACAGAGCTCGGTGGGCTCACATCCCCTCCAGGAGCGGCTAGCTGGGGCCCGCGCCTGGGGTGGGTGTGGCCATCCCGACCTCCGTTTCCTCCTCTGTTTCGTTTCGTAACCTTCTGTATGTAATAAAAACATAAAAAATATAAAAAGATAGGGTTTTCACGAACCTTTTGTTTTCACCACTTTTACCTATTCAAAGACGAACTCCGTAGATTCCTTTTCTCCTTCTCCTGGAAATTCCTTTCCTACAAGGTCTCACACAAACCTCAATGGCAACATTAGTGTAAGAAAAAACAATAAACCTTTAGGTTCCAACTTCAACTAAAATCCATCAAAGAAAAATCTACTGAAGAAACTCCTTTTCAAAAAAACCAAAAGAATCTGGAAGGGAATCAATATAAGAGGCAAATGCAAATGATGACAGAAATCTGTCAAAACAGACCAGCAGGTAAAGATTGATTTTTTCGAAGATCTTCTGTTGCTCAAATCAAAAAGTGCAAAACTAATGAAAGTTGGGTAACAACTTGGAGAACAATCACATAAATATACAGCTCCATCCAAAGTACTGAGCTCCCTCACGAATTTTTACAATGCAGCACAAAAATCTGTCCCAGGATATCCACTTTTCACCACTCCTCTACTTCTCAGAAGTAGTTGAACTTGACACAAAAACCAAAAAAAAGGATAAGGAATGGTTATTACTGAGGTAATAACTTCCAAGACACGACAAAACTATTGGGTTATCTCCCAAGAAGTACTTTTCTTTAATGCCTTTAAGTTAGGCTTGATAGTTTCAAAGGTGCTCACATAGGAGATAAATATTTGAAGCGAAAGAGAGCATCAAGAACCAAATAGCCAACACATTTGAGTCTAACCCACTTCCTATGCATGGGGGTATCATGAGAAAACAAATTGTTGAAACAAAAATCCACTAGCATAGGAAGACAAAACAAATGCAACTTTAAAGCTTTCAACATAAAACGGGGAAACTTAACATTATTGAGATGCATAAAACCATGTTTCCCTCTCTCATAATAACTTTTAGTAGAACTTTGAATAAAGTTGACAATATAACTGTCACTGGCAACAACTTTATCATCAGAATGAGAATACTTACAATCATCAAAAAGAGGTCCAAGGTCATAAACTGGATCAATAGAAGCAAGTTGTTCCATCCTGGAATCTTTATTAGGCAAGCTATTTTCACAAGGAGCTTTAGCAAATTTGGAAAAGTTAAACTCATAAGAATCTCCATCAAACTTAGTTAAAACCTTTTCCTTTTTACAATCTATAATAGCTCCACAAGTGTTTAATAAGGGTCTACCAAAAATGATAGGACAAGTTTTGCTAGCTGCTGAATTAAGCACTAGAAAATCAACAGGATACTTAATCTTACCGCAGAGAACTTCCACATCTCTTACAATACCAATAGGGCAAATGGTTTCCTTATTAGAAAGATGAATAACCACATCAATGTCCTCAAGCTCACAAGGATCAATTTCATGCATAATTTTCCTATAAAGCTCATAAGGAATAGCACTAGAACTAGCACCAATATCACATAAACCATAGTAGGAATGATCACCAATTTTAACAGAAACCACATGAACACTAGCTTTTCTAGATTTTGTTGGATGAGAGATAATATTAGAAAAGTCTTCATAGAAGACAATGTGGTCATCCTCTATATTTCTAGTGACAGGGTCTTTCACAATAGCTACCACAGGTTCGGTATTCATTTGTTCATCAGGTTCCACAATTTTCTTAGTACCTTTGTTATTCGCACTAATCATCATAGAACACTCCTTTACCTTAGCTGGGAAAGGTATTTTGTCAACATAAGGTTCGGGCACAATATGATTAGTAGTACAAACTTCGGTGCTTCTAACAGGAACATGACTAACCACATCTTTATAAGGTGCATGGTACTTATTCCACTTCTTTTTAGGAATTTCTACGTAAGAGGCAAAGGCCTTAAAACATTTGGCAATGCTTTGAGAATCAAGACCAAACTCATTACTAATATCACGGAAGTCATCAGTTCCCATAAAATATTTAATGCATTCATAATCATAATTTATACCTGACTTTCTTCCTTTGTCATTCTCCCAAGCTTCAGTGTTCTCTTGAATACGGTCTAGGAGATCTCATTTAGCTTCTTCCTTCATACGCGTGAATGATCCATCAGAAGAAGCATCTAGTAAATCTTTATCATGAAGAGAAAGCCTAGCATAAAAGTTATTGATAATAATATTGTTAGGGAGTTCATGAATAGGACATTTAAGCATTAGTAACTTCAATCTCCCCAAAGCTTGAGATGTACTCTCTCCATCACGAGGCCAAAAGTTATATATCAGATTTTTATCCTTATGAATCTCACTGGGAGGATAAAATTTAGAATAAAAGAGAGGTACTATTTCCTCCCATTCCATGGATTGTCCATTCTTCAGCTCTCCCTTTCAAGCATATAGAGAATAACTTCTTCTTCACCTGTTCAGTTGTGATACCTACACACTTAAACAACCCGCATAATTCATGGATAAAAAGCAAATGATCACCAGGGTGGACAATTCCATCCCCTAAATAATAATTATCCATAACACGATCAATAATACTTGTAGGTATCTTAAAAGGATCTATCTCAACAGGTGGTGGTTCATCTACTACCCTAATAGTGGTAGTAGTTTTCCCAAACAGAAAACCAAGTGGGTTATCCATATTGGAAACAAAGCAACAAACAGAAATAAAAACAATACTCACAGTAGAAGTTTCCTTTAACAGTTCCACTCTTCAATAATTCTTCACTCCCCGGCAACGGTGCCAGAAAATAGTCTTGATGACCCACAAGTATAGGGGGTGTATCGTAGTACTTTCGATAAATAGGAGTGTCGATCCCAATGAGGAGCAGAAGGTGTTGACTAGTGGTATGGAGCAGGAAATCTCTGTAAATACTTAACAAACGGATTTTTAGGGGTGATACATCCAAAATGTATCTACTTTCCTGAACACTTTTGTTATTGTTTCTCCTCTAAACTTGTGTGATTTGGATACAACTAACACGGAGTGGCGCAATTTTCAGCAGAATTACCTTGGTGTCTAGTTTTTGTGCAGAAAATGAACTATCAGGAAAAATCCCGGAAAATATGCCAAAAATTATATTTCACTAGAAGATCCACGGAGCCAGAAGACGAGACGGAGAAGGGGCCTAGGGGGCCCACACCCCTGGTAGGCGCGGGCCCACCTCTGGCCGCGCCTAGGGGAGTGTAGCCACCCCAGGAACCCCCTCGGCCTCCCTCTGTGCCTATAAGTTGCCTCTCGACCTAAAAACCGAGGGGGGTTCGATAGTTTTCCAGAAAGAGTTCCTCTCCGCCGCCGCCACCAGAAACCAAGATTCAGATCCAGAAACTCCGTTCTGGCACCCTGCCAGGATGGGGAATTTGGAGAGGATCATCGCCATCGTCATCACCAACGCATCTCCATCAACCATCCATGTTTCCTTCATCCATGAGTGAGTAATCCTCCACTGTAGGCTTGCGGATGGTAGGGATTGGATGAGTTCTATCATGTAATCGAATAAGATTGTTAGGGCATAGTGCCTAGTATCTCTATTAGTGTTATTTGACTTTGTTGCAACTTGTTGTGCTTAATGCTTGTCACTAGGGCCCGAGTGCCATGATCTCAGATCTGAACTTATTATTGAATCATTATGATAGTATTGTTTATGATCTTATCTGCAAGTTGTGTACACATATCATTGTCCGGATCCAAAGGCCCCAAAGTGACAATAATTGGGATAACCGGAGGGGATGGTTGTGGTGTGAGGATCACATGTGTTCAAGGAGTGTTAATGCTTTTCTCCGGTGCTCTATTAAAAGGAGCACCTTAATTGCCAGTAGTTCCCTAGAGGCCCTCTGCCACGGGCTGGCTGGACAGAAGATGTTGTGCAAGTTCTCATTGCGAGCACGTATGACTATATATGGAGCACATGCCTAGGATTGTATAGTACTTGGATGCTTGTTATTATTTATCTGCAATGCCCTAGGTCTTGAAGTTACATGTTTAGACTTGTCCATGCAACGCCCGTCCATCCATCCCTATGCCTATTGCACTCGAATCCTACTGTTTACTGTTACTGTTACTATTACTCCCGTTTCACTGTTGCTACTGATAAACTTCTGTGAGCAAGAACTATTTCCAGGTACAGCTGAATTGACAACTCAGTTGTTAAGGCTTGAAAGTATTCTTTGCCTCCCCTTGTGTCGAATCAATAAATTGGGTAATACTACCCGCAAAGACTGTTGCGATCGCCTACACTTATGGGTCATCAAGACTATTTACTGGCGCCGTTGCCAGGGAGCATAACTTTATTTGTAAGTTCACTTAGATCTATTATTGTTCACTGCTACTCCTTTCATCATGGGGAAGACTCGTGATGGAAGTTCCCTATTTTACCATCCACTACAAGAATAGGTATAGTCCTAAACACCTTTGCTGCTCTTGATTCACCGTCTGTTAAAAGTAAGCTTGTTACACCACCACATACACATGCTACACACACTGCTACTACTGCTGAGTCTGAAACTGCTTTTGATACTCATGATGTTACTTCTATTGTGCTTGATGTTAGTGGTTCATTAGGTCCTTTTCTAGATGCTATTATGGCTAGTCTAGGAAATACCGAAACTCCTAGTGAAGACACTGTTAGACCTGTTAGCTCACCTGAGTCTAGTGAGAGTTATGATATTAATGATGGCTACATTGAGTTTACTGATGAGTTTGTCGAAGAGTGCCGAAACACACATGGTACTAGTGCTATTAAGAGTCTCCTTGCTAGACGTACTATTATGCCTAAACTGTCCTCTATTCCTAAGTTTGCCACCTCTCCCATAGATATTAAAGATAAAGATTATGATTTCTCTCTTGATTTATCCTACTTGGACATTGTTGAGAAAGAACCTTTCTGTGGGACTGAAAATGAGAGTGTTGTGGCTCATATGAATGAGCTTTCTACTATGAGTGCTTTATTCTCTAATGATTTTAATATGCACAAGTACTTTGTTACTAAGATCTTCCCTTGTTCACTAAAAGGAGAAGCTAGGGATTGGTTTAATAGATAACCTCCTGCTCCATTGATAGCCATGATTGTTTGATTGCTTCTTTATTCCATAAATATTTTCCTCCCAATGATAGACATGCTGCTTTGCAGAGACTTTTTGATTTTAAGCAGGGAGAAGAAGAAAAATTGCCTGAGTCATGGACAAGGTTCAGTGCCTTGATTCATGCACATCCTGGATGTCCATTACCTAAGAATGAGCTTTTTGATATTTATTATAATGGACTAACTGATGATTCTAGGACATACCTAGATAGCTTTGCTGATTGTGTTTTCAAGAAAAGAACTCCTACATATGCTGAAGAATTAATGGCTAAAATAAGCAAGAATTATGATGATTGGACTTCAACTGAGCTAAATACACCTGAGCCTGTTACTCCTGAACCAGTTGTGCCTGAACCAGTTCCAATACCAACACCATAGAAGAGAGGAGTTATTGCATTAAATGATGAAGTGATGAAGGAAGCTAAGAAGTGTCTAAAGGAGAAAGGTATTAGAGTTGAAGATGTGAAGAATCTACCTCCTATAGAAGAATTATGTAAGCCAATTCCCCACTCATCTATAGGTACACTCTCTCCAACACTTTGATGAAGTTGATATTCCTTATGGTAAGCCTCCTGATCAATGTTTAGAGGAACTTGACATTTTTATTGTTAAGCAAGGTAATTTTAATAAACAAGTTCAGAATCATTTATTAGAAAACTTTAGATCTATTAATGAGTTGAAATATATTGTTGAAAGAACATAAAATGATATTAAAATGCTTTGTAAACACTTTCAAATGGTCCAAACACAACTTGATCAACTTGCTAAGGTACAAAAGGATATGCTAGTTAATGCCTCGGGAGATAAACATGCTTATGGAATTAGAACTAGGAGTGGTATAGCTACTCAAGATCCTTTATATCCTAAAGGACATCCTAAAATAATTGAGCAGGACACTTAGCAAGGTGAAGATAGTGCTATTCCTCGTAAGAGAAAGAAAAAGAAACACAAAATAGTTGAGGAACCACTTGAACCTGTTGTAGATCCTAATAGTATATCTGTCTCTGATGCTGAAACTGAGAGTGGTAATGATAAAAATGATGCTCCTGATAAGGAGGAAGTTGACGAAGAACCTGAGAAGCACATTAAGAACACTAGGTACACAAAGGAAGATTTTATTGCTAATAAACATCGTAAAGAGAGAAAACCTTGGGTGTAGAAACCTATGCCTTTTCCAGGTAAGAAACACAAGTCAAAGGAGGAAGAACACTACAACAAGTTTTGTGAGTGGATGAAACCTTTATTTTTGCAAATTCCTTTGACTGATGCTCACTACTAGGGAAATGGCCATTCGTGGCCCACCTGAAAAGAGCATCTGTGGCGCACTAGCCGTGCGCCACGGGCCTTGCGCTACGGCTATCTCCTAGCCGTGGCGCACTGCCTAGTGCGCCACGGTTGTGTCGAGATAGGCGTAGCGCACCTGCTAGTGCGCCACGACTATGTGGGCAGGTGCGCTACGCGTAGGATCTTCTGTGGCGCACTTCCTAGTGCGCCACAAAGCTTCGGAGGTGCGCTTTAGGCGTAGTGCGCCACAAAAGGTAGGTCATGTGCGCCACAGGTGTTTTTTTATTTTTTTTATTTTCCGAGCCAGATTATATACAATATTACAGGCAGATATACACACACAGATACAAGATATACAATTATATATAATAATACACAATTTGAAAAACAAGATTGAAAAAAATACATATAGATAAGTCTCATACATGAATACATAGTATAAGTTACATTGTTTCGATCAAGTTACAAAGTAGTTGGTGACATGCGAATACATGTGTCGATCGAACAAGTTAGAGCTCGGAAGCTCGCCTAGACATCTAAACTAGCTAGACACAAACGCGGGATAAACAACCAAAGAAGATAAGCATGATCACCGCCGCGACGAAGGTGTAGGTCTTCATCCGGTTCCTTGTCCTGACTCCCGCTAGATAGCGCGTGTATATAGCTTCCGCCTCCGCCATAGTGTTGTACCTTTGTAGCTATTGCCGCTGAAACGGTGCACCGGTCTCCGGCAGTCTTCCCAACCATCGTAGACTCCGGGAACCCATCCCTTGTACACGACGTACCACGTCATCTATAAGTTGACAATAATAATTAACCGGTGATTGAAAAAAACATATATAATTAAAGTCGCATATGAAGATACACTTATAGAAAGTACTCCTAAATCAAAAAGACCAAACTCAAAAAGCATGCCTCATATATAACTAGGTTGTTCGACACAGGAATATTCTACGATTGAACTGTTCGCCAAGTAGGATGCACAACACCTGGACCTGTGCATAGCACAAGGCGAACAATCCCATCGCAGCACATTCACATATAGTGTGCCACGACATTTCAATCATCGGCATTATTCTCGAAAAAGACCAAAGTAACTCGAAAAGAATGCCTCATATATAACTAGCTAGGTCGTTGGACACAGGAATATGCTACGACAGAACGGTTAGCCAAGTAGGATGCACAATTCCTGGACTTGTGCATATCACAAGGCTAACTATCCCGTCGTAGCATATTCACATATATATTGTGCCACGACATTTCAATCATCGGCATTATTCTTGAAAAAGACCAAAGTAGCTCGAAAAGAATGCCTCATATATAACTAGCTAGGTCGTTGGACACAGGAATATGCTACGACGGAATAGTCAGCCAAGTAGGATGCACAATTCCTGGACTTGTGCATATCACAAGGCTAACTATCCCGTTGTAGCACATTCACATATATATTGTGTCACGACATTTCAATCATCGGCATTATTCTCGAAAAAGACAAAAATAACTCGAAAAGAATGCCTCATATATATACATAGGTCGTTGGACACAGGAATATGCTATGATGGAACCGTGAGCCAAGTAGGATGCACAAGACCTGGACTTGTGCATATCACAAGGCTCACAATCCCATCGTAGCACATTCACATATATAGTGTGCCACGACATTTCAATCATCGGCATTATTCTCGAAAAAAGAGTAAGAAAAAAAAGAAGGACCAAAGTGAGCAAAGGACCAAAGAGTAAGCAAAAAAACCAAGCATTGATTGATATATAATAATAATAAGCAAAAGAAGTAAGCGATGATTCATAAACCTAATAAGATAAGTATAGTAGCATGTACACTTGTCCACACACACACAAAGGTCATCTATAGTTTGTAACTACAACTAGGCCAACATCAAGCCTTCTGGCTCGGCTTAGGGAACGGGAGGACGCCTTGTCTCGTCATGAACTTCCTATAGTCACCCTGCATCTCTAGGCGATCTTCTATGTCACGATTATTCGGGATATTTCCTCCGTAGAAGATCCCCCCCCGAAGTCATGACATCACGAAAGATGATTGCCCCAAACTGCTGGTGGATGCGATACATCTCTTGTCTAATATCTGAATCAGTGATCTTGGCCTTTGCCACTGTTTGAGATGATCTGGCAGCATAGAATTCTGCTGGTCAAGTAGGAACGCCCTCATGTGATGGAGTGCGTAGTAGGCTTCCTTCTTACTGTTTTCCGGCTGCTTCACGCAGGGGAACTCCGTTACGTGGTTGAAGATGTGCCTGCCGAACTTGACCTTCATACGCACGAAGGTGGTGCCTTCCGTCGAGGCAAAGCCAGTGAGAGCATCATCCAGAACTTCCTTGATCTTGTCGTAGTTTTTCTTCTTTTCTAGACTCCCCGAGTCAAAATACGTGGCGTGGGAATGCTTTGGCGATAAGGAGATGAGCGTCCAGTGTTCATCTTTGCGCAAAAAAATTCAAATGGAATGTGTTGGAAAAAGAATGATGATGATCTAATAAAGCCAATCGACTGTGGCGAGTGAATAACGACTTACTCGGGAAAGTAAGGCACGAGAATGTATTCCTTTGTCTTGTTCGCCACGAGGATTCTTTTTAGGTACGAGGCCACGATACGTCGTTCGGCGGGGGAGCCCAAGCAGCCGTCACGCATGTAGTAGGGGTCCACTATAGCGATGCCCGGTGTGTTCTCTCTAATGATCTGCATGGCCAGGCTAAGAGAAAACAGACGAACCATGGTATAGTGCAGCGAGTATAGGTGGAACATATTGAAGATGTCGTCGAACCGCAGGAAGAACAGATCCGCAGGGGCATTGTCGATGAAGCCCAAGACTGGTGGCACCTTAACCATGAATACCGGGTGCGAGGGATCTTTCTCCGATAGAAGGCGTCTCTCTATCGTCAGCACGCCGTCATGCACACTCTGCAGTTCCGAACTGGCGAGCTTCTGCAAATTCTTAGGTAGCATGGGCTCACCCGCCACATGAATCCTCCACATAATCCCCTCGGGTCTTGGTGGCCCGTCCCGAAACCTGATCGGATTCGCAGTTGTTGACGCCACCGGCTGGCTCGAGCTGCTAGATTTTCTTTTCCTGCCCCTTTTTCCTTTTGGAGAGCGAGCATGCACCGCAATCTGAGCACCGGCCGCCCTATGTAGTGTGTCAGGGCTTAGAATAAAGGGTCGGTTGGTTGTATCAGCTGGCTCTGTAAAGGCGCAAGCTGGAGGCGTCTCCTGAGAACCAAACAGACGCTTGGTGATAGTGGCTTTCTCTGTGGGGCCACCAGCTAGGTCTTCGTTGCTAAACTGAGTGTTGAAGAAGTGATCATTCCAGTCTTCGTCGTCCTCGGCCGGATCCTGCGCCATGTGCATATCATCAACATGATCATCCGACTGACCGCGTGGAGGTGACGGCGAGGGCGGTAAGGGGGCCTTGCCACCGCTTGTCGCTGGCACGACAGGGGGTGCTGTTGTCTGTGGCGTGATGGCCCCCGCCGTCTCCAAACGGATCATGCTCTTTGGCCATTGCAAGAATAAGCGGAAGCAAGTTCTGAGGACAGACGAATCTTCTTCATCCGCTCCTGGGGTTGAATGGGAGGTTCCAGGTCGTCGCAGCCCCTTAGCACCCGACTAATTTTAACCCTGTGCACGCTATCTGGCATCGGCCTTGAGTGGAACTTGCGCTGCAAGGGTTGAACGATGGTACCCTTGGCAACATCCCTCAGCTCGTTGTTCACGTAGCATAAGAGAGTGCAAGGAACATCCGTCTGCGGAAAACATGTACGGCGTCGTCAGAGATGCCATAAGAGTAATAGATGGCATGAAAGGCGGTAAAGCAATTTGTTTACCGTGATGGCGTCGAGATCGGCTAATGTCGACGCACCGCATACGGCCATGGGCGTGCAAGAGACGGAAGGGCTGCTTGATGGCGCGGTGCTGGCCGCCGGTGTATTCTCCCTACCGATGGGTGCTTGGAGCTCCAGTGCGGCCGCGACGATGGCAGGGGGGCTCCAACATGTACTCCGGCGCCGCGGTGATGGTAGGGGGAGTCACCAACACTTGCGGCACCGCGGTGCTAGCGGGCGGAGTCATGAACACGTAGTTCGCCTGATTCGTCGGTGTCGTGTTGTTCGAGTGGCTGCTGACCATGCTTGGAATCGGGCATGGCCCTACTCAACAACCCGCACTCCAGTTCGCTATTGACTCCACCAAGGTAGGTAGGAAGGACGTGAGGGTGATTGCCAGGTTGTCTTGGACGATCTGCGAGATCCGCGCCACTTGTGCCTTAAGTTCTTGAACCTCGCGGTTTTCCTCCTCGGTCCTTCCGGACGGTGCCACATGCGTCCTCGGCGGTGGACCAAAATGATCCACCCAATTCTTACCCCCGAGGTCGGCCAGATGGCCAGCCGACGACGGCTTCTTCGTAACCGGCTCTATTTTCTTGGCCCGGTTCATCGCCCTGTTAAAAGGGTTATCCCACCGGGTGGCTGCCGTCGACCCCTGGGATGAGGAACCTTGGGATCCATGACTAGCAACAATTTCCTCCTCCTACAAAAGAAGTAACAGTGAATCGTTTAGATCATCGATTATATTGCAATCAAGTTGATCTGCGGTAATTAGAATATACTTACCACAATTTCCTCGAATTCCTTCACCGCAGGATCCGCGGTGAGTTGTTTGGTTTTTGGGTCCACATGGTAACGGGCCCTGATGAAGTTTCGAACCTGCCCAGGTTCGAATTTCGCAAAGGGGTTTTCTATCCCCTTGGATCTATACTCTTCGTCCTCCTTATTCCATTTGGCCTCCGCGGTTCTGTATCCACCAGATCCGAGATGGTGATGACCTATATTCATCGCCTGCAGCACCTTTCCCCGATTACTATTGGCCAGGGCTCTTTCGGATTCACACCTCTCCTTGAACTCCCGCAACTGATCTTCGGTGATCTGCGGGTCAATCTTCTAGATCTCCTCGAGACTTTTGCCTTCTTTATAGATCTTCTTCTTTATCCGGGTTCTCCAGCTGGCCAGGGCGGTGCTTATCTTTGTGAGGGCGGATTTGTTTACTTCATTCCCATGATAATTTGTGTTCTGATACTTAGCGGGGAACTTGTATCTTGCGTGCAGCTTCTCGAAGAGGAGTGCGCGCAAGTGGACATTATCTTTATGCCGGAGATTCTCGGTGTTGATCGAGATGGTTGTCCGGGTGATCGCCGCCACTTGCCCACCGTACCCTTTGACGACAAGGGCGGGCTCCAAAGGAACCCCTGATGGGCTCACTTCGGTAATTTCCTCCCTGACCGTGCCGACCGTGTTCGGGCGCCGGTCCTTCGGCTTCTTCTTCTTCTTAGGAGGATTGCTACCACTCCCTATTCCCTCGCCGCCATCAATGGTTTCATCGTCCGCCGTTCCTTTGGCTTCTTCCTCCGTGTCTTCCATCTCATCATCCTCGCTCTCTGAAGGATGGTATTCTTCATCGTCTTCTAGCCGCTGGGCCGCCTCCCAGAATGTCAATTGTTTATTCGGAGGTCTGAGTTCTCCTTCAGCGCTGATGCGCTTAGAACATCCAGCCTCATCGTTGTCACACATCTTTGCACTAATAAAAAACAAATAATTGGTTAAATGCACGAAAAAATCCGGCATGACCTTTGCTAATTTTCTTAAACTAGGAGTGCCCGATTTTTGCCAAAATGGAAGTTAATCAACATTCCAGCAAAAATCGTGACTCGTTTCATACAAGAACCTGCATACACGACATAATAAAATGCTTCATACAAGCACAAGCACAATTTCAAGGTGCTGTTGTCCCAGCACAGATAGTAGCAGCTCAAGTAGCATAGAAGTAGTAGCACAAGTAGGGTGGACATATAATATGTGGATGTTCCAGACTAAGAAGAAGAGCAAGCACAACAAGGACAACAGCAAGCAGAGCAAGCACAACACAGCAAGCAGATTGCTATCATTTGTACTATTTCAGTTCTGTGAACAAATGACAACAAATGACCAAGTGACAGCAAGCAAATGAGAATACAACAATCCTGGTTGTCATTTTTATTACTTCAGACTAAGGACCAAGGATTTCTATACTAGAAGATCATTACAGCAAGTGACAGCAAGCGAATGACCAAGTGACAGCAAGCAAATCAACACATATAGACTATTCAAAAAGAACAAGTTCCATTCCTGGTTTTCCATAAGGACCAAACCACAGAAGCAAGTGACACCACATCATCATTCAAGACAGATAGTCTATCAACATTGTCTACAAAATGAGCAGGCATATGCACAATACAGTGCATTATCAGGCATCAACACTGTCTACAAAATGAGCACACAACAGTGCAATATCAGGTGCCGGCAAGTAACAGAACATGGATAAGTTTGGCCCTTTTTTCATTACATTTTCAGCATTGTTTTAGCAATAGACTATTGATCCAAAGTTGTAACTATATACTTCCTTAGACTACAATACAGTCCACCAAACTGACTCGTGGTGACCATGGTAAATTCCATGAACACAAGCAAGCATATACTTGGATGAAATATGCAAAGATCATATTTCTATCAGTATTAGCTCAGTAATCTCAAAACATTATATACCAAACTTATGTTTTCTGAAAGAAAGAAATTGTAGAGCAACTGAATGTGTACATCAAACATATCTTAAGTACTGACTGCCCAATATGCTTTTTTTTACAAAACACCAACTTTCGACAGATTGCACAACATTAGTATGATTGATAAGCAGCTAGCATATGAGCCTGCTTGACCACACCATGACACTTCCTCTGCCTCCAGTGTTGTGTGATTATTTACAGCAATGTTGATCCATGAAATTTAACAGAAAGATGGGCATTTAAGAAACAACCCAGCACAAACATTGTAATAACCATTGATGCTAGTCGAGATCTAATGTTAGGATGCAAGTTAAGAAACAACCCAGCACAAACTACTAAACCCTACTGAACCCTAACCCTACCCGGAATGATGGTTTGGTAATCATGAAGGCTCTGTATGGAGATCGTAAAAATATCAAAGAGAGTAGTGAATTGAGTGACATAGATGATAATGTTGCTTCACACTACTGAACCCTAACCATGGCCTGCAGAGAGAGGGGAGAGAGGGAGAGAGGGACAGAGAGGGAGAGAGGGGAGGGGCGACGCTCACCTCTGAGACAAGGACGACGATGGCGGGAGGACGACGACGGGCGGACGACGACGGGCGGACAACGGCGGCCTCCACCTCCTGCAACACGCGCGGGCCTCCTCCTCCTCGGACACGGGCATACCTCCTCCTCCTCGGACGCGGGCAGGCCTCCTCCTCCTCAGACGCGGCGGCTGCTGGTAGAGCTGGCGAGGCGGCGGCTCGAGAGCGGCGGTGGCGGCGGATCGTGCTCGGGGTGAGATGGAGAGATGGGGATGAGAGAGGGGGGTCGAGCGCACGTGTGGATAAATCCACTTAGGCGTAGCGCACTTGGGCATAGTGCGCTACGGATACCTGTAGCGCACTCTGCGCTAGTGCACTATGCCTATCGGCTTCTAACTACTATATAAGAAAACTGCAGCCCCACTATCTAACAACTACACTAGCCTATCCCACTGGTTCCGCCCTTAGCTCTATTCTAAACTTGTGAGCACCCAGGTTCGAATCCTGGTGCCCACCTTTTTTGTTTTATTTCAAAAATACTTTTAAATGTTCCAAAAAATGCCCAAAAGTGGTGATATATGCCATACAAGTTTTGTTTTGATTTTAAAATACTTTTAAATATTCCAAAAATGCCCAAAAGTGATAATATATGTCATAAAAGTGGTACAAATATGATTCAAAGTATAACTAAATTTCATAATATTTTGTCCATGAATATTACAATCTTTTTTGACCACGCGTTTTACAATATTTTTTGAGCTAGCGTTTTACAATCTTTTTTCCCTTCTTTGTCGCAGTTGAATAATTTAGCCCCGGCACTTTAATTTTCTTCTTTCGAACGGGCTACATTTTTTGGGTAGGTTTGTCCTATTTCTTCTTGTGATGTATGTTGCTGGATCGTAGTCGTCGTCATCTTCAATCTTTGGATCGCCGTACTGTTCGAACAAACACGGGCGAAGTGTTGTGCGTGCTGCTCTGGCTACCGAACGGATTGAGTCCATCGGTGCTCGCACCAAGCCTGATGTTCCTCGAATCTCCACCGAATTCTGCGAATTCAAGGTCCAATGCTTTCCACTGGCTAGCATCTGAAGGGTGCGTCAGCAGCTCATCCTTTTCGGGGTCATCATCATCATCTCCTGGCTTCTTCCTTTCCACATGCCATCGCATGAGCTTCGCTTCCTTAGGGTCCGCGAAATAGCGCTGCAGACGTGGATTGATAGGAAAGTACCATACCACTTTTCAAGGTGCTTTCTTCCCTTTCTTGTATCGACTCACGCCGCACACCGGACATGTGGTTTTCTCCACGTCCTCGCCCCGATAAATGATGCAATCGTTGATGCATACATGATATCTAACATGCGGTAGATCAAGAGGACAGACGATTTTCTTGGCGTCCTTGATACTAGTTGGACATGTGTTCTCCTCCGGGATACGATCGTGCCAGAATGCCATCATATCGTCGAAGCTTGCGTCGCTCAATTTGTGTTTTGCCTTCATCTCCATAGCCTTGAGCGTTACATTCAAGCGGGTATCATCGGGCCTGCATCCTTCATACAATGGAGTAACCGCGTCTTTCTCAAGTTGCACAAGCTTGGCTTTCTCTCTAGCGGCAGCCCTGGCATTACTCGTCTGCTTGAGAAGCAGCTCTTGCACATAAGGGTCCCGCACCCAGCCTGACGTTGTTCCATCGTCGTCTGCTCCTCCGGCATCTAGATCATCATCATCCCGGTCTGCTTCCGCACCTTCACCATCTCCAGGAGACTCTTCATCATCTCGCCCGTTCTCGCCATGATGATGATCATCGTCATGTTGCCCACCTTCACCGTCTCCATCGTCTTCGTCATCGCTTATCCAACGAGTGTATCCATCCATGAAACCATGGAGGAGCAGGTGCGCCTGTATATTCCCGGAATCTGGGTCGATCACCCAGTTGAGTTTGCATCTTCTGCACGGAAATCTTATATCCGTCTTGTTATTTCGTATCATGTCGGCCGTCGCACATTTCAAAAATCTAGCCATGATGCCTTCGCTCATTATGCGGACCATTTTTGCCTGCACGGTGTACACGGTACAATTAGAAGTCTATTAGAACCACATAATGAATGCATGCATGCAATGGTCGATAGAAAATTTCAGCATGACCTATCCTAAAATTAGGACCTTTACGAAATGCTAAAGTCTTGCCAAAATGGAAATGAATCAACATTTTGGCAAAACAAATGGAAACTTGTTCACATACAAACACAAGAGAGAGAGACCGATCCATACACACATGAACATATCATTATCCTCTCCATACACACATGCATGAGCATCATCGATACTCTCCATATACACACACATATGACCATCAATCCTCTCATACACACATCATGAGCATCGATCATCTACATACATATGAGCATATCATCCATATACACATGAACACATCCTTACATGGACAACTTACCGAGATGAGAGACCAATCGCGAGAAAGATGGAAAGGAGAGGTGCGCGCGAGACCGGAGAAGGAGATGAGAGACCAGAGACCTTCCTCTATTACTTATGTAACATCCAAGGCAAGTTCTACATGCTAAAAATGGTGAATGGGTGGAGAAATTGAGGTGGGAAGGAGAAGATCCCGACTAGATCTAAGGAGGAAGAAGAAGGGGAAAGTGAAGTGTGGGGTGGTGGATGGTCACCCATGTGCACATAAAGTGCAGCTGCCAAAAAAAATCGCCACATCCGTGGCGCACTCTGCCCTAGTGCGCCATAGGGAGTAGTAACATCCGTGGAGCACATGCCATAGTGCGCCACGGATGTGTCTGGCCGTTTCACAGCAGAGAGGGGCATGCGCTTAGGCGTAGCGCACCCCCTCCATGTGCGCCACGGTTGACACTAACAACCGTAGCGCACCTACCCTATGTGCGCTACGGATGTCTGGCGTGCGGCCAACAGGGCCCTGGCCCACACATATCTGTGGCGCACTATGGTCATGTGCGCCACGGTTGTTCTAGTTACTAGTAGGGCACTGCCCATAGGTGAGCCACGCCTGTTTTAGCCGTGGGGCACTTCAACCATGTGAGCCACGGATGTGCTGATTACCTATAGCCATTTTCCTAGTAGTGGCTATTAAGTTGCCTCCTTATTCAAAGTATATGAAGGATATTGTCTATAATAAAAGGAAGATTCCTAATGAGGAGATTTCTACTTTACTTGCTAATTATTCCTTCAATGGTAAGGTTCCAAAGAAACTTGGTGATCCAGGTATATCAACGATTCCTTGATCTATTAAGAATAATTACATTATAACTGCTTTATGTGATTTGGGAGCTGGAGTTAGTGTTCTGCCTTTTTATCTCTACAAAAGACTCCAGCTAGAAAAGTTGATACCAACTGATATATCTTTGCAAATGGCTGATAAGTCAACTACTATTCCTGTTGGTATATATGAGGATGTTCCTATTCAAGTGGCTCATAATTTCTTTGTAACATCCTGAATTGTTATAATAGATGTTACTAGAAGCATGCATCATCCTTGCATCATTGCATCCTACAAATTTAAGTTGCATCAAAACCCTACCATCAAACCCTAACAAAACCCTAATAACAAAATCCCTCTATGAGCAAGAATGAAGCAATCTTTGTTGACCCTTCTAAAAACAATGCCAAAATAAAATTCTCTGGCTCTAAGATGACCACCTCATTTTTACAAGAATTTAGAAACAAGTTTCACTAAGTTTGAATTTGCTATGCAAAAGTTATTGAGGTATTAGTAAAACAGAAAATGAAAAGAGTAAAAAAAAGAGAAAGGGCGGCCTAACTAAGCTGGGCGGCTGAGCCAGCCCACCCGCGCCCGCGCGGCGCCTAACTTGCCAGCTCCAGCCGCAACAGCCCACACCGCGTCTGGCCTAGCCCGCTCCCGCCCCTCCGCTCGCTGACATGCAGGACCCACACATTAGTCGTCTCCCTCACGACGATGATGAGTCCCTGGCGAACACGGGATCGACCCCGAGCCAAAATTCGCAATGTTCTCGCGCCTTGGCCCCTTATCCATGCCATCCCCTCCATAAATAGCCCCGCATCAACCCCCCTTCTCTTTTTCCTAAAACCCTAGCCAATCGATCTTCCGCGCCGGCCGCCGTCGGGTTGATCTCGCCGAGATGGTTCGGAGCTTTCCCTTGCCCTTCTCTTCCTCTAGAGCTTCCTCCCATACTCTACTGATTCGCCCCCCGTGTTTTCCCCCTCTCTAACACAGCCGATCACTGGGAATTGCTCGCCAGAGCACTACCGGAGACGAGGAGGAACGATGGAGCTCTGCCGTTGGAAGAGGAAGCGAGGAGCACGGTCGAGGACGCAATCGTGACCGCAAGGACCAGCCGCACCACGTTGACCACACCGCCACCTCGGGGAGCCACCAGAGCGCCCCCGTCACCATCGACGCCGCCGCCTCTCATCGTCGCCGTCACTGCACTGTAAGTCGCCGCCGCCTCTCCCGTCCGTTAGATCGCCGAGCTACGACTCAGATTAGACGCACATATGGAAGGGGTATCAGCGAGTGGCATTGCGCCACATGGCGAGTCCACGTCAGCGCCGCGTTAGCGCCGTGTCAGCGCCGCGTCGTCTATCTGGACCAATCAGAAGTTGTCACTTGTCGCGTTTTCGTTAGGGTTAGATTTAAATTGGCAGATTATAGTTAAATCTTGGGAAATTCATAGAAATTCAACCGTTTGGCCAAATTTTGCGTATAATATAATATTGGATTCACAAAATTGTGCAGAACACAGATCTGTAATAATATTACAAGTTTGCAGTAGGTTTTTGTGTGTAGAATTTAATCTCTAGATTAGAGTGTTTAATCCATAGAAAAATAATTAAAACCCCGTTTTAGTTGATTCTTGTTGTGTTGACTTTGTTTTTACAATACCTACTGAACAAAATTATAAAACCTTGCTTAAGAACAATATATCTTTTATTCGGGGCTAATTAGATGGTTGGATCTCCTTATGAGCCTATGAATTAGAATAATGACCCAAATTAATTTAAACCTGTGGGAAATCAATACTAATAACATCCCTAACACAATTGCAATCCAATTAGACTGCCTTGGTCAATTTATAAAACAAATCTTGCATAATTACCATGTTTCATGCATGCATATTATCTTTGTGGCATATTTTGTGCAAGTTGTGATTAGATCTATGATTGTGTTTCGTTAGATTGTTCGTAGTGCGCTGAGGAGTACTGTTGTGTACAGTGCTGCTCGGATCAAGGCAAGTTACACCACTTGTTCATAATTTTTGTCCCAGTTTTGATTCTATGCATGTGATCTTCAAATTCTGTAGTATGCATGTGTAGGATGTTCTAGTAGAATTTTTCCTTAGTATTATTTTGCAAGTGCGATGATTTTGTAGTATGCCATGAGTAGCTCTATACTTAGGATTTCCCCTCCTAATAGGTTACCCCTTTTTTTGCTAAGTATTCTTTCTATGCTATATATATGTAAAGTACCGTTGGGGGGTTCGAAAGACAATGAATTTTTCTAAGTATAAAGGCTCTCTTGAGAAAACTTTTCTTCTCAAATCAACTTCAAAATAAAACTAAGTTTTCTTCTGGGCAGAATGGTTGTCGGGTCAACGAGTGAGATTTTGGTGGAGGACAGCCACCCAGGAATCAAACAAGTTTGCCATGTTTCAGAATTTAGAAGCTTCCAGTGCAACCACAATACATATGGGCTCTGCCTTGGCCTAGTACTTAGTGGGAAACCTCACCTGGGTAGCAACATTTGGAGGTTCTTGGCACAGTTGGATCCATAAGGTAGGGGGGATACTAACGGAAAGCCTCGCCACGGTCTTGTCTGTAAAAAGACTTGATCATGGATTGTGGGTAAAGAGCACAAACTCTCGAGAGTATTGCAATCTGATCGATCAGCCATGTTCACGAAAATAGAACAACATTGAGCATCTGAAGGATGGAGCCTCTGAAGGATCTTCCTCTCTCTTTCAAATCCTAAAGTTTTCTAAAAACCCAAGGCATGAGTCATATCGCTATTGGGAGGGTTTTGGGAACTTGGTGAGTAATATCCAAGTGTTAGGTTGTTTGGACACTTGGTGAGTAATATCCTCGTGTGCCATTTGACCATATAATACTTAAAAAAATGTTTACAAAGTAGGGAAATCTTATCTTCTTCTCCATACTTAAGAAAACTAGCTTTGACCAAATAAACTCTACAACCTAAACTAGCCTTGCATGTAGAGTTAGTCCTTTCTTTCCTTGGTGTAATTTGCCAATACATTTAAAGTATTGACCCAACTTGTTGGCTGCACGTCTTATGTGTAGAATCCGAAGATTGAAAGGTGCATAGGGATCGAGAGTCTACACTCGACAAGCCTGGGGAGTTGATGGACTCAAGCTGCTTTATGTTTCCGCTGTTATTTGAGCTAGCTTAAAGCTAAGAAAATTTGTAATAAATTCATACTCTGGATTATCCGTGTAATAATGACTTTGTGTTTTACATGATATTCATCGACTGTGAGTGCTCGATATTGATCCAGGGACTAGCATGTAAATCACAGGGACTTAGGATCTTTATTGATCCAAGGTCACTACAGATGGTATCAGAGCACATCGTTGCCTGTAGGACATGACCCTAGGATTGGAACCACCTTTAACTTATGTGCCTTGCTTTTCTACTAAGTTATTTTTCCACACTTCTAGTACCTGCTTTCCTCTACTTGTTTAAGTATCTAATCTTCACTCTTCTAACTTAAGGATGACAAGCTTCCTCTACGACACCGTCGCGGACATCGAGCGCCTTCGCTTTGGTGGATGCCTCATGGACCTTCTCACGCGTTTGGACCTTCCCCTGCCAACAATACAGGGAAGCACAATGAAGAAAATCCACAAGGACGGCTGCTGGGGATTCAAAGTCATCCAGCCAGGACAATAGCGAGGCAATAACCCGGAGGAAGAGATAGCAATCCACATTGTTAGCGACTCCAAGGAGAAGGCCCTTAGCATCAGCTTGCAGCAACTCATTGGTCGCTTATGTGGACGCCATCACGAGGCTCTCCAAGGACACTGCAGTGGCCTCTTTGGAATACGAGACGAGGAAGGAATTCCCATGGAGTTAACCTTTGAGGAAGGGACTTCTACCAAGCGCCGAAGGACCCAATATCAAGACTTGGAATGCCACATCCATGACCTTGAAAAAGGTAGCTTCCTCAAGATGTTAAGGAACGATGAGCTATGCGCTCTCATCAAGGAGAAGGAGGAAATGATCAAGCAGCAGGAGAAGGCAATAAAGCTCCAAGAGATAAAGTTCCAGGACCAAGAGAAGAAGTTCGCTAACCAAGAGAAGAGGGTGATAAATAAAAACAAGAGGATTAGGGAACTCAAGCAGGAGATCGAGGGAACTGAAGTGCAAACCGTAGGCCTTTGCAAGATAATCAATGATGTGTGTGCTTCCAAGAGGGACTTGGCAAAGCAACTTGAAGCCGCAAAGAAGTCAAGTCTAGTGGAGGAACTACAAGGCGAGAAGGAGGGACTTCAGGTGCAGCTAGAAGCCACTACCAAGAAGCTGCAGGATGAGATAAAGAACCTCCAAGAGAATCTTGAAGCCACCACAAAGGAGATGGAGCTGCACAAGACAACCCTAGAGCAGGAAGGCTACTCGTTTGAGGACGAGGTAGAGGAAGGCGTGGAAGATGTGTAGTAGTTGGACCACCTTTAAATTCTATAGTAGAATGTTATTCGCAATTGTAATAAATACCAAGACATATTTGGTTTAGTTATACTTGGATGATTTCTGTGTTGAGTTTGTGCTATTATGTCTTGCGTGCCTTGTGTGTTATCATAAGGGTAGGAGTTTACTACTTAGTCTTTCTGTCTACTTCTTAACTTGTCTCTCAAACCCCACAGATGCCGCCAAGACGTGCGAACACCGAAATTCCTCCAGAAATTGCACAACTTCTGGCCACTCGGAACCAGCTGATCCAACTGCTCACCCAGAACATGCAAAACAACAACAACGCGCCACCTCCGCCACCGCCACCTCCACCACCACCTCAACAGGATCGCTTGACTCGGTTTTTGAGGTTGAACCCACCTACCTTCACTAGAAGCGATGAACCAATCATCGCAGATGACTGGCTCCATACAATTAACAAGAAGTTAGATACTGTGGAAGCTAGCGGAGCCGACAGGGTACGTTATGCCGCGCACCATCTTGAAGGACCTGCTGCAGAATGGTGGGATAACTACCAAGTCACCCACCCGGATATTGATGCTATCACTTGGGATCAGTTCGAGTTAGCTTTCCGCACTCATCATGTGGCTGCTGGTGTCATGACTCTGAAAAGGCACGAGTTTCGCGACCTACACCAGCTGCACCGTTCTGTCACCGAGTATGGTGAGCTTTTCAACAAGCTAGCCCGTTATGCACCCGATGATGTCTCCACTGATGCCAAGAGATAGGAGGAATTCTTAAGAGGACTCAATGATGAGATATCTATTCAGCTTGTGGCTCGGAAATTTGACAACTTTCAGGAACTCTTGGACAGAGCCGTTGTGGTTGAATCTAAAAGAAAGAGCATAGAAAACCGCAAGAGGAAGTCTAACCCTCACAAGCACTCCGTTCCGTACCAGAAGCAGCACACTTCCTCACCACCACCTTATAACAATAATGGCCACAACCATAACGGTCATCACCATGGCTGCCACAAACATAATGGGCATAAAACCCGCAATGGAAATGGCAGCAATGGAAAGGCACTACTAGGAAAATGGCTATAGGTAATCAGCACATCCATGGCTCACATGGTTGAAGTGCCCCACGGCTAAAACAGGTGTGGCTCACCTGTGGGCAGTGCCCTACTAGTAACTAGAACAACCGTGGAGCACATAGTCATAGTGCGCCACAGATATGTGTGGGCCAGGGCCCTGCTGGCTGCATGCCAGATACCCGTAGCGCACATAGGGTAGGTGCGCTACACTTGTTAGTGTTAACTGTGGCGCACATGGAGGGGGTGCGCTACGCCTAAGCGCATGCCCCTCTGCTCTATAAACGGGCAGACACATCCATGGCGCACTCTGGAATGTGCGCCACGGTTGTTATTATTCCCTATGGCGCACTGGGGCCACGTGCGCCACGGATGTGTCGACCCTTTTTTTTGGCAGCTCCACTTTGTGCACACATGTGTGATCATCCACCACCCCACACTTCACTTTCCCATTCTTCTTCCTCCTTAGATCTAGTCGGGATCCTTCTCCTTCCCACCTCAATTTCTCCACTCATTCACCATTTTTAGCATGTAGAACTTTCCTTGGATGTTACATACATAATAGAGGAAGCTCTCCGGTCTCTCATCTCCTTCTCCGGTCTCGCGCGCACCTCTCCTTTCCATCTTCTCGTGATCGGTCTCTCATCTCGGTAAGTTGTCCATGTAAGGATGTGTTCATGTGTATATGGATGATATGCTCATATGTATGTAGATGATCGATGATCATTATGTGTGTATGGAGAGGACCGATGGTCATGTGTGTGTATATGGAGAGTATCGATGATGCTCATGCATGTGTGCATGGAGAGGATAATGATATGTTCATGTGTGTATGGATCGGTCTCTCTCTCTTGTGTTTGTGTGTGAACAAGTTGCCATTTGTTTTGCCAAAATGTTGATTCATTTCCATTTTGGCAAGACTTTGGCATTTCACAAAGGTCCTAATTTTAGGATAAGTCCTGCCAAAATTTTCTATCGACCATTGCATGCATGCATTCATTATGTGGTTCTAACAGACTTCTAATTGTACCGTGTACACCGTGCAGGCAAAAATGGTCCGCATAATGAGAGAAGGCATTGTGGCTAGATTTTTGAAATGTGCGACAGCCGGCATGATACGAAATAACAAGACGGATATAAGATGTCCGTGCAGAAGATGGAAACTCAACTGGGTGATCGACCCAGATTCCGGGAATCTGCAGGCGCACCTGCTCCGCCCTGGTTTCATGGATGGATACACTCGTTGGATAAGCGATGGCGAAGACGATGGAGACGGTGAAGGTGGGCAACATGACGATGATCATCATCACGGCGAGAACGGGCGAGATGATGAAGAGTCTCCTGGAGATGGTGAAGGTGCGGAAGCAGGCCGGGATGATGATGATGTAGATGCCGGAGGAGCAGACGACGATGGAACAACGTCAGGCTGGGTGCGGGACCCTTATGTGCAAGAGCTGCTTCTCAAGCAGACGAGTAACGCTAGGGCTGCCACTAGAGAGAAAGCCAAGCTTGCGCAACTTGAGAAAGACGCGGTTACTCCATTGTATGAAGGATGCAGGCCCGATGATACCCGATTGAATGTAACGCTCAAGGCTATGGAGATGAAGGCAAAACACAAATTGAGCGACGCAAGCTTCGACGATATGATGGCATTCTGGCACGTTCGTCGCCTGGAGGGGAACACATGTCCAACTAGTATCGAGGACGCCAAGAAAATCGTATGTCCTCTCGATCTACCACATGTTAGATATCACGTATGCATCAACGACTGCATCATTGATCGGGGCAAGGACGCGGAGAAAACCACATGTCCGGTGTGCGGCGTGGGTCGATACAAGAAAGGGAAGAAAGCACCTCGAAAAGTGGTATGGTACTTTCCTATCACTCCTCGTCTGCAGTGCTATTTCGCGGACCCTAAGGAAGCAAAGCTCATGCGATGGCATGCGGAAAGGAAGAAGCCATGAGATGACGATGACCCCGAAAAGGATGAGCTGCTGACGCACCCTTCAGATGCTAGCCAGTGGAAAGCATTGGACCTTGAATTCCCAGAATTCGGTGGAGATTCGAGGAACATCAGGCTTGGTGCAAGCACCGATGGACTCAATCCGTTCGGTAGCCAGAGCAGCACGCACAACACTTGGCCCGTGTTTGTATGGATGTACAACCTCCCTCCATGGTTGTGCATGAAGAAGAAGTACATACAAATGAGTATGCTAATTCAAGGGCCGAAACAACCTAGTACCGACATCAATCTGTATTTCGGGCTGTTGAAAGAGGAGCTAGCCACGTTATGGGAATCTGGAGCCAATACTTACGACGCCGTCGCACAATATTATTTCACTATGGGAGCCGCGTTGGTCACTACGGTGCAAGACTATCCAGGTTGCGGGTATATCTCGGGGCAGGTTATCCAAGGATTCTGCGCATGCGTTAGGTGCATGGATAACACAAGCTATCTCCAACTAGAGAAAGATCCAGGGTCTTAGAAAACTGTGTTCATGGCACACCGGAGGTGGCTCGGCAAGAATCATCCATGGAGAAAACATGGAGACCTGTTCGATGGAAAATCCGAGACCCGAGGAATCCCAGAGCATAGGAGCAGCGAAGAAGTGGAAGAGTTGCTGAAAAACTAGAAAGATTGTCCTAAGCCTGGAAAGAAGCGAAAGAGGCAGCAAGACAAGCCGCTGATGAAGGTATGGAAAACAAGGTCTGTTTTTTGGGAGTTGCCATACTGGAAGTTTCTCTGCACGCCTCATAGCCTCGACATCATGCATATCACGAAAAACGTGTGCGGGAGTCTGGTCGCCACTATAATCAACATGCCAGATAGGACGAAAGATGGTTTGAAAGCAAGGCACGACATGATATTCATGGGTATCCGGAAGGAGCTTCACGGAGGACGCACTACTCCTGATGATCAGGAAGATGACGATGATCATGAGTCGGAGACGACACAAGGTCGTCGGAAGGGTAAAAAGTTCAAGAAGAACGAATATTACTGCCCTCCTTCTTGCTTCACTCTAAGCCAGGATGAGATAAACAGTTTTCAAGTGCCTTCTAGGAGTCAAATTTCCTTACGGCTACGCGGGCAAGATAAGCAGATACCTAGACGAGGTGAAGAAGAGGTTCAGTGGCATGAAGTCTCATGACTGTGCCGTGCTAATGACGTAGGTACTTCCGGTTGCACTAAGAGGGATAATGGAAGAGCACGTCCGTGAAACGTTATTTGGCCTCTGCATGTTTTTCGACGTCATCTCTAGGAAGTCGATTGGCGTGAATCAGCTCGGGAGGCTACAGGAGGAGATCGTGGTGATACTATGCGAGCTTGAGGTCTACTTCCCACCCGCATTCTTTGACATTATGGTGCATCTGCTGGTCCATGTCGTGGAGGACATCATCCAACTCGGGCCGATGTTCCTCCGCAGCATGATGGCGTTCGAAAGGATGAACAGACACATCAAAGGATACGTTCGCAACAGATCCCGTCCAGATGGAAGCATAGCCAAGGGCTTTCTGGATGAAGAGTGCATCTCTTTCTGCATGAATTATCTAGACATCGAGAACCCTGTCGGTCTTCCCGTCAACAGGCACATTGGCAAGCTCGACGGATCTGGTCACCGAGAGGGTCGTCGCATACTGCATGCAAACTTCGATTTTCGACGCGCAAACTTTGATCGAGCAAACCTCGTCGCGCTACAGCATTTAGAACTGGTCGATCCTTGGGTACAGAAGCACAAAAGGTTAATCGAGAAGAAGTACAGTGACCGGGGCATACAGAGGACGTAGGGAGAAATAATCAAAGAGCACAACTCAGATTTCACGCGTTGGTTTAGGCAGAGGCTCCTTGATAATCCCCCACGATCAGCTTCTTCTGACACGGAAAAGATCATATTCACCTTGTCGCAGGGACCGATGCAAAACCTGGTGACCTATCAGGCGCATGATATCAACGGCTACACATTCTACATGGAGGAAAAGGACAACAAGTGTGATTATCAGAACTCAGGCGTAACGTCGGAATTCTACACCGATGACAACGTGAAGGAAAGATTCTACGGAAGAATCGAGGAGATCTGGGAGCTCGACTACTGTGGAGAAAAGGTGCTGATGTTCCGTGTCAGATGGGCAAAGAGCGTCGAAAGAGAAGACCGGTATTTCACAACCATGGTTATACCCGAAGCAGCCAAATCCAAGGCCGCTGGTGCGAACGTGGCCGTGAAAAATGAACCGTGGGTACTGGCTACCAAAGTGGACCAATGTTTTTTCATTACAGACCCGACAAAGCCTAGCCGTGTTGTCTTGAGGAGAGGAAAAAGAAACATCATCGGAATGGATGGAGTCGCCAATGAGCAAGACTTCGACCAGTACGGCGATCCAAATATTGAAGATGACGACTACGGTGTAGCAACATACATCACAAGAAGAAAAAGGAAAACCCTACCAAAAAACATAGCCCGTTCGAAAGAAGAAACATTAAAGTGCCGGGGCTAAATTATTCAACCGCGACAAAGAAGGGAAAAAAGATTGTAAAACGCTAGCTCAAAAAATATTGTAAAATGCGTGGTCGAAAAAGATTGTAATATTCATGGACAAATTATTATTTAATTTAGTTGCTAGTCATGGATCCCAGGGTTCCTCATCCCAGGGGTCGACAGCGGGCACCCGGTGGGATAACCCTTTTAACAGGGCGATGAACCGGGCCAAGAAAATAGAGCCAATTACGAAGAAGCCGTCGTCAGCTGGCCGTTTGGCCGGCCTCGGGGGTAAGAATTGGGTGGATCATTTTGGTCCACCGCCGAGGACGCATGTGGCGCCGTCGGGAAGGAGCGAGGAGGAAAACCGCGAGGTTCAAGAACTTAAGGAACAAGTGGCGCGGATCCCGCATATCGTCCAAGACAACCTGGCAATCACCCTCACGTCCTTCATGCCTACCTTGGTGGAGTCAATAGCGAACTGGAGTGCGGGTGGTCGAGTAGGTCCGTGCCCGATTCCAAGCATGGTCAGCAGCCACTCGAACAACACGGCGCCGACGAATCAGGCGAACTACATGTTCGTGACTCCGCCCGCTAGCACTGCGGCGCCGCAAGTGTTGGTGACTCCCCCTGCCATCACCGTGGCGCCGGACATGTTGGTGGCCCCCCTGCCATCGTCGCAGCGGCACCGAAGCTCCAAGCACCTGGTAGGGAGAATACACCGGAGGCCAGCACCGCGCCATCAAGCAGCCCTTCCGTCTCTTGCACGCCCGTCGCCGTATGCGGTGCCTCGACATTAGCCGATCTCGACGCCATCACGGTAAACAAATTGCTTTACCGCCTTTCACGCCATCTATTACTCTTATGGCATCTCTGACGATGTCGTACATGTTTTCCGCAGATGGATGTTCCTTGCACTCTCTTATGCTACGTGAACAACGAGCTGAGCGGTGTTGCCAAGGGTACCATCGTTCAACCCTTGCAGCGCACGTTCCACTCAAGGCCGATGCTAGATAGCGTGCACAGGGTTAAAATTAGTCGGGTGCTAAGGGGCTGCGACGACCTAGAACCTCCCATTCAACCCCTAGGAGCGGATGAAGAAGAGCCGACTGTCCTCAGAAGTTGCTTCGGCTTATTCTTGCAATGGCCAAAGAGCATGATCCGTTTGGGGACGGAGGGAGCCATCACACCACAGACAACAGCACCGCATGCCATGCCAGCGACAAGCGGTGGCAAGGCCCCCTTATCGCCCTCGTCGTCACCTCCACGCGGTGGGTCGGATGATCATGTTGATGATATGCACATGGCGCAGGATCCGGCCGAGGACGACGAAGACTGGAATGATCACTTCTTCAACACTCAGTTTAGCAACGAAGACCTAGCTGGTGGCCCCACAGAGAAAGCCACTATCACCAAGCGTCTGTTTGGTTCCCAGGAGACGCCTCTATCTTGCGCCTTTACAGAGCCAGCTGATACAACCAACCGACCCTTTATTCTAAGCCCTGGCACACTACATAGGGCGGCCGGTGCTCAGATTGTGGTGCCTGCCCGCTCTCCAAAAGGAAAAAAGGGCAGGAAAAGAAAATCTAGCAGCTCGAGCCAGCCGGTGGCGTCAACTGCGAATCCGATCAGGTTTCGGGACGAGCCACCAAGACCCAAGGGTATTATGTGGAGGATTCATGTGGCGGGTGAGCCCATGCTACCTAAGAATTTGCGGAGGCTCGCCAGTTCGGAACTGCAGAGTGTGCATGACGGTGTGCTGATGATAGAGAGACACCTTCTATCGGAGAAAGATCCCTCGCACCCGGTATTCGTGGTTAAGGTGCCACCAGGCTTGGGCTTCATCGACAATGCCCCTGCGGATCAGTTCTTCCTGCGGTTCGACGACATCTTCAATATGTTCCACCTATACCTGCTGCACTATACCATGGTCCGCCTATTTTCTCTCAGCCTGGCCATGCAGATCATTAGAGAGAACACACCAGGCATCACTATAGTGGACCCCTACTACATGCATGACGGCTGCTTGGGTTCCCCCGCTGAACGACGTATCATGGCCTCGTACCTAAAAAAATCCTCGTGGCGAACAAGACAAAGGAATACATTCTTGTGCCTTACTTTCCTGAGTAAGTCGTTATTCACTCGCCACCATCGATTGGCTTTATTAGATTATCATGATCCTTTTTCCAATACATTCCATTTGAATTTTTTGCGCAGAGATGAACACTGCACGCTCATCTCATTATCGCCGAAGCATTCCCACGCCATGTATTTCGACTCGGGGAGTCTAGAAAAGAAGAAAAACTACGACAAGATCAAGAAAGTTCTGTATGATGCTCTCACTGGCTATGCCTCGATGGAAGGCACCACCTTCGTGCGTACGAAGGTCAATTTCGGCAGGCACGTCTTCAACCACGTAACGGAGTTCCCCTGCGTGAAGCAGCCAGAGAATAGTAAGAAGGAAGCCTACTATGCACTCCATCAAATGAGGGCGTTCCTACTTGACCAGCAGAATTCTATGCTGCCAGATCATCTCAAACAGTGGCCGAAGCAAAGGCCAAGATCACTGGTTCAGATATTAGACAAGAGATGTATCGCATCCAACAGCAGTTTAGGGAAATCATCTTTCGTGATGTCATGACTTCGGGGGGATCTTCTATGGAGGAAATATCCCGAATAGCCGTGACATAGAAGATCGCCTAGAGATGCAGGGTGACTATAGCAAGTCCATGACGAGACAAGGCATCCTCCCGTTCCCTAAGCCGAGCCAGAAGGCTTGATGTTGGCCTAGTTTTAGTTACAAACTATAGATGACCTTTGTGTGTATGTGGAGAAGTGTACATGCTACTATACTTATCTTATTAGGTTTATGAATCATCGCTTACTTCTTTTGCTTATTATTATATATCAATCAATGATTGGTTTTTTTGCTTACTATTTGGTCCTTTGCTCATTTTGGTCCTTCTTTTTTTCCTTACTTTATTAGTCTTTTTTCGAGAATAATGCCGATGATTGAAATGTCGTGGCACACTATATATGTGAATGTGCTACGACGGGATTATGAGCCTTCTGATATGCACAAGTCCAGGTGTTGTGCATCCTACTTGGCTCACAGTTCCATCGTAGCATATTCCTGTGTCCAACGACCTATGTATATATATATGAGGCATTCTTTTTGATTTACTTTGGTCTTTTTTGAGAATAATGCCGATGATTGAAATGTCGTGGCATACTATATATGTGAATGTGCTGTGATGGGATTGTAAGCCTTGTGTTATGCACAAGTCCAGATGTTGTGCATCCTACTTGTCTTACGGTTCCATCATAGCATATTCATGTGTCCAACGACCTAGCTATTTATATATGAGGCATTCTTTTCGAGCTACTTTGGTATTTTTCGAGAATAATGCCGATGATTGAGATGTCGTGGCACACTATACATGTGAATGTGCTGCGATGGGATTGTCCGCCTTGTGCTATGCACAGGTCCAGGTGTTGTGCATCCTACTTGGCGGACAGTTCCATCATAGCATATTCCTGTGTCGAACAACCTAGTTATATATGAGGCATGATTTTTGAGTTTGGTCTTTTTGATTTAGGAGTACTTTCTATAAGTGTATCTTCATATGCGACTTTAATTTTATATGTTTTTTTTAATCATCGGTTAATTATTATTGTCAACTTGTAGACGACGTGGTACGTCGTGTACAAGGGACGGGTTCCGGGAGTCTACGATGATTGGGAAGACTGCCGGAGACAGGTGCACCATTTCAGCGGCAATAGCTACAAAGGGTACAACACTAAGGCGGAGGCGGAAGCTAGATACACGCGCTATCTAGTGGGAGTTAGGACGAGGAACCGGATGAAGACCTACACCTTCGTCGCGGTGATCATGCTTATCTTCTTTGGTTGTTTATCCCGCGTTTGTGTCTAGCTAGTTTAGATGTCTAGGCGAGCTTCCGAGGTCTAACTTGTTCGATCGACACATGTATTCGCATGTCACCAAGTACTTTGTAACTTGATCGAAACAATGTATAACTTATGTATTCATGTATGAGACTTATCTATATGTATTTGTTTCAATCTTGTTTTGCGAATTGTGTATTTATATATATAACTGTATATCTTATATCTGTGTGTATATCTGTCTATAATATTGTATATAATCTGTATTATATATCATCTAGCCCTGAAATTTTTTTTTTAAATACACCCGTGGCGCACATGGCACAGCTTTTGTGGCACACTACAACTAAAGCGCACCTGCGTAGCTTAGTGGCGCACTACAACGTGCGCCACAGAAGATCCAAAGCGTAGCGCACCTATCAACATATCCGTGTCGCACTAGAAGGTGCGCTACGCCTATCTCGACATAACCATGGCACACCAGGAAGTACGCCACGGCTAGGAGATAGCCGTAGCACAAGGCCCGTGGCGCACCTCTAGTGCGCCATAGATGATGTTTACAGGTGCGCCACAGACGACCGTTTTCCTAGTAGTGAGGATCTCAGTGAGGTGACATGCTTTAAGTGCAACAATACAGGGCACTATGCAACCACTTGCCCCGAGAAGAAGAATGGCAATGGCAATGGGAATGGAAATGGACACAACCATGGCAATGGAAACGGGAAGAAGCCAAATCCGTTTGTCAAAGCCACAATGAATCATGTCTCTATGGAGGATTCTTGTGACGCACCGGACTCCATGATTGGTAAGTTCAAGCTCAATTCTATTCCTGTAGTTGTTCTTTTTGATACTGGTGCATCGCATTCATTCATATCAAGGGTATATGTGGATAGAGGCAAGATACCTACGGAGACTATAAACCCTCCTCCAAGGGTAAGTTCTCCTGGAGGAGTAATAGTGTCAAACTCTGGTTGCCGGGGATTAGAACTAAGGATTGGGACACACATCTTTCCCACAAGTTTAGTAGTTCTGGAGTCACAAGGATTAGACATAATCTTGGGCATGAATTGGATGACCGAATATGAAGGAGTCATAGATTGTGCCAAAATGACTGTCACGCTCACAACACCGGAGGGGAAGAGGATTCGTATCAAGTCAAATTTCGCACTTAAGGAAGTCATGGTGAACTCTCTTAAGGGGGTTATCTTGGAGGATCTACCTATTGTGAAAGAATACCTAGATGTCTTTCCGAAAGAGTTACCCGGGATGCCTCCCGACCGTGATATCGAGTTCCTCATTGACTTGATGCCAGGCATAGGGCCGATAGCTAAGAGACCATACAAGATGGATGTGGACGAGTTGAAGAAACTCAAGAAACAGCTTAGGGAACAATTGGACAAGGGATTCATTCTACCCAGCGCGTCATCTTAGGGAGCACCTGTCCTATTCCTGGAAAAGAAGGATAAAACCAAGAGGCTGGTTGTGGACTACCACTCGTTGAATGAAGTGACGATCAAGAATAAGTACCCTCTGCCCAACATCAATGACCTGTTTGACCAGTTAAAGGGAGCCAGTGTGTTCTCAAAGATCGATCTACGATCAGGCTACTTTTAGCTAAAGATTCGAGAGCAGGATATGCCCAAAACAGCCTTTACCACAAGATACAGATTGTATGAGTACACCGTAATGTCGTTTGGTCTAACCAATGCCCCGGCATACTTCATGACCATGATGAACAAGGTGTTCATGGAATATTTGGACAAGTTTATCGTGGTATTCATTGATGATATACTCATATACTCCAAGGATGAGAAGGAACATGAGAAACATCTGCGCCTAATTATGGAGAAACTAAGAGAACACAAGTTGTATGCCAAATTCAGCAAATGCGAATTCTGGTTAAAGGAAGTGGGATTATTTGTTCATGTTGTGTCGGCAAAAGGAGTTACCGTAGATCCTAGTAAGGTAGCTTCCGTAACTGAATGGGAGTCACCCAAGAATGTGGGAGATATTAGGAGTTTCTTGGGCCTTGTAGGATATTACCGGAGGTTCATTGAAAACTTTTCCAAAATAGCAAAACCCATGACGGAACTATTGAAGAAGGAAAAGAAATTCCTATGGACCGAGGCATGTGAAGCAAGCTTTCAAGAGTTGAAGAAACGCCTCGTAATGACACCAGTTCTGTGTCTGCCTGATATCCAAAAGGATTTTCAAGTCTATTGTGACGCTTCTCGACAAGGACTTGGAAGTGTATTGATGCAAGATGGGAAAGTGGTATCCTATGCCTCTCGACAACTTAAGAACCACGAACACAACTACCCCACACATGATTTGGAACTTGCGTCTGTGGTACATGCACTCAAGGTATGGAGACACTACCTCATTGGCAAACATTGTGATGTGTTCACAGATCATAAGAGTCTGAAGTACATCTTCACCCAAAAGGAATTGAATATGAGGCAAAGAAGATGGCTTGAACTGATTAAGGATTATGATTTGGATTTATAATACCACCCCGGAAAGGCGAATGTGGTGGCTGATGCCTTAAGTCGTAAGGTTTATGTGAATGGACTTACCGCAGGGGAACTTCCAGAGGATTTATGCAAGCAATTCAAGGATCTCAGACTAGAAATAGTTCTAAAAGGACACGTAGCGACTATGGAAATAGTGTCTACTTTTCAAGAGAGAATCAAGGAAGCACAAAAGGGAGATAAAGAGTTGGAAGAAATAAGAGTCAAAGTAAGTGAAGGAAAGACAAAAGATTTTCGTCTGGACGAACAAGGAACCCTTTGGTATGGAAAGCGTTTGTGCGTTCCCAATGACCCTGATACCAGGAAGTTGATTTTACAAGAAGCCCACGATTCACCCTACTCAATTCATCCAGGTAACACGAAGATGTATATGGATGTGAAGGATAGATTCTGGTGGAATAATTTGAAAAGAGAAATTGTCGAGTATATTTCCCTGTGTGATGTATGAAATAGAGTTAAGGCCGAACATCAGAAACCGGTTGGATTGTTGCAACCACTACCCATACCCGACTGGAAGTGGGACAAGGTAGGCATGGATTTTATCACGGGATTGCCCCGGACTCATTCAGGTTTTGATTCTATCTGGGTAGTGGTGGACCACTTTACTAAGGTGGCTCACTTCATCCCCGTAAATACCACATATACGAGTGCTAAGCTTGCCAGGATATATATGTCAAGGATTGTAAGTCTGCATGGTGTCCCTAAGGGAATTGTATCAGATAGAGGCACCTAGTTCACTTCAAAGTTTTGGCGACAGTTACATGAGTCTCTTGGAACCAGACTAGAATTCAGTACTGCTTTCCACCCTCAAACAGATGGCCAAACAGAAAGGGTGAACCAGATTCTAGAAGATATGTTGAGAGCTTGCGCACTAGACTATGGGTCTAGTTGGGATGATAACCTGCCATATGCTGAGTTCTCATACAAAAACAGCTACCAGACAAGTATCAAGATGGCTCCGTTTGAAGTTCTATATGGCAGGAAGTGTAGGACTCCGCTGTTATGGAGTGGAGTTGGTGAACATAGTCTTTTTGGACCTGAATTGATCAAGGATGCCAAAGAAAAGGTACGGCAGATTCAGGATAGGCTAAAGGTAGCCCAATCCCGACAAAAGAGTTATGCCGATTCTAAGCGCAGAGATGTGGCTTATAAAATAGGGGACCGTGCGTACCTCCGAGTCTCACCACTGCGAGGAGTTAAGAGGTTTGGAATCAAGTGTAAGTTAGCCCCATGATTCATAGGACCATATAAGGTTCTGGCTCGTAGAGGAGAAGTTGCTTATCAGTTGGAGTTACCAGAAGGACTGACAGTTCATGATGTGTTTCATGTGTCACAACTAAGGAAGTGCCACCCAGAAATGGCCAAAACACCGCTAGGAGATACCGTTCCCCTGGAGGAGGTTCAATTGGAAAATGACCTTACCTATGAGGAAAAACCCATCAAAATACTGGAAACAGCCGAAAGGATTACCCGCACCAAGACTATCAGATTCTGCAAAGTCCAATGGAACCACCATTCCAAGGAAGAAGCCACGTGGGAACGTGAAGAATATTTGAAGACGGAACACCCACACCTTTTTGCTAGCCAATCCGAATATCGGGGACGAGATTCTCCTTAAGGGGGGTAGGTTTGTAACATCCTGAATTCTTATAATAAATGTTACTAGAAGCATGCATCATCCTTGCATCATTACATCCTACAAATTTAAGTTGCATCAAAACCCTACCATCAAACCCTAATAAAACCCTAATAACAAAATCCCTCTATGAGCAAGAATGAAGCAATCTTGGTTGACCCTTCTAAAAAAATGCCAAAATAAAATTCTCTGGCTCTAAGATGACCACCTCATTTTTACAAGAATTTAGAAACAAGTTTCACTAAGTTTGAATTTGCTATGCAAAATTTATTGAGGTATTAGTAAAACAGAAAATGAAAAGAGTAAATAAAAAAGAGAAAGGGCGGCCTAACTAAGCTGGGCCGGCTGAGCCAGCCCACCCGCGCCCGCGTGGCGCCTAACTTGCCAGCGCCAGCCGCAGTAGCCTGCACCGCGTCTGGCCCAGCCCGCTCCCGCCCCCGCCCCTCCGCTCGCTGACATGCGAGACCCACACGTCAGTCGTCTCCCCCACGACGACGGTGAGTCCCTGGCAAACACGGGATCGACCCCGAGCCGAACTCCGCAATTTTCTCGCGCCTTGGCCCCTTAACCACGCCATCCCCTCCATAAATATCCCCGCATCGACCCCCTTCTCTTTTTCCTAAAACCCTAGCCAATCGATCTTCCGCGACGGAGCTTCCCCTTTTGCCCTTCTCTTCCTCTAGAGCTTCCTCCCATACTCTAATGATTTGCCCCCGTGTTTTTCCCCCTCTCTAACGCAGTCGATCACTGGGAATTCCTCGCTGGAGCACTGCCGGAGACGAGGACGAACGGCAGAGATCTGCCGTCGGAAGAGGAAGCGAGGAGCATGGTCAAGGACGCGATCGTGACCGCAAGGACCAGCCGCACCCTGTCGACCACACCGCCACCTCGGGGAGCCACCAGAGTACCGCTGGCCGTCACCACCGCCGCCGCCGCCGCTCCTCCCCGCTGTCACTGCGATGTAAGTCGCCGCCGCCTCTCCCATCCGTTAGATCGACGAGCTACGGCTCAGATTAAACGCACAGATCGAAGGGGTATCAGTGAGTGGCATTGCGCCGCATGGCGAGTCCGCGTTGGCACCGCGTCCGCACCACGTCGTCTATCTGGACCAATCAGAAGCTGCCACTTGTCGCGTTTTCGTTAGGGTTAGATTTAAATTGGTAGATTATAGTTAAATCTTGGGAAATTCATAGAAATTCAACCGTTTGGCCAAATTTTGCGTATAATATACCGTTGGATTCAAAAAATTGTGTAGAACACAGATCTGTAGTAATATTACAAGTTTGCAGTAGGGTTTTATGTGTAGAATTTAATCTCTAAATTAGAGTGTTTAATCCATAGAAAAATAATTAAAACCCCGTTTTAGTTGATTCTTGTTGTGTTGACTTTGTTTTTACAATACCTACTGAACAAAGTTATAAAACCTTTATTAAGAACAATATATCTTATTCGGGGCTAATTAGATGGTTGGATCTCCTTATGAGCCTATGAATTAGAATAATGACCCAAATTAATTTAAACCTGTGGGAAATCAATACCAATAACATCCCTAACACAATTGCAATCCAATTAGACTGCCTTGGTCAATTTATAAAACAAATCTTGCATAATTACCATGTTTCATGCATGCATATTATCTTTGTGGCATATTTTGTGCAAGTTGTGATTAGATCTATGATTGTGTTTTGTTAGATTGTTCGTAGTGCGCTGAGGAGTACTGTTGTGTACAGTGCTGCTCGGATCAAGGCAAGTTACACCACTTGTTTATAATTTTTGTCCCAGTTTTGATTCTATGCATGTGATCTTCAAATTCTGTAGTATGCATGTGTAGGATGTTCTAGTAGAATTTTTCCTTAGTATTATTTTGCAAGTGCGATGATTTTGTAGTATGCCATGAGTAGCTCTATACTTAGGATTTCCCCTCCTAATAGGTTACCCCTGTTTTTTGCTAAGTATTCTTGCTATGCTATATATATGTAAAGTACCATTGGGGGGTTCGAAAGACAATGAATTTTTCTAAGTATAAAGGCTCTCTTGAGCAAACTTTTCTCCTCAAATCCACTTCAAAATAAAACTAAGTTTTCTTCTGCGCGGAATGGTTGTCGGGTCAACGAGTGAGATTTTGGTGGAGGACGGCCGCCCAGGAATCAAAGAAGTCTGCCATGTTTCAGATTTTAGAAGCTTCCAGTGCAACCACAATACATATGGGCTCTGTCTTGGCCTAGTACTTAGTGGGAAACCTCACCTGGGTACCAACATTTGGAGGTTCTTGGCACGGTTGGATCTAGAAGGTAGGGGGCTACTAAGGGAAAGCCTCACCATGGTCTTGTCTGTAAAAGGACTTGATCGTGGATTGTGGGTAAAGTTCACAAACTCTCGAGAGTATTGCAATCTGATCGATCATCCGTGTTCATAGAAATAGAACAACATTGAGCATCTAAAGGATGGATCCTCTAAAGGATCTTCCTCTCTCTTTCAAATCCTAAAGTTTTCTAAAAACTCAAGGCGTGAGTCATATCGCTATTGGGAGGGTTTTGGGAACTTGGTGAGTAATATCCAAGTGTTAGGTTGTTTGGACACTTGGTGAGTAATATCCTCGTGTGCCATTTGACCATATAATACTTAAACAAATGTTTACAAAGTAGGGAAATCTTCTCTTCTTCTCCATACTTAAGAACACTAGCTTTGAGAAAATAAACTCTACAGCCTAAACTAGCCTTGCATGTAGAGTTAGTCCTTTCTTTCCTTGGTGTAATTTGCCAATACATTCAAAGTATTGACCCAACTTGTTGGCTGCACGTCTTATGTGCAGAATCCGAAGATTGAAAGGTGCGTATGGATCGCGAGTCTACACTCGACAAGCCTGGGGCATTGATGGACTCAAGCTGCTATATGTTTCCGCTGTTATTTGAGCTAGCTTAAAGCTAAGAAAATTTGTAATAAATTCATACTCTGGATTCGCCGTGTAATAATGACTTTGTTTTTTACATGATATTCATCGACTGTGAGTGCTATCTATTGATCCAGGGACTAGCATGTAAATCATAGGGACTTAGGATCTTTATTGATCCAAGGTCACTACATGCTTGGTTCTAACTGATTTTGGTGTGCTTGAAATGCCTGAAGATGATAATATGTCTATTATTCTTCGGAGACCTTTTCTTAATACTGCAGGTGCTGTCATCAATTGTAATCAAGGAAAAGTAACATTCAATATTAATGACAAAGAGCATACTATCTATTTCCCCAAGAAGGTTGCTAAGAGCTATTGCCTGAATTCCATTGACAATATTGAGAGAATCAAGGTTGGAGAAATATATTGTCCCATTCCACAAGAAACTTTTGGAACTATTATGATTGGGACCATTGCTATCAAGTATGAGGTAACATAATCACTTTGTGGAATACAAAGTTTTGTTTCATATAAGATTGTTTTGGTAACAAGACTTGATCAACCTTGTTAAAAAGGATTTTAATGAACAAAATAATGTTTTCACTGTGGTTATACTTGCTTTCTTCTACTTTTCTCCTTTCTAGTCTTTGCTTTATCTCTTGTTAGCTAGTTGTTTGCTTGCTAGAGTGTCTTAGAACTTATGTAGTTTGGCTTTTGCTTCTTCTAAAAAAACTGTTTCTGCGAGAAAATCAATTTTCATACCCTGAAAATTGGCCAAAAATAAAGTTTCCCGAAAAATTCCAGAAAAATTAAAAATAATTTTTTCCTCGAAAAAAGGGGCAGAGGGACACATGGAGTGACCCAGGGGGCCACCCCAGGCCACCACACCCATGGTATGCGCGGCCTACCTGTGGGTGGCGCCTAGGGGGGTCTGGCCCACCTGGGCCCCTCTAAGGTGCCCCCTCACAACCATCTTCTTTCTCTCTCCCGAAAAACACCAGAAAACTTGCTCAAGCTCGAGTTCTTGCTGTTCTTGCTCGTGATTTTCGATCTCCTTGCTTATCCCATCTTTGCTGCTGATTTTTGGAGGGATTGCTCCTTGGTATGTGCCTCCTCCACTTGTCCAATTAGATTTGTGATTGGTAGATTGTATATTGAGTATTTTGCTGCTATAAGTGTCAGGTTGTTTGAGCTTACATGCTTGTTCTATGCTTAGAAATTCCATTTTGATGCATGTGTAGCCCTCTAGCAAGTTCCTATAGTAGTTGCTCATCATTTATCAACATAGAAATCACTTGGTTTGATGCTTGTCTAAAATTTCAGAAAAAGGAGGTCATGGACCACCACACATTTGGTGAAATATTTGAGGGTGGTGCACTTGAAGGGCAAGGATTCCAAGATCATCCACCAGTGTCAGGCCCTCATACAATGAGGATCTCATTACTCCGCGATTTGGTGATGAGGGAGATGAGGGGGATGCGCACCCCTCCACCTTTCCTTGCCAAACCTTCTTGCGGGCTACTGGGATTCTTGCTGATTTTATGACCTTGGTTCGGAGGGCTGGACTAACAAGCCTTATGCAGGATGAGAGCGTGAAATATGCCATGCTCACTAAAACATTTGTGGAGAGCTTCTCCTTTACTAACAGCGTGTTCCATCCAGATGTTTCTTTCAAAGTTTATGGCAGGTCTTACCATATGTCATTAAAGAAATTTTGTGGGCCTCTGGGACTTGGTACAGCTGGGTCAGCAAAGAAGATTCTAGCTCAACCCGCTGATTTGTTGGATCTCTATCGCGGAATAGCCAATGATGATAACCGAAGAGATCAGCGGGGAAAGATAAGAAACATTCAGCTTCCAGCCATCAAGTACTTCGCTTACTATCTTGCCACTGGTGTTCTTGGTAGGGAGAACACTAGTAATATTTCCAGCTATCATTTGGATTTCTTAGCTGCTATGCTCAACAATGAAACCAAGTATAATCTTGGTTCTCTCATTGCTCATCGCTTAACTGCTAAGGGACCCATTTATGGGGGAATTATTGCTATCCGTGTTGCTGCTGCCTTGTAAATTGATGTTGATCCAAATGATACAGTCTTGGCTCCTGAGAGGCTTGATCTTGCTGCCATGAAGGCGCATCACTTTGTCACCACTAGCTCTACCCTTGAGAACTTGGTTTATAGAATGCTGTTTATTGACGGGGAATAGAGAGATCCCTCTACCACAAACCACTTTGTTCAGTATTTCTCAGGGACCTTTCTCACGCTCCAAGGAGGAGATGGATGAAGTCCTGTGCTCTTTTAACTTCCATGAGCACTATCAGGAGGAAGCGCCCTCATATGAACCCGTTGTACACTACACAGGGGAGTCCTCGAGCTCGTACCACGACGAGGGAGTCTCCTCGTCATACTACGGAGGTGCATCTACTTGGGCACCATGGGATTGAGCCCCACTTAGGCCAAAAGCCTAATCTTGGGGGGAGGTATACCGACATCACACTCATATATATATATATATATCATGTTTCGTCAGTTCTTCGTATACCCATTGTTTCGCTTTCTTTTTCGTTCTTGTTGCTGCTTTCTCAAAAACACAAAAATACCAAAAATATTTTCGTTGTTTCTCTTGGTTTGTTTCTATGCTTTGGTTTGCCTTTTGTTTTGTTGTTTTTGCTTTGTTTGCTTTCTTTACAAAATCGAAAACACCAAAAATATTTGTTGTTCTTCTTTGGTTTTGTGAGTTCTTTGCAGGGTTCAGCCGTCCTCAGTGGATTTTGGTTTCATGTTATTATTCAAGCCACACAAGTGAAGGGCAATAATGAAGATTAAGACAACTTGAGGAGTGGTAAGAGGCTGGTAACGAACTCTATTTGTTTTCATTTTTGTACATATACTCATCATTATGACCATGCTTAGCCTGTTTGTGTAAGGTGTATGTCATTATGGATGCTTAGTAGTTCTTGCTTGCTTGTGATTAGCTCCAGCTTGCTAATAGTTTGTAGCATGTCATATGAATGTTTGCTTTCATTGTTTTATTCATATTTGATGATGGCTAGCTTGGTTGAAGTGGAGCCTGTTGGGAACCCCAAGAGCAAGGTGTGAAGCAGCACAGCAGCAAGTTTACCCTCAGTAAGAAACCGAGGTTATCGAACTAGTAGGAGGAAGGAAACATCACAAAGGTGTTGCTAGCAACGTGGAGACCTGCACAACACAAACTCAAGACTTTGCCCCAACGAATCAATGATGTTGTCAAGCTCACTGGTTTGCTGTAATAAAGGATTAAACGTATGGTGTGGAAGGTAATGGTTTGCAACAAGTAAACAAGTAATAGTGGAAGATGTATCAATGGTAAAGATTGGACCGTGGTCCGTAGTTCACTATAGGTGCTCTCCTTAGATAAACAACATGGCATGAAGGGTAAACAAATTACAGCAGGGCAATTGACAGAAACTGAGCAAGGCATAACAATGCAATTACTAGTCAGAAAGATCCTATGAGTTTCGATGGGGCAATACAACAAGATACATTGATTGCCATCCAAATGCATCTATGACTAGAAGTCCACCTTCAGGTTATCATCCGAACCCCCTCCAGTATTAAGTTGCAAGCAACAGACAACTGCTTTAAGCAAAGTGTGTAAGGTAAATAGTCCACATGTTCCATGAACAAGAGACTGTTGTTTTCTCCCTAGTAGCAACAACACATCTACAACCGAAGAGATTTCTGTCACTTCCCTTGGAAACTAGAGGCATGAACCCACTATCAAGCATAAATACCCCCTCTTGGAGTCACTAGCAACTACTTGACCAAGATAGGTACTGCCAACGTGTAGGGGTTCGTAGCATGGAAAACAAAAAATTCTACCACATGCATACAAACAAGCCAAGATCTATCTACTAGATTGTATCAACGAGTCGATTAGAGTACTCACCCTCGAAGATTCCAAAGTGATTAACGAGAGCAGATTCTCGTGGGTGATGTAGTCGTACACTTGCTGATCTCAAGATCACGTAGACGATCCTTCCGGCGCTGCGTTCGGTAGCGCATCCGCAGTCGGTCACACGTTCGGTACTCGATGAAGACCTTCCTCTCCCTTGTTCCAGGAGGCAGCGGAGGTTGTAGTTCTCCCCTCGTGATTCCAGCAGCATGATGGCGTGGTGTCGGAAGTAGAGGGAAGATCCTGCAGGGCTTCGCCTAAGCTGGTGCGAGTTATGGTGGATCTAGGGTTTCCGGCGATATAGGTTTAGAAGGCCGGAGAGGATCAGGTGGTGTCAACGTCGGCTAGGGCGATGGCAACGAGCCGGCGGCGGCGCGAGGCGGCGCTGGACGGCGGCTTGGTGACGGCGGTGCATGGTGGGGAGGGATTGGTGTTGTGGTCTTTGGGGCAGCCGTCCCCTTCTATTTATGAGAGGGGGCAGCCTTGGGAGAGGGGAGTTTGAATCCATACCCAAACCCAAGTTGGATAGAAGGAAGGACTCTTTCCTTCTTCCACTAGGAAACTATTGTTCCAGTTTGACTTTTCAAACCTCCCTTTTGACTTTCAATTTAGAGATTTAATCCTCTCTCGAAAATGCCCAACCAAGTGACCTAGGACATGATCCAATCATTCCACTTTCCCATGACACATTCATGGACTAGTCCCCTTCCGGTCCGGTGAACCTTGTAGACCCTTCTAGAACCTCTCCGATGAAAACATCAAAATCATTCCGGAACTCCGGAATCGGACCATTCTGGATCTCCTCGTGATATCCCGGATCCCATCTGAGACTCCGAACAACATTCGGTTTCTCTACTTACATTCCATATCTACTAAACAACATCGAATCCTTAAGTGTGTCTCCCTATGGTTCGTGAATTATGCGGACATGACTGAGACACTTCTCCGATCAATAACCAATAGAGGAGTCTGGAAATTCATATGGCTCCCACATATTTCTAGGATTACTTTGCGATTGAATGAACCACTTACATACGATACCAATTTCCCTTTGTCTCGCGATAGTTTACTTATCCGAGGTTTGATCGTCGGTATCTCTGCATACCTAGTTCAACCTCGTTACCGATAAGTACTCTTTTCTCGTTCTCGTGATATGTGATCCCTTATGAGCCAGTCACATGCTTGCAAGCTAATTGGATGACATTCCACCGAGAGGGCCCAGAGTATATCTATGCGTCATATGGATGGACAAATACACTCTTGATCCATGTGCATCAACGAATACTTTCCGAACACTCAATGCCACCTTTATAGCCACCCAGTTACAGTGTGGTGTTTGATGTCATCAAAGCATCCTTCCAGTGATGGTGATTAGCATGATCTCATGGTCAAAAGAATTAGGTTACTATGTATCAGAAAGCTTATAGAAAACAAACTATTGAAATGACTTGATCTTTACGCTATGCTTATCTATAGGAGTATGTCCATCATACAATTCTCCTAATGATATGATCTTGTTGTTAACAACATCTCAATGTTCATGATCGAGAAACCACGATCATCTATTAACCAACAAGCTAGTATTATAAAGAGGCTTTACCAGGGACTCTAATTTAGTTTACAAATCACGCAAGTATTAATGTTTCCGGTTAATACTATTATAGCATGAATGTAAACATTTATCATAAACACAAAGATATAATAATAACCACTTTTATTATTGCCTCTAGAGCATATCTCCAACAGTCTCCCACTTGCACTAGAGTCAACTAATCTATATTACATCGTAATATACCGAACACCCATGGCGGTTTGGTGCTGGTCATGTTTTGCCCTCGGGAGAGGTTTAGTCAACGGATCCGCCACATTCAAATCTGTGTGTACTTTGCAAATCTGTATGTCACCATCTTGGACATGCTCTCGAATAGCGTGAAAACGTAGCTTGATGTGCTTCAGCTTCTTGTGTGACCTTGGTTCTTGCACATTGGCTATGGCACCCATGTTATCACAATAGATAGAAATTGGGTCCAGCGCACTTGGAACCACACCGAGCTCTATAATGAACTCCTTCATCCATATCGCCTCGTGTGAAGCCTCCGAAGCAGCTATGTATTCCGATTCAGTTGAAAATCTCGCCACAATGCTTTGCTTTGCACTCCTCCAGCTAACTGCTGCACCATTCAAAGTAAATACGTATCTAGATTGAGATTTAGAATCATCCAGATCAGTGTTCCAACTAGCATCAGTGTAACCATTAACAACGAGTTGTTCATCACCTCCATAAGAAAGAACCATATCCTTGGTTCTTCTCAAGTACTTAAGGATGTTTTTGACCGTTGTCCAATGATCCACTCCTGGATCACTTTGATATCTTCTAGTCAAACTAACAGCATATGCAATGTCAGGTCTAGTACATAGCATGGCATACATAAGAGATCCTATGGCTGAGGCATAGGGAGTCTTACTCATCCTTTCTCTATCTTCTGCCATTGCAGGACTTTGAGTTTTACTCAAGGTCGTATTGGGCAACATGGGCAAGAACCCTTTCTTGCTATCTTCCATTCCAAACTTCTTTAGAACTTTGTCCAAATATGTACTCTGTGACAATGATATTAGACGTCTCGATCTATCTCTATAAATATTTATGCCTAATATGTAAGCTGGTTCGCCAAGAACTTTCATTGAAAAACTATTATTCAAATAATCCTTGACACTATTAAGAAGGTCTACATCATTCCCAATCAACAATATGTCATCTACATATAGTATTAAGAATGCTACAGAGCTCCCACTCACTTTCTTGTAAATACAAGCTTCTCCATAAGTTTGTATAAAACCAAAACTTTTCATCACCTTATCAAAATGTTGATTCCAACTCCGGGATGCTTGCTTCAATCCATAAATGGACCGCTGAAGTTTGCATACCTTGTTAGCATCTTTAGGATCGACAAAACCTTTGGGCTGTACCATATACAACTCTTCATCAATGTCTCCATTGAGGAGCGCCGTTTTGACGTCCATCTGACATATCTCATAATCATAATATGCAGCGATTGCTAACAAAATCCTCATAGACTTTAGCTTCGCTACCGGTGAGAAAGTCTCATCATAGTCAAATCATTGAATTTGTCGAAACCCTTTTGCGACACGTCGAGCTTTATAGACAGTAACATTACCATCAGCATCTGTTTTCTTCTTGAAAATCCATTTGTTCTCGACAGCCTTCTGGCCATCCGGTAAGTCCACCAAAGTACATACTTGGTTTTCGTACATGGATCCAATCTCGGATTTTATGGCTTCTTGCCATTTATTGGAATATGGGCTCATCATCGCTTCCTCATATGTCGCAGGGTCATCGGTGTTGTCCACCAACATGAAAATCATAACGGGATCATACCAATCTGGAGTGGTATGAGTTCTCGTTGACCTGCGAGGTTCCGTAGTTACTTCAACCGAAGTTTCATGATCGACATCATTAGCTTCCTCTCGTATTGATGTAGGCACCATAGGAACTACTTCCGGTGATGCGCTACTCTCAAGTTCAAGAGAAAGTTCAACAAGCTCATCGAGTTTTACTTTCGAGAGAAACTCCTTCTCTAGAAAGGATCCATTCTTGGCAACGAAGATTTTGCCCTTGGATCTATGATAGAAGGTATACCCAATAGTTTCCTTCGGGTATCCTATGAAGACACATTTTTCCGATTTGGGTTCAAGCTTGTCGGGCTGTAAATTCATTACATAAGCTTCGCAACCCCAAACCTTAAGGAACGTCAATTTAGGTTTCTTCCCAAACCATAATTCATACGGTGTCGTTTCAACGGATTTAGATGGTGCCTATTTAAAGTGAATGCGGCTGTTTCTAATGCATAACCCCAAAACGATAGCGGTAAATCTATAAGTGACATCATAGAATGAACCATATTTAAGAGAGTTCGATTACGACGTTCGGACACACCATTACGTTGTGGTGTTTTCGACGGTGTCAATTGTGAAAGTATTCCGCATTTCTTCAAATGCTCGCCAAACTCGTAACATAGATATTCACCTCCACGATCAGATTGTAGAAATTTAATCTTGTTACGTTGATTCTCTACCTCACTTTGAAATTCCTTAAACTTCTCGAAAGTTTCGGACTTATGTTTCATGAAATAGATATACCCATATCTACTCAAGTCATCCGTGAAGGTAAGAACATAACGATAACCACCGCGCGATGCTACACTCATTGGGCCACACACATCGGTATGTATGATTTCCAATAAGTCTGTAGCTCGCTCCATCATACCATAAAATGGAGTCTTAGTCATTTTTCCTATCAGACATGCTTCGCATCTTTCAAGTGATTCGAAATCAAGTGATTCAAGAAGTCCATCGGAATGGAGTTTCTTCATACGCTTCACTCCAATGTGACCAAGACGACAGTGCCACATATAGGTTGAGTTATCGCTCAAATTCAAACGTTTAGCTTCAATGTTATTAATGTGTGTATTTCTACAATCGAGATTCAATAAGAATAGACCATCTATCAAAGGTGCATGTGCATAAAACATATTACTCATATAAATCGAACAACCATTATTCTCGGACTTAAACAAGTAACTGTATCGCAATAAACATGATCCGAATATAATGTTCATGCTCAACGCAGACACCAAATAACAATTATTTAAGTATAAAACTAATCCTGATGGTAGATGAAGAGGTAGCGTGGAGACCGCGATCACATCAACCTTTGATCCATTTCCAACGCGCATCGTCACCTTGTTCTTCGCTAGTTTCCTTCTATTATGCAGTACCTATTTCGAGTTACAAATATGAGCAACCGAACCAGTATCAAATACCCAGGCAGTACTACGAGTACTAGTGAGATACACATCAATAACATGTATATCAGATATACTTTTCTTCTTGATGTTGTTGTTCTTCAAATCCGCCAAGTACTTAGGGAAATTCTGCTTCCAGTGACCTTCTCCCTTGTAGTAAAAGCACTCAGTATCAGGCTTAGGCCCAGCCTTGTTCTTCTTCGCCGGCGCGGTAACTTTCTTATGGCCCTTCTTGAAGTTTCCCTTTTTCTTAGACTTTCCTTGCTTCTTGAATTTTGTGGTCTTATTGACCATCAACACTTGGTGCTCTTTCTTGATCTCCACTTCCGCAGACTTTAACATGGAGAAGAGTTCGGGCAACGACTTGTCCATTTTTTGCATATTGTAGTTCATCACAAAGTTCTTGTAACTTGGTGGTAGTGATTGGAGGACACGGTGAATTCCCAAAGCATTAGGAATCACTATTCCCAAGCTTTGAAGCTTGCTTGCGTGCCTAGACATCTTAAGCACGTGCTCACTGATGGAGCTGCCCTCTTCCATCTTGCAGTTAAAGAACTTTTCAGAAGCCTCATAACTCTCAACTGCCGCGTGAGCCTAAAATATCATTTTGAGTTCACGGACAATATCATGTGGGTCATGGTTCTCAAACCTTTTCTGCAGCTCTGATTCCAAACCATACAAGATAGCACACTGAAATGTGGAGTACTGATTCTTCCGAGCGAGGAAAACATTCTTTATCTCATCGGTAGCATCAGATGCAGGTGGGTCACCCAGCGGTGCATCCATCACATAGGTCAAATTACCAGCATTGAGGACAATCCTCAAGTTGCTGAACCAATCCGCGAAGTTTCTTCCATTGTTTTTCAACTTTTCTTTCTCTAGGAACACATTAAAATTGATGGTAGGGGCCGCCATTGATCTACAACATATTTGCAATAGTTTAGATTAAGTTTATGACAAATTGAGTTCTAATTAATAGTTAAATTAATCTAGGTGAACTCCCACTCAAAACAATATCCCTCACATTGTTTTAGTGATCACATGAACCAAATCCACCACATCAAAACCGATCATCACGAGAGTTGATGTAGCTTCAATGGCGAACAATCAACATGTTCATCATATCTACTATATGACTCATGCTTTACCTTTCGGTGATCCGTGTTCCGAGACCATGTATGTACATGCTAGGCTCGTCAAGATCAAACCTTAGCTTCCGCATGAGCAAATCTGGCTTGCTCCCGTTGTATACACTCGCAGAATCTAACACACCTGATCATCACGTGGTGCTTCAAAACAACGAGCTTTAGCAACGGTGCTTACTAAGGATGAACACTTTATAACTTGAAATTTTGTGCTAGAGGGATCATATTATAATGCTACCGGCGCGAACTAAGCAATACAAGATGCATAAAAGGATTAACATCACATGCAATTCAAAATATGTGATATGATATGGACTTTATTCTTGTGCTTCCGATCTCCATCTTCAAGCACGAACATGATCTCCATCATCACCGACATGGCGTCAAGGTCAATGGCGTCGCTTCATGGTTGTCGTCCACCAGCATCAACTATTACAACTACTTTGAATAATAGACACGCATGTCTTAACGGAATTAAAAGGCAACCATATGGCTCCTGCCGGTTGCCGACTTGCAATAAGGAACATTCCATACATCATATATAATCACAATCATGGACATATCACATCACAGCACACCCCTCCAAACAAAGTTAGACGCCTCTAATTTTCTTTGCATGTTTTACGTGATTTGGGGCTTTCAATAAGTGTTGTTCTAACTTACGAACAAGAACCACAATGTTGATACTAGTATTGTCAATTACCCGTTGTAAATTGAATATTCACTATGTTGGGAGAAACAGGCACCCTCAAAGCCACTTATGCAATACAAGTTGCATCTCAAGCGTGGATCTAGTCTCATGAACGATGTCATGTAAGGTTAGCCCGGGCCGCTTGATCCCACCATCCTGCAAGATGCAAAGTACACAAGAAGCAATCGACAACAAAATCATCAACGCCCATAATGACCATTGTGTTCTACTCGTGCAACAAATCTACATATAGACACGGCTCTGATACCACTGTAGGGGTTCATAGCATGTAAAACAAAAAAAATCTACCACATGCATACAAACAAGCCAAGATCTATCTACTAGATTGTATCAACGAGTTGATTAGAATACTCACCTCGAAGATTCCAAAGCGGTTAACAAGAGCAGATTCTCGTGGGTGATGTAGTCGTACACTTGCCGATCTCAAGATTGCGTAGACGATCTTTCCGGCGTTGCGTTCCGGTAGCGCTTCCGCAGTCGGTCACACGTTCGGTACTCGATGAAGACCTTCCTCTCCCTTGTTCCAGCAGGCAGCGGAGGTTGTAGTTCTACCCTCGTGATTCCGGCAGCACGACGGCATGGTGTTGAAAGTAAAGGGAAGATCTCACAGGGCTTCACCTAAGCCGGTGAGAGTTATGGTGGATCTAGGGTTTCCGGCGATCTAGGTTTAGAAGGCTGGATAGGAGGAGGTGGTGTTGGCGGCGGCTAGGGCGACGACGATGAGCCGGCGGCGCCGGTGGCGCATGGTAGGAGGGCTTGGTGTTGTGTTCTTTGGGGAAGCCCTCCCCTTCTATTTATGAGAGGGGCGGACTTGGGAGAGGGGAGTTTGAATCCATACCCAAACCCAAGTTGGATAGAAGGAAGGACTCTTTCCTTCTTCCACTAGGAAACTATTGTTCTAGTTTGACTTTTTAAACCTCCCTTTTGACTTTCAATTTAGAGCTTTAATTCTCTCTCGCAAATGCCCAACCAAGTGACCTAGGACATGATCCAATCATTCCACTTTCCCATGACACATTCATGGACCATTCCCCTTCCGGTCCGGTGAACCTTCTAGACCCTTCTAGAACCTCTCCGATGAAAACATCGAAATCATTGTCGAACTCCGGAATCGGACTTTCCTTATATGAATCTTATTCTCCGGATCATTCTGGATCTCCTCGTGATATCCTGGATCTCATCCGAGACTCTGAACAACATTCGGTTTCCCTACTTACATTCCATATCTACTAAACAACATCGAATCGTTAAGTGTGTCTCCCTACGGTTCATGAATTATGCGGACATGACCGAGACACTTCTCCGATCAATAACCAATAGAGGAATCTAGAAATTCATATGGCTCCCACATATTTCTATGATTACTTTGTGATCGAATGAACCACTTACATACGATACCAATTTCCCTTTGTCTCGCGATAGTTTACTTATCCGAGGTTTGATCGTCGGTATTTCTGCATACCTAGTTCAACCTCGTTACCGATAAGTACTCTTTTCTCATTCCTGTGATATGTGATCCCTTGTGAGCCGGTCACATGCTTGCAAGATAATTGGATGACATTCTACAGAGAGGGCCCAGAGTATATCTATTCGTCATATGGATAGAAAAATCCCACTCTTGATCCATGGGCCTGAACACATACTTTCCGAACACTAAATGCCACCTTTATAGCCACCCAGTTATGGTGTGGTGTTTGATGTCATCAAAGCATCCTTCCGGTGATGGTGATTAGCATGATCTCATGGTCGAAGGAATTAGGTTACTATGTATCAGAAAGCCTATAGCAAATGAACTATTGAAATGACTTGATCTTTATGCTATGCTTATCTATAGGAGTATTTCCATCATACCATTCTCCTAATGATATGATCGTGTTGTTAATAACATCTCAATGTTCATGATCGAGAAACCATGATCATCTATTAACCAACAAGCTAGTATTATAAAGAGGCTTTACCAGGGACTCTAATTTAGTTTACAAATCACGCAAGTATTAATGTTTCCGGTTAATACTATTATAGCATGAATGTAAACATTTATCATAAACACAAAGATATAATAATAACCACTTTTATTATTGCCTCTAGAGCATATCTCCAACACAACGGAGAGCATGCAAGATCAAAAACAACACATACATGATAGAATCATAAAGACTAAACCATTAATCAAACCAAATTAATAATCTCAATTTCCATCGGATCCCCACAAACACAACATGCATGATTACAAATAGATTAGATCTTGATCATAAACGGAGCTCACAAGATCTATTCATGAAAGCACAAAGGAGGAGATACAACCATCTAGCTACTACATGGACCCATAGTCCAAGGTGAACTACTCACGCATCATACGGAGAGAAGGCCTCCGGGATGATCTCCCCTCCGGCAGGGTGCCGGGAAGAACTTCAGATCCCCCGATCTAGGGACAACGGTGGCGGTGGCTATAGAAGGTTTCGTGGAATATTTGATCAGGTACTTATGGTTTATGCATCGGGGGCTTCTTATAGGCGAAGGGGGAGGCCGAGGCGGTGGCCATGGGCCCTACACCCTGCCTAGGCGCGGGGCAGGGCCCACCTGCGCCTAGGGGGTCTGGCTGCCCTGGCATGCCTCTCCGTCCCCCCTCTAGACTTCTTGTTCCCCACGGAAAGTTATTGACTTTGGCTTTTGTCCGGTCCAATTCCGAGAATATTTCCTTACTAGCTTTTCTAAAACCAAAAACAGCAGAAAACAGGCAACTAGCACTGTGGCAACTTGTTAATAGATTAGTACCAGAAAACATGTAGAAAGCACCTCAAAGTGTAGACAAAGCAAAGCAAAGCAAATGGGTACTAAAGAAGCATAGAGCATCAAAAATTATAGATATGTTTCTGATGTATCAATATTTTGGTATGATATTATGGTATCCTCCTCTGAAAGTATCATGTGAATCGACTTGGCACATGCTCCCGCATGCATATGACTAATCAATAGTCAGTAAGCCTCAATGATTTATTTTGCCTCAGAGTTTTTGTATCACTTTCATGCCATAATTAGTCCTATTTTGTTGCAAGCATGATTATGACAGTTATTGCTCTCTCGTTTGTCGCTCCCTCTCTATTGCTATCCTTCTCTTGCACTGATTATGAGATCTACCTGTGCTTCCAACTCCCAAAACCAATATTGTCAACAGTGTTCACCATACCTACCTATTAGCATCATTTGATATTTTAGTGCATACTTTATATGCCGTGTTTTCTTCCAAATAAAATGTTTGTCTGTTTTGAGAAAGTTAGTTAGTAAAGCTCTCACGAACTTGATGGCACACTTTATTCCTTTCACTTAATAATCTTGAACCATTGTGACTTGTCCATGAAAGTTATATGCTTGCAAATTATATGTTGGGAGTCAGCAAAACCATGCTATCACGAGGAATTCTTTCAACACTTTTTGGATATCTCATCCAGTTGATACCATGCTCTTTTGTTTGCGGATTTCGACGGTGTGAAATAAAAGGGGAGCTTGTGAGTTCATGGAGTATATACATTGTGTTAGAGAAATGCCTGGGCCGCTAGCCTAAGCCATGCCTAATCATGGTGGAAACTTGCAGCATCACCATAATGAGCATTTATGAAGCATCCTCAATAAAAAAGCTATGCACATAGTAAATAAAAAGAATGCTGAGATGCTCATTGTCTGCTTGCCTTGTCATTTTGATCACGAGATAGCTCCTATATCATGTGCAAGGGGTACCCCGTTGGCGGTTCTCTATGATATGCATGTATTTACAATGACAAGAACTTATAGGTAACCAAAGTTGAGTAGCATGTGGTGCGGCCCTCGTACTCAAGGGACTTGGGATTTCCAGTTTATGGTCTGTCAAGCATATGATTCAGAGTGGACCTCACTTTCACCTTAACCATATGAAGATGCCTATGATAGGGGCAATGAGAGCTCAAAGCTAATAAGGACCTTCCTTTCATCATTTGTAAGCCTTTCAAACTTTACAAAACCGTTTTCACAACCTTGTTGAGTCACCACTTATTCTATGAGCACCTTCTTGAGAGCATAGTTGTCATTTTTGTGTTTGTTCCCAAACTTGATTAATTATGTCATGACTTTGATGCTTGTATCTCTGATATCTTTATCTCTAGTCTTCACATGAACTTCAGAGTTACCTTGGCATTTATATTGTGCTCTTCAAACAAAGGCAAGCGAGATACCACTCTATCATACCTTATTATGAGCATTGCAATGTTGCTTATGTTTATGTTTCTTGCTACTTATTATTACTGAGTTGGTTTCTCTTCATAACTTACAATGACTATTGAGTAGACTTAGTTGCATACTCATTATTATGAATTGTATAAGCATCTACTCTTGTGCTGAGAATATTTACATCATATGAAGCAAATGTGTTCGTGAAAGTTCTTTTATCGCACTCAGTTTTCAACTGAATTGCTTGAGGATAAGCAATAAGCTAAGCTTGGGGAGTTGATACGTCCAAAACGTATCTACTTTCCTGAACACTTTTGCTATTGTTTCTCCTCTAAACTTGTGTGATTTGGATACAACTAACACGAACTGACGCTGTTTTCAGCAGAATTACCTTGGTGTCGAGTTTTTGTGCAGAAAATGAACTATCAGGAAAAATCCCGGAAAATATGCAAAAAATTATATTTCACCAGAAGATCCATGGAGCCAGAAGACGAGACGGAGAATGGGCATGGGGGCCCACACCCCTGCCAGGCACGGGCCCACCTCTGGCCGCGCCTAGGGGGTGTAGCCACCCCAGGCACGCCCTCGGCCTCCCTCTGCGCCTATAAGTTTCCTCTTGACCTAAAAACCAAGGGGGGTTCGATTGTTTTCCAGAAATAGTTTCGCTCTGCTGCCGCCACCAGAAACCAAGATTCGGATCCAGAAACTCCATTCTGGCACCCTGCCGGGACGGGGAATTTGGAGAGGATCATCGCCATCGTCATCACCAACGCATCTCCATCAACCATCCATGTTTCCCTCAACCATGAGTGAGTAATCCCCCGCTGGAGGCTTAGGGACGGTAGGGATTGAATGAGTTCTATCATGTAATCGAATAAGATTGTTAGGGCATAGTGCCTAGTATCTCTATTAGTGCTATTTGAATTTGTTGCAACTTGTTGTGCTTAATGCTTGTCACTAGGGCCCGAGTTCCATGATCTCAGATATGAACTTATTATTGAATCATTATGATAGTATTGTTTATGATCTTATCTGCAAGTTGTGTACACATATCATTGTCCGGATCCAAAGGCCCCAAAGTGACAATAATTGGAACAACCGGAGGCGATGGCTGTGTTGTGAGGATCACATGTGTTCACGGAGTGTTAATGCTTTGCTCCGGTGCTCTATTAAAAGGAGCACCTTAATTGCCAGTAGTTCCCTAGAGGCCCCGCTGCCACGGGCTGGCTGGACAAAAGATGTTGTGCAAGTTGTCATTGCGAGCACGTATGACTATATATGGAGCACATGCCAAGGATTGTTTAGTACTTGGATGCTTGTTATTATTTATCTGCAATGCCTTAGATCTTGAAGTTACATGTTTAGACTCATCCATGCAACGCTCGTCCATCCATCCCTATGCCTACCGGACTCGAATCCTACTGTTTACTGTTACTGTTACTATTACTCCCGTTTCACTGTTGCTACTACAAACTGTTGCTACTGATAACCTTCTGTGAGCAAGAACTATTTCTAGGTGCAGCTGAATTGACAACTTAGTTGTTAAGGCTTGCAAGTATTCTTTGGCTCCCCTTGTGTCGAATCAATAAATTGGGTAATACTAACCGTGAAGACTATTGCGATCCCCTACACTTGTGGGTCATCCAGGGGTTTTCTGATAAAGCAACAAAACAAATTGCTAGTAATAAAGACAACGAACAACTACAGCAAGCGGCCCAATCCTTTCCTAGCAAAGGACAAGCCGGTGGAAATACTTATAAGGACCAAACGTTCTCGAGGACACATGGGAATTCTGTCAAGTGCTTTCGCTTCAAATAGTTGAGTACCCTTCTTCGGTGTTGTAAGTGTTGTGTGGGTGAACTTGTGCTAATGTACCGACCTTACTTGGACTAATACATACTTGTGATTAAACCCCCTGTAAGCATCCGCAACTATAGGAAAGCAATTAAGATATAAACCTAACCACAGCCTTAAACTCTGAGATTGTACACTCCCTTGTGCAAAGGTGTCCTAACGGGGGTTCAGGTTTTTGTCACTCCGGCAACCCCACAATTAGTACCCAAATACACAATGCATTCCCCTAGGCCCATAAATGGTGAATTATCATGTAGTGAACGTTCACATGACACCACTAGAAGAATAGCACCACAACTGAAATACTAAACCATTGAATAATATCTCAACACAAATCCACTACTAACAACATGACTTCTCCCATGTCCTCAAGAACTAAACAAACTACTCACAAGACATCATATGGACCAATATCAAAGATGATATGGTGATGAATAAAAAACTGAAAATAAACAATAATCCAATGGTTCCACTCACAAGCATCAACTACAATAATAATCAACATCGGGAAAGTTTCCCCTAAGAACTATGCAAGTATTCAACACGATTGTTACAACGGGATGGAGTGATGATGATGGTGCTGGTGGAGATGATGGTGTGGATGATGATCCCGATGAAGTCCAGCTTGACGATGGTGTTGATGGTGACGATCTCCCCTCTCCGGGAAGGAATTTCCCTGGCAGAAATCTGTCTGCCGGAGAGCTCTTTCTCTATCGGTGTTTTCTGCGCTGCACAGGCGGCGGAATCTTTCTGTGGTTGCTCCCTGTGTTTTAGGGTTCCGAGAGGAAGATATAGGCGAGAGGGCGGAGTCGGAGGCCGGCTAGGTGGGACACACCCACCCTAGGCACGGCTAGGGGGCCCGCACCTAGGGGGTGTGGGCCCCCTATCGCCCAACTCCGCCTCCCCTTATGGCTTCCTTCGTCTTATGGGAAAATATAATTTTCCATGATTCTTATGGTATTTTTCTGATCTTCACGAAATTGCATCAAAACACCTCTTTTTCCATCAGAATCCTGACTCTGGCAGTTCATCCTCCAAGAATCAACCAACATGCAAAAACATATGAAAAGACATAAGTAACACCTCATAATATGAAATATATCAATGAATAGAGGCAAATTATGATATAGAATGGTGATGCAAATTGGGCTTATCAATGCCTTATGACTCCCCACTTTTGATGTTTGAGTAACCCATGCTAGTTAGTAGTAAATGTTAAGATGGAGTGAGTCTCTATATTGTAGTAAAATTTTGTTTGCATGATTATTTAGTTGAGTATGTTTTGTTACAGCTCTTGTAGTTAAACAAGTCTTGCATAAAAAATTCCTAAATAATTGAAATAATAAAGAGTCTTACAATTGAAGACTTGGGTGTTGTAGTGTTTAGTCTTGAAAGCTTATTCCTAAAGACACTCAACACCACAGAAAATAATGATTGACTTCATATCTCTTTTTGAAAAGAGTTATTCAATTGAAATAATGTTTAGCGGTTTTTGTGAGCGTGCCAAAGTTTGACTTGTGAATCATAAGAATGATATAGCTTTATGCGTGTAAAACTTCATGGGATGCCAACGACTCCGCCAGCCTACGAACGATCTTCATGGAGGAAACTCCTAGATTTTGTCTATGAGTTGATTAAACATTTGTAGCAGCAATTCTATAATGGGTAAGATTCTTGGCACTCCTAGGTAGTTGTGTTCATGATGGAATCACTCCTCTTACTGATATGAGTAATCATTATAAAAAAGGAACAAAAACCTTGGTGATGCCACGAGTGTCCATCACATCCCAATAAACTAATGAATTGTTTTTGGCATGCTCTCAATTACTTAAGAACTAAAATTCTTGAACGAGAATGAATAGAAAAGTAGTGCTTCAAAAGTCTTGATCTATTGATGTGGGATAATTGAGATACTTTAGTGTATATGCTTTTCATGACGAACTCTCACACTCTCAATTTTACATAATTATACTTTATTGTTCAAAGGCAAGCTTATGAGTTGATTACATGACATGGAATAAAGTTTACTCATTTGAATCATCCATTCTTACAATATGCTATAAGGATTCATGAAACCCGTATGATATGCTTGCCATTACTCTATCTATGCTGAAGTTTTTCAGATTAATAAAGTGGAGGAAACATGAGACTACCAATCATGAGTAAGATCATCATCTCGTTATTTCAGTTTAAATCATGAGTTATTTTTTGATTTTGGTTTTCTTGCTCGAGGACGATCAAGTTTAAGCTTGGGGAGGTTGATGGCTGTGAAATATAGCCATCCACACTCACATTTAAACTAGATATTATTCATATATTTGATGAAATATATCTCTAAACCCTTCCACTGATGCCTAATGATCAAATGGGTATGCAATTCTTTCTTTCTATTTTTCCCTGCGCAGATAATGTCAAAGATACGAGATTTCCAACACGTCAAAGAAACTAGGAGTCGTGAAGTGAATACAAAAGGCTTAACGACCAACCATACAGCGGGAATAAAATTCTGGCCATATAGTTCCGGCCGTATAGTTTCCATTGACTCCGTTAGGTCAAACAGAACAACTTTTGTGAAGGGACCCCTATATAAAGAGGCTTCGAGCGACGAGAAAACTCTATTTTTCGATCTCAACTCTCCCTGCCACCAGAATCCACCATGCCGGAGGAATAGATCTAGATCAAATGTCCAAACCCCTCTCCAGCACCATAGCCATATTCCACCACTTGCAATAGTAGATATCTTCTCCAATTGGCGACATTGTAAGACTATTTGCTATCGTGATCTCTATTACAATGTTTATGATTGTTGTATGAATCAAAAAAATGTTTATGATTGTTGATTTCATCTCTATGTGTGAGTAATTCTCCTTGGTCTAAGGGCTTCGGCCTAGCCATGTAGCTTTTTTTGCATGTTATTTATCATAGATGGGATCATGTATTAGTTTGTATGATGATAAGTCGTACACGTATCTATAATTTTTGATGCTCCATGATTGTTTAGTATCTACTTTGCTTTGCTTTATCTACACTTTGCGGTGTTTTTATATCTTTTCTGGAACTAACCTATTAACAAGTTGCCACAGTGCCAGTTGCATGTTTTCTTCTGTTTTTGGTTCCAGAAAGGCATAAAATCAATATTCTCGGAATTGGACGGGACAAAATCCAATGTCAATAACTTTCCGTGAGGGACACGAATCCAGAAGGAGGGACGGAGAGGCACCAGAGGGTGTCCACACCCCACTGGGCGCGGCCAAGCCTGGCCCGCGCCTAGGGAAGGTGTGGGCCCTCTGGCCGCCTCCCAGGCTCTCCCCTTCGTGTAACATCCCTAAAATCATGATTTCAAAGATTGCATATCATTCATGCATGCATATAGTTTTGAGATCAATTTCAAACCAAATTCAAGAAAACAGAAGCACATAGTGCTATCATTTTATGAGAGCAAACTTAAATCAAATGGCCATCCCCATTTGAGAACTTGAATGTTTTAAACCAAGTTTGTTTGCTTCCCTTGTTGATTGGATTGAGTGTGGAATTTGAACAAAATTTTACAAAATAGAAATGGCTTCAAAAACCATTTTCAAACATTTGCAAACCAAGTGCAATGTCACTGTTATTTTGTCTTTCCAAAAATGACCAAGCCAACTCAAAGTGACCGCATGGTTTTACGCCAAGATTTGTGACTACTGCACACTGCAAAAGTCCAGAAAAGATTTGAATTCAAATAGAGTTTGAATTCATTTGAAAACCAATCCAGAAAATCAAAACAGAAAAAGAAAAAGAATAAAGGAAATGGAAAAGGGCCGGCGCCAGGAATTGAGCCCAGCAACAGACGCAGCCCATTTAGCCCACCCCGCTCCCCTCTCTCTCTCTCGCACGCGCAGACGCACCCACGCAGTCACTGACGCTCGGACCCCACTCCCTCTCTGCTCCATTCGCTGACAAGCGGGCCCCGTCCACGTCGTCATCGTCTTCCCCAAATTTCCACGCACGAACTCCGCCGCTGGCCGTTGCTGCATTGATTTCGCGGTGTAATTGGCATTGAATCACTGAGCGTTTCTTGTCGAGCCTTCGCCTACTTAAGCACCTCCCCACTCCGCTCCATTCCCCTCACTCAATTTCATCTCCACGCCACCAGGCTGCTCGCAACTCGCTCGACGCCGCCGCTGTTCCGACGACTGCGCCGACGAATTCCGGTGAGCACCGTGTCCCCCTCTGTCCATGACTCATGCTATCAAGCTCAGCAACTCCTTGCGCATCTACTGACACACCCCGTTTGTTCTCGCATGGTCTGTAGCTTCGGCAACGACTTCGACCGAGCGCCACCGCTCTCTGCACGAACTCCGGTGACCTCTCCCCGTAAGTACCAGCCGCCCCTTGCCCTCTGTCGGATACTCCTAGGATCCCCAGCGTCTTGCGCATCTAACGGTGCCCTCCTTTTGACTTAGCGCAACGCAGAACCTCGCCAACATCGACCAGCAGCCATACCCGACGCCTCCAAAACTACGGCGAGGAATCCCCGACGACTGTCATGCGCCCCTTGCCAAGCCACCTCCACGTTGAGCTTCGCCTCGACCCTGCGGTTCTGGTAAGCACCCTCTCCCCTCCCCGGATGACCTAGAACGCCAGCGCCGCCGCTGACAGACGCGCCGCCGCCAGTCGCCGCCGCTAGTGCCGCTAGTCTATGGTCGAGGCAACAGCAGCCGTTAGATGTAGATCTGGCAGTTTAGATTAGATCCGAGCGAATCATTTTCTTTGAATCTGGCGTGTTGGATCTGACTTGATCCGACGGCGCGGAAGGGTGATCCTGAGCGAAGCGGTATCGACCAATAGGATAGCGCCGCGTGGCTAGGGTTTAGTTTAAAAACAGAATTTGAATCAGATTTATATCCAAATTTGATTTGCTTGTAACTTTTGATTCCCACGTTAGATTTTAGCAAATTTTATACCGTTGGAATCAGGAAGACAAGCCCTTTCTGTTTATGCAATGTGTTTAGTGTTTAGTTTCTGTTAAAATGACTTTATTTGCAGAAAATTGTTTAGGACTATTTTGATTATAGGAATTGTTTAGGAAATTGTTTTAGTGTCAAATAAACTTGGTTTAGCAAGTTTGTTACTTGGTTATGATTCAGTACCATGCACTTGCTTGGTTGAGTTTTAAAAATCATCACTTAGCATTTTTGCATGCATGCATATGTATTTTTGTTTGTTTGTATATGTTGTGTGTAATTTGTTGCTACCATTCTTTGTGTAGACTTTGGTGCTAGTGATTGTGATTGTGAAGAGTGCTACTCTCCCAACTACCAAGGCAAGTGGTACTTCATGAATATTTCTATCCCTATATTTTATACAAGCATTAGAAATATTTTGCTAAGTCTTGCATGTTACTATTTTGCCAAATGCCATGTTGGGAAATCCTAAGTAGTTGTAGAATTGCTAGGAAATTTTCTAAGTTAAGTATTATCTATGCCATGCTTAGCCTAGATAGTAGCAAACAAGGGTTGGTGAAATATACATGCTATGATGAAAATGTTTCTAAGTCTTTGGACTTATGTTTTTCTTAATAAAACAACTAAGTCAATGAATCACCTGGGTGGAAAGGGACTTGATTGGTGGTTTTTGGTTGAGTGGTTACACAAGGCCCATGGATATGGTTTACCTTGTGTATCTCACTTGTGGAAAGCCACCCAGGAACAAAGGGATTTTAGAGGCCAAGTGTTGAGAAGCTTATAGTGCAGCCACTTGGCAATATGGGCTCTGCCTGGATCACATAAGTTGCTAGAACTTAGCCATTTGGACAGTTGGTGGTAGTGGGAATGATAGGTTGGAGCGCGTCCATTTGGTCTAAGGAAAGGCTTCTGAAAGGTCCTGTCTTGGGAAACCAAGTCTGGTGGGGAAAGTGCACAACCTCTGCAGATGGAAAAATCTAAGTACTTAGCCAAGTCCATGGCAATGGACAACTTGAGCATCAAGACATGGAAGCTATCAAGAATCTCATCATTCCAACTTCTAAGTAAAAACTTGTGGGTGAACAAGGGTGAAGGACCTCAATGTCTATTGGTGGTTCCTTGGGAAAAGTTTTGAAAAAGAGAAACTTAGTGATTTCAACTAATAGGCAAAACCTATTTTGAGCAAAGCAAGCCAAGCTACACTTAGCCAAATTTGCATATAGTTTATAGTCCACCTAAAATTTACTAAGGTATCACTTGCCAATACTATTCCAAAGTATTGACCCACTGTGGCAGTAACTTGTGATGTTGCAGGTTACTCTGATGAGGATTAGGTGTCATGAGTCTACACTCAACATGTTTGCCTGTGGCACATGAAGATGAAGACTTATATTTATTTACTTATTCAAACTCTTGTATTAGGCCTGTGTCCTTGAGTTGTAAAGACTATGTTTAACTCTGAAATGGATGTAATAAATGACCTTTGTATCTGTGTACTTCATCTTAAACTGTGGATGCTAGCAATGATCCAAGGACTAGCATTGCAATCACAGGGATCCTTTTCCTTTACAAAGGAGGGATCTTACAGATGGTATCAGAGCACTGTGTTGCCTGTAGGATTATGACCCTAGGATTGGAAACCACTAAGGAAAGTTTTCAACTACTTCTACACTTGTCTATTCTTCTCGTAAACTTTTCTAATCTTCTCTCTCATCTCTATTTGTAGATGAATTCCATCAACGAAGCCGTGAGAAAAGGACCACTCATGACAATGACTTTGGAGTGTGAGACCGAATTCCCCAAGGACCTCATGGTTGCATTAGAGATACAAGGTGCAGCTGTGTACAAAGGTTTTCCAGTGATGGCTGAAGGAGTGGAATACTGGTGGGTGTAACTTCACTTGTATAAAAACAAGGAAGACAACCATCAGGAAAAAGGATTCTGCATGTTCACCAATTCAGTGGTGCACCCTACATTCTTTGAATCAGCAAGGGATGCAGCTTGGAAGACCATCAAAGAACTTGGTGACAGAGTCAAGTGCAGAATGCTCAACCTCCAAAATGATCTAAGGAAAGAGAAGGAACATACCCAAGAGTTGGAAGCTACCAACCAAACCTTAAGAGGAGACATTATAGACTTAGTGATGGAATCATGTGAGCAAGATAAGCTGATTGCTTCTAGAAACATTGTGTTAGCCAACAGATCCAGTGAGATAGGATTGTAAACGTACTTCGTTAGTTGGACCACCACCTATCACCCTATTTTCCAAAATGTTGCTTGGAAATAAAATTAAACCTTGGTTGATGTAATGGTTTCATGTATGCATGACTTTGTGTTTTGCTTTCCAAGGATATGTATGTGATGTTTTGACCTTTGTTTTATCTTGAATTATGTTGTTCTAACTTTTCTATCTTATAAATAGATGCCTATTACCATCAGCACTGTTGAGGAGTTCCAGGTTACCCGCTTTGGACCTCGTATCGTTGAGATTACTACTTTGCTCAATCTCCCTCTTCTCATGGTGCATCCCCTCACCAAGTTCGAGAGGAAGGACCTCTGGGGCTTCAAGGTGAACCAGACTGGACGCCAGACAGAGCCTACTATGGAGGCCATTGTCTTCAAGCTCATGCACGATGACAGGGAGAGAGGCATGGAGGTAGTTATGCAGGATCTGATAGGACGTCTGCTAGGGCGACACTCCCGACAGGTTAGAGGCACCCACTTCCACGTCTTCGGAAGACGTGATGAGGACGGAGAGTCCATCGACTTCGAGGACGATTCGAGGGACGCAGCAGAGACGATACGCCTGTACCTTCAGGACTTAGAGTCTCTCATTAGGCACGTGGACACGGACAGGACCAATGTCATGCTCAGCAATGATGAGCTCCAGGTGCAGCTTCACGAGAAGGACAAGCTCTTCGCGCAGCAAGACGAGATAGTCAAGGAAATGGAGGCGAAGTTCGAGACCCAGGACAGGAAGTTCAAGAGTCAGGAGAAGCGTGTCCAGGATAGGAACAAGAAGATCCGGGACATGACTGAAGAACTGCAGTCCAAGGACTTCGAGCTAGAGCAGCAGCAGTCGGTGATAGAGAGGCTTCGTTCCCAGAAGAGGGCTCTCAAAGCCAAGATAGAGTCCTTGACCACTAGCATCGAGGAGAACAAGGCCGCGATGGAGAACGCAGGTCTTACCTTTGTCGAGGAGGAGATTGATGCCGATGAGTAGACTTGACTACTCGTTTATATTTCATTATCATACTTGTTATTTTGAGAACTTGTTATTGGACCATCCGACATGTGGATGGCTTGCTACTTGTGTGTTTTACTTTGTGAACTTGTTATTTTGTTGTTGAACCTTTATCTTTGTGTTGCATTCTTGTGTTTGCTTATGTGATGTATTGTGCATAAAAGCATCTATGGGTATCTCATTCTTACCTCTATTTGAACAAACCAAAGATGCCTCCCCGTCGTGCAAACCCCAACAACAACAACAACATCACTCTAGAAATGCAGCAAATGATGACTGCTCAAACACAACTGATGCAGATGATGATGACGTTCATTCAGAACCAAAACAACAATAACAACAACAACAACCCACCGGGTTTCGATATGCTCACCAGGTTCTTGAGATTGAGGCCAGCAAAGTTCTCAGGGACGACTGATCCCATGGTGGCCAATGATTGGCTACGTTCTGTGAACAAGGACTTAGTAACCGTGGGCTGTACGGATGCTGAAAAAGTCAGATTTGCAGCACATCTGCTGGAAGAGCCAGCCACCACTTGGTGGGACAACTTCTAGATCACCACTCCCATAGATGAAGTGACATGGGCTATCTTTGAGGATGGCTTTCGCACTGCTCATATCTCATCAGGAGTGATGAGTCTGAAAAAGAAAGAGTTCCACAATCTGAAGCAGCGCCACCGCAGCGTGGCTGAATACATTGAGGAATTCAACAATCTGGCGCGTTATGCACCAGATGAAGTTGACACTGATGCCAAGAGAAAGGAAAAATTTCTTGAAGGCTTGAATGATGAGCTGAATCTGCAATTGGATGTGGCCTATGTTCCCACTTATCAGTCGCTCTGTGACAAGGCTGCTATTTTGGAGAACAAAATAAAGCAAGTGGAGAGTATAAAGAGAAAGCACTTCGACAAGCACAACTCGGGATCGTCTCACAAACGATCTCATTATGATGACAGCGGAAGCTCAGGATCCCACAAGCATGGGAAATTCAACAAGCACCACAACCACAACCGTCATGATAACAAGCATCACCGTAGTCATGACAATGACAAGTACAAGAACCACAAGAGTGGACATAAGAACCACCACAGTGGTAATGGAAGTGGAAGTGGAAGTCAGCCTGTTAAAAGAGACATCAGTCAGGTTGAATGCTTCAAATGCAAGAAGATGGGGCATTATGCAAATGAATGCCTTGAAAAGAAAGTTGAAGGACCCATCAAGCCCAATCCTTTCCAGAAAGGACAGGTGAACCACATCAGTGTGGAGGAGGTCTATGAGGAACCTGATGCTGTTGCTGGTAAGTTCAGACTCAATTCTATTCCAGTATTTGTTCTTTTTGATACTGGAGCATCGCATTCATTCCTATCAAAAGCATTTGTTGATAGAAATGGGTTTCCAACTGAAAACATTGGGTGTCCCATAAAAGTTAGTTCTCCGGGTGGAGATATGATAGTAAGTCTTGGATGCCGGGATCTAGTAATAGAGTTTGGAAAACATAAATTTCCAGTGAGTCTGATAATCCTAGATTCCCAAGGACTGGACGTAATATTGGGAATGGATTGGATGGCTAAGTATGAAGGAGTACTAGATTGTGCCAATCGTACTGTTGCACTCACAACCCCGGAAAGAAAAAGAATTAAATTCAAGTCCAACATTGAATCCAAAGGAAGTAGGCTAAATTCTCTTAAGGGGGTTAGCATGGACAGTGTGCCAATCGTGAGTGAGTATCCGGATGTGTTTCCGGAAGAACTGCCGGGAATGCCACCAGATAGAGATGTGGAATTTCTTATAGATTTGGTACCAGGGTCTGGACCAATAGCAAAGAGACCGTATAAAATGTCAGTTGATGAACTGAAAGAACTCAAGAAGCAACTTGGAGAACAGTTGCAGAAAGGATTTATTCAACCAAGTTCTTCATCTTGGGGAGCCCCAGTCTTGTTTGTAGAGAAGAAAGATAGAAGTCAAAGGTTATGCATAGATTACCGTTCACTCAAAGAGGTGACTATCAAGAACAAATATCCTTTGCCTAGAATCAATGACTTGTTTGATCAGCTAGAAGGAGCATGTGTGTTCTCAAAGATTGATCTAAGGTCAGGCTATTTTCAACTCAATATAAGAGAACAAGACATACCTAAAACAGCGTTCACCACAAGGTATGGATTGTATGAGTATACTGTGATGCCTTTTGGGTTGACCAATGCTCCAGCATATTTCATGAATATGATGAATAAAGTGTTCATGGAATTTCTTGACAAGTTTGTTGTCGTTTTCATCGATGACATCTTAGTCTACTCCAAGAGCAAAGAAGAACATGAAGGACACTTATGTTTGATACTTGAGAAATTAAGGGAGCATAAACTTTATGCCAAATTCAGCAAGTGTGAGTTCTGGTTGGAGGAAGTTGGTTTTCTTGGTCATGTTATGACAAAGGATGGTGTAGCAGTTGACCCTGCTAAGGTTTCAGCTGTGACTGAATGGGAATCTCCCAAGTCCGTGAAAGAAGTTCGTAGTTTCCTTGGCTTAGCAGGTTACTACAGAAGGTTCATTGAGAATTTCTCTAAGGTAGCTAAGCCCATGACTGAATTGTTATAGAAAGACAAGAAGTTTGCTTGGTCTGAAGGTTGTGAAGTCAGCTTTCAGGAGTTGAAGAAGAGACTTGTGACAGCACCAATCTTGTGTCTGCCAGACTTGGAAAAAGATTTCCAAGTATATTGTGATGCATCTCATCAAGGTTTGGGTGTAGTACTTATGCAAGACGGTAAAGTTGTGGCATATGCCTCGAGACAACTCAAAACTCATGAAGTAAACTATCCTACTCATGATTTAGAGTTAGCCTCTGTTGTCCATGCACTCAAAACATGGAGACACTATCTTTTGGGAAAGCGTTGTGAAGTGTTCACAGATCACAAAAGTTTGAAGTATATCTTCACCCAGAAGGAAATTAATATGAGACAAAGAAGATGGCTAGAACTTATCAAAGACTATGACTTAAGTTTGCAATACCACCCCGGTAAAGCAAATGTTGTAGCAGATGCTCTAAGTCGTAAGGTATTTGTGAATGGCCTTACCAAAGGAGAATTACCAGATGATCTGTGTACCCAATTTAGAAAACTCAGATTGGAGATTGTGCCTGAAGGATATCTCATGTCTTTGGATGTTCAACCCACTTTGTTGGACAAGATCAAAGAAGCCCATAAGATTGATAAAGAAATCGAAGAGATTAAATAAAAGATTGGCAAAGGAAAAGCCAAAGGGTTCCATGAAGACGAACAGGGTACTTTATGGCATGGGAAACGTATCTGTGTTCCACAAGATCCGGAACTGCGGAAACTAATTTTTCAAGAAGCACATAACTCTTCGTATTCCATTCATCCGGGTAACACCAAAATGTACATGGACATGAAAGAAAGATTTTGGTGGAATAATCTCAAGAAGGACATCGCCGAACATATTGCTTTGTGTGATGTGTGCAGTAGAGTGAAAGCGGAGCATCAGAAACCAGCAGGTTTGCTTCAACCACTACCTATTCCTGATTGGAAGTGGGACAAAATTGGTATGGATTTCATTACCGGATTACCAAGGACCAGGTCAGGATATGATTCCATATGGGTAGTAGTGGATCGCCTAACTAAAGTGGCTCATTTCATACCCGTGAAGACAACTTATACAAGTGCTAAGTTGGCCAAGATCTACATGAGTAGAATTGTATGTCTACATGGAGTTCCCAAGAGTATTGTGTCTGATAGGGGAACTCAATTCACTTCCCGTTTTTGGAGACAGCTACATGAGTCATTTGGAACGAGGTTGGAATTCAGTACTGCTTTTCATCCTCAAACTGATGGACAAACAGAAAGGACTAATCAGATTCTTGAAGACATGTTGAGAGCATGTGCCTTAGACTATGGAGCCAGTTGGGATGAAAGTCTGCCTTACACAGAATTTTCTTATAACAACAGCTATCAAGCTTGAGATGGCACCATTTGAGTTTCTCTACGGAAGAAAGTGTACCACCCCATTGCTATGGAATGGTGTGGGAGAAAGAAGTTTATTCGGGCCAGATCTTATCAAAGAAGCCGAAGAGAAGGTCAAGTTGGTTAAGGACAGGTTGAAGATAGCACAGTCCCGACAGAAAAGCTACGCGGATCCTAAGCATAGAGAGGTCACCTACGAAGTTGGTGATAGAGCTTATCTTAGAGTGTCACCACTTCGTGGAGTAAAAAGATTCGGAGTCAAAGGAAAATTGGCACCAAGATATGTTGGGCCATTCAAGATTCTAAGTCGCAAAGGAGAAGTTGCCTATGAAATTGAACTGCCAGAATCTCTGTCAGCAGTCCATAATGTGTTTCATGTGAGTCAGCTTAAGAAATTTCACCCAGAAATGGAAGAAACGTCTTTGAAGGATACTATACCTTTGGAGGAGGTTCAATTGGAAAGTGATCTCACCTATGAAGAGAAACCTATCAAGATTCTTGAGACTGCAGAAAGAGTCACAAGGACTAAGACTATCAAGTTCTGCAAAGTGCAGTGGAATCATCATTCCGAAGAGGAAGCAACATGGGAACGAGAAGATGATCTTCGGAAAGACCAACCTCACCTATTTGCTAGCCAATCCGAATCTCGAGGGCGAGATTCACCTTAAGGGGGTTAGATTTGTAACATCCCTAAACTCATGATTTCAAAGATTGCATATAATTCATGCATGCATATCGTTTTGAGATCAATTTCAAACCAAATTCAAGAAAACAGAAGCACATAGTGCTATCATTTTATGTGAGCAAGCTTAAATCAAATGGCCATCCCCATGTAAGGTACCCAACCTTTAATAAGGTAGAGTCCCCTGTGTTTACAATGCTAGTCCCTGGATCAATAGCTAGCATCCACAGTTAAGATGTAATATCAAGAAACAAAGGTCATAATACAACTTTATAACCAGGAATAATATATTTTAATACATCTTTCATACCTCATTTGGCTATTACATTACATTGCAGCAGAATATCTATAAGCATGGGGTCCTTCATCTTCAAAGTGCCACAGGCAGACATGTTGGTTGTAGACTTTGTAATCCTAATCAACACACTTCACTAAATTAATCAAACCTGCAACATAACAAGTTACAGCCACAAGGGTCATTACATTTGAATTGTATTGGCAAGTGATACTATGGTAGTATAGTGGAGTCTATCATCTACATGCATTTGGCTAAGTGGAGTTGAGGCTTGCATTGCTCAAAATAGATTTTTCCTTAACATTTGAAAACACTAAGTTTTTGCTTGACAAAAATAATCTTTCCCAAGGCATCTCCCAATCAAAGATTGAAGATCCTTTAACCCTTGTTCAACCACAAGTTTTTAATTTAGAAATTTGGATGATGAGATTCTTGATAGCTTCCATGTCTTGATGCTCAAATTGTCCTTTACCAGGGACATGGCTAAGTACTTAGATTTTACACTCTGCAGAGGTGGTGCACTTTCCCCACAAGACTTGGTTTCACCAAGACAAGATCTTTCAGAAGCCTTCCCTTAGACCAAAATGGACGCGCTCCAACCTATCAAACCCTACCACCAACTGTCCATATGGCTAAGTTCTTGCAACCTATATGATCCAGGCAGAGCCCATAATGCCAAGTGGCTGCACTTGAATCTTCTCAACATTTGACATCTCAAATCTCTTTGTTCCTGGGTGGCCATCCACAAGTGAGATACACAAGGTAAACCATAAACATGGGCCTTGTGTAACCACTCAACCAAAAATGTAGGATCCCTCCTTTGTAAAGGAAAAGGATCCCTGTGATTGCAATGCTAGTCCCTGGATCAATAGCTAGCATCCACAGTTAAGATGTAATATCAAGAAACAAAGGTCATAATACAACTTTATAACCAGGAATAACATAAATTTATTACATCTTACATAGCTCATTTGGCTATTACATTACATTGCAGTAGAATATCTATAAACATGGGGTCCTTCATCTTAAAAGTGCCACAGGCAGACATGTTGGTTGTAGACTTTGTAATCCTAATCAACACACTTCACTAAATCAACCAAACCTGCAACATCACAAGTTACAGCCACAAGGGTCAATACATTTGAATTGTATTGGCAAGTGATACTATGGTAGTATAGTGGAGTCTAACATCTATATGCATTTGGCTAAGTGGAGTTGAGGCTTGCATTGCTCAAAATAGATTTTTCCTTAACATTTGAAAACACTAAGTTTTTGCTTGACAAAATCATTTTTCTCAATCAAAGATTGAAGATCCTTTAACCCTTGTTCAAACCACAAGTTTTTAACTTAGAAATTTGAATGATGAGATTCTTGATTGCTTCCATGTCTTGATGCTCAAATTGTCCTTTACCAGGGACATGGCTAAGTACTTAGATTTTACACTCTGCAGAGGTGGTGCACTTTCCCCACAAGACTTGGTTTCCCAAGACAAGATCTTTCAGAAGCCCTCCCTTAGACCAAAATGGACGCGTTCCAACCTATCAAACTCTACCACCCACTGTCCATTTGGCTAAGTTCTTGTAACCTATATGATCCAGGCAGAGCCCATAATGCCAAGTGGCTGCACTTGAAGCTTCTCAACATTTGACATCTCAAATCTCTTTGTTCCTGGGTGGACATCCACAAGTGAGATACACAAGGTCAACCATAGACATGGGCCTTGTGAACCACTCAACCAAAAACCACCAAGCAATTACCATTCCAACCAGGTGATTCATTAACTTAGTTGTTTTATTAAACAAAAACACAAGTCCTCAGACTTAGAAATTTTTCCATAGTGTGAATATATTTCCACCCTTGTTTTCTATTAGCTAAGCTAAGCATGATAGTAGTAGGAGTCTTAACTTATGTAGTAATCCACTAAGGTTTCATCTACTAGGTTTTCCTATAGCAAGGTTTATACTTAGCAAAATAAAATCCATGCAAGTTTTACTTAGAGAAATCACTAATGCATAGTGAAAGTAATGGGACAAAAAGTATGAAGCATCACTTGCCTTTTTGGTAGAGTATAGGTTCACTCCTTGTCCTTGCTAAAATCACACTCTTCAAGTCACTACAATTCAGTCAAGCAAGGCACAAGTTCAATCTACCAATCAAGCAAAACATCACATAAAATGATAAAGTCAAAGTAATGCAAGCAATCATGCCAAGCTTTGTTTTGTTTGAAAAAGTGGTTCCTAATGGGTCATAAACATTTTGAAAACACCTATTGGTCATTTTGTAATGTGGCAAAGTCATTTGCAAAAGGTTTCACTTCATAAACCATTTTCAAAACAAGGTATCATTTTATGTGGTGTAGAAATATTTTTACTAAGGCATTAATCTATAGGGTTCACCAAATATGTTTTCAAACCACAAAACTTGGTGTTTGGGGTCAGAGAGTTTAAAACAAAACACTTCCCAAAAGTTTTCTTCCAAAACCACTTTTAATAAATAAACCACATTTCTATTTGACTAGAAATGGTTTTAAATCAAAGAATCATTCTTTTCCTTCACCAAATACATTTTTGAAACCACAAAGTGTTTCCTAGGGTCAGTAGGTTCAAATCACACCATTTGTAAAATATTTTATCCCCAAATTCATTTTTGAATAATTTTTATAACCTAAACAAGCATACAAATGTTTCTGCAAAAACAATCATTTTTTGAGAATCTTTTTGCTAAACAAAAGGCATGGTTGGCCAGGGCTTGTTCCACTGATTCCATTGATATAAAATTTGTAATTTTTGGACGTGTGGATCAAAAGTTACAAGAGTTTCAAATCTGCATCTAAATCAGATTCAAATTTCTGTTTTTAAACAATCTGGTGACACGCGTCATGTTCCTATTCGCAGATACCGTTTCGGGTGGATCGAGTGATGCAGGCCGTTGGATCAAGTTGAATCGCACGGCACTGGCTGCATACCCTTTCAACGTTAAGTGATCTAATCGTGTCACCTCGATTTGGATCTGACGGCTCCTATCCAATAGCCAAGAACTGGCGACGCAAGGTCAACGGCGAGCGGCGGAGCGGCCAGATGGTGGCGGTGCTGGCGAAGCAGGAAGCGATAAAGGGAGGGAGTAAGCTCACCGCGTTCGCCGAAGCTTGGGGAAGCTCAAGGTGGCACTGGCTGGCGGAGGGGCGCACGGGACTGTCCTTAATTGCTCGCCGGAGATGAGCTGGGCCTCGGGCGGTTCTGGAGGTCGTCGAGGGCGAGGATAGGGGCACCCTAGGGCAAACGGGAGGCACCGTTAGGTTTGCAAGAGCATGGCGATCATTATCGCGTCCACGGGGAAGAGATGGGAGGTCTGGTTTACCTGGGAGACGTCGTCGCAGTTGGAGACAGACGGCGGCGCTGGCTCGGGGTGACGCTGTCGAGCTTGCAGAGCTCGCGCGGGTGAGCTGGCGATGCGAAAAGGTGCGCCAGGGCTTGGGAAGTATGCGAGTGTGGTCAAGGAGGCGAGGGGTGGCAGGACACGGCCGGAATCGTCGCCGGAGTGTCGACAGACAGTGGGCGGTGTCTGGCAAAATTCGACAGCCTGTGGCGCACTTGGGGAAGGAGACAGAGTGGAAATGGAGGAGAGTCGCTGGCGTTTAAATGTGCATGGTCACTGCGAGTAATGGTGGCCGCGTTAAGACGAATTCAAGACGCGAAATCAAAGCCAGAAACAGCGACGAGGGGAGGAAGAATAGGTCGTGGGTGTGGACGATGAACAGGAGAGGGTGGGGTCGGCTGGTCAGTGAGAAAGGGAGTGAGGGGGAGGGTTCACATGTCAGTTGCTCCGCGGGTTCTGGCTACGGTGAAAAACGTTTCGCCGTGGAAGAGAGTAGGTGGGCTGGACTGGGTCTTGTTGGGCCAATTTTTTGGGCTGGGTCCTTGTTCTATTTTTTTCTATTCTGAAACTTTTTCTTTTTCTCTTTTGATTTTCTGTTTTGAATTCAATCAACCATTCAAACATTCAAACAATTCAAAACATTCACCATACTTTGTGTTGAATTTGGTTCTGTTTATCAACATAAACCAATTCCCAAAACAAAATATTTTTTTATTATTTTTAGGATCTATTTAATAATTAACTAAAATAGACCTTAATTATTAATTCAAATAGGTTTTGATTTATTTAATAAAATCTCCATTTGAAAACTAAATATTTTCAAAACCAAATCAGTAGGTTTTATTTGAAAATAAAAGATACTTGGAAAACTTGTTTAAAATAATATTTTTATTTTAGGTTCCATTAATAATTAAATAAAATGGACCTTAATTATTAAATCAAATAAGGTTTGTATTATTTATTTTCAAAACTCTATTTGAAATCCAAAATAGTACCAAAACCATTCAGTAGGTTTTATTTGAAAATAATATACACTTGGAAAACTTATTTAAAAAAATTTAATAAGTTTTGATATTTTAATTAAATGGTAGAACCTTTTATTTAAATAAACTTGGATATTAAATCCTTATTATTTTATTTAAATAAACCTTTACTCTTTTAATCAAAGCAAAACATTTTATTTCAAAAAAACTTGGCCAAGGTTTAATTTGGCTCTATAAAATAATCTTTATTTATAAATCCACCTTTTTCATTTGAAACCAAATCTTTTTATTAAAAGATCCAAAATAGTAATTTCAAAATATTTTTAGCTTTATTGTTTATTTAACTTTTTTTAAATCCCTTTAGGATTTATCTTTATCAAAATAGGTTTGAAGGGTTCCAATTGGAATCAAAAAGTTTCTTCTCACCCTGGAAATCAACAAAGTTTTATTTTATTCATTTATTTTTCACATTACAAGATTTGGAAAATCTTGGGATGTGACAAAAAACCACCAAGCAATTACCATTCCACCCAGATATTTCATTAACTTAGTTGTTTTATTAAACAAAAACACAAGTCCTCAGACTTAGAATTTTTCCATAGTATGAATGTATATTCCACCCTTGTTTTCTATTAGCTAAGCTAAGCTTGCTAGTAGTAGGAATCTTAACTTGGGAAAATTTCTACTAAGGTTTCATCTACTAGGTTTTCCCATAGCAAGGTTTATACTTAGCAAAATTCCATGCAAGTTTTACTTAGAGAAATCACTAATGCATATTGAAAGTAATGGGAAAAAAGTATGAAGCATCACTTGCCTTTTTGGTAGAGTATAAGTTCACTCCTTGTCCTTGCTACAATCACACTCTTCAAGTCACTACAATTCAATCAAGCAAGGCACAAGTTCAATCTACCAATCAAGCATTTCATCACATAAAATAATAAACAAAACAAAACATGCAAGCATGCAAAAGGGTTGTTTTATTTGGAGAAGTGGTTTCTAATGGGTCATAAACATTTGAAGACAACTAATGGTCATTTTATAAAGTGGCAAAGTCATTTGCAAAAGGTTTCACTTCATATACCATTTTCAAAACAAGGTATCATTTTATGTGGTGTAGAAATGTTTTTACTAAGGCATTAATCTGTAGGGTTAACCAAATATGTTTTCAAACCATAAAACTTTGTGTTTGGGGTCAGAGAGTTTAAAACAAAACATTTCCCAAAAGTTTTCTTCCAAAAATATTTTTAATAAATAAACCACATTTTTATTTGACTAGAATTGGTTTTAAATCAAAGAATCATTCTTTTGCATCATCAAATATATTTTTGAAACCACAAAGTGATTCCTAGGGTCAATAGGTTCAAAATACACCATTTGCAAAAGATTTTATCCTAAAAATCATTTTAGAATAATTTTTATAACCTAAACAAGCATACAAATGTTTCTGCAAAAACAAACATTTTTCCAGAAGCTTTTTACTAAACAAATTGCAGGGTTGGCTAGGGCTTGTCTTGCTGATTCCATTGATATAAAGTTTGTAATTTTTGTATGTGTGGAACTAAAGTTATGCAATTTACAAAATCACAAATCTAATAGATTCAAATCTGTTTTAAATCGAAGCCTGAGCCACGTGGCGCTTTCCTATTCGTCGGTACCGCTTCGGCCGGATCACGTTCTCTAGTGTGTTGGATCAAGTCAGATCGAGCGGCACAGGTTGCGTACCTCTTCAGCGTTTAGTGATCTATCGTATCCATTGGATCGTCATCTAACGGCTATCGTCGCCTTGACCAAGTTCTGGCGGCGCTCGACGGCTGCGCACGGCGGCGATAGTCAGACGACGGCGAAACTGGCGATGCAGGAAGCAAGGAAGGAAGGGAGTATGCTCACCGTGTTCGCAGTAGCGTGGGGAAGCTCAACGTGTTGTTGGTTCGACGAGGGGCGCACAGGGTAGTCCTGAATCGCTCGCCGGAGTTGTACTTCTCCTCGGGTGCGGTCAGATGTTGTCGGAGGTGGGCGTCTGGGGCACAAGAGAGCAAGAGATCATGTCAGGAGGATGTGCAAGTTTGTACATGTTGAAATGGAACTCACCATAGGGCAAGGGGAACACGGAGTTGACGATAGTAGCTCGCCGGAGTTGATGCAGACGGCGTTGGTTCCCAGACGAAGATGAAGGCAAGGCTGTGGGGCACGAGCAGACAAGTGGGAGGTACTAGAAGAAGCGCACGGTGATGGTGAACGAGCTCGTAGCATCCAAGGGGCAAGGGGAGGCAGGTACTGGCTGGAATTGGCCGGACAGCTCGTCGGAGCAGAGGGCGTTCCAGGTCGAAATTTGCTCGGCCTGGGGGCAGAGGGGGTGCAACGTTCAGGGGAAAGGGAGGAGGAGGAGTAGGTGGTTTAGTACGCATGGTCGCGGCGAGGGTTAATGGAGAGATTAACGCGAATTGATTAGTGCCTTCATTGGCCAGAAACAGCGACGGAGGATTTGGGGGCGGGGTCGTCGCGGGGTTGAAGACGGTGAGCTGGCGGTGGGGCCTCCTTGTTAGTGAGTAAGAGAGATAGGGAGAGGGGGTCCACGAGTCAGTGACTTAGTGGGTTTCTTTCGCGGTAAGGAAAATGTTTCGGGGGCGAGGGGATAGGTGGGCTGGACTAGGCTGTTGGGCTGGCCGGCTGGGCTGGCTTGTTTCTCCCTTTTTTTATTCAATATTCTTTTTCTTTTTCTAATTGATTTTCTGTTTTGAATTTCAAACAACAATTCAAACAACCAAATCAAATCAAACTTCCACCAAACTATATATTGAGTTTAGCTCTGTTTATCAACACAAATCAAAGTCCAAAACAAAATATTTTTAATCTTTTTAGGATCCATTTAATAATTCAATAAAATGGACCTTAGTTATTAAATCAAATAGGGTTTGATTTATTTATTTTTAAAACTCTATTTGAAATCCAAAATAGTACCAAAACCATTCAGTAGGTTTTATTTGAAAATAATAAACACTTGGAAAACTTATTTAAAATAATTTAATAAGTTTTGATGTTTTAATTAAAATGGTAAAACCTTTATTTTTAATAAAAATTGGATATTCATAAATCCTCATTATTTTGTTTAAATAAACCTTTACTCTTTTAATCAAAGAAAAACATTTTATTTCAAAAGGTTGGCCAAGGTTTAATTTGGCTCTACAAAATATTCCTTATTTATATTTCAACCTTTTTATTTAAAAACCAAATCTTTTTATTAAAAGATCCAAAATAATAATTTTAAATATTTTTTTTAAGTTTATTGTTTATTTATCTTTTTAAATCCCTTTAGGATTTTATTTGATCCAAATAGGTTTTGAGAGTTTCAAATTGGATTCAAAAGTTTCTTCTCACCCTAAAAATCATCAAAGTTTTATTTTATTCAATTATTTTTCACATTACATGATTTGGAAAATCTTGGGATGTAACAGGCTACCACCCTTAAAATAAATCTCGTCCCGAGATTTGGGAAGGCTAGGATTACAAATTGTCTTAAAGCATCTAGGGTACTACCACCCTTAAAATTTTCCAACTAATTTACATCTTGTCTTCCTTGGGATCTTGGTGTAACTTTCCTGGACAGAAGTTTGCATAGTGGCCTAGCTCTTTGCATTTGAAACATGTGATAAGGTTGAGGTCTTGAGGTGGCTTCTCTGGACAATATGATGCATAATGTCCTAACTCTTTTCTGTGGTTGCACATCACTTGGCTAATATCCTTCCTCATCTTGAGTTTCACTAGCTTTTGTTTGTCTTCTTGGCTCTTCTTCTTTTCTGGGCATTCATTGGCATAGTGTCCCATCTCTTTGCAATTGTAACATTGCAACTGGCTTTTGTCCTTCTTTTTCTTTTTGGGTCTCTCCAAAGCTAGGAGTTCTTCTAGTTCATGCTCTTCATATCTCACCTCAAAGGTGGGAAATCTTTCTCTCTTCTTGGGGCAGTTACTAGAGATATGACTTTCTTCACATTTAGGGCATTGATCTTCATGCTCCTTGGATGTATGATCCTTATCTCCACAAATATTGCTAGCTTGGGTTCCTTCTAGAATAGCATCTTTGTCATCCTTGTTGTCATTAGCTCTTTGGGAAAAGTTTTCTCCCATGTTGATCATTTGAGTAACCAATCCTTGCAACAATTGGGATTGAAGTTTCAAAATCCTTTGTATGGCTGGGTCTAGTCCATTGTTGTTGGCTAAAAGCTGAGTTGTCTCTTGGCTTAAATGGTTTTGGGTTGCTTTGAGTTCTCTCATATTGTCCTCTTGGTCGTTGTTGTTGTCATCATCCTTGATGTTGGAGTCTCTTGGAGAAGTCATCTGTTTGGGTTGAATTGGGATTAGAATAGGCAAAATATTTCTAAGGAAATAATGCTAATCACACACATCACAATTCACACAAGTAGTGTGCAAGCAATCTCAAACAAACATTCCACTCAAACAACAAGTTTCAAGCATATTTTTAGGCAACCAAAATATTTTGTTACACCACATAAGTTGGTGTGTTTGATCTATACTTAATATGGTGGTCCATCTATATGGTTCACTTGAGATTTTTCCATCCTTCTTGGTTGACTCTTCTTGGATAAGATCATGGTTTCCTTGGGAAAATTCTTGGGTCTTGGTCACAAAACTTCAAAGGTGATGATGGTTCCTTCTAATTGTGTTTCCTTAGTCTTCAAGTCTTGGGCAATATTTCTTGTCTCACTTGTAGTCTTAGTGCTATCCAAGGTTGAAGTCCTTGGTGAAAATGCTGAAGATGTTGAAGTCATTAGAGTTGAAGATGTTGAAGTAATTAGAGTTGAAGATGTTGAAGTCATTAGAGTTGAAGATGTTGAAGTCATTAGAGTTGATGAAGTCCTTTGCACATGGTGAAGTCTTTGGCCATGGGGTGGTTTTTCCATCAAGTTGAAATAGATGAGATGTACAATCAAAACCAAAATGGTTGAGGAAAGAGTTTACAAGATTGTTTGTAAATAAGTTTTGGTACAAATAAAACTCCTACTTTCCTAAGGGGTTTTGTCCAATCCTAGGGTTACAATCCTACAGGCAACACAATGCTCTGATACCATCTGTAAGGTACCCAACCTTTAATAAGGTAGAGTCACCTGTGTTTACAATGCTAGTCCCTCGATCAATAGCTAGCATCCACAGTTAAGATGTAATATCAAGAAACAAAGGTCATAATACAACTTTATAACCAGGAATAATATATTTTAATACATCTTTCATAGCTCATTTGGCTATTACATTACATTGCAGCAGAATATCTATAAGCATGGGGTCCTTCATCTTCAAAGTGCCACAGGCAGACATGTTGGTTGTAGACTTTGTAAACCTAATCAACACACTTCACTAAATCAATCAAACCTGCAACATAACAAGTTACAGCCACAAGGTTCAATACATTTGAATTGTATTGGCAAGTGATACTATGGTAGTATAGTGGAGTCTATCATCTATATGCATTTGGCTAAGTGGAGTTGAGGCTTGCATTGCTCAAAATAGATTTTTCCTTAACATTTGAAAACACTAAGTTTTTGCTTGACAAAAATAATCTTTCCCAAGGCATCTCCCAATCAAAGATTGAAGATCCTTTAACCCTTGTTCAACCACAAGTTTTTAACTTAGAAATTTGGATGATGAGATTCTTGATAGCTTCCATGTCTTGATGCTCAAATTGTCCTTTACCAGGGACATGGCTAAGTACTTAGATTTTACACTCTGCAGAGGTGGTGCACTTTCCCCACAAGACTTGGTTTCACCAAGACAAGATCTTTCAGAAGCCTTCCCTTAGACCAAAATGGACCCGCTCCAACCTATCAAACCCTACCACCAAATGTCCATATGGCTAAGTTCTTGCAACCTATATGATCCAGGCAGAGCCCATAATGCCAAGTGGCTGCACTTGAAGCTTCTCAACATTTGACATCTCAAATCTCTTTGTTCCTGGGTGGCCATCCACAAGTGAGATACACAAGGTAAACCACAAACATGGGCCTTGTGTAACCACTCAACCAAAAACCACCAAGCAATTACCATTCCACCTAGGTGTTTCATTAACTTAGTTGTTTTATTAAACAAAAACACAAGTCCTCAGACTTAGAAATTTTCCATAGTATGAATGTATATTCCACCCTTGTTTTCTATTAGCTAAGCTAAGCTTGCTAGTAGTAGGAATCTTAACTTGGGAAAATTTCTACTAAGGTTTCATCTACTAGGTTTTCCCATAGCAAGGTTTATACTTAGCAAAATTCCATGCAAGTTTTACTTAGAGAAATCACTAATGCATAGTGAAAGTAATGGGACAAAAGTATGAAGCATCACTTGCCTTTTTGGTAGAGTATAAGTTCACTCCTTGTCCTTGCTACAATCACACTCTTCAAGTCACTACAATTCAATCAAGCAAGGCACAAGTTCAATCTACCAATCAAGCATTTCATCACATAAAATAATAAACAAAACAAAACATGCAAGCATGCAAAAGGGTTGTTTTATTTGGAGAAGTGGTTTCTAATGGGTCATAAACATTTGAAGACAACTAATGGTCATTTTATAAAGTGGCAAAGTCATTTGCAAAAGGTTTCACTTCATATACCATTTTCAAAACAAGGTATCATTTTATGTGGTGTAGAAATGTTTTACTATGCCATTAATCTGTAGGGTTGACCAAATATGTTTTCAAACCATAAAACTTGGTGTTTGGGGTCAGAGAGTTTAAAACAAAACATTTCCATTGATATAACCTAAACAAGCATACAAATGTTTCTGCAAAAACAAACATTTTTCCAGAAGCGTTTTACTAAACAAATTGCAGGGTTGGCTAGGGCTTGTCTTGCTGATTCCATTGATATAAAGTTTGTAATTTTTGGACATGTGGAACTAAAGTTATGCAATTTACAAAATCACAAATCTAATAGATTCAAATCTGTTTTAAATCGAAGCCTGAGCCACGTGGCGCTTTCCTATTCGTCGGTACCGCTTCGGCCGGATCACGTTCTCTGGTGCGTTGAGTCAGATCGAGCGGCACAGGTTGCGTACCTCTTCAGCGTTTAGTGATCTAACGTATCCATTGGATCGTCATCTAACAGCTATCGTCGCCTTGACCAAGTTCTGGCGGCGCTTGACGGCTGCGCGCGGCGGCGATGGTCAGACGACGATGAAACTGGTGATGCAGGAAGCAAGGAAGGAAGGGAGAATGCTCACCGTGTTCGCAATAGCGTGGGGAAGCTCAACGTGTTGTTGGTTCGACGAGGGGCGCACAGGGTAGTCCTGAATCGCTCGCCGGAGTTGTACTTCTCCTCGGGTGCGGTCAGATGTTGTCGGAGGTGGGCGTCTGGAGCGCAAGCGAGCAAGAGATCATGTCAGGAGGATGTGCAAGTTTGTATAGGTTGAAATGGAACTCACCATAGGGCAAGGGGCACACGGAGTTGACGACAGTAGCTCGCCGGAGTTGATGCAGACGGCGGTGGTTCCCAGACGAAGACGAAGGCGAGGCTGTGGGGCATGAGCAGACAAGTGGGAGGTACTGTAAGAAGCGCACGGTGATGGTGAACGAGCTCGTAGCATCCAAGGGGCAAGGGGAGGCAGGTACTGGCTGGAATTGGCCTGACAGCTCGTCGGAGCAGAGGGCGTTCCAGGTCGAAATTTGCTCGGCCTGGGGGCAGAGGGGGTGCAACGTTCAGGGGAAAGGGAGGAGGAGGAGTAGGCGGTTTAGTACGCGTGGTCGCGGCGAGAGTTAATGGAGAGATTAACGCGAATTTATTAGTGCCTTCATTGGCCAGAGATGGCGACGGAGGATTTGGGGGCGGGGTCGTCGCGGGGTTGAAGACGGTGAGCTGGCGGTGGGGCCTGCTTGTTAGTGAGTAAGAGAGATAGGGAGAGGGGGTCCACGAGTCAGTGACTTAGTGGGTTTCTTTCGTGGTAAGGAAAACGTTTCGGGGGCGAGGGGATAGGTGGGCTGGACTGGGCTGTTGGGCTGGCCGGCTGGGCTGGCTTGTTTCTCCCTTTTTTTATTCAGTATTCTTTTTCTTTTTCTAATTGATTTTTTGTTTTGAATTTCAAACAACAATTCAAACAACCAAATCAAATCAAACTTCGACCAAACTTTATATTGAGTTTAGCTCTGTTTATCAACACAAATCAAAGTCCAAAACAAAATATTTTTAATCTTTTTAGGATCCATTTAATAATTAAATAAAATGGACCTTAGTTATTAAATCAAATAGGGTTTGATTTATTTATTTTTAAAACTCTATTTGAAATCCAAAATAGTACCAAAACCATTCAGTAGGTTTTATTTGAAAATAATAAACACTTGGAAAACTTATTTAAAATAATTTAATAAGTTTTGATGTTTTAATTAAAATGGTAAAACCTTTATTTTTAATAAAAATTGGATATTAATAAATCCTCATTATTTTGTTTAAATAAACCTTTACTCTTTTAATCAAAGCAAAACATTTTATTTCAAAAGATTGGCCAAGGTTTAATTTGGCTCTACAAAAATAGTCCTTATTTATATTTCAACCTTTTTATTTAAAAACCAAATCTTTTTATTAAAAGATCCAAAATAATAATGTTAAATATTTTTTTTAAGTTTATTGTTTATTTATCTTTTTAAATCCCTTTAGGATTTTATTTGATCCAAATAGGTTTTGAGAGTTTCAAATTGGATTCAAAAGTTTCTTCTCACCCTGAAAATCATCAAAGTTTTATTTTATTCAATTATTTTTCACATTACAAGATTTGGAAAATCTTGGGATGTGACACCCCATTTGAGAACTTGAATGTTTTAAACCAAGTTTGTTTGCTTCCCTTGTTTATTGGATTGGGTGTGGAATTTGAACAAAATTTTACAAAATAGAAATGTCTTCAAAAACCATTTTCAAACATTTGCAAACCAAGTGCAATGTCACTGTTATTTTGTCTTTCCAAAAATGACCAAGCCAACTCAAAGTGACCACATGGTTTTATGCCAAGATTTGTGACTACTGCACACTGCAAAAGTCCAGAAAAGATTTGAATTCAAATAGAGTTTGAATTCATTTGAAAACCAATCCAGAAAATCAAAACAGAAAAAGAAAAAGAATAAAGAAATGGAAAAGGGCCGGCGCCAGGAATTGAGCCCAGCAACAGACGCAGCCCATTTAGCCCACCCGGCTCCCCTCTCTCTCTCGCACGCGCAGACGCACCCACGCAGTCACTGACGCTCGGACCCCACTCCCTCTCTGCTCCATTCGCTGACAAGCGGGCCCCGTCCACGTCGTCATCGTCTTCCCCAAATTTCCGCGCACGAACTCCGCCGCTGACCGTTGCTGCGTTGATTTCGCGGTGTAATTGGCATTGAATCACTGAGCGTTTCTTGTCGAGGCTTTGCCTACTTAAGCACCTCCCCACTCCGCTCCATTCCCCTCACTCAATTTCATCTCCACGCCACCAGGCTGCTCGCAACTCGCTCGACGCCGCCGCTGTTCCGACGACTGCGCCGACGAATTCCGGTGAGCATCGTGTCCCCCTCTGTCCATGACTCATGCTATCAAGCTCAGCAACTCCTTGCGCATCTATTGACACACCCCGTTTATTCTCGCATGGTCTGTAGCTTCGGCAACGACTTCGACCGAGCGCCGCCGCTCTCTGCACGAACTCCGGCGACCTCTCCCGTAAGTACCTGCCGCCCCTTGCCCTCTGTCGGATACTCCTAGGATCCCCATCGTCTTGCGCATCTAACGGTGCCCTCCTTTTGACTTAGCGCGACGCAGAACCTCGCCAACGTCGACCAGCAGCCGTACCCGACGCGTCCATGAACTCCGGCGAGGAATCCCCGACGACTGTCGTGCGCCCCTTGCCAAGCCACCTCCACGTTGAGCTTCGCCTCGACCCTGCGGTTCTGGTAAGCACCCTCTCCCCTCCCCGGACGACCTAGAATGCCAGCGCCGCCGCTGACAGACGCGCCGCCGCCAGTCGCCGCCGCTAGCGTCGCTAGTCTATGGTCGAGGCAACAACAGCCGTTAGATGTAGATCTGGCGGTTTAGATTAGATCCGAGCGAATCGTTTTCTTTGAATCTGGCGCGTTGGATCTGACTTGATCCGACGGCGCGGAAGGGTGATCCTGAGCGAAGCGGTATCGACCAATAGGATAGCGCCGCGTGGCTAGGGTTTAGTTTAAAAACAGAATTTGAATCAGATTTATATCCAAATTTAATTTGCTTGTAACTTTTGATTCCCACGTTAGATTTTAGAAAATTTTATACCGTTGGAATCAGGAAGACAAGCCCTTTCTGTTTATGCAATGTGTTTAGTGTTTAGTTTCTGTTAAAATGACTTTATTTGCAGAAACTTGTTTAGGACTATTTTGAGTATAGGAATTGTTTAGGAAATTGTTTTAGTGTCAAATAAACTTGGTTTAGCAAGTTTGTGACTTGGTTATGATTCAGTACCATGCACTTGCTTGGTTGAGTTTTAAAAATCATCACTTAGCATTTTTGCATGCATGCATATGTATTTTTTTTTGTTTGTATATGTTGTGTGTAATTTGTTGCTACCATTCTTTGTGTAGACTTTGGTGCTAGTGATTGTGATTGTGAAGAGTGCTACTCTCCCAACTACCAAGGCAAGTGGTACTTCATGAATATTTCTATCCCTATATTTTATACAAGCATTAGAAATATTTTGCTAAGTCTTGCATGTTACTATTTTGCCAAATGCCATGTTGGGAAATCCTAAGTAGTTGTAGAATTGCTAGGAAATTTTCTAAGTTAAGTATTATCTATGCCATGCTTAGCCTAGCTAGTAGAAAACAAGGGTTGGTGAAATATACATGCTATGATGAAAATGTTTCTAAGTCTTTGGACTTATGTTTTTCTTAATAAAACAACTAAGTCAATGAATCACCTGGGTGGAAAGGGACTTGATTGGTGGTTTTTGGTTGAGTGGTTACACAAGGCCCATGGATATGGTTTACCTTGTGTATCTCACTTGTGGAAAGCCACCCAGGAACAAAGGGATTTTAGAGGCCAAGTGTTGAGAAGCTTATAGTGCAGCCACTTGGCAATATGGGCTCTGCCTGGATCACATAAGTTGCTAGAACTTAGCCATTTGGACAGTTGGTGGTAGTGGGAATGATAGGTTGGAGCGCGTCCATTTGGTCTAAGGAAAGGCTTCTAAAAGGTCCTGTCTTGGGAAACCAAGTCTGGTGGGGAAAGTGCACAACCTCTGCAGATGGAAAAATCTAAGTACTTAGCCAAGTCCATGGCAATGGACAACTTGAGCATCAAGACATGGAAGCTATCAAGAATCTCATCATTCCAACTTCTAAGTAAAAACTTGTGGGTGAACAAGGGTGAAGGACCTCAATGTCTATTGGTGGTTCCTTGGGAAAAGTTTTGACAAAGAGAAACTTAGTGATTTCAACTAATAGGCAAAACCTATTTTGAGCAAAGCAAGCCAAGCTACACTTAGCCAAATTTGCATATAATTTATAGTCCACCTAAAATTTACTAAGGTATCACTTGCCAATACTATTCCAAAGTATTGACCCACTGTGGTTGTAACTTGTGATGTTGCAGGTTACTCTGATGAGGATTAGGTGTCATGAGTCTACACTCAACATGTTTGCCTGTGGCACATGAAGATGAAGACTTATATTTATTTACTTATTCAAACTCTTGTATTAGGCCTGTGGCCTTGAGTTGTAAAGACTATGTTTAACTTTGGAATGGATGTAATAAATGACCTTTATATCTGTGTACTTCATCTTAAACTGTGGATGCTAGCAATGATCCAGGGACTAGCATTGCAATCACAGGGATCCTTTTCCTTTACAAAGGAGGGATCTTACACTTCGCCTATAAGAAGCCCCCGGGGAGAAAACCCTAGGTCATCCAGAAGAAATTCGTGAAAACCTCTGTTGCGCCGCTGCCACCGAAAGGGAGATTCGGGGGATAGAAAGTCTCTGTTCCGGCACCCTGACGGGACGGGGAAGTGCCCCAGGAGCCATTTCCATTGATCTCCATCACCATCTTCATCACCGTTGCTGATTCCCATGATGAGGAGGGAGTAGTTCTTACTCAAGGCTAAGGGCTCTACCGGTAGCTATGTGTTCATCTCTCTCTCTATGCATGGTCATATTGTGATCATGAGCTTTGTAATCAAGTAGATCTACCTTGCTACTCAAGTGCTTCATTAGATCTCTGCTCTCCCCATGTGTGTGAAAGTGACAACATGCACGCCATGGTGGCACTTAGTTTTGAGTCTACATTAATACTCTTTGTGCTTTAATAGATCTATGCTTTTCCCCACGTGTGTGAAAGTGACACCATGCATACCGTGTGTGGCACTTTGGCTAGATTGAATATTTGTTATAAGTTATATTTGGAGTTGGATGTCTCTATGAAATTGTGGTGTTTGTTGGAACCACCTAGTGCTCAAGGTGACAGTGTGGGGTTAAATAGATTGGGGAAGACCCTACCATGGATTAGAGTGTCCAACCGGAGAGTAGTTAAGAGTAGTATCATGAAGAGAGGATATTTATATGAGAGAGTGTTCACTAGTGAAAGTATGATCCCTAGGCCTTGTTTCTAAACATTGAAACACCGTCTGCTACTAGATCTGTTGCATGTTGCTTGCTTCCTTCAGTTTGCCTTTAGTCTGTTCCTCCATGCCATCAGCTCTTTTCTAGCACCGTTACCCCACGTCAACAACAAGTCAGAAGCTATTTTCTGGCACCGTTACTACTTGTATTTCACTATTTCTTCACCGAACTAGTGCATCTATACACCTGACAAGTGTATTGGGTGTGTTGGGGACACAAGAGATTTCTTGTATCTTGATTGCAGGGTTGCTTGAGAGGGAATACCTTTGACCACTTCCTTCCTGAGTTCGATAAACCTTGGGTGACCCACTTAAGGGAAACTTGCTGTTGTTCTACAAACCTCTGCACTTGGAGGCCCAACAACTGTCTCCAAGAATAGAAGTGCGTAGACATCAAGCTCTTTTCTGGCTCCGTTGCCGGCGAGGTAAGGTAAAAGGTACTCACATCCTCTGGTGTGAGTGCTCGAAGTTATTTCCTTTAGATTCTATAGTTTTGTCTTTTTGTTTCTTGTTTTCACTAGTTAGGCTTAATGGAAAACAACAACAAAATTAGAGAGATTTTTAGTATTTTTCCTAAGTTAGAATTTGAAGTGTTTGAAGAGAAAATTAAAAAACCTATGGAGCTTTATTTGCATGCTAATAGCAATGTTATTAGTATGAATTCTTTGGAAACCATTGTTGCTAATGCTTTGGAAAAGTCTAAGCTTGGGGAAGCTAGTTTTGATGAAAATGATCTTTTTAGCTCCCCAGCTTTAGGGAAGAAAATTTTCTCTAATGATACTTTATCTCCCATATGTGGCAATTCTAATGATACTTTGATATTTTAAATCCACATACTAAAAGTGTCCCTTTTAAAATACCTACTGAAATTGTTGAACGTGTTATGAATAACTGCTATTTTGGAGATGGAACTGTCCATCCTAGTGATCGTTTACTCTTTATATACATGAATTATACGAGTTGTTCAAGTGTGCAGGTATTTCAATGGACCAAGTTAAGAGGAAGCTATTCCCTTTCTCACTTAGGGACAAAGCAAAGGAGTGGTATGAGCTGCTAGATGATCCTCATCATTTGGAGTGGAAGGAACTTGAATCTCTCTTTTATTCTAAATATTATCCTCCTCATGAAATTCATAAATATAGGAATTATATTTATAATTTTCATCCTCATGAGGGAGAAAGTATTGCCCAAGCTTGGGGGAGATTGAAGTCCTCAAATGTCCCATTCATGAGCTCCCCATCAATATTATTATCTATAATTTTTATGCAAGGATTTCACGACATTACAAGGACTACCTAGATACATGTTCAGAGGGATCCTTCACAAGTAAGAAGGTCAAAGCAAAGTGGGATGTTCTTGAAACAATTCAAAGAAAAACTGAAGATTGCGTTAACGACAAAGGTAAAGAACCAGGTATAAACTATGAGTATGATTGCATTAAGTCTTTCGCTGAAACTGCTGATTTTCAAGAGCTTAGTGCTAAACATGGTATGTTGGAGATATGCCCTAGAGGCAATAATAAATATAGTTATTATTATATCTTTGTGTTTATGATAAATGTTTGCATTCATGCTATAATAGTATTAACAAGGAAACATTAATACTTGTGTGATTTGTAAACTAAAATAGAGTCCCTAGTAAAGCCTCTTTATAATACTAGCTTGTTGGTTAATAAATGATTGTGGTTTCCCTATCATGAACATTGAGATGTTATTAACAACAAGATCATATCGTTAGGAGAATGATATGGTGGACATACTCCTATAGATAAGCGTAGCATAAAGATCAAGTCATTTTAATAGTTCAATTGCTATATGCTTTCTGATACATAGTAACCTAATTCCTTCGACCATGAGATCATGCATATCACCTTCACCGGAAGGATGCTTTGATGACATCAAACACCACACCATAACTGAGTGGCTATAAAGGTGGCATTGAGTGTTCAGAAAGTATTGGTTGAGACACATGGATCAAGAGTGGGATTTGTCCATCCATATGACGGATAGATATACTCTAGGCCCTCTCGATGGAATGTCATCCAATTAGCTTGCAAGCATGTGACTGGCTCACAAGGGATCACATATCACGGGAACGAGAAAAGAGTACTTGTCAGTAACAAGGTTGAACTAGGTATGCAGAGATACCGACGATCATAACCTCGGATAAGTAAACTATCGTGAGACAAAGGGAAATTGGTATCGTATGTAAGTGGTTCATTCGATCGCAAAGTAATCGTAGAAATATGTGGGAGCCATATGAATTTCCAGATTCCTCTATTGGTTATTGTTCGGAGAAGTGTCTCGATCATGTCCACATAATTCACGAACCGCAGGGAGACACACTTAAGGATTCGACGTTGTTTGAGTAGTTATGGAATGATGAGTAAGAGACCGAATGTTGTTCGGAGTCTCGGATGGGATCCGGGATATCACGAGGAGATCCGGAATGGTCCGGAGAATAAGATTCATATAAGGAAAGTCCTGTTTCGGGGTTCGAGAATGGTTCCGGTGTTTTCATCGGGAATGTTCTAGAAGGTTCCGGAATGTCCAGCACTCCGGAGGGGAATGTGTCATAAAAAGTTGGAGTGATTGCATCATGTACTAGGTGTCATCGCCGAACAAAATAAAGGGTTAAATCAAATCCTAGTTTGAAAAGTCAAACGCCAATTTGAAAAGTCAAACGGCTATTTTGTGAGGTGGAGGGAGAGTAGGAAACCTACTTGGGGAGGAGTTCCCTCCCTCCACCGCCGGCCTTGGAAGCCGAGTTGGGGAGGGACTCCCCTCCCCTGGCGCGCCCCCTGCACCTATATAAGGAGGGGCAGGGCTGACCCTCCAAGCACACAACACCACGCCCCGCAAACCCTAGCCCCGGCGCCGCCACCTCCTGCTGCCGCCGTCGCCTAGGGCAAGCCGCTGCCACCTAGGCAAACCCTAGCCGCTGGCCTTGCCCCCTCCTTGGTGCGTCTAAACCCTAGATCACCGAGGTTCTCTCTCATAGTCCACCATACTCGCTCCGGCTTAAGGCGAAGCCCTGCGAGATCTCCCCTCTACTTCCGGTACCACGCCGTTGTGCTGCCGGAATCGCGAGGAGAGTGCTACAACCTCCGCTGCCTACTGGAACAAGGGAGAGGAAGGTCTTCGTCGAGTACCGAACGTGTGACCGACTGCGGAAGCGCTGCCGGAACGCAGCACCGAAAGGATCATCTACGCGATCTTGAGATCGGCAAGAGTACGACTACATCACCCACGAGAATCCGCTCTCGTTAAACACTTTGGAATCTTCGAGGGTGAGTTATTCCATCGACTCGTTGCTACAATCTAGTAGATAGATCTTGGCTTGTTTGTTTGTATGCGGTAGAAAAATTTTGTTTTCCATGCTACGAAACCCTACATTGGTATCAGAGCCGTGTCTATATGTAGATCTGTTGCACGAGTAGAACACAATGGTCATTGTGGGCGTTGATGCTTTTGTTGTCGATTTCTTCTTGTGTACTTTGCATCTTGCGGGATGGTGGGATGAAGCGGCCCGGGCTAACCTTACATGACATCGTTCATGAGACTTGCTCCACGCTTGACATGCAACTTGTATTTAATAAGTGGCTTTGCGGGTGCCTGTTTCTCCCAACATAGTTAAGATTCAATTTACAACGGGTGATTGACAATACTAGTATCAATGTTGTGGTTCTTGTTCGTAAGTTAGAACGACACTTATTGAAAGCCCCAAACCACGTAAAACATGCAAAGAAAGTAGAGGCGTCTAACTTTGTTTTGCAGGGGTGTGCTGTGATGTGGTATGGCCATGATTGTGATTATATTTGATGTATGCAATGTTCCTTATTGTAAGTTGGCAACCGGCAGGAGCCATATGGTTGTCTTTAATTTCTGTAAAGACCCGCGTGTCTATTCAAAGTAGTTGTAATAGTTGAAGCTGGTAGACGACAACCATGGAGCAGCGTCATTGACCTTGATGCAATGCCGGTGATGATGGAGATCATGTTCGTGCTTGAATATGGAGATCGGAAACACAAAGAAGAAAGGCCATATCATATCACATATTATGAATTGCATGTAATGTTAATCCTTTATGCATCTTGTATTGCTTAGTTAACGACGGTAGCATTATAAGATGATCCCTCATGCACATGAATTTCAAGTCCTAAAGTGTTCACCCTTAGTAAGCACCGTTGCTAAAGCTTGTTGTTTCGAAGCACCACGTGATGATCAGGTGTGTTAGATTCCGCAAGTGTATACAACGTGAGCAAGCTAGTTTTGCTCATGCAGAAGCTAAGGTTTGATCTTGACGAGCCTAGCATGTACAGACATGGTCTCGGAACACGGATCACCGAAAGGTAAAGCATGAATCATATAGAAGATATGATGAACATGTCGATTGTTCGCCATTGAAGCTACATCAACTCTCGTGATGATCGGTGTTGATGTGGTGAATTTGGTTCGTGTGATCACTAAAACAATGTGAGGGATATTGTTTTGAGTGGGAGTTCACCTAGATTAATTTAACTATTAATTAGAACTCAATTTGTCATAAACTTAGTCTAAACTATTGCAAATATGTTGTAGATCAATGGCGGCCCCTACCATCAATTTTAATGCGTTCCTAGAGAAAGAAAAGTTGAAAAACAATGGAAGCAACTTCGCGGATTGGTTCCGCAATTTGAGGATTGTCCTCACTGCTGGTAATTTGACCTATGTGCTGGATGCACCGCTAGGTGACCCACCTGCAGCTACTGCTACCGATGAAGTAAAGAATGTTTACCTCGCTCGGAAGACTCAGTACTCCACAGTTCAGTGTTCTATCTTGTATGGTTTAGAATCGGAGCTTTAGAAAAGGTTTGAGAATTCAGACCCACATGATATTGTCTGTGATCTCAAATTGATCTTTGAGACTCACGCGGCAATTGAGAGCTATGAGGCATCTGAAAAGTTCTTTAACTGCAAGATGGAAGAGGGAAGCTCCGTCAGTGAGCATGTGCTTAAGATGTCTGGGCATGCAAACAAACTTCAAAGCTTGGGTATAGTGATTCCTAATGCTTTGGGGATTTATCGTGTCCTCCAATCACTACCACCAAGTTACAAGAACTTTGTGATGAACTACAATATGCAAAACATGAACAAGCAGTTGCCAGAACTCTTCGCCATGTTAAAATCTTCAGAAGTGGAGATCAAGAAAGAGCACCAAGTGTTAATGGTCAATAAGACCACCAAATTCAAGAAAGGCAAGTCTAAGAAAAAGGGACACTTCAAGAAGGGTGGTAAGAAAGTTACCGCACCGACGAAGAAGACCAAGGATGGACCTAAGCCTGATACTGAGTGCTTTTACTGCAAGGGAGAAGGTCACTGGAAGCGGAATTGCCCAAAGTACTTGGCGGATTTGAAGAACGGCAACATCAAGAAGAAAGGTATATCTGATATACATGTTATTGATGTGTATATCACTAGTACTCGTAGTAGTGCCTGGGTATTTGATACTGGTTCGGTTGCTCATATTTGTAACTCGAAACAGGTGCTGCAGAATAAACGGAAGCTAGCGAAGAACGAGGTGACGATGCGCGTAGGAAATGGATCAAAGGTTGATGTGATCGCGGTCGGCACGCTACCTCTTCATCTACCATCGGGATTAGTTTTATACTTAAATAATTGTTATTTGGTGCATGCGTTAAGCATGAACATTATATCGGGATCTTGTTTATTGCGAGACGGTTACTTGTTTAAGTCCGAGAATAATGGTTGTTCGATTTATATGAGTAATATGTTTTATGCACATGCACCTTTGATAGATGGTCTATTCTTATTGAATCTCGATAGTGGAAATACACATATTAATAACATTGAAGCTAAACGTTTGAAATCGAGCGATAACATATATGTGGCACTGTCGTCTTGCTCACATTGGAGTGAAGCGTATGAAGAAACTCCATTCCGATGGACTTCTTGAATCACTTGATTTCGAATCACTTGAAAGATGCGAAGCATGTCTGATGGGTAAAATGACTAAGACTCCATTTTCTGGTATGATGGAGCGAGCTACGGACTTATTGGAAATCATACATACCGATGTGTGTGGTCCAATGAGTGTAGCATCGCGCGGTGGTTATCGTTATGTTCTTACCTTCACGGATGACTTGAGTAGATATAGGTATATCTATTTCATGAAACATAAGTCCGAAACTTTCGAGAAGTTTAAGGAATTTCAAAGTGAGGTAGAGAATCAACATAACAAGAAGACTAAATTTCTACGTTCTGATCGTGGAGGTGAATATGTAAGTTACGAGTTTGGCGAGCATTTGAAGAAATGTGGAATACTTTCACAATTGACACCGCCAGGAACACCACAACGTAATGGTGTGTCCGAACGTCGTAATCGAACTCTCTTAGATATGGTTCGTTCTATGATGTCACTTACAGATTTACCGCTATCATTTTGGGGTTACGCATTAGAAACAGCCGCATTCACTTTAAATAGGGCACCATCTAAATCCGTTGAAACGACACCGTATGAATTATGGTTTGGGAAGAAACCTAAATTGTCGTTCCTTAAAGTTTGGGGTTGCGAAGCCTATGTAAAGAAGTTACAGCCGGACAAGCTTGAACCCAAAGCGGAAAAATGTGTCTTCATAGGATACCCGAAGGAAACTATCGGGTATAACTTCTATCATAGATCCGAGGGCAAAATCTTCGTTGCCAAGAATGGATCCTTTCTAGAGAAGGAATTTCTCTCGAAAGATGTGACTGGAAGAAAAGTAGAGATCGATGAGGTTGTCGAACCTTATCTCGAACTTGCGATTAGCGCAGCACCGGAAGAAGTTCCTGTGGTGCCTGCACCAATAAGAGAGGAAGCTAATGATGATGATCATGAAACTTCGGTTGTAGTTGCTACAGAACCTCGCAGGTCAACGAGAACTCGTACCACTCCTGATTGGTATGATCCCGTTATGAGTGTCATGTTGGTGGACAACACCGATGACCCTGCGACATATGAGGAAGCAATGATGAGCCCAGATTCTAATAAATGGCAAGAAGTCATGAAATCTGAGATTGGATCCATGTACGAAAACCAAGTATGGACTTTGGTGGACTTACCGGATGGCCGGAAGGCTGTCGAGAACAAATGGATTTTCAAGAAGAAAACAGATGCTGATGGTAATGTTACTGTCTATAAAGCTCGACTTGTCGCAAAAGGGTTTCGACAAATTCAAGGAGTTGACTACGATGAGACTTTCTCACCTGTAGCGAAACTAAAGTCTGTGAGGATTATGTTAGCAATCACTGCATATTATGATTATGAGATATGGCAGATGGATGTCAAAACAGCATTCCTCAATGGAGACATTGATGAAGAGTTGTATATGATGCAACCCAAAGGTTTTGTTGATCCTAAAGATGCTAACAGGGTATGCAAACTTCAACGGTCCATATATGGATTGAAGCAAGCATCCCGAAGTTGGAATCAACGTTTTGATAAGGTAATCAAAAGTTTTGGTTTTATACAAACTTATGGAGAAGCTTGTATTTACAAGAAAGTGAGTGGGAGCTCTGTAGCATTCTTAATACTATATGTAGATGACATATTGTTGATTGGGAATGATGTAGATCTTCTTAATAGTGTCAAGGAATATTTGAATAATAGTTTTTCAATGAAAGATCTTGGCGAAGCAGCTTACATATTAGGCATAAAGATTTATAGAGATAGATCGAGACGCCTAATATCATTGTCACAAAGCACATATTTGGACAAAGTTCTAAAGAGGTTTGGAATGGAAGAAAGCAAGAAAGGGTTCTTGCCCATGTTGCCCAATACGACCTTGAGTAAAACTCAAAGTCCGACAATGGCAGAAGATTGAGAAAGGATGAGTAAAACTCTCTATGCCTCAGCCATAGGATCTCTAATGTATGCCATGCTATGTACTAGACCCGACATTGCATATGTTGTTAGTTTAACTAGCAGATATCAAAGTGATCCAGGAGTGGATCATTGGACAGCGGTCAAAAACATCCTTAAGTACTTGAGAAGAACTAAGGATATGGTTCTTTCTTATGGAGGTGATGAACAACTCGTTGTTAATGGTTACACCGATGCTAGTTGGAACACCGATCCGGATGATTCTAAATCACAATCTGGATACGTATTTACTTTGAATGGTGCAGCAGTTAGCTGGAGGAGTGCAAAGCAAAGCGTTGTGGCGAGATCTTCAACTGAATCGGAATACATGGCTGCTTCGGAGGCTTCACAAGAAGCGATATGGATGAAAGAGTTCATTACAGAGCTCGGTGTGGTTCCTAGTGCACTAGACCCAATGTCTATCTACTGTGATAACATGGGTGCCATAGCCAATGCGCAAGAACCAAGGTCACACAAGAAGCTGAAGCACATCAAGCTACGTTTTCACGCTATTCGAGAACATGTCCAAGATGGGGACATAAAGATTTGCAAAGTACACACAGATCTGAATGTGGCGGATCCATTGACTAAACCTCTCCCGAGGGCAAAACATGACCAACACCAAACTGCCATGGGTGTTCGGTATATTACCATGTAATCTAGATTAGATGACTCTAGTGCAAGTGGGAGACTGTTGGAGATATGCCCTAGAGGCAATAATAAATATAGTTATTATTATATCTTTGTGTTTATGATAAATGTTTACATTCATGCTATAATAGTATTAACAAGGAAACATTAATACTTGTGTGATTTGTAAACTAAAATAGAGTCCCTAGTAAAGCCTCTTTATAATACTAGCTTGTTGGTTAATAAATGATTGTGGTTTCCCTATCATGAACATTGAGATGTTATTAACAACAAGATCATATCGTTAGGAGAATGATATGGTGGACATACTCCTATAGATAAGCGTAGCATAAAGATCAAGTCATTTTAATAGTTCAATTGCTATATGCTTTCTGATACATAGTAACCTAATTCCTTCGACCATGAGATCATGCATATCACCTTCACCGGAAGGATGCTTTGATGATATCAAACACCACACCGTAACTGGGTGGCTATAAAGGTGGCATTGAGTGTTCGGAAAGTATTGGTTGAGACACATGGATCAAGAGTGGGATTTGTCCATCCATATGACGGATAGATATACTCTGGACACTCTCAGTGGAATGTCATCCAATTAGCTTGCAAGCATGTGACTGGCTCACAAGGGATCACATATCACGGGAACGAGAAAAGAGTACTTGTCAGTAACGTGGTTGAACTAGGTATGCAGAGATACCGACGATCATAACCTCGGATAAGTAAACTATCGTGAGACAAAGGGAAATTGGTATCGTATGTAAGTGGTTCATCCGATCGCAAAGTAATCGTAGAAATATGTGGGAGCCATATGAATTTCCAGATTCCCTTATTGGTTATTGTTCGGAGAAGTGTCTCGATCATGTCCGCATAATTAACGAACTGTAGGGAGACACACTTAAGGATTCGACGTTGTTTGAGTAGTTATGGAATGATGAGTAAGAGACCGAATGTTGTTCGGAGTCTCGGATGGGATCCGGGATATCACGAGGAGATCCGGAATGGTCCAAAGAATAAGATTCATATAAGGAAAGTCCTGTTTCGGGGTTGGAGAATGGTTCCGGTGTTTTCATCGGAAATGTTCTAGAAGGTTCCGGAATGTCCGACACTCCGGAGGGGAAGGGTACATGAATGTGTCATAACAAGTTGGAATTATTGCATCATGTACTAGGTGTCATCGCTAAACAAAATAAAGGGTTAAATCAAATCCTAGTTTGAAAAGTCAAACGCCAATTTGAAAAGTCAAACGACTATTTTGTGAGGTGGAGGGAGAGTAGGAAACCTACTTGGGGAGGAGTTCCCTCCCTCCACCGCCGGCCTTGGAAGCCGAGTTGGGGAGGGAATCCCCTCCCGTGGCGCGCCCCCTCCACCTATATAAGGAGGGGCAGGGCTGCCCCTCCAAGCACACAACACCACGCCCCGCAAACCCTAGCCCCGGCACCGCCACCTCCTGCTGTCGCCGCCTAGGCAAACCCTAGCCGCCCGCCTTGCCCCCTCCTTGGTGCGTCTAAACCCTAGATCGCCGAGGTTCTCTCTCATAGTCCACCATACTCGCTCCGGCTTAAGGCGAAGCCCTGCGAGATCTCCCCTCTACTTCCGGTACCACGCCGTTGTGCTGCCGGAATCGCGAGGAGAGTGCTACAACCTCCGCTGCCTGCTGGAACAAGGGAGAGGAAGGTCTTCGTCGAGTACCGAACATGTGACCGAATGCATAAGCGCTGCCGGAACGCAGCGCCGGAAGGATTGTCTACGCGATCTTGAGATCAGCAAGAGTACGACTACATCACCCACAAGAATCCGTTCTCGTTAAACACTTTGGAATCTTCGAGGGTGAGTTATTCCATCGACTCGTTGCTACAATCTAGTAGATAGATCTTGGCTTGTTTGTTTGTATGCGGTAGAAAATTTTTGTTTTCCATGCTACGAAACCCTACATGGTCTTGAACCTCAAATTCTTGTTAGATACTATAGAGCCTTTGCTTCCCATATTAATGCTCCTAAAGAAAAATGGGACATGTATCATGAAAATGTTATTAATGATTGCAATAAACATGCTCAAACTTCTGAAAGTACTATTTCTTGTAAGCATGCTAATTTTTGTGGTATGCATAGACCTTGTGAGAAGAATCAAACAGAAGAAGAATATTGTATCACCCACTAGAATGAAAAAACTAGGAAGTGGTATAAGGCTCTAGATAATCTTGGTAAAAAAGTTTGTGTCCCCTATCCTTTTATTTGTGAACTTTGCTTTGAAGTGGGTCATTTCAATTTTCAATGCTCAGGCCATAATAATCATGCAAGTTTGTATTGTGATAACGTGATCACTGATAATCAACATGATGAACTTACATTATTTTTGGGGTGTGAAGAGTTATCAAGAAAAACTTCTTTGATAGACATGAGTACTTTTGATATGAATAGCATCCTGCATGGTTGTCATCTTTATTGTGTTGAAAACTGCCATGCAAATACTTACATACAAAATCTTATAAAAGATGATATTTTACCAAATTATGATAGGACATATATGTGTTTTGATCTTATTAATGAAAAGGAGGAATCCTCCAAAGTTTCTTCTATTGTCTCTAACAATAAGCCAGGGTATGTGGAGAAACTTCCTTTCAAGCCTCTCCCTCCTAAAGAGGAGAAGAAGAAGAAGAAGAAGAATAAGAGGAGTAAAAGGAGAGAGGAAACGGCATCTTCCTCTAATCATGTTGCTCCTACCATAGTTTTTGCTGATGAGTCTGAACTAGATGATGTTCCTATGCCTGTTACATATAGTAGTGATCATGATTGGGAAAAGCACACCACTTTTGATATTGAAAATCTCTTTGGTACCAATTCTGAAAATGATGATATTAATAGTTTTTGTGCTATTAGTGCTATCCATGTTCCTTCCAATGATGATATGTTTACAAATGAACACACTTGGGAAGATAGCTATTCTATTGCTTATGATACTATACCTCCAATATATGATGATTACAATGATGAATATGATATTTTTAGTCCACCTACTATTGAGGAGAAAATTTATTGTGATTACAATATGCCTCCTATATTTGATGATTATGGTGATGAGAATAACAATGATAGCTATTTTGTTGAATTTGCTCCCACTACAACTAATAAGAATGGCTATTCTTATGTGGAGAGTAATAATCATTTTATGCATGTGGCTCATGATAAGAATGTTTTATGTGATAGATATATTGTTAATTTTGTTCATGTTGCTGCTGAAAGTTATTATGATAGAGGGAAACAAGGTTTTATGCATTTAAAAATATTAAGTTTCCCCTCTATGTGCTGAAAGTTTTGAAGTTGCACTTGTTTTGCTTTCATATGCTTTTTGCTTTGTGCTTTCATGACTTTCTTTATTACAAAATTCCTATGCATAGGAAGTGGGTTAGACTTAAATGTGTTTTGAATTTGGTTCTTGATGCTCTCTTTTACGTCAATTCATATTTCTTGTGTGAGCATCTTCTCAAACTATCAAGCCTAACTGAGAGGGAAGTAATTGTTCGGAGATAAACAAGAGTTTCCTTGAGTCTTGGAAGTTATTACTTTAGTAATGACCTCTCCTTATCCTTTTTATTTTCTTTTTGTGCCAAGAATGACCTCTACTGAGAGGGAAGTAAGATTTGGGGAGTTGCTGTGTCGAAACAGATTTCTGTCCTCCACCATAAAAATTCGTGAGGAGTCTCTGTAACTAGGATTGAGCTCAAAATTTACGAATACATCCCCCAGTATGTTAGCTAACTTTTGTTAGTTCAGCATGTTTTGATTTGAGCAACAGAATAGTTTATAAAAATCGGTTTCTACCTGCTAGTCTGTTTTGACAGATTTCTGCCATTATTTGCATTTGCTTCTTATTGATTCCTTTTTGGGTTCTTTTTGGGAAATTGAGCTTTTTGAAGGAGTTGCTACAGTAGCATGTGTTTTTAGTGAAAAATCTTGCTGTTCCAAAGCTTTACCTAAGGGTCTATTATCTTTTGAATACATAATGTTACTAATGAAGATTCTGTGAAGTTTTGTATGAAGGAAAAATTTCAGGTGCAGAGAGAGAATGATGCAATGAGATGAAGAATGGACAAAAGATCAAGCTGGGGGATGCCACCATGGTGTCACCCCAAGAAATATCCAAGAGGTACAAGCGTCAAAGCTTGGGGATGCCCAAGGCATCCCATTCTTCATCAATAAAAAGCTCAGGTCTCTTTAGACACTTCGTTTTTATTGTTTCATGCACAGTTGTGTTGTTCTTGGAGCATCTTAGTTTCCGTTTGCTTTGCTTAGTTTTTTTTAGATTGCTTGAGTAGTTTGGACCCCCGTTCTTGCTGTGTTATTTTGCAAATAAGTTGCTTGGTGTTGGAAAGGAGTAATAAGTTCTTGCTTGAAAGTGCAAGAGGAGCTTGCATTGACTGTGACTTAGACTTTAGCATGACATGCTAGGTGTTGTTCTGACCTTATGCTTAGTGATTATTGTTGTAGCATGTCTTGTTCCAAAAAATTGGGATTGCTTAGTGTGCCTTGAATAAATTATGTGTTGTTTTAGCATGCAAAAGCATAGTATTGCGGTATTCTCCTTTGATGCTTTGTTTGGGTTGACATGGCACATGCTCACACCATATTGTAACTATGAACAAGTCACCATAGCCTCTATGATCATTTAGTCCTTGACTTGTAGTACCACTCTATGATTTGATTAGTAATGTTTTGTCGCTCTGCGTGATTATGGCAATTATTGCTCTCTTAGTTGGTTGCTCCCAGTCTTTTGCTAGCCTCCACTTGTGTGAGTAAGCTCTACTCATGCTTACAACTCCCAAGAAACCAAGTTATTCCAAAGTGTCCACTATAAACTCCTATGCATGGTGTGTTACACCATTCCAAGTATATTCTTGTTTTCAGCTATCTTCCAATTAAAAATTATTTTGTTATGTGAAAACTTAGTGATTAAAGCCCTCACAAACTTGATGGAACACTTTATATTATTTGCTCCTAATAAACTTGAACCATTGTGTCTTCTATGTTGTATATGCTTGCACTTATACATTGGAATTAGCAGAACCGTGTTGTCATGGGGAACATTTTCAACATTGCACTTGTACTTTGTACTTAGTTGATATCATGCTCTTTTGTCTATGGATGTCACTGGTGTGAAATAAAGAGGGAACTTATAAGTCCATGGAGTTTGTATCCTGTGTTACAGAAACGCCTGGGCTGCTAGCCTAAGCCATGCCTAATCATGGTGGAAACTTGCAGCATCACCATACTGACATCTATGAAGCATCCTTCTTATAAAAAAAAGAGACACATTGAGAAAAGAGGAAAGAGAGAAAAAAAAGCACCATATTCCATGGTAAATAAGAAGATTGCTGAGATGCTCATTGTCTGCTTGCCTTGTCATTTTGGTTATGGGAAAGCTCTTGTACCATGTGCAAGGGGTGCCCCGTTGGCGGTTCTCTATGATATGCAAATACTTACAATGACAAAAACTTACCGGTGACTAAAGTTGAGTAGCATGAGGTGTGGCCCTCGTATTCAAGGGACTTGAGTTTGCCAACTTATACTTCGTCAAGCATATACTCCATCTTTGTCACTTTAACCTTAATCACTTCAAGATGCTTATGATAGGGGCAATGCGGGCTGAAAGCTTACAAGTACCATAATTTTTGGAAGCTCTTTTTGAAACTTGAAATCCCTTCTTCCTTTATGAAAGGATTTTCTTCCACCATGATTTGAGTCTCCACCTTCTACCTTTAGGCACCATTAAGAGAGCATAGTTGTCATTCTTTGTGCAGCGTTCCAAAGCTTACTGATTGATGCATATTGTGATATTAGTTGTTATTGTGCTATTTGTTTCTTGTCACCCTTGTGAACTTTGAAGGTGTCCTATGCATCTATTTTCTACTCTATGAGGGGCAAGATGAATACCACTATGCCATGTTTTCTGTATGTGAAACACACAAACGTTTTTCAATGCATGTTATTCATGATCTTTGTTTGTAGCCTTTCATGTTGCATGCATAGTTACTTTGTCCTATTATTAGAACTCCATCTTTAATGCACATGTTTACAGTTCTTTGTTCCCAGCTTTCAATGATTGCAAATGGTTTGATCTTGGTTTTGATGGTGCATGTCACCTCAAAAATTATTCTTTTTATCACTTACCTACTCGAGGACGAGCATGAGTTAAGCTTTGGGATGCTTGATACGTCGTAAACGTATCTATAATTTTTATGCTCCATGCTTGTTTAGTATCTACTTTGCTTTGCTTTGTCTACACTTTGAGGTATTTTTATATCTTTTCTGCAACTAACCTATTAATAAGTTGCCACAGTGTCAGTTGCCTATTTTCTTCTGTTTTTCGTTCCATAAAGGCAGAAAATCAATATTCTCGGAATTGGACGGGACAAAAGCCAAACTCAATAACTTTCCGTGAGGGACACGAATCTAGAAGGAGGGACGGAGAGGCACCAGAGGGTGGCCATACCCCCTAGGCGCGGCCAAGCCTGGCCCGCGCCTAGGGAGGGTGTGGGCCCTCTGACCGCCTCCCAGGCTCGCCCCTTCGCCTATAAGAAACCCCTGCGAATAAAACCCTAGATCATCTAGAAGAAATCCATGAAAACCTTTGTTGCGCCGCCGCCACCGAAAGGGAGATTCGGGGGACATAAAGTCTCTGTTCCAGCACCCTTTCGGGACGGGGAAGTGCCCCCGGAGCCATCTCCATCGATATCCATTGCCATCTTCATCACCGTTGCTGATTCCCATGATGAGGAGGGAGTAGTTCTTCCTCGAGGCTAAGGGCTCTATAGGTAACTATGTGTTCATCTCTCTCTCTATGCATGGTCATATTGGGGTCATGAGCTTTGTAATCAAGTAGATCAACCTTGCTACTCAAGTGCTTCATTAGATCTCTGCTCTCCCCATGTGTGTGAGAGTGACAGCGTGCACGCCATGGTGGCACTTAGGTATGAGTCTACATAAATACTCTTTGTGCTTTAATAGATCTATGCTTTTCCCCACGTGTGTGAAAGTAATAGCGTGCATACCGTGTGTGGCACTTTGGCTAGATTAATATTTGTTATGAGTTATATTTGGAGTTGGATGTCTCTATGAAATTGTGGTGTTTGTTGGAACCATCTAGTGCTCAAGGTGATAGTGTGGGGTTATCTAGATTGTGGAAGACCCTACCATGGATTAGTGTCCAACCGGAGAGTAGTTAAGAGTAGAATCATGAAGAGAGGATATTTATATGAGAGAGTGTTCACTAGTGAAAGTATGATCCCTAGGCGTTGTTTCTAAACATTGAAACACCGTCTGCTACTAGATCTATTGCATGTTGCTTGCTTCCTTCAGTTTTCCTTTAGTCTGTTCCTCCACACCATCAGCTCTTTTCTGGCACCATTACCCCACGTCAACAACAAGTCAGAAGCTATTTTCTGGCACCGTTACCACTTGTATTTCACTATCTCTTCGCCGAACTAGTGCATCTATACACCTGACAAGTGTATTGGGTGTGTTGGGGACACAAGAGACTTCTTGTATCTTGATTGCAGGGTTGCTTGGGAGGGAATACCTTTGACCACTTCCTACCTGAGTTCGAGAAACCTTGGGTGATCCACTTAAGGAAAACTTTCTACTGTTCTACAAACCTCTGCACTTGGAGGCCCAACAACTGTCTACAAGAATAGAAGTGCATAGACATCATATGACATGATGATTATTGTACCCTCCCTTGCCTCAAACTAAGGACTTGTCAGGTACCCAAGACCACAAGGATTGATCCAGGTATAGGGAGTGTGAGTAATGATTGATCTGCAGGACGGGAACCCCAGTGACAGAAGGGGTAGTACGGTTGTATGTGAGGGATTTAATTGAGATTAACGGTGACATCACTATGCATATCACTAGTTCTCTTTGTTCTATGGATGAGACTAGTAGGTTATTGCTATAAGCGGTTGCCGAGTGATACGTCCGAAACGTATCTATAATTTTTGATGTTCCATGCTTGTTTAGTATCTACTTTGCTTTGCTTTATCTACACTTTGAGGTGTTTTTATATATTTTCTGGAACTAGCCTATTAACAAGTTGCCACAGTGCCAGTTGCCTGTTTTCTTCTGTTTTTTGGTTCCAGAAAGGTAGAAAATCAATATTCTCGGAATTGGACGGGACAAAAGCCGAAGTCAATATTTTACCATGGGGGACACGAATCTAGAAGACGAGACGGAGAAGCGAACCAAGGCGGCCAACCCCCCTAGGAGCGGCCAGGGGTGGGCCCGCGCCTGGTCAGGGTGTGTCCCCCCTGCTCGCCTCCCATCCTCGCCTCTTTGCCTATAAGAAGCCCCCGATGTAGAAACCCTGGGTACCCGATAAAATATTCCATGAAACCTTCTGTAGCCGCTGCCACCGTCGTCCCTAGATCGGGGGGGTCTGAAGTTCTTCCCGGAACCCTGCCGGAGGGGAGATCATTCCAGAGGCCTTCTCTACGGTATGATGCGTGAGTAGTTCCACCTTAGACTATGGGTCCATGTAGTAGCTAGATGGTTGTATCTCCTCCTTTGAACTTTCATGTATAGATCTTGTGAGCTCCGTTCATGATCAAGATATAATCTATTTGTAAACCCTGGGATCCGATGGATATTGAGATAATTATGTTGGTTTGATTAATGGTTTAGTCTTTATGATTCTATCATGTCTGTGTTGTTTGTGATCTTGCATGCTCTCTGTCGTTAGTAACTATCTTGGCCAAGTAATTGCTAGTGACTCCAAGAGCGGGTATTTATGCTCGATAGTGGATTCATGCCTCTAGTTTCCAAGGGAAGTGACAAAAATCTTTGCGGTTGTAGATGTGCTATGGCCACTAGGCAGAAAACAACGGTCTCTTGTTCATGGAACAAGTGGATTGTTTACCTTACACACGTTGTTTAAAGAAGTTGTCTGTTGCTTGCAACTTAATACTGGAGGGGGTTCAGATGATAACCTAAAGGTGGACTTCTAGTCATAGATGCAGTTGGTCTATGTATCTTATTGTATTTCCCAATCGAATCTCATAGGATCTTTTTATCTGGTATTGCATTGTTATGCCTTGCTCAGTTCCTGTTAATTGCCCTGCTGTAATTTTTTTACCCTTCATGCCATGTTGTTTATCTAAGGAGAGCACCTCTAGTGAACTATGGACCCCGGTCCAATCTTTACCATTGATACATCTTACACTATTACTTGTTTACTTGCTGCAAACCATTACCTTCCACACCATACATTTAATCCTTTGTTACAGCAAACCTGTGAGCTTGACAACCTCACTGATCCATTGGGGCAAAGTATTGAGTTTCTGTTGTGCAGGTCTCCACGTTGCTTGCAGCACCTTTGGGGCGTTTCCTTCCTCCTACTGGTTCGATAACCTTGGTTTCTTACTAAGGGAAACTTGCCTGCTGAACTGCATCATACCTTCCTCTTGGGGTCTCCCAACGAAGTGTTGCTGCACTCATCAAGCCTTTTTCTGGCGCCGTTGCCGGGGAGGAAAGGTAAAAGGCACCCACACACGTTACCCCATGGCAACAGCAAGCCAGAAAGCCTTTTTCTGGCGCTGTTGCCGGGGAGGCTAAGGACGTCTTCACAAGGGGAGTCCTCCACTTCCTTCCTCTTTACTTTGTTTTTAGTTTTCTTAGTTTCTTTTGCTTGGTTTTGTTTGCCTCCTTTCAAAAACACAAAAAATTTCCTACTCTGGTTGCTGGTCTGTTATTGCCTTGCTTGGTCATGCTTTCTATCAATGGATGGTTTCTTTGAAACTAGTTCTTATTGGCAAGGTGGGTTCATGGAAGAACAAAGGTATTATTATAAGGAACACCGTTTGTCACAAAAAGGGAAACACTTATGGGAACAAATTGATAAGTTGAATACTATTGCTAGAGACGTGTGCTCTACTTATAATGTTACTTATTGCTTTGATAAGTCTTGTTGCTGTAGGAGGTGTAAACACCTGCCTTTTCAATGTGAGTATAATGATAATGTTACCATATCTTCTTATGTTAAGGGAAATTATGACTTTTATGATGTGGAGGAAATTGAAGAATTTATTGCCTTCAAGGGTGCATTTGAACTTGCCAGTTTGCTTGAAAATACTGATGATGCACCTTATGAAGATGAGATTTATGAGATACTTAAATTCTGCTTTGATAATTACAAGGTAGAAAATAGCTATATTCTTGAATATATTAATAGATGCTTTCCACAGATGGAAGAGACTAATGCCTTGCAGGAGCCTATGTAAGAAGAAATTGCTGAAATTGAAAGCTCATTAGATGAAAAAGAGGAGACTAATGAACAAAAGGAGGAACAATGGATATACCCATGCCTACGTTCTAATGGGAGTAACTCTTTATCCCTTACATTATTTGATTGTCCCCCATGCTTACAAAAGGAGGATGAATGTTATGTTCCTGTGGATTCCTTTGAAATATCTACTTTGGGTAAAACCTGTGAAGGTTTTAATCCCATTATTTTTTAGCTTGTTAAAAATCATGTGTTTGTAGATCATGAAAAGCATGATTTATGTGATAGTTATATTGTTGAGCTTATTCATGATTCTACTGAAAGTTATTATGAGAGAGGGAAGCATGGCCTTATGTATCTCAACAATATTAAGTTTCCCCTCTTTATGTTGAAAATCTTGAAGTTGCACTTGTTTTGCTTTCCTATGCTTGTTCCTTTGTGGTTCTTTGATTTATTTTCTTACAAGATTCTTATGCATAGGAAGAGGCATAGACTTAAATGTGTTTTGAATTTGCTTCTTAATGCTCTCTTTTACCTCAATTCATATTTCTTATGAGAGCATCTTCTCAAACTATCAAGCCTAACTTAAAGGCGTTAAAGAAAAGTAATTGTTCGGAGATAAACAAGAGTTTCCTTGAGTCTTGGAAGTTATTACTTCAGTAATGACCTCTCCTTATCCTTTTTATTTGCTTTTTGTGCCAAGAATAACCTCTACTGAGAGGGAAGTAAGATTTGGGGAGTTGCTGTGCCGAAACAGATTTCTGTCCTCCACCATAAAAATTCGTGAGGAGTCTCTGTAACTCGGATTGAGCTCAAAATTTACAAATACATCCCCCAGTATGTTAGATAACTTTAGTTAGTTCAGCACTTTTTGATTTGAGCAACAGAATATTTTCTAAGAAATCGGTTTCTACCTGCTGGTCTGTTTTGACAGATTTCTGCCATTATTTGCATTTGCTTCTTATTGATTTCTTTTTGGGTTCTTTTTTGGGGAATTGAGTTTTTTGAAGGAGTTGCTATAGTATATTGTGTTTTTAGTGAAATTTTTTGCTGTTTGAAAGCTTTGCCTAAGGTCTAATATCTTTTGAATAAACTAATGTTGGTAATGAAGATTGTGTGAAGTTTGGTATGAAGGAAAAATTTCAGGTGTATAGAGAGAATGATGTAATGAGATGAATAATGGACAAAATCTCAAGCTTGGGGATGCCACCCTGGTGTCACCCCAAGAAATATTCAAGAGGTACAAGCGTCAAAGCTTCGGGATGCCCAAGGCATCCCCTTCTTCATCAATAAAAATCTCAGGTCTGTCTAGGCACTTTGTTTTTATCGTTTCATGCACTGTTGTGTTGTTCTTGGAGCGTCTTAGTTTTTGTTTGCTTTTCTTAGGTTGTCTAGTTTGCTTGAATAAAGTAGTTTGGACACCCGTTCTCGCTGTGTTGTTTTGCAAATAAGTTGCTTGGTGTTGGAAAGGAGTAGGAAGTTCCTACTTGAAAGTGCAAGAGGAGCTTGCATTGACTGTGAATTAGACTTTAGAATGACATGCTAGGTGCTGTTTTGACCTTATGATTAGTGATTATTGCTATAGCATGTCTTGTTCCAAACAATTGGGATTGCTTAGTGTGCCTTGAAGAAATTATGCGTTGTTTTAGCATGCAAAAACATAGTATTGTGGTATTATCCTTTGATGCTTTGTTCGGGTTAACTTGGTACATGCTCACACCATGTTATGACTATGATAAGTCATCATAGCCTCTATGATCATCTAGTCCTTGACTTGTAATACCACTCTATGCTTTGATTAGTAATGCTTTGTTGCTCTGCATGATTATGGCCATTATGCTCTCTTAGTTGGTTGCTCCCAGTCTTTTGCTAGCCTCCACTTGTATGAGTAAGCTCTTGTAACATCCCAAAAACACTAAACTTGGATCATCAAACTCTAATCATCAAATTTAGGGTTAACAAAAACTTTGCTAAATAAAAATATGAAAGCATGCATGTGAGTATGCATTTCATTTTGAATTCTTTTGAACCAACTTGTTTGTGTGTTCCTTTGCTTGTAAATGGATGCTTAGGTGAAATAAACATCATCTAAACAATTCCCAAACTTTTCTCAAAGACAAGTAAATCAAAACAAATAAAATAAGGGAATGGTCATTTTGACCAATTTAACTCCCATGCCTACTTTGGTTGTCTCAAACTTTCAGAACTTAACAGAAACTTTTCTGGATCTTTGCACCCCTTGATTGTACTCATAAAAAAGTATCAAGGCTCACTTTGTGCTCATCCAGAAACATTCAAATGCCTAGTTTAAAGGACAGTTCAAAATTGAATCTTTATCATATGGGAAGATCCCACTTTTTCACAAACCAATCAAACAAGCTCAACTTTCAAAACCCAAGCATCTGCAGACTCACCAGCACCAACCTAGCACACCCACCAAAAATCTTTTCAAAATTCAAAACTTGAATTCTTGCGGCCATTTCATCAAACACATTGCAGACACAAATCATCAAAATCTTAAACACTATTGTGAGCAGTGGTTGAAGCCTAACTTGTTCCCTCTCTAGCTCACAAAAATCTCAGTAGATAATCTAGCAAGTTAAACCAAGTACTAGACTCACTGTAAGCTGTGCAATGACATCAATGGTGAACAGCCGAAGCTCACCATGCCACCCAAGTGGAGACAGCAAGCTAGGAGAAGATTTAGCCGTGCCAACCTTGTCTAGGAGGCAGCCCACCGTCCACCGCCACTCCCTGTCCTAGCCGCGAGCGTTGCCAAACCCTGGACCACACGCACGAACCGCACCCAGCTCGCCATCAACCATGCGAGCATGCGCCAAAGCGCCACATTCGACCGACGCCCACAGATCGCACGCCGCCCTTGCCGCGTGCATACATGATCGCCACCGACCCAGGAGACTGCCAGACATCACCGTTTGCCACCCCATGACGCACAGCCACCGCTCACCGTCGAAGACGCCGCCTCTGCCGTGTAGAGCATCACGCGTTCCAGACCAAACCGCACCGCCCCTACGCGCGCATTAAATCCATAGAGCATCGCCAGGAGACCACCAAGCGATCGCCACCGCCGGCCATGCCTCTAGCAGCCCGTAGCCATGTCGCCACCATCGCCTGCCCATCCCGTTCGGTCTCATCATCGCGACTATAAATAGAGGCTACCCCCAGCCGAATTGAGCACACCATCTCACTCCCCTCTCCTCACTGATCGTGCCACCCCGTTCCCGGAGCAAGGCGAGCAGCACTTCGCCGGAATTTCACCGGAGTCTGCCGCTGCTGGAGAAGAAGGGGGCCAGCGATTGAAGCTACCCGAGGAGAAGCTGTCGGTACCAGGAGGTTCGCCGTCATCGACTTCGTCGTTCACCCGCCTCGCTGACCCTCACCTGAACCTCGGTGAGCCCCCAACGACCCCCACTGGCCGCGCTAGGTTTCTGTCTCGCCGGCGTTGCCCAACGTCGACGATGACCCTCAGCCGTTGGATTAGAACCAGATCGAACGCACCACATCGCCCCATACCGCTTCGCACCCCCTCGTCTCACTAACGCGTGGGGACAGCCACTTAACCAGCCTGCGTAAGCGCTGTGCTTAGCAGGCCGGCCCAGTATCACTTCCCGCGTAGCCTAGTTATTTTAATTTAACCTTTTCCATTTTATTTCAAACACACTTCTGTACCCAGTTTCAAAAACCAACCCAGGTCGATTCAGTGAACCAAATTGAATGAAACCAATTTTGTTAGAAAGGTCTGGGAATGCTGAACCCAAGCCCGTTGGATTCAAGTCATTTGGATCTGTAGATCATCCATGGTAAAAATAACAAGGCAGAAGCTTTTCTGCATTCAAACATTTTTCAAATTTAAACCATAATAGGTTTTGAGTTGATTCCAACTCTCAAAAATCACATTTAACCATACCTTTCAGAATATATAAAAATATATAGGTTTACTTACAGAAATAATGTTCAAGTAATAAAAGAATGCTACATAGGCATTTCTAGTCACTTTATTTAATTAAAAATAAAAGGGTAAAACCTTATTAAATTGTGACACCACTTTAAATCACATTCCCATGGACTAAAATATGTGGTGATGACATGTGTCAACATGATCCCATGTTTGTTTTGGAGAATATTAAATCTTAAGTAGTTTTTCAATGAGTAGAAATTACTTTTCTAAAAATAAAAGGAATTAAACCAAGCTTTAATCTTGTAATGTTAGTGATGATGCTAGATCATCTATAGGACCCTTTTGTGTGATGATTGCCAGTAGTTAAGTATTGTTTGGTGATTGTGTACATCGTATTTATTTATAGACGCTAGTACCGACCAAGGATACGAGGAGGAAGGAGGATTCTACGAAGAAGAAGATGAGGAGAACTTCAACCACTGCTCTGCACAAGGCAAGCTAACACTTGCAAGATACTCTACTTTAGCAAGCCTTACTAATCAAGTTGACCTATGCAAGCCAATACTTGCTTGTCGCCATGCCAACTATATGGCTTAAGCATAGATGATCCTACCCACTTGATAAACCAATCCTAGTTTTTACTTACAAGCTTATCACTTTATTTCTTTATCAAAGCTATTACTTAGAGTTTACTTCAGTGAATTGTAGATACTAGAAAAATATTTGAAGGTTTCATAAAGAGCATAAAATTTGGCCTAAGCTAGATAATCTTTATGTCATCCTAAGGCATGAGATTGAACTTAGTTGAAACTCCACTTGTTTACCACCCCTCATTAGTACTTACCCCCACTTGTAGATGCTAGTGCTAAGCATAAAAATTGATCAACTTTAGATGGGAATACTTGGTGGAAAACTGGTTATGAAAACCTTGTAATGATGGATCATTCTATTGAAATGTTTTGGACATGTGTTTCCGAACACCAGATGATTTGATCCTTAGCCCTTTATAAAACTGATGGTTGTCTGGATGCGATACCATTCCAATTTTATCGTACAACCATAATACCCGAGAATTGGGTAGGGCTTGACTGGAAACTTATATACCTTAGTATTAGTTCCCTCACGGCCAAGGTCTGAGCTGAGGCTACCTTGTGAAGATTGTCCACCTGTGCAGTACCCAAGATGACAGTTGGTCATGGTTGGGAGGCCAAACTCACAGGAGAGGTGCTTATACTAGGGCGTGTAATTGAAAGGTTAGGATTGGTTATCCGCATACTGAGTATGGTGAATTCAGGATTTGTTCCTGACGGATGTATCGAATGTTGTGGTGAAAGTGTACAATCTCTGCAGAGTGTCAAACTATTCGAATAGCTGCGTCCGCGGTTATGGATAGTTGGAGTGGCCATACTGTTCCCCCGTCAGACTTTTCAAAATGATTTGTGAAAGGAAGTGAGACTTTGACTTGACCACAGCAGTGTTGTGACATGAGATACAAGTTCCCACTTAGGTGTTATAAAAGTTCAACTAGCATTCGTTGCTTCTAAACTTAGTAGATGTAAATCTGGCTTCTTGCAAAACAACCCTAGAGCCTAGTGTCCTATTATCAAAAACCCCTTCCACTTGTTAGTATTAGTTTGCGAGTACTTAAAGAGTACTCATGGCTTTGTCCCTGGATATTCCCGTGGCCAGACTATGAAGAGGAGTACCTGGAGGATGGACCCCAGGAAGGTTACGACAACTAGGATCATCTCCCATCGTCAGCATTGCCTGTGACCCCGAAGATGGAGCTTCGCCTACGCTACCGTTATTATTACGTATTCCGTTGCTTGTATCAAGAACTGGACCATGAGATCCCTATTTGTGTAAGAACTTATGTATGGTTTGTAATGGATGATGTACTATGGTATCCAATTCTGTTATGTCTCGCAAAAATGGTAATCCTGGGATTGCGATGTATGGCATAACAGGCATCTGGGATTAAAAATCCGGGTGTTGACAAGTTGGTATCAGAGCCATCCTGACCATAGGACACCCTAGTTAGACTGGACGTTTGAATCAAAAACTTAGTTTCCAAAACAAAAAGAAACAAATATTTACAAAAACTTATTCCCATTCTTATCATTTACTTCTTTCATGAAAATTCATGTTCCTCAAAAAACTCTTGCAACATACCTAAAATTTAACACACTTGATCACTCTACTAACTTACTCATCCTATATTCTTATAGATGGACGTGAAGTACAGCAAGCTTTATCAGTTGGGGAATGGAGGAGACCTTATCTTTGAGAGGGATTTGGACCAGGTTTCAGAACTTCTGGAGCATCTGCACCCCGAGTTCTTCGGAGCTCAGCTCAATGATCAAGGATTAGAAGATCTGCAGTGGCTAATTGTTGCAAGTCTCTGAGGAAAGATTGAACCTCACACTGCTGAGGGAATTCAGTTTACCTTAAGAGAGAACAACTAGCTCGATGGACTTGCCAGGGCCATGCAGGAAGCTCTTTCCCGTCTGTGTGGGCAAAGTATCAACCAGATCAAGGGTACCCGCTTTGAGTTTTGCCCAAGGCGTAATGCTAATGGACAACCACTGGAAGCCCCATACCACCACGAGTTGAAGACCCAATTGGACCACCTTAGCTTCATGATGTACGATCGTCAGCAGGAGTTGGATAACTACCGTGACTACTCCAACCACAAGTCTGCCATCATCAACACGAAGGACCAAACCATCGCCATGCTGGCAAAGGATCGCAAGTCTCACCGCCGTCAGCTCGACAAGAAGGAGCGCATCATTGCCCGTCTTCGCCACCGTATCTCATCTTTGGAGGAGACCATCCACGAGAGAGACATGCAGTTGGAAGAAAGGGAGAACGCAGGAGAGGATCTTCGTGGAGACCCCTACTCCTATCTCAGCGATGACGATGATTTTCTGGAGGATCAGGCTATGGATTTCTTCACCGATGAGGATGATTTCGCCTTCATCGATGATGATGAGGATGATGAAGCCACATATTCCAAGGAGTAGTACCACTTGAGCACTAACATAGTGAGTAGTATTCGGTCCCACTGTATCATAGTTTTCAGAATGGTTCTTAAAACCATCTGTTTTTCTTTGTTGTGGTGTGTGTTGTACCGTGTGCTATGAATGAATGAATGAAAAGAAAGTTACTAGAAAATCTGAGTCAAACTTTGAAAACTTTTCAAAATCCCAGAACCTTAGAAATTTCCCTCTTTTCTCATGATCTATCTCAATCTTCAGATGCCACGCGGAGGAAGTGGTTCATCCCCAGACCCGATGTTGCAGATCCTGCAAATGTTGACCTCTGACCGCGAAGCTGAAAGAGCGGAACATCAAGCCAAGCTAGCCACCCTGCAACAGACAGCTCAGCTAGCCCACAACAACCAAGGCCACGGAAATCAGGACAACCATGGATCTAAGCTCAAGAATTTCTAGAATACCAACCCACCTGTTTTCACTAAGTCAGAAGAACCCCTAGACGCCGATGATTGGCTGCAGACCATGGAAAATAACCTAGAAGTTGCTGGAGTGGAAACCAACGAGAAAGTTCTGTTCGTCACCCACTATCTAGCCGGAGATGCTAGGGCATGGTGGAACAGTGTTCGCGCAATGACCGGAGGCCAGATGATGACCTGGGAGGAATTCAAGGTCAAGTTCAGCTGAACCCATGTGCCACCGGGTTTGATCAAGAGGATGAGAGACGAGTTCATAGAACTGAAGCAAGGAAGGATGACCGTAGTGGAATACCGTGACAAATTTTTGTCATTAGCTAGGTATGCCCCGGATGAGATCGACACTGAAGCCAAGAAGAAAGAAAGATTCCTGAATGGTCTGCATGATGAGATGCAGACAGTGTTAGTCAATATCCCCTTTGCCGATATTGAAGCCCTTTTCGACTCTGCCATCCAAATGGAAGGAAAGATCAACCAAGCCAATGAGAACCGCAAGCGTCGCATGATGCATCAGCCAGGAACCCATCAGACCCCAAAGTATCGCCCGAACCCATCTCCAGGATTTGCCCCAAGAACCAACAGACCCCGATGAACCGTCCGACCTATCCCAACCGTGGAAACCCTAGCCCAGAGGAAATCACAACAACCCCGGCAACTCTAGCAATTTCAACTGTGCCCCACCCAAGTTCAACAACAACCATGCTACCGCCAACACCAACACTGCCCCAAGGACTGGAAGCAATGTTGTGCCTATAGCAGCAAAGGACAAGTCGGAGGTGACTTGTTATGGCTGTGGAAATAAGGGCCACTACTCCAACGAGTGCCCCAACAAGAAGAATGCCGCAGCACCCAATGCCAATGTCCCAGCTCAGCAACAGCGTCGTGTTCAGCCAGGAAGAAGGTTTGCCCCAGGGAATTCGCTCAACCGCAATGGCCATCTTTTTCTCATGCATGATGAAGAAGCACAGGAAGCGCCAGACGTCGTGCTGCGTATGTTTTCTATTAATTCAGTACTCGCACGAGTGTTGTTTGATTCTGGTGCATCGCACTCATTTGTCACCGAAGAATTTGCATGCACTAGTAAAATTCAACCAACCAAACTGAAGCATGTTATGATTGTTTAAATTCCCGGATCAACCACCAAGGCTAGGCAAATTTGCAAAGCCGTCCCTATCTGAATCCATGGCATAGATTTTTATGCAAATCTGATAGTACTCGGAACTAAAGGTTTGGAAGTAGTACTAGGAATGGATTGGATGTACAAACATAAAGGATTGATTGACTGTGCCAAGAAAGCCATAACCATGACCAGTACAGCCGGAATAACAGTCGAGCATATATCTGAAACCTTACCTCGTCAATTCAAGTGCAACAAGTAGCCCAACCTACCATTGACCAAGTCCGGATAGTCTGTGAATACCCCGATGTATTTCTAGATGTTTTGCCCACCCCCAGATCGGGATATCGAGTTTATCATCGAACTAATCCCCGGAACCGGACCCATAGCCCAGAGACCATATAGTATGAACCCGTCTGAGCTAGCAGAACTAAAGAAGCAACTGGATGCCATGCTGGAAATTGGATTGATTCAACCAAGTGCGTCACCATGGAGATCACCTATCTTGTTTGTGGACAAGAAAGATGGAGGTAACCGTTTGTGTACGGATTATCGGAAGTTGAATGATGTCACCATCAAGAACAAATACCCCTTGCCCAAGATAGAAGATGTGTTTGATCAGTTGACCGGTGCCAAAGTGTTTTCTAAGATTGATCTTAGAACTGGCTATCATCAACTCAAGATTCGCGCAGAGGATATTCCAAAGACTGCCTTTACCACCAGATATGGATTATACGAGTATGCCGTTATGTCCTTTGGATTAACCAATGCCCCCGCTTATTTCATGAATCTCATGAATAAGATTTTTATGGACTTCCTGGATAAGTTTGTCGTTGTTTTCATCGATGACATTCTGATTTATTCCAAATCAGAAGAAGAACATGAGCTACACCTAAGGACCATTCTTGGAACCCTTAGAGAGCATCAGCTGTATGCAAAGTTTAGCAAATGTGAATTCTGGTTACAGGAGGTAGGATTCCTCGGTCACATTGTATCAGCCGGAGGAATTGCCGTTGACCCTGCCAAAGTGAGAGATGTAGAGGATTGGCAAGCCCCAACCACTCAAACCCAAGTTCGTGCATTTCTCGGATTGGCGGGATATTGCCGCAAGTTCGTTGAAGGATTCTCGAGTATCGCCAGACCCATGACCCAATTGCTGAAGAAGGACAAGAAGTTTGAATGGACCGACAAATGTGAAGCGAGTTTTCAAGAACTCAAGAGGAGATTGATTTCAGCCCCAATCTTGATCATGCCAGATATCACGAAGCCCTTCTATGTGTATTGTGACGCATCCAAGATGGGTCTCGGATGTGTGCTAATGCAAGAAGGCAAAGTTATCTCTTATCTATCTCGACAACTGAAGCAACATGAGAAAAATTACCCAACCCATGACCTCGAACTCGCAGCCGTAGTTCTAGCCCTGAAGACATGGAGGCATTACCTGATGGGAAACCGTTGTGAGATTTATTCGGATCACAAGAGCCTGAAGTATATATTCACTCAGAAGGAGCTGAATATGAGACAGAGAAGGTGGATTGAGCTAATCAAGGATTACGACCTGGACATTCACTATCACCCTGGTAAAGCCAATGTGGTAGCCGATGCCCTTAGCAGATTGTCGTGCCGCTTGAACTCCATGATCTTGAAGGAGCAACCAAGCTTGCACAAAGAGATGGAAGATTTTCGAATGGAATTAGTAAGTGAAGGATTTTTGGCTAGCATAGAACTCCAGCCCACTTTGATCAGTCAGATTAAAGAGGCGCAAAAGGGAAATGCTAGTATCGACGGAATCAAGCGTCGTATTGGTATAGGCAAAGTACCCGGATTCACCAAAGACGAAGAAGGAGTTTTGTGGTACAAAGGACGCCTTTGTGTACCAGCAGATTCTGAGTTGAAAGAAGTAATTCTGAAGGAGGCTCATGATACTCTTTATTCTATCCATCCCGGAGGAACTAAGATGTATCAAGATTTGAAGGAGCAATTTTGGTGGCATAAGATGAAGAGAGAAATCGGAAGCTATATCGCCAAGTGTGATATGTGTCAGCGAGTCAAGGCAGGACATCAAAGACCCGCTGGATTGTGGCAACCCTTGCAGATTCCAGAATGGAAATGGGATTCCGTTGGAATGGACTTTATCACCGGATTGCCTACTTCTAGTAGGGGAAATGACTCTATCTGGGTCATAGTGGACAGATTGTCCAAAGTCGCCCATTTCTTACCCGTCAAGACCACATATTAGAGTTTGAAGCTAGCGGAGTTGTATATCGCTAGAATAGTTAGTTTGCATGGAGTCCCCAAGAACATCGTATCAGATCGAGGAACTCAGTTTACCTCGAGATTCTGGAAGAAAGTTCAAGAAGGTTTAGGAACCCGCCTAGATTTTAGCACCGCGTATCACCCTCAGACCGATGGACAAATGGAGCGAGTAAATCAAATACTCGAAGATATGCTGAGAGCATGTGTGTTAGAATATGGATCTAAATGGGAAGACTGTCTGCCTTTTGCAAAATTCTCATACAATAACAGTTATCAAGCCAGTTTGCAAATGGCCCCATTTGAATTCATGTACGGAAGGAAGTGTCGCACCCCTTTGAACTGGTCGGAAGTAGGAGAGAGTCGGATTTTTGAACCCGACATCCTACGAGAAGGAGAAGAGAAGGTGCACAAGATTAGGGAGCACCTCAAGACAGCCCAGTCTAGACAGAAGAGTTACACCGACAAGAGACGTCGAGACCTCGCCTTCAACATAGGAGATTTTGTTTATCTGAATGTGTCGCCATTGAAGGGAATGCAGCGTTTCCAACTCAAAGGAAAGTTAGCCCCTAGATATATCGGACCCTTCAAGATTCTGAACCGTCGAGGAGAAGTGTCGTATCAATTGGAACTACCCGAAGAGATGTCAGTTGTGCACAATGTGTTCCATATCTCATTACTTCGCAAGTGTCTCGAAGTCCCCGAGAAGACCGAAGTGTTCAAGAATATCGATCACCGGACCATAGAGATCAATGATGACCTGACCTATCCCAAAGTACCCATCCGTATTTTGGAAGAAGCTTTCAGAACTACCCGAACCCGAAGCATCAAGTTTCTCAAGATTTAGTGGAGCAACCACACAGAAGAGGAAGCTACCTGGGAGCACGAAGATCACATCAGGACGGAGTTTCCCGATCTCTTCAAATCCTAGGTAATCTTTTTCGTCCTTTTTCAAATCTCGAGACGAGATTTTGTTTAAGGGGGGAAGGTTTGTAACATCCCAAAAACACTAAACTTGGATCATCAAACTCTAATCATCAAATTTAGGGTAACAAAAACTTTGCTAAATAAAAATATGAAAGCATGCATGTGAGTATGCATTTCATTTTGAATTCTTTTGAACCAACTTGTTTGTGTGTTCCTTTGCTTGTAAATGGATGCTTAGGTGAAATAAACATCATATAAACAATTCCCAAACTTTTCTCAAAGATAAGTAAATCAAAACAAATAAAATAAGGGAATGGTCATTTTGACCAATTTAACTCCCATGCCTACTTTGGCTGTCTCAAACTTTCAGAACTTAACAGAAACTTTTCTGGATATTTGCACCCCTTGATTGTACTCATAACAAAGTATCAAGGCCCACTTTGTGCTCATCCAGAAACATTCAAATGCCTAGTTTAAAGGACAGTTCAAAATTGAATCTTTATCATATGGGAAGATCCCACTTTTTCAAAAACCAATCAAACAAGCTCAACTTTCAAAACCCAAGCATCTGCAGACTCACCAGCACCAACCTAGCACACCCACCAAAAATCTTTTCAAAATTCAAAACTTGAATTCTTGCGGCCATTTCATCAAACACATTGCAGACACAAATCATCAAAATCTTAAACACTATTGTGAGCAGTGATTGAAGCCTAACATGTTCCCTCTCTAGCTCACAACCATCTCAGTAGATAATCTAGCAAGTTAAACCAAGCACTAGACTCACTGTAAGCTAGGCAATGACATCAATGGTGAACAGCCGAAGCTCACCATGCCACCCCAGTGGAGACAGCAAGCTAGGAGAAGATTTAGCCGTGCCAACCTTGTCTAGGAGGCAGCCCACCATCCACCGCCACTCCCTGTCCCAGCCAAGAGCGTTGCCAAACCCTGGACCACACGCACGAACCATGCCCATCTCGCTAGCAACCATGTCGAGCATGCGCCAGAGCGCCACACTCGAGCGACGCCCACAGACCGCGCGCCGCCCTCGCCGCGTGCATACATGATCGCCACCGACCCAGGAGACCACCAGACATCACCGTTCGCTGCCCCATGACGCACAGCCACCGCTCACCGTCGAAAACGCCGCCTCTGCCGTGCATAGCATCACGCGTTTCAGACCAAACCGCACCGCCCCTACGCGCGCATTAAAGCCGTAGAGCATCGCCAGGAGACCACCAAGCAATCTCCACCGTCGGCCATGCCTCTAGCAGCCCGTAGCCATGTCGCCACCGTCGCCTGTCCATCCCGTTCGGTCTCATCGTCGCGACTATAAATAGAGGCCACCCCCAGCCGAATTGAGCACACCATCTCACTCCCCTCTCCTCACTGATCGTGCCACCCCGTTCCCGGAGCAAGGCGAGCAGCACTTCGCCGGAATTTCACCGAAGTCTGCCGCTGCTGGAGAAGAAGGGGGCCAGCGATTGGAGCCTCCCTAGGAGAAGCTGTCGGTACCAGGAGGTTCGCCGTCATCGACTTCGTCGTTCGCCCACCTCGTTGACCCTCGCCTGAACCCCGGTGATCCCCCAACGACCTCCACTGGCCGCGCTAGGTTTCTCTCTCGCCGGTGTTGCCCAACGTCGACGATGACCCTCAGCCATTGGATTAGAACTAGATCGAATGCACCACATCGCCCCATACCGCTTCGCACCCCCTCGTCTCACTGACGCGTGGGGACAACCACTTAACCAACCCGCGTAAGAGCTGTGCTTAGCAGGCCGGCCCAATATCACTTCCCGGGCAACCCAGTTATTTGAATTTAACCTTTTCCATTTTATTTCAAACACACTTTTGTACCCAGTTTCAAAAACCAACCCAGGTCGATTCAGTGAACCAAATTGAATGAAACCAATTTTGTTAGAAAGGTCTGGGAATGCTGAATCCAAGCCCGTTGGATTCAAGTCATTTGGATCTGTAGATCATCCATGGTAAAAATAACAAGGCAGAAGCTTTTCTTCATTCAAACATTTTTAAAATTTAAACCATAATAGGTTTTGAGTTGATTCCAACTCTCAAAAATCACATTTAACCATACCTTTCAAATACATAAAAATATATAGGTTTACTTACAGAAATAATGTTCAAGTAATAAAAGAATGCTACATAGGCATTTCTAGTCACTTTATTTAATTAAAAATAAAAAGGTAGAACCTTATTAAATTGTGACACCACTTTAAATCACATTCCCATGGACTAAAATATGTGGTGATGACATGTGTCAACATGATCCCATGTTTGGTTTGGACAATATTAAATCTTAAGTAGTTTTTCAATGAGTAGAAATTACTTTTCTAAAAATAAAAGGAATTAAACCAAGCTTTAATCTTGTAATGTTAGTGATGATGCTAGATCATCTATAGGACCCTTTTGTGTGATGATTTCCAGTAGTTAAGTATTGTTTGGTGATTGTGTACATCATATTTATTTATAGACGCTAGTACCGACCAAGGATACAAGGAGGAAGGAGGATTCTACGAAGAAGAAGCCGAGGAGAACTTCAACCACTGCTCTGCACAAGGCAAGCTAACACTTGCAAGACACTCTACTTTAGCAAGCCTTACTAATCAAGTTGACATATGCAAGCCAATACTTGCTTGTCACCATGCCAACTATATTCCTTAAGCATAGATGATCCTACCCACTTGATAAACCAATCCTAGTTTTTACTTACAAGCTTATCACTTTATTTATTTATCAAAGCTATTACTTAGAGTTTACTTCAGTGAATTGTAGATACTAGAAAAATATTTGAAGGTTGCATAAAGAGCATAAAATTTGGCCTAAGCTAGATAATCTTTATGTCATCCTAAGGCATGAGATTGAACTTAGTTGAAACTCCACTTGTTTACCACCCCTCATTAGTACTTACCCCCACTTGTAGATGCTAGTGCTAAGCATAAAACTTGATCAACTTTAGATGGGAATACTTGGTGGAAAATTGGTTATGAAAACCTTGGAATGATGGATCATTCTATTGAAATGTTTTGGACATGTGTTTCCGAACACCAGATGATTTGAGCCTTAGCCCTTTATAAAACTGATGGTTGTCTGGATGCGATACCATTCCAATTTTATCGTACAACCACAATACCCAAGAATTGGGTAGGGCTTGACTGGAAACTTATATACCTTAGTATTAGTTCCCTCATGGCCAAGGTCTGAGCTGAGGCTACCTTGTGAAGATTGTCCACCTGTGCAGTATCCAAGATGACAGTTGGTCATGGTTGGGAGGCCAAACTCACAAGAGAGGTGCTTATACTAGGGCGTGTAATTGAAAGGTTAGGATTGATTATCCGCATACTGAGTATGGTGAATTCAGGATTTGTTCCTGACGGATGTATCGAATGTTGTGGTGAAAGTGTACAATCTCTGCAGAGTGTCAAACTATTCGAATAGCTGCGTCCGCGGTTATGGACAAATGGAGTGGCCATACTGTTCCCCCGTCAGACTATTCAAAATGATTTGTGAAAGGAAGGAGACTTTGACTTGACCACAACAGAGTTGTGACATGAGATACAAGTTCCCACTTAGGTGTTATAAAAGTTCAACTAGCATTCGTTGCTTCTAAACTTAGTAGATGTAAATCTGGCTTCTTGCAAAACAACCCTAGAGCCTAGTGTCCTATTATCAAAAACCCCTTCCACTTGTTAGTATTAGTTTGCGAGTACTTAAAGTGTACTCATGGCTTTGTCCCTGGCTATTCCCGTGGCCAGACTATGAAGAGGAGTACCTGGAGGATGGACCCCAGGAAGGTTACAACAACTAGGATCATCTCCCATCGTCAGCATTGCCTGTGACCCCGAAGATGGAGCTTTGCCTATGCTACCGTTATTATTACGTATTCCGCTGCTTGTATTAAGAACTGGATCATGAGATCCCTATTTGTGTAAGAACTTATGTACGGTTTGTAATGGATGATGTACTATGGTATCCAATTCTGTTATGTCTCACAAAAATGGTAATCCTGGGATTGCGATGTATGGCATAACAGGCATCTGGGATTAAAAATCCAGGTATTGACAGCTCTACTCATGCTTCCAACTCCCTAGAAACCAAGTTATTCCAAAGTGTCCACTATAAATTCCTATGCATGATGTGTTACACCATTCAAAGTATATTCTTGTTTTCAGCTATCTTCCAATTAAAAACTATTTTGTTATGTGAAAACTTAGTGATTAAAGCCCTCACAAACTTGATGGCACACTTTATATTCTTTGCCCCTAATAAACTTGAACCATTGTGACAACTTTGTTGTATATGCTAGCACTTATACGTTGGAATTAGCAGAACCATATTGTCCTGAGGAACGTTTTCAACATTGCACTTGTACTTTGTACTCAGTTGATATCATTCTCTTTTGTCTATGGATGTCACCGGTGTGAAATAAAGAGGGAACTTGTAAGTCCATGGAGTAAGTATTTTGTGTTAGAGAAACGCCTGGGCCGCTAGCCTAAGCCATACCTAATCATGGTGGAAACTTGCAGCATCACCATAGTGAGCTATCTATGAAGCATCCTCAATAAAAAGTTATGCATATAGTAAATAAAAATATCACTGAGATGCTCATTGTCTGCTTGCCTTGTCATTTCAGTTATGGGATAGCTCATGTACCATGTGCAAGGGGTATCCCGTTGCCGGTTCTCTATGATATGCATGTACTTACAATGACAAGAACTTACAGGTGACTGAAGTTGAGTAACATGAGGTGGTCCTCATATTCAAGGGACTTGAGATTACCAACTTATACTTTGTCAAGCATATACTCCATAGTTTGTTAATTTTAACCTTAATCACTTAAGGATGCTTATCATAGGGGCAATGAGGGCTGAAAGCTAACAAGTACCATAATTTTTGAAAGCTATTTTTGAAACTCGAAATCCCTGTTTCCCTTTACACACTACAAGGAATCTGGCAATATATGACCCTCTATTTTCATCACAGAATCGTCATAATAGTCGGTTTATGACGATTTTGAGATCGTCAAAAGCTGGGCGTCGCAAATGAACTATAACGAAGTTTTTGATAAAATCGTCATAACCTTCTATGACGATATTTGATCGTCATAACGTCTATAACGATCCAATATCTTCACGGGCCATCTAGCATGCCAAGTCAGATCCTACGTGGCAAAATTGTGACGAAATTAAATCATCTTAAATCAAAATCAGCCCAGTACATTTCTGGATTCCACATGGGCTTAGCCCAACTATTCTGGATTGATTTTCTCATCAAATCTGGTTAACTACATGGGCCAAGCCCATCATTCTAGCATTTTTTTGTTTCATTGCATTGGCCTTTTCTTTGGACAGATTTTTACTTTGGGCCTTCTTATTTTGGGCCGGTAACACCTGGTGTTCCATAATTCATACGGTCCCAGTTGCCAGTGTATATTTTCTCAGTAATTAAAATCTAACAATTTAATCAAGACCAACAGAATATACAAAATCATTTTGATTCAAACAGAGCACATTATGATCGGCACATTACAATCATACACAGTTCTACATAGTTCACATCAGTGGAGCTACCAAAATACAATAAAAAGTTTATAAAAAGAATAATATCCAAACTTCTTCACGCTTCCTCTTCCTGGAACTTCTTCATGCTTCCTCTTCCTGGAACTTTCACGCTTCCTCTTTCTCCAACTTATTCAGCATGTACTGTAGCTTGTAAAAGAGATGATATATCCAATAAGGTAATATGTGCCAACAATTATAAACAGGAGCAAAAATATATTTAAGATGCAGCTTTCCATTAAAGCATGAATGAGAGAATATAACAGTAAATGGATAGTATTACATTCTTTTAGAACATCTCAGGTACCTCAAGATACATGCATCAGAAGGTTAAGCTTACCGCTCAGCCAGTATACACTCAACTTATGTATTGTGCAAAAGATCAGCTGTATCATCTACATCACCAATGACTATTTGTGCAAGCGTAAGAAGTCAAACACAAGAAGTCCAACAAAAAGGCAATTAGGTATTCTCAAACACCATGAGCAACACCATCTCAAATATGTATAAGAAACATTTAGGGAACCTGAAGCAGATGAAGGACTTGAGGCGGGAGGAAGACGCCGCAGGCGATGGGGAGGTACATCATGTAGACATGGTCGATGGGCTTCGGGAGCTTGCGGTTCACGTGGAGGATCACCGGGCACAGGCAGGACAGTGACCAGCCATCCTCCGCCGCCGAGCTGTTGAGGAACATGTTCAGCCTGCCGCAGCGCTCGCTCTACACCCGCGACAGTCATTCCATATTCAAGATCTTATCACTAGCTAAAACAAACAAGACTATCTACTCTATACTTTCCTGAGTATGAAATGAAACCTCCCATTCTTCCAACTTCAGCCTGGAGCTCCTGTAAAAGAGAAAATGATGGACATCTGAATCAAAATGAAAGCATATCTTCTAACAATAACATAGGAATAGAAGATTTCAACTAGAAACACAATAAATAATAGAACTATAAGAAGAAAACTCCAAATTAACAGATTAAGTACCATAGGAATATAAGATCTCAAACTAATTGCTACTGGCACTTAAATACACACATGTATTTCAGAAAATGCACGTCTTGGACACTACAAGTACCAAATAGAACAACAAATGTACTAGGACACAAACTAGTACAAACAACGAAGTTAACGTCAGATATGACCAACTAATGCACTCGTACTTTCAAAATTTCTTGGAAACAAAAGCATACATTTATCATTAACAACAGCAGTAAAAGAATGTCTTGTAGGAACAATATCAAAATCAATGAATAAATTACTTACTTGTTGCAACGGTCAGGGACATGAAATACACTGCTGGGTTGTAAATCAAATTTGCATACATATCAAAGAATCCAGTTATCCACTCTACAATATTATGTTGTTGGATTTTAATGTGGTTCTAGGAACTAAAGAACCTTGGTGGGATCAAACCACTTTCCATCTGATATTTAAGGATACACAAAAATCCACGGAGAATCTCTCCAAACAGAGAAAAGATCCATGATTGTACAGTGGGAAGCTGTGTCGGCAAACTCAAACTCCAGCACATAAGAGCATCTCTAACAATTGTTGCAAAATGCAGCAGCAATTTTGCGCGATGCTTGATCTATTCAAGTCTCCACAGACATCCATCCCAGATGCTCTGTGGAGAGTTGAACAAATAATTCATGGGGTACATCTTCGCTAGCATATTACATCACATTCCCCTTTTCCCTAATTGGATCAAAATAGTCTAAACAGTACTGTTCACAATCAAAACTGTGTCACTACTCATATAAACTAACCATGGTTTATTCATCTCCTCTAACCACAGTCTATGCATTTATTTAGCTCCCACCTCTCTCAAAATCTCACTTGAACATGACACTAACGATAGAGATCTTACCACTTATAATCATACATCACCTTGGAAGTGAAAGATCTGTTATAGTGGGAAATCAATGACTGGAAAGTAAAGAGAGCTTGCAGTAATACATAATTGGAAAATAAAATTAAAGAGGCTCTTCTACCTGAAGGAATATCTTGGTGGTCACAGCCGATCATCATGGATAAGAACATATATGTTGGCATTCTTAGTCTTTATGTCTACAAATTATTTTGTTATTATCATCAGAAAGTTACAATATGATGCGACACCTAATATTTATCCATATCTACAGCGAAAAATTATCCATCCAATGGTGTTGGGTTAGGCCATATCTACTAAAGATAAACTCAATCTCGTATATCTAAGCTATCGGCAGATTATTTATTTACATAAAGCTAGCAACAACAACATCAACAACGCTTCATAGACAGAAATTTTGATTTCTGTGTAAATCCCATTTTTCTTAAGCTGTACCTAACAATGCTTGCCCCTGGCTTCGGAGTGGATATACACTCTATGAACATTGTCCAACCAAGTAAAACATCACTAATCATATATAAAGAGGTAACATTCACTAAAAAAGTGACAATAGGTAGCCTATCAAACAATCATGTATTTTTAAAAACAGTTCTCATATATATCTTTAATTGGAATGGCAGTAGGTAGCCTATCAACCATTCCCACTGTACATATATAATGGAGGGCCTAACAAAAAAATCTGAACTCATGTCGAGCTTAGGTATAAAAAACTTCCTTTTTGCTACCGAAGGATGCAACGTAAACCTCAAATATTACCTATATAGAAATTGAAAAATTAAGTGAAAAATATATTGGCGATTAAGACAAATAGAGAAGATGGCGATTCAGTGTGGCTATGTAAGTCAAAGTCGTAATCTGGACTTCCCAAAACAACCGAAATCAGTAAAAATACTAACACAGGGATGAATGCCCCAGATGCTTTGTGGAGACTTGAACAAAACACAGAAAAAGCCACATGGGGCTCACCAATTACCTCTTTAGATAGTGGCACCTAGATACATAAAGGGCTCACCAGGGGCACCGTAGGCATGATATAAATGGAAGTGTATGTTCAGTAACTTTCAGTACATATACCTGGACATATACAAGAAAAGAAGAAATTTCAGAGACAGGGTTTGGGTGATTTCATCATTATAAAGAATATACCTGCAGGTTATATTGGTTTATGAATTATATCATGCAAAATCAATCGGGAGCAATCAATCGCGTGACTTTCCCTGAACCATAATCCACTAAGAACAGTAAGTAATGAGCCAAGAAAATTCCCCTGCTACACTGACTACAAACTCACCACCAGCGGTAAACATTCACCATAACTGATTTAAGTTAATAGTACTTTTAAATCAGCTCTACTTTCAATCTATTAGAAAGGCAAGGACACGCACACGAACTAATTCTGACATGCTTCGCTAGATGCTTGCAGTCAGCCATCTTGTGTGGATTAGACAAACCATATTAGAACACGATAGACCTCTCCGAAATCAACCAGTAAACCAGTTCACCATCTATGCTTGCTTCAAATTAGTGCCATTTTCAGGGTTTCAAAACAGAGTTAAAATGAATATTGATTGAAAACAAACTACTGTCATAGGTGGGCAGATTTTCTGGAATCGTTAAAATGTATATCAGAACTCGCAGAACAACCCTACACAAACTTACATGGACCAGAAGCATTATGGACCAAACCAATAGAGAGAGATATGAGAGTGTACTAGTGCCTTTCCTGTATATATGTGAAGTTATTTTTGTTTATTTAGGACCATAAGTTTGAACTTGTGCATACAGCCCTAGTGTCTGGTGCCTTGCTTCATAACTACATAATCAATTATGATGCCTAGAAATTACATGCTCAATCAAAACTAACTAGGAGCTCACTAGCAGAACAATTACATGTCCAACTAACTAGGAACTCAAATAGAACATAATTTCCATACTACATAAATAATAACCATCCAAATAGAGGGGATTAGGGAAATACGAAGAACTCATCCTTGTCCCTGTGCACTGGAAAACCATGGTGGGTGTCGTTGTCCAGGTCCATGGTCGAGCTCCGAGTGGCTGATGGTGTTGTCTAGGTTCCCCGCGGAAATTTGCCTCATCCTCGCCGAGATCCGAGTCCCTCTGCACTAGAAAATGAAGAAAAGGGTCAAAGTTGAGATCTGAGTGCCTCTGCATTGGAAACCTAGCCAGGAGGATAGTGGAGGGGTACCTGCATCATGGACAGATCCCAGACGCTGCGCTGGCCGCCGTCTCCTCTGCTGGTTGGCTCTCCCATGGTCCTTCTTGCGAGAAAGTAAGAAGAGCAACGGATGGAGGACGACGACCACCGCCGCCAGAGCATCCTGGTGGCGCTCGCCAACATCCATGAGCATCCTGGAGGAAGACGCCCGCTGACGCCCGTGAGAGGAGGGCAGGTGAACGAGGGCAACGCAGGTAGAGGAGGGAGCACCGGGAGGCGGAGATCTGCGTCGAGGAGAGGGCAAGAGGCGCCATCAGAGGGGTCATGGCGAGGCTGGGGGTCTCACTGGAGAAGGAGGGGAGCGGCTGGAGCGACCGGGAAATAGAGGGCGGCGGCGGCGTGCGGATCTCGCTGGAGAAGGAGGAGCGGCAGCGGCGCGAGGATCTCGCTGGAGAAGGAGGAACAGCGGCGATACGTTTAGGGTTGGGTGACGCGTTCGCTGGGAGGGATGGCGATGTGGCGGTTTTGGTTCAGTCAGCACGCGCACAATATTTTGTGTGTCTGCGCGATGTGAAAATATTTGGTGCCTGCGCGCGCGATGGATAGCATTGCCATGTCATCGATCTGTGTCAAGTTTCTGCATATTAGCATCCTGTCCGTTTATGTTGTTTGGATCCAATGGTCCATGTTGCTATCCTCTATATTTAGATCTCCCTAGCTATTATGACAATTTCATTTAAAGGAATTACGACATTTTTAAACAAAATCGTCATAGTTTACTAAGGCTTTGACCCTCCCAAGCAGCTTGATCGGAATCTTCATAAATCTAAGACGATTTTGTAGATGGTCACTACCAAAACGTCACAAGCTGACACATTTCTTGTAGTGACAAAGGGCCTTTATTCCACCATTATTGACTCCCCACATTCTACCTTTAGGCACCATTAAGAGAGCATAGTTGTCATTATGTGTGCAGTGTCCCAAAGATTCTTGATTGATGCATATTGTGACATTACTTGTTCTTGTGGTACTTGTTTCTAGTCACCCTTGTGAACTTTGAAGGTGTCCTATGCATCTATTTGCTACTCTATGAGGGATAATCTAATTGCCACTATGCCATGTTTTCTGTATGTGAAACAAACAAACGTTTTTCAATGCATGTTATTTATGATCTTTGTTTGTAGCCTTTCATGTTGCATGCATAGTTACTTTGTCCTATTATTAGAACTCCATCTTTCATGCACATGTTTAGAGTTCTTTGTTCCCAGCTTTCAATGATTGCAAATGGTTTGATCTTGGTTTTGATGGTGCATGTCACCTCAAAAATTATTCTTTTTATCACTTACCTACTCGAGGACGAGCAGGAGTTAAGCTTGGGGATGCTTGATACGTCAGAAACGTATCTACAATTTTTTATGTTCCATGCTTGTTTACTATCTACTTTGCTTTGCTTTGTCTACACTTTGAGGTGCTTTTATATCTTTTCTAGAACTAACGTATTAACAAGTTGCCATAGTGTCAGTTGCCTGTTTTCTTCTGTTTTTGGTTCCAGAAAGGCAGAAAATCAATATTCTCGGAATTGGACGGGACAAAAGCCAAAGTCAATATTTTACTGTGGGGGACACGAATCCAAAAGACGATACGGAGAAGCGAACCAGGGCGGCCAAACCCCCCTAGGCGCGGCCAGGGGTGCGCTCGCGCCTGGGCAGGGTGTGGCCCCCTGGTCGCCTCCCAGCCTCGCCTCTTCGCCTATAAGAAGCCCCTGATGCAGAAACCCTGGGTACCCGATCAAAAATTCCACGAAACCTTCTGTAGTCGCCGCCACTGTCGTCCCTATATCGAGGGGATCTTAAGTTCTTCCCGTCACCCTGCCGTTGGGGAGATCATCCCGGAGGCCTTCTCTCCGGTATGATGCGTGAGTAGTTCTACCTTGGACTATGGGTCCATGTAGTAGCTAGATGGTTGTATCTCCTCCTTTGTTCTTTCATGTATAGATCTTGCGAGCTCCGTTCATGATCAAGATCTAATCTATTTTTAATCATGCATGTTGTGTTTGCGGGGATCCGATAGATATTGAGATTACTATGTCAGATTGATTAATGGTTTTGTATTTATGATTCTATCATGTCTGTGTTGTTTGTGATCTTGCATGCTCTCCGTTGTTAGTAGCTATCTTGTCCGAGAAGTTGCTAGTGACTCCAAGAGGGAGTATTTGTGCTCAATAGTGGGTTCATGCCTCTAGTTTCCATGGGAAGTGACAGAAATCTCTTCGGTTGTAGATGTGCTGTTGCCACTAGGGAGAAAACAACGGTATTTTGTTCATTGAACAAGTGGATTGTTTACCTTACACACTTTGCTTAAAGCAGTTGTCTGTTGCTTGTAACTTAATACTGGAGGGGGTTCGGATGATAACATGAAGGTCGACTTCTAGTCATAGATGCAGTTGGATGGCGGTCTATGTATCTTCTTGTATTGCCCAATCGAATCTCATATAATCTTTTTGTCTGGTATTGCATTGTTATTCCTAGCTCAATTCCTGTCAATTGCCCTGCTAAAATTTGTTTACCCTTCATGCCATGTTTATCTAAGGAGAGCATCTCTAGTGAACTATGGACCCCGGTCCAATCTGTACCATTGATACATCTTACACTGTTACTTGTTTACTTGCTGCAAACCATTACCTTCAACAACATATGTTTAATCCTTTTTACAGCAAACCGGTGAGCTTGACAACCTCACTGATTCGTTGGGGCAAAGTCTAGAGTTCGTGTTGTGCAAGTCTCCACGTTGCTTGCAGCACCTTTGGGGCGTTTCCTTCCCCCTACTGGTTCGATAACCTTGGTTTCTTACCGAGGGAAACTTGCCTGCTAAACTGCATCATACCTTCCTCTTGGGGTCTCCCAATGAAGTGTTGTTGCACTCATCACCGAGGCAATAGCAATTATGGATGCACTGCCCACATATAATTATCTTGATCTAATAACTACATGCATACTTTATTATTATCTTTTATTCCCATGAGATGTTTTGTACAGCTACTAGTGAAACCAAAAGCCGCAGGCACTAGTAGGAAATGGCTTATCCACAGGGCCCATACCTGTGGCGCATGTAAGAAGGGTGCCCCACGGGTAATTATCCGTGGTGCACGAAGTTGTCGGTGCGCCATTGACCGGCACATATCCATGGCGCCCAGCCAGATCGGTGCGCCACGCATAAGTGGGCCCGACAGCATGGTGGTCGACCGCATCCATTGCATGTATATCTATGGCGCACAGAATACGCGTGTGCCACTGAGTTTGGGCACTTAGCCGAAACAACACGTGTCCCCTTCTCTCCTTCTCTCTTGTTCCCCTTCCTTTCCTATCTTCCCCTACTCCCCTCCTTACTCCCATCTCCCTCCCCCAAATCCATCCCACCAACCCCCTCCTCCCTCAGCCATCCATGGCGTCAAGGTCTGCCGGTGCTCCTACAACATCTTCTCCATGTAGGAGCACGACGCCGCCGCCATCGCACGTGACTCGGCCGCCCTCTTTGCCTGGAAAGGCGAGATGCTCGAGAGTACTAGTGGTGCACCATGAGGGAGGCATCAAGGTCGCCAACGCCGACGAGGCCCTTGAGCAGGATGTTTTCGGAGATGAGGTCGTGTGTGATATAGAGCTTGCTGGGCGCGACGCGAAAGAGAGGCAGCAAGGCGGAGGCGACACGCGACAACGAGTAAGTGGTGGAGGGTATTGAACGAGCGCATAGAGGGGTGGGAGTTGAAGGAGGGGAGGGAGATGATGGGGATATGCCTACCGGGGTATACCCAGCAGGACCGTTTCCGACCGAGGTATTCCCACGACAGTGGCGCCCACCGTGGGGCCTGGCCGGTCTGGCCGGTGTTCTGCAGCGAGATCCAATCTGCCCATCAACGAGACGGTCGCCACCGGCCGCATGATAGCGATCGACGAGATGCTCCAAATCTTGCCGAGCAGCTACGTCCCGGCGGCGCGACCCATCACGCATAGCGTGATCCTGCCGGTCGGCACGATCAGCCTCTTCGTCGGCCTCACCGACGTCATCGTCTCGGAGGACTCGGCTCGCATCCGCGAGTCTCCGCCACGCGATTGGCTCTCCGAGAGCTAGATCCGCACGATCCATCGCCTCGCCTCCGAGTACAATTTGGCCCACAGCGATGTGGCCGAAAACTCAGCGACCGCAGAAGACGCGGCCCTCAACGACGACGCCAACTCGGCGACCCCAGCGTCACTTGCCGGGTCCATCACCTCGGCTTCACCCGCGGGCTCCATCACTCAGGTCTCCAACGTGGGAGACTTCGAGGACCCCTCCATCCTCGGGATCTTCGAATTCGACTCCGGATCGGAGAATTCTGCCGACCCTCGCGACGAAACCGGTCGCCACGCCGCGACCTACATGGCGACCGGCACCGATCCGCCGGAGGATCCATTCTCCACCCCAATCCCTCCTAACGCCACGGCAACGGAGGTCTAGGAACTTCGCCTGAAACTGGCGGAGGCGGTGCGCAAGGAACAAGCCGAGCGTGAAAAATTCCGCCTCGAGCAGGTGACGGCGCAGGAGCTATCGCGCTACCACCAACAGCGGATCAGGTCGCGCCTGAACCCCACCGTTCAGGGGCATGCCCTGAACTTCGACGATGAAAACGACCCAGCCCGCGTGGCCGAGCGCGCGATCTGCGAGAACGCGCCACCATGAGGAAGCGCCCGGCCCCCGCCAGGGTCGACGGCGATGGGCGCCCTGCCTCCACCCAACCGCACACCCCCCAGGGACCAGCCGCGGATAGTAGTCTCCTCACAGGAGCGAGACGCAAACGGACTCCCACTGTTCTCCACCCCTATGGACAACCTCGTGGCAGGCCGAGCAGCAGCCGACAGCATCACGGCCACCGGCGACGGCGCCCTATAGATCCAATACGTCAGGGCCCTGCTCGCAAAGGCCGTCGAGCAGCAAAGAGCAGGCGCCGACTCGCAAGGTCGAGTATACTCGCGCTCCTCGGGAAGCAGGGCGGCCTCGAGCGGCCGCCCAATGGCGGCAAACACACTCAACTGCCCACCACAGGAGCCACTGCAGCTCCAACACCGACCCGCGAACGCGGCACTCTCCACCAACGACCCCAGGCCGGCGACAAACCTCGTCGCCGCCAACGGTGAACCCATCGACGCCCGCACCCACATCATCAACAACCAAAGCTGGCGCGCACGCCAGCCCGACGACCTGCGACACACCCTAACCAATCGCCGCGACGGCGAGCCCATGGGGTCGCTCAGTCGACTCGGCCCCAAGTGCTTCGGACCAATGATCCGAGGCGAGAAGTACCCGCCAAACTTTAAGGCGCCGAAGGAGATAGAAAAGTACGACCCCTCGTACGACCCCGCCGTCTGGCTCGACACATACCTCATGGCAATGGGGATCGCAGGCCACACCGACCTGCTAGCCGCCCGTTACCTCCCCCTGATGATGGAGGGGACGTGCAGGCAGTGGATCAACACCCTCCCTCAGGACAGTATAGACTCCTGGGAGGAGATGCGCGACGCTTTCGTCAGGCACTTCGAGTGCTCCTACACCCGCGCCACCACTATCGAGGACCTGGAGCGATGCGTCCAGGGACCCCGCGAGTCGACCCGCAACTGGGTCCAACGGTGGCAAGAACTCTGGTACAACACGGTCGGCATCCACCCGGACACCGCGATCCATTGCTTCAAGACCTCGTGCCGCTACGAGCCCCTGGTCGCCAAGCTCAAGCGACACTCTCGCACACTCGACAACATCCCCGACCTCCTTGAGATCGCCAAACGGTACGCGGAGGAAGATCCAAACCAGGAAACTGACGACGAGTCAGGAGGTCAATGCCGCACGAGCGGCAACGACAGCGGACGACGGTCCGACCTACGCTATAGCAGCACTCGCCTCACCGGCAAGCACCACAGTGACGGGCGAGTCGACTTCGTCGCCAACGCCGGGCACGCGCAACGCGAGCCCAAGAGCTTCTGCCGCGACGGAGGACAACGCCGCGACGGCGGCAACTACAAGGCCAAGCCAAGGTTCGACCCCGCGGCTCTCCTTAACCAACCATGTGTGTTTCATAGCAGGGAAGGAAAGCCCGCCACGCACACCACCGCCGACTGCCACACCCTCAGGGAGATCGAGAAGGCACGGCGAGCACGGGAGGACCCCGACAACGACCCGCCAAACGGCGGAAAATTCGGCAAAGTGGCCGGCTCCCTCCACACCTTCACGGGCTTCAACACGAAGCGCGAGAAGAAGGTCATCGCCCGCGCCGTCGCCATCAATGCGGTGGCCCAGGTGGACGTTCCCCAGTTCCTCAACTGGTCGGAGCAGCCCATCACCTAGAGTCGACAAGACCACTCGCCACGCATCGAATACCCAGGTCGAGTCGCCCTGGTGGTCAAGCCTAAAGTCGGCGACTACTGGCTCCCCAAGACATTGATGGACGGCGGAAGCTCCATCAACATCCTGTACCTGGACACCTTCAGGCGGCTGCGGCTCCCGCAGTCGATGATTGAGACGACCCACACCACGTTCCACGGCATCGTCCCCGGTCGGAAGGCGTACCCGATCGGCAAGGTCACGCTGCCAGTCACCTTCGGCACACCAGCAAACTTCCGCACCGAGCGGATTGTCTTCGAGCTCGTGCCCTTCGACAGCCCCTACCATTGCGTCCTGGGGCGCCAGGCGTTCGCCAAGTTCATGGCAGCGCCCCACTACGCGTACAACGCGATGAAGCTCCCCGGGCCGTGCGGCGTCATCACCATCAACGGCGACCCTGACATGGCCGCCGAGTGCGAGGCCAAAGGTGCCGAGCTCGCTGACGCCGTCATCGCGGCGGAGACCAACCACGTAGATGAACTCGCCAAGTACGCGAGCGGGGTCAACAACGACGACCCCACCATACTCAAGAAGCCCAACTCGGAGGGCGCAAACACCTCAACCTTTGAGGCCACTACGCACACCCGTACCGTCGAGCTGGTCCCAGGCGACTCCATCCAGACGATGACGATCGGGACGGGCATGAGCCCGGCATAGGAAGGCGCACTCATCGAGTTCCTCCGTGAGAACAGGGACATCTTCGCATGGAATCCCTCTGACATGCCCGGTGTCCCCAAGGAGCTCGCTGAGCACAAGCTAAACGCCGACCCCAAGTGCGACCTGTCAAGCAGTCGCTGCGGCCCTTCAATGAAGAGCGCCGCCAAGCAATTGCCGAGGAGGTGCAGCATCTACTCGCTGCAGGCTTCATCCGGCCAATCAAATACTCCATGTGGCTGGCAAACCCAGTCCTGGTCGAGAAGAAAAACGGGACCTGGAGGATGTGTATCGATTACACAAACCTGAACAGCGCCTGCCCAAAGGAGCAGTTCGTCCTCCCGCGGATCGACCAGATAATCGATTCCACCACGGGCTCGGAGTCGCTGTGTTTCCTCGACGCCTACTCTGGTTACAACCAGATCAAAATGGCTATCGAGGACGAGGAGAAGACGGCGTTCATCACGCCATTCGGAGCCTTCTGCTACACCGCCATGTCCTTCGGCCTCAAGAACGCCGGGGCGACCTACCAGCGGTGCATACAAGAATGCATTGCGAGCCAAATTGGCCGCAACATCCACGTCTACATCGACGACGTGGTCGTAAAGTCCGCTTGCCAGGGCGATCTACTCGCCGACCTGGCGGAAACATTCGCCAACTTGCGAAAATACAAGATAAAGCTCAACCTAGGCAAATGCACCTTCGGTGTACCTGCAGGACAACTACTGGGGTACGTCGTCTCAAAACGAGGGATTGAGGCGAACCCCACGAAGATCGACACGATCGCCCGGCTCGGCAAACCCGAGTGCCTGCGCGACCTCCAGAAACTGGCCGGGCGAGTAGCGGCTCTCAGTCGCTTCATCCCCCGCTTGGGCGAAAAGGCGATGCCCCTATACCGCCTGATGCACAAGAACCCCACCTTCAAGTGGGACAAGGAGGCGGACGACGCGCTCCGCGATCTCAAAAAGGTGCTACTCGCCGCACCGCTACTCGCCGCCCCCGCCGACAAAGAACCCATGCTGGTTTACGTCGCGGCTTCCGAGCGCGACGTCAGTGCCGTAATGGTCGTCGAACGACCGGAGGAAGGAAAGGAGCGCCCAGTACAACGACCGGTCTACTACATCAGCGAGGTCCTCACTGAGTCGCGGCAGCGGTACCCCCAGTACCAAAAGCTGGTATATGCGGTGTTCAGAGCCCAGCGGCGCCTGCCGCACTACTTCTAGGAGCACCCGATCACGGTCGTTTCCTCGGCACCACTGCAGGACATCATCCGCAACCGTGAGGCGACCGGGCGGGTGGCCAAGTGGGCCGTCGAGATCGGCGTCCACAACATCAAATACGAGCCGCGAAAAGCGATCAAGTCGCAGGCCCTAGCGGACTTCATCGTCGACTGGGAAGAGGCCCAGCAGCCAGAGAAGCTGCCATACCTCCATTACTGGAGCCTGCACTTCGACGGTTCCAAGAACGCGGACGGCGCAGGCGCAGGGATCGTGCTAACTTCACCAAAGGGTGACAAGCTTCGTTACATCCTCTACCTCGACATCACACCCTGCACCAACAACATGGCCGAGTACGAGGCCCTACTCCATGGCATGCGAGCTGCTAAGGAGATGAATGTCAACCGCCTACGCTGCTATGGAGATTCCGACCTCATCACGGGGCAAGTCGCTAGCACCTACGACGCCGTCTCCCCCACCATGGCGGCATACCGCCAAGCAGTGGACAAGTTGGGCGGACACTTCACCGGCTACTCGGTCGAGTGGATCGACAGGCGGAAGAACGAGGAGGCCGACGCACTCTCTCGCATCGGGTCGGCTCGACTCGCACCACCCGCCGGCGTCTTCCTCGACACGATCACCAAGCCGTCAGTCTCTCCCCCGAGGGAGATCGACATCGGAGTCCCGCTCCAACCAGAGGCAGCCCTGGTCGCACTCGTCAACGAGCCAGACGACTGGACCAAGCCCTATATCGCCTACCTGGAAGCCGGCACCTTGCTGGCAGACGAGACGAAAGCTCGGATGATCGCCCGTCGATGCAAGTCCTACGCCATCATCGACGGCGAGCTCCACAAGCGCAGTGTCACTGGCGTGTTCCAACGCTGCGTCCAACCCGCAGAAGGACGCAAGATTCTCCACGACATCCACTCCGGTGACTGCGGCCACCACGCCGGCGCCCGCTCCCTCGTCGCCAAGGCTATGCGACATGGCTTCTACTGGCCCACCGCACACGCCGATGCTGTCGACATTGTCTAGCGGTGCGCCGGGTGCCAGAAGTACGCCAACCAGACGCACGTGCCGAGCTCAGCGCTCAAAACAATCCCCATCACCTGGCCATTCGCTGTGTGGGGTATGGACATGGTAGGCCCCTTCAAGAAAGCTCCATCCGGCTACACCCACCTCCTGGTTGCGGTCGACAAATTCACAAAGTGGGTGGAAGCCAAGCCAGTTCGAAAATGCGACGGGAAGACCGCCACCAAATTCCTACGCGAGCTCATATATCGCTACGGGTTCCCAAACAGCATCATCACGGACAACGGCACTAACTTCGCCAAGGGAGCCATGGCCGAATTCTGCGAAGAGCACCACATTCGGCTCGACCTCGCGTCAGTCGCCCACCCGGAATCCAACGGCCAGGCGGAACGGGCCAACCAAAGCATCCTCCACGGCCTGAAGCCGCGACTCCAAGTACCACTCGAGCGCACCGCCGGGTGCTGGGTCGAGGAGCTACCCTCCGTCATCTGGGGAATCCGCACCTCGGTCAACAGGTCGACAGGATTCACCCCCTTCTTCATGGTGTACGGCACCAAGGCAGTCATGCCCACCGACCTTGAGCACGACTCGCCAAGGGTCGTCCACTACACGGAAGCTGCGAATGAACTCGCACGACAGGATGGAGTCGATCAACTCGACGAGGCACGCGACCTAGCTCGCTCGCGCACCGCCATCTACCAACAAGGACTCTGCCGCTACCACAGCCGGCGGGTGAAAACTCGCACCTTCCAAGAAGGCGACCTGGTGCTGCGTCTCATCCAGGACAAGAAGGGCATGCACAAGCTTTCCCCTCCATGGGAGGGACCATTCTCCATCGGCCGTGTACTCGGCAACGACGCCTACTACCTCACCGATGTCCGCGGGGATGGCGAACTCGACGTCAAGCGACCATGGAATGTAAACCTCCTACGGAAGTTCTACGCCTAGAACCCCACATATGTACTCTCCACTCGCTATGAAATAAAAAGAAACGGTTACCGCAAATTGCGCCTACTCTCCATGTCTTCTGCCACTCGCACTCGTAATAACAGCGTTACGCTAACCGCAGAAGTCAACCTTTGGTACAGCGATCGGCACGGCTAAGTAGTGCGGTGCAAGGGCACTGAATCACCTCAGGTCTTGCATCGTCCATGAAAAACGCCTACCCGGAGCCCCATTGGAGTCGCCTAGCTCGACTGGTTCTACGAACCAAGACAACTGCCCACGCTTCTTACAGCGACCATGGTCCTCCGCATCCTTGACATAGCGACTCGAACGGCTAAGTACCACGCTCGGGGACTGCAGACCAGTTCACCGCGAGCGGTCTGGGAAAACGCCAAGTAAGAGAGCATGCCCAGGACTCGCCACGCGACTAACCCCACGGGTCAGGCAGGAGTGACGCGCTCGAACTAACGCGCCAAGTCCTCACTCACCCTCGAGTCACGACTGGAACAGCCAAGTACCACGCTCGGGGACTCGGCCACCCGACCTCGTTCGCGCAAGGGAAAACGGCGAAGTACAGAGCGTTCAAGGGAGTCGTCTAGCGACTGGCTCTTCGAGCCTGGGCGAGTCGACCACAATCACAAACACACAAAAACAACAAACATAACACATACGAGGTAAACCCCACAAAAGGGCGGACGCGCTCGGGGACTCGTTCAAACGTCAATCACAAACACGCGACAAATACCAAAATAGACATGATGTCTCATTCGATAGCATGTTGCATTGTCTCATATTACAAAATATGCCCGCATGGCAGACCTGCTACTAACGCCACAAGGCAAACTATCCTATTCTGTAGGCTTAGACGACGACTCGCCAACATCCCGGCGATTGCGGATGAACGGTGTGTACGGGTTCGACGGATACGTCGTTAGTTCACCCGCCATCACCGCGTGAAAGGGTTGCTCGACCTTGAAATCATGATGCGGCGGCTCGGGGTCGTTCGGCACGACGACCGTCTCCTGGTACGGAAGGAGGTCGCCCATTGCCCAGACACGCTCCGAGTACGCGGCGGCGCGATCCTGCAACTTGAGGACCTCGGAAAGCTCTACCGCGCCAGTCGACGATGGGTAGCCACTCGTCACATCGTCGATGTCGAAGTCCTCGGGAAAGTGGGCAAGTCCAAGACTAAGTGTCGTCGCCGCTCTGCGCCGAAACGCCGACCGCGTCATGAACTCAACGACCGCGGGCGCCTTCTCCAAATACCTCCACACCTCAACGAGGTCACTGGGAATCACTTCCGTGGGCGATATCTCTTGGAGATAGGCACGGATGCACGTCACCGACAATGTTGCCAAGTCGACACGCATGCTTACACACTGCCGTGCGTCGAACGAGCTCGCCTCTTCCGCGCTATCGATGATGCGACCTGCGAGTAGAAGACAATAATGAATACGATGGACACCACAAATGGCACAACTACTGAAAGAGGCAGACGCACTTACCAATCAACGGGCGGGCGAGATCCGTGATGAAGCATTGAAGCGATGTATGGTCGTCCTGAAGCCCAGCAACAAGGGCATCCGACACTTTGCGATCCTCTTCGGCGGCTGCAATGGTGGCCTTGGCTCGCCCATCAGCCGAGCTCGCTTCTTCCTTCGCTTCCCGCAGCTTGCGCTCGAGGTCGGCGATCCGCTGTTCAGCCGAACTCAAAGCCGATTGCGCCGCCGCCAATTCACCAGCGGGGACAAGCCCCTGGCGAGCTTCCTCTGCCTTCGCGGCAACAACCTGAAGCCCTTTGTTCGCCTCCTGGACGATGGCCAGTTCCTTCTCCGCGCGCTGCTTCGCCACCAATCGGTCAGCCGATTCAAGTTGCAGACCCTGCACATCACCAAAAAGGTTAATCAAAGAAATTCTTAAGTGCCCACCCGCTGAAATTCAGCGAGTGCGCACTCGGGGACTGGCAATCAAAGAAATTCCTAAGTGTCCACCCGCTGAAATTCAGCGAGTGCGCACTCGGGGACTGGCAATCAAAGAAATTCCTAAAGTGCCCACCCGCTGAAATTCAGCGAGTGCGCACTCGGGGACTGGTACTCAAAGAAATTCCTAAGTGCCCTGAAATTCAGCGCGTGCACACTCGGGGACTGGATGCGAAAAATAAAGATAAGACATTAAAAGAATCAGGCCGCTGCAAAGCACCGACCTGATCCTCGGGGACTGGATGTACCTGGATGGCTGCGCCAAGCATGCCGTGGAGTTGTATCGCGTCCACGGACGCGAGGAGAGCCGGCGTATGCCCACGATGTTGGTCGACTTCAGCATCGGCGATCCCAGGAGCGTGGCTCGAGGGCGAAGTTCCACTCGCCGTGGCCGCCTTGGTCATGAAGCGCGGGAAGGTGGCGATAGAGGCACCCGCCCCAAAGGAGGTCGGCTCGGCCGTTCCAGGCAAGAGAGCGCCCTCCTTCGTGGACGCGGTCGCCTCCGTTGCAGGTCCAGCCGGTGCGGCCACCGTGTCGTCAGAAATCGTGACGACGGTGTCACCCTTCGCCTTCTTGCCGCCATCCGCAGGGGCGACGACTTCGTCCGCCTTCCTCTTGCGGGAAGGATCTTCCTCGCTGACGACGGGTGGCACCTTAGCCACGGTTGGGTGGCCCATCCTCTTCACTCCGGTCCTGTACATCAATCATATAAGCAAGATAATTCAAGCGATTATGGGAGACAAAGGAAGGCGAGTGCACTCACTTGGCAACCGGAATGAAGCGCAGCCCCGTACGGAGGCTGGCTGGCTTCTCCAGTTCAGGGCCCAGTCGGCGGCTGAGCCCCATGTCCAGGACGTCGCGTGCCCAAGACACGGACGGCTTCTTCGTCGTCGAAGCTGCAACCAGAGCCTCTGTAACCTCTTCAACAGGAGCTTCCTTGTGAGGCACCCCCGTTGCGACCGAGGCGCCCCCCCAGCCCAGAGACTGGGGCGAATGGCGGAGGCATCGACGCCAGGGGTACCTCGATGGTGGCCGTGTCCAACGCGGCTGTCGTTGGCGGCGCCTCGTCCTTGGCCAGGCTGGGGGCGTCAGAACTGCTCGCTGAATGTGGCGGCGAGGCCGGCCTCGTCGGTTTTGTCTTCATCTTCCTCGTAGGAGCCTTCACCTCCTTTTCCTTCTTCTTCTTCTTTTTCGATGGAGTCGCCTGGCGGCGCGAGGTGGTTTCTGGAAGCTCGTCGTCGTCATCGTGACGCTCGAGGCTTTTACTTGCCTCAAGCTCACGTTGACGCTGCCCACGGGTCTTGCGGAGCAGTGGGGCGACTTCCTCTTCGGACTCGTCGTCGTTGTCGCCTTCGTCACTCCCGGCATCGCCCTTGACGGGAGGCGACTCGCCCACGTCCTGGACGGACGAGCTCGACTTCTCGTCGTCCGACGGTGGGAGCCATCCTTCCACCACTTGGAATAGCTGCAATGAATACAAGATGAAGTTAGAATTACCGCGACTACATAAACTGCGACTGCGAGCGAAGTGAAGTGATTACCGTTGGGGCTGGACGCTTTGCGGTGTAGGGGGCGACCTCGGCCTGTGCGTCCAGGTATACCGCCTGGGTGATTTTCTTCAGTGCTGGGATGTAGTCCTCCAGCTTCCACTCGTCGAGGCAGGCCTTCGTCGAGTCTTCCCGGCCCGTGTACTGGTACATGTAGTGCCCGCGTCGAGCTAGCGGGACGAGCCGCCGCCCGAGCCAGCAGTTGTACAGGTTTATCGTCTGGAGGCCCTTCTTCTTCAGACCACGGATGGTCTGGAGCATCTCATCGACGACCATCCGCTGGTCGTTGGGGAGCTTGCCGACTTGGAGACGGCGCGGCTCGGACTGATTGACGGAGTACCGCGGGATCGCCGTCTCGCCCTCCGGGGTCGCCTCGGCTACGTAAAACCACGATTTCTTCCAGTCGCTCGCTGCCTTGGCGGGCAGCATCAGGTCGAAGAATGAAGCCTTCGACTTGAGCTGGAAGGTTAGGCCGCCCGCGGCCAGCATTGGGCCGCCCGCTTCCTCGCGGCTGATCCGTCCGTGGAACAGATCTTGCCATAGAGGGAAGTAGGGCCGGCAGCCCAAGTAGCATTCGCAGAACGCCACAAAGATGGCGAGCTGCTCGATGCTATGGGGGCCTAGATCCGAAGGCTGGATCCCGTAGTAGGCGCAGAAGCGCCGGAAGAACAGGGACATGGGGAACCCTAGCCCCCGTTCAAGATGGCTGGTGAAGCAGATGAACTCCCTCTCTCGCGGATTCGGGGTCGTCTCTCCGGCTGCGGGAATGCGCCAGCAGCCGGCTCGCAAGATCCCGGCCTCCTCGAAGGAAGCCAGCTGCGCCCTCGTGCACTTAGATCTACCCCATGGCTCAGTGGAGAGGGCCATGGCGGAGAGATTTGCTGGGGGTCGGGGGATTTCAGGTCGGCTGGATCGCGATGCGAAGGGAGACGAAAGGTGCGCGCAGTCGGAGGAAATGGTGAGGAGGTGGTTCTCTGATCGCCTGCCATTCCTCTTATATAGCGGTTGTTACCCGCCAAATTAGGGAACCGTTACCGCGCGATGATTACGCCAAAAGTTACCGTTGGATTACTCCAACGGCTAGTTTGACCACGTTTAACGGTCCAACTTCAGCCACTCGGCTCGCCGACCCAACCACTATGACAGTGTTTCGCCGACTCGACTCGCCAAAGCTGCGAGCAGTGTGATTAGTTTTTCCTTTATACAGGAGCCCGCCGTCGATTCGACTGGATGTCTACTCAGCAGCCGTATGTTTCGACTGCCAGCAGCCACCTACGCCAAATCGACGATGGCCTCGGGGACTACTGATGGGGATATGCCTACCGGGGTATACCCAGCAGGACGTTTCCGACTGGCCCAAGACTTGGCAAGTGGGCCTGCAAGACGGCGACTGGATTGAAGCCCAGCGAGGAACCAAGCGACTGGAAGCTGAAGGCCCAGGCGAGTAGATAGGCCCAGTCGGATTAGGTTAAACGAGTACCGAAGCTTTAACTGAATCGGTTGAGATATGTAAACCCTAGGGGAGGTGAGCCTATATAAACCTCCCTGGAGGGTGAGTAGAGATACGTTCTATCATACCCCAAAGCGACTCGCCGCCTAGCCGCCGAGCTCGTCCATTGTACCACCTTCATAATACAATCTAGCAGGAGTAGGTCTTTACCCTCCGGGGGGCTGAACCTGGGTAAAACCCTGAGTCTCCGCCCTCATCTCGCACCGCAGATGGCTGGCCGCCCTTGCCCCTCGTTCTACTACTCGCTGCCGATTGCAGCATCTGCCGTGACCATTCCCACGACAGGAGAGGAAGAGGCGTGGGTATGGGAGCGGCGGAAGTGAGCGAAGGAGTGGGAGGAAGGCGCGGTCAGAGAAGGCGGGGAGGCGGGCAGCGCCGAGGGAAGAGAGGACTAGTGGGAGGAGGTCCGGGGAGGCGACGGGCAGGCGGGAGAGGACCGCAGGGAAGACGGGGATGGAATTTGGTAGGGGAGGGTTGGCATTGAAGAGCACGTGGCGGAGGGCGAGCACCATGAGGAGCGTGCTGGGGAGGCGAATGATGAGGTGGGAGAAGCTCTGGGGCGTGAGGCGGCGCGGCCAGGGCTGGACGGGCGGGGTGACGGTGCTGTGGGACAGCGGCGGGAGGGCGGGGTGACGTTGCAGTGGGATGGCAGCCAGGGCTGTACATGTGGGGTGACGGTGTAGTGATGCCGCCCTCAAGGTGCTCGATGAGCACTGGTGATGCAGGAGTCCGGCGCACTCTTCCCCGCCATCAACGTCAATGACTCCGTCACCAAGAGCAAGGTATTAGATATGCTTAGATGCAAATATTTCTAGTTTGAGATCTGCTAGATGCAGCATGCATGTTCTTAGCTAGATAAGGTGTCCTGTTACGACATATTAGATCCATATATTAGATCTAAATAGAATACAATAGGTGTAACCATTTCCAGTGGCTGATCGCAATCATCTTTTTGTTGTGTAGTTTAGATGATACGTGTGGTTAGTCTATGTAGCAACTCAGAATTCTGTTACTTGGCCACACTCATTTGAACTGAATTATGATTTATTCTAAGTATAGTTTCTTGTTTAATTGTGTCTTCTAGTCTGGTAGTCATCACATACTAAGAATTCATGATAGAAAAGTCTAGTCTTGTCCAAACTAAACTTTGCAAGAAATCTATCTAATTATATACCTAACACAACCCTAGACCTAGCCTTTTCCCTTTCGGTTTGGCCAAGCCAAAGCCACACCACCACCAACCCACACCCCTCTCTTTCTAACCTAAACCACCACCCCTCCCTAACCATGCCTACCCGAGGCCACCTTGGCCACGTGACCTTGTGCCATGTGTCCTGTTTGGTAGCTTTTCAAAAGTAAAATGGGTGAATAAAATGCCAAGTCAAATTAAAATGGCCACATACATATTCTAAAACACAATCGTAGATTATTTAGAACCAAACACATACTACTACAAGCACATATACATCATCCTGCTACAAGCACATACAAGTACTACAACAGCTCTAGTAGCTGTATTTTATTCATAGGACAAACTACCCTTTGATCTTCTTCTATCTCCTGCTTTCTTTACCAAACTTCACCTTCTTCTTCAGCATCGCGATCCTATCTTTGCAATACTCAATGACTTTGTTAATCAATAACAACGCAATAGCCACTTTGATCTCAGGAAGCAACCTTGATGGAACTACTTCAGGTATAGGAGTTCCTCTTTTGAACAAACCTTGGAAATTGGCTTCATGCTCCACTATCGTTTGATCATCTGGCACTATGTCACCCAACTTCGCAAGTGACTTTGCAGCCTTCCTCTCCTCCTTCTTGGCATTGCTTCTCCTCCTTGAGTAAAACTTGGTCTCCATAGTTGGGAATGAAATGTCGATGCAGAGTGTGCTGGCTTTCATGGACATACAAGATCACGTATGGACAAGATCATGCACACAAAAGTAGAACAGTGCATAGTTCAAAGATGCTCACTAGCGAATGCAACCAAAAATGGCAATTGTGCCTTTATTCCATTTTGAGGCATCTATCAGTCGTATATCACTTCACCATGCATGTGATTTGGAATATAGGGACTGTTGCTTCTGCTTTAGGAATACTGCTGCTTTAAAAATATTCTGCATGTTAGCAATATAGGGAATGCAGCTGCTTTTTTATGAATCTTTGCTCATTTTTCTGATCATGCAAACATGTTTGTAGTATGCCTTGTCTACAGATATGGCGAAGTGGTACGTGGTATACACAGGGGTCGGTTCCATGTTTGAAGAAGCAGATGAAGATCTTGATAGCTCTATTTGTAATGTGATGATCATAGTCTAGGGTGATATATCTTGATCTATTTGTAATGTGATGATTGAATTTGGACTAGCACTTTGTGTAATAATCCAACACTTGAATTCATATTGATGTATGGTGTATTGTTGTATGGTGTATGGTGTATTGATGTATAACTTCCTGTATGGTGTATAACTGATGTATATAACTGATGTATATAACTTCTGTATTATAACTATTGTTTAGTAATCAGTGGCACACCGTATTGTTGTTTAGTGGCGCACCTTGTGAGTGGCACACAACCGAGGGCTGCGCCACTCATCTTATCCATGGCGCACGGACAAATAGTGTGCCATTGACACCAGGCCTATCCGTGGCGCACCCGGGCGTGCGCCATGGTTTAAAAATTATTGGTGGTGTAATATCCATGGAGCATGGCCAGTGCGCCATTAACCTCTTATTTGGTGTGCCACTGATAGGTGTTTCTCCACTAGTGAGGCCCTCTCTCTCTCCATCGTCAACAACAACAAAAAGATCACAAACTCTTGGTCCGGTGATAACATAAAAGGAATTCTAAAACTCCCGAAGGTCCATTTAAGTAACTTCGCTTTGCTTTCTTCTTCCCAAGGATTCAATAAACCTAGGTCTACTAGGGAAAAATAACTATACAACATCTGTAATCCAGATCAAAGGTATCATTCTGCTGGCGAGGCGGCAACTTGGCTCGTGTTGGGTGCAGCGGCGATGGTGAACGGCAGATTGCAGCGTGGCTAGGGTTTTACGGGCCCGGCTGGGCCCGACCGGACCCTCTTGAGATTGGTATGCCCCTGTCGGAGCTTTACGGGTCCGTTGGACTCGGTCGAACTTAAATTAGGACTGGTGTGCCAGCGGCCGCGTCTGGTCGACTACTGCCTTTGGCGGTGCAGGTTGTTCCCTCCCATAGGTAATGGTTCCTCTAATCCTAATTCGAGTCACTTCTAACCTTGGTCCTTCAGAACTCGCGACGATATTCTCAGTGAGACGATGGTGGTGACTTCGTGATCGTGGTGGCGCATGTTCATGGACGACAAAGTTTGGTGGTGGAGAGGCCTCAACCTCGCGGGGTTCCTTAGCAACGGTTCGCCCGGGGTTGTGGGGAGGGCATCCGGAGGAATCCTTGTCGGCTTGTCTGACACCAACATGGTGCCGCCCACGGGTGGCACCCTTCCTCTGTGAAGGATGTCGGGTCTATCCTTCCCCCACTTCCTTCTATGTGCCAAGGGAAACCATAGGACCGGTCTTTGGTCTGGGCAGCAGTGATTGCTTTCCCTCTTCAGGATGTTGCTTGGTGCTTGACGAGTCATTGCAAGGAGCATAGTGGGACTTCTACAGTGGGTGCAGCGGTTGCGGGTCTTCCCCATTTAGTTGATCCGCCTATGTCTCCATTTTGTTTTTTGTTTCTTTTCGGCGTGTGTCTGTGATACGTCGTAAACATATTTATAATTTTTGATGCTCCATGCTTGTTTTGTACAAACTTTCTTATGTTTTATCTACACTTTGAGGCATTTTTATACATTTTCTGGAGCTAACCTATTAACAAGATGCCACAGTGCCAGTTGCCTGTTTTCTGCTATTTTTGGTTTCAGAAAAGCTAGTAAGGAAATATTCTCGGAATTGGACGGAACAAAAGCCAAAGTCAATATTTTACCAGACACGACATAGAGACCAATGGGGAGACGACGAGGAGCCATGAGGCGGCCACAACTAGGGCTAGCATGGCCCCCCTAGGGCGCACCGCTCCATGGTGTGGGCCCCTCGGGCGTCCACCGACCTCGTCCCTTCGCCTATATAAACACCCTGATGCAGAAACCCTAAGTACCCGATTAGAAATCCATGAAAGAGTCTGTAGCCTCCGCCACCATCGTCCCTAGATCAGGGGGATCTGAATCTCTTCCCGGCACCCTGTCGGAGGGGAGAGATCATCCTGGAGGCCTCCTTCATCACCATGCCAGCCTCCAGAGTGATGCGTGAGTAGTTCACCCTTTGACTATGGGTCCATACAATAGCTAGATGGTTGTTTCTCCTCTCTTGTGCTATCATGTTTAGATCTTGTGAGCTTCGTTCATGATCAAGATCATCTATTTGTAATGCCACATGTTGTGTTTGCGGGGATCTGATGGATATTGAGTACTATGTCAGACTGATTATTGATTCTATCATGTCTATGTTATTTGTGATCTTGCATGCTCCCCGTTGCTAGTAGATACTTTGGCCAACTAGATGCTTGTAACTCTAAGAGGTAGTATTTATGCTCGATAGTAGGTTCATGCCTCTAGTAATCTGGAGAAGTGACCGAAATCTCTAAGGTTGTAGATGTGTTGTTGCTACTAGGGAGAAAACAAGAATACTTTGTCCAAGGGCAATTGTATTGTTTACTTTACACACTTTGTTTAATACAATTATCTGTTGCTTGCAACTTAATACTGGAAGGGGTTCGGATGATAACCTGAAGGTGGATTATTAGTCATAGATGTAGTTGGATTACGATCTATGTATAATGTTGTAATGCCCAAACAAATATCGTAGAGATCAAGATGTCTAGTATATGCATTGTTATGCATTTTCAATCTATCAATTGCCCCGCTGTAATTTGTTCACCAAACATGTTATTTATCTTATGGAGAACACCTCTAGTGAACTGTGGACCCCGGTCCATTCCTTATCATTGATATACCATCTATTGCTTATCGTTTATTGTTTACTTTCTACAAGCAATCACTATCTTCCACACTATACGTTTAATCCTTTGTTTTTAGCAAACCGGTGAGATTGACAAGCTCACTGTAAGTTGCGAAAAATAACTGTGGTTGTGTTGTGCAGGTTCTAAGTTGCTAGCAATACCTTGGAGTTGTTTCCTTACTCCTGCTAGTTCGATAACCTTGGTTTCAAAACTGAGGTAAACTTGTTGTTGTGCTCATCATACCTTCCTCTTGGGGTTCCTAACGAGCTCTACATATCTGAGCCATCAAGCACTTTTCTGGCGCTGTTGCCGGGGAGATAAGGATAGCTTCAATCTCTTCCTCCTCGTCAATCACTTTTCAGGGAGAAAGAAGATTCTTGCAAGGGGAGTCTCTCACAACCAATCTCTTTACTTTGTTTTTGATTTGCTTATTTTATTTTGCTTTGTTTTGCTTGTTTCTTTTTATCAAAAATACAAAAAAAAATAGTTGTGCTGCTTTGTTTATTTTTATCAGAAACACAAAAAATTGGTTCCCTCTTTTGTTGTTATTGTGTTTCCCTGTTTTTAGCTCATCATGTTGATCCCTAAGTTCACCCTGAAAGACCTTTTAATAGGTAGTGGCTCTATAATTGGGAAAGATAATATTGAAGAATTTTTTAATCATGTTAGCACGCATGAGGATATTGAGGATAGATCCTTAGCAGATCTTGCTCCAAATTATGAAATTGATGCAGATTATTTAGTTCACATGTTGGAGGCTAAGTTTGTTAACCTTAACCCCATGATGCAGGTAATGTTTCTTAAACTTAAAGATATTGAGGATACCGAAAGAGATATTTTATTCTGGAAACTTTGCTTAAAGAATTCAATGATGTTGCTAAAGAAGCTGGAAAGGTATTTGATCATTTTAATATGCTAGGCTCATGTGTAGATGCTATGGGTAAACTAGAAAAGTTGGAAAAAAACAAACCCAAAAATGGAGAGGAAATTAAAATACCAATACCTTTTAAACCTATAGGAATGCATGAAGCCTTAGAAAATCATTTTGATTGGATTGTCCCTGAACCTGTTTGATGAAAATAGTGAACCCATGAGTATTGAGAGAGGATCCTCTAGAACTTATTTGGATGAGATACCCTGCCTCATTGAAGAAATTTCTGGTATTGACCTTAATGCTTCTTCATCCGAAAATACTTGATTGTTGCTTTCTATGCCTAGCTGAAAGGCGTTAAAGAAAAGCACTATTGGGAGATAACCCAAATTATTTTTATTTCAGTAAGTTTTTCTTTTGTTGAGTCTTGGAAGTTAGTACCTCTGTAATAACCTCTGATTATCCTTTTTTTTGTGGTTTTTGTGCCAAGAATAACCTCTAATGAGAGAGAAGTAAGTTTGGGGAAGTTGTTGTCCCGAAACAGATTTTTGTGCTTCACTGTAAAAAATCGTGAAAAATCCCAGTACATCTGATTGAGCTGTAATTTTCTGTTCATATGACTTAGGTTATTATATAACTTTCTTTAGTTTATCACTTTCCAATTTGAGCAACATAAGGTCTTCGAACAAATCGGTCTTTACATGCTGGACTGTTTTGACAGATTTCTGCCATTATTTGCATTTGCATCTTAATCGGTTGAGTTCTCTTTGATCACTTGAGCTTTTAAAAGGAATTTATACAGTAGCTTGTGTTTTAATGAAAGTTTTACTTGTGTTGAAACTAAACCCAAGGGCTTATTACCTTGAATACACTAATGTTGCTAATGAAGAATTGTGTGAAGTTTTGTATGAAGGAAATTTTCAAGTGTAGGGGAAGAATAATGTGATGAGATGAAGAATGGACAAAAGCTCAAGCTTGGGGATGACACCCGTCACCCCAAGAGATATTCAAGAGGTACAAGCGTCAAAGCTTGGGGATGCCCAAGGCATCCCTTCTTCATCAATAAAAATCTCAGGTTTTCTTTCTAGACACTTTATTTTTATTGATTCATGCACTATTGTGTTGTTCTTGGAGCTTCATTGTTTTTTGTTTTCTTTTGTTTGGTTTTCTGCAATAAATTAGTTGGACCCCCGCATTCTTATGTTGTTTCAAATAAGTTGATTGGTGTTGGAAAAGAGTATAAAGTTTCATGCTTATAGTGGTACAAAAGGAAACTTGTTTTGACCGTGGCCTAGACTTTATCATGTCATGTTAGATGTTACTTTGACCATATGCTTATTGATTATTGTTGTAGCATGACTTGTTCCAAACAATTGAGATTGCTTAATGTGCCTTGAAATAATCATGTGTTGTTTTAGCATACAAAAGCATAACATTGTGGTATTCTCCTTTGATGCTTTATTTGGGTTGACTTGGCACATGCTTACACCATGTTAAAACTATGAAACAGTCACCTTAGCCTCTATGATCATTTAGTTTTTGACTTGTGATATCACTTTATGCTTTAATTAATAATGTTTTGTCGGTTTGCATCATTATGGCCATTATTGCTCTCTTAGTTGTTCGCTCCCAGTCTTTTGATGGCCTCCATTTGTACTGAGTATGAGCTCTACTCGTGCATCCAACTCCCAAGAAACCAAGTTATTCCAAAGATTCCACTATAAATTCCTATGCATGGTGTGTTACACCATTCCAAGTATATTCATGTGTTTATTTATCTTCCAAATTAAAATTGTTATGTGAAAATTAGTGATTAAAGCTCTCACAAACTTTATGGCACACTTTACTTTCTTGTACCTAATAAACTTGAACCATTGTGCCCATCTATGTTGCTTGTATGCTTGCAAATTATAAGTTGGGAGTTAGCATAACCATGCTGTCATGGAGAACGCTTTCAACACTTGTAAATATCTATCTAGTTGATATCATGATCTTTTGTTTATGGATGTCGGCAGTGTGAAATAAAAGGGGAGCTTGTAAGTCCATGGAGTATTATATATGTGTTAGAGAAAACGCCTGGGCGGCTATCCTAAGCCATGCCTAATCATGGTGCAAACTTGCAGCATAACCATAGTGAGCAATCTATGAAGCATCTTTAGAAAAAAAATATAGAAAAAAAAAAGAGAAAAGAAAAAAGCACCATGCTCATGGTAAATAAAAAGATCGCTGAGATGCTCACTATTAGTTGCCTTGTCATTTTGATATCGGATAGCTCCTGTGTCATGGGGCAAGGGGTACCCTGTTGGCGGTTCTCTATGATACACATATACTTACAATGACAAGAACTTGCTTGTGACTAAAGTTGAGTAGCATGAGGAACGGCCCTCGTACTCAAGGGATATGAGATTTTCAACTTATGATCTGTCAAGCATATACTTAATATTTGTCTCACTTTAACCTTAATAACTTCAAGATGCCAATGATAGGGGTAATGAGAGCTGAAAGCTAATAAGTACCATAATTTTTGGAAGCTCTTTATGAAACTTGAAATCCCTGCTTCCCTCTGTGAAGGGTCTTTCTTTTTTACTTTTATGTTGAGTCTCCTTCTTCTATCTTTATGCACCGATTAAGAGAGCATATTTGTCATTCTTAGTTCAATATGCATTGTCCCAAAACTTATTGATTGATTCATAATCATGGTATTGCTTGTTCTTAAATTATTTGTATTTAGTCACCCTTATGAACTTTGAAGGTGTTCTATGCATTTCTGAATACCACTCTTGCTATGTTTTCTATATGGGAAACAAACAAATGTCTTTCAATGCATTGTTATTCATGATATTTTGTTTGTACCTTTTCATGTTACAACTTAGTTGCTATATCTTATTGTTTGAACTACATCTTTCATGCTCATCTTTAGAGTACTATGGTCCTAGCTATCAATGCTTTACAATATTTTGATCAAGATTGTGATGGTGCATGTCACCTCAAAAATTATTCTTTTTATCACTTACCTACTCGAGGACGAGCAATATAATTTTTTATGTTCCATGCTTGTTTTGTATCAACTTTCTTATGTTTTGTCTACACTTTGAGGAATTTTTATACATTTTCTAAAACTAACCTATTAACGAGAGTACCAGTTGCCTGTTTTCTACTATTTTTGGTTTCAGAAAAGCTGGTAAGAAAATATTCACGGAATTGGACGGAACAAAAGCCAAAGTCAGTATTTTACCAGACACGACACGAAGAACAAAGGGGAGACAAAGAGGATCCACGAGGCGTCCACACCTAGGGCTGGTGCGGCCCCCCTAGGGCGCGCCGCCCCATGGTGTGGGCCCCTCGTGCGTCCCCCGACCTCGCCCCTTTGCCTATATAAACACGCCGATGCAAAAACCCTAAGTATCCGATCAGAAATCCACAAAAGAGTCTGTAGCCTCCGCCACCATCGTCCCTCGATTGGGGGGATCTGAAGCTCTTCCTGGCACCCTGCCGGAGGGGAGAGATCATCCCGGAGGCCTTCTTCATCACCATGCCAGCCTTCGGAGTGATGCGTGAGTAGTTCGCCCTTAGACTATGGGTACATACGGTAGCTAGATGCTTATTTCTCCTCTCTTGTTCTATCATGTTTAGATCTTGTGAGCTCCGTTTATGATCAAGATCATCTATTTGTAATGCTACATGTTGTGTTTACGGGGCTCCGATGGATATTGAGTACTATGTTAGATTGATTATTGATTTTATCATGTCCCTGTTATTTGTGATCTTGCATGCTCCCCGTTGCTAGTAGATACTTTGGCCAAATAGATGCTTGTAAATCTAAGAGAGAGTATTTATGCTCGATAGTAGGTTCATGGCTCTAGTAATCTGGGGAAGTGACAGAAATATCTAAGGTTGTAGATGTGTTGTTGCTACTATGGAGAAAACAACAATCCTTTGTCCAAGGGCAATTATATTGTTTTCTTTACACACTTTGTTTAATGCAATTATTTGTTGCTTACAACTTAATACTGAAAGGGGTTCAGATGATAACCTGAAGATAGATTATTAGTCATAGATGCAGTTGGATTACGGTCTATGTATCATGTTGTAATGCCCAAACAAATCTCGTAGATATCAAGATGTATAGTATATGCATTTTCAATCTGTCAATTGCCCCGCTGTAATTTGTTCACCCAGCATGTTATTTGTCTTATGGAGAACACCTCTAGTGAACTGTGGATCCCGGTCCGTTTCTTATCATTGATATACCATATATTATTTACCGTTTACTGTTTACTTTTTACAAGAAATCACTATCTTCACACTATACGTTTAATCCTTTGTTTTCAGCAAACCGGTGAGATTGACAACCTTACTGTAAGTTAGGGCAAAGTACTGTGGTTGTGTTGTGCAGGTTCCAAGTTGCTAGCAACACCTTGGAGTTGTTTTCTTACTCCTACTGGTTTCATAAACTTATCATAACTGAGGGAAACTTGTTGTTGTGCTCATCATACCTTTCTCTCGGGATTTCTAATGAGCTATACATATCTGAGCCATCAATCTGCTGCTATCCCAGCATTTTCTTTTGTTTTGAAACAATCTTGATTGTATGCGTGTGGTTGTTATAATAACTCCACGCCGAAAAAGCAAAGCCGAAGGAATAGCAGCTTCTTCAGGCATGTCTCCCGCGGTCAGCATGGCCAAGCAGTCTTCGACACAGCCTTGTTGTGCTGCACCGGCGTCTTGCAGGCATGCACCAAGTCCATGAGGGGCTCCGAATAGAAGTCATCTAAGTCCAGGTACGACGAATATCACCGAGTAACGGGCCCAGCTACGAGGATGGGGCTACATTGTGTCACGGGGCTACATTTTTCCTTGGTGTCACACGGGGGTACATTGTCTCTTCTGCCCGCATGCTCTATTTTCTCGCTCATTTACTCAACTTAAATAGACAGTACAAGATAGACTGACTCCACACCTGATCCTGGACTCACACCATGATCTACATGACCCGAAAGAGCATGCACATGACTCAGGTCAACATAGTTTATCATTCCTACAACTGCCTCTAACTAACGATGCATGCAACTAACACTAGTATTTTAGCATGTGTACATAGACACGTCTCTGCATGTGCACATTGCCAGATTTATGTCTAGTTCTAACACAGGTGGAGCTCGAAGCGCTGTCCAGTTCTAACACAGGTGGAGCTCGAAGCGCGAGCAAAAGATGAATCAAAGACGGAGCTAGCACAACATGTGAGAATAGTCAGGGTGACGGCCTGTGGCTAGAATCGAGCTTTCATAAGTAGAGCCTTTATGTATCTTTTGAAGATTTTTAAGTGGTTGATCTTTGTTTTAAATTTGTGTGATCAGTGAGTTGCAGTAAGCTACAAATTTTTAATAACTTAATAAAGAGAGGTGCATGCATCGATTGATGCAGAGGCCAGGGTTTTGACCCCATTTTGAAGAAAAAAAATGTTGTGCAGCTGCCTGTTGATTCATGGGTCTGCTTGCTGAAACGGATACAGAGTATTTAAAGTAACTTGAGAATCAATATAAACAAGTGTAGATCGATGTAAGAGAGGAAGGTGGGACTAAACTTCAGCAGCCAAAGAAGAGCCAATGCTTTGGGAGGTATATAGTAGATGCAACAAGAAAGTTCCAATTATAGTCTCTAATGACTGCTCCTGCTGCACCTGCATGTGAATGAACATGATAGCTACCATCAACGTTAATTTTAACTTCTCAAGGATTTGGCTTACCCCACTTGGATCGCGCGTCCATAGAGTTTTAGACATAGCAGCTGCCGAGTTGGAGACGATCGACAAAACATACATCATGCATCTAAACACGGGAGGGGCTTGTTCATCATGTGTACGCTGTCTTCTAATCCACCAAAGATACCACGAATCCACAACAACTGTTTCTTTTAAAACAACATTAAAACCAGGGAGAGGCTCATCATCTTTCCTGAACCGCAGAACCAGATAGATCTATTTCCCTTGCCTCTTCCATTAATTGTCTAAGCCCCAAGAACTCCCACATAGCTTCTGCTGTAGATCACCTAATTAAAGAGAAGATGGAGAATATCCTCCACAGCTCGGTTACAAATAGGGCACTCTCCGCTCGTCCCCACATGGCGATTAGTCAAGATTGATTTCAGCTGAATGATACCATGTAGTGCCCCACTAGATAAAAATCTTTATCTTTCTACTAACCTTAAGCTGCCAAATATTCTTCCAAACTGGATTGATCGCTGAGGAGCCAAGCAGCGCTAGACGATATGCCGATGGTCCAAAATGGTGTCACCATTGCAGGTGGTACCCAGATCTTACGGTATACGTACCATGCTTGGTATAGTGCCATGCAAAGAAGTCATCAAAACCTTGATTGTTTAGAGGGATCTCCAGTATACGATTTGCATCAACCAAATTGAAAATCTCATTTAGAAGCTCTTCATCCCAAGCTCATGTATGCGGATAGATTAACTCTTTAATTTTTTTGTAGACTACTCCTTCTCTTGGAGATGTAAATTTTCTATCCGGATTAGATGGTACCTATGGATCCGAATAAATATTTATGCTCTCTCCATTGCCGACCTTCTATATGTATGCTCTTTTAAAATTTGCCAAACCATCTAGGATGCTCTTCCACGTAAATGATGAACCACCTTTAGGTCCAGCTTTTAAGATATCTCTTTTAGAGGAGTATTTAGCTCGAAGTACACAGGCGCATAAATAATCAGGTGAATTGATGAGTCCCCCCGCTTGCTTAGCTATATAACAAGATTGTAGGAATGTAAATCCGGAAAGCCCATACCTCCTCATTTTTAGAAAAACATAACTTCCACTGAGCAAACCAGTACATCTTCTTAATATTTTCATCATCCCTCACCAGAACTTTTCTATACCGTCAGTCATTCTCTTACAAACCCCAATGTTAATAAGGATAATAGACATCGCATAAATTGAAATATCTTAATCCACAGCTTTAAGAAGAATCTCATTCTCGCCTATTGATAAGAATTTTTTCCCCTCCAGCCATTTATCCTTTGAATTATCCGTTCAATAAGATGGATGACACAATCAGTTCTGTCAACACCCACTAACGCAGGCAGCCCCAAATATTTATCCAAGAGGGCTTCTTTATCAATATGGATAGCCTCACAAATATCTGTCCGCACCAATGCGTGAGTATTGGGGGAAAATAAATACTAGACTTTGCCAAATTCACGATATGGTTGAAGTTAAAACGGTAAAAGAATATTTGACGAAAAAGGACGTAGAGAGAAACATTCCACTCTTATTGTAGGTTCGTACATCATCTTCAAGGTCCTTCCTTCCGTGTTGTGCATATTGACCAGGTATATAGCTTCTGCTACCAACTCAGACACTTTTTCTATCATCTAAGTTATAAAAGCAATGGCAGGAACATCCCCATTAACCGAGAGGTAAAGTTTGAACTTTGAGGGAACTTGGAGCTTTCTTTCACATGTAGATTAGTGTTATTAATATATGCCCATAATGATGTCGTCGTGAAACTTGCAATTTTAAGTTGAAGAGATATCCTTGGCACTACAGAGTCAGCTGAGTTTTAAACCATTCTTTGGTGTCGTGACGTGTGTACCCATGTAATTCAGTTTTTTTCACCAATCGATGATGATTTAGTTGATTTGCATCATGGATTGGTGAAATCGTGAGGTTTAATTAGGTGTCCTAGTGAGATGAAGATCCACTCTTGAACGTTAGCCAAACGGGTGTCGCTAGGAGTGGGAGGGGAATTATTAAGAAGGAAGATAAAGAATAAAAATGCCATATGAGTGGTGCCAATTAAGGATGCATGGAGAAAAAACGACGAACCCAAATAAGATAGATAAAATGGTCCATCAGATGCAAAAGGAATAGGAAAATCAGAAAAATAGAGTTTCTCCAATTAAATATGTGTCAAATATTTTGTGTCCACCGCCTACCAGTTGACAGATGATAAATGTTGATGGTGGCCTAAACATCCAATCTAGAGATGGTGGAGCATTTGGTGATAGGCGTGACAACTGATTTTTTGTGGTAAATACGACATTTTTTCATATGTTGCTGAGGCGGTTACAGAAGTCGATAACAATGAGCATGGAGGTGAGAGAGGTTAGCAGTTAGGGGAGGAAGAATATAGTCAGGTTCTTGCGGCCTTTTAGTCCTAATAGAAGAGGCGATGCATCATGATAGATGGAAAAAATAATGTGTTTGTGAATCTTAGTTTTTTTGCATTGACAAAATTGTATATTTGCTATTAAAAGAAAAGGCTGTCGTGGTTCCTAATTTTCGTCTGTTGTTCCTATAAAAATAATCGGTGTCCATCTTTCCTATGCAAAAATCTTCCTAAGAAAGAAAAATGAAGGAGCCCCTGACGACTCGTGATTATTTTTTAAGGAAAGCCATCATGGCGACTTTATTGATTATCAAATAACGTTAACTCATTTTCTAGGTGCTCAAAGATAAAATCGGTCGGATCCTCATGCCACACATTGGAATGAGATCCCTCTGCTCTACTAAGCAAGAGCATGAGCCACTACATTGATTTTCCTATGAGTCTGATGAAATAAAACAGGAGACAAACCTCTAGCTAAGGAAGCACACATGTCATAAAACATGATGAAATGGACATACGCAGTCTGACAGACCCTTAATTGAGTGGTAGATGTGCATTGAACTATATAGTACCTAAGAGTAAATTCCAGTTTTCAAGACCCCATCATGTTTTATCTATAAATTGAAATGTGTTACAAGGCGACAAGAGCGCCAATGCATGAGTGATCGATAATCCAAACTCGTGATGACTACAGGTTCATATGAATATGAAATTCTATACTCTAGCAATGATAGGACCAGGAGGTATCATGGAACCTTCAACAGACTCCAAATCTGTCGAAAGATAAGTTAGGGCTCATGATATTCTATCTGCCGGGGACAAAAGAGTGTTCTGTAGTAACTTGTGAAGTAATACCCAGAGGATTTGCGAGTAACTATGCGGACATGTCTATAGACTGCAGAGCTCCCAGTATGAATCTGACCATATGTCACAAGGCTGAGGGCAAGACCATTTCTCAGCTGTGACCGTCGTCCCCGAAGTTGGAATCATACATGGAGCAGTGCTCTTCAATGGGAGCTGCAGAGCTTCGCACTTCCAAGGAGAGTGAGACCACAAGCTGCTGGTATTAACGATCCAGATTGGAGTCTAACCGAGAGTTCAGCGGGGAGTATTATCCAACCATGACATTATCAATGGGCAATTTCCAATTTCTTTACTTCTTTCACATTTGCTTCGCTTTTCCCTCTAAAAGTGTATACTCATTCGACCATTCATAGCTTATGGAATGAAATACGCAAATTCTGAACTAGCTAAAATGGCTGATAAAATTTATGATAACTATCATATACATCATGGAAAACTCGAAATATTTATCAATAGGAGACCTGATATGCCCTGGATCAAATAGAGAAGAACAGTACCCACTTAGCCCAATGATATATATGTGCATATATGTTGAACTCAAATTGAAACATATTATAAAGAGGGCGATCAGCAGAAAAACTCAATATGACTACAAATTCATGATGATAACATAATCTTTTTGTTCAGTGCTCCATTCATGAGCAAACAGAAGGTTTCACATTTTTTCCTTTGCTTATCTCTTGGAAAAGTTAAGTGTACATATAGTTTTTGATGGCATCGTACCATAAGCTAGCTAGGGTGCCAGGCTGCTAGCCATACCGACATGTAAATGTCAAGTGGCACACCTTTTCTTATTGAAACTGAAAAAAAAAATAACTTTTTGATTATATATATGAACATTGCTTAGCTCAAAACACTTGGTCTAGTTAGCTCACTCTTTACATCTCACGTACGCGCGCAGCTATCACAAAGGATCCATGTTACTAGCTTTAAATTTTACATGTTGGCACAAAGTAGGGTAACCTACTTCTTGAAAATCATGCTTAACGGTCTGACAACACTGCCATTGATAACATACTCCCTGATTTGAGTACAATATAAACAACCGATGACAAGGACAAAATGAAAAAAACCTCTTGTGGACCCCTGTACCGCCTCCCCACGCGTGGTGACCAGGGCGGCGACCCTTTCCTCCCTGCCTCTTCATCCCCCTCCCTTCCCACTCCCCTCCCGCAGCTGGAGGGTGCCGGCGGGTGTTGCCCGTGGGGTGTCGTTGCGGGGCTGGTGGCGGCAGCCCCTTCCGCTACACGTCGTAGGTTGCTCGGCCTGGGAAGGCTCTACCTGGCGGTTGTGCACGGAGACCGACGAAGCTCCGGAGAGGCCCGGATGGTGGTGGGGTGTTAGTGTAGCTTCTTGGCGGTGGGGATGACATGGCCATGGTCTTGGTCTTGGTCGGTGGCACCCTACATGCCAGAAGTTGGGCCATTTCGGACCGATCTGGGTCCTGTCGGGCTGGCTAGGACTCGGTGTGGATTCACCTGGTTGCCAAGTGGATAGCTCGGGATGGGGGTGGCACGGAGGTGCGTCTCCGACAACGCGGAGGCGGGGGCTTCATAGTCCCATTATGTCCTTGGTTGGGCCTATGTTGGCATGGTGTGCTTCTGCTGTCGTGTCCGGTCTGCTACTGCCTATGGCGGTGGAGGTTGTTGCCTCCCCCGTGGTTGCGGACCTGCCATACCTTGTCTTCAGCAGTCTCCTCAGTCCGATCGGCCTCATAGCGTTTGCCATGGTGAAACGTCGATTATGATTGTGACCGTGTTGGCGTATGTTGGTGGGCGGCATGTTTGGTGTAGCACGACAAATTTTTCAGGATTTTGGTTTTTTGGGGGTTGGAAGAAATCCATGTTGGTCCGGTCGGCACCGACGCAATGACGCATGCGGGCACCGTCGTTCCTTCTTAAAGGGTATCGGGTGTACCCCTTCCCTACTCCCCTCCGCGTGCCGGGAGAAACCATAGGATCAAGGCAGGCGGCAGCCGTTGTCGTCGCCGCATTCTTTCTTGATGGTGTTGCTTGGTATGCGATAATTCGGAGGCATAGGAGTGTGGTGAGACTTCTTCGTGGGACGCAACAGTGGCTTGATTGTGCTGTTTTCCATGTTATATTGTGATCCAAATTCAAGTATTGGTGTACTGAAGAAAGTCTAACTTCGGATGGAGCGGAGCGAGGCCCGTCGCCGGGAGGCTTGGACCGAAGCGGAGCGAGCCACCGTTTCCCAACCAGTGCACCATTGTTGGTGTTGGTTCTGTCCAGCTCAAGACCCATCATGGGATGACACACACGTTGACTGTAGTGAAACACATACCCTCCATGGCGAGGAATTTGATCTCTCTCGGTACCCTGGATTGTGACAGGTACAAGTACAAAGGTGGGGACAGACGTCTGAAGGTATCATCAGGTTCTCTCATTGTTATGATTGGTGATATGAATTCTGCAAAATTATATGTCCTTAGAGGTAGCACTTTGCCTGGTATTACTACTGCTGTTAGTTCTGATGCTAGTAAGACTAACCTTTGGCATAAACGTCTTGGACATATGAGTGAGATTGGCATGGCAGAATTGGTGAAGAGAGATATAGTTGCGACTTGAGTAAGTTTCAGTTCTGTGAGCACTGCATTTTTGGTAAGCATAAAAGAGTTAAATTTAATGCTTCCATTCATACCATCAAAGGGATTTTAGATTATGTACATGCTGATGTTTGGGGTTCGTCCCGTAGAACTTCCAACGGTGGTGCTAATTACATGCTTACTATTATTGATGATTACTTAAGGAAAGTGTGGCCATATTTTCTAAAACATAAGTCTGATGTTTTTGCTGCTTTTAAGAAGTGGAAAGTTATGGTAGAAACACAAACTGAAAGGAAGGTTAAGATACTTCGTACTGATAATGGTATGGAATTTTGTTCAAATGAATTTGATGAGTTTTGCAGCAATGATGGCATGGTAAGACATCACACCATCCCATAAACCCCTCAGCAGAATGGCGTGGCTGAACGCATAAACATGACCATTATTTCGAGGGCTCGTTGCATGTTATCTAATGCAAAGATGCATAGGCGTTTTTGGGCTGAAACATCCTCCACCGCATGCTATCTCATCAACAGGCCACCTTCCGTTCCACTTGATAAAAAAACTCTCATTGAGGTATGGTCTGGTTCACCAGCTGATTATTCTGAGTTGAGATTTTTTGGTTGTACTTCTTATGCTCACGTTGATAATGGAAAGTTAGAGCCAAGGGTTGTTAAGTGCCTCTTCCTTGGTTATGGTTCAGGAGTTAAAGCTTATAAATTTTGGAATCCTGAAACCAAGAAAGTTTTATTGAGCAGAAATGTCATTTTCAATGAGGCGGTTATGTTTTATGATAGTCCGTCTACTGATATTTCTGATGCTATTGATTCTCCTAATGTTTCTGATGATGAGCAACCGAGAATTGGTGTGCAGGTGGAGCACGCAAAGGATAACGAAAATGTGGTTCATGTAACCAATAATGATGATGTTTATGTTCCACCCTCACAGCCTAATGTTCAGCACCCATCACGGTCTATTGCAGCTGGCCGTACTAGGAGAAATATTGCACCTCCTAATCGTTTAATTAAAGAGTGTGATATTGTTCATTATGCTTTGATTTGTGCTGAACAGGTGGAGCATGATGTTGAACCAGCTACGTACACGGAAGCCATTGCTTCGGTTGACAAGGAAAAGTGGCTAGGTGTGATGCAAGAAGAGATGCAATCGCTTGATAAAAATGGCACATGGAATGTTGTGCACTTGCCTAAACAAAAGAAGGTTGTCCGCTGCAAGTGGATATTTAAAAGAAAGGAAGGTTTGTTTCCTAATGAGCCTCCAAGGTTTAAGGCAAGGTTAGTAGCAAAAGGTTTCAGTCAGATTCCAGGTGTTGATTATACTGATGTATTCTCCCCAGTTGTGAAGCATACTTCTATTCGTGCTTTTTTTGGTATTGTTGCTATGCATGATCTTGAGCTTGAGCAGCTAGATATTAAGACTGCTTTTCTGCATGACGAGTTGGAGGAGGAGATATACATGGACCAGCCTGAAGCAGGCTTCATTGTGCCTGGTAAGGAGGATCTTGTTTTCAAGTTGAAGAGATCCCTTTATGGACTGAAACTGTCGCCACGGCAATGGTATAAAAGGTTTAATTCATTTATGCTAGCACATAGTTTTAAGAGGTCTCAGTATGATAGCTGTGTGTACATGAAGTTTTTTAATGGATCACCTATTTATTTGCTGCTATATGTTGATGATATGTTAATTGCTGCCAAGAGCATGAAAGAGATCACTACTTTAAAGGCTCAATTAAGTAGTGAGTTTGAGATGAAGGATCTTGGTCCTGCTAAGAAAATACTAGGCATGGAAATTAAGAGAGACAGAAAGTCCAGTTTGATTTTTCTTAGTCAAGAAAAATACATTGAGAAAATTCTTCATCGTTTTAATATGCATGATGCAAATTCTGTTAGTACACCTATTGCTTCTCACTTCAAGTTGTCAGCTTTGCAATGTCCTACTTCTGATGATTATATTAAGTACATGTCACGAGTTCCTTATTCTAGTGCTGTTGGTTCCTTCATGTATGCCATGGTTTGTTCCCGGCCTGATCTGTCACATGCTATGAGTTTGGTCAGTCGATACATGGCTAATCCTGGTAAAGAACATTGGAATGTTGTTCAGTGGATTTTCAGGTACCTTTGTGGCACATCTAAAGCTTGTTTGAAGTTTGGCAGGACTGGTGGGGGACTCGTAGGCTATGTGGATTCAGATTATGCTGCCGATTTGGATAAGAGAAGGTCCCTCACAGGTTATGTGTTTACTGTTGCTGGATGTGTTGTTAGCAGGAAGGCTACTTTGCAGGATATTCCAGCACAATCTACAACTGAGGCTGAGTACATGGCTATCCATAAAGCATGTAAAGAGGCTGTTTGGCTGAAAGGTCTGTTTGCTGAGCTTTGTGGAGATGATTCTTGCATTAAGTTATTTTGTGACAGTCAAAGTGCAATTTATCTCACTAAAGATCAGATGTTCCATGAGAGGACAAAGCACATTGATATTAAGTACCACTATATTCGCGACGTGGTTGCACGAGGTAAACTACAGGTATGCAAGATTAGTACTCATAATAATCCTGCTGATATGATGACAAAGCCTATTCCTGTTGCTAAGTTTGAGCTTTGCTCAAGCTTAGTTGGTATAACTGTTTAGCCCAAGAGGCTGTTTGGCGCCAGCAAGTGTTTCTTTGTTGATTCAGGTGATTGTTGAAGTTCATGCTATAAGGAATTTGTCTCAAGGTGGAGTTTGTTATATTGTGATCCAAATTCAAGTATTGGTGTACTGAAGAAAGGCTAACTTCGGACGGAGCGGAGCGAGGCCCGTCGTCGGGAGGCTTGGGCGGAAGCTATATAGGTATAGATCGTTGCCACCGTCTATATATACATCCTGTAAGCCGCCGGCTAGGGTTTATCGCATCTTTGATAACCCACGGCGTTTGTAAACACCCATCGAAAATAGTGAAGAGTTTGCTGGCTGGCGCCCGTGGTTTTTCACCCTTCGTGTTGGAGGGGTTTTCCACGTTAAATCCCGTGTCCCTCTGTCGTGTTTACTTATCGTTCTTCATTATTGTACATTCCATAGCAATGGTTTCGAAATTGTACCGTGTGGTTCAGCGGCGGAGCCACGTACAAGTTGTGTAGTCCATTGACTACACAGTTTTTAGGCAATACAAGCTAAAAAAATAAGAAAAATAAATGAAAAATCACACAAATATTTGTATTTGACTACACAAGTTTAGACTGACTACACAGGGTTAAAATTCTGGCTCCGCCACTGGTGTGGTTGATGATATATTAATATGGCAAGATGAAAAACTGTTTCAAGATGACACATTGACGTGGCTTTCCGCCATTAATGTCAACTAGTGTGAAGTACTAGTACTTGTTTTCTTGCTGCTTATAAGATTGCTGAGCATAGGTCTGAGGTAAGGCACGAGCACCTCACGAGTTGCTCATCATGTTGTGGAAGCAAATAAATTCGAACACCCACTTCCTTGGTTGGTTCTCGTAGATTTTGGAGGCCTTGGGAATTTCCATACCTCGCGGGGTGAGAAGCCAAGATGCAACAAACAATGTTCTTGGAAGTTTGTAGCTGAACTTCTCCTCCTTGCACACGGGTACGGGGTATGTGAAGCAACAGAAAAGCTGGAATCATAGATAATAGAGGGGCATTGCTTCGAATGATTTTTATACTTTGGCAAATTTGGAACGAGAGAAATATGAGAGCCTTCCCTCACATAGAGACCACCCAGGACTTCATTACCTCCAAAACGAGCTTGGAGGCGGCAGCCTGGCGCCTTGCCAAGGACCAACTTTTGAGTAATTAACCTGAAGAAATGGAATCTTAAAATCTCACCAATTGTCGTTTCCATAGATGTCTCTGGCTCTAGGGTTGCTTGGACGTGCCGGACATACTACAATGGACATGGGTACTCATGATCCTTCTTGCAATAGGACAATCCAAAAAAAAAGTCAAAATAATATAAAATATTTTGTCATGTACTCCCTCCGTTTCATAATATAAATTGTTTTAGATTTGTGAAGATAATGTATCTAGACGCCTTTAGTATGTAGGTTCGGAGATGTTCACTACGAATCTACACACTATAAGATGTCTAGATACATTACCTTTATAAACCTAAAACATCTTATATTTTAAAACGGAGGGAGTAGAAAACACATATGTATGTGAATGCCAAATTTGATACTGAAAATCCAAAGTATGTAACTTACAAAAAATGATAAAGTTATTAATGAACAGTAGGAAATTTTAGATTTCGGAAGTTTCTAAATTAAGGTTTGAAAACTATGTAACTTAACAACACGGTAAGTGTAATCTGGTTCAGGCCAGATTCTGAAAATTCACGTCACTGAACATATTATTCTGTCACCCACGGTGTAACAAAGTTAACCTATGTGCACAACACAAAACAGTCTTATACATAAATCAACGTGGTGCCTTGAAATTAGATAATGTATTTTATTAATATATGGGAGCTTTGACTATCTTTAATTTGCATTTAACTAATTAACAACAAAAAATTGGTACACGGTAGATTTTAATAATTTGTAATGATTTATTTCTTTGTTTAACTGGAAAATTTGTGTAGCATTATTCTAGATGTTGTTCAACAAAATAATATGTATGCATGTTTTCTATGTCGGGACGGAAATGCACTTTTGATCCCATTGCATATGCCCCCTTTATTAAAAGCACCTATTTTAAATTGTTAAAAAAATTCCTAAAAAACATTTCCTTGTCTGCACATTCTATGTGCTTACATGCGGTTTCACAAAAAAACCTACTCGCTCCGTCCAGAAATAAGTGACTCTGATTTATCTAAATTTAAATGTATCTAGACATAGTTTAGTATATAGATTCATGTGAATCTAAAGAAATCCAAGTCAGTTATTTTAGGACGGAGGGATTATATGTTTTCTGGGTTGTGTAAATAAACAAAAACATGTCTTTACCACCGAATTTTGTGTTTTTACAGAAGCCACACAAAATTTCTATTTTTCGTGAAACGACTTTGTGCACGCCTAAAATGTGAAGATGTACGAGCATGTATTATTTCTGATTTTTTTTGACAATTCAAATTTATTAAAATAGTGTGTTCTTCTTCCGTCATTCTGAGTTCTAGTTCTAAAGTTCCACTAGTAACAATGCAATTCATTGGTTACAACATCTCCCTCTCACAGATTCCTCTAAGTATGTGATGATTACATCCAGGAAGTTGACTTGTCAAGAGAATATGAGGCGCAACTATACCAGAAGGGAAGATTTAGTGGTAGGTTCAGGCGTGTCATTTTTCTCTAGGACTTTTCACAAAGAAAACATCATGTTACTCCTTTACTGGAAATTAATTTTTGACACGTGCAAGGAAGGTCAAATTAAACATATACACGCTTCTCATGAGAACAATTTCGATTATTTCTGTGTTTTTATATGATTATTCCTATACAAATTCCGTCCCACTTGAGATTGACTCTGGAATTATAGAACATGCATACTCCCTCCGTTTGGGTTAGAGGTCCTACATGTATCACTAGACCATTAATTTAACCCATAAAATATAAATTTTATGACATAAAAGTTATATCATTAAAAAATACAACATTTATAGTTTCTAATGATATATTGTTTATAATATGTACCTTCTATAACAATGATCAAATTGACGACCTAGAAATACATGCATGACCTTCAATTGAGTAACATGTGCATACTGATCACAAAAGTGGAGAGTACATGTGAATTGTCTGCGTGTGTCATCACTTTCAACACCAGCTACTATCTCTGTCGTGTTTACTCGCACTAAGGGACGCGCGCGCTACGCCGAGGGCAAAAGGCCGTCGGCGTAGGCCAAAATACCCTCGGCGTAGGACTGTCCTCGGCGTAGCCTCCTCGGCAAAGATCTCCCTCGAAGGAGCACACTCTAGCCGTCGGCGTATGCTACGCCGAGGTCTTTGCCGTCGGCGTAGCGGCCGTCGGCATAGCCTGTCGGCCGGTTGCAAAAACTTTTTTTTTGAAAAAAAATAAATTTTTTTATTTTTTTTCTCAATTTTTTTATTCTTTGAATTGTTTCACTTGTTAATCTCCTACTTTGAACATTTTTAACACTAATTATACTTAATATTTGATTAAATTCTAGTCTTAGTTAAACTTTTCAGCAGGTCACTCATCCTAATACTACTCCAGCTTCAGCACACTTAACTTCCTCGTTCCTTCAGAATCCGTTTTCGCAAAGTAATTCATACATTGGTGTCAATATTATGATATCAATCCTATTAACTCTTATATCATCATGTCACATATTTGTATTTTTTGAAATTACAAAAAATTATTTAAGTAAATATTAATGAATAAGTAAAAATATTATTGAATTCAAATAAAAATATAATAATTTTATTTTTTGTATTTTTCTATTTAATATAGAATAATTAATATCTTTAAATCTGTAAATCGAAATTCAACAAATAATATGTCTAAATTGATCAGAAAAATGAGAGGAATCCAAATATGATATCCATATCAACTAATCACAAACCCTCCGTTTTTGAATTAGCTATTTGGTGGTTGCTTTAGAAAATCCCCTTTTTGCGCTCGGATAATGAAAAATGCCTTTTTGGTGCGATGAAAAGGAAAACTTGCATTGGATCTTTGATAAAATAGCATATTGTGTACCTAAAAAAGATTTTGTAAAAAAACATGAGCATCGGATCATGTACCTGTAGTTCATATCTGACCCACTTCCTGCCGATTCGGCAGGAATTTGTCTTTTTCACCAAAGGGGGACGGAAAGGTTTCGGATTCCCCTGTTGGAACATTGTCCATATAAAGTGGTATAGTATTTTTGTAAAATATGGTGGTAGTATTTTGAATTAGCCATTTGGTGGTTGCTTCACAAAACCGTCCGTTTTTTATGCTTGAAAAATAGAAAATGACTTTTTGGTACGACGAAAAGGAAAACTTCCTCCTACAACATTGTTCGCCATCCCATGATGCATGTGTATGCATAATATGGGCACATTATCACAAACTATGCCTTGATTCTAGCCATAACATTGGTCATTTGACCCGAAAGCCAAGAAACCTCGAATGAGATAGGTCATTTTGTGAAGGTTTTTTTGAGACATAATCAATATATGAAGTTTGATATTTTTCCTTATAACTATGTCACATAATATGACACCACGCGAAGGTTTCGCATTGTTTCGATCGTTTTTGAATTTTTTATGCCTGTTTTAAACTATCGTCAAACTTTGTCGAATGGCGGACATAAAGATTCTTAGATCGGGGTTGAGCCTCGCTAAAATTTCATTGGATCTTTGATAAAATAGCATATTGTGAACCTAAAAATGATTTTTGTAAAAAAACATGAGCATCGGATCATGTACTTGTAGTTCATATCTGACCCACTTCCTACCGATTCGGCAGGAATTTGTCTTTTTACCAAAGATGGACGGAAAGGTTTCGGATCCCCCTGTTGGGACATTTTCCATATAAGGTGGTATAGTATTTTTGTAAAATGTGGTGGTAGTATTTTGAATTAGCCATTTGGTGGTTGCTTTATAAAACCGTCCGTTTTTTATGCTCGGAAAATAGAAAATGGCTTTTTGGTGCGACGAAAAGGAAAACTTCCTCCTACAACATTGTTCGCCATCCCATGATGCATATGTATGCATAATATGAGCACATTATTACAAACTATGCTTTGATTCTAGCCATAACATTGGTCATTTGACCCGAAAGCCAAGAAACCTCGAATGAGATAGGTCATTTTGTGAAGGTTTTTTTGAGACATAATCAATATATGAAGTTTGCTATTTTTTCTTATAACTATGTCACATAATATGACACCATGCGAAGGTTTCGCATTGTTTCGATCGTTTTTGAATTTTTTATGCCCGTTTTGAACTATCGTCAAACTTTGTCGAACGGCGGACATAAAGATTCTTAGCTCGGGGCCGAGCCTCGCTAAACTTTCATTGGATCTTTGATAAAATAGCATATTATGAACCTAAAAATAATTTTTGTAAAAAAACATGAGCATCGGATCATGTACTTGTAGTTCATATCTGACCCACTTCCTACCGATTCGGCAGGAATTTGTCTTTTTCACCAAAGGTGGACGGAAAGGTTTCGGATCCCCTGTTGATACATTGTCCGTATAAGGTGGTATAGTATTTTTTTTAAATATGGTGGTAGTATTTTGAATTAGCCATTTGGTGGTTGCTTCATAAAACCGTCCGTTTTTTATGCTCGGAAAATGGGAACTGGCTTTTTGGTACGACGAAAAGGAAAACTTCCTCCTTCAATATTGTTCGCCATCCCATGATGCATGTGTATGCATAATATGGACACATTATCACAAACTATGCCTTGATTCTAGCCATAACATTGGTCATTTGACCCGAAAGCCAAGAAACCTCGAATGAGATAGGTCATTTTGTGAAGGTTTCTTTGAGACATAATCAATATACCAAGTTTGATATTTTTCCTTCTAACTGTGTCACATAATATAACACCACGCGAAGGTTTCGCATTGTTTCGATCGTTTTTGAATTTTTTATGCCCGTTTTAAACTATATATAATGTTTTATGTTTTACTTAATTTTTATTTATAAATGTGTAATATTTGAGTGTAGATAGATAGGTCTTATTTTTCTGTAAATTTTGATATATTATTTGTATTTTTCCGAATTAGAATGATTTAGTTATGATTTTTCAAAGTTTAATGAGATAAAATAAAAAATAGCTACGCCGAGGCGTAGCATAGAATATGTCGAGGGCAATTTTACACCGACGGCTGCTTGGCGGGGCTGGCCTGGACGATGGCTACGCCGTCGGCGTAGCGACCGGCCGTCGGCGTATCTTCCCATTCCTGTAGTGTCGTGGGGATAGTGCACTGAAGTACGGAATCCCACTGGTGAGTGCGGAACCATGGCTGTAGACTCCAAGGCTCCATGTATGAGTATAGGACTTTAGCAGTGTGAGGTTAAGTACGTATAAGAAATCAGAAGCGCAAACTAGTACTCGTAGCAGACTGCCTGACGCTTCATGTTCTTCGAACGGTTATAACTGAGCAGCTTGCCACTGCAATCTTACCATTTGTCCATTATCTCGTGTGATTTTACCATGCGGAGTCGTCCGAAAGACAAATTCTTGTCATGCATGTTTTCTCACACGCATTCACCATCTTTCCAATAACAGGGCAACCCCTTCCATTTTGTTAACTCTTATGTCATCCACGTTCCGCACACGCATGCGAAGGCACACTACTAGTGGAAGAAAGAAAAATTAATAAATCTGCACTCTCTGGAAAGTTTCACATGTTCGAACAATTTATTTTTTAATAAAAATATTTACATGTTTGAAGTCAATGATGACATGACAATGATTCAATGAACACACACAAAATTCCCCCAAGCTATTTTCCTAGTTCATCATATACTACTACTCTACACGTGATGCAATTTTTAGTTTGTCGTATCAGCTGAATGAATCGGTTATATTAGACACATTAAGCCTAATATCTTGAGAATATTAGAGTTGCGACCTATTTTGATCATAGCTATCTGTTGGTCATACAGACGACGGCTGCCATGCATGTGGCAGACAGCTTGTCCGTTCACTTGCTATTTGCTAGTATGAACTCTTAAAATTGAACTAGACACCGAGTAAACATGCCTATCTCTCGGACTACAATTTCAACGGAAGGCCAGTCGTTTGTAAATTGTTGTCCAGCTCACGTAGAGTTTGAGCACACATTTGTATTCAGCTGCATAGGATGCATGTGAATTGCTCGGCAAAGAGGAGCTAATACATTGAGGAAATGGATTATTGTTAAGGCATGGAAGGAAGATCAGAATTATACACATTTCCCAGGAGAACAGTTTTATACATGACTATTACTGTCGAAAACAAGGCCCTCTTGAAATTCTATATTATGTTTTTTGAGAAACAAAGCTTTCATTACTTAAACAGTATTAGAGAGATCATTTCACATCTTTAAATATACTGTCTGACTTTGCCACCACCCACACAGGGATAACTTATTGAAGTATATAGATGTTGTACTGAAATTTCATGTGCTAGAGAACTGATAAATTTTATATGAGATTCAGGCCAACAAACTCCTTAATTCAGTCTGTAAAAAAAACTCCTTAATTCAGTAGTAGGTGCATCATGAACATAAAGCCTGAGAGTAGATCTGAGGTTTCAGGATACTATCTCTTTTGGCCTATAAAATGAGAACACACAAGAAAGATACCAGAGCCAACAGGTGATTGATGCACAAATTCATAATTAGCCCATGTTCATGCAGATGTGAAATTCATGTTCATGTTGACATTGTAGGCTTACAAGGCATCGTGAATTACACTATCACTTCCGTAGCATTCAGCACGCGCGCCATGCTTGCAGTCAATCTAGACCTGTGAGATTATATCAAGACCATCCAACAAGGTTGTGTTTGAATTACTCTCTGGGTCAGTGCATGAGTGTCCTCCAGTGACTATGTGACTAGGCAGTGACAGGCTCAGGAATTTCACAATAGGTATTCATAGTAAATAATTCAGAAAAAAACAACAAAAATAGGGCAGTGAGCAACACTCGATCAGACCAAGAGGCTTGTAAGCATTGACCTAACCAACTACTCGTGTGCATACTTGTGCTAGGATCAATGCGTTTTATATACAACAAACTAAAATATATGGCTCTACCATATTATTTAAAAGTTTTAGCAAAACAAGGTGGGCCCACCCCTACGACCAGGGCTATATGTTGAAAATAGAGCAATTTACCAAACGAATTACCCATAATAAACGCTAGATAAAACATGATTAGAATAAAAGACAAAATACTAATCATGTGAAATAGCGAAAACATATTAAGACAGGTAACCAAACAGACTGCAAGACATAAGTCTTGAGATGCGATCAGAACAAGATTGATAAAGAAAACATACATGGCAGCGGCAGCAGAAGAGGAGCCGCCGGTGTTCGTGTTGGCACCGTCGTTAGCCATGTCGTCGAGGAAGAGGGTGCTGATGTCGGGGAAGAAGTCCTCGTTGGGGAAGACGTCGGCGCAATCGGTATCTTAGAGGGAGTCCGTGATGAAGCCAGTAGTCGCGCCGATAGCGCTCCCCAAAAACCTTATCGCCCTTCTCCCGTACAGGACTCGAAGCAACGGGGTCTCGGAGGCCTACTGTCCCGGCTCGCGGTACACGCCGCAAGACGGGATGGGGAAGATCTAGGTAGCACAGTGCTCTGGAACTTGAGGCACAAAGGAGTATGCGACGATGTGTTGCAGTCTTTCTGAGAAGAGGCGCGACCTCTCTCTTATATAGACATAGAGGGATAGGCAGACAGGCTGCACAGAAGATGAAACAAACGGACGGGAGTTGAAGCAAACAGGGACAGCCTCCACTCAGTTCGAGCAAAACGTTTCACCTTCTGTCTCGGCTCGGCGAGATTCCCGCAACCCGCGGCGCGCGTCGTGGCGAGGCGAGCGAGGAGGAGGAGCGCGCGTGTGGAACTCTCTCCTTCTCCTTCTCATCCTTTTACCAAGTGGTAGGAGAGATCACCTTATAATCTGGTCTAACTTTCACTCAACTAGCAATGTGGGACTAAATATTTGTCCCAGCTCTTGCCTTGCATGAATGGGCCAAATGTAGGATTTCAGGAATTTATTGACATATAATAAATGGGATGGGCCTATTTAGGCAAAAATTCCAACACTATAGACTCTATAGATCCATGTACAAGATTGGCACTTTTGGTGCGTAAGGATGAATAGAAGAAACCGAAATCACAAATCACAAATAAATAACATATGTTGTGGCATTCATACTCTACATATGTTGTGGCACGCATGGTTGGCCAGACTAGACGATCAAAATCATCTATTCAGCTCGTAGGTGCACAACCGAACAACATGAAACAATTAAAGTACTATTATTAGTAACAATTAAAGTGTCCATGGCTGGAATACTAAATTACGGATGAAGTGAGCAAGTGAGACATGAAAATTCTATTTCAATCAAAAATCAACCCTGATCAGCGGGTGTGTGTCACTCTGATCTTACCCTCTTGCCATTGCGTAGCTCTATTTATGTAGTCCATTACAATCAAGTATTTCACTTTTTTCTCTACCCATGTGAACATCTTCGACAACCTTGTCACCTGAAACACATAATTATTGCCGCAGGTTGCCAAATGGTTTGCTCCCATGTTCTCAATCTGACCATGAATGTGGACCCCCTTTTCATTTTGTTAGCCTCTCATATCATCCACATTGCTCAAAACTCCCTACTTTTTATTTAATTTAATTTGATATTTTGTCCATTAAATGCCACATCATTTCTGGTAAGAAAAGTTTCCATCCCTCACATGTAAAAAATCCTATCCATGACCTAATTGGTTACTTCCAATTACGTAAATAAATATTTCACACCGTACAAATCTTTGATGGACATCAGTATGTGTTGATGACTGGTGCACGTGAAACCTCATGCTATGAGGAGGCAACATTTGATAACCACAACAATGAATGGTCGGAAACCATGCATGATCAGATAAAATTCTTATATGCGAATGCCACCTTTGAATTGGTGTCTTTGCCAAAGGGGAAGAAAGCGCTAAAGAACAAGTGGGTGTACACCGTAACGATAGAAGAGAATAGCTCACAACCAAGGTACAAGGACATATTGGTTGGGAAAAGTTTTAGTCAGAAAAAGGTAATAACTTTGATGAGATATTTCCTCTGTTGGTCAAGATGTCTTCGATCTGACTCGTGCTGGGCATGGCTACCACCATGGACTTGGAAAATTGAACAACTTTATGTAAAGACATAATTCTTACATGGTGGCCTAGAGGAGGATATGTGCATGGAGCAACCATAAGGATTTGTGGTTGCTGACAAGGAGCACTGATGACCCACAAGTATAGGAGATCACAACAGTCTCCGCGGGTAGTATTACCCAATTTATTAATTTGACACAAGGGGAGCCATGGAAATCTTGTAAGCCTTAATAACTGAGTTGTCAATTCAAATGCATCTGGAAATGGTTCTTGCTCACAGAAGTTTATCAGTAGCAACAGTTTGGTAGTAGAAACAGCAAAGCAACAGCAGCGGTCGAACAAGAGCAATAGTAACAGTAATAGTAAACAGTAGGATTCGAGTGCGGTATGCATAGGGATGGATGGACAGACGTTGCATGGACGAGTCTAAACATGTAACTTCAAGATCTAGGGCATTACAGATAAATAAGAATAAGCATCCAAGTACTAAACAATCCTAGTCATGTGCTCCATATATAGTCATGCATGCTCGCAATGAGAACTTGCACAACATCTTTTGTCCTGCCAGCCCGTGGCAGCGGGGCCTCTAGGGAACTACTGGTAATTAAGGTGCTCCTTTTGATATAGCACCGGAGCAAAGCATTAACACTCCGTGAACACATGTGATCCTCACACCACAGTCATCCCCTCCGGTTGTCCCAATTTCTATCACTTAAAGGGCCTTTGGATCCGGACAATGATATGTGTACACAACTTGCAGATAAGACCACAAACAATACTATCATAATGATTCAATAATAAGTTCAGATCTGAGATCATGGCACTCGGGCCCTAGTGACAAGCATTAAGCACAACAAGTTGCAACAAAGTCAAATAGCACTAATAGAGATAATAGGCACTATGCCCTAAAATCTTATTCGATTACATGATAGAACTCATCCAATACCTATTATCCCCATAGCCTACAGCGGGGGATTACTCACTCATGGATGAGGGAAATATTGATGGTTGATGGAGAGGCGTTTGTGATGACGATGGCGATGATCCTCTCCACATTCCCCGTCTCGGCAGGATGCCAGAACGGAGTTTCTGGATCCGAACCTTGGTTTTTGGTGGTGGCGGCGCAGTGGAACTCTTTCTGGAAAAAACGAAACCCCCCCCCTCGGTTTTTAGGTCAAGATGCATCTTATAGGAGAAGAGGGAGGCCGAGGGGGTGCCTGGGGTGGCTGCACCCCCTATGTGCGGCCAGGCCTGGCCCACGCCTGGCAGGGGTGTGGGCCCCCCAGGCCTCCACTCCATCTCGTACACTGGCTTCGTGGATCTTCTGGTGAAATAGGATTTTTGGCATATTTTTTGGGATTTTTCCTGATAGTTGATTTTCTGCAGAAAAACTAGACACCAAGGTAATTCTACTGAAAACAGCATCAGTCCGTGTTAATTGTATCCAAATCACATAAGTTTAGAGGAAAAACAATAGCAAAAGTGTTTAGGAAAGTAGATATGTTTTGGACGTATCAACTCCCCCCAAGCTTAGCTTATTGCTGGTCCTCAAGCAATTCAGTTGAAAACTGAGTGCGATAAAAGAACTTTCACAAACACATTTGATTCATATGATGTATATATTCTCAGCACAGGAGTAGATACTTAAACCATTCATAATAAGAAGTATGCAACTAAGTCTACTCAATAGTCATTGCAAGATATGAAGAGAAACCAACTCAATAATAATAAGTAGCATGAAACATAAACATAAGCAACATTGCAATGCTCATAATAAGGTATGATAGAGTGGTATCTCGCTTGCCTTTATTTGTAGAGCACAATATAAATGCCATGGCACCTCTAAAATTCAAGTGAAGACTAGAAGTAAAAATATCAGAGATACAAGCATCAAAGTCATGACATAATTAACCAGGTTTTGAGACAAACACAAGAATGGCAACTATGCTCTCAAGAAGGTGCTCATAGAATTAGTGGTGACTTAACAAGGAAGTGAAAAGGTTTTGAAAAGTTTGAAAGGTTTCCAAATGCTGAAAGTAAGGTACTCATTAGCTTTGAGATCTCATTGTTCCTATCATAGGCATCTTCATATGGTTCAGGTGAAAGTGAGGTCCAATCTGAGTTATATGTTTGACAGACCATAAACTGGAAATCCCATGTCCCTTGAGTACGAGGGCCGCTCCGCATGCTACTCAACTTTGGTTACCTGTAAGTTCTTGTCATTGTAAATACATGCATATCATAGAGAACAACCAATGGGGTACCCCTTGCACATGATACAAGAGCTATCCCATGATTAAATGACAAGGCAAGCAGACAATGAGCATCTCAGTGATCTTTTTATTTACTATTTGCATAGATATTTATTGAGGATGCTTCACATATGCTCACTATGGTAATGCTGCAAGTTTCCACCATGATTAGGCATGGCTTAGGCTAGCGGCCTAGGCGTTTCTCTAACACGTATATATACTCCATAAACTTACAAGCTCTCCTTTTATTTCACACCGACGACATCCGCAAACAAAAGAGCAAGGTATTAACTGGATATGTATCCATAAGTGTTGAAAGCGTTCCCCGTGACAACACGGTTCTGCTAACTCCCATCCTATAATTTGCAAGCATATAACTTTCATGGACAGGTCACAATGGTTCAGGATTATTAAGTGCATGAAATAAAGTGTGCCATCAAGTTCGTGAGAGCTTTACTAACTAACTTTCTCAAAGCAGTCAAACATTTTATTTGAAAGAAAACAAGGCATATTGAATATGCACTGAAATAGCAAATGATGCTAATAGGTAGGTATGGTGGACACTGTTGGCAATATCAGTTTTGGGGAGTTGGATGCATAAGTAGAGCTCATACTCAGTACAAGTGAAGGCTAACAATAGAGAGGGAGTGACAAACGAGAAAGCAATAATTGTCATAATCATGCTTGCAACAAAACAGGACTAATTATGTCATGAAAGTGATACATGAACTCTGGGGCAAAATAAAACATCGAGGCTTACTAATTATTGTTTAGTCATATGCATGCGTAAGCATGTGCCAAGTCGATTCATATGAAACTTTCAGAGGAGGATACCATAATATCATACCAAAATATGAATAAAACAATGCAAGCAAACATTCATATGACATGCTACAAACTATTAGCAAGCTGGAGCTAATCACAAACAAGCAAGAACTACTAAGCATCCATCAGTAACATACACCTTACATGAACAGACTACGCATGCTCACAATGATGAATATATGTACAAAAATGAAAACAAATAGAGTTCGTTACCAGCCTCTTACCACACCTCAAGTTGTACTAATCTTCATTATTGCCCTTCACTTGTGTGACTTGAATAATAACATGAAACCAAACTCCACTGAGAACGGATGAACCCTACAAAGAACTCACAAAACCAAAGAAGAACAACAAATATTTTTGGTGTTTTCGATTTTTTTTTAAAAAGCAAACGAAGCAAAAACAAACAAAGCAAGATCTTTTTGGATTTTTCTTTAAGGCAAGCCAAAGCTAAAAAGCAAAGAAACAAACCAAGAGAAACAACAAAAATATTTTTGGTATTTTTGTGTTTTGAAAAAGCAGGAACAAAAACCAAAAAGAAAGCGAAACAATGGATATACAAAGAACCGACCGAACATGATATATAGATGAGTGTGATATCAGTATACCTCTCCCCAAGCTTAGGCTTTTGGCCTAAGTGGGGCTCAATAGCGCGGGTAGTAGCCCCAAGATGGTGGGTCATCATAGGAATGATCATAGTCAGGCGCTTGCGATGAGGAAGACGATGCGCCCCAATCATAAGAAGGCTGCTGGTATGAAGACTCTCCCAAGTTGGAGGGCTGAACCGAATCATCTTCGGAATCCTCTCCAACATTCTCCTCTTGCTGGGAGAGCTCCGCCATATAATTGTCAAACTCTTCCTCCCTGAGCGACCATCCTTGCCTGTTATCAAAATTAAACAAAACAGGTGCAGACAAATAAACTACTTTCTCAGTCCTACCCTCTCCAACCATGCTTGGCAAAAGATAATTCATACGGTAAACTTCTCACAGTGGCCCCTAAAGAAACAAAATTATGCTGAACCATGGAGTCAAGATCAAGCCTCTTTATGGGGAACTGATAATCTGAATGGTGAGGCTCTAAACCATGGAAATGTATCAACCTAGAGGCGATAAGACCTCCACAAATTCCACCCTTCTCACAATTAGTGGTAAGACGGTAAGCTATCAAAGCACCCAGGTTATAAGATCTATCACTATTCAAAGCAGCTGCGATAAAAGCTGGATCAAAAGAAGATAACTTTCTAGCAAGAACACACTTGATAATGAAATAGGCAAACTATCTAATAGATGGGAACTGAATGTTCCGAATTTTACCACTTTCCTTCGAGAAGTCGAAACCTTGGAAAATTTCAGCTTATAAATCCATAAGTGACTTAGGCCTCTCCTTAATCTTCTCACAAGATCCCCAATGGGGCACTCTAATAGCTGCACAGAAATCAGCAAATGGCAGGTCGATAGCTATATTGTATATTTTATAATGGACCATTGGATTAGATGAAGACCAAGTAAACCATAAGTCCTACACAACAGCCATGGTTATCTTAACATACTCAAAGGGTTCACCTTCAACAAAGTGTTCCAACCCTGCATTGGTAATCATAGTTTGGAAATCCTGAAGGATTCCCGCAGCTCTCGTAAATTCATGGCATGGATATATGGAAGGGAAGACTCCTTACTCACGATGAACTTTCATTGGCTCAGGTACCATCAAATCATATTGATTCAGTGGGTATGCACTCATCTTCCTTTTTGAAATTTTTAGAAAAACATCAAACCAAGTGATTTCCAAGTTGATAAATGATGAGAAACTACTATAGGAACTTGCTAGAGGGCTACACATGCATCAAAATGTAATCTCTAAGAATAGAACAAGTATGCAAACTCACACAACCTATCACCTACTGCAGCAAAATACCCAAGATACAATCTATCAATCACACATCTAATTGGACAAGTGGAGGAGGCATATACCAAGGAGCAATCCCTCCAAAAATCAGCAGCAAAGATGGGCTGATCAAAGAGATCGAAATTCGCGAGAAAGAACAGCAGGAACTCGAGCTTGAGAAAGTTTTCTGGTGTTTTTCGGGAGAGAGAAAGAAGATGGCTGGGAGGAGGCACCTAGGTGGGCCACACCCCAGCCAGGCACCACCTGGGGGCTGGCTGCACCCACCAGGGGTGTGCTTGCTTGGGATGGCCCCCTGGGTCACTCTAGGTGTCCCTCTGCCCCTTTTTTCGAGGAAAAATTTATTTTGAATTTTCTAGGATTTTTCGAGAAACTTTATTTTTTGCCAGTTTTCAGGGTATGAAAATTGATTTTCTCGCAGAAACATATTTTTTTAGAAGTAAAAACAAACCAAAAACCAAACTAAAGAAGTTCAAAGACACTCTAACAAGCAAACAACTAGCAAAACCAAAGCTAACTAGAGAAAAAGCAAAGACTAGGAAGGAGAAAAGGTAAAAGAAAGCAAGTAAACCATAGTGGAAACATTATTTTGTTCATTAAAACCCTTTTCTTAACAAGGTTGATCAAGTCTTGTTACCAAAACAACCTTATATGAAACAAAAATTTGCATTCCACAAGGTGATTATGTTACCTCAAACCTGTTAGCAATGGTCCCAATCATAATAGTTTCAAAATTTTCTTGTGGAATGGGACAATAAATTTCTCCAACCTTGATGCTCTCAATATTTTCAATGGAATTCAGGCAATAGATTTTAGCAACCTTCTTGGGGAAATAAACAGTATGCTCTTTGTCATTAATATTGAATGTTACTTTTCCTTGATTACAATTGATGACAGCACCTACAGTATTAAGAAAAGGTCTCCCAAGAATAATAGACATATTATCATCTTCAGGCATCTCAAGCACAACAAAATCAGTTAGAACCAAGCAATTATGAGCCACTTGAACATGAACATCCTCACATATACCAACAGGATAGTAGTTGACTTATCAGACATTTTCAAAGATATATTAGTTGGTGTCAACTTTTCTAGCTGGAGTCTCTTGTAGAGAGAAAAAGACATAACACTAACTCCAGCTCCCAAATCACATAAAGCAATTCTAACATAATTATTCTTAATAGAGAAAGGAATAGTTGGTATACCTAGATCACCAAGTTTCTTTGGAACCTTACCGTTGAAGGAATAATTAGCAAGCAAAGTAGAAATCTCCTCATTAGGAATATTCCTTTTATTAGAGACAATATCCTTCATATACTTTGAATAAGGAGGAAACTTAATAGCATCATTCAAAGGAATTTGCAAAAATAAAGGCATCATCCACTCACAAAATTTGTTGTAGTGTTCTTCCTCCTTTGACTTGTGTTTCTTACCTAGAAAAGGCATAGGTTTCTGCACCCAAGGTTCTCTCTATTTACCATGTTTATTAGCAATAAAATCTTCCTTAGTGTACCTAGTATTCTTAGTGTGCTTCTCAGGTTCTTTCTCAACTTCCTCCTTATCAGGAGCATCATTTTATCATTACCACTCTTGGTTTCAGCATTAGAGATAGATATACTAGTAGGATCTACAGCACGTTCAAGGGGTTCCTCAACTATTTTGTGTTTCTTTTTCTTTCTATTATGAGGACTACCACTACTTTCACCTTGTTGACAATCCTGCTCAATTCTTTTAGGGTGTCCTTCAAGATATAAAGGATCTTGAGTAGCTATACCACTCCTAGTTCTAATTCCATAAGCATGTTTATCTCCTAAGGTATTAACTAGCATATCCTTTTGCACCTTAGCAAGTTGATCAATTTGGGTTTGAACCATTTGAAAGTGTTTACAAAGCATTTTAATATCATTAGAAGTTCTTTCCAAAATATCTTTCAGCTCTTTAATAGCTCTAGAGTTTTCCAATAAATGATTTTGAACTTATTTATTAAAATTACCTTGTTTAACAATAAAAATGTCAAGTTCCTCTAAACATTGATCAGGAGGCTTACCATAAGGAATATCACCTTCATCAAAGTGTTGGAGAGAGTGTACGTCAATAGTGGATGAGTGGGGGATTGGCTTACATAATTCTTCTATAGGAGGTAGATTCTTCACATCTTTATCTCTAATACCTTTCTCATTTAGACACTTCTTAGCTTCCTTCATCACTTCATCATTTAATGCAATAACTCCCCTATTCTTTGGTGTTGGTGTTGGAACTGGTTCAGGAGTAATAGGCTCAGGTGTATTTAGCTCAGTTGAAGTCCAATCATCATAATTCTTGCTTATCTTAGCCATTAATTCTTCAGCATCTGTAGGAGTCCTTTTCCTGAAAACACAATCAGCAAAGCTATCTAGGTATGTCCTAGAATCATCAGTTAGTCCATTATAATAAATATCAAGAAGCTCATTCTTAGGAAATGGACATCCAGGATGTGCATGAATCAAGGCACGGAACCTAGTCCATGACTCAGGCAATTTCTCTTCTTATCCCTGTTTGAAATCAAAAAGTCTCTGCAAAGCAGCATGTCTAGCACTCAGAGGAAAATATTTCTAGAAGAAAGAAGCAATCAAACAATCAGGGCTATCAATGGAACTAGGAGGTAATCTATTAAACCAAGCCCTAGCTTCTCCTTTTGGTGAAAAAGGGAAGATCTTAGTAACAAAGTACTTGTGCATCCTAAAATCATCAGAGAATAAATCACTCATAGTAGAAAGCTCATTCATATGAGCCACAACAATCTCATTTTCAGTCCCACAAAAAGGTTCTTTCTCTACAGTGTCTAAATAGGATAAATCAAGAGAGAAATCATAATCTTTATCTTTAATATCTATGGGAGAAGTGGCAAACTTAGGATGAGAGGAATAATGGTACGTCTCGCAAGGAGACTCTTAATGGCACTAGTACCATGTGTGTTTCGGCACTCTTCAACAAATTTATCAGTGAACTCAATGTAACCATCATTAATATCATATCTCTCTCTAGACTCAAGTGAGCTAACAGGTGTAACAGTGTCTTCACTAGGAGTTTCAGTATCCTAGACTAGCCATAGTAGTATCTAGGAAAGTACCTAATGAACCATTCGCATCAAGCACAATAGAAGTAACATCATGAGTATCAAAAGCAGTTTCAGATTCAGCAGTAGTAGAAGTGTGTGTAGCATGTGTATGTGGTGGTGGTGTAATAAGCTTACTTATAACAGACGGTGAATCAAGAGCAACAGAGGTGTTTAGGACTGTACCTCTTCTTGTAGTGGATGGTAAAATAGAAACTTTCCATCACGAGACTTCCCCATGATGAAAGGAGTAGCAGTGAACAATAGTAGATCCAAGTGAACTTACAAATAAAGCTATGCTCCCCGGCAACGGCGCCAAAAAATAGTCTTGATGACCCACAAGTATAGGGGATCGCAACAGTATTCGTGGGTAGTATTACCCAATTTATTGATTCGGCACAAGGGGAGCCAAAGAATACTTGTAAGCCTTAACAACTGATTAGTCAATTCAACTGCACCTAGAAATAGTTCTTGCTCACAGAAGTTTATTAGTAGCAATAGTTTGGTAGTAGCAACAGCAAAGCAATAGCAGTGGTAGAACAAGAGCAATATTAACAACAAATGTTGACAGTAGGATTCAAGTGCGTTAGGCATAGGGATGGATGGACGGGCGTTGCATGGACGAGTCTAAACATGTAACTTCAAGATCTAGGGCATTGCAGATAAATAAGAATAAGCATCCAAGTACTAAACAATCCTAGGCATGTGCTCCATATATAGTCATGCGTGCTCGCAATGAGAACTTGCACAACATCTTTTGTCCTGCCAGCCCGTGGCAGCGGGGCCTCTAGGGAACTACTGGCAATTAAGGTGCTCCTTTTAATAGAGCACCGGAGCAAAGCATTAACACTCCATGAACACATGTGATCCTCACACCACAACCATCCCTTCTGTCACTTTGGGGCCTGTGGATCTGGACAATGATATGTGTACACAACTTGCAGATAAGATCACAAACAATACTATCATAATGATTCAATAAAAAGTTCAGATCTGAGATCATGGCACTTGGACCCAGGTGACAAGAATTAAGCACAACAAGTTGCAACAAAGTCAAATAGCACTAATAGAGATACTAGGCACTATGTCCTAATAATCTTATTCGATTACATGATAGAACTCATCCAATCCCTACCATCCCCATAGCCTACATCGGGGGATTACTCACTCATGGATGAGGGAAACATTGATGGTTGATGGAGAAGCGTTGGTGATGACGATGGCGATGGTCCTCTCCAAATTCCTCGTCTCAGCAGGGTGCTAGAACAGGGTTTCTAGATCCGAATCTTGGTTCTGGTGGTGGCGGTGCGGCGGAACTCTTTCTGGAAAAACAACGAACCCCCCTCGGTTTTTAGGTCAAAATCCGTCTTATAGGCGAAGAGGGAGGCCGAGGGGGTGCCTGGGGTGGCCGAACCCCCTAGGCGCTGTCAGGCCTAGCCCGCGCCTGACAGGGGTGTGGGCCCCCCAGGCCTCCACTCCGTCTCATACTCTGGCTCCGTGAATCTTCTGGTGAAATAGGATTTTTAGCATATTTTCCGGGATTTTTTCTCATAGTTGATTTTCTGCACAAAACTAGACATCAAGATAATTCTGCTGAAAACAGCATCAGTCCGTATTAGTTGTATCCAAATCACACAAGTTTAGAGGAGAAACAATAGCAAAAGTGTTCAGGAAAGTAGATACGTTTTATACATATCAAGCACCAAGTGTGCAAATTGAAGAAGCTCTTGTATGGTTTGAAACAGGCTCCTCGATAGTGGTACAAGAAGTTTGAGTCTTTATGACTAATCATGGATACCTTAAAGAACACCCTAATCATTGTGTCTTTATGAAGAGGTACTCCCAGGGTGACTTTATTATTATTTGTCTACATTTCAATGACATGCTAATTGTTAGAAATGGCACAAAGAGGATTGCTCTCCTAAAGTATGCGTTGAGTAAATCACTTGCCATGAAGGATTTAGGATCAGCTAAGCAAATACATGCCAAGAAAACCTCCCGTGATATATACAAATGCTGCTTTGTCTCTCACAGAAACGATACATTGAGAAGGTACTTGAAAGGTTCAATATGTAGGACGCAAAGTCTGTTACCTCTCCACTTGCAGGCCATTACAAACTAAGTTCAGAACAATGTCCTAAAAGCAAGAAGGATAAATAAGAAATGAGTAAAGTATCGTAACAATCTGCCATGGGCACTTTGATGTATGCTATTGGAGTTATTAGCGGGTTCTTGAAAAATCTAGGTGAAACTCACTGAATGCAGTGAAGTGGATTCTTAGGTATATAAAAGGTACTTCTAGATCGTTCTTATGCTTTGAAATCAGTGATCCTATATTGCAAGGATATACAAATGCATATTATATTAGTGATGTAAATTTTAGGAAGTCAACTTCTGGATACTTGATGACTTATGCATGGGTGCGTTGTCATGGAAATCAAGGCTGCAAAAACGCATTTCACTATCAAGCACGGATGTTGAGTACATAGCAGCAGTTCAAGCTTGCAAGGACATATTGTGGATGAAAAACTTCTTGCAAGAGTTGGGCATAAAGCAAGAGAGTTCTAATCTGTTTTGCAATAGGAAGAGCGCTACCCATCTTGCCAATAATCCAAGTTAGCAATTGGGACTTGCAATTAAATATACAAAGATATAACTTTGTTCAGTCCAGATGGAGATAAAAAAATGAATAAATGCATGGAGAAAACTTGTGACAACTTAAAAATAACAACGTCGACTATGTAAAAATTCCATAAGAAAAATCACACTTTCCTAAAAAATGCAGTAACTAACAAAGACAGTGCAACTTCAAGTTCAAAAGTGAACAATGCTTGCAAAAAGTTTGACTCGGAATTCGAGATGGTGTATTATTAAATCCATGTATATTATATAGGTTTAGAGGGTCCACACTTCAAGTGATGGGAATACCACCCGCCAATTTTCAATGGCACACGGAGTTATCTAAAAAAGAATGCATGAGAGGTGAAACAATGTAAATACTATCGAGCTTATGGTGCAAGGATATTGCCCCATCCTTAAAGGTTTACCACCTATGGGGTTGACTGCGATAGAACTACCTATGGCGCTGGTGACATGGTTATACCCTGCGGGTACACGACCTTAGCATACCTGGTCCAGCCCAAGTAATGCCCACGAGAATATACGCCAGCCCATGAAGACTTTCGGGTGGCCCAGGCCCATGACGCCTTCGGATCCTTGGAGAGCAAGACTAGAGTAGATAGAATATTCAAAGGGGTAAACCTTAAAACCTGTAACCGACTCGATCTGTGCCCGGGACCTGCCTACATCTATATAAAGGCTAGGAGGGTACGACGAGGAGGCTCTCTCTCACATCACCGCATACACACCTACACGCCAGATTGCATCTGCGCACCATGTAACCTTCGGTTCTGCCATAATCAAGAGCAGACAAGCAAGAGTAGGGTTTTCCCTCCGGGGGCCTGAACATGGGTAAACCTCGTGTCCCCGTGTTGCTTGTTTGCTAACCGTTCCGTGATCTCCAGCATCCCCATCTTCTCTAAAACTCAAGTCCATAACAATGGACATTGACGAGATTAAACCTCGTCAGCTGAATCAACCAGTGGGACCGTACCAACCATTTGGACCAATGGGACCACAAGACCAAACGGGTCCATACCAACCACCAATATACAATGTAAGTTAGAGTGGAATCCAAAGATAGACTATATTTCTGTGAAAATTTCAAACAAGATTACCCATATTTTGAAATAATATATAAAGTAAAAACATTCATATTCATTTAAATATTACTAGTACAAACAAGAAATTGAAACTACATTTGAATGTTGAATTGCGGATGATAAAACCACTGTAACTATATAGAACTCCATTCCCCGTGTTATTTGTTTGCATAAAATCAAGTGTGCTCCATCAAATTATCAAAACTATAATCACATTTAGTTGATAAACAGAGCAACACATGTAAGTGCCTAACAAACAATGTGTTGCTCTCCACCACTTTTGTGTAGAGCCAACCCACAAATGTTGGATCGTGGGGTGGAAATCGAGGCACAAACCATGACATCACGGAGAGACCCCAATTTCTTGAAAGTGTGTCAATTCATAGTGGATGGGTGATTGACTTAGTCACATTTTCTTCCATCGACCAGTCTGGTCAGAGAACCCACCACGGGTCCATGGGGAAGTGGTGGCAGTGTTCGTGAAATAGTGGGTGAAACATAAATCCCTTATGTTTGATTTGTTTTCATAGAATCAATTTCTATTGGTTTGTACCGTTTTATATTTATGGACCCAACTAGCCTCTTCAGAGTACATTAAGGAATTCCCGAGAACAACTTGGTATCATGAAAACCATCTTGTGGTATCATCTATTAAGTTTGTCACTAACATTAGAAAGTATGGCCCTTTTGGGAGAATGCAAGGCGATGCTTTCAATGTCCCCATGCCAAACAATGGCACTATCGTTGGATTCTTTGGGCGTTTTAGGTCAAATCTTGACGCCGTTGGTGTTTATACCATCTAAATTGATATTGCGACATTTTTTTCTCCAAGGAATGATGGGATTATGTATTGGGCGGTTCTAGTTATGTTTAAGAATGAGGGGTTTGTTGTCGGCGGTAAAATAATGCTCTCAGATGTTATGCTCTAGCGTGAATAGAACTGCTACCTATATCCAACATGCGTGCATTATTATTCCAACGGGTGTACTTTATTATTCCAAATAGTGTGCTTTATACCATCTAGATTGAATTGTGTTATTCTTGCTCCGAGGAATAACGAGATCGTGTATTGGAGGGTTTTAGCAATGTTAAATAGTGAGAGCCTTGTTGGAAGTGGTAAAATACTTCTCTCGGATGTTATGCTCTTGCGAATAAAATGACTATCTATTATCCAAACAATGTGATATTCTTGTACAACTCATTGGTCAATGAAAATATTTGGTCTGTCTAGATGAACCGGTTATCTAGACGAAGTCAGTTTGTCGGCTCAACAACTGATGAATATACCAAAGTAACTCTAATTCAACTAGTAGAAAATAGGACTCTAGTTCTGGTTTGTAAGAGGCTTTAGTTCCGGATTGCAATCCGGGACTAACGTATCGGGACTAAAGGTTAGGCATTTGGTCCCAGTTCTATTACAAAGCAGTACTAGATTGTCTCCATATGGTCCCGTTGCGCGTGCTGGGCTGGAGGATCTTTAATCCCGGTTCGTAACACGAACCGGGACTAAAGTTTTTCTGCCGCGGCAGCGTTTTGCACCAACCTGCTGCCGCGGCAGGAGGTGGGGTTTTAGGGTTTTCTTTTTTGTGTTCGATTATTTTTTATTTTGTGTTTTCATTTCAAACAATTATGTTTTCATATACATATTATTCTACGCTACTACATGTTGTATAAATTGATGCATATATAATATAATTTCTCTTACGATTACATAAAGACATATAAATATATACACAATCGAGACTAGAGCTCGTCTATTTGATTTACACGAAGATCATTACATTACACGGATACTGTCCTTTTGTGTCGATCCACGATTACACGAAGGTCTATCCACGTTGTACTCTCCTTTTGTGTTTATGACATTCCTGATCAAAAAATCCCGACAACTCCTCTTGAATTGCTAGTAGACGTTCATGTGTTAGGATCTTATCCCGCATCGCATCCAACTATATATAAAAAAGTAGATCATTATGAATGGAACTCAACAAAAATTATGGTATAAAATAAATTGTGAATATATAGTTTACGTACTCGAATAAAGTCTGTACCCTGCTCCATACACCCATGAATAAACTCGCATGCGTAATATCCACATAAATTAGTCCCCTGTGGCTACGTTGCACACTTTTCGATCGAGAATATAATTCAATCAAATAATAATCGAGCATGATAATTATATATAGACTAGAATTGAAAAGATGCGAGGACCTAGCTCTCGTACTACTTACCGGGACCGTACGAAAAGTCAGCTCCTTACGCCATTCACCCCGAACCACCTTCGTGAACCTTTTCCAAACCCTGTCCGGTAAAAAAGAAATAAATGAGTTATTAATTACTTGACATCTCAGAGAATGTTTGAAAGAGACAGATATAGTGCAATAATGATTGAAATTACTTTTGGAGGCAATCAAGTATGCTGCGGTAGTCTTCCATCGGATTTTTTAATGAGTCCGAGATTTCAACTTTTGCACGGTCAACATCAATGTTTAGAAGAATTCAGTGGAAGCTACGCATATTTATATATACACTTAACGTCAAGTAAACAAAAATTGAATGTGTACAAGACAGTAAGACTCTCACCCATAGTTGTAAGGAAATAGTATTTTCGTCTTGTAATGTTGCTCCATTAAAAACATTAGGAAGTTATCCTCCGTTTCCTCGGTGTTCTCTCTTAGCGTATGTCCATTAACTCTGTTTGGATCAACGAACCCAATGTCATAGATTGACTTTATTCTACATTTATAAATTTTTATTTTGCATATATAATAGCATACTGAAGGAGATATAGTGAGGATAACGGCAGGAAATAAACTGAACGAGCTGAGTTAGTGACTTAATTACTTACAGACAATAGCAGCTGAGGAGAGACTTGTCGAGGGCGTCTAGGTTGAATAACTAAAATAGTTCACAAAGTTCAATTATGATTATGTCTGGAAGGAAGTACTCCTCTCCAAATTTACATAGGAGAAATTGTCTACCTTCCATTGTGACTTTCAAGTACCAGCTATGCAACAGTCGCATATGTGTTGGCAGATCATCAAATACCTCATCGCTGACCAGAGGCTACCCGTAGATAAATTTCCGTGCTATTGGTCCCTTGGCGACATCATCTCCGCTGGCTAGAATTTCTTCGACCGGCACGTTACACTCCTTGGCTAATTAAATAGCTAATTCCATATCTATTCCACCTTGAGTGGGCTGGGGTAACACCTTGAGCGGGGCGATGGATTGTTTTGCTTGTTTGCCGAGCTAGGCAACTTCTTTTGATTTTCTCCCGCTTGCAGTACTGCTTGATGACTTCTCATTTAGTGTCTTTGTAAGACAGCGTGTATAGTCATCTTTCCTATTTAACACATGTTGGGGTGGTTTCTCAAGGAATGCCTTGAAGTGCTTCTTGACTTTTGGATCAATTTGCACCTGTGCCTCAGGTTGTTTTGGTGCAAAATGGGCCTTCACTTCGGCTTGGGAGATCACCGCACTTTCCTCATCAGTCCGGTGATAAGCTAACTTGGGAGGAGACGGCGGTACTATTGGGAGGGGCTCTTGTCATTTTCGGCATCGGGTATCCCTCGACGTAGCGCTGTTATTCTTCTGCTTTCTTCCCTTTGATTCAGTGGGCAGAGGCGGAGGCGTCGGAGATGGATATGCGCTCGCGCTGCGGTCCCTCTCAGGGAGGGGTGGACTATTGTTTCTCGGTGGAGACGGTGGAATCGGAGGTGATGGTGGCCTCGGAGGTGATGGATAGCTTCTCGGAGGAGAAGATTGCCTTGGCGCCTAGCCTGGAAACACGATGTGCTGTTTTTTCCAAAAAATGATCCCACTCTCCACTTCTCCTAGGGTTTTCTCCCCTTCGCCTGCAAGGATGTCAAGCTCAAGTGATCAACATGTCGGTTCAACTTCATCCACACCGAGACGAGCATAGCTAGCTAGAATCTAACTTCCATGGTAGGTCGCTTCTGGTGGACAAGGTAAAGCAAAACCGAGCGCCACCTTTATAGAAATGTTCTTCACTGTGACATGTAGCTCACAAGCTGTCCTTGCCTCGACTTCATCCACGGGGTAGTGAACCACCGTTTCACCGGCTGTATCATCTATCACCGGTGCATTATTCTCCATCAGCAGTAGAATATTAGCTTGTACCTCCATAGAAGCCACGCTGCTTCTCCTCTGAGATGGGCCCACCGGACTGTCTAATGCAGGATCTTGCTGTCGGGCCAGTACTCTAAGTTCATTAATCTTCTCCTGCTGCAGCTTGAACATGGCTTGAAATTTCTCGTTTCTTTTTTCAACCGCCTCCAACCGCGCTGCCTCCTCCACCTTCTGCCGGATCGTTTTTCTCGATCGGCTTCTATAAGTGTCAATGTCCTGGGGAAACTCTGTCTTTCATGGAACAGATGGGCCAAAGCCTCGTGTTCGTCCTACTTTTTTAGGATTCCCGAGGGCATATGTCAGCTCATCGTTCTCTCTGTCGGAAACGAACTTTCCATCTTTTCTCAGTTGTATTACTTTAACAAGTTCATCTTTGGATTTAGTAATGACCTTCTTTGTAATAATAATCTCCCCAGTTTCAATGTTATACGACCCCCCGTGCCCAAGGAACCAATTTGTTGACCTCACGGGCCACTGGTTTGTAGCTGGCAATGACCACTTTATCACGCATTTCTTTCTCGGTTTTTGCCCACTTAGGCACGGCCGTCTTGTAGCCACCTGTCTCCATAGTATGGTGATATTTATTTTTGGCCGCATTTAACTTATTCTTTTCCGATTTGGCCGTAGCTGTTTCTGATTCCTTGTATGTCATAAATGGGGCCAGTTATCCCGCTGCTTTTCCAGCGGGCCAGTGAATGACGGAGTCAACCCCTTCTTAACATACTTGTGGTACAATCTTTCTACACGTCTCCCCCAAAAAGCCTAGTTACCACCATTTTTCTGTTATTTTCATTATGACAATTGTGATTCTTCTCTTTATTTTTACTGCAAGTGACTGAGTCCAACGAGGGACAATGACTATGACAGTTAATAAAGGATGAAGCGAGACATCAAAATTCTGCGTCTGGAAGGTAATTTATCCTATTAAGTACGGGTACGCTCTATTGCCTGCAAACCGTCTTTCCTCACCAAAGAATGAATCAAACTTGTTGAAAGATATGTTGTCCAACCAATGCCGGAGTAGCAATACAATTGAACAATATGTAAAATATATTAAGTGCAATAACTGATAGTACACGCAGGATGCCATCTCTTTCTGCCTATAAATTAAAACTTGTTGAAATATATACGGAATGGACATATGCAGTCTGACACTCCCCTTAATTGAGTGGTAGATGCAAATTAGACTAGTGCAATAACTGATAGTACACGTAGGATGCCATCTCTTTCTGCCTATAAATTAAAACATGTTAGGAAGAGGCTAGAGTGCCAGCAAGTGATCGATAAACACAAACTCATGATAATTGCAAGTACACATGAATGTGAAAACTTATGCTTTATCAATGATAGGACTAGGAGGCATCATGGATATCTTCGTGTGAGGAGATCAACCTTCAACATGCACACGAACAATTGGAAGTTAAGTTGGCACTTGTGAGATTCTATTAGCGTGAAATGATAGAGTCATGTTTAGTGACTTGTGTAGTTGCACTGGGAGCCGCTGTGAGTAACTATGCGATCAGGTCTATAGAATTTAGGGCTTCGTGTGTGAGTCTGATATGTCCTTGAAGAGTAATTTCTGAAGCTGTCCTTGAAGAACAGCGTCCAGAGCTTTGCAAAGACCGAGGGAAGAGAGACAACAGGCTGCTCGCTTGAGAGGTCGAGATTGGATGACTTGATCGGACGACACAATGGAAAAAATTATGCATATACTTACTCTCTTACAGGCGTCACCTGTCCCCGGGCCCACATGTGAACTTTTACATCGTTAGATGCTTAAGCTAGACAGATCAATTTCTGTAGTTGCTTCCTGAAGCCAGTTTTGTAACGGCCGGATCTGAACTTCTTCTACGGTTCTTCCTCCTCCTTCCTGCTTTTCTTGCAGATTCTGACTATAATCTCTATGCCATGTGCGCATTGAGCAATACGGTTCTTCCTCCTCCTTAAAGAAGGGAAACACACCCTCCCACCTTATACCATCACCCCTGTTGTCGTGGGACGCCCATGTCGTGGCGCAGAACTGTTCATTACCCCTTCACATCGGTGTGAACCGACCTTCAACATCCACCATGATCTAGTGCCTAGCGTCAAATGTGTGATCGAGTTTGACGTAGAAATGCCTCGAGGAACTCGCGATGTACCGAATTAGCCGACGATGATGAGGTTAACACACCGTAGTCCAAAGCCCGTCGTTTGCCGGAAAGAACGCATCTCCGCTCGCCCTTGCCTTTAGATGGATCCCACAAGTGTGAACACAACTAAGGACATGACATGACCTTTGTCTCGTAGAGCGGAGCGCAGTATGGAAGTAATTTTTGAAGCTTATATTACCCTTTAGCATGCTTGCGTGTTAATATATAGAAGCTAAACATGGCTCAAGGATTTACATCACGATGGTTACACCAATCTCAACTTAATATACAAGGAAACTACAATCGGTTTATATTGCATTGGTATTACAAACTACCTGACAATCAAAGAGTTTATCTAGCTATATGCCAAAACTAACGTTACATGACACTTATTATATATATGGCAAGAGGTATTTTAGCATACCCTCTCAATCACAACTTATCTAAGTTGAGATTGTGTCGTCGCACACGGTCGGGCTTACACGTCTATGCCGACAGATGGGACAACTCCTTCACCATCGTGTTCGAGCTGAAACATACATATGTGAAGTAGATGCACTGAATTTGCTGGGCTCATGTGTGCTATCTTTTGTTTTGGTTTTATTTTGGACACCAGTTTATCGTGTTGCTTTTAGTTTGGGTTTGAGTTCCAACCTATATGTAGCAGAGTCACTTACCTGTCCTGTAAATCTTTCTAGAAGAAAAGAATTTTTCATAGGCACCACAAGTACAACATGTAAATAAAAAAATGAATGGATAAATCTTATAACAAATTTAACAAAACTATGTCGAATAACGCAAAAATCTCATATAATCCCTTAAAAAATCACTCTTTCCTGGAATATGCTATAAAAAAGTAAATTAAGGACTATGCAACTTCAAGTTCAAAAGTCAATAGTGATTACCAAGAGTTTGTCTTAGAATTAGGAAAAGCATATGAGATTACGTAACATACTTAATTATATATATATATGTATTGTGCAGGTTTATGGGTCGACACTCCAGGTGATGGGAATATCAGTCGAAGTAGGCACTTGTTTGTGGCACTAGAAAATTTGCGATGGCATGGGTGTTATCTACAAAATAATTGACAAAGGAAGAAATGATGGAAATATTATAGAGCTTAGGGTCCAAGGAATTGCCCCATCCTTAGAGGGTTTCAACCTATGGGGTTAACTGGGACTCAACAATTAATGATGCCATATCACCCAATGGTACGACCACAACAACATATGGACCATACCAGGTACAAATGTTTTTTTTCCTAGGATAAACCCTGTGTTTGGTACACCTGCCAGGATGTATTCTAGAAAAAAAAATCATTTGGACCAATGGGACCACAACAACAAATTGGGCTATACCAGCTGATGGGGCCACAACAACAGATGGGACCAATTTTAGTAGTACTGACAAGAAATTGAAATTACTTTTGAGGCTTGAATTTCAAAATGGCAACCGCAGAAATTTTTTCCACACAGGTGCACGTGACAAAGAATATATTATGCAATAATGTTAAACCTTCATTCTCGGACATGGCGTTTTGGCTCCAAGGTCTAGATTGAACTTATTATAAAAAATATATTTTATATGAATTTCAAAATGTTGAAATAATCAGAAAAAAATCCTAGGTATACATCTGGACATGCTATGTTCTCACACAAAGTTTTTGCGACGAAAAGACATTTTTTGTGGTCTGTGTAAAAAGACAAAAATATGTCTTGTGAAAAGCTATTTTACAACACATAAAATTGTCTTTTTATAGAAGCCACATAAAATGTCTTTTCTTCATGAAATTTCTTGTACGAACCTATAATATCGGCATTTACACCCGAGTAATTTTTCTTGAATTTTTAAACATTTTGAAGTACGTCGTTTCTGCCATGGGTGTATCTACACCTAGGAGCCAAAGTGAATTTCCGTCATTCTCGTGTTATTTTTTTCGTTATATCAGGCGTGCTCCACCACTTTTATGCCATGACTATAATCTTGTTTACTTGATAAACATCTGAGCAGTTTATGCAAGTGCCTAACGCGCAATGTGTTTATCTCCACCACTTTTATGCAGAGCTAATATAACGCACAAATATTGGACCATGAGGTGAAAATGGAGGCAGAAACTATGACATATAAGGAGAGACCCCACCGTCTTGAAAGTGTGATAATTCATACCAGATGGGTGATTAATTCAATCACATTTATTTACATCGACTAGTCTGGTCAGACGCACCACATGTCCATGGGGTGGTGGTGGTGATCGTGAAATAGTGGGTGAAACATCAATCCCTTCTCTTTGAATTAATTTCATATAATTCATTCAGTTAATTTGTTTAGTCTTCTATTTACATATACAGCTGGCCCCTTTAGTGTACATTATGGAATTCTCAGGAATAACTTGGAATCATGAAAACCATCTTCATGTATGATCTACTCGGCATTAAGTTTGTCACTAAGATTAGAATGTATGGCTCTTTTGGGAGAACGAAAGGAGATGCTTTCAATGCCCTCGTGCCAAACAACACTAGTATCATGGGATTCTTCGGGCGTTCTAGGTCAAATATTGATGTCATCGGTGTTTATACCATCTAAATTGAGGTTGTGATATTTTTCTCCAAGGAACATGGGGACTGCATATTAGAGGATTTTATCTATGTCTAACAGTGAGGGCTTTATTAACATTGGTAAAATACTTGTCCATGATATTATGCTCTCATGAATAACACTGCTATCGATTATTGCATATTGGAGGGTTTTAGCGATGTTTAAGAGGGAGGTATTTTGTAGAAATCGGTAAAATACTTCTCGGAGATGTTATGCTAGCGCGAATAAAAATAGCTACCTATTATCCAACCAGTGTGCTTGTATTGTGTATGCTAGATCAATTAGCTATCAATATAAATGATTTGGTCTGTCTAGATCAATTGGGTATCTAGACTAAGTCAGTTTGTTGGCTCAAAACTGGTTAGTATAAAAATAATGCTAATGCTTGTCATTTGGAAAAAAAATCCTACCACCATGTTCCATTATTCAAGAAAATTGTGACGGTTGTTTTACTCCAATCAAATTAGTCTAATTAGTGAAATGACTACAATACTTAATTAAGGATGAAACGACAAAGTTAGGCATCAAATAACCTTGCTTCTCAAAGTAATATGATCCTAATAAGAATGTGTACGCTGACATAGTTTAAAATAATGGGATATTTCATTTAGCGATAGCATTTTCAGAAGCTAATAAAGACTATAGCACACCTACATCATAACCCATTTAGCCTCTTTCAAAAATAAAGGAAATTTCAGTCATATCTTGTCAAATAAAGTGGAAACTATGACTCAAATATGATTTTATCTAAAACTCATTCAACTATTCAACAGAAACAAATATTTGCACCATTCATCTCACAAGTTCTATCGGATCAGTTTGAATAGAAATTCAGATAGCTTGTGATGCCTCCAATTCACCTTTGTTTTAGCGGCTAATGAGAGACTATTTGAGGGCAAAATCATGCTTAGCGGGTTATTAACAGTTTTTATTTATTTATCCTATAAAGGACATAGCTATAGCGGGAGGTCTCCCAAAAGTCCATAGCCAGGCTATAGCCAGCTATTTAAAAATTATATGCTCCATTGATCCAAATCGTACGTCTTTCCTCACAAAAGAAGAACTCAGAACTTAGTAAAAGATATGTTGTGCAACATGTGCCGAAGTAGCAATACAATTGATCAATATGTGAAATATATAAGAATGGCTACACGGATCTCGACGAAATGGACATATGAAGTCTGACAGACCCCTTCATTTAGTGATTGAACTATATAGTACCGATAGAAAATTCCAGTTATGAAGACCACATCTCGTTTGATCAATAAATTGAAATGTGTTACGAGCTGACAAGAGCCCCAATGCATGGGTGGTCGATAATACAAACTGATGATGATCGCAGGTTCATATGAATGTGAAATTCTCTGCTCTAGCAATGATAGGACTAGGAGGCATCATGGAACCTTCAACAGGCTCCAAATCTATCGAAAGAATGTGAGATTCTACCTGCCGGAGACAAAAGAGTGTTCTGTAGTAACTTGTGAAGTAACATCATCCGGAGGAGTTGCGAGTAACTATGAGGCCATGTCTATAGACTGCAGACCTCCCGGTATGAATCTCACCATATGTCACAAGGCTGCGGGCAAGACCATCTCTCTATAGACTGCATAGCTCCCGAAGTTGGAATCATTCATGAAGCAGTGCTCTGAAGAGGGAGTTGCAGAGCTTCGCATTTCCAAGGAGATGGAGACCACAAGCTGCTGGCTTTAGCGATCCAGATTGGAGTTCAACCGAGTTCAGCGGGGAGTATTATCCAACCATGACATTATCAATGGGTAATTGCCAAGTTCCTTACTTCTTTTCCTTCTAAAAGTGTGAACTATTTCGACCATTCATAGCTTATGGAATGAAATACGCAAATCCTGAACTAGCTGAACATGTTGATAAAATTTATGTGTACTACTGTCATATATATCATGGAAAACTTGACCTATTTATTAATAGGACACCTGATATTCCCTGGATCAAATAGAGAAGAACAGTACCCACTTAGCGCAATGATACATAGGTGCATATATGTTGAAATCAAATTGAAACATATTATAAAGAAGGCGACCGGCAGAAAAACTCAAATGACTACAAGTTCTATTGGATATGAAATCATAGCTTGTGCACTGTTAAGCATATATGCATGTTGTTGTTTTTTGAACAAAGCATTTTATTTTATTTTCAGAACAGAATACACAAAGGCTAACTTATTTCTTGAAAATCAGGCTTAACTGCCTGACAACATGGGCGTACGCAGGGGTGGGGCCGGGTGGACCGTGGCCCACCTAAAATTCTAGAGAATAAATAGACTATCACTAATCTAATGTTTATCATCTAAAAAATAATAATCTGATGTTTTAATTATAGACCAGTTTGCGAGTATTCATTTTTTAGTCGTAGGAATAGTTGATTGTATAAAAATAGAGACAACACTGAGCATCCCTGGGTTGATGGCATGCTGCCATTGTTCCGGTTCTCCTGCTAACACTTGTCTTGTATTTTTTGGCAAAACTACGCTTTTACTATAAAATGTGTCGTTTTTCTACAAAATATCCCGTTTTTACATGTAGAAAAAAGGTTCATCCATGGGACAAAAATTAAAAGACATATCTTGTCAGATATATTTTTTTAGAACAAATATCACTTTTTTAGACAGTCATCACGGGCGTGTTTGGTTGGGCCGACACCCATTTCTCGCACAGCGCAGGAAGAAATAAGCCCATTTAGAGAGCTGGGCTGTATGGAGTTGCTGCACCGCACGGTTCTTAAAGCAGGCCAAAACTTGGCCAGCTGGGAACGCTGAAATTGGTCGTTTCCACGCAGCCAGGCCCTGGCAAGCGTCGCATGCCTACCGCTTGCAAACGTGGGGAAGCGCGGGAGACGGGACGTTTTCAGCTTAACTCCCAGGCCACTCCCCTCACCTCCCAGTCCCACTCCCCTCACCACGAGCCCCGACCATGGCCGCCACTCCTCCGCCCCTCCCCCCCCCCTGTTCTGTGGCCTCAACATCGGCGAGGTGAGCGTGTATAGCCTATGGGCTGCCGTTTAGCTCGAGAAGCTCGCAGGCGGGCGGCCCTTGCGAGGACGCCTGGAAATTGGAACATATTATAGAACTATAATATTATGAGATTCCACTGTACTAATTACATTACTTTTTAGACAGATTTTGTCTTCCACATGGGTCAGCGCAAAAATTTTTTTGAAGTGTGCCCACCCTCCAATTCATTCATGCATCCGCCATTGCCTGACAACACTGCCATTGACACATACTCCCTGATTTGAGTAGAATATAAACAACCGATGACATATTGACATGATGACCGAAGATAGGGACAAAATCAAAAAAACCTCTCGTGGCCCCATGCGCCACCTCCCCATTCGAGGCGACCGGGGCGGCGACCCTTTCTCCCCGCCTCTCTAGCACCCTCCATTCCCTCCCCCATCCCGCTGTCGGAGGGTGCCTGCGGATGTTGCCTGCAGGGTGTCGTTGCGGGGCCGGTGGCAGCGGACCCTTCCTCTACCCGTCGCAGGTGGCTCGGCCTGGGAGGGATCTACCTGGCGGCGGTGCACGGAGACCGGCGAGGCCCAGATGGTGGTGGGGTGTTGGCGCAGCTTCTTGGCGGCAGGGACGACATGGCAATGGTCTTGGCCAGCGGCACCCTATAGTCCCAGAGTTGGACCCTTTGGGACCGATATGGGCCATGTCGGGTTGGCTAGGACTTGGGTGTGGATTCTTCTGGTTGGCAAGTGGGTAGGTCGGGATGGGGGTGGTGGCAACAGAGCAGCGTATCCTGCAGCGCGGAGGCGGGGGATTCACAGGCCCAATCTAGCCCTGGCTGGTCCAATGTTAGCCTGGTGTGCTTCTATTGTTGTGGCAGGTCTTCTACTTCTTATAGCGGTGGAGGTTGTTACCTCCCACGTGGTTACGGTCCTGTCATCCCTTGTCTTCGGCAGTCTTTAAGTGGCATCATAGTGTTTTCCATGGTTAACATCTATTATGATTGCGACCGTGTTGGCGTATGTTGGTGGGCGGCCACTACAACATGGAGCGTGGGCCCTGACGCTTATAGATGTTGAGGCACAACCTTAGTTGTCGCTCTCACGCTGGCACGGCAAAAAATCCGCTAGGGATAACTGTGTTGGGGTTTCTGAAATGGCGGTGGATTTTTTTTGCCTCGACACAATGTGATCATCCGAGCTAGCGCTGCCGCGGCGCGGCAGAGGATGTGCCACATTACATTATTGAAAATGGCGGAACTTTAGTACCATGTAACCACGCATTATTTTCCTTGTTACATCGTCCAACATTAGTGAAAGTTAATTATATTAACATTAACTGATTAAGGTTGCTAATCCATTATAATTCGACAAATCGAAAATTACCATAACATTAAGATATAATTCCATTTCCGTTACAAGATTTCTTGAGCCTCTCTAAAATAAAGAAAATATAGAAATATTAATAGGGAAAGAGGGGAATAAAACTGAAAATTTTAAAATTGAGCTTCTCCCTGTTTTGCACAAGATTCTATATGGTCGTGGATCTGGTCGCTGGTGGATCTACATGGAGGTGGATCTGGACTGTACCATCGGCTTCCTAATTACCTGAGCACCATCTTTGACGCGGTGGATCAGCACGACGCACATGACCTTGCCGCTGGATGCTAGCGCCTTCCAAGCGGTGGATCAGCACGGCGCACAGGACGCCTCCGTGCCATGGATCAGCACGGCGCTGACCCGTACACCATAGGACCTAGTGGAGATAGATGGTTCTAGGATCTTGTGTTAGTCATGGAGGGAGAGAGAGAGTGGAGGGAGATCTAGGGTTAGCAGAGAGGAGAGTGCGGCGGCATAGATAGAAGTTAGTTTTTCCTCTATTATATAAATGTAGGGTTTGTATGATGGGCCTGACTTGCTTAAAAGGTCATTGGTCATAGTAGGCTAGTTAGGTGGTTAACGAGTCCGACTCTCTCGTGATTGACAACATAAATAGTAAAGTAACCAAACAACAAAATTTGATTAACGCAGTGATAAAATATATTTATTAAACACTTCGATAGAAAATTACATATCAGTACACCGATGGAATTTCCTCTAGCACCACAAGGCCATTGGATTTCGCCCTATGTTTATCGGCTTTGTACTCGATTTTGTCCTGGGATGGAAGTTCCATCTTGTCATCGTTGTAATCGTTGTCGTCACCGCCACTGATGGTGCCATCGGCTGGGTGTTTGGAGGATTGATCCATGTGATGAAAGCGCACCTCAGCGGTGTGTAGTTGCACCAGAGGAACAACCTGCGGCCAACTTTCTGGTTAATGTCTACGTGACATAGCTGAGGTCTCTGGCCATAGTAGCAAATCTGACTGAGAGAAATATCCCTAAAATATCTTATGATTAATATATGATAGAGGATCAATAGAGATCGATAAAAACTACCAATAACTTACATAGTGCTCCATCGGCTTTGATCTCGCCGCCGCTAACTGCTGCATACTACCGGAGGTAGAATTGGGGAGAGTACTGTGGTAGGGAGTACAAAAGACTAGATTGAGATCGGGAGCGGAAGCTGAAGAAGGAGATATAAAAGCTTCGCTGGTGGTGGGCCACACCAGTCAGCGAGCATATGTCTCCATCCAACGCAGGGTGTGAAGGGTTTCGCGGCATAGTAAATCAAAATTTTCTACGGATGCGAACAGAGGGAAGCCAAGATCTAATATAGGAGATGCAAACAACGAGAGAGATTGGATTAGATCTTCATACCCTTGAAGATTCGCACAGCGGAACGTTCGTCGGAACGTGGGTGATGTAGTCGTACTCGCTTCTCCTCCTCGCGATCCGATCCGATCTAGCACCACAAGTGGCGACGCCTCCGTGAGATGCACACGTGCAGCACCTCGACGTCTCCTCCTTCCCTGGTCCAGCAAGTATGGTGGAGAGATGGGCTGGATCTACAACGCGACGGCGCAGTGCAATTGGTGGAGAGTTTCTGCAGCAGGGCTTCGCCTACACGCAGTCGGGAGGGAGAGAGAGAGGAGGGCAGCAGGGCGACTAGGCTTGAGGGGAAGGTGTGGGGGGTGTGCCCCAGCCCTCTATATATAGAGGGGTGGGCGCCAGCCCTAACCCCTCCCCCAAGCCCTAGGCCGGCGGCCAAAGGAGGGAGGAGTGGGGGGCAAGGAACCCCCCCCCCCTCTAGAAGCTCCAATTAGGGTTTATCCCTTGGTTGGCCGGCTGGGCCCTATGGGGCCTTGTGCCCCTGGCCCAATGCGGCCAGGGCACTCCCTCATAGGCCCATGCCCCCTCCCGACAGGTGGGACCACGTTGGTCCCCCTCCGGAAGGTTCTAGAAGCTTCCGGTACAATACCGATTAACCCGGAACAATTCCGAACTCCAAAAACTGCACTGCCTTATATGAATCTTATTCTCCGGACCATTCCGGAACCTCTCGTGATGTCCCGGATCCCATCCGAGACTCCGAACAAAAACTCATAAACCAATTATCCAATCTATCCTAGCGTCGAGACACGTTAAGTGTGTGACCCTTCGGGTTCGAGAATATGCGGACATGATCTTCTATCAATAATCAACAGCGGGGTCTGGAAACCCATATTGACTCCCACACATTCATCGATGATCATATCGGATGAACCACGATGTCAGGATTCAATCAATCCCATATATATTCCCTTCGTCTCGCGATATTTTACTTGCCCGAGATTTGATCGTCGGTACCTTCATACCTAGTTCAATCTCGTTCACAGCAAGTACTTTACTCGTTCCGTAATCCGATATCACTTTGTGATTAACTCTTTAACCACATGCTTGCAAGCGGTGTTGATATCGATTACCGAGTGGGCCCGAAGTATATCTCTCCGACTTGGGAGGGACAAATCCCATCTCGATACATACAACCCAACAGGTACTTTCCGATCACCTGAGAGAGACCTTTATGATCACCCTCTCATAGGATGACGTTTGATGACCTCAAAGCTTTCTTCCGATACCAGGGAGTTGTATTATCTCATGGTCTAAGGAATACAATATTTGACATAAGAAAAGTTTCGCAAAGACGAACACGATGACACGATCTAATTGCTTCGCTTAGTTTGGGTCTGTCCATCACATCATTCTCCCAATGATATGATCTCATTATTAATCGACAACTCATGTCCATGGTTAGGAAACCTTAACCATCATTAATCAATGAGCTAGTCCATAGAGGCGTACTAGGGACACGGTGTTGTTTACAAACCACACAAGTATTAAAGTTCCCGCTTAATACAATTCTAGCATGGAATATAAACATTATCATGAACAAGAATTATAATAATAACATCTTTATTATTGCCTCTAGGGCATCATTCCAACAGTCTCCCACTTGCACTAGAGTCAATAATCTAGTTTACATTTGGCAACAATCTCACACCCATGGCACTGAGGTGCTGATCATGTTTTACACATGGAAGAGGTTTAGTCAATGGATCTGCAACATTCAGATCTGTATGTACTTTACTAATCTTCAGATCTCCATCTGCTATATAATCTCGGATTATATGAAACTTGCGGTTGATATGCTTGGTCTTTGGATGATATCTTGGTTCCTTAGCGAGTGCTATGGCGCCAGTGTTGTCACACAATATCTGCAGTGGGTCCAATGCACTTGGAACCATGCCAAGCTCAGTGATGAAGTTCCGGATCCAAACTCCTTCACTTGACGCTTCTGCAGCAGCCATGTATTCCGCTTCTACTGTAGATCCCGCGATCACGCTTTGTTTGCAGCTTCTCCAGCTCACAGCTCCTCTATTCAAAATATACACGTATCCTGTCTGAGATTTAGAATCATCCTTGTCAGTGTCGAAACTAGCATCGACGTAACCTTTTACGACGAGCTGTTCATCACCCCCATAGACTAAGAACATTTCTTTAGTCCTATTTAGGTACTTTAGGATGTTCTTCACGGCTGTCCAGTGTTCCACTCCTGGATCACTTTGATATCTGCTCGTCAAACTAAGAGCATTGGACACATCCGGTCTAGTACACAGCATGGCATACATGATATAACCTATGGCCGAGGCATAAGGCACTTTGCTCATAGCTTCCCTATCATTTACCGTAGCTGGACACTGAGCCTTGCTCAATATCTTACCTGACAACATAGGCACTGAACCTTTCTTTGCCTTATCCATTCTGAACCTTTTCAGAACTTTGTCTAGGTATGTACTCTGGCTTAAAGCTATCAGGCGTCTTTGTCTATCTCTATAGATTTTGATGCCCAATATATAAGCAGCTTCACCTAGGTCTTTCATTGAAAAACACTTGTTCAAATAACTCTTCACATCGTTAAGCATGTTAATGTCATTTCCAATAATCAATATGTCATCCACATATAGTACCAGAAATGTCACCGAGCTCCCACTCACTTTCTTGTAGATACAAGCTTCGTAGCAATTTGGAACAAATCCAAAGCTCTTGATCACTTGATCAAAACGAAGGTTCCAACTCCGAGATGCTTGCTTCAGTCCATAAATAGAACGTTGAAGTTTGCATACTTTATCAGCATCCTTAGGATCGACAAAACCTTCGGATTGCATCATATATAACTCTTCATCAATGTTGCCATTGAGGAACGCAGTCTTGACATCCATCTGCCATATTTCATAATCATGAAACGCAGCAATTGCTAATAAAATCCGAATGGACTTAAACATTGCTACGGGAGAGAAAGTCTCATCGTAATCAACACCTTGAACTTGTCGAAAACCTTTCGCGACAAGCCGTGCTTTATAGACGGTAACATTACCATCCGCGTCCGTTTTCTTCTTGAAAATCCATTTGCACTCAATGGCCTTTCGGTCGCTAGGAGGGTCCACCAAAGTCCATACTTGGTTTTCGCTCATGGATCCCAATTCGGATTTCATGGCTTCTAGCCATTTCTCAGAGTCTAGGCTCATCATCGCTTCCTCATAGTTCGCAGGTTTACTGTCATCTACTAACAAGACAGTTAAGACAGGGTTGCCGTACCACTCAGGAGGGGCACGCGACCTTGTCGACCTGCGACGTTCAGTAGCAGCATCGTCCGAAGCTTCATGATCCTTGTCATTAGCTTCCTCTATTGTTGGTGCAGGCGGCACTGGAACAATTTCAGGTGCTGCGCTACTCTCAAATTCAAGAGAAGGTTCAACAACCTCGTCTAGCTCTACTTTCCTCCCACTCACTTCTTTCGAGAGAAACTCCTTCTCAAGAAAGGAACCGTTCTTTGTGACAAACACTTTGCCTTCGGTTCTGTGATAGAAGGTATACCCAATAGTTTTCTTAGGGTATCCTATGAAGATGCATTTCTCCACTTTGGGTTCGAGCTTGTCCGGCATCAACTTCTTGACGTAAGCTTCGCATCCCCAAACTTTAAGAAACGACAACTTAGGTTTAGCACCAAACCACAGTTCATGCGGTGTCGTCTCAACGGATTTAGATGGTGCCCTATTTAAAGTGAATGCAGCGGTTTCTAATGCATAACCCCAAAATGATAACGGCAAATCAGTAAGAGACATCATCGATCGGACCATATCTAATAGAGTTCGATTCCGGCGTTCAGACACACCATTGCGCTGTGGTGTTCCGGGTGGCGTGAGTTGCGAAACGATTCTGCTTGCTTTAAGATGCGTGAGAAAATCATAACTCAAATATTCACCTCCACGATCGGATCGCAGAAACTTAATCTTTCTGTTACGATGGTTCTCCACTTCATTCTGAAATTCCTTGAACTTTTCAAATGTTTTAGATTTATGTTTCATTAAATAGATATACCCATATCTACTTAAGTCATCGGTAAAAGTGAGAAAATAGCGATATCCACCACGCGTCGAAACACTCATCGGTCCGCATACATCGGTATGTATGATTTCCAACAAGTCCGTTGCTCGCTCCATCATACCGGAGAACGGGGTTTTGATCATCTTGCCCATGAGGCATGGTTCGCATGTGTCAAATGATTCAAAATCAAGATACTCCAAAAGTCCATCAGAATGGAGTTTCTTCATGCGTTTTACACCAATATGACCTAGACGACAGTGCCACAAATAAGTAGTATTATCACTATCTACTTTGCATCTCTTAGCCTCAATGTTATGGATGTGTGTTTCATCCCTTTCGAGATTTAGAAGAAATAAACCATTCACAATAGGTGCATGACCATAAAAAATGTTACTCATATAAATAGAACAACCATTATTCTCCGATTTAAATGAATAACCGTCTTGCAATAAACACGATCGGAAATAATGTTCATGCTCAACGCAGGCACATAATAACATTTATTAAGGTTTAAAACTAATCCTGAAGGCAAAACTAAGGAGAGCGTGCCGACGGCCATCACATCAACTCTTGATCCGTTGCCAACGCGCATCGTCACCTCATCCCTCGCAAGCCGCCGTCTATTCCGTAGCTCCTGTTTCGAGTTACAAATATTAGCAACTGAACCAGTATCAAATACCCAGGCACTACAACGAGGGCTAGTAAGGAAAACATCAATAACATGTATATCGAATATACCTTTGATGGTGCCAGCCTTCTTGTCCTCTAAGTACTTCGGACAGTTGCGCTTCCAGTGACCCTTGTCCTTGCAATAGAAGCACTCAGTGTCCGGCTTAGGACCAGACCTGAGCTTCTTCTCATCAGGGGCAACGCGCTTGCCACCGCCTTTCTTGAAGGGCTTCTTTGCACCCTTACCTTTCTTAAAGGAGGGCTTGTTGACCATCAACACATGATTATCCTTTTTGATGTCCACCTCCGCAGCCTTCAGCTTTGTGAAGAGCTCGGTGATCGTATCAATGGAACCAATCTGATTATGAGTCACTACAAAACTTTTGTAGCTGGGAGGGAGTGATTGCAGAACCCTGTCAATCTTGAGCTCCTCTAGAATCTTGCAGTCCAGTTGCTCAAGGCGTTGAGTGTAGCCCGACATCTTAATGGCGTGCTCACTAACGGAACTCCCTTCCTCCATCTTGCAGTTAAAGAACTTCTCAGAGATCTCATATCTCTCAGAACGGGCCTGAGTCTGAAACATGGTTTTCAGCTCCTCAAGAATCTCAAAAGGCCCGGGATAGTCTTCAAAACGATTTTGAAGGTCCGATTCCATAGCAAACAACATGGTGCTCTTAATCACACCATAATCATCTTTGCGCGACTGATAGACAGCTTTCTCATCAGCCGGCGCAGTTGCAGCAGGGGGGTTACCTAACGCTTTCTCAAGGACATAGTCCTTTTGACCGCCAGAGAGAATGATTCTCAGATTGCGGAACCAGTTGGTGAAGTTAGACCCATTGTTCTTAAGCTTTTATTTCTCAGCAAAAACGTTGAAGTTGAAGTTGGACTTAGCCATGTGATCTACAATATTTGCAAGTACAAATTAGACTATGTTCATGATAACTAGTTCAACTTTTAATCAAATTACTAGATGAACTCCCACTAAATTCAACATCCCTCAAGTTGTTTAGTGAACACGATCCAAATTCACCACACCTAATCCGATCTTCACGAGAAGAGATGTGGCTTCAATGGTGGACAACAAAGTGTCGATCATATCATTCATATGACTCATGCTTAACCTTTCGGTTCATGTGTTCCGAGGCCATGTCTATACATGCTAGGCTCGTCAAGTTAGACCCAAGTATTTCTGCGTGTGCAAAACTGGCTTGCACCCGTTGTATGTGAACGTAGAGTCTATAGCACCCGATCATCACGTGATGCTTGGACACGACGAACTTTCGTAACGGTGCATACATGGGGAGAACACAGTTTTATCTTGATCTTTAAGTGAGGAATCATCTTATAATGCTACCGTCGCGATCTAAGCATAATAAGATACATAAAAGAATAAACATCACATGCATATAACTTTATGTGACATGGTATAGCCAATCTTCGCGCAATGATCTCCATCTTGTGCGTGCCGGCATAATCTCCATCACTTCACCATGATTGCCTCCACCACGAATAGCAACTACAACTATTGCTAACTACTTAGCGATAAAGTGAAACTATTACATGGCGTATAAGAAGTTGACACACAGGTCATGCACAATTATAAAGACAACCATATGGCTCCTGCCGGCTGTGTACTCATCGATATGCAAGTCGTGAAACATTACAAAACATGATCATCGCATACATTATACACATCACATCTTGGGCCATACCATATCACAGAAAACACTCCCTGCAAAAACAAGTTAGACGCCTCTACTTTGTTGTTGCATGTTTTACGTGGCTTATGGGAGTAGCATGCTAAGAACGATTCTTACCTACGGAAAGCCACAACGGTGATATTATGGTTGCCAAACTCCGGTGTTAAACCCATGACAACTATAGTGAGAGAAACAGGCATCCACCAGCCGCATGTGTGGAACAAGCCACACGTCAAGTGCGGAGCCGGTCTCGCGAACGACGTCGCGTAAGATTGGCCTGGACCGCTTCAATCTCACTATCCCGCGTCATAAGAAGAACACAAACAAGAGGCTCGCAACAGAAAACATCAACGCCCGCAACAACCATGTTGCGTTCTACTCGTGAATCACATCTACACATAGATCTAGCTCTGATACCACTGAAGGGTTTCACGGCATAGTAAATCAAAATTTTCTACGGATGCGAACAGAGGGAAGCCAAGATCTAATCTAGGAGATGCAAACAACGAGAGAGATTGGATTAGATCTTCATACCCTTGAAGATTCGCACAGCGGAACGTTCGTCGGAACGTGGGTGATGTAGTCGTACTCGCTTCTCCTCCTCGCGATCCGATCCGATCTAGCACCACAAGTGGCGATGCCTCCGTGAGATGCACACGTGCAGCACCTCGACGTCTCCTCCTTCCCTGGTCCAGCAAGTATGGTGGAGAGATGGGTTGGATCTACAACGCGACGGCGCGGTGCAATTGGTGGAGAGTTTCTGCAGCAGGGCTTCGCCTACACGCAGTCGGGAGGGAGAGAGAGAGGAGGGCAGCAGGGCGACTAGGCTTGAGGGGAAGGTGTGGAGGGGTGCGCCACACCCCTCTATATATAGAGGGGTGGGCGCCAGCCCTAACCCCTCCCCCAAGCCCTAGGTCGGCGGCCAAAGGAGGGAGAAGTGGGGGGCAAGGAACCCCCCCCTTCTAGAAGCTCCAATTAGGGTTTATCCCTTGGTTGGCCGGCTGGGCCCTATGGGGCCTTGTGCCCCTGGCCCAATGCGGCCAGTGCACTCCCTCATAGGCCCATGCCCCCTCCCGACAGGTGGGACCACGTTGGTCCCTCTCCGGAAGGTTCTAGAAGCTTCCGGTACAATACCGATTAACCCGAAACAATTCCGAACTCCAAAAACTGCACTGCCTTATATGAATCTGATTCTCCGGACCATTCTGGAACCTCTCGTGATGTCCCGAATCCCATCCGAGACTCCGAACAAAAACTCATAAACCAATTATCCAATCTATCCTAGCGTCAAGACACGTTAAGTGTGTGACCCTTCGGGTTCGAGAATATGCGGACATGATCTTCTATCAATAATCAACAGCGGGGTCTGGAAACCCATATTGACTCCCACACATTCATCGATGATCATATCGGATGAACCACGATGCCAGGATTCAATCAATCCCATATATATATTCCCTTCGTCTCGCGATATTTTACTTGCCCGAGATTTGATCGTCGGTACCGTCATACCTAGTTCAATCTCGTTTACAGCAAGTACTTTACTCGTTCCGTAATCCGATATCACTTTGTGATTAACTCCTTAACCACATGCTTGCAAGCGGTGTTGATATCGATTACCGAGTGGGCCCGAAGTATATCTCTCCGACTTGGGAGGGACAAATCCCATCTCGATACATACAACCCAACAGGTACTTTTCAATCACCTGAGAGACACCTTTATGATCACCCTCTCATAGGATGACGTTTGATGACCTCAAAGCTTTCTTCCGATACCAAGGATTTGTATTATCTCATGGTCTAAGGAATACAATATTTGACATAAGAAAAGCTTCGCAAAGACGAACACGATGACACGATCTAATTGCTTCGCTTAGTTTGGGTCTGTCCATCACATCATTCTCCTAATGATATGATCTCATTATTAATCGACAACTCATGTCCATGGTTAGGAAACCTTAACCATCATTAATCAATGAGCTAGTCCATAGAGGCGTACTAGGGACACGGTGTTGTTTACAAACCACACAAGTATTAAAGTTTCCACTTAATACAATTCTAGCATGGAATATAAACATTATCATGAACAAGAATTATAATAATAACATCTTTATTATTGCCTCTAGGGCATAATTCCAACAGGGTGCTTATCCAGTCAACGCGGGGGTACTTAACCAGTCAGCGGCGGGGGACGTGTCGTAAATGTCACTTACAAAGCTCGGCCCACTAGTATATGCTTTCATTCATCTACTGGAGCATTTAATCTGTTGGCTTCCCTGATCACGTATGACGGCGCTAAAAAATTGTCGGCGCCGCGTCAGCCATAGCGTATAAGTGGTTGCCGTGACAAAATGGTGTCGTGATCGCTTATCCGCCGTGTATCCAACATTTGGAGGTACTTTTTGGTTGTGCCGCCCCAAAAATCAGGCGCGTATGGAGGCTATTTTTTGTAGCGGGCAAGTTTGGTGGAGCGCCACGGATTGTTCGGGATTGTGGTTTTTTGGGGGTTGGAAAAAATCCATGTCGGTCCGGTCGGCACCGACGCAGTGACGCCTGTGGGCGCCATCGTTCCTTCTTGAAGGGCATCTGGTGTACCCGTTCTCCACTCCCCTCCGCGTGCCGGGAGCAATCCTAGGATCAGGGCAGGCAATCGCGTCGTTGTCGCCGCATTCCTTTTTGAAGGTGCTTCTTGGTACGCGATGATTCGGAGGTATAGGAGCGTGATGGAACTTCTCCGGGGGACGCAGCGGTGGCAAGTCATCCGAGCTTTTCGTCGTTCTGGCTATGTCGGCACTAGTATCTCTTTCCTTTTCTTGTTTTTTCTCTTGGGTTTGATTGTGCTATTTGCTATAACAATGGTTTCAAAATTGTATCATGTGGTTGATATATTAATATTTCGATATGACACATTGACATGGCTCTACGCCATTAATGTCCACTAGTTTGAAGTTCTATTACTTGTTTTCTTTCCTCTTATAAGATTGCCGAGCATTGCTCTCCGGCAAGGCACGAGCACCTCACGAGTTGCTCATCATGTTGTGGAAGCGAATGAACTCAAACACCCACTGTGCCTTGGTTTGTTCTCGTAGGTTTGGGAGGCCTTGGGAATTTTCATACCCCTTCAGTTACATGCTCAGGGCGTGAAGCCGACAAACAGTGGTCATGGAAGAGTGTAGCGGAACTTATCCTCTCGGCACAATGGTACGAGGTCTGTGAAGCAACAGAAAAGGATGCGCGCGCCAGATTAAGCATAGCGCCTTGAAATCATAATAGAGGGGCATTTCTTCTCTCATAATCCTTATACTTTGACAAGTTCGGAACGAGAGAGATAAGAGAGTCTTCTAGCACGTCCAGACCACCCAGGACTTCGTGATCTCGAAAGCCAAGTAGGAGACGGCAGCCTGGCTCCTTGCCAAAGCCAAGCTCTTGAGGAACATGAAGAATGGAAAGCGGTGCTCTTAGCTGCTTTTGCCCTTTCTAAAAGAAATGGAATCATAAAATGTTCGGGACGAAACTATGTAACTTAACAAGACGGTAAGTGCAATCTGGTTCAGGTGTACCCACCAGGTTCTGAAAATTCACATGAACATAGTGTTCTGCCACCGACAGTGTAACAAAGTTAATCTATGTGAACGACACAGAAGTTGTCTTATACTCCAACTTGATGCCTTGAAAGTAGATAGTGTATTCTGTTAATATGCGGGAGCTTCGACTATCTTTAGTTTGCATTTAACAAATTAACAGCAAAAAATTGGTACACTATATCTTAATAATTTGTAATGATTTATTTCCAGGTTTAACTGGAAAATTGTGAACATTATTCTAGATGTTGTCGAATAAATTAATATGTATTCTTGTTTTTATGTGGGGGATAAAACATTAATTAACCATGGTTATCCTCGGGCAAGAGGATACAATGTCACCTTCAATTGCCTTTCTGCTTTCCTTTTTTTACATTTGCTTTTGTAAATATTTTTTTTTTGAAAATGGGTGCTTGTATTAACATAAAATGTTTAATGTTTATACCCGGTCTCTGCATAACTAAGATGCACACAGCCACACGAACAAAAGAACAAGTGAATAAAATAAAGACAAGCATTACAAAAATGCACTATCGAAATGATTGTCTTTAATCTAGAGTAGGTCAATCCTCAAATCACGCGGCCATCCATGTCGGCAGAAAATATCTCTCGCTGTGTCCTCCAATCGCGTACATCCCACCACAAATAAGTCACGAAACTCCATGCGTTGAAGAATAGTCCATGATCGGAGGATAGTCGTAACTTGATAAATAACCTGCAGAGGAGAAGACACAATGTTATTAAAAATCTTGTCATTTCTACAAAGCCATAGCCACCACAAATAAGTCACGGAACTCCATGCGTTGAAGAATAGTCCATGCTAGTAAGTACTGAATTTATGAGTACTAGTCTTCCACCAAGGGATAACAATTTGCCTTTCCAACTATTAAGACATTTTTGTAGCATTTCCTCAACAAGTTTCCATTCAGCAATTGTGAGACGCCGATAATGAATCGGTATTTCCAAATAGTTGATTGGAAATTGCCCCTGACCATATCCGAAAAGTTCAGCATATAGGTGGGTCTCGTTTTGGGCCTCGCCGAAACAATACAAATCACTCTTATGGAAGTTAATTTTAAGTCCAGATAGTTGCTCGAATGTTGATAAAATTAATTTCAGATTCTTAGTCTTCTCCAGATCATGTTCCATAAAAAAGATTGTGTCATCAGCGTATTGAAGAATAGAGAGTCCACCATCAATAAGATGTGGCACTAAGCCTTCAATTTGACCATTAGCCTTTGCTCTCTCAATAAGGATGGTCAACATATCAGCCACTATATTAAATAGTAAAGGCGATAATGGATCCTCTTGTCTTAGTCCTTTCTTGGTCTGGAAGTATTTGCCAGTATCTTCATTTACTTTAATGGCAACACTACCCCTAGACACAAACTACTGAATGAGAGCGCGCCACTCCTCAGAAAAACCTTTCATGCAGAGTGTTGGCTGAAGAAAAGACCAATTAACCTTGTCGTATGCCTTCTCAAAGTCAATCTTGAACAGTACACCATTTAATTTTTTTGAGTGTAGTTCATGGATTGTTTCATGCAAAATTACAACACCATCTAGGATATTTGAGAGGGGCTAACAACATGGTCAGCAACTGAGTTTAGTCTAATCGTGACAACTTTAGTAAAAATCTTAAAGCTAACGTTAAGCAAACAGATTGGACGATACTGATGTATACTTTCTGCATTGTTAACCTTAGGCAGTAAAATTATATTGCCAAAGTTTAGTCTAAAGAGATCCAACCGTTCGACTTGTAAAATCCCAAACAAATGCATCAGGTCCTCCTTGATAACATCCCAGAATTTTTGGTAAAATTCCGCTGGAAAGCCATCCGGTCCTAGCGCACTTTTATGTTTCATTTGGAAAACTGTTTTCTTAACCTCTTCCTCGATATATGAGGCAGTTAGAAAGTTGTTTTCTTCGATAGAAACCTGGGGGATATCGGCCGTTCGGGACTCGTCCAGAGAGAATGAATTTTCCGCTGGGGCCCCAAACAAGGATTTATAGTAAGCAGTAATATATGACTTCAGATGCTCCTGTCCCTCAATCATACCTTCATCCTGGATCAGAGAGTGAATAAGTTTTTTCTTATGCTTGCCGTTGGCAACAGCATGGAAGTACCTTGTATTCGCATATCCTTCCAGAATGAATTTTGCTTTAGTGCATTGGTATCATTTGAGTTCCTCTTCATACAGGAGTCGGGCTATTTCTGCATTTGATTGGCTTTTAAGCTCCATTTCTTGTGTAGTTAATGGCCTGACCTCCGCGGAAGCCTCTAAGTCATCAATTATAGATGTTAGGCGTATTTTTTCGTTTTTTAGGATCCCAGCTGTGTGCCTGGCCCAGCCACGAAGGAAATTGCGTGAAGCACGCATTTTGTTATTCCATCGTAAGATAGGCATTTGGCCACCAACCTGTTTCTCCCAAATATCCTTAACCATCTCGTAAAAACCATCAAGGATCATCCATCCGAGTTCAAATTTAAACTCATTCCTAGACTTCCATGGCAGTGATCCAAAAGATAAAAGTAAAGGAGCATGATCCGACAAAGCCTCAATACGCTCTAGAGCTCGAACAGTTACCATCGGGAACTTATGTTCCCAGTCGGTATCCATAAGCACTCGATCTAGTTTTTCGTATGTTGGCTCCGGAAGACTATTAGCCCATGTAAATTGTCTTCCTAACATTGTAACCTCTCTTAAGTCCAGACTGTCTATAACAACATTGAATAGAAAAGGCCAATGTTCATCGAACCTGCCCCGACTTTTCTCGCGAGGGAATCTAAGCAAATTAAAATCTCCTCCTATAAGAATAGGATATGGATTGTCCTTTGCCAGATTCACTAGCTCGCGTAAAAAGTCAGCCTTATAAACATCCTGGGCGGCCCCATAAACGGCGACTAGAGACCATGTGAAATTGTCAGCCTTGTTACGAACATGGAGTTTTATAAAAAAATCTCCCACTGAACTGGCTAAAACTTCCATAGTATCATCTCGAACGCCTAATAGGATACCCCCAGATCGACCACGCGGCGGACGTGATATCCACGTAAAGTCCACACCACTAGAAAGGCGATTGAGTAGGGCTTATGAAAAATCTTGTCTGCCAGTCTCAAAAATACCCAGAAAATCCAAATTATGGTCTCTCACACAATCAGCAAAAAATAAATGTTTAGCCAAGTCCTGAAGACCTCTACTATTTGAAAACGTTCCATTCATTGAAAAACTATAGGAGATTTGGATACACGGGATCTCTTGCGCGACCGCTGGCTCTTTGATTTTCGACCAGAAGCTTTTAGCTCATACATAGAGGCAAGCCCAGTTTCATCAAAGTCCACTTCCGACACTTCACCAACTAAGTGAGAAAGGAGTTAACCATCTACTGTGGCATGCAACTCCTCCTCCTCGGTTAGTGAAGCCTTAGGAACAACAACAACGACCTTAGGAGTAACCGTTAGATGGTCAACCTCCATGTGTCGCAAAACATTAGATAAAAAATAACATCCTGTACAGAACTACCCAAACAAATGCCGACATTGGCTAGTTTAGAAGAAATAACAGGAGTAGAAAAAGACAAAAAATATTTCGAAAAACTCATTATACTTGGCGAATCTAAGTTCTTCTCAGCCTTTCGACGCATGGCCTTGACCATGGAGTCCTCATCAGTAGCCGACGCCCCAGAGGCATCGACTCCATGGCGCGAACTCCGCCTGAAGGGAGTACCACTCCCTACGCAACACCTGGTGTAGCAATGCCTGGAGAAGAAACCCGCGTTGGAGACCGAGACAACCCTGACCCTTCCTAGGTCCGGCCACCCTCGTCGTCCAACGAGATCTCATGTCCCTCCAAAGGAGCCCACCTGTCCTGATCATGTGTCACCATGTCCGCCCGGACCACATCGACGTGCTCGGCCACTCCGTCACGGTCGGCCAACCCCTCCTGGGTGGGCCCCGCGAGTAAGCCAACGACGTCCCGTCCGCCAATGCCGCGGTCAACCAACCCCTCCTGGATCAGCTTCCGCGAGCTATCCAACAGGACCACATCCTCGAGCACCAGTCGAGGGCAGTCAGACGGAATAGATCTGCCCATAACATGTGTCCTGGACCTAGCCGGTGAAGCTGAACGAGCCTGCTGAACCGTCGCAGAGGTAGACATGGTGACACATAAACAGACACGCGCCGCGCCGTACATGGTTCCAGGTTCGTTGAGAAGCATGTAAGAAAGAGCGAAGACTGGAAATCCAATTCGGCTCACCGATGCGGATGAACCTACTGTTTGAAAATATATTTTGAAATTAAGAAAATAAAACAATCGTATATACGTATGTATATTCTATGTTCATCCACAAGTTTTGAGGAAGAAAGTACATTTTTTGTGCCCCATATGAAAAGACAAATATGGATGCTCCAACACTATTGTTATTGGACATTCTTTTTCCTTTTTACACAAGTCACATAAAATATTCCTTTTACCTGAAAACTTGTGTACAGACACAAAATGTCTAGACATACACACCAGGTTTTCTTTTATAATATTTTGATATTATAAAATTTGGATTTATATATATTTTTATAATAAATTCATTTGCATTGGCGAGGCAAAACACCACCTCGCGTTAGTGTGCATATACAATGCGAGATATAAGGCAGTACTCCTTCCCTCCACGAATAACTGATTTGGGTTTATTTAGATTCAAATGTATCTATATAAAATACGTTTAGATACATTCGAATCTGGACAAACTCAAGTCAGTTATTTCTGTACGGAAGGAGTACCTTTTTATTTATTTTGAAGGAGCAACTATAGACCATCAAGCCCTCTAATATAGATGTACATTTTAATCTCCACCGTTTATGCAACTAGGGGTATACCGAAGCAGAGTCGCTCAGTAGTTGTATGAAGTTATATACAGTAGTACAATATGTGAGATCAATTAATGCACCTCTCTTCCATAAAATGGAGATGTGGATGTGAAATTTGCAACCCAGGATATCACCAGTGCTATATAGGTTCATATGGAACAGGGAAACTCTGTTGATTTGGAAACTTTACGTGTTAGGTCTGGAAGGCATGAGGAATCCTTGTATCCCAATGTCCCTTGTTTGCTCTGCTGGTAGTCGGCTGCGCTTCGATGACCCCGATGACTGGATGGCCGGCGCATGGGCCATCCCATGGATCCGGATGGCAATTTTATCCATGGATCCGGATATCCAGCCCGGTGGGTAAGGATATGGAGGGCTACTTGCGCCTATGGATTTCATGGGGCGGATATCCACTAACTCATGGAGTGGGCATGGATAGAGGTTTCGCTTCACGGATATCCAAGGAATATCCGTTTGACATGCGGGATCCACGAGTGCGAGATATTGTTTTCTAACCAATAACTATTACATATGCCATATACTCATTAAAAGGCCCAAGATCCCACTTCCAAGACCGAACCACCCAAAGGCCCACCTGTCCTTGGCTGCTACACACACACTAAACAGGCAGCCGCCATGCGCCATTGACGTCTCCTTCCTCGGATACTTGTAGGCAGAAACCCAGCAACATCACCCGTGCGGCACCGCTGCTATCCCTACCACTCCTCTTCCTCCTCGAGTCCTCCTGCCACGTGGGGACCTAATGGTGGCCATCCATATAATAATTGCTGAAGTCGTTGTCAAAATATTGCCTAAATACTGCTGAAATATTGTTGTAGTGTCGTTGTTATGTTGATTGTTGTTATGTTTATGTATATAGCATATAACCAATGGATATCCATGGATACCCGGATATCCGACGAGTTTGGATTTGGGACGATATCCATGCCCATGGATATCTTCATGGGCGGGCTAGAGTGAGGTTTATGGATTTGGATCTGGATTTGGTTTTGGTATATCCGTCCAAACCCGCTCCATTGCCATCCTTACGCATGGCTATGCTACTAGTCCACTCTGTCGCCAGGCTCCCTCATAAAAGGGAAATGTTGTTTGGGCTAGCTGGGGCACGGGAGACCTTCACATCATCCTCCATGTATCAAATGAAGTGCAGAACTTTTCTGCTCAGATTCTAATCAACTAGAGCCATGCGTGTCCTAAATCCCCCTACTCGTCTTAATTTTTTTTTCGAAATGGGGATTTAACCCGGCCTCTGCATCCAAAAGATGCACACATTCCCCTACTCGTCTTAATGTCCGGAATTTACCACTTCCCAGAGCTCAGCATCAGTAACATGGTGCATAGAGTCTTAAAATTTCCACTACTTGTCTTTCTAGTCTTAATAGCTGAATGCCCGTGCGTTGCCATAAAAATATACATGCTAACAAAATAATGTGAACATATTGATAAACAATTATTTCAGTTTATAATTGTGTGCGGAAAATAAGGAAGTGGTTTTCATTCATATACGGATCAATATCAATTGGTTTTCATTCATGGGATGAATATCGATTCTCTCTCAAATTTATTTTTCCAATGACCTTGAATTTTGATCAGAAAATTTTAATATCCATCCAAAAAACCATTATCTCTCAAACCATATGTCCAAGTTAGTGCTGTCAACTTTTGTAGGTCCCTCAACACAATGCATGTGAACGTTTGTGTGTAACATATTTTCCAGTTTTCACCTTACTTAAATGCTAATTTGATAGAGCTTATATTTAGACGTTGTATGAATATACACCAAAATGTAAACTAATTATCTCTGTTTAAGCCATTGAACAGACTATGTTAATCACCGATCGCTCCGGTAGTCTGGCTATTAAGGCAGCTTGAAGGCAGTATGTTCTCCGTTTCAGATCAGAGTAGAAGAACTATGTTAATGCCAGAATGATAGTATGTGTGTCCAAATGACTGCGCACCATGATTTTTTTGACACAATAGCAACAATAATCAATAGCTCGGTGTGCAATTCATTGCAATAGCAGAAGCACGACGCGTTATATCTGTTTTTTGGGAGAATTTTAATCTCTCAATCTCACGCACACGCCAACACATAGCATCACAGGCACCGAACATCACTCAAAGTATCCCACTTCCTCGAAATAGGCTTTCGCCCAGCTTTATAAATAAAGCAACCATTCATACATAGTTTCGAAAGTACAACCCACGCACAACGAAAGCAACAAGCCTGGGGGGCAATATAACCACCCCAACACACACTGAGAAAGCTACAACTATAAGAAGCCAAGAGAGCGGGGGCCCTAAAGCCGGAGAGGCTCAAGAGCGGGACGGCGGCGGTGCGATGCGATGAGCCTCCTCAAGCAGAAGTCGGAGGATGACATCCATCTGCTCCTTGTCCTAGCGCCTACAAAGCTGGTACCACTGCTACAAAAACGCAAGGAGTTTGAAGATCGAGTCGGTGGCACGGCGAAGAAAGATTTTTTCAATCACCATCTTATTGCGAACCGTCCACAGGGTCCACATCATTGCCGCAAAAATGAGCCAGAAGTGGCGACGCCCCTTATTAGGACCGTTTGCGCGAGATTATAGGAATAATCCAAGATCCTGGGCTTCCAAGTCAGGGCCCAGGGCTTTTTGAACAAAGTTCCATAAAAATCGGGCCGCAGGACAGGTGCACAATATGTTTGCTCCCGTTTCCGGGATCAAACATAGTATCCCACTTCTTTGGTAAACAACCTGCAGCAGCACCACTACCCACCTCGTCTTCCTCCCGTGCCTATTTCTTTGTCCTACCAATCTACCATGTTGTAGAAATTAGCTATAACAAATGATACAGTCATATAGATTAGAATAACATGATGCACAGAATGGCGCCATGTTGGACCTTTTTAATAGAGCTGTGCAATATAGACCTTGTATAACTCATGTATAGATACTATATGCATGCAAAAGCACAAATCTACTTAGGAAATATTGTCATCTTCAGCAATCTGCATACTGTTTCTACCGGGTATGGGTACTCCTGGTATTTCTTCACAACAGAAGTATATATTTCGAATGAACAAAAAAATATGTTATGTTGTTATAGGCTGCAGTTGTTGCAATTGGTTTTACAGATATAGATGTCTGTTGAAAATGTATTGAAATAGTCCTGCTTACGGTTCAGTAAAGCAAATAGTAGATGAGAGTGGACTCCACAAACAATACTATACCGTAAACCATATCTGATAGTTTGCTGCTGGGAACATAACTTGGAGACCAATATGAAGTTCGGGTTGAGTTAAAAAAAGGTAGGTCAGGGTAGGAAGAAACATTACTACCTATGCATCTATGATTTCATTAGAGAACAATAGATAAGGCGAATGAAATAATGACACCAGATTCCACATATGCTTCATGCAAAATAAAATAATGGAGAAGGAGATAATCTAATTCTTTTTTTGTGGGTAGGAGATAATCTAATTCAACTATGTATCTCAGATTATTTGTGGTGTTTTGTCAGATGTAACCATTAGTACCAACTAATCTATTATGGAATTCTAGATTCAACAAGTCCAGCAAAAAAGACATTATCAGGAAGTTACGGCCTATTCAACATTCTATATTCCAACAACCCGTCAAGACGTTTCAGTCTGTGTTTGTTTGGGCTACAGCTTTTGAAAAGCAGATGTGGAGAATCAGCTATAGAAAACAGTTGTTGGCAGCAGAGATTGGGTGTTTGGCAGAATTGCTTATGATGGCTATTGTTCCTGGTTTTAGGACTGAATTGTCTGTAATGCCCCTGAGTGCAAAAGATGTTATATAAGTATTGATTTGAAATGAATTAGGTGTTTCTAACTGTTTTTTTACTTAAATACTACGTTCTTCCCGCCAATTTGTTCTCGCCTATTTCTTCCCGCTAACATATTATAAAGCTAGTCCATATTACATCTAAACATAAAACATCATATATCCAAAATACAATACGAGGTTGTAACATAATTAAGTTATAAGTTTGTCCATATGAACCCAAAAGAAGTACACGGTTTTCATGCCTACACACCTCCTCTCGATGGACAAACTCATGATGAATTCAAGTTCATACAGATGTAACATTTATTCCCTAATAGTTTTAGGCCTAGGAGGAATCGAGAATTGCCTGATCACCGGCTCATCTTTTTTAGAGCTGCGAAGACAGCCGAGCAAAGTGCGCCGGTAAACTGTATCATGCTAGAATATGTTTCTTCGGTTGAAGAAACTTGTGAGTTGAGAGGCTCAGATCGATCCTGTGACCATGCGACTAGGTCTATAAGCCCTAGGGCCCCGTGTTAGACTGTCCATCAGTGAGGTGGAAGAGGATCATCTCAAAGCTGAGATAATTGAGACTTTGGCCGAATAGCGATGGGAACTGGCAGCAAGACGTCCTCTGCAGTTGTTGCGTAGCGCCTTGGTCATGCATTGCACGCTGTTTGGCTCACAACTATGAGACATGAAGTGACCAGATCTTGTAGTTTAGTTTCTAGAGTTTGCGCTGGGTGTTGCAAACTTTTGTTATTCTGTTGATTCAGTAATGGAATCAGCCTGGGTCGTTTGGAAAAAACTTGAGCACCATGAAAGTATTAGGCTTTGGAGATTCATGTTACCCACTAACGCGATCATCCAGTTGGAGGGGAACTGCAAATTATGTGAGTATTTGTTCAGCAAAAACAAGTTTGAGCTTCCTGATTACTACCCTAGGAGTGCCAGTCCAGTACCTTCTTTAGAAAGATATGGCGCAATCATCATGTTACTGCTACACTAGATACAGTGGAAAATAATCAATGTTTATAATATGTATGTGCATCTCAATTTGAAATAATAAGGAGGGTCCCAAAGGAGTCTATAATTCGGTTTGGATGCTAAAAGTTTACTATAGGATCGTTCGTATAATATGTGGGCCAAAATGTACAAGGTTGTACATCATGAATGGAAAATGAGGCGGCCCCATGCTGAGTGGAACTATATAATTTCCATGATATTTATCATTATCATTGTGTTATCCCATGAAACTAAGTTAAATAATAATTATGTGTATATTAATCAGAACTACCTCCTTCATATCATAACTGTTGTGTTGAGTCGTCATGCATCGTGTTATCGACTTTACAATACTTTTCAGCTCGATCTATAACCACAAATCAAATAATATGCCGACAATCAGAAAAGATTCACCAAATGAAGCTTGTCAGAGAACACATATCCTTGATTCCTCCTACGTATTTTTATGTCATTCTCGATTAGGGCATATTTAGATTTTTCTAGCCAACTCGAAGAACATATTTCATCTTTGACTTACTTGAAGAGGAACATATATTTTAGGAAAGGAGCAAGAGATAGGAGATGGGTCAGGGTCATTTCTGAGCTTTGAGTTGGTATGGTCGTTGCGATCAAGATAGGGGAAGCCTTGCCCAATATGTCTTGTGAAGATAATTACACAAATGTACACAGTTCTCCTCCATGTCAATAGCGAGAAAAAGGTAATTGGCAGTATAACTCACCAACAATGTTGAAAATTCGATATCGACAACACCTATCCCCACTATATTAAAATAATCAACGTATTTTGTAGAATTTTGTTACTTAGAAAATATTAATATATAATTTGATTTATTTGTATTCTTAGTAGTCGTAGTATTTTTAAGACCAATCAATTTTAAATAAAATATTTTATTTTAGTTGAGTCGTATAATGACTCTCAAATATTGCTATGGTGTGGTGATTTTACTGACCAACTCGAGCTGATGTTGGTGGTGTCATGGGTTGGAAAAGATTATGCTGGTGAAGAAACACAATAAAATAAGTGACCAATAAAAATGTTGACATTATGGTGCCGTAGTCATGTTTTACAATAGTAAATGAATAACCATGAGCAAGGACGTATACTAACTTTATTGAATTATAAAAGAGTTTATCATATGAGTAGCGGGAAACATGGTAGTTGGCAGCATAACTCAGCGATAATGTTTCATATTAGGTATCGACAACACCTATCGCCACCCTATCAAAATAATCGATGGATTTTCTAAAATTTTGTTTCTTAGAGAATATTAATATCAACTTTGATTTATTGGTATGCTTAGAAGTCATAGTATTTTTTGCATACCACTCAATATAACATAAAATATTTTATTTGAGTTCAGTCAAATAATGACTCTCAAATATTGTGGTGGTGTGGTGATTCTAATGAACAATATTGATGACCAGTTTGAGCATATATTGGTCATGTCATGGGGTTGGAAAAGATTATACGGGTGAAGAAACATGGTAAAAAAAGTGACCAATAACTGTGAGCAAGAGCATATAATGAATCTATTTAAGTGTAAATTGCCTATAAAATCAACATTGGGATATACGTGATAGTTGGCACAATAACTCACTAAATTAAAAATAATCAACGGAATTTGTAGATTTATGTTTCTTGGAAATATTAATATCGTGTTTTTTTGTTTATATGCGTAGAAGTCACGGTACGTTTTACATGACACTTAGAATGACTTGATTGAAGTGTAGAGGATAGCTAGGACAAGATAATATGCGACACACATGTCAAAGCAGATGAATGGATTATTAAAATGAGAAGAAAATAAACTAAAAAAATTGTGCTAACAAAATTATATTTTTATGTAAATATATTCATATAAATATTATCGTTAGAGTTTTATGTTGGAGACTACATACCCATGTCCACAAGAAGGAAGTATCTATCGAGCTAAAAATCAAAAAAGTTGACAAAACATGTTATCTCCCATGTGACATCATATTTTAGTGGCTATACAGTTTCTCTTATCATATAATAAAAATATTTTTAAAACCATAAATTATCTTCTTATAAAAATTTAACAACCTAGTAATGATGCCCTCCCAAATTATAGAGATGATGCCCTTGCATTTGCGAGGGCCACCAAGCTAGTTATATCTAAACATCATATATCCAAAATACAATACGAGGTTGTAACATAATTAAGTTATAAGGTTGTCCATGTGAACCCAAAAGAAGTACACGGTTTTCATGGCCTACATACCTCTCGATGGACAAACTCATGATGAATTCTAGTTCATACAGATGTAACATTTATTCCCTAATAGTTTTAGGCCTAGGAGGAATCGAGAATTGCCTGATCACCGGCTCATCTTTTTTTGGAGCTGCAAAGACAGCCGAGCAAAGTGCGCCGGTGAAATTGTATCACGCTAGAATATGTTTCTTCGGTTGAAGAAACTTGTGAGTTGAGAGACTCAGATCGATCCTGTGACCATGCGACTAGGTCTATAAGCCCTAGGGCCCCGTGTTAGACTGTCCATCAGTGAGGTGGAAGAGGCACTACAGGAAAACACGGCGTTGCCGTGCGCTAGGCCTTTGCCTTGTGTCCGCGCACGGCAAAGAAACGTTTGCCTTGTGTACTCCTGAAAAACGCATGGCAAAACAACACGAGGCACACGGCAACGAAAAACCACACGGCAAAAATAAACAAAGATACACGACAAAGAACGACACACGGCAAAACAGCAAAAAAGCGCACGGCAAAGAAAAAGCCCATGGCAAACAGGCAAGGAGGGCCCACATCTTTGCGTATCTGACGGTTCCAACCTGACGGCAAGCCTTTGCTGTGTATCACCGTCATACCATGGTAAATTAAATGGCTTTGCCGTGTGTTCGTGGCCAAAGACACACGGCAAAGGGTTCAGAATAGACACACGGCAAAGGACATTTTCTCGTTTTTTTCATTTCAACACACATTTCATCTCTATTATCACCTATATTGTAGCTATGGACACGTGCACCCATATCTTATGTCTACATGCATTTTTTTATAAAGAGGGATATATCTTGTGTCACAAAATATTTCATCAACGCAAAATATTTTATAAGATGCAATCACTAAGAGATATATCTTGTTCTACAAGAAGAAGAAACAGAATTGTTCTCATTGGCTAGAAACGTGTGCCATGGATCGAGGCCACGGATTGATGACATGGCAGAAATCGGTTCAGCTAGACCCCATCCAAACCATATCCTAACCACACATGCACCGGGATACCACAACCACACAAACTCACACAACACCACGACCACACACGCACGCAATGGGTCACGTACACCACACCATAACTGCCGCCCAGATGCTCTCATCTGGTATCGCCGCTGCCCTCCTATGGTTTCCCCGCCCCGACCCAATCCTCCTCGCCGGCGCAGCGGCCTCTTCTCGCAGGCGCGGCCTCCTCAACGACGTACCTCCTCGCTAGCGCGGCGGCCTCTCCTCGCAGGAGCGGCAGCCCCTCCCGGCATGGCGGCCTCTCCTCGCAGGCGCGACAGCCCCTCCCACAGCAGCTCCCGTCATCTCTCCCCTCCCTACGCGGCTCCCGTCATCTCTCGCCTTCGCAAGGATGGCGGAGACCTCCAGCTAGCACAGCCATGGCACCTCCGCGAGCCCAAGAGCAGTCGCGAGAAGGCCTCCCCCAAGAGTCATGCACGCGCGCGTAGGGCACTGTTGCCGGCAAGCGCCGCCGTGACCTCCAGCTAGCACGGCCACGGCGCCGCCGTGAGGCCTAGAGCAGCCGCCGGCTTTTCCCGTGAGACGGCTTCCCTGTGTTGGGTGCTGCCGCCGGCGAGCGCGACAACGACCGCCAGCTAGCACGACCATGGAGACCTCCACCCCGCCACCGTACTAGACGACTGATTCAGGCGCCGCCGCCTCCTCACCTCCATGGCGCCGCCACCAGGTCGTGGACGACGACAGTCACCGATTTTTTTGGACCGGACTTTGCCGTGCGCTATGGAAGGATACATGGTAAAGCTCACTGGAACACACGGCAAAGGCATATCTGAGGTTGACATGCTGACCAACAGTTTGCCGTGCGCCCCTCCAATACACACGGCAAAGACATCCAAGGCACACGGCAAAGATTGTCTCATGACAAACTAAAAGAACGGAGGTCAGGTCAGCTTACGTCGTTAACTACTTTACTTTATCGTATAATGGGAAAAACACATGGCAAAGAACTTTGCCGTGCGTTATTTCAGAAGCACACGGCAAATATCTTTTGCCGTGCCTTTCTTTGCCGTGCGACGTTTGCCGTGTGTAGCCACATGGCAAAGGCTTTGCCGTGTGGTTTTCCTGTGTTGCCATGTGTATTTTCCACACGGCAAAAATCTGTTTTCCCATAGTGAGGATCATCTCAAAGCTAAGATAATTGAGACTTTGGCCGAATAGCGATGGGAACTGGCAGCAAGACGGCCTCTGCAGTTGTTGCGTAGTGCCTTGATCATGCATTGCACGCTGTTTGGCTCACAACTATGAGACATGAAGTGACCAGATCTTGTAATTTAGTTTCTAGAGTTTCCGCTGGGTGTTGCGAACTTTTGTTATTCTGTTGATTCAGTAATGGAATCAGCCTGGGTCGTTTGGAAAAAACTTGAGCGCCATGAAAGTATTAGGCTTTGGAATGCTAGCTCTAGCAGCAATTTCCCTCTCGGGGGATCGTTTTTCGAGCATATGGTTGGAGGGGCTCTCAGGTGGAGCGGCTTAGTTTTTGCCGCGTCAACAATGGTGGAACTAGGCGGCGTGGTGCCGCGGAGTCTGTGCAGGGCTGAGGCGCCACCATCTGGTGCTGTGGTGGCATCGACTGAAGGTCTTTGCTTCAATCTATTGCTGGAGGGCGTACATAAAACATTTTCTCTAGTTTTAGTTTTTTTTTGAAACAGGGGTAAAAGATTTCTCAATCTATTAATTAAGAACAAGAGAATTGTTCAATTAATTAACGGAAAACAAGGCAAAAATCAAGCCACCCTAAGGTCGAGTTCTTCTTCCCGCTGCCGCACGACTGCCATTCCTCCTCGTCGGTTGTGTCTATGGCGGGCGGTTGAAGTGGACGGTTCCGTTGGCGGCGGCTTCCATGGCCTCGTCGCCCTTCGCCCGTGCTTCCGCCGCTGCTCTAGCCACAGCCGCCCTTGCCTACCGCAAGTTCCGGTCTTGCGCTCGTGATGGCTTGCCCAGGCATGGGATAGCCTGGCTTTTCGGCCTCCTGCGACAGCCGTGGTGATGGTCGTGGCGCGCATGATGGCTGGGACGGCGGCCACGGGAATCGGGATGGTTGGCGTTGCCACCTCTGTGTCGTCGCGTGCTCATCGACTTCCCCTGTTTCGGCGACCCTTTCTCAGTCTGCTCCTGATGTTCCGGGCTCTGCTGCTGTTGGCTCGGCTTTGGGCTCCGTGGATGTTGACGCCACACTAGGCCCGTCCGGCACCTCTGTCCCCGTGATGGCTTCATCTGGGCTGGCTGTCATGGCGGCCCTCCCGTTTGCTGTCCAAAATGGCAGCGACATGTCCCTGGAGGTCGCCAGCGGAGAGGTTGGTGAGTGGCTCTCTGAAGACGAGCCTGATGACGGGAGTGAGGTGTGCGCTGCTGGAATAGTACTTGTTGAAGATGGGTCCTGCAATGCAGCAAGCTTGTCCTCGTCGCCTCCGCATGCGGCCCTCCTTGGTATACCTTCTTGGGTCTTCGGCTCCGGCGTTTCTATCCACGAAGAGGAAGGCAAAGAGGAGTTGGCTCCTCAGATGCCGCCACCTGTTTCGGCTTCGACTCCGCCAGCCCCTTCGGTCGTGTCGCGACTCTCTTTGTGGGCTTCTACAGCTGGGGATGAGGAGGATAGTGATGATGAAGAGCTAGCTCCTCAGACGTCGTCGGCTGCCAGGTTTCGCACTACTACCATTAACGACAAGGTTGAGGGCAATGTGGTGAAGATGCCATGTTCTGTAGCTTCCGCTGATGATGATGTGGAGGGCTGGGTGCAGGTGGGTCGGGGCGGCCGCCCCGGCCGCGAGCCTTCATATTTTCTTCGAAAGGAATGTCTCGAGCGTAGTCTTGCCTTAAAGCGTTGGGCTCATGGGAGATGTTTCCGGTGCCTCGAGCGTGACCACCATGTCAACGCTTGTCGTGAGCCCTTCAGATGTATCCTTTGTCATCGTCCGGGTCATCGGGAGCGGTCATGAGTACTTCTCATTTTCCTGACGCTCTTGGAGACGAGGTGGTCCCCCCTTCTTGTTTTCTGATTGCTCGTGCTCCCTGCCAGCGGGGCCGCTCTCCATCCCCTTAGCCTTGTTGTCTCTTGTCGCCCCGGAGTTGGGCTAAGGTCGTGGGCCGCTTGTCGGCAATTAAAGCGGTGCCGCCAAGACCCTCTCCTAGGTGTTGCGAGCAGTTCAAGGTCAATGCCACTTTGGACTCTCTCTTTCAGTCCCAGGTCGCTTTGATGTGCATGGAGCTTGTTCAGCTGGTCGATGTCCGTATTGAGGAGGCGACTCGTTCCCTTCACGAGGAGGTGGCAACTCTCAAGCTATTGTTGGTGAGTGGTGATGTTTCTTTGGAGCCGGCAGAGGCATGTCCCTCTGAAGGTATGGGGCTGGCCAAAGCGCATGATTCGGTTGTGTTTGACTCGTCTGAGTAGAAGTCGTCTATGGTTGAGGAAGATAAACTCTACGGCTGTCTCTCTCCTCGGGGCCCTCTCCATAGCCTATTGAGATGGGATTCGTTGAGGCCTTGCCGGTGGTCACGGTGCCCTCGCCACCATCATTGACCACCTATATGTACAGTAGGGTGTTGGTGCATTGCTCCGAGGCTCTTTTTTCTAGAGAGCATTGCGGGTTGCTTGCCAGTTTAAAGGCGGCGAGCCTAGGTTATGGCAAGGACATTGATTGTGTCTTGGCAGGAAAGGCTTCGGAGGACTTAATTATAAAGGTGGAGAAGTCACTCAGAAAGGTTTCTTCGAGAGGCAGAAGAAGGTGGGGTGTACCAAGGAAAGCTTCAACTGATGATTGATCGTTTGAGTTTCTTTTGGTTCGTATGGTAGGTAGGCCTTTTTGCAGCGTCGTACTCCACGTGTCGTTGGTTTGCGGTTGTTGTAGTTTGTGCGTGCTTGTTGGTTTTGGAGGTTATGTTTTTAGATGTGGGTTGGTGTTGGTTCTCTAGTTTTATCGGTGAGACGATGTCGCATGAGCCTTTCATTTTGGCACGTGAGCTAATGATGCTGTACCAGGGAACTAGTCCTCGTGTCCCTTAGTTGTCAACTTGTTTGGCAGCTTCGGTATGTATGTTCGTTGTGAGACTTTTTTCAATCCTTATCGAATAATTTTTTTTCTAAAAACCATATGTATCACTTTCATACATATGCCAGGTAATATACTTCCCCTTTCCCAGATAAATATGCTAGCTAGCCTTCACGAAAATCCTATCAACATTATTTATTTAGCTTCCAAATATTTGTGAAATTTCCCACATCCTCATATCCACAAAATGAGTATAATGTGATAGGAGGACTGGTATTTAATAATAAATATCCAACTTCAGGTTCAATCGCTCTCCCTAACCCTAGCTCGGGGAAAACAACACCACCGATTGGGCTACCCTCTCTTCGCCGCAGTCGGAGGTGTCACCGGGCAAAGCATGTGCCACGGCGGCGGGGCTCCCGCTAGGCGTGACCTTGGGGTAGGAGGGTAGCACCGATCCTACTTCTGTGGTTTGTGGCGGTTTGCGACCGCGATGGTCGGTGTTCTACCATGCGACGGGAAGGTCGCGGTGGCGGTGCGGTGGTGAGCCCGTCGGGGCCAAGAGGGTCGTGGTGTCATGCTCATGTGCCTGATCCGACACCTGCGCTTGGAAGACGATGTGTTGTTATGCCCATACCACATGGGTGTCGGGACAGCGACCCCGGGCATGGAGGGGGCAGCCTCCCCCTACCAGAGTTGGACGGCCGGGTTAGGCCTGGTGTGGGAACATTGGGATCCCATATTGATCTCTAGCGGTGGTGTTCCTGTCGATGATGAGTTCGGTGTGATGTGGCAGCCAATGAAAAACGAGAATCCACCTCGGTCTTGGCAGACGATGAAGATGTCTCTTAGCATTGCTACCTCATTGAAGCAATCATCTTTGCTGGTCTTGTCACTTCGTTCGAGTTGCTCTGGAGAAAACCCCAGATCTAGGTCTTGTGGATCTGATGATGACGACACCAAGCATCGTTACCACTCTTGAGGGATTTTTTTTTGGAGAAGACGCCGAAGGGACTGTTCAGGAGGTGGATCGATGGAGTGGTGTGTTTCTACCATGTCAACTACGATGCGTATCGGAAGCGTGGTGCAGCGGGGTCTCGGTAGCATATGCATGTTGATGGACGCACGCAGGACGGAGGCATTGTAGGGCACTATGGCGCCATCAACAGTAGGCCTAGCAAGGTTAATGCCTTGATCCCTATTATGAAGATGGGTCGGTGGAAGTTGGCGCTGCTGACTTCTGGAGCGTGTGCGCTCACGCGAATAGAGGGTCTGCCGGACCAGTTTGTGCTTTTAGCATCTCGCTAGGCAGTTGGGTGAACTTTCCGGTGTTTATGATGATCCATGTAGGTGTGAAATGAGGGCAATTGCCTCAATATGTTCACCCACTTCGTCAAGGTTATAGGTGCTGCAACAAATATCATTAGTGAGGTTACCTCAAATTGATCATTGTATTCTTTTTGTAAGGTTTTGTTTAAGAAATAATAAATAATATTTATATTATTTTGATGCAGAGGCCAGGGATTACCTCCATTAAAAAAAGGTTTAAAGATCCAAGTGATGTAAACAAGCCGAGGTTTGCCAGCACCGTATCGCAGTGCCTTGTGTCCGGCCAGCACAGCCTTGCCGTCCCTCCCACACCAGCCGGTCATGATCGGCACTCTATAGTGTACGTAACATACTCGAATTCATACGTAGGCACTCTATAGTGTACGTAACATACTCGAATTCATACGTATGCTTTTTTGAAACGGTTAAAGATCACTCTGGTCTCTGCATTCAAGAGATGCACATAATTTTTTAATAGATTATTTTTATAACATCTTACAAGATGAATTATAAATATGAGACCGAAGCCACCAAACTAGCGACAACTCACTAATTATAGAACACTAGGGTATCTATGAACATGACCAACACCCTGACATCACAAACGTGTATCATCTAAAACCAAAAGAGTCGACAAGTCACCCAATTGACAAGCAAGTGGCACGACTAGTCCCGCAGACCATCAGCACATACTAGCATACATGCTCCAGGAGTCCTCGCCACCGCCGTCTTCCGTATACCTATTTTCTGAAGAAATCAATGCAATGACATTTCGAGGCCTGTCGTCAATGCCAGAGAAAATTGCACACAACACCAATGTGTGGTGACAAAGTTGCACAAAGCACATAGTCTAAACTAATTTTGCAACTGGCCACAAGTTTTGGTGTAATGTGTTGCAGCTAGCTTAAATAGATGTTTTAGGGCCCTTCACAGTGTACCTAACATGTGGGCCTAGATTTTTATACCATATTCTGTAATTATATGATTTAGAAAAAGGATATACCGCAATACTAGCAAGGTGTCCCTAGCAGATCCGTGGGCATTATTTTAGTATGTCGACACACAAAGAAATAATCTATTATTTTCTATCTATTTATGTTAATAAATAAAATAAATCTAAAACAAACACAATGGTTTTCAAGGTTTGGTGCCACATAATTATGTGATTCCCTAATTGAATCATAATAGTATATTGTCATCCTATTGTGTAGGTTATTTATGTGACGTGGACTAATATGGCATATAAGAAAACACTTTCGTATTATTTTTAGTATATCATATATATATTTTAAAAAATAAAGCATAATATTGCATGGTAGAAAAATGGTATACCACAATATTTTGGATATGCATAATGTCTATCTTTTCTATAGTTATACTGCCCATATTTATAAAACAATATTTTTTTCAAAAAATTATTATAATTATGATAGTATAAAAAAATGGGTTCACGTGTTAGATACATTATTAGAGCATCTCTAGCAGATCCCATAGAAATACTAAACCTGTAACATTCCTAGGAGCTTACGATTTTGGGTGTTTTTGTCCAGAACAGGTCCTTTAAAAATCAGTGGACATGTATAAACATTTAAGACTGTCCTGATTGACTCCTATCTGTCCAGCTTGCCCATGTATATGATGAGCATGTACCTCCTCCCGGAGGGGGTACATGGGGCATTCGACAAAGAACTCTCTCGATTCTTCTGGCAAGACCCTTTGGGTCGTCAAAAGTACTACATGGTCAAGTGTGCAGACATTTGCGCCCCCAAGGAATTTGGGGGCATAGGTATCCTCTCATCTTGCCATTTCAATAAGGCCCTGATGCTGAGATGGGTTTGGCGGATTCTGCGCGACGATGGGGGCCTTTGGCTCATGCTCATCAAGGCCAAGTACCTGCGGGGTCGGCCTCTCTTGGACTGCGACCGTCGGGATGGCTCTTCGTTCTGGCACTCCATTCAGGAGATCAAAAATGAGATCCGGCTGGGGGTCGCGGTCTCTATTGGGAACGGGGAGGGAACCTTGTTTTGGCTGGATTCCTGGCTCAGGGACCGCCCTTTACGGGTCGTCTACCCGAGCCTCTTCGATATCTGTTCCGAACCATCGCTTCGGGTATCCACCGCGGTCCTGGAGGGAACATGGAACATCTCGTTCCGTCGTACCTTTGGCCCGGAGGAAATCGAAGCGTGGGAGGAACTCAGGGCAGAGCTCCCGGATACCTTGGCTGACGCACCTGGCAGCGTGTCTTGGAGCCTTATCCCCTCCAGGGCCTTCTCAGTAGGCTCGGCCTATAGGGCCCTTTTTAGTCGCGCAGCCCTCCCGTGGACCAAGCCGCTCTGGAAGGCCCCTCTCCCGCTTAAGATTAAGATTTTTGTTTGGCAGTTGCTTCGCGATAGGCTCCCTTTGGGTGTGAAGGTGACCAAGAGACATGGGCCGGGGGACGGGCTTTATCCATTATGTGGGATCCCCAAAATGGGCACCCACATAATGTTCGCCTGTCCCGCTGCTCGGTTTCTATGGAACTTCACCAGGGATGCGTTGGGCCTGGACTGGCAGGCCCATGATCTCGGTGAATTCCTAGAAACCCAAGCGAACCAGTTAGGAAAGGGCCGCCGCCTTTTCTGACTAGTGTTCGCTGCGATGTCTTGGTCACTCTGGAACGTCCGCAATAAGATGGTCATCGAGAAGATTCTCCCGCGACGTGCTTCTGACTCGGTTTTTCGCTTTCTCGCCTCTCTGCAGCTCTGGTACCCGTTGTGTAGGCAGCGGGACATGGCGAGGCTGGACGCGACTCTTCGGCGACTCCTGGAGGCGGCTCGGCAGCTCCCCCTTAGTCCGGCCTAGTTCTCTTTTTTTGGTGTTCCCTCGCTTGGCGAGGTGGCTTTTTCTTCCTTCTGTTGGGCTGTCTTGTGCTATGGCCCTAGCATTTATGTGGTTCTAGATGATCTCATACCTTGTGACTCGTTGTGAACGGTTGCTTTATTTATAAAGCGGAGCGAAAGCCTATTTCGAGAGAGACCACTACTTTTACTGTTCCGAAGGTGATATACAGGCCACGAACCGACCAGAAATCACGCCCTCTCCAGCGGAGCTGCGGTTCATACCACACCCTCCAGCCACCGTTTTTTTCCTACACCGGCGTTCGATGAACCTCGCCGCTCCGGTAAAATCTTGCACCGCGCTGTTCAGAGATCCGCAAATGTCGTGCTCGAGATGTGGCCGGTGTACTCCGAGCGGCTAGTCGAGAGGCTGGAGCCATGCAGGGGGAGCACCTGCTGGACCCGCGAGGGCCCCGTGCAGGAGAGCGGCTGGTGGTTAATCGATTCCAACATGTCCGTCGTCGAGTCCCACTGCACCATGCCGCCAAGACTGGTCATCATCCAGCAGCAAATTGAACACCGCTCCACCATTAGACCCCTCAAGGCATCACGTGTGTTTTAAAACGATGTTTACATATCCCTAAAAAAAACGATGTTTACATATTAGTATCCATACAAATGCTACATGTTTGTACAATTTAGTTAGACCAGACAGGTTTTATATATGTCTACATATATCTTTCTTTTTATCAACTACTCCCTCCGTTTCAAAATATAAGATGTTTTAGGTTTGTGAAGAAAATGAATCTAGACTTCTTTTAGTGTGTAGATTCATCCCTAACTTGAGTGAACCTATATACTAAAATAAGTCTAGATACATTTGCTTCATAAACCTAAAATATCTTATATTTTGAAACGGAGGGAGTACATATATCTTGTTTAGTATTAATGACGAAAGGGTATCGAGCGAGATCTCAGCCGTCCTTCTACTACATGTCCTTCAAAAGAGGTTGTACCGGACCAAACGGCCTGAACAATATTTGATACATAAGAAGGGAATGGACACATGCAGTCTGACACACCCCTCAATTGAGTGGTAGATGCATATTAAACTAGTACTAATACTTGAGAGAACATTCCAGTTTTCAAGATGCCATCTCTTTTTATCTATAAATTTAAACATGTTAGGAAGAGACCAGAGCAACAAACGGGTGAACAACAAATCAAACTCACAATGACTCCAAGTCATATGAATATTAAATTGTATGATATAATCATGATAGGACTAGGAGGCATCGCGAATATCTTCTCGTCGCTAGATCAACCTTCAGCATGCAAAACATCAGTAGGGTCTTGTCAGATTCTATCAGCTGGAAACAATAGGGTGTTCTTTAGTGACTGACCGCGAGCAAGAATGCAACACGGTATATAGACTCTAGAGCTCTATCTAGCTATGAGTATGACCATGTATCACGAAACCACGGGCAAGACCATCGTCATGAGCGTCGCTAGAAGAAGCAGATATTCTTGAGGTGCTCTGAAGAGAGAAAGCTGCAGAGCTCCAAGTAGAGAGAGACGACAAGCAGCACGAACAGAAACATGATGCATCTACTCTCCCGCGAGCTACAAATGTCCTTGGGCCCATTCCTCAACCTACATGTATCATTTTCTGTAGTCGCTGTTGGAAGCCAATTGTAACCGACAGATCTTAAGATCATGTTTCAATTGTTCTTCCTCCTCCCCACACTGCTCCCAAGTTCTGACTATAATCTCTGTATCATCTACCACTGAGCCACTGAGTGGTATTCTTGGGAGTAATCGAATTAACACCATGGGAGGTTGAAGAGAAACTTTGAAAACCAATCTTTGTATCCGCTAAGGTTGTTTCTGAGTTGGATGCCGGTCATACATGCAGGATTTGTTCAGTCTGGTAAGCTACCTAAGCAAATCAATATATGAACCGAGTCAAGTTTGGACTCAAAACTGAGCAATATAGACTCAAAATCACGACGCTTTGGCCTAACCTTACTGGGGATGGGTCTTGCTCTGCTCCTTTAGAAATTAGCCTTCTTATAAATTTGGATCACAACTTCAACGGCCATTATGTCACTAAGTTAGATGATTTTGAGATTACCTAAGGAGATACTTAATTAAGACACCTTAGGAGGGACTTGGGGCATACTAGATTCTTGGGCTTAAATAAATTAGAAGAGTGCTTGCGTTAATGCAAAATTAAAAGAGATTTGTTGATCCATTGTGTTTCGTTCAGGAGGACAACAGGAGAATTTGTCAATTGATACCCCCATTAGAACAAAACTGTGACTCTGACTGATATGGCCATGGATGTTGTTCCTAGAGGTTAAGGGCGGCCAATCATCGAGCTCCTGGTCGACCAGGTTGTGAAGGACCACGACCGCATATGTTTCACCCGCGCGCGTCTCCCTCGCCGGCTTGGCGAGCGCTAGCGGCTATGGCGTCTTGGTCGCCTGTGTCAACAATACATAGCCACGGTAGACCGTGAATTGCCCAAAGTGTGCTGACCCCTACATATGCTACTATCTCGGTTTCACAAAATAGGGTGCATAAGTTTTCAAAATAGTCAAATGGTTTAAAATGTTACTTTTACATAAAGTTGACATATTTTGTAGATACAATGTGATAATATGTTTTGTAATCTATCCATGTTAATGATATAGGTTTAACATTGTATGTTAATAAAATTTTCAGTAATTTTGGTCAAACTTGATACTGTTTGACTTCTCATCATATTTATATACCTTACTTTGTGGAATGAAAATTGTACACAAAATTTAGTGTAATAGATCACATGTGAACCGCTGGGTCAGGGGAGTAAATGACCCGTAGTAGTAGTTTGATCTACTCGTAGACCATGTTCATAGGTGTCACATTAAATCAAAATGATTGCACGAAATGTGTGGTACACGCTAGCTCATACTCAACAATATAATTGTGGAACAGAGAAACTACTATAGAGGAGCACACACAGAAGTGCAAGTGCTACAAGCTCAGACACAAACATAATTCATTTGTTCTTCTCGAATTAGAGATCATGATTTGACAATGGCTTGCACCTACAGTCTTTTTTTTTGCTACAAGATACTTGTAGGCTTAGGTGGCATTGGGAACTGGAACCGTTTATGTCGCTTCCACGCCAACTCTTTGACATGCCATGTGTTAGCGTCCATTTTCAACCGATAAAAAACACAGTGTTTTGAGTCGGAAGATGTGAGTCGCAGATAGACCTATTTTGCCAATTTCCATATTCTAGCCCAATTCCAGACGACTAACGGGTCAGTATAGTTGGTGCATTAGAAGATCCGAAGGATTATCAAGAAGCGGACCCAGATAGTAGGCAATTCCAGCATCGGCGAGCCTACCAAGAAGAATATTCCAGAAACCAATAACAGGAGCCGAGACTTATGCCCAAGGAGACCATGACTTGGCCAAAAAGAAGCTCGGAGGTCTTGGAAATTGCGCCTACACGGGAGGAAAGATGACTCCGCAAAGGGTTATTTGAACGCTTGGAGTCCGAGTCTAGAATGTAGCTAAGGATAATTGCCTAGTTTAGAGTTATTTTCGTACTAAGGAAATCACATTGTACTCGTGTAATAGTCTCTTAGGCTTGAACGGGAAGACCAGGCGCCCCGTATAAGTTATAAGGGATGCCGGCCGATTGAATTAAGCAAACAATCGACAACTTCAATACAATCTTTTTTTCGCCTACTTTTCAACTCCTCAACCCTTGCCCATGCTTCCGTTTCTTTGGTAACCCCATGTTTCGAAGGATCGACAACCTAGTTAGGGCAATTAGGTCGACCAACTCAGCCAACAGCTCGCATAATCTCAAACGGGTCCCTCCCAAAAACTGGGGCTTCTGGTCTAGAAAACGCTAGTTCACTGTCTTGCATATCGCGTTGTGAGATCGGCCTCCTGAAAACGCATTGAGTTGCATCACCCTTAATCTTTCGGGTACCCAAGTGAAGACCTTATACATTATTCGGTCAAACGTATTAGCGACTCCACTATCCGACTAAAACCATCCGTCATGCAAGTGTGTGGCCCCGTTTAAAGCGCAAGTCACTTACAATGTAGATCGGGCAGTAATGACCGTTTCTAAAAGCCTCCGGTTGAGTGAGATCAGCCCAAGTAACATCATATGACCCATCAATTAGGTGTGTGCTTTGGCGTTTATAAACGTAGGGCCCAACGTCTAACAGCAAGGATATTTAGTGTGTAGTGACTACTTCCTCCGTTTTAAAATATAAAATATTTTAGGTTTGTGAAGAAAATGTATCTAGACTTATTTTAGTGTATAGATTCTGTTCAAATATGAGTGAACCAATATACTAAAAGATGTCTAGATACATTTGCTTTTCAAAGCTAAAACATCTTATATTTTGAAACAAAGGGAGTATTTATTAATTAATTAGCTAGTGAGTACTAAGTAGTTATTAATAACAACGTAATTTCTCAAGTTAATGGTCTTTTATAACAATTATCTAGGGCAACAATGTTTGATTGGAGTCCTTTCGAACTATAAATGACCAAATATTATGAACTAGTTGTTCGGTTATGTATAGACAAAGAATTCAATGGCTATCAAAATGTACATAGTAAAGAAAACCATGTGTGATAATATCTATCCGGGAACCACTAGCAATCGGACGCCGATTGTGCTGTCCCATTGGACCACTGCTAACCCGTCCGATGGAAAGCAAGCTGACCGTCCATCTTTCATGCAGGGAGACTAGTATACTTGCTTATTTTACGGCACCTGATTGCTTGCTTCCGTAGTTAATGCTCCCATCATGCACATCCGTTTACTGCTCCCTCGTCTTTATTCTTGCGTCCACGCGTCTCACCCCCATAGTTGACGCCTGCTTTCATCCTCCTTTGTGGAAGAATGGCGCATCTGAAGGAGACCATCGAGTATCCGGCATATACCAATCCATTTTTTCGTCGTGCTTCGTGTCTGATTGATCCTCCAGTACAGGAGATGGGTGATGTTGTAAGGGATGGAATTGCTTCCAGAGGTTAACCTTTAGGAAACCCCCATGTCGTGAACCCACCTGATGTTGAGGTATGGCTCGGTAGATTCGAAAATAGCCAATCTTCCTTCTTTGCACTGCGTTTGTATGATACTTGGAAGCGTTGTATGTTACTTAGTAAGTTTCGTGGTTGTTTAGATGCTAGGTTGGAGCTTTGTTTCTTAATGCATGAAGATTTTATGTATTCAAGGAATCTATCTTTTGTAGTAGCAGAATTTTTTAATTCATCAAGATTTTCTTCTAACCATATAGAGCATATATACTCATCATAAGAAGATACCGGCTGTCAATGTTGTATTGTAACATGTAGCAAGAGTTTTAGAAAACTGTTTTTTTTTGTTATTGGACAATGTACATGTTGAAGCATATGAATTTAGACGTGGAAGCTTGTTGATGCATTGTTGAAGCATGGTACTGAGCTATTTTTACATTCTTTTGTAGTAGCAGACTTTTTTTACTTCGTGAAGCTTTGCTTCCAACCATATAGAGCGTATAAACCTATCATAAGAAGCTACCGGCTGTCAATGTTGTATTGTAACATCTAACACGAGCTGTCGAAATAGTTTATTGTTATTTGGAGAATCCGCATGTTGAAGCATATGAATTTGGACGTGGAAGCATGTAGATGCATTGCTGAAGCATGTTACTGAGCTATTTTTTTACATGCTTCCATGTGCAGGATGTTCAAGTTGATAACCAGGATAGCTCCTTAAATCCAGAATGCGGTGAAGGTGATAGTTCGAGGCCATTATGCCCGCATGTTGGGATGGTATTCAACAGTGTCGATGAAGCACAAATGTTTTATAATGCATATGCAGAGAAACAAGGATTTGGCAGTAGGATTGGATGCTCTAGAAGGAGTCAGAAAAAGGGATGTGATCATTTAATCAGGAGAGATTTCGAGCATTCGCATGCAAGGAAGGATAATTTTGCTGGCAGTGGATTAGATCCTGAGGTGTTTGATACGGTGGATCAGGCTACGGAAGCAAGAACTGAAACTCAGAATTTTGGCAGTTCAGCGGTTCCTAAAAAAAGGAAGAGAAACAAGCTCAAGCGACATGATTGCAAGGCTCGGATGTCTGTTGGGCTAAGGAATGATAAATGGGTAGTAACCATTTTCGTTGAGGAGCACACACATCCCTTGATGAGTAGGGAAGAGTGGACAAGGTATTATAGGTCACATCGTAAGGTGCCTTATGAAGACTACATGTTGATTAAGACATTGCATAATCGCAACGCCGACACATCTCTCATCATGGCCACACTAGGAGATTTGCATGGAACTCTCTGGACCTTGCCGTACACAAACCAGGATGTTGCAAACATTAGAACTAAATTGATAAATGAGGTGTCGCAAAATGACTTGTCAAAAACTATAGAGTATTTTCGGAAGCTTCGTGCAGAGAGTCCTCAATTCTATTATGATGTCAAACGAGATGAGAACAATGCTATCAGGGGTCTTTTCTGGGTTGATGGCCGGACACGTGAGGTGTACAGTAAGTTCAAAGACTGTATATTTTTTGACACCACATTTTGCACAAACCGCTATGATATGCCTTTTGCACCAATTGTTGGGATAAACAACCACATGCAAACCATAATGCTCGGGTGCGCATTGATACCAGATGAGTCAAAGGAGACATTCAAGTGGGTGTTTCAGACGTGGATGGATGCAATGGGCCAGGAGCATCCAACATGCATAATGACGGACCAGGACCAAGCAATGGCGGGTGCTATAGATGAGGTGTTTCCTGGAATTGTGCATCGTTGTTGCCTGTGGCATGTGCTTCGGATAGCAAAGGACAAACTTGGAACACTTTTCCGGACACGTGAAGGTTTTGAGAAGGAGTTTTTTTATTGTATTTACAGTTCCGATATGGCTGAAGAATTTGATAATATGTGGCAGCAGATGGCGTCGAAGAATTCTCTAGGAGAAAATGAACACCTTATTAGAATGTGGGGGTGTAGGAATACTTGGGCACCAGCCTACTTCAAGAAGAACTTTTTCCCTTTCACTGGTACAACTAGGAGATCAGAGGGGTTGAACTCGTTTTTTAAGAAGCTTGTGCATCCACAGGACTCGGTATGGCAATTTGTGAAGCAATACGAGTATATACAGGAAACAAGGCTAGATCGGGAGGACAATGCTGGCTTCCTAGGAGAGGCCACAACAGCAGCCGTGTGGTCCAGGTACGTGATGTGAAATCTCGTAATATGTTCGCTATGTATTTGATGTTTGATGATGCCTTTTATAAGTTCCTTGTTGTATTTGCAGTTACAGGATTGAGGAGCAAGCATCCAGATTTTATACTAGGGCTGCTTTTGCGAAATTTAGGGAACTCATGCAGATAACAACAGCATATAGCATATACCCGGGTGTAGGTGAAGGGGTGTCGTACGAGCTTCATAGAAATGAAATAGGAGCAAAAAAGATTCGGATAGTAAGTTATGACCAGGAGGAAAGGTCTTACACGTGTACGTGCAACATGTTTAATGTGAATGGCATGTTGTGCCAACACATACTGAAAGTTATGGTGCATACCAATGTGCAAGTAATACCTGAGAAGTACCTGCTTCATAGATGGTCTGAGGCTGCAACTTATTTTGAAACACCATGCAAAAAAGAGTTTACTGGTTATAGCATAATCCCAGATTCAAACACATTGAGGTACAATGCCCTATGCAAGATGTTGAACAAGCTTGCAGCACAAGCATGTTTTGGCCCAGAATCATACAAGATTGTTCAAGGTGGGGCAGAACATTTAACGACTCTTGTTGCCAATTTCCGAGAATCTCATGGAGTGGCAGAAGAGGAAGCATCTGAAGAACTAGAGGAAACAGAGAACAATTTGAAGAATCCGCCACGTTCTGCCAAAAAGGGTCGTCCGGCTGAAAAAGAGAAGAGGAGGAAGCCAGCGGTGGAGGTTCGACAGGAGGAAGCAAAGAAAAAGGGGACTAAAAGGAAGAATTATGCATGCTCGAAGTGTCGGGAGGATGGTCACATCAAAAGGCATTGCCCTTACTTGTTACTAGAGAACAAGAAAAAAGCTGAGCGCGACAAATGCTTACGTCGTGAAACAGAGCTCACATTGTGAATCCCCTGTCTATTTCAAATGTTTGGTACACTTGTTTAAGTTTATTTCCCATGAACAATACCGTTCCATATAATTTATTTCCCATGAACAGTACCGGCTTCATGTTTCCATCCGTTGCTGCCTTTCTCATTTTTTCTTGAAAAGACTTGATCTCTGACATTGTATGCCGAAATATCTGTTCTGCCCAATCAAATTCACGAACGAGTGTAGACTGACCGAGGCTTCCAAGATATTCAAGAGGCAGCATAATGCTGGTTCCAGGAAAGAAGTATGTACCAATCACCACCATGAAGAATGTCCTAAACCATGTTTCTGGATCCAACTCATCATCATAAAGCATCTTTTTGGCATGGTGAATTGGCGCCCTCTTTCCAGCTGTGTTATATTCAATTTTGTAGAATTCACGATATGGTGATTCATCATGGTCACCAGTGAGCACTACCGGCCTAGTTCCACGAGGAAGCCCGAGAGCTCTAACTACCATTTCTTTGTTGAACACTATGCTTGTGTTGTTGCGAGTGTTCCTGAATTCACCGAGGTTAGCATCAATCCTTAATATTATCCATTCAAGCAGGCCCTTAGGAGCTGAGAAAGTGCAAATATGCAAAAGAACACCCCACCCTCTATCAATAATGAGATTTCTCCGAGTATCCTTAAGCCCTATGACTATGTCCCTCAACCTAGTTGCTGAAAAACAACTCTTGAGCATACAGTTTGATCAGCATCCTTAGTCATTATGTAGATGTTTGCTGCAAGAAATATCAAAAGCATGCTATTGAGTGAGATTTGAAGGAACTATGTAGAAGCAAAAATTCAGTTATCATGTAAAGTAGGTACATTACTAAGGAAGTGTGGGAAAAGGAAGCATAAAAATTGTTTGGTAGCAGCGTGTTACAATATATGTGGAAGCAGGCATATTTGAAAAGATTAATATACAATGATTTCTGCCAATTTATCTGAACGTGTGTCCAACTTCACCATGATCATCAGCGTATAATTATGTGAAACTACAGGAAGCATGAAAATACATTCAACACACCATATAAAAACACAGTAGTACGTGGAAGCATAAAAATATGGCGGCCATTTCTAATACATATGTCACACATCCTAAGAAGCATCATAGAAACACAAGAAATTGCAGCAGACAATATTAGAAATATATCACAACATATAGGTATATTAATTGGTTGTAAAGTTTAGAACCATATTTGATTTAAAAAGTATGAAAACATATATGTATATGAATCAGTTGTGAGCATAGGAAGCATGGAAACATAGAAGCATCGATTTACTTATACGAAGTATATTGCAATCTCTTTAGAAGCATATAAATTTGAAATGTATAAGCCAATTGGTTCCCGCTAATTGTATGAAGCATGTACCAGCTACATCGACATTTGTACATACTTCCTGACACAAAGAAGCATGGACTGAAGCAGTACATGGAAGCATAAAATTAGCTAATATTACCCAGTACAAAAATCTGAAAACTAGCAGATGCAATGTACCATCAAAAAATTGGTTATATGATTCGTCTGGACAAATTGAATTCAGAATTCCAAAATGGTAGATGTATACAAGGACTTGTAGTTCATAAATTTCAGAAAAATAGACACACATGGAGATCAAGGAGTAGCTATTACCTTCTGCCCCAAACGTGTTGCCGCTGAAGGGAGAGCTGCGACGGGATTGAGCCGAATCAAACAACTATAATCGATCAATACTGCTGGCGGGAGCGACGTGCGTGAAGCCGGTGGAGCGAACGTGCATGAAGCCGGTGCACGAAGCAAACCAGCTGCCGGCGCCAGTGGTCGATAGGGATTGAGCAGATTCGTTGAAGAATTGGGGCGAGAGGAGGAGAGGGTGGTTGGAGGTTGAGCTAGGCGACGAGGCTGTGAGTGTGCTCGACTTGGGGATCGATCAATGGAGTCTAAGGCCGATTTGGGAAGCACTGATTTGGGAAGCGTCGATTTGGGAGCAATCAGTGTGGGAGGCGTTAGGGGGAGCGGACGGGTAACTAGCAATTACTCTTCCCATGATTTTAGGGATATTATGGTCAGTTTACTGCGTGAGAAAAAATTGGAGGAGCCGTTCGATGGGAAACTGAATCGACGACGCTGGAGTGAGCCGACGAACGGACTCCCATCGGACTCCGTTACATAGCATTTACCATATCTATCGCACACGGCAAATGGAAATAATCGTCCGTGAAATGTCTATCGCAAATTGGCCATGGGAAAAGCGTGTGTGAAGTACAGATCAAGTACAGGATTCCACACTAGCATGTTGGCATAGCCATCACATCGAACATGGTTTTACTCAAATCAACTGTACGTGTAGAATCGCAAATAACTATAGGTATAAAATGATGTGTCATATGCACAAATGGTTCATAAGGAGGAAATCGTGTGAGATGGCTAAGGCCCGTTGGGTCCCATTTGGTGGAACCCTACCCTTATAAAAGGGGACTAGTAAACAAGCATAGAGAATACGACCGCACTCCCCACCACCGGCGTCCCTTCCTCTTTTGTGTTTATCTGCACCCATGAAGCACACCTACTCGGAGCTATGTCGACGAGGCGCTACATCAGCTATTCTCCGGCATTTCTCCAGTGTGATGTGTACATCCGTCTTGACCAGGCGCATCCCCTTCATCCACGGAGGACGGTGAAAGGTGTCAACGGCGCCACAACGGCTCCTTCCCAAAGGTTGTTAATTCCTTCACATGCACTACATATGCATGGTCTTTTTTAATCCTTTCAAATGAATGATCGATTTGTTAATTATTCTCCTCTTGGTGTGGTTGTGTACTTTAGATTTACATATGCACTAGGTCAACCTTATGTTTATCTTCTTTAATACATTCAAATGCATGGTGGATTTGTTAATTACTATCCTCTTAGTGTGGTTGTGTACTATAGATATACATATGCACTAGAACGACCTTATGTTTATTTTCTCTAATACATTCAAATGCACTGTGGATTTTTTAATTACTCTCCTCTTAGCTTGGTTGTATTCTTTAGATCTACATATGCACTAGGCCGACCTGTGTTAATTACTTTCCTCTTAGCTGCAACGTGGTACATGGCGATGGTGACTCAAGGATAAATGGAAAAACCTATCTGTTTTAGCCTTACAAGGTACATCATCGTCACAAAGACAAAAATGTAATCAAGAAAACATACATATTCTCTTCTTTTTTGTGTATCATTCTCCTATGGATACCTACCAATTGAAGCTATGTCGCAAATATATGTAAACATATGATGTATCTGATGTGCAATCAAATAAAATTAAGATTTTTGGTACTATACTTGCATACATCCAATAGCATCCTAGGCTAGTGACGGTTCAGAGTAAAAACATTTGGAATGTCTGAAATAAGCATACTAATGGTTCATACTTATCGACTGTGAATTGATATGGACACATATGATGAAACAACATAAGTCAGTTTGCAATCGTCAGAAAAAGCAGATGGTCAGGAAGGAATAATCGTTTGCGATATTCTAAAAGTTCGCAGATGGTTGGAATCATGGAACCGTATGCCCCATTCGCGCACGATTATATAAATCGTGTGGGCAACTAGAAGCGCATCGCACACTCATCTACAACGACGATCAAAACTCATGTGTGAAGGGACATTTTCACAAGACCCGATCTATACTAGTGTAAGTAAGATGGTACGCATGCTTGTCACCATAAACAATTTAATACAATGTGCTGCTACTAATTCCTCTTGAGTTGTTTCTGAGTTGGACCTCCATCCTACATTCAAACAAGGTCAATTTTGTACACATAACTGAGCAACATAGAACTATTGTACTAAAGTAGCTATAATGCAACGAACATCTTGTTTCCATTTGCTTCGGACAATTGTGATAGTTTCTCACAGTCACACATTTATGTTGAGAAAAGGAGTCCAATAAGGCGGAGGACACTGGTTACCTTAGTTTTATTTCTAACAACTACTCTCTCATGCTCATAATGACATGCTGTGGGACAGAGAGGGAGTCCTGGCCCTGCCTTGTATATGTTATGGATGCATATATGTGCCAGTTTTTCTTTCAAGAGTATGCCAATGGTAAAAATTAACTTTATAGAAGGCATACATAATTACAAAAATCTGCCAAATCTCCGATGATATAGGACACGAAACACCAAAGAATAAAAAAACATGATGCCGACTCTCTCATATTATCTCTAAAAAGACCGGTCTCACGCCTAGCTAAAACCCAAAAGTGAAGCTCCTCCGGAGTCTTGTTCACCAAGTGATCAACATACTCTACAGTTTTTTTGGCACCGACATCCTCTCCCACGACCGCAATGCATTTTCCTTTTGCCATATTCAAAATCCCACTAGTGATTGGCAATACTTGTTTTAATCTTGTTGCAAATACCAACATGAACTTGGAAGCATCTCATCACATAAGTATAAGAGTATCGAGCTTCTATGCTAGCTCGTGCTAGCGGTCTATCACTCGAGCTGTTCATAATCCTCCACATCCGACAGCCCTCCACATCCGGTCATGAGTAAGTTGAAGAACAACGAGAAAGGCCTAGAATTTTCATTAAGCATATCCGAATAAGTGTCTTGCAGAATTACACTTTCAACCTCCAGAGCCACTTTGACTGCATGCTTAATATAATCATCGCAGTTGTTGCCAAACAATACTGTTGACGGTTTTTATATATTAATCTTGTGTCACATAGATGCACAATAGGTGTTTGGAGCATCTTTCAGAGAACCTACACTGTTCTGGTCACTTGTATTTTTTCAATCCCGGAGTGTATCCGCGGAGTACTTTGTATTGTTTTTCATTTGTCAATAAAGCGTCGAAGTTCTTTATCTCAAAAAAAAGTTCAGCAGAAATATTAGCCATGGCACTTCAATATCATTGGGCTATTGCTCAGTTCCTCACTTATTTTCTCTCTGACAGTGTGAACACCTTCGACCATTCATAGCTTATGCAATGAAATGCGAAGATCATGAACTAGCTGAAAATGCTGATTAAATTTATGATGTAATACTATTGTACATGTCAAGAAAAAAAGTATTTATTAATAGGGAAAAGTAGTACACTCCACCTTAATTCAGTGATATATAGATGCATATATGTTGAACTAAAACCTGAAAGTACATCTTAGTTTTCAGAATCCCACTTGTGTCAGGCAATAAATGGAAGCAGATTATAAAAAGACAAGAGCCTACAGGCGACCGGCAGAAATACTCAATATGACTACAAGTTCATATGGATCTGAAATTTAAGCTCTAGTAGTAGTAGTAGGACTAGGAGGCATCTGGAATTTTCCTATCACTAGAACAAAGAACTAGGCTGCGAATGATGCAAAAGAGTTGGAGTTAGTGACATAATTATCGGTGCGAACGAAAAGTACCGTGATGTATTTATTTGTGAAGCAGAAACCTTCGCTTGTGAGTATGTCATACGTCAGTAGATTCCATCTCCACGTTAATGACTGAACAAAGACGATGCACGTGATGCTACATGCGACACTGCATGCCCTTGGATTGATTGTTTGTAGCGTATTGGCCATACATACAAAAAATGCTTGGCCAGTCTAGCTAAACCACCGGTATGCAAAGGGGAAAGTCGTCCAGGTATTCCTCCAACGACTCATGTGCATGTGCAGATTGACACATCATTGAATCCCATTCATTCTGTTGCGATACACATTAGAAACGATGTTATCCACCGCAAATATTCTCTATATCTTATATATTTTGAAATAGGAAGGTGGGACTAACATTCGACTTAAGGAAGAATTTTTTCTCAGGTGAGAAAAAGTTAAACCTAGTGAAAATTAACTTTACAAAGTTGAAGTTTCTGAAATAGTAGTTAGACTAGTAGTTTTTGGATTCTGCTCTGATGGAGCTCCCGGATCCGATGGTCTCTCCTTCATGTTTTATCATAGTTTTTGGCATCTAACTAAGAAAGACTTGATTGATATGTTGAATGCTTGGTTTAGAGAAATTTTTCTATGTTTACTTTGCTTCCAAAAGATAATGCTGCTAGTGCTAGGTCCATGAGAAAGTTCAAGCCTGTCAGTGGCTGATTTGTTGGATGACCATCAGTAATAATTCACTTTTATAAGATTTTTGTATGTTGCTATAATGCTTCATTAGTTTGAGCTGGTAGAAATTGCTAAAAGTTTAAAGTTTACCGAGGATGAAGATACTCTAGTTTGGATGTATGAATTCTAAGGTATTTACTCCTTAAAATCACTATATCCGACAACGAACTTTAGAGTACACATGTTTATTTTCCAGCTATATGGAGCCTAAACAATTCCACCAAGTGTGCAGGCTTGTATGTGTGTTTATGCAGAATCAAACTATGACTAGAGACAATCTTACAAGGAGAGGTATCCCAAAATGTTTGGAGTGCAATTTCTGGTTGGATATTAAAGTGTTGAACACCTTTCCTTTGGTTGCTTAGTTGCCAGACTTATTTGGGCTGATGTACATGAAATATTTGGATGATTTACACCTGACTACATAGCTCTAGCAACTAGATGGCTTTGCACTAGAAGGTTTATATACAGTTAAATACTGTTTCTGCTGCAATCATGTTGGGATTGTCGAACTCTTGGAATATAATGTTTTTAATAAGAAAACCTGGCTTAATCTTAAACTGGTGTGGCATCTGATAATTTTTTATACATGAAAAACTGGAAGATACCCTACAAGAATCTAGAGGGGGGAAATATGGCTCAGTTCGAACAATTCCTGGTGCTCAAGCTCAAGAAAACATTTTCCCTGATGTCGGCATGAGTTCTTAGTTCGGTTGGATCTCTTCCTGGAGCTCAACATGAAACGTCTTTTTTCATGGAGGCAGGGATACTTTGCAATATATGAAGATGCATCATGAGGAGATACATTTCGCGATGGGTGTGTGAAAAATGAGCGAGCGCAACTGATGTTCTCTTAACTTCTTGAGCTACCGTCCCTTGAGAAACTTGTAACAACCAGCTTGATACTTGGTACCTTTACTTCTTTCACTCGCTATAGGTTTAAATTTTGCATCATGTAATTAGACGAATTGTGCACCAATGAAATGGAATTGGTGCCGAGGTGCCTATTGATATATAAAAAGGTATAGAGCATGTTCTTTTAGCAGAGCTAGCATTTCGTTTTACATTTAAAACATGCCAGACAGGCTAACTTATTTCTTCAAAGTTTTCAACTGATTCCATATCAGCCTAATGGTCCAATAATGTAGGTGAATGCGTAATTCCTGATTTGAATAGAATGAACGTTGCCACGGCTTCCAACCATTAACTGCAGTGAAACTATGCCATCGAATCCACATAATAGTACATGGCACAACAAATACATGTGATCGAGTGTGTAGAAGACCGGATTGAAGCTTGAAATGGCATGGATACATTATAAAAAATATATAAAAAAATAATAGATCAAAATATGATACTTTTAGAAATTTAATGCGATCGAACTTACATATTAATGAATCTGTTGAAACAATAATTATATGATTTGAACTAAGTTGATTTTGTACTAACCATTACTTTTAGCAGCATGCTAGTAATGGTTTAATTGTCACCATGAGATTGTATTACTGTCAAAAGAATTCACACATTTTTAAACTATTTAAATCAACATGATGAATAAATAGAGAATTAGGTAACAATTCTAACTATTTTATTAGGTTTCTTTCAGCTCATGAAGAGAACTATCATTGTCAGTTAACCTCACATAGATATAACATGACATATAATAATACTTATTTACTGATCTAATATAATATACAAACAAAAAATAATTTGTGTTTTAACAGATAACTAAGGATGTTAAAGACGTCACTCACATTTGTGATATTTCATTTCCCTAAATATTTTTATAGTCAGAAAACAATATTATTTCTTATTAACAAATATGATATTCATTAAGTAGTAACTTTATTTCATCGTACTAAAGATGATGTCCTCGCATTTGCTAGGGGAACTATGCTAGTTAATATAAAAAAGGTAGAGAGCATGTTCTTTTAGCAGAGCTAGCATTTCGTTTTACATTTAAAACATGCCATACAGGCTAACTTATTTCTTCAAAGTTTTCAACTGATTCCAGATCATCCTAATGATCCAACAATGTACTCCCTCCGTTTCAAAATATAAGATGTTTTAGGTTTGTGAAAAAAAATGTATCTAGACTTTTTTTAGTGTCTTGATTCATTTTAAATCTGAATGAACCTACATACTAAAAATAGTCTAGATACATTTGCTTCACAAAACTAAAACATCTTATATTTTAAAACGGAGGGAGCAGGTGGATGCGTAATTCCTGATTTGAATAGAATGAAACGTTGCCACGGCTTCCAACCATTAACTGCAGTGATACAGGGACGTACGTGAGTACAACTAGTGTGAAAAAATTGTTTTCTTTCGGCTTATAAAAGAGCTCCAAATGGCTCAGATGTGATGCCCAAGCACCTCAAGACTTATTCCAATGCTGTGGAAAGTTTATTTCTGAAATGCGACGAGATAGTAGAATGTTCACATGAAAGCGAATAAACTCAGACATGGTTGGTCCTCGTAGTAGGTTTAGGAGGCCTTGGGAATTGCCATGCCTCCTCCATAAAGGGTTGGAAGCGATGCAGGGCTGGATAGTGCACTGTATGAGAGCCATCAGCTCAGATATTCGCCTCGGCACAAGGGCCATCGATACGTGGAGCAGCAGAAAATTTGGCGCCAGATTGAGCATGACTCCTTCAAATCGCTAAAGTTCACACCTTCTCCACTGACTCTGCGTCTGCTCTAACACAGATAATATGACAAAGTATTTGTATACAATGTATATGCACAACAAACACGAAAGAGTACCATAAATCAACGTGGTGCATTTGAAATTATTATTTTTTCCGATCAAATATTTAGGTTTTCACCCTGAAGAAAGTTTACGCTCTCAAAACAATACCTTCAACGAGGCCATTGCTAGGCATAACCAGTTAAGGCCAGACCCTGGGTTTTCACCTGAAAGATTGGATCATGAACTTTACTTATACTGTCGCCCCCGCTTGCATACCACTGCTCCAAGTCACGAGTCACCAAGCCAATTCCTCATCACCATCCGGACTCGAAGCACCATTGTTTGTCCTCAGATCTCGGTCTTTATGACATTCTCTATCGGCACCATGGGACGATAACATGTCCCATGATATTAACAGCCAATAGATCTTCAAAGCGTTCCCTCTGAACCCAAACGGCTAGAGTAAAAACATGGGTGCGCACGACCGAATCCTACCTAATCCAGCGATCTCTCGGCATATGCGCAGTGTGGAGTTTGCCCGCAGAGCCTTCCGGAACACGCCACTACAACCAGATCAATATAGACAAACATCATGCGGGTCTTTGTCTTGGCGTGAGATGAACCCTAGGACCACCCCCTTTATTCAAACCGAGCTAGCAGCCCCCTTGATACATCGGAAACGTATCTATAATTTTTATGTTCCATGCTGGTTTAGTATCTATTTTGCTTTGCTTTATCTACACTTTGAGGTATTTTTATACACTTTATGGAACTAACCTATGGACAAGATGCCACAGTGACAGTTACTTGTTTTCTGCTGTTTTTGGTTTCAGAAAGCTAAAAAATGAATATTCTCGGAACTGGACGGGACAAAAGGCAAAGTTCATATTTTCCCGAAGCGATACAGAAAATCGAAGACGAGACGGAGGAGGAAACCAGGGTGGCCACACCCTAGGTGGGCGCGGGCAAACATTCATTCTGTTGTGATACACATTAGAAACGATGTTATCCACCGCAAATATTCTCTATATGTTATATATTTTGAACTAGGAAGATAGGACTAACATTCGACTTAAGGAAGAATTTTTTTCTCACGTGAGAAAAAGTTAAACCTAGTGAAAATTATTAACTTTACAAAGTTGAATTTTCTGAAATAGTAGTTAGACTAGTAGTTTTTGGATTCTGCTCTGATGGAGCTCCCGGATCCGATGGTCTCTCCTTCATGTTTTATCATAGTTTTTGGCATATAACTAAGAAAGACTTGATTGATATGTTGAATGCTTGGTTTAGAGAAATTTTTCTATGTTTACTTTGCTTTCAAAAGATAATGCTACTAGTGCTAGGTCCATGAGAAAGTTCAAGCCTGTCAGTGCCTGATGTGTTGGATGACCATCAGTAATAATTCACTTTTATAAGATTTTTGTATGTTGCTATAATGCTTCATTAGTTTGAGCTGGTAGAAATTGCTAAAAGTTTAAAGTTCACCGAGGATGAAGATACTCTAGTTTGGATGTATGAATTCTAAGGTATTTACTCCTTAAAATCACTATATCCGATAGCGAACTTTAGAGTACACATGCTTATTTTCCAGCTATATGGAGCCTAAACAATTCCACCAAGTGTGCAGGCTTTTTTGTGTGTTTATGCAGAATCAAACTATGACTAGAGACAATCTTACAAGGAGAGGTATCCCAAAATGTTTGGAGTGCAATTTCTGGTTGGATATTAAAGTGTTGAACACCTTTCCTTTGGTTGCTTAGTTGCCAGACTTATTTGGGCTGATGTACATGAAATATTTGGATGATTTACACCTGACTACACAGCTCTAGCAACTAGATGGCTTTGCACTAGAAGGTTTATATACAGTTAAATATTGTTTCTGCTGCAATCCTGTTGGGGTTGTCTAACTCTTGGAAAATAATGTTTTTAATAAGAAAACCTGGCTTAATGTTAAAATGGTGGGGCATCTGATACTTTTATATACATGAAAAACTGGAAGTTACCCTACAAGGATCTGGAGGGGGAAAGATGGCTCAGTTCTAACAATTCATGGTGCTCAAGCTCAAGAAAACATTTTCCCTCATGTCGGCATGAGTTCTTAGTTCGGTTGGATCTCTTCCTGGAGCTCAACATGCAACGACTTTTTTCATGGAGGCAGGGAGACGTTGCAATATATGAAGATGCATCATGAGGAGATACATTTCATGATGGGTGTGTGAAAAATGAGCGAGCGCAACCGATGTTCTCTTAACTTCTTGAGCTACGTCCCTTGAGAAACTTGTAACAACCAGCTTGATACTTGGTACCTTTACTTCTTTCACTCGCTATAGGTTTAAATTTTGCATCATGTAATTAGACGAATTGTGCACCAATGAAATGGAATTGGTGGAGAGGTGCCTATCTATTCTATTATATACTAAAAGTAATATAAGGTTGTTTTTCGAGACACCATATTAATCAACATCATCTAAAATATATAAACTGTTAGATCTATTATTGGCGGCTACGATTATAATATAATAAAAGGTTACGTAAAACTGTTGGTACAAACAACTCGGTCAATAGTGTCACGTACGATTAAAAGATAATAAAAGGTTACGTAGCGAATGCACCTTTGTAAAAGTGGATCAATCGTAGGTTAAGGTTAGCCATATTCTTACAAACTTTGCGCGAGTAAAACGCTGCACAGCTATTTGGTTAGGGTCTCGACCTGAAGCTATTCTTCAGGAGCTAGTCCATGATCGTGATGTAACCCCACCTGCTTAATAAAGTTTATTTCACCTAAAAAAAATAGGGCGCACGTGCAACTTGATAACGGGACCGACACATGCATGCTTCAAAACGGCACAACAAAATATGCGGGAGACCTAGCTGGCCACGGACCAACAAATTGATCAAAGTTTATATGTGAAGATGGAGTCCAGTTTAAAAAGGAAAAAACAAAAAGAAGACGGAGCCAGCTACACCGTGAGTAACCAGGACTTAGTCAAGGTTCGGTGACCAGGAACTCCGAGGTTGTGACTGCATGCTTTGATGTGGAAAAGTTCACGTTGGACTGGTCCAGAAAGAAAATAAAAAATATTTAAATATATAGGTAACTGAAATTAATAATTATCTTACACGTACGCTTTGACGTGCAAGATTTATGTGGAACCTGGACTGTTACTTAAAGAAGTAAAAAAGGATGAAATTTATTTAGACTATTTAGACTGTTAAATGTGTAATCTTACCATATAGTTGTGTTGCTCATCTGAACATGCAATAAATCATGTGGTATGTTTAATGTCTATAATATCATATTACAAGTAATGAAACTTGTGGTCCAAGGATTGTATTCAAAAGAGAGAGAAAAGACTCTTTAAAGTACGAACATGTTTTAGTGTTATGTTTATGTATGTGTCTCCACCATGGCGTGACTGTTGGAGATATGCCCTAGAGGCAATAATAAATATAGTTATTATTATATCTTTGTGTTTATTATAAATGTTTACATTCATGCTATAATAGTATTAACAAGGAAACATTAATACTTGTGTGATTTGTAAACTAAATTAGAGTCCCTAGTAAAGCCTCTTTATAATACTAGCTTGTTGGTTAATAGATGATTATGGTTTCCCTATCATGAACATTGAGATGTTATTAACAACAAGATCATATCATTAGGAGAATGGTATGATGGACATACTCCTATAGATAAGCGTAGCATAAAGATCAAGTCATTTTAATAGTTCAATTGCTATATGCTTTCTGATATATAGTAACCTAATTCCTTCGACCATGAGATCATGCTTATCACCATCACCGGAAGGATGCTTTAATGACATCAAACACCACACCGTAACTGGGTGGCTATAAAGGTGGCATTGAGTGTTCGGAAAGTATGGGTTGAGACACATGGATCAAGAGTGGGATTTATCCATCCATATGACGGATAGATATACTCTGGTCCCTCTCGGTGGAATGTCATCCGATTAGCTTGCAAGCATGTGACTGGCTCACAAGAGATCACATACCATGGGAACGAGAAAAGAGTACTTATCAGTAACGAGGTTGAACTAGGTATGCAAAGATACCGATGATCAAAACCTCGGATAAGTAAAATATCGTGAGACAAAGGGAAATTGGTATCGTATGTAAGTGGTTCATTCGATCGCAAAGTAATTGTAGAAATATGTGGGAGCCATATGAATTTCCAGATTCCTCTATTGGTTATTGATCGGAGAGGTGTCTCGATTATGTCCGCATAATTCACGAACCGTAGGGAGACACACTTAAGGATTTGATGTTGTTGAGTAGTTATGGAATGATGAGTAAGAGACCGAATGTTGTTCGGAGTCTCGGATGGGATCCGGGATATCACGAGGAGATCCAGAATGGTCCGGAGAATAAGATTCATATAAGGAAAGTCCTGTTTCGGGGTTGGAGAATGGTTCAAGTGTTTTCATCGGGAATGTTCTAAAAGGTTCCGGAATGTCCGGCACTCCGGAGGGGAAGGGTACATGAATGTGTCATAACAAGTTGGAATGGTTGCATCATGTACTAGGTGTCATCGCTGAACAAAATAAAGGGATAAATCAAATCCTAGTTTAAAAAGTCAAACACCAATTTGAAAAGTCAAACGGCTATTTTGTTTGGTGGAGGGAGAGTAGGAAACCTACTTGGGGAGGAAGTCCCTCTCCCTCCACCGCAGGCCTTGGAAGCCGAGTTGGGGAGGGACTCCCCTCCCCTTGGCCGGCCCCCTCCACCTATATAAGGAGGGGCAGGGCTGCCCCTCCAAGCACACAACTTGCACCCCGCAAACCCTAGCCCCAAGCCGCCGTCGGCGACACCTCCTGCTGCCGCCGCCTAGGGCAAAACCCTAGCCGCCGAGTTGTGGCATCCCCTTGCCCTAGCCGCCGTCCTAGCCTCTCATCCTTGGTGTGTCTAAACCCTAGATCACCGAGGCCTCTCTCATAGTCCACCATACTCGCTCCGGCTTAAGGCGAAGCCCTGCGAGATCTTCCCTCTTCTTCCGATACCACGACGTCGTGCTGCCGGAATCGCGAGGAGAGTGCTACAACCTCCGCTGCCTACTGGAACAAGGAAGAGGAAGGTCTTCGTCGAGTACCGAACGTGTGACCGACTGCGGAAGCGCTGCCGGAACGCTACGCCGGAAGGATCGTCTATGCGATCTTGAGATCGGCAAGAGTACGACTACATCACCCACGAGAATCCGCTCTCGTTAAACACTTTGGAATCTTCTAGGGTGAGTTATTCCATCGACTCGTTGCTACAATCTAGTAGATAGATCTTGGCTTGTTTGTTTGTATGCGATACAAAATTTTTGTTTTCCATGCTATGAACCCCTACAGTGGTATCAGAGCCGTGTCTATATGTAGAGCTGTTGCACGAGTAGAACACAATGGTCATTGCGGGCGGTGGTGCTTTTATTATCAATTGCTTCTTGTGTACTTTGCATCTTGCGGTATGATGGGATGAAGCGGTCCGGGCTAACCTTACATGACATCGTTCATGAGACTTGCTCCACGCTCAACATGCAACTTGTATTGCATAAGTGGCTTTGCGAGTGTCTGTCTCTCCCATTATAGTATAGATCCAATTTACAACGGGCACTTGATGGTTCAAACATCAGCGTTGTGGTTCTTGTTCGTAAGTTAGATCGACACTTATTGAAAGCCCCAAACCACGTAAAATATGCAAAGAAAGTAGAGGCGTCTAACTTTGTTCTGCAGGGGTGTGCTGTGATGTGATATGGCCATGATTGTGATTATATTTGATGTATGCAATGTTCCTTATTGTAAGTTGGCAACCGGCAGGAGCCATATGGTTGTCTTTAATTTATGTTAAGACCCGCGTGTCTATTCAAAGTAGTTGTAATAGTTGAAGCTGGTGGACGACAACCATGGAGCAGCGTCATTGACCTTGATGCAATGCCGGTGATGATGGAGATCATGTTCGTGCTTGAAGATGGAGATCGGAAGCACAAAGAAGAAAGGCCATATCATATCACATATTATGAATTGCATGTGATGTTAATCCTTTATGCATCTTGTATTGCTTAGTTAACGATGGTAGAATTATAAGATGATCCCTCATGCACATAAATTTCAAGTTCTAAAGTGTTCATCCTTAGTAAGCACCGTTGCTAAAGCTTGTTGTTTCTAAGCACCACGTGATGATCGGGTGTGATAGATTCTGCAAGTGTATACAACGTGAGCAAGCCAGATTTGCTCATGCAGAAACTAAGGTTTGATATTGATGAGCCTAGCATGTACAGACATGGTCTCGGAACACGGATCACCGAAAGGTAAAGCATGAATCATATAGTAGATATGATGAACATGTCGATTGTTCGCCATTGAAGCTACATCAACTCTCGTGATGATCGGTTTTGGTGTGGTGGATTTGGTTCGTGTGATCACTAAAACAATGTGAGGGATATTGTTTTGAGTGGGAGTTCACCTAGATTAATTTAACTATTAATTAGAACTCAATTTGTCATAAACTTAGTCTAAATTATTGCAAATATGTTGTAGATCAATGGCGACCCCTACCATCAATTTTAATGCGTTCCTAGAGAAAGAAAAGTTGAAAAACAATGGAAGAAACTTCGCGGATTGGTTCCGCAATTTGAGGATTGTCCTCAATGCTGGTAATTTGACCTATGTGCTGGATGCACCGCTGGGTGACCCGCCTGCAGCTGATGCTACCGATGAAGTAAAGAATGTTTACCTCACTCGGAAGAATCAGTACTCCACAGTTCAGTGTGCTATCTTGTATGGTTTGGAATCGGAGCTTCAGAAAAGGTTTGAGAATTCAGACCCACATGATATTGTCCGTGAACTCAAAATGATATTTGAGGCTCACGCAGAAGTTGAGAGTTATGAGGCTTCTGAAAAGTTCTTTAACTGCAAGATGGAAGAGGGCAGCTCCGTCAGTGAGCATGTGCTTAAGATGTCTGGGCACGCAAACAAACTCCAAAGTTTGGGTATAGTGATTCCCAATTCTTTGGGGATACATCGTGTCCTCCAATCACTACCACCAAGTTACAAGAACTTTGTGATGAACTACAATACGCAAAGCATGGATAAGACATTGCCAGAACTCTTCTCCATGTTGAAGTCTGCAGAAGTGGAGATCAATAAAGAGCACCAAGTGTTGATGGTCAATAAGACCACCAAATTCAAGAAAGGCAAGTCTAAGCAAAAGGGACACTTCAAGAAGGGTGGTAAGAAAGTTACCACACCAACGAAGAAGACCAAGGCTGGACCTAAGCCTGATACTGAGTGCTTTTACTACAAGGGAGAAGGTCACTAGAAGCGGAATTGCCCAAAGTACTTGGCGGATTTGAAGAACGGCAACATCAAGAAGAAAGGTATATCCGATATACATGTTATTGATGTGTATCTCACTAGTACTCGTAGTAGTGCCTGGGTATTTGATACTGGTTCGGTTGCTCATATTTGTAACTCGAAACAGGTGTTGCAGAATAAACGGAAGCTAGCGAAGAACGAGGTGATGATGCGCGTAGGAAATGGATCAAAGGTTGATGTGATCGCGGTCAGCACGCTACTGTAGGGTTTCGTAGCATGGAAAACAAAATTTTTCTACCGCATACAAACAAACAAGCCAAGATCTATCTACTAGATTGTAGCAACGAGTCGATGGAATAACTCACCCTCGAAGATTCCAAAGTGTTTAACGAGAGCGGATTCTCGTGGGTGATGTAGTCGTACTCTTCCCGATCTCAAGATCGCGTAGACGATCCTTCCGGCGCTGCGTTCCGGCAGCGCTCCCGCAGTCGGTCACATGTTCGGTACTCGACGAAGACCTTCCTCTCCCTTGTTCCAGCAGACAGTGGAGGTTGTAGCACTCTCCTCGTGATTCCGGCAGCACAACGGCGTGGTACCGGAAGTAGAGGGGAGATCTCGCAGGGCTTCGCCTTAAGCCGAAGCGAGTATGGTGGGCTATGAGAAATCCCTCGACGATCTAGGGTTTAGACACGCCGAGGAAGAGGTGCTAGGGCCGGCGGCTAGGGCTTGGAGGTGCCCAAGTCGGCGGCAAGGAGATCCCTAGGCGGCGGCGGCGGCTTGGAGGGCGGCGGCGGCTAGGGTTATGGTTTTCGGGGCAAGGGATTTGTGTGCTAGGAGGGGCAGCCCTGCCCCTCCCTTTATAGGTGGGAGGCGCGGCCAAGGGGAGGGGAGTCCCTCCCCAACTCGGCTTGGAGGTGGGCCGGCGGTTGGAGGAGGGAACTCCTCCCCAACTCGGTTTCCCACTCCTCCTCCTCTTTCCAAAACTTGTCGTTTGACTTTCAAACTAGCCGTTTGACTTTTCAAACTAGGATTTGAATAAACCCTTTATTTTGGACAGCAATGACACCTAGTACATGATGCAATCATTCCAACTTGCAATGACACATTCATGTACCCTTCCCCCTTTCGGAGTGCCGGACATTCCGGAACCTTCTAGAACATTCCCGATGAAAACACCGGAACCATTCCCCAACTCCGAAACGGGACTTTCCTTATATGAATCTTATTCTCCGGACCATTCCGGATCTCCTCGTGATATCCCGAATCCCATTCGAGACTCCGAACAACATTCGGTCTCTTTCTCATCATTCCATAACTACTCAAACAACGTCGAATCCTTAAGTGTGTCTCCCTACGGTTCGTGAATTATGCGGACATGATCGAGACACTTCTCCGAATCAATAACCAATAGAGGAATCTGGAAATTCATATGGCTCCCACATATTTCAACGATTACTTTGCGATCGAATGAACCACTTACATACGATATCAATTTCCCTTTGTCTCACGATAGTTTACTTATCCGAGGTTATGATCGTCGGTATCTCTGCATACCTAGTTCAACCTCGTTACCGATAAGTACTCTTTTCTCGTTCCCGTGATATGTGATCCCTTGTGAGCCAGTCACATGCTTGCAAGCTAATTGGATGACATTTCACCGAGAGGGCCCAGAGTATATCTATCCGTCATATGGATGGACAAATCCCACTCTTGATCCATGTGTTTCAACCAATACTTTCCGAACACTCAATGCCACCTTTATAGCCACCCAGTTACGGTGTGGTGTTTGATGTCATCAAAGCATCCATCCGGTAAAGGTGATATGCATGATCTCATGGTCGAAGGAATTAGATTACTATGTATCAGAAAGCATATAGCAATTGAACTATTAAAATGACTTGATCTTTATGCTACGCTTATCTATAGGAGTATGTCCATCATATCATTCTCCTAACAATATGATCTTGTTGTTAATAACATCTCAATGTTCATGATAGGGAAACCACAATCATCTATTAACCAACAAGCTAGTATTATATAGAGGCTTTACTAGGGACTTCAAATTAAGTTTACAAATCACACAAGTATTAATGTTTCCTTGTTAATACTATTATAGCATGAATGTAAATATTTATCATAAACACAAAGATATAATAATAACTATATTTATTATTGCCTCTAGGGCATATCTCCAACAGTCTCCCACTTGCACTAGAGTCATCTAATCTAGATTACATGGTAATATACCGAACACCCATGGCAGTTTGGTGCTGGTCATGTTTTGCCCTCGGGAGAGGTTTAGTCAACGGATCCGCCACATTCAGATCTGTGTGTACTTTGCAAATCTTTATATCCCCATCTTGGATATGTTCTCGAATAGCGTGAAAACGTAGCTTGATGTGCTTCAGCTTCTTGTGTGACCTTGGTTCTTGCGCATTGGCTATGGCGCCCATGTTATCACAGTAGATAGACATTGGGTCCAGCGCACTAGGAACCACACCCAGCTCTGTAATGAACTCTTTCATCCATATCGCTTCTTGTGAAGCCTCCGAAGCAGCCATGTATTCCGATTCAGTTGAAGATCTCGCCACAATGCTTTGCTTTGCACTCCTCCAGCTAACTGCTGCACCATTCAAAATAAATACGTATCTAGATTGTGATTTAGAATCATCCGGATCGGTGTTCCAACTAGCATCGGTGTAACCATTAACAATGAGCTGTTCATCACCTCCATAAGAAAGAACCATATCCTTAGTTCTTCTCAAGTACTTAAGGATGTTTTTGACCGCTGTCCAATGATCCACTCCTGGATCACTTTGATGTCTGCTAGTTAAACTAACAGCATATGCAATGTCGGGTCTAGTACATAGCATGGCATACATTAGAGATCCTATGGCTGAGGCATAGGGAGTCTTACTCATCCTTTCTCTATCTTCTGCCGATGTCGGACTTTGAGTTTTACTCAAGGTCGTATTGGGCAACATGGGCAAGAACCCTTTCTTGCTATCTTCCATTCCAAACCTCTTTAGAACTTTGTCCAAATATGTACTTTGTGACAATGATATTTGGCGTTTCGATCTATCTCTATAAATCTTTATGCCTAATATGTAAGCTGCTTCGCCAAGATCCTTCATTGAAAAACTATTATTCAAATATTCTTTGACATTATTAAGAAGGTCTACATCATTCCCAATCAACAATATGTCATCTACATATAGTATTAAGAATGCCACAGAGCTCCCACTCACTTTCTTGTAAATACAAGCTTCTCCATAAGTTTGTATAAAACCAAAACTTTTGATCACCTTATCAAAACATTGATTCCAACTTCGGGATGATTGCTTCAATCCATAGATGGACCGTTGAAGTTTGCATACCTTGTTAGCATCTTTAGGATCAACAAAACCTTTGGGTTGCATCATATACAACTCTTCATCAATGTCTCCATTTGAGGAATGCTGTTTTGACATCCATCTACCATATCTCATAATCGTAATATGCAGCGATTGCTAACATAATCCTCACAGACTTTAGCTTCGCTACTGGTGAGAAAGTCTCATCATAGTCAACTCCTTGAATTTGTCGAAACCCTTTTGCGACAAGTCGAGCTTTATAGACAGTAACATTACCATCAGCATCTGTTTTCTTCTTGAAGATCCATTTGTTCTCGACAGCCTTCCGGCCATCCGGTAAGTCCACCAAAGTCCATACTTGGTTTTCGTACATGGATCCAATCTCGGATTTCATGGCTTATTGCCATTTATTGTAATCTGGGCTCATCATCGCTTCCTCATATGTCTCAGGGTCATCGGTGTTGTCCACCAACATGACACTCATAACGGGATCATACCAATCTGGAGTGGTACGAGTTCTTGTTGACCTGCGAGGTTCTGTAGCAACTTCAACCGAAGTTTCATGATCATTATCATTAGCTTCCTCTCTTATTGGTGCAGGCACCACAGGAACTTCTTTCGGTGCTGCGCTACTCGCAATTTCGAGAGAAGGTTCGATAACCTCGTCGAGTTCTACTTTCCTTCCAGTCACTTCTTTCGAGAGAAATTCCTTCTCTAGAAAGGATCCATTCTTGGCAACAAAGATTTTGCCTTCGGATCTATGATAGAAGGTATACCCAATAGTTTCCTTCGGGTATCCTATGAAGACGCATTTTTCCGCTTTGGGTTCAAGCTTGTCCGGCTGTAACTTCTTTACATAGGCTTCGCACCCCCAAACTTTAAGGAACGACAATCTAGGTTTCTTCCCAAACCATAATTCATACGGTGTCGTTTCAACGGATTTAGACGGTGCCCTATTTAAAGTGAATGCGGCTGTTTCTAATGCATAACCCCAAAATGATAGCGGTAAATCTGTAAGTGACATCATAGAACAAACCATATCTAAGAGAGTTCGATTACGACGTTCGGACACACCATTACGCTGTGGTGTTCCCGGCGGTGTCAACTGCGAAAGTATTCCGCATTTCTTCAAATGCTCGCCAAACTCGTAACTTAGATATTCACCTCCACGATCAGAACGTAGAAATTTAATCTTCTTGTTACGTTGATTCTCTACCTCACATTGAAATTCCTTAAACTTCTCGAAAGTTTCGGACTTATGTTTCATGAAATAGATATACCCATATCTACTCAAGTCATCGGTGAAGGTAAGAACATAACGATAACCACCGCGCGATCCTACACTCATTGGACCACACACATCGGTATGTATGATTTCCAACAAGTCCGTAGCTCGCTCCATCATACCAGAAAATGGAGTCTTAGTCATTTTACCCATCAGACATGCTTCGCATCTTTCAAGTGATTCGAAATCAAGTGATTCAAGAAGTCCATCAGAATGGAGTTTCTTCATACGCTTCACTCCAATGTGACCAAGACGACAGTGCCACATATAGGTCGAGTTATCGCTCGATTTCAAACGTTTAGCCTCAATGTTATTAATATGTGTATTTCCACTATCGAGATTCAATAAGAATAGACCATCTATCAAAGGTGCACGTGCATAAAACATATTACTCATATAAATCGAACAACCATTATTCTCAGACTTAAACAAGTAATTGTCTCGCGATAAACAAGATCCCGATATAATGTTCATGCTTAACGCAGGCACCAAATAACAATTATTTAAGTATAAAACTAATCCCGATGGTAGATGAAGGGGTAGCGTGCCGACCGCGATCACATCAACCTTTGATCCGTTTCCAACGCGCATCGTCACCTCGTTCTTCGCTAGCTTCCGTTTATTCTGCAGCACCTGTTTCGAGTTACAAATATGAGCAACCGAACCAGTATCAAATACCCAGGCACTACTACGAGTACTAGTGAGATACACATCAATAACATGTATATCAGATATACCTTTCTTCTTGATGTTGCCGTTCTTCAAATCCGCCAAGTACTTTGGGCAATTCCGCTTCCAGTGACCTTCTCCCTTGCAGTAAAAGCACTCAGTATCAGGCTTAGGTCCAGCCTTGGTCTTCTTCGTTGGCGTGGTAACTTTCTTACCACCCTTCTTGAAGTGTCCCTTCTGCTTAGACTTGCCTTTCTTGAATTTGGTGGTCTTATTGACCAACAACACTTGGTGCTCTTTCTTGATCTCCACTTCTGCAGACTTCAACATGGCAAAGAGTTCTGGCAACGTCTTGTTCATGTTTTGCATGTTGTAGTTCATCACAAAGTTCTTGTAACTTGGTGGTAGTGATTGGAGGACACGGTAAATCCCCAAAGCATTAGGAATCACAATACCCAAGCTTTGAAGTTTGTTTGCATGCCCAGACATCTTAAGCACGTGCTCGCTGATGGATCTGCCCTCTTCCATCTTGCAGTTAAAGAATTTTTCAGAAGCCTCATAGCTTTCAATTGCCGCATGAGTCTCAAAGATCAATTTGAGATCCTCGATAATATCATATGGGTCTGAATTCTCAAACCTTTTCTGAAGCTCCGATTCTAAACCATACAAGATAGCACACTGAACTGTGGAGTACTGAGTCTTCCGAGTGAGGTAAACATTCTTTACTTCATCAGCGGCATCAGCTGCAGGTGGGTCACCCAGCGGTGCATCCAGCACATAGGTCAAATTACTAGCTGTGAGGACAATCCTCAAATTGCGGAACCAATCCGCGAAGTTGCTTCCATTGTTTTTCAACTTTTCTTTCTCTAGGAACGCATTAAAATTGATGGTAGGGGCTGCCATTGATCTACAACATATTTGCAATAGTTTAGACTAAGTTTATGACAAATTGAGTTCAAATTAATAATAAAATTAATCTAGGTGAACTCCCACTCAAAACAATATCCCTCACATTGTTTTAGTGATCACACGAACCAAATACACCACATCAACACCGATCATCACGAGAGTTGATGTAGCTTCAATGGCGAACAATCGACATGTTCATCATATCTACTATATGATTCATGCTTTACCTTTCGGTGATCCGTGTTCCGAGACCATGTCTGTACATGCTAGGCTCGTCAAGATCAAACCTTAGTTTCCGCATGAGCAAATCTAGCTTGCTCACGTTGTATACACTTGCAGAATCTAACACACTCGATCATCACGTGGTGCTTCGAAACAACAAGCTTTAGCAACGGTGCTAACTAAGGGTGAACACTTTATGACTTGAAATTCATGTGCATGAGGGATCATCTTATAATGCTACCGTCGTCTACTAAGCAATACAAGATGCATAAAGGATTAACATTACATGCAATTCATAATATGTGATATGATATGGCCTTTCTTCTTAGTGCTTCTGATCTCTATCTTCTAGCACGGACATGATCTCCATCATCACCGGCATTGCATCAAGGTCAATGACGCTTCTCCATGGTTGTCATCCACCGGCTTCACCTATTACAACTACTTTGAATAGACATGCTGGTCTTAACATAAATTAAAGACAACCATATGGCTCCTGCCGGTTGCCAACTTACAATAAGGAACATTGCATACATCAAATATAATCACAATCATGGCCATATCACATCACAGCACACCCCTGCAAAACAAAGTTAGACGCCTCTACTTTCTTTGCATGTTTTACGTGGTTTGGGGCTTTCAATAAGTGTCGTTCTAACTTACGAACATGAACCACAACATTGATACTAGTATTGTTAATCACCCGTTGTAAATTGGATCTTAACTATGCTAGGAGAAACAGGCACCCGCAAAGCCACTTATGCAATACAAGTTGCATGTCAAGCGTGGAGCAAGTCTCATGAACGATGTCATGTAAGGTTAGCCCAGGCCGCTTCATCCCAACATACCGCAAGATGCAAAGTACACAAGAAGCAATCGACAATAAAAGCATCAACGCCCACAATGACCATTGTGTTCTACTCGTGCAACAGATCTACATATAGACAGTCTGATACCACTGTAGGGTTTCGTAGCATGGAAAACAAAAATTTTCTACCGCATACAAACAAACAAGCCAAGATCTATCTACTAGATTGTAGCAATGAGTCGATGGAATAACTCAACCTCGAAGATTCCAAAGTGTTTAACGAGAGCGGATTCTCGTGGGTGATGTAGTCGTACTCTTCCCGATCTCAAGATCGCGTAGACGATCCTTCCGGCGCTGCGTTCCGGCAGCGCTCCCGCAGTCGGTCACACGTTCGGTACTCGACGAAGACCTTCCTCTCCCTTGTTCTAGCAGGCAGCGGAGGTTGTAGCACTCTCCTCGTGATTCCGGCAGCACAACAGCGTGGTACCGGAAGTAGAGGGGAGATCTCGCAGGGCTTCGCCTTAAGCCGGAGCGAGTATGGTGGGCTATGAGAAATCCCTCGACGATCTAGGGTTTAATCACGCCGAGGAAGAGGTGCTAGGTCTGGCGGCTAGGGATTGGAGGTGCCCAAGTCGGCGGCAAGGAGATCCCTAGGCGGCGGCTTGGAGGGCGGCGGCGGCTAGGGTTAGGGTTTTCGGGGCAAGGGACTTGTGTGCTAGGAGGGGCAGCCCTGCCCCTCCCTTTATAGGTGGGAGGCGCGGCCAAGGGGAGGGGAGTCCCTCCCCAACTCGGCTTGGAGGTGGGCCGGCGGTTGGAGGAGGGAACTCCTCCCCAACTCGGTTTCCCACTCCTCCTCTTTCCAAAACTTGCCGTATGACTTTCAAACTAGCCGTTTGACTTTTCAAACTAGGATTTGAATAAACCCTTTATTTTGGACAGCAATGACACCTAGTACATGATGCAATCATTCCAACTTGCAATGACACATTCATGTACCCTTCCCCCTTTCGGAGTGCCGGACATTCCGGAACCTTCTAGAACATTCCCGATGAAAACACTGGAACCATTCCCCAACTCCGAAACGGGACTTTCCTTATATGAATCTTATTCTCCGGACCATTCCGGATCTCCTCGTGATATCCCGAATCCCATTCGAGACTCCGAACAACATTTGGTCTCTTTCTCATCATTCCATAACTACTCAAACAACGTCGAATCCTTAAGTGTGTCTCCCTACGATTCGTGAATTATGCGGACATGATCAAGACACTTCTCCGAATCAATAACCAATAGAGGAATCTAGAAATTCATATGGCTCCCACATATTTCAACGATTACTTTGCGATCGAATGAACCACTTACATACGATATCAATTTCCCTTTGTCTCACGATAGTTTACTTATCCGAGGTTATGATCGTCGGTATCTCTGCATACCTAGTTCAACCTCGTTACCGATAAGTACTCTTTTCTCGTTCCCGTGATATGTGATCCCTTGTGAGCCAGTCACATGCTTGCAAGCTAATTAGATGACATTTCACCGAGAGGGCCCAGAGTATATCTATCCGTCATATGGATGGACAAATCCCACTCTTGATCCATGTGTTTCAACCAATACTTTCCGAACACTCAATGCCACCTTTATAGCCACCCAGTTACGGTGTGGTGTTTGATTTCATCAAAGCATCCATCCGGTAAAGGTGATATGCATTATCTCATGGTCGAAGGAATTAGATTACTATGTATCAGAAAGCATATAGCAATTGAACTATTAAAATGACTTGATCTTTATGCTACGCTTATCTATAGGAGTATGTCCATCATATCATTCTCCTAACAATATGATCTTGTTGTTAATAACATCTCAATGTTCATGATAGGGAAACCACAATCATCTATTAACCAACAAGCTAGTATTATATAGAGGCTTTACTAGGGACTTCAAATTAAGTTTACAAATCACACAAGTATTAATGTTTCCTTGTTAATACTATTATAGCATGAATGTAAATATTTATCATAAACACAAAGATATAATAATAACTACATTTATTATTGCCTCTAGGGCATATCTCCAACAGCTACCTCTTCATCTACCATCGGGATTAGTTTTATACTTAAATAATTGTTATTTGGTGCCTGCGTTAAGCATGAACATTATATCGGGATCTTGTTTATTGCGAGACGGTTACTTGTTTAAGTCAGAGAATAATGGTTGTTCGATTTATATGAGTAATATGTTTTATGCACATGCACCTTTGATAGATGGTCTATTCTTATTGAATCTCGATAGTGGAAATACACACATTAATTAGATTGAAGCTAAACGTTTGAAATTGAGAGATAACTCGACCTATATGTGGCACTGTCGTCTTGGTCACATTGGAGTGAAGCGTATGAAGAAACTCCATTCCGATGGACTTCTTGAATCACTTGATTTCGAATCACTTGAAAGATGCGAAGCATGTCTGATGGGTAAAATGACTAAGACTCCATTTTCTGGTATGATGGAGCGAGCTACGGACTTATTGGAAATCATACATACCGATGTGTGTGGTCCAATGAGTGTAGCATCGCGCGGTGGTTATCGTTATGTTCTTACCTTCACAGATGACTTGAGTAGATATGGGGTATATCTATTTCATGAAACATAAGTCCGAAACTTTCGAGAAGTTAGGAATTTCATAGTGATGTGGAGAATCAACGTAACCAGAAGATTAAATTTCTACGTTCTGATCGTGGAGGTGAATATCTAAGTTACGAGTTTGGCGAGCATTTGAAGAAATGCGGAATACTTTCACAATTGACACCGCCGGGAACACCACAGCGTAATGGTGTGTCCGAACGTCGTAATTGAACTCTCTTAGATATGGTTCGTTCTATGATGTCACTTACAGATTTACCGCTATCGTTTTGGGGTTATGCATTAGAAACAGCTGCATTCACTTTAAATAGGGCACCATCTAAATCCGTTGAAACGACACCATATGAATTATGGTTTGGGAAGAAACCTAAGTTGTCGTTCCTTAAAGTTTGGGGCTGCGAAGCCTATGTAAAGAAGTTACAGCCGGACAAGCTTGAACCCAAAGCGGAAAAATGCGTCTTAATAGGATACCCAAAGGAAACTATTAGGTATACCTTCTATCATAGATCCGAAGGCAAAATCTTTGTTGCCAAGAATGGATCCTTTCTAGAGAAGGAATTTCTCTCGAAAGAAGTGACTGGAAGGAAAGTAGAACTCGACGAGGTTGTTGAACCTTCTCTCGAACTTGCGAGTAGCGCAACACCGAAAGTAGTTCCTGTGGCGCCTACACCAGTAAGAGAGGAAGCTAATGATGATGATCATGAAACTTCGGTTGAAGTTGCTACAGAACCTCGCAGGTCAACGAGAACTCGTACCACTCCTGATTGGTATGATCCCGTTATGAGTGTCATGTTGGTGGACAACACCGATGACCCTGCGACATATGAGGAAGCGATGATGAGCCCAGATTACAATAAATGGCAAGAAGCCATGAAATCCGAGATTGGATCCATGTACAAAAACCAAGTATGGACTTTGGTGGACTTACCGGATGGCCGGAAGGCTGTCGAGAATAAATGGATTTTCAAGAAGAAAACAGATGCTGATGGTAATGTTACTGTCTATAAAGCTCGACTTGTCGCAAAAGGGTTTCGACAAATTCAAGGAGTTGACTACGATGAGACTTTCTCACCAGTAGCGAAGCTAAAGTCTGTGAGGATTATGTTAGCAATCGCTGCATATTACGGTTATGAAATATGGCAGATGGATGTCAAAACAGCGTTCCTCAATGGAGACATTGATGAAGAGTTGTATATGATGCAACCCAAAGGTTTTGTCGATTCTAAAGATGCTAACAAAGTGTGCAAACTTCAAAGGTCCATATATGGATTGAAGCAAGCATCCCGAAGTTCGAATCAACGTTTTGATAAGGTGATCAAAAGTTTTGGTTTTATACAAACTTATGGAGAAGCTTGTATTTACAAGAAAGTGAGTGGGAGCTGTGTAGCATTCTTAATACTATATGTAGATGACATATTGTTGATTGGGAATGATGTAGACCTTCTTAATAGTGTCAAGGAATATTTGAATAATAGTTTTTCAATGAAAGATCTTGGGGAAGCAGCTTACATATTAGGCATAAAGATTTATAGAGATAGATCAAGATGCCTAATATCATTGTCACAAAGTACATATTTGGACAAAGTTCTAAAGAGGTTTGGAATGGAAGATAGCAAGAAAGGGTTCTTGCCCATGTTTCCCAATACGACCATGAGTAAAACTCAAAGTCCAGCAACGGCAGAAGATAGAGAAAGGATGAGTAAGACTCCCTATGCCTCAGCCATAGGATCTCTAATGTATGCCATGCTATGTACTAGACCCGACATTGCATATGTTGTTAGTTTAACTAGCAGATATCAAAATGTTCCAGGAGTGGATCATTGGACAACGGTCAAAAACATCCTTAAGTACTTAAGAAGAACTAAGGATATGGTTCTTTCTAATGGAGGTGATGAACAACTCGTTGTTAATGGCTACACCGATGCTAGTTGGAACACCGATCCGGATGATTATAAATCACAATCTGGATACGTATTTACTTTGAATGGTGCAGCAGTTAGCTGAAGGAGTGCAAAGCAAAGCGTTGTGGCGAGATCTTCAACTGAATCGGAATACATAGCTGCATCAGAGGCTTCACAAGAAGCGACATGGATGAAGGAGTTCATTACAGAGCTCGGTGTGGTTCCAAGTGCGCTGGACCCAATGTCTATCTATTGTGATGACATGGGCGCCATATCCAATGCGCAAGAACCAAGGTCACACAAGAAGCTGAAGCACATCAAGCTACGTTTTCACGCTATTCAAGAACATGTCCAAGATGGTGACATAAATATTTGCAAAGTACACACGGATCTGAATGTGGCGGATCCGTTGACTAAACCTCTCCTGAGGGCAAAACATGACCAACACCAAACTGCCATGGGTGTTCGGTATATTACCATGTAATCTAGATTAGTTGACTCTAGTGCAAGTGGGAGACTGCTGGAGATATGCCCTAGAGGCAATAATAAATATATCTTTGTGTTTATGATAAATGTTTACATTCATGCTATAATAGTATTAATAAGGAAACATTAATACGTGTGTGATTTGTAAACTAAATTAGAGTCCCTAGTAAAGCCTCTTTATAATACTAGCTTGTTGGTTAATAGATGATTGTGGTTTCCCTATCATGAACATTGAGATGTTATTAACAACAAGATCATATTATTAGGAGAATGGTATGATGGACATACTCCTATAGATAAGCGTAGCATAAAGATCAAGTCATTTTAATAGTTCAATTGCTATATGCTTTCTGATACATTGTAACCTAATTCCTTCGACCATGAGATCATGCTTATCACCATCACCGGAAGGATGCTTTGATGACATCAAACACCACACCGTAACTGGGTGGCTAGAAAGGTGGCATTGAGTGTTCGGAAATTATGGGTTGAGACACATGGATCAAGAGTGGGATTTGTCCATCCATATGACGGATAGATATACTCTGGGCCCTCTTGGTGGAATGTCATCCGATTAGCTTGGAAGCATGTGACTGGCTCACAAGGGATGACATACCACGGGAACGAGAAAAGAGTACTTATCAGTAACGAGGTTGAACTAGGTATGCAAAGATACCGACGATCAAAACCTCGGATAAGTAAAATATCATGAGACAAAGGGAAATTGGTATCGTATGTAAGTGGTTTTTTCGATCGCAAAGTAATCGTAGAAATATGTGGGAGCCATATGAATTTCTAGATTCCTCTATTGGTTATTGATCGGAGAGGTGTCTCGATTATGTCCGCATAATTCACGAACCGTAGGGAGATACACTTAAGGATTCGATGTTGTTGAGTAGTTATGGAATGATGAGTAAGAGACCGAATGTTGTTCGGAGTCTCGGATGGGATCCGGGATATCACGAGGAGATCCGGAATGGTCCGGAGAATAAGATTCATATAAGGAAAGTCCTGTTTCGGGGTTGGAGAATGGTTCCGGTGTTTTCATCGAGAATGTTCTAGAAGGTTACGGAATGTTCGGCACTCCGGAGGGGAAGGGTACATGAATGTGTCATAACAAGTTGGAATGGTTGCATCATGTACTAGGTGTCATCGCTGAACAAAATAAAGGGATAAATCAAATCCTAGTTTGAAAAGTCAAACGGCTATTTTGTTTGGTGGAGGGAGAGTAGGAAACCTACTTGGGGAGGAAGTCCCTCTCCCTCCACCGCAGGCCTTGGAAGCCGAGTTGGGGAGGGACTCCCCTCCCCTTGGCCGGCCCCCTCCACCTATATAAGGAGGGGCAGGGCTGCCCCTCCAAGCACACAACTTGCACCCCGCAAACCCTAGCCCCAAGCCGCCGTCGGCGACACCTCCTGCTGCCACCGCCTAGGGCAAAACCCTAGCCGCCTTGTTGGGGCATCCCCTTGCCCTATCCGCCGGCCTAGCCTCTCCTCCTTGGTGTGTCTAAACCCTAGATCACCGAGGCCTCTCTCATAGTCCACCATACTCGCTCCGGCTTAAGGCGAAGCCCCGCGAGATCTTCCCTCTACTTCTGGTACCACGCCGTCGTGCTGCCGGAATCGCGAGGAGAGTGCTACAACCTCCGCTGCCTGCTGGAATAAGGGATAGGAAGGTCTTCGTCGAGTACCGAACGTGTGACCGACCATGGAAGCGCTGCCGGAACGCAGTGCCGGAAGGATCGTCTACGCGATCTTGAGATCGGCAAGAGTACGACTACATCACCCACGAGAATCCGCTCTCGTTAAACACTTTGGATTCGAGGGTGAGTTATTCCATCGACTCGTTGCTACAATCTAGTAGATAGATCTTGGCTTGTTTGTTTGTATGCGATAAATTTTTTTTGTTTTCCATGCTACGAACCCCTACAGTGACAACTTGCAAGGTGGGGTACATCCTAAACGTGACAAGTAAGGTACCTACTCGACTATGTAAATGTTCTTATTTACGTAAGAAATGAGTTTAGATATTACAAGTTTCTTTATTTTGAAATGTAAGGCGTGTACAAAAGCCAAATAAGGTAAAATTTGACCAAGTTTGTAAAAGAATGGGATATTGGCCAAGAATGTTTTTAACTATGAAAATTTGACTAATTTTACAATAATGTGTAGACATGTTAAAATTTCCTCTATTTTAACTATAAATCTTGATCGGAAATGTTGAATTGCGCATGGGACTATCAACCACAAGACCGTGAGCTTACAAACTCATGGTGATGATATATCTATAGTTTCTAACCAGAGAACGTGCCACTGCGACCATATGCTTTCACTTTCTATGTTTTCCAACCATGCGAAATAAAAAGAATTCCGAGGAAATATAACTACCAGGTAACATGGTTTTGTGTTAGCAGCCTATGAAGAATTTCCTCCTCATCATCGGTAACCCAAATGCAATGTTTTCCTCAAAAGAATTTGAAAACATTATAGATTGTCTTAGTGTTTTATATGCTAAGTGTTTATTTTGATGTAGTGCTACTAATTTAAGAAAAGTTCTTAATGTAACCTGTTAGATAAAATATATAAGGGTCCTGAGAAACTATTCTTTTTTACGATGTGATAAACACGTAGCTTTTTTCTACTTGCCATGGTTTCTATATTTTTAAAATTTGATCATATGGATTAATGTAAATGACTCATTAGCCAAAACTATAGCATCCGTAATGATCTAATGATGTTACACGACACGACACATGCATGAAAGCGAGAGCGGAGAAAAAAATGGATTTGCGTGGATCATAGCATGCAGAGAGGTAAGGAAAAATTATTTGATCCAACTTAAAAAAGTATAAGGTTCTGCAAAACATGCAATCCCAGCTCTCTAACCTTGATAATCAAAATGCAAATGTTGCCTATATTTCATTTTATCAATTTGTTTTAATAAACGTTGAACCAAGGAATTATTCACAACCAAAGTAATGGCCAAAATCGCACATTGGATATTTTCACGTCTAGATGACTAGCTTTCAAAAGAGAAGTAGAATGTCATGTATTCAAGAACCACTAAGTGAGAACAGAGAGATCTGGAAAAAAGAAAATCATCTAACCTTACTTTGTTCTAGCGGTTAACAAGGATACGTTACTTTGATATGAAAATTTATTTTTGGTATTCTATATATCCTCTAAACACCATCTTACTATTTATCAGGTGGACCTATAATTATTACTTGGATGAAAAAATGCATAACTATATAGAATACCGATGACTCACAACATAACGTAGTTATTTAAGATTGCAAAAAAAAAGCATCATCCATCTTACGGTCTAAATTTCAAATATAGGAACTAATTTAAGATCGTTTAAAATGACATATGGTTAGTAATACTGTTAACAACTAAATTTTCCAGTTTTTTATTTATTCCATTATGGAGTATTTATGAGCAGAAAATATCTTCAATCATAGAATCCTACAACATGCTATAAACTAAGAAAAGTTTTCTCAAGTCAGTTCAAAACTTTAAAGAGCTGCCTCGCATTTGCGAGGGCCTCATACTAGTTATTAATATATAAAAAGGTATAGAGCATGTTCTTTTAGCAGAGCTAGCATTTCGTTTTACATTTAAAACATTTCAGATCAGCCTAATCGTCCCACATTGTGGGCGAATGCGTAAATCCTGATTTGAATAGAATGAAAGGTTGCCACGGCTTCCAACCATTAACTGCAGTGATACAGGGACGTACGTGAGTACAACTAGTGTGAAAAAATTGTTTTCTTTCGGCTTATAAAAGAGCTCCAAATAGCACAGATGTGATGCACGAGCACCTCAAGACTTATTCCAATGCTGTAAAAAGTTTAATTCTGAAATGCGATACGTTAGAATATTCACATGAAAGCGAATAAACTCAAAATTTGTTGGTCCTCGTAGTAGGTTTAGGAGGCCTTGGGAATTGTCATACCTCCTCGATAAAGGATTGGAAGCGACGCAGCAGTTGACGATGCACTATATGACTGCCATTAGCACAGATATTTGCCTCAGCGCAAGGGCCATCGATGCGTGGAGCAGCAAAAAAATTGGCTCCAGATTGAGCATGGCTCTTTGAAATCACTAAAGGTCACACCTTCTCCACTGACTCTGCGTCTGCTCTAACACACACAATATGACAAAGTATTTGTATACAATGTATATGCACAACAAACACCAAAGAGTACCATAAATCAACGTGGTGCATTTGAAATTATTATTTTTTCCGATCAAATATTTAGGTTTTCACCCTGAAGAAAGTTTACGCTCTCAAAACAATACCTTTAACAAGGCCATTGCCAGGCATAACCAGTTAAGGCCAGACCCTGGGTTTTCACCCTGAATGATTGGATCATGAACTTTACTTATACTGTCGTCCCCGCTTGCATACCACTGCTCCAAGTCACGAGTCATCAAGCCAATTCCTCATCACCACCCGGACTCAAACCACCATTGTTTGTCCTCAGGTCTCGGTCTTGACATTCTCTTCGGCACCATGGGACGAGAACATGTCCCATGATATTAACAACCAATAGATCTTCAAAGCGTTCCCTCTGAACCCAAACGGCTAGAGTAAAAACATGGGTGCGCACGACCGAATCCTACCTAATACAGCGATCTCTCGGCATATGAGCAGTGTGGAGTTTGCTCGCGGAGCCTTCCAGAACACGCCACTACAACCAGATCAATGTAGACAAACATCATGCGGGTCTTTGTCTTGGCGTGAGATGAACCCTAGGACCACCCCCTTTATTCAAACCGAGCTAGCAGCCTGCTTGATACGTCGGAAACGTATCTATAATTTTTTATGTTCCATGCTGGTATAGTATCTACTTCTTTGCTTTATCTACACTTTGAGGTATTTTTATACACTTTCTGGAACTAACCTATGGACAAGATGTCACAGTGCCAGTTACATGTTTTCTGCTATTTTTGATTTCAGAAAGCTAAAAAATGAATATTCTCGGAATTGGACGGGACAAAAGGCAAAGTTCATATTTTCCCGAAGCGATACAGAAAATCGAAGACGAGACGGAGGAGGAAACCAGGTTGGCCACACCCTAGGTGGGCGCGGGCCCACCCTAGGCCGCGCCCACAGGGGGTGTGGGCCCCCTGGACCTCCACCGACCTTGCCTCCTTCGCCTATAAGAAGCCCCGACTCAGAAACCCTAAACAATCGACCAGAAAACCACGAAAACCTCCACAACGCCGACGCTACCGAAGGGGAGATTCGGGGGACATAAAGTCTCTGTTCCGACACTCTGCCGGGACGGGGAAGTGCCCCCGGACCCATCTTCATCGATCTCCATTGCCATCTCCATCACCGTTGCTGATTTCCATGATGAAGAGGGAGTAGTTCTTCCTCGAGGCTAAGGGCTTTACCGGTAGCTATGTGTCCATCTCTCTCTCTATGCGTGATCTTTATGAGATCATGATCTTTATAATCAAGTAGATCTACTTTGCTACTCAAGTGCTTTAATAGATCTCTGCTCTCCCCACGTGTGTGAAAGTGACAGCGTACATACTGTGGTGGCACTTAGGCTAGATGTTACATAAATACTCAATTGCTTTAATAGATCTATGCTTTTCTCCACGTGTGTGACAGTGACAGCATGCGCGCCGTGTGTGGCACTTAAGCTAGATTATATATATTTATCATGAGTTATATTTGGAGTTGGATGTCTCTATGAAATTGTGGTTTTTGTTGGAACCATTTAGCGCTCAAGGTGACAGTGTGGGGGTTATCTTGATAGAGAAGGCAGACTTTGAGGTGTGCTTTTGTAGCCCTACCATGGATTAGAGTGTCCAACCGGAGAGTAGTTCAGGATAGTATCATGAAGAGAATATATTTATTAAGAGTGTTCACTAGTAAAAGTATGATCCCTAGGCCTTGTTTCTAAACATTGAAACACCATTTTCATCTAGATCTATTGTATGTTTGCTTGATTCCATCTTTTTTCCTTTAGTCTTTTTCTCCCCATCAAAAGCTCTTTTCTGGCACCATTACCACTTATAATCATCCATACCACTTGTATTTCACTATCTCTTCGCCTAACTAGTGCACCTATACACCTGACTAGTGTATTGGGTGTGTTGGGAACACAAGAGACTTCTTGTATCTTGATTGCAGGGTTGCTTGAGCGGAATACCTTTGACCACCTCCTCCCTGAGTTCGATAAACCTTGGTTAATCCACTTAAGGGAAACTTGCTGCTGTTCTACAAACCTCTGCACTTGGAGGCCCAACAACCGTCTACAAGAATAGAAGTGCGTAGACATCACCCCTCGCCACCAGCCGAAGATAGAGGAGAAAACAGTCCAGCATGCCACTGAAGCGGGTCGCTAGAACCCAGCGTGCAGTTGCCTCTGCAGCCATAGGTCCAGATCAGATCCGGGCTAGACCCGATGCAACCACCGCCCGCCATGGCGGCCGCACGACAGCGCCACCGAGGATGTCCTCGTAAGATCGCCTCCAATGCTGCCACCATGATACCTCCTCCTCCTCAAGCCCTCGATTTGTGTCGCCCAGGAAGATGACGGCCCTAGGAGGACGCCTAGGCCCACGGCGTGATGCCGACGCCTGCAACGCGGTTGCAGGAGAACCCGCCGCCACCTGGCTAAGATTGCTTCCTCGACCACCGCCCCCGACCCGCTCCGTCGGCGTCGCCCCAACCGCCCCTTCGTAGAAGACCGACACGGCCTCCACCCCTAGCACCTTAGGTATGATACGTCCAATTTGCATCACCATTCTATATCATAATTTTCCTTTATTCATTGATATATGTCTTATTATGAGGTATTACTTATGTCTTTTCCTCTGTTTTTGCATGTTTGATGATTCTTGGAGGATGAACTGCCGAAGTCAGGATTCTGATGGAAAAAGAGATGTTTTGATGCAATTTCATGAAGATCAGAAAAATACCAGAAAAATATTGGAAAATTATATCTTCCCAAAAGACGAAGGAAGCCAGAAGGGTAGGCGTAGCTAGGCCACAAGGGGCCCACACCCCTAGGCGCAGGTCCCCCTGGGTCGCGCCTAGGGCAGGTGTGGCCCACCTGGCCGGTCTCTGACTCCGCCCTCTCGCCTATATCTTCCTCTCAGAACCCTAAAACAAGGGGAGCGACCACAGAAAGATTTCCGCCGCCTCTACGGGGCGGAAAATACCGAGAGATAAAGAGCTCTCCAGCAGACAAATTTCTGCCAGGGAAATTCCTTCCCGGAGAGGGGAGATCGTTGCCATCAACACCATCGTCAAGCTAGACTTCATCGGGATCATCATCATCCACACCATCATCTCCACCAGCACCATCATCACCACTCCATCCCGTTGTAACAATCGTGTTGAATACTTGCATAGTTAGGGGAAACTTTCCTGGTGTCGATTACTATTGTAGTTGATGCTTGTGAGTGGAACCATTGGATTATTGTTTATGTTCAGATTGTTATACATCACCATATCATCTTTGATCTTGATCCATATGATGTCTCGTGAGTAGTTCATTTAGTTCTTGAGGACATGGGAGAAGTAATGTTGTTAGTAGTGGATTTGTGTTGAGTTATTATTCAATGGTTTAGTATTTAAGTTGTGGTGCTATTCTTCTAGTGGTGTCATGTGAACGTCGACTACATGATACTTCATCATTTATGGGCGTAGGGGAATGCATTGTGTATTTGGCTACTAATTGTGGGGTTGCCGGAGTGATAGAAACCTGAACCCCCGTTAGGACACCTTTGCACAAGGGAGTGTAGGATCTCAGAGTTTAAGGCTGTGGTTAGGTTTATATTTAATTACTTTCCTATAGTTGCGGATGCTTGCAGGGGGTTTAATCACAAGTATGTATTAGTACAAGTAAGGTCGGTCCATTAGCACAGGTTCACCCACACAACACTTACAACACCAAAGAAGAGTACTCAGCTATTTGAAGAGAAAGCACTTGACAGAATTCCCGTGTGTCCTCGAGAACGTTTGGTCCTTATAAGTATTTCCACCGGCTTGTCCTTTTCTAAGAAAGGATTGGGCCCCTTGCTGCAGTTGTTCGTTGTTTTTATTACTTGCCATTGTTTTGTTGCTTTATCAGAGAACCCCTAAAAATCCGGTTGCTAAGTATTTACAAAGATTTCCTTCTCCATACCACTAGTCAACACCTTCTTCTCCTCGTTGGGATCGACACTCCTATTTATCGAAAGTTTTGCGATACACCCCCTATACTTGTGGGTCATCAAGACTATTTTCTGGCGCCATTGCCGGGGAGTGAAGCGCTATTGAAGAGTGGAACTGGTAAAAGAAACTTCTATTGTGAGTATTGCTTTTTTGTTTCTGTTTGTTGCTTTGTTTCCAATATGGATAACCCACTTGGTTTTCTGTCTGGGAAAACTACTGCCACTGCTAGGGTAGTAGATGAACCACCACCTATTGAGATAGATCCTTTTAAGATACCTACAAGTATTGTTGATCGTGTTATGGATAATTATTATTTAGGGGATGGAACTGTCCATCCTGGTGATCACTTGCTTTTTATCCATGAATTATGCGGGTTGTTTAAGTGTGCAGGTATCACAACTGAACATGTGAAGAAGAAGTTACTCTCCATATCCTTAAAAGGGAGAGTTGAAGAATGGTATAAGCTGCTGAAGAATGGGCAATCCATGGAATGGGAGGAGATGGCATCTCTCTTTTATTCTAAATTTTATCCTCCCAGTGAGATTCATAAGGATAGAAATCTGATATGTAACTTTTGGCCTCGTGATGGAGAGAGTACAGCTCAAGCTTGGGGGAGATTGAATTTATTAATTCTTAAATGTCCTATTCATGAACTCCCTAACAATATTATTATCAATAACTTTTATGCTAGGCTTTCTCTTCATGATAAAGATTTACTAGATGCTTATTATGCTGGATCATTCACATGTATGAAGGAAGAAGCTAAATGGGATCTCCTAGACCGTATTCAAGAGAACGCTGAAGCTTGGGAGAATGACAAAGGAAGAAAGTCAGGTATAAACTATGATTATGAATGTATTAAATCTTTTATGGGAACTGATGTAACACCCTCGGATCGGCCCTAGGCAAGTTTCAGCGATTCCCGCCAAACCCGCATAGAAACGATTCAAAGGTGCCCACCAGGCACTTTTGTGCGGGTGGAAAACGACGTAATATCATTACTCAATAGTCCTCGGTGGAACCCATAGAACAGATATATACAACACGACTCCATGAGTCCAGAATAAAGATATACAATACAAAGGTCCAAATCACCTTGAAAACGATACAACGTCCAACTACGGACAAGATGCAAATGGGGCTAAGAGCCCTGAAGAATAACCAATGGCGTCCATAACCCTGCCCAGGCCAAGCCAAAAGGGTAACCCTACTAACAACGTCGATCTCAAAACCTGCTAAAACAAAAGGGGTGTCGGCAAAGGGCAAAGGAAAAAGAGAGCGATCAGTACTGAGGCCAGTACACGGCGAGACTAGAATTCGGCGGCTCTCGCCTACATAAGTATGGTGGACTGAAGCGGCAGCGCAGCATGCACTAAACAACCTATAGAGACTCGATACAACTGCCGGCTATCAGATAGGGATAAGAAAGACCTATTCGAATCCAACCTGAAACTATCACCAAGCATACCCATCCTGGTATTTCCCCCTCGAGACCAAACGAGGAAGTTAACCGAGGAACTCACATAGTTGGAAGTTTTATTCATTCCGTTATAGTTGCGGCAATTACTAGTCAGATATAGATAGCATGAGTTATCCTGATATTATAAACAGTTGGCAGTTTTAGTTAACCATTCCATTGTAGTTGCAATACTTACTAGTCAGATACATATAGCATGAGGCATCCCAAAACCAGCAGTTGTTGGTACTTTTATTTAGCCATTCCGTTGTAGTGAAGCTGATTACTACTCATTATAAAGTCAAATTTATAGCACTACTTTAGTTATAGTTGTCTATGATCGAGATACTGTGCTCCAATTCATCCATAACCGCGGACGCGGCTTTCAGAAAGTTTTACCCTTCAGGGGGGCACAAATAACAACACACGCATGATCAACCTCGGAAAAAACCAAATGAAAACCCAACGAGGCATCACGACAGAACATCCACAAGATTCGTATTTGATTTCAGGGGGCCACCCCACCAAGCTACCCGCGACGAATTTGGCCGGCTCCGAGACGGACCCAGAGGTTTGTGCCAATGGCTGTAAACGACCGGAACCCGAAAGTGTAACTAGGCATTTTTTCCTAAACAGTATAGGCGCTCCACGCACAATAGTAAATAAGGAAGTAAAACATGGCATAAGTACAGGATAGTAATAAAGCCCCAAACTACTTTGTGGCCCCAAGGAATTAAATATGACTCAAGCTAGGGTTAGGGCGATTCATGGTCCCACATGCGGATAGTGCGAATATTCAAAGAACAGGTATCAAGTACTTGGGGTCCTAGGGACACAAGTGGACTGTTAAAAAGCAAATAACATCTATTGCCCACCTGTGCCTCTGCATCATTTACCTACTTCAATTTTAGTTATTAAACGGTAATTAAAGCCATGATCATCTCCAACATTAAACATGCGACATTACTCCAACAACTATGGTACTTGATGACACGCAACAACATTTGAGCAAGCGACTATGACACGCAAGTCTAACTATCTACCAAACAACAGGTAATAGGATGTGTCCAAGGCAATATAAGGCTGCAAGGGATATCATGGGTACGAAAACTAGAGCATCGCAACACAGATAGCAATAGATCAACAAGAGTAAATAAATACTATAAAGTAAAATAGGTAGAAAGGGGGAGAATGCTCGCCTGAAAACATTGCCGAAGATTCATCCGAAGATCGGGTCGACACTCACATCAACTCATTGGCCTAATCCATGAAGAAGCAAGGCACTAGCAGAAACATCGGATGCACTATTTAATACTACGGCAAAAGATCGGGCATGATGCATGTATGATGTATGGCATGGCAAGGATGCGATGCAATTAGGCAATATTAAACGAAACCAGAGTCCCGACAATTTATTAGATGGTTCATGTTGTTTAGATACCCGCAATTTAAATGTTGTCTTAACAAGGCAAAATTATATCACCGATTCGATGCACAAATTAAAATGGGACCAATATTGGACTAGATTCGCCCCCGTATGGTCTCTATATTTAATTTAGGTGAATCATCTAGATACCCCCAAACACCGACAATATGTATGCAAACATGTTCATTTAATATGCAACAAGATCAATATCATATATTATAAAAAAATGAGGGGTCTCAGATAGGGGTCACACATCGAATGGCGATCTTGGGGTTCCAAGGGTTCGGGGGATTGGTCTTCAGGGTCTTGGCCATCGGATCCGTGAAGGAAACCTCGGTGTTCCGGAGGGATCGGCCTTCGGACTCCGAGATTGGGGCCTTTGGGTTTGGTCTTGGTGGTCGGTGACGGACTTGGTTCCATGGTCTGTGGTCCTCAAATAGCGTCGTGTTCTGATGGTCTTCTAGGGCATCTTCATCATCGTCGGGTGGTCAAACTTGGTTGACGATAAAATCTTCGGAACATCTTGGCGTTGGTATAGTTCTCGTCGTTAGTTCTTCAGGCTCTCGTTCAACGTCGGTCACGCGGTCTCCGCACCTGTAGTAGTACACCAACCACATAACAACGACTCCACAGACTATGGCAATACCAGCAATTCAACATAGCATCTTCCAACACCTCTTACCAGAAGGACACGCATCGGAACATCAGTTGTCGGGGTCGTTCGAGACAAACAGGGGTCACGGGGTCATAATCTGCAGACAGAGGAGGTGGCTCAGGCACGCTGGGGCGGTTGCGATGCTCTACATGGCGAGGGAGGTGGCCAGGGCGCGGGCTCGAGGCGGCGGCCGAAGAGGAGAGGCCAGAGGCGCTGAGCACGGTCGGCCAGCCCGGCGGTCACCGGCAAGCACGGGGTAGACAAGGTCGACAGGGAGGAAGGTGAGGTCGTGAAGATAGGGGAGGACGTGGCAGAGATGGAGAAGAGCCACGGCGGCGGTCGCTGGCGGGGCGAGCTTGGGGTGGCGCCAGGGGAAGGAGGGAGGCGCGCGGCGGCTTGCGCTGAGGCATAGGGCGACCGACGACGCGGGGGTTCCTGGGCGGCGGCGCGCTCGATGGTTGGAGGGGATGCAGCGGCATCGACTGGGTAGCAGAGAGAGGCGAGGATCGTGTCGGGGTCACGCGGAGTGCGACGCGAGAGAGGGAGCGGGGATCGTGGGGAGTGGTAGGGCCGGGGTGAGCGACGCGGGGTGGGTGGGACCAAGTCGGGCATGGGGCATGCATTCATGCATGGGTGGAGTGCGTGGGTGGCGGCTGATGGGCGGCGGCGGCGGCTGATGGGGATGTGGGATTGGTTTGTCTAGGGTTTGGGTGATTAGGTAGGTTTTGTTCTACTGGGCCTTTGGGCCTGGCTGGCTGAGCTGTCTCCCCCGCTAAATAAAATAGTCTTGTATTTATTATTTTTCTTTATTTTAAAATAAAACATTTGCAAAAAGGTTTTAGACAAATAAAAGATCCAGACGGATCTAGGGTTTTCGATTTGAATAAAGAAGGGAATATCTAGAAAACAAAACAGGCTTTTGTAAAATAGTTTTAGGCAAACAATGCATGCAGACATGATGATGCTCAAATGCAATGTGGCATGATGACATGAGCGTGCAGTCATGATGATGTACAACAACGAGCGATTTTCTAGTAGTGGTTTTACCCGGGGTGCTACAACTAATGACTTCCGTGTTATTAGTAATGAGTTTGGTCTTGATTCCCAAAGTATTGCCAACTGTTTTAAGGCCTTTGCCTCTTACATAGAACTCCCCAATAAGAAGTGGAATAAGTACCTTGCACCTTATAAAGATGTTGTTAGTCATGTTCCTGTTAGAAGTACTGAAGTTTGTACTACTAATCATATTGTCCCTGAACCTCATGTTGAGAAAGTTCCTTTCCCAGCTAAGTTAAAGGAATATTCTATGATTATTAGTGCAAATAACAAAGATACAAAGAAAACAGTGGAACCTGATGAGCAAATGAATATTGAACCTGTGGTAGCTATTGTGAAAGATCTGGTCACTAGAAATATAGAGGATGAGCACATTGTCTTCTGTGAAGACGCTTCTAATATTATCTCTCATCCTAGTAAAGCTAGAAAAGCTAGTGTTCCTATGCTTTCTGTTAAAATTGGTGATAATTGCTACTATGGTTTATGTGATATTGGTGCTAGTTCTAGTGCTATTCCTTATGAGCTTTACAGGGAAATTATGCATGAGATTGGTCCTTGTGAGCTTGAGGACATTGATGTGGTTATTCACCTTGCTAATAAGGAAATCATTTGCCCCATTGGTATTGTAAGAGATGTGGAGGTTCTTTGTGGTAAGATTAAGTATCATGTTGATTTTCTAGTGCTTAATTTAGCAGCTAGCAAAACTTGTCCTATCATTTTTGGTAGACCTTTCTTGAACACTTGTGGATCTATTATAGATTGTAAGAAGGAAAAGTTTTAACTAAGTTTGATGCAGATTCTTATGAGTTTAACTTTTCCAAATTTTCTAAAGCTCCTTGTGAAAATAGCTTGCCTAATGAAGATTTCATGATGGAACAACTTGCTTCTATTGATTCAATTTATGACCTTGGACCTATTTTTGATGACTGTAAGTATGCTCATTCTGATGATAAAGTTGTTGCCGATGACAGTTATATTGTCAACTTTATTCAAAGTGCTACTAAAAGTTATTATGAGAGAGGGAAACATGGTTCTATGCATCTCAATAATGTTAAGTTTCCCCGTTTTATGTTGAAAGCTTTGAAGTTGCATCTGTTTTGTCTTCCTATGCTAGTGGCTTTTTGTTTCAAAAATTTGTTTTCTCATGATACCCCCATGCATAGGAAGTGGGTTAGACTCAAATGTGTTGGTTATTTTCTTCTTAATGCTCTCTTTCACTTCAAATATTTATCTCCTATGTGAGCATCTTTGAAAGTTTCAAGCCTAACTTAAAGGCATTAAAGAAAAGTACTTGTTGTGAGCTAACCCAAGAGTTTGGTTGAGTCTTGGAAGTTATTACCCCTGTAATAACCGCTGCTTATCCTTTTTGTTTTGGTTTTTGTGGCAAGTTCAACTACTTTTGAGAAGTAGAGGAGTTGTGAAAAGTTGTTGTCCTGGGACAGATTTTTGTGCTGGACTGTAAAAATTTGTGAGGAAGCTCAGTCCTTCGGATGGAGCTGTATTTTTCTTTGCTTATTCTCCAAGTTATTTCCCAACTTTCATTAGTTCTACAATTTTTTATTTGAGCAACAGAAGGTTTTCGAAAAAATCAATCTTTACCAGCTGGTATGTTTTGACCGATTTTTGCCATCATTTGCATTTGCCTCTTACAGAAGCTTTTGTTTTGATGAATTTCAGTTGAATTGTGCACCTAAAGGTTTATTGTTTTGCTTGCACTAATGTTGCCAATGAAGTTTGTGTATTGCCTTGTGAGAAAAGGAATTTCCAGGAGAAGGAGGAAATGAATCTGCAGAGTTCGTCTTTGAAATCCCTATCTTTTTATATTTTTGATGTTTTTAATACATATGGAAGATTACGAGACGGAACAGAGGAGGAAATGGAGTCCGGGGTGGCCAAACCCACCCCAGGCGCGAGCCCCAGCTGGCCGCGCCTGGAGGGGGTGTGAGCCCCCCGAGCTCCGTCTTCGCCTCGTGTTCGTACCAGTACCTTCCTTATGCATTGAAACTTCGTAATATATAACCCCCCGGATCCCCCGAGGTTCATGTTGGAATTATGCCCTAGAGGCAATAATAAAGATGTTATTATTATAATTCTTGTTCATGATAATGTTTATATTCCATGCTAGAATTGTATTAAGCGGAAACTTTAATACTTGTGTGGTTTGTGAACAACACCGTGTCCTTAGTACGCCTCTATGGACTAGCTCATTGATTAATGATGGTTAAGGTTTCCTAACCATGGACATGAGTTGTCGATTAATAATGAGATCATATCATTGGGAGAATGATATGATGGACAGACCCAAACTAAGCGAAGCAATTAGATCGTGTCATCGTGTTCATCTTTGTGAAGCTTTTCTTATGTCAAATATTGTATTCCTTAGACCATGAGGTAATACAACTCCCTGGTATCGGAAGAAAGCTTTGAGGTTATCAAACGTCATCCTATGAGAGGGTGATCATAAAGGTGTCTCGCAGGTGATCGGAAAGTATCTGTTGGGTTGTATGTATCGAGATGGGATTTGTCCCTCCCAAGTCGGAGAGATATACTTCGGGCCCACTCGGTAATCGATATCAACAACGCTTGCAAGCATGTGGTTAAGGAGTTAATCACAAAGTGATATTGGATTACGGAACGAGTAAAGTACTTGCTGTGAACGAGATTGAACTAGGTATGACGGTACCGACGATCAAATCTCGGGCAAGTAAAATATCACGAGACGAAGGGAATATATATATGGTACTGATTGAATCCTGGCATCGTGGTTCATCCGATATGATCATCGATGAATGTGTGGGAGTCAATATGGGTTTCCAGACCCCGCTGTTGATTATTGATAGAAGATCATGTCCGCATATTCTCGAACCCGAAGGGTCACACACTTAACGTGTCTCGATGCTAGGATAGATTGGTTAATTGGTTTATGAGTTTTTGTTCTGAGTCTCGGATGGGATCCGGGACATCACGAGAGGTTCCGGAATGGTCCAAAGAATAAGATTCATATAAGGCAGTGCAGTTTTTGGAGTTCGGAATTGTTTCAGATTAATCGGTATTGTACCGGAAGCTTCTAAAACCTTCCGGAGGGGGACCAACGTGGTCCCACCTGTCGGGAGGGGGCATGGGCCTATGAGGGAGTGCCCTGGATGCTTTGGGCCAGGGGCACAAGGCCCCATAGGGCCCAACCGGCCAGCAAGGGTAAAACCCTAGTTGGAGCTTCTAGAAGGGGGGGGGGGGATTACTTGCCCCCCACTCCTCCCTCCTTGGCCGTCGGCCTAGGGCTTGGGGGAGGGGTTAGGGCAGGCGCCCACCCCTCTATATATAGAGGGCTAGGGCGCACCACCCCTCCACACCTTCCCCTCAAGCCTAGTCGCCCTGCTGCCCTCCTCTCTCTCTCCCTCCCGACTGCGTGTAGGCGAAGCCCTGCTGCAGAAACTCTCCACCAATTGCACCGCGCCGTCGCGTTGTAGATCCAATCCATCTCTCCACCATACTTGCTGGACCAAGGAAGGAGGAGACGTCGAGGTGCTGCACGTGTGCATCTCACAGAGGCATCGCCACTTGTGGTGCTAGATCGGATCGGATCGCGAGGAGGAGAAGCGAGTACGACTACATCACCCACGTTCCGACGAACGTTCTGCTATGCGAATCTTCAAGGGTATGAAGATCTAATCCAATCTCTCTCGTTGTTTGCATCTCCTAGATTAGATCTTGGCTTCCCTATGTTCGCATCCGTAGAAAATTTTGATTTACTATGCTGCGAAACCCTTCAGTGGTATCAGAGCTAGATCTATGCGTAGATGTGTTTCACGAGTAGAACGCAACATGGTTGTTGCGGGCGTTGATGTTTTCTGTTGCAAGCCTCTTGTTTGTGTTCTTCTTATGACGCGAGATAGTGAGATTGAAGCGGTCCAGGCCAACCTTACGCGACATTGTTCGCGAGACCGGCTCCGCACTTGACGTGTGGCTTGTTCCACACATGCGGCTGGTGGATGCCAGTTTCTCTCACTATAGTTGTCATGGGATTTACACCGGAGTTTGGCAACCATAATATCACCGTTGTGGCTTTCCGTAGGTAAGAATCGTTCTTAGCATGCTACTCGCATAATCCACGTAAAACATGTAACAACAAAGTAGAGGCGTCTAACTTGTTTTTGCAGGGAGTGTTTTCTGTGATATGGTATGGCCCAAGATGTGATGTGTGTAATGTATGCGATGATCATGTTTTGTAATGTTTCACGACTTGCATGTCGATGAGTACACAACCGGCAGGAGCCATATGGTTGTCTTTATAATTGTGTATGACCTGCGAGTCAACTTCTTATACGCCATGTAATAGCTTTACTTTATCACTAAGTAGTTAGCAATAGTTGTAGTTGCTATTCATGGTGGAGGCAATCATGGTGGAGTGATGGAGATCATGCCGGCACGCACAAGATGGAGATCATTGCGTGAAGATTGGCTATACCATGTCACATAAAGTTATATGCATGTGATGTTTATCCTTTTATGTATCTTATTATGCTTAGATCGCGACGGTAGCATTATAAGATGATTCCTCACTTAAAGATCAAGATAAAACTGTGTTCTCCCCAAGTATGCACCGTTGCGAAAGTTCGCCATGTCCAAGCATCACGTGATGATCGGGTGCTATAGACTCTACGTTCACATACAACGGGTGCAAGCCAGTTTTGCACACGCGGAAATACTTGGGTCTAACTTGACGAGCCTAGCATGTACAGACATGGCCTCGGAACACATGAACCGAAAGGTTAAGCATGAGTCATATGAATGATATGATCGACACTTCGTTGTCCACCATTGAAACCACATCTCTTCTCGTGAAGATCGGATTAGGTGTGGTGAATTTGGATCGTGTTCACTAAACAACTTGAGGGATGTTGAATTTAGTGGGAGTTCATCTAGTAATTTGATTAAAAGTTGAACTAGTTATCATGAACATAGTCTAATTTGTACTTGCAAATATTGTAGATCACATGGCTAAGTCCAACTTCAACTTCAACGTTTTTGCTGAGAAAGAAAAGCTTAAGAACAATGGGTCTAACTTCACCAACTGGTTCTGCAATCTGAGAATAATTCTCTCTGGAGGTCAAAAGGACTATGTCCTTGAGAAAGCGTTAGGTAACCCCCCTGCTGCAACTGCGCCGGCTGATGAGAAAGCTGTCTATCAGTCGCGCAAAGATGATTATGGTGTGATTAATAGCACCATGTTGTTTGCTATGGAATCAGACCTTCAAAATCGTTTTGAAGACTACCCCGGGCCCTTTGAGATTCTCGAGGAGCTGAAAACCATGTTTCAGACTCAGGCCCGTTCTGAGAGATATGAGATCTCTGAGAAGTTCTTTAACTGCAAGATGGAGGAAGGGAGTTCCGTTAGTGAGCACGCCATAAAGATGTCGGGCTACACTCAATGCCTTGAGCAACTGGACTGCAAGATTCCAAAGGAGCTCAAGATTGACATGGTTCTGCAATCACTCCCTCTCAGCTACAAAAGTTTTGTAGTGACTCATAATCAGATTGGTTCCACTGATACGATCACCGAGCTCTTCGCAAAGATGAAGGCTGCGGAGGTGGACATCAAAAAGGATAATCATGTGTTGATGGTCAACAAGCCCTCCTTTAAGAAAGGTAAGGGTGCAAAGAAGCCCTTCAAGAAAGGCGGCGGCAAGCGCGTTGCCCCTGCTGAGAAGAAGCTCAGGTCTGGTCCTAAGCCGGACACTGAGTGCTTCTATTGCAAGGACAAGGGTCACTGGAAGCGCAACTGTCCGAAGTACTTAGCGGACAAGAAGGCTGGCACCATCAAAGGTATATTTGATATACATGTTATTGATGTTTTCCTTACTAGCCCTCGTTGTAGTGCCTGGGTATTTGATACTGGTTTAGTTGCTAATATTTGTAACTCGAAACAGGAGCTACGGAATAGATGGCGGCTTGTGAGGGATGAGGTGACGATGCGCGTTGGCAACGGATCAAGAGTTGATGTGATGGCCGTCGGCACGCTCTCCTTAGTTTTACCTTCGGGATTAGTTTTAAACCTCAATAAATGTTATTATGTGCCTGCGTTGAGCATGAACATTATTTCTGGATCTTGTTTATTGCAAGACGGTTATTCATTTAAATCGGAGAATAATGGTTGTTCTAATTATATGAGTAACATATTTTATGGTCATGCACCTATTGTGAATGGTTTATTTCTTCTAAATCTCGAAAGGGATGAAACACACATCCATAACATTGAGGCTAAAAGATGCAAAGTAGATAGTGATAATACTACTTATTTGTGGCACTGTCGTCTAGGTCATATTGGTGTAAAACGCATGAAGAAACTCCATTCTGATGGACTTTTGGAGTCTCTTGATTTTGAATCATTTGACACATGCGAACCATGGCTCATGGGCAAGATGATCAAAACCCCGTTCTCCGGTATTATGGAGCGAGCAACAGACTTGTTGGAAATCATACATACCGATGTGTGCGGACCGATGAGTGTTTCGACGCGTGGTGGATATCGCTATTTTCTCACTTTTACCGATGACTTAAGTAGATATGGGTATATCTATTTAATGAAACATAAATCTGAAACATTTGAAAAGTTCAAAGAATTTCAGAATGAAGTGGAGAACCATCGTAACAGAAAGATTAAGTTTCTACGATCCGATCGTGGAGGTGAATATTTGAGTTATGATTTTCTCACGCATCTTAAAGCAAGCGAAATCGTTTCGCAACTCACGCCACCCGGAACACCACAGCGCAATGGTGTGTCTGAACGCCGGAATCGAACCTTATTAGATATGGTCCGATCAATGATGTCTCTTACTGATTTGCCGTTATCATTTTGGGGTTATGCATTAGAAACCGCTGCATTCACTTTAAATAGGGCACCATCTAAATCCGTTGAGACGACACCGTATGAACTGTGGTTTGGTGCTAAACCTAAGTTGTCGTTTCTTAAAGTTTGGGGATGCGAAGCTTACGTCAAGAAGTTGATGCCGGACAATCTCGAACCCAAAGCGGAGAAATGCGTCTTCATAGGATACCCTAAGGAAACTATTGGGTATACCTTCTATCACAGAACTGAAGGCAAAGTGTTTGTCGCAAAGAACGGTTCCTTTGTTGAGAAGGAGTTTCTCTCGAAAGAAGTGAGTGGGAGGAAAGTAGAGCTAGACGAGGTTGTTGAACCTTCTCTTGAATTTGAGAGTAGCGCAGCACCTGAAATTGTTCCAGTGCCGCCTGCACCAATAATAGAGGAAGCTAATGATAAGGATCATGAAGCTTCGGACGATGCTGCTACCGAACGTCACAGGTCGACAAGGTCGCGTGCCCCTCCTGAGTGGTACGGCAACCCTGTCTTAACTGTCTTGTTAGTAGATGACAGTGAGCCTGCGAACTATGAGGAAGCGATGATGAGCCCCGACTCTGAGAAATGGCTAAAAGCCATGAAATCCGAATTGGGATCCATGAGCGAAAACCAAGTATGGACTTTGGTGGACCCTCCTAGCGACCGAAAGGCCGTTGAGTGCAAATGGATTTTCAAGAAGAAAACGGACGCGGATGGTAATGTTACCGTCTATAAAGCACGGCTTGTCGTGGAAGGTTTTCGACAAGTTCAAGGTGTTAACTACGATGAGACTTTCTCTCCCGTAGCGATGTTTAAGTCCATTCGGATTTTATTAGCAATTGCTGCGTTTCATGATTATGAAATTTGGCAGATGGATGTCAAGACTGCATTCCTCAATGGCAACATTGATGAAGAGTTGTATATGATGCAACCCGAAGGTTTTGTCGATCCTAAGGATGCTGATAAAGTATGCAAACTTCAGCGTTCTATTTATGGACTGAAGCAAGCATCTCGGAGTTGGAACCTTCGTTTTGATCAAGTGATCAAGAGCTTTGGATTTGTTCCAAATTTCTACGAAGCTTGTATCTACAAGAAAGTGAGTGGGAGCTCGGTGACATTTCTGGTACTATATGTGGATGACATATTGATTATTGGAAATAACATTAACATGCTTAACGATGTGAAGAGTTATTTGAACAAGTGTTTTTCAATGAAAGACCTAGGTGAAGCTCCTTATATATTGGGTATCAAGATCTATAGAGATAGACAAAGACGCCTAATAGCTTTAAGCCAGAGTACATACCTAGACAAAGTTCTGAAAAGGTTCAGAATGGATAAGGCAAAGAAAGGTTCAGTGCCTATGTTGTCAGGTAAGATATTGAGCAAGGCTCAGTGTCCAGCTATGGTAAATGATAGGGAAGCTATGAGCAAAGTGCCTTATGCCTTGGCCATAGGTTCTATCATGTATGCCATGCTGTGTACTAGACCGGATGTGTCCAATGCTCTTAGTTTGACGAGCAGATATCAAAGTGATCCAGGAGTGGAACACTGGACAGCCGTGAAGAACATCCTAAAGTACCTAAATAGGACTAAAGAAATGTTCTTAGTCTATGGGGGTGATGAACAACTCGTCGTAAAAGGTTACGTCGATGCTAGTTTCGACACTGACAAGGATGATTCTAAATCTTAGACAGGATACGTTTATATTTTGAATGGAGGAGCTGTGAGCTGGAGAAGCTGCAAGCAAAGCATGATCGCGGGATCTACAGTAGAAGCGGAATACATGGCTGCTGCAGAAGCGTCAAGTGAAGGAGTTTGGATCAGGAACTTCATCACTGCGCTTGGCGTGATTCCAAGTGCATTGGACCCACTGGAGATATTGTGTGACAACACTGGCGCCATAGCACTCGCTAAAGGAACCAAGATATCATCCAAAGACCAAGCATATCAACCACAAGTTTCATATAATCCGAGATTATATAGCAGATGGAGATATGAAGATTAGCAAAGTACATACAGATCTGAATGTCGCAGATCCATTGACTAAACCTCTTCCACGTGTAAAACATGATCAGCACCTCAGTGCCATGGGTGTGAGATTGTTGCCAAATGTAAACTAGATTATTGACTCTAGTGCAAGTGGGAGACTGTTGGAATTATGCCCTAGAGGCAATAATAAAGATGGTATTATTATAATTCTTGTTCATGATAATGTTTATATTCCATGCTAGAATTGTATTAAGCGGAAACTTTAATACTTGTGTGGTTTGTGAACAACACCGTGTCCCTAGTACGCCTCTATGGACTAGCTCATTGATTAATGATGGTTAAGGTTTCCTAACCATGGACATGAGTTGTCGATTAATAATGAGATCATATCATTGGGAGAATGATATGATGGACAGACCCAAACTAAGCGAAGCAATTAGATCGTGTCATCGTGTTCATCTTTGCGAAGCTTTTCTTATGTCAAATATTGTATTCCTTAGACCATGAGATAATACATCTCCCTGGTATCGGAAGAAAGCTTTGAGGTCATCAAACGTCATCCTATGAGAGGGTGATCATAAAGGTGTCTCGCAGGTGATCGGAAAGTATCTGTTGGGTTGTATGTATCGAGATGGGATTTGTCCCTCCCAAGTCGGAGAGATATACTTCGGGCCCACTCGGTAATCGATATCAACAACGCTTGCAAGCATGTGGTTAAGGAGTTAATCACAAAGTGATATCGGATTACGGAACGAGTAAAGTACTTGCTGTGAACGAGATTGAACTAGGTATGACGGTACCGACGATCAAATATCGGGCAAGTAAAATATCGCGAGACGAGGGGAATATATATGGGATTGATTGAATCATGGCATCGTGGTTCATCCGATATGATCATCGATGAATGTGTGGGAGTCAATATGGGTTTCCAGACCCCGCTGTTGATTATTGATAGAAGATCATGTCCGCATATTCTCGAACCCGAAGGGTCACACACTTAACGTGTCTCGACGCTAGGATAGATTGGTTAATTGGTTTATGAGTTTTTGTTTGGAGTCTCGGATGGGATCCGGGACATCACGAGAGGTTCTGGAATGGTCCGGAGAATAAGATTCATATAAGGCAGTGCAGTTTTTGGAGTTCGGAATTGTTCCGGGTTAATCGGTATTGTACCGGAAGCTTCTAGAACCTTCCGGAGGGGGACCAACGTGGTCCCACCTGTCGGGAGGGGGCATGGGCCTATGAGGGTGTGCCCTGGCCGCTTTGGGCCAGGGGCACAAGGCCCCATAGGGCCCAACCGGCCAGCAAGGGTAAAACCCTAGTTGGAGCTTCTAGAAGGGGGGGGGGATTACTTGCCCCCCACTCCTCCCTCCTTGGCCGCCGGCCTAGGGCTTGGGGGAGGGGTTAGGGCAGGCGCCCACCCCTCTATATATAGAGGGCTGGGGCGCACCACCCCCCACACCTTCCCCTCAAGCCTAGTCGCCCTGCTGCCCTCCTCTCTCTCTCCCTCCCGACTGCGTGTAGGCGAAGCCCTGCTGCAGAAACTCTCCACCAATTGCACCGCGCCGTCGCATTGTAGATCCAATCCATCTCTCCACCATACTTGTTGGACCAAGGAAGGAGGATACGTCGAGGTGCTGCACGTGTGCACCTCACGGAGGCATCGCCAATTGTGGTGCTAGCTCGGATCGGATCGCGAGGAGGAGAAGCGAGTACGACTACATCACCCACGTTCCGACAAACGTTCCGCTGTGCGAATCTTCAAGGGTATGAAGATCTAATCCAATCTCTCTTGTTGTTTGCATCTCCTAGATTAGATCTTGGCTTCCATCTGTTTGCATCCGTAGAAAATTTTGATTTACTATGCTACGAAACCCTTCAGTTCATGCATCGTGTTCTGGTCGTGTTTTTGTTTCGATCTGTTTCTGTCAGGAAATCTTCTCAAGTTTAGAGCACCATGGTCTTCGCCAACGACAAAGGCAAGAAGCCCGTGGAAGAATAAAGGATCGCTGCGAGGTACGAAGACATGGATTGGAGCGTCGAGGAGGAAGTTAAGATGGAGGAACAAACCGCCACCAGGTCAAGGGCAAGGAAACCTACTTTTGTGGGAGCAATTAACACTATACGTGCTTTGATGCGCCTAGTTGATATAGGTGCGCTTCATCGGGAAACCCCAAGAGCAAGGTGTGATGCAACATAGCAGCAAGTCTTCCCTCAGTAAGAAACCAAGGCTATCGAACTAGTAGGAGGAAGGAAACGTCACACACGTGTTACAAGCAACGTGGAAACCTGCACAACACAAACTCAAGACTTTGCCCCAATGAACAGTGAGGTTGTCAATCTCACCGGTTGCTGTAACAAAGGATTAACTGTATGGTGTGGAAGGTGATGAATGGTTTGCAGCAAGTAAACAGTGGAAGATGTATCAATGGTAAAGATTGGACCGGGGTCCATAGTTCACTAGAGGTGCTCTCCTTAGATAAACAACATGGCATGAAGGGTAAACAAATTACAGCAGGGCAATTGACAGGAACTGAGCAAGGCATAACAATGCAATACCAGACAAAAAGATCCTATGAGATTCGATTGGGAAATACAACAATATACATAGACTGCCATCCAATTGCATTTATGACTAGTATTCCACCTTCAGCTTATCATCCGAACCCCCTCCAGTATTAAGTTGCAAGCAACAGACAACTGCTTTAAGAAAAGTGTGTAAGGTAAACAATCCACTTGTTCCATGAACAAGAGACCGTTGTTTTATCCCTAATGGCAACAACACATCTACAACCGAAGAGATTTCTGTCACTTCCCTTGGAAACTAGAGGCATGAACCCACTATCGAGCATAAATACCCCCTCTTGGAGTCACTAGCAACTACTTGGCCAAGATAGCTACTAGTAATGGAGAGCATTGCCATTATCTGCTGAAGCTAGTACTGAATTACAACATTTATAGTTGCAGCTGGCTCAAGTCACTCTTCAACAAACTAAACATGATGAATGGAATAGTTTGAATTCAAAAACAGGGGATTATTCTGTCAGTGATATGTAGAAGAGATATTTCAATCACATACCAAATCATTTTCCATCATAGTGGATCTAGAGTAGTAAATGCACTTCCAAACATAAGTTTTTTCCTGGCTGATAATCCATGACCGCATTAATATTAAAGATATGCTGCTTAGAAGACATTGGAATGTTTCTAACAATCATAATTGTGTTCTTTGCCCTTGTCACACCTTGGAAGACTGGTCACATTTATTTTTTGAATGCAATTTCAGTATGAGAATCTGGACTTACCTTCAGATTGACTGGGTACAGGATCTGGACCAGAGATTTTGAAACATGCAAAAAAGAAATTCAAAGGTCCATGTTTCATTGAGATTGCTCTTCTGGCCTGTTGGAATATATGGAAGCAGAGAAATGACAAGATTTTCAAAGGAATAAGACCATCCTTCAGCTCTTGGCAATCAGGGTTTATCTGTGATGTTTCACTACTAAAATACAGAGTCAGAAAGAAGACCATCACAGATCTTAACTCCTGGATTGATGCCTTATTGTAAATTATGTATAGTTCTCTTCTCTTTTTGTATATACTTTTTGTTTTAGTTTGGTATCTTGTACATAAGACTTCTTGGTTTATTTTAATAAAGGACTGTGGGGGGCTCCCCTACAGTAAATATTCAAAAAAACAACGGAGAGCATGCAAGATCACAAACAACACATACATGATAGAATCAATAAGACAAAACCATTAATCAATCTGACATAGTAATCTCAATATCCATCGGATCCCCGCAAACACAACATGCATGATTAAAAATAGATTAGATCTTGATCATGAATGGACCTCACAAGATCTATACATGAAAGCAGAAGGAGGAGATACAACCAGCTAGCTACTACATGGACCCGTAGTCCAAGGTGGAACTACTCATGCTTCATACAGGAGAAGAAGGCCTCTGGGATGATCTCCCATCTGCCAGGGTGCCGGGAAGAACTTCAATCCCCCTTGATCTAGGGACGATGGTGGCAGCGGCTACAGGCGGTTTCGTGGAGTTTTGATCGGGTGCCTAGGGTTTCTGCATTGGGGGCTTCTTATAGGCGAAGAGGCGAGGCAGGGGGTGCCCAGGGGGCCCACACCCTGCCCAGGCTTGGGAACACCCTGGCCGCTCCTGGGGGGTGTGGCCGCCCAATGGCGCCTCCCCGTCTCTCCTCTGGACTTCGTGTCTCCCACGGTAAAATATTGACTTCGGCTTTTGTCCCGTCCAATTCCGAGAATATTGATTTTTTGCCTTTCTGGAACCAAAAATAGAAGAAAACAGGCAACTGGCACTGTGGCAACTTGTTAATAGGTTAGTTCCAGAAAAGATATAAAAACACCTCAAAGTGTAGACAAAGCAAAGCAAAGTAGATACTACACAAGCATGGAACATAAAAAATTATAGATACATTTCCGACATATCATGCTTTTTCTCGTAACATGCAGGGGATTATATCCTCTGTTCCAGACTTCATATCCTGCCCTGAGGTAGTGGAAGCACTTTGAACCACTAATGAGTTTTGTGAAAAGTACCGTGCTTTGAGGATGAAGGTGGATATACTTCAAGAGGAGAACAACAGGCTTCGTAAGATGCTGGAGGGTTTTCTTACCCTAAACAAGGGAACACCACCACTACCGAAGGAGTAATTCATCATGAGGTTTGGCATCCCCTTGGATTGTTCCAAGCTTGGGCGAGTGTCGCGGTATCACCATCATTATCTTTTATCTTTTACCTTTTTAGGATTCATATCTTTGGTAGAGAAGTTATCTTATAGGTTGGTTTGCATGTGGAAGTATCTCTCCTTTAGTTGATTATCTATGTATCCCTTGGTGTGAGTGCCTTTATGGAATATTAATGAGAAGTCTCATCTTTTACTTTTTGCACTTCTTATTTTAGTTTGCAATCTCTATTATATGATTTATCTTGTTGATCAGTATTGGCATCACTTTGGGAGCATCAAGTAAATCTAAATTGGTTTTGTCAAACCGAGCTCTGGTCTGTAGCAACACTTTTTGAGGTTTGAAAGGAAAAGAGAAAAAGCTTACAGGTATTTTGTATCATTTATTTTCTTTATTGATTGGCTCATCAGCTTAGTATTCTTTATTTAAGATCTTTTGTGTCTTCAAGGAAGATTGCATGTTTGGCTTTATCACTTCTAGGTTTGCTTGTTTCCTTCAACTCTTTTGCTTGCTACCCAGCCTTGCTAGCCAAAAACCTGTTTTGAGAAGGCATACTTCTCATGTTTCTAATCTCTTTGAACCAAAACTTGTGCCAGTTGTGTCCACCATATCTACCTATTAGCATCATTTGCTATTCCAAGAAAATTTTCAAGCTTCATCTATCTTTCGAATTAAAAAGTATTTTGTTATGTGAAAACTAGTTAGTAAAGCTCTCATGAACTTGATGGCACACCTTATTTTCTTGCCCCTAACAGACTTGAACCATTGTGTCATCGAATTTGTATACGCTTGCATCTATATGTTGGGATTAGAATAACCGTGCTACCACGCGGAACGCTTTCAACATTGCACCTGTACATTGTACATAGTTGATATCATTCTCTTTTGTTTGCGGATGTCGACAGTGTGAAATAAAGAGGGAACTTGTAAGTCCATGGAGTGATGTATGTGTGTTAGAGAAACGCTAGGGCCGCTAGCCTAAGCCATGCCTAATCATGGTGGAAACTTGCAGCGTCACCATAATGAGCATTCTGTGAAGCATCCTCCATAAAAAGCTTGCCTTGTCATTTTGGTCATGAGATAGCTCATGTACCATGTGCAAGGGGTACCCCGTTGGCAGTTCTTTATGATACACATGTACTTACAATGACAAGAACTTACCGGTGACCAAAGTTGAGTAGCATGAGGAGCGGCCCTCGTACTCAAGGGACATGAGATTGCCAACTTATATTTCGTCAAGCATATACTCCATCCTTGTTCACTTTAACCTTAATCATCTCAAGATGCCTATGATAGGGGAAATGAGGGATCAAAGATAGTAAGTACCATAATCTTTTGGAAGCTCTTTATGACTTGTAATCCCTGTTTCCCTCTATGAAGGGACCTTTCTCCTACTTCCAAGTTGAGTCACAGACCTATTTCCACTCTATCTCTAGCAAGCATTTGAGTTGTTGTGTTTCAAGCATTCATATGGTGATTTATTCAATCATGTTCTTTATGTTCCTTCTTTTCACAAGACTCTTATCTATTGAGTATTACTTTGAAAGCCATCATTGTGAAAAACCTCTTTGAGCAAAGAGTGCTCCTGTTATAAAACTTCTTCAAAAGCTTTCTGTGAAACTGTTTGCCAGCTGTTCTCTGACCAAGAACAAAGTTTGCCAATTCCAATTATGATTTATCTTTATGCATCTCTATTGTGACTCATGTACTCCTTGCAAGCTAGGTTATATAATGGTGAGTTGCATTCTTCTATGAGTTGTGTAATGGTAAGTGTGATGCTTCTTGTCCGTATTCTAATATCAACACTTCACTCCATAAACCTGTGGACATGTTTACTGAGCTCAGTTTTCGCTTGGGGACAAGCGAAGGTCTAAGCTTGGGGGGAGTTGATACGTCCAATTTGCATCACCATTCTATATCATAATTTGCCTCTATTCATTGATATATGTCTTATTATGAGGTATTACTTATGTCGTTTCCTCTATTTTTGCATGTTGGATGATTCTTAGAGGATGAACTGCCGGAGTCAGGGTTTTGATGGAAAAAGAGGTGTTTTGATGCAATTTTGCGAAGATCAGAAAAATACCAGAAAAATATTGGAAAATTATATTTTCCCAAAAGACGAAGGAAGCTAGAAGGGGAGGGGTAGCTGGGCCACAGGGGGCCCACACCCCCTAGGCGTGGATCCCCCCTAGGTCGCACCTAGGGCAGGTGTGGCCCACCTGGCCGGCCTCCGACTCCACCCTCTCGCCTATATCTTCCTCTCGGAACCCTAAAACAAGGGGAGCGACCATAGAAAGATTTCTGCTGCCTCTGCGGGGCAGAAAACACCGAGAGAGAAAGAGCTCTCCGGTAGACAGATTTCTGTCGGGGAAATTCCTTTCCGGAGAGGGGAGATCATCGCCATCAACACCATCGTCAAGCTAGACTTCATCGGGATCATCATCATCATCCACACCATCATCTCCACCAACACCATCATCACCACTCCATCCCGCTGTAACAATCGTGTTGAATACTTGCATAGTTCGTAGGGGAAACTTTCCCGGTGTTAATTACTATTGTAGTTGATGCTTGTGTGTGGAACCATTGTATTGTTGTTTATGTTCAGATTGTTATACATCACCATATCATCTTTGATCTTGATCCATATGATGTCTCGTGAGTAGTTCGTTTAGTTCTTGAGGACATGGGAGAAGTCATGTTGTTAGTAGTGGATTTGTGTTGAGTTATTATTCAATGGTTTATTATTTAAGTTGTGGTGCTATTCTTCTAGTGGTGTCATGTGAACGTCGACTACATGATACTTCACCATTTATGATCCTAGGGAATGCATTGTGTATTTGGCTACTAATTATGGGGTTTCCAGAGTGACAGAAACCTGAACCCCCGTTAGGACACCTTTGCACAAGGGAGTGTAGGATCTCAGAGTTTAAGGCTATGGTTAGGTTTATATCTTAATTACTTTCCTGTAGTTGTGGATGCTTGCAGAGGATTTAATCACAATCATGTATTAGTCCAAGTAAGATCGGTACATTAGCACAGGTTCACCCACACAGCACTTACAACACCAAAGAAGAGTACTCAGTTATTTAAATTGAAAGCACTTGACAGAATTCCCGTGTGTCCTCGAGAACGTTTGGTCCTTATAAGTATTTCCACCGGCTTGTCCTTTGCTAAAAAAGGATTGGGCCACATGCTGCAGTTGTTCGTTGTTTTTATTACTTGCACATTGTTTTGTTGCTTTATCAGAGAACCCCTAAAAATCTGGTTGCTAAGTATTTACAAAGATTTCCTGCTCCATACCACTAGTCAACACCTTCTTCTCCTTGTTGGGATCGACAGTCCTATTTATCGAAAGTACTGTGATACACCCCCTATACTTGTGGGTCATCAAGGTAGTAGGGGGGCGCTAGCACCGCGGCTGACGCCGGCATCAGCGACAGAGGGATGGGATATGTAGGAGGGAGGTCGACGGCGATGGAATCTAGGGGCCCTCCGGCGGCGCCTAGGGGTCGCCACGGGAGGGATCTTCTTCTTGTCGGTTGATTGAGAACTCATGCACTAAATTCATATTGATAAAAGCACTGTATTGTGAATATAGCAGGAACATCTATCTTTACATTGCATTTAACCAACAAATGAGCCGATACTGGAGTACGTGCAACCTTCTATAACAAAAGGAGAGTATAGAGATCATGGAAAATTTTAATTATATGTGATTATCCTACTACATGTTATGTGGAAATCTTCTTTAACATTATGTGTATTTAACAAATTGTTATAGATGATATTTATGTGGGAGCAAACAATATTATACCATACTTATCCATAGGCAAATAGTAATCATCATTAAAAGAGGACACTTTATTCGAAAATAATAACCATAATTATCCATAAGCAATCTTAAAAGAAGTTACAAATGTTTACTTCTGCATGATTTTTAATCCAATAGTCTCATGTTTTTTTTAAAACGTAGCCTAGGCCGCTACTGTGTCATTTTCGCTTTATAAATGGAACAAATATACACATGGGTTGGGTACCACTAAAAGTCAAGGAAAAGATTACAAACTATCAAGCCAATCCTCCATGCCCTCTTTTAACCCAGGCCCTATGTCTAATGAGCTAAAAGGTTTCTTTGAAGGACCTGAAACATTCTCTAGCATCTAAGGCCTGGTTATCAAATATGATTTTTTTTACGATGGATCCAAATATTCCAGCACCCAGCTATGATAACTTCCTTGCAGAAGATTAAATTTCCGCTCTGTTTCCCATCAATTAAGATGTCCATGAGTGGTAGATCAGGGTTCCATTCCATGTTAAGACGCCACCAGAAAGTCTCTCATGGTTTCAATATGAAAAAAATGAGAAAAATACTTTTTCACCTCTAAATTTACTGAGTTTGTCCATTTTTTTATAAAGGAAATATATTAATATCAAAAGGATATAAATTACATCATTGCCTTTGCAACAACATAATGTCTAGTAGACATCAAGGATGCATGCAACTAAATAATGAAAAGAAGAAAGAAAAAATCTCCATAGAACTGATCAACGAAGCAGCAGAAACTACCACGGTCACACTCAGACTAGAGAAAAAGGTTCTCCAAAAATGACGCCTCCAGAAAGGGAACAGTGCACAAACACTATTGTCACCTATTCAATATATCATAGGTTTTCACTCTGAAGAAAGTCTGATAAACTCTAGTCAATGCTTTCAACAAGCAGACAAACAAAGATCTGTCATTGCCATGTACAACAAGTGAAGGCCAGTCCTAGGGGTTTCACCTCGAAAAATCGAGGCTTATTTCCCAAAGAACACCACCGAGGATGAAGTCCATCTATGTTGCCGCCCCCTCTTGCCAACCTGCCGCAAAACACCGATCATTCGGCTCATTCTTCACCATATTCCAAACCTTGCCTCTACCATCATTTCAAATCTCGAACTCAACATGAGCCATCGAGATCCATTGCTCTTCCGGGCACAACCGTCTTGATATTCCCCCTTCATTCTCAACACCATGGTAATCGTCAACTAAAGGTATGGACGGTGTACACGGTGGTTCCAACAAAAGCGGGTCCTCAAGACATGCCTCCCTGGTAGTTTTGCTAGGCAGGCCAATCAAGCCTCCGGTGTAAGTCGGAGGGAAGCCCTTCTTCTCCAACCAAAGAATAACTCGATGTCCTCAGCGCATGAATCGTTGGGCGTCATGTGCGACCGCTTGCATATGCACAGCTCCGGGCACAAGTACAACGTCAATCTATAGACGCATCTCGTGCTCATCCATTGGAGGTGCATGCGGTAACTACCGAGCACCTAGTATAAGACATACACCTCACTGCAGAAAAACTCCACAACACCGAGGGCCAGGTCACTACGTCGACGGACAAATATCGGGACCCTCGGCGTAGGCCCCTTCACAGCCCAGGCCAGTAGGCCGGCCCTCGGCATAGAAAAGCCGTCGGCGTAGCCTAGCTGGGTTGAGGAAAGCCATCGACGTAGCCTAGTTGGGCCGAGGGCGGCCCTCGGCGTAGCTACCGTTCACGGAACGGAGTTAAGGCTATGCCGACAGCATTGCCCTTGGCATAGGTGTCACAGCTATGCCGACGGGAATGCCCTCGACATAGTTATTTTTCATTTTACCACATTAATCTTAGAAAAATAATAACTAAATCATTCTAATTCACAAACATACAAATAATATATCAAAATTTGTAGAAAAATAAGATCTATCTATCTACACTCAAATATTACACATTTATGAATAAAAATTAAGTAAAATATAAAAACATTACATATAGTTTAAAACAGACATAAGAAATTCAAAAATGATCCAAACAATGTGAAACATTCGTGTGGTGTTATATTATGTGACATAGTTGGAAGGAAAAATATCAAACTTGGTATATTGATGTAGGGTTTCATAGCATGGAAAACAAAAAAAATTTACAGCATACAAACAAACAAGCCAAGATCTATCTACTAGATTGTAGCAACGAGTCGATGGAATAACTCACCCTCGAAGATTCCAAAGTGTTTAACGAGAGCGGATTCTCGTGGGTGATGTAGTCGTACTCTTTCCGATCTCAAGATCGCGTAGACGATCCTTCCGGCGCTGCGTTCCGGCAGTGCTCCCGCAGTCGGTCACACGTTCGGTACTCGATGAAGACCTTCCTCTCCCTTGTTCCAGCAGGCAGCGGAGGTTGTAGCACTCTCCTCGCGATTCCGGCAGCACAACGGCGTGGTACCGGAAGTAGAGGGGAGATCTCGCAGGGCTTCGCCTTAAGCCGGAGCGAGTATGGTGGACTATGAGAGAGCTCCTCGGCGATCTAGGGTTTAGACACACCAAGGAGGAGGTGCTAGGGCCGGCGGCTAGGGTTTGGGGCTTGCCCAATTCGGCGGCTAGGGGAGCCCTAGGCGGCGGCAACAGGTGGTGGCGGCGCCGGGCTAGGGTTTTGGGTGGAGATCTTGTGTGCTAGGAGGGGCAGCCTTGCCCCTCTCTTTATAGGTGGGAGGCGCCGGCCAAGGGGAGGGGAGTCCCTCCCCAACTCGGATCCCAAGTGGGCCGGCGGTGGAGGAGGAACTCCTCCCCAACTCGGTTTCCCACTTCCCCTCCACTTCCCAAAACAGCCGTTTGACTTTTCAAATTGGCGTTTGACTTTTCAAACTAGGATTTGATTAAACCCTTTATTTGTTCAGCGATGACACCTAGTACATGATGCAATCATTCCAACTTGGTATGACACATTCATGTACCCTTCCTCTTCGGAGTGCCGGACATTCCAGAACCTTCTATAACATTCCCGATGAAAACACCGGAACCATTCTTCAACCTCGAAACAGGACTTTCCTTATATGAATCTTATTCTCTGGACCATTTCGGATCTCCTCGTGATATCCTGGATCCCATCCAAGACTCCGAACAACATTCAGTCTCTTACTCATCATTCCATAACTACTCAAACAACGCCAAATCCTTAAGTGTGTCTCCCTACGGTTCGTGAATTATGTGGACATGATCGAGACACTTCTACGAACAATAACCAATAGAGGAATCTGGAAATTCATATGGCTCCCACATATTTCTACGATTACTTTGTGATCGAATGAACCACTTACATACGATACCAATTTCCCTTTATCTCATGATAGTTTACTTATCCGAGGTTATGATCGTCGGTATCTCTGCATACCTAGTTCAACCTCGTTACTGATAAGTACTCTTTTCTCGTTCCCGTGATATGTGATCCCTTGTGAGCCAGTCACATGCTTGCAAGCTAATTGGATGACATTTCACCGAGAGGGCCCAGAGTATATCTATCCGTCATATGGATGGACAAATCCCACTCTTGATCCATGTGTCTCAACCAATACTTTCCGAACACTCAATGCCACCTTTATAGCCACCCAGTTACGGTGTGGTGTTTGATGTCATCAAAGCATCCATCCGGTAGAGGTGATATGCATGATCTCATGGTCGAAGGAATTAGGTTACTATGTATCAGAAAGCATATAGCAATTGAAATATTAAAATGACTTGATCTTTATGCTACGCTTATCTATAGGAGTATGTCCACCATATCATTCTCCTAACGATATGATCTTGTTGTTAATAACATCTCAATGTTCATGATAGGGAAACCACAATCATTTATTAACCAACAAGCTAGTAATGTATAGAGGCTTTACTAGGGACTTCAATTTAAGTTTACAAATCACACAAGTATTAATGTTTCCTTGTTAATACTATTATAGCATGAATGTAAACATTTATCATAAACACAAAGATATAATAATAACTACATTTATTATTGCCTCTAGGGCATATCTCCAACAGTCTCCCACTTGCACTAGAGTCATCTAATCTAGATTACATGGTAATATATCGAACACCCATGGCAGTTTGGTGCTGGTCATGTTTTTCCCTCGGGAGAGGTTTAGTCAACGGATCCGCCACATTCAGATCTGTGTGTACTTTGCAAATCTTTATGTCCCCATCTTGGACATGTTCTCGAATAGTGTGAAAACGCAGCTTGATGTGCTTCAGCTTCTTGTGTGACCTTGGTTCTTGCACATTGGCTATGGCGCCCATGTTATCACAGTAGATAGACATTGGGTCCAGCGCACTTGGAACCACACCCAGCTCTGTAATGACCTCTTTCATCCATATCGCTTCTTGTGAAGCCTCCGAAGCAGCCATGTATTCCGATTCAGTTGAAGATCTCGCCACAACTCTTTGCTTTGCACTCCTCCAGCTAACTGCTGCACCATTCAAAGTAAATACGTATCCATATTGTGATTTAGAATCATCCGGATCGGTGTTCCAACTAGCATCGGTGTAACCATTAACAACGAGCTGTTCATCACCTCCATAAGAAAGAACCATATCCTTAGTTCTTCTCAAGTACTTAAGGATGTTTTTGACCGCTGTACAATGATCCACTCCTAGATCACTTTGATATCTGCTAGTCAAACTAACAACATATGCAATGTCGGGTCTAGTACATAGCATGGCATACATTAGAGATCCTATGGCTGAGGAATAGGGAGTTTTACTCATCCTTTCTCTATCTTCTGCCGTTGTCGGACTTTGAGTTTTACTCAAGGTCGTATTGGGCAACATGGGCAAGAACCCTTTCTTGCTATCTTCCATTCCAAACCTCTTTAGAACTTTGTCCAAATATGTACTTTGTGACAATGATATTAGGCGTCTCGATTTATCTCTATAAATCTTTATGCATAATATGTAAGCTGCTTCGCCAAGATCCTTCATTGAAAAACTATTATTCAAATATTCCTTGACACTATTAAGAAGGTCTACATCATTCCCAATCAACAATATGTCATCTACATATAGTATTAAGAATGCTACAGAGCTCCCACTCACTTTCTTGTAAATACAAGCTTCTCCATAAGTTTGTATAAAACCAAAACTTTTGATTACCTTATCAAAAACGTTGATTCCAACTTCGGGATGCTTGCTTCAATCCATAGATGGACCGTTGAAGTTTGCATACCTTGTTAGCATCTTTAGGATCGACAAAACCTTTGGGTTGCATCATATACAACTCTTCATCAATGTCTCCATTGAGGAATGTTGTTTTGACATCCATCTACCATATCTCATAATCATAATATGCAGTGATTGCTAACATAATTCTCACAGACTTTAGCTTCGCTACAAGTGAGAAAGTCTCATCGTAGTCAACTCCTTGAATTTGTCGAAACCCTTTTGCGACAAGTCGAGCTTTATAGACAGTAACATTACCATCAGCATCTGTTTTCTTCTTGAAAATCCATTTGTTCTCGACAGCCTTCCGGCCATCTGGTAAGTCCACCAAAGTCCATACTTGGTTTTCATACATGGATCCAATCTCGGATTTCATGGCTTCTTGCCATTTATTGGAATTTAGGCTCATCATTGCTTCCTCATATGTCGCAGGGTCATCGGTGTTGTCCACCAACATGACACTCATAACGGGATCATACCAATTAGGAGTGGTACGAGTTCTCGTTGACCTGCGAGGCTCTGTAGCAACTACAACCGAAGTTTCATGATCATCATCATTAGCTTCCTCTCTTATTGGTTCAGGCACCATAGGAACTTCTTCCGGTGCTGCGCTACTCGCAATATTGAGAGAAGGTTCGACAACCTCGTCGAGTTCTACTTTCCTTCCAGTCACTTCTTTCGAGAGAAATTCTTTCTCTAGAAAGGATCCATTCTTGGCAACGAAGATTTTGCCTTCGGATCTAAGATAAAAGGTATACCCAATAGTTTCCTTCGGGTATCCTATGAAGACGCATTTTTCCGCTTTGGGTTCAAGCTTATCCGGCTGTAACTTCTTTACATAGGCTTCGCAACCCCAAACTTTTAGGAACGACAATTTAGGTTTCTTCCCAACTCATAATTCATACGGTGTCATTTCAACGGATTTAGATGGTGCCCTATTTAAAGTGAATGCAGCTGTTTCTAATGCATAACCCCAAAATGATAGCGGTAAATCTGTAAGTGACATCATAGAACGAACCATATCTAAAAGAGTTCGATTATGACGTTCGGACACACCATTACGCTGTGGTGTTCCCGGCGGTGTCAATTGTGAAAGTATTCCGCATTTCTTCAAATGCTCGCCAAACTCGTAACTTAGATATTCACCTCCACGATTAGAACATAGAAATTTAATCTTCTTGTTACGTTGATTCTCAACCTCACTTTGAAATTCCTTAAACTTCTCGAAAGTTTCGAACTTATGTTTCATGAAATAGATATTGTTGGAGATATGCCCTAGAGGCAATAATAAATGTAGTTATTATTATATCTTTGTGTTTATGATAAATGTTTACATTCATGCTATAATAGTATTAACAAGGAAACATTAATACTTGTGTGATTTGTAAACTTAATTTGAAGTCCCTATTAAAGCCTCTATATAATACTAGCTTGTTGGTTAATAGATGATTGTGGTTTCCCTATCATGAACATTGAGATGTTATTAACAACAAGATCATATTGTTAGGAGAATGATATGATGGACATACTCCTATAGATAAGCGTAGCATAAAGATCAAGTCATTTTAATAGTTCAATTGCTATATGCTTTCTGATACATAGTAATCTAATTCCTTCGACCATGAGAACATGCATATCACCTTTACCGGATTGATGCTTTGATGACATCAAACACCACACCGTAACTGGGTGGCTATAAAGGTGGCATTGAGTGTTCGGAAAGTATTGGTTGAAACACATGGATCAAGAGTGGGATTTTGTCCATCCATATGACGGATAGATATACTCTGGGCCCTCTCGGTGAAATGTCATCCAATTAGCTTGCAAGCATGTGACTGGCTCACAAGGGATCACATATCACGGGAACGAGAAAAGAGTACTTATCGGTAACGAGGTTGAACTAGGTATGCAAAGATACCGACGATCATAACCTCGGATAAGTAAACTATCGTGAGACAAAGGGAAATTGATATCGTATGTAAGTGGTTCATTCGATCGCAAAGTAATCGTAGAAATATGTGGGAGCTATATGAATTTCTAGAATCCTCTATTGGTTATTGTTCGAAGAAGTGTCTCGATCATGTCCGCATAATTCACGAACCGTAGGGAGACACACTTAAGGATTCGACGTTGTTTTGAGTAGTTATGGAATGATGAGAAAGAGACCGAATGTTGTTCGGAGTCCCGGATGGGATCCGGGATATCACGAGGAGATCCGGAATGGTCCAGAGAATAAGATTCATATAAGGAAAGTCCTGTTTCGGAGTTGGGGAATGGTTCCGGTGTTTTCATCAAGAATGTTCTAGAAGGTTCCGGAATGTCCGGCACTCCGGAGGGGAAGGGTACATGAATGTGTTGTATCAAGTTGGTATGGTTGCATCATGTACTAAGTGTCATCTCTGAACCAAATAAAGGATTAATTCAAATCCTAGTTTGAAAAGTCAAACAGCTAGTTTGAAAAGTCAAACGGCTAAATTTGGAAAGAGGAAAAGAGGAAGAGTGGGAAACCGAGTTGGGGAGGAGTTCCCTCCTCCAACCGCCGGCCCACCTCCAAGCCGAGTTGGGGAGGGACTCCCCTCCCCTAGGCCGCGCCTCCCACCTATAAAGGGAGGGGCAGGGCTGCCCCTCCTAACACACAAGATCCTCTCCTCCAAACCCTAGCCGCTGGCGCCGCCACCTCCACTGCCGCCGCAGCCGACCTAGGTCAAGCCGCCGCCGCCTAGCAACCCTAGCCGCCGGCCAAGCTTCCTCCTCGGCGTGTCTAAACCCTAGATCGTCGAGGGACTCTCTCATACTCCACCATACTCGCTCCGGCTTAAGGCGAAGCCCTGCGAGATCTCCCCTCTACTTCCGGTACCACGCCGTTGTGCTGCCGGAATCGCGAGGAGAGTGCTACAACCTCCGCTGCCTGCTGGAACAAGGGAGAGGAAGGTCTTCGTCGAGTACCAAACGTGTGACCGACTGCGGGAGCGCTGCCGGAACGCAGTGCCGGAAGGATCGTCTACGCGATCTTGAGATCGGAAAGAGTACGACTACATCACCCACGAGAATCCGCTCTCGTTAAACACTTTGGAATCTTCGAGGGTGAGTTATTCCATCGAGTCATTGCTACAATCTAGTAGATAGATCTTGGCTTGTTTGTTTGTATGCGGTAGAAATTTTTTGTTTTCCATGCTACAAAACCCTACAGTGGTATCAGAGCCGTGTCTATATGTAGATCTGTTGCACGAGTAGAACACAATGGTCATTGTGGGCGTTGACGCTTTTATTGTCGATTGCTTCTTGTGTACTTTGCATCTTGCGGGATGTTGGGATGAAGCGTCCCGGGCTAACCTTACATGACATCGTTCATGAGACTTGCTCCACGCTTGACATGCAACCTGTATTGCATAAGTGGCTTTGCGGGTGCCTGTTTCTCCTAGCATAGTTAAGATCCAATTTACAACGGGTGATTAACAATACTAGTATCAATGTTGTGGTTCTTGTTCGTAAGTTAGAACGACACTTATTGAAAGCCCCAAACCACGTAAAACATGCAAAGAAAGTATATGCGTCTAACTTTGTTTTGCAGGGGTGTGCTGTGATGTGATATGGCCATGATTGTGATTATATTTGATGTATGCAATGTTCCTTATTGTAAGTTGGCAACCGGCAGGAGCCATATGGTTGTCTTTAATTTATGTTAAGACCCGCGTGTCTATTCAAAGTAGTTGTAATAGTTGAAGCCAGTGGACGACAACCATGGAGAAGCGTCATTGACCTTGATGCAATGCCGATGATGATGGAGATTATGTTCGTGCTAGAAGATGGAGATCGGAAGCACAAAGAAGAAAGGCCATATCATATCACATATTATGAATTGCATGTGATGTTAATCCTTTATGCATCTTGTATTGCTTAGTACACAACGGTAGCATTATAAGATGATCCCTCATGCACATGAATTTCAAGTCATAAAGTGTTCACCCTTAGTTGGCACCGTTGTTAAAGCTTGTTGTTTCGAAGCACCACGTGATGATCGGGTGTGTTAGATTCTGCAAGTGCATACAACGTGAGCAAGCCAGATTTGCTCATACGGAAACTAAGGTTTGATCTTGACGAGCCTAGCATGTACAGACATGGTCTCGGAACACGGATCACCGAAAGGTAAAGCATGAATCATATAGTAGATATGATGAACATGTCGATTGTTCGCCATTGAAACTATATCAACTCTCGTGATGATCGGTGTTGATGTGGTGGATTTGGTTCGTGTGATCACTAAAACAATGTGAGGGATATTGTTTTGAGTGGGAGTTCACCTAGATTAAATTTATTAATTGAAACTCAATTTGTCATAAACTTAGTCTAAACTATTGCAAATATGTTGTAGATCAATGGCAGCCCCTACCATCAATTTTAATGCGTTCCTAGAGAAATAAAAGTTGAAAAACAATGGAAGCAACTTCGCGGATTGGTTCCGCAATTTGAGGATTGTCCTCACAGCTGGTAATTTGACCTATGTGCTGGATGCACCGCTGGGTGACCCACCTGCAGCTGATGCTGCCGATGAAGTAAATAATGTTTACCTCACTCGGAAGACTCAGTACTCCACAGTTCAGTGTGTTATCTTGTATGGTTTAGAATCGGAGCTTCAGAAAAGGTTTGAGAATTCAGACCCATATGATATTGTCGAGGATCTCAAATTGATCTTTGAGACTCATGCGGCAATTGAAAGCTATGAGGCTTCTGAAAAGTTCTTTAACTGCAAGACGGAAGAGGGCAGCTCCGTCAGTGAGCATGTGCTTAAGATGTCTGGGCACGCAAACAAACTTCAAAGCTTGGGTATTGTGATTCCTAATGCTTTGGGGATTTACCGTGTCCTCCAATCACTACCACCAAGTTACAAGAACTTTGTGATGAACTACAACATGCAAAACATGAATAAGACGTTGCCAGAACTCTTTGCCATGTTGAAATCTGCAGAAGTGGAGATCAAGAAAGAGCACCAAGTGTTGTTGGTCAATAAGACCACCAAATTCAAGAAAGGCAAGTCTAAGCAGAAGGGACACTTCAAGAAGGGTGGTAAGAAAGTTACCACACCGACGAAGAAGACCAAGGCTGGACCTAAGCCTGATCCTGAGTGCTTTTACTGCAAGGGAGAAGGTCACTGGAAGCGGAATTGCCCAAAGTACTTGGCGGATTTGAAGAACGGCAACATCAAGAAGAAAGGTATATCTGATATACATGTTATTGATGTGTATCTCACTAGTACTCGTAGTAGTGCCTGGGTATTTGATACTGGTTCGGTTGCTCATATTTGTAACTCGAAACAGGTGCTGCAGAATAAACGGAAGCTAGCGAAGAACGAGGTGACGATGCGCGTTGGAAACGGATCAAAGGTTGATGTGATCGCGGTCGGCACGCTACCCCTTCATCTACCATCGGGATTAGTTTTATACTTAAATAATTGTTATTTGGTGCCTGCGTTAAGCATGAACATTATATCGGGATCTTGTTTATTGCGAGACGGTTACTTGTTTAAGTCCGAGAATAATGGTTGTTCGATTTATATGAGTAATATGTTTTATGCACATGCACCTTTGATAGATGGTCTATTCTTATTGAATCTCGATAGTGGAAATACACATATTAATAACATTGAGGCCAAACATTTGAAATCAAGCGATAACTCGACCTATATGTGGCACTGTCGTCTTGGTCACATTGGAGTGAAGCGTATGAAGAAACTCCATTCCGATGGACTTCTTGAATCACTTGATTTCGAATCACTTGAAAGATGCGAAGCATGTCTGATGGGTAAAATGACTAAGACTCCATTTTCTGGTATGATGGAGCGAGCTACGGACTTGTTGGAAATCATACATACCGATGTGTGTGGTCCAATGAGTGTAGCATCGCGTGGTGGTTATCGTTATGTTCTTACCTTCACGGATGACTTGACTAGATATGGGTATATCTATTTCATGAAACATAAGTCCGAAACTTTCGAGAAGTTTAAGGAATTTCAAAGTGAGGTAGAGAATCAACGTAACAAGAAGATTAAATTTCTACGTTCTGATCGTGGAGGTGAATATCTAAGTTACGAGTTTGGCGAGCATTTGAAGAAATGCGGAATACTTTCGCAGTTGACACCGCCGGGAACACCACAGCGTAATGGTGTGTCCGAACGTCGTAATCGAACTCTCTTAGATATGGTTCATTCTATGATGTCACTTACAGATTTACCGCTATCATTTTGGGGTTATGCATTAGAAACAGCCGCATTCACTTTAAATAGGGCACCGTCTAAATCCATTGAAACGACACCGTATGAATTATGGTTTGGGAAGAAACCTAGATTGTCGTTCCTTAAAGTTTGGGGGTGCGAAGCCTATGTAAAGAAGTTACAGCCGGACAAGCTTGAACCCAAAGCGGAAAAATGCGTCTTCATAGGATACCCGAAGTAAACTATTGGGTATACCTTCTATCATAGATCCGAAGGCAAAATCTTCGTTGCCAAAAATGGATCCTTTCTAGAGAAGGAATTTCTCTCGAAAGAAGTGACTGGAAGGAAAGTAGAACTCGACGAGGTTGTCGAACCTTCTCTCGAAATTGCGAGTAGCGCAGCACCGGAAGAAGTTCCTGTGGTGCCTGCACCAATAAGAGAGGAAGCTAATGATGATGATCATGAAACTTCGGTTGAAGTTGCTATAGAGCCTCGCAGGTCAACGAGAACTCGTACCACTCCAGATTGGTATGATCCCGTTATGAGTGTCATGTTGGTGGACAACACCGATGACCCTGAGACATATGAGGAAGCGATGATGAGCCCAGATTCCAATAAATGGCAAGAAGCCATGAAATCCGAGATTGGATCCATGTACGAAAACCAAGTATGGACTTTGGTGGACTTACCGGATGGCCGGAAGGCTGCAGAGAACAAATGGATCTTCAAGAAGAAAACAGATGCTGATGGTAATGTTACTGTCTATAAAGCTCGACTTGTCGCAAAAGGTTTTTGACAAATTCAAGGAGTTGACTACGATGAGACTTTCTCACCAGTAGCGAAGCTAAAATCTGTGAGGATTATGTTAGCAATCGCTGCATATTACGATTATGAGATATGGCAGATGGATGTCAAAACAGCATTCCTCAATGGAGACATTGATGAAGAGTTGTATATGATGCGACCCAAAGGTTTTGTTGATCCTAAAGATGCTAACAAGGTATGCAAACTTCAACGGTCCATCTATGGATTGAAGCAAGCATCCCGAAGTTGGAATCAATGTTTTGATAAGGTGATCAAAAGTTTTGGTTTTATACAAACTTATGGAGAAGCTTGTATTTACAAGAAAGTGAGTGGGAGCTCTGTAGCATTCTTAATACATATGTGGATGACATATTATTGATTGGGAATGATGTAGACCTTCTTAATAGTGTCAAGGAATATTTGAATAATAGTTTTTCAATGAAGGATCTTGGCGAAGCAGCTTACATATTAGGCATAAAGATTTATAGAGATAGATCGAAACGCCAAATATCATTGTTACAAAGTACATATTTGGACAAAGTTCTAAAGAGGTTTGGAATGGAAGATAGCAAGAAAGGGTTCTTGCCCATGTTGCCCAATATGACCTTGAGTAAAACTCAAAGTCCGACATCAGCAGAAGATAGAGAAAGGATGAGTAAGACTCCCTATGCCTCAGCCATAGGATCTCTAATGTATGCTATGCTATGTACTAGACCCGACATTGCATATGCTGTTAGTTTAACTAGCAGATATCAAAGTGATCCAGGAGTGGATCATTAGACAGCGGTCAAAAACATCCTTAAGTACTTGAGAAGAACTAAGGATATGGTTCTTTCTTATGGAGGTGATGAACAGCTCGTTGTTAATGGTTACACCGATGCTAGTTGGAACACCGATCCGGATGATTCTAAATCACAATCTGGATACGTATTTATTTTGAATGGTGGAGCAGTTAGCTGGAGGAGTGCAAAGCAAAGCGTTGTGGCGAGATCTTCAACTGAATCGGAATACATGGCTGCTTCGGAGGCTTCACAAGAAGCGATATGGATGAAAGAGTTCATTACAGAGCTGGGTGTGGTTCCTAGTGCGCTGGACCCAATGTCTATCTACTGTGATAACATGGGCGCCATAGCCAATGCGCAAGAACCAAGGTCACACAAGAAGTTGAAGTACATCAAGCTACGTTTTCACGCTATTCGAGAACATATCCAAGATGGGGATATAAAGATTTGCAAAGTACACACAGATCTGAATGTGGCGGATCCGTTGACTAAACCTCTCCCGAGGGCAAAACATGACCAGCACCAAACTGCCATGGGTGTTCGGTATATTACCATGTAATCTAGATTAGATGACTCTAGTGCAAGTGGGAGACTGTTGGAGATATGCCCTAGAGGTAATAATAAATGTAGTTATTATTATATCTTTGTGTTTATGATAAATGTTTACATTCATGCTATAATAGTATTAACAAGGAAACATTAATACTTGTGTGATTTGTAAACTTAATTTGAAGTCCCTAGTAAAGCCTCTATATAATACTAGCTTGTTGGTTAATAGATGATTGTGGTTTCCCTATCATGAACATTGAGATGTTATTAACAACAAGATCATATTGTTAGGAGAATGATATGATGGACATACTCCTATAGATAAGCGTAGCATAAAGATCAAGTCATTTTAATAGTTCAATTGCTATATGCTTTCTGATACATAGTAATCTAATTCCTTCGACCATGAGATCATGCATATCACCTTTACCGGATTGATGCTTTGATGACATCAAACACCACACCGTAACTGGGTGGCTATAAAGGTGGCATTGAGTGTTCGGAAAGTATTGGTTGAAACACATGGATCAAGAGTGGGATTTGTCCATCCATATGACGGATAGATATACTCTGGGCCCTCTAGGTGAAATGTCATCCAATTAGCTTGCAAGCATGTGACTGGCTCACAAGGGATCACATATCACGGGAACGAGAAAAGAGTACTTATCGGTAACGAGGTTGAACTAGGTATGTAGAGATACCGGCGATCATAACCTCGGATAAGTAAACTATCGTGAGACAAAGGGAAATTGATATCGTATGTAAGTGGTTCATTTGATCGCAAAGTAATCGTAGAAATATGTGGGAGCCATATGAATTTTCAGATTCCTCTATTGGTTATTGTTCGAAGAAGTGTCTCGATCATGTCCGCATAATTCACGAACCGTAGGGAGACACACTTAAGGATTCGACGTTGTTTTGAGTAGTTATGGAATGATGAGAAAGAGACCGAATGTTGTTCGGAGTCTTGGATGGGATCCGGGATATCACGAGGAGATCCGGAATGGTCCGGAGAATAAGATTCATCTAAGGAAAGTCCCGTTTCGGAGTTGGGGAATGGTTCCGGTGTTTTCATCAGGAATGTTCTAGAAGGTTCCGGAATGTCCGGCACTCCGGAGGGGAAGGGTACATGAATGTGTTGTATCAAGTTGGTATGATTGCATCATGTACTAAGTGTCATCGCTGAACCAAATAAAGGATTAATTCAAATCCTAGTTTGAAAAGTCAAACAGCTAGTTTGAAAAGTCAAACGGCTAAATTTGGAAAAAGGAAAAGAGGAGGAGTGGGAAACCGAGTTGGGGAGGAGTTCCCTCCTCCAACCGCCGGCCCACCTCCAAGCCAAGTTGGGGAGGGACTCCCCTCCCCTAGGCCGCGCCTCCCACCTATAAAGGGAGGGGCAGGGCTGCCCCTCCTAACACACAAGATCCTCTCCTCCAAACCCTAGCCGCCGGCGCCGCCACCTCCACTGCCGCCGCCGCCGACCTAGGTCAAGCCGCCGCCACCTAGCAACCCTAGCCGCTGGCCAAGCTTCCTCCTCGGCGTGTCTAAACCCTAGATCGTCGAGGGACTCTCTCATACTCCACCATACTCGCTCCGGCTTAAGGCGAAGCCTTGCAAGATCTCCCCTCTACTTCCGGTACCATGCCGTTGTGCTGCCGGAATCACGAGGAGAGTGCTACAACCTCCGCTGCCTGCTGGAACAAGGAAGAGGAAGGTCTTCGTCGAGTACCAAACGTGTGACCGACTGTGGGAGCGCTGCCGGAACGCAGTGCCGGAAGGATCGTCTACGCGATCTTGAGATCGGAAAGAGTACGACTACATCACCCACGAGAATCCGCTCTCGTTAAACACTTTGGAATCTTCGAGGGTGAGTTATTCCATCGACTCGTTGCTACAATCTATTAGATAGATCTTGGCTTGTTTGTTTGTATGCGGTAGAAATTTTTTGTTTTCCATGCTACGAAACCCTACAGATATACCCATATCTACTCAACTCATCCGTGAAGGTAAGAACATAACGATAACCACCGCGCGATGCTACACTCATTGGACCACACACATCGGTATGTATGATTTCCAATAAGTCCGTAGCTCGCTCCATCATACCAGAAAAGGGAGTCTTAGTCATTTTACCCATTAGACATGCTTCACATCTTTCATGTGATTCGAAATCAAGTGATTCAAGAAGTCCATCGGAATGGAGTTTCTTCATGCGCTTCACTCCAATGTGACCAAGACGACAGTGCCACATATAGGTCGAGTTATCGCTCGATTTCAAACATTTAGTCTCAATGTTATTGATATGTGTATTTCCACTATCGAGATTCAATAAGAATAGACCATCTATCAAAGGTGCATGTGCATAAAACATATTACTCATATAAATCGAACAACCATTATTCTCGGACTTAAACAAGTAACCGTCTCGCAATAAACAAGATCCCGATATAATGTTCATGCTTAACGCAGGCACCAAATAACAATTATTTAAGTATAAAACTAATCCCCATGGTAGATGAAGAGGTAGCGTGCCGACCGCGATCACATCAACCTTTGATCCGTTTCCCACGCGCATCGTCACCTCGTTCTTCGCTAGCTTCCGTTTATTCTGCAGCACCTGTTTCGAGTTACAAATATGAGCAACCAAACCAATATCAAATACCCAGGCACTACTACGAGTACTAGTGAGATACGCATCAATAACATGTATATCGGATATACCTTTCTTCTTGATGTTGCCATTCTTCAAATCCGCCAAGTACTTTGGGCAATTCCGCTTCCAGTGACCTTCTCCCTTGCAGTAAAAGAACTCAGTATCAGGCTTAGGTCCAGCCTTGGTCTTCTTCGTCGGCGCGGTAACTTTCTTACCACCCTTCTTGAAGTGTCCCTTTTGCTTAGACTTGCCTTTCTTGAATTTGGTGGTCTTATTGACCATCAACACTTGGTTCTCTTTCTTGATCTCCACTTCTGCAGATTTCAACATGGCAAAGAGTTCTTGCAACTGCTTGTTCATGTTTTGCATATTTTAGTTCATCACAAAGTTCTTGTAACTTGGTGGTAGTGTTTGGAGGACACGATAAATCCCCAAAGCATTAGGAATCACTATACCCAATCTTTGAAGTTTGTTTGCGTGCCTAGACATCTTAAGCACATGCTCACTGACGGAGCTGCCCTCTTCCATCTTGCAGTTAAAGAACTTTCCAGAAGCCTCATAGCTCTCAATTGCCGCATGAGTCTCAAAGATCAATTTGATATCACAGACAATATCATGTGGGTCTGAATTCTCAAACCTTTTCTGAAGCTCCGATTCTAAACCATACAAGATAGCACACTGAACTGTGGAGTACTGAGTCTTCCGAGCGAAGTAAACATTCTTTACTTCATCGGTAGCAGTAGTTGCAGGTGGGTCACCCAGCGGTGCATCCAACACATAGGTCAAATTACCAGCTGTGAGGACAATCCTCAAATTGCGGAACCAATCCACAAAGTTGCTTCCATTGTTTTTCAACATTTCTTTCTCTAGGAACGCATTAAAATTGATGGTAGGGGCCGCCATTGATCTACAACATATTTGCAATAGTTTAGACTAAGTTTATGACAAATTGAGTTCTAATTAATAGTTAAATTAATCTAGGTGAACTCCCACTCAAAACAATATCCCTCACATCGTTTTAGTGATCACACGAACCAAATCCACCACATCAACACCGATCATCACGAGAGTTGATATAGTTTCAATGGCGAACAATCGACATGTTCATCATATCTACTATACGATTCATGCTTTACCATTCGGTGATCCGTGTTCCGAGACCATGTCTGTACATGCCAGGCTCGTCAAGATCAAACCTTAGCTTCCACATGAGCAAATCTGGCTTGCTCACGTTGTATACACTTGCGGAATTAACACACCCGATCATCACGCGGTGCTTCAAAACAACAAGCTTTAGCAACGGTGCTTACTAAGGATGAACACTTTAGAACTTGAAATTCATGTGCATGAGGGATCATCTTATAATGCTACCGTCGTTAACTAAGCAATACAAGATGCATAAAGGATTAACATCACATGCAATTCATAATATGTGATATGATATGGCCTTTCTTCTTTGTGCTTCCGATCTCCATCTTCAAGCACGAACATGATCTCCATCATCACCGGCATTGCATCAAGGTCCATGACGCTACTCCATGGTTGTCGTCCACCGGTTTCAACTATTACAACTACTTTGAATAGACACGCGGGTCTTAACAGAAATTAAAGACAACCATATGGCTCCTGCCGGTTGCCAACTTACAATAAGAAACATTGCATACATCAAATATAATCACAATCATGGCCATATCACATCACATCACACCCCTGCAAAATAAATTTAGACGCCTCTACTTTCTTTGCATGTTTACGTGGTTTGGGGCTTTCAATAAGTGTCGTTCTAACTTACAAATAAGAACCACAACATTGATACTAGTATTGTCATTCACCCGTTGTAAATTGAATCTTAAATATGTTGGGAGAAACAGGCACCCGCAAAGCCACTTATGCAATACAAGTTGCATGTCAAGCGTGGAGCAAGTATCATGAACGATGTCATGTAAGGTTAGCCCGGGCCGCTTCATCCCACCATCCCGCAAGATGCAAAGTACACAAGAAGCAATCGACAACAAAAGCATCAACGCCCACAATGACCATTGTGTTCTAATCGTGCAACAGATCTACATATAGACACGGCTCTGATACCACTATAGGGTTTCGTAGCATGGAAAACAAAAAATTTCTACAGCATACAAACAAACAAGCCAAGATCTATCTACTAGATTGTAGCAGCGAGTCAATGGAATAACTCACCCTTGAAGATTCCAAAGTGTTTAACGAGAGCGGATTCTCGTGGGTGATGTAGTCGTACTCTTCCCGATCTCAAGATCGCGTAGACGATCCTTCCGGCGCTGCGTTCCGGCAGCGCTCCCGCAGTCGGTCACACGTTCGGTACTCGACGAAGACCTTCCTCTCCCTTGTTCCAGCAGTCAGTGGAGGTTGTAGCACTCTCCTCGCGATTCCGGCAGCACAACAGCGTGGTACCGGAAGTAGAGGGGAGATCTCGTAGGGCTTCGCCTTAAACCGGAGCGAGTATGGTGGACTATGAGAGAGCTCCTCGGCGATCTAGGGTTTAGACACACCAAGGAGGAGGTGTTAGGGCCGGCAGCTAGGGTTTGGGGCTTGCCCAAGTCGGCGGCTAGGGGAGCCCTAGGCGGCGGCAACAGGAGGTGGCGGCGCCGGGCTAGGGTTTTGGGTGGAGATCTTGTGTGCTAGGAGGGGCAGCCCTGCCCCTCTCTTTATAGGTGGGAGGCGCCGGCCAAGGGGAGGGGAGTCCCTCCCCAACTCGATCCCAGGTGGGCCGGCGGTGGAGGAGGAACTCCTCCCCAACTCGGTTTCCCACTTCCCCTCCACTTCCCAAAACAGCCGTTTGACTTTTCAAATTGGCGTTTGACTTTTCAAACTAGGATTTGATTAAACCCTTTATTTTGTTCAGCGATGACACCTAGTACATGATGCAATCATTCCAACTTGGAATGACACATTCATGTACCCTTCCCCTTCGGAGTGCCGGGAACCTTCTATAACATTCCCGATGAAAACACCGGAACCATTCTTCAACCCCAAAACAGGACTTTCCTTATATGAATCTTATTCTCCGAACCATTCCGGATCTCCTCGTGATATCCCAGATCCCATTCGAGACTCCGAACAACATTCGGTCTCTTACTCATCATTCCATAACTACTCAAACAATGTCAAATCCTTAAGTGTGTCTCCCTACGGTTCGTGAATTATGCGGACATGATCGAGACACTTCTCCGAACAATAACCAATAGAGGAATCTGGAAATTCATATGGCTCCCACATATTTCTACGATTACTTTGTGATCGAATGAACCACTTACATACGATACCAATTTCCCTTTGTCTCACGATAGTTTACTTATCCGAGGTTATGATCGTCGGTATCTCTGCATACCTAGTTCAACCTCGTTACTAATAAGTACTCTTTTCTCGTTCCCGTGATATGTGATCCCTTGTGAGCCAGTCACATGCTTGCAAGCTAATTGGATGACATTTCACCGAGAGGGCCCAGAGTATATCTATCCGTCATATGGATGGACAAATCCCACTCTTGATCCATGTGTCTCAACCAATACTTACCGAACACGCAATGCCACCTTTATAGCCACCCAATTATGGTGTGGTGTTTGATGTCATCAAAGCATCCATCCGGTAAAGGTGATATGCATGATCTCATGGTCGAAGGAATTATGTTACTATGTATCAGAAAGCATATAGCAATTGAACTATTAAAATGACTTGATCTTTATGCTACGCTTATCTATAGGAGTATGTCCACCATATCATTCTCCTAACGATATGATCTTGTTGTTAATAACATCTCAATGTTCATGATAGGGAAACCACAATCATTTATTAACCAACACGCTAGTAATGTATAGAGGCTTTACTAGGGACTTCAATTTAAGTTTACAAATCACACAAGTATTAATGTTTCCTTGTTAATACTATTATAGCATGAATGTAAACATTTATCATAAACACAAAGATATAATAATAACTACATTTATTATTGCCTCTAGGGCATATCTCCAACAATTGATTATGTCTAAAAAACCTTCACAAAATGACCTATCTCATTCAAGATTTCCTGGCTTTTGGGTCAAATGACCAATGTTATGGCTAGAATCAAGGCAAAGTTTGTGATAATGTGCCCATATTGTGCATGCATGTGCATCATGGGATGGCGAACACTGTTGCAGGAGGAAGTTTTCCTTTTCGCCGCACCAAAAAGCCATTTTCCATTTTTCGAGCATAAAAACGGGGGGTTTTGTGCAACCACAAAATGGATAATTCAAAATGCTACCACCCTATTTTTTAAAATACTAGAGCACCTTACATGGATAATATCCCAACCGGGAGATCTTAAACCTTTGCGTCCATCCTTGGTAAAAAGACAAATTCTTGCCGAATCGGTAGGAAGTGGGTCAGGTATGAACTACAGGTACATGATCTGATGCTCATGATTTTTTAACAAAAATCATTTTAGTTTCACAATATGCTATTTCATCAAAGATCCAATGCAAGTTTACCGAGGCTTAGCCCCGATCTAAGAATCTTCATACATGTCGTTTTAGAGTTTTGAATGTAGAGAGTTCAAAGTAGCTAGTAGAGGTTTTAGAGTTTTGAAAATGAAAGAATTCAAAAAATTCACCCTAGCTTCATGTTGGAATGTGATATGGATGTCATATTTGGATTCCTCTCATTTTTCTAATTAATTTGGATTATTTTAAATTTTCAAAATTCAAAAATAAAAAAGTTATTTTAGAAATTAATTTTTTATTATAAAATTTATTTATTTTTATATTTGGATTTCTCACATTTTTCTGATAATAATGGATATATTATTTGTTGAATTTCAATTTACAGATTTAAAGATAGTAATTATGCCATATTATATGATAATACTGGCAAAAAAATGAATAGAATATTGTTTTATTACTTATTTTATTTCATTGGAATTCAATATTATTATTATTATTATGTATTTTGTTGTTTACTTAAATAATTGTTTGGAATTTTAAAAAATAAAGACGTGTGACATAGTGGTATAAAAGTTAAGATGATTAATATGGTAGTATTGACATCAAGGTATAATTTGTTTCGCAGGAGCTCATATGAAAGGAACCGAGAAGTTAAGCAATTTGACCTAAAATTAATTGTACTTAGAGTTAAAAATATCCTAAGTAAGAGAGATTCAAACAATTCAAAAATGAAAGAGATTCAAACAATTCTAAAATATAAAAAATGATTTTTTAAAATACCAATGAATGGCAGTTTATGCCAAGGGGACTACGCCGAGAACAAACCCGTTGGCACAGGTTATGCCGAGAGGACTACGCCGAGGACAAAGCCGTCGGCACAGGTTATGCCGAGGGTGGCCGTTGGCGTAGCCCCTACATCGACGGACTCCTACGCCAAGGGCTGTCCTCGACACATCCTGTGCCACGGCATTTCAGGGCTGTACCGAGCATAGCTGGCCCTCGGCGGCGTAGTGTAGTTTTCATGTAGTGTCTAGCATCAGCCAGCTGGCCGACCAACCACCGATCTTGTTGGCATGTATGAGCGTAGACTAGTTACCCGCATATGCATCAGCAGGTGGAGGATGAAATCCATCAATGCATGCAAGACAGTCTTGGTCACTGCATCCGAAGACGTGGCCTTGGATAGCCTTTCCCCAACGCGGTCTATCCAAAGCGACGAGGCCAGACAGAAGACCGGCGACATGAAGGAGCTAGATCGGAAAGCCAGCGAGGCAGCGACACGGAAAGGCGGCAGCCCGGATCAGAAGACGACCTGCAGGGCGGCGGATGAATATCACTAGTGTGGAGAAAGAACTATTGGAGACATCCCGCAGCCGCCGTCTGTTGTCGGACCACTACAGGAATGGCCTAAACCTGTTGGCATAGACAAAAAAATCGTTGGCATAGTATCGTTGGCGTAGCACCGCGTTGGCGCAGACACGGTGTTAGAATACATATCACGTGTTTGTATAGGTGTAGGATATATATGCGTGTGTATTCCTTGTGTATAGTCCGTGTTGTATGCAACCGGGACTTCTTATAATCCTCCTATTTAATAAGCAATACAAGGCCACCTAACGTGTGGTTTCCCCTATCTCACATGGTATCAGAGCTAGGGTTTAATGAGCAATACAAGGCCATCTAACTTGTGGTTTCCCTTTCTCACATGGTATCAGACGCAAACCCTAGCTAGGACCTGCGCCGACGCCGACTTCCGCTGCCTCTCCGAAACCGTCCAACCCTACCCCCTTCTTCCCTACCGTCGATGCCATGACGACCTCCGACGACGAGCGCGACGCCGCTGCTGCCAGGCAGCGCGACATCGACGCAGCCAAGGCGCGCGATGATGCCCTAGCGATCTCGCAGGCCGCCGCCAACAAGGAGATCTCCCCCGCCGCCACTTCGGTCGCCGCTGGGCAATTCTCCCTCACCTCGCTGCACGCTCAGGCCGTTGGCCTCTCAAGCATCAAGGGGCACGTACCCGTGGAACTTGCGCTCGACACCGGCGTCCATCGCCAGTGGAGCACGTTTTTTCGGGCCTCCGTCCGCAAGTACGCGCTCCTCGATCACCTCGACGGTGCCTCTTCGTCCTCTCCAACGCCGGAGTGAAACCTCCTCGACGCCACGGTGGTGTCATGGATCTACGGCTCGGTCTCCTTGTCGATCCTCGACGCCGTCATGACCACGGGCGAAGATCCTTCTGCCGCCGAGCTTTGGGTCGCCATCAACAACCTCTTCAATGATCACAAGACCAACCGCGAGCTCCTCCTCTCCGCCGAACTCGCCGAAATCAGCATGGGCGACATGACCATGACGGACTATCTGCAGAAGCTCAAGTCCATCGCTGACGGCCTCGCCGATCTCAGATCACCGGTCGACGACGCCAAGCTCGTCATCCACTGCCTCAACGGCCTCAACGGCAAGTACAAGGGCGCCTCCGATCTCATCTCCCTTATGGTCCCTACACCGACCTTCGCCTAGTGCCGCTCCATGCTCCAGCTGCAGGAGATGAAGAAGAAGAGTCGCCGTGGCCGCGCTACCGAGTCCGCCTTCTATTCCAACAACACAGGCAATGGCGCGGCAACGGTCGAGGCAAGAAAAAGCAAGCCAAGGAGGATGCTGCCAAGGACGCTGCCCCCGCCAAAACTGAGACGACCCCCGCTGGTCCCGCCCCCGCGGCACCGACACCTGCCGCGCCGCCTCTCACGTGGCCCTCGCCGCAGCACCCATGGAACGGCACAATCCAAATGTGGCCGTACGGCTCAGCCGACTAGGCTGGCGCACGTCAGCCCTACTACGCCCCGCGGCTGTCCGCCCCGTCTCATGCGTTTTACACGCAAGGCCCCTACGGAGTCGCTCCGCCGCCACCTCCGTCGCCCTATGGCTATGCCCCGTACGGCTACAACGGCTATGTGCCGATGGCGACACCAACACCGGCTGCATCATGGGACCAAGCGGCGCTACTTCAGCAATTCCAGACCATGGTCCTGCAGGCGCCCCCCCGCGAGTGGGTCATGGACACCGGGCCGTCATCTCACCTCGCCTCCAATCCCGGTATGCTAACTTCCGTGTCTCGTTCCTTTTCTAATCGTGTTGTTGTTGTCGGTAACGGTTCCACCCTTCCCATCACCGCCACCGGACATGCACGTTTTGTTTCTCCCAACTTGGATCGTTCCCTTTATCTCCGTAATGTTTTGGTAGCTCCTAATATCATCAAAAATCTCATGTCAGTTCGCCGCTTAACCACCGATAATAATGTTTCCGTCGAATTTGACCCGTTTGGTTTTTCTGTGAAGGATCTTCCAACCAAGACCGAGATTCTCAGATCCAATAGTTCGGGTCCCCTCTACTCGGTTCAGCCTTCTTCGAGTCTTCCACAAGCACATGTCGTCGTCGATCAATCGCTTTGGCATCGCCGTCTTAGGCACCCCGGACGGCCTGTCATGGAGTCTCTAGTTCGCGCCAAAGTAGTTCCTTTAGAAAAGAATAAAGTCAAATCTAGTTTATGTCATGCTTGTCAATTAGGTCATCATGTTCGTCTTCCTTTTTACTCGTCTTCTCGTGTAACCACCAAAGTGTTTCAACTTATTCATTGTGACTTGTGGACATCACCCGTTGAGAGTGTTTATGGTTTCAAGTATTATCTTGTCTGTCTTGATGATTTTATGCAATATGCTTGGGTCTATCCTCTTCGACGTAAATCTGAAACTTTCTCTCACTTGTCCGCCCTTCACATGCTTGCCCGAACTCAATTTGATGCGTGTCTCAAATCTATCCAATGTGATAATGATCGTGAGTTTGATAATTCCCTTCTCCACTCGTTTGTCCAACAACATGGAATAGTACTCCGCTTTTTGTGTCCATATACATCACAGCAAAACGGGAAAGCTGAACGCATTATTAGAACTCTCAACAATATCACCCGTACTCTTTTGGTACAATCTAGCATGCCACCGCGTTATTGGGTCGAGGCACTCAACACCGCCGTTGTTCTTCACAATCGGCTACCATCCAAGGCCATAGATAAGCATGTTCCGTTCCGTGCTCTCCATGGTTTTGATCCCTCATATGCTGATCTTCGTGTTTTTGGTTGCTTGTGCTATCCCAACACCGCCGCAACCGCGCCGCATAAACTTGCTCTGCGCTCCGTCGCCTGCGTGTTCCTTGGGTACCCTTCCAACCATCATGGATATCGTTGCCTCGATCGGTCCACTCAGAAGATCATCATCTCTCGACACGTTGTGTTCGATGAGTCCAGCTTTCCATTCGCGTCCACGAGTGCATCGCCGTATACTCCTGTATCTATGCAACACTATGATTTTTTGCAGGACTTGGTACCGCCGCACCCCCTCGCGGCGCCATTCACCGCGTCATGCTCGGATCCGCAGGCCCCCTCGTGGGTCTCTCCGCCGCTGGCGCACGGCAGCCCCAGCCTATCGCTGCTGCACGGCAGCCTGCCGCGGGCACACGGTAGCCTGCCGCGGCTTCCTCCCCTTCCGTGGCTGCCTTCCCTGCCAGGCCCCCGACACCGCCGACGCCCACGACTGCCATGTCGCCTGCGTCCGCACCGTCGTCTGCCTCGCCATCCGACACGTCTGCTGGGGAGTTATCCTCGCCACATGCGGCCGCTACACCGACTCCTCCACCGCCGCCGCCACCTCTAGTCCGCCGACCGTGACTTTCGCCTCCACCACCGTCGCATCGCATGCTCATGCGTGCGAAGACCGGAGTGGTGCAGCCGAAGACCATATTCGATCTTCATGTTGAGGGTCTCTCTCCTCTTCCGAAGACGTACTGTGGAGCGCTCAAGGATCCGAATTGGCACGCTGCGATGATCGATGAGTACAGTGCACTTCTCTCAAATAACACTTGGGACCTCGTTGATCCACCTCGCAATGCAAATATAGTCACAGGCAAGTGGATTTTTCGTCACAAGTTGAAGTCTGATGGTTCTCTTGATCGATACAAGGCACGGTGGGTCTTGCGAGGATTCATGCAACGTGAAGGTATTGACTTTGATGAAACTTTCAGCCCGGTGGTCAAACCCGCCACAATCCGGACAGTTTTGTCGGTTGCTCTTTCTAGTGATTGGCCTATTCATCAGTTGGACGTCAAGAATGCTTTTCTGAATGGCACACTTGATGAGACAATATATGCTCGACAGCCCTCAGGTTTTATTGATCCCAATGCTCCTGAGAAGGTGTGCCGCCTGAACAGATCTTTGTATGGTTTGAAGCAGGCTCCCCGGGCATGGTTTCAGCGATTTACCTCGTATATTGCATCACTTGGGTTCTTGAGTGCCAAGACCGACAGCTCTTTGTTCGTCTATCGCCGTGGTCCTGATATGGCTTATCTACTGCTCTATGTGGATGACATAATTTTGACTGCGTCTTCATCGATACTGCTGCAGAGTTTAATTGGCTCACTCTGTTCTGAGTTGACTATGACGGATATGGGTGACTTACATTATTTTCTGGGCATCTCAGTCAGGCGCACCAAGGATTGTCTCTTTCTATCGCAGGAGAAGTATGCTCTGGAGCTCGTTGAGTGCACGGGCATGTTGCAGTGTAAATCCATCTCCACACCAGTTGATACAGCTTCTAAGCTTGCAGCTCAGTCTAGTGATCCTGTGGCTGATCCTATAGAGTATCGCAGTATTGCAGGAGGTCTCCAATACCTTACTTTCACTCGGCCAGATATCTCCTATGCAGTACAGCAGATATGTCTTCATATGCATGATCCACGGGTTAATCACTTGCTCCTTGTGAAGCGTGTTCGACGCTACATCTGCGGTACCACCGACTATGGTCTCACTTTGTATCGACGTACATCGAACAAATTGCTGGCCTATTCTGACGCTGACTGGGCAGGTTGTCCAGACACTCGACGGTCTACTTCACGCAACTGTGTGTTCCTCGGCGCGAACTTGGTGTCTTGGTCGGCTAAGCGGCAGCACACTGTTTCTATATCGAGTGCAGAGGCAGAGTATCGGGCAGTAGCAAATGTGGTGGCCGAGTCATGTTGGCTTCGACAACTACTTTTAGAGCTTCATCAGCCGTTGCATGATGCTTCTGTGGTCTTCTGTGACAATGTGATCTCTGTTTACATGACACAGAATCCTGTACATCACCAGCGCACCAAGCATGTGGAGATTGATCTACACTTTGTCAGAGATCGCGTGACCACTGGCGAGGTTAAGGTGCTACACGTTCCCAGTTCATCTCAGTTCGCGGACATCTTCACCAAAGGATTACCATCGCCTCTCTTCCTAGACTTTCGGAACAATCTCAACATTCATAAGACGTCCAGTTTCGACTGAGGGAGGGTGTTAGAATACATATCCTAGACGTGTTTGTATAGGTGTAGGATATGTATGCGTGTGTATTCCTTGTGTATAGTCCGTGTTGTATGCAACCGAGACTCCTTGTAATCCTCCTATTTAATGAGCAATACAAGGTTACCTAACGTGTGGTTTCCCCTATCTCACACACGGTACCGTCGGCGTATGCTGTGCCGACGGCCAAATGGCGTCGCCAGCGTATCTTTTTCGTCGGCCTAGCCCAGGTAGGGCCCACTTGGCCCACGATGACATCCTCTGGTGGCGGTGAGGTGAACGTGGTGGCAGCGGCGCCTCTAGAGTCGCCAGAAGCGACCCGGGAGGCTAGGTCTAAATGGTTTTTGCACTCTTGGTCCCTCAACTACAAAACAAGTAAAATTTAACCATCAAATGACGTCAAAACAAGTAAAACAAGTAAAATTGAACCATCAAACTACAAAACAAGTAAAATATAACTACAAAACAAGTAATGTTTTTGCACTCTTTACCGGTCTCGACTGCAACAACCGGACATGCATTTTCGGCAATAAATCTAGTTAAAACAAGGCTTCAAAATAAAATGGAAGATGGGTTTTTAAGAGATTGCTTATTGATATATATCGAGAAAGAGACTACAATAGGGTTCTCGACGGATGAAATTATTGATGAGTTCAATATGGAGACACGTCGTGTGCCATTCAGCTAAAAATTGTTAGTTCATCGTCATCCAATTGTAGATTTTGCTTCTATACCAGCTCTTTTGTAGATGCCTGATGATGTAATCAAGAGCTTATGGGGTATAATAGTGCACATTTAGCTATAACCATGATTCCTAGTTTCAAACCTATATATATTCCATGCTGCTCCATCATAGAGTTATGATCAATGTTTCCTGGCTCTGCTGTTGCTTGGAATAGCCACGCTGCCTATGCAAAGCGACGAGGCCAGATACCGGTAGACCGGCGACAGGAAGGGGCTAGATTGGAAAGCCAGCGAGGCAGCGACACAGAAAGGCGTCAGCCCATTTCAGAAGATGACCTGCAGGGCGGAGGATGAAGACCACGAGGCGATCGAAAGAAAAAAAACTAGTGGAGACGTCTTGTCGCTGCCGTGTGTCGTCGGACGGCATCCTCCGGTGGTGGCGAGGTGAACGTGGTGGCTGGAGAGGGCCCCCTAGGGTGGTGGCGGCACCTCCGGAGTAGCCGGAAGCGACCTGGGAGGCCACAAGTCAAAACAGTTTTTTCACTCTTGGTCCCTGAATTACAAAACAAGTAAAATTTAACCATCAAATGACGAAATGGAAGAGATGAAATGTAGGGTGAATCACGACCAACTTTGCTTTAATATTTCCTCCATCTTTAAAACAATGTAGTTTGTAGATACGAGTAGTAATAAAAATTCTGATGGAGTAACAAAGGACATGTGCTCCTGTTATCTCTTCTCCATGCATCTCACCCACCTTCTCTCGCAAAGTCGCAGTCACATGTTAACCCGATCCCACTGCCTAGCCAAATGTAATATATATTACCCACCCCACTCATGTATAAAAGCCAAGCCACTATCCAAGCTGTGCAATTAATGGATTTATCTAGCTCGGTTGTAGTGAAGAAATCCGAGATATCTCGGCCACTGACAGCCCCGTTTGAGCTTGGGAGGCATCCGGAGGTCTCGTATTGTTTTCTCACGCATAAATCACGTCTCAGAAATCGAAATGCAAAGCAATAACATGCAACCACCCGGTTGCAACTATCGCCTATGCTCCAGAAAATCACCTAAGTGTAGAGTACGAGTGAATTACTGTACCTGACTCATGGTTGTAACTTGTAAGTGAGGATTAAGTGTCGTTTCGCAGCACTTGACTCATGGTTGTAAGTGGGGATTAGATGTCGTTTTCATCTTTGTCATGAGCTGCGAACTGGTCTCCTCAAGAAACATGAATATATATGCTACTTCCTATGAGAGTTCGGGATCGAATCGTCAATTTCCATCTGCCAGTGTCCCTGGAGGACTTTGCTGGATTCAATCGTCCTAACAAAAAACAATTAATGTCTCCCATTTATCATTATTTTTATAAAAAAATATATTATGTAGAAACAAGAAAAAAAACTAGACTACTATGAGGTGTAAATAAAACTATCCATTCATGCATGATTGGAAGTTATATGGTAGGACTTCATGTAACCAAGGAAAAATCTTCTTTAAACTTCTTTCTACTTTTATAAAGACTAGCACAATACACATTCGTTGCAACTGGTCAGCAAATATTAAATAATTATCATCAATACTAAAATAAAAAATATTCAACCTTCTTCAATTTACACAGAGAATCTGATTTATTTATTTTGGTGTTGCAACGGATTCAAATAAATCAACAAGCACACAAGAATCAGCTAAGCGATAAAAAAGGAATTTGCATTTGATCTACACCTGCAACAATAAATACGTGGAAGTCCGATACCGTAGAGTAATTATATAATGCGTAGTAGCATCCATATCTTATGGTAAACACTACCTATGCAGGCCGATGGAAAGCAAACCATCGGACCAATCTGACGTCGTCCAAATCTATTCCATCGCACGGTTTGCATTTGTCTTTGGTTCTCTCAACGTTTTACCCGTTAACCCTGCACATTACCCTCCTCTATCCCCACAATTCTCGGACGGTTGCGCATTATGCTCCTTGCAACAACGCCAATAGATCCTAGAGTGTGTAATAAAGTTGCCCATTCTCTAGCAGCTTTGGGAGCAAATGATCAGGCATCGTGGCGTTTGTGGCTGGATGACCTGCCAGATGATGTTATGGTGCTGGTGGCCAGTGATCGTGATGAGCCTACTGATTAATGGAATAAAGGAAGTTCCAAGTCCAAAAAAAAACGCCAATAGATCTGGTGCTCGCCGCTCCGGCTCTGTCGTCCACCGCGTCTCCACACCTTCCAGGCCACGCCGCCACCTCCTATCCCGGCGGGGACCTGCGCCTCCATCAGGATTGAGTCATGCATCGACACCCTGCTGTTCCTCCATGGGGAGTCTTGGTCGGGATGTCCCTTATTGCCGGCGGCCGGCGCAGTAGGTTGGGAAGGAGCTTGGTGGATGAGCAACGCAGCGGATACTGCTTCCACTGGTCCATGTGCCGTCTCAATCTCTTCAACGAGATTAATAGCAAGCTCTGAGTGCCAACGTAACTACATAATTTTCATGTTTCCTTGATTTCTCGTGCATGCTTCCATTGTCTGTCACAACTCACAAATCCTTTTTATTTCTCTTTTTCTTTAGAAACAACGAGGTCCTGATGTACTTGTAGACCGTACCTTGTTTACACATGTCATAAGTCTTCATAGAGTGCAACTGTGCAAGCGATGTAAGACAGTTCCAATAACCAGGCAGGCACCTTCAGGTGATGTCCACATCTGCGAGCATCACGTGTTGGCTATGCTACTGCAACCATCTTGCACTGTCGTCAGACCCTGTTGTTGTCTGCACGACCATACATTGCTACTGGTGGATGCTCATTGCATAGAAGTATCGGTTTATTTGATGGAAACACATTGTGATTGCCCTGGAAGCAAATTCTTGTATAGATGGAAACATACTGTTATGCATTCAAAAGGAGGCATATCTATGATATACTAAAAATAATATAAGGGTGTTTTTCGAAGCACCCGGTTGATCCATATCATCAAGATTATTTAGATAGTTGGATCTAAAATATACGGCTAAGATTTTACAGGATAACACAAGTTACGTGATCACGTGGTGTCGTGTCAACTACCCAAGTGGTCATATATGCCAATCGGTTCAGTCCCGCCAATCGACTCAACCAGTCTGGACGTGTTGATTCACACAAAAAAGAGTCCGTACAAATTACAAGAGCCAACATGCAAAGTGAAATAACTTAACAGGCTAGATTCTTTTATGCCAATCGGTTCAACTGAGTCTAGACGTGTTGATTCACAAAGAAAAAAGGACTCCGTACGTGTTACAATAGCCAACGTGAAAAGTGAAATAACCTAATTAATAAGCTTTTTTTTTCAGACGTACTAATATTTAACCATGTATGACGAAGCTAGCTAGCAATATCACCCACCAAAAATGGAGGTGTGCTTCGGTCCCCCCCCTCTAAACTTAAGCTGTATAGGCCATTTTATTTTTTTAACCCGTCGAAACCCATATCGAGGCCACGTATATCTTCGTATATGTGTACTCGGTCGAACTGGGTATAATCCACGTTCTGGTTGGCTGATCCCACCTCCCATTATCGTGATCTACGTCTTTGCATGTCATATTTCAAATTTTTTTGCTGCTGTTATATAACTTCTGATTTTCGCCTTCCACAGGTACATGAGTTCACGTATACGGTGAGTATACGTCTAAGAGGATCATACGTATTTCGTATTGAGTTTTTGTTTGTCAAGAGGAGGGAGGGACCGAAGCAAAAGCGCCAAAAATGTTGTCTTTATTGAAAATAAGTGTGGTGTGTGTGAACGTTTAGGTGCACCTGAAGTAATAAATATTGTATGAATCCCTTCTGTGAGTAACACTTGCATCTATACTCCGATACGTGTATGTGACATGCAGTATTAGACCGACAGCAGTCTAACAAAGAGAAAAATTTATGGTATAGGCATCGGACGTCTAGACAAAGCTATAGCTGGTCAATGGCCAAACAAATCCCCAACGATTACTTTTGAGTCGTTCAACTAGGTTGTTTGAAGATTTTGAAAACTCGGATGGATTCCCGAAAGTATGAGAAATGGTTAGACCTCGAAAAATTCGGAGGTTCCAATAAATGATTGTCCTATAATCTATAGACATGGCTTAAAAAATATACAGTTGGGCTTAAAAAATCACGTCAAGTTCATTAAACACTTAAAATAGTCTATTTTTTGAAATGTACAAAGCAACTTCCGTCCTTCGCAACAAAAAAAACGACTTGCGAGTAATATAGGTGGATATCAATAGTTCAGTGGAAAATATTCAAACAATACAAGGAAGGGTGTCCTAAATTTAAGGGCTGGCTCAAAATGTGTTCAACAAAATTCCAACTGAATATTAAATGCAAACGGATGGCTTCAAAAACTTTATGATCCAAGTTTAGAAAATAATAGGGAAAACACAGAAATGCTTCCAAAAGTTTAATTTTTAAATATTTTCAGTGATTTCCAAAGAAAAATCTAAACTTCCAAACCAATTACGAACAAACTCAAAACAACTTGATCATGACTTTTAGAATCCTTTGTCTTGCACCAAAAAAGGCAATAACTCGCACTCTTGCACTGTCGCAAACTGGAACGGAGGCCATGCGATAGGAACTCACCTTGGGGGTGCATGTTAAAGGCGTGTGCCCTTAATGCCAAAGGATATTCATGAGCGAGTGCGGCTGGCAGAGCATCGATGAAGTGTGTGTGTGTGGAGAGAGAGAGAGAGAGAGAGAGAGAGAGAGAGAGAGAGAGAGAGAGAGAGAGAGAGAGAGAGAGAGAGAGAGAGAGAGAGAGAGAGAGAGAGCACAATGCATATGGTGAAGGGTGAACGGCAAAACTAACCACTTGAGAATATGGTAGCATGTTCCGCAGTGTGATGGTTTATTTGAAGCATGTGTATGTGTCCAGAACCATGTATTGTAAATGCCAATATATTACCTTGATAGGGAGCAAAATCATTGGATGATATATGTATAACAATTTACTTACTTTCTAAGAAAGCACATTTGCAAATGTCAGACATATAGACATATACCAAATTAAATGTGTATATGTAACATGTCAATACAATGATATGATGAAATTCCTATTTGGCACAAATATGGCCCCTTACGGATCACGGGTTGATACAAAGTATATCATCCGAACTAAGATACTTGATCACAACTTCTCTAGGGACACCGTCCTCCAAAAGAAAGTTGGCAAATTGTTATCATGTCCCTTAATCGTCGAGGAGAAAATCGATATTGAAAAAAGACATGCCATATGACATGGGATCCATGTAGCAAAGAGTCAAGGTCACACTACTATAGTGATCGATGGAACTCCATTCCTACGACACCATCTCAACTATCACCAATGCATGATCTTGATAATGAATATACCTAAAATACAAGTGTGAGGTTGATCGATGGTTACATTGCCTCCCAACACCTTAGCGGATTATAAGGTGGAGAAGAGTTGCGGAGATGGTGGAGCCGGTGTACATCTCGTACGAGCAAAAGATTTTGAATGTTCCAAAACTGAAGTGAGAAATTAAGTTAAGATCTTTACAATTTCAACCTTAGCAAAAGTGAGCGTTCATATTGCCTCTTTCACATAGATTTGGACTCCAGATCAAATGTTGATATGCTCAACACATTTGCAATTTTTTAATAAAAATATTAACAAATTACAACACATACTAATAGATTAAAAAGTTAACACATATAGGGTTAACGTACTATGGAGCTGCATTGTACCACTTTTGATACATTAAAGATGACGCCCTCGCACTTGCGAGGGCCACAATGCTAGTTATTTTAAAAGAAGAAGAAAAAAATTTGTACTCGAAGCATATTATATAATTGAGAAACAAAATTGTCGATGGGTTAAAAAAATTATGCCAATACACTGAAACAAAATAGTGTTTGAACGAAGCAAATTTCAGTACCATTTAAAACCTTATTTACGAAGAAAACACGAATGAAACATTTCTCTGTTTGCTGAAAACGAATTTAGCATAGGAGGCAAAATATCTTTTGATTGGAAGCACAATTTTGCAACCTTGGCGTGCTTCTCTTCTACCTTGTTCATGCTTCAACGATAATTAAATTGTGCTTCCAATATTGCATACATGCTTCGAAGTTAAACATATGTAAGCAAATTTCCACGGACAAATATTTTATTCACATGGAAGCACATTGCAATAAAATTAAACAAAAACAAAATCGTAAGGAAGCATATATAGAAATTTATTCAGCTAAAATAATTAGTTTTCTATAATCAAGCACTCCAGATTTAAACCTGAGTGGTAATGACCAATTAGCGACAGGAATCAGATCTAGCATTTACTACAGTAATTAGGAGACCACCGACCACATGAGCCCTATTTTGAGGGGAAATCATAGGCATTGGATACGACTGATCCTACGGTGATGCAGTAGTCCGATTGGAAGCAAATATCGGCTTACGATTAGTAGAGATGAGAGCAAGGGCCCAGAACGGGAGCGGTCTTCAGGACATTAATCCGTAATAGATGCACATCAGCGAGGCGACATCCTACATCGCGGTGAAGACGAGAACCAACACAGTTGCGATCTGGAGACTGCGACGGCGGTTGGCCTCCTCGTATGGCTCCGCCGTGGCGACGAGGGAGTGGTGGAGACCATTTTCGATGTCGGCCATTATCCTCGACCTGCTTGCTTAATTGCCTGCTGGTTTGCTTACGGTCTCCTCTTCTTTGGCGTTTGGCCTCTACACTACTCCACCTGGCTCCTTATATTTCGCAGGCTGGGTGGACCTGAACTATGAACCAACTCGGAGATGTGCACCGTTTAGAATTCAGATTCCTTTTATTTTTCTACTCTATATAAGAAGACTTCGAACTACGGAAATCCTTGCTATCTTCCATTCCGACTTGCTAAATGTACTAGTACATGCACATAGTATGTTGACATGCATCCCGCTACTTATTTCTATCCAACTACTAGCATAGTGGTCGTCGCAAATGCGAGGGCGACATCTTCATTTTTTCGATAGTGGTCGAAAATAATTTTATATTTTGTGGGTATTCACAATTTGCATTTTTTGGTAGGAAATAATATGATTCTATGGTAATGAAAAGGAAGATGATGTCGTTCCACAGGACGACCATCTGATGACCGACAAGTATAGAGGATGTATCGTAGTACTTTCGATAAATAGGAGTGTCGATCCCAACGAGGAACAGAAGGTGTTGACTAGTGGTATGGAACAGGAAATCTCTGCAAATACTCAGCAAACGTATTTTTAGAGGATTTCTGATAAAGCAACAAAACAAAGTGCAAGTAATAAAGACAACGAACAAACGCATCAAGTGGCCCAATCCTTTCTTAGCAAAGGACAAGCCGGTGGAAATACTTATAAGGACCAAACATTTTTGAGCATGCATGGGAATTCTGTCAAGTGCTTTCGCTTCAAATAGCTGAGTACTCTTTTTTGGTATTGTAAGTGTTCTGTGGGTGAACCTGTGCTAATGTACCGACCTTACTTGGACTAATATATACTTGTGATTAAACCCCCTGCAAGCATCCGCAACTACAGGAAAGTAATTAAGATATAAATCTAACCACATCCTTAAACTCTGAGATCCTACACTCCCTTGTGCAAAGATGTCCTAACGGGGGTTCAGGTTTCTATTACTCCGGCAACCCCACAATTAGTAGCCAAATACACAATGTATTCCCCTAGGCCCATAAATGGTGAAATATCATGTATTCGACGTTCACATGACACCACTAGAAGAATAGCATCACAACTTAAATACTAAACCATTGAATAATAACTCAACACAAATACACTAATAACAACATGACTTCTCCCATGTCCTCAAGAACTAAGAGAACTACTCACAAGACATCATATGGATCAAGATCAAAGATGATATGGTGATGGATAACAATCTGAACATAAACAATAATCCAATGGTTCCACTCACAAAAATAAACTACAATAGTAATCAACACTGGGAAAATTTCCCCTAAGAACTAAAGCAATATCCGACACATTTTTTACAGCGGTATGGTGTGGTGATGATGGTGCTGGTGGAGATGATGGTGTGGATAATGATGATCCTGATGAAGCCTAACTTGACGATGGTGTTGATGGCGACGATCTCCCCTCTCCGGGAAGGAATTTCCCCGGCAGAAATCTATCTGCTGGAGAGATCTTTCTCTCTCAGTGTTTTCTGCCCCGCAGAGGCGGCGGAAATCTTTCTGTGGTCCCCCTAGTGTTAGGGTTCCGTAAGGAAGATATAGGCGAGAGGGTGGAGTCGGGAGCCGAGCAGGTGGGCCACACCTGTCCTAGGCCCGGCCTAGGGGGACCCGCTCCTAGGAGAGTGTGGGCCCCCTATGGCCCTTCTTCGCCTCCCCTTCTGGCTTCTTCTATCTTCCGGGAAAATATAATTTTCCCATATTTTTCTGGTATTTTTCTGATCTTCGCGAAATGGCATCAAAACACCTCTTTTCCCATCAGAATCCAGACTCCGGCAGTCCATCCTCCAAGAATCATCCAACATGCATAAACAGATGAAAATACATAAGCAATACGTCATAATAATACATATATCAATGAATATAGGCAAATTATGATATAGAATGGTGATGGAAATTGGACGTATCAACTCCCCCAAGCTTAGACCTTCGCTTGTCCCCAAGCGAAAGCCGAGCTTAGAAAACATGTCCACGGGTTTATGGAGTAAATTGTCGATAAAAGAATACGGACAAGAAGCATCATACTTACCATTACACAACTCATAGAAGAAAGCAACTCACCATTATATAACTTAGCTTGCAACAAGTACAGGAGTAACAATAGAGATGCATAAAGATAAATCATAATTGGAATTGGCAAACTTTGTTCTTGGTCAGAGAACAGTTGGCAAACAGTTTCACTAAAAGCTTTTATAGAAGTTTTATAACAGGAGCACTCTTTGCTCAAAAAGGTTTTTCAATGAAGGCTTTCAAAGTAATGCTCAATAGATAAGTGTCTTGTGCAAACAAGGAAGATAAAGAACATGATTGAATAAATCACCATATGGATGCTTGCAACACAACAACTCAAATGCATGCTGGAGATAGAGAGGAAGTAGGTTTACTGACTCAACTTAGAAAATAGGAGAAAGGTCCCTTCATAGACGGTAGCAGGTATTACAAATCATAAAGAGCTTCCAAAAAATTATGGTACTTACTAGCTTTGAGCCCTCATTGCCCCTATCATCGGCATCTTGATATGATTAAGGTTAAAGTGCACAAAGATGGAGTATATGCTTGACGAAATATAAGTTGGCAATCTCACATCCCTTGAGTGCGAGGGCCGCTGCTCATGCTACTCAACTTTGGTCATCGGTAAGTTCTTGTCATTGTGAGTACATATATATCATAAAGAACCGCCAACAGGGTACCCCTTGCACATGGTATAGGAGCTATCCCATAACCAAAATTACAAGGCAAGCAGACAATGATCATCTCAACAATCTTTTTATTTACTATGTGCATAACTTTTTATTGAGGATGCTTCACAGAATGCTCACTATGGTGACGCTGCAAGTTTCCACCATGATTATGCATGGCTTAGGCTAGCGTTCCAGGCGTTTCTCTAACACACATACATCACTCCATGGACTTACAAGTTCCCTCTTTATTTCACACCGTCGACATCCGTAAACAAAAGAGCATGATATCAACTGTGTACAACGTACAGGTGCAATGTTGAAAGCGTTCCTCGTGACAGCACGGTTCTGCTAATTCCAACGTATAGATGCAAGAATATACAACTTCGATGACACAATGGTTCAAGTCTATTAGGGGCCAAAAAAATAAGGTGTGCCATCAAGTTCGTGGGAGCTTTACTAACTAGTTTGCATATAACAAAACACTTTTTAATTCGAAAGATAGATGAAGCTTGAGAATTTGCTTGGAATAGCAAAAGCTACTAGGTAGATATGGTGGACACAAGTGGCAAATGTTTTGGTTCAAAGGGATTGGAAACATGAGAAGTATGCCTTCTCAAAACAGGTTTCTGGCTAGCAAGGCTGAGTAGCAAGCAAGAGAGTTGAAAGAAATAAGCAAACATACAAGTAATAAAGCCAAACATGCAATCTTCCTTGAAGGCACAAAAGATCTTAAATAAAGAATACTAAGCTTATGAGCCAACAAGAAATAAAATAAATGATACAAAATACCTGTAAATTTTTTCTCTTTTTCTTTCAAATCTCAAAAAGTGTTGCTACTGACCAGAGCTCGGTTTGCCAAAACCAATTTAGATTTACTTGATGCTCCCAGAGTGACTCCAATACTGATCAACAAGATCCATCATATAATAGAGATTGCAAACTAAAATAAGAAGTGCAAAAAGTAAAAGATGAAACTTCTCATTAATATTCCATAAAGGCACTCAGACCAAGGGATACATAGACAATCAACTAAAGGAGAGATACTTCCACATGAAAACCAAACTATAAGATAACCTCTCTACCAAAGATATGAATCCACTAAAAAGGTAAAAGATAAAACATAATGACGGTGATACCGCGGCACCCCCCCAAGCTTGGAACAAGCCAAGGGGATGCCAAATCTGATGACGAATTACTCCTTTGATGGTGGTGGTGTTCTCTTGTCATCATAAAAGTTCCAAGGCAAAGGTTCCCTATCCAAAAAGTATGTCCTTGTTTCCGCAATCCTGAAACTACCAGCAGAGCTTATGCGATCAAATCTAGCCTCATACTCACAGTTCTAATTTTGTATGTCGTAGAGTTATGCTTGTAGTTGGTTGGTGGTCTGACGGAGCGAGAAGATTTCTTCTCGGAGCCCAGCCACCACCTCCTCGTGCTTGACAATGAGTTCTGAAATTATCTTGTGAATAACATCCACTTTTTGTTCCACCATCTTCTTGTACCTGAAAACCTCCTGCTCCAATGCTTCCATCCTGTCTTCCAGACTGTCTTCTCCTTTGGGGCCTTGAACTTCTTTCATCTATACCTTCCCATCTTTGAGAATCAACTCCTTGGGATGGATCCTCAACTCATACATGTATGGGTTGAGGACATCCGCAGAGGAATCCTCCATGGGTGATCCAGAGGAAGACATTGTGGCTCCCAAAACTGAGAATTTGCCTGACAGAAATAGATCGAAACAAAAACACGACGATAACTCGATGCAAGAACCTCGGTGAATCCGGGGGGTTATATATTACGAAGTTTCAAAGCATAAGGAAGGTTTTGATACGAAAACAAGGCGGAGACAGAGCTCGGGGGAGGCACACCCCCTCCAGGCGCGGGGCAAGGTGGGCCTGCGCCTGGGGTGGGTTTGGCCACCCCGGCCTCCGCTTCCTCCTATTTTCCGTCTCATAACTTCCCTTATGTAATAATAACATCAAAAATATAAAAAGATTAGGATTTCATGAACCTTCTGTTTTCACCTCTTTTACCTATTCAAAGACGAACTCTGCAGTTTCTGGTGTTTGGTTTTTAATAAATTCTTCCGGAGTCACAAGTTGAATTGTGTCAACGTCTTCATTATATGAATCTCCAGAAATATAGTGCTTTAGTCTTTGACCATTCACCACCTGTGTTGTGTCATCCTTCAGAGAAGATATTTTGATGGCACCTAAACGGTATACTTCCTTGATAACAAAAGGTCCTTCCCATTTTGATAGTAGTTTCCCTACAAAAAATCTGAGACGAGACCTATGCAAAAGAACTTTCTCACCTACATGGAACTCCCTTTTGAGAATTCTCCTATCATGCCATCTTTTTACTTTTTCCTTAAAGAGCCTAGCATTTTCATAAGCTTCACTTCTCCACTCATCTAGATTACTTAAGTCGGGCAGACTTTTTTCACCGGCAAATCTAAAATCTCTATTCAACTCTTTCACTGCCCAATAAGCTTTGTGTTATAATTCTAAAGGCAAGTGAAAAGCTTTCCCATAGACCATTTTGTAAGGATACATCCTGATACGTCCAAAATATATCTACTTTCTCGAACACTTTGCTATTGTTTCTTCTCTAAACTTGTGTGAGTTGGATACAACTAACATGGACTGACGCTGTTTTCAGCAGAATTACCTTGGTGTCTTGTTTTTGTGCAGAAAATGAACTATTAGGAAAAATCCTGGAAAATATGCCAAAAATTATATTTCATCAGAAGATCCACGGAGCCAGAAGAAGAGACGAAGGGGAGGCCTAGGGGGCCCAAACCCACCCTAGGCCCGGGCCCACCTGACCCCGCGCCTGGTGGGGGTGTGGCCACCAAAGGCAGCTCATCGGCCTCCCTAGGCACCTATAAGTTGCCTTTCGACCTAAAAACCGAGGGGGTTTCGATAGTTTTCTAGAAAGAGCTCCGCTCCACCGCCGCCACCAGAAACCAAGAATCAGATCCAGAAACTCCATTTTGGCACCTTGCCAGGACAGGGAATTTGTAGAGGATCATCGCCATCGTCATCACCAATGCATCTCCATCAACCACCAATGTTTCCCTCATCCATGAGTGAGTAATTTTCTGCTATAGGCTTGGGGATGGTAGGGATTGGATGAGTTCTATCATGTAATCAAATAAGATTGTTAGGGCATAGTGCCTAGTATCTCTTGTGCTATTTGACTTTGTTGCAACTTGTTGTGCTTAATGCTTGTCACTAGGGCCCGAGTGCCATGATCTCAGATCTGAACTTATTATTGAATCATTTTGATAGTATTGTTTGTGATCTTATCTGCAAGTTGTGTACACATATCATTGTCCGGATCCAAAGGCCCCAAAGTGACAATAATTGGAACAACCAGAGGGGATGGCTGTGGTGTGAGGATCACATGTGTTCATGGAGTGTGAATGCTTTGCTCCGGTGCTCTATTAAAAGGAGCACCTTAATTTCCAGTAGTTCCCTAGAGGCCCCGCTGCCACGGGCTGGCTGGACAGAAGATGTTGTGCTAGTTCTCATTGCGAGCACGTATGACTATATTTGGAGCACATGCTTAGGATTGTTTAGTACTTGGATGCTTGTTATAATTTATCTGCAATGCCCTAGATGTTGAAGTTACATGTTTAGACTCGTCCATGCAATGCCCGTCTATCCATCCCTATGCCTACCGCACTCGAATCCTACTGTTACCGTTACTGTTACTATTGATCCTATTTCACTGTTGTTGTTGCTATTGCTTTGCTGTTGCTATTACAAACTGTTGTTGTTGCTATTGCTACTACAAACTGTTGTGTTGAATCAATAAATTGGATAATACTACCCACGAAAACTATTTCGATCCCCTATACTTGTGGGTCATCACATCCCCATAGGATTTTTATAAGCAGTTCTATAAGCCCACAAAGCATCATTCAACTTTTTAGCCCAATTTTTTCTAGATCTATTGACAGTCTTCTGCAAGATAGATTTAATTTCCCTATTGGAAAGTTCTACTTGCCCACTGGTTTGGGGGTGATAAGCTGAAGCAATTCTATAGTTTACATCATACTTAGCGAGAGTTTTTCTAAAACCCCCATTAATAAAATGAGAGCCTCCATCAGTCATGAGATATCTAGGCACACCAAACCTAGGATAAATAACATCCTTAAGCATTTTCAAAGAGGTCTTACCATCAGCACTATTCGTAGGTATGGATTCTACCCAATTTGTAACATAGTAGACAGCAACAAGAATATGAGTGTACCCTTTTGAAGGGGGAAAAGGTCCCATAAAGTCAGATCCCCAACAATCAAAAGGTTAAATAACAAGAGAATAATTCATAGGCATTTCGTTGCGTCTAGAAATGTTACCTACTCGTTGACATTCATCACATGATAAGACGAACTTCCTTGCATCTTTGAAAAGGGTTGGCCAATAAAATTCAGATTATAAAACCTTTTGTGCAGTCCTATCCCCTGCATGATGTCCTCCATAAGCACTTTCATGACATTTTCTCAATATCTCTTGTTGTTCAAATTCTGGAACACATCTTCGCATAATACCATCTACTCCTTCCTTATATAAGTGTGGGTCATCCCAAAAGTAATGCCTTAGATCATAAAAGAATTTTCTTCTTTGCTGAGCTGTAAAAGTTGGAGGCAAATACTTGGAAACAATAAAGTTAGCATAATCAGCATACCAAGGACTCTCATGCGGACTTACCCTTATCGCAGCCAACTGTTCATTTGGAAAACTATCATTAACAGGCAATGGATCAAAAGAAATGTTTTCCAAACGAGATAAATTGTTAGCAATAGGATTTTCAACACCTTTCCTATCTATAATATGCAGATCAAACTCTTGCAAAAGCAACACCCACCTAATAAGTCTAGGCTTAGCGTCCTTCTTTGTCATAAGGTACTTAATAGCAGTATGAATAGTAACCTTTGAATCAACAATATAAGTTCTAAACTTATCATAAGCAAATATTACAACTAAGAACTATTTTTCAGTAGTAGCATAATTCTTTTGAGCAGCATCTAAAGTCTTGCTAGCATAATGAATAACATTCAACTTATTATCAACACATTGTCCAAGGACAGCACCCACAACAAAATCACTAGAATCACACATAATTTCAAAAGGTAAACTCCAATCAGGTGGTTGAACAATAGGAGCAGTAGTCAAAGCTTTCTTCAAAGTTTCAAAAGCTTCCTTACAATCATCATCAAAAACAAAAGGTACATCTTTTTGAAGAAGATTAGTAAGGGGCTTTGAAATTTTGGAGAAATCTTTAATAAACCTCCTATAGAAACCAGCATGACCAAGGATACTGCGAATACCTTTAATATCTCTAGGACAAGGCATCTTCTCGATTGCTTCAATTTTGGCTCTGTCAACTTCAATGCCTCTTTCAGAGATCTTGTGTCCAAGAACAATCCTTTCATTAACCATGAAGTGGCATTTCTCCCAATTAAGAACAAGGTTAGTTTCTTCACATCTCTGCAAAACTTAATCAAGGTTGTGCAAGCAGTTATCAAAATAAGTTCCATGGATGGAAAAATCGTCCATGAAAACCTCCACAATTTCTTCACAAAAACCATGAAAGATAGTAGACATACATCTCTGAAAGGTAGCAGGAGCATTACATAAACCAAAAGGCATATGCCTATAAGCATAAGTACCATAAGGACAAGTGAAAGTAGTTTTCTCTTGGTCTTGTGCTTTCACAGCAATTTGAGAAAACCCAGAATAACCATCAAGAAAACAAAAGTGAGTCTTTTTTGGACAGACTCTCAAGCATTTGATCAATAAAGGGCAAAGGATAATGATATTTCTTAGTAACTTTATTAATCTTTCTAAAATCAATGCACATTCTATACCCAACCACTACTCTTTGGGGTATAAGCTCATTATCTTCATTAGGCACAACAGTTATTCCCCCTTTCTTGGAAACACAACGAACATGGCTAACCCATTGACTATTAGCAATAGGGTATATAATACCAGCATCAAGGAGTTTTAATACCTCATTTCTTACCACATCCTTCATCTTAGGATTTAGACGGCGTTGGTGCTCAACAACTGGTTTTGCATCAGGCTCTATATTAATAGCATGCTGACATATAGTGGGAGAAATTCCTTTTAAATCATCAAGAGTATAACCCATAGCTCCTCGGTGTTTCTTCAGTATTTCCAATAACCTTTCTTCTTGCTTTCCTAAAAGTTTAGAACTAATAATAATAGGATACACTTTCTTATCATCAAGATATGCATATTTGAGATCATCAGGTAAAGGTTTTAATTTGAAAACAGGGTCCCCTTTAGGTGGTAGTGTGGTACCCAAATCTTCCATAGGTAGATTATGCTTAAGTAACTCAGGCTGACGAAGGAAAACCTCGTCAATCTCATTTCTTTCCTTCATGAAGACATCGCTTTCATGATCTTCCATAAACTGCTGCAAGGCATTGTTAGGAGCAAGAGAAATAGCAGAAAGTTGTTCAACCCCGAAATCCTCATTAGGCAGTTCATTTTCATAAGGAGTTTTAGAAACTTTGGAAAAATTAAAATCATAAGACTCTCCATCAAACTTAGTCAAAAAAATTTCCTTCCTACAATCTATGATAGCTCCTTTACCAAGTACTAAAAAATCACAAGTATTCAAGAAGGGTCTACCAAAAATAATAGGATAGGTTTTACTAGCTTCTTTACCAAGTACTAGAAAAATCAGCAGGATATTTAATCTTACCACAAAGAACCTCCACATCTCTTACGATGCCAATGGGACAAACTGTCTCTCTATTAGCAAGGTGAAGAACCACATCAATGTCCTCAAGCTCACAAGGACCAATTTCATGCATAATTTCCCTGTAAAGCTCATAAGGAATAGCACTAGAACTAGCACCAATATCACACAAACCATAATAGCTATGATTACCAATTCTAACAGAAAGCATAGGGACACTAGATTTTCTAGATTTTTTAGGATGAGAAACAATATTAGTAGCATCTTCATAGAAGACAATATGCTCATACTCTATGTTTCTAGTGACAAGATCTTTCACAATAGCTACCATAGGCTCAATATAAATAAGCTCATCGGGCTCCATAGTTTTCTTTGCACTTTTGCTAACCACATTAGATATAATAGAATGTTCCTTTACCCTAGTAGGAAAAGGGATTTTCTCAACATAAGGTTCATGCAAAATAGGATCAACAGTACAAACCTCTATGCTAGCAGGAACATGAGTAACAATGTCTTTATAAGGAGCGTGGTACTTGTCCCACTCTTTCTTGGGAATTTAAATATAAGAGGCAAAATCATTAAAGAAATTTGCAAGAACTTGAGGATCAAGACCAAACTCGTTACTAATATCACAAAAGTCATCAGTTCCCATAAAATATTTAATGCACTCATAATCATCGTTTATACCTGACTTTCTTCCTCTGTCATTCTCCCAAGCTCTAGTGTTCTCTTAAATACGGTCTAGTAGATCCCATTTAGCTTCTTCCTTCATACGTGTGAATGATCCAGCACAAGAAGCATCTAGTAAATCTTTATCATGAAGAGAAAGCCCAGCATAAAAGTTATTGATAATAATATTGTTAGGGAGTTCATGAATAGGACATTTAAGCATTAGTAACTTCAATCTCCCCCAAGCTTGAGCTGTACTCTCTCCATCATGAGGCCAAAAGTTATATATAAGATTTCTATCCTTATGAATATCACTAGAAGGATAAAATTTAGAATAAAAGAGAGATGTCATCTCCTCCCATTCCATGGATTGTCCATTTTTCAGCAGCTTATACCATTCTTCAGCTCTCCCTTTCAAGGATATGGAGAGTAACTTCTTTTTCACCTATTCAGTTGTGATACCTGCACACTTAAACAACCCACATAATTCATGGATAAAAATAAAGTGATCACCAGTATGGACAGTTCCATCCCCTAAATAATAATTATCCATAACACGGTCAACAATACTTGTAGGTATCTTAAAAGGATCTATCTCAACAGGTGGTGGTTCATCTACTATCCTAGCAGTGGTAGTAGTTTTCCCAAACAGAAAACCAAGTGGTTTATCCATATTGGAAACAAAGCAAGAAATAGTAACAAAAAGAAATACTCACATTAGAAGTTTCCTTTACCAGTTCCACTCTTCAATAGCGCTTCACTCCCCGGCAACGGCGCCCGAAAATAGTCTTGATGACCCACAATTATAGGGGGTGTATTGTAGTACTTTCGATAAATAGGAGTGTCGATCCCAATAAGGACCAGAAGGTGTTGACTGATACGCCCAATTTGCATCACCATTCTATATCATAATTTACCTCTATTCATTGATATTTGTCTTATTATGAGGTATTACTTATGGCAATTCATCTGTTTATGCATGTTGGATGATTCCTGGAGGATGGACTGCCGGAGTCTAGATTCTGATGGAAAAGAAGGCGTTTCGGTGCAATTTCACAAAGATCAGAAAAATACCATAAAAATATGGAAACATATTATTTCTCTAGAAGAATGAGGGAGCCAGAAGGAGGGACAAAGAAGGGCCTCGAGGGGCCCACACCCCCTAGGCGCGGGCCCACCTGACCACGCGCCTAGGGCAGGTGTGTCCCACCTGCCTGGCCTCCAGCTCCGCCCCTTCACCTATATCTTCCCTACGGAACCCTAAGCCTCGGGGAGCGACCACGGATAGATTTCCTCCACCTCTGGGGGCGGAAAACACTGAGAGAGAAAGATCATCATCATCATCCACACCATCATCTCCACCAGCACCATCATGACCACTTCGTCCCGCTATAACAATTGTGTTGGATATTGAATTAATTCATTAGGGGAAACTTCCCCAATGTTGATTACTATTGTAGTTGATGCTTGTGAGTGGAACCATTGGATTATTGTTTATGTTCAGATTGTTATCCATTACCATATCATCTTTGATCTTGATCCATATGATGTCTTGTGAGTAGTTCGTTTAGTTCTTGAGGACATGGGATAAGTCATGTTGTTAGTAGTGAATCTGTGATGAATTATTATTCAATGGTTTAGTATTTAAGTTGTGGTGCTATTCTTCTAGTGGTGTGATGTGAACTTCGACTACATGACACTTCACCATTTATGGGCCTAGGGGGATGAATTGTCTATTTGGCTACTAATTGTGGGGTTGCCGGAGTGACAGAAACCTGAACCCCCGTTAGGACACCTTTGCACAAGGGAGCGTAGGATATTGGAGTTTAAGGCCATGGTTAGATTTATATCTTAATTACTTTCCTGTAGTTACGGATGTTTGCAGGGAGTTTAATCACAAGTATGTATTAGTCCAAGTAAGGTCGGTACATTAGCACGAGTTCACCCACACAACACTTACAACACCAGCGAAGAGTACTCAGCTATTTGAAGCGAAAGCACTTGACAGAATTCCCATGTGTCCTCGAGAACGTTTGGTCCTTATAAGTATTTCCACCGTCTTATCCCTTGCTAAGAAAGGATTGGTCCACTTGCTCCGTTTTTTCGTTACCTTTGTTACTTGCTCCTTGTTTTGTTGCCTTGTTAGAAAACCACTAAAATTCCGTTTGCTAAGTATTCACAGGGATTTCCTGCTTCATACCACTGTTCAACACCTTCTTCTCCTCATTGGGATCAACACTCCTATTTATCAAAAGTACTGCGATACACCCCTATACTTGTGGGTCATCAAGACTATTTTCTAGCGCCGTTGCCAGGGAGTGAAGCGCTATTGAAGAGTGGAACTGGTAAGGGAAACTTTTACTGCGAGTATTGCTCTTGTTACTGCTTGTTACTTTATTTCCAATATGGATAACACACTTGGTTTTCTATTTGGGAAAACTACTACCACTGCTAGGGTAGTAGATGAACCACCACCTGTTGACATATATCCTTTTAAGATACCTACAAGTATTGTTAATCGTGTTATGGATAATTATTATTTTGGGGATGGAACCGTCCATCCCGGTGATCACTTGCTTTTTATCCATGAATTATGCGGGTTGTTTAAGTGTGTAGGTATCACAACTGAACAGGTGAATAAGAAGTTACTCTCCATATCCTTGAAAGGGAGAGCTGAAGAATGGTATAACATGCTGAAGAATGGACAATCCATGGAATGGGAGCAGATGGCATCTCTCTTTTACTCTAAATTTTATCCTCCCAGTGAGATTCATAAGGATAGACATCTTATATATAACTTTTGGCCTCTTTATGGAGAGAGTACATCTCAAGCTTGGGGGAGATTGAAGTTACTAATGCTTAAATGTCCTATTCATGAACTCCCTAACAATATTATTCCCAATAACTTCTATGCTAGGCTTTCTCTTCATGATAAAGATTTACTAGATGCTTCTTGTCCTAGATCATTCACACGTATGAAGGAAGAAGCTAAATGGGACCTTCTAGACCGTATTCAAGAGAACACTGAAGCTTGGGAGAATGACAAAGGAAGAAAGTCACGTATAAACTATGATTATGAATGCATTAAATCTTTTATGGGAACTGATGACTTCCGTGATATTAGCAATGAGTTTAGTCTTGATTCCCAAAGTATTGCCAACTGTTTTAAGGCCTTTGCCTCTTACATAGAAATTCCCAATAAGAAGTGGAATAAGTACCATGATCCTTATAAAGATGTTGTTAGTCAAGTTCCAGTTAGAAGTACTCAAGTTTGTACTACTAATCATATTGTGCTTGAACCTCATGTTGATAAATTACCTTTCCCAGCTAAGGTAAAGGAGTATTCTATGATTATCAGTGCAAATAACAAAGGTACAATGAAAACTGTGGAGCCTGGTAAGCATTTGAGTGATGAACCTGTGGTAGCTATTGTGAAAGACACTGTCACTAGAAATATAGAGGATGAGCACATTGTCTTCTGTGAAGACGCTTCTAACATTATTTCTCATCCTAGTAAGGCTAGAAAAGCTAGTGTTCATGTTCTTTCTATTAAAATAGGTGATCATTGCTACTATGGTTTATGTGATATTGGTGCTAGTTCTAATGTTATTCCTTATGAGCTTTACAGGGAAATTATGCATGAAATTGGTCCTTGTGAGCTTGAGGACATTGATGTGGCTATTCACCTTGCTAATAAGGAAACCATTTGCCCCATTGGCATTGTAAGAGATGTGGAGGTTCTCTGTGGTAAGATCAAATATCCTGCCGATTTTCTAGTGCTTAATTCAGCAGGTAGTAAAACTTCTCCTATCATTTTCAGTAGACCTTTCTTGAACACTTCTGGAGCTATTATTGATTGTAAGAAGGAAAAAGTTTTAACTAATTTTGATGGAGATTCTTATGAGTTTAAATTTTCCAAATTTGCTAAAGCTCCTTGTGAAAATAGCTTGCCTAATAAAGATTTCAGGATGGAACAACTTGCTTCTATTGATCCGGTTTATGACCTTGGACCTCTTTTTGATGACTGTAAGTATGCTTATTCTGATGATAAAGTTGTTTCTAGTGATAGTTATATTTTCAAATTTATTCAAAGTGCTACTGAAATTTATTATGAGAGAGGGAAACACGGTTTTATGCATCTCAATAATGTTTAGTTTCTCCGTTTTATGTTGAAAGCTTTGAAGTTGCATCTGTTTTGTCGTCCTATGATGGTGGCTTTTTGTTTCAACTCGTTTTCTCATGATACCCCCATGCATAGAAAGTGGGTTAGACTCAAGTTTGTTGGTTATTTGCTTCTTGATTCTCTCTTTCACTTCAAATATATATCTCCTTTCTGAGCATCTTTGGAAGTTTCAAGCCTAACTTAAAGGCATTAAAGAAAAGTACTTGTTGGGAGATAACCCAAGAGTTTTGTCGAGTCTTGGAAGTTATTACCTCTGTAATAACCACTCCTTATCCTTTTTGTTTTGGTTTTTGTGTCAAGTTAAACTACTTTTGTGAAGTAGAGGAGTTGTGAAAAGTGGCTATCCTGGGATAGATTTTTGTGCTGCATTGTATAAATTCGTGAGGAAGATCAGTACTTCGGATGGAGCTGAATTTCTCTGTCCTTGTTCTCCAAGTTGTTACCCAACTTTCATCAGTTCTGCACTTTTTTATTTGAGCAACATAAGGTCTTCGAAAAAATCAATCTTTACCCGCTGGTCTGTTTTGACCGATTTCTGCCATCATTTGCATTTGCCTCTTACAGAAGCTTTTGTTTTGATGGGTTTTCAGTTGAAGTGTTTACCAAAGGTTTATTGTTTTTGCTTACACTAATTTTGTCATTGAGTTTGTGTAAGGGTTTTGAAAGAAGGAAATTTTCAGGAGAAAGAGATTAGGAATCTGCATAGTTCGTTTTTTGAATAGGTAAAAGTGGTGAAAACAGAAGGTTCGTGAAACCCCATTCTTTTTATATTTTTGATGTTTTTAATACATAAGGAAAGCTATGAGACGGTACTGAAGAGGAAACAGAGTCCAGGGTGGACAAACCCACCCAAGGCGCGGGCCCAGCCTGGCTGCGCCTGAGGGGGGGTGTTCCCCCCTCAAACTCTGTCTCCGCCTCGTTTCTGTATCAAAACCTTCCTTATGCATTAAAACTTTGTAATATATAACCCCCCCGGGTTCCCCAAGGTTCATGCATCGTGTTCTCGTCGTGTTTTCGTTTCAATCTGTTTCTGTCAGGAAATGTTCTGAAGTTTAAAGCACCATGGCCTCCTCCAACGACAAAGGCAAGAAGCCCGTGGAGATAGAGTTGGAAGAACAAACCGCCACAGGAACAAGGGGAAGGAAACCTACTTTTGTAGGAGCAGTTAACACTGCGGATGATTTTTCTCGTCACATGCAGGGAATCGTAGCCTTTGGTCCAGACTTCAGATACTGCCCTAAGGCAGCGGAAGCCCTTCGAACCACTGATGAGTTTTGTGAAAGATACCGTGCTTTGAGGATGAAGGTGGATGAACTTCAAGAGGAGAACAACAAGCTTCCTAAGATGATGGAGGGTTTTTCTTATCCTAAACAAGGGGCAACACCACCACCACCAAAGGAGTAATTCGTCATCAGGTTTGGCATCCCCTTGGCTTGTTCCAAGCTTGGGGGAGTGCCGCGGTATCACCAACATTATCTTTTATCTTTTACCTTTTTAGTGGATTCATATATGTGGTAGAGGGGTTATATTATAGTTTGGTTTGCATGTGGAACTATCTATCCTTTAGTTGATTATCTATGTATCCCTTGGTATGAGTGCCTTTATTGAATATTAATGAGAAGTCTCATTGACGGCTGTCTACGCACAGCATGTTGGGAACCCCAAGAGCAAGGTGTGAAGCAGCAAGCAGCAAGCAGCAAGTTTTCCCTCAGTTGAGACCGACGTTATCAAACCAGAAGGAGGAAGGAAACGTCACATAGGTGTTGCAAGCAACGCGAAGACCTGCACAACACAAACTCAAGACTTTGCCTCAATGAACAATGAGGTTGTCAAGCTCGCCGGTTTGCCGTAACAAAGGATTAAAAATATTGTGTGGAAGGTAATGGTTTGTAGCAAGTAAACAAGTAACAGTGGAAGATGTATCAATGGTAAAGATTGGACCGGGGTCCATAGTTCACTAGAGGTGCTCTCCTTAGATAAACAACATGGCATGAAGGGTAAACAAATTACAGCAGGGCAATTGACAGGAACTGAGCAAGGCATAACAATGCAATTACTAGTCAGAAAGATCCTATGAGGTTGATTAGGCAATACAACAAGATACTTAGACCGCCATCCAACTGCATCTTTGACTAGAAGTACACCTTCATGTTATCATCCGAACCTCCTCCACTATTAAGTTGCAAGCAACAGACAACTACTTTAAGCAAAGTGTGTAAGGTAAACAGTCCACATGTTCCATGAACAAGAGACCGTTTTTTTCTCCCTAGTGGCAACAACACGTCTACAACCGAAGAGATTATTGTCACTTCCCTTGGAAACTAGAGGCATGAACCCACTATCGAGCATAAATACCCCTCTTGGAGTCACTAGCAACTACTTGGACAAGATAGCTACTAACAACAGAGAGCATGCAAGATCACAAACAACACAGACATGATAGAATCATAAAGACAAAACCATTAATCAAACCAACATAATAATCTCAATATCCATCGGATCCCCACAAACACAACATGCATGATTACAAATAGATTATATCTTGATCATGAACAGAGCTCACAAGATCTATACATGAAAGCACAAAGGAGGAGATACAACCATCTAGCTACTACATGGACCCATAGTCCAAGGTGGAACTACTCACGCATCATACCAGAGAGAAGGCCTCCGGGATGATCTCCCCTCCGGTAGGGTACCGGGAAGAACTTCAGATCCCCCCGATCTAGGGACGATGGTGGCGACGGCTACAGACGGTTTCGTGGATATTTGATCGGGTACTCAGGGTTTCTGCATCAGGGGCTTATTATAGGCGTAGGGGGAGACCGAGGAGGCGGCCAGGGGTGGCAAACCCTAGCTAGGCGCGGAGCTGGGCCCACCCACGCCTGGGGTGGGTCTAGCCCCCCTGGCTGGCCCCTCCGGCTCTCCTCTGGACTTCTTATTCCCCACGGAAAGTAATTGACTTTGCCCTTTGTCCCGTCCAATTCCAAGAATATTTCTTTATAAACTTTTATAAAACCAAAAACAGCAGAAAACAGGCATCTGGCACTGTTGCAACTTGTTAATAGGTTAGTACCAGAAAACATGTAAAAAGCACCTCAAAGTGTGGAAAAGTAAAGCAAAGTAGATACTAAACAAGCATGGAGCATCAAAAATTATAGATATGTTTCCAACATATCAACATCCCCAAGCTTAACGCCTGCTCGTCCTCGAGTAGGTAAGTGATAAATAGAATAATTTTTGAGGTGACATGCACCGTCATAATAAAGATCCAACCATTTGCAAGCATTGAAAGCTAGGATAAAAGAACTCTAAACATGTGCATGAAAGATGGAGTTTAACAATAGGACTTAGTAACTATGCATGCAACATGACAAGCTACAAACAAAGATCATGAATAACATGCATTGAAAAACATTTGTTTGTTTCACATGCAGAAAACATAGCATAGTGGCAATCAGCTTGTCCCTCATAGAGTAGCAATTAAATTCATAGGACACCTGCAAAGTTCACAAGGGTGACTAGAAACAAGTAGCACAGGAACAAGTAATAACACAATATGCATCAATTAATAAGCTTTGGAACACTGCACATAGAATGCCAACTATGCTCTCTTAATGGTGCCTAAAGGTAGAAGGTGGAGACTCAATAGTGGTGGAAGAAAGGCCTTTTTGTAAAAGGAAGAAGGGATTACAAGTTTCAAAAAGAGCTTCCAAAAATTATGGTACTTGTTAGCTTTCATCCCTCATTTCCCCTATCATAAGCATCTTGAAGTGGTTAAGGTTAAAGTGGCAAAGCTGGAGTATATGCTTGACGAAGTATAAGCTGGCAATCTCAAGTCCCTTGAATACGAGGGCCACACCTCATGCATACTCAACTTTGGGTCCAGGTAAGTTCTTACCACTATAAGTATTTGCATATCATTGAGAACCGCCAACGGGGTACCCCTTGCACATGGTACAGGAGCTTTCCCATAACCAAAATGACAAGGCAAGCAGACAATGAGCATCTGAGCAATCTTTTTAATTACCATATGCATAGCTTTTTTTAGGATGCTTCATAGATAGCTCATTATGGTGATGCTGCAAGTTTCCAACATGATTAGGCATGGGTTAGGCTAGCGGCCTAGGCGTTTCTCTAACACAGGATACAAACTCCATGGACTTACAAGTTCCCTCTTTATTTCACACCGGTGACATCCATAGACAAAATAACATGATATCAACTGAGTACAACAAGGTACAAGTGCAATGTTGAAAACGTTCCTCGTGACAACACGGTTCTGCTAATTCCAACTTATAAGTGCAAGCATATACAACAAAGTTATCAAATGGTTCAAGTTTATTAGGGGCAAATAATAAAGTGTGCCATCAAGTTCGTGAGGGCTTTAATCACTAAGTTTTCACATAACAAAATAGGTTTTAATTGGAAGATAGTTGAAAACAAGAATATAGTTGGAATGGTGTAACACACCATGCATAGGAATTTATAGTGGACACTTTGAAATAACTTGGTTTCTTGGGAGTTGGAGGCAGGAGCAGAACTTACTCATACAAGTGGAGGCTAGCAAAAGACTGGGAGCAACCAATTAAGAGAGCAATAATGGCCAAAATCATGCAGTGCAACAAAGCATACTAATCAAAGCAAAGAGTGGTACTACAAGTCAAGGACTAAATGATCATAGAGGCTAATGGTGACATGTCATAGTCATAACATGGTGTGAGCATGTGCCAAGTCAACCCAAGCAAAGCATCAAAGGAGAATACCACAATACTATGCTTTTGCATGCTAAAACAACGCATAATTTCTTCAAGGCACACTAAGCAATCCCAATTGTTTCGAGCAAGACATGCTACAACAATAATCACTAAGCATAAGGTCAAAACAACACCTAGCATGTCATGCTAAAGTCTAAGTCACAGTCAATGCAAGCTACTCTTGCAATTCAAGCAAGAACTTACTACTCCTTTCCAAACACCAAGCAAACTTATTTGCAAAACAACACAGCGAGATCGGGGGTCCAAACTACTCTAGCAAATTAAACAAACTAAGCAAAGCAAAAGAAAACTAAGACACTACAAGAACAACACAACTGTGCATGAAACAATAAAAACGAAGTGTCTAGACAGACCTGAGATTTTTATTGATGAAGAAGGGGATGCCTTCGGCATCCCCAAGCTTTTATGCTTGTAACTCTTGGATATTTATTGGGGTTACACCATGGTGGCATCACCAAGCTTGATCTTTTGTCCATTCTTCATCTCATTGCATCATTCTCCCTCTACACCTGAAAATTTTCCTTCATACAAAACTTCACACAATCTTCATTAGCAACATTAGTGTATTCAAAAGATATTAGACCACTGGCAAAGCCTTGGAACAGCAAGGCTTTTCACTAAAAACACAAGATACTATAGTAAATCCTTCAAAAAGCTCAATTTAACTGAAGAGAAGTCAAAAAGGAATCAATAAGAAGCAAATGCAAATAATGGCAGAAATCTGTCAAAACAGACCAGCAGGTAGAAATCGATTTTTTCGAACATCTTCTGTTGCTCAAATCAAAAAGTGTTGAACTAACGAAAGTTATCTAACATACTGGGGGATTTATTCCTAAATTTTGAGCTCAATCCGAGTTACAGACTCCTCACAATATTTTTTGGTGGAGGACAGAAATCTGTTTCAGGACAACAACTCCCCAAATCTTACTTCCCTCTCATTAGAGGTCATTCTTGGCACAAAAAGCAAACAAAAAGAATAAGGAGTGGTCATTACTGAAGTAATAACTTCCAAGACTCAAGGAAACTCTTGGGTTATCTCCCAACAAGTACTTTTCTTTAACGCTTTTAAGTTAGGCATAAGAAGCAGGAAGAATCAAGTATTTTCAAATGAAGAAGCATTAACATCAAATCCTGCTTTGAAAGGAAGAGCAAAAAGCAACTTCTCTCTCCTCATAGGGAAGTGTTCAATACCTTTCTTGAATGGAAAATGATATTTAATGGTGCCTTCTTTCATATTAATGATGGCACCAACTATTCTAAGAAAAGGTCTTCCCAAAGTAATAGGACAAGAAGCATTGTATTCAACATCCAAAACATAGAAATCCATAGGGACATAAACATTATTAACCATGATGAGAACATCATTAATAATCCCCATGAGTTTCTTCTTAGCATTATCATTTAGTGGGACATCTAAATAACAATCTTCCAAAGGTGGTAAATCAAGCATTTCATAAATCTTCCTAGGCATAATAGAGACACTAGAACCAAGATCACATGATGCTTTAAGATCAAAGTCATTCACTTGCATATTAATAATGGGTTCCCAACTATCTTCTACTTTCCTAGGAATATAAGCTTTGTGTTTTAGCTTCTCTTCCTTAATTTTCACAAGAGCATCTGTGACGTGTTTGGTAAATGCAACATGCATATCACTAGCATTGGGACTTCTAGCAAGCTTTTGCAAAACATAATCACTTTAGAAATATTGCAACCATCAATATCAAAGTCAAACTTGGTATCACTAGTAGTAGGTGAAGGGAATATGCCCGAGAGGCAATAATAAAGTGGTTATTATCGTATTCCTTATTTATGATAAATGTTTATTTTACATGCTATAATTGTATTAATACGGAAACGTTAATACATGTGTGTTTAATAAACAAAAAGGAAGTTCCTAGTTATGCCTCTCTTATAAACTAGCTCGTTGATTAACAAGATGATCAAAGGTTTCCTGATCATGGACATTGGATGTTGTTAATAACGAGGTCACAACATTAGTGTAATGATGTGATGAACACTCATCCAAAGTATAACATTATGATCAAAGTCATTGAGTTTATATTTCTATAACAACTTACGAAGTGATCCTAATCCTTAGACCATGAGATCATGTCAATCACTAACACCGGAAGAGTTTCTCGATGACATCAAACGTCACACCGTAACTGGGTGATTATAAAGATGACTTCAGAACTACTAAAGTGTTATGTTGAGGTCCATGGATCAAGAGTGGAATTTGTTCATCCCGATGACGGATAGATATTCTCTGGGCCCTCTCGGTGATATCACATTGATTAGCTTGCAAGCAAGTGAATTGATCACTAGAATGTTATATCACAGGAATGAGAAAAGAGTGCATGTCGGTAACGAGATCAAACTATGTATGGAGATACCGATGATAGAATCTCGGACATGTAATATATCATGAAACAAAGGGATTAAGATACTAGCGTAAAAGGTTCACACGATCACAGAAGTCATCGTTGAATGTGTGGGAGTCAGTACGGATCTCCAGGTCCCGCTGCTGATTATTGATCGGAGAGGGGTCTCGATCATGTCTGCATTATTCGCGAACCGTAGGGTGACACACTTAAGGGATACCGACACCATTCGGAGCAAATGATATGCCAGAGAAAGAAAAAGGAAAGCCCAGGAATTTATTTCACTAGACATCGAAACTGTTTCGGTTGAAATTGCTGAAACTGGTTCTGCATGTGAAATTGAAATGTTGTAAGGGGTTTTATGTGAATGTTTGTTAATTAAAGTAATTAACAAAATTCTGAATAAATAAATAAAAGAGTTTTATTTAAATGAGAGCTTGCATTAAATTTGGTGGAAATTTTTAATGCATGTGAGTGGATTTTTGAGTGGAGGCTTTTTAATGGGAGTGGAGGCTTTTCATTTTGAGTGGGAGCTCCACCCACATGAATGTGGAAGAGGTGGGGGCAGCCCCCATGGCTGGGCACCATGCCCCTTGGGTGCCTCCTTCTCTCCTATAAAAGCCCCCCTCTCCTCCTCTCAAAGCACACCTCCTCGCGAAGGATCTCTCTCCCCCTTTAGAATTTCCCCATGGTCTCGGATCAGCGAGATACATGTTCCCGGTGGCTTTTTCTGGAAGGATTTGTTGCTTCCGCTGCTTCGCTGGAGCGAGGGCGCAGAGGTTGTCGGGGTACCCGTATGTGTGCGTGATCACGGATGCACCACTGCTTTGAGGTGCTGGACTTTATCATGCTGGACCGGCTGGACCAGATGGACTTCATCATGATCTTGAGATCGGCAAGCGTTCGTCTACATCATCCACGAGTACAACCTCGTTAACGCTATTCGGTCTTCGAGGGTATGTATTCTATAGATGTATATCCACCCGTTGCTTGTATCTAGTAGATAGGTCTTGGTACATAGATGTTCCCATCGTAGGAATTTTTTTGTTTTCTATGCTGCGAACCCTACAGTGGTATCAGAGCCGAATCTATGCGTAGATGCTTTGCACGGGTAGTACACATATGAGTATGTGGGTGATGATGATCATTTTATTGCTTCTTAGTTGTACTTTGGATATTGGTGGCATAGTGGGATGAAGCGGCCCTGACAAACTTTACATGTCCTCGCACATGAGACCTGTTCCACGCTTGACATGCAACTAGTTTGCATAAGTGGCTAGCGGGTGTCTGTCTCTCCTACTATAGTCAATATCTAATTTGCAACGAGTTGTCAACAATTTGGTTGTCCTCGTTGTGGTTCATGTTCGTAGGTAAGAACGGTTCTATCTTCGAAAGCCCTAAGCCACGTAAAAATTGCAATGGACAAATTAGAGGCGTCTAGTTTAGATTGTTGCTGGGCTAGTGTTATGATATGGTGATATTGTAAAGTATGAGATGATACTCTTACAACACACGTAGCGTGTAAGTTCCATAGACCTTGGCCTTACACATAAAGGTATGATAGAGATCATACCACGGTGCACATGATGGAGATCATATGCGGGAACCATATCATTTCACTTATTAACATGAGATGTTTGATTGCATCTTATATTGCTATTTTAGCGTTTTATTAGCATAATAAGATGGTCCCTCATTTAAATATCAAGATAAGAATGTGTTCTTCCTTTAGTATGCACCGATTATGTTTTCGTCGCTCTAAGACATCACGTGATGATCGGGTGTTCTTGGATCCACGACCATATTTCGGGTGTAAGACAGCTACACACGCGAATACTAAGGTTCTTACTTGGTGAGCCTAGCATGTATAGACATGGCCTCGGAACACGGACTGAAAGGTTAAGCATGAGTCATATATTTTGATATGATGCCCATTTGATGCCCGCCTTTGAAGCTACACCGACTCACATGATGATCGGACTTGTTGTAGTGGATTTGGTTCATGTAATCACCAAAAAGACACGAGGGATGTCATTTTTGAGTGGGAGTTCATTTCTAATTTGGATTAGTAGAACTCAATTTGTCATAAATTAAATCAAAGTGAATTTGCATAATTTTTTGTAGTCATTGGCATTCATTCACTACCTTATGCATAGTTGTAGTTGAGATAATAGAACTATAGAATTCTGGATATATACTTTACGAACTGGTATCGTATTGTGTTGAGTGTCAATCTAAAGTTTAAAGTCTTATTGCAAACTTTCAGCAAACTTTATTTACTCCGTGAGATTTAATAATTGGTATTAAATCAAGAGTAACAATTCCAGTGTTAGTATCTTAAGTATCATGTTTGCCTCCATGATTCTTGATTTAAATATCGAGATTATCTAGGAGCTGAAAGAATTGTTTTAGGAACCATCATGTGTGGCAGATATAACGATATCTGAAACAATGTTTTGGTTGCAAAATGATAGAGTATAATATATGTTCTCATATTGGATGAGAATTTACAAAAGTTGGAGATGCTAGACATCCTAATCATCCAAAAAGGGTTTTGGAAAGTAATGTTATACTCACGATTCGCCTTTATAAGCTACAGTAGCTTGATCATGAAAGTCGTCATGATAAGAGTGAATAGAAGATGTATGTAAAGTGTTTACTACACTAAAAGGTTACTAAAGAATGGATTTTGAAAGAATACCGATCATTTTAATGATGGTGATCTACTTCAAAGTGCAAGTCCAAAGGTATTATTATTTGAATATACACGCTTTGGACTATGTGTCATGTATATGGCGCCACTTTTGATGTTGATAGATTCTTTTAAAAAGAAAAAGGAAATGCTAAAAGTGAATCTATAAAATATATTTGGCAGAAAAGAATAGATTAGAAATATCCAATTTAGGTATATGGGCGATATACATGTTATGGTTGTATTATTTGCTTGTTAAACAATGTGGTTCTTAGGTATTGGATACCGAATTGGTTGGTATAAAATTTCATACGGAACAACGCAATTCATGAACCACAATGGCCTAAGTAACTAGCAAGAGAATATGTGATGATGTTCATCAAAAACAAACAAACCGTTGTTTGTATTTCTCGTTGACATCAAAGCTTGACTTCAAGATTTGTTTTAATAATTGTTATTTGAATCAGGTATTATGAGAACAAAGGTTGTTCAAATAATTACCATATTCCATATAAGATGGATGATTTACAAATCTAGTTGGAGAAATCACATCCATAAAACCTAATGCTAAAATGTTGCAAGACAAATGATTGGAAGATCACTTACGAAGTGACATCGCCGTTTAAATTATATTGGAAAGAAAAACATGAAGAATATCCATTTTTATGGATTTTTTGAGTCTTTGATTTGATCAAGTGACGCTTGTGAGACTTTCCTCGGGATAATTAAAACTTCGTTCAAAGGCCAAAGAAGAACGAACGACTAAATTATTGGAATTTATACATATCGATGTATGTAGCCCATTAAGTATAGTCGTAAGCGATGGATTTCAACTTCATATTATTTCTCCGGAAATTTGAGTGAATATTCACTTAATGAGAAAGAAGTGTGAAATATTTGAAAATGTTCAAAGACTTTCAAGATGAAGTGAAAATCATTGTGACAAGAAAATAAATGGTTTATGATTTTATCATAAGGGATTTATTTGAGTTACAAGTGTAACAAGAAAAATAAATGAATTATGATTTATCATAAAGGGATTTATTTGAGTTGCAAGTTTAGCAAAACACCTAGATTTACATTTCCCGAAACACCATAGGAGTATGGAGTGTTTGAGATTTGTAATGAAACCTTGTTTGACATGGTTGGATCAAAGGTGTTATTTATAAAACTGCCATTATGTTTTAAAAAGATTAAAGCTTTAGAGACTACCGCTTTTACACTGAAAAGAGCTCCATCTTGATCCGTTGAAATGACACCATATGAGTTATGGTTTGGGGTAAAACCCAAGTTGTCATTTCTTAAATTTTGGTATGCTAAACATAAGTAAGTTGTTTACAACCGAAGTCGGATAAGCATGTCTTTGTAGGTTATTTCGAATAACAATTGGGTTTTCCTCCATAACACCAAGGACAAAAGGTTTTGCCGCTTGAAATGTGAAGTTTCTTGAAAAAGGAATTTTTCCCAAAAGTTAAGTGGGAGGACAATAGAACTTTGATAAGGTTAACGAACCTTAGCTAAATGTGCTGAGTTGCACAGTGCCGAAAATCGTTACGAAGGCTGCCATAATGCTCATAGCTTATGTGCCTCAAAGGTTGTGGTCACGGAGATCTAAGTTCTTATTGAACCAAGTCGGTCGGTTAAACAATCAAATTCTAAGATTTGAGAGTAAATCATTATTGTCTGACAATGATGAACCGACTACATGCAAAGAAACGATGATGGGCCCTGACTCCGTCAAATGGCTTGAAGCCATAAATTCCGTGATAAGTCCATACACGATAAATCAAGTTTTGAACTTGGAAGACCCTCCAGAAAGGTGTAAAAACCTATCGGTCGTATTTGGATCTATAAAGAAACAGACATGGATGTTTCACATCTATGAAATAGTCGACATGTCGTAAAGTATTTTATGACAATGTTCAAGGAGTTGACTATGACAAGATTTTGATCTTTCATAGTGATATTTAGTTTGGACGGATTAAAGTAGCAACCACTACATATAATTTGGTATATGGTAGATGAATAAACAAAACAAAGTTCTTCTAATAGAATGGTTACCTAGGACGTGTACATGACACGATCCAAAGGGTTTTATTAATTCAAAGGATGCTAAAAAGGGCATGCAAACTTCAATGGTTGAAGTAAGCATCGCGGAGTTGGAATCTTCACCATGATGAAAAAGGAGTTTTTCATCAGGAGACGATGAAGATGCTTGCATTTGCAAGAAATTAAGTGGGAGCGCTAACACATATTTCTAATACATTATGTGGAGGACACCTTGTTGATTAGAAATGATGTATCTTTTATTGACAAAGGTTAAGAATTTCATTTTTATGAAAGACTTAGGCAAAACCCGAATATTTAGCGTGAATGTCTATAGTGGATAGACTGTGACGCCAATATGGTTGTGCCAAACGTACATATATGAGATATTGAAGGATTTCAATATAGAAACGACAAGAAACAGTTCTTGTCGCATGGAAAAGGAATTGAATCAAGATTCAAGTGTATCAACACTTGATAAGTGAAACAAGATTCAAGTGCTTTGACACTTGATGAGTGAAATCATGAGAATGTTTTGATCAATCATACCATGATATGTACACATCCAGATATGTCCTATGTGAAAGAACATTTCTTAATCCCTAGTGTTTTGTGTGTTAGATAACAATACCAAGGATCATTTAATGTGTGTTGAAGTGTTGCAGCTCTATTTGAGAATAAAGGGAAAAGAACTCTGCCTTTGGGGGCGGATAATCCGGCCCCACCAGGGGCAGATAATCCGCCCCTCCCTTTGCCCAAGTAGGCGCAAGCCCTAGAAGGGGGGCGGAATTTTGGCCGGATTTTCCGGCCCCGCCGGATAATCCGCCCCTCAGGGGGGCCGGATAATCCGCCCTCCTGCTCATTGCCAAGGCGCAAGCCCCAGAGAGGGGGCAGAGTTTTGGCCGGAGTTTCCGGCTTGGCCGGATAATCTGCCCCTCAGGGAGGCCGGATTATCTGCCCCCAAGATCTTCACCAAGCTTCACCAAGGCACAAGCCCCAGAGAGGGGGTGGAGTTTCCCCGGAGAATCCGCCCTTGGGGCGGAGTTTTCCCAGGGGGCGGATAATCCGCCCCCAAAGTTGTGCAACGGCCAGATCTGGGGAGGGGGTATTTAAGCCAGCCATCCCCCTCCTGCCAGAACTCTTGATTCATCTCGAAAAAGACCAGATCAGATCTGAAAGCTTCATCCAAGAGTGTTCCACCGAGATCCACCCAAAGGCCCCATCCCTTGGGAAATCGAAGGAGGAGAACTCGGTCTTCATCATCAGCAATCAAGCGATTCATCTCCTCTCCATTCATTTGGAGAACCTTCGATCTAGTATTTCTTTCAAATATCTAGATCCTCGTTTTTGTTTATATTGATAAACCTTGTTCTTGTGGCAGCTTGTTGTCATCTCGGGAGCACCCAATTCGGTTGTGGGTGTGTGCCCCGATAGTGTTGTAAAAGGCACCGGTTCCCGCCTCGAAGGGATCCAATAGTGGAGAAGGTGGATCAGGCTTCTCGTGGCGAGATCCATCGGAGAATAGGGTGAGGCCTATTGTGGCGTGGTGGTCTTAGAACCGCCCACCCCTCCAACGCAGATGTACTTCCCTTAACAAGGAAGGAACTGCGGTAAAACAAATCCCTGTGTCTCCGCGTGCTCCACTACGGTTTCCTCACTCCTCTTTTACGTGCTTAGTAGTTAGGGTTACATATAGGGAAATTCTCGTAGTTGCATTTCTAGAGAATTTACTTTGTGTCAAGCCTAAAATTGAAAAAGTATTAAAAATTGGTTAGCACCTATTCACCCCCCCTCTAGGTGCCCAAACGATCCATTTCAATTGGTATCAGAGCCTCGGCTCTTATTTCGGGCTTAACCGCCTAAGAGAAGTATGGGTTCCAAGGGAGATGGGAGTGATGCTCCAGAGGTAGTCACCATGAACGATCTCAAGACGTTGGAAACAACCTTGGTGAGTTCAATGGAGGCTAAGATGGAAGAGATGCGTCAATTGATAATGCGTCTCTCCACATCCGCAGCATCACCTCCATCTAACTCTGAGGATACCACTCCGCAATCCAAGGAAACGGGTAAAACTGTTTCCAAAGATAACGAAGTGGTAGGTGATGATACTAGCAAGAGCTCCTCCTCGAAAAAGTATAGCGGTAAGGATGGATACAATGAGGTTTCTCATGTGTATTCCCCTGATCCGCCTATTCCTCACCCACATATACATAATAGGGGTGATCCACCCAAACTTTCAGCATCTACTTTCTCTCAATGACAATTTTTGATGAAATCTCATGTGTGCAGTTCCTCCATAGAGTTGTGGAAGATCATCGAAAATGGTCTTCATGTTGGAAATCCTAACAATCTCACAAGAAGAGAAGTGGTCGATAGCCAACTCAATGCTACATCTTTACACATGATACAGCTTGGTGTGGGTGACAAAGACATGCCACACATTCAGCATCTTAGCACAGCTAAAGAAGCTTGGGATGCTCTCACCGAGCTCTTCATCGGAAATGAAAGTATGAGAAGGAATAGATATGATGCCTTGAGCAATGAAGCTGAAGGATTTTATATGCTGGATGGAGAAGACCACGAGGACATGTATAGGAGGCTCAAGGCAATAGCCACAACCTTCAGAAACCATGGTGCAGCTCATGTTGATGATGCTTGGATCAAGCGCAAGTATGTCAGTGCTCTTATGCCATTTGAGCCCACAGATTTGAAAAGTCTCCAAGGAAGGCATAACTATCACCTCATGTCATCCAATGAGGTTATGCAAGAAATGGCCGCTTTCAAAGTAGCTGCCAAGAATGCCGAAGATGCTCGTGCTCAAGCTACGGGGATGCAAAAAGGGGTCAACATGGCCTTGAAGACTAGTGTGATTAATCATGATGAATATGCGGTAGAAGGTCTGGACTGTCCCGAGGATATAAAAAGGATCCACGGCCAATACTTGGCTCTTTATGCAAGAAACTTTTGGAAAGATCCAGCCAAGGCTAAAGCTGAACTAGATCGCAAGAGTGGAGCCTATGGAAGAAAAGAAAATGGTCCCAAGCTGAGAACATGCTTTAAATGTGGTGACCGGCTGTACTTCGTAGCTGAGTGTCCATATCAAAGTAGAGAGGATAATGGAGGAAGACTCATTTTCAAGGACAAATCAAAAGCTCCACGTAAGAAACAGTTTGTTAAGAAGAATGCTCCTTTCAAGAAGCAACCAAAGATTGTTCTAGTGGCTCAAGAAGAATATTCATCGGGGAGTGAAGATGAGGACGAGGACGATAGCTCTCAAGAGGTGGCTGCTATAGCCACCACATCTACATCAACATCTCTCTTCGACTCACCGAACGAGAACATCATCAACAAGAATGCTACTTGCCTCATGGCACGAAGCTCCGAGGTAACTTCTAACTCTTCTTTTTCAAAGACTATGATAGACATGTATGATCCTACTAGTCTTAAGGTTAAAGAAGAGATTATTGCTTTGGATTATTTCTACACTAACTTGCAAGGTGAGCACAAAGTTCGGTTTGAGGCTCTCATGGATCAGCTGGCCCAAAACGAAGCACTTCTCGAAGAAAAGGGCAGAATTGAAAGGGAGGATGCAATGGAAATTGCATCTCTAAAAAATGCTCTTGAAGAAGAAGAAGAAGCTCGGGTCTCTCTTGAAGAGAAGCTCGAGTCTATGGAAGAGTCACATGAAGAAATTGTGACTAAACTCATTAAGGAACGTGACAATGCTGTCACCAAGGCAAAGAAGTTAAAGAAGGAAAGGATTGACTTTGGGGCTGCTCATGATAGACTCTCCGAGGAATTGGAGAAACTTGACAATGCTCACAAGGCGTTGAAAAACGAGTTCTCTATTCTCAATGAGTCACATGATCAGCTTCAAAGTCGATTGGCCAAATATGATACTCCTAGCTCGTCCAACTCAACATATAGTAACAAGAAAAATACTAGTGTGGAAAAAGAAGTGATCAAGGACATCACTACAAAGGACAAAGGTGTGCTTGATGAAGTCCTTGGCAAGCAAAGGTCAAATCATGGTAAAGAGGGACTTGGGTATGTCACCAAGTCCAAGAAGAAGAAAACCAAGAAGAACAAGACCAAGAATGTGCAATTAAAGACAAGCACTGCTGAGAAGGTTGTCACAAAAGACAAGACTAATAATATTGGTTTTGCAGGGTCTCACAATCCGAATTATGAACTCTTTTGTGATGACTATGGCGATGTTTATGCTTATTATGTTGGTCCTTTTGATGAATATATTGCTTGGTCTATTTGGGTCCCAAAGACCCTTGTTACTAACATGAAAGGACCCATTGAAAAATGGGTACCTAAAACCAAGAAGTAATTTTCTTGCAGGGCTATGCTTCTGGTGGGTCGAAATGGGTGTTGGATAGTGGCTGCACTAGTCATATGACCGGAAGCAAGGAGATCATCACGGAGATGCGTCCAAATCATGATAATATCACAGTCTCCTATGGTGATAAGTCTAAATCTCAGGTATTGGGTCTTGGCAAGGTTGTGGTTGCCCACGATATCTCTCTCGTGGACGTCATGCTTGTTGAGACCCTTGGTTACAACCTTCTTTCTGTTCGTGCCCTTGGCAAGATGGGTTTTGCTGTTTTTATCGATGATGATTTGGTCGTACTCTTGTGGATCAAGTCTCTAAAGGTGGCTTTCGTTGGATACGTCGAAAATGACCTGTATGTGGTGGACTTCTCGGGGAAGACCACTTCGGGTCCGATGTGTCTTTTCGGAAAGGCCGACGTGGGATGGCTATGGCATCGCCGATTAGCCCATGTCAACATGAGAACTTTGCAAAGTCTCCAGAAGGGTGGCCACATCCTTGGACTAAAAGACGATGTCTCTTTTGCCAAAGATCGTGTTTGCAGGGCTTGTGTTGAAGGAAAAATGCATGACTCTCCCCACAAGAGGAAGACTATTGTGTCATCGAAGAGGATATTGGAATTACTTCATGTGGATTTATTTGGACCTCCTTCTCATGCAAGTCTTGGTGGGAAGAAATATTGCTTGGTCATTGTCGATGACTACTCAAGATATACATGGGTGTATTTCTTCAAGCTGAAAAGTGAGACTCAACAAACTGTCATCGACTTTGCCAATGAAGTTCAACGTCAACACAATGTTCCTATCTTGGCAATTAGAAGTGACAATGGCTCAGAATTCAAGAACTACACGTTAAACGAGTTTCTTAGCGAAGAGGGGATTAGACACCAATATTCCGCTGCGTACACCCCTGAACAAAATGGTGTAGCCGAGAGGAAGAACCGGACTTTGATGGATATGGCGAGATATATGCTAGCTGAATTCAAGTCTCCGTACAATTTTTGGGCTGAAGCCATATCCACTGCTTGTCACTCATCAAACCGGCTCTACCTTCGGAAGATTTTGGACAAGACTCTATATGAAATACTTACCGGTAACAAGCCCAACATTTCATACTTCAGGGTATTCGGGTGTAAGTGTTTCTTTCTTATTAAAGGTGTCTGTTTGTCAAAATTTGATTCCAAGGCTTTAGAAGGTATTTTTGTTGGTTACGGTGCCGAATCCCACACTTATAGAATCTACAACAAGCTCACTGGGACTGTTGTAGAATCTTGTAGTGTGGAGTTCGATGAAAATAACGGCTCCTTTGTAGGGCAAGTTGATGTTTGTGATGCAGATGTTGAAATACCCCAAGATGCCATAAGAAGAATGGGTGTGGGATTTTTCCGCCCCATTGAGGAACCCCTTGTGGCGGATCGGAAAGGACAATGCTCCACACATGTGGAGCCCTCATCTACACAAGATCAACAAGCTCCTACTATTGGAGACAATCCTGCACCAACACCACAATCTGCTGAAGATCATCTGTCCCCTGGACAAGTTGGTAGTCCCAGGCCGGACTATCCGCCCCCTCCAAGGGGTGGACAATCCGCCCCTGGCACTCCAACTCGTTCCAGAGGATCCGAAGGAGAAGTCAACAACTCTGAAGTTCCCAGGCCAGATTCTCCGGCCACCAGGGGCGGATTATCCGGCCCTGGGTCTCCAACTCCTGCCAGGGATTCTCGGGAAGATGGTTCTGGCACTTCACCTCCCAGGCCGGATAGTCCGGCCCCTCCAAGGGGCGGATTATCCAGGCCTGAAGACAATTTTCAGCAACAATCTTCTGGCAGTAACGGTGACCAAGATCAAGGGCAAGGCAGTAATCTAGACAAGGATACTAATATTGAATCAACTCCTTCTAGAAACAATAAAGACATTGAGGCTCGTCGCAAGGCTCGTGCTGATCGGAACCTTGAACTAAGAGGTCACACTCTTGACAAGGTTGTTGGTGATCTACGACGAAGAGTATCCACTAGAAGAGAACTTGCAAGCTTCTGTGATCATCAAGCTCACATTTCCATGGTTGAACCGAAGAAGGTTTTTGATGCTCTTGAAGATCCCGATTGGGTTGTTGCCATGCATGAAAAATTAAATAACTTTGAACGCAACAAAGTTTGGAAGCTCGTAGAAAAGCCAAAGGATGGCCGCAATGTTATCGACACCAAGTGGATCTTCAAGAACAAACAGGATGAAAATGGCATTGCTGTGAGGACTAAAGCACGACTCGTGGCTCAAGGATTCTCTCAAGTGGAAGGAATTGACTTTGGCGAGACTTACACTCCTGTGGCTCGTCTTGAGTCCATCCGTATCCTTCTTGCATATGCAGCCCATCATAATTTTAAATTACAACAAATGGATGTTAAGAGCGCTTTCCTTAATGGTCCTCTACATGAGTTAGTATACGTCAAGCAGCCCCCGGGGTTTGAGGACCCCAAATTTCCGAACCATGTCTACAAACTCGATAAGGTGCTCTATGGCCTTAAACAAGCCCCACGTGCGTGGTATGAGCACCTTAAAGAGCTTTTTCTAGACCGTGGATTTGAAGTTGGGTAAATCGATCCCACTCTTTTTACTAAGAAGGTTAATGGGGAGCTTTTTGTATGCCAACTTTATGTAGATGACATTATTTTTGTCTCTACTAACCAAGCTTTTAACGATGAATTTTCAAAACTTATGACTGACAGGTTTGAGATGTCCATGATGGGTGAACTCAGGTTCTTTCTTGGATTTGAGATCAAACAACTTAGAGAGGGAACCTTTATTAATCAAGCCAAGTACATCCAAGACATGCTCAAAAGGTTCAAGATGACGGATCTCAATGGCGTTGCTACCCCAATGCAAACCAAGTGTCATCTCGAGCTCAATCCCAAGGGTAAAGATGTGGATCAAAAGGTATACCGATCCATGATCAGGTCTCTCCTTTACCTTTGCGCATCTAGGCCCGATATCGTGTTAAGTGTAGGAGTGTGTGCAAGGTACCAAGCCGCTCCTAAAGAAAGCCACTTAGTGGCGGTCAAGCGAATCTTCCGATATTTGGTTCATTCCCCAAATTTTGGGTTATGGTATCCCAAGGGTTCAAGTTTCTCTCTATGTGGCTACACTGATTCAGATTGGGCTGGTGACAAAGATGATAGGAAATCAACCTCTGGTGCATGCCAATTCTTGGGCAGGTCTCTAGTGTGTTGGTCATCAAAGAAACAGAATTGTATTTCACTCTCAACCGCCGAAGCTGAATATGTTGCTGCTGCAAGTGCGTGTACTCAATTGTTGTGGATGAGGCAAACTTTAAAGGAATATGGTGTCAATTGTGACAAAGTGCCTCTTTTATGCGACAACGAAAGTGCTATCAAAATTGCTTACAATCCTATGCAGCATACAAGAACAAAACATATAGAGATTCGCAACCACTTTATTCGGGATCATGTTGCTCATGGAGATATTGCTCTATCCTTTGTAAGCACGAAGAACCAACTTGTTGATATCTTCACGAAGCCTCTTGATGAAGCAAGATTCTGTTATTTGAGGAATGAGCTAAATATCATAGATTCAAGGAGCTTGGCTTGACTACCCTTGCACACTCACTTGCGCTTTTTCATGTATTTGGTTTAGATGCGGGCATAGACATAGGGGGAGTGTGGTCCTAATTGATTGGGCCAACCCTCCCCCCATAATGCCGAAAGCAAGTAAAATCATTTCCCTTAATATCATTTTGTGATATGTGGGTCATCGATGAGCATTGGTTTTGAACTCAAGATACATCTTCGCGGTGTCATGCCATGCGCTCCAACATGGTGGCTTCGGCCACCGCCCTCTTCCTTGAGAAGAGTTGGTTTTTCATGGGTCCCGTTGGATTTTCTTGCATATCTCATGTTCTTATGGAAAAGGGGCGTTAGCTTCGCTCTTCTTCCTTTTTGGCGTTTCGATGCCAAAGGGGGAGAAGTAGTTCTATTAGGGCTCGTGAATTTGCAAGGGTCGGGCACAAGCTTTTCGATTTTAGTCGTTTCTATTTGCTTGCTTGTGCCTCTTTTCTAGCTATTTGTGTGTGCTTATGTAAGACTGTGTCGTACTCCACTGTGTTTGGTACTATGTTGGGTATCCATGGAATTCTGGATTTATCTATTATGGACCCCATGGAATTCTGGAATTATGGAACATATTTGATGGCATATGAATTCATGGGATTATCTATGTATGCTTTGGCTATTCTCATCCCGGTGGTATGACCTTGTCCCTCAATCCACTTTTGTTCCAACTATATTTGCCATGGAAGTTGTGCTCTCTCTAGTGTGTGTAGTTGTATTCAAATGCAAAATTTTAAATATGCACACATCTAGGGGGAGCGCCTTTCATATTAAGGTGGCGATAGCCAGTTTCATTGCAAATCCTAGTATTGTCATTTAACACCAAAAAGGGGGAGATTGAAAGAACATTTCTTAATCCCTAGTGTTTTGTGTGTTAGATAACAATACCAAGGATCATTTAATGTGTGTTGAAGTGTTGCAGCTCTATTTGATAATAAAGGGAAAAGAACTCTGCCTTTGGGGGCGGATAATCCGGCCCCACCAGGGGCATATAATCCGCCCCTCCCTTTGCCCAAGCAGGCGCAAGCCCCAGAAGGGGGGCGGAATTTTTGCCGGATTTTCCGGCCCCGCCGGATAATCCGCCCCTCAGGGGGGTCGGATAATCTGCCCCCCTGCTCATCGCCAAGGCGCAAGCCCCAGAGAGGGGGCGGAGTTTTGGCCAGACTTTCCGGCTTGGCCGGATAATCCGCCCCTCAGGGGGGCCGGATTATCCGCCCCCCAAGATCTTCACCAAGCTTCACCAAGGCGCAAGCCCCAGAGAGGGGGCGGAGTTTCCCCCGGAGAATCCGCCCTTGGGGCGGAGTTTTCCTAGGGGGCGGATAATCCGCCCCCAAAGTTGTGCAACGGCCAGATCTGGGAACGGGGTATTTAAGCCAGCCATCCCCCTCCTGCCAGAACTCTTGATTCATCTCGAAAAAGACCAGATCAGATCTGAAAGCTTCATCCAAGAGTGCTCCACCGAGATCCACCCAAAGGCCCCATCCCTTGGGGAATCGAAGGAGGAGAACTCGATCTTCATCATCAACAATCAAGCGATTCATCTCCTCTCCATTCATTTGGAGAACCTTCGATCTAGTATTTCTTGCAAATATCTAGATCCTCGTTTTTGTTTATATTGATAAACCTTGTTCTTGTGGCAGCTTGTTGTCATCTCGGGAGCCCCCAATTTGGTTGTGGGTGTGTGCCCCGATAGTGTTGTAAAAGGCACCGGTTCCCGCCTCGAAGGGATCCAATAGTGGAGAAGGTGGATCAGGCCTCTCGTGGCGAGATCCATCGGAGAATAGGGTGAGGCCTATTGTGGCGTGGTGGTCTTAGAACCGCCCACCCCTCCAACGCAGATGTACTTCCCTTAACAAGGAAGGAACTGCGGTAAAACAAATCCCTGTGTCTCCGCGTGCTCCACTACGGTTTCCTCACTCCTCTTTTACGTGCTTAGTAGTTAGGGTTACATATAGGGAAATTCTCGTAGTTGCATTTCTAGAGAATTTACTTTGTGTCAAGCCTAAAATTGAAAAAGTATTAAAAATTGGTTAGCACCTATTCACCCCCCCCTCTAGGTGCCCATACGATCCATTTCACTATGCTCTAAGTGTTATGAGCATATACCAGAATGAATCATAAAATGATCATTGGACTATAGTAAGGATATTCTTATGATCTTTTGGAAGAACTAAGAATATATTTGTGTAGAGGTGACAAACAATTACAAATAGTTCATTGTAAAGCGTTACATTGATACTAGTTTTGTCGCAAGATACAAATTAAGTTTATCTCAATTTAAACTATGAGTGGCACAATGAAATGGAAAGGAGTTTTCATGATGGATTTGGATGTATTCCAAAGTTAATACATTGTGACGAATACTACAACAAAAGGCTAAGTATATGACTACTATAGTAGCAGCAAAGGAGGGAATTTGTGTCAAGTAGTTTGTTATCAAACTAAGGTGTGGTTCGCAACGGGCTAACACTAAAGATATATTGTATGACAATAGTATCGACATGTTTTAAACCCCAAGGAACTAAAGGTCTCACCGAAAGACCAAATTTATACAATGCCATCTCATTGGAGAATGAGTGATGCGTGAAGACGCAAAGACATGCAAATACACACGGACCTGAAAGCGTCAGATCCATACATTATGTTAACCACTTGCAGTTGCATATATGGAACACCGGAAAGCCATATGTGTTCAATACGCAAAGTTTTCAAACTAGATTATTGTCTCTAGTGCAAGTGGGAGACTGAAGGGAATATGCCCGAGAGGCAATAATAAAGTGGTTATTATCGTATTCCTTATTTATGATAAATGTTTATTTTACATGCTATAATTGTATTAATACGGAAACGTTAATACACGTGTGTTTAATAACCAAAAAGGAAGTTCCTAGTTATGCCTCTCTTATAAACTAGCTCGTTGATTAACAAGATGATCAAAGGTTTCCTGATCATGGATATTGGATGTTGTTAATAACGAGGTCACAACATTAGTGTAATGATGTGATGAACATTCATCCAAAGTATAGCATTACGATCAAAGTCATTGAGTTTATATTTCTATAACAACTTACGAAGTGATCCTAATCCTTAGACCATGAGATCATGTCAATCACTAACACCGGAAGAGTTTCTCGATGACATCAAATGTCACACCGTAACTGGGTGATTATAAAGATGGCTTCAGAACTACTAAAGTGTTATGTTGAGGTCCATGGATCAAGAGTGGAATTTGTTCATCCCGATGACGGATAGATATGCTCTGGGCCCTCTTGGTGATATCACATTGATTAGCTTGCAAGCAAGTGATTTGATCACTAGAATGTTATATCACGGGAACGAGAAAAGGGTGCATATCGGTAACAAGATCAAACTAGGTAGGGAGATACCGGTGATCGAATCTCGGACATGTAATATATCGTGAAACAAAGGGATTAAGATACTAGCGTAAAAGGTTCACACGATCACAGAAGTCATCGTTGAATGTGTGGGAGTCAGTACGGATCTCCAGGTCCCGCTGCTGATTATTGATCGAAGAGGGGTCTCGATCATGTCTGCATTATTCGTGAACCGTAGGGTGACACACTTAAGGGATACCGACACCATTCGGAGAAAATGATATGCCAGAGAAAGAAAAAGGAAAGCGCAGGAATTTATTTCACTAGACACCGAAACTGTTTCGGTTGAAATTGCTGAAACTGGTTCTGCATGTGAAATTGAAATGTTGTAAGGGGTTTTATGTGAATTTTTGTTAATTAAAGTAATTAACAAAATTCTGAATAAATAAATAAAAGAGTTTTATTTAAATGAGAGCTTGCATTAAATTTGGTGGAAATTTAATGCATGTGAGTGGATTTTTGAGTGGAGGCTTTTTAATGGGAGTGGAGGCTTTTCATTTTGAGTGGGAGCTCCACCCACATGAATGTGGAAGAGGTGGGGGCAGCCCCCATGGCTGGGCGCCATGCCCCTTGGGTGCCCCCCTCTCTCCTATAAAAGGCCCCCCTCTCCTCCTCTCAAAGCACACCTCCTCGCGAAGGATCTCTCTCCCCCCTTTAGAATTTCCCCATGGTCTCGGATCAGCGAGATACATGTTCCCGGTGGCTTTTTCTGGAAGGATTTGTTGCTTCCGCTTCTTCGCTGGAGCGAGGGCACGGAGGTTGTCGGGGTACCTGTACGTGTGTGCGATCACGGATGCACCACTGCTTTGAGGTGCTGGACTTGATCATGCTGGACCGGCTGGACCAGATGGACTTCATCACGATCTTGAGATCGGCAAGCGTTCGTCTACATCATCCACGAGTACAACCTCGTTAACGCTTTTTGGTCTTTGAGGGTATGTATTCTATTGATGTATATCCACCCGTTGCTTGTATCTAGTAGATAGATCTTGGTACATAGATGTTCCCATCGTAGGAAATTTTTTGTTTTCTATGCTGTGAACCCTACAGTAGGCTCAATAGGCTTAGGCATAGTAGGAGGAGGAATAGGGACTACTTGTGGTTTAGTGGTGATGGTGCACACACTATTGTTTCTATCAATTTCATCTTACCTTTCCCACTTAGCATGAAGTTGAGCTAACAGCCTAACATTTTCATCAATAGTAACTTGTATGGCATGAGCAGTAGCAAAGATATTTTCCATAGTTTTAGGTTTAGCAGCCATTTTATTAATCAAGGAAGACTGAGCTTCAGACAAAGAGGATATATTTTTCTCAACAGTCAAAAGCTTTTTCTCCATAATCTTATTGAAAGTGGTTTGTTTACTAATAAAGTCCTTGATCATGACTTCAAGTTCAGAGGGGCACTTCTAGCATTATTGTAAGAGCTCCCAAAGGAATTTCCATTATTAGGAGGATAAGGCCTATAATTGTTGTTGCTACCAAAATTATTCCTATAGGCATTGTTGTTGAAATTGTTGTTTCTAATGAAGTTCACATCAACTTGCTCTTCTTGAGCAACCAAAGCGGCTAAGGGAACACTATTATGATCTAGAGGAGCTTTCCCATTAACAAGCATAGCCATAATAACATCAATCTTTTCACTCAAAGAGGAAGTTTCCTCAATAGAATTTACCTTATTACCATGTGGATCTCTCTCAACATGCCATTCAGAGTAGTTAACCATCATATTATCAAGGAGCCTTGTTGCAGCACCCAAAGTGAGGCCCATAAAGGTACCTCGAGCAGCTGAATCCAACAGATTTCTTGAGGAGAAGTTCAAACCTGCATAAAAAGTATGGATAATCATCCAAACAGTGAGTCCATGAGTAGGGCAATTCTTAACCAAAATTTCATTCTTTCCCAAGCTGGAGCAACATGTTCTATCAAGTTGTTTAAATTTCATAATGTCACTTCTCATAGATATAATCTTAGCAGGAGGATAGTACTTTCCAATAAAAGCATCTTTGCACTTAGTCCAAGAATCAATACTATTTTTAGGCAAAGAAAGCAACCATTCTTTAGTTTTTCCCCTCAAGGAGAAAGGAAAAAGCTTGAGCTTAATAATATATCCATCTACATCCTTATACTTCTGCATCTCACAAAGTTCAACAAAGCTATTAAGATGGGCAGCCGGATCATCAGAACCAGCACCAGAAAATTGCTCTCTCATCACAAGATTCAACAAAGCAGACTTAATTTCATAAAAGGTAGCATCAGGAGTAGGTGGAGCAATAGGAGTGCTAAGGAAATCATTGCTATTGGTGCTAGTGAAGTCACACAACTTGGTGTTCTCAGCGGAGTTCATTTTGGCAAAGGTGGGCAAGCCAAAAACAGTAGCAACAGCTAGAGCAGGAACTAATTTTTTGTGTGTTTTTTAATAAAGAAAGCAAACCAAACTAGACAATTTTTTGTGGGTTTTTTGGAAAGAGGCAAACAAAACCAAGCAAAATAAACAAAGAAAACTAAAAACAACGTAAAGAAAAAGGAAGTGAAGGACTCCCCTTGTGAAGACGTCCTTAGCCTCCAAGAAAAGCTTGACGGCTGTCTATGCACAGCCTGTTGAGAACCCCAAGAGCAAGGTGTGAAGCAGCAAGCAGCAAGTTTTACCTTAGTTGAGACCGAGGTTATCGAACCAGAAGGAGGAAGGAAACGTCACACAAGTGTGACAAGCAATGCGAAGACCTACACAACACAAACTCAAGACTTTGCCCCAATGAACAGTGAGGTTGTTAAGCTCACCGATTTGTCGTAACAAAGGATTAAACGTATTGTGTGGAAGGTAATGGTTTGCAGAAAGTAAACAAGTAACAGTGGAATATGTATCAATGGTAAAGATTGGACTGGGGTCCATAGTTCACTAGAGGTGCTCTCCTTAGATAAACAACATGGCATGAAGGGTAAACAAATTACAGCAGGGCGATTGACAGGAAGTGAGCAAGACATAACAATGCAATTACTAGTCAGAAAGATCCTATGAGGTTATTTGGGCGATACAACAAGATACATAGACCGCCATCCAACTGCATCTATGACTAGAAGTCCACCTTCAGGTTATCATCTGAACCCCCTCCAGTATTAAGTTGCAAGCAACAAACAACTACTTTAAGCAAAGTGTGTAAGGTAAATAGTCCACATGTTCCATGAACAAGAGACTGTTGTTTTCTCCCTAGTGGCAAGAGCACATCTACAATCGAAGAGATTATTGTCACTTCCCTTGGAAACTAGAGGCATGAACCCACTATCTAGCATAAATACCCCCTCTTGGAGTCACTAGCAACTACTTGGCCAAGATAGCTACTAACAACAGAGAGCATGCAAGATCACAAACAACACAGACATGATAGAATCATAAAGACAAAACCATTAATCAAACCAACATAATAATCTCAATATCCATCGGATCCCCACAAACACAACATGCATGATTACAAATAGATTAGATCTTGATCCTGAACGGAGCTCACAAGATCTATACATGAAAGCACAAAGGAGGAGATACAACCATCTAGCTACTACATGGACCCATAGTCCAAGGTGGAACTACTCACCCATCATACCAGAGAGAAGGCCTCCGGGATGATCTCCCCTCCGACAGGGTATGGAGGAGGAAATCTCTGAAACACTCATCAAACAGATTTTTAGAGGTTTTATGATCAAGCAACAAAACAAAGTGTAAGTAATAAAGACAATGAACAAACGCATCAAGTGGCCCAATACTTTCTTAGCAAAGGACAAGCTGGTGGAAATACTTATAAGGACCAAACGTTTTCGAGGACGCATGGGAATTCTTTCAAGTGCTTTCGCTTCAAATAGCTGAGTACTCTTTTTTGGTGTTGTAAGTGTTATGTGGGTGAACCTGTGCTAATGTACCGACCTTACTTGGACTAATACATACTTGTGATTAAACCCCCTGCAAGCATCCGCAACTACAGGAAATTAATTAAGATATAAACCTAACCACAGCCTTAAACTCTGAGATCCTACACTCCCTTGTGCAAAGGTGTCCTAACGGGGGTTCAGGTTTCTGTCACTCCGGAAACCCCACAATTAGTAGCCATATACACATTGCATTCCCCTAGGCCCATAAATGGTGAAGTATCATGTAGTCGACCTTCACATGACACCACTAGAAAAATAGCACCACAACTTAAATACTAAACCATTGAATAATAACTCAACACAAATACACTAATAACAACATGACTTCTCCCATGTCCTCAAGAACTAAGCGAACTACTCACAAGACATCATATGGATCAAGATCAAAGATGATATGGTGATGGATAACAATCTGAACATAAACAATAATCCAATGGTTCCACTCACAAGCATCAACTACAATAGTAATCAACACCAGGAAAGTTTCCCCTAAGAACTAAAGCAATATCCAACACAACTGTTACAGCGGGACGGAGTGGTGATGATGGTGCTGGTGGAGATGATGGTGTGGATAATGATCATGATGATCCCGATGAAGCCTAGCTTGACGATGGTGTTGATGGCGACGATCTCCCCTCTTCGAGAAGGAATTTCCCCGGCAGAAATCTCTCTGCCGGAGAGATCTTTCTCTCTCGGTGTTTTCCGCCCCGCAGAGGTGGTGGAAATCTTTCTGTGGTCTCCCCCTGGTGTTAGGGTTCCGTAAGAAAGATATAGGCGAGAGTGCGGAGTCAGGAGCCGAGCAGGTGGGCCACACCTGCCCTAGGCGTGGCCAGGGGGACCCGTGCCTAGGAGGGGTGTGGGCCCCCTGTGGCCCTTCTTCGCCTCCCCTTTTGGCTTCCTCTGTCTTCCGAGAAAATATAATTTTCCCATATTTTTCTGATCTTCACGGAATTGCATCAAAACACTTTTTCCATCAGAATCCAGGCTCCGGCAGTCCATCCTCCAAGAATCATCCAACATGCATAAACAGATGAAAAGACATAAGTAATACCTCATAATAATACATATATCAATGAATAGAGACAAATTATGATATAGAATGGTGATGCAAATTGGACGTATCACCATCATCCGGGTCAAACACGTGCGTTATGTTTAGGAGAAAAAACGATTGGAGCCCACCTTATCTCTTCATTAGACTATCTCTTCCCCACACCTTTTCCCCTTTCCTTTGGTATTCACGCGAGCGCCATGGATGAGCTCGGCGGGCGAGGGCCAGCCAGATGCGGATCCTCTTGCCGCTGCTCGCCGTTGCTGCCTTGCGTCGTCGTCCGCTGCCGCTCGTCGCTGCCTTGTGTCACCGTCCCCCACAGCCCTAACTACCTGATTGCTTCCTCGACGACCTCGCGTCGCTGATTCGCGCTCCAGTGCAAGCTCGTGCTGCTGCAGCCTGCCCTTTTCTCCGGCGCGCGCACCTTCCCTCGCCTGCACGACAAGCTCGTAGTGAGGCCCTTCTCTGGCTACTACCGCACTACGGCGCTCCGATCCGGCGATATTTGGCTCCAGCGTCAATCCTCCGATGGCGGTGGTAGCAGCGGTGTCATGTTTTGCTACATGCGACCTTTGGCAGTGCTACAAGCGGACGTTGGGTTTCCTACATACGGCGGTGCTACGTGCACTATCGGATTGCCACAATTTTCTGCTACAACTGTTATGTTGTTTTGCTATAATACTATGGAGGGTTTGCTACAATAATGCAAAGTTTTTGCTATGAGGTGTCTAGCGATGTTTTGCGGGTGATAATCTCCGGCTTTGTATTAAGCGAAGTTAGTTTTTTGCTACATTAGAAGAACTTTGCTCCTATAACCGTCTTGTGATTTTGCTACAACAGTATTAAGTATTTGCTACAAGGTCTCCGGTGAGAGTCACCGGCGAGTTTTTTCCGATGATGTTTCCAACAAAGTCGGTTTTGCTATATTAGCATTTTTTTTGTTGCATGGTCTCCGGTGAGATGTTCTATTTCTGGAACGAACCTTTTTTTGCTCCGGAAGCAAAAAAAATAGGGACATTTGCAGCAAACCGGGGTATTTTGCAGCAAACGACGAGATTTTGAGGCATTTGAGGGACACGTGGCGCACGGAGGACCAACACGATGGGAAGGGACGCCTAGCGCAGGCCTATATTAATATCACATTTGTTCTAAATATATTAAATTTTAGTATTTCCTCTATTTTTTACATCTAAATATTAAGGAAATTCAAATGCAAATTTGTACAACATCAATTATTCAAAATAAGAGGCATTGTATCATGTACTTTTCATGCCATGTAACATGACCGCGCCAACTTGAATGATCTAGTTTCTCATGTTAAAAGTACTCAATTTAGTGTGTGATTGCAATGATTAATCGCTTAGATTTTCAAAGGTTCAAAGTATTTACAATTAATCAATCTATATGAAAAATCCTTGCCAATTAAAATTTATATAGTTACTTGAAAGAAACGTTAACAATATAACTGAGGGAATAACTCACACTTCGTAGTTCTATGACCTACATCATCTTAAGTTCCACATTTTAGAGCTCTGTTAAATATTCTTGCATATAAACGAAAGTGACACCCTGCATTATATATGATACTCGTGGGTAAAATACCATACTTTAGAAATATCAAGTGACTTGCTTCAAGTCAGTTTGTCGATATGCTCGATGTGGACATATCAAAATGCAAGAGATAGTGAAGCCAACCTTTTATCGTTGCGAATATGCAATATTTTCACCACGTGCGATCAAATTGTTTTGTCAGCAAATCTCAATTTTTTTGTCTGCATAAATGATAAATCTACTATTATATTTATTTTTATTGTTGTTTTTTGTTGTGGTTATCCTTGCTATTATTATTATCATTGTCATAAATAAGTTATTGTAGAAATGTAAATTTGATTGTGCCTCCTCGCTCAAGAAAAGTGTTGCGAAAATAGTATTATTGTTTACATCAATCATAATATATCCTTTTATTGAATAATGTAAATATTCCTATCCCTTTAAAATATGTAAAAATGACAAAGCAGGGGTTTTCTTACATACTTTTGTGTAAAAAATCTGAAAGGTAAAATTTCTGACGATATAATATCTATTCGACTCAAGATTTAAATATAATGATTAGTCTTTTACTTTCTTTGAAAAAACTGAAAGATTGATTAGCTAATGATAATTGACCGTCAGCTTGGTTTTGTGCTTCAATCTTACACACAATTCATACGTGAGGCCCCACATAAGAAAAAAAGCTATTTACAGCATAAATGGCCTACACCCTCGTTTTCTTGTTCCTATCTTCTATACTGGTATGCCATTTTATCTTCTACAGCTATGACACACCGAATTTCTTTATGTGCCTAGAACTTTATGTGTCAAACGATTTTGTTTGTTTGTTTAAACAGTCCATGAACCACATGCCTATATGAGGGTTTTCTATATTACACATCAAACGTGCTATGTAATTATATGTCGTGAGTTTTTATTAAATCATAGACTTCAATTATGTATCTAACAAATCTAATTAATTTAAGTGAGACGGGATCAACATGATGTCTCTAGATTAGATCTTCTTAACTTTCTTAAGTGATGTAGATTAATGTGGTGTCTCCAGTTTAGTTTCAATTATCCATCTCAAATTAGTTAATTTTTTAGTGGATATTATTTATCTAATATTTTTCCATTATTAATTAGTAGATATTAGTTTCATGCATGTGCTGTCCTGCGGATTCATAGTGATCAAACCTTGACGAACCTTTTTTTCTTTCTTTTTGACATGTCCTTTAAGAGCATCTCCGCTCGCCTATCCAGGTGGCCGATCCGGACACCGAAATTACGTCCGAACGCCGAAAATCAGCCCAGTCGCGTACCCATGGACCTCTTTTCGGCCGGATTTGGGCCAACTTTGGTCCGGACTACCCAGGCCGAACCCAGGATCCCGGGTACGCCCTGGGGACGCCGGACGAAGCGAATTCGGCGAGTGGACCAGCATGTTAGCGACAGAAGCCGACTCGCCGCCATCCTTTCCACCGTTTTCCTTTTCCCGCCCTCTCCGCTACACCCCTCCCGCCCTTCTTCCGGCCTATAAAAGCCGTACATCTCGCCGTCTCTCTTCACAGTCCCTCACACCACCACAACTCTGGCGAACTATGGCCGAGGGCCGACGCACGCTGTCGCCGTGGGAAGCCCGGCTGCTCCGTGAGGCGCGCTATACGGCGTCGCCGGACACTCGTCTCCCCGTAGGCTGGAAACTCAGCGCCGGCGGGATCCCTGTTCCGCCGGTGCCAGACGGAGAGGACCTCGCCGGAGAGATTCAGGCGGCTATCGCCGCCATGCAAGACCCAGAACTCGCCGGAGAGATCCAGGCCGCTATCGCCGCCGTGCAAGACCCGGTTCTCGCCAAGGATCAGGGCAACCTTGTCTTCTGGAGGCAGTTTTTCGCCGACAGGCGCCTCGAGGAACTCGCTCGACACGACGGACCGCCGGGCTCGCTGCCGCCGCCGCGTAACAATGCGGCTTACCGCCGCCGCTGGTGGAGCGTTCCAGGGCGGACTCTCTCCGGAGTCATGGCGCACATCGAGGCCGGCAACAACCCCCGCCTCGGCCTGTAGTTGCGGCGTCCGGCGTCGACCACGGCGGCGGCCTTTTCTAGTTATGAAATCCGATGTACTATGTGCCCCCTTGCCTACTTTAATGAAATTCCGCCTATATTCGCCATATTTCGCCGAGTTTAACTGAATTTAGCCGAACTTGGGAACTCGGCCTGGGTACGCGAGTGGAAAACTGGGCGTAGCCAGACCGAAAAGGCGATTCGTCCGGCCAAAAATTGGTCCGGTTTTCGCCCTGGGCTCACCCAACGAGTGGAGAAGCTCTAAGGAGTCTTAGCGACCCATGTTATAGCTGACTCCGTCTCCATTTTGTTTAAACTGGGCTTTATCGTCAATGCTTCGGGTAACAATTTGGATCAGTTTGTTGGTTCGTGGCCAGTTAGATCTCTGGCAGTTTTTTTTCATATGGTCAAATGATCTTTTTTGCGACCAATCATGTGGTCAAATCGGTTTGGAGCATGCATGCCTCATACTACCTGACATTGTTTTGTTTTTACTTTTTAAACTGGACTCCATCCTGACACACGAGTGTTTCACCTACCAATTTGAACCAATCTGTTAGATTCACGGCCAGCTAGATGTCCGGCAGTTTTTTTCCTGTGGACATATGTAACATTGTTGATTGCTATTTGTAGCAACCATTTCCTACGTAACTTTTTACCTTTCAATCATAACCATAAATTGTAGATCTAACTGTCAATATAATTTGGATGATATGGATCGACCAGGTGTCTCAAAAAACACATTTATATTGCTTTTAGTATATAATTAGCGTAGTGGCCCTCGCAAATGCGAGAGCATCATGGTTAGTATCACAAAGTGAAAGTCTCCATATTTATCTTGTTTACATATTTTTCCTTGCTTTTGCATTTTCAATTCAAACACATGCATAAACTTGGATAATTTGTAACGGTTCATAGTGGCTCTCGCAAATGCCGAGGGCATCAAAGTTAGTATCACAAAGTGTCAAGTCTCCATATTTATCTTGTTTACATATTTTTTTCCTTGCATTTGCCTTTTCAATGCAAACACATGCATGCAAAAACTTGAATAAATTTGTAACGGTTTGTCATATCATTACATTGCTAAGAAGTAGCAGAAGGAGTCATGAAGCATATTTTCAGAAAATTTGACGATACTAATTTTTTATCAATGTTTGTTTCAAAAGTCATACCTGTTGTAGCATATCTTGTGTCAAAAAATGATCTTCAAATAATTCTACGCTCACACATATTCATGTTACTTTAGATACGTTCAGAGGGATCTAGAACATCCACAAGATTAAAAAAAAATATTCAAAATATCCACATGGTTTGACCTGATAGGCTGATACCCATGTATTCCGACCATATATGGCATCAGGCGGCTTGAAGGCCCCGCCAATAGGAATGAATATAAAAAGCTAGCTGTACAAACGAAATAACCATCTTGTAGCAGGTGCATGCTGAACTATCTTAGAGAGAGAAAGCTTTCGAGAGTATCGGCATACTTTTGGAGAGTGGTAGACACGTAGGTGCATACTGAAATAATACATAGTGGTTAAGAGCAACTCTAGCAGTTTTCGTAAAAACTTACCCCTTAAAATGAGTATACAGGGCGAGGCAAAACCATTTTGCAGTGCAAAATGTTGAATAAAAAAGCAATTTACCAAACGAATTATCCATAATAAACGCTAGATAAAGTATGATTAGAATAATAGATAATATGCTAATCATGTGAAATAGCGAGTATATATTAAGGCATATAACCAAACAAACTGCAAGGCGCAAAACTTTAGATACGATCAGAACAAGATTGAGAAAGGAGATATACACGGCAGTAGCAGAAGAGGAACCGCCGGCGTTGGAACCGTCGTTGACAATGTCGTCGAGGAAGAGGGTGCTGATGTCGGGGAAGACGTCGCCGCAGTCGCTATCCGTGAGGGAGTCCGTGACCAAGCCAGTAGTCGCACGATAGCGCTCCCCAAAAACCTTATCGTCCTTCTCCCGTACAGGGCTCGAACCAGCGGGTCTCGGAGGCCTACTGTCCTGGCTCACGGTGCACGCCGCAAGACGGGATGGGGAAGATCTAAGTAGCTCAGTGCTCTGGAACTGGAGGCGTAAAAGATATGTGGCTGTGTATCTGAGAGGAGGCGCGACCTCTCTCTCTTATAAGCACAGAGGGGAAGGTAGACAGACTGCGCAGAAGATGAAACGAATAGACGGAAGATGAAGCGAACAGGCGGTAGCCCACCGGACAGCCTCCACTCGGTTTGTATTCATTTAACTCGTATTAAAAGTCCACTCAAAGCAAAACGTTTCAGCTTCTGTACAACTATTCATATACCATTCATACGTGGCAAAATAAAACTCGGTTCGGCGAGATTCCCGCAACCCGCAACCCGCGGCGCGCGCGCGCGTTGTGGCGAGGCGAGGCGTGGCGTGGCGTGGCATGGTGAGCGAGGAGGAGGAGCGCGCGTGTGGAACTCTCTCCTTCTCCTTCTCATCCTTTTACCAAGTGGTAGGAGAGCTCACCTTATAAGCTGATCCAACTTCTACTCAACTAGCAATGTGGGACTAAACATTTGTCTCAGCTCTTGCCTTGCATGAACGGGCCAAATGGGCCTTTAGGATTTTAGGAATTTATTGGCATATAATAAATGGGTTGGGCCTATTTAGGCAAAAATTCGAACAATCCCCCACCAGATCCCAGAGGCATATGAAGTTTGTCTTTGGTTCCAAAATATTATTTATATACCGGTACTGTAGTGGAGACTGTTAAGTTGAACTTCCATCTAGAGCATTATGTTATACTAGGCCGCAACTTCTACAGTGGACTATGCCTTGAACTGTAAGTTTGCTGTGAACCTAGCTTCACAAAAAGTCTTGACCGATACTAGGCTACCGTGGGACTTCCCCGCGGGTGGAGCTTATACGTCATACTCCATGACCTTTCATGAGTTTATTAGAAAGCACCCTACTCTCATAGACTGCGACGTTTTAACAGTGAGACTCATATAGGTGTGTTCTTCAAAAGATGTTATGCAGGACAACACATCTTTGCCTAGAATAAGCCACTTAGAACACATTAAGATAATAAATCAACCTGTCATGCAGAATAGGAAAGTATTGCATCTTTATAGAGTGATATTTATTAAAGTAGGGATACTTTCCTCTCAGCTAACCAACAGCTTGTCTCCCAATTCTAATTCACGGGATCTCCGATCACATAGAGTGGTTTACCACTGTGGAAAGCTCAAATTGTGGGTCTCACACCCATCTCCTTCGATGCATTTTATATCACGTTGCGTGATAGACCCTTTGTGAAGGGATCTGCCAAGTTTTTAGATGTTTGGATATAATCCAATGCAATAACTCCGGAGTTTCTCATTTTCCTGACAGATTTCAGTCTCCTCTTCACATGTCTTGATGACTTCATATTATCCTTAGAACTATTTACCTTGAAAATCACAGTTTGATTATCGCAGTTCATAAGGATTGCGGGTATTGGTTTTTCAACCACAGGCAAGTTCATCAAAAGTTCACGAAGCCACTCTGCTTCAACAGTGGTTGTGTCTAATGCTGTGAGCTCTGCTTGCAAGACTTCCAAGAAACAGCGCCACCAGCAAGTGTGAATACATATCCACTCGTGGCCTTTATCTCGTCAGCATCAGATATCCAATTTGAATCACTATAACCCTCTAGTACCCTCGGATACCCGGTATAGTATACGCCATAGCTCGCAATGCCTTTTAGATATCACATAACTCTCTCAAGAGCATGTCAGTGATCATCTCCTGGATTTGAAACAAATCGACTGAGTTTGCTTACAGCAAAGGCGATGTCAGGCCTCGTGGCACTAGCTAAATACATAAGAGAGCCAATGATTTGAGAGTATCTCAGTTGGTCTCTAGCATTTCCTCGATTCTTTCGAAGAAACACACTAGGATCATACGGTGTAGGAGAAATCTTGAAGTCGCTATACCCTAAACGACTCAAGATCTTTTCCACATAGTGGGACTGAAGCAATGTAATCCCACCATCATCATCTCTCAATAGCTTGATGTTCAGGATGACATCAGCTACTCCCAGATCCTTCATCTCAAAGGAACGAGATAAGAAATCTTTGACCTCCTTAATTGCATTAAGGTTGGTTCCGAAAATCAGTATGTCATCAACATACAAACAAAGGATGACTCCCTCACCCCCACCATGGCGACGGTACACACATTTATCAGCTTCATTTACAACAAAGCCTGCAGCATTTAAAGTTCTTTCAAACTTCTCATGCCATTGCTTAGGGGCTTGTTTTAGGCCATATAAAGACTTCAACAACTTGCACACCTTTCCTTCTTGACCATTTACCACAAAGCCATTTGGCTGATCCATGTAAATTTCCTCATCCAACTCTCCATTAAGGAAAGTTGTCTTAACGTTCATTTGATGAACGAGAAGACCATGAGAGGCAGCCAATGAGAGTAATACTCGAATGGTGGTCAATCTGTCAACAGGTGAGTAAGTGTCAAAGAAGTCTTCACCTTCTTTTTGAGTATATCCCTTGGCTACAAGCCGTGCCTTGTATTTCTCAATAGTACCATCAGGTCTAAGCTTTTTCTTAAACACCCACTTGCACCCTACAGGTTCGCACCCATAAGGGAGATCAGTGATCTCCCATGTTCCATTATCTAAGATGGAATTCATCTCACTATGGACGGCTTACTTCCAGTAGTCAGCATCAGGAGATGCATATGCTTCTGAAATGGAAGTAGGAGTGTCATCCACAAGGTACACAATGAAATCATCACCAAGGACCTTGCAGTCCTCTGTCTCTTGCTCCTTTTAGGAATTTCATTATCATTGTCCTTAGGACTTTCAGAGTGTTCAATTGGAATGGTAGGTTCAGAGAATTTAGCAAATTCCTGATTAGATGAACTAGGTATCTCCGTATTTGAAGAGTTAGGTTTATCCTTCATAGGAAAGATATCCTCAAAGAAAGTTGCATCAGTCGACTCCATAATTGTATCGACATGAATGTTAGGTACTTCAGATTTTACTATCAAGAATCTATAACCAATGCTATGGAAAGCATAGCCTAGAAAAACACAATCAATGGTTTTTGGTCCAAGCTTGCGCTTCTTGGGGATTGGTACATTAACCTTTGCCAAACAACCCAATTACGTAAGTAAGAGAGTTTTAATCTTTTATTCTCCCATTCTTCGAATGGAGTAATTTCTTTGTTCTTTGTGGGAACTCGGTTTAGGACATGACACGCAGTCAATAGTGCCTCCCCCCACCATTCCTTAGAGAGACCCGATGTGTCTAACATGGCGTTAACCAAATCTGTTAGAGTACGGTTCTTTCTTTTGGCTACTCCATTTGACTAGGGTGAGTAGGGAGGCGTCCTCTCATGAATTATGCCATGTTCCGCACAAAAATAATCAAAGTCATTGGAAAAATACTCTCCACCACGATCAGACCTAAGCCTCTTAATCTTTCGATCAAGTTGATTTTCTGCCTCAGCTTTATAGATTTTGAAGAAACTCAAAGCCTCATCTTTCGATTCTAGAAGATACACATGACAATATCTCGTAGAGTCATCGATCAAAGTCATGAAATATTTCTTTCCACCTTTTGTCAACACACCATTCATCTCACAAAGATCAGAATGTATAAGCTCTAGTGGTGTTAAATTTCTCATTCTGCAATCGTATGTGACTTGCGAGGTTGTTTAGCTTGCACGCAGACTTGGCACTTAGATCCCTTAATAGTTGTGAAATCAGGGATTAAATTCATTTTGGCTAGCTGCGTCATACAACCAAAATTAATATGACAAAGACGAGAGTGCCAGACATTTGATTCAAAATTCGTGTAAATATGATTAACAACTTTATTACAAATGTCTGACAGGGATAAGCGGAACAAGCCTCCGAACTCATAGCCTTTACCAACAAAGGCTCCATACTTCGAAATTACAAATTTATTGGACTTGAATACAATCTTGTAGCCATCTCGACACAGAAGAGATCCGCTAACAAGATTTTTATTTATTGAGGGAACATGATGCACATTCTTCAGGCGCACGGTCTTTCCCGAAGTGAACTTCAGATCGACCGTACTAACACCATGAACAGAAGCATGCGAGCCGTTCCCCATCAACACGGTTTGAGTCCCTTTGACCTGATATAAAGAAAATATGGAAATATCAGAACACACATGTACATTAGCGCCCGTGTCAATCCACCAATCAGGAGAATGACATAATGAAAGAACGGTAGGTAATATACCATACCCAACATCTTTCATCTCAACATCGCCCATGACAACATTAGCAGTCTTGCTGCCCTTCCCATGCTGGAGCTTGTCAAAGCAGTTGGGACAAGAAGGAGCCCAATGATTAGGATCACCGCACACATGACAAGTACCTTTCCTCTTATCGGTCTTATTCTTGAAGCTGGTGGTCTGTGAGGCCTTGTTCTTTCCATCGAACTTTCCTTTGTCGTCAAACTTGCCTTTGTTCTTGAACTTGTGAGGCTGGAAGTTCCTTTTCTGTACCAGGTTGGCATTAGAACCTCCCTCGGTACCTCGAGCATGTGTGTCTTTTGCTCTCGCCTTCTCTTCCACATCAAGAGTCCCAATGAGATCTATCACGGAGAACTCTTGTCTCTTGTGCTTTAGAGAAGTAGCAAAATTCCACCATGACTGGGGAAGTTTGGCAATGATGCCTCCGGCAATAAACTTGTCCGGTAACACACAAGTGAAGTGCTCAAGCTCCCTGGCAAGTGACTGTATCTCATGAGCCTGCTCCACAATGGAGCGGTCCTCAACCATCTTATAGTCAGAGAATTGTTCCATAACATACAGTTCACTGCCAGCATCGAAGACTTTTCTCTCGAGCGCATCCCTCATATCCTTGTCATTACTAAATGACAGATATGAATCGACAATATTGTCGCCAAGAATGCTGATCAAGGCAGCCTTGAAAGTGGTATCAAGTTTTTGGAACGCCTCTTCCTGAGCGGGATTAAGTTCTCCCTCAGGTGCGCCATAGATTGCGTTATAGCAGCTCATGGTCTGAAACCAGAGCACTGCTCTCGCACGCCATCGTTTGTAATTCACACCTTCGAACACAGGTGGCTTCATAGAAGCAACAAAGCCACTTGGGGCAAATTGCCTGAAATAAGGTTTTTGGATTATTGAATAAAAGAGCAATTTACCAAGCGAATTATCCATAATAAACGCTAGATAAAGCATGATTAGAATAATAGACAATATGCTAACCATGTGAAATAGTGAGTACATATTAAGGCATATAACCAAACAAACTGCAAGGCGCAAAACTTTAGATACGATCAGAACAAGATTGAGAAAGGACATATACACGGCAGTAGCAGAAGAGGAACCGCCGATGTTGGAACCGTCGTTGGCCATGTCATCGAGGAAGAGGGTGATGATGTCGGGGAAGAAGTCCTCGTCGGGGAAGACGTCGCCGCAGTCGCTATCCGTGAGGGAGTCCGTGACGAAGCCAGTAGTCGCGCCGATAGCGCTCCCTAAAAACCTTATCGCCCTTCTCCCATACAGGACTCGAAGCAGCGGGGTCTCAGAGGCCTACTATCCTGGCTCACAGTGCACGCCAAGACGGGATGGGGAAGACCTAAGTAGCTCAGTGCTCTGGAACTGGAGGCGCAAAGGATGCGTGGCTGTGTATCTGAGAGGAGGCGCGACCTCTCTCTCTTATAGGCACAGAGGGGAAGGTAGACAGACTGCGCAGAAGATGAAACGAATGGACGGAAGATGAAGCCAACAGGCAGTAGCCCGCCGGACAGCCTGCACTCAGTTCATATTCATTTAACTCGTATTAAAAGTCCACTCAAAGCAAAACGTTTCAGCTTCTGTACAACTGTTCATATATCATTTCATGCGTGGCAACATAAAGCTTGGCTCGGGGAGATTCCCGCACCCCGCGGCGCACGCGCGCGTCGTGACGTGACGAGGCGACGCGTGGCATGGCGAGCGAGGAGGAGCGCGCGTGTGGAACTCTCTCCTTCTCCTTCTCATCCTTTTACCAAGTGGTAGGAGAGCTCACCTTATAAGCTGGTACAACTTCTACTCAACTAGCAATGTGGGACTAAATATTTGTCCCAGCTCTTGCCTTGCATGAATGAGCCAAATGGGCCTCTAGGATTTCAGGAATTTTTTGGCATATAATAAATGGGCTGGGCCTATTTAGGCAAAAATTCTAAAAATCCCCCACCAGATCCCAGAGGCACATAAAGATTTCCTTTGGTTCCAAAACATTCTTTATATACCGGTACTGTAGTGGAGACTGTTAAGTTGAACTTCCACCTAGAGCTTTATGTTATACTATGCTGCAACTTGTATAGTGGACTATGCCTTGAACTGCAAGTTTGCTGCGAACCTAGCTTCACAAAAAGTCTTGACCGATACTAGGCTACCGTGAAACTTCCCCGCGGGTGGAGCTTATACGTCATACTCCATGACCTTTCATGAGTTTATTAGAGAGCACCCTACTCTCATAGACTGCAACGTTTTAACAGTCAGACTCATATAGGTGTGTTCTTCAAAAGATGTTCTGCAAGACAACAGTTTTGCTTAGGATAAGCCACTTAGAACATATTAAGATAATAAATCAACCTGCCGTGCAAAATAGGAAAGTATTGCATCTTTATGGAGTGGTGTTTATTAAAGTAGGGATACTTTCCTCTCAGCTAACCAATAGCTTATCTCCCAATTCTAATTCACGGGATCTCCGATCACATAGAGTGGTTTACCACTGTGGAAATCTCAAATTTTGGGTCTCATACCCATTTCTTTCGATACATTTTCTATCACGTTGTGTGATAGATCCTTTGTGAAGGGATCTGCCAAGTTTTTAGATGTTTGGATATAATCCAATGCAATAACTCCGGAGTTTCTCATTTTCCTGACAGATTTCAGTCTCCTCTTCACATGTCTTGATGACTTCATATTATACTTAGAACTATTTACCTTGAAAATCACAGTTTGATTATCGCAGTTCATAAGGATTGCGGGTATTGGTTTTTCAACCACAAGCAAGTTCATCAAGAGTTCACGAAGCCACTCTGCTTCAACAGTGGCTGTGTCTAATGCTGTGAGTTCTGCTTTCATAGTTGACCTCGTTAAGATGGTCTGCTTGCAAGACTTCCAAGAAACAGCGCCATCAGCAAGTGTGAATACATATCCACTTGTGGTCTTTATCTCGTCAGCATCAGATATCCAATTTGAATCACTATAACCCTCTAGTATCCTCGGATACCCGGTATAGTGTATGCCATAGCTTGCAGTGCCTTTTAGATATCGCATAACTCTCTCAAGAGCATGTCAGTGATCATCTCCTGGATTTGAAACAAATCGACTGAGTTTGCTTACAGCAAAGGCGATGTCAGGCCTCGTGGCACTAGCTAAATACATAAGCGAGCCAATGATTTGAGAGTATCTCAGTTGCTCTCTAGCATTTTCTCGATTCTTTGAAAGCAACACACTAGGATCATACGGTGTAGGAGAAAGCTTGAAGTCGCTATACCCAAAACGACTCAAGATCTTTTCCACATAGTGGGACTGAAGCAGTGTAATCCCATCATCATCATCTCTCAATAGCTTGATGTTCGATATGACATCAGCTACTCCCAGATCCTTCATCTCAAAGGAATGAGATAAGAAATTTTTGACCTCCTTAATTGCATTAAGGTTGGTCCTCGTCGGGGAAGATGTCGCCGTAGTCACTATCCGTGAGGGAGTCCGTGACGAAGCCAGTAGTCGCGCCGATAGCGCTCCCCAAAAACCTTATCGCCCTTCTCCCATACAGGACTCGAAGTAGCGGGGTCTCGGTGGCCTACTGTCCCGGCTCACGGTGCACGCCGCAAGACGGGATGGGAAAGATCTAAGTAGCTCAGTGCTCTGGAACTGGAGGCTATTCAGCTTCTGTACAACTGTTCATATACCATTCATGCGTGGCAAAATAAAGCTCGGCTCGGCGAGATTCCCGCAACCCGCGGCGCGCGCGCGTCGTGATGAGGCGAGGCGTGGCGTGGCGAGCGAGGAGGAGCGCAATTGCATTAAGGTTGGTCCTCGTCGGGGAAGACGTCGCCGCAGTCGCTATCCGTGAGGGAGTCCGTGACGAAGCCAGTAGTCACGCCGATAGCGCTCCCCAAAAACCTTATCGCCCTTCTCCCATACAGGACTCGAAGTAGCGGGGTCTCGGAGGCCTACTGTCCCGGCTCACGGTGCACGCCGCAAGACGGGATGGGGAAGATCTAAGTAGCTCAGTGCTCTGGCTCGACGAGATTCCCGCAACCCGCGACGCGTGGCGTGGCGAGCGAGGAGGAGAAGCGCACGTGTGGAACTCTCTCCTTCTCCTTCTCATCCTTTTACCAAGTGGTAGGAGAGCTCACCTATAAGCTGGTCCAACTTCCACTCAACTAGCAATGTGGGACTAAACATTTGTCCCAGCTCTTGCCTTGCATGAATGGGCCAGATGGGCCTCTAGGATTTCAGAAATTTATTGGCATATAATAAATGGGTTGGGCCTATTTAGGCAAAAATTCTAACACAAAATTGGTTCCGATAGAATAGAATAGATACAGTAAATCTGATCCTTAAAATAGCATCTACCAAGTGGGAACAACTTTTTTCTCCTTTTCTTATTTTTTCCCTTCTTCATGTAGGTCCTTCAACCTAGCCTCAATCCAACACGCACAACCGCCCCCGTGCCGGCCTCCTGTCACCCCATGTCTCCCCAGCCACTACAACACAGAGTGAGGACACTGGGTATTTATAGCGTCTAATCGTCGTGCTTGTGATCGTATGGTAGAAAAATCACTAGAAATAACTGTGTCACGTGGCAAGAAAAACCCGCCATCTATAGTAATGATGACTTACTTTTTCGCTAGGCACATCGTTATCCGTCGACCTAGCATCTTCACGACAACAGACTGGATGTGTCTCATTACATTACAAAAGATGGCAAAATTTTAGTGGCATGTCACCTATCACGTGTGCCTTGATTTGTACACCATTAACGATACAGAAAATTAATTGCAGTAACAATAATCAAATTAGGTTGCTAATTCTAATCAAATCAAAGACTTTATTTTATTGAGATAGAATACTTTCTTCATTACATCACATTACACAAAAATTATTCATTATATCACATTACCTAGAATTTGAGCCCCTCTCTATGTATTAGATTGGAGATAGTATCTGCAATAATATAGAAGTTCTCGAGCCCCTCTATTCAGCGGTAGTACCTACAAAAAGTAAAACTACTCCTAATTACAAAAATATCCTATCTACTACCTAAGTTCTTGAGCACCTATCTATTCCGTACGACATCAACATCAGGTCGGGGAAGCTAAAACTACATGCTATTCTATGTGCGCCAACATCAACATAACGGATCTGTATGCCATCATTGGGACGCCTTTGAGAAGACACCATCCACTAATAGATTCACTTGAAACTGCAACGGAGATGATTAAGAGAAGAAAGAATGAAGAGGCGGATCTAATAACAATACGAGCAAAGATGCGCAGAGGAGGACGAACAAACATACAGATCAGAAACACAAATACAAGAGTATGTCGGGGGCTCATGGGTCATGCAAGATCCGGCGCGCCTAGGAGCATGCAAGATCTGGCGGACTACCTAACAAGTGAGATCAAGGTTTCGTCTGTGTTGGCTTTAGTAGAGAGTTAGAGGGCGGGGGTGAGGATCTATAGTGGGGAATTATAGTGGAAAGTGGGGCTAGAGTTTGCTCTGTTATATAGAGAGTGGGAAATGGGGAGTGGCAACTCTGGGCCATTTGATAAAGTACGGTCCAGGCATCTAGCTTTTTAGCCCTTATTTCCTCGAAGGGCCTATAAATTTTTGCTGAACACTTTCCCTCTCTATGTAACCGCACATGCAAACAATGGGAGGAGCCGCACGGTCATGCTTTAATTACGGGAGAGAAAAACAAAAACATTCATAATGATTGAGATTTACCAGAAGGCTTAGCAACATGATCATGAGACATTGAGTACCATCAGACTGAAATATTGCACTTCCGGTCTATGGTTAATAAAAAGAACTCTGTAAAATGTAAACAACTTCCAACAGCTTGTCAATGGTGGGTCTTACCACTTAGTGTGATGTCTTTGACTAGTCAACACAGTGATTACCATCCACGATGCACCGTTAACTACCTCCATCGATCTAATGCAGCCATTAGTTAACGTCGAGGGCTTGCGGTCATATACCATGGCACAAAAATCCGCCGGTATTGATTCTATCACGACACATATGTGGTCTCCGTGAATAAATGGTGTCACGAATGCTCATTCGTTAGATAACTAACATTTGCAGATACTTTTCGCTCATGGACATTTTGCGAAATTTGGCCGAATTCCTGCGACTCCGACGCCGATCCAGTGATAGTTTGGCTGTAACTTCCTTCTGCAACGTATTGACCGGTTTGCAGGGCACTGGCAAAATCTTCTCTGAAAATGGAAATATAAAGTTCCCTGACGTGGATTCTTGGTTCCCTATAAAATGTTTACAGGTCAGCTAGGTTTTTACGGGATCTGGAATATGCCATATTGGACGAAAACTGCAAAATTCTATTATCTTAAGGGTTTGATCACTTTTACGAGATCAATTAGAGTTTCTCAAGTGGTAACTCTAATGGACAAAATGACAGCCTAGGGATCTTCAGTCCCATCATAGGTCAAAATTTTCGCATGGAAAATAGCATGTAATGGATTGGCAATGCGGGGAAACAATTGTGCCGCCATATGCGAGTTACAGGTTACTATGGTATATGTTGCTAGGAGATTTAAGATGTAGCCCACGCCCACACGCTATTTAGTTTTCTTCGCGCGCATCGCTTATGGGTAAATATAAGGACTTTGTGGAGCTTGCCATCGGATGCCGACTTGTTTGTGCCATCGACGAACTGGTTTAGATCAGTGACGGCTGTCTACGCACAGCCTATTGGAAACCCCAAGAACAAGGTGTGAAGCAGCAAGCAGCAAGTTTTCTCTCAGTTGAGACCGAGGTTATCGAACTATAAGGAGGAAGGAAACGTCACACAGGTGTTGCAAGCAACGTGAAGACCTGCACAACACAAACTCAAGACTTTGCCCCAACAAACAGTGAGATTGTCAAGCTCACCGGTTTACTGTAACAAAGGATTAAATGTATTGTGTGGAAGATATTGGTTTGCAGCAAGTAAACAAGTAACATTGGAAGATGTATCAATGGTAAAGATTGAACCGGGATCCATAGTTCACTAGAGGTGCTCTCCTTAGATAAACAACATGGCATGAAGGGTAAACAAATTACAGTAGGGCAATTGACAGGAACTGAGCAAGGCATAACAATGCAATTACTAGTCAGAAAAATCTTATGAGGTTGATTAGGCAATACAACAAGATACATAGACTGCCATCCAACTGCATCTATGACTAGAAGTCCACCTTCAGGTTATCATCCGAACCCCCTCCAGTATTAAGTTGCAAGCAACAGACAACTTCTTTAAGCAAAGTGTGTAAGGTAAACAGTCCACATGTTCCATGAACAAGAGACCGTTGTTTTGTCCCTAGTGGAAACAACACATCTACAACCGAAGAGATTATTGTCACTTCCCTTGGAAACTAGAGGCATGAACCCACTATCGAGCATAAATACCCCCTCTTGGAGTCACTAGCAACTACTTGGCCAAGATAGCTACTAACAACGAAGAGCATGCAAGATCACAAACAATACAGACATAATAGAATCATAAAGACAAAACCATTAATCAAACCAACATAAATCTTAATATCCATCGGATCCCCGCAAACACAGCATGCATGATTATAAATAGATTAGATCTTGATCATGAATGGAGCTTATAAGATCTATACATGAAAGCACAAAAGAGGAGATACAACCATCTAGCTACTACATGGACCCATAGTCCAAGGTGAAACTACTCACGCATCATACCGGAGAGAAGGCCTCCAAGACGATCTCCCCTTCGGCAGGGTGCCAGGAAGAACTTCAGATCCCCCCGATCTAGGGACGATGGTGTCGGTGGATATAGACGGTTTCGTGGATATTTGATCGGGTACTCAGGGTTTCTCCGTCGGTGGCTTCTTATAGGCGAAGGGGGGGACCGAGGAGGCAGCCAGGGGTGGCAAACCCTAGCTAGGCACGAGGCTAGGCCCACCCGCGCCTGGGGTGGGTCTGGCCCCACTGGCTGGCCCCTCCGGTTCTCCTCTGGACTTCTTGTTCCCCACGGAAATTAATTGACTTTGTCCTTTGTCCCGTCCAATTCCGAGAATATTTCTTTACTAACTTTTCTGAAACCAAAAACAGCAGAAAACAAGCATCTAGCATTGTTGCAACTTGTTAATAGGTTAGTACCAGAAAACATGGAAAAAGCACCTCAAAGTGTGGACAAGTAAAGCAAAGTAGATACTAAACAAGCATGGAGCATAAAAAATTATAGATACATTTCCAACGTATCAACATCCCCAAGTTTAACTGATGCTCGTCCTCGAGTAGGTAAGTGATAAATAGAATAACTTTTGAGGTGACATGCACCCTCACAATAAAGATCCAACCATTTGCAAGCATTGAAAGCTGAGATCAAAGAACTCTAAACATATGGATGAAAGATGGAGTTCAAACAACATGACATAGTAAGCTACAAACAAAGATCATGAATAAAATGCATTGAAAAACGTCAGTTTGTTTCACATGCAGAAAACATAGCATAGTGGCAATCAGCTTGTCCCTCATAGAGTAGGAATTAAATGCATAGGACACCTGCAGAGTTCAGAAGAGTGTCTAGAAACAAGTAGCACAAGAACAAGAATTAACACAATATGCATCAATTAATAAGCTTTGGGATACTGCACACAGAATGACAACTATGATCTCTTAATGGTGCCTAAAGGTAGAAGGTGACATGGTTATACCCTACGGGTACGTGACCTCAGCATACCTGGTCCAGCCCAAGGAAATCCCACGGCAGATGTACGCCGGCCCATGAAGATTTTCGGGTGGCCAAGGCCCATGACGCCTTCGGGTCCTTGGAGAGCAAGACTAGCGTAGATAGGAAATTCAAAGGGGTAAAACCCTAGAACTTGTAACCGACTAGGTCTATGCCCGGGACCTGCCTGAGTCTATATAAAGGCTAGGAGGGCACGACCTAGAGCTCTCCTCCATACTTTCGCATACACACCTCCACGCCAGATCGAATCTGCGCACCCCTGTAACCTTCGGTTTCGCCGTAATCAAGAGCAGACAAGCAGGAGTAGGGTTTTCCCTCCGGGGGCCTGAACCTGGGTAAACCTCGTGTCCCCGTGTTGCTTGTTTGCTAACCGTTCCGCGATCTCTAAAACCCAAGTCCATAACAATGGGCATTGATGAGATCAAACCTCGTCAATTGGCGCCGTCTGTGGGAATTGGGGATGCTAATTGTGTGGTCGTGACAGTCCCAACCCGATCGATCTACAACTCTGCGGAGATGGAGAGTCACCTCCTCTTCGGCGCTTTCGACTTCACCGTCCACTCGCCGGCCACCATGAAAGATTTCAAGCCCGTAGGCGACAGACTCGAGATCCTATTTGGGAGCTTCTGCTTCCAGGTGGGTCATACTGGTACCCTCTGCCTCCCTGAGCGGGTACCCCTACCATCGACCAGGCCCGCTTCATGGGCCCCACACCCTGTGCTACGCACATCGCCATCAACAGATGAGTTCTACGACAGCAGCAGCTGCAACTCCGATCTGTGCGATCCACCTTCAGATGAAGGGACCTACGGTTCCGGATCCGAAAGCTGCGGCAGCAGCGGACCAATCTACGAGCGCTACCAATGCGCCGTAGTCATCCAGAGCGACGTGGAGCAGCAACCGCCCAACCCGCCGCCCAACTCGAACCCCAACCCGCAGGACAGAAACGGTGGGAACAGAAGAAGCCAATCCCCCCACCCGACGAGGAAAACAACGGCCACGTCATCCGCCCTAGAAAAGAAGGATGGGCCCAGGCACGCCGCGCCGTGTCAGGCGACATAGTCCTGCCTGCAGACGCCTCACGTGAACTACTGATGGCATACCACTTCCTCCTCATCGAGGAGCACAAGAAGCAAGTCAAGATGCAAGAAACACTTGACAAACGCAAGCAAGCAGCCTCTGAGTCCAGCGCGCGATGAGCTGCGCTCTCCGCCATGGCCCCCGGCTCTAGCACGAATGGAAACCAAGGAAACAAGCACCGCTCTCGGGTGGAGAACATGGATCCCAAGGAGCGCCGTGAGGTGACCCGAACTCTCCACACATCGTTCATGGAGATGGATGCCGACGGAAACGTCATCCCGAAGACGCCGCAAGCTGCGATCATGGCAGCCACTGCGTATCTCGCGGCCCACCCACCTCCGGATGGGGACCCAAAAAGATCCATGCATAAATCCGCACTTACCGGACTCGGACTTGTCGGAGCTGCGCTCCACCAAGACGCTCCTGCGGAGCCGAAGAAGAAAGCTCCGGCCAGGCACGACCGGAGCCCCACCCCTTCATCCGAAGAAGAAGAGGAACACGACCTTCCTCGAAGGAAGAAGAGCTCGCGTCACCATAAACGCGACTACGACGCCAGATACGCGCTTACACCGCGCAAAATCGACAAAGCGCGAGCCAAGCGTGCATGCTCGTCTGAATCCGAGATGGAAGAAGACGAAGGAGAACTCTGTGGAGCCCGATGCTTCAGCAGATCTGTTCGGCGAACACGGATGCCACGCAATTTCAAGCTTCCTTCGGATACTCCGAAGTTCGACGGCACGCAAGATCCAAAAGCATGGCTCAGTGATCATCTGTCATCCGTCAAGCTGCACGGCGGTAACAAAGAAACCGCCATGCAATGCCTTCAGCTGCAGTTGACAGGCGCTGCCCGAATCTGGCTCAGCAGCCTATCATCAGGGTCCATCCGAAGCTGGGAGGAGCTAGCTTACAGCTTCATCTGAAACTTCAAAGGCACCAGCAAAAGGCCCGCCTCAATCGAAGAGTTGCGCGCCTGCACTCAACAAACGGGCGAATCCATTCGCTCGTACATACTACGCTGGTCCAACACCAAGAACTCCGCAGCACACATCTCCGAAGAGAGGGCCATCGACGCCTTCAGGGACGGCGTCAAGCGCCAAGACTTCAAGGAGGAACTTGGGCGCGTCAAGCCCAAAACACTCGACCACCTCATGGACATCGCCAACAGGTGGGCTGACGGCGAAGATTCCATTCACCGAGCACAATCGGAGGAAGAAGACGACTACGGCCGACGACGGGAACGCCGTAGCAAGAGGAGATCGCGCGTCTACGACTATCGCGACGGACCCGACATGGTCGCGGCCGGCTACGCCGACCGCCGCAATGACAACAGCCGCAACAGCGGAGGATACCGCGGAGGAAACTTCCACGACGGTGGACGCCCAGCACAGTTGTGGCAACGCCGCGACCGCGACAATGGACCCTCAGCATACGACAAACTTTAGGGTCCATGCACCATCCACTTCTACATCGATAAGCAGGATGGCAAAAAGAAAGCAAGCCACATGCTAAAGGACTGCCGCGAGTTCCAGAAGCTCAGCGAAAGCATGGTGCAGATGAGGCAGCAAGCCCCAATTCCTGCGTCCGGAAACAATTCGGGCAATGGAGGCACCATTCCCGGCACCTTGAAGCTCTGCAAAAAAGAAGGGACTTTGTTAGCAAACAAAGGAAAATAAATACGCAGTCGACGAAAAGCGCTACGCGCACAAATCTGCACCTGTGGAACAGCCAGCGTCGAAGAAAACGGCGGAGTCAGCGACTTCCCCGGGATATCCTCTCCAGCCTTGTACTTCAACAGCGTACGAAGGGCCTTGTCGAGATCACCCTGGGAAAGCTTCTCGGCCGAAACTCTCGTCGGGTCACGGCGCCCAGCATAAAGAAACATCGGGTGTGCCCTAGCCTGGAGAGGCTGCACCCGACGCTCGAGAAGCATGCAGATAATATTCACGCCATTCACTTCTTTATCAGGAATCAACTGGAGATCCTCCACCCGACGGTAAAGGGACTCTATCTCCGCTGACTCGCCGTACAAGATATGATTTTTCTAGGACCTCTTTGGCTCGATTATCTGGGAGGAGTCGAAAGGAGGAAGACCAAATTGCTGCCCAGCCACTGTGGAGTCGAGAATGTAAAACCATTGCCTCCGCTAGTACTGGACAGATTCGGACATAGAGAAAGAAAAGAAAAGAATATTGGCCTTAAGGGAGATGATGCAACCCCCAATGGGATACACACCATCCGAGCCGGATTGCCTCTTCACGGAATAGAGCTTTCGGAAGAGGCCAAAGTGCGGCTCGATGCCGAGCCAGCACTCGCAGAAAGTGATGAAACAAGCAATGTGAAGAAGAGAATTGGGCGAAAGATGATGCAGCTGGATGCCATAGAGAAAGAGCATCCCACGAAGGAAGTCGTGGACTGGGAAGGAAAACCCACGAATAACGAAGGCAAGAAACATAACCCGATACCCAGCGGGGGGACAGGGGATTACCTCGTTGCTAGTAGTCTGACAGCCTCCCTATCCTGCGGGATCAAGCCCCGCTCGCGAAGCCTGCGGAGATCACTCTCCCGCGTCTCTGATAGCCGCCAACCACCATCGGTGACACGGGTGGTGGTAGCGCCTTTCTTCCCTCCGGCGGCGCTGGTACCAACCGCAGATGACGATTTCTTCGTTTTCCCCATCGCGCTCCGGCGGCACCGGCGGTGAGAGTGCAGACGGGAAGAAGGAAATGTGGAAGAATATCACAGCGCGCAGCAAGAACCTCTAGAGCACAAGGAGGCAGTGAAAACAAGAGTAGATGCGGTGAAAACAAACTGCAGCTTTCCCCATTGATTATAACGGGGAAGACGATGCACGACAACCGTCCATCAAGAAGATCTAACGCCAACAGCAGATCTGGCCATACACGTGTCAGCATCACAACGAACCGTCGTTACCACGCCATCCACTACGCGCGGAAATCGAGGCGACGCCGTAATTATCTCCACGCCGCACGTGACCGGTCAATTCAAGGTCAGCAAGTGGGACCCACGTTCGTCCAGTCAAGTCATCTCTGGCATAGCAGACGCTTGAGGTCATTGATCGTCAGCACTAACGTCATCAAAAGCTATACTAGCAACAACTACAATTCTTCGGCTCCCAAGCTAAGAGTACTCACTCGAATCTACGATTCGACTAAATACTCGGGGGCTACTCCTATCAGGAGCGCTGGCCGCGCACCCGGAAGATGAATAAAGGCAAACTATTTCTTCGAGTCCTACGTCGAGTCTACGACTCCACTACGGACTCGGGGGGCTACTTCCATAGGGAGGATGGATTTAAGCATCCGAATTTTTTTGTGTCCTATGGACTTAACACTGAACAAACGCCTGAATAAAGTCTCCGCTCGAGTCTACGACTCGAACAGACACTCGGGGGCTACTCCCATAGGGAGCGCTGATCGTGCACCCTATAAATTCTTCGACTACGATTTTTCGAATCAAGCGACGCAAAAACTTTTTCGGCAACTTTGTCCCAATATAAACGCTAAGTGAGCAATGATTCTCTTTGGCCACCCGAAACACCTCCGCGGTGACAATGTTCGGATGTTGCGTCTGTGACGCAAAGATAAGACCTACAGATAACATCTGATGGCCTGACAACACACACGTCTGCGCTCGGCTAGTATAAACCCGTGCCAGCAGGCGCGATGAAAAATCCCGACGGACGAGTTAGGTACACCAATTAAAATCACTAGAATTCCACTCCTGTAAGTCCTCCGCGGCCTGAGTCGGATTACGCCAGCATATGTTCCAGGTCCGAGTTGAGGGACTCGAATCTGAAGAAGATTGTGCTGTTTCATCCTAAGACAGTTAACTGACCCCGATCCGTCGGGTGAGTCAGGCACACGCATCAACAATCCCTACACACATATACTATTAATACATAGTTGCACCCAAAGGATCGAAGAGTCCTCAGCCGAATCTATGATTCGACTGATCACTCGGGAGCTACTGACATGGTTATACCCTACGGGTACGTGACCTCAGCATACCTGGTCCAGCCCAAGGAAATCCCACGACAGATGTACGCCGGCCCATGAAGATTTTTGGGTGGCCAAGGCCCATGACGCCTTCGGATCCTTGGAGAGCAAGACTAGTGTAGATAGGAAATTCAAAGGGGTAAAACCCTAGAACTTGTAACCGACTAGGTCTATGCCCGGGACCTGCCTGAGTCTATATAAAGGCTAGGAGGCCACGACCAAGAGCTCTCCTCCATACTTTCGCATACACACCTCCACGCCAGATCGAATCTGCGCACCCCTGTAACCTTCGGTTTCGCCGTAATCAAGAGCAGACAAGAAGGAGTAGGGTTTTCCCTCCGGGGGCCTGAACCTGGGTAAACCTCGTGTCCCCGTGTTGCTTGTTTGCTAACCGTTCCGCGATCTCCAGCATCCCCATCTTCTCCAAAACCCAAGTCCATAACAATGGGCATTGATGAGATCAAACCTCGTCAATTGGCGCCGTCTGTGGGAATTGGGGCTGCTAATTGTGCAGTCGTGACGGTCCCAACCCGATCGATCTACAACTCTGCGGCGACGGAGAGTCACCTCCTCTTCGGCGCTTTCGACTTCACCGCCCACTCGCCGGCCACCATGAAAGATTTCGAGCCCGTAGGCGACGGACTCGAGATCCTATTCGGGAGCTTCTGCTTCTAGGTGGGTCAGACTGGTACCCTCCGCCTCCCTGAGCGGGTACCCCTACCATCGATCAGGCCCGCTTCGTGGGCCCCACACCCTGTGCTACGCACATCGCCATCAACAGACGAGTTCTACGACAGCAGTAGCTGCAACTCCGATCTGTGCGATCCACCTTCAGATGAAGGGACCCACGGTTCCGGATCCGAAAGCTGCGGCAGCAGCGGACCAATCTACGAGCGCTACCAATGCGCCGTAGTCATCCAGAGCGACGTGGAGCAGCAACCGTCCAACCCGCCGCCCAGCTCGAACCCCAACCTGCAGGACAGAAACGGTGGGAACAGAAGAAGCCAATCCCCCCCACCCGACGAGGAAAACAACGGCCACGTCATCCGCCCTAGCAAAGAAGGATGGGCCCAGGCATGCCGCGCCGTGGCAGGCGACATAGTCCTGCCTGCAGACGCCTCACGTGAACTACTGATGGCATACCACTTCCTCCTCATCGAGGAGCACAAGAAGCAAGTCAAGATGCAAGAAACACTTGACAAACGCAAGCAAGCAGCCTCTGAGTCCAGCACGTGACGAGCTGCGCTCTCCGCCATGTCCCTCGGCTCTAGCACGAATGGAATCCAAGGAAACAAGCACCGCTCCCGGGTGGAGAACATGGATCCCAAGGAGCGCCGTGAGGTGACCCGAACTCTCCACACATCGTTCATGGAGATGGATGCCGACGACAACGTCATCCCGAAGACGCCGCAAGCTGCGATCATGGCTGTAGGGTTCGCAGCATAGAAAACAAAAAATTTCCTACGATGGGAACAACTATGTACCATGATCTATCTACTACATACAAACAACGAGCGGATGTATATCCGTAGAGAACATACCCTTGAAGACCGACAAAGCTTAACGAGTCCAAACTCGTGGTTGATGTAGACGATCTCTTGCCGATCTCAAGATCGAGAGGAAGTCCTAGCGCCGCAAAACAGCAGCGCATCCGTGCTCGCACACACGTTCGAGGCACCGAGCAACCTCCGCCTCCTCGCTCCAGCGATGCAGCGGAAGCACAACTCTTTCTTGCCGAAAAGCCACCGGGAACATGTATCTCGCTAGTCCGAGACCATGGGGGATAAATTCTAGAGGGGGAGAGAGATCCTTCACGAGGAGGTGTGTGTGAGAGAGAGGGAGGGGGCTCCTTTTATAGGGAGAGGGGGGGCACCCAAGGGGCCATGCTCCCAGCCATGGGGCTGCCCCTTCCCCTCCTTTCATCAATGTGGGTGGACACTCCACTCACACAAAAGCCTTTCAATTCCCTCCACTCAAAAACCCACTCAAATTCCCATTAAATTTCCACCAAATTTAATGCAAACTCTCATTAAATAAAACTCCTTTTATTTATTCAGAATTTTGTCAATTACTTTAATGACAAACATTCACATATAACCCCTTTCTAGTATTTCATTTCACATGCAGAAACACTTTCTGCAATTTCACCCGAAAACCCGTTTCGGTATCTAGTGAAATAAATTCCTGCGCTTGTTATTCTTCTTGGCATGAAACTTTTGCTCCCAATGGATGGCGGTGTCTCTTAAGTGTGTCACCCTACGGTTCACGAATAATGCGGACATGATCGAGACCCCTCTCGGATCAATAATCAGAAGCGGGATCTGGAGACCCATACTGACTCCCACACATTCAACGATGACTTTCTTGTGATCGTCGGAACCTTTTATGCTAGTATCTTAATCCCTTTGTTTCGCGATATATTACATGTCCGAGATTCGATCATCGGTATCTCCATACCTAGTTTGATATCGTTACTGACATGCACTCTTTTCTCGTTCCCGTGATATAACATTCTAGTGATCAAATCACTTGCTTGCAAGCTAATCAATGTGATATCACCGAGAGGGCCCAGAGCATATCTATCCGTCATCGGGATGAACAAATTCCACTCTCGATCCATGGGCCTCAACATAACACTTTATTAGTTCTGAATCCATCTTTATAATCACCCTGTTACGGTGTGACGTTTGATGTTATCAAGAAACTCTTCCGGTGTTAGTGATTGACATGATCTCATGGTCTAAGGATTAGGATCACTTCGTAAGTTGTTATAGCAATATAAACTCAATGACTTTGATCGTAATGATATACTTCGGATGAATGTTCATCACACCATTACACTAATGTTGTGATCCCGTTATTAACAACATCCAATGTCCATGATCAGGAAACTTTGATCATCTTGTTAATCAACGAGCTAGTTTATGAGAGAGGCATAACTAGGAACTTTATGTTTGTTTATTAAACACACATGTATTAACGTTTCCGTATTAATACAATTATATCATGCAAAATAAACATTTATCATAAACAAGGAATACGATAATAACCACTTTATTATTGCCTCTCGGGCATATTCCCTTCAACGGCAGCCACTGCGTATCTCGTGGCCCACCCACCTCCGGAGGGGGACCCGAAAAGATCCATGCATAAATCCGCACTTACCGGACTCGGACTTGTCGTAGCTGCGCTCCACCAAGACGCTCCTGCGGAGCCGAAGAAGAAAGCTCCGGCCAGGCACGACCGGAGCCCCACCCCTTCATCCGAAGAGGAAGAGGAACACGACCTTCCTCGAAGGAAGAAGAGCTCGCGTCACCATAAACGCGACTACGACGCCAGAGACGCGCTTACACAGCGCAGAATCGACAAAGCGCGAGCCAAGCGCGCATGCTCGTCTGAATCCGAGATGGACGAAGACGAAGGAGAACTCTGTGGAGCCCGATGCTTCAGCAGATCTGTTCAGCGAACACGAATGCCACGCAATTTCAAGCTTCCTTCGGATACTTCGAAGTTCGATGGCACGCAAGATCCAAAAGCATGGCTCAGTGATCATCTGTCATCCGTCAAGCTGCACGGCGGTAACAAAGAAACCGCCATGTAATGCCTTCAGCTGCAGCTGACAGGCGCTGCCTGAATCTGGCTCAGCAGCCTTCATCAGGGTCCATCCGAAGCTTGGAGGATCTAGCTTACAGCTTCATCCGACACTTTAAAGGCACCAGCAAAAGGCCCGCCTCAATCGAAGAGTTGCGCGCCTGCACTCAACAAACGGGCGAATCCATTCGCTCGTACATACTACGCTGGTCCAACACCAAGAACTCCGCAGCACACATCTCCGAAGAGAGGGCCATCGACGCCTTCAGGGACGGCGTCAAGCGCCAAGACTTCAAGGAGGAACTTGGGCGCGTCAAGCCCAAAACACTCGACCACCTCATGGACATCGCCAACAGGTGGGCTGACGGCGAAGATTCCATTCACCGAGCACAATCGGAGGAAGAAGACGACTATGGCCGACGACGGGAATGCCGTAGCAAGAGGAGATCGCGCGTCTACGACGGTCGCGACGTACCCGACATGGTCGCGGCCGGCTACGCTGACCGCCACAACGACAACAGCCGCAACAGCGGAGGATACCACGGAGGAAACTTCCGCGACGGTGGACGCCCAGCACAGTTGTGGCAACGCCGCGACCGCGACAATGGACCCTCAGCATACGACAAACTTTCGGGTCCATGCACCATCCACTTCTACATCGATAAGCAGGATGGCAAAAAGAAAGCAAGCCACATGCTAAAGGACTGCCGCGAGTTCCAGAAGCTCAGCGAAAGCATGGTGCAGATGAGGCAGCAAGCCCCAATTCCTGCGTCCGGAAACAATTCGGGCAATGGAGGCACCATGCCCGGCACCTTGAAGCTCTGCAAAAAAGAAGGGACTTTGTTAGCAAACAAAGGAAAATAAATATGCAGTCGACGAAAAGCGCTACGCGCACAAATCTGCACATGTGGAACAGCCAGCGTCGAAGAAAACGGCGGAGTCAGCGACTTTCCCGGGATATCCTCTCCAGCCTTGTACTTCAACAGCATACGAAGGGCCTTATCGAGATCACCCTGGGAAACCTTCTCGGCCGAAACTCTCGTCGGGTCACGGCGCCCAGCATAAAGAAACATCGGGTGCGCCCTAGCCTGGAGAGGCTGCACCCGACGCTCGAGAAACGTGCGGATAATATCCACGCTGTTCACTTCTTTATTAGGAATCAACTGGAGATCCTCCACCCGACTTGTTAGCTTTCATCCCTCATTGCCCCTATCATAAGCATCTTGAAGTGGTTAAGGCTAAAGTTGCAAAGCTGGAGTATATGCTTGACAAAGTATAAGCTGGCAATCTCAAATCCCTTGAAACGAGGGCCACACCTCATGCATACTCAAGTTTGGGTCCAGGTAAGTTCTTGTCACTGTAATTATTTATATATCATTGAGAACCGCCAACGGGGTACCCCTTGCACATGGTACAGGAGCTTTCCCATAACCAAAATGACAAGGCAAGCAGACAATGAGCATCTCAGCAATCTTTTTATTTACCATATGCATAGCTTTTTATTGAGGATTCTTCATAGATAGCTCATTATGGTGATGCTGCAAGTTTCCACCATGATTAGGCATGGCTTAGGCTAGCGGCCTAGACATTTCTCTAACATAGGATACAAACTCCATGGACTTACAAGTTCCCTCTTTATTTCACACCGGTGACATCCATAGACGGTTCTGCTAATTCCAACTTATAAGTGCAAGCATATACAACAAAGTTGTCACAATGGTTCAATTTTATTAGGGGCAATGAATAAGGTGTGCCATCAAGTTCGTGAGGGCTTTAATCACTAAGTTTTCACATAACAAAATAGTTTTTAATTGGAAGATAGTTGAAAACAAGAATATACTTGGAATGGTGTAACACACCATGCATAGGAATTTATAGTGGACACTTTGAAATAACTTGGTTTCTTGGGAGTTGGAGGCATGATCAGAACTTACTCATACAAGTGGAGGCTAGCAAAAGACTGGGAGCAACCAACTAAGAGAGCAATAATGGCCAAAATCATACAGTGCAACAAAGCATACTAATCAAAGCAAAGAGTGGTACTACAAGTCAAGGACTAAATGATCATAGAGGCTAATGGTGACATGTCATAGTCATAACATGGTGTGAGCATGTGCCAAGTCAACCCAAGCAAAGCATCAAAGGAGAATACCACAATACTATGCTTTTGCATGCTAAAACAACGCATAATTTCTTCAAGGCATAATTGTTTGGAGCAAGACATTCTACAGCAATAATCACTAAGCATAAGGTCAAAACAACACCTATCATGACATGCTAAAGTCTAAGTCACAGTCAATGCAAGATCCTCTTGCACTTCAAGCAAGAACTTACTACTCCTTTCCAAAGACCAAGCAAATTTATTTGCAAAAAAAACACAGCGAGAGCGGGGGTCCAAACTACTCTAGAAAACTAAACAAACTAATAAAAGCAAACGAAAACTAAGATGCTCCAAGAACAATACAACTGTGGATGAAACAATAAAAACGAAGTGTCTAGACAGACCTGAGCTTTTTATTGATGAAGAAGGGGATGCCTTGGGCATCCCCAAGCTTTGATGCTTGTACCTCTTGGATATTTCTTGGGGTGACACCATGGTGGCATCCCCAAGATTGAGCTTTTGTCCATTCTTCATTTCATTGCATGATTCTCCCTCTACACCTGAAATTTTTCCTTCATACAAAACTTCACACAATCTTCATTAGCAACATTAGTGTATTCAAAAGATATTAGACCACTGGAAAAGCTTTGGAACAGCAAGCTTTTTCACTAAAAACACAAGCTACTATTGTAAATCCTTCAAAAAGCTCAATTTACCTGAAGAGAACTCAAAAAGGAATCAATAAGAAGCAAATGCAAATAATGACAGAAATCTGTCAAAACAGACCAGCAGGTAGAAACTAATTTTTTCGAACATCTTCTGTTGCTCAAATAAAAAAGTGTTGAACTAACGAAAGTTATCTAACATACTGGGAGATTTATTCGTAAATTTTTAGTTCAATCCGAGTTACAGAGACTCCTCATGAATTTTTTTGGTGGAGGACAAAAATCTGTTTCGGGGCAGCAACTCCCCAAATCTTACTTCGCTCTCATTAGAGGTCTTTCTTAGAACAAAAAGGAAATAAAAAGGATAAGGAGAGGTCATTACTTAAGTAATAACTTCCAAGACTCAAGGAAACTCTTGGGTTATCTCCTGACAAGTACTTTTCTTTAACGCCTTTAAATTAGGCACAAGAAGCAAGAAAAATCAAGTATTTTCAAATGAAGAAGCATTAACATTCATACTTGCAAATTCTTCAACTATGAAAGGTATCTCATCCAAATGGGTTTTGGAGGATCCCTTCTCATCTCTCTTTGGTCTACTACTTTCATAAAAAAGATTTTTAGGAGTAATCCAATCAAAATTCTTTTTAAAGGGTTCATGCATTCCAACAAGCTTAAAGGGGATGGGTATTGAGTTCTTATCTAGGCTTAGTTTTATCAGAAATACCCACAACATCTACACTTGAGCCTAGCATATTGAAACGCTCAAAAACCTTTTTGGCTTTCCTAGCAACATCATGGAATTCTTTTGATAAAGTTTCAAGGATGAATTCCCTCTTTTCAGCATTCTTCTGTTCTTTTAGTTTTAGGAAAGAATTGTATGAAGGGGTTAAGGCTAACAAACCTAGCCTCCAACATATGAACTAGACAAGCTGCAGCAATCTCATAATTAGGAGCAAGCTCTGCTATAGATTTATCCTCAATATCCTCATGCTTGCTAACATAATTAAAGAATTCTTCAATATTATCTTTCCCAATTATGAAGTCACTACCTATTGCAAGATCTTTCAGGGCAAACTTGGGGAGCAACATGGTGAGCTAGACCAAGGTGGCAACTAGAGTAGGGACTAATTTTTGTGTGTTTTTGAATAAAGAAATCAAACCAAACTAGACTATTTTTTGGGTTTTTTTTGGAAAGAGGCAAACAAAACCAAGCAAAAAAACAAAGCAAACTAAAAACAAAGTAAAAAGAAAAGAAGTGAAGGAATCCCCTTGTGAAGGCATCCTTAGCCTCCCCGGTAACGACGACAGAAAAGCTTGACGGATGTCTATGTGCAGCCTGTTAGGAACCCCAAGAGCAAGGTGTGAAGTAGCAAGCAACAAGTTTTCCCTCAATTGAGACCGAGGTTATCGAACCATAAGGAGGAAGGAAACGTCACATAGGTGTTGCAAGCAACACGAAGACCTGCACAACACAAACTCAAGACTTGCCCAAACGAACAGTGAGGTTTTTAAGCTCACCGGTTTGCTGTAACAAAGGATTAAACGTATTGTGTGGAAGGTAATGGTTTGCAGTAAGTAAACAAGTAACAGTGGAAGATGTATCAATGGTAAAGATTGGACCAGGGTCCATAGTTCACTAGAGGTGCTCTCCTTAGATAAACAACATGGAATGAAGGGTAAACAAATTACAGCAGGGCAATTGATAGGAACTGAGCAAGACATAACAATGCAATTACTAGTCAGAAAAATACTATGAGGTTGATTGGACAATGCAACAAGATACATAGACCGCCATCCAACTACATCTATAACTATAAATCCACCTTCAGGTTATCATACAAATCCCCTCCACTATTAAGTTGCAAGCAACAGACAACTGCTTTAAGCAAAGTGTGTAAGGAAAACAGTTCACATGTTCCATGAATAAGAGACCATTGTTTTCTCCCTAGTGGCAACATCACATCTACAACCAAAGAGATTATTGTCACTTCCCTTGGAAACTAGAGGCATGAACCCACTATCTAGCATAAATACCCCCTCTTGGAGTCACTAGCAACTACTTGGCCAAGATAGCTACTAACAACGGAGAGCATGCAAGATCACAAACAACACAGACATGATAGAATCATAAAGACAAAACCATTAATCAAACCAACATAATAATCTCAATATCCATCGGATGCCCGCAAACACAACATGCATGATTACAAATAGATTAGATCTTGATCCTGAACGGAGCTCACAAGATCTATACATGAAAGCACAAAGGAGGAGATACAACCATCTAGCTACTACATGGACCCATAGTCCAAGGTGGAACTACTCACACATCATACCAGAGAGAAGGCCTCCGGGATGATCTCCCCTCCGGCAGGGTGCCGGGAAGAACTTCAGATCCCCCCTGATCTAGGGACGATGGTGGCGGCGTCTGCTGACGGTTTCGTGGATATTTGATCGGGTACTCAGGGTTTCTGCATCGGGGGCTTCTTATAGGCGAAGGGGGAGACCGAGGAGGCGGCCAGGGGTGGCAAACCCTAGTCAGGCGGATGGTTGGGCCCACCCACGCCTGGGGTGGGTCTGGCCCCCCTGGATGGCTCCTCCGGCTCTCCTCTGGACTTCTTGTTCCCCACGGAAAGTAATTGAATTTGTCCTTTGTCCTGTCCAATTCCGAGAATATTTCTTTACTAACTTTTCTGAAACCAAAAACAGAAGAAGATAGGCATCTGACACGGTTGCAACTTGTTAATAGGTTAGTACCAGAAAACATGTAAAAAGCACCTCAAAGTATGGACAAGTAAAGTAAAGTAGATAGTAAAGAAGCATGGAGCATCAAAAATTATAGATACGTTTCCAATGTATCAATCAGTTCTTGCTGAAATCCCATACCACATGGTGGATACGACGTTACTGCTGTCTTTTTTTTCTTTCGAAATGGTGGATACAACGTTACTTTTTTCCGAAAAAGGGAGAACTGCCCCGGCGTCTGCATCCTCGAATGCACACAACCTTTATTAAGGTCCAAAAAGTATCATCGTGGCATTACAGTTTAAGGATCATATAGGGTTGATACATGCACCAACCATCTGAAAATTGGTAAAAATCTCACAAGAGAGCAAAAGCAACGGATAGACATTTGTCAATGTGCTAGAATGATGCCACGAAGCATGGCTAACGAAATCTGAAGTAACCGCCACAAGACGGTTGCACCCAGAGACCATGTGAGGGTGCTGATGGAAGTAGGAAAGCCCAGAGCTGAATCTAGTATGCCGCCATGTGAATTACCTGCAAGAAGGAAGGAACTCCAGTTTTGTTAAAAATATAGTTATTTCGACACTTCCAAATAGACTAACAGATGGCCAAAATGCCAATCCAGATTCTGCCCTTAATCACCCTATCTATTTCATTTAACCAATTACCAAACATATTGGTGATATTATTTGGAGGAGGTAAGTTATAAGTGCAAAAAAATCATGCGCCAAATTATTTTGCAAAAGGGCATGCTAGAAATAAATGTTCAACCGTTTCAACTTCGTTACAAAAACAATATTTCTTGTACCCATTCCATTTTCACTTTGCTAGGTTGTATTTTGTTAATAAAACTTTGTTACTGAAAAACCACATGAATATTTTAATTTTGAGTGGTATTTTTATATTCTACAAGTACCTCTTGGGGAAACATAGATGCTCATTCATAAGATCTTAATACATAGATTTAACTGAAAAAATCTCATCCTTAGTTAAATTCCATGAAAATGTGTCCCGTTCATCCGTCCAAAGTTATTTCCATTAACCTCTCACATAGGTGCAACCATGCAACCCATTTATCCTCCGTTAAATTCCTCCTAAAACCTATATTTAAGGGGTTTTGAGTCAAGCTGCCATAAACAAGGACATGTTTTCTATGTACTATGTTGTACATGGATGAATATTGTTGGGCCAGAGGTACCTCCCCTAGCCATATATCCTCCCCAAAACGGATGTTTCTCCCATAACCAATTTTGAAAACACCACGGGCGAAGAACTCATCTTTCACTTCCATTAGTCCTTACCAAAATGGTGAATCAGTCGGATTGGCTTCTACCTGTGCTAGAGTTTTATTGACCAGATATTTGTTATGTAGCAACTCTTGCCAGACCTATTCTTCTGTCAATAGCTTATACAATCATTTAGTAAGTAAACATTTGTTTTTAAGTTCTAGCACTTCAATGCCTACCCCCCCCCCCCCCACCGGTCTTTGTGTCGGTAAATAATATTCCACCGGGTCAATCGGTACTTCTTGTATTCATCTCTTTGCCAAAAAACCGTGATCGATAAAAGTCCAGCCTTTTACTTACTCCTTTCGGTATTTTTAGAAAGGACAACATAAACATCGGCAAACTTGATAAAACAGAATTAATTAGGACAAGTCTATCCCAGTAGGATAACGACTTTCCTTGCCAGCACCCTAAGTTTCCATCGCATCTATTTTCTACCGGTTTCCATTCAAAATTTCAAAGTTTTCTATGATGTATAGGTACCCCAAGGTATCTAAATGGCAAGGAACCTGCTTCACAACCAAAAATCTCCCTATAAGTTTGTTCTTGTTCAGCAGCCTTGCCGAAACAGTAGATCTTACTCTTATGGAAGTTAATTTTTAGCCCAATAGTTGTTCAAAAATACATAAAATTAGCTTCATATTGACTGCCTTTTGAAAATCGTGTTCTATGAACAGAATTATATCATCGGTATATTGCAAAATAGACACTCCCCCCTTAACTAGATGGGATATTAGTCTAGCTACTTGATTATTCTCTTTTGCCCTGGCTACGACGTTACTGTTGTCTTAGAGAGCATGTTTTGGAAGGATTGGAGCAACTCATGATAAACCACTCCCAGCTACTGAAGGATCAAAGCGATTTTTCTCCGCATCTAACTATGGCTGGTCTGTGATATCAAACACACTCCTAATGTTACATTGATCAAAGGCAAGCAACCAGCCGTTGACTAAGGGGCCCTCCATGTGCCTCGCTAAAAGAAACAGGTATTAGCTAAACCTTGGACTAAGAGCATCTCCACTCGCCTACTCACGAGGCCGGTTCGAACGCCGAATTTCAGTCCGGACGCCGAAAACTGGCCCAGTCGCGTATCCAAGGACCTGTTTTCGGCCGGATTTTGGCCATTTTTGGTCCGGGCTACCCAGACCGAACCCAGGTTTTCAGGTACGCCCTGGGAACGCTGGACTCAGCGATATCGGCGAAAAAAAGCGGCGCGTGGACCCGCCGAGTCAGTGACGGAAGCCGAGTCATCGTCATCCTCGGAACCACGCGGCGACCGCCGGGCAATAACTGCCCGTCGCGTCGGCCACGCGTCGCCGATTTATGGCGTCACCGTCGCCGCCTCGGCTCCCGCGACGGACCGGCGGTCACTAACTTCCTGCCGTTTCCACTTTTCCCGCCCTCGCCGCTACACCCCTCCCGCTCTCGCTGCGCACCTCGGCCTTTATAAGTCGTACTCCTCGTCGGAGATCTTCGCATTCTCTCGCAGCTTCCCCCACCCACAAGTCCAACTCCGGCGAGCTCTCCCCTTTTCCCCTTCTCTCACCATGGGCGAACGCTACCCCGGCGACGGCGCTGCGGCGAACGGCTTCGGCCGGCGCACCCTCCAAACTTGGGAGGCGCGCATGCTGTACGAGGCGGGGTACATGGCGCCGCCGGACACACGCATGCCTCTGGGGTGGACGCTGAGCGCCGGCGGAATCCCAATCCCGCCGGGGCCAATGCCGGAGGAATTGCCGTATGATGTATAGGAGTACATCGCCTGCATGGACAACCCCGCCGAAGCGGTGAGCGCCGACGACCTCGTCTACTGGGCGCATTTCTTCGAGGAGCGGCGCCAACAGGAGCTCGCCCGCCACGAGGGGCCGTCGAGCGAGTCCCCGCCGACGCGCAAGAACTCGGCGGGGCGCCGGCGTTGGTGGAGCGCACCGGGGCGGACGCTCTCCGCCGTGCTACAGCACATCAACCGCGGGAACACGCCGCGGCTCGGTTTCCCGCGCAACCCAACGCCGGTGGCCAGGACGGGTCGGCGTGCTCCTCCGGCGAACTGGGCGCCAAGGAGGATGGCGAGCATGAGCTCGTCCTCCTCCGCTTCGGCATCGCACTCATCCGGCAGCGTGCCGCTGCGCACGCCGACGGACGTGAAGCGCGAAGCTGTCTCGCCGGTGCGCTCACCGCCGCGGACACGCGCGCGCGGTGTCGTCATCGGCGAGCCGTCTGCGCCCACGCCGCCAACAGGCCACCTGGGCCTACGCCGCCCCAAGACAGAAGACGCGGCGCCGGCAGAGGACGCCACCTTGAAGATGGCGCTGGATCAGTCGCTCCGCGCAGCGCCGCCGCTGTCGCCGACGCTGCCGCTCGTCGAGCCCTCCTCGCCGGACATCCTGGAATGGTCCAGGAGGGACTGGGAGAAGGTGGAGCATCAGCGCATCCTCGGCCTGCAGCAGCAGGCCGAGGAGCAGGCCGCACGGCGTCGGGCGCTGGCTGGGCGTCAGCTCGCCTACCAGGGCGCCCCGCTATACGTCCTGGACGACGATAAGGACGCAGGCCCGTCCTACCAGCCATGGAGGTGCGGCGACCCTGGCCAGGGCAGCTCCCGCCAGAACAAGCCGCCGAGCGACGACGACGACGACGGCCGGGCCGACCCGGACTACACGTCGTTCTACGACAACTTCGGCATGTAGGACGGTGAAGGCACCGGCGGCGGCCTTTTTAAGTTTAGTTATGTACTAGTTTCGTTTAAATTTAATGTAATCCGCCTATATTTCGCCCAACTTAATGAAAATCGCCTTAATTTGATGAATTTTAGCCGAACTTGGGACTCGGTCTGGATACGCGGGTGGGAGAATAGCCATACCCAGGCCGAAAAAAGGTTCAGTCCGGCCGAAAAACGTACCGAATTTCGTCCTGAGTTCGGCCAACGAGTGGAGATGCTCTAAGCAACCAGTGAATGGGTAAAATTAACTTTTGACCGATCCTTCTGTGAGTCTGATCACCTGGATGGAGCGGGTATATTCCTGCGTGATGAAGAAGGCTGGACGGTCTTCTGTGCTTGGCTATTTCTATAACAGACTGAATCCCCAATTGCCATATGAAGCAGAGTTAGCGGCCAATTATCATCGAACCAGCCTGTCAGTTTGTACTTCCTTTGTTCTAAACTAAGTGTGGTAGATTTGTTTAGATTAGGTAACCTAGACATATTTTAGTGTGTAGATATATATAAATCTAGATAATTCTAATTCACTTATTTTGGGATAGAGAGAGCAAAATCAGCGCCTTAAATTTTTTGAAAGGACAGAACACGGTACCTGGTTAAGCTCTGGGCCGGATGATGTCCTTTAGGTTTTCGAACATGATTGCCTTGTATCCCTTCCTCCTTAATAAAGTTATTTCTAACGAAAAAATAAATATGTCCATAGATTTATTTTCTCGGCAAAAATTTCTGCCAACATATCGATAAGCGAAAAACATTGATCCCAACCCCCACCCCACCCACACACACCTACACCTATACACACAGTGGTAATGCTACATCTACAGATAAAACCTACAAAAAATTCTTAAGGGTGTCCTACATGGTGTAGGGGAAAAGCAACACGATCAGTAAGTGCTTCAAAATTTTAGCAAAGAAAAAATCCACAGCAACCACCCTCCTACATGTCAGCCCGTAGATTCAGTACGTAGCAATCTCTCGTAAGTCTAGTATTGTTGCCCCCAATCCCCACCACCACCCACACACCCGAAAATGTTAAGAGCATCTATAATGGCCGACCTATAATTCTCGTGTCCTAAATGATCAAAACAGCTGCCCTATATATTTTTAGGGTACAAAATCAGGTTTCACTTTTCTGGCTGCCCTAAAATGGGGCACCAAAATATGATCCAGCGGTTCCACGCGGCAGTTGGGTGGTCCCTGCGCGGTTCAACAATTTTGGGACAGAGCTCGTTTGCACTATATATGGGGCAGGATGGGGTGTTTTTATGGCTTGCCCAAAAAATTTAGGGCAAAGGCGTTTTAGGTATGCCACTAGAGCTGCGTTTTTCGATTTCATGCCCTATATGACAGGTTTTTGGGCAGCAGCGATTATAGGCCAGCCATTAGAGATGCTCTAATACCAGTACAAAAAGTGGATAATTTGAATCTAAACTTCCAAAAGGGGGGTATAGTATGGGGTGTACACGCTGGTGAGAGGTGGGAGGCGGTACACGCTGGTTCCTGGGGCGCTCGGGTCGCCGGAGGCGGCTGCGCCATCCCCGTCGTTGAGCTCGGGTTCGAGGTTCCAGTGTCTGGGATCTGATTCCGACTCCGATGGCGGCGAGGCCCTCGCTGCACGGGAAAAGCTTCACGCCCTAGAGGATCCCACCGGCGAGCTGGGATGGACTTCGGTTTGTCGTTGACGAAGGAGGACCGATGCAGAGTTGAAGCAGGAGTTTTGGGAGGAGATGGGGTTCCCTACGCCGGCATCCCGGTTCTGGGAGCGTGCTTCGTCTCCGTCGCCCCCGAGGAGCTCGCTGCAACCCTGCCGTTCTTCCTCGCCGCTGAGGGTCCATAGGGGGGCCGTGTCGTCGCCGACGGGGATGCTGGTGCGCCGGGGTTCACTAGTCCGGCCATGGAGGGCCCCCCTGCATGCGAGGAGGACGTATGCGCCGCCTCTGCTTGCATGGTTCATCGAGGCGGCTGCCACTGTTACAGTTTCGGAGCAGGATCCGGTTTCTACACAGGAGGTTCTGCAGACGGACGACACGGAGCGCCGCGAGTCTTCTACGCTGGCAGTTGGGGCGGACATTGTCGTGGTATTGCCGACGAGTACGCCATGGAGGGCTCCTCACAGTGTGTGTTTAGAGACGTGGGGGGAGGCGGACGGTTGACGGGTACGAGGTAACACAGCTTACCCAGGTTTAGATCCCACAACGGTGGCGAAATCCTACTCCTGCTATAAATCACTATAATGGCAATACGCCGAGTTACAGAGATAGGTTCGCTGTGCGAGGTGTGACTAGAAAGTCTAAGTTGTCTTCTGAAATTGTGCCCTAAAGGCTCCCATAGGCCCGACTTATATAGTCGCCAGGTCCTAGGGTTACAGGGAAAAGTCCTAGCCGGACAGATTACAGAGTCCTACAGTGTCTATTACTAGTCTAGCGTGTCTTGTACTCCAAGGCTCCGGGTACGCTAGTGACTCCACCGTAGCCTTTCTTTATTCGACATGGGCCTCTCTTCTGGATGCATCTAACTGGGCCGCCCAGCAGACCATGGGCCATGCTACCAACTGTGGGCCACCCGGGTTATCCGGATAAGAGACATGCTATGAGGATACCCATATAGCATATCCCCAACAGTAGCCCCGGGAGAAATCTGAGATCTTGCGCCGTCTTTCCTCTTCACGTTGAATGCTCCGTCTAGATGGATGTCAGCAAATCGTCAAGCAATATCATGTAGTCCACCCAAAGAACCCTACAAGGCTTTCTCCGTCTTCAATTTGTAAGTCGGAGAATTGGTGAATCTTCTATCGTACTCTTCCGTAGCCGGACTGGATCCGTCCATGCCAGAATCTTCTGATGTGATGGTTCATCTGCCTATGACAGCTAGGGCGACGTAGACATAGGTCAGCAACGCCTCGTAACTCACACATGCAGAGAACGCAATCATGTCTGTTTTTCCCGCACGAGAGATACGAACCGTTGGCGGCGACTGTCGTGGTATTGCCGACAAGTACGCCATGGAGGGGTCCTCACAGTGCGTGTTTAGAGACGTGGGGTAAGGCGGACGGTTGACGGGTACGAGGTAACACAGCTTACCTAGGTTCAGATCCCACGACGGTGGCGGAATCCTACTCCTGCTATAAATCACTATAATGGCAATACGCCGAGTTACAGAGATAGGTTCGCTGTGCGAGGTTGTCTGAAGTTGTCTATTCTTGTGCCCTAAAGGCTCCCATAGGTCCGACTTATATAGTCGTCAGATCCTAGGGTTATAGGGAAAAGTCCTAGCCGGACAGGTTACAGAGTCCTACACCGTCTATCACTAGTCCTGTGTATCTTGCACTCCAAGGCTCCGGGTACGCTGGTGACTCCACCGTAGCCTTCCTTTATACGGCATGGGCCTTCCTTCTGGATCCACCTAACTAGGCCGCCCAGCAGAGCATAGGTCATGCTACCGACTATGGGCCCCCCGGGTTAGTCGGATAAGAGACATGCTATGAGGATACCCATATAGCATATCCCTAACAGTAGCCCCCGGAGAACTCCGAGATCTTGCGCCGTCTTGCCTCTTCACATGGAATGCTCCGTTTGGATGGATGTCGGCAAATCGTCAAGCAACATCTTGTAGTCCTCCCAAAGAACCCTGCAAAGTTTTCTCCGTCTTCCATTAGTAAGTCGGAGAAACGCTGAATCTTCCATCGTACTCTTCTGCTAGTCGGATTAAATCCGTCCATGCCAGAATCTTCGATGCGACGGCTCATCTACCATGTCAGTTATGACGACGTAGGCTTAGGTGAGCGACGCCTCGTAACTCACACATGCAGAGAACGTAATCATAGCCGATTTTCCCGCGCGAGCGATACGAACCATTGGCGGCGATGGTTGGAGACGTGCCAAAATTACCGTGCACGTTCTCGACCACGTCGTCTACGCGGCAACCGTCCGATTAGCTGCACGAATCTTGACGCAGAGTAAGATAAATAGTAACAGTGGGACACTTGCCACTTTTTCACCCCATTCTCTCGCGTCATCTTCTTCTTCCTCCATCTGCACGCCTCCTCGAGCTCTCCGTGGAAAACCTCGAAGAAACCCTAGTCCTCCTCGCACCAGTCGCACCCTTCCATTCCTCATGGCCAGCAGCAGTTCCTCCCTGTCGATGGCGGCATCGAGCGAAGCCACGGCGAAGCCGACGAGCTCCGTCGTCGTGCCCAGAGGGCCTGGTCATCCCTGCGTCGACGGTCATTGAATCCACCGGTGGTGACCACAATCTGGCAGCGCTAGAGCCTCTGGAAGAGGAACAATATTCGCATAAAGGCGACTGGCGCGGCTCGGACATCACCGCCCGCGACATCCAAGAGATGGTCGCTGAAGGCTACCTCCCCGCGACGGAGGGGCTCGCCTGGCGGGCGGCGCCGGCCGGTGAGGTGACTCCTTCTCCCCAAGCCGGAGAGAAGGTGTACGTCAAGGCTCAATTGGTACGCGGCGTTTCTCTGCCCATCTCCCACTTCTTTCTGTCCGTCTTGAATCACTTCAAGGTCCAACCCCATAACCTCTCCCCCAATAGTATCTTAGTTCTTAGCAACTTCGTGGCACTTTGTGAGGGTTACCTAGGGATTAGGTCTAGGTTAGAGTTGCTTGTGTACTTCTTCACCGTCAAACGTGAAGCCGGACACAGTAGGGAGGAGCTTAGGAACTGCGGCACCATAAGCTTCAAGATTCGACCTGGCGGCGGTTCCCCGACATCGTCGGCCACGAGTCATGCAAAAAATGGCAGCGGACGTACTTCTACGACCCCGACATTCCTTTGGCGGGCCGAGAATTGACGTACCCGGACTTCGTGGATGGAGCCGCTGCTGAAGTCCCACATGGAGATCCCATGCCTCCCTTTCCTCCGACCTCGACGCTTCTCGCGCAATAAGGCGGATCGAGTGGTTCGTAGAGACGGGTCTGACCGGCTTGGACCTAGCCATGTGCTGGTTCATCAGGCGAATCCAACCTCTGCAGCACCGCACGAAGTTCATGCACGAGTACACCGGCGACCGAAGGGATACCCTCTGGATCTCCGAGGACAACTTCTCGAGCGACTCCGTCAAGTTCCGCCTTAAGGACATCGTCAAGGTGAAGGATAAGAAGCGTGGCTTCACCCTCACCTACGACATGTTCGTAGACGGCAAGTGCCCAAAGGTAGATTTTTATTTTCCGTGTATGACATTGCTCCAGTTTTTCCGTCTTGCCAATACCATCTTGTCTGACACGATGATTTCTCACTTAACAGCTTAGCGATCTAGATGAGGGCAACCTGGCTGCCCAAGTCTATGATCCAAAGATGAAGGAAGTCATGGCCGTGTCCGACGATGATGTCCCATTGGCGCGAAAGCGGAAGAGCTCCACCTCTGACGCTGCCGACGGAGGCAGGAAGAAAAAGACGGAGGGTGGAGCCTCCAAGAAGACTACCGCCACCCTGAAGGCGGAAAAGAGAGAAGCCACCGGGATGTTTTCCAAAGCGCCCCCCTAGTGTAAGCCTCTCATTCTCCGACATTGTCTATTTATCTGTCTTGTTCCTGTACTTATGCATTTTGCACGTTTCAGGAAGAAAGCCACAACCAGCCTCAAGAAGTCCTCCAATACTCTTGGGGCTTCTAGAAATATCAAAGACATGCTGCATCGCGACTCCTCCCCCGCCATCGCCCCTGCCACTCCTGCCGTCAAGCCCTCCTCCGCTCTGACAAGCTCTCAAGTCTAGGAGGCACCAGGCCCTTCCGTCATGGAAGTGGATTTTGGCGCCTCTACCGAGCTCGCTATTGTCGGCGAGCAGGCGACGCAGGAGAGCACTGCTCTTCAAATGGCTGAAGCTCCGACTAAGGATGCCATCGGTAGCGGCAAGGCGGTGGTGGGAGCTGGTACCTCTGCCGAAGGCGGCGCCCCTACTCCCCAGAAACCCTTCGAGTTCCCAAAGATAGTTTACCCGACGCTTCTGCGGAGTAACACTACTATGGTTGCTGGAGGAGTGACGTCATCTCCGACATGCGGTCTCGAGGAGCTACTCCGACAAGCGGATATCTTGCGAGGAAATAGCATTTCCTTCGGCAAGCTGCTAGCCGAGAGTGCTACAAACCTCAAGATCATTGCACTTGTAAGTTTTTACTTTTCCTTCTATATTTCATATGAGTATCCCACTGTAGCCCTCGAGGATGTAGACGGAAAACCATAGGTTTTACATCTATATGCTCTAAGAGTGACTAAGTTAGAAAAAACTCTCACTGCAGCCCCCAAGCCTTTAGATGGAATGAATTATTCCGACTAGATGCTTTAAGAGTAGCACAATCAGTGTTCATAATTTTCAATGTTGTAGCTCCCAAGCTTCTAGTTGTAATTGAATTAGTTCCGACTAGATGATTTAAAGAAAAACTAAGCATTTTATGAGTTAAAAACTTTATACTGTAGCCCCCAAGCCTCTAATCGAGAACTAAATTAGCTCCGACTAGATGCTTAAAGAAAAGCTAAGCATATTTGCTAAGTTAAAAACTCTCGCTGTAGCCCCCGAGCATCTAGGTGGAAAATCTCCGACTACAAGCTCCAAGCAGACCAAACAACGATTTAACTTTGTATTTGTTTCCACTGAACGAGAATGCTCAGAGGGGTATGGCCAACGACAAGTACCAGAAGATGTGCGCAGACCTTGAAGCTGAAAAGGGTAAAAACGCCATCTTGAAGGAACAAATCATCAAAAACAAGAGTTTGTTTTCTTATTACGCATTTCCGTCTTACTTTTGTGCCCACAATTTCCGAGTACTCAATATGTACTGTGTTTTCTCCGACTTTGCAGAACATGTCGCCAAGGCCAAGGATATTGTCGAGCAGTCCAAGCATATCCAGCAGTTGTGCAGCGAGAACAAGATCCTGAAGGAGGAGAGGAAGGAGATGCTGAAGATGCACCAGGACTCCATGAAAGCCTTGCAGGATTCCGCCTCCGTGGAGATCAATCGCTTGAAGGAGGAGCTTGCAATCCTAAAGGATCAGAAGCAAGCTACCGATGAGCAAAACCTTCGCCATAGCGAGGCATTTAAGCTCCTCCAACAAGAGAAGGAATCCTTGGCGGAGATCCTTTGGCAAGCCAAGGCCAGCATCTTCAGTAAGTTTCCTCCGCCGTGAACTTCAGTAAGCCTGGATACTTAGAGTTTATTGAACTCATACGCTTCTTGTCAGAATTTGCAGCTCCTATGGGTTTAACCCGCTCGCCTCCTTCGGACAAGGAATGCATGGTTCTTGCCGGCAATTTCATCAACACCGCCATTACCCAAGCCAAGGAGATTGCCAAGCCCCTCCAAATATATATCAAGGCATCGGACTCCGTGACGAAGTACTCGGAAATCCTGCGCCGAGCCCCTGAGCGTGTCACAAGCTGGAAAGCTTCATGTGCACGGGCTGGCGCAAGGATGGCGCTGTCTATGGTGGAGGCACATTATGAAGATGCCGACATCGACACGGTAACCTCAGGTATCCCCGACGTGGATGATGACGGCAAGGAGATCGATCACGAAGCCATCCTGTCATCACTCGCGGGGTATGATACCAAGGTTGCCGAGTTGGTGGACGTGGACGTCTTCGTGCCTAGGAACTTCATCGACAATGTCGACCAGGATTCCTCCGAGTCTCATCATAGCGCTGAGGCCGAGGGTGTTTCTCCGGCTGGTGATGATGCGGCCTCCAAGTCCCCTGCGCCCAAAGAGTGAAAAACACTTTGTAATGCTTGTTTCACCTTTGACGTGCGTATGGAAAAACTTGGTGATGTATTCTTAAGGCGGAAAATAGTTGTTGTCGTATCCTGCTACTTAAGAATTAATTCCCAGTATGTATATATTTTTTAAGCAAGTGTTGGCTTATCCATTACTTTGGTTTTTATGCTTGACTTTTCGTGAGTCGGAAGTCTCGTTGTCGGAAGTCTCGTTGTCGGAACCATGCGCTTAGGTGATGATGCCCAATGGCACTGTCAATAACCTGAGCATAAAATCGCCGACAATAAGTGCCAAAAGTCACTACTCCAGAATCCACATAAAAACAACAAAGAACGTGTAGACCAGAAAACTTAAGCTAACGCCCGTAGGGGGAATTTTCACAAGTGCAACCGCAAGACTTGTGCATAAAAGTTTTACATGATCCAAAAATGAACACTAAAGGAGGTAAAGAACTCAGCAATATGAGTGAACCAAAGAGCTTTATTTCATTGATTATATAAGAAATACACAATTAGATAAAAAATGCTAAGTGTAGAAAGGACGTAGCTGTGCTATGTTCCATGGCCGATCAAGCTCCGGGTAGTCATCATCCGGGTCACGTCGCTTACGCTTATGATCCTCGTTGGGTCTATCCTTGAGTTCACGATTGTCGACAAGGTAGTAGGACCCATTGAGCAGCGCCTTGCTTATGATGAATTGTCCTTCCCATGGCGGGGATAATTTGTGTGACTTCTTCTGCTTAAGTCGGAGCACCAAATCCCCCTCTTTAAACGAGCGATGCCGGACGTGGCGACTATGGTAGCTGCGTATCTTCTGCTGGTAGATGGCAGATCTTTGGCATGCCAAAACGCGCTCCTCCTCGAGAAGGTCCACATCTAGGCGTCTGGATCCTTCAGCTTCATGTTCGTCGTAGACGGCAACTCTTGGTGCATCGTGGAGGATGTCGGAAGGTAGGATGGCTTCTGCTCCATATACCATGAAGTAAGGGGTGTAGCCGGTGGATCTGTTGGGTGTAGTTAGTAAACTCCACAACACAGATGGCAGTTCTTCCGCCCAGGCTCCAGCTGCTCTATGTAGCGGTGCCTCAAGACGTGGCTTGATTCCCTGCAGAATTAATCCATTAGCTCGCTCAACCTGACCATTGGATTATGGGTGTGCCACAGATGCGAGGTCAAGTCGGATGCCTTTATCCCAACAATAGGCCTCTACTTCTCTGAGTGATAAGTTGCTTCCGTTGTCGGTGATGATGCTGTGTGGGAGACCAAATCTCACCACTAGATCCCGGACAAACCTGAGGGCAGTTGCCCCATCAAGCTTTCTAATGGGTTTAGCTTCTATCCATTTGGTGAATTTGTCAACTGCTACGAGCAGATGCGTAAATCCACATAGTGCCGTCTGTAACGGCCCCACCATGTCTAGCCCCCAGACTGCAAACGGCCAAGTTATTGGTATTGTTTGCAATTCTTCAGCAGGAACATGTGGTTGTCGGGCATAATACTGGCATCCTGTGCATGTCTCAACCATCTTGTCGGCGTCCGCCTTCGCGGTCAGCCAGTAGAATCCTTGCCGGAAGGCTTTCGCGACCAAAGATCGAGGAGCGGCGTGATGCCCGCAATCTCCGAGATGGATTTTGCGTAGGATTTCCATACCTTCTAGCTGGGAAACGCACTTTAGGTATACACCCGTAGGGCTCTCTTGTAGAGTTGCCCATTGATTATGGTATAACCCTTTGCTCGTCGTATTATTTGCCATCTTTCGACTTCGTCGTCGGGCAAAGTTCCGTGTTCGAGATACACCATGAACGGTTTTGTCCAAGCCGGAGGGATCTTTGTCACCATGTTGATGAAAGAGTCAGCTCTATCCGGGTTGTCTAAGTCGGCGCCTTTTAAGGATGGTGTGCGTATATGCTCTAGGAAAACTCCTGGCAGAATTTGCTTGCGCCCTGATCCCAGTTTAGACAACAGATCAACCACCTCGTTTTGTTCCCTAGGCACATACTTGACTTCGTAGCCCAAGAAGCTCTTGGCTATATCGTCCACTTCGTCCCGATATGCCGCCATCATAGGGTTCCGCGCATTCCAGGTGCCAGCCACCTGCTGGGCAACCAAGTCGGAATCTCCACAGCAAACTATGCGCTTGATGCTAATATCCTTGGCTACACGTAGTCCCTGAATGAGTGCTTCATACTCCGCCATGTTGTTTGTAGCCTCGAAGTGGATCTGCAGAACGTAGTGTAGCTTGTCTCCTTTTGGTGACTGTAGCAGTACACCAGCCCCCAAACCGTTGAGCAACTTTGATCCGTCAAAGTGCATCTCCCAGTACTCTGGTTCTGGCAACGGAGTAGCATCTGGCATCTCCGTCCAATCTGCAATAAAATCCGCCAAGGCTTGTGACTTGATAGCGTCGCGTCTTTTGTAGGTTATCTCGAAGGCGGCAAGTTCAATGCCCCACTTCGCGACCCTTCCTGTAGTGTCGCTGTTATTGATAATGTCGGACAGTGGAGTCTTTCTCACTACTATGATTGGGTGCTCCTGAAAGTAATGCCTCAGCTTCCGAGAAGCGAGGAATACTCCATAAGCTATGTTTTGGTAGTGCGGGTAACGTTGCTTGGACTCCGTCAAGACCTCGCTTACATAGTAAACTGGTCATTGAACTCCATACTCATAGCATGGTTCCTTCCGCTCTACGACGACGACGATGCTGATAACCCGGTTGGTTGTCGCCATGTAAATTAACAGGGGCTCACCAGGCTCGGGTGTTGCAAGGATGGGCGCTGAGGAAAGAATCTCCTTGAGCTGCTTCAATGCTGCGTCTGCTTCGTCCGTCCACGTGAGTTTGTCTGCCTTCTTCAGCAACTTGTACAATGGCAAAGCCTCTCTCCAAGCCGGCTGACGAACCGACTAACTGCTGCAACACAACCTGTTAGTCGTTGAATGTCCTTTAGGCATGTCGGACGGTTTATGTTTAAGATGGCCTTGATTTTCTCCGGGTTGACCTCGATTCCGCGCTGGAAAACGATGAAGCCCATCAATTTGCCGGCTGGAACCCCGAAGACGCACTTCCTAGGGTTGAGCATCATGTTGTATTTATGGAGATTATCAAAGGTTTCTTTCAAGTCGGAGATTAAGTCGTTTGATTTTTTAGACATCACCGCGATATCGTCCACATAGGCGTGAACGTTCCGACCAATTTGGTCGTGAAGGCAATGTTGCATTGTCCGCTGGTAGGTATCACCTGCGTTTTTTAGCCCAAAGGGCATCGTGACGTAGCAAGACGTGTCGTATGGGGTGGTGAACAAAGTGGCCAATTGGTCCGACTTCCTCATCTTGATCTGGTGGTATCCTGAGTATGCATCGAGAAAACACAAAAGTTCCAAGCCAGCCGTCGAGTCAATGACTTGGTCAATGTGAGGCAAAGCAAACGGATCTTTGGGGCATGCTTTGTTCAGGCCGGTGTAATCAACGCACATTCTTCATTCATTGGTTCCCTTTTTGGGGACAAGTACAGGATTGGCCACCCATCGGGTGTGAAGGACTTCTCGGAGAAATCCAGCCTTAAGTAACCTAGCTATCTCTTTGCCAATGGCGTGTCTCTTCTCATCTCTGAAGCGTCGTAGAGGTTGTTTCACTAGTTTACATTTTGGATCTATGTTTAAGCTGTGCTCGGCAAGTTCCCTAGGTACACCTTTCATGTCGGCAGGTTGTCAGGCAAAGATGTCCCTATTCTCACGGAGGAACTCGACGAGCGCGCTTTCCTATTTGGGATCCAGGTTCGTCCGAATGGTGACGGTCTTGGAGGCATCGCCTACCACAAGTTCCACCGGCTTGGTCTCGATGGCGGCCTTGAACGCAGGAGCGGAGTCGGAGATCTGCTTCTTCGACTCGGGCATCTCTGAGTCATTGACCTTGCTCTAGATCTCCTTGAATTCTTCGTTGTAGAGGACAGCTTCTGCAACGGCTGCTTCATTGATCTTGCAGTCCCTTGCCTTGGTAAAGCTTCCGGATATGTTGATGACACCGTTTGGTCCGCGTATCTTGAGTTTGTTGTAGACGAAGCATGGCTTGGCCATGAACGTGTGGAATATGTCGCGGCCGAATATGATGTGGTACACGCTCTTGAAGGGGACCACCTCGAAGGTCATGCGCTCTTGGCGGTAATTATTAACGTCACCAAAGGCTACCTGAAGCGTAATGCACCCAAGGGACCGAGCCTCCCGACCAGGAACTACGCCATGGAAAACGGTGTTGGTCCGCCTTAGGTTTGCCTCCATCAAGTTCATCTTCTGCAGTGTATCCAGGTACATGATGTTGATGCTGCTTCCACTATCCACCATGCACTTGGTGAACTCCACGCCGTCAATCAATGGGTTGATGACCATGGCGTACTGGTTCTCCATGGGCACAAGGTCTGGGTGGTCCATCCTATCCAAAGTTATTGGAACCTCCGACCAGCGCAAGTACTGGGGAACTGGGGGAAGAGTGGCCATCAGGATCCTTAGAGAGGTCTTCTGTTGTCAGACGGTGGGGGTGCCAAGGAAACTGTGGTAGACTGGGGCCTTCTTTGCGAAGGGGTTCTTGCCCTTGTCGTCGCTCTTGGCGGCGTGCTTGGGGTCAACGTCCCCGTCCATGTCACTTGAATCCTTGGACTCCTCCTCCTTCTTCTTCCCCTTGCCCTTGCCTCGCGGTCTGTTCTTCCGACTTCGCTTGTAGCCGGACTCCGGGCCTTCCTTGAGGTCGTTGACGAACTTGCAGTGTCGATTGGTATGGGTGGCCTTGCCGTTGGCGTCGAGGTATACGAGGCACGGCATATCGCGGTACTCTTCGTAGGTTTGGGGAACGTGGAGCGATGCCGAGTTGGTTTCACTTCCTCGCTGTTGCTCGCGGCCTGCTCCCCTTCCTCGGCCACGTTGCCCGCCTTCTCCTCGTCCTGCAAAAGTCATAGCGACCATGTCGGTAGATTGCTTTTCTTCTGGAGCGGTTTTCCGCTTTGTACTGTTGTTCCTCCGAGCTTGAGTTGGAACGGCCATTGCCGGCAAAGAGCCACGAGCATCGTCGTCGGCAGCTACGAACTCACTAGCTAACTGAATCATCTGATTCAAGTCAAGTTGTTGATTGTCCTGCAAGCGCTTTAGCTTATGTCGGAGCAACGTGCCCCTTTCCAACCCATCGATGAAGGCGGCCATGGCGGTCTGAGCGTGCACTCCTGCATAGGAATTCTTCATATCCAGCCAACGGGAAAGGTAGGCGCGAGATGTCTCGTCTTTTTCTTGCACGCACCGCTGTAGATCGCCCACAGTGCAGGGACGCTTGTATGTACCCTCAAAGTTTTTGGTGAATGCTTCTTGCATATCCAGCCAGTTGTAGATAGATCTCTCCGGCAAGTCATTGATCCATTGATGGGCCGTGCCCGCCAATATTAACGGGAGGTACTTGACGGCGACGTTGGGGTTGCCTCCGGCAATCTCCACCGCGTTGCCGTAGTCCTGGAACCATGTGGCAGGTTTGGCTGTGCCGTCATAGGGCTTGATGGTCTTGTCAATCCGGAAACCTTTGGGGTAAGTTGCGGACCGTATTGCTGGTCCAAAACAACGTGGTCCCAGGTATGGTCCTTCCCGGGCCTCGTGGATCATATCGATCCACGAACGTGCGTCGTACGGCTCCGGGTTCTTCTTCTTCTTGTTGTCAACAGGGGATGGACTACGTGAACGATGCGGGCCTCTTTCGCCATGGTGACTGCTTGGCGGCGACGGAGGCGGAGGTGGCGGTTGGTTAGCCCTCTTGCTGCTACCCTCCTGCGACGCCTCACGCCTGTCACAGTTGCTCGTCGGATGCGGAGGGTCGTGGTGTGACCTGCTCTTGTGTCCTTGGTGGCGCTCTTCATTATGACGGGTCTGTGCCGCGTTGTTGCGGATGATGATGCCGCACTGCTTTGGAAGGGGCATATCCGTACGATGGTGAGCCTTGTCTTCTTGACGTCGGGGGGATCGGGGCGGTGGAGATGGGCGACGAGGTCGGGCTTTTTCTCCGTGGTCGGAGGATATGGGGATAGCATCCTTCCTATTGCGTGCATCCCTCCGTCTTTGTTCTGATGAACCCGTCTGTGATCTGACATCCTGAGGAGATCTGTCCCTTGGTGGTTTGTACTGGCTAGATCGGCAGAGCGCTGGGTCAGACTCGAGCCTCTGAGAGGTGGCCTTTTCCTGCTGCTTTACCGCCTTGGCCACTAGGTCATAGACCTGTTCTACTACCTCAGGCGATCTATCCTGCTCCAGAAGGGTCTTGGCGACGGCGAGGTTAAGGAGTGGGGTGGGCATCACCTGCTTGCCTTCACTATCAATGTATGGCTTGGCCTGTGCCGGCTTCGTGGGAGCCCATCCTAGGTTGCGCCGTACACCAGGATCGTTGATTACGCGAGACGGAGCTTTCTTAGCCTTCTGCTGCTATAGCAGAGTCGTGTACTCGGCCTCCATTGCTCTAGCTTTCTCTATGGACTTCTGCGCGTTGACCAGATCTCGATCTAGTTTAGCGCCTTGCTCCACGATGGCTTGCGCCTCCTCCTGCAGCTGCTGGCGCTTCTCGTCAAGCTGAGTCACGTTCCGGATATGAGCAACGGTTAGTGGATCGACGAGGAGATTGCCGTACATCACTCTATCAGCTGGAGTAACATGGGCTGCTGCCGACGTGGATGCTGGAGGTGCCAAGTTTGCGGTGTTGTTGTTGCTCGGGCCGGTGCCGAGTTCCTGCGGCTGCTGCACTGGGTTAGGCGAAGGAGGCATGACCTTTTCACGATCATCGTCAACAACAATAAGTGGCCCCTTCCCCCTTTCCAGCGCCGTAGGCAGATCTTGCCTGGGTTGATCTTCGTCCATCGCCGTCCCAATGGTGACGAACACCCCTCGAGACATGACGGTGTTGTTAGCTTGCTCGTCGCGCGAGTACTCCTCCTCCTCCATCTCCTGTATAGCGGAGTCTAGCTCTTCTAGATTGAAATCTATCTCCTCTGAATCTGCACTGAAGTCAGCATAAAGTGCGTCAATGACAGAGTCGGAGGGTGCCAGGACTTCCTCGATGACGGGCGGTGGAGGTGCAACGGCCTCGACGATGACTGGAGGTGGCGGTGCTGCTATGACGATGGCGGCCGGAGGCGGTGGTGGTGGCTGAATCGGAGGGGCTCCGTCAATGAGCGCAAGCGCTGTCTGAGCTGCCGCTTCGACCTCCGTGTAGTTGTTGACGGTGTTCACCATGCCTTCAAAGGTAAGGCGTCCTGACGCCTGCTGCCGCCTTAGAGAATGTCAGAGAAGCGTGCCGTGGTCCAGTCCTTCCACAAAGTGATAGATGGCATCATCATTGAGGTAGTCGCGGGGGTTTTCGCCCTCTCTCTGAACGCAGCACGCCAGATCGAAGATAGTAACCACGCCGACGAACTTGGATCTCTGCTGTCCAGACGCGCGGACAAAGCCGACGGATTTGCAGTGATCTTCCACCTTTATATCCTGCACAGGGTCGGTTTGGGTGGGCCTTGAATTTTTCCGATCTTTGTCAGAAAACTCCGAGGAGAGATCCTACATCGATCCTTTCGCGAACGTGTCCTGCCCGTAGGCGGTCCGTGCGGGTCTTGATGCTTTCCAATCTTTGCCAGCAAACTCTGAAGAGAGATCCAACATCGATCCTTCCGCGAACGTATCCTGCCCGTAGGCGGTCCGTGCGGGTCTTGATGCTCCTCCGACTCCCAGGGAACTAGTGCCCGAGTCGGTTTCGCCGATGAAGAGGTGGATGTCTCCGATAGGAACGATCGAACACCGCGTAGGGTTCGTCTTCACCGGGATCCAGAACTCGTCAGGGGGGACGATCGGAATGTTGCCGGAGAAGAGAACACGGCCGATGGCTACGGTTTCTCCGATTCCCGCGAAGATCTTGGTCCTCACCCACTGAAGATCCTAAAGCGCCTCTTGCCCCACGGTGGGCGCCAACTGTCGTGGTATTGTCGACGAGTACGCCATGGAGGGGTCCTCACAGTGCGTGTTTAGAGACGTGGGGTAAGGCAGACGGTTGACGGGTACGAGCTAACACATCTTACCCAGGTTCAGATCCCACGACGGTGGCGGAATCCTACTCCTGCTATTATTCACTATAATGGAAATACAACGAGTTACAGAGATAGATTCGCTGTGCGAGGTTTCCTGAAGTTGTCTATGCTTGTGCCCTAAAGGCTCCCATTGGTCCGACTTATATAGTCGTCAAATCCTAGGGTTACAGGGAAAAGTCCTAGCCGGACAGGTTACAGAGTCCTACACCGTCTATCACTAGTCCTGTGTATCTTGCACTCCAAGGCTCCGGGTACGCTGGTGACTCCACCGTAGCCTTCCTTTATCCGGCATGGGCCTCCCTTCTGGATCCACCTAACTGAGCCGCCCAGAAGACCATAGGTCATGCTACCGACTATGGGCCACCCGGGTTAGTCGGATAAGAGACATGCTATGAGGATACCCATATAGCATATCCCCAACAGTGACGGTTGGTAACGTGGCGAAATTTCCACGCACGTCCCCGCACACGTCGCCTACGCGGCAACCGTTCGATCATGCTGCACGAATCTTGATGCCGGAGGTTATAAATAGTAACAGCGGTGGAAAATTTACTTTTCACCTCATTCTCCTCTGCATCGTCTTCTTCCTCTAGTGAGCGCCTCCTCGAGCTCTCCGTGCAACGTGCAAAAAAAACCCTAGCTCCCTAACTTCTTCCAGTCACCACCAGAAACTCACAATGGCCAGCAGCAGCTCCTCTCCCTCCATGGCGGCGTCAGGTGAAGCCGCGGCGAAGCCGGCGAGCGCCATCATCGTGCCCCCAGATGGATTGGTTATTCCCAAGTCCGCGATGGTCGAAGCCACCAGCGGCGACCATACTCCAGCGACGCTGGAGCTGCTGGAGGAGGAGTATGACTCCCATAAGGGTGACTGGCGTGGTTCGGATATTACGAACCGCGATATCAAAGAACTGATCAACGAGGGCTACCTCCCCGCGACAGAGGGGCTTGCCTGGCGGGTGGCGCCGGCCGGCGAGGTCACACCTTCTCCCCAAGCCGGAGAAAAGGTGTACCTCAAAGCACAACTGGTACGCTGCGCTTTGCGAGGGTTATTTAGGGATTAGGCCTAGGCTAGATCTCTTCATCTATTTCTTCACTGTTAAGCGTGAAGCCGGAGCCGGCAAGGACGAGCTCAGAAATTGTGGCACCATTAGTTTTAAGATCTGGCCTGGCCGGCGCTTCCCCGACATTGTCAGCCACGAGTCCTGCAAGAACTGGCAGCGAGCGTACTTCTACGGCCCAGATATCCCTCTGGCTGGCCGAGAAGTAATGTACCCGGACTTCGTCGATGGATCCGCCGCCGAAGCCCCGACATGGAGATCCCAGGCCTCCCTTCCCTCCGACATCGATGCTTCCCGCGCTATAAGGCAGATAGAGTGGTTCGTAGATACGGGTCTGACCGGATTGGACCTGGCCATGTGCTGGTTCGTCAAGCGGATCCATCCTCTGCAGCACCACTTGAAATTGATGCACTAATATTCCAATGATAGAAGGGATAGCCTCTGCATCTCCGAGGACAACTTCTCGAGCGACTCCGTCAAGCTTCGCCTCAAGGACATCGTCAAGGTGAAGGATAGGAAGCGTGGCTTCACCATCACCTACGACATGTTCGTAGAGAGCAAGTGCCCAAAGGTACTTGTTTATTTTCCGTGTATGACATTTAGTCCAGTTTTTCCGTCTAGCCATTACCATCGCATCTAACACGGCGGGTTTTCACTTAACATCTCAGCGATCTAGAGGAGGATAGCATGGTTTTCCAAATCTATGATCCAAAGATGAAGGAAGTCACGGTCGTGTCCGACAATGATGCCATGTTGGCGCAAAAGCGGAAGAGCTCCACCTCTGACACTGCTGACGGAGGCAAGAAAAAGAAGACGGAGGGTGGAGCCCCCAAGAAGACTACCGCCACCGTGGAGGTGGAGAAAAGAAAGGTTACCGGGATCCCCTTTGCCAAAGCACCCCTCTTGTGTAAGCTTCTTTCTCTCCGACATTGTCTATTGTCTGTCTTATTCCTGTACTTATGCATTTTGCATGTTTCAGGAAGAAAGTCACGACCAGTTTGAAGAAGACCTCCAAAACTTTGGGGGCTTCTAGAACCATTAAGGATATGCTGCATCGCGACGCATCTCCCGTCATCGCCCCTGTCACTCCCATCGTCCAGCCCTCATCTTCTCTGACAAGCTCTCAAGCTAAAGAAGCATCTGGCCCTTCCGCCATGGAAGTGGACTCAGGTGCCTCCACAGAGCTTGCTGTTGTCGGCAAACAGGCGGCGTAGGAAAGTGCCGCCAACCAAATGGCTGAAGCTTCGGCTAAGGATGCCATCGGTAGCGGTAAGGCGGTGGTGGAAGGTGGTACGTCTGCCGAAGGCGGTGTCCTTGCCCCCAAGAAGACCATAGAATTCCCGAAGATAGTCTATCCGGCACTTACGCTGGGTAGCACTTCTCTGGTTCCTGGTGCTGCACCGACATCTCCAACATGCGGTCTTGAGGAGCTTCTCTGGCAAGCAGAGATCTTGCAAGTAAACAATGTATCCTTCGACAAGTTGCTGGCTGAGAGTGCTACCAACCTCAAGATCATTGCACCTTGTAAGTTTTATTTGCCTTTTGCATTTCATATGAGTATCCCACTATAGCCCCCGAGGATTTAGACGGAAAACCATAGGTCTTTGCATCTAAATGCTCTAAGAGTGACTAAGCTAGAAAACTTCTCACTGTAGCCCCCAAGCATGTAGTTTGAATGAACTATTCTGACTAGATGCTTTAAGGGTAGCATACATAGTGTTTATAAATTTTGATACTGTAGCCCCCAAGCTTCTAGTTGTAACTGAATTAAGTTCCGACTAGATGCTTAAGAGAAGCTAAGCATATGTATGAGTTAAAAACTTTATACTGTAACCCCAAGCTTCTAATCGAAAACTGAATTAGTTCTGACTAGATGCTTAAAGAAAGACTAAGCATATTGCTAAGTTTAAAAAACTATCACTGTAGCTCCCAAGCTTCTAGGTGGAAATTTTCCGGCTAAACGCTCAAAGTAGACCAAACAATGTTTAACTTTCTTTTTTCCACAGAATGAGAATGCTCGGAGGGGCATGGCCAACGACAAGTACCACAAGATGCGCGTAGACTTGGAAGCTGAAAAGGGTAAAACTGCCTTCTTGAAGGAACAAATCACCAAGAACAAGCGTCTGTTTTTCCTTTCTTTTTCACATTCCGACTTGGTTTTACGCCAACAATTCTCCGAGTACTCACTGTGTACTATTATTTCTCTGACTTGTAGAAACTATTTCCAAGGCGAAGGATATTGTTGAGCAATCCAAGCATATTCAACAGTTGGATAGTGAAAACAAGATCCTTAAGCAGGAGAGAAAGTACATGCTGAAGATGCATGAAGACTCAATGAAAGTCCTGCAGGACTCCGCCAACGAGGAGATGAATCGCTTGAAAGAGGAAATCGCGATCTTGAAAGAGCAGAAGAAAGCTGCTGATGAGCAAAATCAACGCCATCATGAAGCGTATAAGATCCTCCAACAAGAACGGGACTCCATGGAGGAGACTCTCCGGCAGGCTGAGATCAGCATCTTTAGTAAGTGATTCTCCGTCTTGGACTTCTGTAATCTAGATACTCTGAATTTGTTGTATTATTGAACTAATGCGCTCCTTTGTCAGAAATTTGCAGCTCCTATGGGTTTAACTCGGTCGCCTCCTCCGCCAAAGGAATGCATGATCCTTGTCGGGAACTTTATCAACAACGCCATCGCGTAGACCAAAGAGATTGCCAAGCCCCTCCAGATTAACATCAAGGTAGTGGAATCTATGGCGAAGTTCTCGGAGATCCTGCGCCGAGCCCCCAAGCGTATATCAAGCTGAAAAGCTTCGTGTGCACGGGCCGGTGCAAGGATGGCGCTGTCCATGGTCAAGGCACACTACGAAAATGCCGACATCGACACAGTGACCTCTGGCATCCTCGACATAGACGACGAAGGCCAAAAAAATAGTTCATGAAGCTATCTTGGCGTCGCTCGCGGGTTTTGACACCAGAGTCATCGAGTTGGTTGACCCTAACGTCTTTGTGCCCATGAAAACCATTGATAGCAATAGCCAAAGCTCCTCCGAGTCCCTCAATACTGCCAACTTCGAGGAAGGTGACTCTCCTGCTGCCGACGATGTTCCTTCCAATTCGCCTGCGCCAGAGGAATAAAAAGAACTTGTAATATTTGCTTCCTCTATAATTTTTTATGCGGAAAAAACTATGTGTTAACTTAATGCGGAAAGCAATGGTGTATGTCCTGCTACTTAAGAACTAGTTCTAGCATGTATATATTTTTAAGCAAGTGTTGGCTTATCCATTACTTTGATTTTATGCTTGACCTTTAATGAGTCGGAAGACTTGTTGTCGGAACCATGTGCTCAGGTGATGATGCCCAATGGCACCGTCAATAACCTAAGCACAAAATCTCCGACAATAAGTTCCGAAAGTCACTACTCCAGAATTCACATAAAAACAACAAAGAACGTGTAGACCAGAAAACTTAAGCTAACGCCCGTAGGCGGAATTTTCACAAGTGCAATCGCAAAGGTTGTGCATAAAAGTTTTATACGATCCAAAAATGAACACTAAAGGAGGTAAAAGACTCAGAAATATCAGTGAACCAGAGAGCTTTATTTCATTGATCATATAAGAGATACACAATAGATAAAAAATGCTAAGTGTAGAAAGGATGTAGCTGTGCTATGTTCCATGGCCGATCAATCTCCGGGTAGTCATCATCCGGGTCACGTCGCTTACGCTTATGATCCTCGCTGGGTCTATCCTTCAGTTCACGATTGTCAACATGGTAGTAAGACCTATTGAGCAGCGCCTTGCTTATGATGAACGTTCCTTCCCATGGCGGGGATAATTTGTGTGACTTCTTCTGCTTAAGTCGGAGCACCAGATCCCCCTCTTTAAATGAGCAATGCCGGACACGGCGACTATGGTAGCTGCATATCTTCTGCTGATAGATGGCAGATCTTTGGCATGCCAAAACGCGCTCCTCCTCGAGAAGGTCCACATCTAGGCGTCTGGATCCTTCAGCATCATCTTCGTCGTAGACGGCAACTCTTGGTGCATCGTGGAGGATGTCGGAAGGTAGGATGGCTTCTGCTCCATATACCATGAAGTAAGGGGTGTAGCCGGTGGATCTGTTGGCTGTAGTTCGTAAACTCCACAACATAGATGGCAATTCTTCCGCCCAGGCTCCAGCTGCTCTATGTAGCAGTGCCTCAAGACGTGGCTTGATTCCCTACAGAATTAATCCATTTGCTCGCTCAACCTGACCATTAGATTGTGGGTGTGCCACAGATGCAAGGTCGAGTCGGCTGCCTTTGTCCCAACAATAAGCCTCCACTTCTCCGAGTAGCAAGTTGCTGCCGTTGTCGGTGATTATGCTATGTGGGAGACCAAATCTCACCACTAGATCTCGAACAAACCTAAGGGTAGTTGCCCCATCAAGCTTTCTAATGTGTTTAGCTTCTATCCATTTGGTGAATTTATCAACTGCTACTAGCAGATGCGTAAATCCACATGGTGTCCTCTGTAACAGACCCACCATGTCCAGCCCCCAGACTACAAACGGCCAAGTTATTGGTATTGTTTGTAATTCTTTAGCAGGAACATGTGGTTGTCGGGCATAATACTGGCATCCCATGCATGTCTCAACCAGCTTGTCGGCATCCGCCTTCGCAGTCAGCTAGTAGAATCCTTGCCGAAAGGCTTTAGCTACCAAAGATGGGGGAGCGACGTGATGCCCGCAATCTCCGAGATGGATTTCACATAGGATTTCAATACCTTCTTGCTGGGAAACACACTTAAGGTATACACCAGTAGTGCTCCTTTTGTAGAGCTGTCCATTGATTATGGTATAGCCCTTTGCTCGATGTATTTGCCATCTTTCAACCTTGTCGTCAGGCAAAGCTCCGTGTTCGAGATATTCCATGAACGGTTTGTCTAAGCTGGAGGGACTTTTGTCACCATGTGGACCAAAGATTCTACTCTATCCGGGTTGTCGATGTCTTCTCCCTTCACGGATGGTGTCCGCAGATGCTCCAGGAAAACTCCAGGCGGAATTCCTTTGCACCCTGATCCAAGCTTAGACAGCAGATTAGCCGCCTCGTTTTGCTCCCTAGGTACATACTTGACCTCGTAGCCCAAGAAGCACTTGGCTATCTCGTCCACTTTATCTCGATATGCTGCCATCATAGGGTTCTGCGCATTCGAGGTGCCAGCCACCTGCTGGGCAACCAAGTTGGAATCTCCACAGCAAACTATGCGCTTGATGCCAATATCCTTGGCTACACGTAATCCGTGAATGAGTGCTTCATACTCCGCCATGTTGTTCGTAGCCTCAAAGTGGATCTGCAGAACATAGTGTAGCTTGTCCCCAATTGGTGACTGTAGCAGTACACCAGCCCCCGAGCTGTTGAGCAGCTTTGATCCGTCAAAGTGCATCACCCAGTATTCTGACTCCAGCAATGGGGTAGCATCTGGCATCTCTGTCCAATCTGTGATAAAATCCTCCAAGGCTTGTGACTTGATAGCGTCACGTCTCTTGTAGGTGATCTCGAAGGCGGCAAGTTCAATGCCCCACTTCGCGACCCTTCCTGTAGCGTCACTGTTGTTTATGATGTCGGACAATGGAGTCTTGCTTACCACTGTGATTGGGTGCTCCTGGAAAGTGCCTCAGCTTCTGAGAAGCAAGGAATACTCCATAAGCTATCTTTTGGTAGTGCGGGTAACGCTGCTTGGACTCCGTCAAGACCTCGCTTACATAGTAAACTAGTCACTGAACTCCGTGTTCATAGCCTGGTTCCTTCCGTTCTACCACAACGATGACACTGATTACCCGGTTGGTGGCCGCCATGTAAATTAACATGGGATCTCCAGGCTCGGGTGCTGCAAGGATAGGCGCCGAGGAAAGTGTCTCCTTGAGCTGCTTCAATGCTGCATCTGCTTCGTCCGTCCACGTGAATTTTTCCGCCTTCTTCAGTAACTTGTACAGCGGCAGAGCCTTCTCTCCAAGTCAGCTAACGAACTGACCAACTGCTGCAACACAACCTGTTAGTCGTTATATGTCCTTTAGGCATGTCAGACGGTTTATGTTTAATATGGTCTTGATTTTCTCCGGGTTGACCTCGATTCCATGCTGGGAAACAATGAAGCCCAACAATTTGCCAGCTGGAACCCCGAAGACGCACTTCTTAGGGTTAAGCATCATGTTGTATTTCCGGAGATTATCAAAGGTTTCTATTAAGCCAGAGATTAAGTCATTTTACTTTTTAGACATCACTGCTATATCGTCCACATAGGCATGAACATTCCGACCAATTTGATCAGGTAGGCAACATTGCATTGTCCGCTGGTACGTAGCACCTGCGTTTTTCAGCCCAAAGGGCATCGTGACATAGCAAAACGTGTCGTAGGGTGTGGTGAACGAAGTGGCCAATTGGTCCGACTTCCTCATATTGATCTGTTGGAGATATGCCCAAGAGGCAATAATAAAGTGGTTATTATCATATCTTCATGCTTATGATAAATGTTTACATACCATGCTATAATTGTATTAACCGGAAACATTAATACTTGTGTGATTTGTAAACATAAAAGAGTCCCTAGTAAAGCCTCTTGTTAAACTAGCTTGTTGGTTAATATATGATCATGGTTTCCTGATCATGAACATAGAGATGTTATTAACAATAGGGTCATATCATTAGGAGAATGATATGATGGACATACTCCTATAGTTAAGCGTAGCATAAAGATCAAGTCATTTAATATAGTTCATTTGCTATATGCTTTCTGATACATAGTAACCTAATTTCTTCTACCATGAGATCATGCTAATCACCATCACTGGAAGGATGCTTTGATGATATCAAACACCACACCGTAACTGGGTGGCTATAAAGGTGGCATTGAGTGTTCGGAAAGTATGTGTTGAGGCACATGGATCAAGAGTGGGATTTGTCCATCCATATAATAGATAGATATACTCTGGGCCCTCTCGGTGGAATGTCATCCAATTGGCTTGCAAGCATGTGACTAGCTCACAAAGGATCACATATCACGGGAACGAGAAAAGAGTACTTATCAGTAACGAGGTTGAACTAGGTATGAAGAGATACCGACGATCAAAATCTCGGATAAGTAAACTATCGTGAGACAAAGGGAAATTGGTATCGTATGTAAGTGGTTCATTCGATCACAAAGTAATCGTAGAAATATGTGGGAGCCATATGAATTTCCAGATTCCTCTATTGGTTATTGATTGGAGAAGTGTCTCGGTCATGTCCTCATAATTCACGAACCGTAGGGAGACACACTTAAGGATTCGATGTTGTTTAGTAGATATGGAAAGTGAGTAAAGAGATCGAATGTTGTTCGGAGTCTCGGATGGGATCCGGGATATCACGAGGAAGATCCGGAATGGTCCGGAGAATAAGATTCATATAAGGAAAGTCCTGTTTCGGAGTTCGGAAATGATTTCGGTGTGTTCACTGGGAATGTTCTAGAAGGGTCTGGAAGGTCCGGCACTCCGGAAGGGGAAGGGTACATGGATGTGTCATGAAAATGTGGAATGGTTGCATCATGTACTAGGTCACTTGGCTAGGCAATATGGAGAGAGAAATCAAATCCAAGTTTGAAAGTCAAACGCCAATTTGAAAAGTCAAATCTGAAGTTTGCTTGGTGGAGGGAGAGTAGGAAACCTACTTGGGGAGGAAGTCTCACTCCCTCCACCCGCCGGCCATGAAGGGGAGTTGGAGGAGGACTCCCTCCTCCCAAACCGCCCCCTCCCACCTATATAAGGAGGGGTAGGGCGCCCCCTACCCCTCACACCTAAACCCTAGCTCCTGGCGCCTCCACCACAAGTGCAGCCGCCGCCTAGGGATCTCCCAACTTGCCGAGTTAGGGTTTCCCCAAACCCTAGCCGCCGGCCACACCATCCCCTTGGTGCCCTCTAAACCCTAGATCACCAAGGCCTCTCTCATACTCCACCATACTCGCTCCGGCTTAAGGCGAAGCCCTGCGAGATCTCCCCTCTACTTCCGACACCACGCCGTCGTGCTGCCAGAATCACGAGGAGAGTGCTACAACCTCCGCTGCCTGCTAGAACAAGGGAGAGGAAGGTCTTCATCGAGTAACGAACGTGTGACCGACTGCGGAAGCGCTGCCGGAACGCAGCGCCGGAAGGATCGTCTACGCGATCTTGAGATTGGCAAGTGTACGACTACATCACCCACGAGAATCTTCTCTCGTTAACCGCTTTGGATCTTTGAGGGTTAGTACTCTATCGACTCGTTGCTGCAATCTAGTAGATAGATCTTGGCTTGTGTGTGTTCATGCGATAGAATTTTTTTGTTTTCCATGCTACGAACCCCTACAGTGGTATCAGAGCCGTGTCCATATGTAGATCTGTTGCACGAGTAGAACACAATGGTCATTGTGGGCGTTGATGCTTTTGTTGTCGATTGCTTCTTGTGTACTTTGCATCTTGCGGGATGGTGGGATGAAGCGGCCCGGGCTAACCTTGCATGACATCGTTCATTAGACTTGCTCCACACTTGACATGCAACTTGTATTGCATAAGTGGCTTTGCGGGTGCCTGTTTCTCCCAATATAGTTAAGATTCAATTTACAACGGGTGATTGACAATACTAGTATCAATGTTGTGGTTCTTGTTCGTAAGTTAGAACAACACTTATTGAAAGCCCCAAACCACGTAAAACATGCAAAGAAAATTAGAGGCGTCTAACTTTGTTTTGCAGGGGTGTGCTGTGATGTGATATGGCCATGATTGTGATTATATATGATGTATGCAATGTTCCTTATTGTAAGTTGGCAACCGGCAGGAGCCATATGGTTGTCTTTTAATTCCGTTAAGACCTGCGTGTCTATTCAAAGTAGTTGTAATAGTTGATGCTGGTGGATGACAGCCATGAAACGGCGCCATTGACCTTGACGCCACTCCGGTGATGATGGAGATCATGTCCGTGCTTGAAGATAGAGATCGGAATCACAAGGCGAAAGGCCATATCATATCACATATTATGAATTGCATGTGATGTTAATCCTTTTATGCATCTTGTATTGCTTAGTTCACGATGGTAGCATGATCCCTCAAGAACACAATTTCAAGTTTTAAAGTGTTCATCCTTAGTAAGCACCGTTGCTAAAGCTCGTTGTTTCGAAGCATCACGTGATGATCGGGTGTGTTAGATTCTGCGAGTGTATACAACGTGAGCAAGCCAGATTTGCTCATGCAGAAGCTAAGGTTTGATCTTGACGAGCCTAGCATGTACAGACATGGTCTCGGAACACGGATCACCGAAAGGTAAAGCATGAGTCATATAGTAGATATGATGAACATGTTGATTGTTTGCCATTGAAGCTACAACAACTCTCGTGATGATCGGTTTTGATGTGGTGGATTTGGTTCGTGTGATCACTAAAACAATGTGAGGGATATTGTTTTGAGTGGGAGTTCAACAGCAATATGATTAAAATTTGAACACTATTTATCATAAATTAAATCAAAGTGAATTTGCATAGTTTTTGTAGTCATTGGCATCCGTTTACCACCTTGCGCTTAGTTATAATTGAGATGATAGAACTATATAATTCGGGTTAGTTACTTTACGAACTGGTATCGTATTGTTTTAAAGTGTTAATCTAAAGTTTAAAAGTCCCAATGCAAACTTTTAGTAAGTTTTGATTACTCCGTGAAGTTTAATAGTTGGTATTAAATCAAGAGTAACAATTCCAGTGTTAGTGTATAAGTATCATGTTTATCTCCATGATTCTTGATATTCGAAAGATAGTTTCAATATCAAGGTAATCTAGGAGTTGAAAGAGTTGTTTCAGAAACCATCATGTATGGAAGATATTGCGATATCTGAAATGATGTTTTGGTTACAACATGATAGAGTATAATATGGCAAAGTTTATGTTCTCATATTTGATGAGAATTTACAAAAGGTTGGAGACATTAGTTGTCCTAATCCTCCAAAAGGTTTTTGGAGAGCAACATTATACTCGCGATTCACCGTTATAAGCTAAAGTAGCTTGATCATGAATAATTCCATGAGAAGGGTGAATATTTGATGTAGGTAAAATGTTTACTACACCAAGAGATTACTAAAGAAAGGAATTTGAAAGAACACCAAACATTTGATGGTGGTAATCTACTTCAAAGTGCAAGTCCAAAGACATTGGTATTTAACTATACACGCTCTGGACTATGTGTCATATGGATGGCTCCACTATTGATGTTGATAGATTCTTTCAAACAAAAAAAGAAATACTGAAAGAGAATCTCATAAATATATGGCAGAAAAGAAAAGACTAGAATTGTTCAGTTTAGGTATATAAAGGATATACGTGTTATGGCTGTATTCTTTGCTTGTTAAATAATGTGGTTCTTAAGTATTGGATACTGAATTTGTTGGTATGAATCATCATACGAAACAACAGAATTCATGAACTACAATGGCCTAAGTAACTAGCAAAAGACTATGTGATGATGTTCATCGAGAACAAATAAAGGGTTATTGTGTTGCTCGTTAAACATCAAAGCTTGCCTTCAAGATTTGTTTTATCAGGTATTATGAGAACAAAAGGGTTGTTCAAATAATTTCCGTAATCCATAAAAGATGGATGATTTAAAAATCTCGTTGGAGAAATCACATCCATAAAACTAGTGCTAAAAATGTCGAAAGACAAATTGATTAAAAGATCACTTAGGAAGTGACATCTCTGTTTAATTTATATTGGAAAGAAAACATGAAGAAACTCCATGTGGATGGAATTTTGGAGTCTTTTGATTTTTGATCAAATGATGCTTGTGAAACTTTCCTAGAGATAATTAAAAATTTGTTCATAGAACAAAAGGGAACGAATGACTAGCTTATTGGAACTTGTACATATTGTTGTATGAAGTCCATTATGTGTAGTCAAGAGCGATGGATTTCAACTTCATATGCTTTCTCCGAAAATTTGAGTGAATATATGAATATTTAATTAATAAGGATGAAGTATGAAACATTTTAAAAGTTCAAAGACTTTCAAGATGAAGTGCAAAATCATTGTAAGAAGAATATAAATAGATTATGATAAGATCATAAAGGAAGACATTTGAGTTACAAGTTTATCATAATACCTAAGATTTAAGGAATCGTTCCGTGGATTTGCATTTCCCGAAACACCATAAGAGTATGGAGCGTTTGAGATATGTAATTAAACCTTGTTTGACATGGTAAGATCAAAGGTGTAATTCATAAAACTGCAATTATATTTTAAAGATTAAAAGCTTTAGAGACTACCGTTTTTCCACTGAAAAGAGCTCCATCATAATTCGTTGAAATGAAACCATATAAAGTTATGGTTTGGGATAAAACCCAAGTTGTCCTTTCTTAAAAATTGGTATGCGATGCATAAGAAAGATGTTTGCAACCAAAGTCGGATGAACCTGTCTTTGTATGTTATTTCGAATAACTGTTCCTCCATAACATCAAAGACAAAAGTGTTTCTCGCTTAGAACGTCAAGTTTCTTTGAGAAGGAATTTTTCGTAAAAGATAAGTGGGAGGACAATAGAACTTTGATAAGGATAAAAGAACCTTAGCTATATGTGCAAAGTTGCGCAGCGCCGGAAAAATGTTCCGGAGACAGCAACAATGCTCATGGCTCACATGCCTCAAAGGTTGTGGTTACGGAGGTCAAAGTTTCTATTGAACCAAGTAGGTCGGGTAAACAATCAAATATCAAGATTTGACGGTTGAATCATTATTTAAGAATAATGAATGGACTACATACAAAGAAGTAATGATGAGCCATAACTCCGCAAATGGTTTGAAGCCATAAAATCCGTGATAGTTCCATACACGAGAAATCAAGCTTTGAACTTGAAGGACCCTCGAGAAAGGTGTAAAACCTTACAGTCGTGTTTGGATCTATAAAGAAATATACATGGATGTTTCACATCTACTAAATAGTCGATATGTTGAGAAAGAGTTCACAACAATGTTTGAAGGTTGACTATGACAAGATTTGATCTTTCATAGCGGTATTTAGTCTAGACAGATTAATGTAGCAACCACTACATATAATTTTGTTATGTGGTATTTGAATAAACAAAACAAGTTCTTATAAAATAATTGTTACCTAGGACGTGTGCATAACACGGTCCAAGGGGTTTTGTTAATTCAAAGGATGCTAAAAGCATATGCAAACTTCAATGGTTGAAGTAAGCATCGCGGAGTTGGAATCTTCACCATGATGAAATTGTTAAAAGAGTTTAAATTCATCAGAGACGATGAAGATGCTTGCATTTGCAAGAAATTAAGTGGGAGCGCTAAGCCATATTTCTAATATATTATGTGGAAGACATATTGTTGATTGGAAATGATGTATCTTTTATGAACACATATTAAGAATTTCATCCTGATGAAAGACATAGGCAAAAACCCAAATATTTGACATCAAAAGACGCTAATATGGTTGTGCCAAAAGTACATAGATGATGTATTGAATGAGTTCAATATAGAAACTACAAGAAAGGTTCTTGTCGCATAGAAAGTATTGAATGAGTTCAATATTGATGATATATTCAAGTGTATTGACACTTGGTAAGTGCAACAAAGATTCAAGTATAGATTGATACTTGATGTATGAAATCACAAAGAATATTTATACCAATCATACTGTGATATGTACAAATCCAGATATGTCCTATGCTCTAAATGTTATGAGCATATACCAGAATGATTCATAAGATGATCATTGGACAATAGTAAGGATATTCTTATAAATCTTTTAGAAGAACTAAGAACATATTGTTTTGTAGAGGTGACAAATAGATGGTAAAAGTGCTACATTGATACTAGTTTTGTCACAAAGTACAAATTAAGTTTATCTCAATCTAAACTAAGGGTGGCACAATATGATGGAATGTGAGCTCCATAATGAATTTGGATGAGTTCCAAAGTTAAGACATTGTGACAGATACTGCAACAAAAGGCTAAGTATATAACTTCTATTATAGCAGCAAAGGAGGGCATTTGTGTCAAGTAGTTTGTTATCAAACTAGGTGTAGTTCACAGAAGGGATAATACTATGAATATTATCAACATGTTTTAACCCCAAAGAACTAAAGGTCTCACCAAAGGACCAAATTTATACAAAGCCATGTCATTAGAGAATGAGTGATGCATAGAGATGCAAAGACATGCAATTACACATGGACCTGGGAGTGTCAGATCCGGAGATCAGTTGACCACTAGCAATCGTGTATATACAACACCGGAAAGCCATAGGTGTTGAATACACAAAGGTTTGAAACTAGATTATTGACTCTAGTGCAAGTGGGAGACTGTTGGATATATGCCCAAGAGGCAATAATAAAGTGGTTATTATCATATCTTCATGCTTATGATAAATGTTTACATACCATGCTATAATTGTATAACCGGAAACATTAATACTTGTGTGATTTGTAAACATAAAAGAGTCCCTAGTAAAGCCTCTTGTTAAACTAGCTTGTTGGTTAATATATGATCATGGTTTCCTGATCATGAACATAGAGATGTTATTAACAACAGGGTCATATCATTAGGATAATGATATGATGGACATACTCCTATAGTTAAGCGTAGCATAAAGATCAAGTCATTTAATATAGTTCATTTGCTATATGCTTTCTGATACATAGTAACCTAATTTCATCGACCATGAGATCATGCTAATCACCATCATCGGAAGGATGCTTTGATGACATCAAACACCACACCCTAACTGGGTGGCTATAAAGGTGGCATTGATTGTTCGGAAAGTATGTATTGAGGCACATGGATCAAGAGTGGGATTTGTCCATCCATATGATGGATAGATATACTCTGGGCCCTCTCGGTGGAATGTCATCCAATTGGCTTGCAAGCATGTGACTAGCTCACAAGGGATCACGTATCACGGGAACGAGAAAAGAGTACTTATCAGTAAAGAGGTTGAACTAGGTATGCAGAGATACCGACGATCAAAACCTTGGACAAGTAAACTATCGTGAGACAAAGGGAAATTGGTATCGTATGTAAGTGGTTCATTCGATCGCAAAGTAATCATAGAAATATGTGGGAGCCATATGAATTTCCAGATTCCTGTATTGGTTATTGATCGGAGAAGTGTCTCGGTCATGTCCGCATAATTCATAAACCGTAGGGAGACACACTTAAGGATTCGATGTTGTTTAGTAGATATGGAAAGTGAGTAAATAGACCAAATGTTGTTCGGAGTCTCGGATGTGATCTGGGATATCACGAGGAGATCCGGAATGGTCCGGAGAATAAGATTCATATAAGGAAAGTCCTGTTTCGGAGTTCGGAAATGATTTCGGTGTTTTCACCGGGAATGTTCTAGAAGGGTCTGGAAGGTCCGGCACTCCGGAAGGGGAAGGATACATGGATGTGCCATGACAATGTGGAATGGTTGCATCATGTACTAGGTCACTTGGCTGGGCAATATGGAGAGAGAAATCAAATCTAAGTTTAAAAGTCAAACGCCAATTTGAAAAGTCAAATCTGAAGTTTTCTTGGTGGAGGGAGAGTAGGAAACCTACTTGGGGAGGAAGTCCCACTCCCTCCACCCGCCGGCCATGAAGGGGAGTTGAAGGAGGACTCCCTCCTCCCAAACCGCCCCCTCCCACCTATATAAGGAGGGGTAGGGCACCCCCTACCCCTCACACCTAAACCCTAGCTCCTGGCGTCTACACCACAAGTGCAGCCGCCGCCTAGGGATGTCCCAACTCGCCGCGTTAGGGTTTCCCCAAACCCTAGCCGCCGGCCACACCATCCCCTTGGTGCCCTCTAAACCCTAGATCACCAAGGCCTCTCTCATACTCCACCATACTCGCTCCGGCTTAAGGCGAAGCCCTGCGAGATTTCCCCTCTACTCCCGACACCATGCTGTCGTGCTGCCGGAATCACGAGGAGAGTGCTACAACCTCCGCTGCCTGCTGGAACAAGGGAGAGGAAGGTCTTCATCGAGTACCGAACGTGTGACCGACTACGGAAGCGCTGCCGGAACGCAGCGCCGGATGGATCGTCTACGCGATCTTGAGATTGGCAATTGTACGACTACATCACCCACGAGAATCTTCTCTCGTTAACCGCTTTGGATCTTCGAGGGTTAGTACTCTATTGACTCGTTGCTGTAATCTAGTAGATAGATCTTGGCTTGTGTGTGTTCATGTGAGAAATTTTTTGTTTTCCATGCTACGAACCCCTAAATGATCTGGCGGTATCCTGAGTATGCATCGAGAAAACACAAAAGTTCCGAGCCAGCCGTCGAGTCAATGACTTGGTCAATGCGAGGCAAAGCAAACGGATCTTTGGGGCATGCTTTGTTCAAGCCGGTGTAATCAACACACATTCTTAATTCTTTGGTTCCATTTTTGGGGACAAGTATAGGATTGGCCACCCATTGGGTGTGAAGGACTTCTCGGATAAAACTAGCCTTAAGTAACCTAGCTATCTCTTTGACTATGGCACTTCTCTTCTCATCTCCAAAGCGTCGTAGAGGTTGCTTCACTGGTTTGCATTTTGGATCAATGTTCAAGCTATGCTCGGCAAGTTCCCTAGGTACACCTTTCATGTCGGTAGGCTGCCAGGCAAATATGTCCCTATTCTCACGGAGGAACTCGACGAGCGCGCTTTCCTATTTGGGATCCAGGTTCGTCCCAATGGCGGTGGTCTTGGAGGCATCGCCTACCACAAGTTCCACCGACTTGGTTTCGATGGCGGCCTTGAATGTTGGGGCGGAGTCAGAAATCTGTTTCTTTGACACGGGCATCTCTGAGGCATCGACCTTGCTCTGGATCTCCTTGAATTCGTCGCTGTAGAGGACAGCTTCCGTGTAGGCTGCTTCTCCAATTTCGCAGTCCCTTGCTTTGGTAAAGCTTCTGAATATGGTGATGATACCGTTTGGTCTGGGTATCTTGAGTTTGTTGTAGACGAAGCATGGCTTGTCCATGAAGGTGTGGAATATGTCGCGGCCGAATATGACGTGGTACACGCTCTTGAAGGGGACCACCTCAAAGGTCATGCTCTCTTGGCGGTAATTATTAACATCACCAAAGGCGACCTGAAGTGTGATGCACCCAAGGGACCGAGCCTCCCGACCAGGAACTACGCCATGGAAGATGGTGTTGGTCCGCCTTAGGTTTGCCTCTGTCAAGTTCATCTTCTACAATGTATCCAGGTACATGATGTTGATGCTGCTTCCACTATCCACCATACATTTGGTGAACTCATTGCCGTCAATCAAGGGGTTGATGACCATGGTGTATTGGTTCTCTATAGGGATGAGGTCTGGGTGATCCTTCCTGTCCCAAGTAATTGGAATCTCCGACCAGTGCGGGTACTGGGGAACTGGGGGTAGAGTAGCCATCAGGATCCTCATAGAGGTCTTCTGTTGTCGGACGACGGGGGTGCCAAGGAAAGTGTGGAAAATTGTCGCCTTCTTCTCGAAGGGGTTCTTGCCTTTGCCGTCGCTCTTGGCGGCGTGCCTAGGGTCAACATCCTCGTCCATGTCACTTGAATCCTTGGACTCCTCCTTCTTCTTCTTCCCCTTGCGCTTGCCTCGCGGTCTATTCTTCCGACTTTGCTTGTAGCCAGACTCCGGGTCCTCCTTGAGGTTGTTGACAAACTTGCAATGGCGATTGGTGTGGGTGGCCTTGCCGTTGGCATCGAGGTGTACGAGGCACGGCATATCGTGGTATTCTTCGTAGGTTTGGGGAACGCGGAGCGCTACCGAGGTAGTTTCACTTCCTCGCTGCTGCCCACGACCAGCTCCTTGCCCTTGGCCACGTTGTCCGCCATCACCTCGTCCTGCAAAGGTCATGGCGACCATGTCGGGAGTTTGCTTTTCTTCTGGCATGGTTTTCCGCTTGGTGTTATTGTTCCTCCGATCTTGAGTTGGAATGGCTATTGCCGGCAAGGAGCGGCGAGCATCGTTGTCGGCAGGTGCGAACTCACTGGCCAACTGAATTATCTGGTTCAAGTCAAGATGGTGATTGTCCTGCAAGCGCTTCAGCTTATGTCGGAGCAACGTGCCCCTTTCCAACCCATCGATGAAGGCGTCCATGGCGGTTTGAGCGTGCACTCCTGCACATGAATTCTTCATATCCAGCCAACGGGAGAGGTAGGCGCGAGATGTCTCGTCTTTCTCTTGCACGCACCGCTGTAGATCGCCAACAGTACAGGGATTCTTGTATGTACCCTCGAAGTTCTTGGTGAACGCTTCTTGCATGTCCAACCAATTGCAGATGGATCTCTCCGGCAAGTCATCAATCCATTGACGGGTCATGCCCGCCAACATTAACGGGAGGTACTTGACGGCGACGTTGGGGCTACCCCCGGCGATCTCCACCGCGTTGTCGTAGTCCTGCAACCATGTAGCTGGCTTGGCGGTGCCGTCATAGGGCTTGATGGTCTTGTCAATCCGGAAACCTTTGGGGTAAGTTGCGGACCATATCACAGGTCCAAAGCAACGTGGTCCCAGGTATGGTCCTTCCCGGGCCTCATGGATCTTGTATATCCATGAACGTGCGCCGTAAGGCTCTGGGCTCCTTTTCTTCTTGCCAACAGGGGACGGTCTGAACGACACGGACCTCCTCCGCCATGGTGGCTACTGGGTGGCGACGGAGGTGGAGGTGGCGGTGTGTTAGCCTTCTTGCTGTTACCCTCCTGCGATGCCTCACGCTTGTCGCGGTTGCTTGTCGGACACGGAGGGTCATGGTGCGACCTGCTCTTGTGTCCCTGGTTGCCCTCTCCGTCATGACGGGTCTGCTCCGTGTTATCGCGGATGACGATGCCGCTTTGCCTTGGCGGAGGCATATCCATACGACGGTGAGCCTTGATTTCTTCGCGATGTCGAGGAGAGCGAGGCGGTGGCGATGGTGAAAAGGATCGATCTCGTCAATGCCCATTGTTATGAGCTTGGGTTTTGGAGAAGATGTGGATGCTGGAGATCGCGGAACAGTTAGCAAACAAGCAACACGAGGACACAAGGTTTACCCAGGTTCAGGCCCCCGGAGGGAAAACCCTACTCGTGCTTGTCTGCTCTTGATTACTGTGGAACCGAAAGTTACAGGGGTGCGCAGATGCAATCTGGCGTGGAGGTGTGTATGCGATGGTATGAAGTGCCCTCCTCGTCGTGCCCTCCTAGCCTTTATATAGAGATAGGCAGGTCTCGGGCACAGATCGAGTCGGTTACAGGTTTTAGGGTTTGCCCCTTTGAACATTCTATCTATTCTAGTCTTGCTCTGCAAGGATCCGAAGGCGTCATGGGACAGGGCCACCCAAAAGTCTTCATGGGCTGGCGCATATTCTCGTGGGCCTTCCTTGGGCTGGACTAGGTATGCTAAGGTCGTGTACCCATAGTGTATAACCATGTCAGTAGCCCCCGAGTGTTTAGTCCAATCGTAGATTTGGCTGAGGACTCTTCAATCTTTCGGGTGCAGCTATCTCTATTCATTTATAGAATGATTTGAGTGTGTAGGGATTGTTGATGCGTGTGCCTGACTCTCTCGACGGATCAGGGTCATTTAACTGTCTTAGGACAAAACAACACAATCTTCTTTAGATTCGAGTCCCTCGACTCAAACCCGGAACATATGCTGGCGTAATTCGACCCAGGCCACAGAGGACTTACAGGAGTGGAATTCCAGTAAATTTTAAATGATGTACCCAACACGTCCGTCGGGATTTTTCATCGCGCCTGCTGGCACGGATTCTTACTAGCAGAGCGCAGTCGTGTGCGTTGCCAGGCCATCAGATGATATTTGTGGGTCTTATCTTTGTGTCGCAGACACAACATCCGAATGTTTATCACCACGGAGGTGTTTCGGGTGTCCAAGGAGGATGTTGCTCACTTAGCGTTTAATTGGGGCAGAGTTGTCGAAAAGTTTTTGCATGCTGATCCGAAGGATCATAGTCGGAGAATTCATAGGGTGTGCGACTAGTGCTCCCTATGGGAGTAGCCCCTGAGTGTCTGTTCGAGTCGTAGACTCGAGCGGAGACTTTAGTTCAGTTGTTGCTTACTTTAGGTCCGTAGGACACAAACTTTTTTGGATGCTGGAATCAGTCCTCCCTATGGGAGTAGCCCCTTAGTCCGTAATAGAGTCGTAGACTCGATGTATGACTCGAAGAAATAGTTTAGTGGTGTAGTTCTTTAATCATACTTCGGGTGCGCGGCCAGCGCTCCTGGTAGAAGTAGCCCCCGAGTAGTTACTCGAATCGTAGATTTGGGTGAATACTTTAGCTGTGTAGCCGAAGATTTGTAACCGTTGCTAACGATCGGTGACCTCAAGCGTCTGCGGCGCCAGAGGTGACATGACTAGACGAACATGGGTCCCACCTTCTGACTTTGAATTGACTGGTCACGTGTGGCGTGGAGATAATTACGGCGTCGCCTCGGTTTCCGTGCATAGTGGACGGCGTGTGAGCGACGGTTCACTGCTGTGCGGACACGTGGATGGTTGGATTTGGATGTTGGCTTTAGGGCTTCCCGATGAACGGTCACCGTGTATCGTCTTCGTCCTTATAATCACTGGGGAAAATTTTGTTTGTTTTCACCACAGCCATTCTCGTTTCACTGCTTCCACCTTCTTGAGCTTTCCTCGCCGCGTGTTGGAAGTTCTTCGATCCTTCCCATCTTCGTTCTTGCGCTCACATTGTCGCTATCGCCGCACTGCAATGGGGAAACCAAAGAAGGCCTCCACCACAGTTGGTACCAGCGCTGCTGCCAGCAGCAAGAAGGGTACTGCCGCTACTCGCGTCACCGATGGGGGCTGGTGGCGATCGGAGACGCGCGAGGGCGATCTCCGCAAGCTCCGTGAGAGGAGTCTGATCTCGCAGGAGAGAGAGGTCGTCATGATTCCCGGCAATGAGGTAATTCCCTGTCCTCCCACTGGGTCTCGGGTCATGTTTATCGCTTTTGTCCTTCGGGGCTTTTCTTTCCCGGTCTAAGATTTTCTCCTTGGATTGCTTTTCTTCTACGGCGTCCAACTCCATCATCTTTCGCCAAATTCTGTTCTTCATATCGCCTGCTTCATCACCTTCTGCGAGTGCTGTCTCGATATCGAGCCGCACTTTGGCCTCTTTCGAAAGCTCTATTCCGTGAAGAGGCAACCTGGCTCCGATGGCGTTTATCCCATCAGCGGCTGCATCATTTCCCTGAAATCCAACTTTCTCTTCTTCTCTTTTTCTATGTTTGAGTCTATCCAGTACTGGCGGAGGCGATGGTTTTACATCCGCGACTCCACAGTGGACGGGCAAAACTTTGGCCTTGTTCCTTTCGACCCCTCCCAGAAAATCCAGCCGAAGAGGTCCTGGAAGAACCACATCTTGGATGGTGAGGTGGCGGAGATAGAGGAGCTCTATCATCGGGGGGAGGACCTCCAGGTGATTCGGGATAAAGAGGTGAACGGTGTGGATATCATCCACACCTTCCTAAAACGTCGGGTGCAGCCGCTCCAGGCTAGGGCGCACCCGATGTTCCTTTATTCTGGCCGCCATGATCCGACTAGGGTTTTGACTAAGGAGCTCTCCAGGGTATCTCGACAGAGTTCTTCGGCCGCTGCTGAAGTACAAAGCTGAAGAGGACCTTCCGGGGAAGTCACTGACTCCTCCGTTCACCGCCTCTCGTCTGGTTCCGCAGGTGTAGATCTGGGACGTGCGCGTAGCGCTATTTTTGAGTGTGTTTTTCTTGTACTTGTTTGTTCTCAAAGTTTGCTTTCTTTGTGCAGGAATTCAAGGTACTGGGCATGGTGCCTCCACTACCAGAACGTTTTACAGATGCGCCGGACAATGAGGTAGTGGACTCCATGTCTGAACTTCCCTCGGTGCGATCACCGGCTGAAGAAGCCTTTGAGTCGAGCAAGGAGCAGACTAGAAAGCGGACACGGAGCTCGAGCGAATCATCGAATGCCTCAACTCTGCCGACGCCTAGGAACCCGCCATACCTTGTGCGTCACAGTGGAGGTGATGGTGGCTCTTCCTCTCCTATTCCGGCCGTGCCCGTGTGGGCTGTGGCGCCGTAGCCGCCGGCAAAGCGGAAGAAGGAAGAGAAGAAAGAACAGAAGAAGGAAGAGAAGAAGGGCAAGAGGGCCTTGCTTGTCTTCAACTTGAGCGATATGGACTCGTAAGTATATTCAATTTCTTTTGCTCTCTTTCTTTTTTTGCTTGCTTGTATTTGACTGATGTTTTCTTTTGTAGCCACTCCTCCGATGGCTCGTTTAGCGATGGCGCACGGGAGATGGTTGGGGAGTCGAAGGTTGCACCTCCTCCATCGTAGACGGTGGCCACCTCTGGCGGGTGTTGCTCCGAACTCTTCTCCGCAGGAGGATCGGGTGATTTTCTCCCAGAAAACTGTAGCCGAACCTTCGGAGTCGCCGTCTGATCATGTAAGTGTTTACTTCTTGCCGTGGGGGAAGCCCCCAAGCATTTTTCGGATGATCTGCTGATCATGTCTTCCTTTTGTTCATGAGTGTCTCGACGAGAGCCCCCGAGCGCATTTTGTATGCATGATTTTGCTTTGCTCGTTTCCTTGGGCGCAGCCCTTGAGCCTTTTTCCTGACAAGTTGCTTCTTCTCGCAGCCTTTGGTGCAAGGCGCCAACCAATTGGTGAAGCAGCACCTGGTGTTGGAGGCCAGCCTCAAGCGGCTTCAGGGTACGTCCGTGAATAGGTCTTCTTCGTCTTCCTCTGCTTCCTTTCCCGTGAATCTATTACATGTTCTTTTTTGCAGATGAGAACAATACCGCCCTCCGCGAGCTTGATGCTCTCAAAAAGAGCCTCGGGCGAGCGGAGAAAAAGGCCGAGGACACCGTTGGTGCAAAGGAGCGCCTCGAGCGGGAGTTAGCCGACGCAGTTGCGGCCAAGGAGCGTCTGCAGCAGGAGGCTACGGACCGCGAGGAGCAGATTTCCACCGCCGCGTCTTCGCGCGAGAGGGAGGTAGCCGAAAAGCTGATGGCTACAGCCAAGGCTATTTCGGGTGAGTAGTTTTTCGCCTGTATGTTTTTTTTCATTTGCCTTTGTCTCTCTGGCTTTTAGTTGATGCTTACTTTGCCTCCTCCGTTTATCTAGATGCCGCGGGCATCGAGTTTGACCATGGTGCCTTGGGCCACGGAAGTGCTCTGGATGATGCCACTACGGCGGTCGAAGACCACTGTAGTACCGTGGTCGGCTCGCTTGCTAAGGCCAAGGAGGTTCTCAGGCGCTTCTACAAGGAGCTCGTCCCCAAGGGCGTCGCCCTCGAGGATTTCGACTTGTTGGCGGATGCGCTGTCAGCTGAGGTGTCTGCGGCGTACAAGCGCAAGTAGAAGGGCATCGGTGCGTCCATGGGGCTGGCAATGTCCATGGCATCTGGAGCGAAGCTGGATCTTCATCAGGTCACCTCCCAGATGCCAACTGCTCCCGACGGATCTGAGGTAGCTTTTGCCCTCTATGCTGCCCATTGTAAACGCTACGGGTCAAAGCTGATTGACCTGCTGGCGGAGTATGCGGTGAGGCAGCAGGGCGAGGCCAAGAGCAGGCAATCCGGCTCCAAGGCCACTCAGGATGCAGCTCCCTAGGCCTTGTAGTTGTAGGATAGCTTTTGCTTGCTTTTGTTGTAAATATGTTATGAACACTCCTTGTGCCACGCAGTGGCTTTTGTTATATATAATGAATCTCCGAGCTGTTTGCCAACTCGTGTGTGTTTATATCTTTGCTTCTTTCCTCTAGGGGCCTTCGGGTGGTGATCATGTCGATACTTCGCCTGTGCCGCAGCTGCGGCCATCCTTGAATGATGCGTCACAGCTTGTATTCTTTGTGACTGCATTCGTAGTCTTGAGAAGGAATTTCTTGGCATCCGAGGTCACGCGGATGTGTGGAAGTCGAAGGCGGAGCGAGGCGCCTCCAGAGAGGAGTATCTTCTTCTTCTCGGACAAGATCCACTACAAGATCCTCCTATATGAGGAATCTGAGTTTCTCCCCTTAAAGAGTAGGATAATGTGAGACGGGCCTTTTCCTCCCGACCTGGGAAATTCACAGCAGGAAAGACTGGCGCCGATTTAGAAAGCGAACCCTTCAGTACATCGCGTTCAGCCCGTGTTTGATCTTATCCATCTCTGCCCCGCTTCCATGTGGGCAGAGACCCCTGTAGAGAATGAAGAGGAGCCAAGGATCTTACTCTCAAGAGTGCTTCAATAGGCTCCACTCTCTCCCCTGAATAAGTCAGGCTCCGTTAGCCTGGGCTGAGATGGGGATAACGAGTCGACGATTGAAGCCCCCAACGTTCTGCCAGACACTGGACAGGGGTAAGCTCTGTAAATGTGTAGAGCCAAGTGTAGTGTGGTGTAGTAGTAGGCACTTCTAGGCCCCTTCCCGGCTACTGGATCACTCCAGTGCTTCGGGTACTACGGACCCTCTGCCATCCATTGCAGCAGAGCCGTTTCATGAGCGGGGGGGCTAAGCGCAGTTCTTTGAATCAAAGGTTTCATGAAATAGAAATCGATTCTTTTTTAGATATCTGGATAGATGGATGGATCTATCTTTCTATTCAGATATCTTTTGCAATCAGCCCCAAATCAAATTCTTGCAATTCATGTGCGGTTGGCATCTATTTTCGATTTTGCAAGAGTTGACTCGTCGGGCATGCTTGGCCTTCTTGTCGCCTTCCTCTTCCTTCTGCGCAGATACTTTTGATCCACTCCTTTCCTATAATGATCTATCAACTAAATGAGTTTATTATAGAATCCCGTATAATAAAGGTTGTTAAGATGATTTATACGATGTGTCGGTAGCTGCAACTATCTTCCGACTCTCTACTTGTTCGTTGCCCGACGCGGCTCTGCCTCTGCCAGCCTGGCACTAAAGCATCTATAGATTGAGGAAAAGCCTATGTACCATCATCCGTCCTCTAAGGTTTGCCTTCTGCCTCTAAGGTTTCCCCTCTAAGGAGGGCCGCATGGTTAATGTGGGAAATGGTTTCCATAATATGGCGCTCAAGACGGTGATTCTTGCTTCAAAACTAAGGGGCTAAAGCACTCCAGCTTCGAAGCTGGAGTTTGCAACTTCAAAACTACAGGTTTTAGCCCTCCTGCTGGGTGGGGGGACAGCGTAAGTGAGCGAATGTGTGTAAGCCCAGTCAAAGATTCCTATTCTAGGCGGGGCGGGCCATCAACCTTCGAATGGAGATACTGCAAATCCACTTATCCAACAATTTCAGTCCATTTTCCTACTTTTTCTGCAAGGGGTTCAAGGGGAAAGCATTAGCCCTATCCTTAATATGACTCTCTGTCACACGGATGTTCTCTATTTCCCAGTCCGGGAATGAAATAGAGTCAGCGAATGAAGCGGGTTCATTAACAACTCAATTTACAGATCAAAAATGAAAAAAAAGAAAGCATTGCCTTCTTTACTATATCTTGTATTTATCGTACTTTTGCCCTGGGGGGTCTCTTTCTCATTTAACAAATGTCTGGAACTTTGGATTAAGAATTGGTGGAATACCAGGCAATCCGAAACTCTCTTAACTGATATTCAAGAGAAAAGGATTCTAGAAAGATTCATAGAATTAGAAGAACTTTCTCTCTTGGACGAGATGATAAAAGAGAAACTAAAGACACATGTACAAAAACCTCCTATAGGAATACACAAGGAAATAATACAATTGATGGGGGAGTTGCGGCGTTTGGCCGAACAACTTCAGTGTGAGTTTCTTCGAGCTGCTGCTTATTTTCCGGATGCGCCTGTTGGCTTGTCATCTTACTTTGTAGGCGTTGCAGGTGCTAACCTTGTTCCTAAGGAGGAAAAGGAGCGCGTTGATGTTCGGATCAACTGCTTGACGCAGCAAGATTTGGAAGCCGGTGGCTTTTTCTGGATGGACCGTGATCGTGCCATGGTCCTTGCGACTGTGCAAGATCGTGTTCACCAGGTGTCGCGGGTGCTGCGGCAAGTGAAGATTTCCTTGGCGTCAATTTTGCACGTGATGTTTCCCCTGGATGAGGCACCATCGACTCTTTGGGGCTTGATGGCAAAGTTTCGGGATGTGCATCATGTGAGGGAGCTCGTGCGGCATCAGTTGGTTGCGGGGGTGAAGGCTGTGCTTTCCCTCGTGCGTCTGCATCGCCCTGATGTAGATCTTGCTGCTATTGCGGCTGGGCCGCCTCTTCGGCCGGATGGTGGCGTGTGGGACATGCGTCCACATTATGCGGCTGTAAGGCAGTATGCCGAACAGGTTGTAGATCTCTTTGAGCATCGCGCGCAGGAGATTCTTCAGCATAGGTAGGACCTGAAAAAAGATAGATGTAAAATTTGTATAGATTTAGCTAGGCGTGTTATGCCCCTTGCTGTAAAGGTTGATTGTTTTTAGCATGTGGTGCTTTATTTGTATGCGTGCCCTTTTCGTTAGCATGACGTGATCAGCTACTCAGGTGTACATGCGTTATCCTCGGTCGACGAAGTCGTGAGGTGAGGGGAGCCCCCCGAGTGTGTTGTAACATGAAGAAAATGCGAGTAATAGATAAATTTTGGGGCGAGACACTTAGCTTTATTCATATCGTAATGAGGAGGTACATTGTTCGGCTGAGTAGCCTTGGCTGAATAGCCTTATTGAAAGTAAAAAGAGGGGGTAGCTAGGGGTAGAAGCGTCGCAGTTGTGCGACGTTCCATGGGTAGGAGTATGCGACTCCAAACTCTTCGTGCTTTAGGCGATAGGCGCCACCTAGGATGACTTCGGTGACAACGTAGGGTCCTTCCCAGGGTGACTCGAATTTCTTCGGTTGCTCTTGCTTGAGTCTCAAGACTAGGTCTCCTTCGACGAAGGACCTTGGATGCAGCCGTCGGCTGTGATAATTGCGGAGGCTCTGCTGGTAGACCGCTGATCGAGCCGTGGCTATGTCGCGTGCCTTGTCGAGTGTTTCGACGGCGTATTCGAATGCCGACATCGATTCGGCTTTGCTGTAGGCGACGACCCGTGGGGCCTTATGGCGTACTTCTGCGGGTAGCACGACTTCGGCTCCATGCACCATGAAGAAGGGTGTGTAGCCAGTTGAGCTGTTTGGCATCGTGCGCAGGCTCCAGAGGAAGAAGGGTAGCTCTTGTGTCCAGGCTCGTGCAAGTCACTGGAGTGGGCTCATTAGGCGCTTCTTGATGCTGCCGCCGACGAGGCCGTTGGCCTTTTCGACCTGCCCGTTTGTTTGCGGGTGCGCCACAGAGGCGTATGTTATGTTGATTCCATGGTTTTCGCAGAAGTCCTGAAATTCTTTTGAGATGAAGTTCGACCCGTTATCGGTGATGATGCTGTGCGGCACGCCGAACCTGTAGACTATGGATTCGAAGAACTTCACGACCGTTTTGCCCTTCTGGTTAGAAACGGGCATGGCCTCGATCCACTTGGTGAATTTGTCGACTGTGACCAGGAGGTAGACGTGGCCTCCTTTCGAGGACTTGGGCAGTTTTCCGATCATGTCGAGGCCCCATTGGGCGAAGGGCTAGAATAGAGGTATGGGACTGAGCTCTGATCTAGGTGCGTGTGGTTTATCTGCGAACCTCTGGCACCCGTTGCATCTTCGGACGATGTCCTTGGCATCGTTCATGGCCGTTGGCCAGTAGAATCCAGCTCGTAGAGCTTTGGTGACAACGGCGCGGCTTCCCGCGTGATGGCCGCAGATGCCATCATGGATGTCTTGGAGGATGGTTTTGCCATCACCGATGGTGACACACCTTTGGAGTACACCTGAAATGCTGCGATTGTACAGCTCGCCATTGATGATGGTGAAGGCCTTGGACCGGCGAGATATGCACCGAGCATCTGTCGGGTCATCAGGTAGTTCCCTGTCTATCAGGTACCTAAGGTACGACTGTGTCCATGTTTATTCGACTGCCATGACCTGCATCAGGTTGACCACTGCGACCTCTGTGTCAAACTTTTTGGGTCCTTCCTGTCTTTCGGGTAGCGTATCCCCCGAGTTCTCTGCTTCTTCGGGTGATCCCTTGGGGAATTTCCTTTTGATGGATGGCACGCAGATCTGTTCGAGGAACACACCTGGTGGCACCCGTGCGCAGGTGGAGCCGATGTTGGCGAGTCTGTCGGCCTCTTCGTTGCCTTCTCTCCCAACGTGCCGAAGCTCGTAGCCGTCGAAGCCTCCTTCGAGTGAGTTGTAGAGTGCGTGATACGCGATCATGTTGGCGGCGTGTGCGTCGCACTCGTTCATCGTCTGCTGGACGACAAGGTTCGAGTCACCGTAGATGACCAGGCGTGTTGCACCACAAATTTTGGCCATCCTCATGTCGTGGATGAGGGCCTCATATTCGTATTCGTTGTTAGAAGCTCGAAATTTCATCTGGAGGACGTACTTCATCTTGTCACCCTGCGGGGACGTCAGTATGACTCCGGCCCCTGCTCCGGCTTCGCATTTGGAGCCCTCGAAGTGCATCATCCATGACTATGTCATATCCAGTGTATATGGCAGCTGTAACTCCATCCAGTGGACGAGGAAGTCCGGTAGGACCTGGGACTTGACAGTATGGAGCTTCTCGTAGATTATGTCTAGAGGAGACAGCTCGATGCCCCAAAGGGCCACGCGTCCTATGGCCTCTAGGTTGTTCAGGATGTTGTTTATGGGTGTCTTGTTAACGACCATCACCTGATGCTCCTGGAAGTAGTGGCTTAGTCAACAAGTCGTCATGAACACTCCGTAGGCGAGTTTCTGGTAGTGAGGGTACCTCTGCTTTTTTGGTGTCAATACCTCGCTGAGGTACTAGATTGGGCGTTGGACCCCATGGGTCTTGCCTTCTACGAGTCGCTCGACCACCCGCACGGTGCTTACCACCTGGTGTGTGGCTGCTATGTATAGCAGTAAAGGCTCGTGTTCCTTTGGCATGACTAGGACGGGCGAGGTGGAGAGAAGCCGCTTCAGATCTTCGAATGTGTCATCTGCTTCCGGTGTCCACTCAAATTTGTCTGCTTTGCATAGCAGCTGATAGAAAGGCAGGGCCTTTTCGCCCATGCGGCTGATGAACCTGCTCAACGCCGCGATTCGCTCGGCAAGCTGCTGGATGCCTTTGAGGTTCCTCGGCTTCTCCATGGCCATTATGGCTCGGATTTTCTTCGGGCTCGCCTCGATCCCTCGCTGGGAGATGAAGTAGCCGAGTAGTTGACCAGACGGGATGCCGAAGGTGCACTTTTCTGGATTTAGCTTGATCTTGTATCAATCAAGGTTGTCAAACGTCTCGTGGAGATCGTCGATTAGTTTTGTGGCCTCCCTTGTTTTGATTACTATGTCATCGACATAGACTTGTATGTTGCGACCGATCTAGTTCTTCAGGCATGCCTGCATGCATCGCTGGTACGTGGCACCTGTGTTCTTCAGCCCGAAGGGCATTGTGTTGTAGTAGAACACTCTGAACGGCGTGATGAACGCCGTTTTCTCCTGATCTTCGACCTTCAGTCGAATATGATTTTAGCCTGAGTAGGCATCGAGGAAGGAGAGTTTCTCGCATCCTGCAGTCGAATCGATGATCTGATCAATCTGAGGGAGAGGGAAGTGATCCTTCAGGCAGTGCTTGTTCAGCGATGTGAAGTCCACGCACATCCGCAAGATGTCCGTATCCTTTTTGGGGACCATTACGGTGTTGGCAAGCCACTCGCTTTCCTTGATCTCCCTGATGAAGTTAGCGTCGAGCAGTCTGTTGACTTTGACTCCGATGGATTCGGCCCGTGGCTCGGACAATCGTCGGATGGATTGTTTGACGGGCTTGGTATCTGGGAACACATTGAGTGCATGCTCGGCGAATTCCCTAGGAACTCCTGGCATGTCCGCAGGACACCAGGCGAAGATTTCCCAGCGCTCACGGAGGAATTCGATGAGCGCGCTCTCCTATGCGGGGTTGTGGTCGTTGGCGATCAACGCCGTCTTGGAGGCATCCATCGGGTGGACCTGCACCTTGTTCGTGTTGACTGTGGAGTCGAACGACATGTCAGGTGCGTTTTGCCTCGAGACTTGGGGTGCCCCGTTGTCCGTCACTTCTCGGAGCCTTGTGAGTTCCTCCTGCATGCCGAATGACTGGGAGATTCTGTTGAAGTCCCTGTCACAGTGGTCCGATCGGGTGAATCTCCCGTGGACAGTGATGACGCCTCTGGGTCCTGGCATCTTAAGTAGCAGGTAGGCATAATGCGGTACTGCCAGGAACCTTGCGAATGCTACGCGCCCGAGGATGGCGTGGTATTGTGATGGCCAGTCCACCACTTCGAACTCGAGTCGCTCGCACCGAAAATTGTCGGGCTGGCCAAAGATGACGTCAAGCCATATCTTTCCCAGGGGAAATATGCCCTTCCCTGGGAAAATGTCGTGGAACATTGTGTCGGATTGTTCCAGGCTGTACAGCGGGATCCGCATTGCTGCTAAGGTGCTGGCGAACATCAGGTTGATGCCGTTGCCGCCGTCCATGAAGGCACGGCTCATATCGAACCCTCCGATCTATGCCTCGAGCACCAGGACAGCATGACCTGGGCGAGGGATCTGGCGGGGGTGATCCGAACGGCTGAACGTGATGCAGGACTCCGAACCGCTGAGGTACTCAGGGATGGCTGGTGGAGCAGTCACGGCCAAGCTGACTTGGCGGGTGATTTTCTTTTGCACCCTGTTTGTTGGGCGTCCCTTTTGGATCATCAGTGATCCCTTCGGCGCGGGGTACCGTGTCCACAGTTGTTCTACGCGGGTGCGATTGGGTGATTCGAAGGTCCCACAGGTGGTGGAGGAGCTCCGTGCGATCTCACCTGGTGCGGGTGCGTTCCCGTACCCATGGTTCGGGGCTTTTTGCCTCATATAAGACATGCTCTCGCTGAGTTTCTAGAACTCGCGGCAGTCCTTGAGCATGTGGCTTGCCTTCTTTTTACCATCCTGCTTGTCGATGTAGAAGTGGATGGTGCATGGACCCGACAATTTGTCGTATGCCAAGGGTCCGTTGTCGCGGCCGCGGTGTTGCCATGACTGCGCTGGGCGTCCTCCATCGCGGAAGTTGTTTCCACGTTATCCACCGCTGCTGCGATTGCCTTCGCTGCTGCGGTCGGTGTAGCCAGCCGCGACAATGTCGGGTCCGTTGCGATCGTCGTAGGCACGCGATCTTCTCTTGCTACATTCACGTCGACGGTCGTAGTCATCTTCCTCCTTTGAGTGCGCTCGGTGGACGGAGTCCTCACCATCTGCCCACTTGTTGGCGATGTCCATGAGGTGGTCGAGTGTCTTGGGCTTGACGCGCCCAAGTTCTTCCTTGAAGTCCTGGCATTTGACGCCATCCTTGAAGGCGACGATCGCTCTCTCCTCAGAGATGTGCGCCGCTGAGTTCTTGGTGTTGGACCAGCGTAGTATGTACGAGCGAATGGATTCGCCCGTTCGTTGGGTGCAGGCTCGTAGCTCCTCGATCGAGGTTGGCCTCTTGCTAGTGCCCTTGAAGTTTAGGATGAAACTATACGCTAGCTCCTTCCAGCTTCGGATGGATCCCGAGGATAGGCTGTTGATCCATATCCGGGCTACGCCTGTCAGCTACAGCTGAAGGCATTACATGGCGGTGTTCTTGTTTCTGCCGTGTAACTGGACGGATGACAGGTGGTCGCTGAGCCACGCCGTGGGGTCCTGCGTGCCGTCGAACTTCGGAGTATCCGAAGGAAGCTTGAAGTTCCACGGCATCCGTGTCCGCCGAACAGATCTGCTGAAGCATCGAGCTCCGCAGATTTCTCCTTCATCATCGTCCTCTTCGGATTCGGATGAGCACACGCGTTTGGCGTGTGCCTTGTCGATCTTGCGTTGGGTGAGCTCTCTTTGAGCGTCGTAGTCGCGGCTGCGACACCGTGAGCTCTTGTGCCGCCGAGGCAGGTCGTGTTCTTCCTCGTCGGATGAGGGTGTAGGACTACGGTTGAACCTGACCGCGACCTTCTTCTTCGGCTCTTCAGGGACTTCTCTGTGGATCGCGGCTCCGACGAGTCCAAGTTCGGCTAGTGCGGAGTTGTGCATGTCCCTCTTCGGGTCCCCCACCAGAGGTGGATGGGACACGAGGTATGTGGTAGCTGCCATGATCGCAGCTTGCGGCGTCTTCGGTATGACGTTGTCGTTGGCATCCATCTCCATGAAGGATGTGTTGAGGGTTCGGGTCACCTCACGACGTGCGGTGGGGTCCATGTTCTCTATGCGAGAACGATGCTTGTTTCCCTGGTTGCCATGCGAGTTGGATCCGCCGATAGCAGAGAGCGCGACTCGTCGTGTGCTGGACTCTGAGGCTGCTTGCTTGTGTTTGTCAAGCACCTCTTGCATCTTCACCTGCTTTTTGTGCTCTTCGATGAGGAGCAGGTGGTATGCCATTAATAGGTCCCGTGAGGCACCCATAGGCAGGATCTTGTTGCCCGCCACAGCTTCACGTGCTTGGTTCCATCCTTCCTTGCTGGGGTGGATTACCCGATTGGCATCGGTGTCGTCCCCATTGGGCGGGGGGATTGGTTCCTTCTGTTTTCGCCGTTCCTACCCTGCGGGTTGGGTGGCGGGTTGGGTTCTTGTTGATCCACGTCTCTCTGGATGGCTGTGGCACATTAGTAGCGCTCATAGATCGGATCGCTGCTGCTACAGCTTTTGGATCCGGAACCGTAGGTCCCTTCCTCCGATGGTGGATCGCACAGATCTGAGTTGCAGCTGGTGCTGTCATAGGACTTATCTGTCGATGGCAATGTGCATAGCACGGGATGCAGAGTCCATGAAGCGGGCCTGATCGATGGCAGGGGCACCCGCTCTAGGAGGCGGAGAGTGCCGGTCTGCCCCACCTGGAAGCAGAAGCTCCCGAACAAAATCTCGAGCCCATCGCCAACGGGCTCGAAGTCCTTCAGAGTGGCTAGCGAGTGGGCGGTGAAGTCGAAAGCGCCGAAGAGGAGATGGCTCTCCGTTGCCGAGGAGTTGTAGATCTCTTTGGTTGGGACCATCACGATCGCACAATCAGCGCCCCCAGTTCCCACAGAAGGCGCCAATTGACGAGGATCGATCTCGTCAATGCCCATTGTTATGAGCTTGGGTTTTGGAGAAGATGGGGATGCTGGAGATCGCGGAATGGTTAGAAAACAAGAAACACAGGGACACAAGGTTTACCCAGGTTCAGGCCCCCGGAGGGAAAAATCTACTCCTGCTTGTCTGCTCTTGATTACGACGGAACCGAAAGTTACAGGGGTGCACAGATGCAATGTGGCGTGGAGGTGTGTATGCGATGGTATGAAGTGCCCTCCTCGTCGTGCCCTCCTAGACTTTATATAGAGATAGGCAGGCCCCGGGCACAGATCGAGTCGGTTACATGTTTTAGGGTTTGCCCCTTTGAACATTCTATCTATTCTAGTCTTGCTCTCCAAGGATCCGAAGGCGTCATGGGCCCAGGCCACCCGAAAGTCTTCATGGGCTGGCGCATATTCTCGTGGGCCTTCCTTGGGCTGGACTAGGTATGCTAAGGTCATGTACCCATAGGGTATAACCATGTCAGATGGGAGACGAGGTTGGGCTTTACCTCTGTGGTTGGAGGATATGGGGATAGCATCCTTCATGTTGCGCGCATCCCTCCGTCTTCGTTCTGACGAACCCGTCTGGGACCCGACATCAAGAGGAGATCTGTCCCTTGGCGGCTTATGCTGGCTAGACTAGCAAAACACTGGGTCAGACTCAAGCCTCTGAGAGGTGGCCTTTTCCTGCTGTTCCACGCCTTGGCCACTAGGTCATAGACCTGGTCCACCACTTCAGGTGATCTATCCTGCTCCATAAGGGTCTTGGCAACGGCGAGGTTGAGGAGAGGAGTGGGCATCACCTGTCTGCCTTCACTGTCAATGTATGGCTTGGCCTGTGCCGGCTTCGAGGGACCCCATCCTAGGTTTTGCCGCACACCAGGATTGTTGATGACACGAGCCGGAGCTTTCTTGGCCTTCTGCTGTTGCAGCAGAGTCTTGTACTCGGCCTCCATTGCTCTAGCTTTCTCTATTGACTTTTGCGTGTTGACCAGATCTCGATCTAGTTTAGCGCCTTGCTCCGCGATGGCTTGCGCCTCCTCCAGCAGCTGTTGGCGCTTCTCGTCAAGCTGGGTTATATTCCGGATATGAGCTACGGTTAATGGCTCGACGAGGAGGTTGCCGTACATCACTCTATCAGCTGGAGTAACTTGGTTGGCAGCAGACGTAGATGCGGGAGGTGGCAAGTTTGTGGTGTTGTTGTTGCTCGGTCTGGTGCCGAGTTCCTGCGGCTGTTGTACTGGGTTAGGTATAGGGGGCATGACCTTTGAACAATCATTGTCGGAAGCAAGAGGTGGTCCCTTCCCTTTGTCCAGAGCTGTAGGCGGAGCTCGTCCGGGTTGATCTTCATCCATCGCCGTCCCAATGGTGACGAACACTTCTCGGGACGCGACAGCGTTATTGGCCTGCTCGTCGCACTGGTAATCCTCCTCCATCTCCTGCATAGCAGAGTCTAGCTCCTCCGGGCTAAAATCTATCTCCTCTGAATCTGCACTGAAGTCAGCGTAAAGCGCGTCAATCGCATACGGGAGTGACGATGACAAGGGGTGGAGGTGCGACGGGCGCGACGATGACTGGAGGTGGTGGCGCAGCTGCAGCGATGGCGGCCGGAGGCGATGGTGGCGGTGGCTGAACCGGTGGCGCTCCGTCAATGAGCGCCTGAGCCGTTCCCTCTGCCTCCACGTAGCCGTTGACGGTGTTCACCATGCTTTTGAAAGTGAGTCGCCTTGAAGCTTGCTTCCACCTTAGAGAATGCCGGAGAAGCGTTCCCTGGTCCAGTCCTTCCACGAAGTGATACATAGCATCATCATTGGGGTAATGTGCCAGATCGGCTCGTATACGGAGCCACCTGGCGAGGTAATCGCGGGGGTTTTCGCCCTCTCTCTGAACGCAACGCGCCAGATCGAAGATGGTAACCACGTCGACGAACTTGGATCTCTGCTGTCCAGACGCACGGACAGAGCCGGCGGACTTGCAGCGATCTTCCACCATTATATCCTGCATAGGGCGGTTTGGGTGGGCCTTGAATTTTTCCGATCTTTGCCGGCAAACTCCGAGGAGAGATCCGACATCGATCCTTCCGCGAATGTATCCTTCCCGTGGGCGGTCCGTGCGGGTCTTGATGCTCCTCCGACTTCCATGGAACTAGTGCCCGAGTCGGTTTCGCCGATGAAGAGGTGAATGTCTCCGATGGGGACGATCGAGCACCGCGTAGGGTTCGTCTTCGCCGGGATCCAGAACTCGTCGGGAGGGACGATCGGAATGTTTCCGGAGAAGAGAACTCGACCGATGGCTACGGTTTCGCAGATTCTCGTGAAGATCTTGGTCCTCGCCCGCTGAAGAGCATGAAGCGCCTCTTGCCCCATGGTGGGTGCCAGCTGTCGTGGTATTGCTGACCAGTACTCCATGGAGGGGTACTCACAGTGCGTGTTTAGAGACGTGGGGGAAGGCGGATGGTTGAAGGGTACGAGGTAACACAGCTTACCCAGGTTCAGATCCCACAACGGTGGTGGAATCCTACTCCTGCTATAAATCACTATAATGGCAATATGCCGAGTTACAGAGATAGGTTCGTAGTGCGATGTGTGACTAGAAAGTCTAAGTTGTCTTCTGAAGTTGTGCCTTAAAGGCTCTCATAGGCCCGACTTATATAGTTGCCAGGTCCTAGGTTACAGGGAAAAGTCCTAGCCGGACAGGTTACAGAGTCCTACACTGTCTATTACTAGTCTAGTGTGTCTTGTACTCCAAGGCTCCGGGTAAGCTGGTGACTCCACCATAGCCTTCCTTTATCCGGCATGGGCCTTCCTTCTGGATCCATCTAACTGGGCCGCCCAGCAGGCCATGGGCCATGCTACCAACTGTGGGCCACCGGGTTATCCGGATAAGAGACATGCTATGAGGATACCCATATAGCATATCCCCAACAGACATCGCGGGAGGTGGGCGTCGCGAGGCGGTTCCGTACGCGGGGAAGCGATCGGGTGCCCTGGGCGGTATCGCCCCTGCGGGTGGGCCTACAGGCGGGAAGGCTGTCGAGACGTCCAGGCGTTGGTCTCTGATCGTGAGAAAAGTAGGTATCGGGCGCCGCCTCGTGAACCTGTGCGATACCAGAAACTCGGCCTCTCGCGTCTCTGGCTTTCGATCGTCTTCGCAGCCGTCTTGTTCATCGAGATCCTTCGTCCAAGCCCTGCTCGGCGTCAACTCCATGGTTGTGCCACCGCATCGTGCTGCTGCTCCGGCGCCGGGGGTTGCAAACCCTCGTGCTCCGACTCCCCGTGCCCCTCATCAGCCCACAGGCGCGTCTGCTCCCCATCAGCAGCAGCAGGCTGCCACGGCTCCGGCACCCCCCTTGACCGGAGCTCTCCAGACGCAGGGGGCCGGGTCGCTACCCTCCTATGCTATGCCGCCTATGGCTGCGCCTACCTATGGCCATGGACCACCGCCGTTCTCCGGGCCGCCCGGGATGCTGCTTCCGGCTCGCTTCAGTCAGGGGATGGCGCTGTCGTTTCTGTCGCCCTAGGGTGCTTACTTCCCGGCGCCGCAGCCTCAGTTCGCCTTGCAGCCACTACAGCCGCCGTATCACGGCCATCCGTCGGGTGGGGCACCATTGATCCAGCAGGGGGTGCCATAACATCGGTTTGCGATCGGGGCCAGTCATGTAAGTGTGCAGGTGCCAAAGCCAAAGAAGAAGAAGAAGAAGAAGAAGCAGGATCAGTTGCAAGTGGGTCTTGAGCCGGGTTTGCAGTCGCTCTAGCAGTCGTCACAGTTTCAGCAATATGGGTATCCCGCTGGTCAGGCGGGGACGTCTTCTCAGGTTTTGGGACAGCAGCCGCAGTATCAGTACGGGTCACAGGGGACCGTTGCCAATGTTCCTTAGGCTGAGACAGCTTTGGAGACTGTTGTTGCTGCACTGGTGTCTGCTGCCGCTGGTAAGAAGAACCAGAAATTTGTTCACTGCTGGAAGTGTGCGGTCAATACACATGCAACTAAAGATTGTAAGGTGGTTCATATTTGCTATATTTTTACAATTCTGCTCATCCCACTTTGAGATGTCTCGTTCTTAAGCAGCCAAGACCTACCCCGGTGATGTCTAGTATTGGCAATGAGTTGACTGTGTTTTCTAAGATTCCTGATTCTGTGGTGCGGGGTCATCTTGGGGCCAACTTGACCCCCATAGCTCTTGTTCAGGTCACTAGGCCGATGGTCCCTGCAGATGTGGTTCAGCGACAGATTGCCAGGAGATGTCGGTTTGTACTCAGTGGAAGTGGGAAGTGATGCCCTATGGAGAATCTGCCTTTCTTGTGAGTTTTCCGTTGATGGAGGATTTGGACAGGGTGGATGGGATCTAGGTGCCGGTGCTGCTGAGCACCTCTCAGCTCTCGTTTTCTGTTTACCGGACACAGGAGGTGCCCCACAAGCTTGAGCTGCAGCTGGTTTGGCTGCATGTCAAGGGTGTGCCACATTGTTTGCGGTCTTTCTTGGGTTTATGGGCGGTCGGTGGTCTCATGGGCACTACTTTGGATGTGGACCTTTTCAGTTTGAGGAGACGTGGTGTCGTTCACACCCTTGTTGCTATGGCGGATACCAGTGTTTTCTTCGAGCTGCAGGATTCGCTAGGACATTACATTGTGACTGATGTTGTGGTGGGTCTCAAGGCTTATGAGCTTCATTTTCGTTTGGAGCCGGAGGGTTATGTACCTGAGCCTGAGTTTTCACCTTACTTATGGAGGAACGGGGAAGATGGTCAGGATGATGAAACAAATGAGAAGCCTTCTGATGATGCTATGGATACATCTGACACGGGGGTGGCTCATAGGCTGTTGGGGATGGCTCTTGCTCGACCTCTACTAGGTAGGGTGGCTCGGCGTAGCCTCCTACCAGGCAGGGTGCTCAGCTGGACGGTTCAGTGCCTTCAGATCATGTGCTACTGTTTGTTGTTACTCCTTTTAATGCTAACCCTTCCACTCCCCGCGGTAAGGAACTTTTGGAGGCGCTTCCGTTGGACTCTCCCCTGCGCGGTTCTGGACCGGTGTTGTGTTCTCCTCGTGTCTCTACTTCATAGCTTCAGGAGGCTTTGCATGTGGCTTGTGGTTGTTTTGATACGACTTGTGTTTCTTCACTTCCGGCTTCTCCCACGTGTGGGAGGACTAACATGATGGGTTGATCTATCCCACGCGGGCGGATCCGGTGCTAAAGGAGGTGGTACCGGTCGTGCAGGAGGTCGTCTCTAGGTCTTCGGTGCGGGGGCAGGCCTAGGTGGGGCTCACCAACCGCGAGGCTATAGGGTTAGCCGTCGGGGCACAGGGTGCTTCACCTATGCCCCTGGCGGTGCAACCCCCTTCGACTCTAACACGGGATGCTAGAGTCCCCTCCCATGGTGCTTGTACGATGGACATGGAGGGGCGCTCTAGCTCGGATGGTGGACCTGTGACCGGGGGATTGACCTGACCCAGGAGGGGTTGGGTTTGTCCATAGTCGCAGATGGTCCTAACTTCATAGACGGGACCCCGGCTCGCAGGAGCTCTCGTCATGGTGTCGACGCTCTGGGGGCCTCAGCCACTGATGAGGACTCCTTGGGCAAGGCCATGCGGAGGAAGGCGGAAAAGAATTTGGACACCCCGGGTATATCTTCTAAATCCTTTCTTTCTTTCTCCAACAACTCTATTATGGATAAGCTAGCTAACGTTGGTGTTACTTTGGGGAGATCTGTAAGTGAAGTTAATCTTTCTAGTTCTGTTTTGAGACATATGGAGGTTGACCGTCTAACGGTTACTCCTAAAATCTCTGTTGTTCCTGACTCTTCACCAATGGAGGAGGAGGAATTGCATGCCACAGTAGATGGTCAACTCTTATCCCACTTAGTTGGTGAAGTATCAGAAGTGGGCTTTGATGAGACTGGGCCGGATTCATTATATGATCTTACAGCTTCTAGTCGGAAATCAAAGAGCCAAAGGTCCCATAAGAGGTCACGTGTATCTAAATCTCCAATTGTTTCTCAATGAATGGCATGTTCTCAAATAGCAGAGGTCTTCGTTACTTGGCTAAACATTTGTTCTTTGCCGATTGTGTGAGAGATTATAAGTTGGATTTTTTGGGTATTTCTGAGACTGGTAGACGTGATTTCTCACAAAGTTAACTCAATCACCTTTCTGGTGGAGTAGATTTTACATAGGTATCACGTCCGCCGCGGGGGAGATCCGGAGGAATCCTGTTAGGCGTCAGAGATGAGACTATGGAAATCTTAGCCAGTTCGGTTGGAGATTTTTTTTTATCAAACTCCATATTCGGAACAAGGATGATGATTTCGTTTGGTCTCTAGTCGCCGTATACGGGGCTGTCCAGGATGTTCATAAAGCTGACTTTTTACGTGAGTTGGTAAATCTAGCTAAGGATAATCCCTATCCTATCATTATAGGTGGGGATTTCAATCTGCTAAGATTCCCTCATGAGAAAAGTCGGGGCAGGTTTGATGAACATTGGCCTTTCATGTTTAATATTGTCATTGACAGCTTGGACTTAAGAGAGGTCACAATGTTAGAAAGACAGTTTACTTGGGATAATAGTCTTCTGGAGCCTACATACGAAAAATTAGATAGGGTTATTATGGATACCGAATGGGAAGATAAATTTCTTATGATAACTATTCGCGCTCTAGAGCGTATTGAGGCTTTGTCGGATCATGCTCCATTATTGTTATTTGTCGGAACACCACCACAAAAATCCAAAAACAGTTTCAAGTTTGAAATGGGATGGATTGATCGTGATGGTTTTTATGACCTGGTGAAGGCTATTTGGGAAAAACCAGTTAGTGGTCGCACACCTATACAACGTTGGAACAACAAAATGCGCGGCTTGCGCAAATTCCTCCGTGGTTGGGCTAGACATACTGCTGATATTCTTAAAAAGGAAAAAATACGCCTTTTTGCTATTATTAATGACTTGGAGGCTTCAGCGGAGGTTAGGTTATTGACTGCACAGGAGATTGAGCTTAAAAATCAATCGAATACAGAAATTGCCAGACTTCTGCGTGAGGAAGAACTCAAGTGGTACCAACGTTCTAAAGCTAAATTCATCCTTGAAGGAGACGCGAATACAAGATACTTCCATGCTGTTGCAAATGGAAAGCATAAGAAGAAACTTATTCACTCTCTAATTCAGGATGAAGGGACGATTGAAGGACAACAACATCTTAAATCTTATATTACTAAATACTATAAATCTTTTGTTTGGGGAACCATCAGAAAATTCCTTTTCATTGGATGAGTCCCGGACGGAGGATATTCCTTAGGTTCCTATTGAGAAAAACAATTTTCTGACTGCTCCTTATACTGAGGAGGAGGTTAAGAAGGTTGTCTTTCAAATGGAACATAACAAAGCACCAGGGCCTGATGGCTTTCCAGTAGAGTTTTATCAAAAATTCTGGGAAGTTATCATGGTGGATTTGATGCGCTTGTTTGAGTTTTTGCAAGTTGGTCAGCTGGATCTCTTCAGGTTAAATTTTGGCAACATAATTTTACTACCTAATGTTAATAACGAGGAACGTATACAGCATTATCGGCCAATCTGCCTCCTTAACGTTAGTTTTAAATTTTTTACAAAGGTTTCTACGATTAGACTAAATTCAGTGGCTGATCATGTTGTCCGCCCTTCTCAAACTGCTTTCATGCAAGGGAGAAACATCTTAGATGGAGTTGTGATCCTGCATGAAATGATACATGAACTGCACTCAAAAAAACTAAATGGTGTACTGTTCAAGATTGATTTTGAGAAGGCATATGATAAATTTAATTGGTCTTTCCTTCAGCAAACACTCTGTATGAAAGGTTTTTTAGAAGAGTGGTGTGCTCTCATACAGTCTTTTATGCCTGGTGGAAGTGTTGCCATAAATGTCAATGATGACATAGGTAATTACTTCCAGACCAAAAAAGGGCTGTGGCAAGGGGATCCTCTATCGCCTATATTATTTAATATAGTGGCAGATATGCTGGCTATCCTTATAGAAAGAGCAAAGGCTGATGGACAAATTGAAGGTTTGGTTCCACATCTTGTTAATGATGGACTATCTATTCTTCAATACGCCGATGATACAATACTATTTATGGAACATGACCTGGAGAAAGCCAAGAATCTGAAATTAATACTATCAGCATTTGAGCAGCTCTCTGGTTTGAAAATAAACTTCCATAATAGTGACTTGTATTGTTTTAGCGAGGCTAAAGACGAGGCCCACCTGTATACCGATCTCTTTGGTTGTGGCCAGGGGCAATTTCCAATCAATTATCTGGGAATACTGATACATTATCGGCGTCTCATAATTGCTGAATGGAAACTCGTTGAGGAAAGACTTCAAAAACGTCTAAATAGTTGGAAAGGTAAATTGCTATCCCTCGGTGGTAGACTGGTACTCATTAATTCAGTACTCACCAACATGGTACTGTATATGATCTCATTCTTCTAGTTACCAAAAGGTGTCTTGTCAAAAGTGGACTATTTCCGCTCAAGATTCTTTTGGCAGGGGGATAGTGAGAAAAAGAAATATCGACTGGCCAAATGAAATATCGTTTGCCGACCCAAAGAATATGGTGGATTGGAATTTAAAAGTCAAAAACACCGCATTACTGGGTAAATGGTTATTCAAACTTCTTACCGAAGAAGAGGTCTGGCAAACCATTCTATGGAGGAAATATGTTGGCTCAAAAGCGGTGTCTAAACTGGTTTGGAAACCAGGTGATTCACACTTTTGGGCTGGGCTAATGGCTTCAAGCATTTCTTCCGGTTTGGCAATTTTAATATTAAGGATGGTTCATAGATTAGGTTTTAAGAAGATAAATGGCTTGGCCAAAATTCTCTTCGTGAACAATATTCAGCTCTATATTTGATAGTTAGGCACAAAGGGGATACTCTCGCTGAGGTAATGGAAACCAATCCTCCCAATGTGTCTTTCAGAAGAAGCCTATTAGGTCCTAGACTGGTGTCTTGGAACAATCTTTTAGTAAGATTATCCAGGATACAGCTATCTGAGGGCATGGACGAATTCAAATGGAAATTACTACATAATGGTAAATTTTCCGTTGATTCATTTTATAGAGCTTTGATCCAACCTAATATTCCAGTCGATGATAATAGTAAAATTTGGAAGATGAGGATACCCCTTTAAACAATGATATTCGGTTGGTATCTCCGTAAAGGGGTGATTCTCACAAAAGATAATCTTGTTAGGAGGAATTGGCATGGTAGCACCGAATACGTATTTTGTCACCATAATGAGACAATACAACATTTATTCTTCCATTGTAAATTTGCTCGTGCTATATGGTCAATCATCCAAATAGCCTCTGGTTTATCTCCTCCTCAATCGGTAGTCAATGTATTTGGCAACTGGATGAATGAGATTGAGGATAAATATGGGACTTTATTTAGGGTGGGAGCGCTTGCCATTATTTGGTCGCTTTGGCTATGTAGAAATGACAAGATTTTTAATAACATTGATCTACTCCCTTGCAGGTTATCTATCGAGACATGGCTGTCCTCCGATCATGGACTTCTCTAAACGTATGGAGTTTCGCGACTTGTTTGCGGACTGTAGGCGGTTGGAGGATACGGCGCGGGATATCTTCTCCTGGCATGGATGGCAGCAAGCGCTGCGGATAGATCTTCCTTAGCTAGTTTGGAGAACTGTGTTTTTGATTTACATTATTTTATAATTCCGTTTTTATTGCTTTCGTCCGAGACTGTGTGGTTGATCGGCCGTGTGCATCTTAGATATACAAAGGTCGGGTGTAAACTTACTATTAAAGTAATAAAACGCCCATTTTCAAAAAAAAATAGTACGGGGTGTATCCTATGGGTAACACATTGTAGATTGTGGCTTTCAAACACGGTAAAATACGGAGTGTATGCTATGGGTAAGAAAGTTGTATACACGGCATGAGTTTGAACTCACATGGTCATCACGGTCGACAAATTTATCTAAATTAACTATCATCTGTAGAAGTATTGAATTTGCTTTATGTAGCTTGGTCGAATAGCTTCGGACACTATGATCTGCCACTCGATACATATAAGAAATGGAGTATTTGTATGTACGGCTGGAGGCAAACATGTGACATGTCGTTGTCAACTTATTTACCTATATATATTACTTATCGGATCTGAAGTTGGTGTCACTTTTTTTTTGCGGGTGAAGTTGGTATTACTTGATGTGGCACTGAAGTGATAGTACATGCATAGTCATAATTAAAACCAAGGAAGCATTCACGAATTTGGATAGTACATGCACAATCAAATTAAGATGCATTGTCTTCTCGAGAGGCTATAAAAGACGTATCAAAATAGCTAATGAGGTGACAGCATATAGATGGATGACTCGTGCATCATCCGTTGGTGTACTCGCCATCCGTTCGTGAAAACTCAAACTCTAGTTAGACTCGCCAGTTGGGAATGGTGGGATTAGAAGGCACCGGGAATCTTAGTACCACAGCGTCTCTATGATTTCTAAGCCTCGGCGGAAACTAGCGTGTTTGACGCATGAAGTGCGCCATACCTTGTAGGGTCCACCTCGCGTCGCTCAGTAGGGCGAGTCGGGCGGTTCCCCACTAGATCTCTAGCGCTAGCTGCTCCTCTCCAAGGGCCCATCCTCGGCGCCGCCGCTGCCAGCGGCTGCCATGGAGGCGACGGCGGTGGCAGACTTCGTTTCTTTCCTCTGCATGGTGGGGTGGAGGTCCTCCAGCGGTAGCATCTTCGTCCTAGCTGCGCAGCTAATGGCCATGACAGTAGAACTAATTCATTTTAAGTTAGAATAATGTGTATAATATATTAAAATGATTAGAAAATAAGATATACATCTTAGCGTCAAATTCATGCATTGTTAAGCAACTTCAACTAACAAGTTTAGTAGAGGAACAAAGTAACCCTTCGCAGGTGTTCCAGGGTTCTCCTTGAACTAGGGTTTGCAACCCTCGGATCTTGTTTAAAATGATCAAGCATGTATTAGGGTTATATTTTAATACTATTTAACTTATCATATCATCATACTTACTTGAGCATTACAGCGATGCCATGTGTTGATTGTTTTCCTTTCTTTCCGGTGTTTTGGCTTTTCCCGGTAGAATTCGAGATCGAGTCTGAGGTCAAAGACATAGATCAAAACCATCGAGTCGGGGTGCTGGCCTGGTTGGCAGTCGATCGGCTCTCGGAGAGGATCAAAGCATGCTGATCAACACACCACGCCTTCACCTCGTCGTCCATGTTCTTCGTGTCGACCATCAAGATCTCCAAGTCCTCCCTCCTCTTATTTGCCACTATGTTGGCCTTGATGAGGCTGAGCCTGATGTCCTGCTGCTCGATGATCGATGCCCACCTTGTTGCGCTGATTGATACGTCCAAAACGTATCTACTTTCTCGAACACTTTTCTATTGTTTCTCCTCTAAACTTGTGTGATTTGGATACAACTAACACAGACTGACGCTGTTTTTAGCAGAATTACCTTGGTGTCTTGTTTTTATGCAGAAAATGAACTATCAGGAAAAATCCTGAAAAATATGCCAAAAATTATATTTCACCAGAAAACCCACGGAGCCAGAAGACGAGACGGAGAGGAGGCCTAGGGGGCCCACACCCACCCCAGGCATGGGCCCACCCCTGGCCGCTCTTGGAGGGGGTACAGCCTCTCCAGGCACCTCCTCGGCCTCCCTCTGCGCCTATAAGTTGTCTTTCGACCTAAAAACCAAGGAGGGTTCGATAGTTTTCCAGAAAGAGTTCCGCTCCGCCGCCGCCACCAGAAACTAAGATTCGGGTCTAGAAACTCCGTTTTGGTACCCTACCGGGACGGAGAATTTGGAGAGGATCATCACCATCGTCATCACCAACGCATCTCCATCAACCACCGATGTTTCCCTCATCCATGAGTGAGTAATCCCCCGCTGTAGCTTGGGGATGGTAGGGATTGGATGAGTTCTATCACTTAATCGAATAAGATCTGTTATGGCATAGTGCCTAGTATCTCTATTAGTGCTATTTGACTTTGTTGCAACTTGTTGTGCTTAATGCTTGTCACTAGGGCCCGAGTGCCATGATCTCAGATCTAAACTTATTATTGAATCATTATGATAGTATTGTTTGTGATATTATCTACAAGTTGTGTACACATATCATTGTCCGGATCCAAAGGCCCCAAAGTGACAATAATTGGGACAACCGGAGGGGATGGCTGTGGTGTGAGGATCACATGTGTTCACGGAGTGTTAATGCTTTGCTCCGGTTCTCTATTAAAAGGAGCACCTTAATTGCCAGTAGTTCCCTAGAGGCCCCGCTGCCACAGGCTGGCTAGACAGAAGATGTTGTGTAAGTTCACATTGCGAGCACGTATGACTATATTTGGAGTACATGCCTAGGATTGTTTAGTACTTGGGTGCTTGTTATTATTTATCTGCAATGCCCTAGATCTTGAAGTTACATGTTTATACTCGTCCATGCAACGCCCGTCCATCCATCCCTATTGAAAGGATATGGATGTCGCCTAGAGGGGGGTGAATAGGCGATTAAAACATTTCTTAGAGTGGCTCAACAAAGGCGGAATAAAACTAGTGTTTACTTTGTTAAGAACAACCTAGAACAACTAAGGTTCACCTAGGTGCACCAACAACTTATGCTAAGCAATACAAGCAACAAAGTGATAGCAAGATAAATATTACTTCAAGCACGAAGGCTATCACAATGTAAAGTGCATAAGTAAAGAGCTCGGGTATAGAGATAACCGAGGCACGTGGGGACATCGATATTTTACCGAGTTCCTCCCAACATGGAGTACGTCTCGTTTGGAGAGGGGGTGGTATCAAACCACCAACGCCACAAAATGCCTCCCTTATTCTCCGGTGAATCTCACACCAACGGGATCGATCCATGCTTCCACTATCGGTGCACTTGTCGGTGGCAATCGGAACCTCTCACAAGGTTGGGGCACTTCTCCACAACTTAATTGGAGGCTCCCAACAAATGCCACAAAAGGCCACAATGCCACCAAGGCCACAAAACCGTCTAGGGTTCCAAGAACCCAAGAGGGACAAGCTCCAATGAGTCACTCAAACCAACTCCTCCGAGGAGAACACAAACCGATGCACCAAATGCAAATGGCAAGAACACCACAAAGGTGTTCAAATCCTTCTCTCCCAAATTCCACCAAAGCTACAAAAGCTTATGGGGGAATAAGAGAGGAAGAACAATGGAGGAAATCTACAAAAGACTCCAAGATCTAGATCCCAATATGTTCCCCTCACTTATAGGAGAGATTGATTGGTGGGATTGTAGATCTAGATCTCCTCTTTCAAATCCCTCAAGAATATGCAAGGATCATCAGAGGGATTGAGAGAAAGAAAGCTCAAGAAGGTCAACAATGGAGGGGAAAACTTGCAAGAATGGTTGTGGAACTATTGGGGAAGAAGGCCTCTTAAATAGGTCCCCCCAAAATCCAACCGTTGAAGCCCAAAAACGCGAATCCCGGTACTACCGGACTTTTTCCCGGTACTACCGGACATTCCCTGGGAATCCCAGGTCGCCAAACGCACCTTATTCAGTACCGACCGGTACTAAGGGGCGGTACTACCGGACCTCCGGTACTACTGGACCCTGCTCCGGTACTACCGGTCATCCCTGAACAAAAACGGCCATAACTTTTGCATCTGGACTTCGATTTTGATGATCTTGGGCTCGTTTCGAAGACGACAACAAGCTCTAAAAGATCATGCAAAGAAACATTATAGTCCAGCAAGGGAGGATAGATCCATATGACGAAAGGTTTAACCTCTATCAAAAATACGAACCGATAAAACCTCCAGCATCAAAAACGTAATAGAAAATGCATATGAAATCCGTTTTTGATGAACTAGAGCTTGTCATGGAGATTAACACAAGCTCTAAATCCTCACATGAGTAAGAACCAAATAATGGAAGGTTTTACCTATCTCTAAAATACAAACCGGTAAAACCTCCAAGATCAAAACGCAATAAGATATAAAAGGGAAATCCGTTTTTGATGAACTAGAGCTTGTTGTGGAGATTACCACAAGATCTATATCCTCACATGGATAAGACCAAATAAAAACCAAATATGATGATGCAAGTATGCAAAGGTTTGATATCTCTTCGAACGATGTGACCGAGTTACTCATTCGAGAGCCCCTCTTGATAGTACGGTTATCTATCCTAAACCCGGTCTCCCAACAAACATGACACCGACAAAAGGGAAAACCTATCAATATTATACCTTTGCCTTGAGAAATCCATTTGAGCTCGATGTAGACGATTTTTCCTTCTCAAGATGCACACCTTTCTTGATTCCTCATCATCGATCCATGATCATCGAGGATGGCAAGCATCAAACATGAGATCTTCTATAGATGGCGCATTTTGAGCTTGCACAACACATCTTCTTCTCATTTCATCTATCTTGAAGTCAACACATGCTCCAAGCAATGCCAATGGATGAATCCTACAAGTATAACTTAATACACACATTAGTCCATAAAGATTGTTATTAATTACCAAAACCACACATGGGGGCCCAACATGTTCTTTCAATCTCCCCCATTTTGGTAATTGATGACAATCCCTTTAAGAGGGTTTATATAAGGAATATTAATGAATAAAATGGTAATACTAATATCAAATACTACAAAAGTATGTGATATTAGTACCACTACCATATATAGAGCAAACTCCCCCACAATCTATGCATGTGTGATGAACTTGAATTTCATTGCATATATTGCCAATCATTATCATTGGTGGAGTTTCCTTTATATACCACATGCTAAGCAACAACAAAGATGCAAGAGCATGAAAGGCAAATGCTTAAGAACAAACTCAAAGCATAAACCATTTCCCTTAAACCCTCTAAAACTTCTCCCCCATTGGCATCGATTGCCGAAATGGGTGACAAGTTCTAGAAGGCCAATATAGTGATAAATCCTCCAAAGTTGTGCATTCGCACATATCCAGTGATGAGTACTCGGGAGGAAGTAGAACTATATTGAGGACCCGAAGATTGCCAAAATAAAGTCAAATGATGCAAGCAACTACAAGTCCGACAAACCAATTTGAAAACAAAAAATGAGTCCAAATGGAGACTACAAGATATTATGATATGAGCAAACGCGTGTTTGAAATAACAAATAGAGAAGCTCCCCAAGATTTGTGCACAATTTTAAAATGCATTGGAATGCATAATGCACAAATATGGAATCCTTGCTCCCCCATAAGCATTTAAAACACAACAAATGAAAGATCAAATAAATGCTTAACTAAAAATAGAGAAGCTCCCCAAGATTTGTGCACACTTTAGAATCATTGTATTTCAATACAAAAATGCACAAATATGGAATCCTCACTCCTCCATAAACATTTAAGGCACAACTAATGAGAAATAAGACAAATGAGCATTATTAAATGAATTAGATGAGCTCCCCAAAGATAATGCACGAATTATGATAATTGCATTTGGGATCAAGGTGCATAATCATGGAATCCTTACTCACCCAAATTCATTTAACAATACAAGGCATGATAGAACAAATATGAGTGCCCGAGGATTCAAACAAGAGGAACAAGCACTCATAGGCAAATAAATTTGTAAGCCACGGAATAATCAAAAGAAATAAAAGGTGGTATCCAAGAAATAAATTCTCAACTAAAATTATCTTCTCATATGTGTATGTGTTTCTAAGTGGATAACATTACAACAACATATGACCATAAAGAAACAAGCACACACAAGGAAGATATACAATAAAGCTCATGAACGCAAAAATGAAGTCACAACATATACCAATAAGATTTTTGCTTCAAAGCATGGCCAAATGCTCACATATATCTTATTGTACATTAATGAGCTTCAAACACCAACACACTACATATATTACAACTATCACCAAGGGAAAAGGAGAAAGTTGGAATATATGGAGAAAGGCAACAAGTACCATAAGATAAAATAGACTATCAAAAATCTCACTATTGCACATGAGAGAAGTTGATGAAATGATAGCCAATAAAATTGCTAGATTAGATTGACATATTTGGGATTGGAGGATCATATGCATGATTTTGTATAGTCCCAATTATATGCACTCATCTCAACTTAAACACATATACAATATAGAGTCCTCTTAAACCATGGCTAGAACTACAACAATTACAAATACATTAATTCATGCTAGAAGGCAACCGACAAACGGTTGGAATCAAGATATGTGAGCATGAGAAAGAGATACTTGTTACCGAGATATAATTGGTAGGATGTAGAGGATATGAATTCGTTGGTCATCCTATAGCTTGCCTCAAATTTTCTTCTAAGCATCACTTCTTCAAAATTGAGAGACAAGCGTCCAATATATCTCCAATGTAATTAAACACATTTTAGTACAAAATGGTCCCCAAACTAATTGGGTTCAATGTAGTTAGTGCAACTACAATACATAGGAGAGACTCCACTTAAATATGTGCATATTGATATGAAATTGAATTTCATGCACAACTTAGCAGATGGGATTTGGTGGAGTTTCCCCTATATATTGGATCAAAGAAAGAAAGCATGCCATAATATAAACATATAGTAAATATGCATGCATAAAGTTTTCAAGAACCAAAAAGAAGATACATTTTGAACAAAAACACCAAGTAAATAGAGATTGCACACACAAGGGTGTGACTCGTCAAACGATGTCCAAATTATATCCAAGAACCATTCAACACATGAAAGATCACAAATTCAACAAATGAACTAGGCTAAAACCAAAGGAGCAAAAGATAGATAGAAATAAAAATGCTCAAGGATTTATCTCATTCTAAAATGGTCAAATCATGAAACAAGTGAGACAAAACCAACTCCCAAAAAGAGCAAGGTTCCAACAAGAAACCAAACTCCCCAAACTTCTCATGATGGCACAAATACCAAAACGAAAATATTGAGGTTCCAAGCACATAACACCCGATATGGATCAAACAAAGAAGCATAAATGTGAGTGTTCTAAATAATATAGGAGAGCTCACCCATAAGTAGTACATTATATAGAATTTTGCTTTTGAATGTAAAATGCACACAAATGAGATCATCACTACTACCTACATTAAATAAAACACAAGAGGATACCAATAAAATAAGAAGATCTAAAAATAGCAAGGAATACATGGGAGCACACAAAACATTTACTTGGCCAAAGATAGGACAATATTAAGCAAGGGCGAAAGTGAATATGATTAATACATTCTACCATAAATTGGGTACTCATTGTCCAAGGACAAGAAATATTGGGAATAATTTTCCCAAGGCAGCTTGCATGGATATCCAAGATCATAGTCACAACAAGAAGCATATAACAAAATATAAGAATTAAGCATGATACTTCGAACAAGATTCTTGGTAGCTTCCAATAGTCACACAATCACTAGTGATTAGAGTAACTTGAAGCAAATGGTTTCCATGATGATATAGACATCTAAATATGAGGAGACATATACCAAGAAACACTCTCATATCCAAGATCCAAAATATGATCAACAACACCATTCATGCAAATTGGAACTTGTATGAGCAAACGTGTCACATAGGTGCTAGATAATTATCAATATCAATTCTAAGTGACACAACCTCGAATATTCACATTTTCTAGGATAGTCATATGCACTAAGCATATGACTCCTCCATAATGTGATACTACCATAAAACCAACACGAGGCAACGGATCCAAATAGAGATAATTAATGGACATTATATAACTTAAATTTCTCATGAGAAACATACCACAAAGAGACTATATAATCTTCCAATATAAATACTAGGTGGTATTCCTCATGTACACACATTTTATGGTTTGTGGAATGCCTAAGCATAACACTCCCCCAAAATGGGATAGTCCATTAATCTCTCACAAGAGCCACATAAGATACCAAATATAACCAAGTAAGGCTCCAATACAAGAAACACACATACATGGTGTGCCACCTAATCATACACAAATATGCTTGATACCTCAAGATAATTAAGTGGAAAGAACAACATGTACAAAAGCATGGAAGATACAAAACCAACACATGCACAAGGGGGCGAGTAACTTTCAATGTAAAGAGTTTAGCATATGTTACCGCAAGGAGGAACATTGGAAATATAATATAATCATGATAATCCAAATGGCCTGGCTTGACAATAATAATTGATGAAGATCCCTCAATTCTTCATAATGTAGCCAAGACTCCAATGCCCTCCATAACACACCTATTGATCAAGTTTTGGCTTGTTGGTCCCCAAACAAGTTGGGTCCTAAGAAGTTAGTCACAATAGGCTTGGAAACCCAAATGGTTCTTTTCTTGAACCCACATTGAGCACCAACAAATTTGGCAAACACATTGCCAACCTCATCCTTACAAAGAGAATAAGCATCATCAATAATGATAGGGTTGGATGAGGAGATACCGATAGTGCATGAGGAAGAAATATGCCCCTTCTCACGGCATATGTAGCAAGTTCTACTCTTGCCATCTTTCTTCTTAGGTGAAGCCACAACTCGAGAAAGAGCTCGAGTAGTCCTCTTAGGAAGTGGCCCATTAATGACTTGAGGTGGAGCTTGAGGCTGCTTCCCTTGTTGCTTCACACTAAGAGGCTTTTTCTTCAATGGGCAAGATCTAACATGGTGCCCTTCTTCCTTGCACTTGAAGCAAACAATGTTGGCCGGATTCTTGACTTGATCTTGGCCATTCTTATTGTTGTCCTTGTGCTTCAACTTGATAGTGGACTTGTTCTTGACATTGGAGTTGAATCCAAGCCCACTCTTGTCATTGGGGGATTTTTGCACACTCAAGATTTTGTTGAGTGCGGCCTTCCCTTGATGACCCTTTTTCAAGTCATTTCTCAAAGAAGTGACTTGAGCCTTGAGCTCTTTTATTTCCTCTACATGGTTAGTTTCAACAAAAGTACTAGAGGAAGTAGATGCTACATTGTTAGAGCAACAATGCACAGAATGTAATTCATCACGAGATATAGCATGGTTGTGAGAGGATGAATTACAAGGACTAGCACATGTCAATATAACATTTGGAGTAGATATAGTGCTAATGTCCACATGAGGCCCACTAGATGTTACCTTTGACACGATGGCCTCATGAGCTAACTTTAGCCTACCATGGGAGACTAGAAGATCCTCATGCGAGCTCGAGAGCTTAGTATGACTTTCTTCTAATTTCCCATAGTTGCTAGTTAGCAAAGAAAGTTGAGCCTTTAGCTCAACATTCTCCTTCAAAATAGATGCTTCACGAGAAATAGAGTTAGTAGCACAAGCATCATTATTATTAGCAAGAGGTGAGGGCAACTTTTCAAGCTCTTTTGAATATGAAGCTTTAAGTTGCTCATGCGACTCGGTGAGTTTGATGAGCTCCCTCTTAACGACCCGAGAGCCATTTTTGAGGTGCTCAAAATCCTCAAGGAGTTTAGCATAAGCAACTTGAGTCTCATCATTTTTACTTTTGAGATCAGTTGCCACCTCAAGATCTCTATCATGAGATTCCTTTACTCTAGATAGCTCTAAAGCAAAGGTCTCCTCAAGAGATTCCTTAGTGGTTTGTTCCTCTTCAAGAGCTTTATTTAGGTTTGCAATTATATTAGCATACTCACGCTCAAGACTACACATTTTATCAATTTTGTTATCATGCACCTCAATTTGTGTTTCTAACTTATCAATATGTTCTTTGCTCTTAATAGCAAAGTCCAAGACTTCAACAAAGTTAGAGCAAGCAATATCCTTTTTAACAAGGGCACGATAAACAATCTCACCCTTTTCATATAAATCATCAATATCAAGCTCTTCTTCCACATTATCCACATCCTCCTCATCACAAGAGGTAATGGGTTCCAAAGTAGGGGTTACCTTAGAATCCCTAGCCATAAGGCATAGGTGGGTACCAGAAGAAGGTGAAGATGATATTGCATTTGTGTCTTCATTCAAAACCATGTCTTGGCCCATAGAATATTTGGTTTCCTCTACATGGTTAGCAACAAAAGTACTAGAGGAAATGGAAGCATTTTTATCATGGCAACAAGACAACACAAGCATATCATCATGAGATTTATCCAAGTCATTTCTACATGATATGCAAGGACTATTAACACAAGCATGTAAGAAGTTTGTAGTGTTAAAGTACAAAGATATATCATTGCAACTAGATAGAGATGAGGGATTACAAATAGTAAGCACACTATCCAAATTGCAATTTCTATCACCACTCACCATATCATTACCTAGTGAAAAGTCACATGTTGGTGAAGTGGTAGAGGATGAGAACTCATCTCGACCAGAAGTGGAAGCAACACAATCATCCTCAATAATGTTGGACACAACATATTTATCTTGAAGTTTTGTCCATAACTCATGAGCGCTCCAAAAAGGAATGATTGAAGAGGTAACTACATAGCTCAAAGCATTAACAAGCACATTAGAAGCTTGAGCATCGAGATATAAGTTTTTTTCATCCTCACAAGATAGATTTTTGAAATCCATAGGGGGAGAAAAACCTATATCTACAATACACTCCAAATGTGGGTCCATGTCCCGAAAATGAATGAGCATGCGATTTTTCCATATATCATAATTTGTGCCATCGAATGTGAACATGTCATTGTGCACTAATCCTCTAGCCGACATCTTTACTCTCAAGGCAGTGAAGCCTAAAATGAGAGACCGGGCTCTGATACCAATTGAAAGGATACGTATTTCGCCTAGAGGGGGGTGAATAGGCGATTAAAACTTTTCCTAGAGTGGCTCAACAAAGGCGGAATAAAACTAGTGTTTACTTTGTTAAGAACAACCTAGAACAACTAAGGTTCACCTATGTGCACCAACAACTTATGCTAAGCAATACAAGCAACAAAGTGATAGCAAGATAAATATTACTTCAAGCACGAAGGCTATCACAATGTAAAGTGCATAAGTAAAGAGCTCGGGTATAGAGATAACCGAGGCACGCGGGGACATCGATATTTTACCGAGTTCCTCACAACATGGAGTACGTCTCGTTTGGAGAGGGGGTGGTATCAAACCACCAACGCCACAAAAGGCCTCCCTTATTCTCCGGTGAATCTCACCCCAACGGGATCAATCCATGCTTCCACTATCGGTGCACTTGTCGGTGGCAACCGGAACCTCTCACAAGGTTGGGGAACTTCTCCACAACTTAATTGGAGGCTCCCAACAAATGCCACAAAAGGCCACAATGCCACCAAGGCCACAAAACCGTCTAGGGTTCCAAGAACCCAAGAGGGACAAACTCCAATGAGTCACTCAAATCAAATCCTCCGAGGAGAACACAAACCGATGCACCAAATGCAAATGGCAAGAACACCACAAAGGTGTTCAAATCCTTCTCTCCCAAATTCCATCAAAGCTACAAAAGCTTATGGGGGAATAAGAGAGGAAGAACAATGGAGGAAATCCACAAAAGACTCCAAGATCTAGATCCCAATATGTTCCCCTCACTTAGAGGAGAGATTGATTAGTGGGATTGTAGATCTAGATCTCCTCTTTCAAATCCCTCAAGAATATGCAAGAATCATAGGAGGGATTGAGAGAAAGCAATCTCAAGAAGGTCAACAATGGAGGGGAAAACTTGCAAGAATGGTTGTGGAACTATTGGGGAAGAAGGCCTCTTAAATAGGTCCCCCCCAAATCCAACCGTTGAAGCCCAAAAACGCGAATCCCGGTACTACCGGACTTTTTCCCAGTACTACCGGACATTCCCGGTACTACCGGACATTCCCTGGGGATCCCAGGTCGCAAAACGCACCTTATTCAGTACCGACCGGTACTAAGGGGCGGTACTACCGGACCCTGGTCCGGTACTACCGGTCATCCCTGAACGAAAACGGCCATAACTTTTGCATCCGGACTTTGATTTTGATGATCTTGGGCTCGTTTCGAAGAGGACAACAAGCTATAAAAGATCATGCAATGAAACATTATAGTCCAGCAAGGGAGGATAGATCCAAATGATGAAAGTGGTTTAACCTCTATCAAAAAGACGAACCGATAAAACCTCCAACATCAAAAATGTAATAGAAAATGCATATGAAATCCTTTTTCGATGAACTAGAGCTTGTCATGGAGATTAACACAAGCTCTAAATTATCACATGAGTAAGAACCAAATAATGGAAGGTTTTACCTATCTCTAAAATACAAACAGGTAAAACCTCCAAGATCAAAACGCAATAAGATATAAAAGGGAAATCCGTTTTTGATGAACTAGAGCTTGTTATGGAGATTACCACAAGCTCTATATCCTCACATGGATAAGACCAAATAACAACCAAATATGATGATTCAAGTATGCAAAGTTTTGATATCTCTCCGAACGATGTGACCGAGTTACTCATTCGAGACCCCCTCTTGATAGTACGGTTATCTATCCTAAACCCGGTCTCCCAACAAACATGAGACCGGCAAAAGGGAAAACCTATCAATATTATACCTTTGCCTTGAGCAATCCATTTGAGCTCGATGTAGACGATCTTGTCCTTATCAAGATGGACACCTTTCTTGATTCCTCATCATCGATCCATGATCACCGAGGATGGCAAGCAGCAAACATGAGATCTTCTATAGATGGTGCATTTTGATCTTGCACAACACATCTTCTTCTCATTTCATCTATCTTGAAGTCAACACATGCTCCAAGCAATGCCAATGGACAAATCCTACAAGTATAACTTAATACACACATTAGTCCATAAATATTGTCATTAATTACCAAAACTACACATGGGGGCCCAACATGTTCTTTCACCTATGCCTACCGCACACGAATCCTACTGTTATCGTTACTGTTACTATAGCTATTGTTTCACTGTTGCTGTTGTTGCTATTGTTGCTTTGCTGTTGCTACTACAAACTGTTGCTACTGATAAACTTCTGTGAGTAAGAACTATTTCTAGGTGCAGCTGAACTGACAACTCAGTTGTTAAGGCTTGTGTAACATCCCAGCATTTAGGAACTAACGAAGGGTAGATTTAGGAATTTGAAATGTTGCATGCATTCATCTGTGAAAATGTGGGTAAATTTTTCGCCAAATAAAAACCTAAAGTGATCAAGGTTTCTTTCATACTTTGAGATTAGATATAGACTTGAAGGATGATCGTTATAGACTTTGATATGATCTTTGTGGACTTATGTGTTTGGGAAATAAAATTTGAATTTAAAACTTGAATGTTTGAATTATAATTCCAAATAATTCTTGAATAATGTTTGAGTATTTGATTTAATTAAGATTTAACCAATAATAACTCAAACTTTATATCAAGAGAGCAAATAAGAATATGAATATCCATTTCATAATATTATCCAATAAATAAGTTACAAAAATGTAACTTATGAAAATCATCCACAATCTTTACAATAACAAAGAAATAAAGAATAATATTTCTTTATTGATAATAGTACAATCTTTATTACAAAAGAATAAAAATAAAGAGTACAAGAGAATAAATTAAAGATTACAATTGAATATGAGAGTTATTACAAGTGACTAATCTATAAAGAAAAATAAAAACCTAAACTAAAGTCTTGATCTTCAAATCTGGTTCCTGCAAAATAAGAATAAACATAAAAGAAAAAGAAGGTTAGGATTAGAATTATTTTTACTCTCAGAAGTTGATAGTGAAGTGCACTGTTCACTTTTTCATCATTGAGTATATAAGGGGCAAGTTTCACCAAAATGAAAGAATGTATCTTTCATAATTTTAAGCCATAAGTTAAATCACAGCAAGGAGGGGCAAGTTTCACCGGCCAAGTAGAAGTAACCAGATGAAACTAACTTTCAAAAATTCAGAACATATCCACAATCTGTGCAGCAGGCACACAGGCAGCACACACACCAAACTGCATGGTGTGTGCTGTCAACACCACAGCAGCAGCACAACCAAACAAAACTATCAACACAGCCGTGGGAAAACCAATCCCCACACCATTCCATTGCTCTTACACACCAAGAACAGCAGCCAGCAACTAAACCAAGCCAAAGCCAAGCTAGATCAAACCAACCAAATCCCAGGATCACATCACCAAGATGGTGACATAAGGAGGGAGTAGATCAGGTGGATAGCAAGACCAAGATCAAGCCATCAGGATCAGGAGATGATGGACTAGATCAAGGACAAGCCAGGAACTGGAAATACCAGGGGAGCACCAGATCAAGCTACCACAAGATCAACCACTAGCAAGAACAACATCAAGTGATAGTGGTGAGTAAATAGACCATCACATGATCTATCTATCTAAGATTAGACAAGCACATATGATATGTTTCTTATTCAAACTCTTAGAAGACACCCAAGTGGGGTGAATCCATCACTGAGGTTTTAAACTCTAAAAGCAAACAGAAAAGTATAAGGATCCAACTAAATCTCAAAACAACATCATTGATTTAGCTATCAAGGTATACTTCAATTCCAGAATGAACATAGCTAAGATTTAAACTTCTAGGCACATCTCTAAGACAAGAGTATCACCTTAGAATTTAATCTTAAGGATCTATACAAGTGATCAAGCTTACCATCATTTCTCCCAAACTTTGATTCAAGAAACAGTAGCTGGTACCACTACCAGAACCATCCATATGAATCAACTAGATAAAAGCTTAATCCCTAAATCTCAGACCAACATCATGGGTCTTAGGGATTTAAGAAAGGAAAATTCCTACTTATCTTTAATGCCAAACTCATCTTAAGCTTGAACCAAACCAAATCAAGAAATAGAATCTAATCTTGTGTGCCATATAAAGATGGTGTTACAAGAACAGTTCTACACTAATCAGGTTAAGCATTCAATCTTCACAGATTCAACCAACCAACTACAAATCATTTTCCTATCATCACAGGAATCATAATTAAGAAAAGCCCTATGTATATCTTCACTGTTTGAAATCATTTGATCTCAAACTACATATGAATTCTTAATGCCCACAGTGCTAATACAGTGACTTCATCACACAACACTCACTATCATTAACCAAGAAATGACAGTGGTGTGTTATTAAACCACTAGATTCCCAAGTATTGCTTCTAGAGCAACTTTACCCTCTGACCATATCAAAACTAATCCATAAAATCATCTGATAAGCCACTAGCGCCACCACAGTTCAACTTAAGCAGCAAGCCACATCTAACAATCATTTAGCATGCTTAGGGACCATCAAAACTTGATCCCAATTCATCTAGTATTTAATCAACAATAGGATATGAACCCTAAATGGAACAAATCATCCTAATCAGGACAAGACAGTAACCAGAAAGGTCACTACCAGCAGCTAGCATAGGATGACCTAGCACAGAGAGCATGAGAAGAGAGGAAAAACTTACAGTAGGTCCTCGCTGTAAATTAGAAGAGGAAGCGGAGGTGGCCGACGACCATGGCGGCACGGGGAGCACCCCCAGGGGGCACTGTGACCCATACAGCGTGACGGCGGCAACCATAGCCACACCTGGAGGCTAGTAATAGCACCACGGCGCACGACAGTAGCGGTGGCGCCAGGATCCACGCCAACCCAAACCCTAGGGTTCGGGACAGCATCGATCTGGACACATGAGAGCTCCCAATCCAAATCCATTTGGATAGAAGGGTAGAGTGGGGCCGACAACCTCTTCCTACACCATGGCGGCGGCCAGGGCGGTCCACGACAGCGGGAATCACCGGCGGCAACACCAATGACCACGGGGTCAGGGAAGGAGAAGGAGAGGGGTGAGCTCGAGAGTGAGGGGTAGAGAGTGATGGGTTGGGATGGGCCAGGAACCCTTCGGGGTGGTCGTTTTGACTTTGTCTAATGGGCCATAAGGGCCCAATAAGAATAAACCAACCCAAAACCTTTAAGGCATGTTTTAATAATTAGAAAAGGACCAAAATGCCCTTGAACTTAAATAAATTATAGAAAATAAAATAAAAATCCAAAAAATATAATTAAGATATTTTTGGAGTCAAAATAATCTAAACTATCCAAATAAATTAAGAAATAAAATTTAAAAGATATAAATTTTATTAAGAATTTTGTAACATAAATATTCCTTATGGAATTTTACAAAATTATTGAAAGATGATAAAAATAAATAAAAATCACTTTCATTATATATTAACATTTTAGTATTTTAGAAAAATACTAATCAAATATTTCATAACAATTTTTTGGAATTCAAATAATAATTCTTAAAGAAAATATAAAATCAATAAAATCCAAATAAAAGAAAATAAAATAAAAAGAGTACAATATTCAATAAATATTAAAGGATTTAATATTTATAAATCCTTAATGAATTAAAAAGAATTTTTCTATAATTTAAAATGATGGAGGAGAATACATATAAAGTTAAATAATGCATTACATTACTTTTGCATAATCAATTTTCTTCTTTAAATATTGTCCTTACCGGGCAATAATGATGTTTTTGTAGACATAGAAGCTCAAGGTCCAGTGCAAGCATAAAACTTCACTACCTTGCAATCACAAGGAAAGTTCATCACTTTCTCATGTCCTTTGAAGAGTCTTTATCAAAGTATTTGTGAATTGTGAGTTATCATCTACACTATAGAAAAAGAAAATAATTTTTTCTCAAGATACTAAATCTTAGATATCATCCTAAGTGATGATATGATGGAGCAATAGAACTTAGGGTTCTACTTGCACTAATAATGAACAATTAGGAATTAAAAACTCATGACATCAGTGATTCTAGCACCGTATATTACGCGTTAACCATGAGATTTGGAATGGGACGGAGAAGTCAGCTGTATCCTTTTCCTCTTGTATGGAGGCAAGACGACCTTAACGTGACGTTGTGATTCCTTGTGTGGATCTAACATATGGGTGGGCACCCTTACGCCCCACACTTTTGGTGTCTAGATTATCTATGAATGGTGTTTAGGGAGATAGTCCATGTAAATGGTACTAATCCGGGCATCACTAGGTCATAGAGTCTTCAAGAACTCATCAGGGTTGTAGCCTTCCCAAAAGGGGGCTTAACGAAGGTGAGATAGCCCGAAGGATCGTGCAGACATATGAGGTCACGGAGAGGGCAATGATTGGCTTGGACCAACTATTGGGCCCCACATCATGGAATTGTGGACGGGAAAGTACGCCCGGTTGTGCAACAAGGAGTTGATCTCTCATGGGAAAAGTAACGCACCTCTGCAGAGTGTAAGAATTGTAACTTGTTACTTCCTATTCCGAGAAGGAGCTACGAACGCAGTAGGAAAGGAACTCTGAAAGAACATGTTGGGCCCCCTTGTGTGGTTTTGGTAATTAATGACAATCTTTATGGACTAATGTGTGTATTAAGTTATACTTGTAGGATTTGTCCATTGGCATCGCTTGAAGCATGTGTTGGCTTCAAGGTCGATGAAATGCACAGAAGATATGTTGCGCAAGCTCAATATGCGAGGTCAATGATGAGGAATTAAGAAAGGCATTCCATCTTGAGAAGGGCAAGATCGTCTACATCGAGCTCAAGTGGAATGCTCAAGTCAAAGGTATAATCTTGATAGGTTTTCCCTTTTTCTGGTCTTTTATTGTGTGTAGGAGACCAGGTTTAGGATAGATAACCGTTGTATCAAGAGGGGCTCTCGTATGAGTAATTTGGTCACATCGTTCGGAGAGAGCTCAAACCTTTGCATACTTGCATCATCGTATTTGGTTGTTATTTGGTCTTATCCATGTGAGGATATAGAGCTTGTGGTAATCTCCATAACAAGCTCTTGTTCATCAAAATTGGATCTCCCATATGTATCTTGTTGCGATTTTGATTTATGCGGCTTTTCGGTTTCTCACCAAGTGAGGTATATCACATTATTCTACTTGATACTTTCTCACTTGGTGATAATCAATATTTCCAACACAATTTGAATCGGGTCAATCGGAGCTTCCAGTCAAAAGTTATTGCCGTTTGAATATTTTCCTGTCAGTCTATTTTCTGGGCCGAGCGGTAGTACCGCCCGGACGGGCCGGTACTACCGCCTGGGCCTAAAAACGGCCCGTTTTCTTTCTGCCTCGCCAGGTACCTAAATCCGGTACTACCAGCCGGACCGATAGTACCACCCGGGTGGGCCGGTAGTACCGGTCGGCCCAGTTTATATTTTAGATCTCGTCTGCCCCGTTTTTTCTGCGCGTGCGTTGACTTCACGAGCTTCTGCTGCTCTCTTGCACGCGCACACGCCTACCCGCGAGCATGCTGCCTCGCTGCGCGCAGGGCCCGTAGCGCTGCTCGCGCGCTGCTCGTCGCTGTGCTGCTGCGCGTGCGCTTGCTGCCTTGCTGCTGCTGCCTAGCAGCAGGCCTAGCTGCTGGCGCTGGCCTGCATCTGCCGCTGCCGCATCTGCTAGCTGCTGCCGCTAGCTGCTGCATCGCACGCGCACGCACGCTGCCTCTACCCGCGCTACCTGTCGCTGCTGGCTGTTGGGCCCCGCACGCGCCTGCGATGATGCCGCTGCTCGCTGCTAGCTGCCGCGCTGCTGCCTTGCTGCCCGCACGCATGCTGCTGGCCCCCGCGTCAGCCCCACACCGCCTAGCCCCACCTGCTGCTGCCTCGCGTCCCGCGCGCGCGCAGTTGACCTGCGCATGCTCTGCTGCTCCGCATCGCTGCTGCTTGCTCTGCCTTTTTCCTGGCTGTGCTCGCAGGGTGCGGTAGTACCGGGTTTTTGCGGTACTACTGGACCGTCCAGAAAAACACCCCAACGGCCATATTTTTTCTAGCCCTATATAAGTCTTTTGTCCATTTTCATTTAGGGTTGCTTCACTCTCCTCCTTTTGTCTAAGCTTTGCCCCCATTTGCCTTACTCTTTGAGCTTGATTTCTACTCACCCCTCCATTGATTCTTGCATATATTTGAGGGGTAGTTGGAGGAGATCTAGATCTACGTTTTGACCAAACCAAAACATCTCTTTGTGAGTGTATCTTTGGGGATCTAGATTTTGGGGGATTTTGTGTCTCACTTTGATTCCTCCTCTCTTGTTCCCCCAATAGCTTTAGTAGCTTTGTTGGAACTTGAGAGTGAGGGATTTGAGCATCTTTGTGGTGTTCTTGCCATTTGCATTTGGTGCATCGGTTTGAGTTCTCCTCGGAGGATTTGGTTTGAATTGCTCATTGGAGATTGTCCCTCTTGGGTTCTTGGAACCCTAGACGGTTTTGTGGCCTTGGTGGCATTGTGGCCTTGGTGGCATTTGTTGAGGCCTTTTGTGGCGTTTGTTGGGAGCCTCCAATTAAGTTGTGGAGTTGTGCCCCAACCTTGTGAGAGGTTCCGGTTGCCACCGACAAGTGCACCGATAGTGGAAGCGTGGATCGATCCCATTGGGGTGAGATTCACCGGAGAATAAGGGAGGCCTTTTGTGGCGTTGGTGGTTTGATACCACCCCCTCTCCAAACGATATGTACTCCATGTTGGGAGGAACTCGGTAAAATATCGGTGTCCCCGCGTGCCTCGGTTATCTCTATACCCGAGCTCTTTACTTATGCACTTTACATTGTGATAGCCTTCGTGCTTGAGGTAATATATATCTTGCTATCACTCTGTTGCTTGTATTGCTTAGCATAAGTTGTTGGTGCACATAGGTGAACCTTAGTTGTTCTAGGTTGTGCTTAACAAAGTAAACACTAGTTTTATTCCGCCTTTGTTGAGCCACTCTAGGAAAAGTTTTAATCGCCTATTCACCCCCGTTCTAGGCGACATCCGTATCCTTTCAAACTCCATGAAAGTTCTAGCAACCTGTGAAGGCTGATGGTCATAGATTTTCATAATAAAATCAACCTTTGAAGAAAGATTTACGAAAATTTCATAGTGCCAACGACTAATAGTCCGAGGTGGTAGATAGAGCATCAAACTTCCTACCTTGCATATAATGAATTTGCTGAGTAACGCTGTTACTTATCCTTTCCTTTGAATCCTTGCTTAGACTCTGAGAATTCCGAAGATACTCCAATGTATGCATCTGAGAGTCAAGAAGAGGTCTTCTATGAAGAGCCCAACTTGTATGGAGCCGTAGAAGGGGAGGACTACGACATCGTCTACGGAGGAGAGTTCCAGGAGTCCGAATAATTACTATAGTTCTAGTAACCACTTGAGCCGAGCATCATGAACAATATATAGCAATAAGTTACTAAGCTCAATTTGGAGTTTAAGTTTTAAATTTGAAACTTCCACTGAAACACTTATATTTTGGTTTGTAAGCTGAATCTTTTGGAAGTCTTGAACTTCCGGTATTGTAATAACAATAATGTGTGTATGTTTGTAATATGGAACCGCAATGTTTCTATTGTACCACTCTGAGGGATGTGATATTTACGGAACGGTGTTCTGTGGATGTCATGTCAACGACTATAGTGTACTACACATGTAGTGGTATGCTGGGTCACCGCAGTTGGTATCAGAGCAAATTGCTTTGACCTTAGGTTGGAAACCTAGTGAACGGTATTACCTGTAGGAGTGTAGCAACGATAAAGAATTCTATAAAAGTAATATAATGGGTATTCAAATGAGAATATTCCGTTATATGTTTTAGTGCGATAATTTTTTGTTATGATGCAATATATTATTGGTTACTAATCAAAACTATTTTCTGATATACAGAGCTATGGCACCAAAGTTTCCAAAATAGACTTTGGTAAGGAAAGAGGAGACTCTTGATGATTATCAAGGATCATTCACAGACCAACTTTGTCAACTTCTAAAGATTTTTAGTTGTCCAACTAGAATTCTAGTGAATACTATAACCTACTATGATGGCTAGATGTTATACAAGTATCGTGTGAGTATCCAACTCCCTGAAGATCTTGGATTATATCACGATCTACCTATAGGTGAAGGTAGGATTCACTTAGCAGCATATCATGTTGTTGTTGTGGAGGCGATAGCTAATATCCGGGAGCATAAAGCCAAGGAGTTAGAAGGTAGCACATTCTCTGTGATACCTCATGATTCTATAGACTCAGATCCTATACCGGATCATCTTAATTTAGTTAAGAAGCATCCTAAGTTAGCTTCCAAGTTTATGGATAGATATCGAACACTCGTTGCGTCTTTTTATAAGACACATCAAGTGATTGTCGAAGATAAAAACAACATGTTAGAGGATCTAACTGATCCAGAGAGGAGGAATCAGTTAGCATTCCAGTTAGAGAAGGAAGCAAGTAGTAGTGCAAAACCTATCTTTAAGGATATACCTATAGATCCTGAATCTTTTATACCATATCCTTATTCACCAAGTCCTGAACCTATACATGATCCTACTATGGATATGAGGTATGCAGTACCACAGGGTTTAGAGGATGATTCTGATTCAGAACTTCCTATTGAGAATTTTGATGGTTGTTGAAGGGGATCATATTAAGGATCTCATGAACATTAGATGTCCACAGATGGTTCTGATAGAAATGTTGGACAATCTAGCTGGATGGGTGCAAGAATTAACTTTAGTAACAGTAGTAGAAATACCATGTCAATAGATAATCAGGATGAAGAAGAAGATCCTGAGGAGAGAGTGTTTGAGTCATCAACATCTTCTCAAAACCCAGGAAATATACATTATCCAGTGTTTAACTATCTTTCCCAAAGGAGCACCTGGGAAGTAGCAGGATCTGTGTATCCTGTTGACAACTCAAGGAATGAAGCTCAGGAGATGCAAGTAGGAGATAATGTTGAATATGTTTCTGAAGACTTTTCAGCTGAGCTGGAGGGAGTCAATGCGCTCAGGTTGAGTAATGACTCAAGTTCTAACACTTCAGATACTGAGTATGTTCCTTCTGGAAGGCCATTTGTTCCGCAAACTGTGCGACGAACAACACGTCATCACGGTTGGACATCAGGCATGTATGATGAGCGTAGTTACTACTATAAGTAGGCAACTATGTAGAAGTATCAAGTACCGTGTATTGTACTCCAAGAAATAAGATAGTTAGATAAATAACGTAGTTTTGTGATTATATCTATACGGTATATGTTGTAATGACTTTGTATTATTATGATATTATGTATAATATGTGAAATGCATATTTGGATTTTCTTTGGATCTTCATTTTGTGACTAGTTCTGTGCGTAAAGTCGAGCTCGGAACACATGTGCATGATGTAATTATGAGTATTCGCTTTATGTTGCAGGACTAGAGGGTCATGGATACGGCTGTAGAGATCGAAACTGAGCAGCAGCGGATGGAACGAGAGGCCAAGGAGAAGGCAGATGCAGATATAGAAAACCAGGGAGCATTGCCACCACCACCACCAATGAGGTCGTTAATGGAGCAGAACTTTATGCAGTATATGTAAATGATGCAAGAGAACCAGAACAAGTTCATGGAAGAGTTGCTGGGACGAGCAAATCAAAGGGCGCTTGAAGGTGGAGGAGTGAGTTTATCTGATTTCTAGAATGCAAGGCCGTTACCTTTTGCATCAGCTCCTGAACCAATGGATGCAGAAGATTGGCTAGCAAATACAGAAAGAAAGTTGAAGACTATAGGTTGCAATGATGAGGATAAATTGAGGTATGCAACTCATCTTCTGATAGGACCTACAACATCTTGCTGGGAAAATCAGTTGGCCATGCAACAACCAGGAAGGGAGTATACCTGGGAAGAGTTTAAACAGAGATTCCGTGAATATCATGTTCCAGAGAGTGTTATGGAATTGAAGCGAAGAGAATTTGAAGAGCTGAAGCAGGGATATACCAGTGTTATGAAGTATATCCGGTAGTTTAGTCAACTATCTCGTTATGCTGAGGAAGAAGTTAACACAGAGGAAAAGAGGAAGAAGCGTTTCCTGCATGGATTAAATCCATTTGTGAAGATGCAGTTGAGGTTGGCTAATAAGCAAACTTATCAGCAGTTGCTAGATGCAGCTATTACCTTCGAAGATGACTACAAGAATGTCCAAGAGGATCTGTAAGGTTCCCAACCTTTAATAAGGTAGAGATCCCTGTGTTTACAATGCTAGTCCCTGGATCAATAGCTAGCATCCACAGTTAAGATGTAATATCAAGAAACAAAGGTCATAATACAACTTTATAACCAGGAATAAAAATAATTCATTACATCTTACATAGCTCATTTGGCTATTACATTACAATGCAGCAGAATATCTATATAGCATGGAGTCCTTCATCTTCAAAGTGCCACAGGCAATCATGTTGGTTGTAGACTTGTAATCCTATTCAACATACTTCACTAACATCAAACAGACCTGCAACATAATAAGTTGCAGCCACAAGGGTCAATACATTTGAATTGTATTGGCAAGTTTCACTATTATGTAGAATTAAGTGGATCCTATCATTACATGCATATTTGGCTAAGTAGGGTTTAGGCTCATTTGCAGAAGCAATATAGTTTTATCCTATCTTTTAAAAATAGTTTTGATCTTTTGTTAAATCTTTCTAAACTCCTTGGAAAACTCCAAGTGCTTCAAATCCCTTGTTGTCACCATCAAGTTTTACTTTGAGAAATTGGAATGTCGAGATCTTCCATAGCTTCAGGCCTTAGTTGCTCAGTATTGTCCATAACCGAGGACACAGCTAAGTACTTAGAATTTGATCTTCTGCAGAAGTTTTACACTTTACCCACATGAGCACAATCTCATCTTGATGCCACCAGTGGCCGCTGGGTAAGTACTCACCAAGATGGAGTACTGGCAGATTGAGAATGTGACAAAGTCTTTCCATAGAAGTCCTCTCAATACACAATGCTAGCTTGTCTACCAGGCACCAATGTAGGGATAAATTTCCCTTACACAATTCTAGTTAACCTGAAGATGCCAATGCATGAGTCTTCCACTATGTAGTTGACTAAGCCAGAGCCCATTTAGCATGTGGCTGTACACGGAAGCCACTGTACGAGAAACATGTTCAATCTCTAAGTACCTGGGTGGTTTTCTTCTAGTGCACATACAAAAAGAGATATCCATATAAACATGGTTCCTTTTGTTGCCACCTTGTCCAATCTTGAGTATCCTTTTCCACTCAGGTGGTTCATTGAGTACTTGTTTTATTATATAAAACATATTCTTTCCAACACTTTATATAAACATATCATGTATCCCATCCCAATATATAGAAGGGCTAAGCATACTACAACTACAATGTTTTCACTAAGGAATATATAAGGGTATCATATTAGGATTTAGCATAGCATAAAAATATAGTAGTCCTTTCCATGCATGTTACAAAAATCCACTAAGTGTAATGAAAATAGTAGGACTTGGATGATAGTGTCACTTGCCTTTTTAGTAGAGAATGTTGGTTCACTTCTTGATCTTGCCAATATCACACTCTTCTAATTCCACTACAATTCAATCAAGCAAACACAACTTCAACTAGCATTCCAATCAATTTTATCACACATAAAATAACAAAAACAAGGTCATGCATGCAAGCATGCAAAAGATAGTTTTATTTGCAAAAGTGGTTTCTACTAGGCTTTAAACATTATAAAGTTCAAAGTTATCATCTATTAAAGTGGTAAAACCATTTGCAAAAGGTTTCATCTATAAACCATTTTTAAATCAAATCATTATTTTATGTGGTTCAAAATGCTTTTAGCAAAGCAATATTCTTTAAAGAGTTCACCAAATATATTTTTAATTCTCAAAACTTGGTGTTTAGGTTCAGAAGGTTTGAATTAAATCATTTCCCAAAGGTTTCACTCAAAAATCATTTCTAAACCAAATTCAATATTTTTTATTTGGCTAGAAATGTGCTAACTCAAATATTTATTCCTTAACTTCACAAAATACATTTTCAAATCCATAAGTTGGTTCCTAGGGTCAGTAGGTTCACAACAAACCATTTTGCAAAGATTTCATCTCAAAAATATATCTAGAACAATTTTTATATTCATAATAAGCCTACACAAGTTTCTACAAATTCAACCAATTTTCCAGAAGGAAAACATTAAAAAGAGTGCATGGTTGCAAAGTACTTGTCTTGCTGAATCCATTGATATAAAATTTGCAAAATTTGGACATGTAGAATTAAATTTATGAATTCTACAAGTTTGCAATTCAAACAGATTCTATTTTCTGTTTTTAACAAAACCTTGTCCACATGGCTCGTCCTTATTGGCCGGTACCGCTTCGTGCGGATCAGCCTCTCTGGACCGTAGGATTTAACTTAAAACGCGTGGCTCATATGGGCTCATACCCCTTCGGTTATATCTATTCCTAGCCAGACGATTCGCATCGCACGGCTCACAGCAGCTCGACCAGTAACTGGCGGCGCTGGCGGCGACGACTGGCGGCGCACGCTCGGGCTACGGCGGATCTGGTGATTCAGGAAGCAAGGGGGGTAACGGAGATTCTCACCATGCTCGCAGGGTCCTGGTGAAGCTCGAGGCGCTGTTGGTTTGGCGAGGGGCGCACCGGAGAGGCGACGATTGCTCGCCGGAGTGTGCAGTGGCGTCGTGCGGCTCTGGAGGTCGTCGGGGGCGAGGCTGCAGGTTGCGCCGAGGCAAGATAGAGTGCGTAGATGATAGGAGCATCCACGGTTAGGGTCAGGGTGGTCGGTGCTTACCAGGGGAGTTCGCCAGAGCCAAGGCAGACGGCGGCGACGCTCTGATGATGACGAAGCCGAGGCTACGGGGCACGCGCGGGCTAACTAGCTGCACTGGAAGATGCGCCAGGAGGTGGAGAGAAAGTGTGCATGCAGTGGGAGGCGAGGGGCGGCTGGTCGGCGCCGGAATTGCTCGGAGACGCTCGCTGGAGCAGTGGGGTTTGAGCTCTCGATTCGCTTAGCCTGGGGGCAGAGAGGGAGAGGCGAGTGAGGGGAAAGGTAGAGGAGACGCAGGCGCTTAAGTATGCGTGGTCACTGTGGGGAATAACTCCGGCATTAACGCGAATTCATCGCCGCAATCAAGGGAAGCAACGGCGAGGGACGTGGTCGCGGGGTTAAAGACGACTGCGTGGCAGTGGGGTCCGTCTGACAGTGAGGGATAGAGAGAGGGCACGGGGCCACTTGTCTGCGACTGCGCGGGTGCAGGGTTGGGTAGAAAAACGTTTCACCGCGGGGAGTTTAGCTGGGCTAAGTTGCTAGGCTGGGTTGGGCCTGGCAGTGGGCTGTGTCTGTTTCTATTTTTTTAATTCTGAAAGCTTTTTCTTTTTCCATTATGAATTTCTGTTTTGATTTTCAAACAAACAATTCAAACAACAAATGAAATCAAACCTTTGCTAAACTTTGTGTAGTTTTTAATTCTGTTTAACAACACATTCCAAGGTCCAAAACAAAATATTTTTTTATTCCTTTTAGGATCCATTAATAATTAAATAAATAGACCTTAGTCATTAATTCAAATAGGGTTTAATTTATTTTTAAAAACTCTATTTGAAATCTAAACCAAACCAAAACCTTTTCAGTAGGTTTCACTTGAAAAACAAAAACACTTGGAAATCTTATTTAAAATAAACTAATAAGTTTTAGTGTTTATTTAAAATGGAAAAGCCTTTACTTTAATAAAATTGGATATTAATAAATACTCATTATTTTATTTAAATAAGCCTTTACTCTTTTTATCAAATAGAAATATTTTATTTCAAAAGCTTGGCCAAGATTTAATTTGGCTCTATAAAATAATACTTATTTATATTTCTACCTTTGCTTTTGAAAACCAAATCTTTTTATTAAAAGATCCAAAAATAGTGATTCCAACTATTATAACTTTCTTTATTAATTGTTTATCTTTTAAAATCCCTTTAGGATTTTATTGGATCAAAATAGGTTTTGATGTTTCCAATTGGAATCAAAAAGTTTCTTCTCACCCTAAAAATCAACAATTGTTTATTTGTTTATTTATTTTTCACATTTCAAAATTTGGAAAATTTTGGAATGTGACAGGCTACCACCCTTAAAAGAAATATCGTCCCGAGATTTGGGAAGGCTAGGGTTACAAGTTGGCTTCAAGGCAACTAGGGTACTACCGCCCTTAAAAGAAAGTCTCATAGGGTTACATTGATGGCTCACTTGACTATGGGTTCAACACTTAATATATAGACAAGGAATCCTTATTTGACTCAACTGAGTTAACTAATTCCTGACATCCACTTCTTCTATCTCTTCAAAGTTCCCATCCATATCAATGTGGTTCACATGTCCTTTCTGGGTCACATCAGAGTCATTTCCATTGAAGTCTCTAGCATCCTTTTTCCTTTTCTTCTCAGGACAGTCTGATGCATAGTGTCCAAGTTCCTTACAATTATAGCACTACAACTGGCTAATATCTTCCTGAAATTGTCATGTTGATTCTGACCAAGGTTATCTCCATTGTCAGTACCATTTCCATTATTTTCACTTCCATTGTTGTTGTGGTGATACTGATGTGGTTCAGAATCTTCATTGCTCTTTTTGAATGAACGCTTCTTTTGTGATGATTCTGAGTGATACTTGAGTTTATGCTTCCTCTTTCTATTCTCAACTTGATTCAACTTGTTTTCCAAAATAGTGGCTTTGTCACAGAGGGTTTGATAAGTTGGGACATAGGCAACAGATAGCTGCAGGTTCAACTCATCATTAAGTCCTTCGAGAAATTTCTCCTTCCTCTTAGCATCTGTATCAACTTCATCCGGTGCATAGTGTGCCAGATTGTTGAATTCTTCAATATAATCAGCCACACTGAGGTGACGTTGTTTCAGATTGTGGAATTCCTTTTCCTTCAGTTACATCACCCCAGGTGAGATGTGAGTTGTACGGAAACCATCCTCAAAAGTAGCCCAAGTCACATCCTCAAGGGGAGTGGTGATCTGAAAGTTGTCCCACCATGTTGCTGCTGGTCCTTCAAGTAGAAATGGTTCAAACCTAACTTTTTCTTCATCGGTGCAACCAACAGTCACTAAGTCCTTATTCACTGAACGTAACCAATCATCGGCTACCATTGGGTCAGTTATTCCAGAGAACCTTGAAGGCCTAAGTTTCAGAAACTTGGTGAGCATGTCAAGTGCTAGAGGATTATCTTGATTTTTGTTGTTGTTGTTCTGTATGAACGTGGTCATCATCTGCATCAGTTGTGTCTGAGCTGTCATCATCTGCTGCATCTCAGGAGTGATGTTGTTGTTTTGGTTGGGGTTGGCATGACGGGGAGGCATCTGTTGGTTTGATAGGGATAAGTAATGTTGGATAGGTCTAAAGAGGTTCTAACACACAACTCAAACCAACCAAGTTCAATCAAACAATCAAGCAATCAACAAGCAACTATTCACTTATCAACTTATGAGTTTAACCCATGAGTTGAAGGAAACAACAAGTTTTCTTGAAATAAATAACTTAGTATAATCATACCTCATAGGTCAATATGATCCATACTCTAACTTGATATCAATGTTTATGGTAGGCAATCTAATGTCTCTTGGTTCTCACTTGTAGTCCTTAGTAATGTCAAAGTTGAAGTCCTTGGTGAAACTAAAGTTGAAATTACTTGAAGATGTTGAAGTCATTAGAGTTGATGAAGTCCTTTGCACATGGTGAAGTCTTTGGCCATGGGGTAGGCTTTGTCCATCAAATTTGAAATAGAAGATGTAGAATCAAAACCAAAAAGGTTGAGGAAAGAGTTTACAAGATTGTTTGTAAATAAGTTTTGGAACAAACACAACTCCTATTTTTCTAATGGTTTTTGTCCAATCCTAGGGTTACAATCCTACAGGCAACACAGTGCTCTGATACCATCTATAAGGTTCCCAACCTTTAATAAGGTAGAGATCCCTGTGTTTACAATGCTAGTCCCTGGATCAATAGCTAGCATCCATGTAATATCAAGAAACAAAGGTCATAATACAACTTTATAACCAGGAATAAAAATAATTCATTACATCTTACATAGCTCATTTGGCTATTACATTACAATGCAGCAGAATATCTATATAGCATGGAGTCCTTCATCTTCAAAGTGCCACAGGCAATCATGTTGGTTGTAGACTTGTAATCCTATTCAACATACTTCACTAACATCAAACAGACCTGCAACATAATAAGTTGCAGCCACAAGAGTCAATACATTTGAATTGTATTGGCAAGTTTCACTATTATGTAGAATTAAGTGGATCCTATCATTACATGCATATTTGGCTAAGTAGGGTTTAGGCTCATTTGCAGAAGCAATATAGTTTTATCCTATCTTTTAAAAATAGTTTTGATCTTTTGTCAAATCTTTCTAAACTCCTTGGAAAACTCCTAGTGCTTCAAATCCCTTGTTGTCACCATCAAGTTTTAATTTGAGAAATTGGAATGTCGAGATCTTCCATAGCTTCAGGCCTTAGTTGCTCAGTATTGTCCATAATCGAGGACACGGCTAAGTACTTAGAATTTGATCTTCTGCAGAAGTTGTACACTTTACCCACATGACACAATCTCATCTTGATGCCACCAGTGGCCGATGGGTAAGTACTCACCAAGATGGAGTACTGGCAGATTGAGAATGTGACAAATTCTTTCCATAGAAGTCCTCTCAATACACAATGCTAGCTTGTCTACTAGGCACCAATGTAGGGATAAATTTCCCTTACACAATTCTAGTTAACCTGAAGATGCCAATGCATGAGTCTTCCACTATGTAGTTGACTAAGCCATAGCCCATTTAGCATGTGGTTGTACACGGAAGCCACTGTACGAGAAACATGTTCAATCTCTAAGTCCCTGGGTGGTTTTCTTCTAGTGCACATACAAAAAGAGATAGCCATATAAACATGGTTCCTTTTGTTGCCACCTTGTCCAATCTTGAGTATCCTTTTCCACCCAGGTGGTTCATTGAGTACTTGTTTTATTATATAAAACATATTCTTTCCAACACTTTATATAAACATATCATGTATCCCATCCCAATATATAGCAGGGCTAAGCATACTACAACTACAATGTTTTCACTAAGGAATATATAAGGGTATCCTATTAGGATTTAGCATAGCATAAAAATATAGTAGTCCTTTCCATGCATGTTACAAAAACCCACTAAGTGTAATGAAAATAGTAGGACTTGGATGATAGTGTCACTTGGCTTTTTAGTAGAGAATGTTGGTTCACTTCTTTATCTTGCCAATATCACACTCTTCTAATTCCACTACAATTCAATCAAGCAAACACAACTTCAACTAGCATTCCAATCAATTTTATCACACATAAAATAACAAAAACAAGGTCATGCATGCAAGCATGCAAAAGATAGTTTTATTTGCAAAAGTGGTTTCTACTAGGCTTTAAACATTATAAAGTTCAAAGTGGTCATCTACTAAAGTGGTAAAACCATCTGCAAAAGGTTTCATCTATAAACCATTTTTAAATCAAATCATTATTTTATGTGGTTCAAAATGCTTTTAGCAAAGCAATATTCTTTAAAGAGTTCACCAAATATATTTTTAATTCTCAGAACTTGGTTTTTAGGGTCAGAAGTTTTGAATTAAATCATTTCCCAAAGGTTTCACTCAAAAATCATTTCTAAACCAAATTCAATATTTTTTATTTGTCTAGAAGTGTGCTAACTCAAATATTTATTCCTTAACTTCACAAAATCATTTTCAAATACATAAGTTGGTTCCTAGGGTCAGTAGGTTCACAACAAACCATTTTGCAAAGATTTCATCTCAAAAATATATCTAGAACATTTTTTATATTCATAATAAGCCTACACAAGTTTCTGCAAATTCAACCAATTTTCCAGAAGCAAAACATTAAACAAAGTGCATGGTTGCAAAGTAATTGTCTTGCTGAATCCATTGATATAAAATTTTCAAAATTTGGACGTGTAGAATTAAAGTTATGAATTTTACAAGTTTGCAATTCAAATAGATTCTATTTTCTGTTTTTAACAAAACCTTGTCCACATGGCTCGTCCTTATTGGCCGGTACCGCTTCGTGCGGATCAGCCTCTCTGGACCGTAGGATTTAACTTAAAACGTGTGGCTCATATGGGCTCATACCCCTTCGGTTAGATCTATTCCTAGCCAGACGATTCGCATCGCACGGCTCACAGCAGCTCGACCAGTAACTGGCGGCGCTGGCGGCGACGACTGGCGGCGCACGCTCAGGCTACGGCGGATCTGGTGATTCAGGAAGCAAGGGGGGTAACGGAGATGCTCACCATGCTCGCAGGGTCCTGGTCAAGCTCGAGGCGCTGTTGGTTTGGCGAGGGGCGCACCGGAGAGGCGATGATTGCTCGTCGGAGTGTGCAGTGGCGTCGTGCGGCTCTGGAGGTCATCGGGGGCGAGGCTGCAGGTCGCGCCAAGGCAATATAGAGGCACGGTTAGACGCGGGTGAGTGCGTAGATGATAGGAGCATCCACGGTTAGGGTCGGGCGGTCGGTGCTTACCAGGGGAGTTCGCCGGAGCCAAGGCAGACGGCGGCGACGCTCTGATGATGACGAAGCCGAGGCTACGTGGCACGCGCGGGCTAACTAGCTGCACTGGAAGATGCGCCAGGAGGTGGAGAGCAAGTGTGCATGCAGTAGGAGGCGAGGGGCGGCTGGTCGGCGCCGGAATTGCTCGGAGACGCTCGTCGGGGCAGTGGGGTTTGAGCTCTCGATTCGCTCAGCCTGGGGGCAGAGAGGGAGAGGCGAGTGAGGGGAAAGGTAGAGGAGACGCAGGTGCTTAAGTATGTGTGGTCACTGTGGGGAATAACTCCGGCATTAACGCAAATTCATCGCCGCAATCAAGGGCAACAACGGCTAGGGACGTGGTCGCGGGGTTGAAGACGACTGCGTGGCAGTGGGGTCCGTCTAACAGTGAGGGATAGAGAGAGGGCACGGGGCCACTTGTCTGTGACTACGTGGGTGCAGGGTTGGGTAGAAAAACGTTTCACCGCGGGGAGTTTAGCTGGGCTAGGTTGCCGGGCTGGGTTGGGCCTGGCAGTGGGCTGTGTCTGTTTCTATTTTTTTTTTATTCTGAAAGCTTTTTCTTTTTCCATTATGAATTTCTGTTTTGATTTTCAAACAAACAATTCAAACAACAAATGAAATCAAACCTTTGCCAAACTTTGTGTAGTTTTTAATTCTGTTTAACAACACATTCCAAGGTCCAAAACAAAATATTTTTTTATTTCTTTTAGGATCCATTAATAATTAAATAAATAGACCTTAGTCATTAGTTCAAATAGGGTTTAATTTATTTTTAAAAACTCTATTTGAAATCTAAACCAAACCAAAACCTTTTCAGTAGGTTTCACTTGAAAAACAAAAACACTTGGAAATCTTATTTAAAATAAACTAACAAGTTTTAGTGTTTATTTAAAATGGTAAAGCCTTTACTTTAATAAAATTGGATATTAATAAATCCTCATTATTTTATTTAAATAAACCTTTACTCTTTTTATCAAATAGAAATATTTTATTTCAAAAGCTTGGCCAAGATTTAATTTGGCACTATAAAATAATCCTTATTTATATTTCTACCTTTGCTTTTGAAAACCAAATCTTTTTATTAAAAGATCCAAAAATAGTGATTCCAACTATTATAACTTTCTTTATTAATTGTTTATCTTTTTAAATCCCTTTAGGATTTTATTGGATCAAAATAGGTTTTGATGTTTCCAATTGGAATCAAAAAGTTTCTTCTCACCCTAAAAATCAACAATTGTTTATTTGTTTATTTATTTTTCACATTTCAAAATTTGGAAAATTTTGGGATGTGACAATAGGAGGAAGAGAGCTAAGAAGGAAACCAAGGGGATACAAGCAAGCTAGCCCAAGCCCAATCTGGAATTCAAACCAAGGAATAGGCCCTATAACAACAACAATTCCAATCGGAGTGCAAATCCAAACGTAAATAATATTATATGCCATAATTGCAAACTCCCGGGGCATATGAGCAGGGATTGCCCGAAACCAGTAATTGTATGTCACGCTTGTGGTCAGAGAGGTCACATCAATCCCAATTGTCCAAGCAAACCACAAGGTGGTTGGCCGGCTCGAGATGGAAGGCAAGCCAGTGGAGGAAATGAACAACCCAATAAAGGAGGAAATAATGGCAAGAACAACAATGTCAAGAGGAACCGACCTACCGGGAAATTGAACTGTGCAACCCTCGAGGAGGTGGATAATTCGGAGCATGCAGTGATAGGTACGCTCAATATCCTTACCAATCCCGGCAAAGTTCTATTTGATAGCGGTGCAACTACTTCATTCATTTCTAAAGAATTCTGTGATAAGTTCGGGATTAGAAGGGCAACGTTAGAAAACCCTATGACCATAGTTACGGCAGGGGGAAATGTGATTGTACGCCACATCAAACAAGATCAGGTTATCTTGATCTGTGGTTGTACATAATTTGCAGACCTTTATGTGATTCCTTTGAAGGGAATTGCAGTAGTACTGGGGATGGACTGGATGATGGAACATGGAGCTCAGATTAATTGTGAGGAGAAAACTGTCTCAATCAAAACTCCAAGTGGAGCAAGGATAGTTTACCAAGAAGATAAGCACAGTCATATCATGGTGGATCTGCAGGTGAACTCAATGAAAGAGGTCAAATTGGAAGATATTCCTATAGTAAATGAATTTCAAGATGTTTTTCCAGCAGAGCTACCGGGAATGCCACCAGATCGGGAGATAGAGTTCACTATTGATCTAATTCCTGGTACCGCACCAATAGCTCAAGCACCATATAAGATGGGACCCAAAGAGTTAAAAGAACTCAAAGAACAAATTGATGAGTTAGCCAGAAAAGGATTTATTCAGGAAAGTGTATCCCCATGGGGAACACCAGTAATCTTTGTGGATAAGAGAGATGGTGGAAGAAGGATGTGTGGATATTATAGACATCTGAACAACGTTACTATCAAAAATAAGTATCCTTTACCAAGAATCCAAGATTTGTTTGATCAAGTGAAAGGAGCCGGAGTATTCTCAAAGATCGACCTAAGATCTGGATACCATCAAATAAAAATCAAACGGAAGATGTTCCAAAGACAGCATTTGTCTCAAGATATGGACACCATGAGTATCTGGTAGTACCATTTGGTTTGACCAATGCACCTACAATATTCATGAATTTGATGAACAAAATCTTCATGCCATATTTAGATAAGTTCGTCATAGTTTTTATTGATGATATTCTGATATATTCCAAGGATAAGGAAGAGCATGCTGATCATTTGAGAATAGCATTGCAGACACTAAGGGAACATAAACTTTATGCTAAGTTCAGTAAGTGTGAATTTTGGCTAGATAAGGTAGAATTTCTCGGTCATGTCATCAGTAAGGATGGAATTGTTGTAAATCCATCTAAAGTTCAGTCAGTACTAAAGTGGATTGCACCAACCAATGTGAGGAAAATTCGAGGTTTCTTAGGAATGGCTGGTTATTACTAGAGATTCATTGAAGGTTTCTCCAAAATAGCTAGACCAATGACCAAATTGCTAAGAAAGAATACACCATTCAATTGGGATGAGAAGTGTGAAGCAAATTTTCAGGAGTTGAATACCAGGTTAACCACAGCTCCAATCTTAGCAGTTCCTAAAACAGGGAAGGACTTCATAGTATACTGTGATGCATCTAAAGAAGGTTTGGGTTGTGTATTAATGCAAGATCAGAAAGTCATTGCTTATGGTTCAAGACAACTGAAACCACATGAAGTCAACTATCCAACTCATGATTTAGAGTTAGCAGCGGTAGTTTTTGCGCTAAAAGGATGGAGGCATTTTCTTTATGGAGCCAGATGTGAGTTATACATTGACCATAAAAGTCTCAAATATTTCTTCACTCAAAAGGAATTGAATATGAGACGGAAGCGTTGGTTGGAACTAATCAAAGATTATGATTTAACAATCAACTATACTCCAGGGAAAGCAAATGTTGTAGCTGATGCTTTAAGCAGAAAGAGTGCAGATATTCAGCCTAGCAATCAGGAGCTACCAAAAGAGTTACAAATGGACTTGGAAAGATTAGAACTTCAATTCATAAGAACAGAGGTTCTTGGAGGATTAGCTACTATGCAGGTAGTTGCAGAGCAGGATAGTGATCTTAAGCACGAAATTTTTAGACATCAAGCAAAAGATCCTTTTATTGCTGAGGAAATTCGGAGGATATCTCAAGGGCAAAAATCAGTTTTTCGCCTTGGAGATTATGAGTCTTTATGGTTTCAAGACCGTCTTTGTGTTCCAGATGTGACTGAGATTAGAGATGTCATACTCAGAGAAGCACATGAAACACCATATTCTATACATCCAGGAAGTACTAAGATGTATATGTATTTGAAAGAACTATTCTGGTGGAATAACATGAAAAGGGAGATTGCTAAATATGTATCAGAATGCCATACTTGCCAAAGGGTGAAGGCTGAACATCAAAGTCCAGCAGGACCATTACAACCTTTGGAAATTCCCGAATGGAAGTGGGAAGAAATAGGTATGGACTTCATCACAGGATTGCCCATGACACCCAAACGGAAGGATATGATATGGGTAATTGTGGACAGACTCACCGAGAGTGCACATTTTATTCGGTAAATCAGAAAGATAATGCCGAGAAGTTAGTAGAAGTTTACGTCAAAGAGATAGTAAGTAAGCATGGAGTGCCCAAAAAGATCGTAACTAATAGGGGATCAGTGTTTACTTCAGCATTTTGTAGGCAATTGCATGAAGCACTTGGTTCCAAGTTAGATTTCAGCACAGCATATCATCCTGAGACAGGAGGTCAAACTGAAAGAACAAATCAAATACTAGAAGACATGTTAAGAGCTTGTGCATTAGATTTTGGAGGTACATGGGAAGATCATCTACCATTGGCAGAATTTTCCTACAATAATAGCTATCAGAGTAGTCTAAAGGCAGCTCCATATCAAGTTTTGTATGGAAGGAAGTGTAGATCACCAATATGTTGGTATGATCCTGGAAGTAGCAAGGAGTTTGCACCAGACTATATCAAGGAAAGACAAGATAGCATTGATAAGATCAGGGATAGACTGAAAATAGCCCAGAGTAGTCAAAAAAGTTATGCTGATCAAAGTCGAAGATCATGGCATCCAGAAGTGGGAGATATGGTATACTTGAAATTAAGTCCAATGAAAGGGGTGAAAATGTTCGGAGTTAAAGGAAAATTGAGTCCAAGGTACATCGGACCATTCAAGATATTGAGTCAGAACAGAACCATCGCCTATGCTTTAGAGTTACCATCAAGATTAGCTCAAGTGCATAATGTTTTCCATGTGTCACAACTTTGCAAATGTTTGGAAGTTCCGGATGATGCAATCACACATCAGGAGATAAAACTACAAGCAGACTTGACCTATGTTGAAAATCCCTGTAAAATTTTGGAAGAAAACTGGAAAAGGTTAAGGAATAGAGCAATCAAACATTGCAAGGTACAGTGGGAACATCACCCTGAAAGGGAAGCCACTTGGGAGAAAGAAGAAGATTTAAGAAAAGCCTATCCAGGACTATTCAGGTATATCTCAACAAACTTCGGGACGAAGTTTAATTTAAGGGGGGAAGTCTGTAACATCCCAGCATTTAGGAACTAACGAAGGGTAGATTTAGGAATTTGAAATGTTGCATGCATTCATCTGTGAAAATGTGGGTAAATTTTTAACCAAATAAAAACCTAAAGTGATCAAGGTTTCTTTCATACTTTGAGATTAGATATAGACTTGAAGGATGATTGTTATAGACTTTGATATGATCTTTGTGGACTTATGTGTTTGGGAAATAAAATTTGAATTTAAAACTTGAATGTTTGAATTATAATTCCAAATAATTCTTGAATAATGTTTGATATTTGATTTAATTAAGATTTAACCAATAATAACTCAAACTTTATATCAAGAGAGCAAATAAGAATATGAATATCCATTTCATAATATTATTCAATAAATAAGTTACAAAAATGTAACTTATGAAAATCATCTACAATCTTTACAATAACAAAGAAATAAAGAATAATATTTCTTTATTGATAATAGTACAATCTTTATTACAAAAGAATAAAAATAAAGAGTACAAGATAATAAATTAAAGATTACAATTGAATATGAGAGTTATTACAAGTGACTAATCTATAAAGAAAAATAAAAACCTAAACTAAAGTCTTGATCTTCAAATCTGTTCCTGCAAAATAAGAATAAACTTAAAGGAAAAAAGAAGGTTAGGATTAGAATTATTTTTACTCTCAGAAGTTGACAGTGAAGTGCACTGTTCACTTTTCATCATTGAGTATATAAGGGGAAAGTTTCACCAAAATGAAAGAATGTATCTTTCATAATTTTAAGCCATAAGTTAAATCACAGCAAGGAGGGGCAAGTTTCACCAGCCAAGTAGAAGTAACCAGATGAAAGTAACTTCCAAAAATTCAAAACATATCCACAATCTGTGCAGCAGGCACATAGGCAGCACACACACCAAACTGCATGGTGTGTGCTGTCAACACCACAGCGGCAGCACAACCAAACAAAACTATCAACATAGTCATGGGAAAACCAATCCCCACACCATTCCATTGCTCTTACACACCAAGCACAGCATCCAGCAACTAAACCAAGCCAAAGCCAAGCTAGATCAAACCAACCAAAGCCTAGGATAACATCACCAAGATGGTGACATAAGGAGGGGGTAGATCAGGTGGATAGCAAGACCAAGATCAAGCCATCGGGATCAGGAGATGATGGACTAGATCAAGGACAAGCCAGGAACTGGAAATACCAGGGGAGCACCAGATCAAGATACCACAAGATCAACCACTAGCAACCACAACATCAAGTGATAGTGGTGAGTAAATAGACCATCATATGATCTATCTATCTAAGATTAGACAAGCACATATGATCTGTTTCTTATTCAAACTCTTAGAAGACACCCAAGTGGGGTGAATCCATCACTGAGGTTTTAAACTCTAAAAGCAAACAGAAAAGTATAAGGATCCAACTAAATCTTAGAACAACATCATTGATTTAGCTATCAAGCTATACTTCAATTCAAGAATGAACATAGCTAAGATTTAAACTTCTAGGCACATCTCTAAGACAAGAGTAGCACCTTAGAATTTAATCTTAAGGATCTATACAAGTGATCAAGCTTACCATCATTTCTCCCAAACTTTGATTCAAGAAACAGTAGCTGGTACCACTACCAGAACCATCTATATGAATCAACTAGATAAAAGCTTAATCCCTAAACCTCAGACCAACATCATGGGTCTTAGGGATTTAAGAAAGGAAAATTCCTACTTATCTTTAATGCCAAACTCACTTAAGCTTGAACCAAACCAAATCAAGAAATAGAATATAATCTTGCATGCCATACAAATATGGTGTCACAAGAACAGTTCTACACTAATCAGGTTAAGCATTCAATCTTCACAAATTCAACCAACCAACTACAAATCATTTTCCCGTCATCACAGGAATCATAATTAAGAAAAGACCTATGTATATCTTCACTGTTTGAAATCATTTGATCTCAAACTACATATGAATTCTTAATGCCCAGAGTGCTAATACAGTGACTTCATCACACAACACTCACTTTCATTAACCAAGAAATGACAGTGGTGTGTTATTAAACCACTAGATTCCCAAGTATTGCTTCTAGAGCAACTTTACCCTCTGACCATATCAAAATTAATCCATAAAATCATCTGATAAGCCACTAGCACCACCACAGTTCAACTTAAGCAGCAAGCCATAGCTAACAATCATTTAGCATGCTTAGGGACCATCAAAACTTGATCCCAATTCATCTAGTATTTAATCAACAATAGGATATGAACCCTAAATGGAACAAATCATCCTAATCAGGACAAGACAGTAACCAGAAAGGTCACTACCAACAGCTAGCATAGGATGACCTAGCACAGAGAGCATGAGAAGAGAGGAAAAACTAACAGTAGGTCCTCGCTGTAAATTAGAAGAGGAAGCAGAGGTGGACGACGACCATGGCCGCACGGGGAGCACCCCCAGGGGGGTGCTGTGACCCATACAGCGCGACGGCGGCAACCATAGCCACACCTGGAGGCGAGGAACAGCACCACGAAGCACGACAGCAGCGGCGGCGCCAGGATCCACGCCAACCCAAACCCTAGGGTTCGGGACGGCATCGATCTGGCCACAGGAGAGCTCCCAATCCAAATCCAATTGGATAGAAGGGTAGAGCGGGGCCGACAACCTCTTCCTGCACCACGGCGGCGGCCAGGGCGGTCCACGACAGCGGGAATCGCCGATGGCGACACCAATGACCACGGGGTCGGGGAAAGAGAAGGAGAGGGGTGAGCTCGAGAGTGAGGGGCAGAGAGTGATGGGCTAGGATGGGCCAGGAACCCTTCGGGGTGGTCGTTTTGACTTTGCCTAATGGGACACAAGGGCCCAATAAGAATAAACCAGCCCAAAACCTTTAAGGCCCGTTTTAATAATTAGAAAATGACCAAAATGCCCTTGAAATTAAATAAATTCTAGAAAATAAAATAAATATCCAAAAATTATAATTAAGATATTTTTGGATTCACAATAATCTAAACTATCAAAATAAATTAAGAAATAAAATTTTAAAAGATATAAATTTTATTAAGAATTTTGTAATATAAATATTCCTTATGGAATTTTACAAAATTATTGAAAGATGATAAAAATAAATAAAAATCACTTTCATTATATATTAAGATTTTTGTATTTTATAAAAATACTAAACAAATATTTCATAACAATTTTTTGGAATTCAAATAATAATTCTTAAAGAAAATATAAAATCAATAAAATCCAAATAAAATAAAATAAAATAAAAAGAGTACAATATTCAATAAATATTAAAGGATTTAATATTTATAAATCCTTAATGAATTAAAAAGGATTTTTCAATAATTTAAAATGATGGGGGAGAATACATATAAAGTTAAATAATGCATTACATTACTTTTGCATAATCATTTTGCTTCTTTAAATATTGTCCTTACCGGGCAATAATGATTTTTTTGTAGACATAGAAGATCAAGGTCCAGTGTAAGCATCAGACTTCACTACCTTGCAATCACATGGCAAGTTCATCACTTTCTCATGTCCTTTGAAGAGTCTTTATCAAAGTATTTGTGAATTGTGAGTTATCATCTACACTATAGAAAAAGAAAATAATATTTTCTCAAGATACTAAATCTTAGATATCATCCTAAGTGATGATATGATGGAGCAATAGAACTTAGGGTTCTACTTGTAATAATGATGAACAATTAGGAATTAAAAACCCATGACATCAGTGATTCTAGCGCTGTATATTACGCGTTAACCATGAGATTTGGAATGGGACAGAGAAGTCAGCTGTATCCTTTTCCTTGTGTATGGAGGCAAGACGACCTTAACGTGACGTTGTGATTCCTTGTGTGGATCCAACATATGGGTGGGCACCCTTACGCCCCACAATTTTGGTGTCTAGATTATCTAAGCATGGTGTTTAGGGAGATAGTCCACGTAAATGGTACTAATCCAGGCATCACTAGGTCATAGAGTCTTCGGGAACTCATCAGGGTTGTAGCCTGCCCGAAAGGGGGCTTAACGAAGGTGAGCTAGCCCAAAGGATCATGCAGACATATGAGGTCGCGGAGAGGGCAGTGATTGGCTTGGACCAACTACTGGGCCCCACATCATGGAATTGTGGACGGAAAAGTAAGCCCGGTTGTGCAACAAGTAGTTGATCTCTCATGGGAAAAGTAACGCACCTCTGCAGAGTGTAATAATTGTAACTTGTTACTCCCTATTCCGGGAAGGAGCTACGAACGCGGCAGTAAAGGAACTCCATGAAACTTCTGGTCAACCTGTGAAGGCTGATGGTCATAGATTTTCATAATAAAATCAACCTTTGAAGAAAGATTTACGAAAATTGCATAGTGCCAACGACTAATAGTCCGAGGTGGTAGATAGAGCATCAAACTTCCTACCTTGCATATAATGAATTTGCTGAGTAACGCTGTTACTCATCCTTTCCTTTGAATCCTTGCTTAGACTCTGAGAATTCCAAAGATACTCCAATGTATGCATCTGAGAGTCAAGAAGAGGTCTTCTATGAAGAGCCCAACTTGTATGGAGCCATAGAAGGGGAGGACTACGACATCATCTACGGAGGAGAGTTCCAGGAGTCCGAATAATTACTATAGTTCTAGTAACCACTTGAGCCGAGCATCATGAACAATATATAGCAATAAGTTACTGAGCTCAATTTGGAGTTTAAGTTTTAAATTTGAAACTTCCGTTGAGCACTTATATTTTGGTTTGTAATTTGAATATTTTGGAAGTCTTCAACTTCCGGTATTGTAATAACAATAATGTGTGTATGTTTGTAATATGGACCCGCAATGTTTCTATTGTACCACTCTGAGGGATGTGATATTTACGGAACGGTGTTCTGTGGATGTCATGTCAACGACTATAGTGTACTACACATGAAGTGGTATGCTGGGTCACCGCAGCTTGCAAGTATTCTTTGGCTCCTATTGTGTCGAATCAATAAATTGGGTAATACTACCCGCGAAGACTGTTGCGATCCCCTATACTTGTGGGTCATCAAGAATATTTTCTAGCACCATTGCCGGGGAGCATAGCTTTATTTGTAAGTTCACTTGGATCTATTATTGTTCACTATTACTCCTTTCATCATGGGGAAGTCTCGTGATGGAAAGTTCCCTATTTTACCATCCACTACAAGAAGAGGTACAATCCTAAACACCTCTACTTCTCTTGATTCACCGTCTGTTATAAGTAAGCTTGTCACACCGCCACCACATACACATGCTACACACACTGCTACTACTGCTAAGTCTGAAACTGCTTTTGGTGCTCATGATGTTACTTCTACTGTGCTTGATGTGAGTGATTCATTAGGTCCTTTCCTAGATGCTATTATGGCTAGTCTAGGAAATACCGGAACTCCTAGTGAAGACACTGTTACACCTGTTATCTCACCTGAGGCTAGTGAGAGTTATGATATTAATGATGGTTACATTGAGTTCATTGATGATTTTGTTGAAGAGTGCCAAAACACACATGGTACTAGTGCTATTAAGAGTCTCCTTGCTAGACGTACTATCATGCCTAAGTTGTCCTCTGATCTTAAGTTTGCCACTTCTCCCATAGATATTAAAGATGAATATTATGATTTCTCTCTTGATTTATCTTATTTAGATATTGTTAAGAAAGAAACTTTTTGTGGGACTGAAAATGAGAGTGATGTGGCTCATATGAATGAGCTTTCTACTATGAGTGCTTTATTCTCTGATGATTTTAAGATGCGCAAGTATTTTGTTACTAAGATCTTCCCTTTTTCACTAAAAGGAGAAGCTAGGACTTGGTTTAATAGATTACCTCCTGGTTCCATTGATAGCCCTGATTGCTTGATTGCTTCTTTCTTTTAGAAATATTTTCCTCCTAGTGCTAGACATGCTGCTTTGCAGAGACTTTTTTATTTTAAACAGGGAGAAGAAGAGAAATTGCCATGGACAAGGTTCGGTGCCTTGATTCATGCACATCCTGGATGTCAATTACCTAAGAATGAGCTTCTTGATATTTATTATAATGGACTAACTGATGATTCTAGGACATACCTAGATAGCTTTGCTGATTGTGTTTTCAGGAAAAGGACTCCTACAGATGCTGAAGAATTAATGGCTAAAATAAGCAAGAATTATGATGATTGGACTTCAGCTGAGCTGAATACACCTGAGCCTATCACTCCTGAACCAGTTACGCCTGAACCAATTCCAGCACCAACAACAAAGAAGAGGGGAGTTATTGTATTAAACGATGAAGTGATGAAGGAAGCTAAGCAGTGTCTAAAGGAGAAAGGTATTAGAACTAAAGATGTGAAGAATCTACCTCCTATAGAAGAATTATGTAAGCCAATTCCCCACTCATCTACTATTGAGGTACACTCTTTCCAACACTTTGATGAAGGTTATATTCCTTATGGTAAGCCTCCTGATCAATGTTTAGAGGAACTTGACACATTTATTGTTAAACAAGGGTATTTTAATAAACAAGTTCAGAATCATTTGTTGGAAAACTCTAGGGCTATCCATGAGTTGAAAGATATTGTAGAAAGAACTTCTAATGACATTAAAGTGCTTTGTAAACACTTTCAAATGTTCAAACCCAACTTGATCAACTTGCTAAGGTGCAAAAAGATATGCTAGTTAATGCTTCAGGAGATAAACATGCTTATGGAATTAGAACTAGGAGTGGTATAGCTACTCAAGACCCTTTATATCCTGAAGGATACCCTAAAAGAATTGAGCAGGATTCCCAACAAGGTGAAGATAGTGGTAGCCCACGTAAGAGAAAGAAAAAGAAACATAAAGTAGTTGAGGAACCACTTGAACCTGTTGTAGATCCTAATAGTATATATGTCTCTGATGCTGAAACTAAGAGTGGTAATGATAAAAATGAGTCTCCTGATAAGGAGGAGGGTGAGTAAGAACCTGATAAGAACACTAAGAACACTAGGTACACAAAGGAAGATTTTATTTCTAATAAACATGGTAAAGAGAGAGAACCTTGGGTGTAGAAACCTATGCCTTTTCCAGGTAAAAAACACAAGTCAAATGAGGAAGAACACTACAACAATTTTTGTGAGTGGATGAAGCCTTTATTCTTGCAAATTCCTTTGACTGATGCTATTAAGTTGCCTCCTTATTCAAAGTATATGAAGGATATTGTCTCTAATAAAAGGAAGTTTCCTAATGAGGAGATTTCTACTCTACTTGCTAATTACTCCTTCAATGGTAAGGTTCCAAAGAAACTTAGTGATCCAGGTATACCAACTATTCCTTGCTCCATTAAGAACAATTATGTTAGAACTGCTTTATGTGATTTGGGAGCTGGAGTTAGTGTTATGCCTTTTTCTCTCTACAAGAGACTCCAGCTGGAAAAGTTGATACCAACTAATATATCTTTGCAAATGGCTGATAAGTCAACTACTATTACTATTGGTATATGTGAGGATGTTCCTGTTCAAGTAGCTCATAATTGTATGGTTTTAACTGATTTTGTTGTGCTTGAAATGCCTAAAGATGATAATATGTCTATTATTCTTGGGAGACCTTTTCTTAATACTGCAGGTGCTGTCATCAATTGCAATCAAGGAAAAGTAACATTCAATATTAATGACAAAGAGCACACTGTCTATTTCCCCAAGAAGGTTGTTAAGAGCTATTGCCTGAATTCCATTGAAAATATTGAGAGCATCAAGGATGGAGAAATATATTGTCCCATTCCACAAGAAAATTTTGAAACTATTATGATTGGGACCTTTGCTATCAAGTATGAGATAACATAATCACCTTGTGGAATGCAAAGTTTTGTTTCATATAAGATTGTTTTGGTAACAAGACTTGATCAACCTTGTTAACAAAAGGATTTTAATAAACAAAATAATGTTTCCACTATGGTTATACTTGCTTTCTTTTACTTTTCTCCTTCCTAGTCTTTGCTTTAGCTTTAGTTTTGCTAGTTGTTTGCTTGTTTGAGTTTCTTAGAGCTATTGTAGTTTGTCTTTTGTTTTGCTTTTGCTTCTTCTAAAAAAACTGTTTCTGCAAGAAAATCAATTTTCATACCCTAAAAATTGGCCAAAAATAAATTTTCCGAAAAATCCCAGAAAATTCAAAATAATTTTTTCCTCGAAAAAAGGGGCAGAGAGGCACCTAAATTGACCCAGGGGGCAACCCCAGGACACCACACATGTGGTAGGAGCGGCCTACCAGGTGGCGGCGCCTGGGGGGTCTGGCCCACCTGGGCCCCTCCAGGCTGCCTCCTCAAAGCCACCTTCTTTCTCTCTCCCGAAAAACACTAGAAAACTTACTCAAGCTCGAGTTCTTGTTGTTCTTGCTCGTGATTTTCGATCTCCTTGTTCAGCCCATCTCAAGTGCTGATTTTTGGAGGGATTGCTCCTTGGTATGTGCCTCCTCCACTTGTCCAATTAGATTTGTGATTGGTAGATTGTATCTTGAGTATTTTGCTGCAATAGGTGTCAGGTTGTTTGAGCTTGCATGCTTGTTCTATGCTTAGAAACTTTGTTTTGATGCATGTGTAGTCCTCTATCAAGTTCCTATAGTAGTTGCTCATCATTTATCAACTTAGAAATCACTTGGTTTGATGGTTGTCTAAAAATTTCAGGAAGGAAGATAAGTGCTTATCCACTAAACCAATATGACTTGATGGTGCATGAGCCAATGAAGGTTCATCGTGAGGAGGCAGTTTTTCCTTCCATATATCCATGCAATGAATTTATGAGAGCTGCGGGGATCCTCCAAGATTTCCAAACTATGGTTACTCATGCAGGGTTGGAACACTTTGTTGAAGGTGAACCATTCCAATATGTTAAGCTAACCATGGCCTTTGTGCAGTACTTCCGATCACTTGGTCTACTTCTAATCTCATGGTCCATTACAAAATATATAATATACTTGTCGACCTGCCTTTTGCTGATTTCTGTGCAGCAATTAGAGTACCTTAGTGGGGATCTTGCGAGAAGATCAAGGAGAGGTCCAAGTCACTTATGGATTTATATGCTGAGATTTGTCAAGGTTTTGACTTCTCAAGGAAAGTGGTAAAATTCGGAACATTCAGCTCCCATCTATTAGATACTTTGCCTATGTCATTACCAAGTGTGTTCTTGCTAGAAAGATTGCTAGAAAGTTATCTTCTTTTGCTCTAGCTTTTATCGCAGCTGCTCTGAATAGGAATAGATCTTATAGTTTGGGTGCTCTGATAGCTCACCGTCTCACCACCAACCGCGAGAAGGGTGGAATTTGTGGAGGTCTCATTGCTTCTAGGTTGCTAGCTTTCCATGGTTTAGAGCCTCATTATTCAGATTTTCAGTTCCCCATAGAGAGGCTTGATATTGAATCCATGATTCAGCATGGTTTTGTTTCCTTGGGGGCTAATGTGATAAGTTTACCATATGAATTATATTTTGCCCAGCAAGGTCAGAGAAAGGGTAGGACTGAGAAAATAGTTTATTTTCTTTCACCTGCTTTGTTTAACTTTGATAACAGGCAAGGATGGTCGCTTACAGAGGAGGAGGTTGACACTTATGTAGGGGAACTCTCCCAGCAAGAGGAGAATGTTGAAGAGGATGCCGAAGACAATTCGGTTCAGCCCTCCAACTTGGGAGAGGCTTCATACCAGCAGCCATCATTTGATTGGGGCGCGTCTTCTTCTTCATCGCAAGCGCCTGACTATGATCATTCCTATGATGACCCACCAGCATGGGGTTACTACCCGCGCTATTGAGCCCCACTTAGGCCAAAAGCCTAAGCTTGGGGGGAGGTATACCGACATCACACTCATATATATATATCATGTTCGGTCGGTTCTTTGTACGTCCATTGTTTTGCTTTCTTTTTGGTTTTTGTTGCTTCTTTCTAAAAACCCAAAAATACCAAAAATATTTTCGTTGTTTTGTTTCTTTGTTTCTTTGCTTTGATTTGCCTTAAAAAGGAAAAAATCCAAAAATATTTTTCTTTGTTTGGTTTGCTTTATTTTTGTTTGGTTTTTCTTTGTTTGTCTGTTTCTAAAAAATTCGAAAACACCAAAAATATTTGTTGTTCTTCTTCGGTTTTGTGAGTTCTTTGCAGGGTTTAGCCGTCCTTATTGGATTTTTGGTTTCATGTTAATTATTCAAGTCACACAAGCGAAGGGCAATAATGAAGATTAAGACAACTTGAGGTGTGGTAAGAGGCTGGTAACGAACTCTATTTGTTTCATGTTTGTACATATACTCATTATTGTGAGCATGCTTAGCTTGTTTGTGTAAGGTGTATGTCATTATGGATGCCTAGCAGTTCTTGCTTGTCTATGATTAGCTCCAGCTTGCTAATAGTTTATAGCATGTCATATGAATGTTTGCTTGCATTGTTTTATTCATACTTTGATATGATATTGTGGTATTTTCCTCTGACTGTTCATGTGAATCGACTTGGCATATGCTCACGCATGCATATGACTAATAAATAGTCAGTAAGCCTCGATGATTTATTTTGCCTCAGAGTTCTTGTATCACTTTCATGCCATAATTAGTCATGTTTTGTTGCAAGCATGATTATGACAGTTATTGCTCTCTCGTTTGTCGCTCCCTCTCTATTGCTAGCCTTCACTTGCATTGAGTATGTGATCTACCTGTGCTTCCAACTCCACCAAAACCAATATTGTCAGCTGTGTCCACCATACCTACCTATTAGCATCATTTGCTACTTCAGTGCATATTTTATATATGCCGTGTTTTCTTCCAAAATAAAAATGTTTGTCTGTTTTGAGAAAGTAAGTTAGTAAAGCTCTCACGAACATGATGGCATACTTTATTCCACGTGCTTAATAATTCTGAACCATTATGACTAGTCCATGAAAGTTATATGCTTGCTAATTATATGCTAGGAGTCAATAGAACCGTGCTGTCACGGGGAATGCTTTCAACACTTTTCGGATATCTTATCCAGTTGATACTTTGCTCTTTTGTTTACGGATGTCGACGATATGAAATAAAAAGGGAGCTTGTGAGTTCATGGAGTCTATACATTGTGTTAGAGAAACGTTTGGGCCGCTAGCCTAAGACATTCCTAATCATGATGGAAACTTGCAGCATCACCATAATGAGCATCTATGAAGCATCCTTAATAAAAAGCTATGCATATGGTAAATAAAAAGATTGCTGAGATGCTTATTGTCTGCTTGCCTTGTCATTTTGGTTATGAAAAGCTCTTGTACCATGTGCAAGGGGTACCCCGTTGGCGGTTGTCGATAATATGCATGCATTTACAATGACAAGAACTTTCAGGTGACCAAAGTTGAGTAGCATGCGAAGCGACCCTCGTACTCAAGGGACTTGGGATTTCTAGTTTATGGTCTGTCAAGCATATGATTCAGAGTGGACCTCACTTTCACCTTAACCACATGAAGATGCCTATGATAGGGGCAATGAGAGCTCAAAGCTAATGAGTACCTTCCTTTCAGCATGGGGAAGCCTTTCAAACCTTTCAAAACCATTTTCACAATTTTGTTGAGTCACCACTTATTCTATGAGCACCTTCTTGAGAGCATAGTTGTCATTCTTGTGTTTGTTCCAAAACTTGGTTAATTATGTCATGACTTTGATGCTTATACCTCTAATATCTATACTTCTAGTCTTCACTTGAACTTCAGAGGTGCCTTGGCATTTATTTTGTGCTCTACAAACAAAGGCAAGTGAGATACCGCTCTATCATACCTTACTATCAACATGGCAATGTTGCTTATGTTTATGTTTCATGCTACTTATTATTATTGAGTTGGTTTCTCTTCATAGCTTGCATTGACTATTGAGTAGACTTAGTTGCATACTCCTTATTATGAATTGTCTAAGCATCTACTCCTGTGCAGAGAATATATGCATCATATGAAGCAAAGTGTTCGTGAAAGTTCTTTTATCGCACTCAGTTTTCAACTGAATTGCTTGAGGACAAGCAATAAGCTAAGCTTGGGGGGGTTGATACGTCCAAAACATATCTACTTTCTCCAACACTTTGCTATTGTTTCTCGTCTAAACTTGTGTGATTTGGATACAACTAACACGGACTGACGCTGTTTTCAGCAAAATTACCTTGGTGTCTTGTTTTTATGCGGAAAATGAACTATCAGGAAAAATCCCAAAAAATATGCCAAAAAATATATTTCACCAGAAGACCCACGGAGCCAGAAGACGAGACGGAGAGGAGGCCTAGGGGCCCACACCCACCCCAGGCGCGGGCCCACCCCTGGTCGCGCCTTGAGGGGGTGCAGCCTCCCCAGGCACCTCCTCGGCCTTCCTCTGTGCCTATATGTTGCCTTTCGACCTAAAAATGAGGAGGGTTCGATAGTTTTCCAGAAAGAGTTCCGCTCCGCCGCCGCCACCAGAAACCAAGATTTGGATCCAGAAACTCTGTTCTGGCACCATGCCGGGACGGGGAATTTGGAGAGGATCATCGCCATCGTCATCACCAACGCATCTCCATCAACCATCGATGTTTCCCTCATCCATGAGTTAGTAATCCCCCGTTGTAGGCTTGGGGATGGTAGGGATTGGGTGAGTTCTATCATGTAATCGAATAAGATCTGTTAGGGCATAGTGCCTAGTATCTCTATTAGTGCTATCTGACTTTGTTGCAACTTGGTGTGCTTAATGCTTGTCACTAGGGGCTGAGTGCCATGATCTCAGATCTAAACTTATTATTGAATCATTATGATAGTATTGTTTGTGATATTATCTACAAGTTGTGTACACATATCATTGTCCGGATCCAAAGGCCCCAAAGTGACAATAATTGGGACAACCGGAGGGGATGGTTGTGGTGTGAGGATCACATGTGTTCACGGAGTGTTAATACTTTGCTCTGGTGCTCTATTAAAAGGAGCACCTTAATTGTTAGTAGTTTCCTAGAGGCCCCGCTGCCACAGGCTGGCTAGACAGAAGATGTTGTGAAAGTTCTCATTGCGAGCACGTATGACTATATTTGGAGCACATGCCTAGAATTGTTTAGTACTTGGATGCTTGTTATTATTTATCTGCAATACCCTAGATCTTAAAGTTACATGTTTAGACTCGTCCATGCAACGCCCGTCCATCCATCTCTATGACTACCGCACTCGAATCCTACTGTTACCGTTACTGTTACTATTGCTACAGTTTTACTGCTACTGTTGCTATACAAACTGTTGCTACTGATAAACTTCTGTGAGCAACAACTATTTCTAGGTGTAGTTGAACTGACAACTCAGTTGTTAAGGCTTGCAAGTATTCTTTGGCTCTCCTTGTGTCAAATTAATAAATTGGGTAATACTACCCGCGAAGACTGTTGAGATCCCCTATACTTGTGGGTCATCACTGATCTCCTCCAACCTGGTGTCCTACTCTGCCCTCACGGTGGTGTGCGCGGCGAAGTTGGCCATGCAGGCCAGGATGGACAAGTGCAGATTCTCGATGGCCGACGCCGCATCCCTGGTGGCCTTTGCTTGTACTTCTTGTGGCCAACTGGTCGACCCTCTGAGGCTGTTGATGGTGCTGCTCCGGGGTTGTAGGTGGTGGCCTTGGACTTGGTGAGAGCAGTTTGCGTCTACGCCCACTTGTCGCACCCCTCGATTCGTGCGAAGATGTGGATGAACTTGAAATCGTTGTTGTCCTTTTCCTCGCGGTGGGCGGCGATCATGGCGCGCATCTACGAACAATACCAACAATCGGACACAAATTTCAAATGGGGGACGATGGGGGCTGCTTACCTGATCGTTGTAGTTGGTGCCACTGACATGGACGGGGCGCACCTCCTCGATGACCCCGTGCCACTTGTTGCAGGCCTGCTGGATCATGGCCCAATGGTGAGACATGTCAGAGTCGTTGCAGTCGTGACACAAGGACTTGAAGTAGGGATCCAAGAGCCGCCGCTCATCGTACGCCGCCTTCACTCTCTTCCAATAGCAGTCTAAGTTCTAGTTGGCGCCGGTGAAGGGGTCTATGCCGATGGTATTCCAAGCTTCGGTGAGGCACTCATCCTCCCTCAAGCTCCACTTGGGGCCGTGGTCGCCGCCTCCTTTCTTATTTTTTGCCTCTCCACATCCACCGCCTTCTTCTTCCCTTTCAGGTCGGCCACGATGGTCACCGGCACCTCCATCACCTCATCCCCGGCCTTCGCCACCTCTGTGTATGCGTATACCTCGTCCTCCCAAGGCTCGCGTCCATCTTCATCCTCGTCTGCATATGCAATGGCTTCTTCTTGTGTGAAGGCATGGAGGAGACACCATTGATGATGTCGGCCATGATGGAGTCGCCGTTGGGAGGAGGCGATGGGCTGGTGTGGTGTCATTCATGAGGGATTTGGGGTCAAAACCGCCGAGCGGGTCAAAGTCGTTGTAGCCCGGCGAGAAACGAGTGAGGTACGGCGTCGTGTTCGCCTGATCGGACGGCGATGCGCTGAACGGCGATGGGGAGGAAGGCTCCCAAGGATGTGGAGGTCAGCGCAGTAAGTCGGCGCCGCCATTCCCGCCATGGCCGACGCCCGCTTCGTCGCAAGATAGGCCGCATGAGCCTGCTCTGTCTGCGCCTCCGCCGCCCGGCGCAGCCTCGAGTTCTTCTCCTTCAGCCGGCAGCTGGCATTCTCCACCTGTCGGCGCTGGTCGAACGCCCACTCTGTGTTGGTCATCCTCTTCGGTCGCTGCTTGTCGGTCTTCCCTTTCTTTGCGGGCGCCAACGCGCGGGGAGCTTGGTACCTCTTCGGCGGCATGGTGGCGGCGATGGGTGGCGCTCGGGAGGGGAGAGGTGGGCGGGGCGGGGAAATAACGGGAATGGACGGCGACAAGGGAGGGAAATGGCAGGGATAGGCGTCGATGAGAGAAAAGAGAGGAACGATTTTGGTGTCCCGCCGACAGAGCTGGCCCATCAACTTTTTCAAGTTGCGCCAGCGCGTCCGATTAACCTCCTTGGATTGGGCTTGGGCTAGGTACACCGAATGTTTAGTTAGACCGCGCCCGGCACAATTTCAAGTTCGAAAGGGCTAAGCGTTTTTTTTTTTACGTCCGGCGCCTCATTTCACCCAGGGGCCCTTTTGGGCGAGTGGAAATGCTCGTAGCGCGTCTACAGTGGCTAGTAGCGCGTCTTGGCCTTGGAAGTCGTACCTGTGTCTGTTGAAGCTTCGAGGAAGTGCACAAGACGAGACACGTCGTGGTCGATCGTAGGCGCATATTTGGAGTCGCTGGCTGCGCGCTAAACATGGAGTCAAACTTGGTTTCCTTTTATCATTAAATAATCAAGGGAATTAGGACCTGTGCCACGATCGTTGATATGTCTACCATGCAAAATCGAATTTTCTGTCACGCTTTGCCAACACGCTCGCATGCATGGTGACGAAAACACCTCCGTCATCCAAGCTCTATATACCCATACCCGAGACAAGCGAGAGAGCTTCGGCCCACGTACGTACGCAAAAATGGCGCCTACCGCCACGGCCACCATGAGCATCATGCTGGAGCTCCGCAAGTACCTCATGCTCATGGCCATCCTGGCGGCGACCGTCACCTACGTCGCCGGGCTCAACCCGCCGGGCGGCGTCTGGCTGCGCACCGAGGACGGCCACCTCACGGGCGACCAGGTCCTCGTGCTCACAGGCCGCCCCCGCTACAACGCCTTCTACTACAGCAACGCCGCCGCGTTCATGACCTCCGTCGTGGTCATCCTCCTCCTGCTCCTCATGGAGCGCAGCATCGGCAAGAGCAACAAGCTGCTCATCCTCGCCGCGCTCCGGGTGGTCATGGTGCTCGACTTCTTCGCGGTCCTGGTGGCCTACGCCGCCGGCGCCAGCCGTGGCACGGCCACCACGATCGTCGCCTCCCTGCTGGTCTCCGCGGTCTCCGTCTACATCACGGGCTACGCCGCGTACCGCGCGCTCTTCAGGCCTAGACCACCACCGGAGTCATCCCCCGGGGACGCGTCGCTCGACCTCAGGCTCGAGCAGCGGCGAAAGACCCTGATGCTCTTCTGCATCTTCGCGGCCACCGTCACCTACACGGCGGGGCTGAACCCGCCGGGCGGCTTCTGGCCTGACGGACGGGAAGGCAGCCGCGCCGGCAGCCCGGTCCTGGAGGACCGACACCACTCGTGGCGCTTCATCGCTTTCTTCGTCTTCAACACCGTCGCGTTCATCGCGTCGCTCAGGGGCATCATGCTCCTCACCACCATCAGAAGCAAGTTCAAGGACGGCGACGGGAACGGGCGGTGGTGGTACGTCCTCTACGGCCACGTCGTGCTGGCGCTCACCGGCCTCTTCGTCGCCTACGGCTTCGGAAGCTGCAGGGACACGCACTCCACCGTCTACGTCTTTGGACTGGTCTTCCCTGTTCTCGCCTACACTGCCGTCCAATTCTTCATCCAGAGATACTGGTGGGAGAAGATCGTGGACCGTGAGGATCAAATAAAAAGGTAATTTTAATTATTAAACATATGCAGTACGTTCTTATAAATTTTTGGTAATTTATGTAAATATGTGTGTGTGTAATAAAATCTAAAGATGAAACATGCCTTTGAAAAATCTGCATGACATAATTTTTCGACTACATTTAGAAAAAAAATAAAACTCAAATTTGGTCAAATGTTATTTAAATTTACATGAAATTGACAAAATACTTCTGAAGTAATTTTGAAATTTCTGAGATTTTGTTTATTGTCGGGGCCTCAAAAATTTACTCAACCCGAAAAGTTAAAACCCTAAATTGCACATTTAATAAACTTCTTTTAGATCCAAATTCAACAAACTGACTACCATGTTTTACCCTTTTTTTGCATCTTATTATCTAGTTCCGATCTCCCTTTTTTTGCATCTTATTATCTAGTTCTGATCTATTAACCCCGCTATCAGTCCTACCTACATGGGAAAGCAAATTTGCACGTGACTTTCCCCTTGGCCTGTTAAATGGTGGTAAAACGTACCACAAAATAGAATCGAAGATGGTAAAGTGACATTTAATGTGAACTACTCCCTCTGCTTTAAAATATACTAAGATGATTTAGTTTTTTTTCTGAAACACATATATCTAAACGTCTTTTAATTAGTGTGTAGTTTCACTTATTTTGCTCTGAACCTGAATACTGAAAGATGTCTAAATACATTTTGTTAAAAAAAATCTAAAACATCTTATATTTTAGAACGGAGGGGAATTTTATTATCACCCATAGTTTCAAAATATGTAATATCATCATATTATATGCATATAGTAAAAGCACTTTAATAAATGAAAAATATTTTCACAATAATATTTGAGCTACGTTAATATGTATGCGTAAAACCCAATGATGCCATTTTAAACCCTTCATGATCAAAAGAATATATTTTGCCTTGGACGAGAATCGAGTAAACAAATTTCCCTTGCTATTTTTATTATGTATGGATTCTTCTTTCTTTTTAGTTTTGTATGAATTTAGTTACTTGCAACTAAGAGAATTAGCTGAATTATCACGAAAATGGTGACGTTTTACAATCCTCCAATGCAAACCCATTTGCAACAAGAAATATCTCAGTTACAACCATATTTAAAACTAAAATGTTTCAGTTGTAATCCTAATGGATTAGGACCCGGCTGACATCTAACTTAATTCTCGATCGACTGAGAATTAGCAAAACCCGAATCCATGGCATATTTATTGATACATGGGTCACATTGTAGATTTCTCTCACAGCATAAAAAGAGATCGCATTGTAGATGTTGACGTGTCTTATGAACTTGGTCAAACATAAAATGTTTGACTTAGCATAAGATTAGAAAGCCTTGTACACCCAAAGGTAGAGAGTATATAATCACTATAGCAATAATATAACAACGCATAAGTTTATCCGTTGCATGATATTAATCTCTATGGATTTTCTGGTTCTTAGTCACCTGATGAGAATTTTTTATGTCTTGATCATCTCTTTCACCATTAGATTTATCTCGCGATTCGTACAATATAGAAGTTACATATGAGTTTTTGCATCTAGATTGTAACCGAGAATTTAAAGAGGTTGCAACTACAGTAATAATTATGACAACTAGGTTACATAAGAAGTTCTTGTGCACCTGATCTAGGCACTCCCTAATTTCTATAAACATATTTTTTTGCATTACAGACGTTTAAGCTCGTACTGGACCAGCCTAAGATTGAGCCTAAAATGTTTGACTTAGCACAAGATTAGAAAGCCTTGTACACCCAAAGATAGAGAGTATATAATCACTATAGCAATAATATAACAATGTATATAGGTTGCATGTAATCTCTACGAATTTGCTAGTTCTGAGTTTCCTTATGAGAATTTTTTATGCCTCAGTCAACTCTTTATACCATTAGATTTACCTCGCGGTTCATGCAATGTAGAAGTTACGCATCAGTTGCAACTAAGTTGTAATTAAGAATTTAATAAGTTACGTTGCAACTAAAAATTGTTACAAGTTACAACTAGATTGCAATATAGTAAGAAGTTTTCCTGCGCCTAAGATTTAGACGACACTCCCTTATCTCTATATTTTCTCGGGCGCTCCCTAATTTCTATTTACATATTTTTTGCATTTCAGCCGTTTAAGCTCATACTGGACCAGCCTAAGCTTGAGGTTGCGCTCATGCTGGAGCAGCATGTGCTCTTGCTTGATCGACCCCGACGAGCAAAACGCGATAGAGGAAGATGCCCCTCCTGGAGCAGAGACGACGCCGGTAAAGAGGGCCCACACGGAGGTGCTGCTTCTTGCCACCCTCGCGGCGACCATCACGTACCAAGCAGGGATGAACCCGCCGGGCGGCTTCTGGCCGGACAGCCGCGACGGGCACGCCTAACCACGCACGCCAAACGCTACAAAGTCTTCTTGGCCTTCAACTCCCTCGCGCTCGTGGCCTCCATCGTCGTCATCGCCATGGTCCTGACCAGGCAGGCATCGAGCGCCGTACACAGGCACCACGCGCTGGAGGCCGCCATGATCATCGACCTGCTCAGCCTCGTGGTCGCCTACGCGGTCGGCTGCGGCCGCGACGTGAACACCTCCGTCCGCGTGATCGCGCTGGGCGGCGGCATCCTGGCCTGCGTCGTGATCCACATCGTATTCTTCACGCTCAAGTCCGCGAGGGAGACGCCGGAGCTGCTGAAGAAGAAGCGCAAGCTGCTGCTTCTGTTCGCCATCCTGGTCGTCACCATCACGTACCAGGCCGGGCTCACTCCGCCTGGGGGCTTCTGGCTGGAGGACGACGCTGATCACCACGCCGCCGGCTACGCCGTGCTCGCCAACACCTACCCACACCGTTACGGGGCCTTCTTCTACTGCAACACGGCGGGCTTCATGTCCTCGGTGGCGATCATCATCCTGCTGGTGAACCCCGCACATGTACGAGCTGGGCATCATGTGTCAGGCACTCTACCTGTGCGCAGTGTCAGCCTTGTTGGGTCTCATCGGCGCTTATGCCGCCGGGAGCTCTCGTCGCCTGGGGACGTCTCTCTCCGTGGTCGTGCTGGCAGCCGGTGTGTTTGTCTTCATCGTCCTGCTGCTCCTAGCGCTCAAGTTTCTCAGTAGATGCAAGATATTCTGCCGTGGAAGCAACGAGCTGCCATCGCTGCCCCAGGAAGAAGGAGGAGACGAGGACGCCCAACCCAAGGAAGCAGAAGATGATGCAACGAAGCTAAATGACTCCGGCGAGAAGACCCAGCCCCAGCCCCAGGAAGGAGGAGACGACTCCGACGAGGAGTCCCAGACACAGCCCCAAGAAGGTGGGGGAGACGACTCACAAGACAGAGAAACGGCTAAGTACACCACGCGGAAGTACCTGATGCTGGTGAGCATCCTGGTGGCGAGCGTCACCTACCAGGCCGGTCTCATCCCACCAGGTGGAGTATGGCCAGACAGTGTCGAGGGGCACGCCGCCGGCGACCCAGTCCTGCACGACAGCAACGAGCGCCGGTACAGCTTGTTCTTCTACAGCAACTCCGTCTCCTTCCTGGCGTCCATCGTCGTCATCTTCCTGCTACAGCTAGACGAGCCGTTGTTCGCGCTGAAGTTTGGTTCCCCTTCCAGAGCCACATTTTCTAGCAAGCCCGAGTCCGACGAGATGCTGCGGGTGGCGCAGTCCTCCATCCTGCTGGCCCTTGTTTTCCTCCTCGTCGCCTACGCCTCGGGCTGCAGCCGTAGGTGGGAGATGTTCTGGTATGTCGTCGTGCTCGTCGCCGCCGTGCTGCTCTACATCGCCATCCATGTGCTGCTGTCATGCCGTGAGGAGAAACCTGCCCAGGTAACACCTCTGGCTCAGGAGGGTGCACACGGTGGTGACAGCAGCCACTGTACTGACGGGCTGTGCAGATGTAAATGCCATGAAACTGAGGGAGAAAGAACGGAAGAGAAAAGCCAGGTCTAGTTTTTTCTTTTCTTTTTGAGAAATGGAAAGAGAGGTCTAGATGCTTCAGCAGTGCATCTATGCAAATGATATTCTTTTTTGGGCCGGTTATGTTGACATTTCCCGCGCCCTTTGAATGTTTCAGTGATGCTGAGTTTTTTTCTAGGCCACGGCACATGGCCTCAGGCCTCCCCACTGATTTCTACTAAAGAAACATCAAACTAACAGTCTTACACACAGTAAACAAAATGCAAAGACAAAATCATTTCACTTCTAAGTACTCCCTCCGTCTAGAAATAATCGACTTGACTTTGTCTAAATTCGAATGTATCTATACACTAAAATACGTCTAGATACATTCGAATATAGACAAACCCAAATCAGTTATTTCTGGACGGAGGGAGTATATTTTTTTCCCCAAAACACGCAAAAGGACGTGCGTGTCATTTCCTTGGAAACATTGCTAACATTGACTACTATACTTGATATGAAAGGAGAGAACATTAAACCCAAGTTGGGTCATCGCTCCCCACTAGTACTTCTATTAACATCATTTGGTTGCAATTACAAGTGCGGACCCTACATTATTCGCAGAGATCAAAATTTTATATACATAGACAGTGTATGTTACCCAAACAGTCTTTTTCATTGTACACAAACATTACCTGTTACCTGACGGGCATCCTCGATCCTTGAATCTTTTTTGGAAGGCGTTCAGATGTAATTGCCTGACAAGCTTCATGGTTGAACTTTCTGTTTCAAGGCATTCGCATTCCGAATTGCTGTAGTGTGTATTGGAGTGTCAATTCTGAAGAATAGTCCCGGTCAAGTTGATGGATACAATGAAATTTCCAGAATTTGTTCTTAACAGATCTTCCTGTCTGTATCATGTCCTCGTGACCAAAATTAGTACACAAATACATTCCAGTTAATTTTGTGGTTTGTCAGATGAGGAGGAGGTTGCCCCCAGCAGAGACGAGAGTGATGGACGCATCAAGAGATACAATGAGGGTCCTAGAACAGGGATAAGTGCCAGCGGAAGAATCCAGCCATTTTTCCTGCAAATGGAATGAGAAAACAAATGAGACATCTGTTGCATGCATTTCTTATGTTTGCATCAGGGAAGGAGTAAAGTTGCTCGTGATTTTTTTAACGTTAAGCTTATAAGCATCCGGACTAGCACTCTTACCATCGCCTTGCTGTCATGTCATTGTAGACCCAAAATGGCGAGAAGGCCGAGAACAAAGTAAAATCAATAGATGTGGCATGGATCTGATAGATGACATGAAAAAACAGGAAATTAGTTCACCTCGACATTTTCGTGCTTTCTAAAACATAGGCGGGAGATTTGTTCAGCCTCGAAAGCTTTTGTGCTTTCTAAAGCAACATAAATTCATTCCATTTCAAGATATAGCAACCATATAAAATCAGATTATGAAATGATCCAGCTAACAAGTCATTCAGAAGATTGGAATGGTGGAAAACAGACAAAACTAAAAGAGGGCATGATTTTTTTCAGTTCTTCCTTTTTTGCATATGCCCATATGTGCTTTCATGAATTTTTCAATTTACCTACATCATTCTTTTTGTGTTTAAGAATAGTTAACGCACCTAATGTAAGTACTAAGTAGAATAAAGATTATAAATTGATGGCTTTAGGTTTCCCGATGTATAACTGCAAGCAATTGTTTAGGGAGTAACCTTGCAACAATTTTGCAGCCGTTAATTAACATTACAGGACGAGCATATAGGTGTAAAAACATGAAAGTTGCATGGGCATCGCAAACACTTATATAATATGGTATCATGATTTTTTTTTCATGCTTTGCCAAGCATAGAATAATGCAGAACTTACAAATTTGCTCTCTCTAGCGTACTGAAAAAATTCCTGCCAATCAGCACCGCCAGCTTTGCCTGCATATATAATCAGTCCAAGGCCCACGGCAAACGTTACCTGCAACATGATTGGAACAAAATCATGTTATGATTACGCAAGTGGACCAACTAGATATACTGCATGCTACTTAAATCAAGATTTTGACAATGTAAAGACACTACTACTAGAGCATACCCCTGCAGTTAATTTTGATTCAAGAAATTTTAATGGCCATTGTCCAATTTCGTCTTCATCAATGGCAGGTGGAGGGGGTTTCCATAGAACGAAGTAAGGAATCAACACATATGCTCCTCCAAAGCATGAAAGGACTAGGAATGGCCAGACAGGAATATTGCTTTTTGAACTGCAAAAAAAAGATTTATTGTAACATTTATATTGAGGTGATGTAATTATACAGAGAATACCATATCACAGCAGACAGGTCTTGCTAATGTTACATCTTTATGTTTGTTTTGACATGTAGATCAAGAAATGCATTAGCAAGAACGCTGGTAGTGCAGAACCATTAGTATACCATGCAAAAGAATGTGGACTTCCCCAAGTTTGGTAAATAGGTTTATCAAGTTTTTAAGATTCACATTAGTATAAAAAATGACAATTCATCCGACTGATATGAAAAATAAAAACACTTTTCTTGGAGAATGATTGTACCACTACCGTGCTACATCTGTGGCCACAGCAACTCCAAAATAAAATGAAGCTAACAAATACTGCAACGATACATCATAATACTTGTTATAAAATGCAAATGGATCTGCCACGTGAGCATCGACTAAAACATGATTTGTGGCAGATCCATGAGCCAAGATGTGGTTGTTTTGGTGCTTGCACTTGCTCATGAGCATTGTAACCATCGGGATTTCTCAGGAAACAGATTGCGACGTGGCTAGGGTACATAATGGCTCAGCTCGGTCAAGCTTTGGCTAGGATCATCAGCTTAACAAGAAAAAGACGTGCTAAGCTTGGGATGACTCGTTAGGCTCGTTAACGATGTGATATTTTCAGGTTCATCAGACAATCCACATGGAAAAAACATGCATCAAAGAATTGGTAAATAACAGCCTGACATATGCTTGATTTCTACTCTACTAAATCTACAAATAATCTAGCATACTTTGGATTAAAAAACTGTCAGAATAAATCTTGAGAGATGAGAACAATCTAGAATCTACTGTCTGATGAGCTTCAGCCTTGAGGTGTGGCTGTGTGAAACTTGGGCAGCCAGATGGGTTTAACAAGTGTCCCTGCCGGGCCAGGACCTGAGACTCATGTTTTTTACGAACTACTCGTATGTTTGGATCGAACGTATCTGAACAGGCAAAAAAATCCTGATTGGTTTAGTAAGGGCATGATTTCAATCCAAGCTCACAATACAATCTTTTTCTCAAGGAACAAGATAAACTCATGAAGCTCGCGACGTTTTGAGTTTTTTCCATCCCTATGTTTACCTTCAAATCCAGAGAAAGCTGGAAAATGGTTACATGAACATAATGAGCAACTACACTTTATAAGATGTAAATATGTAGATAACCATTTTGGTTCAGCAACAGAACTTAATTTTTTTCATATAAACAAAAATACATGAGATAAGAGACATATTGAGAAAATGCTTAAATCAAACTACACATGCAATGTTCTATTGTTGTTTGGTTCAATTGTAGATATCCAAAAGGAAGCACATGACTAGAAAATTTGTTGATCCATTTACCTTCTTCCAGTAGGAAGAAGCAACATGCTGTACACTAGTGGCCAGATACCCATTATGTACCACAGAGACACAAGAACTTCATTCATTCGGAAGCCATCGTCACCTTTAAGATATAAAAGCTTCTGCAAGAAGTAGGTGTCTCTGTACTGCAACCAAAATGGGTGAAGAATTATTAAGTGATTGTCACATGGTAGTGGTAAACACATTAAAACAATCTAGAGATAAGATGCAACCAAACTCCAAGTAGATAAAAACCAATTTAAATCATCCGAAGGTAAGATGCAATCAAACTCAAACTACTTATCTCTAGATGAAATAACATAAACTAGTCTAAAAGTCACATACCACACAACCACGGTACTTTCATGCAACACTTGCCACACAAACAGTCCATAGGGGTCTGTAGTAAGTGAAAACATCATATCTCTAAACCAGAAAAAAAGATAAAAAAGTTAGCGGTTATGCCGGAAATGGTTCATTACCCTTGCTCCTTAAGCTAACCATAAATGTGAGAGAAAATGGCTTCCATACCATTAAAGCGCTACAATGGCTCATTTGCCATCGAACAAAGCTCCGGTGCTTATATACCAAACACAAGCAAATTAAATTGCTTACATATCACTTGCTGTTAGCCAGATGTTATCTCAGTGTGTTAAGAGGACAAAATGTCTGTTTTGCCCTCAGTGGTAAATTAAAAACGATTGCAAAACATGTCTAGATTATTTTCTGGAATTTTCTATTTCTCTGATGGCTGAAGCGACTGAACCGTACCCATACATGCATCCCCTAGACCATAAAGTATTTTTCCTTGATCGTTATCTACTCCAGTGTTAACAACCAGCCAATACTATAGACCATGTTGGTTATCCTGCCAGTAGTACGTCCATCATGAAGTTTTCAGTGCAGCAACACCTCTAGCCTGCGTTGTTGCTTTGCCATTGTACGCTCCACGTCTGAATCCTGACTGATTCCTTAAGCCCTACCAGACCAGCTGGGCTAACAACAAATCGTGTCAACTATTACTATGGACTATTCCATTCTAAGCTGAGGGTAAGGTTGGTATTTTTGAATATACTAACAGTAAAACGGAGACACGCTGATGACAGTTTAACGGCAATGGCAAATAAGCACTACAATTTGTTTGTCGTTGGTATATTAGAACTGAAGCTTTGTTTGATGGCAAATGAGCCATTGTGGAGGTTGTCAATGGTACAGAAGCAATTTTCTCTAAACGTGAGATGGCACGATTTTTGAAAATCCAACTATGGCAGCAACTGTCAGTAATAATATGAAGAATGTACGAATGACTGATAAAGACTTGTAGCAGGATCAGCCTCTCCCAAAAAGTATCAGGACTGTTCAAGAATAACTTCAAAGGGTTTTCAATAGTGAATTGCAAAAGCATCCTTCTTTTTTGGTTTTTGGTCGATCACATTCACATGGCATGGGGAGTGAACCTATATGGCTATACATACTGCAGTAGAGAAGTTCACATCAAGTAATGAGGGATAAATTTCCAAGAGTGTTGAACATACTATACACATTGGATGTATTTAAATTTATTGATGGCTCACTTATTTCAACAAAATGCTGGTTTTAACCAGCTTATACCTTTTTTTTCTTAAAAAACTGCAGTTTATAAGTACGAAAATTCAGAGACCTTACTAATCTAGCAGTACAAGATATTGTGTAGGCAAACAAACAAGGGGAAAATAAACAATGCAAATTCAATAATGGTACTAGCGTTTAGGCTACGAAAGTCATGATCATAGCCTGGCGTATTCCGGTACTGCAAAGACATGCTCACAAGTCAAAACATTTATCAGCAGTATTGTAAAACCTGAACCGTTGATCGAAGCCAATGTTCCAACCATCTCCATTTACCAGCATCGTCATAATCCAGATAACAAAGAATACACGCGGCTCGCCAAGTAACAGGCAGCAATTTTCAAGCCAGGCGGATGCCTTTTCTATGGGACAACATTGCCAGGGCAAAGACAGCATGGCATACACAATCTTAGCCAATGTTGTCAGGGCCCAGGACAGGATTGTAAGCATGTCAAAGACATACCTAGGATTGTCACCGATACTACAAACAAGGAATTGCAAAATTCTCCAATGTGCAAAGCAATGACAGTTGGTTAATTCCCATGGAGAGGATCAACGTACCGGCGTCTGGTTTGGTGCGAGCTGGAAGACATAATACATGAGCCCGGCCCAAATCCCGAAGAGCAGCACCGAGGTGGTCCAGTCGCTCAGCTGCTCACCGCCGCCTCCGCCTCCTGTCTTGGGGACGGTCGCCGTCGCTAATTCGTCTTTATCCTGCTCGTCCGCGGCATCGACTCCCGGCGGCGGGTCCTGTAGGGAGGAGTCGCGGCAGACATGGGCCCAGCCCCGGCGCCCCAAGGGAGACCCGTACATGGAGGTGAAAAGAAGAGGGGCATTGCAATTAGTTCTGGCAACGGCGGAAATTCTTGCGACTTCTAGGCGTGGTGGTTTGCGGAACGGGTGGCGGGGAGCGTGGCCGCAAGTGAGCAGGAGCGAGGAGGAGACCATGTTGGTGGGTTGAGGTCCGGAGAGGAGGGAGTGGAAAGGGTGGGGTAGGACCAGGCCGCGCGCCTCCCTCGAGCTACCAGAGGAGGACGACGACCAGTTGCGGCCTGTAGAAGAGGAGGGAGGATAAGGAGAGAGTGCTAATATATCCTCTGAATCCGACAAAAGGGTATATGAATGTCACGCAGGATGCGACGCCTTACAGCATCTCCAACCAAAATCAGAAAGATCTATGGGCAAGTTAGACAGAAAACAGCGTCTCCACTCGTTGGACAATTCTAGAGTGAAATTTAGACCAAAATATGGCCGGCGTCTTCACTCGTTGAACAATTCTAGGCTGAAATTCAGACCAAAATATAGCCGGACGGAACGCTTTTTTGCCTAGAAACGCCGAGTTTCCGTGCGAAACAAAAACTGCGAAATATTTGAATTTTATCATTCCCGTCGGCGTAAACTCGACTAAAGGTGTTCGACGGAAGTCCGCTCAACAAGTTCGGCGGCAAATTATTACAGAACTAGATAAAAAACTCGGCGATCGGTCGTCGACGGGATGGGCTCCTCCGGCGTGGACGATGCGACGTGGTTGGGCGTCAGATCAACTTCGGCGTCCTCGGCCTGTGTCGTTTCTACCTGCGTCTGCTCGGCGTCAAGGTCGGCGAAATCCTGAGACTCGATGCCGCGTTTGGCATCGGCTCGGGACTGTTCTTCAGTGAAGAAGGAGGGATTGACGGCCGAGCCTTGGGCGATCATGTCATGCATGTATGTCTCGACCGACATTCCGCCGAACAGGTTGTGCGCGTCGACCTCGCCATAGGTTGCTATGCGACGAGCTTCCGGCGAACGGGAGTGGGCCGCGGCGTATCGCCGACGACGAACCTGCGTATGCCGGTGAGGTGGAGTAGGGGATGTTGATGTCGACGTTGAAGGCCGAAGGAGGGCGGGGCACGGGGCAGGGGAAGATCATGTTCGGGTTGAACCCGCCGTCGAACTCGGGGGACGAGTAGTACCTCTGATGAGCGTTCGCCTGGCTCTCCTGGAAGCCGGCCCGCGAGATCGGCGAGAATTCGGCCAGCGAGCCGACGCTTGCCTGGCTTCCCCAGTGGGGGGATACGGCGCCGGAACGACCTGCTTCGCCATCATCGCCGCGCACGCCGCCGCCGCCTGCTTCGCCTGATTCGCCCTCATCGCCGTATGCTCGTTGGCGTGCTCTTGTTCTTGCCTGAGCTTTGCCCTCTCCTTTCTCTCCATCCGTTCGTCCGACAAGATCTTCCTCTTCTGCACAGTGGCCAGCCACTCGGCACTAGACACGCCATCTGGCCTCGCCGCCGGCACTCTCGGTTTCCTCGCCTTTTTATCCCCCGATTCCTCGCCGAGTTTTGATCTGGGTTTGACGAAACCCTTGGGCGGCATGGCGGGCGGGCGGGAGCTCGACGAAGTGGTGGAAGTGGGGGGAATGGGTAAGAAAGGCAGGAGGGGAGCAAGAAAAGGGCGGGAGTTCGGTCTTCTGTCGCCGACAGAGCTAGCACACGCCCGTTTTCGCTTCGTACGGCGTTCTCAGGGCGTTCCTAGGATGCTGAGAATGGTATGGGAAGTCTAGATCAAAGTTCGTCCGGACGAAACCAGGGTCCTAGAAACACGACTGAAACGATTTTCGGCGTCCGGATCTAAATTTTGTCCAAAGAGTGGAGATGCTCTTAGCCGCTTGTCGCAGAGGTGTATGTATCTCTTTATTCATAGTCGCTCGATCAAAGTATTGTGGTTTGGATAACATAAATCTTCATCCACTACAAGAAATTAATACATGGAAGAATTTTCTTTTGTAACTTGTATGATTCTTTGATAACTAGCAAGCAAACCGACACGTGCATTCTGCGCAGCTAGATTTGTTAAATGTTTATTTTGTATTGGTAACCTCTTTTTTTTGTTCATTATTCCACAAAATTTATTTTAGTATGCTGCTACATTGTCTGACTTTAGTAAAAAAATGCCAACTGTATAAAATATTCCATTGTCTGGGAGGTTTTCGGCTTAAACAATTTGCCCAAAGGCCGGCTGAGGAAACCAGAGGAGGAATTATGTTGCTTTGGGACGAGACTAAAGTCGTCGCCTCCAACATGTGGCAACGACATACACCCTTTTGGCCACCATGTCGATTGTAAACTCGGACATATACTCCCTTTGTTTTAAAATATAAGATGTTTTAGCTTTGTGAAGAAAATGAATCTAGACTTCTTTTAGTACGTAGATTCATCCCAAAGTTGAGTGAACCTACCTACTAAAACAAGTCTAGATTCATTTTCTTCACAAATCTAAAACATCTTATATTTTGAAACGGAGGGAGTACAATTTAACGAAGGTTTATGGGCCGACGCGTGGAACCTAAGACATGCTTTCTTTGCCAAGACTATCAGTGCAAAGTCTCGCTGGAACAAGATGGATAATAACGGGCGACTTCAATCAAATATATCGGGCAAGAGATAAAAAATCGAGATAACGCCAACCGAAGCCGGCTAGTTCGTTTTCAAAATACGCTTAATGATTGTGATCTTAAAGAGATCCACCTTCAAAATGGCAAGTTCACATGGAGTAATGAGTAACAAGACCCAACGATGAGCAAGCTCGACGGGTTCTTTTGTAATGAAGATTGGGACTTGACTTTCTCCAACCACATTCTCACCGCTCTTTCGTCATCCTTGTCCGACCATTGTCCACTTCTCCTCGCCAATGATAGTGGACCTAAGAGACCCAAGTCCTTCTGTTTTGAAAACTTTTGGGTGAAAATGTCGGGGTTCAAGGATGTCGTGGATGAAGCGTGGAATGATGCTTCCTCCCATGCCGAACCGTGTCAACGTCTCTTCCACAAGCTCACCAAGACCGGCAAGTGTCTAAAGAAATGGAGCAAGTCTCTATTCTCCAAAGAAAAAGTGGAGCTTCTCATGGCCCTCGAGGTCATTCTACGGCTTGATATTGCTTAAGAAAATAGGTCTCTAAGTGAGGAGGGGGATCTTCGAGCTAGACTAAAGAGAAGGATAATTGGGTTGGTGGCGCTTGAAAGAATAAGAAAAAGACAAGCCTTGCGAGTCACAAACTTGAAAGAGGGGGATGCCAATACGAGATTCTTTCACCTCCGGGTTAATGCTAGAAGGAGGAAAACCCACATTCACCGCCTCAAATGCAATAATGGTTGGGTCACAGAGCATGGCCAAAAGAAAGACATCGTCCAAGCCCACTTCAACAAGATCATTAAAAGGGGCCTTCTGTAACTACCTCGGTGAATTACGCTCTTAGTTACAAGCCTGGATGAGCGGAAATGGTTAAAATAGTACGGTGGGGCCAAATGCCACTCACAGGTAGACCTTTCGGCCGTCCTAACCATTTCCAAACATCGGCACAAGAACGAGCGACGTAATCGGCAGGCGAAGGGATCAACTACATACACAAATGAGTATGTATGCAAGCCACCATACAACAGTCCTCAGAGTCATTCCATCTAAAAGAAATAGAAATATTGCAACGCCAAACGGCAAGATCCAAATATCCTAGATAGATATAATAGTTTAGGATATCTCCTCATACATCAAACATCAGAGTATCAGGCGGAAGCGGAAAACAAGATCCGAGTACGGATAAGAAGCAAATCGGCATAAGATGCCCCATAAATAAACACATCCCGCCCACAGATCTCACGGATCCCCGTTTCCGAAATCTCTACACCGAATGATCGTTGCCAACATCGTCCGTCTCCTCCACCCAGTATCCATCTTGCGAGTTTACCTGTTCATCTGAATCAAACAATTTATCGTGTGAGACCCTAGGGGTACTCAGCAAGTCTTTATGCCTCTAAACGGGACACAACCTGGGGTGACGCAATTGCAGCAAAAGATAATACCTAACAATTCTAGGGATACTCGCTAACCATCCGCCTAACCAAAGATAGACGGATGTCCGTGAATTGGTAACAACAGTTATAATAGTAATATTAACAGATCCATCCTCCTCGCTTACCAACGAGGAAGCGGACGAACAGCCCCCCATCCGTTGGCAGTTTTATTATCCATTCCATGAGTGTTGCACTATTTACTAGTCAGATACTTAGTCAAATTAAAAGCGGTACTTTAGTTATACTTGGCTATGATCGAGAAACTGTGCTCCAAGTCGTCCATAACCGCGGACACGGCTTTCAGAAAGATTTATCCTGCAGGGGTGCACAAATAGCAACACACACTCGATCAACCTCGAAAAAACCAAATCAAAACCCAACGAGGCATTCACGACAAAGCGATCATAGGATTCAGAAATATTTCAGGGGGCCACCCCATTAAGCTACCCGCAACGAAGTTGGCCGGCTCCGAGACGGACTCAAGGTTTGCGTCAATGGCTGTAAACGACTGGGAACCCGAAAGTGTGACTGGGCTTGTCGATACCGTGAAAACACTCCGCTTACCTAAACAGTATAGGTGCTCCACGCACAATCTTAAATAAAGCAGTAAATCATGGCATAAGTACAGGATAGTAATAAAGCCCCAAACTACTTTGTGGCCCCAAGAAATAAGAATGAATCAAGCTCTGGCTCAGGGGGGTCCATAAGCCTCCCGGATGTGGATAGCGCGAATATTCAAGAAACAGGAATCAAGTACTCGGGGTCCTGCGGGACACAAGTGAGCATGAAAAACCAAATAGCAGATATTGCTCACCGGTGCCACTTTCATTAGTTATCCCATTACTACTCAGGTTAAGTTGTATAGATACCTCGTTATCCATCAGACACTCATATACCCTACACATGTTGTTCTACGACCCGCATGGCTCAAACAACTCCTGTAGTAATGGCTTATGGGATGGAGGAACAAGCTTCGGTGGGGTATAAAAGTAAAGGCTATGCAGTACTTGGGATTCAGATTAATACAATCGCGACTCAATGATGCAAGAATAAGATAGAGGCAATAGGTACTATATGTATGCAAGCATGTGGTAGTGCTTGCCTGGCAGCTCAGTTGAAGCGAGAAAAGGATCTGGTTAGTGCTCCTGGGTTTCTTGATATATCCCCTGCTCAGCGTCTATTCGAAGAAGAACCAAACAAACAAGGGCCAACATAAATAAAGTGCACAAGCATATGAATAAAATGCGACAAGCAAACAATCATGCTATGATGCATGATGCACAATTTGCATGGCAATAATGTAGCATGGCATGGGTGAGATGTGGAGTACAAGAATAAAGCATTTTATGGCGTTTTAGTCACCTTTTATCCTCAATAAGTTGTTGTATACTTTATTTTTATATGATGCATGCTGCAATTCAGAACATGGAATGCATAGATAGAACGGGCTCGTCGCGCTGATCGATTTAGACATATTATTTGTCAAATTTGGAGTTATAAAACTAAAGTTATTAATTAATTAAGATAAAGGGCATTTTGTTGTAATTTTAATTATCTCGAAAATTAAAGTGTTCAAAATATATTTTGAAGGGCACATTTGAATTCCTCACATTTTTTTGATTTCAAAACATATATTACATGTTTAATTTGGAATTATATTTTAAAAGATATTTGAAAACAGATTTGAATTTGAATTTAAAACAAATTTGAAAAGTTTAAAATAAAACAGAAAACAGAAAACCTTTTGCTACTCCGGCAAACCTAGCCACAGACGCTGACGGTGGGCCACTGCTGACTGGGGCCACGCGCGCGGAAAAAGTTCTTCTGCTACCGCGGGCTTAGCTAGCCCAGGCGACTGACATGCGGGCCCGACGGAGACATAGGTCCCACGTGACAGCGAGGGGCAAGGGTGGACCACGTGGCGCAGCGAGGGGAGTGCGGGTTGAGGGCCTGGGAAACTGGGGGTTTTACTGCAAGATTGCCAGGCGGCTGACTAGTGGGCCACGAGGTACCGCAGGTTGAGAGCAAAAAGAAAAGGGGGGGCTTTTGTAAAACTACCACATGCCCGTACTGTTCTTCGTCTCCGCGGTCTAACGAGAAAACGGTGCGTGGCGCCGGGCGGGGATCGAACCCAGGTCGCGGGCGTGCGCGCTGAGGGGGCTGGCCAGCGCGGTAGGCTAGCGGATGGTGACAGAGGGGCGGCGGGCGGCTGGATAAGGTTCTACGCGACGCGGGAGCGAGCCAACGCAGTGGCCGACGGCGCGCGCAGAGCGTTCGACGAAACAGACGGCGGAGCTAGAGCGGTACGGCGAGGCGGAGCGTGTCAGGGAGAAGGAGGTGCTCACCGCGGGCTCGGCGGTGGTGTTGGATCAGGCAGGGACGTGGCGGATCGTCGACGGCGCAGACGCTCCGGCGGGCTAGGGTTTTCATCGGGCGGCGCCGGTCCTGGCGAGCCTAGTGCTTCTCCTCCTCGCTGGCGGGTACAGGGCGAAGCAGAGGGTTGTCCTCGATCTCCCAGGCCGCTCCCACGACGAGCTGGACGGCCGGAACGATGAGGGTGACGAGGTGCTGGCGGCGGGCGGCGGCGGCTGCTGGTGGGCGTCGGTGCAGAAGAAGGGAGGAGGGCAGGGCGCTGGGCGGATCTGGGAGAGGCAGAGGAGCCGTGGGGAAGGAGGAAAAGGAGGGAGAGGGAGGAGGCCAGCTGTGCCAGGGGGTAGATAAGGTGGCCTCGGTGCCACCTTTTTCCTCTCCTCCTCGGCACGTGCTCGGCCGGCTGGGCTGGCTGGGGCTGGTCCAGGGCGAGGCAGAGAGGCTGCAGGGTGGGGCCGGCATGAGGAAGAGAAGAGAGGGAGGGACTAGCTCGGGTTAGGTTAGATGGTGGCCTCGGGTTAGGGTTAGGTGGTGACCTCGGGTTAGGGTCTGGTTAGGGGTAGGGCTAGAGAGGGTAGGTTAGGGATGGGGTTGATGGTGAGCTGAGGTGGGACCAGGGAGGAAGGGTGGCCAGGTGGGGCCAGCATGGTAGGGAGAGGGGACACCTCGGCATGGTGAGAGGAGAGGGTGAGAGAGAGAGAGGGAGATGGGTGGCTTAGGGTTTTGATGAGGAAAGAGGAAAGAGAGAGAGAGGGTGATGTGGTGGTGGTTTTTAGCAAGATCAAACAAGATCAAGCAAAAGGAGTGGTAGAGAGGGATAGAGGTGATGGATGGATAAAGCCCCAAAAAGAGAAAACCCATTTAAACCAAGAGAGAAACAATTGTCTAAAGGTGGTGGTACTCTTGCATGGCCCATGCAAAAATAATAATGCCTTGATTAAATTCTTGTGAAAACAAAATAATAGCATGGCATTATTCTTATGCATTCCCAAGAAGTGGAATAAGGCCAAGCAAAAGAATTTATAGATTTAGGTCCTCCCCACCCACATGAGCTAGAATAAAATCAAAAGAGAAAGAGAAACAAGCTCATGAATAATGGGATGGTGGAATTATAAGGTGGTGACAAAGAAAGGTGATGGAGTTGGAATAAAAGATATGCCCCCAACTCAACTTGGGCATTTAAACAATATATCAATAACCAAATACAATATCAAGAGGCAAATACAATTAATAATGCATATGAGAGAAGAACCAAAGAAAGAGGGTTTTATATGATGCTCAAATGCAAGGTGGCATGATGAGATGAGCATGATATAATTATGATGCAACAATTATATATAGGAAGTAGCCATTATATTACTAGACCAAGTAGCATTACAATTGTTAGACAATTGGGATGCTACACCTTCCGCGTTGCAACAACTTTAATTGGTCCTCCATCCCCACGCCCCCAATGCGATCTTTCGAAGCTTGACGTTCCCTTTACAGAGGAGGAGGTTAAAGAAGCGGTGGACAAAACCGGTAGTGACAAAGCCCCGAGTCCGGATGGTTTCACGGGAGCCTTCTTCAAGGCTTGTTCGGACACAATAAAAGAGGACGTCATGTCGGTCATCCATGAATTCTCAAGTCCCCATTGTAGTAATCTTCATTGGCTCAATTCCGCAAACATTGCTCTTCTTCCCAAAAAGGAAGGGGCCGAAGAGGTTACCGACTTCCACCCATTAGCCTTATTCATGCCATTGCGAAACTCATCTCCAAAATGATGGCCGCCCGCCTTGCCCCTCACATGAACAAGCTTGTGTCAAATGCTCAAAGTGCCTTCATCAAGACAAGAAGAATCCATGATAAATTTTTATATGTGAGGAATCTTGCGAGAAAGCTCCACAAGACAAAAAAAAAGGATACCCTTCTCTTCAAGCTTGACATCAAGAAAGATTTCGACTCGGTTAGATGGGATTACTTGATGGAGGTGTTGCAACACTTGGGCTTCCCTAGTAAATACCGCGATTGGATTTCAGCCCTTCTATCCACTTTATCATCAAGAGTGCATCTAAATGTAATATCCGGTGATCTTACCAAGCATGGGAGGGGCCTTAGACAAGGAGATCCTTTGTCGCCCCTCCTCTTCATCTTGGCTATCTGTAGGGATACGGGTAGGCTACACTAGCGCAAATCAAAAAAAAATTACCGCGTAAACCAGGATCATTATTGTCATAGATCACGGGATTACCACTAGACGCGCAGTTGCGGAATTGATGAAGCACGTCGAGGCAGTGCAGACGTTCCACGTCTTCTCCTTGTCCTCGTCCCACAAGAAGCTCCCCTTGTGCGGCTCGTCCAAGCGCCACAGATGCAGCGCCTCCGAGGTATCCACACGTACAGGGTGGAAGCGTCAGACGCCAGACTGCTAGGTCCGCGCGTGCAACACAGGCGAGAGGTGTGGCGGCTGGGTGGAATGATCTGAGGTCTAACCCTGGCCAGCTTTCCCCACCCTCTCTTATATAGGCGTCCCTAGTGGGCTTCTACATTAGCATCCCATTAGTAGCCTAAGCCTGGTCTAATTCGGATCCAATCCTCATTAGGCTTCCAGCCCTTAAGTGTGTGACCCTATAGGTTCATATACGTATAGACATGACACGAATACATTTATTCTGTCAATAGTTGGTAGCGGACTCTAGCAAGACGTGCCAACTCCTAAACGCATACAAAGATCATATCGGACGAACCATCACAAGGTATAGTACATGTCTTTCCTTTTGCCTCACGATATTTGGTTTAGCTCCAAGCTGACCTCCCTTTCTCGATACTGTGATTCGGAATCTCTTTACTAGGTTAACTCTTAACCATATGTAGCACGGCCATGCATTTCTGGATCCGATCACTCGAGGGGCCCAAAGATATCTCTCTCAAGTAGAGAGGGACAAATCCCATCTTGATTGACCATACCTTGCAGCATGCTTCAGGACAAACCCGAAAGCTATCTTTATAACTACCCTGTTACGGTGCAACGTTTGATAGTCCCAAAGTAGGTAGATCCACATCTCAAGTACATGCGACAATCTCAGGTCTAAGGACAAAACGTACACGATGTGTAGAGAAAGAGCTGCAACTAATTGTCAGTCTCAAGTTGGATCAGTCCAACCCCATGTTCATAACATGTGTCCACATCATTGGTTTGGCATCTCCATGTCTATGACTTGTGAAACATAGTCATCAACCAATCGATGTGCTAGTCTAATATTCACGTGTGTCCTCACATGAACTCCGACTAGGAACAACTATTAAATAACCATACAAGTAATGAGTTTCACAAATAATTCACATAATTGCCAATCAATACAAGTTGCCTGATATGGATATTCAAGGAACATTACAATAACTCATGGATACATATGAAATATAATCATCTCTATGATTGCCTCTAGGGCATATTTCCTTCACTATCGACCCTCTTCACCACATTCTTTGCAAGGCCGCCACTCGAGGTCACCTACACAATATTGGTGGGAGAGCTCCAACGGTCCGCACCTCCCTATACGCCGATGACGCCACCAACTTCATCAAGCCAATAAAGAATGATATCAACTTCCTTGTTTCCTTGGAAAAAATTGGAGACGCCACTGGACTTGTTACAAATTGTGCTAAGAGTTAAGTGGCACCAATCTGATGCGAAGGCCTTGATCTTGATGATATTTTGCAAGCCTTCCCGGCTTCGCGCACCGCCTTCCCTATGAGATACTTAGGCCTTCCATTGTCAGTGCACCGTCTTAGAAGAATTCATTTACAACCTTTGGAAGACAAAGTGGCTGCTAAGCTTGGATGGGAAAGCATGTCATGATGGCCGGCAGGGGAACCCTTGTCAAGTCGGTGCTTACAAACATTGTCATTTACTTTGTCACCATGCTTGACATCCTTATGGAGGTCCTCATGAAGATTGATAGTATAAGAAGAGCATTTCTTTGGGACATGTGTGACAAGGTCACCAGAGGGAAGTGTAAGGTCAATTGGGAAATGGTTTGCAAGCCTAAAAAGTTTGGTGGCCTGGGCATCCTCAACCTCAAGAAATTTGCCTCGGCTCTTCGCATGCGGTGGCTTTGGAGAAAATGAAGTGAATACCCAAAGCCTTGGGTTGGCCTCGAGACGCCTTGCAATGCTCATGATAAGAAGCTATTTGGGAAGGCAACGATTGTCACAATTGGAAATGGGGAAAAGGCTTCCTTTTGGGATGCGTCTTGGCTCCAAGAATTGGCGCCAAAAAACATTGCTCCACTCATCTTCGACCTCTCAAAAAAGAGGAAATGTTCGGTTAAGAAAGCTTTGGAGAATAATTTTTGGGTCTCGCAAGTCAATATGCAAAGTGGCCTCTCCGTGGAGCACATTGTCCAATCCTCCAAGCTATGGGAAATGCTACAAAATGTTCATTTGGAAAATGACACCATTGACAAGATCACGTGGAAGCCTTTCAATGATGGGTGTTACTCGTCCAAGACCGCTTACAACATGCAATTTGAGAATCTCGTCATATCCCCTTTTTCCACTATTGTTTGGAAGCCCTGGGCACTGCCAAAATGCAATATTTTTCTTGGTTGAAACCTACAAAATAGGGTGTGGACTGCGGATAGGCTTAAAAAAGATGTTGGCCTAATTGTGGGATATGCAAGCTTTGTAATTAAGTGCAAGAGTCGGCCGACCACCTTCTCTTCAAATATCGGTTCACCATTAGAGTTTGGTCATGGTTGAAAGCTTGGCTTGGCCTACATGACGTTGAACCAAGGAATTGGCAAGTAATGAGCACGGTGAAAGAATGGTGGCTTCAAGGCGTCCACAAGAGAGGGCAATCGAGAAGGGCAATGGCTTCGCTTGCCATGTTGGTGTCATGGGAAATTTGGAAAGAAAGGAAAGCACGCGTCTTCCGCAACACTTCCATAACTTCTAATGTGCTACTTATGAAAATTAAGCCGGGGCAAAAGCGTTGAGTAATGTTATGCCACGAGAGTAGACTTTTATGTTTTGGCTTGGCTATGGTCAAGCTTGGTTTGTAAGACCTCTAAAAAACCTTCTCCTTAATCAATAAAAATGGCAAATCTTTTGCCTTGTTTCAAAAAATATATTCCATTTACGCGTGCATGTTTTCCAAAAAAAATTGTGAACACATTTTATATAATCATTTTGGTCATAACTTGTTCTTGTTTATCATGCCCATGTTTATTTTCATTGACTTGTTTCATGTAGCACAAACATGCTTCAGAGATTTGATGTTAGGAAGACAATACAGGCTGGTTCCTCTGTACAATACACTATCTTGCCCACATGCCACATCAACTTTGTTGTGCCCAGTCGCGACTGGGTTCAACACAGGGCCGTCGAGGGTGGACTAGAGGGCAGGGAGGCTGGCCTAGAGCGTCTGCGACCTGAGGGTGGAGAGGGGGAGCTCAGGGATGGACCCAGAAAATAATTTGAGAGAGGCAAATGATCTGATTGGGGGCATTTCTTGTACTCACATATTTTGAATTCTTTTCCACTAAAGCCAAACTACTCCCTCCGGCCCATATTAGTTGGCTCAATTTTGTCTAGATTTGAATAAATCTAGACACTATTTAGTATATAGGTTTATCCAAATTTTGACAAATCCAAGTCAACTAATATGAGCTGAGTGAGTAATTCAATTGAAGTTTCAATATTTAAGAGGGGGCCAAGGCCCCCACTCGCTTCTACATGGGTTCGTCCCTGGGCGAGCTAGACTCGAGGAGCTCCGCGAGGCCATTGGGGTGACAAAAGCGGGAATGAGGAGAGCGATGAGTAGATTTCTCTCCCCTAGTACATGAGTGATGAGTGGATTTTATATGCAACATGTGCTATATAAAAATACAAGTTAATATTATATCTCTGTTAATTCATTGAACAGATAAAAAAAGGTTTCAGCCCTTTGTAATATGGTAGCCCTTTTCGACTTAAATCTGCCATCTCAAGTTGGTAATAATGTGTGACTGAGATGGTTCAGAAGCTATTCGAAACAAAGTAAAATGTATCCTGACTTACATTCCCAGAACCTGCAGCCCAATATGGAACCAACAAACAAATCAGCTCAGCTTCTAGCGTCCAAGATGAATTTGCACAGAGAAACGCGTAAATGAAATCTCCGAGAGCATCACATCATAGGTAAATGTAATCAATTCATGTCGACTAAGCGTCAGATTAACAGCTACTCCAGTACATAAACAGTTTTGCAGTGTAACCTAAATGGCACAAACTTACTGGCGTGAGCATGCTTTGTCGGCAAACAATAATAACATATACAGGTAAAAGAGCAATGAGGATTGCAGGTAAACAAAAGTTCAACTAGAGATTGTGACAAAAAAAATCACCTAGAAACGGGGAGAGGAGTGACACAAGATAGTTGATCACAACACAACTTATGTGCATATGGTGTAATACTTGTCTTGGAACTAATATGAGTTTCAATTTACACTGACATGAACAAAAGATGCTATGAATCTCAGGTGATCAGCAGTGGTTGTCTATGAAACCAAACACAAACTATATATAGTTGTCTATATATATCAGTGCATGTCAGTTTGGTCAGATAAAAACAAACAATTTAAGAAGAAAATTGTTAATTTGTAAAGCCAACCACTGTTATGGCGAAATAATCCCAAAAGCAAGTGAGATCAACTCATTGGACAATAAAAATCCATCTGGGTCACTCAGACGGATGAAGGCAACCCTGCTCCCAGTCGCACCCATGTTTTCCAAATCCAAATCCAACTCACTAAGTTGCAGCACCTGTCGATCTGTATCCATGGCGATTAGAAGTCCACTCTCAACAAAAGGCCTATACATGTTACACAATGACTGTGTCAGATTCTTCCCAAAGGATTTACTGAAACTATGCAGGTCTAGCCCCCAAGCTGTTCTCAGTGATAGCATCACGGAGTCCATTGCCATGTCCTTCAGCTCTGGGGTACTAGACTCATGGCACCAAGTTCCATCTTCCAGCTTCCTAACCCAATCTGCGTAATCTTTCATTCTTCTGGGCCTAGAGAATCTGACACCATTGATGTAGCTTGCTGATCCAAGACCAAATGCATAGAATGGCCGGTTTTGCCAATATGTTACATTGTGCTTGCACTCATAGCCAGCATTGCAGTAGCTACTGATCTCATAGTGTGTATACCCTGCTTCAGAAAGCCGTTTAGATGCTATCTTGTAGAAGTTCGCAGAGTCTGTTTCACTTGGAAGAGGAAATACACCAGGTGTATATCTGCAACATTTAACATGAGACTGGCATCAGTGCGACACATATTCACACACGACAATCACTTGATCTTGGTCCCGGAAAAAATAATCATACGATGTTTGTTGCAAAAAGCTCATTGAAAACAATATCTCTCAAAGTTATCAGATACATGGATATAAGATGGCCAGAGAAGAACATGGGCACGGCCATGCATAAATCATCAAGCTTTACAATTGGTTATAAAATTCCAAAAAAAATTAGCCTTTTAAATTTGCAACTATCACCATCATGAGTTCGTGAAACAGACTGAACTTAAACACAGACAAGTGCAAACTGAAACAAGATTTCTAGCTAATATATGACTGGTGGTTCTGGTGTAACTTTTTAATTCATTATCTTTGAACTACCACAAACAGAATCAGAACATGAGGCTACAGCACGCAGCAAAGGAAAAAAAAGTTTTCTGAGACCTGATAAGTTTACAAGATAAGTATGACCAGAATAAACTCACATTTGCCCAAACTTGGTGCCCTGCTCAATCTGCAGGTCATAGACTGACACATGTGTAGGCCGGGCATCGATGGTGCACCTCAAGCTCTCCTCCCACATCTCCTCGGTCTGGTTGGGAAGCGAAGAGATGAGGTCCATGCTCCAGTTCTGAAGACCCTCGCACCCGGTCACAATCCCAACCGCTTCGTGCACCTCCTGCAGCCCGTGCGCACGGCCGCATGCCCGAAGCAGGTCCTCCTGGAACGCCTGCACTCCGAGAGACACCCGGTTCACACCCACACCCACCAGATCCCTCAACTTAGCTGCGTCGAACGTGCCAGGGTCCATCTCGATAGACACCTCCGGGCACGCGGACAGGCCGAACTTGCCGCGCAGCGCGTCCAGTACAGCGGCGACGAGCCTCGGCGGGACCAGAGAGGGCGTGCCGCCGCCAAAGAAAATGGTCTCGAGGGGCACACCGTCATCAGAGACAGGCTGCGTGGCGGCAACCTCCCGGAGCAGGAGGCGCACGTAGTCAGCAATCCTCGGGTCCTCGACCTCGCCGCGGGGCAAGGGTGAGGAGGAGCCAAGCGCAACGATGGGGAAGTCGCAGTAGTGGCAGCGCTTGCGGCAAAAGGGGAGGTGGACGTAGGCGGAAGCTGGAGGGAGCGGCCGCGGCGGTGGGAGGACGGCAGCGGGAGAGGCATACCGACGAACAGGTGGTGAGCGCGGACGGATTGGGGGCAGTTTGGTGTGTGGGAATTGGAACACGAGCGGGAAGGCTGATCTTAGCATTACTGGCCAGTGGCCTCTGAGGCTCTGAGTGGATTGGTGGTGGTGGGCGTTCAGGTTTTACCCGTTCGGTCGGGAAATTCGGATTTCTTAAACTAACACCCGAATTTGACCGGGGGAAACCCGAAATATCGTGTTCGGGTAATCCCGAAAGGCGAGCGACGGCCGATGGCCGACGGGCGAACAGAGCGGCAAGCGGAGAGCGGCGACGGCAGCGGTGACCAACGGCGAACGGGATGCCGGGAAGGAGCTGGGGTCGCCGTCGGGGATCGTCTTCCTGCGCGGCTCCCGGAGTGCTGCGGGGCACCGTATAGGTTGAAGCCGGCCGGAGGGAGATTGCAGTCGAGCTTGGAGGCCTTCGCGTGGTCGGGACGTTGGCCGCCGGCGCGAGGCGAAGCTGAGCTCGCCCAGGGTCGGCTTCGATGCGGGGACCAAACGGCCTGCCGCGCTACCAGGAAGAGATGAGGTGGGAGGATAGCAGCAGGCTGTGCGGGAGTATCGGCGGCGGGAGCAGGGAGTGCTGGAGTAGCTGCGCACCTGCGGCGGCGCTTGCGGGAGAGGCCTTGGAGGCGGGATAGGAGAAGACGAGAGGATGGGGACGGGATTTTCGGGAGGTCGTGCTATACTGCTACGTGGTTTGGTTGTTGGGCTAGGAACGTGGGAATAAATGGGCTGTTCTAGACTCACGGGCCTCACTCTTTAGCGGATTTCGGTATTTTTTGGCTGTCCGGTACGGGGATCAAAGCCCGAATTTTCTGAACTAATGTCGGGTTATTGAAACTGGCCAACTCGGTACAATCAGCAAAAGGCCGACTTTTGCCCAGACGCCGCCCCCCTTGGCCCTCCCGGCTACACGCCGAACCGCCGTCCACGGGAACCCGTAGGTGGAGAGAGGCCACCGAGCCTAGGAACTGCAGGCCGAGCAACCCCTGCCGTCCCCGTGAGCGCGGTCGTCGTGAACCCTACCACCAGTCGCCGCCTCGAGATGCAGAGGTGCGCCGCCGCCGCCGCTCGCCAGCCGCCGCCACGTCGAGCCTCGCCCACCTCTGCCAAGCAGCTCCGCGTGCCAAGAGCGACATCCTCACTGAGACCTTGCACCGGGGAAGAAGGCCCCGCCGCCACCGGCATCGTGCGGGCTTTGCCCAACGGCCAACGGCGATGGCGGCGGGAGGGAGGGGAGGAGGGAGCAGGGAAGGGCTAGGGTTGGGGACCCGCTTCGGTCGCTCGCGAGGAGAGCGACGCGAAGCGGGCCAATCTTCGTCCTATTGCTCATGTGAATCCCTTAGTAGCTCATGTTCCTCGTTTTTTGTCCTCAAGTGTGTTATACTTATTACATGCTGAGACAACTAGTATTGTAGTCTTTATTCTATTTATGTAAGCAATTCATCAATACATGCACAATTCTATTTATGTAAGCAATTCATCCATACATGCACAATATGTGCTTGTATTTTTACACAATACACTTACCTTGATAGCTTCAATAAACTTTGTTGAAACAGGCCTTGTCAAATATGTCGTTTGAATATCCGATGCACATTTTTAGATCCAGTGTTATATATCATGTACTCTTGCAGTTTTCTATGGGAAAATGCTATGTCTAGCGATGAGTGCATTTTTGTAGCATGTTTGTAGTGATAAGATTTTGGTATTTCAACGTCCTTTTTATGCTTATTTCATCATCATCCTGGAATTGAAGGTGTGGATGAATAAATCAATTGAAGAAGTCAACTATGGACACAAAATATGCTATTTGAAAGCCAATAAAGCCACATAAATAAACATCCTCGCACTTAGGAGGAAGGGGAATCAAATCCCTCTATATTGACGATAATCAGAGGCTTTGACGACCACTCGTGGGGGCAAAGCCTGCCCGAATGGTGCGCCTGTACTGCGCGGCATCGGAGCCCTCTTCAAATACTTTCAACCCATGTAGAAGGATCTCAGATCCAACATTTAGATAAACCACAATTCATAAAAACCGCATCTCTGGAAGAGATTTGGAGGGGAAATTTGCATTGGGACTTCGATCCTTTTTTTTTGAGATCTTGGGACTTCGATCCTCACTGCTATGAAGATCCTTGAAGGCTTGGGCATCATATCCATCACCATCTCCATCAACCGCTGCAACTCCACCATCACCATCAACCCTCTCATCCCCATTACATTTATATTGTTGTATTTCATAGACTTTGTTGTGGATTTGAACAAGTATTTATCAATACATTTGTATTCCATCTATATATTACCATGATGATGTTAGCGTTCGGTGCATAAAATCAAAAAAATTACTACGCGGAAAACCCAAATTGCCCAAGATCTATCTACGAGTAATGCAGTAACGGTCGAGAGGTTTCGGATACATAACCTTGTAGTCCAAAAGTGGTTAACGTTTCGAGAGGAACGTGGTTGAAGTAGTCTTACTCGTATCCGACCTCAAGGTCGCGAAGCTCCTCGCAAGTCACCCCGTGATCCATCACCATGAAGAGGTCCGGCTTACGACATCCAAAGTGCCCAAGTATTGCACATCGTGGCTTCGTACACATAAGGTGTATGATGAGAACCTTCGTCTCCCCGATCCCGCCGGGAGTACATGCGGAAGTTAGATCTCCGTCTATGGAATCCTTGCAGCGCAACGGCAATGCTGCGGATGCGTCGTCTCTTGCCCGAATAGCCATGGGCCATGCCAACGTGTGGAGACAACTAGAGAGAGAGATTGGAGAGGAGGAGGAAGAGAGATCCCAACTCATGGGATCTGTCGTATTAGTGTGTCCTCCAAAGGGGAGAGGGGGCCTCTTTATATAGGGGAAGGGGGGAACCCTTACCCCCGACCAAGGAAACCCTAAGGCAGCCAAGGGGGGCAAGGGGTGGTGGCCAAGGGAGGGAGGGGCTGCCCTAGGGCGCCCCAAACCCTAACCCTAGCCGGCGGCCAAGGAGGGTAACCCTAGGCGCATGGGCCCTCCCCTCTCTCTTGGTTTTTTTCCTCATGGGCCCTTTTTCCCTAGGGAAGTTGGCCCATTAGGCCTTGTTTGGTACTAGTGTATTTGTGGGGATTAGAGGGGATAATCCCTACCAAACCCAAGATCCCCACCTATGACTAAAACCATGTTTGGTTCTAGAGTATTGGTCTAGTTTAATCCCCACTTATCCCCACTTTTCCCCAAGTTTTAGTGTATTTTTTCGATATCCAATACACTACCCATACCTAGTGGATTAGTGGGGATTGGGGTTTTCGGGGATTAGAGGGGTTTGGGTGAGGGTGAGGGTTTCACCCAATCCCCCTGGGAAGTATCCCTGCTAATCCCTACAAAAACACTAGTACCAAACAAGGCCTTAGTGCGTTTCAAAATAAAGTTGGCCATTAGTGAAATACCCTTTCAAATTAGATTTAAATATTATATTTAATATTAATTACATTACTTAATATGTAAATACATATTACAAAATCCAAATCGACCCGAAACACCTTTCAGTTCCCCTTCTATATCCTCCGAACAGCTTCATAATCTCCCGGAACAATTCCGGTCCTCTCACCGAAACTTTTCCGGTTTCCTTTCTTTCTCCGAACAACTTCGGATCCCTCTCTATGGAACAATTACGACTTTCTCTTTCTCTCCTATGATTCCAACTTACGGACAATCTCCAGCTCGTCGCACCCTTAGGTGGATCCCCTCACGACTCGGGAATGGCACAGACATGACCAAGACTCCTCTTGCGTCAATGATCAACAGCGGGACCGGGATGCCCATAATGACCCCCTGTGCATTCCAGATTGATGATGTCGTTTGAACTGTAAACGTCGAGTCCATATCCCTTTGTTTCTTTGATACTACTTGTCCGGGATCAGATTGTTAAGGTATCTCCATACATTGTTCAATCTCGTTACCGACAAGTATTGTTTACTTGTTACCGCGATATTACATCCCCGTGACATAGTCACATGTTGAGACATTTATGCATGTAATCTCACCAAGTCGGCCTAATTGTATCTTACTCATCACTGGGTGAACAAATCCCTCTCTTGACACAATCTCCTCAACCTGTTCCTCAGGATACCCAACAACACCATTATGATCACCATTTCACTAAGTGAAGTTAAGTGCCATCAAAGTAACCTCAGGAGACGGTGATTTGATATGGTCTCATAGTATAAGGAGAAGGAGAATTTGTTTCTAACTATTGCAACGATGAACTTTGTGACTTGACCATGTCGCAGTCTTTGAGGAATGTCCATCACATCATTCACCAATGATATGACCTTGTTGTGAACCATCCCTATCACTCATGATCAGAAACCTTGATCATCAGTTGCCCAACGAACTAGTATCAATAGAGGATACTAGGAACTTATGTTTTATATCGCACATGTATTAATGTTTCCACTTGATACAGTTATAGCACAACAAGAAACTATTACGAACTTATCGGGATATAACAATAATAAACCTTTTATTATTTTCTTCTAGGGCATATTCCCTTGAGTTTCCCACTTGCACTAGAGTACAAATAATCTAGCTGGAATTTACTAACCATAAACCATATCCCCATATGTGTTTATTGATCATGTTTCTCCTGAGAAACGTCTTGTCCATGTTCTGTTTTACCAGATCAGTATGTCTTTTGCAAATCATTAATGTCCTCCTAATTTTGACATTCCCTCCATTATCTCATAATGGTTTGAAGTATTCATTTTGGCGAGTGAGACTTTGTTTCTATTGTTTCAATGACGGTCGATGAGTCAATATAACCTTCACTGTTGTCATGTAAACTTCGAAAACACACTTAGAGAAGTCGAACTTATTTAGCCAAAATATACTTTTATCTTTATGTAGATACTAGTGCATAACATGCAACTATGTGCCTAATTTCGCTTCTTGCCATTCAAGAACGAACATTAACTCTGGTTCAGCGATTAACTCCGGAATCACAAGACATGTTCTTCCAACCAGATCCTTGGGTCAAATCACATCGAGTATACAATGTGGTTCTATGGAAGAACCTATGACTAAGGCATAGGAGATGCAATGCATCTCTTTCTTTCCTTTAACCATATTTGTACTACTAAGACTAACTCAATGCTTCATACAAGTAAGAACCACTTTCTTATCTTTTCCATTCTGAACTTCTTCAGAATCTTACCTAGGACACTCTGAACATCTTCAGAATTAAGTCCAGGAAGCATTCAACAATAATGTTTATTAAACTTACTAATCTATCTTGATAGATTCCATTGTTTAATAACTTCTTCAACTTCATTCACATTTACTAGCTTAGATGTTATTAATACCAAGCACATCATTCATATATGTCATCCACATATTTCAGAATGATAACACGCTCCCACAGAAATATGGCATCCATATATGAGATCCAGGGACTAGCTCCCACTCAAAATGGCATCCATATATGAGATCCAGGGATTTCACTTAGCTCTCACTAAAAAATATGTCTCCTACATATTGAGTCTTTGCCAAACCATTAAGCTTCCACTCAAAATATGTCTCCTACATATTGAGGTAAATCCAAGCCAATATACTCCCACTCAAATGAAAATCCTCTCAACAATATTGGACATTCCAAAATTCTTTGATCATTATCAAATTGAGAATTCCAGCGGTGAGTTCCCAATATTCATATATTGCTGGTGTAAATCTTAAGCATCGCTACACTTGTAGTCAACTCCTTGAATATGTCCAAACATCCTTTGCGGAAAATTGAGATTTATGTCTTTCCATTAAGTTTCATTTCCTTCTCATGACTTTGCAGTCATTTAGAAATATCAAGTAAACAACTTTTACTTAATAAGACCAAGTAACACATTACTTTTCAATCTCAAATGTAAATTAATATAGCATTTTATGACTCCTAGTCATTTCTCGCATTTAGTTCCATCACGCTTCTTTGTAGTTCGCAGGTATGTTTTGTTCAAATAACATGAAAAGTGAATCAAAATATAATTCCGCTATCTTGTAGAATATATTCTTGAATCCTACTTTCTTTTTTAAAATTATTCGCTGAAACTTTATGATCATTATCATTAGTTTCTCCTTTATTTGTAGAGTTTGGTTTCACGGAATAAATTTTGCTGCGCCACTCAACAATCAGGAGGTAAGGTCAAAATACCTTGTTTTGGACTTTTACTTTCTTCCACATGTATCTTCATTAAGATACATCAAACCTTAGGACAACAATAGTTTAGCCCTTTGTGGAACATGTATTCATAGTTTCCTAGGAATACACTACAAAGACTTGTTTATTCGCCACGATTTTGAATCATCAAAACCTCTAGAAACTCGAACATGACATAACCCTTATGGTGTTGTTTCCACGAATCTTTAGATGTTCCTTTGTATTTCAAACGAGTATTTCGATCTCTAACTCTAAATGATAACTATAACCCTATTAAGAGATAATATTAGACCATATGTATCCAATACAACATGATTATGATATCTAGACATATTAACACCTTGAATTTTTCCAATTATCATGACTTGTGAAATATCTTTCAGAAGTCCCTCTATGCCAATACTTAACTTAATACTTTAGTCATATCGATCAAATTGAAGAGACTTTGTATTCTTGTTAATTCCATACCTACTTTGTTTTGAATTCATTTGAACAATTCAAATCCTTTCAAAACTTCTGTGTATTAAGTAAATACACCTATTCAGTTAAGTCTACAATGAAATAATGATTTCCACTATTTGTTGAAAATGTGATACATCACTATGTATAAATTTCAACATTTCTTCGCATATCACTGTTTTACCGGAATGCATAGTTTTAGTCATTTCGTCAAACGAGGCATGGTTTTGCAAAGTCTCTAGATCAAATATCTAAGACCCCGATCTTCATCTAGGATGAAAAACATGCAACAACCATCTTGACTTAAACAATAGTGTCTTGTCATTTTTTAAACCTTGGACATATTTTAGCATTCTAATCATTTATAAATGCTTAACCTATTATCATTAACAAATTATGAGAATAACTTATTTATAATCATAATGTGACCATAAAGGTATTATTCATAAGAACAGTACAATTGGATTATTCATATGAATAATCGTCTTGCTAAAAGCAAGACACACAAACAAGGATTACAAAATTATATTCAAGTCCACCAATCCAAATGATAATCTTTGAGGAAAGGAGTGATGTCGTCCATCAACTAGTTTGCTTGCTGTCATCAAGCTACATTGCCCCATTTCTAGCAATTCCCAAGCAGACTATCATGTTTTCACAAAAATGGGACAAGTATCCAATAATTTTTAAACTGCAATGAGTTTTGCAAGAATCACATTTATAACTGTATATCTGACATATACCCATTTCATCCATGACCTCCATTACAATGAAGCCTCTCTGAGAGTTCTCAACTCTAATGCAAGATTTCTATGTGATTCTCCAAACAATCTGTTTTCGTCCATCATGGAGGAAAACTCTGCAAAATTGTAGTCCAACTCTCCATCGAATGGAGAATGGCCCCTTTTGGACGATTTATGGAGAAAACACAATCTTTCTGGAGTCATTGGATTATCTCCTAATGGTTGTTGTATCAAGAAGAGAAGACCAGCTTATTACGAGGATATCCCTTGGGCGTGGGTGTTAATCCATGAAGTTGGACCCTCTTGCTAAGTTCCATTTCTAGCAAGAAATTTCTCATGGTCGCAAAGGACCTAAATGAGATAGGCCATGATCTACTAAGATATTTGCGAATCGACAACTAGACTTAGTTGATAATATGAGTTCAATTCATAATTGAGCTCCCACTAAAATCATCATCCCCTAGACATTTTTAGTGATAACAAGATCCCAATTCACTATGCAACCCCCAATTGATACGACCGACAACATAGCTTCAAAGGTAGACATTCTCCAATGCTAATCACATCTTCATGCGACTCATGGTCGATCTTTCGATCTCTTGTGTTCCGTGTCCCATGTCTGACATGATTGGCTTGCCAATTCAAACATGTGTGTATTGCAATACAACCCTTACACCCACTGTGTGCGAACGTAGGTATGTCTGACACCCGATTAACACGGCCTGCCTCATACCAAAGAACTTTCTTTGTGGTGCACACACAAGGGGAACACTATCCTTAGAATTTTGAGGCCATGTATGTACATGCTAGGCTCGCCAATTCAATATTGGTTTTAATAGGGATCATCTTATTTATGTTACCATTGAGTATTTAATACTAGCACACAATAAGATGCAAAGCAGGTATCAACATCATATGTATATTTGTGATATGATATGGTCCTTCTTGTGCCTTGATCTCCATCGAGCGCTCCGGCGTGATATCCATCGTGCCACTGGCATGATCTCCATCATGCCACCGGTTTTGACGCCAAGTCCATGACGCCACTAGTAGGTCGTCCATAGGAACGATGGCTATTACTACACAACTTAGTAACATAAAAGTAAACTACTTTACCTTCATAACGACCATGACCATATCAAATCACATGCCCCTCTTGCAAAATAAAGTTAGACGCCTCTACTTTATCTACTGCAAGTTCTGCGTGGTTGTTAGGGCTTCCGCAACAGAACCGTTTCTAATCTACGAACTTTCCAACCACAACATGGATCCATATAGTTGTCTCTACTACACCCCTTTCGGGGACCTCTGTTGTAAATGTTATATCAACTATTATAAGAGAGATAGACACCCGCTAGCCACTTTATACGGAACAAGTCGTATGTTGAGTGTGGAACCAGTCCCGCGTAAGAGTACGTGTAAGGTCAGTTCAGGCCGCTTCATCAAAAAATCCCGCGATATAAACAAGTACATGTGGGAGGGTAACAACTATATCATCAATACCCGCACAACACATGTGCGTACTGGCCCTATAGCACTAATATGCATAGATCAGCTCTAATACCACTATTGGGGTTCGTTGCAGAAAATCAAAAAATTTACTATGCGGGAAACCTCAATTTCCCAAGATCTCTATCTATGAGTAATGCAGTAATGGATGAGAGGTTTTAGATACATACTCTTGTAATCCGAAAGCGATTAACGTTTCGAGAGGAACATGGTTGAAGTAGTCATACTCGTAGCCGACCTCAAGGTCGCGAAGCTCCTCGCAGGTCACCCCTTGCTCCATCACCATGCAGTAGTCCGGCTTACGACATCCAAAGTGCCCCAAGTGTTGCACCCCGATTCGTACACATACGGTGTACGACGAGAACCTCTGTATCCCTGATCCTGCTAGGAGTACGTGCGGAAGTTAGATCTCCGTCTATGGAATCCTTGCAGCGCAACGGCGTGCTGCAGATGCGTCGTCTGTTGCGCGAACAGCCCTGGGACGTGCCAACACGTGGAGACAACTAGAGAGAGAGATTGGAGAGGAGGAGGACGAGAGCTCCCAAATCATGGGATATGTCGTATTTGTGTGTCCTCCAAAGGGGAGAGCAGTCCTCTTTATATAGGGGAAGGGGGAACCCTTACCCCCTGATGGCTCAGAAATTTGCCATAATTCTCTATGTTTAAACATTGTTTTTAGTCAAGCAATTGACAAGAAACTCTCAATTCTTGCCACTCATGACTAATAATTACAAATATATGCAAAACCTTGCTTTGAATTATGTTGTGCAGGAAATCACGGGTTTTTATGCGAAATTAGGAGTCATAATAAAGGAATTTGAGGAAGTCCACACGGCCAAGTAATTGGGAAGCAAATTTTAGGCATCAGTGCACATAACGACTTACGGTACATGCGAGGCCTGCCTGTACGACCCGCTCGTATGGGGTGCAGATGGCTTCATCTCGTCAAACCCAAGAACTTTTGTGAAGACGCCTATATATTTTGAGGCTCCAGCCGCCGCCTAGAGAGCCATCATTCTCTTCTCAGATTTCATCACAACACCACCAAAGGAGATCCACGCCATTGTTCATCCACTCCACCATTCATCCCTTCACTAGCCATAGCCATTGCTTTGTACTTTAGATCTCCTTGTGATTTTGCGACCATTGTAAGAATATTTGATTTTAATCTAAATATTTTGCACAATGTTTTCTATCCTTGATATATTTGTTATGAGTGAGTAGTACTCATAGGTTGCGGGTTGGGAGAAACCTCGCAGCAACTATGTGCATCTAATCATGGGAGTATTATATTTTGTTTGCAATTGAGATTTGTGTCTTTTGTTTCTTTGTCTCTTGTCTTGCTGTGGACTTATAGGTATCCAAGATCCCATAGATTAATAAAGGTTTGAGGTGAGATAACTGGCTAGCAACGATCTCATAGGAACCTTAGTGACATAAAGGGTAGTATGGTCTTTGCTTAGCGCCCTATTTGGGTTCACAACAACATCACCACTTAATGCTTTAATCTGTATTCTTCACTTAATAAACGTTTATAGCCCGTGGCTTCGGTGTGCACTCGGTTGGATTAAAAGACTATTGCTATGCTCGCTGCATCACGTGGGCTCTAGTATATTAGGATGTGTTTCCCACAAGATATTATCTCCGTTCAAACATTACACATGACTATGCTTATTATTATCTTTTATCCCATATGATGTGCAACTGCAGGTGGATCTTCAACCCTAGCCTATCTCCATCCATTTATTCAACCCACTATAAAGATTAAACTAGATTGATCTGGTAAACTAAGGTAAAACAAAGAAACAAAGTCTTTTAGACGTTTCCTTATTGATTTCCTTTTAGCATTGCTTTCCAAGGTTTGATTAAACCTAGGTCTTCTAGGGAAAAAGCTATTATACTACATCCATGAATCTGGATCAAAGGTATCACCCCCACCAAGGAAACCCTAAGGCGTCCAAGGGGGGAAGTGGTGGCGGCCAAGGGAGGGAGGGGGCTTCCCTAGGGCACCCCAAACCCTAACCCTAGCCAGAGGCCAGGGGGCGGCCCTAGGCGCATGGGCCCTCCCCTCACTCTTTGTTTTTCCCTCATGGGCCCTTTTTCCCTAAGGAAGTTGGCCCATTAGTGAAATACCCTTTCAAATTAGATTTTAATGTTAATTACATCAATTAATATGTAAATACATATTACAAAATCCAATTCGGCCTGAAACACTTTTCGGTTCCCCTTCTATATCCTCCGAACAGCTTCGGAATCTCCCAGAACAATTCCGGTCCTCTCATCGGACTTTTTTGGTTTCCTTTCTTTCTCTGAACAACTTCGAATCTCTCTCCATGAAACAATTCCGACTTTATCTTTCTCTCCTATGATTCCAACTTACGGATAATCTCTGATCGCGCCCAATACTTACCGTGGAACGCTTCGTTGGAAACCCCAAGAGAAAGGTATGAAGCATCACAGCAGCAAGTTTCCCTCAGTAAGAAACCAAGGTTATCAAACCAGTAGGAGGAAGGAAAAATCACACAGGTGTTGCTAGCAACGTGGAGACCTACAGAACACAAACTCAAGACTTTTCCCCAACGAATCAGTGAGGCTGTCAAGCTCACCGGTTTGCTATAACAAAGGATTAAACGTATGGTGTGGAATGTAATGGTTTGCAGCAAGTAAACAAATAACAGTGGAAGATGTATCAATGGTAAAGATTGGACTGGGGTCTATAGTTCACTAGAGGTGCTCTCCTTAGATAAACAACATGGCATGAAGGGTAAACAAATTACAGCGGGGCAATTGACAACAACTGATCAAGGCATAACTTGCAATTACTAGCAATTGACAGGAACTGAGCAAGGTGGAACTACTCACAAATCATACCAGAGAGAAGGCCTCCGGGATGATCTCCCCTCCGGCAGGGTGCCGGGAAGAAATTCAGATCCCCCCGATCTAGGGATGATGGTGGCGGCGGCTACAGATGGTTTCGTGGATTTTTGATCGGGTACCGAGAGTTTCTGCATCGGGGGCTTCTTATAGGCGAAGGGGCGAGACCGGGAGGCGACCAGGGCCGCTAAACCCTAACTAGGCACGAGTCCACCTGACCCCGCGCCTGGGGTGGGTCTGGCCCCCTGGCCAGCCCCTCCGACTCTCCTCTGGACTTATTGTTCCCCACGGAAAGTTATTGACTCTGTCGTTCGTCCCGTCCAATTCCGAGAATATTTCTTTACTAACTTTTCAGAAACCAAAAACAGTAGAAAACAGGCATCTGGCACTGTTGCAACTTGTTAATAGGTTAGTACCAGAAAACATGTAAAAAGCACCTCAAAGTGTGGACAAGTAAAGCAAAGTAGATACAAAACAAGCATGGAGCATCAAAAATTATAGATACTTTTCCAACGTATCAGCATCCCCAAGCTTAACTCCTGCTCGTCCTCGAGTAGGTAAGTGATAAAAGAATAATTTTTGAGGTGACATGCACCTTCACAATAAAGATCAAACCATTTGCAAGCATTGAAAGCTAGGATCAAAGAACTCTAAACATGTTCATGAAAGATGGAGTTCTAACAATAGGACAGAGTAACTATGCATGCAACATTGTAAGCTACAAACAAAGATCATGAATAATATGTGTCACATCCCAAGATTTTCCAAATCTTGTAATGTGAAAAAAATAAATAAACAAAATAAATAATTGTTGAAAATTAGGGTGAAAAGAAACATTTTGTTTCTAAATAGAAACTTAAAATCCCATCTTGAACAAACTTTGGTTAATGTTTGAATCCAACTAAATTCAAATCAAGTGAAATGCATTCATCATAAATGCATCTGGAAATTTAAACACTTGGAAAATAAACCAAAAACCTAAAACCCTATTGGAAGAAAATCATTTCAAAAGATATCTCTAAGCCTATGGATTGAACCATATAAAATTGGTCAAACAAACATTCCAAAATGATCAAGAATGACAAATAGAAATATTATAAAACCATATGAATTGGATTCACTTAATTTGAAGCCATAGATAAAATCTTATGAATTTAATAAGATAAGGAAATTGAATTTCCAAAGCTAATAAAGCACCTATCTAGAAATCCATACCAAATGGTGAGTAAATAATCCTAAGGATATTTAAAAGGTAAATAATTATTAATAAGATTTTATAAATTGGAATCACCAAGTTTGGGTCTATAAATAAAAAGATATGGATTTTTATAAGATAAAGAAATAAATATTAAATGAGGAATATTTAAAGACCAAATTAAATCTTGGCTTAATCCATAAGTAAATGGAATGAATATAATCCAAATCCAAATAAAATAAGAGGATAAAGAATTTCCAAATAAAATGGCATTAACCAAATTCTAGTTCTATTTGAATAAAGACAAATCCCTAATAAGAAGGATTAATTAAATCTTGGGGAAATAGTATTTGGAATTTACCCAAGTGGATTAAAAGTATTTGGAATCAAGGAAATCTCCTAAATAAAATTTATGGAACTAAACCCATATTTAATTTCATTGGAATAAAGACAAATACCCAAATTAAATGATTAATAAATCATATTAAAAATATTCCAAATAATTCAAAGTGAAGTATTTGACACCCTAATAAATAAATAAAACCTACTGAAAAGGTTTTGTAAAAATTGAAATTAAATAAGGGTTAAAAATATATTTGATATTAATTGAATTTAAAGCAAGGGCTTTGTTTTAAATAATTAAAAGACCCTAAAAAGAATAAAAGACTTATTCCAAAATTGACTTCAGAATGTATTATTAATCAGTATTTTAATACACACAAAGTTTGGTTGAATTTTGAAATCAAATTGTTGTTTGAAAAGTTTAAACAAAATCAAAACAGATAAATAGAAAAAGAAAAACAAATCTATACAAAAAAATGAGCTAAGCCAGCCCAGCCCAGCAAAGCCCAGCTAGCCCAGTCCAGCCCACTCCCTCACTCCCCGCAATAAATCGTTTTTCACTCAGAAAGACACCCACCCAGTCGCTGACTAGCAGACCCCACCTCCCCTTTCCCTCTCTCGCTGACGCCAGGCCCCACTGTCACCTCATCGTCGTCCTCCCCGCGAAGACCACGCCCTCTGGCCGTTTCTGCCACCGATTACTCGCGATCAATCCACCTTAATGCCGCGATTATTCCTCGCCATGACCATGTCGTATTAAATGCCTGCTCCCCCTCTTTCATTCCCCCCAGACATCGCCACCCCACTGCCCCTAGGCTGCCCGTATTGCTTGCGACAACATCTCTGCTCCGACAACCTCCCCTGGCCAATTCCGGCAAGCACGAACCTCCCCGTTTCCCCCGGAGCACACGACCGTGATCCCTAGCCTCTGACGCATCTCCCTGTGCTTCCCGTTCATCCGCGCGAGCACCATAGCCTCGACTACGACATCGACAGTACGCATCCACCGTCTGCCTCCACTCCGACGAGCTCTACTGGTAACATCCGACTGCGCCGCCCCCTCTCTTTGATGCTCCTGTACTCACCACTCTCCTACGCGTCTAATGGCACCATTCGTTTGTCCCAGCATGCCCTGTAGCGACGTCCCCAACAACGGCCGAGCATGCCCGACGCCAGGGACAACTCCGGCGAACAATTATGGTCAACCCCATGCGCCCCCTGCCCTGAGACGACAACGTTGAGCATCAGCACGCCAAGACGAACTCGGTGAGCCCCCTTCCTCTCTTTCTCGCATCGTGCATCGTCGGCAACGATCACGCCAGAGCGCCGCCGCCGCACAGCTGCCGCCCATTCTAGATCAAGCTCGCAGGAGCCGTTGGATTTGGATCTGACGTGGACGATATAACTTAAACGAAGAGGTATCTTGCGATCTGTGCCGTGAGATTAAGTTAGATCCTGTGGCTAGTGCTGATCGATCCGCACGAACCGTTATCGTCCAATGAGAAACAACCATGTGGCCAGAGTTTGATCTGAATTAGAAAATTTGATCTATTAGATGCTAGATTTTGTAAAATTCATAACTTTCAAACCACATGTGCAAATTTTGTAAATTTTATATCAAGGAAATCAGCAAGACAAGTACTTTCCAACCATGCACTTTTTTTAATAAATTGCTTCTAGTAAATTGGTTGTTTTTGCAGAAACTTGTGTAGGCATATTTTGAATATAAAATTCATTCTAAAATTATTTTTGTGATGAAATCTGTGGCAAATGGATTGTTCTGAACCTACTAACCATAGAAACCAACTTGTGGGTTCAAAAACATATTTTGTGAGGCAAAAGAATAAATCTTTGATTTAGAACTTTTCTAGTCAAATAAACTGTTGTTTATGTGTTGAAAATACTTTTTGGAGAAAAACCTTTGGAAAATGTTTTGATTTAAACTCTCTAACCCCAAACACCAAGTTTTAGAATTAAAAATGTATTTGGTGAACCCTATAAAGATTTTTGCTTTGCAAAAGGCATTTTCAACCACATAAAATATTGATTTGGTTTAAAAATGGTTTATAGGTAAAAATCTTTTACAAATGGTTTTGCCACTTTTATAAAATGTCCAATAGGTGTTTTAGAATGTTTATAACCTATTAGAAACCACTTTTCGAAATAAAACAATCTTTTGCATGCTTGCATGCATTGCTTTGTTTCTATTATTTTATGTGGTGTTTGCTTGAATGGTAGATTGAATTCTTGCTTGCTTGATTGAATTGTAGTGGAATTTGAAGAGTGTGAACATTGCAAGATCAAGGAGTGAACTTATATACTCTACCAAAAAGGCAAGTGATGCTTCATACTTTTGTCCCATTATTTTCACTATGCATTAGTGATATTTCTAAATAGGACTTGCATGGAATTTTTTTGCTAAGTATAAACTATGCCATGGGAAATCCTAGTAGATGAAACCTTAGTAGAAATTTCCTAAGTTAAGATTCCTACTACTATCATGCTTAGCTTAGCTAGTAGAAAACAAGGGTGGATTATATTCATGCTATGGAATATTTCTAAGTCAAGGACTTGTGTTTTGTTTAAATAAACAACTAAGTGAATGAATCACCTGGGTGGAGTGGAAAGAATGGTTTGTGTTGAGTGGTTATGCAAGTCCAGTATGCTGGGGAAAACTTGGGCATCACCAAGTCCAGTATACTGGGGAAAACTTGGTATCTCACTTGTGGAATGCCACCCATGAACAAAGATATTTGAGATGTCAAATGTTGAGAAGCTTCAAGTGCAGCCACTTGGCATTATGGGCTTTGCCTAGATCATATAGGTTGCAATAACTTATCCAAATGGACAGTTGGTGGTAGGGGATGATAGGTTGGAACGTGTCCATTCTGGTCTAAGGGAAGGCTTCTGAAAGATCTTGTCTTGGTGAAACCAAGTCTTGTGGGGAAAGTGCACCACCTCTGTAGAGTATAAAATCTAAGTACTTAGCCATGTCCCTGGTAAAGGACAATTTGAGCATCAAGACATGGAAGCTATTAAGAATCTCCTCATCCCAATTTCTAAGTTAAAATTTTGTGGTTGAACAAGGGTTGAAGGATCACCAATTTCTATTGGGAGATGCCTTGGGTGATTTTTGACAAACAAAAACTTAATGTTTTTCAAAAGATAAGGAAAATCTATGTTGAGCAAAGCATGCCTAAGCTCCACTTAGCCAAATGCATATAGATGATAGACTCGACTATACTACCATAGTATCACTTGCCAATACAATTCAAATGTATTGACCCTTGTGGCTGTAACTTATTATGTTGCAGGTTTGTTTGATGTTAGTGAGATGTGTTGATTAGGATTACAAGTATACAACCAACATGATTGCCTGTGGCACTTTGAAGATGAAGGACTCCATGCTATAGTTTTTCTGCTGCATTGTAATGAGATAGACAATTGAACTATGTAAGATGTAATGAATTATTTTATTCCTGGTTATAAAGTTGTATTATGACCTTTGTTTCTTGATATTACATCTTAACTGTGGATGCTAGCTATTGATCCAGGGACTAGCATTGTAAACACAGGGATCTCTACCTTATTAAAGGTTGGTACCTCTACAGATGGTATCAGAGCACTGTGTTGCCTGTAGGATTGTAACCCTAGGATTGGACAAAACCCCTTAGAAAAATAGGAGTTGTATTTGTTCGAAAACTTATTTACAAACAATCTTGTAAACTCTTTCCTCAACCATTTTTGGTTTTGTTTCTACATCTTGTATATTTCAACTTGATGAATAAAGCCTCCACCATGAGCAAAGGACTTCACCAACTCAAGTGATTTCAACAAGGACTACAACTTGGATATCACTAAGGACTACAAGTGAGACAAGAAATATTACTCAAGACTTTAAGACTAAGGAAACACAACTTAGAAGGAACCATCATCACCTTTGAAGTTTTGTGACCAAGACACAAGAATTTTTCCAAGGAAACCATGAACTCATTCAAGAAGAAACTACAAAGGAGAATGGACCACCATACTTAGTTTAGATCAAACACACCAACTATTGTGGTGTAGCAAAAATATTTTGTTGCCTAAAAATGTGCTTGAAACTTGTTGTTTGAGTGAAATGTTTGTTTGTGATTGCTTGCACATTGCTTGTGTGAATTGTGATGTGTATAATTAGAATTATTTCCTTAGAAATATCTTGTCTATTCTAATCCCAAATCCAACCCAAACAGATGACTACTCCAAGAAACTCCAACATCAAGGATGGTGACAACAACAACAACCAAGTGATCAACATGAGAGAACTCATAGTAACCCAAACCCAGTTGAACCAAGTGACAACTCAGTTTTTAGCCAACAACAATGAGTTAGACCCAACCATGCAAAGGTTTTTGGAAACTCAAACTCAATTGATGCAAAATGTGACAAATCAAATGATCAACATGGGAGACAACTCTTCCCAGAGAGTTTGTGACAACAAGGATGTCAATGATGATATTTTAGAAGGAACCCAAGCTTGCAATATTTGTGGAGACAAGGATCACACTTCCAAATAGCATGAAGATTAATGCCCCAATTGTGAAGAGAAACATCCAACTAATCAATGCCCCACAACTCAAGCTACTTGTTTCCTATGTGAAGGAAATAATCATGTCCCTATCCAATGCCCCATCTATTCCATAGTTCAACAAAGGAAACAAGGTGGAGTGCATCAACAGATTGTGAACCCCCATGAAGACAAAGGAAAATCTCATCTTACACCTCCATGCAATATGACTCAATTTGATGGACCAAAGAGGAGACATATGTATTACCCAAGGAAAAGATCAAGGAGACCAGGAGACTTTCCCACCTTTGAGATAAGATATGAAGAGCATGAACTAGAAGCACTCCTAGCTTTGGGGAAACCCAAGAAGAAGAAAGACAAAAGCCAAGTGCAATGTTGCCATTGCAAAGAGATGGGACACTATGCCAATGAATGTCCTGAGAAGAAACAAAAATATAAGGAGATTAGCCAAGTGTGGTGCAACAACTGCAAAGAGCTAGGCCATTCATGTTACATGTTACAATTGTGGTAAGCAAGGACATTATGCAAGCAATTGTCCAGAAAATATGAAGCACAAGATAAAGTGTAACATCCCAAAAATACTAAACATGGATCATCAAACTCTAATCATCAAATTTAGGGTTAACAAAAACTTTTCTAAATAAAAATATGGAAGCATGCATGTGAGTATGCATTTCATTTTGAATTCTTTCGAACCACCTTGTTTGTGTGTTTATTTGCTTGTAAATGGATTCTTAGGTGAAATAAACATCATCTAAACAATCCCCACACTTTTCCCAAAGACAAATAAATCAAAACAAACAAAATAAGGGAATGGTCATTTTGACCAATTTAACTCCCATGCCTACTTTGGTTGTCCCAAACTTTCAAAACTTAACAGAAACTTGTTTGGATCTTTACACCCCTTGATAGTACTCTTAACAAAGTATCAAGGCCCACCTTGTGATCATCCAGAAACATTCAAATGCATGGTTTAAAGGACAATTCAAAACTGAATCTTTATCATATGGGAAGATCCCACTTTTTCAAAAACCACTCAAACAAGCTCAACCTTCAAAACCCAAGCATCTGTAGAATCACCAGCACCAACCTAGCACACCCACCAAAAATCTTTTCAAAATTCAAAACTTGAACTCATGCGGCCATTTCATCAAACACCTTGCTGACTCAAATCATCCAAAAATCAAAACACTATTGTGAGCAGTGATTGGAGCCTAACTTGTTCCCTCTCTAGCTCACAACAACCTCAGTAGATCATCTAGCAAACTAAACCAAGCACTAGCCTCACTGTAAGCTGGGCAATGTCATTAATGGTGAACAGTTGAAGCTCACCATGCCACCCCAGCGGAGACAGCAAGCTAGGAAAGAAACTAGCCGTGCCAACCTTGTCTGGGAGATCACCCATGCCTCACTGCCCCCTCTCGACCAGCCCTGCCTCGAAGACATCGACCAGAGCACCCAGGAACGCCGCGCCCGTGCCTCTGTCAACCATGCCGAGCATGCGCCAGAGTGCCATGCTCGACCGATGCCCACAGACCGCGCGCCGCCCTTGCCGCGTGCATAAATGATCGCCACCGACCTAAGAGACCGCCAGACATCGTCGTTCACCGCCCCATGCCTCACAGCCACTGCTCGCCGTCGAAGACGCCGCCTCTGCCGCGCAGAGCATCGCGTGTTCCAGACCATTTTCCACCGCCCCTACAAGCGCATTAAAGCCGTAGAGCATCGCCAGGAGACCACCAAGCGATCGCCATCACCGGCCATGCCTCTAGCCGCCCGTACCCATGTCGCCACCGTCGCCTGCCCATCCCGTTCGGTCTCGTCGTCGCGACTATAAATAGAGGTCACCCCAGCCGAATTGAGCACACCATCTCACTCCCCTCTCTTCACTGATCGTGCCACCCCGTTCCTGGAGCAAGGCGAGCAGCACTTCGCCGGAATTTCACCGGAGCCTGCCGCTGCTGGAGAAGAAGGGGGCCAGCGATTGGAGCCGCCCCAGGAGAAGCTGCCGGTACCAGGAGGTTCGCCGTCGTCGACTTCGTCGTTCGCCCGCCTCGCCTGAGCCCCGTTGATCCCCCAACGACCCCCACCCGCCACGCTAGGTTTCTGTCTCGCCGGCGTTGCCCAACGTCGACGATGACCCTCAGTCGTTAGATTAGAACAAGATCCCACGGCTCACATTGCCCCGTACCGTTTCGCACCCCCTCGTCTCACTGACGTGTGGGGACAGCGACTTAACCAGCCCGTGTAAGCGCTGTGCTTAGCACGCTGGCCCAGTATCGCTTCCCGCGCAGCCCAGTTGTTTGAATTTGGATTTTTCCATTTTTATTCAAACACACTTATGCACCTAGTTTCAAAAATCAACCCAGGTTGATCCAGTGAACCAAATTGAATGAAACCAATTTTGTTAGAAAGGTCTTGAAATGCTGAATCCAAGCCCGTTGGATTCAAACCATTTGGATTTGTAGATCACCGTTAGTAAAAATAACAAGGAAGAAGCTTTTCTGCATTCAAACATTTTTCAAATTTAAACCATAATAGCTTTTGAGTTGATTCCAACTCTCAAAAATCACATTTAACCATACCTTTCAGAATATATAAAAATATATAGGTTTACTTACAGAAATAATGACCAAGTAATAAAAGAATGCCACATAGGCATTTCTAGTCACTTATTTAATTAAAATAAAAGGGTAAAACCTTATTAAATTGTGACACCACTTTAAATCACATTCCCATGGACTAAAATATGTGGTGATGACATGTGTCAAGATGATCCCATGTTTGGTTTGGAGAATATTAAATCTTAAGTAGTTTTTCAATGAGTAGAAATTACTTTTCTAAAAATAAAAGGAATTGAACCAAGCTTTAATCTTGTAATGTTAGTGATGATGCTATATCATCTATAGGACACTTTTGTGTGATGATTGCAAGTAGTTAAGTATTGTTTGGTGATGTTTACATCGTATTGATTTATAGACGCTAGTACCGACCAAGGATACGAGGAGGAATGAGGATACTACGAAGAAGAAGACGAGGAGAACTTCAACCAATGCTCTGCATAAGGCAAGCTTATACTGATATTGTGCAAGCCCATACTTGCAAGCCTTACTACTCAAGTTGACCTATGCAAGCTAATACTTGCTTGTTACCATGCCAACTATATGCCTTAAGCATATGTGTTTATACCCATTTGATACCCAATCCTAGTTCTACTTGCAAGCTTCCTACTTTATTTCTTTATCAAAGCTTTAACTTAGAGTTTACTAAAGTAACTTGTATATTATAGGAAAATATTTGAAGGTTGCATAAACAGCATAAAATTTGGCCTAAGCTAGAAAATCTTGATGTCATCCTAAGGCATAAGATTGAACTTAGTTGAAACTCCACTAGTTTACTACCCTCATTAGTGCTTACCCCCACTTGTAGATGCTAGTGCTAAGCATAAAACTTGATCAACTTTAGATGGGAATACTTGGTGGAAAAATGGTTATGAAAACCTTAGAATGATGGATCATTCTACTGAGATGTTTTGACATGTGTTTCTGAACACCAGATGATTTTGGTGATGAAAATGTTGAGGCATGAGCCTTAGCCCTTTATAAAACTGATGGTTGTCTTGATGCGATACCATTCCAATTTTACCATACAACCACAATACTCGGAGATTGGGTAGGGCTTGACTGGAAACTTATATACCTTAGTATTAGTTCCCTCTCGGCCAAGGTCTGAGCTGAGGCTACCTTGTGAAGATTTTCCACCTGTGCAGTACCCAAGATGACAGTTGGTCATGGTTGGGAGGCCAAACTCACAGGAGAGGTGCTTATACTAGGGCGTGTAATTGAAAGGTTAGGATTGATTATCCGCATACTGAGTATGGTGAATTCAGGATTTGTTCCTGACGGATGTATCGAATGTTGTGGTGAAAGTGTATAATCTCTGCAGAGTGTCAAACTATTCGAATAGCCGCGTCCGTGGTTATGGACAGTTGGAGTGGCCATACTGTTCCCCTGTCAGATGTTTTCAAAATGACTTGTGAAATGAATTGAGACTTTGACTTGACCACAACAGGGCTGTGATATGAGATACGAGTTCCCACTTAGGTGTTATAAACTTCACTAGCTCTCTTGCTTCAAAACTTAGTAGAGATAAATCTGGCTTCTTGCAAAACAACCCTAGAGCCTAGTGTCCTATTATCAAAAAAACCCTTTACTTGTTAGTATTAGTTTGCGAGTACTTAAAGAGTACTCATGGCTTTGTCCCTGGATATTCCCGTGGCCAGACTATGAAGAGGAGTACCTGGAGGATGGACCCCAGGAAGGTTACGACAACTAGGATCATCTCCCATCGTCAGCATTGCCTGTGACCCCGAAGATGGAGCTTCGCCTATGCTACCATTATTATTATGTATTCCGCTGCTTGAAGTTGTATTAAGAACTAGATCATGAGATCCTTATTTGTGTAAGACCTTATGTATGGTTTGTAATGGATGATGTACTGTGGTATCCAATTCTGTTATGTCTCGCAAAAATGGTAATCCTGGGATTGCGATGTATGGCATAACAGGCATTTGGGATTGAAAAATCCGGGTGTTGACATAAAGCCTAGGAAGGATCTCAGCCTTGTCACATGTTTCAAGTGTGAAAACAAAGGACACTATGCAGATGTTTGCCCAGAGAAGTATCATCAAGACCCCAAGCAAGCCAATATGTAATCTAGTTGGAAATTTTTTAAGGGTGGTAGTACCCTAGTTGTTTTGGAGCCAACTTGTATCCCCTAGCTTTCCCAAATCTCGGGACGAGATTTCTTTTAAGGGTGGTAGTCTGTCACATCCCAAGATTTTCCAAATCTTGTAATGTGAAAAAAAATAAACAAAATAAATAATTGTTGAAAATTAGGGTGAAAAGAAACTTTTTGTTTCTAAATAGAAACTTAAAATCCCATCTTGAACAAAGTTTGGTTAATGTTTGAATCCAAGTAAATTCAAATCAAGTGAAATGCATTCTTCATAAATGCATCTGGAAATTTAAACACTTGGAAAATAAACCAAAATCCTAAAACCCTATTGGAAGAAAATCATTTCAAAAGATATCTCTAAGCCTATGGATTGAACCATATAAAATTGGTCAAACAAACATTCCAAAATGATCAAGAATGACAAAGAGAAATATTATAAAACCATATGAATTGGATTCACTTAATTTGAAGCCATAGATAAAATCTTATGAATTTAATAAGATAAGGAAATTGAATTTCCAAAGATAATAAAGCACCTATCTAGAAATCCATAACAAATGGTGAGTAAATAATCCTAAGGATATTTAAAAGGATAAATAATTATTAAATAAGATTTTATAAATTGGAATCACCAAGTTTGGGTCTATAAATAAAAAGATATGGATTTTTATAGGATAAAGAAAGAAATATTAAATGAGGAATATTTAAAGACCAAATTAAATCTTGGATTAATCCATAAGTAAATGGAATGAATATAATCCAAATCCAAATAAAATAAGAGGATAAAGAATTTCCAAATAAAATGGCATTAACCAAATTCTAGTTCTATTTGAATAAAGACAAATCCCTAATAAGAAGGATTAATTAAATCTTGGGGAAATAGTATTTGGAATTTACCCAAGTGGATTAAAAGTATTTGGAATCAAGGAAATCTCCTAAATAAAAATTATGGAATTAAACCCATATTTAATTTCATTAGAATAAAGACAAATACCCAAATTAAATGATTAATAAATCATATTAAAAATATTCCAAATAATTCAAAGTGAAGTATTTGACACCCTAATAAATAAATAAAACCTATAGAAAAGGTTTTGTAAAAATTGAAATTAAATAAGGGTTAAAAATATATTTGATATTAACTGAATTTAAAGCAAGGGCTTTGTTTTAAATAATTAAAAGACCCTAAAAACAATAAAAGATTTATTCCAAAATTGACTTCAGAATGTATTATTAATCAGTATTTTAATACACACAAAGTTTGGTTGAAGTTTGAAATCAAATTGTTGTTTGAAAAGTTTAAACAGAATCAAAACAGATAAATAGAAAAAGAAAAGGAAAAACAAATCTGTACAAAAAAAATGAGCTAAGCCAGCCCAGCCCAGCAAAGCCCAGCTAGCCTAGTCCAGCCCACTCCCTCACTCCCCGCAATAAATCGTTTTTCACTCAGAAAGACACCCACCTAGTCACTGACTAGCAGACCCCACCTCCCCTTTCCCTCTCTCGCTAATGCCAGGCCCTACCGCCACCTCATCGTCATCCTCCACGTGAAGACCACACCCTCTGGCCGTTTCTGCCACCGATTACTCGCGATAAATCCACCTTAATGCCGCGATTATTCCTCGCCGTATTAAACGCCTGCTCCCCCTCTTTCATTCCCCCCAGACATCGCCTCCCCACTGCCCCTAGGCTGCCCGTATTGCTTGTGACAACATCTCTGCTCCGACAACCTCCCCTGGCCAATTCCGGTAAGCACGAACCTCCCCGTTTCCCCCGGAGCACACGAGCGTGATCCCCAGCCTCTGACGCATCTCCCTGTGCTTCCCGTTCATCCGCGCGAGCACCATAGCCTCGACTACGACATCGACAGTACGCATCCGCCGTCTGCCTCCACTCCGACGAGCTATACTGGTAACATCTGACCGCGCCGACCCCTCTCTTTGATGCTCCTGTACTCACCACTCTCCTATGCATCTAACGGCACCATTCGTTTGTCCCAGCATGCCCTGTAGCGACGTCCCCGACAACGGCCGAGCGTGCCCGACGCCAGGGACAACTCCGGCGAACAATTATGGTCAACCCTGTGCGCCCCATGCCCTGAGACAACAACGTTGAGCATCAGCACGTCAAGGCGAACTCGGTGAGCCCCCTCCCTCTCTTTCTCACATCCTGCATCGTCGGCAACGATCACGCCAGAGCGCCGCCGCCGCACAGCTGCCGCCAGCGCCGCCCATTCTTGGTCAAGCTCGCAGGAGCCGTTGGATTTGGATCTGACGTGTACGATAGAACTTCAACGAAGAGGTATCCTGCGATCTGTGCCGTGCGATTAAGTTAGATCCTGCGGCCAGTGCAGATCGATCCGCATGAACCGTTATTGTCCAATGAGAAACAACCACTTGGCCAGAGTTTAATCTGAATTAGAAAATTTGATCTATTAGATGCTAGATTTTGTAAAATTCATAACTTTCAAACCACACGTCCAAATTTTGCAAACTTTATATCAAGGGAATCAGCAAGACAATTACTTTCCAACCATGCATTTTTTTATAAATTGCTTCTGGTAAATTGGTTGGTTTTGCAGAAACTTGTGTAGGCATATTTTGAATATAAAATTCATTCTAAAATTATTTTTGTGATAAAATCTGTGGCAAATGGATTGTTTTGAACCTACTGACCATAGAAACCAACTTGTGGGTTCAAAAATATATTTTGTGAGGCAAAAGAATAAATCTTTGATTTAGAACTTTTCTAGTCAAATAAACTGTTGTTTATGTGTTGAAAATACTTTTTCGAGAAAAACCTTTGGAAAATGTTTTGATTTAAACTCTCTAACCCCAAACACCAAGTTTTAGAATTAAAAATGTATTTGGTGAACCCTATAAAGATTGTTGCTTTGCAAAAGGCATTTTCAACCACATAAAATATTGATTTAGTTTAAAAATGGTTTATAGGTAAAAATCTTTTACAAATGGTTTTGCCACTTTTATAAAATGTCCAATAGGTGTTTTAGAATGTTTATAACCTATTAGAAACCACTTTTCGAAATAAAACAATCTTTTGCATGCTTGCATGCATTGCTTTGTTTCTATTATTTTATGTGGTGTTTGCTTGAATGGTAGATTGAATTCTTGCTTGCTTGATTGAATTGTAGTGGAATTTGAAGAGTGTGAACATTGCAAGATCAAGGAGTGAACTTATATCCTCTACCAAAAAGGCAAGTGATGCTTCATACTTTTGTCCCATTATTTTCACTATGCATTAGTGATATTTCTAAATAGGACTTGCATGGATTTTTTTTGCTAAGTATAAACTATGCCATGGGAAATCCTAGTAGATGAAACCTTAGTAGAAATTTCCTAAGTTAAGATTCCTACTACTATCATGCTTAGCTTAGCTAGTAGAAAACAAGGGTGGATTATATTCATGCTATGGAATATTTCTAAGTCAAGGACTTGTGTTTTGTTTAATAAAACAACTAAGTGAATGAATCACCTGGGTGGAGTGGAAAGAATGGTTTGTGTTGAGTGGTTATGCAAGTATAGTATGCTGGGGAAAACTTGGGCATCACCAAGTCCAGTATACTGGGGAAAACTTGGTATCTCACTTGTGGAATGCCACCCACGAACAAAGAGATTTGAGATGTCAAATGTTGAGAAGCTTCAAGTGCAGCCACTTGGCATTATGGGCTCTGCCTGGATCATATAGGTTGCAATAACTTAGCCAAATGGACAGTTGGTGGTAGGGGATGATAGGTTGGAATGCGTCCATTCTAGTCTAAGGGAAGGCTTCTGAAAGATCTTGTCTTGGTGAAACCAAGTCTTGTGGGGAAAGTGCACCACCTCTGCAGAGTGTAAAATCTAAGTACTTAGCCATGTCCCTGGTAAAGGACAATTTGAGCATTAAGACATGGAAGCTATCAAGAATCTCCTCATCCCAATTTCTAAGTTAAAATTTTGTGGTTGAACAAGGGTTGAAGGATCACCAATTTATATTGGGAGATGCCTTGGGTGATTTTTGACAAACAAAAACTTAGTGTTTTTCAAAAGATAAGGAAAATCTATTTTGAGCAAAGCAAGCCTAAGCTCCACTTAGCCAAATGCATATAGATGATAGACTCCACTATACTACCATAGTATCAATTGCCAACACAATTCAAATGTATTGACCCTTGTGGCTGTAAATTATTATGTTGCAGGTTTGTTTGATGTTAGTGAGATGTGTTGATTAGTATTACAAGTCTACAACCAACATGATTGCCTGTGGCACTTTGAAGATGAAGGACTCCATGCTATAGTTTTTCTGCTGCATTGTAATGAGATAGCCAATTGAACTATGTAAGATGTAATGAATTATTTTATTCCTGGTTATAAAGTTGTATTATGACCTTTGTTTCTTGATATTACATCTTAACTGTGGATGCTAGCTATTGATCCAGGGACTAGCATTGTAAACACAGGGATCTCTACCTTATTAAAGGTTGGGACCTCTACCATATGTATTGAAAAACGTTTGTTTGTTTCACATGTAGAAAACATATCCATAGTGGCAATCAGCTTGTCCCTCATAGAGTAGCAATATAATGCATAGGACACCTGCAAAGTTCACAAGGGTGACTAGAAACAAATAGCACAACAACAAGTAATAAGACAATATGCATCAATTAGTAAGCTTTTGTAACATCCTAGCATTTAGGAACTAACGAAGGGTAGATTTAGGAATATGGAATGTTGCATGCATTCATCTGTGAAAATGTGGGTAAATTTTTTGCCAAATAAAAACTTAAAAAGATCAATGTTTCTTTCATACTTTGAGATTAGGTTTAGTCTTAAAGGATGATTGTTATAAACTTTGATATGATCTTTATGGAATTATGTGTTTTTAAAATGAATTTGAATTTTAAACTTGAGTGTTTGAATTATAATTCAAATAAATTAGGGATAAGTTTTGAATCTTAATTTAATTAAGAAATAAATATTACAACTTAAATTCCATCCAAAAAAACAATAATGAATACGAAATTTATTTCATATCATCAATATATAATCAAGTTACAAAATTATAACTTATTGAAATCATCCACACAATTCACAAAAGCAAATATATAAAGAATAAGAATATTCTTTATTAATAATAATGTAATCTTTATTACAGAAGAATAAAATGAAGATTACAAAATAATAAAAAGAAAATTACAAAAATATGAAGAAGATTACATTGGACTATTTACTAACTATTCTATAACTATTCTATAACTAAACCTAAACTAAATCTTCATCTTTATATCTGTACCTGTAAAACAAACAGAAAATATATAGAGAAATAAAAGGTTAGTGTTAGTATTATTTTCTCTGAGACATGTCAGTGAAGTGCACTAGACAAATTCATCATTGAGAAAGTTATAAAAAGGGGCAAGTTCACCAATATGAAAGAACCATCTTTCATAAATTTAAAGCCAGAAGTCAAATGATAGCCAAGAGGGGCAAATTCACCATCCAGGTGAAAGTAACCAGGTAATAGTAAGTTTCAAAATTCTGAACATATCCACAAGTGCACAGCAAGCACACAGGCAGGACACACACCAACATGCATGTGGTGTGTTGTAGACCTCACAGCACAGTCCCAAACTCACAAAACCACAAGCTTAGATGTGGAGAGGCACTTGTGCATCACTCCACTGTTTGCACACAAGAACAGCCATCCTAGACAACAGCTTACCAAGCACATCAGCCAAACCAAACCACCAAGGATCAACCAAACATCACCAGGATGGTGACATAAGGAGGGGGAAGGATCAGGTGAACAACAAGGCCAAGTCCAGGAGCTAGGAGGAGCAGGCTAGCTCAAGGAAAAATCCAGGAGCTAGGAGGAGCATTCTAGCCCAAGATCAAGCACAGGAGTCTAGCAAAACCAGATCAAGATCATCACCAACTTACCCCACAGTCATCAGATTTTGTGGTGAGTTTCATAGAACCTTCACATGATCTAATCATCTTATTTAGAGAGAAGCATGTGTTATTTTATAAAACAAACCCTCAGAAGGCACGCAAATGGGGTTAATCCATCATAGGGATTTTTAAACTCTAAAAGCAAACAGCAAAGTACCTGGATCCAGCCAGAGCTCAGAGCAACATCATTGCTCTGGTTATTGGGCTATATCTTACAATTCAAGTATAAATATATCTATGATCTATTTCTAGGCACATCCCTAAAGAAAGGGTAGCACCTTAGAAACTAATCCTTTGGATCCAGATCATGATCAAGCTTACTATCATTTTTCCAAGCTTTGATTCAAGAAAGAATAGCTGGTACCACTACCAGGACTATTTATATGAATCAACTAGATAAGATCTGAATCCCTAAGCCTCAGACCAACATCATTGGTCTTAGGGAATTCAGAAAAGAACATTTCCATCTATCTTTTAAAGCCAAGTTTGTCATTAAGCATAAAACAACCCAATCAATGGTTAGAATCAAACTTGTGTGCCATACCATGATGGTGTCACAAGAACAATCCATTATGAATCAGGATAGACATTTAATCATCATAAATTCAGACAATCAACTTACTAATCATTTTCCTATTAAAACAGGAATCATAACTAGGATATTCCTATGTTAAACTTCACTGTTTGAGATCATGATGATCTCACACCACATGTTAATTCCCAAGCCAACAACATTAAGACAATGGTTTCATCCTATCTTAATCATGACCATGAATCAAATAATAGTGGAAAGTTATCAAGTCATTGGCTTTACCAAGCATGTTTCCCAAGCAACTACATCATCTGAATCATATGCAATCCAAGCATAAAATCATCTAATTAGGCACTAGGAACATTACAGATCATCTTAAGCAACAATCCCCAGGCCAATAACCACTTAGGATGTTTACAATTCATCCAAACATGATCCAACTCATCCAGTATATGATCAACCCCAAGATAAGAACCCTAAATGGATATGTCATCCTAATCAGAATCAGACAGTAGCCAGAGAGGACACTGCCAGCATCGAGCATCAGATCAGCAATCACAGAGAGCACCAGGGGAGAGGAATCGAACTCACCGAAGGTCCTCGCTGGAGAGTAGAAGAGGAAGAAGAGGGGCCGAAAACCATAGCGACACGGGGAGCACCCCAGAGGGGGCGCTGCAACCCGCACGGCGCCACGGCAGCGACCCTGATCACGCCTGGAGGTGCAGAGCATCACCTCGACACACGATAGCCACAACAGCACCTGGATCCATGCCAACCCCCAAATCCTATGGTTCAGGACGGCATCGATCCATTGCAGGAGAGCCCCAGGCTCGAATCCAATTGTATAGAATGAACGAGCATCGTTGACAACCCCCTATTGCACCACGGCGGCGACCAGAACGGCCTACGGCAGCGGGAATCTCCGGTGGCGGCATCGTCGGCCACATGGTCGGGGTCACAGGAGGAGAGGATAAGCTCGAGGGAGAGAGAGATGAAGTGAGGAGTGGGACGAGTTGGGACAAACCCTTCGGGGTGGTTATTTTTTCTATAACTAATGGGCCACTAGGGCCCAATAAGATAAACCAGCCCAGAAATCTTTTCAGGCTTGTTTTAATAAAAAGGAAAGGACCAAAATACCCCTGGACTTAAATAAATCTTAGAAAATAAAATTAAAGTCCAAAAATTATAAGTAAAATATTTTTGGATTCACAATAATCCACTCTATCCAAATAAAATAAGATTTAATATTTTGGACATTTAAATTTTGATAAGAATTTTGTAATTTATATATTCCTTATGGAATTTTACAAAATTATTGAAAGATGATAAAAATAAATAAAAGTCACTTTCATTATATATTAATATTATAGTATTTTTGAAAAATACTAATTAAATATTTAATAACAATTTTTTAATGTATAATTAATAATTCCTAAAAGAATTATTAAATCAATGAAAGTCAAATAAAAAGGAAATAAAATAAAATAATTTAATATATGCTATAAATATTAAAAAGTAATATTTATAAATGCTTTATTATTATTAAAAGGCACCTTATATAGGGAAAATGCATATAGAATTAAAATAATGCATTACATTACTTGCATAATCATTTTGCTTCTTTAAATATTGTCTTTACCGGGCAATAATGGTGTTTTTGTAGACATAGAAGCTCAAGGTCTAGTGCAAGCATCAGACTTCACTACCTTGCCATCACAAGGCAAGTTCATCACTTTCTCATGTCCTTCGAAGAGTCTTTATCAAAGTATTTGCAAATTGTGTGTTATCATATATGCTATAAAAGAAAGAAAATATTATTTTCACAAATAAATAAATCATAGATATCATCCTAAGTGATGATATAATGAAGCAATAGAACTTAGGGTTCTAGTTGCGAACAATGATGATCAAGTAGGGACTTAATAACCCCTAACATTAGTGATTCTAGCGTCGTATATTACACGTTAGCCATGAGATTTGGAATGGGACAGAGAAGTCAGCTGTATCTTCTTCCTCTCGCATGAAGCCAGATGTGCAGGTCGTGGCTGTTGTCCTCGTAGCATGCATATTAATTGGTAATTCGTAGAGGATATGCAGCATATGGGTGGGAACCCTCATCGTCCCATGATAGTTCTGGCATCTAACGGTTTGTACAAACCATTGCCGTAATTCATTATGTGGGCATGGTGTACACCAAGGAGGCATGCGGGGTCACGAAGGGGGCAGTGATTGGCTTGGACCAACTACTGGGCCCCACATCATGGAATTGAGGACGAGAAAGTACGCCCGGTTGTGCAACAAGGAGTTGATCTCTCATGGGTAAAGTAACGCACCTCTGCAGAGTGTAAGAACTGTAACTTGTTACTCCCTGTTCCGGGAAGGAGCTACGAACGCGGCAGGAAAGGAACTCCATGAAAGTTCTGGTCAACCTGTGAAGGCTGATGGTCATAGATTTTCATAATAAAATCAATCTTTGAAGAAAGATTTACAAAATTGCATAGTGCCAAGGATTTATAATCCGAGGTGGTAGTTAGAGCATCAAACTTCCCACCTTGCATATAATGAACTTGTTGGGTAGCGCTATTACTCATTCTTTCCTTTGATCCCTTGCTTAAACTCTGAGGATCCCGAAGACGTACCGATGTATGCAGCTGAATGCCAAGAAGATGTGTTCTACAAGGAACCTGATCTATCCGGAGGTGTTGAAGGAGTGGATTACAAGATCCGCTATGGTGTCGATGATAAGAGTCCAACTAAGTACTCCTAGTTAATAGTAACCAACAGAGCCGAGCAACATGAACTCTATAGAATAAACTGCTGAGCTCAACTCCTAGACGGAGTTGCTACTTTTAAATTCCGCTGAAACACTTTATATTTTGGTTTGTAAGTTGGATCTTTTGGAAGTCTTGAACTTCTGGTATTGTAATAATAATAATGTGTGTACTTTTGTACTATGGACCCGCAATGTTTCTGTTGTACCACTCTGAGGGATGTGATATTTACAGAACGATGTTCTGTGGATGTCATGTCAACAACTATAGTGTACTACACATGCAGTGGTATGCTGGGTCACCACAGTTGGTATCAGAGCAAATTGCTTTGACCTTAGGTTGGAAACCTAGTAAAGGGTATTACCTGTAGGAAAATTTAGCAACGACAAAGAATTGTCAAAAAGTAATATAATGGGTATTCCAAATGATAATATTCCGTTATATATTTTAGTGCGATAATTCTTTGTTATGATGCAATATATTATTTGATACTAATAAAAATTATTTTTCTGATATACAGAGTTATGGCACCAAAGTTTTCAAAACAGACTTTAGTAAGGAAAGAGGAGACTCTTGGTGATTATCAAGGTTCATTCACAGACCAACTTCGTCAACTTTTAAAGCTCTTTAGTTGTCCAACTAGAATTCCAGTGAACAATATCACTTACCTTGATAGCCGGATGTTATCCAAGTATCGTGTGAGTATCCAACTTCCAGAGAAGCTTGGATTATATCATGATCTACCTATAGGAGAAGGTAGGAGTCATTTAGCAGCATATCATGTTGTTGTTGTGGAGGCGATAGCTAATATCCGGGAACAGAAAACCAAGGAGCTAGAAGGTAGCACATTCTCTATGATACCTCATGATTCTATAGACTCGGATCCTATACCGGATCATCTTACTTTGGTTAAGAAGCATCCTAAGTTAGCTTCCAAGTTTATGGATAGATACCGAACACTCGTGCTTCTTTTTATAAGACCCATCAAGTGATTGTTGAAGACAAAAATGACATATTAGAGGATCTAACTGATCCGGAAAGGAGGAAGCAGTTAGCATTCCAGTTAGGGAAAGAAGAAAGTAGTAGTCAACACCTATCTTTAAGGATATACCTATATATCCTGAATCTTTTATACCATATCCGATTCACCAAGAGCTGAACCTATACATGATCCTACTATGGATATGCGGTATGCAGTACCACATGGCTAAGAGGATGGTTCTGACTCAGAACTTCCTATTGAGAATTCGGATGGTTGGAGAATGGGATCATATAATGGATCTCATGAACACCAGATGTCCACAGATGGTTCCGACAAGAATGTTGGACAAACTAGTTGGATGGGTGCAATAATGAACCCTAATAATAGAAGTAGAAATACCATGTCAATAGATAATCAGGATGAAGAAGAAGATCCCGAGGAGAGAGTGTTTGAATCATCAACATCTTCTCAAAACCCAGGTAATATACATTATCCAGTGTTTAACTAGCTTACCCACGAGAGCACCTGGGAAGCAGCAGGATCTGCGTATCCTGTTGACAACTCAAGAAATGAAGCTCAGGAGATGCAGGCTGGAGATAATGTTGAATATGTTTCTGAAGACTTTTCAGCTGAGCTAGAGGGAGTGAATGCGTTCAGGTTGAGTAATGACTCAAGTCCTGACACTTCAGATACAGAGTATGTTCCTTCTGGAAGGCCACATGTTCCACAAACTGTGCGACGAATAACACGTCATCACGGTTGGACATCAGGCATGTACGATGAGCGTAGTTACTACTAGAAGGAGACAATGAGTTAGTAGTATCTAGTACCGTGTATTGTACCCCAAGTAATAAGGTAGTTTTGTGATTATACCTATATGGTATATGTTGTAATGACTTTGTATCATTATGATATTATGTAAAATATGTGAAATGCATATTTGGATTTTCTTTGGATCTTCATTGTGTGACTAGTTCTATGCGTAAAGTCGAGCTCAGAACACATGTGCATGATGTAATTATGAGTATTCGCTTTATGTTGCAGGACTAGAGGGTCATGGATACGGGTGTAGGAATGATAACTAAGCAGCAGCGGATGGAGCGAGAGGCCAAGGAAAAGGCCGATGCAGATGCAGCAAACCAAGAAGCATTACCATCACCACTAATGAGGTCGTTAATGGAGCAGAATTTTATGCAATGCATGCAAATGATGCAAGAAAACCATAACAAGTTCATGGAAGAGCTGCTGGGACAAGCAAATCAGAGGGCACATGAAGGTGGAGGAGTGAGTCTATCTAATTTCTAGAATGCAAGACCGTTACCTTTTGCATGAGCTCCTGAACCAATGGATGCAGAAGACTGGCTAGCAGATACTGAAAGGAAGCTGAAAACTATAGGTTGCAATGATTAGGAGAAATTGAGGTATGCAACTCATCTTCTGACTGGACCTGCAGCATCATGGTGGGAAAATCAGTTAGCCATGCAACCACCAGGAAGGGAGTTTACCTGGGAAGAGTTTAAGCAGAGATTCCGTGAATACCATGTTTCGGGAAGTGTCATGGAGTTGAAGCGGAGATAATTTGAGGAGCTTCAGCAAGGATATACTAGTGTCATGAAGTACATCCGGGAGTTTAGTCAACTGTCTCGTTATGCTGAGGAGGATGTCAACACTGAAGAGAAGCGGAAGAAGCGTTTCCTGTATGGATTAAATCCATTTGTGAGGATGCAACTAAGGTTAGCCAATAAGCAAACTTATCAGCAGTTGTTGGATGCAGCCATTACTTTTGAAGATGACTATAAGAATGTCCAAGAGGACCGGAGGCAGAGAGCCAAGAAGGAAACCAAGAGGATTCAGGCAAGCAAACCTAAACCCAACCTGGAGTTCAAACCTCAGAATAGAAATTATGGCAACAATAACAATAACAATAACAAGGGGCAGTGCTGGAAATCAATCCAATTCGAGAAGGAATGTTATTTGTAACAATTGTGGAATTCCAGGGCATTTCTAGAGGGAATGCAAAAAGCCTGTAGTGATCTGTTATGGTTGTGGTCAGAAGGGGCATATCAAGCCAGATTGTCCGAGCAAACCACCTGGAGGATGTCCTACCAAGGGAGGAGGACAAGCTAGTGGAGGAAATGGACAGCCCAATAAAGGAGGAAATAATGGCAAGAACAACAATGGCAAGAGAAACCGACCTACCGGGAAACTGAATTGTGCAACCCTCGAGGAGGTGGATAATTCGGAGCATGCAGTGATAGGTACGCTCAATATCCTTACCAATCCAAGAAAAGTTCTATTTGATACTGGTGCAGCTACTTCATTCATTTCTAAAGAATTTTGTGATAAGTTCGGGATTCGAAGGGCAGCGATAGAAAGTCCTATGATCGTAGTTACGGAAGGAGGGAATGTGATTGTACGCCACATAAAACAAGATCAGGTTATCTCGATCTGTGGTTGTACGTATTTCACAGACCTTTATGTGATTCCTTTGAAGGGAATTGCAGTAGTGCTGGGGATGGATTGGATGATGGAACACGGAGCTCAGATAAATTTTGAGGAGAAAAATGTCTCAATCAAAACTCCAAGTGGAGCAAGGATAGTTTACCAAGCAGATAAGCACAGTCATATCATGGTGGATCTGCAATTGAATTCAATGAAAGAAGTTAAATTGGAAGAGATTCCTATAGTTAATGAATTCCAAGATGTTTTTCCAACAGAGCTACCGGGAATCCACCAGACCGGGAGATAGAGTTCACCATTGACCTAATTCCGTGTACAACACCAATAGCTCAAGCACCATATAAAATGGGACCCAAAGAGTTGAAAGAACTCAAAGAGCAAATTGATGAGTTAGCTAGAAAAGGATTTATACAGGAAAGTGTATCTCCATGGGGAACACCAGTAATCTTTGTGGATAAGAGAGATGGTGGAAGACGGATGTGTGGTGATTATAGAAATCTGAACAACGTGACTATCAAGAATAAGTATCCTTTACCAAGAATTCAAGATTTATTTGATCAGGTCAAAGATCGGTTTAAGATCTAGATACCATCAAATAAAAATCAAGCCGGAAGATGTTCCAAAAACAGCATTTGTCTCAAGATATGGACACCATGAGTATCTGGTGGTACCATTTGGTTTGACCAATGCACCGACAATATTCATGAATCTGATGAACAAGATTTTCATGCCATATTTGGACAAGTTTGTCATAGTCTTTATTAATGATATTCTGATATATTCGAAGGATAAGGAAGAGCATGCTGATCATTTGAGAATAGCATTGCAGACTTTAAGAGAACATAAGCTTTATGCTAAGTTCAGTAAATGTGAATTTTGGCTTGATGAGGTAGAATTGCTCGGTCATGTGATCAGTAAGGATGAAATTGCTGTGAATCCATCTAAAGTTTAGTCAGTACTAGAGTGGACTGCACCGACCAATGTGAAGCAAATTCGAGGTTTCTTAGGAATGGTTGATTATTATCGGAGATTCATTGAAGGTTTCTCCAAAATAGCCGGACCAGTGACCAAATTATTAAGGAAGAATACACCATTCAAGTGGGATGAGAAATGTGAAGCAAGTTTCCAAGAGTTGAAGACTAGATTAACCACAACTCCAATTTTAGCGGTTCCTAAAACAGGGAAGGACTTCACCGTATACTGTGACGCGTCTAAAGAAGGTTTGGGTTGTGTATTAATGCAAGATCGGAAAGTGATTGCTTATGGTTCAAGACAACTGAAACCACATGAAGTCAACTATCCAACTCATGCTTTAGAGTTAGCAGCAGTAGTTTTTGCATTGAAAGGATGGAGGCATTTTCTTTATGGAGCCAGATGTGAGTTATACACAGACCATAAAAGTCTCAAATATTTCTTCCCTCAAAAGGAATTGAATATGAGACAGAAGCGTTGGTTGGAACTAATCAAGGATTATGATTTAACAATGAATTACACCCCAGGGAAAGCAAATGTTGTAGCAGATGCTTTAAGCAGAAAGAGTGCAGATATTCAGCCAAGCAATATGGAGTTACCAAAAGAGTTATGAATGGACTTGGAAAGATTAGAGCTTCAATTTATAAGAATAGAGGTTCTTGGAGGATTAGCTACTATGCAGGTAGTTGCAGAGCAGGATAGTGATCTTAAACAAGAAATTTTTAGACATCAACCAGAAGATCCTTTTATTGCTGAGGAAATTCGGAGAATATCTCAAGGGGAAAAAAATCAGTTTTTTGCATTGGATATTATGGGTCTTTATGGTTTCAAGACCGTCTTTGTGTTCCAGATGTGACTGAGATTAGAAATGTCATACTCAAAGAAGCACATGATACACCATATTCTATACATCCAAGGAGTACTAAGATGTATATGGATTTGAAAGAACTATTCTGGTGGAATAACATGAAAAGAGATATTGCTAAATATGTATCTGAATGCCATACTTGTCAAAGGGTGAAAGCTGAACATCAAAGTCCAGCAGGACCATTGCAACCCTTCGAAATTCCTGAATGGAAATGGGAGGAAATAGGTATGGACTTCATTACAGGATTGCCTATGACACAAAAAAGGAATGATATGATATGGGTAATTGTGGACAGACTCACTAAGAGTGCACATTTTATTCCGGTGAATCAAAAGGATAATGCCGAGAAGTTAGTTGAAGTATATGTCAAAGAGATAGTAAGTAAGCATGGAGTACCCAAAAAGATCGTAACTGATAGGGGATCAGTGTTTACTTTGGCATTTTGGAAGCAATTGCATGAAGCACTTGGTTTCAAAGTTAGATTTTAGCACGACATATCATCCTGAGACAGGAGGTCAAACGGAAAGAACAAATCAAATACTAGAAGACATGTTAAGAGCTTATGCAGTAGATTTTGGAGGAACATGGGAAGATCACCTACCATTGGCACAATTTTCTGATAATAATAGCTATCAGAGTAGTCTGAAGGTAGCTCCATATTAGGTTCTGTATGGAAGGAAGTGTAGATCACCAATATGTTGGTATGAACCTAGAAGCAGCAAAGAATTTGCGCCAGATTATATCAAGCAAAGACAAGACATCATTGATAAGATCGGGGATAGACTGAAAATAGCCCAGAGTAGGCAGAAAAGTTATGCGGATCAAAGTCGAAGATCATGGCATCCAGAAGTGGGAGATATGGTCTATTTGAAAGTAAGTACAATGAAAGGGGTGAAAAGATTCGGAGTTAAAGGAAAATTGAGTCCAAGATATATCAGACCATTCAAGATACTGAGTCAAAACAGACCTATAGCTTATGCTTTAGAGTTACCATCAAGATTGGCTCAAGTGCATAATGTTTTCCATGTGTCACAACTTCGTAAATGTTTAAAAGTTTGAGAGGATGCAATCACACATCATGAGATAGAACTACAAGCAGACCTGACCTATATTGAAAAGCCTTGTAAGATTTTGGAAGAAAACTGGAAAAGATTAAGGAACAAAGCAATCAAATATTGCAAGGTACAGTGGGAACACCACCCTAAAAGGGAAGCCACATGGGAGAAAGAAGAGGATTTAATAAAAGCCTATCGAGAACTATTCAGGTACATCTTCACAAACTTCGGGACGAAGTTTAATTTAAGGGGGGAAGTCTGTAACATCCCAGCATTTAGGAACTAACGAAGGGTAGATTTAGGAATATGGAATGTTGCATGCATTCATCTGTGAAAATATGGGTAAAATTTTTGCCAAATAAAAACTTAAAGTGATCAATTTTTCTTTCATACTTTGAGATTAGGTTTAGTCTTAAAGGATGATTGTTATAAACTTTGATATGATCTTTATGGAATTATATGTTTTTAAAATGAATTTGAATTTTAAACTTGAGTGTTTGAATTATAATTCAAATAAATTAGGGATAAGTTTGGAATCTTAATTTAATTAAGAAATAAATATTACAACTTAAATTCCATCCAAAAAAAAACAATAATGAATATGAAATTTATTTCATATCATCAATATATAATCAAGTTACAAAATTATAACTTATTGAAATCATCCACACAATTCACAAAAGCAAATATATAAAGAATAAGAATATTCTTTATTAATAATAATGTAATCTTTATTACAGAAGAATAAAATGAAGATTACAAAATAATAAAAAGAAAATTACAAAAATATGAAGAAGATTACATTGGACTATTTACTAACTATTCTATAACTAAACCTAAACTAAATCTTCATCTTTATATATGTACCTGTAAAACAAACAGAAAATATATAGAGAAATAAAAGGTTAGTGTTAGTATTATTTTCTCTCAGACTTGTCAGTAAAGTGCACTAGACAAATTCATCATTGAGAAAGTTATAAAAAGGGGAAAGTTTCACCAATATGAAAGAATCCATCTTTCATAAATTTAAAGCTAGAAGTCAAATGATAGCCAAGAGGGGAAAATTCACCAGCCAGGTGAAAGTAACCAAATAATAGTAAGTTTCAAAATTCTGAACATATCCAAAAGTGCACAGCAAGCACACAGGTAGGACACACACCAACATGCATGTGGTGTGTTGTCGACCTCACAGCACAGTCCCAAACTCACAAAACCACAAGCACAGCCGTGGAGAGGCACTAGTGCATCACTCCACTGTTTGCACACAAGAACATCCAGCCTAGACAGCAGCTTACCAAGCACATTAGCCAAACCAAACCACCAAGGATCAACCAAACATCACCAGGATGGTGACATAAGGAGGGGGAAGGATGAGGTGAACAACAAGGCCAAGTCCAGGAGCTAGGAGGAGCAGGCTAGCTCAAGGACAAATCTAGGAGCTAGGAGGAGCAGTCTAGCTCAAGATCAAGCACAGGAGTCTAGCAAAACCAGATCAAGATCATCACCAACTTACCCCATAGTCATCAGATTTTGTGGTGAGTTTCATAAAACCTTCACATGATCTAATCATCTTATTTAGAGAGAAGCATGTGTTGTTTTATAAAACAATCCCTCAGAAGGCACCCAAATGGGGTGAATCCATCATAGGGATTTTTAAACTCTAAAAGAAAACAACAAAGTACCTGGATCCAGCCAGAGCTTAGAGCAACATCATTGCTCTGGTCATTGGTCTATATCTTACAATTCAAGTATAAATATATCTATGATCTATTTCTAGGCACATCCCTAAAGAAAGGGTAGCACCTTAGAAACTAATCCTTTGGATCCAGATCATGATCAAGCTTACTATCATTTTTCCAAGATTTGATTCAAGAAAGAATAGCTGGTACCACTACCAGGACTATTTATATGAATCAACTAGATAAGATCTGAATCCCTAAGCCTCAAACCAACATCATTGGTCTTAGGGAATTCAGAAAAGAACATTTCCATCTATCTTTTAAAGCCAAGTTTGTCATTAAGCATAAAACAACCCAATCAATGATTAGAATCAAACTTGTGTGCCATAACATGATGGTGTCACAAGAACAATCCATTATGAATCAGGATAGACATTTAATCATCATAAATTCAGACAATCAACTTACTAATCATTTTCCTGTTAAAACAAGAATCATAACTAGGATATTCCTATGTTAAACTTCACTGTTTGAGATCATGATGATCTCACACCACATCTTAATTCCCAAGATAACAACATTAAGACAATGGTTTCTTCCTATCTTAATCATGACCATGAATCAAATAACGGTGGAAAGTTATCAAGTCATTGGCTTTACCAAACATGTTTCCCAAGCAACTACATCATCTGAATCAGATGTAATCCAAGCATAAAATCATCTAATAAGACACCAGGAACATTACAGATCATCTTAAGCAACAAGCCCTAGGACAATAACCACTTAGCATGTTTACAATTCATCCAAACATGATCCAACTCATCCAGTATATGATCAACCCCAAGATAAGAACCCTAAATGGATATGTCATCCTAATCAGAATCAGACAGTAGCCAGAGAGGACACTACCAGCATCGAGCATTAGATCAACAAGCATAGAGAGCACCAGGGGAGAGGAATCGAACTCACTGAAGGTCCTCGCTGAAGATTAAAAGAGGAAGCAGAGGGGCCAACGACCATGGTGGCACGGGGAGCACCCCAGAGGGGGCACTGCAACCCGCAGGCGCCACGGCAGCAACCCTGATCATGCCTGGAGGTGCAGAGCATCATCTCGACACACGAAGGCCACAACAGCACCTGGATCCATGCCAACCCCCAAATCCTAGGGTTCGGGACGGCATCGATCCATTGCAGGAGAGCCCCAGGCTCGAATCCAATTGGATAGAATGAACGGGCATCGTCGACAACCCCCTATTGCACCACGGCGGCGACCAGAACGGTCTACGGTGGCGGGAATCGCTGGTGGTGGCATCGCCGGCCACAGGGTCGGGGTCAGAGGAGGAGAGGATAAGCTTGAGGGAGAGAGAGAGGCAGTGAGGAGTGGGCCGAGTCAGGCCAAACCCTTCGGGGTGGTTCTTTTGTCTATAACTAATGGGCCACTAGGGCCCAATAAGATAAACCAGCCCAAAAATCTTTTCAAGCCTGTTTTAATAAAAAGGAAAAGACCAAAATACCCCTGGACTTAAATAAATATTAGAAAAAAAAATAAAAGTCCAAAAATTATAAGTAAAATATTTTTGGATTCACAATAATCCACTCTATTCAAATAAAATAAGATATAATATTTTGGACAATTAAATTTTTATAAGAATTTTGTAATTTATATATTCCTTATGGAATTTTACAAAATTATTGAAAGATTATAAAAATAAATAAAAATCACTTTCATTATATATTAATATTATAGTATTTTTGAAAAATACTAATTAAATATTTAATAACAATTTTTAATCTATAATTGATAATTCCTAAAATAATTATTAAATCAATGAAAGTCAAATAAAAAGGAAATAAAATAAAATAATTCAATATATGCTATAAATATTAAAAGGTAATATTTATAAATGCTTTATTATTAATTTATTATTATTAAAAGGCACCTTATATAGGGAAAATGCATATAGAATTAAAATAATGCATTACATTACTTGCATAATCATTTTGCTTCTTTAAATATTATCCTTACCGGGCAATAATAATGTTTTTGTAGACATAGAAGCTCAAGGTCCAGTGCAAGCATCAGACTTCACTACCTTGCCATCACAAGGCAAGTTCATCACTTGCCGATGTCCTTTGAAGAGTCTTTATCAAAGTATTTGCAAATTGTGTGTTTTCATATATGCTATAAAAGAAAGAAAATATTATTTTCACAAATAAAGAAATCATAGATATCATCCTAAGTGATGATATAATGAAGCAATAGAACTTAGGGTTCTAGTTGCGAACAATGATGATCAAGTAGGGACTTAATAACCCCTAACATCAGTGATTCTAGCGCCGTATATTACGCGTTAGCCATGAGATTTGGAATGGGACAGAGAAGTCAGCTGTATCTTCTTCCTCTCGCATGAAGCCAGATGTGCAGGTCGTGGCTGTTGTCCTCGTAGCATGCATATTAATTGGTAATTCGTAGAGGATATGCAGCATATGGGTGGGAACCCTCATCGTCCCATGATAGTTCTGGCATCTAACGGTTTGTACAAACCATTGCCGTAATTCATTATGTGGGCATGGTGTACACCAAGGAGGCATGCGGGGTCACGAAGGGGGCAGTGATTGGCTTGGACCAACTACTAGGCCCCACATCATGGAATTGAGGACGGGAAAGTACGCCCGGTTGTGCAACAAGGAGTTGATCTCTCATGGGTAAAGTAACGCACCTCTGCAGAGTGTAAGAACTGTAACTTGTTACTCCCTGTTCCGGGAAGGAGCTACGAACGCGGCAGGAAAGGAACTCCATGAAAGTTCTGGTCAACCTGTGAAGGCTGATGGTCATAAATTTTCATAATAAAATCAATCTTTGAAGAAAGATTTACAAAATTGCATAGTGCCAAGGATTTATAATCCGAGGTGGTAGTTAGAGCATCAAACTTCCCACCTTGCATATAATGAATTTGTTGGGTAGCGCTATTACTCATTCTTTCCTTTGATCCCCTTGCTTAGACTCTGAGGATTCCGAAGACATACCCATGTATGCAGCTGAATGCCAAATATATGTGTTCTACAAGGAACCTGATCTATCCGGAGGTGTTGAAGGAGTGGATTATGAGATCCGCTATGGTGTTGATGATAAGAGTCCAACTAAGTACTCCTAGTTAATAGTATCCAACGAAGCCGAGCAGCATGAACTCTATAGAATAAACTGCTGAGCTCAACTCCTAGACGGAGTTGCTACTTTTAAATTCCGCTGAAACACTTTATATTTTGGTTTGTAAGTTGGATCTTTTGGAAGTATTGAACTTCCGGTATTGTAATAATAATAATGTATGTACTTTTGTAATATGGACCCGCAATGTTTCTATTGTACCACTCTGAGGGATGTGATATTTACGGAACGGTGTTCTGTGGATGTCATATCAACGACTATAGTGTACTACACATGCATTGGTATGCTGGGTCACCGTAGCTTTGGAACATTGCACACAGAATGACAATTTTATTCCTAGTTATAAAGTTGTATTATGACCTTTGTTTCTTGATATTACATCTTAACTATGGATGCTAGCTATTGATCTAGAGACTAGCATTACAATCACAGGGATCCTTTTCCTTTATAAAGGAGGGATCTTATAGATGGTATTAGAGCATTGTGTTGCCTGTAGGATTTGTAAACCTAGGATTGGACAAAACCCCTTAGAAAAAAATAGGAGTTGTATTTGTTCCAAAACTTATTTACAAACAATCTTGTAAACTCTTTCCTCAACCATTTTGGTTTTGATTCTACATCTCTTCTATTTCAAACTTGATGGACAAAGCCTACCCCATGGCCAAAGACTTCACCATGAGCAAAGGACTTCATCAACTCTAATGACTTCAACATCTTCAAGTGATTTTAACCTTATTTTGACCAAGGACTTCAACCTTGGATATCACTAAGGACTACAAGTGAGACAAGAAATGTTGCTCAAGACTTGAAGACTATGGAAACACAACTTAGAAGGAGCCATCATCACCTCTGAAGTTTTTGTGACCAAGAATTTTTCCAAGGAAACCATGATCTCATGCAAAAAGAATCAACCAAGAAGGAAGGAAAGATCTCAAATGAACCATATAGATGGACCACCATATTAAGTATAGATCAAACACACCAACTTATGTGATGTAACAAAAATATTTTGTTGCCTAAAAATGTGCTTGAACTTCGTTGTTTGAGTGCAATGTTTGTTTGTGATTGTTTGCACATTGCTTGTGTGAATTGTGATGTGTGTGATTAGAATTATTTCCTTAGAAATATCTTGCCTATTCTAATCCCAATCCAACCCAAATAGATGACTACTCCAGGAAATTCCAACATCAAGGATGGTGACAACAACAACAACCAAGAGGACAACATGAGAGAACTCATAGTAACCCAAACCCAGTTGAACCAAGTGACAGCTCAATTTTTAGCCAACACCAGTGAGGTAGATCCAACCATGCAAAGGTTTTTGGAAACCCAAACCCAATTGTTGCATAAGGTGACAAATCAAATGATCAACATGGGAGACAATTCTTCCCAAGGAAACTATGACAACAAGGATGACAATGATGATATTCTAGAAGGAACCCAAGCTTGCAATGTTTGTGGAGACAAGGATCACACTTCCAAGGAGCATGAAGATCAATGCCCCAATTGTGAAGAGAAACATCCAGCTGACCAATGCCCCACATCTCAAGCTACTTGTTTCCTATGTGAAGGAAATAATCATGTCCCTATCCAATGCCCCATCTATTCCATAGTTCAACAAAGGAAACATGGTGGAGTGCAACAACTAATTGCAGATTACCATGAGAGAGCAAAGTCTACCAAGAAGGATGAAGACCAAGGAAAATCTCAGCTTGCACCTCCATGCAATATGACTCAATATAAAGGACCAAAGAGGAGACATATGTATTATCCAAGGAAAAGGTCAAGGAGACCAGGAACTTTTCCTACCTTTAGGATAACATATGAAGAACATGAACTAGAAGCACTCCTAGCTTTGGAGAAACCCAAGAAGAAGAAGGACAAAAGCCAAGTGCAATGTTGCCATTGCAAAGAAATGGGACACTATGCCAATGAATGTCCAAAGAAGAAGCAAAAATATAAGGAGATTAACCAAGTGTGGTGCAACAACTGCAAAGAGCTAGGCCATTATGTAGCAACTTGTCCACAGAAGATACGTGATGAACTCAATCTTATCACATGTTACAATTGTGGTAACCAAGGACATTATGCAAGCAATTGTCCAGAAAAGATGAAGCACAAGATAAAGCCTATGAAGGATCTCAGCCTTGTCACATGTTTCAAGTGTGGAAACAAAGGACACTATGCAGATGTTTGCCCAGAGAAGTTTCCCCAAGATTCCAAGCAAGCCAAGAAGTAATCTAGTTGGAAAATTTTTAAGGGTGGTAGTACCCTAGTTGCTTTGAGCCAATTGTAACCCCTATCCTTCCCAAATCTCGGGACGAGATTTATTTTAAGGGTGGTAGCCTGTCACATCCCAAGATTTTCCAAATCTTGTAATGTGAAAAATAAATAAATAAAATAAATTATTGTTGAATTTTAGGGTGAAAAGAAACTTTTGTTTCTAAATGGAAACTTAAAATCCCATCTGGAACAAACGTTAAGTTTAAAATTCAACAAAATCCAAATCAAGAGAAATGCATTCCTCAATGAATGTATCTGGAAATTTAAACACTTGGAAAATAAATCCAAACCCTAAACCCTAAAGGAATAAAAATAATTTCCAAGTTATCTCCAAGCCTATGGATTCGATCCATATAAAAATTTGTCAACAAACATTTACAAATGATCAGGAATGACAAATAAAAATATTATAAGACCATATAAATTGGTTTCACTTAATTTGGAGCCATAAATAAAATCTTATGAATTTAATAAGATAAGGAAAAGTATTTTCCAAAGCTAATAAAGCACCTATCTAGAAATCCATACCAAATGATGAGCAAATGATCCTAAAGATATTTAAAAGGATAAATAAATATCAAATAAGATTTCACAAATTGGAATCACCAAGTTTGGATCTCTAAATAAAAAGATATGGATTTTATAAGATGAAGAAAGAAATATTAAATAAAGAATATTTAAAGACCAAATTAAATCTTGGCCAAGACCATAAGCAAATGGAATGATTATAATCCAAATCCAAATAAAAATAAAGGGATAAAGAATTTTCAAAAATAAAATAAATTGGCATAAACCAAATCCTTTTGGAATAAAGACAAATCCAATTTTAAATGTTTAATGAATCATATTAAAAACTTTTCCAAATAATTCAAGATGAATTATTTGACACCCAAATAATCAAATAAAACTTACTGAAAGGTTTTGGAAGGATTTAGAATTCAAATGGAAATTAAAAACATTATTAAATCTTGAATGAATTAATACAAGGACCTACTTTAAATAATTAAAAAAGGCACAAAAGGAATAAGAGTTTTAATCCAAAATTGACTTCAGATTATATTACTAATCAATATTTAAATCTACACAAAATTTCGCAAAGGATTGAATTCAAATGAGTGTTTGAATTGTTTAATAAAAAATCAAAACAGGATATTAGAAACAGAAAAAGAAAAACAAAGCAGTAGAAAAAAAAGTGTAAACGAACCCAGCCAGCCCAGCTAGCCCAACAAGGCCTAGCAAGCCCATTCCCCACCCCCTCCCGCAGTGAAACGTTTTTCACTCGCAAACTTACCCCCAGCGCCGCTGACGACCAGACCCCACCTCCTCCTCTCTCTCGCTGACGTCTCGACCCCACGCCACATCATCTTCTTCTTCACTCCGCGTTGAACACGCCTGGCAGTTTCTGCAGTTGATTTGCTCAGATGAATTCGTGTAAATGGCGCAGATAATCCTTCCCCTGACCACGCCTTCTTAATCGCCAGCATCTCCTCTCTGTTTCCCCCTCAGTCCCTCACCCTAGCGCGCCCCCAGCCTCCGGCGAGCACCACCTCCAATTCAGGCCAGTCGCCGTCGCGCCTCACTCTCTAGACAACGCAGGCATGATCCCCATCAACCACCGCACCTCCCAGTGGCCTCATCTTGCTCGCGCTTGACCCCCAGCCTCGACAACGACCAAGACTGTCACCGCCGCCGTCTGTCTCCAACTCCGGCGACCCTCCCCATAAGTACTGACCGTGCCGCTTTTTCCCGTTGACACTCTCACGCTCCCCTCTCTCTCACGCGTCTAACGGACATCCTTTTTTCCTTCCCATGGATAGTAGCCTCACCAACCACAATGCCAGTGCATGCCCGACGCCAGGCAGAACTCCGGCGAGAAATTTTGGTCGTCCTCGTGCGCCCCTGACCAGGATAAGACCACGTCAAGAATCAGCACAACCCTGCGAACCTGGTGAGCTTCTCCCCACCCTCTCTCGCTTCCTGCATCTCCAGCGCCGCCATCGTCTGACCGCTCCGCCACCACCTGCCACCGCCAGCGACGCCCATCTGTGACTAGCACACGTGCATCGTTCGATTTGGATCTGACGTGTGCGATAGAAACTTAACTGAAGCGGTATGGAGCCACCTGTGCCACTCGATCTAAATTAGATCCAACGCACCAGAGAGCGCGATCCAGCGGAAGCGGTACCGGCGAATGGGAACAAGCCACGTGGCCCTGTCCGTTTGAAATAAAAACAGAAATGTCTATTAGATGTTCCAATTTGAAAAATTCATAACTTTCAAACCACACGTCCAAATTTTGTAAATTTTCTATCAATGGATTCAGCAAAACAAGTACGTTCTGACCATGCACTTTGTTTAGTAATAAGATTCCGTTAAATTGATTGTTTTTGCAGAAACTTGTGTATGCATGTGTAGAATGTAAAAATTGTTCTAAAAAGATTTTGGAGATAAAATCTTTGCCAAATGGTTTGTTTTGAACGTACTGACCCTAGAAATCAATTGGTGGTTTCAAAAATGTATTTGGTGAAGCAAAAGAAGGAATCTTTGATTTAAAACATTTCTAGCCAAATAAAAATGTTGATTATGGTTTAAAAATCATTTTGGGAGAAAACCTTTTGGGAAATGTTTTGATTTAAACTCTCTGACCCTAAGCACAAAGTTTTATGATTTGAAAACATTTCTTGTGAAACCTATAGATTGTTGCCTTATTAAAAGCATTTCTCCACCACATAAAATAATACTTTGTTTTAAAAATGGTCTATAGATAGAATCTTTTGCAAATGATTAGGCCACTTTGTAAAATGACCATTAGGTGTTTTCAAATATTTATGACCCATTAGAAATCACTTTTACAAATAAAATAATCTTTTGCATGCTTGCATGCATTGTTTTGTTTCTATCATTTTTGTTGATGTTTTGCTTGAATGGTAGATTGAAATATTGCTTGCTTGATTGAATTGTAGTGACTTGAAGAGTGTGATTGATACAAAGATCAAGGAGTGAACTTATATTCTCTACCAAAAAGGCAAGTGATGCTTCATACTTTTGTCCCAATATTTTCACTATGCATTAGTGTTATTTCTAAGTAGGACTTGCATGGAATTTTTGCTAAGTATAAACTATGCCATGGGAAATCCTAGTAGATGAAACCTTATTAGAAATTTCCTAAGTTAAGATTCCTACTACTATCATGCTTAGCTTATCTATTAGAAAACAAGGCTGGATTATATTTCATGCTATGGAATATTTCTAAGTCAAGGACTTGTGTTTTGTTTAATAAAACAACTAAGTGAATGAATCACCTGGGTGGAATGGAAAGAATGGTTTGTGTTGAGTGGTCATGCAAGTCCAGTATGCTGGGGAAAACTTGGGCATCACCAAGTCCAGTATGCTAGGGAAAACTTGGTGTCTCACTTGTGGATGGCCACCCAGGAACAAAGAGATTTGAGATGTCAAATGTTGAGAAGCTTTAAGTGCAGCCACTTGGCATTATGGGCTCTGCCTGGATCATATAGGTTGCAATAACTTAGCCAAATGGACAGTTGGTGGTAGGGGTTTGATAGGTTGGAACGCGTCCATTCTGGTCTAAGGGAAGGCTTCTGAAAGATCTTGTCTTGGTGAAACCAAGTCTTGTGGGGAAAGTGCACCACCTCTACAGAGTGTAAAAAAATCTAAGTACTTAGCCATGTCCCTGGTAAAGGACAATTTGAGCATCAAGACATGGAAGCTATCAAGAATCTCCTCATCCAAATTTCTAAGTTAAAAACTTGTGGTTGAACAAGGGATTGAAGGATCACCAATTTCTATTGGGAGATGCCTTGGGTGATTTTTTGTCAAGCAAAAACTTAGTGCTTTCAAATGATAAGGAAAATCTATTTTGAGCAAAGCAAGCCTAAGCTCCACTTAGCCAAATGCATATAGATGATAGACTCCACTATGCTACCATAGTATCACTTGCCAATACAATTCAAATGTATTGACCCTTGTGGCTGTAACTTGTTATGTTGTAGGTTTGTTTGATATTAGTGAAGTTTAATGGTTAGGATTACAAGTCTACAACCAACATGCCTACCTGTGGCACTTTGAAGATGAAGGACCCCATGCTATTGTTATATTCTGCTGCATTGTAATGAGATAGCCAAAGGAGCTATGTAAGATGTAATAAATTATTTTATTCCTAGTTATAAAGTTGTATTATGACCTTTGTTTCTTGATATTACATCTTAACTGTGGATGCTAGCTATTGATCTAGAGACTAGCATTACAATCACAGGGATCCTTTTCCTTTATAAAGGAGGGATCTTATAGATGGTATTAGAGCATTGTGTTGCCTGTAGGATTTGTAAACCTAGGATTGGACAAAACCCCTTAGAAAAAAATAGGAGTTGTATTTGTTCCAAAACTTATTTACAAACAATCTTGTAAACTCTTTCCTCAACCATTTTGGTTTTGATTCTACATCTCTTCTATTTCAAACTTGATGGACAAAGCCTACCCCATGGCCAAAGACTTCACCATGAGCAAAGGACTTCATCAACTCTAATGACTTCAACATCTTCAAGTGATTTCAACCTTATTTTGACCAAGGACTTCAACCTTGGATATCACTAAGGACTACAAGTGAGACAAGAAATGTTGCTCAAGACTTGAAGACTATGGAAACACAACTTAGAAGGAGCCATCATCACCTCTGAAGTTTTTGTGACCAAGAATTTTTCCAAGGAAACCATGATCTCATGCAAAAAGAATCAACCAAGAAGGAAGGAAAGATCTCAAATGAACCATATAGATGGACCACCATATTAAGTATAGATCAAACACACCAACTTATGTGATGTAACAAAAATATTTTGTTGCCTAAAAATGTGCTTGAACTTCGTTGTTTGAGTGCAATGTTTGTTTGTGATTGTTTGCACATTGCTTGTGTGAATTGTGATGTGTGTGATTAGAATTATTTCCTTAGAAATATCTTGCCTATTCTAATCCCAATCCAACCCAAATAGATGACTACTCCAGGAAATTCCAACATCAAGGATGGTGACAACAACAACAACCAAGAGGACAACATGAGAGAACTCATAGTAACCCAAACCCAGTTGAACCAAGTGACAGCTCAATTTTTAGCCAACACCAGTGAGGTAGATCCAACCATGCAAAGGTTTTTGGAAACCCAAACCCAATTGTTGCATAAGGTGACAAATCAAATGATCAACATGGGAGACAATTCTTCCCAAGGAAACTATGACAACAAGGATGACAATGATGATATTCTAGAAGGAACCCAAGCTTGCAATGTTTGTGGAGACAAGGATCACACTTCCAAGGAGCATGAAGATCAATGCCCCAATTGTGAAGAGAAACATCCAGCTGACCAATGCCCCACATCTCAAGCTACTTGTTTCCTATGTGAAGGAAATAATCATGTCCCTATCCAATGCCCCATCTATTCCATAGTTCAACAAAGGAAACATGGTGGAGTGCAACAACTAATTGCAGATTACCATGAGAGAGCAAAGTCTACCAAGAAGGATGAAGACCAAGGAAAATCTCAGCTTGCACCTCCATGCAATATGACTCAATATAAAGGACCAAAGAGGAGACATATGTATTATCCAAGGAAAAGGTCAAGGAGACCAGGAACTTTTCCTACCTTTAGGATAACATATGAAGAACATGAACTAGAAGCACTCCTAGCTTTGGAGAAACCCAAGAAGAAGAAGGACAAAAGCCAAGTGCAATGTTGCCATTGCAAAGAAATGGGACACTATGCCAATGAATGTCCAAAGAAGAAGCAAAAATATAAGGAGATTAACCAAGTGTGGTGCAACAACTGCAAAGAGCTAGGCCATTATGTAGCAACTTGTCCACAGAAGATACGTGATGAACTCAATCTTATCACATGTTACAATTGTGGTAACCAAGGACATTATGCAAGCAATTGTCCAGAAAAGATGAAGCACAAGATAAAGCCTATGAAGGATCTCAGCCTTGTCACATGTTTCAAGTGTGGAAACAAAGGACACTATGCAGATGTTTGCCCAGAGAAGTTTCCCCAAGATTCCAAGCAAGCCAAGAAGTAATCTAGTTGGAAAATTTTTAAGGGTGGTAGTACCCTAGTTGCTTTGAGCCAATTGTAACCCCTATCCTTCCCAAATCTCGGGACGAGATTTATTTTAAGGGTGGTAGCCTGTCACATCCCAAGATTTTCCAAATCTTGTAATGTGAAAAATAAATAAATAAAATAAATTATTGTTGAATTTTAGGGTGAAAAGAAACTTTTGTTTCTAAATGGAAACTTAAAATCCCATCTGGAACAAACGTTAAGTTTAAAATTCAACAAAATCCAAATCAAGAGAAATGCATTCCTCAATGAATGTATCTGGAAATTTAAACACTTGGAAAATAAATCCAAACCCTAAACCCTAAAGGAATAAAAATAATTTCCAAGTTATCTCCAAGCCTATGGATTCGATCCATATAAAAATTTGTCAACAAACATTTACAAATGATCAGGAATGACAAATAAAAATATTATAAGACCATATAAATTGGTTTCACTTAATTTGGAGCCATAAATAAAATCTTATGAATTTAATAAGATAAGGAAAAGTATTTTCCAAAGCTAATAAAGCACCTATCTAGAAATCCATACCAAATGATGAGCAAATGATCCTAAAGATATTTAAAAGGATAAATAAATATCAAATAAGATTTCACAAATTGGAATCACCAAGTTTGGATCTCTAAATAAAAAGATATGGATTTTATAAGATGAAGAAAGAAATATTAAATAAAGAATATTTAAAGACCAAATTAAATCTTGGCCAAGACCATAAGCAAATGGAATGATTATAATCCAAATCCAAATAAAAATAAAGGGATAAAGAATTTTCAAAAATAAAATAAATTGGCATAAACCAAATCCTTTTGGAATAAAGACAAATCCAATTTTAAATGTTTAATGAATCATATTAAAAACTTTTCCAAATAATTCAAGATGAATTATTTGACACCCAAATAATCAAATAAAACTTACTGAAAGGTTTTGGAAGGATTTAGAATTCAAATGGAAATTAAAAACATTATTAAATCTTGAATGAATTAATACAAGGACCTACTTTAAATAATTAAAAAAGGCACAAAAGGAATAAGAGTTTTAATCCAAAATTGACTTCAGATTATATTACTAATCAATATTTAAATCTACACAAAATTTCGCAAAGGATTGAATTCAAATGAGTGTTTGAATTGTTTAATAAAAAATCAAAACAGGATATTAGAAACAGAAAAAGAAAAACAAAGCAGTAGAAAAAAAAGTGTAAACGAACCCAGCCAGCCCAGCTAGCCCAACAAGGCCTAGCAAGCCCATTCCCCACCCCCTCCCGCAGTGAAACGTTTTTCACTCGCAAACTTACCCCCAGCGCCGCTGACGACCAGACCCCACCTCCTCCTCTCTCTCGCTGACGTCTCGACCCCACGCCACATCATCTTCTTCTTCACTCCGCGTTGAACACGCCTGGCAGTTTCTGCAGTTGATTTGCTCAGATGAATTCGTGTAAATGGCGCAGATAATCCTTCCCCTGACCACGCCTTCTTAATCGCCAGCATCTCCTCTCTGTTTCCCCCTCAGTCCCTCACCCTAGCGCGCCCCCAGCCTCCGGCGAGCACCACCTCCAATTCAGGCCAGTCGCCGTCGCGCCTCACTCTCTAGACAACGCAGGCATGATCCCCATCAACCACCGCACCTCCCAGTGGCCTCATCTTGCTCGCGCTTGACCCCCAGCCTCGACAACGACCAAGACTGTCACCGCCGCCGTCTGTCTCCAACTCCGGCGACCCTCCCCATAAGTACTGACCGTGCCGCTTTTTCCCGTTGACACTCTCACGCTCCCCTCTCTCTCACGCGTCTAACGGACATCCTTTTTTCCTTCCCATGGATAGTAGCCTCACCAACCACAATGCCAGTGCATGCCCGACGCCAGGCAGAACTCCGGCGAGAAATTTTGGTCGTCCTCGTGCGCCCCTGACCAGGATAAGACCACGTCAAGAATCAGCACAACCCTGCGAACCTGGTGAGCTTCTCCCCACCCTCTCTCGCTTCCTGCATCTCCAGCGCCGCCATCGTCTGACCGCTCCGCCACCACCTGCCACCGCCAGCGACGCCCATCTGTGACTAGCACACGTGCATCGTTCGATTTGGATCTGACGTGTGCGATAGAAACTTAACTGAAGCGGTATGGAGCCACCTGTGCCACTCGATCTAAATTAGATCCAACGCACCAGAGAGCGCGATCCAGCGGAAGCGGTACCGGCGAATGGGAACAAGCCACGTGGCCCTGTCCGTTTGAAATAAAAACAGAAATGTCTATGAGATGTTCCAATTTGAAAAATTCATAACTTTCAAACCACACGTCCAAATTTTGTAAATTTTCTATCAATGGATTCAGCAAAACAAGTACGTTCTGACCATGCACTTTGTTTAGTAATAAGATTCCGTTAAATTGATTGTTTTTGCAGAAACTTGTGTATGCATGTGTAGAATGTAAAAATTGTTCTAAAAAGATTTTGGAGATAAAATCTTTGCCAAATGGTTTGTTTTGAACGTACTGACCCTAGAAATCAATTGGTGGTTTCAAAAATGTATTTGGTGAAGCAAAAGAAGGAATCTTTGATTTAAAACATTTCTAGCCAAATAAAAATGTTGATTATGGTTTAAAAATCATTTTGGGAGAAAACCTTTTGGGAAATGTTTTGATTTAAACTCTCTGACCCTAAGCACAAAGTTTTATGATTTGAAAACATTTCTTGTGAAACCTATAGATTGTTGCCTTATTAAAAGCATTTCTCCACCACATAAAATAATACTTTGTTTTAAAAATGGTCTATAGATAGAATCTTTTGCAAATGATTAGGCCACTTTGTAAAATGACCATTAGGTGTTTTCAAATATTTATGACCCATTAGAAATCACTTTTACAAATAAAATAATCTTTTGCATGCTTGCATGCATTGTTTTGTTTCTATCATTTTTGTTGATGTTTTGCTTGAATGGTAGATTGAAATATTGCTTGCTTGATTGAATTGTAGTGACTTGAAGAGTGTGATTGATACAAAGATCAAGGAGTGAACTTATATTCTCTACCAAAAAGGCAAGTGATGCTTCATACTTTTGTCCCAATATTTTCACTATGCATTAGTGTTATTTCTAAGTAGGACTTGCATGGAATTTTTGCTAAGTATAAACTATGCCATGGGAAATCCTAGTAGATGAAACCTTATTAGAAATTTCCTAAGTTAAGATTCCTACTACTATCATGCTTAGCTTATCTATTAGAAAACAAGGCTGGATTATATTTCATGCTATGGAATATTTCTAAGTCAAGGACTTGTGTTTTGTTTAATAAAACAACTAAGTGAATGAATCACCTGGGTGGAATGGAAAGAATGGTTTGTGTTGAGTGGTCATGCAAGTCCAGTATGCTGGGGAAAACTTGGGCATCACCAAGTCCAGTATGCTAGGGAAAACTTGGTGTCTCACTTGTGGATGGCCACCCAGGAACAAAGAGATTTGAGATGTCAAATGTTGAGAAGCTTTAAGTGCAGCCACTTGGCATTATGGGCTCTGCCTGGATCATATAGGTTGCAATAACTTAGCCAAATGGACAGTTGGTGGTAGGGGTTTGATAGGTTGGAACGCGTCCATTCTGGTCTAAGGGAAGGCTTCTGAAAGATCTTGTCTTGGTGAAACCAAGTCTTGTGGGGAAAGTGCACCACCTCTACAGAGTGTAAAAAAATCTAAGTACTTAGCCATGTCCCTGGTAAAGGACAATTTGAGCATCAAGACATGGAAGCTATCAAGAATCTCCTCATCCAAATTTCTAAGTTAAAAACTTGTGGTTGAACAAGGGATTGAAGGATCACCAATTTCTATTGGGAGATGCCTTGGGTGATTTTTTGTCAAGCAAAAACTTAGTGCTTTCAAATGATAAGGAAAATCTATTTTGAGCAAAGCAAGCCTAAGCTCCACTTAGCCAAATGCATATAGATGATAGACTCCACTATGCTACCATAGTATCACTTGCCAATACAATTCAAATGTATTGACCCTTGTGGCTGTAACTTGTTATGTTGTAGGTTTGTTTGATATTAGTGAAGTTTAATGGTTAGGATTACAAGTCTACAACCAACATGCCTACCTGTGGCACTTTGAAGATGAAGGACCCCATGCTATTGTTATATTCTGCTGCATTGTAATGAGATAGCCAAAGGAGCTATGTAAGATGTAATAAATTATTTTATTCCTAGTTATAAAGTTGTATTATGACCTTTGTTTCTTGATATTACATCTTAACTGTGGATGCTAGCTATTGATCTAGAGACTAGCATTACAATCACAGGGATCCTTTTCCTTTATAAAGGAGGGATCTTATAGATGGTATTAGAGCATTGTGTTGCCTGTAGGATTTGTAAACCTAGGATTGGACAAAACCCCTTAGAAAAAAATAGGAGTTGTATTTGTTCCAAAACTTATTTACAAACAATCTTGTAAACTCTTTCCTCAACCATTTTGGTTTTGATTCTACATCTCTTCTATTTCAAACTTGATGGACAAAGCCTACCCCATGGCCAAAGACTTCACCATGAGCAAAGGACTTCATCAACTCTAATGACTTCAACATCTTCAAGTGATTTCAACCTTATTTTGACCAAGGACTTCAACCTTGGATATCACTAAGGACTACAAGTGAGACAAGAAATGTTGCTCAAGACTTGAAGACTATGGAAACACAACTTAGAAGGAGCCATCATCACCTCTGAAGTTTTTGTGACCAAGAATTTTTCCAAGGAAACCATGATCTCATGCAAAAAGAATCAACCAAGAAGGAAGGAAAGATCTCAAATGAACCATATAGATGGACCACCATATTAAGTATAGATCAAACACACCAACTTATGTGATGTAACAAAAATATTTTGTTGCCTAAAAATGTGCTTGAACTTCGTTGTTTGAGTGCAATGTTTGTTTGTGATTGTTTGCACATTGCTTGTGTGAATTGTGATGTGTGTGATTAGAATTATTTCCTTAGAAATATCTTGCCTATTCTAATCCCAATCCAACCCAAATAGATGACTACTCCAGGAAATTCCAACATCAAGGATGGTGACAACAACAACAACCAAGAGGACAACATGAGAGAACTCATAGTAACCCAAACCCAGTTGAACCAAGTGACAGCTCAATTTTTAGCCAACACCAGTGAGGTAGATCCAACCATGCAAAGGTTTTTGGAAACCCAAACCCAATTGTTGCATAAGGTGACAAATCAAATGATCAACATGGGAGACAATTCTTCCCAAGGAAACTATGACAACAAGGATGACAATGATGATATTCTAGAAGGAACCCAAGCTTGCAATGTTTGTGGAGACAAGGATCACACTTCCAAGGAGCATGAAGATCAATGCCCCAATTGTGAAGAGAAACATCCAGCTGACCAATGCCCCACATCTCAAGCTACTTGTTTCCTATGTGAAGGAAATAATCATGTCCCTATCCAATGCCCCATCTATTCCATAGTTCAACAAAGGAAACATGGTGGAGTGCAACAACTAATTGCAGATTACCATGAGAGAGCAAAGTCTACCAAGAAGGATGAAGACCAAGGAAAATCTCAGCTTGCACCTCCATGCAATATGACTCAATATAAAGGACCAAAGAGGAGACATATGTATTATCCAAGGAAAAGGTCAAGGAGACCAGGAACTTTTCCTACCTTTAGGATAACATATGAAGAACATGGACTAGAAGCACTCCTAGCTTTGAAGAAACCCAAGAAGAAGAAGGACAAAAGCCAAGTGCAATGTTGCCATTGCAAAGAAATGGGACACTATGCCAATGAATGTCCAAAGAAGAAGCAAAAATATAAGGAGATTAACCAAGTGTGGTGCAACAACTGCAAAGAGCTAGGCCATTATGTAGCAACTTGTCCACAGAAGATACGTGATGAACTCAATCTTATCACATGTTACAATTGTGGTAACCAAGGACATTATGCAAGCAATTGTCCAGAAAAGATGAAGCACAAGATAAAGCCTATGAAGGATCTCAGCCTTGTCACATGTTTCAAGTGTGGAAACAAAGGACACTATGCAGATGTTTGCCCAGAGAAGTTTCCCCAAGATTCCAAGCAAGCCAAGAAGTAATCTAGTTGGAAAATTTTTAAGGGTGGTAGTACCCTAGTTGCTTTGAGCCAATTGTAACCCCTATCCTTCCCAAATCTCGGGACGAGATTTATTTTAAGGGTGGTAGCCTGTCACATCCCAAGATTTTCCAAATCTTGTAATGTGAAAAATAAATAAATAAAATAAATTATTGTTGAATTTTAGGGTGAAAAGAAACTTTTGTTTCTAAATGGAAACTTAAAATCCCATCTGGAACAAACTTTAAGTTTAAAATTCAACAAAATCCAAATCAAGAGAAATGCATTCCTCAGTGAATGTATTTGGAAATTTAAACACTTGGAAAATAAATCCAAACCCTAAACCCTAAAGGAATAAAAATAATTTCCAAGTTATCTCCAAGCCTATGGATTCGATCCATATAAAAATTTGTCAACAAACATTTACAAATGATCAAGAATGACAAATAAAAATATATAAGACCATATAAATTGGTTTCACTTAATTTGGAGCCATAAATAAAATCTTATGAATTTAATAAGATAAGGAAATGTATTTTCCAAAGCTAATAAAGCACCTATCTAGAAATCCATACCAAATGATGAGCAAATGATCCTAAAGATATTTAAAATGATAAATAAATATCAAATAAGATTTCACAAATTGGAATCACCAAGTTTGGATCTCTAAATAAAATGATATGAATTTTATAAGATGAAGAAAGAAATATTAAATAAAGAATATTTAAAGACCAAATTAAATCTTGGCCAAGACCATAAGCAAATGGAATTATTATAATCCAAATCCAAATAAAAATAGAGGGATAAATAATTTTCAAAAATAAAATAAATTGGCATAAACCAAATCCTTTTGGAATAAAGACAAATCCAATTTTAAATGTTTAATGAATCATATTAACAACTTTTCCAAATAATTCAAGATGAATTATTTGACACCCAAATAATCAAATAAAACTTACTGAAAGGTTTTGGAAGGATTTAGAATTCAAATGGAAATTAAAAACATTATTAAATCGTGAATGAATTAATACAAGGACCTACTTTAAATAATTAAAAAAAGGCACTAAAGGAATAAGAGTTTTAATCCAAAATTGACTTCAGATTATATTACTAATCAATATTTAAATCTACACAAAATTTGGCAAAGGATTGAATTCAAATGAGTGTTTGAATTGTTTAATAAAAAATCAAAACAGGATATTATAAATAGAAAAAGAAAAACAAAGCAGTACAAAAAAAATGTGTAAACGAACCCAGCCAGCCCAACAAGGCCCAGCAAGCCCATTCCCCACCCCCTCCCGCAGTGAAACATTTTTCACTCGAAAACTTACCCCCAGCGCCGCTAACGACCAGACCCCACCTCCTCCTCTCTCTCGCTGACGTCTCGACCCCACGCCACATAATCATCTTCTTCACTCCGCGTTGAACACGCCTGGCAGTTTCTGCCGTTGATTTGCTCGGATGAATTCGCGTAAATGGCGCAGTTAATCCTTCCCCTAACCACGCCTTCTTAATTTCCACATCTCCTCTTTGTTTCCCCCTTAGTCCCTCACCCTAGCGTGCCCCCAGGCTGCTTAATTTCGCACCTCACCGCCACTATCTCCGGCGAGCACCACCTCCAATTCAGGCCAGTCACCGTCGCGCCTCACTCTCTAGACCACGCAGACATGATCCCCATCAACCATCGCACCTCCCAGTGGCCTCATCTTGCTCGCCCTTGACCCCCATCCTCGACAACGACCAAGACCGTCACCGCCGCCGTTTGTCTCCAACTCCGGCGACCCTCCCCGTAAGTACTGACCGTGCCGCTTTTTCCCGTTGACAATCTCACGCTCCCCTCTCTCTCGCGCGTCTAACAAACCTCCTTTTTTGCCTTCCCATGGACAGTAGCCTCACCAACCACAATGCCAGTGCGTTCCCGACGCCAGGCAGAACTCCGGCGAGAAATTTTGGTCGTCCTTGTGCGCCCCTGACCAGGATAAGACCACGTCGAGAATCAGCACAACCCTGCGAACCTGGTGAGCTTCTCCCACCCTCTCTCGCTTCCTGCATCGCCAGCGTCGCCATCGTCTGACCGCTCCGCCACCACCTGCCGCCGCCAGCGCCGCCCATCTGTGACTAGCACACGTGCACCGTTCGATTTGGATCTGACGTGTGCGATAGAAACTTAACTGAAGCGGTATGGAGCCACCTGTGCCACTCGATCTAAATTAGATCCAACGCACCAGAGAGCGCGATCCAGCCGAAGCGGTACCGGCGAATGGGAACAAGCCACGTGGCCCTGTCCGTGTGAAATAAAAATAGAAATGTCTATTGGATGTTCGAATTTGAAAAATTCATAACTTTCAAACCACACGTCCAAAGTTTGTAAATTTTATATCAATGGATTCAGAAAAACAAGTACTTTCTGACCATGCACTTTGTTTAGTAAAAAGCTTCTGTTAATTTGATTGTTTTTGCAGAAACTTGTGTATGCATGTTTAGAATGTAAAAATTGTTTTAAAAAGATTTTGGAGATAAAATCTTTGGCAAATTGTTTGTTTTTAACCTACTGACCCTAGAAATAAATTGGTGGTTTTAAAAATGTATTTGGTGAAGCAAAAGAAGGAATCTTTGATTTAAAACATTTCTAGCCAAATAAAAATGTTGATTATGGTTTAAAAATCATTTTGGGAGAAAACCTTTTGGGAAATGTTTTGACTTAAACTCTCTGACCCTAAGCACAAAGTTTTATGATTTGAAAACATTTCTTGTCAAACCTATAGATTGTTGCCTTATTAAAAGCATTTCTCCACCACATAAAATAATACTTTGTTTTAAAAATGGTCTATAGATAGAATCTTTTGCAAATGATTAGGCCACTTTGTAAAATGACCATTAGGTGTTTTCAAATATTTATGACCCATTAGAAATCACTTTTACAAATAAAATAATCTTTTGCATGCTTGCATGCATTGTTTTGTTTCTATCATTTTTGTGATGTTTTGCTTGAATGGTAGATTGAAACATTGCTTGCTTGATTGAATTGTAGTGACTTGAAGAGTGTGATTGATACAAAGATCAAGGAGTGAACTTATATTCTCTACCAAAAAGGCAAGTGATGCTTCATACTTTTGTCCCAATATTTTCACTATGCATTAGTGTTATTTCTAAGTAGGACTTGCATGGAATTTTTGCTAAGTATAAACTATGCCATGGGAAATCCTAGTAGATGAAACCTTATTAGAAATTTCCTAAGTTAAGATTCCTACTACTATCATGCTTAGCTTATCTATTAGAAAACAAGGCTGGATTATATTTCATGCTATGGAATATTTCTAAGTCAAGGACTTGTGTTTTGTTTAATAAAACAACTAAGTGAATGAATCACCTGGGTGGAATGGAAAGAATGGTTTGTGTTGAGTGGTCATGCAAGTCCAGTATGCTGGGGAAAACTTGGGCATCACCAAGTCCAGTATGCTGGGGAAAACTTGGTGTCTCACTTGTGGATGGCCACCCAGGAACAAAGAGATTTGAGATGTCAAATGTTGAGAAGCTTCAAGTGCAGCCACTTGGCATTGTGGGCTCTGCCTGGATCATATAGGTTGCAATAACTTAGCCAAATGGACAGTTGGTGGTAGGGGTTTGATAGGTTGGAACGCGTCCATGCTGGTCTAAGGGAAGGCTTCTGAAAGATCTTGTCTTGGTGAAACCAAGTATTGTGGGAAAGTGCACCACCTCTACAGAGTGTAAAAAAAATCTAAGTACTTAGCCATGTCCCTGGTAAAGGACAATTTGAGCATCAAGACATGGAAGCTATCAAGAATCTCCTCATCCAAATTTCTAAGTTAAAAACTTGTGGTTGAACAAGGGATTGAAGGATCACCAATTTCTATTGGGAGATGCCTTGGGTGATTTTTTGTCAAGCAAAAACTTAGTGTTTTCAAATGATAAGGAAAATCTATTTTGAGCAAAGCAAGCCTAAGCTCCACTTATCCAAATGCATATAGATGATAGACTCCACTATGCTACCATAGTATCACTTGCCAATACAATTCAAATGTATTGACCCTTGTGGCTGTAACTTGTTATGTTGCAGGTTTGTTTGATATTAGTGAAGTTTAATGGTTAGGATTACAAGTCTACAACCAACATGCCTGCCTGTGGCACTTTGAGATGAAGGACCCCATTCCATTGTTATATTCTGCTGCATTGTAATGAGATAGCCAAATGAGCTATGTAAGATGTAATAAATTATTTTATTCCTGGTTATAAAGTTGTATTATGACCTTTGTTTCTTGATATTACATCTTAACTGTGGATGCTAGCTATTGATCCAGGGACTAGCATTACAATCACAGGGATCCTTTTCCTTTATAAAGGAGGGATGTTACACAACTATGCTCTCTTAATGGTGCCTAAAGGTAGAAGGTGGAGACTCAAATAATGGTGGAGGAAAGGCCTTTTTGTAAAGGAAGCAGGGATTACAAGTTTCAAAAAGAGCTTCCAAAAATTATGGTACTTGTTAGCTTTCAGCCCTCATTGCCCCTATCATAAGCATCTTGAAGTGGTTAAGGTTAAAGTGGCAAAGCTGGAGTATATGCTTGAAAAAGTATAAGTTGGCAATATCAAGTCCCTTGACTATGAGGGCTACACCTCATGCATACTCAACTTTGGGTCCAGGTAAGTTCTTGTCACTATAAGTATTTGCATATCATTGAGAACCGCCAATGGGGTACCCCTTGCACATGGCACATGAGCTTTCCCATAACCAAAATGACAAGGCAAGCAAACAATGAGCATCTCAGCAATTCTTCTTATGTACCATGGGAATATGGTGCCTTTTTCTCCATTTCCTCTTTTCTCAATGCGTCTCTCTTTTTTATAAGAAGAATGCTTCATAGATGTCACTATGGTGATGCTGCAAGTTTCCACCATGATTAGGCATGGCTTAGGCTAGCGACCCAGGCATTTCTCTAACACAGAATACAAACTCCATGGACTTACAAGTTCCCACTTCATTTCACACCGGTAACATCCATAGACAAAAGAGCATGATATCAATTGAGTACAACAAGGTACAAGTGCAATGTTGAAAACGTTCCCTATGACAACACAGTTCTGCTAATCCCAACTTATAAGTGCAAGCATATACAACAAAGTTGCCTCAATGGTTCAAGTTTATTAGGGGCAAAGAATAAAATGTGCCATCAAGTTCATGAGGGCTTTAATCACTAAGTTTTCACATAAAAAAATAGTTTTTAATTGGAAGATAGATGAAAACAAGAATATACTTGGAATGGTATAACACACCATGCATAGGAGTTTATAGTGGACACTTTGGAATAACTTGGTTTCTTGGGAGTTGGAAGCATGAGTAGAACTTACTCATACAAGTGGAGGCTAGCAAAAGACTGGGAGCAACCAACTAAGAGAGCAATAATGGCTAAAATTATGCAATGCAGCAAAGCAAACTAATCAAAGCAAAGAGTGGTACTACAAGTCAAGGACTAAATGATCATAGAGGCTAATGGTGACTTGTCATAGTCATAACATGGTGTGAGCATGTGCCAAGTCAACCCAAGCAAAATATCAAAGGAGAATACCACAATACTATGCTTTTCGATGCTAAAACAATGCATAATTACTTCAAGGCACACTAAGCAATCCCAATTGTTTGGAACAAGACATGCTACAACAATAATCACTAAGCATAATGCTAAAACAACACCTATCATGTCATGCTAAAGTCTAAGTCACAGTCAATGCAAGATCCTCTTGCACTTCAAGCAAGAACTTACTACTCCTTTCCAAACACCAAGCAAACTTATTTGTAAAACAACACAGCGAGAACGGGGGTCCAAACTACTAAAGCAAACTAAACAAACTAAGAAAAGCAAATGAAAACTAAGACGCTCCAAGAACAACACAACTCTGCATGAAACAATAAAAGTGAAGTGTCTAGACAGACCTGAGCTTTTTATTGATGAAGAAGGGGATGCCTTGGGCATCCCCAAGCTTTGACGCTTGTACCTCTTGGATATTTCTTGGGGTGACACCATGGTGGCATACCCAAGCTTTAGCTTTTGTCCATTCTTCATCTCATTGCATCATTCTCTCTCTACACCTGAAATTTTTCCTTCATACAAAACTTCACACAATCTTCATTAGCAACATTAGCTTATTCAAAAGGTATTAGACCACTGGTAAAGCTTTGGACCAGCAAGGATTTTCACTAAAAACACAATCTACTGTAGTAACTCCTTCAAATAAACTCAATTTTCATGAAGAGAGCTTAAAAAGGAATCAATAAGAAGCAAATGCAAATAATGGCAGAAATCTGTCAAAACAGACCAACAGGTAGAAACGTATTTTTTCGAAATCTTCTGTTGCTCAAATCAAAAAGTGTTGAACTAACGAAAGTTATCCAACATACTGGGGGCTTTATTCATAAATTTGGATCTCAATCCGAGTTACAGAGCCTCCTCACGATTTTTTTTGGTGGAGGACAGAAATCTGTTTCGGGACAGCAACTCCCCAAATCTTATTTCCCTCTCATTAGAGGTCATTCTTGGCACAAAAAGCAAACAAAAAGGATAACGAGAGGTCATTACAGTAGTAATAACTTCCAAGACTCAAGGAAAATCTTGAGTTATCTCCCAACAAGTACTTTTCTTTAACGCCTTTAAGTTAGGCACAAGAAGCAAGAAGAATCAAGTATTTTCAAATGAAGAAGCATTAACATCAAATATTGCTTTCAAAGGAGGAGCAAAAAGCAACTTCTCTCTCCTCATAGGGAAGTGTTCAATACCTTTCTTGAATGGAAACTGATATTTGATGGTGCCTTCTTTCATATCAATGATGGCACCAACTGTTCTAAGAAAATGTCTTCCCAAAGTAATAGGACAAGAAGCATTGTATTCAACATCCGAAACATAGAAATCCACAGGGACATAAGCATTGTTAACCATAATGAGAACATCATTAACACTCCCCATGAGTTTCTTCTTAGCATTATCATTGAGTGGGACATCCAAATAACAATCTTCTAATGGTGGTAAATCAAGCATTTCATAAATCTTCCTAGGCATAATAGAGATACTAGAACCAAGATCACATGAAGCTTTGAGATTGAAGTCATTCACTTGTATATTAATAATGGGTTCCCAACTATCTTCTACTTTCCTAGGAATAGAAGCTTTGTGTTTTAGCTTCTCTTTCTTAATCTTAACAAGAGCATCTGTAATGTGTTTGGTAAAGGCAACATGCATATCACTAGCATCAGGACTTCTAGCAAGCTTTTGTAGGAACATAATCACTTTAGAAATATTTCAACCATCAAAATCAAACTTAGCATCACTAGTAGTAGGATCAATAGGCTTAGGCATAGTAGGAGGAGGAATAGGGGCTACTTGTGGTTTAGTGGTGATAGTGCACACACTATTGTTTCTATCAATTTCAGCTTCCCTTTCCCACCTAGCATGAAGTTGAGCTAACAACCTAGCATTTTCATCAATAGTAACTTGTATGGCATGAGCAGTAGCAAAGGTGTTTTCCATAGTTTCAGGTTTAGCAGGCATTTTATTAACCAAGGAAGTTTGAGCTTCAGACAAAGAAGATATATTTTTCTCAACAGTTAAAAGCTTTTCCTCTGTAGTCTTATTCAAAGTGGTTTGTTTACTAATAAAGTTCTTGAGCATGACTTCAAGTTCAGAGGGGGCACTTCTAGCATTATTATAATAGCTTCCATAGGAATTTCCATTATTAGGAGGATAAGGCCTAAAATTGTTGTTGCTACCAAAATTATTCCGATAGGCATTATTGTTGAAATCGTTGTTTATAATAAAGTTCACATCAACTTGCTCTTCTTGAGAAACCAAAGAGGCTAAGGGAACACTATTAGGATCTAGAGGAGCTTTCCCATTAACAAGCATAGCCATAATAACATCAATCTTTTCACTCAAAGAAGAGGTTTCTTCAACAGAATTTACCTTCTTACCATGTGGAGCTCTCTCAGTGTGCCATTCAGAATAATTAACCATCATATTATCAAGGAGCCTTGTTGCAGCACCCAAGGTGAGTCCCATAAAAGTACCTCCAGCAGAAGAATCCAACAGGTTTCTTGAGGAGAAGTTCAAACCTGCATAAAAAGTTTGGATAATCATCCAAGCAGTGAGTCCATGAGTAGGGCAATTTTTAACCAAATATTTCATTCTTTCCCAAGCAGGAGCAACATGTTCACTATCAAGCTGTTTAAATTTCATAATATCACTTTTCATAGCAATAATCTTAGCAGGAGGATAGTACTTTCCAATAAAAGCATCTTTGCACTTAGTCCAAGAATCAATACTATTTTTAGGAAAAATATAGCAACCATTCTTTAGCTTTTCCCCTCAAGGAGAAAGGAAAAAGCCCGGGCTTAATAATATCTCCATCTACATCCTTATACTTTTGCATCTCACAAAGTTCAACAAAGTTATTAAGATGGGCAGCAGGATCATCAGAACCAGCACCACAAATTGCTCTCTCATCACAAGATTCAACAAAGCAGGCTTAATTTCATAAAATACAGCATCATGAGCAGGTGGAGCAATAGGTGTGCTTAGGAAATAATTGTTGTTGGTGCTAGTGAAGTCACACAACTTGGTGTTCTCAGCAGAGTTCATTTTGGCAAAGGTGGGCAAGCCAAAAACAACAGCAACAGCTAGAGCAAGAACTAATTTTTGTGTGTTTTTGAATAAGGCAAGCAAAACAAAGCAAAAGAAACTAAGAAAACTAGTGAAAGGAAGTGAAAAGAGGCAAACAAAACAAAGCAAAAGAAACTAAGAAAACTAAAAACAAAGTAAAGAGAAAGGAAGTGAACGACTCCCCTAGTGAAGACGTCCTTAGCCTCCCCGGCAACGGCGCCCAAAATTAGCTTGATGGCGCCCAATACTTGTCGTGTAACGCTTCGTTGGAAACCCCAAGAGCAAGGTATGAAGCAGCACAACAGCAAGTTTCCCTCAGTAAGAAACCGAGGTTATCGAACCAGTAGGAGGAAGGAAACATCACACAGGTGTTGCTAGCAACGTGGAGACCTACATAACACAAACTCAAGACTTTTCCCCAATGAATCAGTGAGGTTGTCAAGCTCACCGGTTTGCTATAACAAAGGATTAAACGTATGGTGTGGAATGTAATGGTTTGCATCAAGTAAACAAATAACAGTGGAAGATGTATCAATGGTAAAGATTGGACCGGGGTCCATAGTTCACTGGAGGTGCTCTCCTTAGATAGACAACATGGCATGAAGGGTAAACAAATTACATCGGGGCAATTGACAGGAACTGAGCAAGCTATAATAATGCAATTACTAGCTAGAAAGATCCTATGAAGTTGATTGGGCAATACAACAATATACATAGACCATAATCCAACTGCATCTATGACTAGAAGTCCACCTTCAGGTTATCATCCGAACCCCCTCCAGTATTAAGTTGCAAGCAACAGACAACTGCTTTAAGCAAAGTGTGTAAGGTAAACAGTCCACATGTTCCATGAACAAGAGACCATTGTTTTCTCCCTAGTAGCAACATCACATCTACAACCGAAGAGATTTCTGTCACTTCCCTCGAAAACTAGAGGCATGAACCCACTATTGAGCATAAATACTCCCTCTTGGAGTCACTAGCAACTACTTGGCCAAGATAACCACTAGCAACGGAGAGCATGCAAGATCACAAACAACACAGACATGATAGAATCATAAAGATAGAACCATTAATCAAACCAACATAATAATCTCAATATCCATCGGATCCCCGCAAACACAACATGCATGATTACAAATAGATTAGATCTTGATCATGAACGGAGCTCACAAGATCTATACATGAAAGCACAAAGGAGGAGATACAACCATCTAGCTACTATATGGACCCATAGTCCAAGGTGGAACTACTCACAAATCATACCGGAGAGAAGGCCTCCGGGATGATCTCCCCTCCGGCAGGGTGCCGGGAAGAACTTCAGATCCCCCCGATCTAGGGACGATGGTGGCGGCGGCTACAGACGGTTTCGTGGATTTTTGATCGGGTACCGAGAGTTTCTGCATCGGGGGCTTCTTATAGGCGAGGGGGAGAGACCGGGAGGCGACCAGGGCCGACAAACCCTAGCCAGGCACGAGTCCACCTGACCCCGCGCCTGGGGTGGGTCTGGCCCCCCGGCCAGCCCCTCCGGCTCTCCTCTGGACTTCTTGTTCCCCACGGAAAGTTATTGACTTTGTCCTTCGTCCCGTCCAATTCCGATAATATTTCTTTACTAACTTTTCTGAAACCAAAAACAACAGAAAACAGGCATCTGGCACTGTTGCAACTTGTTAATAGGTTAGTACCAGAAAACATGTAAAAAGCACCTCAAAGTGTGGACAAGTAAAGCAACGTAGATACAAAACAAGCATGGAGCATCAAAAATTATAGATACGTTTCCAACGTATCAATCTCCAGCTCGTCGCACCCTTAAGTGGATCCCCTCACGGCTCGGGAATGGCACAGACATGACCAAGACTCCTCATGCGTCAATGATCAATAGCGGGACCGGGATGCCATATTGACAATGTCATTTGAACCATAAACATGGAGTCCATATCCCTTTGTTTCTTCGATACTACTTTTTTGAGATCCGATCATTAAGGTATCTCCATACCTTGTTCACCTTGTTACAAAATTGGCAAGTACTATTTATGGACAAGTACTGTTTATGGATGTAATATGTTGCAAAATTTATGGATGTAATATCACCAAATTGGCCTATCTGTATCTTATTGTAACATCCTAGGATTAGCACCTAGGATTATAGAGGACACAGGTTTGTGCATTGCATTCATGCATAAGAAAATCCGGAGAATTTTCGCACAAAACAAAAAGACCTATAGAGGGATCGAGGTCTCTCTTGTTCTAAAGGAAACAATAGAGAAAGTGCGACGGATTTTGACACGACCTCTACTAAATGTTCATGTTTGAGGGAAAACAGTTTGAGTTAAATATTCAAATACTTTAATTTAATTCAAAAGTAAATTGAAAAGAATTAATAATAGAATTGGAATGGTAAAATTCTTGAATAAACAAATAGATATCATCACATTCACAATACATTTAAATTATACAATAATTTGGAATTATTATTTAAAAAAACAATAAATATTACATAATATTTAATAATACAAGTGTATAAGAGGTCCAACAATTAGTAACTAGTATAATTTAGAAATGAAATAAAATAAAGCATTTACTTTATTACAATTAGAATAATCCAAAGTTTACAAAATGGATAAAGAAAATTACAAGTAATAAGAATAAAAAGAATTTCTTTATTACCATTATATTGAAATTACAATGCTTTCCACCTCACCAAAATAAATAAAAGGGTAAATTACAAAAGAATAAAGTAAAACCCTAAAACTATTTCTAAACTCAATTTCCTAATTCATCTCTGGTATCTTCTTTTCTTATTCCTTTGTCCCTGCAAAATAGCACAAAAGATAACAAAACAAAAGAAAAAGAATAAAATAAAGAGAATTGTTTGAGATGAATGCTACTCTTAGTCTGGCAATGTGATGCATTTCTGAACACATCATTGAGTATTTCTTTAAAAAGGGGCCAAAGAGTAGTATCTGTTCTTATTCTGGAATATTGCCTCAGACTAGTGCATCATAGGCTGGTACAGGGGCAAGTTTCACCAAGGACAGGTAAGTGGCAAAGAGATGATATTCAAACCAGCCGAGCACATCCAGAAGGGACCAGCTTCCAGACAAGGAAATATCTGGCAATGGGACAAAACCCCTGGAACAGGCAGGCAGCTTACACACACAGCTGCATGTGATGTGCTGTCGATTAAGCAAGGGAAGTGACCAATATAGAAAGAGCAACTACAGCCACTACTGGGAGAGGTGCTGCTCACACATTCATTCTCTCCTAGGACAGCACAAGCTAAATCAACTCAAAACACAAGACCACATCACATATAACTCTAGCTTTGGATCTCAGCTAAACAAACCAACCCCACCACTAGCCAGATTTCATCTCCACACCCCAACTCTGGTTGCTCCCTAAAAGTCATCCAAGAGCTAGAACAAGAAGAAAATCAGGACATGATAATAAGCTAGCTCAAGAGGAGGAGGAGCAGGCCAGTAGCTAGGAAGAAGGAAGGATCCACAACATACCAAGGTGGAGCAGTTCAAGCCCAAGAGCAAGAAGATCTAGCTGATCAAGAGTAGACAAAATCCCAGCACAAATCATTTGTTGACTCTATAGTAGCAGGTAAAAATCATCAGAAATAACCACTAGATCATGTAGCATCTGTTCTTATATCCCGCATAAAGATTTGGGAACAAAAGGTAAATAATACCTAGCAACTAACTCCATCTACCCTTCTACTAGATTTTATCTAGGAGGATTGGATGGAGAGTTTTCTCTCAGGCTTGCATAGAGGTGCTATGCAAAGCTCATCACAGAGAATGAAAGCCACCGGAATAAATAAATATCTATTCTTATTTCTATCAAGGCCTCAGTATTTGCCTCACATGCAAGGAACTAATCCATCTTAGTTCCCATCATTAAACCATCAGGCAAACAATCTTAATAAGCCAAGGCAAGAACATAAATAGCATATCATACTCCCTGGAATTTTAGTGGGCACACTCCATAAGGAGGCACCACACTAGGATTTACAGAAGGGCAGAAGCCATCTACATTACTGTCAACAGAAATAGAGAAGTATGATACTTCTACATTACCTCTCAGCAAGGTTCATTGAGTTCCTTATATCATCTTCCTAGCTAATCAAGCTAGGAGTCCTTGCAAGAAATCAGAGCATGATTTAAATCATCTTCCTAAGATAATTTGATCTAGGAATCATTCCATCAGGTATCAAACAATTGTGTAGATAAAGAAAATCTACTTTGCATATTCAAATTCATATCTGTCTAAGATCATGCCTTGCATGATATAGCATCATCAGTTTATTCTCCAGCTTATTACTAGACAAGTATGTACTACAGCTGCTAGGCTATAGGGCACATTCCCAGAGGGTAGCGCCTCTGCACCTAGCAGATTCAGAGTTTCTTGAGTACAGGCTCAAGTCTATTTTCTTAAACCCACAAATCATTTTCCTAAAAAATTTTAGGAATCATTTATATTGTTACCATCATATTGATAGAGCACTCCTTTTGGCCATCCAATTACACTTACTAACATTACCCAAATAATGTTTATCATCTTCCTTGCAGTAATTCTAGGAATCATATCTACTCCTTATCTCACTGTCAGATTTGATAGAGAATAAATCATTCTCATAGAAAAGGTTTCTAGGAAATAATTCAAAACCATCACTGAACCAAATGTGCAGATCACCAAGAGTGCCTCATATATGATCATATCACAGCCAGATAACAGGTGTAACCAATCCTGGATAGAGGAATGCACACATCCAGGAAGGTTCCATTTTAGTGGATACCAAAGACAAGCAAAGCTACTAGCTAAAATCTCTAGCAATCTCTATAATACAAGCTCAGTAGGAAACCATCAACTAAATAATTTATCCACTTATAATAGTACTTGTTATCTGCCATGTTTAAATTCTAGAATGAATAAAACATGAGTATAAATGAATTCTTTCAGTCAACAACACTGTAAAGAATTCAGATTCATCAAAAATAACATCATAGCAACACCATACATGCCAGGGATAACCACACCATCCAAACTTGGACACCAGATCAAGCACACTACAATTCATTCAAAGCCTGACAGTGCAAGTCAAGCATACTAGAGGTAGTTAATCATCTAGACTAGGACACCACTACAAGTAAAAAGATAGTAACATATCACCATACAACCTTAATCCCAACCTGAGGAGTTTATTGGCCCAAGAATCGGTCACACGAGGATTAACTGAATTAGAGGAAGAAGTAGCAGGAACACACCTAGTTCGGTGCCCCGGGGTTGCGCAGTTGCAGCGCCATCCGCCGGAGCCGGAGCCAAGACGTCACCACCATAGGGAGGCAGCACAACAACACATCCATGGGCGCCGGGGTTGCATCCCAGGCTGCCGTCCCTCCGGCGTTGGAATAGCATGTGAGACCTGGAGAATCAGTTGAAAACCATGGTTAGCCATAGCAGTAGTAGCAGCGGCGACACCACCGAAGAGCAAGAACTAGGGCGCAGGGGCCGAGCCAACAATTGTGGGGCTAGGGTTTCGGTCGAGCACGCTCGCAAGGGACATGGGCCAACCAAATAGATGGTTGAGAAGAGAGGATAAGGAGAGGGTAAGGCTTGGCCAGCGAGTGGCTGCAAAGGAGGCAGCCAACGGCGGCCGAAGTGGCTGGCGGCGACATTGCACGGGAGCAAGGGAGGAGAAGATGAGGACTGTGTGCGTGCACGAGTGTGGGTGTGTTGTAAGGGGTGGGCCGGGGTGAGGGGTCTGGCATGGTCCAGTTGGGCCAGGCCAGCCCACATATCCAACCAAATGGCCCAAGTTGATTAGATTTAGAAATAAAAAAATGAATTACTAAAATAACCTCCAAACATTTTTAACGATAGAAAATTATAGAAAAATCCTAAAAATACATATGATATATCAAAATGACCACAAAAATAATATCTACCTAATAAAAATATAATTTTAAGTGTTTAAAATAAATTTAAAGTAAAATAATTATTAACACCATTAAATCTTAAATGAAATTTTATAAAATAAAACAAAAAACCCTAAAAATAAATAAGAAATCATTTTTGTGTATTAAAATAACTCTATTATTTTATAAAATACTCACTTAGAGTTTTACAAATAAAACATAAAGCAAATATTTAAAGACACTTAACACTTTGATGAATTTTATATAAATAAAGATAATACAAACTTAAGTATAACTTTTAACTTTAAAATATTCTTATAAAAATCTTATTAAGAATCCTTTTAAATAAACATTGGGTATCACCCATTTATATAATATGGTGAATAATCATTATATCTTGACCACTATTAACATAACTTTAAATTCTAACAAATTACTAAGACCATTTAATTATGCTTCCATTAAATAAATACATATTATTTTCTTAATAAGCAAAACAAATTTAATCTAATCATTCACTTGAATGTAAAATGAATAATCCCACACTTTATTCATACTTATCATAAATCCAAAACTTGAGAAATATTAAAACAAATTACATCTTAAGTTTACTTAACCTTTTAAAGTTAACTTTAGTCTCAAAATCTTATAACATCATGTCTAATAAACTACTTATGTTTTTGTAGTTAACTTTGGTCTATTTAAACTTAAGACATAAAGCATCTCAAGTCCAAACTAGTACATCAAACACCAAAAGACATTGATGATGTTCTATTAACAATGATGGTTGTTTAAACCTTAGAAAGGAAATCTTTTCTTCAAATGTTATTCTTTTTTCCACTTCAAACAATAATTTTATAACAAGTTCTTCAACTCTTAAACAACTCAATTCCAAGGATGTTTAACAATACACACCAAATGACAATTAACCATAAAACATTATCTTATACTTTACTTACATATTTTGGATTGTTAACACTTAGGTTCCTTATAAAGGTCATTACTTGTAAAATAAAATTTGAAGATAAACCAACTCTGAAAAGAATCACTTAAATTCACTTCACTCAAAGTATTGGGGATTCAATTTGGGACTTTTACAAAAATGCATAGCATTACTTATGCATAACTGCATATTGCTTCTTTAAACATTAGTCCTTACCGGACCAATGATGCAGATTTCAGATATTGGATCTTATGTCATCTCGAAGACCGTGAGTGCATAATCTTGCAATCACAAAAGGCAAGTTCACACTTGCTCATGTCATTTGATTATTTTTTGTAAAGTATTTTGCAAATCCAGTGTTGTCATCACCTGCATTTGAAAAAGGACAGAAAACACTATTTTCATAATAATGTGATTATAGGTTATTTACCATGAGGTAATAACCTACTATAAGAGTTCCGGTGGTAAAGGAACATATTATATAGGACTTAACAACCAATGTCGCCAGTGATTCTTGCGCCGTATATTACGCGTTAACCATGAGATTTGGAATGGGACGAAGAAGTCAGCTGTATCTTTTCCCTCTCGCATGGAGCTGGATGTGCGGGTCATGGCTGTGATCACTCGTAGCATGCATATTATTTATGGTAATTCGTAGAGGATATGCAGCATATGGGTGGGAGCCCTCAACATCCCATGATAGTTTCGTCATCTGAACGGTCTATACAAACCATTGCCGTAATTCAAAAGGTGGGCATGGTGTACACCAAGGAGACATGCGGGGTCGTGGAGAAGGCAGTGATTGGCTTGGATCTTAGGTTGGGCCTCAAACCAAGGAAGTTTGAACGGGGACATACTCCCGGCCGTGCAACAAAACCTAAGGTCTCTCATGGGTAAAATGACACACCTCTGCAGAGTGTAAGAACTGTAACTTGTTACTCCCTGTTCTGGGAAGGAGCTGCGAACGTGGCGGGAAAGGAACCCCATGAAGGTTCTGGTAAACCCGTGAAGGCTGACGGACATAGCTTTTCAGAATAAAAGCAACCTTTGAAGAAATGTTTATGAAAACTTGCATTGCCTATGACCTATGGTCTGTGGCTATAGATATAGTGCATCAAACACTCCTTTATAGTGAACTTTATTAGTACGCTCGTACTCAAAGTATCTTCATAACCCTTGCTAGGTTCTAAAGCCAGTACAGACGGTGACTACATCAAGTTATGCTCCAGGAATCATCATCAAAATCTAAAGCTCTTCAATGAAGTCAAGGAAGTCAACATATATATCCACTCAAGTGAAGACGAAGTTGTGGATTAGATAAGAATAGAATCTCTAGCCATAGAACCTACTTCTGTAGTGTATTGCAGTAGCAGCAATGCCAGACCATTAGTTAAGATACTAGTCTTAATAGTATGATAGTTTTGGAGTTATTTATTTCTGATTCTTCTTTGTAAGAAGTTTCTTTTTCTCTCTTTAACCTAGAGTGTTCTCTGGATCTTGTGTAAAGAGTTGAGTTGTAACCTATAGTCATGTCTTGGACCTGCTATGTTTCTGTTGTACTACTCTGAGGGATGTAATACTAGTGAATGGTGTTTCATTGGTGTTATGTCAATGACTATAGTGTACTACATCATGAAGTGGTATGCTGGGTCACCGCACTTACCCGTCACTGGGTGAACAAATCCCGCTCTTGACACAGTCTCCTCAACCCGTTCCTCCGGAGACCCAACAACACCACTATGATCACCATTTCACTAAGTGACGTTAAGTGCCATTAAAGTAACCTCAGGAGACAGTGATTTGATATGGTCTCATGGTCTAAGGATAAGGAGACTTTGTTTCTTACTATTGCAACGATGAACTTTGTGACTTGATTGTGTCGCAATCTTTGAGGAATGTCCATCACATCATTCACCAATGATATGACCTTGTTGTTAACCAACCCTATCACTAATGATCAGGAAACCTTGATCATTAGTTTCCCAACAAACTAGTATCAATAGAGGCTACTAGGGACTTATGTTTCATATCACACCTATATCAATGTTTCCACTTGATACAGTTACAGCAAAACATGAAAATATTACAAACTTATTGGGATATGATAATAATAAACCTTTTATTATTTTCCTCTAGGGCGCATTCCCTTCAGATGATGTTGATTGCCTCCATGTGTGAGTAGTTTACCTTGTTCTTGGGGAGATAGAGAAATCCTAGCATGGTAATTAATTGAAATAAAGATAATCCATAAGTTTGTTCATGACTATGTATTAGTTTTATTTCTTCATGTTGTGTGAAGTTGACCACATAATATTTTCCTTCGGGATAAGGGAGGAAACTGTGACCCTGGCGCATGGCGTAATAAGATTGATAGTATACTCATACCATCAAGTTGCAACTTCTTTTTCGAAAGCTCATCTGAAAAAACTCTAAGGTTAAACGTGCTTGGCCTAGAGCAATTTGAGGATGGGTGACCAACCGAGAAGTGGGTACCGGGTGTACATGAGTGAGGACAAATTGAAGGGAATGTTCCCTAGAGAAAAATATTTAATGGCATATTTCATAAATTTTATGATTAAGTTTTATATCATGCTATAACTATATGGACTGGGAAACGTCAATAGCCGTGTGATATACTAACAACCAGCAGTTCCCAGTGAAACTCTAGTCACTGATTTATTGGTCAATAGATGATCAAAGGTTTCCTGATCATGTTGGAGCCTCGGACCCTAATTGATAATGGAGTCATTTCATTACAAAATGAGATGGTGAACATACCCTATCTATAGAATCATATCACGATCATGTTACTGAGTTCAGGTTACGATGATTAGGAAACTTAGTGACTCTTTTCTTAGACCGTGAGACCATATCAAATCAGATCACTGTCTCCCAAGGTTACTTTGATGGCACTTAATGTCACTCGATGGAACAGTGATCATAAGGGTGTCATTTGGTGTCCAGAGGAACATGTAGAGGTGACTGCGTCATGAGCGGGATTTTTCCATCTGCGTGATGGAAGATATTCTAGGCCCACTCGGATAAGTTATATCCATAAGTTGCGCAGCGTGTGACTTGGTCATGGGGATATCACTTATAGGATCGAGTAAAGAAGGTATTGTCGTTAAAGAGGTTGAACCATGACATGGAGATGTCATTTTATCAAGCCTCAAACAATATAGTATCACAGAGACAAAAGGAATAAGATGCAGTGTTTACGGTTTAATGACAAATTTCGTTGAGTACGCAGGTGGTCATCATGGGCTCTAGGTCCCGCTGTTGATCATTGTTCAGAGAGGAGTCTTGACCATGTCTGTAGTATTCTCGAACTGTTGGGTAGCACTCTTAAGGGCTTGACGAAGCTTAGAGATCATTAATGGCTAGTTTGGAATCACTGAAGAAGTAAGAAGAGAGAGACCGAAAAAGTTCTAGGGATATCCGAAGGTGTTCAGAGAAAGGATAAAAAAGGGTCAGAAAAGGGTTTTTAGATAAATAGTGATTTATTAATTATGAACTAATGCATTGTAAATAAATATTTAAATAAAGATTTATAAAATCGTCTTATTAGTTAGGCAAAATCATGGAGGGATTTTACCTAAAAAGAAATAGACGAAAAAGGAAAAGGGAAGGCTATTTTTGAAACAACCCATGTGTGCGTCGGGTAGTCCGCGCCGCACAGGGAGGCAACTACTATGCGCCATTGGCCGACGCTTTGCAGTTGCTGGGATGAGCTGGCCTACCCGGGGCATCGCCGCTGGCTGCCACGCGGGAAGACGTGTGTGCGCACGCGGGCCACATGCCGGCCCACCCGGGGCCTGGCGCTGGGCGCCACTGCAGCGACAACTGCCTGGCGGGCTGCTACGGCCAGGCCGCCCCACCCGGGGCCTTCTCCTCCACCGCCATTTCCCTGCTCGGTCGCGCGCGGTTGGGCTAGCGGCCCACCCGGCCGGCGGCAGGTTGCCCCTTTTTTCTTTGTTTATTTAGTCCCACATGGGAACCCTAAGAAGGAGGGACCCCCTACTCTGCCTATATAAAGGGGTGCCCATAGGAGGATTAAAACACACCAACTTCCACCTGGAAATAAATAAAAGGCATGTGTTGCCTCTCTCTCTCTCTCTCTCTCTCTCTCTCTCTCTCTCTCTCTCTCTCTCTCTCTCTCTCTCTCTCTCTCTCTCTCTCTCTCTCTCTCTCTCTCTCTCTCTCTCTCGTGACCGTGGCCCCTTGTTAGGGCTGTGCGAGTAAGGAGTTCTTCACCGTGGAGCACCATCACGCTGCGGGATTCGGAGCCGGGAGATCTAATTTTGCAATCTTGGCTGGATCGGAGAGAAGCGAGGGTCGTCGTCAAGCATCGTACGTGTGTCACTCCCTCTGGTGGCACCGTGCTTTCAGTGCTAGGAGTTGTCGGAGCCGCAGGACTACAGACCTCGAGGTCAGCGTCAGGGCATCTTCTTTATCCATATTTCATCGCGGTATATTAACCGTGCTCGGTCTTCAAAGGTATGAATACCGTATCCCCTCCCATTAATATATTACTAGTAGATAGATCCTGGCATTAGGGTTTTGATCATAGAGTTTTTTTGTTTTCTGCCCTCGAACCCCAACAGTGGTATCAAACCCGAGCTATGCGTAGTACTGCTAGTATGGATAGAACACACGAGTTGTGACATGCGGGCGTTGATTTTATAATTGTTACCCTCCCATGTGTACTTGTTTATATTGCGACATTGATTGATGAAGCAACCCGAATCGACCTTACGCGAGACTGGTTCCACGCTCTGAAGGGAATATGCCTTGAGGCAATAATAAAATTGTTATTATATGTATTCCAAGTATATGATAGATGTTTATTTTGCATGCTATAATTATATTAATATGAAAATGTTAGTACATGTGTGTTTAATAAACAAATAGAAAGTTCCTAGTTATGCCTCTCTTATAAACTAGCTCGTTGATTAACAAGATGATCAAGGTTTCCTAATCATGGACATTGGATGTTGTTAATAACGAGGTCACAACATTGTTGGAATGATGTGATGAAAATTCACCGAAGTATAGCATTATGATCAAAGTCATTGTGTTTATATTGCTGTAACATCATACGAAGTAATCCTAGTCCTTAGACCATGAGATCATGTCAATCACTAACACTGGAAGAGTATCTTGATAACATCAAACGCCACACCATGACAGGGTGACTATAAAGGTTTCAGTGCTACGAAGGTGTTACGTAGAGGCTCGTGGATCAAGAGTGGAATTTGTCCATCCCGATGACGGATAGATATACTCTGGGACCTCTCGGTGATATCACATTAGTTATCTTGCAAGCAAGTGATGTGATCACTAGAATGTTATATCACAGGAACGAGAAAAGAGTGCATGTCGGTAACGAGATCAAACTAGGTATGGAGATACCGATGATGGGAATCTTGGACATGTAATATATCGCGAGACAAAGGGATTAATTTACCAGCGTAAAAGGTTCTCACGATCACATAAGTCATCATTGAATGTGTGGGAATCATTATGGATCTCCAGGTCCCGCTTCTGATTATTGATCCGAGAGGGCTCTCGATCATGTCTGCATTATTCGCGAACTGTAGGGTGACACACTTAAGGGATACCAACACCATTTGATGAAAATGTGTTCTAGAAGAAAGAATTGCAAAGCGGTGGAATTATTTCAATGGACACCGGAATTGTTTCGGGTGAAATTGCTGAAATTGTTTCTGCATGTGAAATTGAAAAGTAGCAAGGGGTTTTATGTGAATGTTTGTTAATTAATGTAATTGAAAAATTCTGAATAAATAAATAAAAGGAGTTTTATTTAATGAGAGATTACATTAAATTTGGTGGAAATTTAATGGGATTTGAGTTGGATTTTGAGTGGAAGAAATGGAGAGTCAAATTTGAGTTGGAGATGCACTCACATGAATGGAGGAAGGGGTGGGGGAAGCCACCATGGCCGCCGACCATGCCCCTTGGGGTTCCCCTCCTCCTCCTACAAAAGTCCCCCCTCTCCCTCTCTCTCACCCACACCTCCTCGTGAAGGATCTCTCTCCCCCTCTATAATTATTCCCCCATGGTCTCGGACTAGCGAGATACATGTTACTGCTAGATTTTCATTTGGAAGGAGTTGCTACTTCTGTTGCATCGCCAGAGATAGGAGGCGGAGGTTATTCGGTGGCCTGAACATGTGTGCGATCACGGATTCACTACTGATTTGTGGCGCTGGACTTCTTCTCGATCTTGAGATCGGCAAGCATTTGACTACATCATCCACGAGTTCAACCTCGTTACTTTGTCGGTCTTCAAGGGTATGTTCTCTATGGATGTATATGCACTCGTAGCTTGTATCTAGTAGATAGATATTGGTTCTTAGTAGTTCCCATCGTAGGAAATTTTTTGTTTTCTATGTTGCGAACCCAACAGTGCTATCAGAGCCTGATCTATGCGTAGATGCTTTGCACGGGTAGTACACATATGAGTATGTGGGCGATGATGATCATGTTATTGCTTCTTATTTTTATTTTGTTTATTGGTGTCATAGTGGGATGAAGCGGCTCAGACTAACTTTATATGTCCTCGCACATGAGACCAGTTCCACGTTTGACATGCAACTAGTTTTACATAAGTGGCTAGCAGGTGCCTGTCTCTCCTACTATAGTCAATATCTGATTTATAACGAGTTGCTAATAACTTAGTTATCATCGTTGTGGTTCCATGTTCGTAGGTAAGAACAGTTCTATCTTCGAAAGCCCTAAGCCACGTAAAACTTGCAATGGATAAATTAGAAGCGTCTAGTTTAGATTATTGCTGGGCTAGTGTCATGATATGGTAATGTTGTAAGTTGATGTATAGTTGATACTCTTACAACACACCTAGAGTGTAAGTTCTATAGACCTTGGCCTTACACACAAAGGAATGATAAAGATCATACCACGATGCACATGATAGTGATCAAGTGCAAAAACCATATCATTTCACTTTTCACATATGATGTTTTTGCATCTTATATTGCTTGTTTGGCATTTTAGTAGCATTATAAGATGATCCCTCATTTAGATATCAAGATAAAAATGTGTTCTCCCTTAAGTATGCATCGATTATGTTTCACAACTTCAAGACATCACATGATGATCGGGTGTACTTGAATCCATGATCATATTTTGGGTGTAAGACAGTTTTACACATGCAAGTACTAAGGTTCTTACTTGGTGAGCCTAGCTTGCTCAGACATGGCCTCGGAACACGGACCAAAAGGTTAAGCATGAGTCATATATTTGATATGATGCCCATATAGATGCTCACGTTTGAAACTACACCGACTCACGTGATGATCGGACTTGGTGTAGTGGATTTGGTTCATGTAATCACTAAAAAGACACGAGGGATGTTGTTTTTGAGTGGGAGTTCATTCATAATTGGATTAGTTGAACTCGATCTATCATAAACTTAGTCTAAAATTTACAAATTCTGTTGTAGATGGCACCACCTGCTTTTAATTTCAATGTGTTCATGGAGAAAGAAAAACTTGCGATGAATGGTAGCAACTTTACCGAGTGGGCCATGAATTTCAGGATTACCCTCAATGCTGCACAAAATAAATATGTGCTAGAAGCGCCGCTAGGCCCCCACCAGCTCCCGATGCCCCTGATGAGGAAAAGAACGTCTATTTGACTCGTTAGGAGGACCACAACTTAGTTCATTGCGGCATACTATATGGGTTAGAGCCAGAACTTCGAAAGCATTTCGAAAATGGCAATGCCTTTGATACAATGGGTGAATTGAAAATGATTCTTGATACCCATGCTACCGTAGAGAGTTATAATGCTTCTGAAAGTTCTTTAGCTGCATGATGGAAGAGAACAACTCCGTTAGTGAGCATGTACTCAAAATGTCTAGGTACGCAGATAGGCTTGTGTCCTTGGGAATAACGATTCCCATTGACTTAGGCATACATCGTGTTCTCCAATCTCTGACACCTAGCTACAAGAGCTTTGTTATGAACTATAACATGCAGGGCATGAAGAAGTCTCTCCCCGAGCTTCTGTCAATGCTTAAGACTGTAGAGGTGGAGATCAAGAAAAAACATCAAGTGTTGATGATCAATAAGACCACCGGTTTCAAGAAAGACAAGAAGGGTAAATAGAAGGAAAAGAAGGGTGAAAAATCTGTTGCCACGCCTGAAAAGAAATCCCGAGCTGGCTCTAAGTCTGATACCGAATGCTATTATTGTAAGGAGACTGGACAATGGAAGCACAACTACCCCAGTATTTGGCAGACAAGAATGTCGGCAAGGCAAACAAAGGTATATATGATATACATGTTAGTGATGTGTACTTGACTAGTACTCACAGTAGCACCTGGGTATTTGATACTGGATCGGTTGCTAATATATGTAACTCGAATCAGGGGCTACAGAACAAGCGATTGCTAGCAAGGTATGAGGTCATGATGCGTGTCGGTAATGGATCAAGAGTTGATGTGATTGCCGTCAGAACGCTACCTCTCCACTTACCATCGAGATTAGTGATAAATCTAAATAATTATTACTTGGTGCCTGCACTAAGCATGGACATTATATCTGGATCGTGTTTGATGCGAAGTGGTTATTCATTTAAATATGAAAATAATGGTTGTTTGATTTATATGAATGATATCTTTTATGGTCATGCACCTGTGATGAATCGTTTATTTCTGTTAGATCTTGATAATAGTGTTACACATATTCATAATACTGATGCTAAAAGGATTAAACTTGATGATGATATATCTGCATATATGTGGCACTGCCGTGTAGGTCATATTGGATTAAACGCCTGAAGAAAATCCATTCAGATGGACTTTTGGAATCACTTGATTTTGAATCATTTGATACATGTGAGCCATGCCTTATGGGCAAGATGACTAGAACACCTTTTTTCGGTTCAATGGAACGGGCGGCAGATTTATTGGAAATCATACATACCGATGTATGTGGTCCAATGAGTGTGCCGGCACGAGGTGTATATTGTTATTTTGTTACTTTTACAGATGATTTGAGTAGGTACGGGTATTGATATGTCATAAACGTATCTATAATTTTTGATGCTCCATGCTTGTTTAGTATCAACTTTGCTATGTTTTGTCTACACTGTGAGGTATTTTTATACATTTTTTGGGACTAACTTATTAACAAGATGTCGCATTGCCAGTTGCCTGTTTTCTGCTGTTTTTGGTTTCACAAAAGCTAGTAAGGAAATATTCTCGGAATTAGATGGGACGAAACACAAAGTCAATATTTTACCAGAAGGAACACGGAGTCCGAAGGGCAGCCGAAGGGGGGCCAAGAGGTGGCCACAACCTAGGGCCGCGTGGCTGAGAGAGGCACCGCCACCAGGTGTGGGCCCCTCGGGCGCCCATCAACCTTGCCCCTTCGCCTATAAAAGCACCCCGATGCAGAAACCCTAAGTACCCGATCAAATATCCATGAAATAGTCCATAGCCGCCGCCACCATCATCCCTAGATCGGGGGGATCTGAAGCTCTTCCCGGCACCCTGCCAGAGGGGAGAGATCATCCCGGAGGCCTTCTTCATCACCATGCCAGCCTCCGGTATGATGCGTGAGTAGTTCACCCTTGGACTATGGGTCCATATAGTAGCTAGATTGTTGTTTCTCCTCCTTTGTGCTATCATGTTTAGATCTTGTGAGCTCCGTTCATGATCAAGATCATCTATTTGTAATCATACATGTGTTTGCGGGGATCCGATGGATATTGAGATACTATGTTAGATTGATTATTGATTCTATCATGTCTGTGTTATTTGTGATCTTGCATGCTCTCCGTTGCTAGTATCTATCTTGGCCAAGTAGATGCTTATGACTCCAAGAGGGAGTATTTATGCTCGATAGTAGGTTCATGCCTCTAGTAATCTAGGGAAGTGACAGAAATCTCTAAGGTTGTAGATGTGATGTTGCTACTAGGGAGAAAACAACAATCTTTTATTCATGGAACAATCGTATTGTTTACTTTACACACATTGCTTAATGCAATTATCTGTTGCTTGCAACTTAATACTAGAAGGGGTTCGGATGATAACCTGAAGGTGGATTTTTAGTCATAGATGCAGTTGGATTACGGTCTATGTATATTGTTGTAATGGCCAATCAAATCTCATAGGAGTCAAGATGTCTAGTATATGCATTGTTATGCTTTCTCAATCTGTCAATTGCCTCGCTGTATTTGTTCACCCAACATGTTATCTATCTTCAGGAGAACACCTCTAGTGAACTATGGAGCCCGGTCCAATCTTTATCATTGACACATCATCTACTGTTACCGTTTACTTTCTAGAAGCAAGTACTATCTTCCACAATATACGTTTAATCCTTTGTTTTTAGCAAACCAGTGAGATTGACAACCTCACTGTACATTGGGGAAAAGTTTTGAGTTTGTGTTGTGTAGGTTCCACATTGTTAGCAACACCTTGGAGTTGTTTCCTTACTCCTACTGGTTCGATAACCTTGGTTTCATAATTGAGGGAAAACTTACTGCTGTGTTCTTCACACCTTCCTCTTGGGGTATGCCAACAAAGCTCTACAGTGATCTGAGCCGCATCAAGACATTTTTTGGCGCCATTGCCGTGGAGATAAGGACAGCTTCAATCTCTTCCTCCTCGTCATTCACCTTTCAGGGAGAAAGAAGATTCTCACAAGGGGAGTCTCTCACAACTATTCTCTTTACTTTGTTTTTTTGCTTAGTTTATTTTCTTTTGTTTTGCTTGTTTCTTTCTTTCTTCAAAAATACAAAAAAATAGTTTCGTTTGGTTTGCTTTTTCTTATCAAAAACACAAAAAATTAGTTCCCACTTTAGTTGGTACTGCTGTTGGCTTGCTCCACTTTTGCAAAAATGAACACTCCTGAGAACACCAAGTTGTGTGAATTCACTAGCACAAACAACAATGATTTCCTTTGCACACATATTTCTCCTCCTATTAAAGAAAAATTTGATGTTAATGCTTCTTCATTTGAAAATACTTGATTCTTGCTTCTTGTGCCTAACTTAAAGGCGTTAAAGAAAAGTACTCAATGGGAGATAGCCCAAATTTCATTAGGACTTTATTTTGTTGAGTATTGGAAGTTATTTCTTCTGTAATAACCTATCCTTATCCTTTATGTGTGGTTTTTGTGCCAAGAATAACCTCTAATGATAGATAAGTAAGATTTGGGGAAGTTGATGTCCCAAAACAGATTTGTGTTCTTCACTGTAAATTTCGTGCAAAATCCCTGTATGTCGGATTGAGCTGTAATTTTCTGAGCTTATGACCCAGGTTGTTATCTAAATTTCATTAGTTCAACACTTTTCTATTTGAGCAACAGAAAGTCTTCGAAAAAATCGGTTTTTACCTATTGGTCTGTTTTGACAGATTTCTGCCATTAGTTTTATTTGCTTCTTAATCGTTTTTTAGTTATCCTTGATCAATTGAGCTTTTAAAAGGAATTTCTATAGTATCTTGTGTTCTAATTAAAGTTTTACTTGTGTTTAAACTAAACCCAAAGGCCTATTATCTTGAATACACTAATGTTGCTAATGAAGATTGTGTGAAGTTTTGTATGAAGGAAATTTTCAAAGTGTAGGGGAAGAATGATATGATGAGATGAAGAATGAACAAAAGCTCAAGCTTGGGGATTCCACCCCGTGTCACCCCAAGAATTATTCAAGAGGTACAAGCGTCAAATCTTGGGGATGCCCAAGGCACCCCCTTCTTCATCAATAAAAATCTTAGGTCTCTTTCTAGACAGTTCGTTTTTATTGTTTCATGAAGTGTTGTGTTGTTCTTGGAGTGTCTTAGTTTTTGTTTTTTGGTTTTCTTTTGTTTAGTTTGCTTGAATAAATTAGTTGGACCCCCTCTTTCATGTATTATGTTTCAAATAAGTTGATTGGTGTTGGAAAATACTAGAAAGTTTCATGCTTATAGTGGTACAAAAGGGAGCTTGTTTTGACTGTGTCTTAGACTTTATCATGTCATGCTAGATGTTGCTTTGACCTTAATCTTAGTGATTATTGTTGTAGCATGACTTGTTCCAAACATTTGAGATTTCTTAATGTGCCTTGCAAGAATCATGCATTGCTTTAGCATTCAAAAGCATAATATTGTGGTATTCTCCTTTGATGCTTTGTTTGGGTTATCTTGGCACATGCTTACACCATGTTATGAATATGAACCAGTCACCCTAGCCTCTATGATCATTTAGTTTTTGACTTGTGCTACCACTTTATGCTTTGATTAATAATGTTTTGTTGCTCTGCATGATTATGGACATTATTGCTCTCTTAGTTGGTCGCTCCCAGTCTTTTGCTAGCCTCCACTTGTACTGAGTAAGCTCTACTCATGCATCCAACTCCCAAGAAACCAAGTTATTCCAAAGAGTCCACTATAAATTCCTATGCATGGTGTGTTACACCATTCCAAGTATATTCATGTTTTTATCTATCTTCCAAATTAAACTTGTTATGAGAAAAATAGTGATTAAAGCTCTCACAAACTTGATGGTACACTTTACTTTCTTGCACCTAATAAGCTTGAACCATTGTGTCATCTATGTTGTATATGCTTGCACTCATAAGTTGGGAATTAGCAGAACCATGCCGTCATGGGGAACGCTTTCAACACCTATGCATATTACCCAGTTGATATCATGATCTTTTGTTTGCAGATGTTGGCGGTGTGAAATAAAAGGGGAGCTTCTAAGTCCATGGAGTATTGTATATGTGTTAGAGAAACGCCTGGGCGGCTAGCCTAAGCCATGCCTAATCATGGTGGAAACTTGGAGCATAACCATAGTGAGCAATCTGTGAAGCATCCTCAATAAAAACCTATGCACATAGCAAATAAAAAGATCGCTGAGATGCTCATTGTCTGTTGGCTTGTCATTTTGATATAGGATAGCTCCTGTGTCATGGGGCAAGGGGTACCCCGTTGGTGGTTCTCTATAATACACATATATTTACAATGACAAGAACTTGCTTGTGACTACAGTTGAGTAGCATGTGGAATGGCCCTCGTACTCAAGGGACATGAGATTGCCAACTTATGATTTGTCAAGCATATACTCCATATTTATTTCACTTTAACTTTAATCACTTCAATGATGCTTATGACAGGGGAAATGAGAGCTGAAAGCTAATAAATACCATAATTTTTGGAAGCTCTTTATGAAACTTGAAATCAAGGGCGGAGCCAGCAGCACACGAGAGCTGGGGCATACCCTTGCTGCTGGTGCGTCTACAAAGGTTTGCCCAAAAAAATAGCAAAGGAATCTCTTGAGCTAGCTCAGATTTTAGTGGAGTGTCACCGGTCAAGACCGGGCACCTGCCCGGGGTTGCCGGGAGGTGGCTCTACCACTGCTTGAAATCCTTGCTTCCCTCTGTGAAGGGCCTTTCTTCCTACTTTTATATGGAGTCTCCATCTTCTATCTTTATGCACCAATTAAGAGAGCATAGTTGTCATTCTTAGTTTTATGTGCATTGTCCCAAAACTTATTGATTGATTCATAATGTTGATATTGCTTGTTCTTGAACTATTTGTATCTAGGCACCCTTATTAACTTTGAAGGTGTCCTATGAATTTATGTTTTGCTACTCCATGAAGGACAAGCTAAATACCACACATGCTATGTTTTCTATATGTGAAACAAACAAACGTCTTTCAATGCATTGTTATTCATGATCTTTGTTTGTACCTTTTTATGTTGCAACATAATTGCTATGTCTTATTGTTAGAACTACATCTTTCATGCTCATGTTTAGAGTACTTTGATCCGAGCTATCAATGCTTTGCAAATGGTTTGATCAAGATTGTGATTGTGCATGTCACCTCAAAAATTATTCTTTTTATTACTTACTCGAGGACGAGCGGGAGTTAAGCTTGGGGATGCTTGAGACGTCATAAATGTATCTATAATTTTTGATGCTCCATGCTTGTTTAGTATCAACTTTGCTATGTTTTGTCTACACTTTGAGGTATTTTTATACATTTTACGGGACTAACCTATTAACAAGATGCCGCAGTGCCAGTTGCCTGTTTTCTGCTGTTTTTGGTTTCAGAAAAGCTAGTAAGGAAATATTCTCGGAATTGGATGGGACAAAATCCAAAGCCAATATTTTACCAGAAGGAACACAGAGTCCGAAGGGAAGCCGAAGGGGGGGCCCGAGGTGGCCACACCCTAGGGCCACGCGGCCTAGGGGTGCCACCACCAGGTGTGGGCCCCTAGGACGCCCACCGACCTTGCCCCTTCGCCTATAAAAGCACCCCGATGCAGAAACCCTAAGTACCCGATCAAATATAGGGGGTGTATCATAGTACTTTCGATAAATAGGAGTGTCGATCCCAACGAGGAGCAGAAGGTGTTGACTACTGGTTTGGAGCAGGAAATCTCTGTAAATACTTAGCAAACGAATATTTAAGGTTTTTTTGATAATGCAAGGAAATAAAGTGCAAGTAAATAAAGACAACAAATAATTGCAGCAAGTGGCCCAATCCTTTCTTAGCAAAGGACAATCCAGTTGTAATACTTATGAGGACCAAACGTTCTCGAAGACACATGGGAATACTGTCAAGTGCTCTTGTTTCATATAGTTGATTAACCTTCTTTGGTTTGATAAGTGTTGTGTGGTGAACCTGTGGTAATGTACCAAACTTATTTGGACTAATACATACTTGTGATTAAACCCCTTGCAAGAATCCGCAACTATAAGAAAGCAATTAAGATTAATACCTAACCACAGCCTTAAACTCTGAGATCCTACACTCCCTTGTGCAAAGGTTTCCTAACGGGGGTTCAGGTTTCTGTCACTCCGGCAACCCCACAATTAGTAGGAAAGTACACAATGCATTCCCCTAGGCCCATAAATGGTGAAGTATCATGTAGTCGACATTCACATGACACCACTAGAAGAATAGCACCACAACTTAAATATTAACCATTGAATAATACCTCAACACAATTCCACTACTAACAACATGACTTCTCCCATGTCCTCGAGAACTAAACGAACTACTCACGAGACATCATATGGATCAAGATCAGATATGATATGATGATGAATAACAATATGAACATAAACAATAATTCAATGGTTCCACTCACAAGCATCAACTACAAAAGTAATCAACACTGGGAAAGTTTCCCCTAAGAACTATGCAAGATTCAACACAATTTATTACAGTGGGATGGAGTGGTGATGATGGTGCTGGTGGAGATGGTGCTATGGATGATGATGATGATCCTGATGAATCCTAGCTTGATGATAGTGTTGATGGCGATGATCTCCCCTCTCTGGGAAGGAATTTCCCTGGCAGAAATATGTCTACTGGAGAGCTCTTTATCTCTCTATAGTTTCCGCCCCAAAGAGGCGGCGGAATCTTTCTGTGGTTGCCCTCCCGTATATTAGGGTTTCGAGGAGAAGATATAGGCAAAAGGGCGGAGCAGGAGGTGGACCAGGGTGGCCACACCCCCTGCTGGCGCGGCCCAGGGTGGCCCGTGCATTGGGGGGTGTGGGCCCCCTGTGGCCCATCCTAGCCTCCCCTTCTGGCATCCTTCGTCTTCTAGAAAAATATGATTTTCCATGTATTTTCTGATCTTCGCGAAAATTGCATCCAAACACCGCTTTTTCCATCAGAATCCTGACTCCGGCAGTTCATCCTCCAAGAATCATCCAACATGCAAAAATAGATGAAATAACATAAGTATCACCTCTTAATAAGAAATATATCAATGAATAACAGAAAATTATGATATAGAATAGTGATGCAAAATGGACGTATCAACTCCCCCAAGCTTAGACCTTGCTTGTCCCCAAGCGAAAACTGAGCTTAGTAAACATGCCCACAGGTTTATGGAGTGAAGTGTCGATAAAAATAATACGGACAAGAAGCATCACACTTACCAATACACAACTCATAATAGAAAGCAACTCACCATTATATAACTTAACTTGCAACGAGTATTGGAGTCACAATAAAGATGCATAAAGATAACTCATAATTGGTAATGGCAAACTTTGTTCTTGGTCAGAGAACAGTTGACAAATCATACTTTTTCAAGCAAAGATTTTGTAAAGAAGTTTATAACAGGAGTCCTTTTGCTCAACCATAAAAGGATTTTCACAATGATGGCTTTCAAAGTAATACTCATTAAGATAAGACCAATGTGCAAAACAAGGAATATAAGAAACATGATTGAATAAATCATCATATGAATGATTGAAACACAACAACTCAAATGCTTGCTGGAGATAGATAGGAATAGGTTTACTGACTCATCTAAGAAGTAAAAGAAATGCCCTTCACAGAGGGAAGCAGGGATTTCAAGTTTCATAAAGAGCTTTCAAAAGATTATGGTACTTACTAGCTTTGAACTCTCATTGCCCCTATCATAAGCATCTTGAGGTGATTAAGGTGAAAGTGAACAAAGATGGAGTATATGCTTGACAAAATATAAGTTGGCAATCTCACGCCCTTGAGTACGAGGGACGCTCCTCATGCTACTCAACTTTAGTTACCGGTAAGTTCTTGTCATAGTAAGTACATGTGTATCATAGTGAACCTCCAACGGGGTACCCCTTACCCCATGATACAGGAGCTATCCCATATCAAAATGACAAGGCAAGCAGACAATGAGCATCTCAGCAAACTTCTTATTTACCATGGGAAAATGGTGGTTTTTTCTCTTCTTCCTCTTTTCTATCTCCCTCTCTCTCTTTTTATAAGAAGAATGCTTCATAGATTGCTCACTATGGTGATGCTGCAAGTTTCCACCATGATTAGGCATGGCTTAGGCTAGCGGCTGAGGCATTTCTATAACACACATACATAACTCCATGGACTTAAAAGCTCCCCTTTTATTTCACACTGATGACATCCGCAAACAAAAGATCATGATATCAACGGGGTAGATATTTACAGGTGTTGAAAGCGTTCTCCGTGACAACACGGTTCTGCTAATTCCCAACTTATAGGTGCAAGCATATACAACATAGATGACACAATGGTTCAAGTTTATTACGGGCAAGAAAATAAGGTGTGCCATCAAGTTCGTGAGAGCTTTACTAACTAGTTTTCACATAACAAAAGAATTTTTAATTTGAAAGATAGATGAAGCTTGAGAATTTACTTGGAATAGCAATAATGCTAATAGGTAGATATGGTGGACACAAATGGCATAGGTTTTGGTTTAAAGGATTGGATGCACGAGAATTATTCCCTCTCAGTACAAGTTTTTGGCTAGCAAGGCTGGGTAGCAAGCAAAAGAGTTGAAGGAAACAAGTAAACATACAAGTGATAAAGTCAAACATGCAATCTTACGTGAAAACAAAAAAGATCTTAAATAAATAATAGTAAGCTTATGAGCCAATCAAGAAATAAAGAAAATGATATAAAATACCTGTAAGTGCTTTTATCTTTTCCTTTCAAACCTCAAAAAGTGTTGCTACTGATCAGAGCTCGGTTTGCGATAACCAATTTAGATTTACTTGATGCTCCCAAAGTGGTACCAATACTAATCAACAAGATCAATCATATGAAAGAGATTGCAAACTAAAATAAGAAGTGCAAAACATAAAAGATAAAACTTCTCATTAATATTCCATAAAGGCACTCACACCAAGGGATATAGATAACCAACTAAAGGAGAGATACTTCCACAATGCAAACCATCCTATATGATAACTTCTCTATTCAAGATATGAATCTACTAAAAAGGCAAAAAGATGAAAGATAATCATGTGATACCACGACACTCCCCCAAGCTTGTAAAAAACCAAGGGGATGCCAAAACCTAATGATGAATCACTCCTTCAGTGGTGGCGTTGTTCCCTTGTCATAGTCAGACATCCAAGGTAAAGGCTCCCCATCCACAAAGGATGTCTTGGTTTCAAATATCCTGAAACTAGCAGTAGAACTTATGCGTTTAAACCTAGCCTCATACTCACAGTTTTGATTTTGTATGTCATAGAGCTGTGCTTGTAATTGGTTGGTGGTCTGATGCAGTGAGAGAATTTCATATCGAAGCTCGGCAGTCTCCCTCTTGTGCTCGGCGATGAGTTCTGAACTTATCTTATGGATGACGTCCACTTCGCGTTCCGCCATTTTCTTGTACCTAAAAACTTCCTGCTCCAATGCTTCCATCCTATCTTCCAGACTGCCTTCTCCTTTAGGGCCCTGAACTTCTTTTATTTGTACCTTCCCATCCTTGAGTAACAACTCCTTGGGGTGAATATTCAACTCATACATGTACGCGTTGATGACGTCCGTGGAGGAATCCTCCATTGGTGATCCAGAGGAAGACATTATGGCTCCAAAACTAAGAATCTGCCTGACAGAAATAGATTGAAACAAAAACACGATGAGAACATGATATACGAACCTTGGGGGGTCCGGTCGATTATATATTATGGAGTTTTATGGCATAAGGAAGGTACTGTGCGAAAACAGGACAGAGGAGGACTCCGGGGTGATCACACCCCCTGGTGGTGCGACTAGGCAGGGCCTGCACCACTAGTGGGTGTGGCCCACCCAGGCTCCGTTTCCTCCCCTGTTTCGACTCATTACCTTCCGTATGGAATAAAAACTACAAAAATATAAAAATAAATTTTTTTCGCGAACCTTCTATTTTTAGCACTTTTACCTATTCGGGAATGGACTCTGCAGATTCCTTCTCTCCAACACTTGAAAGTTTCTTTCATACAGAGCCTCACACAATATTTATTAGCAACATTAGTGTATGAAAAAACAAAGAACCTTTGGATTCACATTTCAACTGAAATCCATCAAAACAAAAGCTACTGTAGCAACTCCTTTCAAAATCCCAAAAGGAATCTGGAAGGAAATTGATTTAAGAGGCAAATGCAAATGATGGCAGAAATATGTCAAAACAGATCAGCAGGTAAAGATTAATTTTTTTTGAAAATATTCTGTTGCTCAAATCAAAAAGTGCAAAACTAACAAAAGTTGGATAACAACTTGGGGCATAAACACAGAAAATTAAATCTCCATCTGATGTTCTGAGATCTTTCACGAATTTTTACAATGCAGCACAAAAATATGTCCCAACACAGCAACTTTTCACAACTCCTCTACTTCTCAAAAGAGGTTGATCTTGACACAAAAACCAAACAAAAAGGAGCGATTATTACAGGGGTAATAACTTCCAAGACTCAAAGAAACAAAGATCCAAAGCAAACTAAAATGGTTTGTCTCCCAAAAGCTCTTTCTTTATAGCCATTAAGATGGGCATGATAATTTCAATGATGCTCACATAGGAGATATGGATTTGAAATGAAAGAGAGCATCAAGAAGAAAATATCCAACACATTTGAGTCTAACCCAATTCCTATGCAAGGGAGTTTCATGAGAAAACAAATTATTGAAACAAAAGGCCACTAGCATAGGAAGACAAAACAAATGCAACTTTAAAGCTTTCAACATAAAGCGGGGAAACTTAATATTATTGAGATGCATAAAACCATGTTTCCCTCTCTCATAGTAACTTCCAGTAGCACTTTGAATAAAGTTGACACTATAACTATCACAAGAAACAACTTTATCATCAGAATGAGCATACTTACAATCATCAAAAAGAGGTCTAAAATCATAAACTGGATCAATAGAAGCAAGTTGTTCAACTCTAAAATCCTCATTAGGCAATTCATTTTCATAAGGAGTTTTAGCAAATTTGGAAAAGTTAAACTCATAATATTCTGCATCAAACTTAGTTAAAACTTTCTCCTTCTTACAATCTATAATAGCTCCACAAGTGTTTAGAAAGGGTCTACCAAAAATGATAGGACAAGTTTTACTAGCAGTTGAACCAAGCACTAGAAAATCTGCAGGATATTTAATCTTACCACAAAGAACTTCCACATCTCTTACAATACCAATAGGGAAAATGGTTTCCTTATTAGCAAGGTGAATAACCACATTCACAAGGACCAATTTCATGCATAATTTCTCTGTAAATCTCATAAGGAATAGCACTAGATCTAGCACCAATGTCACACAAACCATAATAGCAATGATCATCAATTCTAACAGAAAGCACAGGGACACTAGCTTTCCTAGATTTACTAGGATGAGAGACAATATTAGAAGCATCTTCATAAAATATAATGTGCCCATCTTCTACTTTTTAGTGACAAGGTCTTTCACAATGGCTACTACAGGTTCAGTGTTTATTTGTTTATCAGGTTCAACAACTTTCTTTGAACTTTTGCTAACCACATTAGCTATAATAGAATGTTCCTTTACCTTAGCAGGGAAAGAGATTTTCTCAATATAAGGTTCAGGAAAAATAGGATCAACAGTACAAACTTCAGTATTTCTAACAGGAACATGATTAACAACATCTTTATAAGGTGCATGGTACTTGTCCCACTTCTTTTTAGGAATTTCTATATAAGAGGCAAAGGCCTTAAAACAATTGGCAATAATTTGAGAATCAAGACCATACTTAGTACTAATATCATGAAAGTCATTAGTTCCCATAAAAGATTTAATGCATTCATAATCATAATTTATACCTGACTTTCTTCCTTTGTCATTCTCCCATGCTTCAGTATTCTCTTGAATACGGTCTAGAAGATCCCATTTAGCTTATTCTTTCATACATGTAAATGATCCAGCATAAGAAGCATCTAATAAATCTTTATCATGAAGAGAAAGCCTTGCATAAAAGTTATTAATAATAATATTATTAGGGAGTTTATGAATAGGACATTTAAGCATTAGTAGCTTCAATCTCCCCCAAGATTGGGTTGTACTCTCTCCATCAAGAGGCTAAAAGTTATATATTTGGTTCCTATTCTTATGAATCTCACTGGGAGGATAGAATTTAGAATAAAAGAGAGGTACAATTTCCTCCCATTTCATAGATTGTCCATTCTTCAGCAGCTTATACCATTCTTCAGCTCTTCCTTTCAATGATATAGAGAGTAACTTCTTCTTAACTTGTTCCGTTGTGATACCTGCACACTTAAACAACCCGCATAATTCATGTATAAAAAGCAAGTGATCACCAGGATGGACAGTTCCATCCCCAAAATAATAATTATACATAACACGATCACCAATTCTTGTAGGTATCTTAAAAGGATCTATGTGAACAAGTGGTGGTTCATATACTACCCTAGCAGTGGCAGTAGCTTTCCCAAAAAGGAAACCAAGTGGGTTATCCATATTAGAAAAAAAGTAACAAACAGAAATAAAAAGCAATACTCCTAGTAGAAGTTTCCTTTACCAGTTCCACTCTTCAATAGCCCTTCACTCCACAACAATGGCGCCAGAAAATAGTATTGATGACCCACAAGTATAGGGGTGTATCGTAGTACTTTCGATAAATAGGAGTGTCGATCCCAACGAGAAGCAGAAGGTGTTGACTAGTGGTTTGGAGCAGGAAATCTCTGTAAATACTTAGCAAACAGATTTTTAGGTTTTTTTGATAATGCAAGGAAATAAAGTGCAAGTAAATAAAGACAACAAATAATTGCAGCAAGTGGCCGAATCCTTTCTTAGCAAAGGACAAGCTGGTTTTAATACTTATGAGGACCAAACGTTCTCGAGGACACATGGGAATACTGTCAAGTGCTTTCGTTTCATATAGTTGATTAACCTTCTTTGGTTTGATAAGTGTTGTGAGGGTGAACCTGTGCTAATGCACCTACCTTACTTGGACTAATACATACTTGTGATTAAACCCCTTGCAAGCATCCGCAATTAAAATAAAGGAATTAAGATAAAAACCTAACCACAACCTTAAACTCTGAGATCCTACACTCCCTTGTGCAAAGGTTTCCTAACGGGGGTTCAGGTTTCTATCACTCCGGCAACCCCCACAATTAGTAGCCAAGTACATAATGCATTCCCCTAGGCCCATAAATGGTGAAGTATCATGTAGTCGACATTCACATGACACCACTAGAAGAATAGCACCACAACTTAAATATTAACCATTTAATAATACCTCAACACAATTCCACTACTAACAACATGACTTATCCCATGTCCTCAAAAACTAAACGAACTACTCACGAGACATCATATGGATCAAGATCAGAGATGATATGATATGATGATGAATAACAATCTGAACATAAACAATAATTCAATGGTTCCACTCACAAGCATCAACTACAAAAGTAATCAACACCGGGAAGTTTCCCCTAAGAACTATGCAAGATTCAACACAATTATTACAGCGGGATGGAGTGGTGATGATGGTGTTGGTGCTGGTGGAGATGGTGGTGTGGATGATGATGATGATAATCCCGATGAAGTCGAGCTTGATGATGGTGTTGATGGCGATGGTCTCCCCTCTCCGAGAAGAAATTTCCCCGGCAGAAATCTGTCTGCCGGAGAGCTCTTTCTCTCTCTATAGTTTCTGCCCCGCAGAGGCGGCGGAATCTTTCTGTGGTTGCCCTCCCGTGTATTAGGGTTTCAAGGAGAAGATATAGGCGAAAGGGCAGAGCAGGAGGTGGGCCAGGGTGGCCACACCACCTGCTAGCGCGGCTCAGGGTGGCCCGCGCATGGGGGGTGTGGGCCCCCTGTGGCCCATCTTAGCCTCCCCTTCTAGCATCCTTCGTCTTCTATAAAATATGATTTTCCATGTATTTTTTGGTATTTTCTGATCTTCGCGAAAATTGCATCCAAACACCGCTTTTTCCATCAGAATCCTGAATCCGACAGTTCATCCTCCAAGAATCATCCAACATGCAAAATATATGAAAAAACATAAGTAGCACCTCTTAATAAGAAATATATCAATGAATAACAACAAATTATGATATAGAATAGTGATGCAAAATGGACGTATTACTAGACGCCGCGACCATCGTCCCTAGATCGGGGGGGATCTAAAGCTCTTCCCGGCACCTTGCCGGAGGGAGAGATCATCCTGGAGGCCTTCTTCATCACCATGCCAGCCTCCGATATGATGCGTGAGTAGTTCACCCTTGGACTATGGGTCCATACAGTAGCTAAATGGTTGTTTCTCCTCCTTTGTGCTATCATGTTTAGATCTTGTGAGCTCCGTTCATGATCAAGATCATCTATTTGTAATCATACATGTTGTGTTTGTGGGGATCCGATGGATATTGAGATACTATGTCAGATTGATTATTGATTCTATCATGTCTGTGTTATTTGTGATCTTGCATGCTCTCCATTGCTAGTAGCTATCTTGGCCAAGTAGATGCTTATGACTCCAAGAGGGAGTATTTATGCTTGATAATAGGTTCATGCCTCTAGTAATCTGGGGAAGTGACAGAAATCTCTAAGGATGTAGATGTGCTGTTGCTACTAGGGGGAAAACAACAATCTTTTGTTCATGGAAAAATCGTATTGTTTACTTTACACACATTGCTTAATGCAATTATTTGTTGCTTGGAACTTAATACTGGAAGGGGTTCGGATGATAACCTGAAGGTGGATTTTTAGTCATAGATGCAGTTGGATTACAGTCTATGTATATTGTTGTAATGCCCAATCAAATCTCATAGGAGTAAAGATGTCTAGTATATGCATTGTTATGCTTTCTCAATCTATCAATTGCCCCGCTGTAATTTGTTCACCCAGCATGTTATCTATCTTAAGGAGAACACCTCTAGTGAACTGTGAACCCCGTTCCAATCTTTATCATTGATACATCATCTACTGTTACCATTTACTTTCTACAAGCAACTACTATCTTTCACACTATACATTTAATCCTTTGTTTTCAGCAAACCGGTGAGATTTACAACCTCACTGTATGTTGGGGAAAGTTTTGAGTTTGTGTTGTGTAGGTTCCAAGTTGTTAGCAACAACTTGGAGTTGTTTCTTTACTCCTACTGGTTCGATAACCTTGGTTTCATAACTGAGGGAAAACTTACTCCTGTGTTCTTCACACCTTCCTCTTGGGGTATCCCAACAAAGCTCTACAGTGATCTCAGCCGCATCAGGTATATCTATTTGATGAAACACAAGTCCGATACCTTTGAAAAGTTCAAAGAATTTCAGAGTGAAGTGGAAAATCATCATAATAGAAAGATCAAATTTCTGCGGTCCGACCGTGGAGGTGAGTATCTAAGTTACAATTTTAGTGCACATATGAGAGAGTGTGGAATAGTTTCACAACTCACACCTGCCGGAATACCACGGAGTAATGGTGTGTCGGAACATCATAATCATACTTTATTAGATATGGTTCGATCTATGATGTCTCTGACTGACTTGCCACTATCATTTTGGGGTTATGCACTAGAAACCGCTGTATTCACTTTAAATCGGGCACCATATAAATTCGTTGAAAAGATATCATATGAATTGTGGTTTGGAAACAAACCTAAGGTGTCATTTCTTAATGTTTGGGGATGCGATGTTTATGTGAAAAAACTTCAGCCTGATAAACTCGAACCCAAAGCAGAAAAATGCGTCTTCATAGGATATCCTAAGGAAACTATTGTGTATTCCTTCTATCACAAATTCGAGGGCAAGGTTTTTGTTGCCAAGAATGGATCCTTTCTAGAGGAAGAGTTTCTCGCGAAAGGTGTGTGTAGTCGGAAGGTAGAACTCAAAGAGGTTATTGAACCTTCTCTTCATGAAACAGCGAGTGGGGCAGTGTTGGAAATTGTTTCGGAGTTGACTTCACCGAATGAAGAGGGAACTAATGATAATGATCATGAAACTCCGAAAGATAATACTACCAACCTCGTAGGTCAAGAACGACACATATAGCTCCTGAACTATACAGAAATCCTATTATGAATTTCATGGTTGATGAAATAGATGACCCTGCGATGTATGAAGAAGCAATGATGAGCCTGGATTCCAACAAATGGCTAGAAGCCATGAAATCCGAGATGGAATCCATGTACGAAAACCAGGTTTGGACCTTGGTGGACTTACCTCACGACCGAAAGGCCGTTGAGAACAAATGGATTTTCAAAAGAAAAACTGATGCTGATGGTAATGTAACCATCTATAAATCTCGACTTGTTGCAAAGGGGTTTCGAAAAATTCAAGGAGTTGACTACGATGAGACATTCTCTCCTGTAACGATGCGAAAGTCGGTTAGGATTATGTTAGAAATTGCTGCATATTTTGATTATGAGATATGGCAGATGGATGTCAAAAGTGTGTTCCTCAATGGCAACATTGAAGAAGAGTTGTATATGATACAACCAAAGGGTTTTGTCGATCCTAAGGATGCTGACAAGGTATGCAAGCTTTAGCGATCCATCTCTGGAGTGAAGCAAGCATCCCGAAGTTGGAATCTCCGCTTTGATGAGGTGATCAAAGAGTTTGGATTTGTCAAAACTTATGGAGAGGCTTGTATTTACAAGAAAGTGAGTGGGAGCAATGTGGCATTTCTGATATTATATGTGGATGACATATTACTAATTGGAAATGATGTAGATCTTTTAAACAGTGTTAAAAGTTATCTAAACAACAAATTTTCGATGAAGGACCTAGGTGAAGCATCATACATATTAGGCATAAAGATCTATAGACATAGATCAAGACGCCAAATAGGGATATCACAGGGTACATACCTTGATAAGATTTTAAAAAAGTTTAAAATGGACAAAAGTAAGAAGGGGTTCTTACCTATGTTGCAAGACAAGACATTGAGTAAGACTCAAAGTCTGGCTATTGCGGAAGAAAGAGAGATAATGGATAAGATCCCCTATGCTTCAGCTATAGGCTCTATATAATGTACGTCATGCTATGTACAAGACCGGATGTGGCACATGCTATTAGTTTGACTAGTAGGTACCAATCTGATCCAGGTACGAAACACCAGATAGCAGTCAAGAATATCCTTAAGTACTTAAGAAGAACTAAGGAAATGTTTCTTGTATATGGAGGTGAATAAGAGCTGGTCTCTAATTGTTATGTCGGTGCTAGATTTGACACCGATCCGGATGACTAAGTCTCAATTCGGATACGTATTTCTCATGAACGGAGCAGCAGTTAGTTGGAGGAGCTCCAAACAACCTATGCTGACAAGATCAACAATGGAGGCGGAATATATTGCTGCTTCAGAAGCAGCACAGGAAGCGGTTTGGATGAAGATTTCATAACTGAACTAGGTGTGGTTCCTAGTGCGTTGGACCCAATGGTGATCTGTTGTGACAACAATGGAGCCATAGCCAATGGCAAGGAACCAAGGTCTCATAAGAATTACAAGCATATTAAGCGCCGATTTCACTCCATCCGCGAACATGTCAAGGATGGAGATATAAAGATTTGTAAAGTACACACGTATCTCAATGTAGCAGATTCGTTGACTAATTCTCCCTAGGGAAAAACATGATCAACATAAGAACTCCATGGGTGTTATATTTATCACTATGTAACTAGATTATTGTCTCTAGTGCAAGTGGGAGACTGAAGGGAATATGTCCTGAGAGGCAATAATAAAATTGTTATTATATGTATTCCAAGTATATGATAGATGTTTATTTTGCATGCTATAATTGTATTAATATGGAAACGTTAATACATGTGTGTTTAATAAACAAATAGAGAGTTCCTAGTTATGCCTCTCTTATAAACTAGCTCGTTGATTAACAAGATGATCAAGGTTTCCCCATCATGGACATTGGATGTTGTTAATAACGAGGTCACAAAATTGTTGGAATGATGTGATGAACATTCATCCGAAGTATAGCATTACTATCAAAGTCATTGTGTTTATATTGCTATAACATCATATGAAGTAATCCTAGTCCTTAGACCATCAGATCATGTCAATCACTAACACTAGAAGAATATCTTGATAACATCAAACGTCACACCATGAAAGGGTGACTATAAAGGTGGGTTCAGTGCTATGAAGGTATTATGTAGAGGCTCATGGATCAAGAGTAGAATTTGTCCATCCGGATGACAAATAGATATACTCTGGGCCCTCTCGGTGATATCACATTATTTATCTTGCAAGCAAGTGATGTGATCACTGGAATGTTATATCACGGGAACGAGAAAAGAGTGCATATCGGTAACGAGATCAAACTAGGTATGGAGATATAGATGATCGAATCTCGGACATGTAATATATTGCAAGACAAAGGGTTTAATTTACTAGCGTAAAAGGTTCTCACGATCACAGAAGTCATCGTTGAATGTGTGAGAGTTAGTATGGATCTCTAGGTCCCGCTTCTGATTATTGATCCGAGGGGGGTCTCGATCATGTATGCATTATTCGTGAACTGTAGGGTGACACACTCAAGGGATACCAACACCATTTGGATCAAATATGTTCTAGACAAAAGAATTGCAAAGTGCTGGAATTATTTCAATGGACACCGGAATTGTTTCGGGTGAAATTGCTGAAATTGGTTCTGCATGTGAATTGAAAAGTAGCAAGGGGTTTTATGTGAATGTTTGTTAATTAATATAATTGAAGAAATTCTGAATAAATAAATAAAAGGAGTTTTATTTAATGAGATATTACATTAAATTTGGTGAAAGATTTGAGTGGGATTTTGAGTGGAGGAAATGGAGAGTCAAATTTGAGTGGGAGCTACACTCACATGAAAGGAGGAAGGGGTGGGGGAAGCAACCATGGCCGCCGGACATTCCCCTTGGGGTTCCCCCTCCTCCTATAAAAGCTCCCCTTCTCCCTCTCTCTCTCACTCACACCTCCTCGAGAAGGATCTCTCTCCCTCTAGAATTATTCCCCCATGGTCTCCGACTAGCGAGATACATGTTCCCGGTGGCTTTTCGTCTAGAAGGAGTTGCTACTTCCATTGCATCGCTAGAGCGAGGAGGCGGAGGTTGTTCGATAGTCTGAACGTGTGTGCGATCACGGATGCGCTGCTGATTTGCGGAGCTGGACTTCTTCTCGATCTTGAGATCGACAAGCGTTCGAATACATCATCCACGATTTCAACCTCGTTAAACTTTTTTGGTCTACAAGGGTATGTTCTCTATGGATGTATATCCACCCGTAGCTTGTATCTAGTAGATAGATCTTGGTGCTTAGTAGTTCCCATCATAGGATTTTTTTTGTTTTCTATGCTGCGAACCCAACACGCTCGATATACGGCTTGTTCCGTATGAGTGGCTAGTTGGTGTGTGTCTCTATTTCAATAGTTGATACAGCATTTATGAAGGAGGGCCCCGAGAGGGGGTTAGTAGAGACAATTATTCAATCTGCATTGTGGTTGAGGTTCATAGGTAAGAAACAGTTCTTGCACGAAAGCCCATACAACCACTTAAAACTTGCAAAAGATAAAGTAGATGCATCTAACTTTGTTTTGTAGGGGTGTTGTGATGTGATATGGTTATAGTCAAGGTAAAGTAGTTTACTTTTTGTTGCTAAGTCGTAGTAGCAGTCATCATGATGGTGGACTAAGAATTCACAGGCACTGGAGCCATGGCGCCGGACCTGGAGGTACCGGTTTCCTGGCGCCGGACCCGTGGCAACGTTCCCCTGAAGCAGGATCTGAGGTGTCGTGATGAAGATCACAACGCTAAGACCATATCGCATCACACTTACATTTGATGTATGATTGTTGTGTGTATCTTACTGTATCCTTAGTATTAGATACTCGACGGTTGAATTAATAAAGATGATACCTAAACAAATTAGTTCCAATGATAGTGTTCCCTTGTGTGTGCACCACCAAGAAAGTTCTTTGGTATGAGGCAAGATGAGACAATCGGGTGTCGGACATACCTACGTTCACATATTGTCGTTTTTATGGAAACCGCAATGCATAAGCAGGCTAGTTCGTGGTGTGGTAGAGAGCAGGGAAGCAAGCGACGGCGTCCGCAGGAGGGATTGGGAACAAGCATGCGTCGGGGACACAAGAAGTACCCAGGTTCTGGGCCCTCGTGGTGAGGTAACACCCCTACTCCTGCCGATCTGACTATCTGGGTGAACACCAAGGACTACAAGGGCTCCTTGAGCTGTATATGTGCCTAGATAGAAGAAGAAGAAACCAACCCTTGCTAGGATTCCCCTTCCGCCCCTTATATAGGCTAATGCGGCATGGGCAAACACTCAGCCGACTGGCGGGTCCCACAGACGGGCCCAATCGACTATTCTGGTACAGTATCTAGCCTCCCTGACATCTTGCATAGTGTCGCGCCCCCTGTCCGACATGAAAACAGTGGAGGCCACCCCGGCCGACACGGGCGGTGGCTCCTGTTCCCGCCCGACACGGGTACGGGCCGTCTACTCCGGCATCAGTGCCGCTGCCTCTGTCCTCTTGTCTGGCCTCTATCTGCTAGGGCTGCGGGCCACTATGCCCTATGTCATTCGTCTGCCTTGAAGGTCTGGCTAGGTCACCCTAGCCAGATGTTCCGTCTTGTCCAGGTGGTTAGTCCCATCCGGCTAAGTGTCTGGCCTTCGTTATCTTATCCGGATGATGGTTCTACCGTCTCGCCCTTGGCCTGTCTTGCTCTATCCATCTGGCGTGATCCAACCGGCTAGACGCTTTTAGGAGTGCTCTTTATCCGGATGATAGGTTTGCTAGCTTGCTCTGTGTCTGGTCTTCTTCCTGACCTGTTCTTGAGTTTTTACATCCGGCTGGGCCAGCCGGCTGGAAGTTACATTGCCTTTATATCTTGTCCGGTTAGCCTACCCAGGGTTGATCCCCCCGACACTAGCCCCCGAGCACGCGTAGATTCCACCCTTAGGAAAAATGTGCGCGGGCTCCAAAACCTAGTTTGAATTTTTCCTGGCTGAGTTCTGGCGGTTGAGCTACTCGGCTACGTCAGCCACGCGCGTGATGATGACTACGGCAACGTGCGACGACGCGTCGTGTCAGGCGCCGCCTCGGGAACCATCGTCGGTGCCTCGCCTCCCGCGCCCTGGATCCTATGTGCATCTTGCGTCGGTGCAAACGATTCAGCCGCCGATGGGGGTGTGTGGTGCTGCCACGTGGCAAGCCGGCGGTTGTCCTGCCCGGCCCTTAAGTACCGCCAGCACTGCACCGTCGCCCCCCACCTGCCATTTGCCCCCCTTTTCCTCGCCGCCGAATCTGTTGCGCCCCTCTACCCGTTGTTGCTTCCTTGCGCCCAAGTCGCCGATGAGCTCGCACCGCCTCCGTCTCGTCGGCACCGCCTGTTCTTTGCCTGTTGGAGCGATGGGCCACCGCCGCTCCCTCTTCTCCTTCCTTTCTTCCCGTTCCTTCTCCGCTACGCAGCACCGTCGATGAGATGCCCGAGAGCCGCAGTGCGTGGTGTGGCTCCTCCGTCAAGGAGGAGCAAATTGAAAAGTATCGGCGTGCCCGCCTTCTACCGACCGCCGGCGAGGTCGGGATACGCCTCGCGCCAGATGACGAAGTTTCACCGACATCACAAGCTAGCGAGCGCATACTCTTCCTCGCGCACCTCACGCATGTCCTGGCCTTCCCGGCCAGCGCCTTCCTCCTCTCCTTCCTCGCCCATTTAGACCTTCGCCTCCACCATCTCGGCCCGAATGCAATCGGCATTTTCACGCACTTCATAGCATTTTGCGAGTTCTACCTCGGGATCCAACCAGATCTTGGGCTCTTCTGCCGGCTGTTCCTCATCCGGTCGCAGGTGCAGTACGCCAAGGGGCCGCTCATGCCCTGTGGCGGTGCTTCCATCTACTCGCGCGCCCAAACCGGCTACCCAAAGTTCAAGCTGCACGACACGGTTAAACTGTGGCAGCAGACGTACTTCTACGTATGCAACTTGGGTGCCGACAAACACCTCAACCTGCCGGCCTTCCAGGACGTCGAGTCCACCTGGGTGAACTGGGAGCACAAGCATTTCGGCTCCAAGCCGGAGGCGGAGGAGTTGCTGCGCCGAATGAGGGCGCTGGTCACAGCCGGCCTGACTGGTGTCGACGTGATGCTCAGCTGGGCCTCCCGGCTGATGATGCCCCTCCAGCATCAAGCACACAATATGTGCTACTACTCTAGATGCTTGGACCCGACCCGACTCTCCCGCCATGCCCCCCCTTCGCCAACTTCTACGAGTGGGTGTGTATGATCACGAAGGAGAAGATCAAGGCCGACTGGCTCTTCGGTCTTGCCCCTACCACCGCGAGAATCGCGCTCCCCAGGTAAATTTACTTGTCCTTTTTCCTTGCCCTTCTCTTGCTCTTTTTTGTCCGGAATCATGATAGGTTGGAAACTATCTATAATTTTTGATGCTCCATGCTTGTTTAGTATCTACTTTGCTTTGCTTTGTCTACACTTTGAGGTGTTTTTATATTTTTTTCTAGAACTAACCTATTAACAAGTTGCCACAGTGCCAGTTGCCTGTTTTCTTCTGTTTTTGGTTCCAGAAAGGAATAAAATGAATATTCGTGGAATTGGATGGGACAAAAGCCAAAGTCAATATTTTACCGTGAGGGACACAAATCCAGAAGACGAGACGGAGACGCGAACTAGGGTGGCCAGACCCCCTAGGCGCGGATGGGCCCTGTCCGCGCCTGGGTAGGGTGTGGGGCCCCTGGCCGCCTTCCGGCCTCGCCTCTTCGCCTATAATAAGCCCACGATGCATAAACCCTAAGTACCCAATCAATATTCCACGAAACCTTCTGTAGCCGCCGCCACCATCGTCCCTAGATCGGGGGGATCTGAAGTTCTTCCTGGCACCCTGCCGAAGGGGAGATCATCCTAGAGGCCTTCTCTCCGGTATGATGCGTGAGTAGTTCCACCTTGGACTATGGGTCCATGTAGTAGCTAGATGGTTGTATCTCCTCCTTGTGCTTTCATGTATAGATGTTGTGAGCTCCATTCATGATCAAGATCTAATCTATTTGTAATCATGCATGTTGTGTTCGCGGGGATCCGATGGATATTGAGATTATTATGTCATATTGATTAATGGTTTTGTATTTATGATTCTATCATGTCTATGTTGTTTGTGATCTTGCATGCTCTCCGTTGTTAGTAGCTATCTAGGACAAGTAGTTGCTAGTGACTCCAAGAGGGGTTATTTATGCTCGATAGTGGGTTCATGCCTCTAGTTTCCAAGGGAAGTGACAGAAATCTCTTCAGTTGTAGATGTGTTGTTGCTACTAGGGAGAAAAAAACGGTCTCTTGTTAATGGTACAAGTGGATTGTTTACCTTACACACTTTGCTTAAAGAAGTTGTTTGTTGCTTGCAACTTAATACTGGTGGGGGTTCGGATGATAACCTGAAGGTGGACTTCTAGTCATAGATGCAGTTGGATGGCGGTCTATGTATATTGTTGCATTGCCCAATCGAATCTCATAGGATCTTTTTGACTAGTATTGCACTGTTATGCCTTGCTCAGTTCCTGTCAATTGCCCTGCTGTAATTTGTTTACCCTTCATGCCATGTTGTTTATCTAAGGAGAGCACCTCTAGTGAACTATGGACCCCGGTCTAATCTTTACCATTGATACATATTCCACGGTTACCTGTTTACTTGTTGCAAACCATTACCTTCCACACCATACGTTTAATCCTTTGTTACAGCAAACCGGTGAGCTTGACAACCTCACTGATTCGTTGGGGCAAAGTCTTGAGTTTGTGTTGTGCAGGTCTCCGTGTTGCTTGCCTATGTGACATTTCCTTCCTCCTACTGGTTCGATAACCTTGGTTTCTTACTGAGGGAAATTGTTGCTGTGCTGCTTCACACCTTGCTCTTGGGGTTCCCAACAGACTCCACGTTAAGCACCAGGTTCTCTGGCGCCATCAAGGAGTCACCATCAAGCTTTTCTGGCGCCGTTGCCGGGGAGGCTAAGGACGTCTTCACTAGGGGAGTCCTCCACTTCCTTTCTCCTTACTTTGTTTTTAGTTTGCTTAGTTTCTTTTGCTTGGTTTTGTTTGCCTCTTTTCAAAAAACCCCAAAAAATTAGTCTAGTTTGGTTTTCTTGCTTTATTCAAAAACACAAAAAAAATAGTTCTTACTCTAGTTGCCACCTTTATCTAGCTCACCATGTTGTTCCCCAAGTTTGCCCTGAAAGATCTTGCAATAGGTAGTGGCTCCATAATTGAGAAAGATAATATTGAAGAATTCTTTAATCATGTTAGCAAGCATGAGGATATTGAGGATAGATCTATAGTAGAACTTGCTCCTAATTATGAGATTGATGCAGCTTATTTAGTTCATATGTTGGAGGCTAGGTTTGTTAGCCTTAACCCCTTCATACAATTCTTGTTCCTAAAACTAAAAGAAGAGAAGAATGTTGAAAAAAGGGAATTCATCCTTGAAATTTTATCAAAAGAATTCCATGAGGTTTGTTAGCCTTAACCCCTTCATACAGTTTGGTTCATATGCTGGAGGCTAGGTTTGTTAGCCTTAACACCTTCATACAATTCTTGTTCCTAAAATTAAAAGAAGAAGAGAATGATGAAAAGAGAGAATTCATCTTTGAAACTTTATTAAAAGAATTCCATGATGTTGCTAAGGAAGCCAAAAAGGACTTTGAGCGTTTCAATATGCTAGGCTCAAGTGTAGATGTTGTGGGTATTTCTGATAAAACTAAGCCTAGAGAGGAATTTAAGATACCCATACCCTTTAAGCTTGTTGGAATGCATGAAGCCTTTGAAAAGAATTTTGATTGGATTGCTCCTGAAAAACTTTTTGATGAAAGTAGTAAACCAAAGAGAGATGAGAAGGGATCCTCCAAAACCCATTTGTATGAGATACCTTTCATAGTTGAAAACTTTGCAAGTATTGATGTTAATGCTTCTTCATTTGAAAATACTTGATTCTTCTTGCTTCTTGTGCCTAACTTAAAGGCGTTAAAGAAAAGTACTTGTTGGGAGATAACCCAAGAGTTTGCTTGAGTCTTGGAAGTTATTACTTTAGTAATGACCTCTCCTTATCCTTTTTTTTTTGATTTTTGTGCCAAGAATGACCTCTAATGAGAGGGAAGTAAGATTTGGGGAGTTGCTGTCCAGAAATAGATTTCTGTCCTCCACCAAACAAATTCGTGAGGATTCTTTGTAACTCGGATTGAGCTGAACATTTATGAATAAATCCCCCAAAATGTTAGATAACTTTAGTTAGTTCAACACTTTTTGATTTGAGCAACAGAAGATGTCTGAAAAAATCGGTTTCTACATGCTGGTATGTTTTGACAGATTTCTGCCATTATTTGCATTTGCTTCTTATTGATTCCTTTTTGAGTTCTCTTTAGGTGAATTGATCTTTTTGAAGGAGTTACTACAGTAGCTTGTGTTTTTAGTGAAAAGTTTTGCTCTTCCAAAGCTTTATCGGAGGTCTAATATCTTTTGAATACACTAATGTTGTTAATGAAGATTGTGTGAAGTTTTGTATGAAGGAAAAATTTCAGGTGTAGAGAGAGAATGATGCAATGAGATGGACAATGGACAAAAGCTCAAGCTTGGGGATACCACCATGGTGTCACCCCAATAAATATCCAATAGGTACAAGAATCAAATCTTGGGGATGCCCAAGGCATCCCCTTCTTCATCAATAAAAAGCTCAGGTCTGTCTAGACACTTCGTTTTTATTGTTTCATGCACTGCTGTGTTGTTCTTGGAGTGTCTTAGTTTTCATTTGCTTTGTTTAGTTTGTTTAGTTTGCTTGAATAAAGTAGTTTGAACCCCCGTTCTCGCCGTGTTGTTTTGCAAATAAGTTGCTTGGTGTTGGAAAGGAGTAGGAAGTTCTTGCTTGATAAATGCAAGAGGATCTTGCATTGACTGTGACTTAGACTTTAGCATGACATGATAGGTGTTGTTTTGACCTTATGCTTAGTGATTATTGCTGTAGCATGTCTTGTTCCAAACAATTGGGATTGCTTACTGTGCCTTGAAGAAATTATGTGTTGTTTTAACATGCAAAAGCATAGTATTGTGGTATTCTCCTTTGATGCTTTGTTTGGGTTGACTTGGCACATGCTCACACCATGTTATGACTATGACAAGTCACCATATCCTCTATGATCATTTAGTTCTTGACTTGTAGTACCACTCTATGTTTTGATTAGTAATGCTTTGTTGCACTGCATGATTATGGCCATTATGCTCTCTTAGTTGGTTGCTCCCAGTCTTTTGCTAGCCTCCACTTGTATGAGTAAGTTCAACTCATGCTTCCAACTCCCAAGAAACCAAGTTCTTCCAAAGTGTCCACTATAAATTCCTATGCATGGTGTGTTACACCATTCCAAGTATATTCTTATTTTCAGCTATCTTCCAATTAAAAACTATTTTGTTATGTGAAAACTTAGTGATTAAATCCCTCACAAACTTGATGGCACACTTTATATTCTTTTACCATAATAAACTTATACCATTGTATCATCTATGCTGTATATGCTTGCACTTATACGTTGGAATTAGCAGAACCGTGCTATCACGGGGAACGTTTTCAACATTGCACTTGTACTTTATGCTCAGTTGATATCATGCTCAGTTGTGAAATAAAGAGGGAACTTGTAAGTCCATGGAGTTTGTATTCTGTGTTAGAGAAATGCCTGGGCCGCTAGCCTAAGCCATGCCTAATCATGGTGGAAATTTGCAGCATCACCATAGTGACATCTATGAAGCATTGTCTACTTGCCTTGTCATTTTGGTTATGGGATAGCTCCTGTACCATGTGCAAGGGGTACTCCATTGGCGGTTCTCTATGATATGCAAATACTTACAATGACAAGAACTTACAGGTGACTGAAGTTGAGTAGCATGAGGTGTGGCCCTCATATTCAAGGGACTTGAGATTGCCAACTTATACTTTGTCAAGATATACTCCATCTTTCTTCACTTTAACCTTAATCACTTCAAGATGCTTATGATAGGAGCAATGAGGGCTAAAAGCTAACAAGTACCATAATTTTTGGAAGCTATTTTTGAAACTTGAAATCCCTGCTTCCCTGTGTGAAGGGCCTTTCTTTTACCATTATTTGAGTCTCCACCTTCTACCTTTAGGCACCATTAAGAGAGCATAGTTGCCATTCTTTGTGCAGTGTCCCAAAACTTATTAATTGATGCATATTGTGATATTACTTGTTCTTATGCTATTTGTATCTAGTCACCCTTGTGAACTTTGAAGGTGTCCTATGCATCTAGTTGCTACTCCATGAGGGACAAGCTGAATGCCACTATGCTATGTTTTCAATAAAAAGCTATGCATATAGTAAATAAAAAGATCGCTGAGATGCTCATTGTCTGCTTGCCTTGTCATTTTGGTTATGGGATAGCTCATGTACCATGTGCAAGGGGTACCCCTTTGGCGGTTCTCTATGATACGCATGTACCTACAATGACAAGAACTTACAGGTGACTAAAGTTGAGTAGCATGAGGTGTGGCCTTTGTATTCAAGGGACTTGAGATTGCCAACTTATACTTTGTCAAGCATATACTCCATAGTTTGTTCACTTTAACCTTAATCACTTCAAGATGCTTATGATAGGAGCAATGAGGGATGAAAGCTAACAAGTACCATAATTTTTTGAAGCTCTTTTTAAAACTTGAAATCCCTTCTTCCCTTTATGAAGGGCCTTTCTTCCACCATTATTTGAGTCTCCACCTTCTACCTTTAGGCACCATTAAGAGAGCATAGTTGTTATTCTGTGTGAAGTGTCCCAAAACTTATTGATTGATGCATATTGTGATATTACTTGTTCTTGTGCTACTTGTATATAGTCACCCTTGTGAACTTTGAAGGTGTCCTATGCATCTATTTTCTACTCTATGAGGGACAAGTTGATTGCCACTATGCTATGTTTTCTGTATGTGAAACAAACAAACATTTTTCAATGCATGTTATTCATGATCTTTGTTTGTAGCCTGTCATGTTGGATGCATAGTTACTATGTCCTATTATTAGAACTCCATCTTTCATGCACATGTTTAGAGTTCTTTGATCCCATCTTTCAATGCTTGCAAATGGTTTGATCTTGGTTTTGATGGTGCATGTCACCTCAAAAATTATTCTTTTTATCACTTACCTACTCGAGGACGAGAAGGAGTTAAGCTTGGGGATGCATGATACGTCGGAAACGTATCTATAATTTTTTATGCTCGTCGTGTCCGTGGTGGCGTACTGGTCTGCAACAGTCATCATCTCCACCATGGTCTTGGGCTCGTCGCACAGCAGCTGGTGGTGCAGCATCGTGCCCTCTCGTCACCCCTTGATGAAGAAACCAATTGCTTGATTCTCCACCACCCCTTCACAGGAGTTGTGCAACTCGGTCCAGGAGGGAGATACTCGCGATCCTACTCGCGGTCTTCTTGCACGCACAGAGAGATATCGCGAGGTCTACCCGGGCGCTTGTAGGTGCTATTGAAGTTTCGGATGAAGACCTTATCAAAGTTAGGCCAAGCATTGACGCTGTTGGGCACCAGGCTATTGAGCCAGGTTCTTGCCGAGCCGGTCAGCATGAGGGGGATAGAGCGAACTGCCACACGCTTGTTGCCTTGGGCGATTCCGACTGTAGTGACATAGTCAGTCAGCCAGTTCTCCGGCTTCATGCTTCTGTTGTACTTGGGGGTGTTCCGTGGCAAGGACAACTTGTCAGGGAACAACTCCTTCCAAATGAGTGGCCCGAAGCACACCGGGCCGGTTGCGTCTTCCTCCTCCGTGATGCGAGCTTGCGTCATGAGGTCGATTCGGTTGCGCATGTCCGGCTCAATCGGATTGGGCGCTCCCATCCGGCCAGTGAGGCGGGATGGAGAAGGGTTGGTAGGGTGGTTCTAGCCAGCCAGAGGTGGTGGCAGGTGACTCGTGGCACCTTGGTTGCCGCGGGGTTGGCTGCTGCCAGACTGGCGACGCTTGGAGCGCATGTGCGCATGGTGCTGGCCCGGGGACGTGGAGTACTCGGTCTGGCGTGGTCCTCCCCGGATACCTCCACCCGGGTGGTTCCCTCTAGAGCCGGCTCCTGCCTCGAACGTGATCCGAGCGGCCTCAACCTGCTCGTCATCTACTCGCAGCAGGTGCTGCACCCGCTGAAACTGCCGCATCTTTTCCTCCCCCTCTAGGTGAGGTTGGTCCTCCACGACGGCTCGCGCCGCCCGGACATTCTTGACCGCGGTGTCATACACAGGCTGTGGGAAGTATGTGTAGGGGCCCGACTCGACATCTTGCTCGAAGCGGGCGTCCATCTCTCCCCCGCGACGCTGCACGGAGCCTAGCCAGCTAGGATCTTGGTTAGCCGGGGTGAGGACATGGGCGCGGTGATACTCACGGATGTTGCTCTCCATATGGTACTTGGTAGAGGCCAATCCCTGAGCTTGGTGAAGCAAACGCTCTCGCGCCGCCTCGATCTTGGTCATCACCTCGTCCGGGTTCTCTCCAAGATCAACCGGCTCAAGGAGTTCCTCAATGATTTCTTCCACCACGCCCTTCTCGCGCTGGGGAGTGGACGTGCCGGCTAGGTCGCTGGTGCACTCGAGAGCGGGACGGTGGCCGTGGCTAGAGCCAGCCATCATCACCTCCATGCTACGGGGCACGGCTGAGCGCGCTGCCGGCTGAGGGCAGCGACTCTCCGGCACGGTGGCAACGTAGACTGGCAGGTCGCCGAATAGCAGGAAGGATCCACCTGCCCAGCGAGCATTGTCGATGACACAGTCGAATTTTCCCAGCATGAGCACAAGGCTGGAAGCCACGCGCTCGCCGAATGAATTACGGGGTCCCGTGCAAAACGTCACTCCAGTCGTCGCCATCTTTGCCCAACGATGGGCGCTATGGCACCTCGGATTTACGGTCCGAGAATACCTGTTATGCATACAATTCACATTACCATGATCAGTGAGCCGTGAGCATAGCCGACTAGTATCATTACATCATCCTTTCATTAACGAAATACAAACTTACAGAAGAGCCATTATGGCGATTACAACACAGGTAGCGGAACTCTTCAGCGCAGAGCCCGTGCCTTAACCTATAGGCAACTGACTGTGAAGGTGGCCTAGCTCGCATAGACGTCGACTCCTTCGTTCCTTCTTAACATCTACAATATGGCCAAGTAAATAGCCAGGGACAATGCTGGTGAGTACTTTGAATGTACTCGCAAACCACCGGGACAAGGTAAAGATAATGCATATCTGGATGTGGCGAGATAGCTCTACACTATAGTTGTTTTTGAAAGAGCTAACATTGGCCTCTCTATATCTTTGTTGAAAAAGAGTTTTTAGAAAATATGCCTCCTTTTAGGAAATCTGGACTTCTTCACATCCTTGTTAAAAAGATTTAGAAAACGTTTTGTTGTAAAACCCGTGTTAGAAACTTATCGACCATCTCTGGTCAAAATCAACTTATTCTTTATCTTTCATCGTGACCAAGTCACTTTATTTAGTTCATCTCAACTTATCTGAAGGGTCCTCCTAACACTTTCCATTCCAACCGTCCTTGACCGTGGACACGGCTATTCGAATAGATTAGACTCTGCAGAGTTTGTGCACTTTACCCACAAGAATCAATACATTCGCCGGGATAAAACCACGGCCTACTACACACGGTAGACAGGGGCTCGGATAATCAAACTTACGCTTTTCATTTGTCCATTCCTAGCAACGGCGGCTTTTTCTTTTGGGTTGTTCTCTCCGGTACGAGTATGGGGTACGACGACCCTGGTCCTTCCTCCCGTACTGACCCCTACCTCCAGACCGAAGCCTGACCGATAGCAATAGTGACAATCTTCCATCCGTACTACCTAAAAGCATACCGTCCGCGAGAGACCCAATTGTTGCACCAGTGCCTTACCCTACAGGTAGCCCGTATTTCAGGGGATTTCTCCCCTTTAGCGAGTAAGAGCATCCCCGGCTAAAGATCACAAACTTAGAGCTACGCCCCAGCGTCGGGGGTAATGTGGTTGCACGGATAAATTGTTCCGGACATTGGCTTAGAACATCCCTTACTTTCTCTTTCTTAACTTTCCTTTACTTATCTTCCTCTTCATTATCTTTCTCTTCATCCACCTCATATTTACTTTATTAAAACTTCCACTCGGAAACGATGCCTCTTTCCAAGGGTTTTATTTTGAAAACTTTGTAGTAGGGTAAGAACCCAAAATAGTTTTATCTTGAAAATCCGTGGGTTCCAAGAGGGAAGATGCTATCATCTTAACCTCGTTCTAAGGGGGTAAAAGTGGGTGTAAATAGGATAGGTGTCCAAGGGACACTCATTCATAACTTGGAGGAGCCAAGTTACTCACGTCTGTTTATTTGAATAAACCATGTCTGATATCATGCAATTTATAAACGAGATATAAAATAGTTGATAAACAGAAATGGGTTAATACCGGAGTTCAGGAATGGTGGCTTGCCTGTGACCAGCGAGAAGTCCCTTGACGGCGTTAGATAACAAGATAACCAATAATGAGAATAAAGATAACCCCGGATGCTTCCTTCTTCTCGGCGTCACACAATCGCAACTATCGCCGTTATCGAGCGTACATGCAAACAAACAATACACCAATCAAAACAAGGCATACAAACATCAAACCATACAACAAGTAAAGTATTACTGCATGATAAACATCAGTGGGATGTTGGAGGATTTGATTTGATTGGGTTGGAAGAAGATTGGGAGGTATTAGGGAGAGAATTCCCTTTGTGTTTGTAATCTAAGAACTACCTAAGGGAGGGTTTTTGACCAAGGATTTTATCTGTATGATACCATTGTGTAAAAATGATATCATCCGATAGGTATTGATAAAATGAAGCCAACAAAAGTGGTTTCACTATTTTATCAATTTCCCTTGATCTATAATGGATTTTATAGTGGATAAAACCCTAGTTTAAGGAAATAATTCACCAGAACTGTTCTGGAGTTCCAAAATTTATTTCCTTGGGGTTAAAAGGTAGTATTTGATGGACTGAATCAATAGGAGTTCGAGTATCCTCAAAATAATTACCAGAATACCCTTGAGAAATTCCCAAAGCCAATACTGGATGGGATTTTCCTTTTTCATCAGATTTATTTTACATAAGCTTTTTAGTTGATTCCAAGGACACATGTTAGGTGATGAAAGTACCTTTCTGCATAAATTGTAATCAACCTTTTTGGAGTTACAGAGCTATTGCAATGATTTTATTAGTGAATAACCCATGCACATAAGGGTTTAATTCACTAATAATCAATAGAGACTCGTAAAATTATGAGCTGCTGGATGTTGGAATATATGGTTAGGTGTGTCAACTGAGAGTTGGAATTAGGTCCAAACCTTATTTGGTTTGGCCAAGAAAAAATACTAAAATCAAAAATGGATTTAATTTGTTATTTTTGTTACCAGTAATCCAGGAAACAATTTAAGGTGGGGCCAGTGGGCTTGAAAGGTGTGGCTTATACCTTTCAACAGCAATTGTATCTACTCCATTTGGATAAACCAATTTTGCTGGAGAAAATCATTAGTTTTCTAGACAGATCCTTGTGTGTGATTTATCAGAATTAATTTAGGCAGGATTTTGGTCCAGATCTGGGTCTGCATGTTAGGTAAAACTTACAGGTTCCTAGGAAAAATACTAACAAAATTTATTTGGGTCATTTCCATTTTTGAATTGAATTAAACTAAACTTGTACTCTGCAGATCTGGACAAAATATTAAAAGGGGACGTTGTTTTGGGCCAGATCTGGGGCCAATGGGCCACACATGGAGGAAAACGTCCCATCTGGGCGCAGCCACGTGCGGGAGGTGGGTTTGAATCCCCCGAGGCGGGGCCTGGGCGCCAGTGACTGCGTAGGGTTGAAGGGGTATCGAGCGATGACCGCCGTCTGATTAGGAGGCGATGGATGGCTGCGGGTTCTCTTCCTCTCCAAGTCACAGGCGACGGAGAGGAAACCCTACGCTCATCGGCGGGGAGGCGGGGAGCTCACCTGGGGCTCGGAGAGGTGCGGGCGAGGGCGCAGGGCGACGTGGTCCACCGTGGCGAGCTTGAGGAGGGGCGAAAGTAGGGGTTTCCGCCGCGGAGATGGCTCGCGTGAGCGAGGTTGAGAGGAGCTTCGGGGGCTCACCGGAGATGCTACTGGACACGTCCCTTAGCCAGGAAAACATTAGGGAAGAGTAAGAGAGGGTAGGGGTAGGTTGTAAGGCGACATGTAGAGGGGGAGGAGTGGAGATGGGAGATCAGGGCTCGATTTTCTTGTCATGGCTGAGGTGCTCTCCTCTCCCTTTGTCTCGTCAAGCCAGGGCAGTAGAGGAAGAGGGAGGTGCTGGGGAGTGTGTGTGGGAGTGGGAGGAAGCAAATGAGCCACGAGGGGAGGCTGGGATGGGCTCTAGCCCTTTTATTGTGACACCCCATGGGCAATGATGAAATGTCCAAAATGGGCATGGGGTGGGGGCTTCCCATTGGTGGCTAAGGGTGGTGCTGGGGGTGTGGTGGTCAAAAGTGGGCAGAGAGGTGGTGAGAGGGAGTGGGGTAGCTGCTGCCCCTTTTTATTATAAGATCCTTGCAAGATATGAATGTCCCTCTCCCTCACATACTCCATGCACTAGGGACAAAGGAGGGGTGCTACAGTGGTCAGAAAAAGTGTGGTTCGACCATAGGGGAGGGGAGTTGTGCTATTTAAATTTGGAGAGGGTTTGGTGTTGATTTGATACAAGCTTTGATTGAGTTTGCAAAATTGATCAGATGAAGGCTTGTGAAGGAAGTTGATAAATTTGCATTGGACAAATTGTGGAAATGTTACTGGTATATGGATAAGGTCAAATAATCTCTCCATGATTTAAATGGGATTTGTCGGATGATTATAATCCCATTTAAATGCACTTCTTCAAAAAGTGCAGAAATAGATTTTAGAAGCTAAGATGGTATTTTTACATTGGACAAGCTTGGTTTTTGATGTGATATGGTCCTAAATACCCTAACACACATTGGAGGATTTTAGTGGGATTTATTGAGGTGGAAAAGTATTTTTGGGGAATTATTTCTTGTTTCTGTCATTTCAGAAAAAGGGCAAAAAGATATGATAAAGAATCTCAAAAATATTTATTTTTGAGTTGGGAATATGTGATATGATATATAGGAATCAAATGTTCCTTGATTTGGCAAGGTGAATTGGAGAAAAACAATCTTGCCTTTGAGGACAAGGTTGTTTGGAAATTGGTAAGTAAAGGAAATTAAATAGTTTAATAATCCAAATAATTGGGAGAATTCTTTGGGGATGCTTATATCCAAGGTAGATGATTTAAACTTGATTTAGAAATCAAGGTCAACCTTGGTTTGAAAGAAAAGTGATGAAAAGGATGGAAACTAGATTCGGGGAGGATCTAGGGTTTTGTTATTCTGATGCCACCTAAACAGGGTTGGATTAGGGAGATCAGAGCTCACCTTGGTATAAGGTGCATATGGATGGATATACCATGTTATTTATATGATCATGGAAGTTAGAGTTAGGCTTGGTTGCATTTGAGGTGGTCTAGAAGAGATGGCAAATTTTGTTGAAAATAAGGCTGCCATACAGATACATCAGATGGCCTCCTAAACCATGTGGCTTTAGGAAGCACAAGGCTACAATAGAGACAAGGGAAGTGGGAGTTGATAGTCCATGATTAGTAAATCCTAACCATGCAAATAGTTGGTCAAGGGGAGGTGGCATATAGATGTGAGCTTCTGCCAAAGTAGGCAAGATGATAAGATTTGCAGAAAAGATTATTATCTTGACTACAAAACCATCATGGAGGAATGGGACATGGAATGGCTTAGCCAGGGGCAAGAGTGGGCCTTGGTAGTACTAAAGATGTACTTCAAGATGGTTTAATTATATTCTCAAGAATGCACATGAGTTGGAAAAGGTAGAGCTCCAAAGATTGAATCTAGATAAGGAGTCCAGACTTAGCCATTTTGCCAGTTTTGGAGATTTTGACTAGAGTGCAGGTGTAGATGATTTTGAGAGAATGCTAGGTTCCAAACTCATGATCAAGGAGATGAGGTTGAGGTACTAACTAGGTAGATAGGATTCATGCTCAGATTGGGTCTCCACTGAGTTAGAAACCATCGAGAGGGATTATCCTGGGATTGATCTAAGCAGGAGATGAGAGGGGCACTTGAGTAGCTTAGGATAGATCCAGACAAACAAGGATTGGGTACTAAGGGATGAGATACTATATTAGCTCACTCTAGTTCCTAAGTCAAACAAGGCAATCAGCAGATGAAGGCAATTCATTAGACAACAGATCAAGGCAATTCATCTTATTACTTATCCAACTAGTACTAGGGTTACTAGCAATCCTAGCTTGAGGTAAGGATAGGTATTTTTAGAAGGGGTCTTTTTTGGAAGTAAGATAAGGATCATCTTGGTATTACTACCAAGATTGGATTAAAAGGTTTTAATAAAGGTTTTGGAAAAACCTGGAGAGAAGGGTAGTTGAAGGTTCTGTCTTGAAAACATAAGGAGATTATATATAGGTCTCCATTGTTTTGTTAATAGAAACTTAGTAAAGTATTTTGTTTTATCAAAGTCATCTTGGCTCAGGTTTTGAAATGCCATAACATTTGAGAATATGAAGGATGAGCCAAGACATCTCTTTTGTAGAATAGCTTTTGTCAACTAGTGTTGAGATAAGAAGTATAGCAGCTAATACCCAATCAATTGCAAGAACACAAGCAAGCAAGCAAGTAAAAAACATTGCACATGCAACAAGAAAAAGTTTTTGTTCCCCTGATTTTTGCCTTTTGAACATTTAATCAGGATTGCTAAAATTGGGATGTTACAGGCGCCAACTGTCATTGTTATGGAAACGACAGTGCCTGAGCAGGCTAGTTCGTGGTGTGGGAGCGAGCAAGGAAGCGAGCGACGGCGTACGCTGGAGGTATTGGGCACAAGCATGCGTCGGGGACACAAGAAGTACCTAGATTTGGGGCCCTCATGGTAAGGTAACACCCCTACTCCTCCCGATCTGACTATCTGGGTGAATACCAAGGACTACAAGGGCTCCTTGAGCTGTATCTGTGCCCAGCTAGAAGGAGAAGAGACCAACTCTTGCTACGATGCCCCTGCCGCCCCATATGTAGGTCAAGGCGGCATGGACAAAGACTCGGCCGACTGGCGGGTGCCACAGGAAGGCCCAGCCGACTATTCCGGTATAGTATCTAGCCTCCCATACATCTTGCACAGTGCCGCGCCCCCTGGCCGACACGGAAACAGTGGAGGCCGCCCCGGCCGACACAGGCAGCGACTCCTGTTCCCTCCCGACATGGGTACGGGCCATCTCCTCCGTCGTCGGTGTCGCTGCCTCTATCCTCCTGTTTGGCCTCTGTCTGCTAGGGATGCGGAGCACTGTGCCCTACGTCATCCGTCTGCCTTGAAGGTCCGGCTAGGTCACTCTAGCCGGCTGTTCCATCTTGTCCGGGTGGTTAGTCCCATCCGGCTAAGTGTCTGGCCTTTGTTATCTTATCCGACTGATGGTTCTGCTGTCTCGCCCTTGGCTTTTCTTGCTCTATCCGACTGGCGTGATCCAGCCGACTAGACACTTTTAGGAGTGATCTTTATCTGGCTGATTGGTTTGCTAGATTTCTATGCGTCTGGTCTTCTTCCTGACCTACTCTTGAGTTTTTACATCTGGCTAGACCAGCCGGCTGGCAGTTACATTGCCTTTATATCTTGTCCGGTTAGCCTACCCGAGGGTGATCCCCCGACACATATAGTGGGTGTAAGCATTGCACTGCAATACACATGAGTTTGATTTGGCGATCCAAATATGTGTAGAAATGGCCTCGGAACACAAAATGGTCGAAAGATCGAGCATGAGTAACATGAATGATGTGATCGACGTGAAGCGTCCATCTTTGCAACTATATTACCGACTATGACAATCAGGTGTGATGAGTGAATGAGCATCGTGTGATCACTAAGACATTTGTTAGGGATAATGTTTCTAGTTGAGTTATTTGAACTCATATTTTCATAAAATTAGTCTAAAAGCCTTTGCAAACCTCAAATGTAGATCATGGCACGGCGCGATGCCACCTTTGACATCACCGATTGGTTAAGCGCCGAGAAACCACTACTAGGAAAAAAGCTTATCTATGGCGCATGGATTTTGACATTCTATGGCGCATGTGAGATGGACCACTATTATCATGCCACTAAATTGTAATTATGTGGTGCATATTGATATGCGCCACAAAAATCTCAAAATTCTGTGGCACATATTGCCAATATGCGCCACAGAATTCTTGTTTTGAATTTTAAAAAAAGGCGGTCTAGATCCCGCCCAAAATTTCAAATTGCAAAATTCGGTGAATATGCGCCACCGATTTTTTTTCGAATTTCAAAAGAAGTGGCCCAGATCTAGGCCAGAGTAGGAGGTGGGTGGAGGAGGAGGGTCGCCGGAGTAGGAGGCCATGGTAGGAGAAGGTGTAGGAGGAGGGGTCACCGGAGTAGGAGAAGGAGGAGTAGGAGTAGGGTTCACCGGAGTAGGAGAAGAAGGATGAGGAGTAAGAGGCCACCGATGGAGGAGGGTTGCCGGAGTAGGATAAGGAGAAGTAGTATGAGGCTTTCGGTGGAGAAGGGTCGCCGGAGTAGGAGTAGTAGTAGGAGGGGTCATCGAAGGTGGTGGAGTCCATGGCCATCAGTGGAGGAGGAGTTCGCTGGAGAGTGGATAAGGAGGAGGAGGGATTCACCGGAGAGTGGATAAGGAGGAGGAGAAGGGGAGGAAGAAGTGGAGGAAGAGAAGAAGTGGAGGAGAGAAGATGTGGAGGAGAGGAGTAAAGGGGAGAAGGATAAAAGAGAGGGAGAGGGCGTCGGCGGGAATTCAAATTTCGAATCCCGCCCAACAATTATGTGGCGCATATTGGAGATATGCGCCACTGAATTGTTTCCCCCTTTTTTATTTTTATGCTGGAAAAAATCTTCTTTTTTCCATAACTTTTTAATCTTTTCGAATTTAGGAAATCTGTAAAATCCAAAACAGCCTTTGGCTGTTGAATTCGGATAGGAAATTTTGAGACGATCGTTTTGATGGGTAAAACATTTTTTCCAACAGAATCATCACTTTCTATGGCGCATATAGACATATGCGCCAAAGAATTGTCTCCCCCTTTGTTGGTTTTGGGTCCCATCAAATTTCTGTAGCGCATATAGACATATGCGCCACAGAATTATCACTTTCTGTGGCGCATGGGAAAATATGCGCCACAAAAACATACACTGACTCATTCATGTCTTCTTCAAAACCAAAACAGATAGGTTGTCTTAAAGATCATTTCTATAGCGAGAAGGAGGAACTTTATTAGTAAGGCAAATCGTAGAAGGCCATCATTCATCTTTCCTTTTTCTTGAACAACTCAGTCAAACCAAGCAGTGAACAAAGTTAGTGCAAATGTGGCCATGTAGGTGCTACATGAAAGCAACTTGATATTGCGATCCAGATCCAGCGAGAAGTAACGTTGCACTATAACTCAATCCAGTTGGAAGAAGAAGCTTATATACCCCAATCCATCGGGTCTAAGTCCCCTTACAATCATATTCATAAACACCTAACATAACAGCAGCCCACAAGGCCTTGTTGAGGATGATCTCCTGTGTGAAATTCGAGAAATTCCATTCCATTTATACGAGAAGTGTCGATCCCAAAGTTTAGAATAAAAGGGGGTTTAAGGGTGTCCCAGCCGGTTCCCATGGCCACAAAAAGCTAGTGGTTGGACTCTAAAGCCCTCTATTGAGATATTGATTTAAAGACAACTGGAGGTACGTTCTATTTGGCGCATATGGGTTCCATGAGCCACATAATTGCCATTTTTTAGTGGCGTTTGTGTCTATATGCGCCACAGAATTAATTCTGTGGCGCATGCCCAATTCTGTGGCGCATGCCCTTTTATATGCGCCACAGAAATCATTTCTATCTATAGCTAGTTTCCTAGTAGTGAACTCAAGTTAGATGGATCCAACTTCCTAGATTGGCTAGTGCGTATGAACTCTCTCCTTTCCAAGCATGACGTGGTAGACTATATACACTATGGTATGGATTTGGAGCCTCCAAAGGATGGCATGGAAACCCGACAGCATTGGATAGACCACTACTTTTGTCGTGACATGTTATTATTCATCCACTTAGTTATAGTCTATGGGATGGTTGACGAGCTGAAGCCACTTATCGGCGATCTTGACTCAAATGAGATGGTGGATCTCCTGAGAGCATAGTTTGAAGACCAAGTACGCCTGTGGAAGCACTAGTTGGTTGGATATTTCCTTGCCATACAGATGTCGTCAACACCCGGATTTTTAATCCCAGATGCCTGTTATGCCATACCTCGCTTTACGAGACATAACAGAATTGGTACCACAGTACATCATCCATTACAAACCATAATAAAGGTCTTACAAATAAAGGATCTCATGATCCAGTCTTAATACAATTAACGCAGTAGAAATTAAACATAGCGAGGCTTCATCTTCAGGGTCACAGGCAATGCTGACGATGGGAGATGATCCTAGTTGTCATAGACTTCCTGCTGTCCATCATCCTAGTAGTCCTCCTCATAGTATGTCCACGGGAATAGCCAAGGACAAAGCCATGAGTACTCTTTAAGTACTCGCAGACTATCACTAACAAGTAAAGTAGTTCGAGTAGGAATCCTAAGCTCTAGGTTTATTTGCAAAAAGCTAGGTTTATTTTATACTGAGTTCAGAAGTAAAGAAAACAAGTTTAGTGTTCTACAACACCTAAGTGGGTGCTTAGTTTTCATGTTCACAACCCTGTTGTGGTCAAGTCAAAGTCATAGTTCATTTCACAAGTCATTTTGAAAACATCTAACGAACAGTATGACCACTCCAACTGTCCATGACCGCGGACATGGCTATTCGAATAGTTTGACACTCTGCAGAGGTGGTACACTTTCACCACAACATTCGATACATCCGTCAGGGACAACTCTGAATCATCATACTTAGTATGCATATAATCAATCCTAACCTTTCAATTACACACCCTAGTATAGGCACCTCCCCTATGAGTTTGGCCTCCCAACCACGACCATCTGTCATCTTGGGAACTGCATAGGTGGACATTCACATTCACGAGATAGCCTCAGCTCAACCTCTTTCCTCAAGGGAACCCATACTAAGACATATAAACTTCTAGTTAAGCCCTGCCCAATTCAGGTATTATGGTTGTATGGAAAAATTGGAATGGTATCGCATCCGAACCCAACAATCAGTTTTTATAAAGGGCTAAGGATCATGCCTCAACATTTTCATCATCAAATCATCTTGTGTTCATAACACATGTCAAAACATTTCAATAGAATGAATCTTCATTCCAACGTTTTCATAATCATTTTCACCAAGGATTCCCATCTAAAGTGATCAACTTTTATTCTTAGCACTAGCCACTAAAGTTGAGGGTATTCACTAATGGGGGGTGCTAATCAAGTGTGACTATCCAAATCTAGTTTGATGCCTTTTGATGACATCTAGTTCTAACTACTTAGGCCTAGTTTTATGCTCTTTATGCTACCTATAGTAGTTTTCCAAAACTCACAAGTCACTAAGTAAAGGTAAAGAACTTTGGTAAAGAAACTAAAAGAATAAAGCTTGCAAGTAAAACTGGGATTGGTGTAATCAAGGTTGCATAACCAAAACATGCCTAATGCATCTTGCGTAGATTAACTTGTACTGTTAGGCTTGCATAGGTAGCATGCAAAGTTCTAGCTTGCATAGTTAAGAAACTTGCAAGTGTTAGCTTTTCTTGATTGGTGCAGTGGTTAAAGTTTTCTTCTTCTTCGTAGTACTCCTCCTCCTCATAGCCTTGGTCAGTACTAGCGTCTATAAATGAATACAAGGTACAAAATCACTAAACAATACTTAACTACCTCTTTTTAGCACACAAAGGTTCATACTAGATGATCTAGCATCATCACAATCATCACATGAAATAAAGACCTAGTCCTATCTTTCTTATTTTAGAAAAGTAATTTCTACTCATTGAAAATACTTAAAATTAAATATTCTCCAATTAAAATATGGGATCATGTTGACATATGTCATCACCACATATTATAATACTTGGGAATGTGATTTAAAGTGGTGGTTATATTTTATAAAGTTTAAAATTACTATTTTATATAATTAAAGTGACTAGAAATGCTTATATAGCATTCTTTTAGTACTAGTCCAAGATCACTGCATGTAAACCTAAATATTTTTAGATATTCATATAGATCTTGTCAAATGTGATTTTTGAGAGTTGGAATCAACTCAAAGCATTTATGGTTGATTTTTGAAAAATGTTTGAATATGGAAAAGTCTCTGTCTTGTTATTTTTACTATAGGTGATCTATAATTTAAAATGGTTTAAATCCAACAGGCTTGGATAAATAATTTGAATACCTTTCTAACAAAATTAGAATCATGCAATTTGGTTTAGTGAATATCTTTGAATTGATTTTTGAATCTACTGACAGAACTAGGGTCTTACTAAAATGGAAAATAACTATTTGAATCACTGGGCTACGCATGGGAAAGGAAATGGGCCGGCCCAGCTGCATTGCGCGCGTGCAGCGGGCTACTGACAGGGGGTCCTGCTAGTCAGTGGGTCATTCTAACCGAAGTTGTAAGCTTCAATCTAGGCCATGCGATTATAACAAGATCTACGGCCGTGGTTCATCGTCTCCGTCTCACAGCTCCGACGAGACCGAACCCTAACGGCGACGGTGGGGGTACATGGTGGCTCACCTGGGCTCCATTTAGGGTCGGCGATGGGGGCGAACGATGTTGTCGACGACGGCGGTTCGAATGGTGGTCACGGCGGCTCCTGGGGTGGCTCCAATCGACGACTCCTCTTCTCCTCTGCAGCGATGGGCTCCGTCCAAATTCCGGCGGGCAGGTGCTCGCCTTGCTCCGGGGAAGGGTCAGGGGTGGTTCTGAGAGAGAGGGGAGTGAGATGGTGTGAAGAATGAGGGCTAGGGTGGCCTCTATTTATACAACGGCGAGAGGGGCAGAGCGACATGGGCTAGCTCCTCCGGTGACGTCAGTACAGAGAGCTACGGGCATGGCTGAGGGCGTAGGACGATGTCGTGTTTCCTGGCAGTCATCACAGGATTAAAGTCGCGGCACGGGGCGGTCGAGGATGGTTGGGAGCGTTCTGTGCTCTGTGCGGAATCGGCAGCGTTCGAGACGGCGTATAGGTGATACTAGTCGCGCGGCAGCGAACGGGCATGTCTGGGAGGTAGCTAGGGTCATGGTGAGTGCAGGAATGCGTGGTGAGGGCTAGGCGCGGCGTGTGCACGCGTGTCGGCTACGGCGCTCTGGCGCACTCTCGGCATGGCGACAGAAAACTGGGCGCGGCATTTCTCGGGTGGTCCATGGCTTGGCTGCGCTCGAGGGGTTGACAGGGAGTGGCGGTGGACGGTGGCCTGTCTCCTAGACATCATGCACGGGAGCGGCGCTGGCTCCTGTAAGTTGTCCATAGTCGACTGGCAAGGGATCATCGGGCGGCACGACACTGGTGCAAACGGCAGAGAGAGTGCTAGTTCAATGCACTGCTAGGTGCCAGGGGGGAGACCAGGGGACTGAAATGGGGGCAATTGGTTGATCAATTACTACTCACCACAGTAGAAGTTAGGCAAGTTTGATCTGTGTCTGTCAGGTGTTTGATGAAATGGCCGCATGAATGCAACATTTGAATTTTTGGATGAATTTTGGTGAGTGATCTTGATGTAAGCTTAGTAGTCTGAGGTTGCTTGGGTTTGCCTAGGTGAAGTGGTTTTGTTGGTTTTTGAGAAATGGCCATCTTAGTACCTACACTTGATTCAATTTTGAATTGTCCTTTAAATAGATTTGGAATTTGTTTCTATTGGTTTGTAAAGTGGGCTTGGGTTCACTTTTACTTGGTCTAGCAAGGGGTGAAAAGAATTGGATTTGTTTCTGTTATAAATATTTTACTAGGAACACCCAAAGTGGTCTAGTGAACAAGTTTTGCCAAAATGACCATTTTCTTATATTTCTCATATTTGATTTTCTATTCATTTGATTCTTCTTGGAAATGATCTAGATGATATTGTTTTCATCTTTAAACCAATCCTTATCATTCATAGCAATCAAACATTGCAATTGCAATCATTCATGCATTAATCACACACACATGCATTCATATTAATTTTAATAATAAAAGTTTTTGTTAACCCTAAACTTGGGTGATTAGGACTTGATAATCTTGTTTAATATTTTTGGGGTGTTACAAACCTTCCCTCCTTAAACAAAATCTCGTGCCGAGATTTAATAAAAATAAAACTAGGAACTAAAGAGATCTGGAAACTCAGTCCTAATATAATCTTCTCGCTCCCAAGTAGCTTCTTCTTTAGTATGGTTATTCCACTAGATCTTGAGAAACTTAATACTCCGGTTCTGGTGGTTCTGAAGGCTTCTTGCAAAATACGAATGGGTAATTCACGATAAGTTAGGTCCTTGTTGATCTCTATGGTTCTGTGATCAATATTCTTGAAAACTTCGGTCTTCTCCGGAACTTCTAGGCATTTGCGAAGTAACGAGAAATGGAACACATCATGCACGGCTGACATCTCCTCTGGCAGTTCTAGTTGATATGATACTTATCCTCGGCGATTCAAAATCTTGAAAGGTCCAATATATCTAGAGGCAAGCTTTCCTCTGAGTTGGAAACGCTGCATTCCTTTCAAGGGTGATACTTTCAGATACACAAAATCTCTGATAGTGAAGGCTAGATCTCGCCGTCTCTTGTCGGCATAACTCTTCTGTCTAGATTGGGCGGTCTTAAGGTGCTCACGGAATCTGTGAAATTTATCTTTGGCTTCTCTTAGGATGTCGGGTCCGAAAATCTGACTCTCTCCTACTTCCGACCAATTCAGTGGGGTACGACACTTCCTTCCATACATAAATTCAAATGGGGTCATTTGCAAACTGGCTTGGTAACTGTTGTTGTATGATAATTCCACAAAAGGCAGACAGTCCTCCCATTTAGATCCATATTCCAACACACAATCTCTCAACATATCTTCGAGTATCTGGTTTACTCGCTCCGTTTGTCCATCAATCTACGGGTGATAAGCTATGCTGAAATCCAGTTTGGTTCGTAATCCTTCTTGGACTTTCTTCCAAATCTCGAGGTAAACTGGGTTCCTCGGTCCGACACAATGTTCTTGGGGATTCCATGATAACTGACTATCCTAGCAATGTACAACTCTGCTAGCTTCGAACTCTGGTAAGTGGTCTTGACCTATAAGAAATGGGCTACTTTAGAAAGTCTATCCACTATGACCCAAATAGAGTCATTTCCCTACTAGATGTAGGCAAACCGGTGATGAAATCCATTCCAACTGAACCACATTTCCATTCTAGGATCTGCAATGGTTGCAAAAGTCCTGCGGGTCTCGGATGTCCCGCTTTGACTCTCTGACAGATATCACATTTGGCTATGTATCTTTCGATTTCTCTCTTCATCTTGTGCCACCAAAATTGCTCCTTCAAATCCTGATACATCTTGGTTCCTCTAGGGTGGATAAAATAAAGAGTATCATGGGCTTCTTGCAGAATAGCTTGTTTCAACTCTAAATCTGCTGGTACACAGATACGTCCTTTGTACCACAAAACTCCTTCATCTTCCGTGAATCCAGGTACCTTCCATGTACCTATACGACGTTTGATTCCGTCGATACTAGCATTTCCTTTCTGCACCTCCTTGATCTGACTGATCAAAGTGGGTTGAAGTTCTATGCTAGCCAATAATCCTTCACTAACTAGCACCATTCTGAAATTTTACATCCCCTCATTCAAACTTAGTTGGGCTTCTTTTATCATGGTGTTAAATTGACACTGCAATCTGCTAAGAGCATTTGCTACCACATTGGCTTTGCCGGGGTGATAGTGAATGTTAAGATCATAGTCATTGATTAACTCTATCCATCTCCTTTGCCTCATATTTATCTCCTTCTGGGTGAAAATATACTTCAGACTCTTGTGATCTAAACAAATCTCGCAGTGGTTACCCATGAGGTAATGCCGCCATGTCTTCAAGGCTAAAACTACGGCTGCTAGTTCGAGGTCATGGGTAGGGTAATTCTACTCATGTTGCTTCAGTTGTCGGGACAGATAGGATATGACTTTGCATTCTTGCATAAACACACATCCGAGACCAACCTTGGATGCATCACAATACACATCAAAAGGCTTCTTGATATCCGGCATAATCAAGATTGGGGCTGAAATCAATCTCTTCTTGAGCTCTTGAAAACTTGCCTCACATTTGTCCGTCCATTCAAACTTCTTATATTTCCTCAACAACTGGGTCATGGGTCTTGCGATGCTCGAGAATCCTTTTACGAACTTGCGGTAATAAATCGCTAATCCGAGGAATGCGGGAACTTGGGTTTCAGTGGTTGGGGCTTTCCATTCTTCAACATCCTTAATCTTGGCGGGATCGACAACAATTCCTCTTGCCGACACGATATGTCCTAGGAATCCTACTTCCTTTAAACAGAACTCACATTTGCTAAACTTGGCATACAACTGATGGTCTCTAAGGGTTTCAAGGATGGTCCTCAGATGTAGCTCATGGTCTTCTTCTGATTTGGAATAGATTAGAATATCATCGATAAAAACAACGACAAACTTATCCAGGAAGTTCATAAAAATCTTATTCACGAGGTTCATGAAATAAGCGGGGGCATTGGTTAATCCAAAAGACATGACAGTGTACTCATATAATCCATATCTGGTGGTGAAGGCAGTCTTTGGAATATCCGTTGCGCGAATCTTGAGTTGATGATAACCAGTTCTAAGATCAATCTTAGAAAACACTTTGGCACCAGTCAACTGGTCAAATAGGTCTTCTATCTTTGTTAGTGGGTACTTGTTCTTAATGATGACATCATTCAGCTTCCGATAATCCGTGCACAAATGGTTACCTACATCTTTCTTATCCATAAACAAAATAGGTGATCTCCATGGCGACGCACTTGGTTGAATCAAACCTGTCTCCAGCATAGCATCCAGTTGCTTCTTTAGCTCTTCTAATTCAGACGGGTTCATACTATAAGGTCTCTGAGCTATGGGTCGAGTTCCAGGGATTAGTTCATTGATAAACTCGATATCCCGATCTACGGGCATACTGGGCAATTCATTTGGGAATACGTCGGGGTATTCACAGATTATTGTGACTTGGTCAATGGTTGGTTGGGATAGACTCTTGTTGCACTTGAATTGATGGGGCAAAGTCTAAGATACATGCTCTACTGATACTCCAGTGGTACTAGTCATGGTTATGGCTTTCTTGGCATAGTCGATTAATCCTTTATGTTTCGACATCCAATCCATTCCTAGTACTACTTCCAAACCTTTGGTTCCAAGTACTATTAGATTAGCATAAAAATCTATTCCATGGATTCTGATAGGTACGGCCTTGCAAATTTGTCTAGCTTTGTTGGTTGAACCAGGTATTTGAACTATCATAACATGCTTCAATTTTGTTGGTTGAATCTTACTAGTGCATGCAAATTCTTCCGTAACAAACGAGTGCGATGCTCCAGAATCAAACAATACTCTTGCAAGTACTGAGTTAACAGAAAACATACCCAACACGACATATGGCGCTTCCTAGGCTTCTTCAGCATTCATGTGAAACAGACGGCCATTGCGGTTGAGCAAATTCCCTGGGGCAAATATCCTTCTAGGCTGAACACGGCGTTGCTGCTGAGCTAGTGCATTCACATTGGCTGCTGCAAGCTTCTTGGGGCACTCGTTGGAGTAGTGACCATTTACTCCACATTCAAAACAAGTAATCAGAGACTTGTCTTTTCCTGCAACAGGCACGACATTGCTTCCAGTCCTTGGGGCAGTATTGTTGTTGTTGGTGTTGTTGTTGTTGGACTTGGTTGGTGCACGGTTTAAAGTGTTGGAGTTGCTGGGGTTGTTGTTGTGGTTTCCTCCAGGACTTGGTTTTCCTCCTCCACGGTTGGGATAGTTCGGACGGGACATAGGGGTTCTATTGTTTCTCGGGGCATATCCTGCAGACGGGTTGGGGCGATACTTAGGGGCATGGTGGGATCCTGGTTGATGCATCATTCGACGCTTGCGATTCTCGTTGGCATGGTTGATCTTGCCTTCCATCTGGATTGCAGAATACACTAAGGCTTCAAGGTCAGCGAAGGGAATGTTGACCAGCACTGTCCACATCTCATCATGCAGACTGTTCAAGAATCTCTCCTTCTTCTTGGCTTCAGTACCAATCTCATCAGGGGCATACCTAGATAGAGACAGAAATATGTCACGGTACTCTACCACGGTCATCCTTCCCTGCTTCAGCTCCTTGAATTCATCCCTCATCCACAGAATCAAACCTGGTGGCACATGGGTTCGGCTGAACTTGAGTTTGTATTCATCCCAAGTCATCATCTATCCTCCATTCATGGTATGAATGCTATTCCACCAAGCTCTTGCATCACCTGCCAGATAATGGGTGGCAAACAGTACTTTCTCATTAGCCTCCACTCCTGCGACCTCTAAGTTGTTCTCCATGGTCTGCAGCCAGTCATCAGCATCTAATGGCTCTTCATACTTACTAAATATGGGGGTTGGTGTTCTGAAAGTTCTTGAGCTTGGATCCATGGTTATCCTGGTTTCCATGGCCTTGATTATTATGGGCCATCTGAGATATCTATTGAAGGGTGGCTAAATTAGCTTGACATTCAGCTCTTCCAGCTTCACGGTCGGCAACCAACATTTGTAGGATTTGCAGCATTGGATCCTGAGATGAACTGCTCCCTCCGCGAGGCATCTGAATATTGAGATAGATCATGAGACAAGAGGGAAATTTCTAAGGTTCATGGATTAGGTTTTGAAAAGCTTTTAAACTTTGAGTTTGACTCTGGTTTGGCCAACTAGCAACCTTCTTTTCATTCATTCATTCATAGCACCCAATACAAACACACACCACACTAGGGTAACAGATGGTTTTAGAAACCATTATATGAAGCTACGATATAGTGGGACCAGATACAACTCACACCTATGATAGTGATCAAGTGCTACTACTCATCAAAACCGGTGGCTTCTTCATCATCAATGAAGGCGGAATCATCATCATCAGTGTGGAAGTCCATGTCGAGGTCCTCTAGGTAGTCATCATCATCACTGAGGTATGAGTAGGGATCTCCACGAATATCTTCCCATTCGTTCTCCCTCTCCTAAAGCTGCATGTCCCGCTCATGGATGATCTCCTCCAAAGATGACACCTTGTGACGAAGGCGGGCAATGATGACATCCTTCTTTTCACGCAGACGGCAAAGTGACTTGTGCTCCTTCACAAGGATGGTGAGGGTATGGTCCTTCTTGACTGCAATGGCATGGTTGTGGTTGGTGTAGGCGCGTGCGTTGTCCAGCTCCTTCTGCCTATCATACAGCATCAAGTCGAGATGATCCACCTGATGCTTCAGCTCCGAAAGGCCTGTCACCTCCAATGGTTGTCCCATAGCATCACGCCTTGTGTAGTAAGCAAAGCGAGTGCCATTGATTTGGTTGATGATTTTCCCACACAGACGGGCAAGAGACTCCTGCATAGCCCTGGAGAGTTCGTATAGCCAGTTGTTCTCCCTCAAGCTAAATAGGATCTTCTCTGAGGTGGGTGCCTCCATCTTGCCTCTGAGATCTACAACTATCAGCCACTGTAGTTCTCCTCATTGCTGATCATTGAGTTGTGTTCCGAAGAACTCGGGGTGCGGGCACTCAAGAAGTTCTCAGAGTTGGCTTAAATCTCGCTCGAAGATGAGCTCTCCTCTGTTTCACAACTGGTAGAACTCGCTATACTTGACTTCCATCTATAATAATGTAGGGTGAGTAAGTTAGTGAGGTGATCAAATGTGTCAAATTTTATGTAGGATTGCAAGAATTGTTGAGGAACACGAATTTTCTTGAAAGAATCTTAGTGATAAGAATGAGAATAGGTTTTCATAAATAATCACTTCTTTTGTTTTTGAAACTAAGTTTTTTGATTCAAGCGTCCATTCTAACTAGGGTCTCCTATGGTCAGGATGGCTCTGATACCAACTTGTCTACACCCGGATTTTTAATCCCAGATGCATGTTATGCCATACCTCACAATCCCAGGATTATCATTTTTGCGAGACATAACAGAATTGGTACCATAGTACATCATCCATTACAAACCATAATAAAGTTCTTACAAATAAAGGATCTCATGATCCAGTCTTAATACAATCGATGCAGCGGAAATTAAACATAGCGGGGCTTCATCTTCAGGGTCACAGGAAATGCTGACGATGGGAGATGATTCTAGTTGTCATGGACTTCCTGCTATCCATCATCCTGGTAGTCCTCCTCATAGTCTGGCCACGGGAATAGCCAGGGACAAAGCCATGAGTACTCTTTAAGTACTCGCAAACTATCACTAACAAGTAAAGTAGTTCGAGTAGGAATCCTAAGCTCAAGGTTTATTTGCAAAAAGCCAGGTTTATTTCATACTGAGTTCAGAAGTAAAGAAAACTAGTTTAGTGTTCTACAACACCTAAGTGGGTGCTTAGTTTTCATGTTCACAACCCTGTTGTGGTCAATTCAAAGTCATAGTTCATTTCACAAGTCATTTTGAAAACATCTGACAACGGAACAGTATGGCCACTCCAACTGTCCATGACCACAGACGCGGCTATTCGAATAGTTTGACACTCTGTAGAGGTGGTACACTTTCACCACAACATTCGATACATCCATCAGGGACAACCCTGAATCATCATACTTAGTATGCGGATAATAAATCCTAACCTTTCAATTACACACACTAGTATAAGAACCTCCCCTATGAGTTTGGCCTCCCAACCATGACCATCTATCATCTTGGGAACTGCATAGGTGGACATTCACATTCACGAGGTAGCCTCAGCTCAACCTCTTTACGCAAGGGAACCCATACTAAAACATATAAACTTCCAGTTAAGCCCTACCCAATTCAGGTATTGTGGTTGTACGAAAAAATGGAATGGTATCGCATCCGAACCCAACCATCAGTTTTTATAAAGGGCTAAGGCTTATGCCTCAACATTTTCATCATCAAATCATCTTGTGTTCATAACACATGTCAAAACATTTCAATAGAATGAATCTTCATTCCAAGGTTTTCATAGTCATTTTCACCAAGGATTCCCATCTAAAGTGATCAACTTTTATGCTTAGCACTAACCACTAAAGTTGAGGGTATTCACTAATGAGGGGTGCTAATCAAGTGTGACTATCCAAATCTAGTTTGATGCCTTTTGATGACATATAGTTCTAACTACTTAGGCATAGTTTTATGCTCTTTATGCTATCTATAGTAGTTTTCCAAAACTCACAAGTCACTAAGTAAAGGTAAAGAACTTTGGTAAAGAAATTAAAAGAATAAAGCTTGCAAGTAAAACTAGGATTGGTGTAATCAAGGTTGGATAACCAAAACATGTCTAATGCATCTTGCATAGGTTAACTTATAGTGTTAGGCTTGCATAGGTAGCATGCAAAGTTCTAGCTTGCATAGTTAAGAAACTTGCAAGTGTTAACTTGCCTTGATTGGTGCAGTGGTTGAAGTTTTCTTCTTCTTCGTAGTACTCCTCCTCCTTGTAGCCTTGGTCGGTACTAGCGTCTATAAATGAATATGAGGTACACAATCACCAAACAATACTTAACTACCTCTATTTATCACACAAAGGTTCACACTAGATGATCTAGCATCATCACAATCATCACATGAAATAAAGACCTAGTCCTATCTTTCTTATTTTAGAAAAGTAATTTCTACTCATTGAAAATATTTAAGATTTAATATTTTCCAATTAAAATATGGGATCATGTTGACACATGTCATCACCACATAATCTAATACTTGGGAATGTTATTTAAAGTGGTGCTTATATTTTATAAAGTTTAAAATTACTATTTTATATAATTAAAGTGACTAGAAATGCTTATATAGAATTCTTTTAGTACTAGTCCAAGATCACTGCATTTAATCCTAAATATTTATTACATATTTAGATAGATGTTGTCAAATGTGATTTTTGAGAGTTGGAATCAACTCAAAATAATTTATGGTTAATTTTTGAAAAATGTTTGAATGTGGAAAAGTCTCTGTCTTGTTATTTTTACTATAGGTGATCTATAATTTCAAATTGTTTGAATCCAACGGGTTTGGATAAATAATTCGAATACCTTTCTAACAAAATTGGAATCATGCAATTTGGTTTAGTAAATATCTTTGAATTGATTTTTGAATCTACTGATAGAACTAGGGTTTTACTAAAATGGAAAATAACTATTTGAATCACTAGGATACGCGCGGGAAAGGAAATGGGCCGGCCCAGCTGCACTACGCGCGTGCAGTGGGCTGCTGACAGGGGGTCCTGCTAGTCAGTAGCTCATTCTAACTAAAGCGGTTAGCTTCAATCTAGGTCGTGCGATTAGAACAAGATCTATGGCCGTGGTTCGTCCTCTCCGTCGCATAGCTCCGACGAGACCGAACCCTGACAGCGATGGTGGGGGTACGCGGTGGCTCACCTAGACTCCAGCTAGGGTTGCAATAGGGGCGAAAGATGTTGTCGACGATGGAGGTTCGAACGGTGGTCACGGCGGCTCCTGGGGTGGCTCCAATCGACGGCTCCTCTTCTCCTCTACAGCGGCAGGCTCCACCCAAATTCCGACAGGCTGGTGCTCGCCTTGCTCCGAGGAAGGGTCAGGGGTGGTTCTGAGAGAGAGGGGAGTGAGATGGTGTGAAGACTGAGGGTTGGGGTGGCCTCTATTTATACACCAGCAAGAGGGGCAGAGCGGCATGGGCTGGCTCCTCCGACAACGTCGGTACAGCAAGCTACGGGCATGGCTGAGGGCGTAGGACGGTGCGGTGTTTCCTGGCGGTCATCACAGGCTTAAAGGTGCGGCACGGGGCAGTTGAGGATGGTCGGGAGCGGTCCGTGATCTGTACGGAACCGGTGGCGTTCGAGACGGCATACATGTGCTACTGGTTGCACGACGGTGAACGGGCATGTCTGGGAGGTAGCTAGGGTCATGGTAAGTGCAGGAACGCGCGGTGAGGGCTAGGCAGGGTGAGTGCACGCGTGTCAGCTGCAGCGCTCTGGCGTGCTCTCGGCATGGCGATAGAGAACTAGGCGCACCGTTTCTTAGGTGGTCCATCGCTTGGCTGCGCTCGAGGGGTGGATAGGGAGTGGCGATGGATGGTGGCCTGTCTCCTAGACATTGTGGATGGGCGCGGCGCTGGCTCCTGGAAGTTGTCCATAGTCGACCGGCAAGGGATCATCGGACGGCGCGGCACTGGTGCAAACGGCAGAGGGGGTGCTGGTTCAATGCAGTTCTAGGTGTTGGGGAGACCAGGGGAGTGAAATGGGGGCAATTGGTTGATCAATTACTGCTCACTAGAGTAGAAGTTAGGCAAGTTTGATCTGTGTCTGCCATGTGTTTGATGAAATGGCCGCATGAATTCAACATTTGAATTTTTGGATGAATTTTGATGAGTGATCTGTTATAAGCTTGGTAGTCTAAGGTTATTTGGGTTTGGCAAGGTGAAGTGGTTTGGTTGGATTTTGAGAAATGGCCATCTTAGTACCTACACTTGATTCAATTTTGAATCCTCCTTTAAATAGATTTGGAATTTGTTTTTGTCAGTTTGTAAAGTGGGCTTGGATTCACTTTTACTTGGAATAGCAAGGGGTGAAAAGAATTGGATTTGTTTCTGTTAGAAATCTTTTACTAGGAACACCCAAAGTGGTGTAGTGAACAAGTTTGGCCAAAATGACCATTTGCTTATATTTCTCATATTTGATTTTCTCTTCATTTGATTCTGCTTGGAAATGATCTAGATGATATTATTTTCATCTTTAAACCAATCCTTATCATTCATAGCAATCAAACATGACAATTGAAATCATTCATGCATTAATCACACACACAGATGCATTCATATTAATTTTAATAATAAAAGTTTTTGTTAACCCTAAAATTGGGTAATTAGAACTTGATTATATTGTTTAATATTTTTGGGGTGTTACAACAGATGGGGGAAATACCTATCCGGAGAGCCACCTGATACGCATACATGATGCTTATATGATGATGGTTTATTTTTTGGACCATTGGATGGATGCTGCTTTTGCAAATGGGGAACTTCTATGATTGCTACCCCCAGCTACCAGGAGTATGCTAAGGGGTGCATCAAGAGAGGTGATGTGGAAACATTCAATTTCCACGATTTCATATCACGCTTAAGGAGTGTGAAGGTTGAGCCCATTGCTGGAGAAGTCATCAACAACGAAGTATGACATACAAAGTTTTAAAATGTTATAATATTGCAAACACTTATTGCAGTACCAAAGTATCTGATATTTGTTCTGTTTTATGAAAACAGGTCCTTCTGCATGAGAGTTTCTTATGAGAGAGGAGGTGACATCACGTGTTGATGGCAAACATGATGACGATGGCCGACGACACTCTCCCTCAAGAATTATCATTTAGTTTATATTTTTTGAATAATTATTGTAATCGGTGGAATATGAACCTTTTATGGTGTGTCTTACATTTTGTGAGACGGTTATTCATACAAGTTTGTAACAAGTTATTTTTTCTACTTTTATGAATGATTTCTATTATGTTCATATGTTATTTTTGATTATGTTGGAATTATTCGAATTAATAAACTAATTGATAATGCATGAACAATTTGTAAAATTCCCAATCGACATAAAGTGGGAAATACATCTGGCAATAAACCAAACATTATCATAGTGGCGATAGTAAAAGACCATTGAATGGAAATCGCGAACACACTCACCTAGAATAAAGTAAATCGTCTAGAATTCGTGAATGTTTTTGGTTTATGGGATAAAACCAAGGTATAACAAATAAGTCCTTGGAAACTTGTAAGACAAATTTCATGACAAGAACCAAAGGAGGGCAAAGCTAGTATTGCTAAAAGTTTGGTGCATTCTCGAGAAAGTGCGTTTCCCGACAATGGTGTTTATGAAATAAAAGTAAGAGCATGATGAAGCTCTGCGACCATGCATCAGAAAGATTGAGAAGCGTAAGAGGAATTTGTTTCAGGATGTGACTCTTCATGTTATAAGAAAAGATATCAATAATTGTGATCATTGTAGTTTTTAGTTATGCTTTTATATAAAGTAGTAGGATTCACAAATATGCCCTACACCATATGTGGAGATAAATGTGAACTGATGTCACGTTATTGGAATAAGACATACCTACAAACTACAAGGAAATTGATGGTAAACTAAAGTTACAAGAAATCTTGAAATTAAAACTTCACTTGAGATTATAAAGTAAAATTGTTATCGAATCTCGTCAAGTAAAATAGTTACTTGATATTTCTGAAGCATCGCAAGGTTATAAGAAATAAGTGGGAGTCTTAAAAGACAAAGCACGGTTCGTCAAGAAGAGTCTTAAGCAAATTCAAATGAATTTGATTCAGTGTGCTTAATGTCTACTGGATCTAAGCATGTTGTAAAAGAAAGTCTCGAATTGATAATTGATCAAGAGATTTTGAATTGTTAAAAATATCGAGAATATATGCAAAATGCATAAAGTTGAGTGGGAGCTAGGGAGTCTTCCTAGATTAATATGTGGATGACATATTTTTGTGAGGAAGTATTGTAAAGATGTAGTTGGCATATTTTGAGTGGGAGCTTGATAGGATTCATGTGTGTGAGTGACACATTATGAATAAGGACCAAAAGCCAATAAATAAATAAATATTGATTTATGGGAGGATACGACATTGAAATCTTGGATATTAAGATTTATCCTATAGAATTATGTTGGAATGAATTCCTAGAAGGATTCTGAAAAAATTTAGAATATGAATTGATTTAGGAAGAGTCCTAAATAATTCAAAAGGTTAGGAAAAATCATTAAGTATGAAAGTCTATGATTTAATAGAAAGGAATAGGATGTTCACACATCCACTATGTTATGACATAGAATTCTGATTTGAAATCATGACAGATACTTAAACATAATATGATCCATGTTCTTAGTTAGAAAAACAAGGTCGTAAATGATCAAGTGTAAATCATTGAACGATGAGTTGATATTGTCCACATGATCTAGTGAGATCTGTAAACATGTTTCTAGATCTGTAAAGACAACATACTTGAAGTATAAAGTGTTATACTGGAAATGTTATATGTTGAATTTAAGAAGATCGGAAATCTCTGCATTAAAATTTACCTCAGGCGTAGTTTAAGCGTGTTGGGTGATATTTGAAATGGCACATGGTGCATTTTGAATTGGAAATCAACATTTATAACAAAGTATATGAATATTACCATGTGTTGTATAAATGATGAAGCTTTGAGAAACTTTTTCTCATAGAGTGTGTTCTAATACTTAGTTCCAATGAGAAAGTCCCTGAGACCTACCTAAAGTCACTGCTGGTATCTGGAACCTGAGACCCCATTCTGTTGCCAAAATATTATACATGCACAAGAAATTATCATAGAGATGATAAAAGGTATTAGTGTCATATGGGACGACATTAATAAGTTGCAAATGGTACACAAGGAATGAAATGTTCATTTCTTAGACTTATAACTCTTTCGTGAGCAAGCATAATCAGAAATACCACGGAGTATGGTACTGATGATTGGATAACAAATGCAGCTAGTTTATTTGTACTTTAGTGCAAGTGGAAGAATGAAGGAAATGTGCCCTAGAGACAAATATTTAATGGAATATTTTATAAAGTTTATGGTTAAGTTTTATATCATGATATAACTGTACTGATTAAGAAATGTCAATACACGTATGATATACAAACAACGAGTACTTCCTAGTGAAACTCTAGTCACTGGTTCATTGGTCAACGGATGATCAAAGGTTTCTTGATCATGTTGGAGCATTGGCCCCTAATTAACAATAGAGTCATTTTATTAGAGAATAAGATGGTGAACATACCCTATCTATAGCATCGTATCACGATCATGTCACTGAGTTCAGGTTACGATGATTAGGAAACATAGTGACTCTTTCCTTAGACTATGAGACCATATCAAATCACTGTCTCCCGATGTTACTTTGATATAACTTAACATCACTCAGTGGAATGGTGATCATAAGGGTGTCTGTAACATCCCAGCATTAGAGCTTAGAAATAAGCTGAACTCATATGTGTGCATTGCATTCATGCATAGAAAATCTGAATAATTTTCGCGCTTTTGAATAAAACTTGTCAAAGTGATTGAAGCTTCTCTCAACTTGATGGAATTAAGGTAGATCATCAAGTTGGCTGTGATAAGTTTCAATATGACCTTTGCTAAAACCTTATTTTGGGTAAAGAAGATTTGATCTAAGGGTAGATCAAATGTAATAAAATTAAACCATAATACATTGCTTAATGATTAATATCAGATCCTTCAGTGATCATTCCATAGTATTCATCACAACAGCCTATAAATGTCAAACTATTAATATAACTCAAGTAACAAGAATGTAATAACTAACTCTTGACGTGTCTTATTCTTATCCATTCCTACCATGAGCATCATGGTAGTTCTTTAACACTAATTCCTTATCACTTGTTGAGTAGGAAGGAAATCAAGTCAAGATCCTTCACCACAGATCTTTCTTTCCATATAAATCCTTATCATCTTTATTGAACCTTATCATAATATCTGTTGTTCATCAATGTTGAGTAATCAACTATTGAGCTATCACTCTTTAACCTATCAATTCTTGATCTATCAACTCTTGTCTTTATCATAGCATTCACTTTTAAGTCTCTAGAGAAAGAAGTAAGAAGAGATATGTGGTAATGCTAGTTTTAGATATCATCTATAGTATGGGAGTGTTCGAAGAGAATTAAACCAATATGATAATTGAGGGAGTTAACTCACTCCTGAATGGATAGAAGAGTTATTTGAGATAAAGATATATGTGGTAACAAAGAGGATTATAAGGATGAATTTTGAAGATAGTTACCAAGAAGTAATCCTATTGGATCAAGTAGACATAGTCAATGAAGAATATCTCATAGTCAGGTAGAGATACTAAGAAGATAATTATAATACAATTGTAATGTTGTATTGATGAAGACTTGATTAGCCAACTGGAAACCTAAACCATAAATGATCAAAGGATTATAATGATCATGCTTGAGTCACTAAGAGTGAATGATTATATCATGTATAAGTGACATTGGTGGATAGAACATGATTAAACCCTAGTATAGATATGTTATCCTAGGTCAGTCATGAAAAGTCACAATGGTATAAGGAGAAGTTGGAGTATGAGTTACTAAGGCAAGTAGAGATAAGATAGTATGATTAAGCTGATGCTAGAGCATCAATGAATTATAGAAGTAGTATATTCCTCTTAGGGAATAATAAACACTTGAGGTGAAGTAGGAATTGGTATATATATATCTATTAGAGTAATATTAGTGATGGATGATCAAGGAAGAGTATGAATGGAGTTAACAGTAACCACTTGTTGGATTAGAGGTTATCATTAGTGGAGTAGTTTGATATAACTAAGTGTAGATATGAGATGATTATGAAAAGCTTCAGTGAAAATCTTCTGAGATTTATAAGTGTGATTACAAAGTAATTTGTGAAGTAAGAGAGTAATCATTCAAGTGGAATTAGATTCATAAGAAGTACTCTAGAGATGAGAGTTATCTCTATGAGGAGATTATATAAAGCTTTAGTGTCCAGCTCATTGGATTTACAAATGGATCTATGAGGAGAAATTATTGATAAGAATATTCTTGTGAAGTAAAGCTCATCATGTGTTATGGTTGTGAAGAAGTAGTATATCTAGGAAAGGAATTCCTTAAGTAGAAGTCAAGAATTATGAAGTATGGAAGATAGGAATTCTTGGTAAACACTCAAACTTAAATCTATAATCAAGCTTAATATCCATCTCATCTGTTTGATCAATCATCTTATTTCCACAATGGCTTATAGTAACATTTTCCAATAGCAAATCACTTAAGCATATCTTTGCCACTTCAAAACATTAAAATCATATGTGTCTAGAAACAATAATTATCAATTCTATCTCTTAAGCCATCCTAGAGAATAACCCCATTATTCTACTTCAAATAGTGATATCATTCTTGATCACAAGCATGAATACAATATGTCTTAAACCTTAACGTTATCCATATCTATAAAATAATATAGGTATATTAAATCTCCTGAAACTCATGGTAAACAATAACACTCTAAAACCATAACTTCTATTTCAATCACAATTATCAATGTATATATAATGTCATAACCAAAATTATTCACACATTATTCACCACCACATTAAGGCATTAACTCTATATAATAATTATTATATGAGGACGTTCCAATGAATTTATAGGTAGTTTAAAACCACCTTTATCCATAGATGAAGAAAATCATAGATTAAAGAAAGTTTCTAAATGAGAAACAAAATCTTAAACCCTAAAATTATTAATGAGTTTTGTCATTTACATCTCACAAATAAATAGGATCCATACCAATACCTAAAAGAATATAAAAACAATTAACCACAATAGCTCCTGCAGTAATTTTGTTATTTCATAAATTTTTCGAATATTTAAATCCATGTAGAAATTAAAATTGAAAAGAGAATTCTAAAATAGAAAACAGAAAACAAAATGAAATGGATAGAACCTAGTCCAGAATCTGGCCCGAGGTCTTTTCCCTCACCTCTCTACCTGACGCTCGCATGTAGTCACCACAGCCTTCTCGCTCGCTTCGCCGTGGCCCACATGGCCCAACACCAGCCCGCCTGAAGCCCATACCCCTTCAGCCTCTAACCGTCATTGTCTTCCTCGCCTACTGGAAGCAGCTCGCTGGCCGGAGCTCCGCCGTTGATCCTCCGCCGCGCTACGATGCGTGTCGCCGCTTCTGGAGGAGGGGATAAGGACGCCCGCGTTCTCCTCTATCCACTCATACCCGTAACATTTTCTCTCGTACTCTCTCCCAAATTTACCAACCATGCCGAAACCCTAGATCTATGCCTCGCCTGAGTCGTTGTTGTTTCTGAGTTCCTCTCAAACCGTTGAGCCCACTGTCGGAATCCCCTTGATCTTCTGGTTCAATTTCCCCAAGTAGCACAAGCCTAAGAAGCTCTAATCGCTCCAATCACCACCTCCTTCTCCGACGGGTTCCACCGTCATCTCCATCGATTCTGACCACCTCAGGTCACGCCAACCCCTCTGCTACAACGCTGGTGAGTTGCTGATGCTTGAGCATATCTCAAAAACCTCGATTACTTCCTGGTTGGCTCTACCATCGTGAGCTGCACGCCGCCGCCATAGTTGCTCGCCGTTGAGTTGGTCCCGGTTACCAAATAGGAGTGGCGCCGCCACTATTAAGCTCCACGTGCTCGCCTGTTTCCAACGAGACCATCCCCGCGTGCCCGCGCTCTCCCGATCGATCATCGACCAGAGAGGATCAGTCTCGGGTGACGTCAGCATGACATCATGCTGATGTCATAATACCCTTTATTTGAATTGTTTTATAGTTTCTGGAAATGACATGGCCTAAGCCCCACTAGTAAGTGGCTCTGGGGTAGAACAGGTTCGGTGTAAAAAGATCTAATCGCATGTGTGTGTGTCATGCTGATATTTGCAGTGACACAATAACACGTTTTGTTATTCTATTTTAATAATTTTAGAAAGTGATTAAATTTTATAAATTAAATATCTTTTGTTCTATAATTCAGAAAAATATGTTTAATATATGAAAATTTTCAAAAAACTAAAATCTACAACTTAAAACTATTGTCAAACATTATTATGTTAACTATTTAAATAATTATTATTTAATAAAGATTTTATAAGTATTAGTATTTTGAAAAATCATATTTTAATATTGGTAAATAAGAAAAATATAAATAATATATCAAAATTCTTAGAAAAAATAAGAACTATAATTTAATACTATAATAATGTATTATTACTTCACTCAATTAAATATTTATTATTTATTAAGTGTTTATAAAATAATAAATCTTATAAAAATCATATCTTAATATTTAAAATTCATAAAAATATATATAATACACCAAAATGATCACAAAAATAATATTTACATTTTAAAAATATAACATTCCACTTTTGAAGTAAGTAAAAATCTAATTCTCTAATAACTTGAATTTAAACCTATTTCCTTAATTAATAATTCCTATATGGATAAATAAAAATTGCTAATCTTTCTAAAATTATTCCTTTGAGGTCTAAAATAGTATTAGTCTTAAAGTTTGATAATATGATGTGAAAATAAGTTCAACATGTTTTAAATACAATTTTCTTTGAATTATCATACACCTATAAGTGTATATTCTTTTCTGAAAAGAACCATTATAAAATTATAAAATCTTGAAGAATAATATTTTAACCAAATGAAACCTTTAACCATTACTTCAACCACAAGTTTATAAACATACTGAAAATCCAAAGATAGTTCATAAGTAGTAAATAATATTGTTTAGTTATTCACAAACAATAACCATACCTTTATAAGGAGATAAATCATTCTATTCAATTATAATGTTAGGAAACCACTACTCAAATAGAAGTGTTACCATTCCTAATTAACCTCAAGAAAACATTATGAAGTGGACAAAACTATAATAACTTCTAATGACCAAGATGGATAAGTCCCAACTACTAGTGTTATCCTTATTCAAATGAAGTAATTCTTTCTTACTAAGAACTATAACTTGTAATATAACCTAAGAATGTTAACTTAAAGTTTAAATACTTTTGTTTAAGTTAAGTAAGATTTTCTTCAAAAGTTATTCTTTTAAGATACATTATAAAGAAAGACATAAGCATTCCTATGAAGGCTCTAAATGATGAACAACCTTTATATACACAGTCTTTAGATACATACCACACTTGAGTATTCTGTTATTGCGTGAACTTTATTATACTTACATGTTGTTTCACACACACTCACAAGCCTTAATAAGAAGCACACGTGTTAAATTATCTAAAAATACAACACATTCTAAAGAACCATTTCCAATTCCCAAACCCTGGATCAACGCATATCCCGGGGATTCGAGTTTATCAAAGTGCATTATATTACTTATGCATAAAAGCATCTCGCTTCTTTAAACATTAGTCCTTATCGGACCAATGTTGCTGTTTTCAGATATTGGATCTTATATTTTCTCGAAGACCGTGCGTGCATAATCTTGCAATCACAAAATGCAAGTTCACACTTGCTCATGTCCTTTGATTATTTTCTGTAACGTATTTTGCAAATCCAGTGTTGTCATCACATGCATTTCAAAAAGGTCAGAAAACACTATTTTCATAATAATATGATTATAGGTTATTTATCATGAGGTAATAACCTAATATGAAAGTTCCAGTGGTAAAGGAACATATTATCTAGGACTTAACAACCAATATCGCCAGTGATTCTTGCACCGTATATCACGTGTTAACCATGAGATTTGGAATGGGACGGAGAAGTCAGCTGGATCTTCTTCCTTTTACATGAACGGATGACCATCTCGTTTCGTTGTTGTACCTTACGAGGCTCAGCATGGGTGGGACCCCTTAGTTTCCCGCGATATTGGTGTCTAGACTATCCCTGAGAGACGGTCGTAGGTATGTCCTCATATGTTGATGGGGGGCGACCAGGTTCTTGTCTGCTCACTAGAGTCCTCAAGGAGTCAACCATAGTTATATCTGCTATGCGGATTAACAGAGGTTGTTTTGCTTGTGGGGTCGTGTTCTATGTGGGGTCATGGAGAAGGGAAGTGATTGGCTTGGATCTTAGTCTGGGCCTCACACCAAGGAAGTGTGAACGAGCCTGCAACTCGTATGTGCAACAAAGCTAAGGTCTCTCATGGGTAAAGTAATGCACCTTTACAGAGTGTAAGAACTATAACTTGTTACTCCCTATTTCGGAAAGGAGCAGCGAACGCTGCATGAAAGGAACTCCATGAAAGTTCTGGTAAACCTGTGAAGGTTGACGAACATAGCTTTTCAGAATAAAAGCAACCTTTGAAGAAATGTTTACGAAAACCAGCATTGCCTACGACCCATGGTCTGTGGTTGTAGATATAGTGCATCAAACACTCTTTTTTAGTGAATTTGATGAGTACGCTCGTACTCAACGTATCTTCTTAATCCTTGCTAGATTCTGAAGTTAATACAGACGGTGTCTACATAAACTTATGCTCAAGGGAATCGCCATCAACAGTTCAAGTTCTTCAATGATGAAGTCAACTTATACATCAACTAAAGTAAAGATGAAGTTGCTGATTATATAGGAATATAATCTCTAGCTATAGAACCTACTTTTATAGAGTATTGCTATAGCAGCAATGCAAGCCCAATAGTTTAAATACTAGTCTATTAGTATAATAGTTATGAGTTGATTCTTCTTGATTCTTCTTTGTAAGAAGTTTATTTCTCTCTCTTTAACCTAGAGTGTTCTCTAGATCTTTTGTAAAGATTCGAATTGTAACCTATAGTCATGTCTTGAACCTGTTGTGTTTCTGTTGTACAACTCTGAGGAATGTAATACTAGTGAACGGTGTTTCATTGGTGTTATGTCAACGGCTATAGTGTACTACATCATGCAATGGTATGCTGGGTCACCGCAGTGTCATTGGGTGTCCGAAGGAACAGGTAGAGGTGACTGTGTCAAGAGCGGTATTTGTCCATCCGCGTGTCGGAAGATACTCTGGACCCACTCGGATAAGTTATATCCATAAGCTGCGCAGCATGTGACTAGGTCACAGGGATATAACTTATCGGATCGAGTAAAGAAGGTATTATCGGTAACGAGGTTGAACCCTGACATGGAGATATCATTTGATCAAGTCTCGGACAATACAGTATCATAGAGACAAAAGTAATAAGACATGGTGTTTATGGTTCAACGACAAATTTCGTTGAGTACATAGGTGGTCATCATGGGCATCTAGGTTCCGTTGTTGATCATTGGTCAGAGAGGAGTCTTGACCAAGTCTGTAGTATTCTCGAACTGTTAGGTAGCACGCTTAAGGGCTTGACGAAGCTTAGAGATCATTAATGGCTAGTTTGGAATCACTGAAGAAGTGAGAAGAGAGAGACCACAAAATTTCTGGGAAGATCCGAAGGTGTTCGAAGAAAGGATAAGGAAAATAGACCGGAAAAAGGTTTTCAAATAAATGGTGATTTAAATATATGTTTATTATATATTAATTATGAATTAATATATTATAAATAAATATTTATAAAGGCATTTTATTAGTTAGGTAAAATCCCGGATTTTACCTAAAAAGAAACAGACGAAAAAGACAGGGAAGGTTGTTTTTAAAACAACCCACGTGGGTGTCGGATAGTCCGCGCCGCACGGGGCGGTAACTACTATGCGTTGTCGGCCGACGTGCTATAGTTTCTAGGCTGAGCCGGCCCACCCAGGGCGCCGCCGCGGCGACATCCGACTCGCGGGTTGCTGCATCTAGGCCGGCCCACCCGGGGCCTTCTCCTCCACCGCCTTTGCTCTGCTGGGCCGCGCGCGGGTGGGTAGGCAGCCCACCTGGACAGCGGCGGGTTGCCCCCTTTTTCTTTGTTTATTTGGTCCCACATGGTAACCATAAGGAGGAGGGACCCCTCCCTCCACTATATAAATTGGTGTCCATAAAAGGATTAAAACACACCAATTTCCACTTGGAAATAAATAAAAAGCCCGTGTTGCCCCTCTCTCTTGCGATCGTGGCCTCCTTGTCAGGGTCGTGCGAGCAAGGAGTTCTTCACCGTAGAGCGCCGTCACATTGCGAGATTCAGAGCCAGGTGATCTACTTTCGCATTCTCGGATGGATCGGAGAGAAGCGGGGGTCGTCGTCAAGCATCGTATGTGTGTGAATCCCTCTGACGGCACCGTGCTTTCGGTGCTAGGAGTTGTCGGAGCCGTAGGACTTCATGACATCGAGGTCAGTGTCAGGACGTCTTCTTCATCCATGTTTCTCGCGGTACGTTAACCGCTCTCGGTCTTTAAAGGTATGAATATTGTATCCCCTCCCATTACTGCATTACTAGTAGATAGATCCTGGCATTAGGGTTTCGATTGTAGAATTTTTTATTTTCTGCCCTCGAACCCCAACATAAAGTGCGCATAAAAGACTAGTGTTGGTCTATGGAGTTAGTCTAGAGATCCTATTGAGCTGCCAGGAGTGACAGGCAGGTCCGGAGAGGCCGGGGTGTTACAGAAACTACTCTTGGGCATGTGATGGTGTGAAGGTGCTAAGTGACATATTTCATTGGATCATTACTCATGTGTTCAAGGGGGAATACGAGGAGACTCATAGATCCAAATCCATAACCATGGGGCAACTCTTAATAGTAGGGAATCGCATGTGGCTTGCCTAATATTACTACTGTGTTTATGAGGGGTGAAATAAAAGATGGCTTGTCTTTGATCATCTATTTTGGATCTTCTCTCATATATATATATATGAATAACATTATACATATATCCTAATCATGACTAAATATAATTGCTAGTGGTAAATCCAACACTTCTTGAGAACGCTTTAGTCTTATTACAGTTTCAAATACCTTACATCGTGAACTTCTCTCTGTTTACTTTAATTACTTATTTTTGTCGTGTTCACACATACACTCAAACACTCTCAAACACCCCCTACGTGAAATCAAAGACAACTTTCAAGCACTTTTTGATAAATAGTGGCGAGGGACGTTAAGACCTTAGCTAATAGCTCCCTATGGATTCGATACTTTTATTTTAAAATTAGCTACAAACAATCTATGCTCTTGCAACCATGAAGCTATATAATTTCTAGCGCCGTTGCTAGTACCTACCTAAATAGTGGAAACCAGCAACTACAACTCAATGTGCGCCTTGGCGTGAATCTAAATCCAATTGTAGCATCCTCCTAGGTGTTCATCATCTTTGTTATCAAACACCTTCCTTGCGTCCTTGTTGCCTCCACGTCATTATTTTCAATGTTTTCTAGTTCCTCTATCTCCACATAACCCAACCTTCAGTTTCCATACTCTTTTTTTTTTTTGACAAAGAAATTTTTCATTGATTTTCAGAACCACGTCAACCTTCAATATGATACAACTTGCAGATATAAGAGTTAACTCCTAGAACCTCACAACTTTGTAGGTATATAACATTTTCATCCTTGGGAACTAGTGTCACCCGCCCTCTTTAGTGGCCTTGAACTAGTTTCATATGATAAATATGAAAAAAAAAACATTTGCAAACACAGTGCATCAGTGACCTTGAACTCTCGTCTAGACATGGGGCAAACAGAAGTGTTAAATTCTCATGTGAACATATACTACTCGCCAACTCAAAGTATTCGTCTTGAATTATTGGTTGAACTTAGAGTTACTTTTTGATTATATTGTAGATTTGTAGGTGCATAAGAATAGGGGTTGAAAACGGTACGGAAAGATGCATTATTGTTTTCGTTTCCACTTGTCTCGCCGGGGTCGGAAATGAAGCAGCAAACTCCGGAAACAAATATGGAATCAAAAATCACTGGAGACGGATAAGAAACAAATACGGGACAAACACGATACGAAAATGGATATTTTTTAAAATATAAGTGATATATTATCTTGGTTTGTATATCAAAAGGAACACACAACAGACAAGAAATATTTGACAAAATGACAAGCGACAATTAAACATAAAGTAACACACATAATTCAACACTGCAATAAACACATAAGTTTGTATAAATAGGTACACGTAAATGTAACACACTCACTTGATTAGTATGTAGCCTGGCTGGCGGCGTGTATCATATAGACCGTCTGACAAGAGCAAAGTAAATCACCCACGTAAATTACTATTTCGTACATATGCCTAGTTGGTTATTTTTCCGAAAAGTCTCTATATTTTTTTTCATTTTCCCCGTTCTTTTTTCGTTTTCATTTAAAATACTCCATTTCGATTCTTTTTCATAAAATACCGCTTCTGTTTTGTTTTTATTCAGAAACAACCAGAAAGTTTACTTACTTTCAACCCTACATAAGAATATCAATCTTGCTTCACGTGCTGCCAAATTTAGGGTCGTTGGTGCGCACGATATATACTCTCTCTTCTTTGACCTCGTAGTACACTCAACTAAGTACACATACATACTCCCTCCGCTTTTAAAATATAAGATATTTTAGGTTTATGGAAAAAGTGTATCTAGATTTTTTTTAGTGTATAGATTCATTTTAAATATGAGTGAACCTACATACTAAAAGTAGTGTAGATACATTTACTTTACAAACCTAAAACATCTTACGCTATGTTTGGATGTTGGAAAAAAGCCTTGGAATTGGAATTCTGGAATTAGTAGAGCTAATTCAGGCGTTTGGAAAGGCATGGAAATCAAAACTTGAAAAAAGGGACCAATTCCAAGCAGCCCCCGTGAGCATACACCCCCTGGTACTACTTTCCAAGCGGGCCGGCTCGGAAATAGCGTGGAAAGGCAACACGCTCCCCCCCCCCCCCCCCCGCGCGAGTCGCGACCCTCCACCCCCACGCGACCCTCCCAGCCCAGCTTCTGTTTCTCGCGACCCTCCCCCCGCGCCGCTCGACCTGGCAGAGGCGCCGCTCTCCACTCCTCCCCGCCGGTGAGCTCCCCTCCCCCGTCCCTCCACTTACCCTCCCCTTCCCCTCCCCTTTCCTTCTTCCCTTCCCTGCTTGGAATAGCTGGGGGCGCCCCCTCCCCCGAACCCTAACCCCATGGCAGCAGCATGAAGAGGCGTCGGCGGGAGGTTGCTGGAGGCGGCGCCCTCCCTCTCCCATGGCGGCGCCCTCCCTCTCCCAGGCGGCGCCCTCCCTCTCCCATGGTAGTAGGTTGCGAAGTGTGGTCTCAAAGATAGCACATATGTGACAGTAGAAGAGAATGTTGCTATGTTCCTACAAGTTGTTGGACATGGAATTAAATTCAGAATGTTGGGTGGCACATACCAACGGTCTTTAGAGACTATAAGTAGGCATCTCTCTACTGTGTTATCAGCCATCCTATCTTTACATGGGGAGTTCATCAAGCTTCCCGATCCTTCTACCAACCCTCCCGATGATTACAAATGGAAGTGGTTTGGCAATGCACTTGGAGCACTAGATGGGTGTCATATTCCTGTGTTTGTTAAAGCCGCTGATAAAGGGAGGTATAGAAATCGAAAACAAGATATCACCACTAACATGTTAGGTGTGGTTGATTGGAATATGAAATTTCTATATGTTCTACCTGGTTGGGAGGGCTCGGCATCGGACTCTAGAGTGCTAAAAGATGCTATGAGAAACGATCGCCAAGATGCATTTGTTGTACCACACGGCATGACTCTTTCTCTTGGCTTTTTATTTCTCATATTTAATTGCTAGCTAACTTATTTACTTGACAATAGGAAAGTACTACCTAGTTGATGCTGGCTATACCAATGGACCTGGATTTCTATCTCCATTCAGATCCACTAGATACCACTTGAAAGAGTGGGTTGCAAGTCAACAACAACCTCAAAATGAGAGGGAGTTGTATAATTTGCGCCATGCACGTGCTAGAAATGTTGTGGAGAGAACTTTTGGTTTGTTGAAGAAAAAATGGGCCTTTTTGCGTTCATGTTCTTTCTTTCCCATAGAGGAACAGGTACGACATGTCCATATGGTTGAGATAATCAATATGAAACAATAAGTGTTGACTATGAACTAAACATTTGCAGATTCGGCTTATTAATGCATGTTGTGTGTTACACAACTATGCAAGGGATAGGCAACATGTGAGGGATAATTTGTTGCTGCAAGAAGTCGACGCCGAACTAGAGTCTATGGTTCCTGAACCTGTAGACGATGCTTCTTTAATTAGAAGTGTCCAACAAACTGCTGCATGGTCTAATTTTAGGCAACAATTTGCAGATGAGATGTATGCTGATTACCTAGTGGCACGAGGAGAACTAGAGTTCGAGTAGATAAGTAGTTATGGAGTATATAGCTAGCTAATGGTGCCTTTTGTTGGGCTAGCTTCATGATGATGGCCTTTTGTGTGATCTTTTGTACATGCAACTTGTGGAAACTAATATATATGCTTTACCTTGCTTGCTATTTTGTTCTTACAATTGTCAATATCCATTTCTTTTTTATTTGTATAGAAGCATGGCTGAACCAAAAGCAAAGAAAAATACTACTAGGAGTTATCTTACATGGTCTAGTGAGATGGACACGGCATTGTTATCCGTCCTTGTTGAGCATCACAACAATGGTGACCATGCTCAAAATGGTTGGAAGCCACATGTGTACCATGCTTGTATTAAGCATGTCAAGGAAAAATGTAACATTGACATCACGAAGGATAACATTGTTGAAAGAATTAAAACATTTGACAAGCAATATGAGATCATTACAAAGATGCTTGCTCAAAGTGGCTTTGGATGGGATTGGGAAAATAACATGGTGATGGTTGAAAGTGACGAAGTGTGGGATAGATATGTGGAGGTACTTAACACTAAATTTTATTTTGTTCTTACTTTTGCATCTTCATTATCAACTCTAATATTTGTGTGCATTGTGTAGGCTAACAAGGATGCACGTGGCTATAGGACCAAAGTGGTGAAGAATTGGGAGTCCATAGTCACTATATATTCTAAAGACCATGCGACTGGTGCAGGTGCTAGGACAGGAGCTGAGAGTGTTCAAGAACTGGACTCACAGGTTGTTGAAGAATCTCCTGAGGTGCCTACGAAGAGGCAACGGACGGGAGATGCTATCTTGTCCATGATAGGAAAGATGAGTACATCTTTCGATGATGCTATGAAAGCAACCGAGCCACTTCCTATGCCAAAGGTGACTCCTCCGGCTGAAATCCTTGCTGCGCTCGAGAAAGTAGATGGTTTGGAGGAATCTGATATGATAACAGTTTATGCAAAGTTGATTGTCAATGAGCGCTTATATGAAGCATTCATGTCACTTCCTGAGAAGTTCAAGAAGAACTATCTACTTACCTTGCCTTGATGGTTGCTACAATGAGTGCTTGTTCTTATTAGTTACTATCTACTTTGTTGTTTGTGAACTGTCCACTACTATTATGAGTGTATTATGTGTAAGAGACATAAACTGTCTACTTCTGCTACTTGTAAGAGACAAATTTATTATCCGTGTTGTGATTGTCGTTGGTACTTAATAACTATTTTGTGTCATGCTTCATTTACAATTTTGTTATTGTGGTGACTTTATTCATTATACTTTTATGTTGTCATGTGTGAAAAATAATATATAAACCTCAAATATATAATATACTATTGTGCATACACGTGTAGAGAAGTTTATATTGTCAAATCTCAAAAAAACATTCAATTCTATATTATGTACATCCAAACATGATTTGGAATTGGGTACTATCATTTGATTCCAACAGAAAATTTCTTACAAATCCAAACGGCAGAATTGGAAATAGAGACCATTTCCTTTCCATCTTGGATTTGGAATCTTCAGCCCAATTCAATTCCAAGGCTTTTTTCCAACATCCAAACATAGTGTTATATAAAACGGAGGGAGTATATATTTGCACGGATCTCTCTGACTTGATCCAGCCTTTGCGAACTGCTCAATCATCATTGTGATGTTACGGCATCATGTTGAAATGAAAAATGACGGTGACGTACATCCTGGAACGCGCATTTCACTAGGTTTTGACGCCGAGCAGATCTAGCTAGTCATTTTGTTTGCAACAACCATCTCACTTCTTCTCATACACATCCATTACTCTGAAGGACTGATCTTGCCGTAGCTTCTAACTTGCAGTTGTCTATGTGGTCAGGTAAACCACTCGTAATATTGTATACCAAGTGTCTCCGTAAATGTAGGTCATATACATCACATGTCATATCTCGTACACGTAATCTAGAGCCAAGCATTACATGCATGAAAAAAGGCCTTTGCCATGTGGACAAATATACACACATCAAAGTGTGTCTTTTCCGTGTTCCGTGCCACTGGGCACATGACTGCGTCCTGTTTTTCCGTAGTGAAAAGGTCATAACAAGAGTTTTTTACGGTGCATTTCACTATTATCATCATTAGTCTAGAGTAGTAGTAGTATGAGTCACATCTCACTGTCGATTATTAATTGTCTGCTCTGAAATAATATTTCGCTTTTTTGAGAAAGGCAATCTCGTGCATAGGTTCGATGGATCGATTGGGTCAATCGATCAATGTAAACTCAACATGTACGACCCGACCGCTCCCTCGCTCAAAATATCTTCTCTTGCGCGTACGCCCTTGGGTCAGCTCTAGATGCAGTCTTGCCATTGAATGGGAAAATACTGCTCGCTTTCCCCACTGGTAATTGTACTCCGTTGATGAGCATGTATGGACGGTTAGTAGTCATTGGTCACTGTCGTAAGAGACGTCCCTAAAAAACGAGACCACAGAATGCATATACTACATGTTGGACTCTACGGGTCATTCGTCGTGGCAGCGGCAGAGCGGAGGCAATGGCGGAGCAAGACACGGAGCTCCTCGTCGAGCGGCTGCTCTGCGACGGCCCCGAGCAGTTCCTGCTCAAGATCAAGAACCGCTTCGACCGGTGCGCTCTTCATACATCTCTCTTTGTTTCGATAGTATTGGCATATATGAAGAAGCTTATTCATTCCATGGATTGCGCACAGCGTCGGGATGGAGCTTCCGACGATCGAGGTGCGCGCTCAGGGGCTGGCGGTGGAGGCGGAGGTCTATGCGGGGAGCCGGCCAGCGACGCCCAACATCTTCCACCCCGTCACCAACATGTTTCTGGTAGTATTTATTTGCTTTGCATTCGCCAAGGTCTCTGTATCTGATGCACTTCTGCTGGACATTATGTGCTGCACTTGTACTACTGGACATTATCTGCTGCTCGATCGCTTCTACCAGGACGTTGCCAACGTTTTGCATGTGTTACCAAGTACCTGGAAGACCAAGCATACGTTACTGCACGAAACTAATGCCATCATCAGGCCAGGAAGGTAAGTACAAACAGTTTCGATGATCCATCAAATTGAAATTGTCTTGATTTTGTCGTTGATCATGTGCTTCAGAAACTAATTCTTATCTATTTCGGTCAGTCGATCTAGTTGCTCCTTGATTTCCAAGATTGGTTGGTAGACTGATAACAGTTTTCCCCTTTTCGTTCTCTTATTATGAAGGATGACATTGCTACTGGGGTCTCCAGGGTCAGGGAAAACAACATTGCTCAAGTCTTTGGCTGGAAAGCTAGACCCAGGAGGACTCAAGGTTAATATATTTCTTTATAATTAAGCTGCTCTCTATCATGACCAGCCTTTCCTAGTACATTAATAATTAGCCCAATGGGCCGTTGCTACTGATTAGCAAATATTTTAATCTCCAAGATTTGACTTCAGTAGTACTAGTTTGTACTAATCTCCAAGCTATTGATTCACACGCCACACAAGAGGGCTGGTGATTTTAATTTGAGAACAATTCTGTCCAAGAATGATCAAATTAACTTTGCTACAAATTACGTTAATTAATGTAATACTAGCTTGAAGCTAAATTTTCTATCTTTAATTATCATCAATATAAGATATTTAGAATATTGTTAATCTGAGAATCATACTATCAGTGATTTGTCATGATGAATATTCCATAGCACAAATTGTTGTAATAATTATGTGATAACATATGCATGTAAATAAAAGTATAGTTTATCTACACCTCATTCCTCCCTAAACTTGGGAGGTTCCACGTAGCCGGACATGTCCAGAATAAATCTAGCAACAGGGCCGCGTTCCCTGTTCTCGGTGGTTAACTCATCTCTTTAGTCGCCTCCACAACTAGAACCCGCAATTTCCCCCCTCTCTCGTATTTATCTCTAGCTCCCCCTTGCATAGTCTGCTAACTCGCCAACATTTTGCACCCCCAGCCACTGGCATCCTGCACTGCATGGACGATATCTTCCATCTGGCCGCCAGCGCACGTCGCCTGCCCTCCTTACCATTGGTGCGATCTCTCCCATAGCGACAACGACGATGTCCAACAAGATCTCCCCTTCCCAACCCTTGTAGTAGTTCTATGCACCGCCTACTCCATCATTAACCAGCTCCGCCATACAGAGATGATGAGAGCATTCGTGGTCGTAGTCCAGATGCCTTCTGATGTCCTCCACACCGTGTAGTAGCTTCTCCAATGGCCAACTCCACCGGCACCGACCGCAAGGACCCCCTTGCTACTCCAAGTCCAAGCCGAGGGTGGGACTTACGCGACGGGAATGAGTATAGTAATAGAACTACTCCCTAATGGTTAATGGAGATGGAGACGTTCAGATTTGGTTGCACCAAAATGGTCATGAATTGAGCAATGACCAGTACCTGGTGTCCTGTTGGCAAATTAAGTCCAGAATATATACAGTACACAGTTTTCTAGTCAGCGTGGGTCCGACGAGGCACACCTCTCAGCCTCTCTAAGAGCATCCCCACTCCTTGGACGTTCCCAGGCCGAAATCCGGACTAAAATATGACCGGACAAAACTCATTTTCGTTTTGGGAACGCCGAGTTTCCCACTCCAGTTTCCGGCATAGTTCGACATAATATAAATACAGAGCACAGTTCAGCCTAGTTAGTGCGGCATAAAATAGACCACAGTTCAGCGTAAATTTAAAAATAGTTTAACGTACAATGAAAATACAACATATTTCGGCCTAGTTCGGCCAGTTCATGCTCGGCATCTACGTGTTGCCCCTGCATATCCATAGGTGCTCAACCAGATCATCCTGCAGCTGTTGATCACTGCCGAATCTCGGATCTCCTGGCGCATGGCAATAAAGACAACCCAAGTTGGAGGTACCTGATGATCAGGCTCGGCAAGAGGTCCCCGTCTGTAGTATGACTCGTTCTGCTTGACCAAGCTCACTGGATCCTTCCTCTCATCCTCAATAATCATGTTGTGCAAGATCATACAACAGTTTATCACTTCCCACATCTGATCTTTTGACCAGGTCATAGCAGGAAATCAGACAACTGCAGAACTCTGTTGGAGCACACCAAATGCCCGCTCTATGTCCTTCCTGCAAGCTTCCCGTTCCTTGGCAAGCTGAGAATGCTTGGGGAGCATTGGGATTGAGATAGTCTTCACAAATGTTGGCCATCTTGGATAGATGCCATCTGCTGGATAGTATCCCTTATTGTAGTGGTGCCCGTTGATCTCAAAGTTCACAGGGGGAGCATGACCCTCAACAAGCTTGGCAAATACATTTGCGGAGTTGAGGACGTTGATGTCGTTGTTCGATCCTGCCATGTCAAAGAAGGAGTGCCAGATCCAAAGATCATGTATAACAACTGCCTCGAGTATCACAGTGCAATCTCCTTTGTGGCCTTTGTACATTCCTGCCATGCAAATGGATAGTTCTTCCACTGCCAATGCATGTAGTCTATGCTTCCAAGCATCCCAGGAAATCCTCTACTTTCATTGACTGCGAGGATCCGAGCAGTGTCTTCAGCAGTGGATGTTGTCAAGTACTGTTTTCCAAACACTGCAATCACTGCCTTGCAGAACCTATACAAAGCAATCGATGGTGATGGACTCGGCCATGCGGAGATAGTCATCGACATTGTCACCCGGCACTCCATATGCAAGCAACCTCATCGCCACTGTGCACTTCTGCAGTGAGAAAAACCCCAACCATGTCGGTGCAGTCCTTCTTGCAAACGAAATAGAGGTCGAACTCCGGATGGCATGCACGATCTTGAGGAAGAGCTTCCGGCTCATCCTGAAACGGCGTCGAAACACGGCCTCTTCATGCAGCGGCTCGTCGGCGTACAACATGCAGTAGCCCTCTATCCTTTGCCTCGCCTTGCACTTCCGACAACCCTTCGTCGAACCTCCACGCTTCGGCTTCGCCATCTACAGGTACAGTTGGCCGAGAGAGGCGAGGATCTCCATGTGCTCTGCATCTTCGGCGACCTCGGCGTTCTCCTCCTCCAGCAATACGGCGAGTATCTCCTCGTTGTCGGAGTCCATGGCCGAACCGGCAAATGCCGAACACTTGGCAGGCGTGGTGGTGGGAGCTCGCAGCGAAGCCGAGCTATGGCGAAGTTCGGACGGCGGAATGGGCGGCGACTACGGCGAGCCTATCTAGAGGCGTGGGCATGTCTCGGCGTGGAGGAGCTCCGTCGGCGAAGTCATGGCGACAGAGGCGCTGGGAGCTCTTCGCCGCAGTCTGGGCGAGTGGATTGGGTGGGAGAGGGAATGGGACAGTCTCGCCGACAGAGCTAGCCCACGCCCGTTTTCGTTTCGTCCGACGTTCCCGGGATCCTAAGAATCGCCTGAAAAGTCCGAACCAAAGTTCGCCTGAATCCAAATGAAAAAAGATTCCTGAGAATACGACTGAATCAATTTTCGTTGTCCGGACAAAAATACGCTCTGAAATCGGTGTCCTAAAAATGTGAGTGGAGATGCTCTAATCCCCATCCGTCCTCTCTCTCTCTTCCTCGTTCCAGCAGAGTGGAAAAGTGGAGGCCCACCCTAAGTTTTGACCCAACCCATATGTCATATATAAAAATTAAAAGATAAAAAGCCCGGCCCAAGTTAGCGCTGTCCCACCTTAGCAAAATGGGCTGGATTCGCCTCTGCCAGCCAGCACCACCGCAGGCCTCCCGGACCACTCCACCGCCGGCGTAATCGGAGCACTCAGCCGCCGCTGCATGGCTCCCGTTACGAGGGCGGATGCCTCAGCCTCAGCGGCGCGCTGCCGTTCCGAGCGTGCAGCTCGGGGAGGGAGAGGTGCGGGAAGTGAGCCACGCGTACCAGGACCTCGCGGAGGCTCACGCCGCCGGGAAGCCGGGAGCTCGGCGCCGCATACCGGGACCTCACCGTGCTCTACTTTGGCTCCTCAAGGCCGCGCTTGGATGTAGAGCTCTTCGATGCCGCGGTCTCCTCTGTCCAAGGGCCGCCTGCGCATCTAGGAGATGCTCGCTGCGGTCTCCTCTGTCCGAGCAGTTCCTGTGTCCGAGTATGGGCATGTTTGTTTGGCCTTCAGCTTCTGCTTTTATGATCCAAAAACAGAAGTCCAAACAAACACGTGTATGTGAGCTAGCTAGCTCCAACTGAAAAATAGCTCAAACTGAAAAATTGTTAGTTAGCTCGAGCAGGTGCAAAGGAAAGTTCAGTATATGTGTGCTTGCTCGAACTGAAAATTGCATGGATTGCTTCTCTTTCCGAATCAAACTATAGTGCGTTACTTATGCTTGTTATGTGTGTTAGCTCGAACTGAAAAATTGCAAGTTGGTATAAGTGATATGGTTATGGGTGAAATTTGAATCTGAAAATTCGTGTCATATGCAAATTTAAATTTCGTATATTCATGATTTTTTGTGTCAGAATGTTTGTCTACGAACCATTGCGATGACAAAATATAATAAGTTCATGTGCTTATCTGGAACAAAAAACTTGTGTCCTGAAACCAAAACAATTGCAGGTGTCTGGGAGAGTCACCTATAACGGCCAGGGAATGGAAGAGTTCGTTGCAGCGAGGACAGCAGCGTACATATCTCAGGACGATCTCCACAGAGGGGAGATGACAGTGAGGGAGACGCTGGCCTTTTCCGCCAGGTGCCAGGGCGTTGGGGATCGGTGCGGTAATAATCAACACCTACAACTAGCATTTAGCAAAGATTATAACTATTTTAAGGGGATCAAAATTATTGCTGGTTTATTTGGATTTGTGCAAAAGTAATATCAAATAATGCAGAAGGTAAAACTGGGGCACTACCAAAAAATTACAGTTAGCTCCCCTTTGGACCATGAGCAAGCCAAGAAAAATTGAATTCATGCCCTCTGTTCAGATTTGTTTGCAGAGCTGGTGAAAAGAGAGAGTGAAGCCAACATCACACCGGAGCAGGACATCGACATATTCATGAAGGTCAAGTTACATGCTTGACCTATTTTCTCTTTTATTTCAAACATATGATATTTTAGGTGTTGGCACAAATTCCAACAAATAAATTTGTTCATTACCTTTTATGTGTATGTACCGATGAAAGTATTACAAAATAACATTATGGACATATTATTTGTTGCAAAGTTAATGATATTTATGTACTTACTAAACTTCAATGAAAATATTAACTATAGCTCTAGTTCACTTTTTTTCCAAAAAATGCCCTAGTACATTATATTAAAAGTGGAGACAGTTAGTTTCTGCAAGAGAGCTAGTGAAAAGGTAGTCTGTTTCTACAAGTTGAATTGGGCTTGTAAAAATTATTGTTCTATCCATTGTCTACTAGAAATGGAGTTTGTCTCTACTACTACTGTTCCTATTTTTCCACTGAAATGTGTATAGCTTATATTATGCAAATGTTTTTCAAACCAAGTTTGTACTTAAAAAAAACAAATCCTATGTTAAAAATAAACCTAATAAAATGAATGGTAATTTACGTTGCCAGCTGTCAGTGTATATCATGCATTCGAGTGACCCTATTTACATTTTTCACTGCCATCAGTGTTAGCTTTCCTCGACGCACAAGTCATGTGTGGATTGTTGGAAAGGAGTTAGAAAAAGAAGCTATTTCTAGTCTCAAATATAAAGGTGAGGATCTCTCTGGGAACATAGGAGGAAGAAGACACGGCTGTGAAGGAGCTTTGCATAGAAATCATACTGGACAAGAATGCACAGAAAAGTATACTAAAAAGTCTCACTAGTGTTGGTAGAAGGATGGCAAGATGAGTAGCCAATGATGAATAGAACAACAGATGGGACAAATATGAATTTCATAGGATTTACACCTTAAATCTTGTTAATCCTGACTATAGCGGATCTAACATTTTGATCCAAAAATATTTCCATTATGTCGAGGTCTTTTTAGTGGTAAAAGTGTCGTTCCTTCTGCTGTGGGCTTACACAAATAGAGTTAACTTCAAAAGACCTCCACTATTTTATATTCAATTGAAACAATTCCACTCTTTCAGGAATCTGCAAATGGAAGTGAGAGCGACATAATGACAAACTATATAATGCAGGTTCGATTTATGGGCTTACAGTTATCGGAAATATGGCGAGTACACTTCCATTCAACATTTCGAGTATATAGTTACTTCATATGCTAAAAAGCTAATTCCACTGCAGATCTTAGGGCTTCAGATATGTTCAAATACATTAGTTGGAAATGATATGGCAAGAGGTATATCTGGAGGGCAAAGGAAGCGTGTCACCATAGGTGTGTTGAACTTGAACATCAAGCTTCCATGTAACATACACAAATGTTTGCAACAAAGTTAATCAGCCCCTTTAGAGGAAAAATATAAGGGGCAAGTTGGGTAGGATCAAACTTTAGATAGGATCTATGAGATCATTTTTTCTAAAAGACAAAATATGTTCAAATATTCTAGAAAAAAATGACAACAAACATCTGTGTGATATATGCAACCCCCAAAAAATTGCAGCTTCAAAATCGACCTACACTTAAAGAGCCAAACAAAGATAAAATTAGGGTGTGAATAGTGTGAAATACTATTCACCTACAACTGACATTATTCACAGTAGAGTTTATCTTTTTTGTTTCTCTACATGTAGTTCAACATTAGAGCTGAAATTTCTTGGAGTTCTAGATACAACCAGTAGGTGTTTTGTATATTATTTCCATAACTTTTCGTAATTTCTATAAAAGATTTTTATGGGCTGATCCCACAATCTCACCTAATGTAGAGATCCTATACAAGTCTTGTCCACAAATATATTCAAAGTCCATCTATGTAACAAAACATCATGTCAAATTGGTAGCTATGGTATTTAGCAGGAACAGGTTAACCGATTTGCACATGATTCACATATCTAAATTGGTTTTAGGAGAAATGCTCATCGGTCCAGCAAGAGCCCTATTCATGGATGAGATCTCAACCGGGCTTGACAGCTCAACTACATATGAGATAGTGAATTTCCTAAGGCAATTTGTCCACATACTTGGGGTAACAGTGGTAATCTCCCTGCTTCAACCATCGGCTGAGACGTTCGAGCTTTTCGATGATGTCTTCCTCCTCTCAGAGGGGCATGTTGTCTACCAAGGCCCCAAAGAAAATGTGGGCGAGTTCTTTGGTTCCCTGGGGTTCAAATGCCCTCACAGGAAAGCTACCGCTGACTTCTTATTAGAAGTAGGTGCATCATAGCATCATCAATCCTACAGAACTTACTTAATCATTGCAGATTGCTCATGTTGTTTAATTTTATTGTTTTAAAGGTGACTTCAATAAAAGATCAGCAACACTATTGGTTGAATGATGGTGCAACATATCGGTACTTCACAGTGGAGCAATTCTCACAAGCCTTTCAGGAATTTCATGAAGGCCAACTTATTGCAAAGTTTCTTGAAGTGCCATTTGAGAAGAACGAGAGTTCCTTGGCCGCTCTCGCCACTTCAAAGTATGCTGTGAGCAAAAGGGAGTTGGTGAAAGTAGTATCTACTAGAGAAATCCTTCTTATGAGGAGGAACTCATCCCTATACTTAATTAATATTGCAATTGTGAGTTGATACACCCACTTCATCACCCATTATAACTTTTGTGTTCACTTTGCACAGCCATTAAAACAAGACTTTGACCATTGGTTTTATAATAGTAAACTAGCAGTGTATGATCAATCTATGTAGTTTATTATTTATTGGACTAAACTGTAGTTTACACCACCACCCCACTTACACATGATCCCTCCGGTCCTTAATATAGGGCATTTGAGCCCATAAAATTTAAGTTAGATATGGCATTTTAGAGCATTTTAAATGAATGGGACCATTAGTATTGCTAACGGCAATTAAGTGTGGAAAAAAAGAGCCAAATAAATCAGTCCCTCTCTCTTATTTGCCACTGCTTGTAATTGAGATTATTATTTATACCCCCATGCAATTTACTGCTCATTGCAAGCAATCCATGAATTAAATGCGAAGTTTCTATTGTCTCTCCTTATTTTGTCTGGAAAATTCTATAATTCCCTATATCTTGAACCGGAGGGAGTAGCATCAGGCTTTGGCTTCCTTTGATGGTATTGAAACTCTGTATTTCGAGTATATTGCACTTTCCACCAGATTTTAAACATTTATCGACACCCCAATAGGATCGGGCATGCTTGCAAACGCCACATACGAACATGACGTGACCTCAGTGATGACAGGCCAGACTTGTTAGGGCGTGAGAGACAACTAAAACAAAGTGCGGTTTACGTAAGTGCGTTCTGTATGAGAGACAGAGATCGCCTGCAACCAAATTAAAATTTTGATATTTTCGTGTGGGTGATACATGAATCATCCTGAGCCAAATAAAAAATTCTGCTAACTATTATTTATCACTGTTTGAGCTCATAGTTTTCTCCATCTTTACTACACCTATAAACGACTATTTTTTGAGCTAAAAAACTGTAGGGAAGGCCCTGACAGTACAACTTTTATTAAGACAGAACAATATATACAAGATTGGGGGGAAAGAGGGAATGTACAGAGGGCATAGCCCAAAGAGGATTACAAAGCGTCTAGCCAAGCTATAAGAAGGGGTTTCAGATCATCCTTCATTCTGTAAGAAAGAAGGAAGAGGTCTCTTTTAAAAGAAAAGGACCAAGCTCTAATAGTAGGAGAAATATTGTCGAAGATAAGAGCATTCCTTTGCTTCCATATATTCCAGGCCGCAGTTGCAAAAACTTCAAAAAAGAACGGCCTTCTGAAGTTGGAACGAGCAGTGGCTATCAGCTGAGGGAGTTCAAGGCTGTCTTCGAGGGAGATGTTTATTGATTGCCAGCATTTTCTACTGAACTAACACTTCCAGAAGAGATGATCCCTGGTTTTAAGCAAACCCCAATCGCAGAGGCTACAAAGGCCATTGTCATCAAGTGAGAAGTTTTTCGTTAGGAGCATGTCCTTCGTGTTTAGGCGATCATTTGCGAGGAGCCAGAAAAAAGATATAGGCGTGCATTTTGTTTAGGCGATCATTTGCGAGGAGCCATTTTGATTTCCTATAATCTTAGCCAGAAAAGTTTTTCCTTAGGAGCATTTTGCGAGGGCGATCATTTGCAAGGAGCCAGAAGTTTTTCTATGTTTTTTTTTGTTTTTCAATCCTATGTTTAACAACAGCATTTCTTTCATATTCTTACGATTTAACTTATTTGATTTGTCAACTTTGCTACACTGTTTTGCTGTGTAAAGCTAGGCTCGCCCCTTATTTTTGTAAGTAATTTGCACCACTTTACACTGTAAGTGTACGCTCACCTAGATATATATGAGCCCCCCTATGCAATTATAACTTTCAAGGGAAAATAGCATATATTATTTGTAGACAATCAGTCATTCTTTATAACAAGCACTCTTGTGACAGATCACTATGACAGCGTTCGTGGCATCAACCATTTTCTGGAACAGCCATATGCATCATGATTCACTGACTGATGGGGGGATATATCTGGGGGTGTTGTACTTCGCTGTTAGTGAAACCATGTTCCGCAATTTGTCTGACCTGAGGGGAACAATCATGAATCTTCCCTTGTTCTTGAAGCAAAGAGATGTTTTCTATCCAGCATGGGCATACACTTTGCCTACATGTATTCTTAAGATTCCTGTCACACTTGTCGAAGTTACAATCTGGGTTGCTATGACGTACTATGCAGTTGGATTTGACCCAAATATCTGGAGGTGAGCATTGTGAATAATGAATGGTCATGTTCCCAGCTCTACTATTTGCTATTTACCTACTATTCACAAGGCTTAGATTTCTATGATGAGGTTGGGATACCTAATTTTGACAGTGATACAATGTTCCTCATCCTGTAAATTGGTATTTATTTGTTCTTGTTGGATGCTTTTTTTAAAAACAAAGTAGGCTTAGATTTCTATGATGAGGTTGGGATACCTACTTGTTTTCATTTATTCCAGAATTTAGTAATTTGGTAATGTTAAATTTGACCAGATTTGCTTATTGTTTTTAAGATGTCATTACATTGGTTAAATAAAGGGTTGGGCTAAATATAGAAAGTATTTCTCGTTTTCATTCACTACTAGGTAATGACACTTTGGACATATATCTAGCTAGTTAAGCTAACTTTTGACACGTACTATAGGAAATCCTGTGTAAATTCATCTAAAAAGGCACATGGGAGAATTTAATATAACAAATTGGGAAAATTTCTATTGTTTATTGTTCGTGGTTTTAGCAGAAGTTTGCATGTGTAGAAGTAATTTATACTTATGTTATGTCTGCTAAATGCACCTTTCAGTTCTTTTTCCCCTTTTTTTGTGTTATCTCAGTTTGGTTTTTCATTGCAGGCTCTTTAAACATTATTTTGTTCTTCTAGCAGTCAGTCAGATGTCATCTTCTCTGTTTCGATTGATTGCTGGATTCACAAGAAACATGTTTGCAGTGAATACCTTTGGAATATTTACAATGATTTTGCTCCTACTACTAAGTGGATTCATACTTTCTAGCGGTAAATATAAGGCTAGTATAATCACCTCAAAGATAAAGCTTTCATTTTCTTATCAGCTCTATTTCCACTCCAGAAAATTTGAACAAGTTTTGGATGGTGGGTTACTGGATCTCACCATTGATGTATGCACAGAATGCCATTTCGGCAAACGAATTTACTTCCCACCGCTGGAGTAAAGTACTTACACTAACCTTACACCCGTACTTTTGAAACTTCTAAAAGAGAATAGTTACACACTCAGCATTTGTCTTTGTAGATACTTACTGGAACAAGGGAATCATTAGGAACAAGCGTATTGAAATCTCGTGGGCTATTTGTACATGCAAAGTGGTACTGGATTGGCTTAGGCGCACTGATTGGATATGTATTTTTCTTCAATGGTCTTTACACCGCTTCTTTAACATACTTCAAATGTATGTTAAACTTTTTTGCGCACTGGATCATAGTTGTGTAAAATTATTTCCAGCTTAACAATGTCTTAAGGAGAATAATTCCTTCTTTTTTTGTAGCTTCTGGTAGAACATTTTCCTCATTACAAAGCAATGCAATAAAGAAAAAGCATGCAAAGTTGAGTGGTCATGCTCCCTCGAAATTCTATCATCAGAAAAGAGTGATCAATGAGTCACAGAGTTCTGTTAATAACAGAAGGGTAACACTTCCATTTGTGCCACTTTCACTTACTTTTGACAACATAAGATATTCGGTAGACATGCAAGAGGTAATAAAACATGCTCACAATTACATCGCAATATCTTTTAAGCAGTAGCATCGTTCCATATTATATGGCAATAATTTTATGCAGTAGGACGCGAACATTATTTCCTGCTTAACTTTAAATCTACAGGTAAACAAAGCACATGGCGAGACAAAAAATCGTTTGGACATACTGAAGGGTGTGAGTGGCTGCTTTAGACCAGGTGTGCTGACTGCATTGATGGGCATCAGTGGTGCCGGAAAGACAACATTGATGGATGTGTTAGCAGGAAGGAAAACTTGTGGCTACACTGAAGGGACAATAAATATCTCAGGCTACTCAAAGAAGCAAGAAACCTTTTGCCGTGTATTTGGATATTGCGAGCAGTCAGATATCCACTCTCCACACTTGAGCGTTCTTGAGTCAGTTTTGTTCTCTTCCTGGCTTCGATTACCCTCAGAAGTTGACTCATTAACAAGAAAGGTCAGTACATAAGAAAGATGTGAAGACTAATTATTAGGTTATTGTTGAGTTGTTACTTGAGAGAAAACATGATAAATATTCTGTCAACATTTGATGGTGTATCTCCATTTTCTTAATTAAATAACTGTGCATGCCTTCTCACATTACTTAGCTGATACATGAACATACATTCGAGTATTTCACTAAACTAGAGAGCAGACAATAGTGGTCTCCTTCAGTATGGTAAACCAATTGTGTCAACTTTTGAATGCAGTTTTTTGTGTACGATATACTGGAACTCTTGGAGCTTACATCATTGCAAGATGCATATGTTGGACATCCTGGAGAAACAGGTCTCTCAAGTGAGCAACGGAAGAGGCTAACCATTGCAGTGGAACTTGTATCTAATCCTTCAATCATTTTTATGGATGAACCAACCTCAAGGCTCGATGCTCGAGCTGCAGCGATTGTAATGAGGACTATCAGAAACCTTACAGACACCGGCAAAACTGTTGTATGCACCATTCACCAACCAAGTATTGAAATATTTGAAACTTTTGACGAGGTAATAAAACTTTTGCGGCCAGCTGAGAACATGAAATGTGTTGGCCTTTCTGATGGTATGATCAATGAATAACAGCTTATTCTACTGAAACAAGGAGGGGAGGAGATATACGTTGGTCCATTAGGCGATCATTCTTCTCAGCTAATCAAATACTTTGAGGTTAGTTACATGGTTGAAACCATTTCTAGTACTACCTTTTTGGAAAATAGTGGGAACTGTGGACCAAAAGATAACATTGAACATGGTCTATTCAGGGAATAGAAGGTGTCAATAAGATAAAAGATGGGTATAACCCTGCGACGTGGATGTTGGAGGTGACCTCAACTGTACAAGAGCATATGCTTGGGATTGATCTTTCTGAAATATATAAACATTCGGAGCTATATATGTAAGTGTAATGCATCTGACTACTATTAAAAATCTGAAGGTTTCTTATTTAGTGATTGTTGCTCAATAATTTTCCTTTGTCCATATCCCTCAACTGTATCAATCCCAACTTGCATGGGACTAAAGCTTTGTTGTGGCCTACCAAGATGCACAGCACATCTGCCCACTAACTAATACTAATGATTTCAGGAGGACCAAGGCCTTGATAAGTGAATTAAGCATTCCTCCTTGTAGCTCTACTGATCTCCATTTCCTTGATGAGTATTCACAGTCTTTTTGGAAGCAGTGCTTGATATGCTTGTGGAAGCAGAACTTGTCTTATTGGAGGAATATTCATTACATAGGAGGTAGATTCTGTATGACCATAGTCATTGCACTTATTTTTGGCACGGTATTCTGGAACCTTGGTATGAAAAGGTGGGTCTTCAAATATCAAAAAAGAATGTTTTCTTTCTTTAATTCCGCTCTCTACATTATAAAACGTTTCTCTACACCACACAGAATGAAACAACAAGATTTGTTTAATTCCATGGGGTCAATGTACTTCGCCATTCTAATGCTCGGTATTAAGAACGCACAAGGTGTTCAGCCAGTGATTGCCATGGAAAGGATAGTGTTCTACAAACAAAGAGCAGCTGGAATGTACTCGGCCCTACCTTATACATTTGCACAGGTAACTAACTCATCTTTGCACAGGGGACACTGAGTTGTACTTTTTACTTTTCCATAACTGCCAGTTTCATTAGATAAAACTATTATGCAACATTGCAGGTTGCCATTGAACTCCCATACACATTCGTGCAGACTTTCATATATGGAGTTCCGGTGTATGCAATGATGGGATTCGAGTGGACAACAACTAAATTCTTTTGGTACTTGTTCTTCATGTACTTCACATTCCTTTACTTCACATTCTTTGGGATGATGTCTGTGGGGCTTGCACCCAATGGCGGCGTGGCAGCGATAGGCTGCTCTGCATTCTATGCCCTATGGAACCTTTTCTCTGGGTTTCTCATCCCTGTATCGGTGAGTTGCTCTGCATTGTATACATAGTTATATTCAATTCAAATCACTTTTTCCTGCTCAGCTATAAATTAATCACTTTCTTTTTACATTATCGTTCTCTGCACAGAGGATTCCTATCTGGTGGAGTTGGTACTACTGGATTTGCCCAGTTGCATGGACCTTGTATGGTCTAGGTGCCTCACAGTTTGGAGACATTCAGGAGAAACTTGAAAGTGGTGAGACTGTATCAGAGTTTATCAGAAGCTACTACGGTTTTAGGCATGAATTCTTGGGAGTGGTAGCTATAGTGTCCGTGGCATTCCCTGTGGCTTTCGCTCTCGTATTTGGATTTTCTGCCAAGTACATCAACTATCAGAAGAGATGAGAAACCCTTGGGGAACTGACACATGAACAAGCAATGCTGCATAGGTAGCGACTGCTCCTGCTATATCATTAGTTCCTCACCATCCAAATGTTTTTTGTGATCTATGTATTGTGAATATATATCTCCTTTGCCAGGATTGAAGTAATATTTCTTTGTCACTGCCCTTCAGCAGTAAAATGAAGCCAAGCGTGAAACAGAAGTGCCTGAAATAATTGTTCTTCGATCAATCTTGCTCTCACAATTTTCTTACTCTTTTTTAGAACTACTCCCTCTATTTCAAAATATAAGCCTCAGATATGATTTACTATGTTGGATATGATTTCTATAGTTGTATAATAAACTGTGGCGTTGGTTAGTCAGTACCTGTACGACTTTTCTATGTGGTGTTTTACATATGCAAATGGCGAGCAAAGACTAGATCGATCTTTTGCCACGCATTAACAGAGCCATGTTGCCATGGCAGCGGGCACGTTCTCATCGTTCTATCAATTTCCTTGTAGTACATGTTTTCTCGAGCACACACCAAAGTATAGAAGTCATTTGTGTTGAGAAGAAAGCATCAAGAAAAGGCAATAGTACAATGAAAGCTAAAAACAATGAAACTAAAGAAAACAAGAAGGAAAAAAGAACTATACAGAGCAAGCTCAAACCAGTTACTGAAGTTATCATCAGGTTTGTGGGGTTGCGGCTTGCAAACAGAAACACAGGAGAGGTTTCTGTGTTACTTCAAACAGAGTTGCATTTGCACTAAGTAGGTTCCATCCGGAGAGAAATTCCAACAGAACTGATCTTCCACATCAGGGGGCTAGAGACTGCATATGAATGATTTCGAACAGATGAAGGAACTATGAAATTCCTTGAACGGCTCCAGAGATGTCGGTGATCCTAGGGTGACACCGAGGGCGTCTCAACCCTAGCTGCCCTATCCCTCCACTCCGCTCCTCCCTCCTCGTCGTTGCCGGTGGCAGCTCCTCTCCTCACCCGTTCCTTTTCGCTTTCTGGTGTGTTTCGAGGCCTCCGTCCAAGCATGACTCCGGCCACGGTGGCTTCCTTCAGATCCCCTTTCGGTGATCTCTGCCCCATCTCCTTGCGCTGCCGCGTCGCTTCAAATGATAATCCCGAGTCCGTTGTTCTCTTTGTTTCTCATGTCATGCGAGTCCACCATACCTTTGTTTGTTTCTTCTTTGTTTATTTGGTCCTGGTCTTTTCTATAGGATTTTAGTGGCCTCCTTTTGCATTGTCGATCTATGCCCATTCTCTTGGCATCTAGCTTCTTTCGCCGATAGTTTTCTTTGGGCTATGATTTTGTGCAAAATCCTTGTCACTTGATGTGCCATCTTTTGACAACCCATCTTCTCTTGATGCGGTGTGTGTCTTCCTTTTATGCGCCATTTGTTGCATTGTCATGGATCTACACACTCTTTTGCATGTTGAGCTTCTATGTTGTTGGCTTCTTGTGCTATGATTTCTTTTGTGACATGTTGTTCTTCTGACCATCTTTATGTCTGCGTCGATCTATTCTTGTATCAAATGTATTCACTATGGCTTGACTCCTTGAATTATCATTTTTTTCTTCTGGTTTTCACTTCTTCAAATGCAATGCTATTGCATACGCTTTGCATTTGAGGGAGGGGGGGGGGGGGTAAGGAGTATTAGTATTGGTTTAGGAGTCTACTTATCTAGATTTACCTTCTTCTATCCCAAGTCAAATGTACTATATAGTGTGGCTGGGCCCTGGTAATACAAATTGCTTATTCCTAATAGCTTCAACACGCAGATCCGTCGAGCGCCATCTTCCCGCACTTCACGGGATGCAATCCAACTAGATCAGTGATGGCACCCTCTTGATGTGGGAGCGCTTTGTTGGAAACCCCAAGAGCAAGGTGTGATGAGCACAGCAGCAAGTCTTCCCTCAATAGAGACTGAGGTTATCGAATTAGAAGGAGGAAGAAAACGCCTCAAAGGTGTTGCAAGCAACGTGGAAACCTGCACAACACAAACTCAAGACTTTGCCCCAAAAAATCAGTGAGGTTATCAAGCTCACCGGTTTGCTGTAACAAAGGATTAAACGTATGGTGTGGAAGGTAATGGTTTGCAGCAAGTAAACAAGTAACAGTGGAAGATGTATCAATGGTAAAGATTGGACCGGGGTCCATAGTTCACTAGAGGTGATCTCCTTAGATAAACAACATGGCATGAAGGGTAAACAAATTACAGCAGGGCAATTGACAGGAACTGAGCAAGGCATAACAATGCAATTACTAGTCAGAAAGATCCTATGAGATTCGATTGGGCAATATAACAAGATACATAGTCCGCCATCCAACTGCATCTATGACTAGAAGTCCACCTTCAAGTTATCATCCGAACCCCATCTAGTATTAAGTTGTAAGAAACAGACAACTACTTTAAGCAAAGTGTGTAAGGTAAACAGTCCACATATTTCATGAACAAGAGACTGTTGTTTTCTCCCTAGTAGCAACAGCACATCTACAACCGAAGAGATTATTGTCACTTCCCTTGGAAACTAGAGGCATAAACCCACTATCGAGCATAAATACCCCCTCTTGGAGTCACTAGCAACTACTTGGCCAAGATAGCTACTAATAACGGAGAGCATGCAAGATCACAAACAACCCAGACATGATAGAATCATAAAGACAAAACCATTAATCAAACCAACATAATAATCTCAATATCCATCGAATCTCAGCAAACACAACATGCATGATTACAAATGGATTATATCTTGATCATGAACGGAGCTCACAAGATCTATACATGAAAGCACAAGGAGGAGATACAACCATTAGATACTACATGGATCCATAGTCCAAGGTGAAACTACTCACGCATTATACCGGAGAAGAAGGCCTCCAGGATGATCTCCCCTTCGGCAGGGTGCCGGGAAGAACTTCAGATCCCCCGATCTAGGGACGATGGTGGCGGCGGCTACAGACGGTTTCGTGGAGATTTTATCGGGTGCTTAGGGTTTCTGCATCGGGGGCTTCTTATAGGCGAAGGGGGAGGCCGAGGCGGCGACCAGGGGCCCCACACCCCTCCCAGGCACGGGGCAGGGCCCACCCGCGCCTAGGGTGGGTCTGGCCAGCCTCTCCGGCTTCCCTCTGGACTTCTTGTTCCCCATGGAAAGTAACTGACTTTGACGTTTGTCCCATACAATTCCGAGAATATTTCTTTACTAGCTTTTTTGAAACCAAAAACAGCAGAAAACAGGCATCTGGCACTGTTGCAACTTGTTAATAGGTTAGTACTAGAAAACGTGTAAAAAGCACCTCAAAGTGTACACAAGTAAAGCAAAGTAGATACTAAATAAGTATGGAGCATAAAAAAATATAGATACGTTTCCGACGTATCAGCATCCCCAAGCTTAACTCCTGCTCGTCCTCGAGTAGGTAAGTGATAAAAGAATAATTTTTGAGGTGATATGCACCCTCACAATAAAGATCCAACCATTTGCAAGCATTGAAAGCTCGGATCAAAGAACCCTAAACATGTGTATGAAAGATGGAGTTCTAACAATAAGACATAATAACTATGCATGCAACATCAAAGGCTACAAACAAAGATCATGAATAACATGCATTGAAAAACGTTTGTTTGTTTCACATACAGAAAACATAGCATAGTGGCAATCAGCTTGTCCCTCGTAGAGTAGCAATATAGATGCATAGGACACCTTCAAAGTTCACAAGGGTGACTAGAAACAAATAGCACAAGAAAAAATAATATCACAATATGCCCAGGTAAGTTCTTGTCATTGTAAGTATTTGCATATCATTGAGAACCGCCAACGGGGTACCCCTCGCACATGGTACAGGAGCTTTCCCATAACCAAAATTACAAGGCAAGCAGACAATGAGCATCTCAACAATATTTTTATTTACCATATGCATAGCTTTTTATTGAGGATGCTTTATAGATAATTCACTATGGTGATGCTGCAAGTTTCCACCATGATTAGGCATAGCTTAGGCTAGCGGCCCAGGCGTTTCTCTAACACAGAATACAAACTCCATGGACTTACAAGTTCCCTCTTTATTTCACACCGGTGACATCCATAGACAAAAGAGCATGATATCAACTAAGTACAAAATACAAGTGCAATGTTGAAAACATTCCTCGTGACAGCACGGTTCTGCTAATTCCAACTTATAAGTGCAAGCATATACAACAAAGTTGTCATAATGGTTCAATTTTATTAGGGGCAAAGAATATAAAGTGTTTCATCAAGTTCATGAGGGCTTTAATCACTAAGTTTTCATATAACAAAATAGTTTTTAATTGGAAGATAGTTGAAAACAAGAATATACTTGGAATGGTGTAACACACCATGCATAGGAGTTTATAGTGGACACTTTGGAATAACTTGGTTTCTTGGGAGTTGGAAGCATGAGTAGAGCTTACTCATACAAGTGGAGGCTAGCAAAAGACTGGGAGCAACCAACTAAGAGAGCAATAATGACCATAATCATGCAGAGCAACAAAACATTACTAATCAAAGCATAGAGTGGTACTACAAGTCAAGGACTAAATGATCATAAATGCTATGGTGACTTGTGAGAGTCATAACATGGTGTGACCATGTGCCAAGTCAACCCAAACAAAGCATTAAAGGAAAATACCACAATACTATGCTTTTGCATGCTAAGACAACGCATAATTTCTTCAAGGCACACTAAGTAATCCCAATGACTTGGAGCAAGCCATGCTACAACAATAATCACTAAGCATAAAGTCAAAACAACACCTAGCATGTCATGCTAAAGTCTAAGTCACAGTCAATGCAAGATCCTCTTGCACTTCAAACAAGAACTTACTACTTGAAAGATCGTATGGGCACCTAGAGGCGGGGTGAATAGGTGCTACTTCAAATTTTCTTCTTTTTCAAGTTAGGGTTTGACAAGAAAGGTAAATTCTCTAGAGTATGCAACTAAGGTGAATTTACCTATATGTCAAATGAGTACAACCTAGCACAAGACTAAGCACGAACAAGTAAAGTAGAGTGCGGTAAAGGATAGAAGTAACCAAAGTGGTGGACGCGGAGACACAAGGATTTGGTACGTCGGAAACGTACTGGGGAATTTACCTATATGGTCACAACCGGTACTACCGGTCTGGTACCGTACCAAGTACCGGAGGGGGCCATCACTTGGTCGAGCTAGCCACAGACATGGTCGGGACTTCCTTGCGGTACAACCCCCAAGCGGTAGTACCGGTCAGTAGATGCGGTACTACCGGTCAGGGCGGTAGTACCGGTCCCAAGTACCGGTTGGTACTGAGCGAAAAGGAAAGCCCTAGTTTTTCCTCAGAGTTGCCTGGTATTGCCGAGCGGTACTACCGTGTCCAAGCGGTAGTACCGCCTGGCACAAGCGGTACTACCGGTTGGAGCGGTAGTGCCGCTCCGCGGTACCGGGTGATACTGAGAAACTTGAGGCATGCCTACCTTGCTCGGATGCAACCGGTACTGGGGAGCGGTAGTACCGGTGCCAAGCGGTAGTACTGGTTGTAACTTCCGGTACTACCGGTCAGCACACGAGACATTGGCAAGGGCAACTGAGGGCAAGGCAATATTTGTGCTACTACCTAGAAAACCTGGGATACACTTAGCACATGATTAAAACAATAGGTGTGTTGTTATCAAACATCAAAATCACAAGGATAGGAAATGCTCTTTCAGTCTCCCCCTTTTTGGTGTTTGATGACAACACACATTTGCAAGATGATTTTATGAAGATACTCATGGCTTTTGTAAAATAGAGACGGGGGCTCCCCCTGGATGAATAGGATCAAACCTCCCCCTCTATTTACAAACCCAACCCGAGTGCACTAATATAGATACTAGCATTTGAACTCATACCTTTGCACAATAACTTGTGATGAGAAATACATTGGCAATGGATAACGCATATCATCACAAGATTGATCCGTGAAATAACCCACATAGTTTCACCATACATAGCACGAGTAGTTCCCAAATAGTTAGTACATAGAGTTCACACATAAATAGGAGTTCACACATAAAATAGGAGGAAATCAAAGTTCACAAGCAATTAAAAGATCTGGGAGAGCACCTTCGCAAACAATGTTGCTTTTTGAGCCGATGAATTGGACCGCCGCAAGAAACGAGACCGAGACGTTGTGGCACCTCGGCCGGGAATATTCCCTGTGATCACCAGATCCCAACGCCGTTAACTTAATCCGATGTAGTCAAAGAAGAGGAACACCGCCGCTTGTTGTCATCCGCGCACCCAACTACAAGACAGCAAATAGAACTACAACAGCCGACAAGACCGCCACCCGTGAGGGTGTCAACTGCCGACCACCAGACACGAATCTCGTCGGATCTAGAGATCTGCGTGACAACCGGGCCACCTTCCCCCAAACACCACTGGTTAGAGCAACGCCAAGATAGAGGAAGAGCAGATGCACATTATTCTGACGCGACGCCTTCTCCTCCATGGAAATATCGCATCAAGGAACCACTAGGCCAACCCTAACTACATAAGCTGAAGTACCAGGGTCCCCACCCCCTCCCGTCGCCGGAGCGGCGGACGGAGGAGGCAGGGACCAACGGCTTGGCGTTGTCGCTGGGGGCAGATGCGATTGCTGATCCGTTTCTGATGGAGCGAAACGGTTGAAGTCGTTGTTGCGTAGGTGTTGTGCGCCCGTTCTTCCTCTGTTTTCTTCGTTTCTCCGTCACACGGATGTACATGACTTGCTTCTATTTGTTTTCTTCAGCTTATTAACTAATCGTGATTTAGGGGTCCTAATTATTCGATCCCTAGTTCTGTCGCTCCCCTCGCTTGTCCTCATCGATGGGCCTATGAATTATATGTTATTGTTATCTCTATCTATTATTAAAAGTTAATTAAATTTGAAAAGAAAATTGACAAAGATGGTGACGCGTCTTCAGTTTAGGTTAGTATTTGTAGTCGTCGGTAGATAGTCTATAAACCTATGTGTAATTTTTATTATTTTTAAGTCTCTTTATACTAATATTGATAAATATTAATTGAAAGGTGACATTTTTGAAGAAAAAAAAAACTAAACAAAAAACTTATGCAGTTGCGAGAAGACTGACGTTATTCTATCCTAGATTCCCTAATTCTCCGGTTCAATTGAAGTCTTTGTTAATTCGAAGTCGGGCTCTTTTAGGCTTCTATCCCTGAAAAATGATTTCGACAATCAATCGGTCATCAACCAGGGCTCGAGAGTCAAAGTCCGGTTTTGGCAGTTCGCGACCCGACCGCAGAGAGAACAGTTCGTGCTAGCTCGCCAATTGATTGGCCAGCGATCCGACGGTCTGACCAGAATTAAAGCATTTGATGGTGCATGAGCTAGGCCGGCAATGCGTGGATCGACTTTCATGTGGAAATTCGGCCAAGACTTGGTCGGATGGACTCGGCTGAGCTATGACGTACTCCCTTAGTCCGTCCGCAAATAAGTACTAGGAGTATATATTTCTACCTTCTGTTTAAATCAAATATCATTAAATTTGACCAACTTTAAAGAGAAATATAGGAATCTATATTACATCAAATTAATATATTATGAAACTAAATTAAAAAACAAATTAATGATTCGTAAGTATTGGTATGTTTTTCTAAAAAGTTAGTTAAATTTTACAACAATTTAACTTAAAACAAGACTAGAAGTACATTTATTTGTGGATGGAGGGAGTAGTACTAGACGAGCAGGTAGTACCGACGCCCAGCCCACAATTCCCTCCACTTGTTTCGCGGAGAAGAAGGCACGCTGCCGCTTGACTTTGGCCTGTCGGCAAACACAACTTTGCGTTATCCAAAGAAAAAAACTCGGGAAAGCAATTTTTACCAAGTACTTTCTCCATTTAGAAATATAAAATGTTTTAGGTTTGTGAAGCTAATGTATCTAGACGTGTATAGATTCAGTTAAACCTATACACTAAAATATGTCTAGATACGTTTCCTTCACAAATCTAAAATATCTTATATTTCTAAACGAAAGAAGTATTTGTTTGCCAGGCAATCTTTCAAATGTTACCAAGTAGTATTTGTTTGCCTGGTAATCTTTCAAATGTCCCACTCAGCACGGTGTTTTCCCAAGTGCATTTGGCTCTTTGCCCTGTGTCCGCGACACTCGGCGAGTTATCCATTTCGGTAGTGCAGAGTTAAAAACCTACAAGTTCAAAAGAATAAAATAACAACTTCGGGCATTTTCGGTGGCATGATCAATCCGGTCTGAGTCGGTCCGAGTCTGTCAATAGGAGGACATATCCCATACGCCACGGCTGTGCGGCCCAAACAAACCATGTCTTCCATGCGAACTATCTATACACCAAATTTGAAAACATGAATGGGTCAGTCTTGACGCGTCGCGGACAACGTACGTGTCCTTCCTAGCTCGCACCAGGACTGCTTAGAAGTGACCCAACGTCATTCGCGTGCCAAACGCATGCGATCACTTGTTAGCTACCCCGATGATCTCCTCACGATACTGGAATTGTAGGAATGATATTCGAATTACAGAGCTCAATATCTGTAGAAATTGGTAGCTACTCTATTACAGATAGATGAACACCGCCACCACCGCCGCCAGAGTCGTGATCCCAAGGATGACCTTCTCGTGGTTGCTTTGCTTGCTTATAACGCTAAGCGGAGAGCTTTCTCTACTTGGTCCAGTCCGGGCCCATGTATCGTCTGCTGGGCTGGACAAGTTGGGCCTGCCGCGATCCAGAACCAGGCCCATGCCTTCTTCAATATCTGTTAGTGCCCTGACATCCCCTCCCCCTTGAGAGCCGTCTTGTCCCCAAGCCGGTGCAGTCGGGAATCGCTGCTGAAGTTCTTGTTTATCCTCCCAGGTGATGTCCATGGCTGTAGGATCAGACCATTGAACTTGCACTTGTTCACGGCGTCCCGCGGAAGTGCGGAGCCAACGACTTGCAATGATCTTGGCAGGAAAGATAATGACATCAGTAGGACTGGGAGGAGTGATGGCAACAGGGGTACCTGGGCGAAGGACCTTGCGTAGCTAGGAAACATGAAAAATTGGATGAATTTTGGCATCTGGAGGCAATTCCACTTCATAGGCAACTGGGTTGATTGCCCTGATGACGTTGTATGGGCCAAAGTATCTGAATGCCAACTTATGGTTCGCACGTCGTGCCACTGAAGATTGCACATAGGGTTGGAGTTTGATAAACACTTCATCACCAGGTGTGAATGTGCGCTTTGTTCTCTTTTTATCAGCCTGTTGCTTCATCAGTTGCTTGGCATGATGAAGATTGTGTTGTAACAGATCTTGCATCAGTTGACGTTCTTCTAGCCATTCCGATAACGATGGAACTGTGCATGTGGCTGCACTATCGATGCCCCAGTGCCTGGATTCCTTGCCATATAGAGCTACAAATGGAGACATCTTGATAGCTGAATGGAAACTGGTGTTGTACCAATATTCTGCGAGAGAAAGGTACTGGCTCCATTTGTGAGGATTGGCATGAGTGAAACAACGCAAGTAGATCTCAAGGCACTGATTCACACGCTCAGATTGTCCATCTGTCTGAGGGTGATATGAGAGCTCATGCTTAGTTCACTCCCTAGCAAGGAGAAGAGTTGTTGCCAAAATTTGCTTGTGAAGATGGGGTCCCTATAAGACAACATGATTTGTGGTAATCCATGCAACTTGAACACATTATCCATATAGGCAGCAACAACTTTGGCAGCAATAAAAGGATGATGTAATGGAATAAAGTGAGCATAATGTGTAAACTTGTCCACTACCACCATAATACTGTTTGCCATACCAGAAATTGGGAGCCCTTCAATGAAGTCCGTAGTCACCATTTTCCAAGATTCATCATGTAGGGTTTCGTAGCATGGAAAACAAAAAATTTCTACCGCATACAAACAAACAAGCCAAGATCTATCTACTAGATTGTAGCAACGAGTCGATAGAATAACTCACCCTCGAAGATTCCAAAGTGTTTAACGAGAGCGGATTCTCGTGGGTGATGTAGTCGTACTCTTTCCGATCTCAAGATCGCGTAGACGATCCTTCCGGCGCTGCGTTCTGGCAGCGCTGCGTAGTCGGTCACACGTTCGGTACTCGACGAAGACCTTCCTCTCCCTTGTTCCAGCAGGCAGCGGAGGTTGTAGCACTCTCCTCGCGATTTCGGCAGCACAACGGCGTGGTACCGGAAGTAGAGGGGAGATCTCGCAGGGCTTCGCCTTAAGCCGGAGCGAGTATGGTGGAGTATGAGAGAGTCCCTCGACGATCTAGGGTTTAGACACGCCGAGGAGGAAGCTTGGCCGGCGGCTAGGGTTGCTAGGCGGCGGCGGCGGCTTGGCCTAGGTCGGCGGCGGCGGCAGTGGAGGTGGCGGCGCCGGCGGCTAGGGTTTGGAGGAGAGGATCTTGTGTGTCCCTAGGAGGGAGCCCTGCCCCTCCTTATATAGGTGGAGGGGCCGGCCGGCCAAGGGGAGGGAGGGGAGTCCCTCCCCAACTCGGCTTGGGTGGGCGCCGCCGGTTGGAGGAGGGAACTCCTCCCCAACTCGGTTTCCCACTCCTCCTCTTTTCCTCTTTCCAAATTTAGCCGTTTGACTTTTCAAACTAGCTGTTTGACTTTTCAAACTAGGATTTGAATTAATCCTTTATTTGGTTCAGCGATGACACTTAGTACATGATGCAATCATACCAACTTGATACAACACATTCATGTACCCTTCCCCTCCGGAGTGCCGGACATTCTGGAACATTCTAGAACATTCCCGATGAAAACACCGGAACCATTCCCCAACTCCGAAACGGGACTTTCCTTATATGAATCTTATTCTCCGGACCATTCCGGATCTCCTCGTGATATCCCGGATCCCATCCGGGACTCCGAACAACATTCGGTCTCTTTCTCATCATTCCATAACTACTCAAAACAACGTCGAATCCTTAAGTGTGTCTCCCTACGGTTCGTGAATTATGCAGACATGATCGAGACACTTCTCCGAACAATAACCAATAGAGGAATCTGGAAATTCATATGGCTCCCACATATTTCTACGATTACTTTGCGATCGAATGAACCACTTACATACGATATCAATTTCCCTTTGTCTCACGATAGTTTACTTATCCGAGGTTATGATCGTCGGTATCTCTGCATACCTAGTTCAACCTCGTTACCGATAAGTACTCTTTTCTCGTTCCCGTGATATGTGATCCCTTGTGAGCCAGTCACATGCTTGCAAGCTAATTGGATGACATTTCACCGAGAGGGCCCAGAGTATATCTATCCGTCATATGGATGGACAAATCCCACTCTTGATCCATGTGTTTCAACCAATACTTTCCGAACACTCAATGTCACCTTTATAGCCACCCAGTTACGGTGTGGTGTTTGATGTCATCAAAGCATCCATCCGGTAAAGGTGATATGCATGATCTCATGGTCGAAGGAATTAGATTACTATGTATCAGAAAGCATATAGCAATTGAACTATTAAAATGACTTGATCTTTATGCTACGCTTATCTATAGGAGTATGTCCATCATATCATTCTCCTAACGATATGATCTTGTTGTTAATAACATCTCAATGTTCATGATAGGGAAACCACAATCATCTATTAACCAACAAGCTAGTATTATATAGAGGCTTTACTAGGGACTTCAAATTAAGTTTACAAATCACACAAGTATCAATGTTTCCTTGTTAATACTATTATAGCATGAATGTAAACATTTATCATAAACACAAAGATATAATAATAACTACATTTATTATTGCCTCTAGGGCATATCTCCAACAGTCTCCCACTTGCACTAGAGTCATCTAATCTAGATTACATGGTAATATACCGAACACCCATGGCAGTTTGGTGCTGGTCATGTTTTGCCCTCGGGAGAGGTTTAGTCAACGGATCCGCCACATTCAGATCTGTGTGTACTTTGCAAATCTTTATATCCCCATCTTGGATATGTTCTCGAATAGCGTGAAAACGTAGCTTGATGTGCTTTAGCTTCTTGTGTGACCTTGGTTCTTGCGCATTGGCTATGGCGCCCATGTTATCACAGTAGATAGACATTGGGTCCAGCGCACTAGGAACCACACCTAGCTCTGTAATGAACTCTTTCATCCATATCGCTTCTTGTGAAGCCTCCGAAGCAGCCATGTATTCCGATTCAGTTGAAGATCTCGCCACAACGCTTTGCTTTGCACTCTTCCAGCTAACTGCTGCACCATTCAAAATAAATACGTATCCAGATTGTGATTTAGAATCATCCGGATCGGTGTTCCAACTAGCATCGGTGTAACCATTAACAACGAGCTGTTCATCACCTCCATAAGAAAGAACCATATCCTTAGTTCTTCTCAAGTACTTAAGGATGTTTTTGACCGCTGTCCAATGATCCACTCCTGGATCACTTTGATATCTGCTAGTTAAACTAATAGCATATGCAATGTCGGGTCTAGTACATAGCATGGCATACATTAGAGATCCTATGGCTGAGGCATAGGGAGTCTTACTCATCCTTTCTCTATCTTCTGCCGATGTCGGACTTTGAGTTTTACTCAAGGTCGTATTGGGCAACATGGGCAAGAACCCTTTCTTGCTATCTTCCATTCCAAACTTCTTTAGAACTTTGTCCAAATATGTACTCTGTGACAATGATATTTGGCGTTTCGATCTATCTCTATGAATCTTTATGCCTAATATGTAAGCTGCTTCGCCAAGATCCTTCATTGAAAAACTATTATTCAAATATTCCTTGACACTATTAAGAAGGTCTACATCATTCCCAATCAACAATATGTCATCTACATATAGTATTAAGAATGCTACAGAGCTCCCACTCACTTTCTTGTAAATACAAGCTTCTCCATAAGTTTGTATAAAACCAAAACTTTTGATCACCTTATCAAAACGTTGATTCCAACTTCGGGATGCTTGCTTCAATCCATAGATGGACCGTTGAAGTTTGCATACCTTGTTAGCATCTTTAGGATCAATAAAACCTTTGGGTTGCATCATATACAACTCTTCATCAATGTCTCCATTGAGGAATGCTGTTTTGACATCCATCTGCCATATCTCATAATCATAATATGCAACGATTGCTAACATAATCCTCACAGACTTTAACTTCGCTACTGGTGAGAAAGTCTCATCGTAGTCAACTCCTTGAATTTGTCGAAACCCTTTTGTGACAAGTCGAGCTTTATAGACAGTAACATTACCATCAGCATCTGTTTTCTTCTTGAAGATCCATTTGTTCTCGACAGCCTTTCGGCCATCCGGTAAGTCCACCAAAGTCCATACTTGGTTTTCGTACATGGATCCAATCTCGGATTTCATGGCTTCTTGCCATTTATTGGAATCTGGGCTCATCATCGCTTCCTCATATGTCTCAGGGTCATCGGTGTTGTCCACCAACATGACACTCATAACGGGATCATACCAATCTGGAGTGGTACGAGTTCTCGTTGACCTGCGAGGCTCTGTAGCAACTTCAACCGAAGTTTCATGATCATCATCATTAGCTTCCTCTCTTATTGGTGCAGGCACCACAGGAACTTCTTCTGGTGCTGCGCTACTCGCAATTTCGAGAGAAGGTTCGACTGTTGGAGATATGCCCTAGAGGCAATAATAAATATAGTTATTATTATATCTTTGTGTTTATGATAAATGTTTATATTCATGCTATAATAGTATTAACAAGGAAACATTAATACTTGTGTGAATTGTAAACTTAAATTGAAGTCCCTAGTATAGCCTCTATACTTCACTAGCTTGTTGGTTAATAGATGATTGTGGTTTCCCTATCATGAACATTGAGATGTTATTAACAACAAGATCATATCGTTAGGAGAATGATATGGTGGACATACTCCTATAGATAAGCGTAGCATAAAGATCAAGTCATTTCAATAGTTCAATTGCTATATGCTTTCTGATACATAGTAACCTAATTCCTTCGACCATGAGATCATGCATATCACCTTTACTGGATGGATGCTTTGATGTCATCAAACACCACACCGTAACAGGGTGGCTATAAAGGTGGTATTGAGTGTTCGGAAAGTATTGGTTGAAACACATGGATCAAGAGTGGGATTTGTCCATCCATATGACGGATAGATATTCTCTGGGCCCTCTCGGTGAAATGTCATCCAATTAGCTTGCAAGCATGTGACTGGGTCACAAGGGATCACATATCACGGGAACGAGAAAAGAGTACTTATCAGTAACGAGGTTGAACTAGGTATGCAGAGATACCGAAGATCATAACCTCGGATAAGTAACATATCGTGAGACAAAGGGAAATTGGTATCGTATGTAAGTGGTTCATTCGATCGCAAAGTAATCGTAGAAATATGTGGGAGCCATATGAATTTCCAGATTCCTCTATTGGTTATTGTTCGGAGAAGTGTCTCGATCATGTCCGCATAATTCACGAACCGTAGGGAGACACACTTAAGGATTCGACGTTGTTTGAGTAGTTATGGTATTATGAGAAAGAGACCGAATGTTGTTCGGAGTCTCGGATGGGATCCGGGATATCACGAGGTGATCCGGAATGGTCCGGAGAATAAGATTCATATAAGGAAAGTCCCGTTTCGGAGTTGGGGAATGGTTCCGGTGTTTTCATCGGGAACATTCTAGAAGGTCCCGGAATGTCCGGCACTCCGGGGGGGAAGGGGTACATGAATGTGTCATTGCATGTTGGAATGATTGCATCATGTACTAAGTGTCTCGCTGTCCGAAATAAAGGGTTAATTCAAATCCTAATTGGAAAAGTCAAACTGCCAGTTTTCGGTCAAACTGCCAGTTTCGGAAAGTGGAGAAAGAGGAGGAGAGGTGGAGGCCGAGTTGGAGGAGGGTTCCTCCCCTAGGCCGGCGCACCTCCCTAGGCCGAGTTGGGGAGGAACTCCTCCCCATGGCGCCGGCCCTCCCACCTATAAAAGGAGGGGCAGGGCCTCCTCCTCTAGACACAACACAAGTTTCCTATCCTCTAAACTAAACCCTAGATCTAGACCCCGGTTTAGAGCTATTCGGTTTAGAGCCTTCTAATTGGTTTAGAGCCCTCTAATTGGTGTGTCTAATTACTAGACCACTAATAGCCTCTCTCATAAGCTCCACCATACTCGCACCGGCTTAAGGCGAAGCCCTGCGGGATCTCCCCTCTATCTCCGGTACCACGCCGTTGTGCTGCCGGAATCGCGAGGAGAGTGCTACAACCTCCGCTGCCTGCTGGAACAAGGGAGAGGAAGGTCTTCGTCGAGTACCGAACGTGTGACCGACTGCGGGAGCGCTGCTGGAACGTGGCGCTGGAAGGATCGTCTACGCGATCTTGAGATCGGAAAGAGTACGACTACATCACCCACGAGAATCTGCTCTCGTTAAACACTTTGGAATCTTCGAGGGTGAGTTATTCCATCGACTCGTTGCTACAATCTAGTAGATAGATCTTGGCTTGTTTGTTTGTATGCGATAGAAAATTTTTGTTTTCCATGCTGCGAACCCCTACAGTGGTATCAGAGCCGTGTCTATATGTAGATCTGTTGCACGAGTAGAACACAATGATCATTGTGGGCGTTGATGCTTTTATTGTAGATTGCTTTGCGTGTACTTTGCATCTTGCGGTATGTTGGGATGAAGCGGCCCGGGCTAACCTTACATGACATCGTTCATGAGACTTGCTCCACGCTTAACATGCAACTTGTATTGCATAAGTGGCTTTGCGGGTGCCTGTTTCTCCTAGCATAGTAAAGATCCAATTTACAACGGGTAATCAACAATGCTAGTATCAATGTTGTGGTTCTTGTTCGTAGGTTAGAACGACACTTATGGAAAGCCCCAAACCACGTAAAATATGCAAAGAAAGTAGAAGCGTCTAACTTTGTTTTGCAGGGGTGTGCAGTGATGTGATATGGCCATGATTGTGATTATATTTGATGTATGCAATGTTCCTTATTGTAAGTTGGCAACCGGCAGGAGCCATATGGTTGTCTTTAATTTCTGTTAAGACCTGCGTGTCTATTCAAAATAGTTGTAATAGTTGAAGCTGGTGGACGACAACCATGAAGAAGCGTCATTGACCTTGATGCTATGCCGGTGATGATGGAGATCATATTCGTGCTTGAAGATGGAGATCGGAAGCACAAAGAAGAAAGGCCATATCATATCACATATTATGAATTGCATGTGATGTTAATCCTTTATGCATCTTGTATTGCTTAGTAGACGACGGTAGCATTATAAGATGATCCCTCATGCACATAAATTTCAAGTTCTAAAGTGTTCACCCTTAGTATGCACCGTTGCCAAAGCTTGTTGCTTCGAAGCACCACGTGATGATCGGGTGTCTTTGATTCCGCGGGTGAATACAACGTAAGCAAGCCAGATTTGCTTATGCGGTAGCTAAGGTTTGATCTTGACGAGCCTAGCATGTACAGACATGGCCTCAGGAACACGGATCGCCGAAAGGCAAAGCATGAATCATATAGTAGATATGATGAACATGATGATTGTTCGCCATTAAAACTATATCGGCTCTCGTGATGATCGGTGTTGATATAGTAGATTTGGTTCGTGTGATCACTAAAACAATGTGAGGGATGTTGTTTTGAGTGGGAGTTCACCTAGTTTAATTTCATTAATTAATTTGAACTCAATTTGTCATAAACTTAGTCTAAACTATTGCAAATATGTTGTAGATCAATGGCAGCCCCTACCATCAATTTTAATGCGTTCCTAGAGAAAGAAAAGTTGAAAAACAATGGAAGCAACTTCGCGGATTGGTTCCGCAATTTGAGGATTGTCCTCACAGCTGGTAATTTGACCTATGTGCTGGATGCACCGCTAGGTGACCCACCTGCAGCTGATGCTACCGATGAAGTAAAGAATGTTTACCTCGCTCGGAAGAATCAGTACTCCATAGTTCAGTGTGCTATCTTGTATGGTTTAGAATCGGAGCTTCAGAAAAGGTTTGAAGAGTCAGATCCATATGATATTGTCGAGGATCTCAAATTAATTTTTGAGACTCATGCGGCAATTGAAAGTTATGAAGCTTCTGAAAAGTTCTTTAACTGCAAGATGGAAGAGGGTAGCTCCGTCAGTGAGCATGTGCTTAAAATGTCTGGGCACGCGAATAAACTTCAAAGCTTGGGTATAGTGATTCCTAATACTTTGGGAGTTTACCGCATCCTCCAATCACTACCACCAAGTTACAAGAACTTTGTGATGAACTACAACATGCAGAACATGAACAAAGAGTTGCCAGAACTATTTGCTATGTTAAAATCTGCAGAAGTGGAGATCAAGAAAGAGCACCAAGTGTTGATGGTCAATAAGACCACCAAATTCAAGAAAGGCAAGTCTAAGCAAAAGGGACACTTCAAGAAGGGTGGTAAGAAAGTTACCATGCCAACGAAGAAGACCAAGGCTGGACCTAAGCCTGAAACTGAGTGTTTTTACTGCAAGGGAGAAGGTCACTGGAAGCGGAATTGCCCAAAGTACTTGGCGGATTTGAAGAACGGCAACATCAAGAAGAAAGGTATATTTGATATACATGTTATTGATGTGTATCTCACTAGTATTCGTAGTAGTGCCTGGGTATTTGATACTGGTTCGGTTGCTCATATTTGTAACTCGAAACAGGAGCTGCAGAATAAACGGAAGCTAGCGAAGAACGAGGTGTCGATGCGTGTGGGAAACGGATCAAAGGTTGATGTGATCGCGGTCGGCACGCTACCTCTTCATCTACCATCGGGATTAGTTTTATACTTAAATAATTGTTATTTGGTGCCTGCGTTGAGCATGAACATCATATCAGGATCTTGTTTATTGCGAGACGGTTACTTGTTTAAATCAGAGAATAATGGTTGTTCGATTTATATGAGTAATGTGTTTTACGCACATGCACCTTTGATAGATGGTCTATTCTTATTGAATCTCGATAGTAGAAATACACATCTTAATAACATTGAAGCTAAACGTTTGAAATCAAGCGATAATTCGACCTATATGTGGCACTGTCGTCTTGGTCACATTGGAGTGAAGCGTATGAAGAAACTCCATTCCGATGGACTTCTTGAATCACTTGATTTTGAATCACTTGAAAGATGCGAGGCATGTCTGATGGGTAAAATGACTAAGACTCCATTTTCTGGTATAATGGAGCAAGCTACAGACTTATTGGAAATCATACATACCGATGTGTGTGGTCCAATGAGTGTAGCATCGCGCAGTGGTTATCGTTATGTTCTTACCTTCACGGATGACTTGAGTAGATATGGGTATATCTATTTCATGAAACATAAGTCCGAAACTTTCGAGAAGTTTAAGGAGTTTCAAAGTGAGGTAGAGAATCAATGTAACAAGAAGATTAAATTTCTACGTTCTGATCGTGGAGGTGAATATCTAAGTTACGAGTTTGGCGAGCATTTAAAGAAGTGCGGAATACTTTCACAATTGACACCGCCGGGAACACCACAGCGTAATGGTGTGTCTGAACGTCGTAATCGAACTCTCTTAGATATGGTTCGTTCTATGATGTCACTTACAGATTTACCGCTAACATTTTGGGGTTATGCATTAGAAACAGCCGCATTCACTTTAAATAGGGCACCATCTAAATCCGTTGAAACGACACCGTATGAATTATGGTTTGGGAAGAAACCTAAATTGTCGTTCCTTAAAATTTGGGGATGCGAAGCCTATGTAAAGAAGTTACAGCCGGACAAGCTTGAACCCAAAGCGGAAAAATGCGTCTTCATAGGATACCCGAAGGAAACTATTGGGTATACCTTCTGTCATAGATCCGAAGGCAAAATCTTCGTTGCCAAGAATGGATCCTTTCTAGAGAAGGAATTTCTCTCGAAAGAAGTGACTGGAAGGAAAGTAGAACTCGACGAGGTTGTCGAACCTTCTCTCGAAATTGCGAGTAGCGCAGCACCGGAAGAAGTTCCTGTGGTGCCTGCACCAATAAGAGAGGAAGCTAATGATAGTGATCATGAAACTTCGGTTGAAGTTGCTACAGAGCCTCGGAGGTCAACGAGAACTCGTACCACTCCAGATTGGTATGATTCCGTTATGAATGTCATGTTGGTGGACAACACCGATGACCCCGAGACATATGAGGAAGCGATGATGAGCCCAGATTCCAATAAATGGCAAGAAGCCATGAAATCCGAGATTGGATCCATGTACGAAAACCAAGTATGGACTTTGGTGGACTTACCGGATGGCCGGAAGGCTGTCGAGAACAAATGGATTTTCAAGAAGAAAACAGATGCTGATGGTAATGTTACTGTCTATAAAGCTCGACTTGTCGCAAAAGGGTTTCGACAAATTCAAGGAGTTGACTACGATGAGACTTTCTCACCGGTAGCGAAGCTAAAGTCTGTGAGGATTATGTTAGCAATCGCTGCATATTATGATTATGAGATATGGCAGATGGATGTCAAAACAGCATTCCTCAATGGAGACATTGATGAAGAGTTGTATATGATACAACCCAAAGGTTTTGTCGATCCTAAAGATGCTAACAAGGTATGCAAGCTTCAACGGTCCATCTATGGATTGAAGCAGGCATCCCGAAGTTGGAATCAACGTTTTGATAAGGTAATCAAAAGTTTTGGTTTTATACAAACTTATGGAGAAGCTTGTATTTACAAGAAAGTGAGTGGGAGCTCTGTAGCATTCTTAATACTATATGTGGATGACATATTGTTGATTGGGAATGATGTAGACCTTCTTAATAGTGTCAAAGAGTATTTGAATAATAGTTTTTCAATGAAGGATCTTGGCGAAGCAGCTTACATATTAGGCATAAAGATTTATAGAGATAGATCGAAACGCCAAATATCATTGTCGCAAAGTACATATTTGGACAAAGTTCTAAAGAGGTTTGGAATGGAAGATAGCAAGAAAGGGTTCTTGCCCATGTTGCCCAATACGACCTTGAGTAAAACTCAAAGTCCGACATCGGCAGAAGATAGAGAAAGGATGAGTAAGACTCCCTATGCCTCAGCCATAGGATCTCTAATGTATGCCATGCTATGTACTAGACCCGACATTGCATATGCTGTTAGTTTAACTAGCAGATATCAAAGTGATCCAGGAGTGGATCATTGGACAGCGGTCAAAAACATCCTTAAGTACTTGAGAAGAACTAAGGATATGGTTCTTTCTTATGGAGGTGATGAACAGCTCGTTGTTAATGGTTACACCGATGCTAGTTGGAACACTGATCCGGATGATTCTAAATCACAATCTGGATACGTATTTATTTTGAATGGTGCAGCAGTTAGCTGGAGGAGTGCAAAGCAAAGCGTTGTGGCGAGATCTTCAACTGAATCGGAATACATGGCTGTTTCGGAGGCTTCACAAGAAGCGATATGGATGAAAGAGTTCATTACAGAGCTGGGTGTGGTTCCTAGTGCGCTGGACCCAATGTCTATCTATTGTGATAACATGGGCGCCATAGCCAATGCGCAAGAACCAAGGTCACACAAGAAGCTGAAGCATATCAAGCTACGTTTTCACGCTATTCGAGAACATATCCAGGATGGGGATATAAAGATTTGCAAAGTACACACAGATCTGAATGTGGCGGATCCGTTGACTAAACCTCTCCCGAGGGCAAAACATGACCAACACCAAACTGCCATGGGTGTTCGGTATATTACCATGTAATCTAGATTAGATGACTCTAGTGCAAGTGGGAGACTGTTGGAGATATGCCCTAGAGGCAATAATAAATATAGTTATTATTATATCTTTGTGTTTATGATAAATGTTTATATTCATGCTATAATAGTATTAACAAGGAAACATTAATACTTGTGTGAATTGTAAACTTAAATTGAAGTCCCTAGTATAGCCTCTATACTTCACTAGCTTGTTGGTTAATAGATGATTGTGGTTTCCCTATCATGAACATTGAGATGTTATTAACAACAAGATCATATCGTTAGGAGAATGATATGGTGGACATACTCCTATAGATAAGCGTAGCATAAAGATCAAGTCATTTCAATAGTTCAATTGCTATATGCTTTCTGATACATAGTAACCTAATTCCTTCGACCATGAGATCATGCATATCACCTTTACTGGATGGATGCTTTGATGTCATCAAACACCACACCGTAACAGGGTGGCTATAAAGGTGGTATTGAGTGTTCGGAAAGTATTGGTTGAAACACATGGATCAAGAGTGGGATTTGTCCATCCATATGACGGATAGATATTCTCTGGGCCCTCTCGGTGAAATGTCATCCAATTAGCTTGCAAGCATGTGACTGGGTCACAAGGGATCACATATCACGGGAACGAGAAAAGAGTACTTATCAGTAACGAGGTTGAACTAGGTATGCAGAGATACCGAAGATCATAACCTCGGATAAGTAACATATCGTGAGACAAAGGGAAATTGGTATCGTATGTAAGTGGTTCATTCGATCGCAAAGTAATCGTAGAAATATGTGGGAGCCATATGAATTTCCAGATTCCTCTATTGGTTATTGTTCGGAGAAGTGTCTCGATCATGTCCGCATAATTCACGAACCGTAGGGAGACACACTTAAGGATTCGACGTTGTTTGAGTAGTTATGGTATTATGAGAAAGAGACCGAATGTTGTTCGGAGTCTCGGATGGGATCCGGGATATCACGAGGTGATCCGGAATGGTCCGGAGAATAAGATTCATATAAGGAAAGTCCCGTTTCGGAGTTGGGGAATGGTTCCGGTGTTTTCATCGGGAACATTCTAGAAGGTCCCGGAATGTCCGGCACTCCGGGGGGGAAGGGGTACATGAATGTGTCATTGCATGTTGGAATGATTGCATCATGTACTAAGTGTCTCGCTGTCCGAAATAAAGGGTTAATTCAAATCCTAATTGGAAAAGTCAAACTGCCAGTTTTCGGTCAAACTGCCAGTTTCGGAAAGTGGAGAAAGAGGAGGAGAGGTGGAGGCCGAGTTGGAGGAGGGTTCCTCCCCTAGGCCGGCGCACCTCCCTAGGCCGAGTTGGGGAGGAACTCCTCCCCATGGCGCCGGCCCTCCCACCTATAAAAGGAGGGGCAGGGCCTCCTCCTCTAGACACAACACAAGTTTCCTATCCTCTAAACTAAACCCTAGATCTAGACCCCGGTTTAGAGCTATTCGGTTTAGAGCCTTCTAATTGGTTTAGAGCCCTCTAATTGGTGTGTCTAATTACTAGACCACTAATAGCCTCTCTCATAAGCTCCACCATACTCGCACCGGCTTAAGGCGAAGCCCTGCGGGATCTCCCCTCTATCTCCGGTACCACGCCGTTGTGCTGCCGGAATCGCGAGGAGAGTGCTACAACCTCCGCTGCCTGCTGGAACAAGGGAGAGGAAGGTCTTCGTCGAGTACCGAACGTGTGACCGACTGCGGGAGCGCTGCTGGAACGTGGCGCTGGAAGGATCGTCTACGCGATCTTGAGATCGGAAAGAGTACGACTACATCACCCACGAGAATCTGCTCTCGTTAAACACTTTGGAATCTTCGAGGGTGAGTTATTCCATCGACTCGTTGCTACAATCTAGTAGATAGATCTTGGCTTGTTTGTTTGTATGCGATAGAAAATTTTTGTTTTCCATGCTGCGAACCCCTACATCGACAACCTCGTCAAGTTCTACTTTCCTTCCAGTCACTTCTTTCGAGAGAAATTCCTTCTCTAGAAAGGATCCATTCTTGGCAACGAAGATTTTGCCTTCGGATCTATGATAGAAGGTATACCCAATAGTTTCCTTCGAGTATCCTATGAAGACGCATTTTTCCGCTTTGGGTTCAAGCTTATCCGGCTGTAACTTCTTTACATAGGCTTCGCATCCCCAAACTTTAAGGAACGACAATCTAGGTTTCTTCCCAAACCATAATTCATACGGTGTCGTTTCAACGGATTTAGATGGTGCCCTATTTAAAGTGAATGCGGCTGTTTCTAATGCATAACCCCAAAATGATAGCGGTAAATCTGTAAGTGACATCATAGAACGAACCATATCTAAGAGAGTTCGATTACGATGTTCGGACACACCATTACGCTGTGGTGTTCCCGGCGGTGTCAACTGCGAAAGTATTCCGCATTTTTTCAAATGCTCGCCAAACTCGTAACTTAGATATTCACCTCCACGATCAGAACATAGAAATTTAATCTTCTTGTTACGTTGATTCTCTACCTCACTTTGAAATTCCTTAAACTTCTCGAAAGTTTCGGACTTATGTTTCATGAAATAGATATACCCATATCTACTCAAGTCATCCGTGAAGGTAAGAACATAACGATAACCACCGCGCGATGCTACACTCATTGGACCACATACATCGGTATGTATGATTTCCAATAAGTCCGTAGCTCGCTCCATCATACCAGAAAATGGAGTCTTAGTCATTTTACCCATCAGACATGCTTCGCATCTTTCAAGTGATTTGAAATCAAGTGATTCAAGAAGTCCATCGGAATGGAGTTTCTTCATATGCTTCACTCCAATGTGACCAAGACGACAGTGCCACATATATGTCGAGTTATCGCTCGATTTCAAACGTTTAGCCTCAATGTTATTAATATGTGTATTTCCACTATCGAGATTCAATAAGAATAGACCATCTATCAAAGGTGCATGTGCATAAAACATATTACTCATATAAATCGAACAACCATTATTCTCGGACTTAAACAAGTAACCGTCTCGCAATAAACAAGATCCCGATATAATGTTCATGCTTAACGCAGGCACCAAATAACAATTATTTAAGTATAAAACTAATCCCGATGGTAGATGAAGGGGTAGCGTGCCGACCGCGATCACATCAACCTTTGATCCGTTTCCAACGCGCATCGTCACCTCGTTCTTCGCTAGCTTCCGTTTATTCTGCAGCACCTGTTTCGAGTTACAAATATGAGCAACCGAACCAGTATCAAATACCCAGGCACTACTACGAGTACTAGTGAGATACACATCAATAACATGTATATCAGATATACCTTTCTTCTTGATGTTGCCGTTCTTCAAATCCGCCAAGTACTTTGGGCAATTCCGCTTCCAGTGACCTTCTCCCTTGCAGTAAAAGCACTCAGTATCAGGCTTAGGTCCAGCCTTGGTTTTCTTTGTCGGTGTGGTAACTTTCTTACCACCCTTCTTGAAGTGTCCCTTCTGCTTAGACTTGCCTTTCTTGAATTTGGTGGTATTATTGACCAACAACACTTGGTGCTCTTTCTTGATCTCCACTTCTGCAGATTTCAACATGGCAAAGAGTTCTGGCGACGTCTTGTTCATGTTTTGCATGTTGTAGTTCATCACAAAGTTCTTGTAACTTGGTGGCAGTGATTGGAGGACACGGTAAATCCCCAAAGCATTGGGAATCACTATACCCAAGCTTTGAAGTTTGTTTGCGTGCCCAGACATCTTAAGCACATGCTCGCTGACGGAGCTGCCCTCTTCCATCTTGCAGTTAAAGAACTTTTCAGAAGCCTCATAGCTTTCAATTGCCGCATGAGTCTCAAAGATCAATTTGAGATCCTCGACAATATCATATGGGTCTGAATTCTCAAACCTTTTCTGAAGCTCCGATTCTAAACCATACAAGATAGCACACTGAACTGTGGAGTACTGAGTCTTCCGAGTTAGGTAAACATTCTTTACTTCATCGGCGGCATCAGCTGCAGGTGGGTCACCCAGTGGTGCATCCAGCACATAGGTCAAATTACCAGCTGTGAGGACAATCCTCAAATTGCGGAACCAATCCGCGAAGTTGCTTCCATTGTTTTTCAACTTTTCTTTCTCTAGGAACGCATTAAAATTGATGGTAGGGGCTGCCATTGATCTACAACATATTTGCAATAGTTTAGACTAAGTTTATGACAAATTGAGTTCAAATTAATAATAAAAGTAATCTAGGTGAACTCCCACTCAAAACAATATCCCTCACATTGTTTTAGTGATCACACGAACCAAATCCACCACATCAACACCGATCATCACGAGAGTTAATATAGTTTCAATGGCGAACAATCGACATGTTCATCATATCTACTATATGATTCATGCTTTACCTTTCAGTGATCCGTGTTCCGAGACCATGTCTGTACATGCTAGGCTCGTCAAGATCAAACCTTAGTTTCTGTATGAGCAAATCTGGCTTGCTCACGTTGTATGCACTTGCAGAATCTAACACACCCGATCATCACGTGGTGCTTCGAAACAACAAGCTTTAGCAACGATGCTAACTAAGGGTGAACACTTTATGACTTGAAATTCATGTGCATGAGGGATCATCTTATAATGCTACCGTCGTCTACTAAGCAATACAAGATGCATAAAGGATTAACATCACATGCAATTCAAAATATGTGATATGATATGGCCTTTCTTCTTTGTGCTCCCGATCTCCATCTTCTAGCACGAACATGATCTCCATCATCATCGGCATTGCATCAAGGTCAATGACGCTTCTCCATGGTTGTCGTCCACCGGCTTCAACTATTACAACTACTTTGAATAGACACGCGGGTCTTAACATAAATTAAAGACAACCATATGGCTCCTGCCGGTTGCCAACTTACAATAAGGAACATTGCATACATCAAATATAATCACAATCATGGCCATATCACATCACAGCACACCCCTGCAAAACAAAGTTAGACGCCTCTACTTTCTTTGCATGTTTTACGTGGTTTGGGGCTTTCAATAAGTGTCGTTCTAACTTACGAACATGAACCACAACATTGATACTAGTATTGTTAATCACCCGTTGTAAATTGGATCTTAACTATGCTAGGAGAAACAGGCACCCGCAAAGCCACTTATGCAATACAAGTTGCATGTCAAGCGTGGAGCAAGTCTCATGAACGATGTCATGTAAGGTTAGCCCGGGCCGCTTCATCCCAACATCCCGCAAGATGCAAAGTACACAAGAAGCAATCGACAATAAAAGCATCAACGCCCACAATGACCATTGTGTTCTACTCGTGCAACAGATCTACATATAGACACAGCTCTGATACCACTGTAGGGTTTCGTAGCATGGAAAACAAAAATTTTCTACCGCATACAAACAAACAAGCCAAGATCTATCTACTAGATTGTAGCAACGAGTCGATAGAATAACTCACCCTCGAAGATTCCAAAGTGTTTAACGAGAGCGGATTCTCGTGGGTGATGTAGTCGTACTCTTTCCGATCTCAAGATCGCGTAGACGATCCTTCCGGCGCTGCGTTCCGGCAGCGCTGCCGTAGTTGGTCACACGTTCGGTACTCGACGAAGACCTTCCTCTCCCTTGTTCCAGCAGGCAGCGGAGGTTGTAGCACTCTCCTCGCGATTCCGGCAGCACAACGGCGTGATACCGGAAGTAGAGGGGAGATCTCGCAGGGCTTCGCCTTAAGCCGGAGCGAGTATGGTGGAGTATGAGAGAGTCCCTCGACGATCTAGGGTTTAGACACGCCGGCGGCTAGGGTTGCTAGGTGGCGGCGGCGGCTTGGCCTAGGTCGGTGGCGGCGGCGGCTAGGGTTTGGAGGAGAGGATCTTGTGTGTCCCTAGGAGGGAGCCCTGCCCCTCCTTATATAGGTGGAGGGGCCGGCCGGCCAAGGGGAGGGAGGGGAGTCCCTCCCCAACTCGGCTTGGGTGGGCGCCGCCGGTTGGAGGAGGGAACTCCTCCCCAACTCGGTTTCCCACTCCTCCTCTTTTCCTCTTTTCAAATTTAGCCGTTTGACTTTTCAAACTAGCTGTTTGACTTTTCAAACTAGGATTTGAATTAATCCTTTATTTGGTTCAGCGATGACACTTAGTACATGATGCAATCATACCAACTTGATACAACACATTCATGTACCCTTCCCCTCCGGAGTGCCGGACATTCTGGAACATTCTAGAACATTCCCGATGAAAACACCGGAACCATTCCCCAACTTCGAAACGGGACTTTCCTTATATGAATCTTATTCTCCGGACCATTCCGGATCTCCTCGTGATATCCCGGATCCCATCCGGGACTCCGAACAACATTCGGTCTCTTTCTCATCATTCCATAACTACTCAAAACAACGTCGAATCCTTAAGTGTGTCTCCCTACGGTTCGTGAATTATGCAGACATGATCGAGACACTTCTCCGAACAATAACCAATAGAGGAATCTGGAAATTCATATGGCTCCCACATATTTCTACGATTACTTTGCGATCGAATGAACCACTTACATACGATATCAATTTCCCTTTGTCTCACGATAGTTTACTTATCCGAGGTTATGATCGTCGGTATCTCTGCATACCTAGTTCAACCTCGTTACCGATAAGTACTCTTTTCTCGTTCCCGTGATATGTGATCCCTTGTGAGCCAGTCACATGCTTGCAAGCTAATTGGATGACATTTCACCGAGAGGGCCCAGAGTATATCTATCCGTCATATGGATGGACAAATCCCACTCTTGATCCATGTGTTTCAACCAATACTTTCCGAACACTCAATGTCACCTTTATAGCCACCCAGTTACGGTGTGGTGTTTGATGTCATCAAAGCATCCATCCGGTAAAGGTGATATGCATGATCTCATGGTCGAAGGAATTAGATTACTATGTATCAGAAAGCATATAGCAATTGAACTATTAAAATGACTTGATCTTTATGCTACGCTTATCTATAGGAGTATGTCCATCATATCATTCTCCTAACGATATGATCTTGTTGTTAATAACATCTCAATGTTCATGATAGGGAAACCACAATCATCTATTAACCAACAAGCTAGTATTATATAGAGGCTTTACTAGGGACTTCAAATTAAGTTTACAAATCACACAAGTATCAATGTTTCCTTGTTAATACTATTATAGCATGAATGTAAACATTTATCATAAACACAAAGATATAATAATAACTACATTTATTATTGCCTCTAGGGCATATCTCCAACACATCAGGGGTGGGCAGGGGTTGCAATAAACCTGGGTATTTGACTCTCTCAGGTTTAGCCTGCTGACAGATCATGCATGACTGGACAAAGGTCTTAATTTGTTTCTTCATTTTGGGCCAAGCAAATAATTTCCTAATCCTGGAATATGTAGCAGGAAAACCCGAATGACCACCAATCTTACTAGCATGAAAAGCTGTCATAACCTTTTCTTGCATCACTGGAGAACCTCCTAGCCAGATTTTCTGTCTAAAGTACAGTAGGTTATCCACAAGAGTAAATCTGCCTTTACTGTCAGGTCCTTGTTGCAGTTTAGCAATCCAGTTACTGGCATGCACATTGGTGCTGTAGCCTTGCTTGATCTCATCCAACCAGATAGGTTGGCAGGTAGTGATTGATTGTAGAGGAATGACAGAGATGTGAGATCTTCTCGATAGAGCATCAGCTGCGTTATTGTCAGGTCCTTTCCTATAGGAGATTTTATATTGCAAACCCAGTAGCTTAGTGAAAGCTTTTTGTTGCCAAACCGTGGTCAAATGCTGATCATCCAAATGCACTAAGATTTTCTGGTCAGTGCGAATTAGGAATTCCCTATGTTGTAAATATGGGTGCCACTGTTCAATATCCATTAACACTGCTAGGCATTCTTTCTCATAGGTTGAGAGACCCATGTTCTTTGGCCCAAGAGGTTTACTCATGTAAGCTATGGGATGTCCATCCTGCTGCAGCACTGCACCTACCCCAGTGTCGCATGCATCTGTATCTATGATAAATTGTTTGGAGAAGCCAGGCAGTTGCAGCACTAGGGCTTGCACCAGTTTTTGTTTGAGTAACTGGAATGCAGTATCAGTTGTATCAGTCCACACAAATGGTGTGTGTTTCTTGAGTAAATTGAACAGTGGCCTTGCAATAATTCCGAAGTGGTGGACAAATTTACGATAATATCCTGCGAGCCCTAGGAAGCTTCGAACGTCCTTGCTATTTTGCGGCGTTGGCCAATTATCTACCTTAGCGATCTTGTCAGGATCAGACGACACACCGTGCTTGTCAATCACGTGACCTAGGTAGGCGATGCGTTGTTGGGCGAAGGAGCATTTGGATAGTTTGACCTGCCAGTGGTCTCGGCGGAGCAGCTCTAGTACTGCTGTCAGATGCAGAATATGTTCATCTAATGACATGATGTACACCAGGATGTCGTCGAAAAACACGACAACGCATTTGCGGAGGAGTGGGCAGAGCGTAGTGTTCATTGCTCCCAAGAAGGTTGCTGGCGCACCTGCCAACCCAAATGGCATGACCTTGTACTCCCAATGGCCATAGTGTGTTTGGAAAACGGTTTTCAGTTCTTCTCCAGGTGCGAGGCGGATCTGGTGATAGCCAGCGCGGAGATCTAGTTTGGAGAACCAACATGCGCCGGATAGTTCATCGAGCAACTCGTTGATGATTGGTACTGGGTATTTGCTGATGACGGTCATCGAATTCAGCTTGCGATAGTCTACACACAGTCTCTATGTGCCGTCCTTTTTCTTGACTAAGATTGCAGGGGAGCAGAAGTGACTTGTACTTCTCTGTATGATGCCTGATTCAAGCGGTTCTGCTACTTGGCGTTCAATTTCTGTCTTCAATTCAGGCTTGTGCCTATACGCTCTTGTGTTGACAGGTTGTGCCCCAAGCATGAGTGGAATACGATGGTCACACTCACGGCGTGGTGGCAACTGTGTGGGTGTTGTGAATACATCAGCAAATTGATCTAGGACTGATTGAACTTCTTTTGGAGTAATTTCCCCGATCTGGAGAGTATCATCCAAGGCATAAATGTGGATAAGATGAGCTGCTGAATTATGACGACAAATATTGGACAGTTCTATAGATGAAATAACAGAGCATTGCAACTTACCAGTACCATGTCCTTGCAATTGTAATGGACCTGTGTCAGTCTGCAGTTGGAGTGTTTTCTGTACCCAGTCTATGTTGGGATTATGCTCTTCAAGCCAATCCATACCCAGTATGACGTCGAATGAACCCAGAGGCAATATCTTCAGGTCAGTGTGAAACGTTGCTCCTTGAGATGACCATTGGCAAGCAGATATGAAAGTTGCACATCTATGCGTAGATCCATCAGCCACTTTTACTAAACATGGTTTGTGTAATTCCTAAACTCCAGCCAAACGATCAGCTAGCTATTTGTTAATGAAAGAAGTGGAACTGCCGGAATCCACCAGAATAAGGACTTCATGATTATCAATGTAAGCATGTAACTGAATAACTCCTTTTTCCTCTACGACTGCTCCTGTCAAAGCATGAATTGATATAGAACAAATTGTTTCAGTGTCCATTGGTAAGTTTGCAGGCTGATCTGAGCCAGTGAGTTCCTCATGGGAAAACAAGGCCAATAATTCCTCCACAATATGCATCTGTACCGTGGAAGGGCAAGTATGTTCACTTCCCCACCGTTCACCACACTTGAAGCACAGACCCTTGGCTTTTCTGTAGTTGCGCAATGCTGTCAGTTTGGCGTCATTGTTGGGACGAGCCGTATCAATCCCTCTATGATCTACAACTCTTGTTACTGGCGTGGAAGGTGAATTAATTTGTAACTGAGAGAAGCTTCGACTTGGTATTCTGATGTACCGCTGATCAGCTGCTCTGGAAATTGGTATATATTCGCCTTCAGTTACCTCTTCTTGTAACAGAGACAGAGCGCAAGCAGTGTCCAGATCAGCCGGTCGCTGCACCATGATGACTGCCCTGATATCAGGCCGTAGCCCCTCGATAAATCGAGTGAGAAAATAAAAGGGGTGAGTTCCAATCTGAATATGAGACCAAATGATTTACAAGTATATCGAATCGTTCTATGTATTCTGCCACTGTGGAAGTTTGTTTAATAGTGTAGAATTGACGAATGAGGAGTTGATGTCTATCACGCCCAAAATGAGTGCACAACAAGAAAGTGAAAGAAATCCAATCTAGAGCCACTAATTTTTTCTGAACTGACTGAAGCCAGATTCCAGCAGCGCCGGAAAAATGGAGAATAGCCATCGCTACCAGTAGGAATCATGTATAGCAAATAACTGAAAATATTGTTCAGCTAAGGTTTTCCAGAGGTTAGGATTGTCCCCGGAGAAAGGTGGAAACGACATGGTTGGGGCATTGGCACCCAAACCAGCCATGATCTGGCTAGCTAGCATATTAGGATCACTGGCTTGCTCTGATAAGGGAACTTGGAAGGAAAACATACCCGTGACCGGAGGCGCCGACGGTGAAGGTGAATTCACCATCGGCAAACCCCCGGAAGATAGCGGATCGCCGTGGCCGAACTGCCCGTGGACCTCCCCGCGAGGAATTAGCGGGGTCGTGCCGTCACCCACAGCCGACGCTGGTCCACCAGTTGCGTCGGTGATGGGGTTGCACTGGCGCTGGAGTTCCACGACGGTGTTCTGGAGCTGGGAGAGGCGCTCCTCCAGATCGGGCTTCCACAGTGCCAGATCGCGCAGCTGCGTCGACTGCGATGCAAGCTGGAGCGCAAGCGCGTCTTGAGACTTCTGCAGCGAGAGCCCTTGCGCCACCGCTGCATCACTGCGGTTGGAGAGATCCAGATGCATGCGGTCCAAGTACTCCTTCAGGGCCGGGTCCATGGCGTTGACGAACCGACTTCGCTCCTGGGTCTTGAGCCTGGTTTCCAGCTTGTGGAATTGGGGATCGAGCGGTCTCTAATACCAGCTGTTAGCTACCCTGATGATCTCCTCACGATACTGGAATTGTAGGAATAATATTCGAATTACAGAGCTCAATATCTGTAGAAATTGGTAGCTACTCTATTACAGATAGATGAACACCGCCGCCACCGCCGCCAGAGTCGTGATCCCAAGGATGACCTTCTCGTGGTTGCTTTGCTTGCTTATAACGCTAAGTGGAGAGCTTTCTCTACTTGGTCCAATCCGGGCCCATGTATCGTCTGCTGGGCTGGACAAGTCGCTTGGGCCTGCCGCGATCCAGAACCAGGCCCATGCCTTCTTCAGTATCTGTTAGTGCCCTGGCATCACTGCTGGCCACTAGTCTTTAGAAGGCTCACTGGCGCTGCCAGTATCCCCTAGCCATCAATGTCGGCGCTGACCGCAGTGATGCACTGCCTGAACTCCTGCGTCAGCATTAATGTCGAAGCCGTTGGTCTCTGTGTTGGCATTGATGGCTAGGGCTTCTTATACTGGACCCTTCTCTCGCCTACACACCTCGCCTTCGCCGTTGCCACTTCTAACAAAGCAATCTCCCTCGTCCTAGCCAGTACCATGAATATGTCGTCTTGGCAAAAAAAAGGGTCAACGACCACGAGGTAGGCTCATCCTTGGACCGATGCTGCCCTCGACGACAACTAACACTGCTGCCTCCTCCACATGCGAGAGCAGCTCCCCATAGATGCTAGCAAAATCTGCCACAACCTCCACGGGTTTAACATTTTGTGGGTCTGGTGGCACCTGCACCCGCGGCGTGGCATGAACTTCGGGAGCACTACTGTCGGTACATGCTGGTGCAGGACTGCATTCTGCACTTGGACGAGGGGGGTTCGTGCTATCAACACGATGCTTCCCTTCCCTTTTGGTTGGCCCCTCAACACCGACATGGTGCCGGTGCCGCCTCCGCCAGCTGATGGGGCGACACTGGAAGGACTTGTGGAGGAACTTCCTCGCCTGGGAGCATGACGCGAGACGGGCGTGCTCGTACCAAGGCGATTTCCAGTCGGGGCAAGAATACGGCAATCTGTCCGCGCACTACGACGACGAGGACTCGGACAATGGCGACAACACGGGTGTCGTCGTGAAGCAGGAGGACGGTGCTGCCCTCCCGCTAGACTACAACAAGGAGGCGGCCACCGCACACACCATAGAGTTCTCTAGGTAGTAGGAGGACAAGAAATGGGTTTGGCTTGAGGACGTCATCAAGCTCACTGTGATGGTGGCGACGCGCCAGGCAAAGCTGCCACCTCCACCGCCGCTTCAACCGCACACGCTGTGGCAGGCCACGTGGATTCAGCAGGAGGTTCCACCGCCTGGCGGCGCCACCGGCGTGGCTGGTACAGGGCCCATGGACACCGCCACCATACATCGACCTCTCGATGGACAACGGCGAGTAGCTAGATTCGTTGCCATCGACGGCGCATGCAGCAGCCGTAGCTAGTGTTTTGTTCTGTTTTTTTTCTCTGTAATTTATGTTTTCAAATTACTGGAAATGGTTGAAAAAAAAGGTTTGGAGAATAGGCCGTTTGGGACTAGCTACTGAACACATTGGCCTGGTCGGCTGGACCGCGACCCATTTCTTATCCGCAAGCCGATCTAAAAATTAAAACATACCGTTTGAGTAACCTAAGTGAAGTGTGTCGCACACAGCCCACACAGAAGGGTGTGATGTGCTTACTTCTCCCTCCATTTTGAAATATAAGATGGTTTTAGGTTAGTGAAGCTAATGTATCTATATTTTTTTTAGTTCAAATGAACATATATACTAAAAGGTGACGTCTTATTCTCTTTTCTAAACTGAGGAGTACTTCTTTGCGCGGGATGGATGGCGCATGACACGGAGAGATCATTGACGTGATGGTATACATCTTCCAATTCCGTTTGTTCAATAATTTCGTCCTCTTCCTCTTTTTTCTACAGGGCCATAAATATCTCCGTATTTTCCACTGGACACTAATGCTCCATTCATGCAAGCCCACCTTTGTCTCTCGTCCAGCAAGAAGATTAATACAGTCCAATATACGGAATTTTGTATACGGAATTAAGTATACGGAATTTTGCTGGACTATAGATACCATGGCCTATATAGTACGACGTATGTAGCGTGGTGACGTGACGCCTCGATCTTGCCGTACGTGCCTGCTACATCATGGACATGCGGAAGCCTTGTGTGTAAGCTAGAGAACCGGCCCAATAAGATCTTGAGAATTCCATACCTTCAGCCGTTTTAATCGGACAAAAGTCCAACTGACTAGTCGTACACAAAGATGGAGATTGATGGGCTAGTGTGAAGTGAGAAAATCTAAATGGTTTGAAGAAACCAGGAAACATGGATGAAGGAGAAAAGCAAGGCCATCGGCTAGGGTTTCTCTCTCCTTCGCCTGCAATATCCCCGGTCTGTCCCGTCTCTGACAACCTTTTAAGACTTGGAGGTGCGGCAAACTTGGCTTCTCGATGATGGGAGGGTTGCGGTTCTTGTTTTACTTTTTTGTGTGTTCTTCGGGATTGTGAGACTACGACGGTATAGTAAAGTCAGAATAAGTTCTTGCTCTACCCTAGCTCCGGCGTGCGTGTAATTTGGTATGTTTTGACGTCCATTATTGTGGGAGAGCGGATTTATCCCTCCTAGGTTGGGCCCCCGGCACCATCATAGCCATCAATTTGTTCAAGATTCGTGCAAAGGTCAACTGGTCAAAAGGGTCCAATCGTTTTGCATTTTAACCCTCTATATGTACGAAAATCAACCCATCCACCCAGAGCATCTTCTCCCAAAGCCGCCTCCTCCCACCTACCCCCGAGCACGCCTCCCAAATCGTGTCGCCTTGCCTCCTCATGCTCCTCCCCAATAGTAGCCCACCGCCCAGCACCTCCTCCTCCTACATGCCCCGATGGGGGAGGCACCATGGAGCAGCGGCGTCGCCTACGCGCGCGGCGGCCACCCCCTCATGCTCCTCCACCCATCAAGATTTTTGATTCAGTTTCTTCCACCAAAGTATTCTTCGCATTTTTCTTCCACCGAAATGTTCTTCATATTTTTCTTCACATTTTCTTGTATAGATCTGCTTGATTTTGTATGAATCCTTGTAGATCGAAACATACATGCAACTTTGTTGGATTTGTTGTCATTTTGTATGAATCCTTGCAGATCCTTGTATGAATCCTTGCAGATCTTTGTATGAATCCTTGCAGATATTATTTTCCACGACGTATAGTGTATGAAACTGCTCTGAATCTTACTTGGATCGTTGAATTTATGATGTATATTGTATGAATTTTCTGTCAAACTATAGTGAAATATGTATAGAATTGTATGAATGTTCTTTAAAAGAAAATTATATGAAACCACTATGAATCTTGTATGTATCGTTGAATTTTATATGAAACCACTCTGGTTTGATAATGTATGGAAATTGTACTATCTTAAAAAATGAGGTGAAAAAGAAAAAATTGTACAAGTTCTGTACATAAAAAACATTGTTGAATATTCCTGGAATTTTAAGAGAAAAAATGAGGTGAAAACGAAAAAGAAACGTGTGTAGAAAAAATTGTTGATTAAATTTATGAATCTAGAATGCTTAGTGAATAATAAATATATATTAATATTTAAAAATCTTTAAAATATTTCGTGTACAAGTTCTGTACTTGGCAAAAACAAGTTTGTAAAACATGTGAATCTTGTATGAAACTTCTGAATCTAGGATAAAACAAAGTAAGAGTGTCTAAATATTGTTGAATAAAAATTATCAAATGAGATTATTGAAAAAAAATTGTGCATGTTTCATTTTTAGAATAAAAAATGTCCATAAAAACATTGTTGAATATTCTTGAAATTTTAAGAGAAAAAATGAGGTGAAAAAGAAAAAGAAACGTGTGTGTAGAATTTTTTTTGGATTAAATTTATGAATCTGGAATATTTAGTGAATAATAAAAATATTAATATTTATAAATCTTTAAAATATTTAGTGTACAAGTTCTGTACTTGGCAGAAACAAGTTTGTAAAACATGTGAATCTTGTATGAAACTTCTGAATCTAGGATGAAACAAAGTATGGGTGTCTAAATATTGTTGACTAAAAAGTACAAGAATAGAATTTATCAAATGAGATTGTTCAAAAAACAAACTGTGCATGTTTCATTTTTAGAATAAAAAATGTACATAAAAACATTGTTGAATATTCCTAAAATTTTAAGAGAAAAATGAGGTGAAAAAGAAAAAGAAACGTGTGTGTAGAAAAAAATGTTGATTAAATTTATGAATCTGGAATATTTAGCGAATAATAAATATATATGAATATTTATAAATCTTTAAAATATTTAGTGTACAAGTTCTGTACTTTGCAGACACAAGGTTGTAAAACATGTGAATCTTGTATGAAACTTCTGAATCTAGGATGAAACAAAGTGAGAGTGTCTAAATATTTGTTAAATAAAAAGTACAAGAATAAAAATTATCAAATAAGATTGTTGAAAAAACAAATTGTGCATGTTTCATTTTTAGAATAAAAAATGTACATAAAAAACATTGTTGAATATTTCTGAAATTTTAAGAGAAAAAATAAGGTGAAAAATAAAAATAAACGTGTAGAAGACAGTATCGATTGTGAGGAGAGAATCAACGAAAAAAAATGTAGAATATCCGACAACGCTAGAGGGTGAATAGAAAACTGCAACAGATCTAAGAGTAAGGTGGGAGGGCTATTTTATAAAACGTATAGCACGAATCTTCAACAAATGGAAAGTAGATGGTGCCGGGCCCCCTCCTACGGGAGGAATTGCATTGTCCATTATTGTGGCTGCATGTCCAACTCTTCTGATATATGGTTCTCATCGTTGGTAATAGCTTAGCTTGGAGTGCGCCGTCACCTGGCTGGCTCCAATAGTTGTATTCGTTGCTAGTTGGTACCTATTTGTAATCTTTATTATTTTTGGGCTCTTTGTATTACCATTGATAATTATTTTTGTAAAAAAAATCATATTTCTCGCCAAGAAGACATCAAATGACATAGAAATAATAATTATTCGTTTACTGATCGAGATATACAGCCATGTGCATGCACATGTTGCATAACACATACAGATGATCAATGCTCACTGCTTGTAGAAGACTACGTAGAGTAGTACTAGCACATATTGATCCAAGTAGCAGCTTATTTATAGGAGTATCTATATACGTTACGTGCTTCCTCTAAGGGCAGAGCACGATCTGGTAGTTTGTCCCGGCCGGGCAGGTGAATGTGCTTGTCTGGTCGTCCTTGGCGTAGCTGTAGGCGTCAGGGCACTTCTCCTTGAAGAACTGGGAGTAGTTCGTCGGCGGGCAGTTGTCCGTGAACTGGCCTCGGCAGCAGTAGCTATCGCCGCCGAACTTGCCGCAGGCGCTAGCGCACCCTCCGGCGACCTGCAGCTCCGACAGGCACTCCTTGGTGATGTCCACAGCGCAGCTCGCGCCACGGCACGACGCGCCACCCACGGGCTCGAAGCTCATGGGCACGTTGAACCCATCGATGAGGGACAGGTCGAAGAAGTCCTGGGCCCCGCCCTGGCCGAGCGTGTACTCCGCGAGCGTCGTCGGCTGCTCGCCCGAGACGGCGCAGGCCAGCTTACCGGCGCAGTCGCCCGTGATGCAGCTGCCGCTGCCGCTGCTGTCGAAGGTGCACCCCGTGCGCGGCCACACCCTGGCGCCCGCGGTGCCGGCCGGCATGTTGAGCGGCCACGACTGGCCCGGGTCGAGCCGCACGCCGCCGCCCGGGAGCGCGCCGGGCCAGACCGTGTAGGAGCACTTGTTGACAACGGTGATGGTGGCCGCGTCGGTGGCAGTGGCGGCGACGAGGAGGAGGAGAGCGATCTGCTGGAGGACGCGAGAGGACGCCATAATGGCTGTTTCCGTTCTCGGTTCGCAGCTGTGGCTTAGAGGTATTTATAGCCGCGCGCGCCAGATATATGTTATTGTAGGGTTTGGTTGCGTGTCCAAACTAAATGAAGACATTTTCCCCAGTCGCGTTCGGCAGCATGGAATACGATTAGTATAACGTGAGTACGTGACTCTATGAGGATTCTAGAATCCAAATATGCCAGGTCCATGCTCTACCGGAAAATTGAATTTTTGTGAGTGTCGATCGACGTGTTTGCCTAATGTAATTTTTCCCGATGTCTCCCGAGTGTCATCTACAAGGACACTCGCAAAAAAGGACACTTGGCAAACAGAAAAAAATACATTCTGTAAATAAATGACACTTTGCAAAAATCCAAAATACATTTATTGGTACATAAAAACACTCGGAAAAAATGAAATAAAAAAAACTCTATGCGTCTGGCCACTTTATATTTACAACGCATAGCCCTCCTTGTTGTGTTAGAGAAAAGGATAGGTTTTGAGGCGTGCCCGGAAAACTAGGAGTCTCCCAAGAGGCCATTAGGGTTCTAGGGGATTTGGTGGCGCATGCTGATTTCTTGACCGGGTGTACTGATCTTTGAAGGTTTCAACTAGATTTTCCTGACGCCATCCTTACGCTGCAGGTCGATCTCGGCTTGGGCTGCGTTCGGGGTGATCTCCGGGGGGGTCCTTGCACCCTTACCCACCATTGATAGAGACCAGATCGCGGGGCACCATCAGCAGCCACCACCGCCGGCGTACTTTGCCAGGGCCATGGTCGGCATCGCCTACACCACTGTAGCCATGCAGGCCGCCAGATGCCCTAGCTAAGGTTTATTTTAAGGAAAATGATATCTATCCCCCGGACGAAGGGGCGTTTGCATCGTCCGGGTCGCTGACTCCACGCCTCCTTGCACGCGCAGCCTCCTCGTGACGTACACGCTCCCTGGTCCCACCACTGCTTCTTATCTTGTTGTTCTCCCCAATTACCCCAACTCCTCTGCAGTCTGTGACGCCCTACACCGCTGCTCCGCCTCCCGCCTCCAGCGCGTTGCAGCCGCCGGCCAGGTCCTCCTCCGTTTGCTCGCAAGCCACCTCCTTATTTCACGCGTCCTCTATCCACCTCCGCTTCGGCGACCTCCGCCCTGTCTCTGGCGACCTCTGTCCACCTCCGTCCCGTCTTCGGCAAACTTTGCCCCGGCGACCTCCGCCTCCGTCTCCAGCGACATCTTCCCACCTCCGCCCCGGCGACCTCCATGCAGCACAATCGCTGCCTTCTGCTGCCGGCCACCGGCGAAGTCTCTTCCATGGGCAGCCGACCTTGCTGCCACTGGCAGTCGTGGTTGCTGCCAGCGGCGACCAAACTTGCTTCTAGCAGTGGCCGAGTTTGCTTCCACGGGTGGCCGAGCTTGCTTCCATGGGCGGCTAATACGTCGTAAACATATCTATACTTTGTTATGCTCCATGCTTGTTTAGTATCAACTTTACTATATTTTGTATATACTTTGAGGTATTTTTATACACTTTTTGGAACTAACCTATTGACAAGATGCCACAGTGCCAGTTGCCTGTTTTCTGCTGTTTTTGGTTTCAGAAAAGCTAAAAAATGAATATTCTCAGAATTGGATGGGACAAAAGCCAATATGCCTATTTTTTCCTGGAGCAACACGGAAACACGAAGCAGAGACGAAGGGGGACACCAGGGCGGCCACACCCTAGGGTGACGTGGGTCCACCCTGGTGGCGCCGCCAGGGGGTGTGGGCCCCCTGGCTGCCTCATCGCCGTGCCTCTTCGCCTATAAGAAGTCTTCGATGCAGAAACCCTAAATCATCCAACATACATGCACAAAAACCTCTGCAGCGCCGCCGCCACCGAAGGGGAGATTCAGGGGACATAAGTCTCTGTTCCGGCACCCTGTCGGGACGGGGAAGTACCCCCAGAACCATCTCCATCGATGTCCACCACCATCTCCATCGATCTCGATCACCATCTCCATCGTCATTGCTGATTCCCATGATGAGGAAGGAGTAGTTCTTCTTCGAGGCTACGGGCTCTACCGGTAGATATGTGTTCATCTCTCTCTCTATATATACATGATCATATTGTGGTCATGAACTTTGTAATCAAGTAGATCTGCTCTGCTACTCAAGTGCTTTAATAGATCTGGGCTCTCCCCACGCGTGTGAAAGTGACAGCGTGCAAGCCGTGGTGGCACTTAGTCTAGAGTCTACATAAATACTCAAGTGCTTTAATAGATCTCCGGCTCTCCCCATGTGTGTGAAAGTGACAACGTGCACGCCGTGATCACACTTAGGCTAGAGTTTACAAATACTTATCATGAGTTATATTTGGAGTTGGATGTCTCTATGAAATTGTGGTGTTTGTTGGAACCATTTAGCGCTCAAGGTGACAGTGTGGGGTTATCTAGATGGGGAATGCGGACTTTGAGGAGTGCTGTTATAGCCCTACCATGGATTAGATTGTTCAACTAGAGAGTAGTTCAGGGTAGAATCATGAAGATAATATATTTATATGAGAGAGTGTTCACTAGTGAAAGTATGATCCCTAGGCCTTGTTTCTAAATATTGAAACACCGTTTACAACTAGATCTGTTACATGTTTGCTTGCTTCCAGTCTCTTCCATGCCGTCAAGATCTTTTCTGGCATCATTGTCTTATAATCATCAATATCACTTGTATTTTACTATCTCTTCGCCGAACTAGAGCACCTATACACCTGACAAATGTATTAGGTGTGTTGGGGACACAAGAGACTTCTTGTACCTTGATTGCAGGGTTGCTTGAGAGGGATACCTTTGACCACTTCCTCCCTGAATTCTATAAACCTTGGGTAATCCACTTAAGGAAAACTTGCTGCTGTTCTACAAACCTCTGCACTTGGAGGCCCAAAAACTGTCTACAAGAATAGAAGTGTTTGTCGTCGTTGCCGGGGAGGTAAGGTAAAAGGTACTCACATACTCTGGCTACTAAGCTATCTTCTAGCACTGTTGCTGGTGTGTGAGTGCTCGAAGTTACTTCCTTTAGATTCTGCAATTTTGTTTTTTTGTTTCTTGTTTTCACTAGTTAGGCTTAATGGAAAACAACAACAAAAATTAGAGAGCTTTATAGCATTTATCTTGAGTTAGGACATGAAGTATTTGAAGAAAAAATCAAAAAACCTATGGAACTTTATGTGCATGCTAATAGCAATGTTATTAGTATGAATTCTTTCGACACCATTATTGCTAATGCTATGGAAACGTCTAAGCTTGGGGAAGCTAGTTTTTATGAAAATGATTTTTTTAGTTCCCCAGCTTTGGAAGATAGCTATTCTATTGCTTATGATGATACCAAACCTCCAATATATGATGATTACAATGATGAATATCATTCCACCTACTATTGAGGAGAAAATTAATTGTGATTACAATATGCCTCCTATATTTGATGATTATGGTGATGAGAATAATAATGATAGCTATTTTGTTAAATTTGCTCCTACTATAATTAATAAGAATGACTATGCTTATATGGAGAGTAATAATCATTTTATGCATGTGACTCATGATAAGAATGTTTTATGTGATAGTTATATTGTTAATTTTATTCATGATTTACTGAAAGTTATTATGAGAGAGGTAAACATGGTTTTATGTATCTCAATAATATTAAGTTTCCCCTCTTTATGTTGAAAATTTTAAAGTTGCACTTGTTTTGCTTTCCTATGCTTGTTGCTTTGTGATTTCATGACTTGTTTATTTACAAGATTCCTATGCATAGGAAGTGGTCTAGACTTAAATGTGTTTTGAATTTGCTTCTTGATGCTCTCTTTTACTTCAATTCATATTTCTTATGTGAGCATTTTCTCAAACTATTAAGCCTAACTTAAAGGCGATAAAGAAAAGTACTTCTTGGAAGATAACCCAATAGTTTTCTTGAGTCTTGGAAGTTATTACTTCTGTAATAACCTCTTATTATACTTTTTATGTGATTTTTGTGCCAAGAATAACCTCTAATGAGAGGGAAGTAAAGATTTGGGGAAGTGCTGTCTCGAAACAGATTTTTGTCCTTCACTGTAAACATTCATGAAAAATCTCTGTGTGTCGGATTAAGCTGTAATTTTCTGAATAAATGCCCCAGGTTATTAGCTAACTTTCGTTAGTTCCACGCTTTTTGATTTGAGCAACAAAAGGTCTTCGAAAAAATCGGTTTTTACTTGTTGGTCTGTTTTGACAAATTGCTGCCATTATTTGTATTTGCCTCTTATTTTTTTCTTTTAAGTTCTCTTTGATTACTTGAGTTTTTAAAAGGAATTTCTACAGTAGCTTGTGTTTTGATGGAAGTTTTATTTGTGTTGAAACTAAACCCAAGGGCTTATTATCTTGAATACACTAATGTTGCTAATGAAGAATTGTGTGAAGTTTTGTATGAAGGAAATTTTCACGTGTAAGGGAAGAATGATGTAATGAGATGAAGAATGGACAAAAGCTCAAACTTGGGGATTCCACTCATGTGCCACCCCAATAAATATTCAAGAGGTACAAGCGTCAAAGCTTGGGGATGCCCAAGGCATCCCCTTCTTCATCAAAAAAATCTCACGTCTCTTTCTAGACACTTTATTTTTATTGCTTCATGCACTATTGTGTTATTCTTGGAGCGTCTTTGTTTTTGATTTTAGTTTTCTTTTGCTCTGTTTGCTGCAATAAGTTGGTTGGATTACATCACTTCCTTTGGTGAGAGACACGCTTCCTTTTCATTGCCTAGAACACTCTAGTTTTCACTCTTATTATTCTGTGAGTGTTCACTTTTGCTAGCACTGTGTTTAGCTTTAGTTTTCTTCTGCTTTGTGCTTAAATCTTTTTAGTTATTCTTTGTAGATTTGTGAGACATGCTCACTGAACTTTATTGATTATTATCTTTGTGAGTTGTTTCAAATAAGTTGATTGGTGTTGAAAAAGAGTAGAAAGTTTCATGCTTATAGTGGTACAAAAAGGAGCTTTCTTTGACTATGACTTAGACTTTATCTTGTCATGCTAGATGTTGCTTTGACCTTATGCTTAGTGATTGTTGTTGTAGCATGACTTGTACCAAACAATTGAGATTGCTTAATGTGCCTTGCAAGAATCATGCGTTATTTTAGCATAAAAGCATAATATGGTGGTATTCTCTTTTGATGCTTTGTTTGGGTTGACTTGGCACATTCTCACACCATGTTATGACTATGAACCAGTCACCTTAGACTCTATGATCATTTAGTTTTTGACTTGTGATATCACTTTATGCTTTGATTGATAATGTTTTGTCGCTCTGCATGCTTATGGCCATTATTGCTTCTTAGTTGGTCGCTCCTAGTCTTTTGCTAGCCTCCACTTGTATGGAGTAAGTTCTACTCATGCATCCAACTTCCAAGAAACCAAGTTATTCTAAAGAGCCCACTATAAATTCCTATGCATGTTGTGTTACAACATTCCAAGTATATTCTTGGTTTATCTATCTTCCAAATTAAACTTGTTATGTGGAAATTAGTGATTAAAACTCTCACAAACCTGATGGCACACTTTATTTTTCTTGCCCCTAATAAACTTGTACCATTGTGTCATCTATGTTGTATATACTTGTACTTATACATTGGGAATTACCAGAACTGTGCTTTCACAGGGAACGCTTTCAACATTGTACCTGTACATTGTACCCAGTTGATATCATGATCTTTTATTTGTGTATGTCGTCGGTGTTCAATAAAAGGGGATCTTGTAAGTCCATGGAGTTATGTATGTGTGTTAGAGAAATGCCTGGGCCGCTAGCCTAAGCCATGCCTAATCATGGTGGAAACTTGCAGCATCACCATACTGAGCAATCTATGAAGCATTCTTCTTATAAAAAAGAGAGATAGAAAAAAAGAGATTGAGAAAAATTAAAAAAGATGAGAAAAGAGGAAAGAGAGAAAAAAGCGCCATTTTCCCATGGTAAATAAGAATATTGTTGAGATGCTCATTGTTTACTTGCCTTGTCATTTTGATATGGGATTGCTCTATAGGGTTCGCAGCATAGAAAACAAAAATTTTCCTACGATGGGAACTATGTACCAAGATCTATCTACTAGATACAAACAACGGGCGGATGTATATCCGTTGAGAACATACCCTTGAAGACCGACAAAGCTTAACGAGTCCAAACTCGTGGTTGATATAGACGGTCTCTTGCCGATCTCAAGATCGTGAGGAAGTCCTAGCGCCGCAAAACAGCAGCGCATCCGTGCTCGCACACACGTACAATACACCAAGCAACCTCCGCCTCCTCGCTCCAGCGATGCAGCGGAAGCACAACCCTTTCTTGCTGAATAGCCACCGGGAACATGTATCTCGCTAGTCCAAGACCATGGGGAATAAATCCTAGAGGGGGAGAGAGATCCTTCACGAGGAGGTGTGCTTTGAGAGGATGAGAGGGGGGCCTTTTATAGGGGAGAGGGGGGCACCCAAGGGGCATGGCGCCCAGCCATGGGGGCTGCCCCCACCTCTTCCACATTCATGTGGGTGGAGCTCCCACTCAAAATTAAAAGCCTCCACTTCCATAAAAGAGCCTCCACTCAAAAATCCACTCACATGCATTAAATTTCCACCAAATTTAATGCAAGCTCTCATTTAAATAAAACTCTTTTATTTATTTATTCAGAATTTTGTTAATTACTTTAATTAACAAAATTCACATAAAACCCCTTGCTAGTATTCAATTTCACATGCAGAACCAGTTTCAGCAATTTCAACCAAAACAGTTTCGGTGTCTAGTGAAATAAATTCCTGCGCTTGTTATTATTTCCGGCATGAAACTTTTACTCCAATTGGATGCCAGTGTCCCTTAAGTGTGCCACCCTACAGTTCGCGAATAATGCGGACATGATCGAGACCCTTCTCCGATCAATAATCAGAAGCGGGACCTCGAGATCCATACTGACTCTCACACATTCAACGATGACTTTCATATGATCGTCGGAACCTTTTACGCTACTATCTTAATCCCTTTGTTTCATGATATATTACATGTCCGAGATTCGATCATTGGTATCTCCATACCTAGTTTTATCTTGTTACCGACATGCACTCGTTTCTCGTTCCCGTGATATAACATTCTAGTGATCAAATCACTTGCTTGCAAGCTAATCAATGTGATATCACCGAGAGGGCCCAGAGCATATCTATCCGTCATCGGGATGAAAAAATTCCACTCTCGATCCATGAGCCTCAACATAACACTTTAGTAGTTCTGAAGCCATCTTTATAATCACCCAGTTACAGTGTGATTTTTGATGTCATCGAGAAACTCTTCCGGTGTTAGTGATTGACATGATCTCATGGTCTAAGGATCAGGATCACTTCGTAAGTTGCTATAGCAATATAAACTCAATGACTTTGATCGTAATGCTATACTTCGGATGAATATTCATCACATCTTACACTAATGTTGTGACCTCGTTATTAACAACATCCAATGTCCATGATCAGGAAACCTTTGATCATCTTGTTAATCAACGAGCTAGTTTATAAGAGAAGCATAACTAGGAACTTCCTTTTTGTTTATTAAACACACATGTATTAACATTTCCGTATTAATACAATTCTAGCATGCAAAATAAATGTTTATAATAAATAAGGAATACGATAATAACCACTTTATTATTGCCTCTCGGGCATATTCCTTTCAGTCTCCCACTTGCACTAGAGACAATAATCTAGTTTAGAAACTTTGCGTATTGAACACCTATGGATTTTCGGTGTTCGATATATGCAATTCCAAGTGGTTAACATAATCTACGGATATGACGTTTTAGGTCCTTGTGTATTTGCATGTCTTTGCGTCTTCACGCATCATTCATTCTCCAATGAGATGGCATTGTATAAATTTGGTCTTTTGGTGAGACCTTTAGTTCCTTGGGGTTAAACCATGTCGATACTATTATCGTACAATATATCTTTAGTGTTAGCCCGTTGCGAACCACACCTTAGTTTGATAATAAACTACTTGACACAAATTCCCTCCTTTGCTGCTACTATAGCAGTCATATACTTAGCCTTTTGTTGTAGTATCCGTCATAATGTCTTAACTTTGGAATTCATCCAAATCCATCATGGAAACTGTCTTTCCATTTCATTGTGCCACCCATAGTTTAAATTGAGATAAACTTAATTTGTATCTTGTGACAAAAACTAGTATCAATGTAACACTTTACAATGAACTATTTGTAATTGTTTGTCACCTCTACACAAATATATTCTTAGTTCTTCCAAAAGATCATAAGAATATCCTTACTATCGTCCAATGATCATTTTATGATTTATTCTGGTATATGCTCCTAACACTTAGAGCATAGGACATATCTGGATGTGTACATATCATGGTATGATTGATCAAAACATCCTTGTGATTTCACTCATCAAGTGTCAAAGCACTTGAATCTTTTTTCACTTATCAAGTGTCAATACACTTGAATCATGAATCAATTCCTTTCCATGGGACAAGAACTGTTTCTTGTCGTTTCTATATTGAACTCCTTCAATATCTCATATATGTACGTTTGACACAACCATATTAGCTTCACAGTCTATCCACTATAGACATTCATGCTAAATATTCAGGTTTTACCTAAGTCTTTCATTGAAATGAAATTCTTAACCTTTGTCAATAAAAATTACATTATTTCTAATCAACAAGATGTCCTCCACATAATATATTATAAATATATCTCAGCGCTCCCACTTAATTTCTTGCAAATGCAAGAATCTTCATCGTCTCCTGATGAAAACTCCTTTTCATCACGGTGAAGATTCTAACTCCGCGATGCTTACTTCAACCATTGAAGTTTGAATGCCCTTTTAGCATCCTTTGAATTAACAAAACCCTTTGGACCCTGTCATATACACGTCCTAGGTAACCATTCTATTAGAAGAACTTTGTTTTGTTTATTCATCTACCATATACCAAATTATATGTAGTGATTTCTATTTTAATCCGTCCGGACTAAATATCACTATGAAAGATCAAATCTTGTCACAGTCAACTCCTTGAACATTGTTGTAAAATATTTTACGACATGTCGACTATTTCATAGATGTGAAACATCCATGTCTGTTTCTTTATAGATCCAAATACGACCGATAGGTTTTTACACCTTTCCGGAGGGTCTTCCAAGTTCAAAACTTGATTTCTCGTGTATGGAACTATCACGGATTTTATGTCTTCAAGCCATTTGATGGAGTTAGGGACCATCATCGCTTCTTTGCATGTAGACGGTTCATCATTGTCAAACAATAATGATTTACTCTCAAATCTCAGTATTTGATTGTTTATCTGACTGACTTGGTTCAATAAGAACTTAGATCTCCGTGACCACAACCTTTGAGGCACATAAGCTATGAGCATTATGGCAGCCTTCAGAACAATTTCCAGCGCTGCGCAACTCAGCACATTTAGCTAAGGTTCGTTAACCTTATCAAAGTTCTATTGTCTTCCCACTTAACTTTTGCGAAAAATTCCTTTTTCAAGAAGCTTCACATTTCAAGCGACAAATCCTTTTGTCCTTGGTGTTATGGAGGAATATCCAATGGTTATTCAAAATAACCTACAAAGACATGTTCATCCGACTTTGGTTGTAAACATCTTACTTATGTTTAGCATACCAAAATTTAAGAAATGACAACTTGGGTTTTACCCCAAACCATAACTCATATGGTGTCATTTAAACGGATCAAGATGGAGCTCTTTTCAGTGTAAAAGCGGTAGTCCCTAAACCTTTTCATCTTTTAAAACATAATGGCAGTTTTATAAATAACACCTTTGATCCAACCATGTTAAACAAGGTTTCATTACAAATCTCAAACACTCCATATTCTTATGGTGTTTCGGGAGATGTAAATCTAGGTGTTTTGCTGAACTTGCAACTCAAATAAATCCCTTTATGATAAATCATAATTCATTTATTTTTCTTGTTACACTTGTAATTCAAATAAATCCCTTTATGATAAAATCATAAATCATTTATTTTCTTGTAATAATGATTTTCCACTTCATCTTGAAAGTCTTTTAACGTTTTCAAATATTTCATACTTCTTTCTCATTAAGTGAACATTCACTCAAATTTCTGGAGAAAGCATATGAAGTTGAAATCCATCGCTTACGACTATACATAATGGACTATATACATCGATATGTATAAATTCCGATAATTTAGTCGATCGTTCTTCTTTGGCCTTTGAACGAAGTTTTAATTATCCCGAGGAAAGTCTCACAAGCGTCACTTGATCAAATCAAAAGACTCCAAAAATCCATGAATATGGAGATTCTTCATGTTTTCTTTCCAATATAATTTAAACGGCGATGTCACTTCATAAGTGATCTTTCAATCATTTGTCTTGCGACATTTTAGCATTAGGTTTTATGGATGTGATTTCTCCAACTAGATTTGTAAATCATCCATCTTATATGGAATACGGTAATTATTTGAACAACCTTTGTTCTCATAATACCTAATTTAAATAACAATTATTAAAACAAATCTTGAAGTCAAGCTTTGATGTCAACGAGAAATACAAACAACGGTTTGTTTGTTTTCGATGAACATCATCACATATTCTCTTGCTAGTTACTTAGGCCATTGTGGTTCATGAATTGCGTCGTTCTGTATGAAATTTCATACCAACCAATTCGGTATCCAATACCCAAGAATCACATTGTTTAACAAGCAAAGAATACAACCATAACATGTATATCATCTATATACCTAAATTGGATATTTCCAATCTTTTCTTTTCTGCCAAATATATTTTATAGATTCTCTTTCAGCATTTCTTTTTACTTTTTAAAAGAATCTATCAACATCAACAGTGGCGCCATATACATGACACATAGTCCAAAGCATGTATGTTCAAATAATAATACCTTTGGATTTGCACTTTGAAGTAGATCACCATCATCAAAATGATCGGTATTCTTTCAAAATCCATTCTTTAGTAATCTTTTTAGTGTAGTAAACACTTTACATAATCTTCTATTCAACCTTATCATGAATACTCTCATGATCAAGATACTGTAGCTTATAAAGGCGAATCATGAGTATAACATTACTTTCCAAAACCCTTTTGGATGATTAGGATGTCTAGCATCTCCAACCTTTGCAAATTCTCATACAATATGATAACATATATTATACTTTATCATATTGCAACCAAAACATTGTTTCAGATATCGTTATATCTGCCACACATGATGGTTTCTGAAACAATTCTTTCAGCTCCTAGATAATCTCGATATTTAAATCAAGAATCATGGAGGCAAACATGATACTTAAGATACTAACAGTGGAATTGTTACTCTTGATTTAATACCAATTATTATATCTCACGGAGTAAATAAAGTTTGCTGAAAGTTTACAATACTTTAAACTTTAGATTGACACTCAACACAATACGATACCAGTTCGTAAAGTAAATATCCAGAATTCTATAGTTCTATTATCTCAATTACAACTATGCATAAGGTGGTGAACGAATGCCAATGACTATAACAAATTATGCAAATTCACTTTGATTTAATTTTATGATAAATTGAGTTCAACTAATACAAATTAGAAATGAACTTACTCTCAAAAACGACATCCCTCTTGTCTTTTTGGTGATTACATGAACCAAATCCACTACACCAAGTCGATCATCACGTGAGTCGGCGTAGCTTCAAAGGCGAGCATCCATATGGTCATCATATCAAAACATATGACTCATGCTTAACCTTTCGGTCTGTGTTCCGAGGCCATGTCTGTACATGCTAGGCTCGCCAAGTAAGAACCTTAGTATTCGCGTGTGTAACTGTCTTACACCCGAGATGTGCTCGTGGATTCAAGTACACCCGATCATCACGTGATGTCTTGAAGCGAAGAAACATTGTCGGTGCATACTTAAGGAAGAACACATTTTTATCTTGATATCTAAATAAGGGATCATCTTATTATGCTAATAAAACGCCAAACAAGCAATATAATATGCAATCAAACATCACATGTTTGTAAGTGAAATGATATGGTTCCCGCATATGACATCCATCATGTGAACCGTGGTATGATCTCTATCATACCTCTATGTGTAAGGCCAAGGTCTATGGAACCTACACGTTATGTGTGTTGTAAGAGTAGCATCTTATACTTCTACTTACAACATCACCATATCATAATACTAGCGCAACAACAATCTAAACTAGAGGCCTCTAATTTATCCATTGCAAGTTTTACGTGGTTTAGGGCTTTCGAAGATAGAACCGTTCTTACCTACGAACATGAACCACAACGAGGATAACCAAATTGTTGACAACTCATTGCAAATTAGATATTGACTATAGTAGGAGAGACACACACCCGCTAGCCACTTATGCAAAACTAGTTGCATGTCAAGCGTGGAACAGGTCTCATGTGCGAGGACATGTAAAGTTTGTCCGGGCCGCTTCATCCCACTATGCCACCAATATCCAAGTACAACTAAGAAGCAATAAAATGATCATCATCGCCCACATACTCATATGTGTAATACCCGTGCAAAGCATCTACTCATAGATCCGGCTCTGATACCAATGTTGGGTTCGCAACATAGAAAACAAAAATTTTCCTACGATGGGAACATCTAAGTACCAAGATCTCTATCTACTAGATACAAACAATGGGCCGATATATATCCGTAGAGAACATACCCTTGAAGATCGATAAATCTTAACGCGTCCAAACTCGTGGTTGATGTAGACGATCTCTTGCCGATCTTAAGATCGAGAGGAAGTCCTAGCGCCGCAAAACAGCAGCGCATCCGTTCTCGCACACACGTACAAGACACCGAGCAACCTCCGCCTCCTCTCTCCAGCGATGCAGCGGAAGCACAACCCTTTCTTGCCGAATAGCCACCGGGAACATGTATCTCGCTACTCCGAGACCATGGGGAATAAATTCTAGAGGGGGAGAGAGATCCTTCACGAGGAGGTGTGCTTTGAGAGGATGAGAGGGGGGCCTTTTATAGGGGAGAGGGGGGAACCCAAGGGGCATGGCGCCCAGCCATGGGGGCTGCCCCCACCTCTTCCACATTTATGTGGGACGAGCTCCCACTCAAAATTAAAAGCCTCCACTTCCATAAAAGAGCCTCCACTCAAAAATCCACTCACATGCATTAAATTTCCACCAAATTTAATGCAAGCTCTCATTTAAATAAAACTCTTTTATTTATTTATTCAGAATTTTGTTAATTACTTTAATTAACAAACATTCACATAAAACCCCTTGCTAGTATTCAATTTCACATGCAGAACCAGTTTCAACAATTTCAACCAAAATAGTTTCGGTGTCTAGTGAAATAAATTCCTGCGCTTGTTATTCTTTCCGGCATAAAACTTCTGCTCCAATTGGATGCCAGTGTCCCTTAAGTGTGCCACTCTACTGTTCACGAATAATGCGGACATGACCGAGACCCTTCTCCGATCAATAATCAGAAGCGGGACCTGGAGATCCATACTGATCAAATCACTTGCTTGCAAGCTAATCAATATGATATCACAAAGAGGGCCCAGAGCATATCTATCCGTCATCGGGATGAACAAATTCCACTCTCGATCCATGAGCCTCAACATAACACTTTAGTAGTTCTGAAGCCATCTTTATAATCACCCAGTTACGAGTGTGACGTTTGATGTCATCGAGAAACTCTTCCGGTGTTAGTGATTGACATGATCTTATGGTCTAAGGATTAGGATCACTTCATAAGTTGTTATAGCAATATAAGCTCAATGACTTTGATCGTAATGCTATACTTAGGATGAATGTTCATCACATCATTACACTAATGTTGTGACCTCGTTATTAACAACATCCAATTTCCATGATCAGGAAACCTTTGATCATCTTGTTAATCAACGAGCTAGTTTATAAGAGAGGCATAACTAGGAACTTCCTTTTTGTTTATTAAACACACATGTATTAACGTTTCCGTATTAATACAATTATAGCATGCAAAATAAACATTTATCATAAATAAGGAATACGATAATAACCACTTTATTATTGACTCTCGGGCATATTCCTTTCATGCTCCTGTATCATGGGGCAAGGGGTACCCCGTTGGCGGTTCTCTATGATACACATGTACTTACTATGACAAGAACTTACCGTGACTAAAGTTGAATAGCATGAGGAGCGGCCCTCGTACTCAAGGGACATGAGATTGCCAACTTATACTTTGTCAAGCATATACTCCATACTTTGTTCACTTTAACCTTAATCACTTCAATATGCTTACGATAGGGGCAATGAGAGATGAAAGCTAACAAGTACCATAATTTTTGGAAGCTCTTTATGAAACTTGAAATCCCTGCTTCCCTTTTATGAACCAATTAAGTCTCCACCTTCTATATTTATGCACCAATTAAGAGATCATAGTTATCATTCTTAGTTTTGTGTGCATTGTCCAAAACTTATTGGTTGATTCATAATGTTGATATTGCTTGTTCTTGAACTATTTGTATCTAGTCACCCTTATGAACTTTGAAGGTGTCCTATGCATTTATGTTTTGCTACTCCATGAGGGACAAGATGAATGCCACTATGCTATGTTTTCTATATGTGAAACAAACAAACGTCTTTCAATGCATTGTTATTCATGATCCTTTGTTTGTATCCTTTCACGTTGCAATATAGTTACTTTGTCCTGCTGTTAGAACTTCATCTTTCATGCTCATGTTTAGAGTACTTTGATCCAAGCTTTCAATGCTTGCAAATGGTTTGATCTTGATTGTGATGGTGCATGTCACCTCAAAAATTATTATTTTTATCACTTACCTACTCGAGGACGAGCAGGAGTTAAGCTTGGGGATGCTTGATACGTCATAAACGTATCTATAATTTTTGATGCTCCATGCTTGTTTAGTATCAACTTTGCTATGTTTTGTCTACACTTTGAGGTATTTTTATACACTTTCTGGAACTAACCTATTGAAAAGATGCCACAGGGCCAGTTGCCTGTTTTCTGCTGTTTTTGGTTTCAGAAAAGCTAAAAAATGGATATTCTTGGAATTGGACAGGACAAAAGCCAATATGCCTATTTTTTCCCTGGAGCAACACGGAAACACGAAGCAGAGACGGAGGGGGACCCCAGGGTGGCCACACACTAGAGTGGCGCAGGTCCACCCTGGTGGCACCACCGGGGTGTGTGGGCCCCCTGGCTGCCTCCTCGCCTTGCCTCTTCGCCTGTAATAAGCCTCCGATGCAAAAACCCTAAATCATCTAGCATACATCCACAAAAACCTCCGCAGCGCTGCCGCCACTGAAGGGGAGATTCGGGGGACATAATTATCTATTCTGGAACCCTGCCGGGACAGGGAAGTGCCCTCGGAGCCATCTCCATCGATCTCCACCACCATCTCCATCGATCTCCATCGCCGTTGATGATTCCCATGATAAGGAGGGAGTAGTTCTCCTTCGAGGCTAAGTGCTCTACCGGTAGCTATGTATTCATCTCTCTCTCTCTATTCATGATCATATTGTGGTCATGAGATTTGTCATCAAGTAGATCTGCTCTGCTACTCAAGTACTTTAATAGATCTCGGATCTCCCCACGTGTGTGAAAGTGACAGCGTGCATGCTGTGGTGGCACTTAGGCTAGAGTCTATATAAATACTCAAGTGCTTTAATAGATCTCCGGCTCTCCCCATGTGTGCGAAAGTGACAACGTGCACGCTGTGGTGGCACTTAAGCTAGAGTTTACAAATACTTATCATGAGTTATATTTGTAGTTCGATGTCTCTATGAAATTATGGTGTTTGTTGGAACCATCTAGCGCTCAAGGTGACAGTGTGGGGTTATCTAGATGGGGAAGGCTTGCTGTTATAGCCCTACCATGGATTAGATTGTTCAACTAGAGAGTAGTTCAGGGTAGAATTATGAAGAGAATATATTTATATGAGAGAGTGTTCATTAGTGAAAGTACGATCCCTAGGCCTTGTTTCGAAACATTGAAACACCGTTTACAACTAGATCTCTTACATGTTTGCTTGCTTCCAGTCTCTTCCACGCCGTCAAGCTCTTTTTTGGCACCGTTGTCTTATAATCATCAATATCACTTGTATTTTACTATCTCTTCGCCGAACTAGTGCACCTATACACCTGACAAGTGTATTAGGTGTGTTGGGGACACAAGAGACTTCTTGTATCTTGATTGCAGGGTTGCTTGAGAGGGATACCTTTGACCACTTCCTTCCCGAGTTCGATAAACCTTGGGTAATCCACTTAAGGGAAACTTGCTGCTGTTCTACAAACATTTGCACTTGAAGGCCCAACAACTGTCTACAAGAATAGAAGTGCGTAGACATTTGCGGCCATGGTTGCTTCCAGCGGCGGCCGGCCTGGCTTTTGCTACAAGTTCTTCTGCGAGATCTTTCAGCTAAATTCTCCGGCGATGTCTCCGACGAAGTAGGGGTTTTGCTACATTAGAAGAACTTTGTTGCTACAACTATTTTGTGGTTTTGCTACAATAGTATCAACTATTTTCTACAAGGTCTTCAGCGAGAGTCACCAGCGAGTTTTTCTGAGGATGTCTCCGGCGAAGTCGATTTTGCTACATTAGTATAACTTTTTGCTGCATAGTCTCCGATGAGGTCTCTGGCGATGTCTCCGGCGAGACATTCTATTTCTGAAACGAACCTTTTTTCTTCAGAAGCAAAAGCGGGGACATATGTAGCAAAAAGGGGGTTTTGCAGCAAATGCGGGATTTTGGGCGATTTTGGGACACATGGCAGCAGCGGAAGCAGGAGGATGGGAGCCTTCCCATCGTACGGAGGACGCCTAACACTTTCCTTATTTTAATTATTTTTAATTTCTCTATGTAAAGTAAGACTATTTGTGTAATCTATCTAACTTTTTATGTTTATATTAAAAAAAATCACGCGTGCTGTGCACCTATGACATAAACGTACATAGGTCAAAATAACTTGTATCCGTGTCCACCGTCCGATTCAGACGAATAGATTTGGACATTCCTTGTTCGAAATTGGTCAGCCCGATGCGTTCGATAGATGCTGTATGACATGGAGAGATCGTCAGCATAAAGGGCATACATCATCCACTTTGGTTTGTTCAATAATCTCGTCCTCTTCCACTTTTTTCTACAAGACCTAGAATATTTTCTTGTTTTCCTCTTAACATTGATGCGATGCAAGCTCACCTCGACTCTCGTCCAGGCCAAGACGAAGAGGATTAATACAGTGCAAATATGGTGTTAAATGTGGAATTTTGCTGGACACTATCGTACACAATACAACGTAGCATGGTGACGTCCCTCCCCCTGCAGTGCCACCGTCACATCTCATGGCCTTTCAAAAAAGTAAGGCGGACCCTTGTGGATGGAGTTTCCATCCTCTCCACCAGTGCTGCCGCCAGTTCATCCCACCTCCAACAACCTTTTAGGCCTTAGAGGTGCGGTAGATCTAGGGCTCTCAATGATAGGAGGATTGTCTTTCTTTTTTTACTTATTTGTTTTCTTCTTCGGTATTGTGAGGCGGTGACACTATACTGAAGTCTGAATTTGTCTTCCCTATCCTCGCTCTGGGATGAGTGTAACATTGGAAGAGGAGGTGTGAACAGATCTGGTTTGTATTGTTATGATATGACCACATGTACCACCGGAAGGACTTACGGCGGGACTTCCTCGCCTAGGAGCATGACGTGTGGGAGGCGTGCTTGTACTGAGGCGAGTTCTAGCCAGGGCAAGAATAAAGTAATCTTCCCGTGCACTACGACTAAAAGGACTCCGATGACGAGAAGGAGGGAATCGATGGTGACATCGGTGTCGTCATGAAGCAGGAATGCATCACTGCCCTCCCGCCAAACTACGACGAGGAGGCGGCCACCGCACATGCCATCGATATGTTGAAGCAGCATGAGGGTAGGAAATGGGTCGGGCTGGAAGACTTCATCAAGATCACTGCGATGGTGATGGCGCACTAGGCGGAGCTGCCACCGCATGCACCGCCGCATGTCGCGTGGACTGGGCATGAGGTTCCACTGCCACCAGTGAGTCCGTAGTACGGACCGTGGTCGCCTCCGCCATACATCGACTTCTCGATGGACGATGACGAGAAAAGTGTAGAACGATAGAGAGAGGAGATTGGATTGGATGTATTATTGAGCCTCATGAGCAATTATGTATAGACGTGTAGGGTTTGTTGCATGAAAACAAAAAATTCTATCGCGTGAACACACAAAACCAATATATAATCTATGGCAAAGCCAAGATCTAATCTATGGGAAAGTTGGCAAAGCCAAGATCTAATCTATGGCAAAGCCAAGATCTAATTTATGAGATCGGTGCAACGAGATTGTAGAGAACTAACCCTTGTAGATCCAAAGCGTTTAACAAGATTCGGATCTCGTGGTTGATGTAGTCGATCACTTGCCGATCTCAAGATCATGAAGATGCCGCGTTCCGATAGCGCTTCTGTAGTCGGTTACATGTACAGAGTCGATGAAGACCTTCCTCTCCCGGTTCCAACAGGGCAGTGGAGGTAGTAGATCTCCTCGGAATCCCAACAACATGATGGTGTGGTGGTGGTGGTGGAGGAGTGATTTCTGCAGGGCTTCGCCTAAGCCGGCAAAGCACGGTGGAGAAGAGAGAGGGGAAACATCGGCTAGGATTAGGCGCCAAGGACAAGGGGTTATGGGGTGCGCCCCCACCCCTCCTTTTATAGTTGGGGGGGGGGCGGCCAAGGGTTCCCATCCCTAGCCATGTCCCCCCGAACTCGGCCACTAAGGGGAAGAGTTGGGAACTTTCCCACCAAGTCTTCCCTCTTATCAAAAACTAAAGTTTGACTTTTCAAACTAGGATTTGACTATTCAAACTAGGGTTTGACCCTTCTACTAGTGTTGGACGGCTGGCCCCTAGGGCATTCCACAGCCCAAGTGACCCCCTCTCGAGGTGGTGGACCCACTGATGGTCCCTCTAGAACATTCTAGAAGCTTCTAGTTAAAACACCAAAACTTTTCTGAACCCTAGAAAACCACTTTCCTTATATGAATCTTATTCTTTGGACCATTCCAGATCTCCTCGTGATGTCCTGGATTCAATCCGATCCTCCGAACAACATTCGGTTTGCAACTCATATTCCATATCTACTTAAACAACATTGATTCCTTAAGTGTGTCTCCCTACGGTTCGTGAATTATGTAGACATGATCGATACAACTCTCCGGTCAATAACCAATAGAGGGATCTGGAAATCTATAATGGCCCCCACATATTTCAACGATGACTTTATGATTGATTGAACCATTAACATACGAAACCAATTCCCTTTGTCGCGCGATACTTTACTTATCCGAGGTTCAATCGTCGGTATCTCCATACCTAGTTCAACCTTGTTACTGATAAGTAATCTTTACCCATTCCATGATATCCCTTTTGACCTAGTCACATGCTTGCAAGCCAATTGAATGTTATTCCACCGAGAGGGCCCAGAGTATATCTATCCGTCATATGGATGGACAAATCCCACTCTTGATCCATGTGCTTCAACACATACTTTCAGAATATCCAATGCCATCTTTATAACCACCTAGTTAAGGAAGTGGCGTTTGATGTCATCAAAGTACTCATCTGATGACGGTGATTAACATGATCTCATGGTCGAAGGATTAGGTTACTATGTATCTTAAAGCTTGTAGAAAATAAACTTAATGACTTGATCTTATGCTATGCTTACTATGGGTGTGTATCCATCACATCATTATCCTAATGATATGGCCTTGTTATTAATAACATCCAATGCGCATGATCATATATTAATCAACAAGCTATCTTAACAAGAGGCTTACTAGGGACTCTTTTATGTTTACAAAGCACACAAGTATTAATTTTTCTGGTTAATACAATTATAGCATGGGATATAAACATTTATCATAAACATGATATGATAATAACCACTTTATTATTGCCTCTTGTGCATATCTCCAACAAGACGTACATGGGATCATCTTGGAGTACAAGTCAAGTTAGGCTAGAGTCCTAACTATCCTAGACTACCATAATAACCGAGTTCGTACAATACTCTAACATCCCCCCGCAGTCGTAGCGGTAGCGTCGTGAACAACTAGAACATCGCAGACGGTCAGACTAGAGATAAATCGAAGTAGAATTCAGTAGGCTGACATCCCCCCGCAGTCTGAGTGGGAACGTCGTGGATGGTGTCGCGTCGTGGTAGCTTGGACTGTAGAGGAAGTTGATGATGCTCAAGCTAGGCGGTAGCCTTTGTGCCGATGTCGAGGGAGCCGAGAGCTTTAGGTGGTGTCGACGTCAAGGTAGCCATTGCAAGGGGTCGCCATGGCCGATGTCGTGGTCGGGGATGCCAGTGTTGAGGTAGACGCACATGAAGCCGCATGCGCATAGTGCGCGAGGAGAATGATGAAGACGCGTCGAGGCAGTCGTCGATGATATCGATACGAAGACGATGTAGTCCGACTCATCGAGGACAAGGTGTAGCCAAAGTTTTGGCATAACTAGGCGCACGTCGGGGAAGAACGCACACTCCGGTTTTGCCAGAACAGAGTATGCAAAGAAGAACTCATCGATGACGCGGTCGAGGCAGTCGTAGAGGAGGGAGGCGATGCCGAAGAAGACCATGTCAAAGCAGATGAAGACGAGGCGCCGACCCGAGTGTGCTATACTCGGTAACACATCAGGGACGAAGGCACTCTCGGCAGCAAGTTTCCCTTAAGTGGATTACCCAAGGTTTATCGAACTCAGGGAGGAAGTGGTCAAAGGTATTCCCTCTCAAGCAATCCTGCAATCAAGATACAAGAAGTCTCTTGTGTCCCCAACACACCGAATACACTTGTCAGTTGTATAGGTGCACTAGTTCAGCGAAGAGATAGTGAAATATAGGTGGTAACGGTGCCAGAAAATAGCTTGACAGTGAGGTAAAGACTAAAGCAAGCAAACATGCAACAGATCTAGATGCAAACGGTGTTTCAATGTTTAGAAACAAGGCCTAGGGATCATACTTTCACTAGTGAACACTCTCTCATATAAATATCCTCTCTTCATGATACTACTCTTAACTAGTATGACAAGATAAAGTCTAAGTCACAGTCAAAGAAAGCTCCTTTTTGTACCACTATAAGCATGAAACTTTCTACTCTTTTTCAACACCAATCAACTTATTTGAAACATCTCACAAAGATAATAATCAATTAAGCAGTGAGCATGTCTCACAAATCTACAAAGAATAACTAAAAAGTTCTAAGCACAAAGCATAAGAAAACTAAAGCTAAACATAGTGCTAGCAAAAGTGAACACTCACAGAATAATAAGAGTGAAAACTAGAGTGTTCTAGGCAATAAAAAGGAAGCGTGTCCCTCAACAAAGGAAGTGCTATAATCCAACCAACTTATTGCAGCAAACAAAGCAAAAGAAAAATAAAAACAAAAACAAAGATGCTCCAAGAACAACACAATAGTGCATGAAGCAATAAAAATAAAGTGTCTAGAAAGAGACCTGAGATTTTTATTGATAAAGAAGGGGATGCCTTGGGCATCCCCAAGCTTTGACGCTTGTACCTCTTGAATATTTCTTGGGGTGGCACATGGGTGGAATCCCCAAGATTGAGCTTTTGTCCATTCTTCATCTCATTACATCATTCTTTCCTTACACGTGAAAATTTCCTTCATACAAAACTTCACACAATTCTTCATTAGCAACATTAGTGTATTCAAGATAATAAGCCCTTGGGTTTAGTTTCAACACAAATAAAACTTCCATGAAAACACAATCTACTGTAGCAATTCCTTTTAAAAACTCAAGTAATCAAAGAGAACTCAAAAGAAAAAAATAAGAGGCAAATGCAAATAATGGCAAAAATTTGTCAAAACAGACCAACAAGTAAAAACCATTTTTTTCGAAGACCTTTTGTTGCTCAAATCAAAAAGCGTGGAACTAACGAAAGTTAGCTAATAACCTAGGGCATTTATTCAGAAAATTACAGCTTAATCCGGCATACAAAGATTTTTCACGAATGTTTACAGTGAAGGACAAAAATCTGTTTCGGGACAACACTTCCCCAAATCTTTACTTCCCTCTCATTAGAGGTTATTCTTGGCACAAAAATCAAATAAAAAGGATAAGAAGAGGTTATTACAGAAATAGTAAATTCCAAGACTCAAGAAAACTATTGGGTTATCTTCCAAGAAGTACTTTTCTTTATCGCCTTTAAGTTAGGCTTAATAGTTTGAGAAAATGCTCAGATAAGAAATATGAATTGAAGTAAAAGAGAGCATCAAGAAGCAAATTCAAAACACATTTAAGTCTAGCCCACTTCCTATGCATAGGAATCTTGTAAAGAAACAAGTCATGAAAGCACAAAGCAACAAGCATAGGAAAGCAAAACAAGTGCAACTTTAAAATTTTCAACATAAAGAGGGGAAACTTAATATTATTGAGATACATAAAACCATGTTTACCTCTCTCATAATAACTTTCAGTACATCATGAATAAAATTAACAATATAACTATCACATAAAACATTCTTATCATGAGTCACATGCATAAAATGATTATTACTCTCCACATAATCATTGTCATTCTTATTAATTATAGTAGGAGAAAACTCAACAAAATAGCTATCATTATTATTCTCATCACCATAATCATCAAATATAGGAGGCATATTGTAATCACAATTATTTTTCTCCTCAATAGTAGGTGGAATGATATTCATCATTGTAATCATCATATATTGGAGGTTTGGTATCATCATAAGCAATAGAATAGCTATCTTCCAAAGCTGGGGAACTAAAAAGATCATTTTCATAAAAACTAGCTTCCCCAAGCTTAGACGTTTCCATAACATTACCAATAATGGTGTCCAAATAATTCATACTAATAACATTGCTATTAGCATGCACATAAAGTTCCATAGGTTTTTTAATTTTTTCTTCAAACACTTCATGTCCTAACTCAAGATAAATGCTATAAATCTTTCTAATTTTTGTTGTTGTTTTCCATTAAGACTAACTAGTGAAAACAAGAAACAAAAAAACAAAATTGCAGAATCTAAAGGATATAACTTCGAGCACTCACACACCAGCAACAGTGCTAGAAGATAGCTTAGTAGCCAGAGTATGTGAGTACCTTTTACCTTACCTCCCCGGCAACGGCGAAAAACACTTCTATTCTTGTAGACAGTTTTTGGGCCTCCAAGTGCAGAGGTTTGTAAAACAGCAGCAAGTTTTCCTTAAGTGGATTACCCAAGGTTTATAGAATTCAGGGAGGAAGTGGTCAAAGGTATCCCTCTCAAGCAACCCTTCAATCAAGATACAAGAAGTGTCTTGTGTCCCCAACACACCTAATACATTTGTCAGGTGTATAAGTGCTCTAGTTCGGCGAAGAGATAGTGAAATACAAGTGATATTGATGATTATAAGACAACGGTGCTAGAAAAGAGCTTGACGGCGTGGAAGATACTGGAAGCAAGCAAACATGTAACAGATCTAGTTGTAACCGGTGTTTCAATGTTTAGAAACAAGGCCTAGGGATCATACTTTCACTAGTGAACACTCTCTCATATAAATATATTCTCTTCATGATTCTACCCTAAACTACTCTCTACTTGCACAATCTAATCCATGGTAGGGCTATAACAGCACTCCTCAAAGTCCGCATTCCCCATCTAGATAACCCCACACTGTCACCTTGAGCGCTAGATGGTTCCAACAAACACCACAATTTCATAGAGACATCCAACTCCAAATATAACTCATAACAAATATTCAATCTAGCCAAAGTGCCACACAAGGTATGCACACTGTCACTTTCACACACGTGGGGAAAAGCATAGATCTATTAATGCACAAAGAGTATTTATGTAGACTCAAACCTAAGTGCCACCATGGCGTGCATGCTGTCACTTTCACACACATGGGGAGAGCAGAGATCAATTGAAGCACTTGAGTAGCAAGGTAGATCTACTTGATTACAAAGTCATGACCACAACAAGATCATGCATAGAGAGAGAGATGAACACATAGCTACCGGTAGAGCCCTTAGCCTCGAGGAATAATTACTCCCTCCTCATCATGGGAATCAGCAACGGTGATGAAGATGGCGATGTAGATCGATGGATATGGCTCCGGGGGCACTTCCCGTCCCGGCAGAGTGCCGGAACAAAGACTTTTTGTCCCCCGAATCTCCCCTTCGGTGGCGGCAGCGCAGCAGAACTTTTTCTGGAAGTATGATGGATTATTTAGGGTTTTTGGGTCGGAGGCTTCTTCTAGGTGCAGGAGGCAAGGTCGGTGGAGGTCCAGGGGCCCACACCCTGCCCAAGCGCGGACAGGGTGGGACCCGCACCTAGGGGGTGCGGCCACCCTGGTGTCCTCCTCCAACTCTTCTTCGTGGTTCCATGTTGGTCCGTGAAAAATAATGACTTTGTCTTTTGTCCCGTCCAATTTCGAGGATATTGATTTTCTGCCTTTCTGGAACCAAAAACAGAAGAAAAAAGGCAACTGGCACTGTGGCATCTTGTTAATAGGTTAGTTCCAGAAAAGATATAAAAATACCTCAAAGTGTAGATAAAGTAAAGCAAAGTAGATATAAAACAAGCATGGAGCATAAAAAATTATAGATATGTTTCCGACGTATCAAGCATCCCCAAGCTTAACTCCTGCTCGTCCTCGAGTAGGTAAGTGATAAAAATAATAATTTTTGAGGTGACATGCACCATCAAAACCAAGATCAAACCATTTGCAAGCATTGAAAGTTGGGAACAAAGAACTCTAAACATGTGCATGAAAGGTGGAGGTCTAAAAATAGGACATAGTAACTATGCATGCAACATGAAAGGCTACAAACAAAGATCACTAATAACATGCATTGAAAAACGTTTGTTTGTTTCACATACAGAAAACATAGCATAGTGGCATTCAGCTTGTCCCTCATAGAGTAGCAAATAGATGCATAGGACACATTCAAAGTTCACAAGGGTGACTAGAAACAAGTAGCACAAGAACAAGTAATATCACAATATGCATCAAATCAATAAGTTTTGGGAGACTACACATAGAACTAAGAATGGTAACTATGCTCTCTTAACTGGTGCCTAAAGGTAGAAGGTGGAGACACAATATAATGGTGGAAGAAATGCCCTTCATAAAGGGAAGCAGGGATTTCAAGTTTCAAAAAGAGCTTCCAAAAATTATGGTACTTGTTAGCTTTCAGCCCTCATTGCCCCTATCGTAAGCATCTTGAAGTGATTAAGGTTAAAGTGAACAAAGATGGAGTATATGCTTGACAAAGTATAAGTTGGCAATCTCAAGTCCCTTGAATACGAGGGCCACACCTCATGCTACTCAACTTCAGTCACCTGTATGTTCTTGTCATTGTAAGTACATGCGTATCATAGAGAACCGTTAACGGGGTACCCCTTGCACATGGTACAGGAGATATCCCATAACCAAAATGACAAGGCAAGCAGACAATGAACATCTCAGCGATCTTTTTATTTACTATATGCATAGCTTTTTATTGAGGATGCTTCATAGATAGCTAACTATGGTGATGCTGCAAGTTTCCACCATGATTAGGCATGGCTTAGGCTAGCGGCCCAGGCGTTTCTCTAACACAAAATACATACTCCATGGACTTACAAGTTCCCTCTTTATTTCACACCAGTGACATCCATAGACAAAAGAGCATGATATCAACTGAGTACAAAGTACAAGTGCAATGTTGAAAACGTTCCCGATGACAACACAGTTCTGCTAACTCCAACGTATAAGTGCAAGCATATACACCATAGATGACACAATGGTTCAAGTTTATTAGGGGCAAAGAATATAAAGTGTGCAATCAAGTTTGTGAGGGCTTTAATCACTAAGTTTTCACATAACAAAATACTTTTTAATCGGAAGATAGCTGAAAACAAGAATATACTTGGAATGGTGTGACACACCATGCATAGGAATTTATAGTGGACACTTTGGAATAAATTGGTTTCTTGGGAGTTGGAAGCATGAGTAGAGCTTACTCATACAAGTGGAGGCTAGCAAAAGACTGGGAGCAACCAACTAAGAGAGCAATAATGGCCATAATCATGCAGAGCGACAAAACATTACTAATCAAAGCATAGAGTAGTACTACAAGTCAAGGACTAAATGATCATAGAGGCTACGGTGACTTGTTCATAGTCATAACATGGTGTGAGCCTGTGCCAAGTCAACCCAAACAAATCATCAAATGATAATACCACAATACTATGCTTTTGTATGCTAAAACAACGCATGATTCCTTCAAGGCACATTAAGCAATCCTAATTGTTTGGAAGAAGTCAGATACAGCAATAATCACTAAGCATAATATAAAAACAACATATAGCATGACATGATAAAGTCTAAGTCACAGTCAACGCAAGCTCCTCTTGTACTACTATAAGCATGAAAGTTCCTACTCTTTTTCCAACACCAATCGACCTATTTGAAACAACTCACAAAGATAATAATCAACAAAGATCAGTGATCTTGTCTCACAAATCCACAAAGAAGAACTAAAAAGTTTTAAGCACAAAGCATAAGAAAACTAAGGCTAAACGCAGTGCTAGAAAAAGTGAACACTCACAGAACAATAAGAGCGAAAACTAGAGTGTTCTAGGCAATGGAAACAGAGTGTGTCTCTCTCGAAAAGAAGTGTGGTGTAACCAACCAACTTACTCAAGAAAAATAAGCAAACGAAAACTAAAAAAAAACTAAGACGCTCCAAGAACAACACAACAATGCATGAAACAATAAAAACGAAGTGTCTAGAAAGTCCTGAGATTTTTATTGATGAAGAAGGGGATGCCTTGGGCATCCCCAAGATTTATCGCTTGTACCTCTTGAATATTTCTTGGGGTGACACGGGGTGGTATCCCCAATCTTGAGATTTTTTCCATTCTTCATCTCATTACATCATTCTTTCTCTACACCTGCAAATTTTCCTTCATACAAAACTTCACACAATCTTCATTAGCAACATCAGTGTATTTAAAAGATAATAGACCTTTGGGTTTAGTTTCAAAACGGAAAAACTTTCACTAAAGACACAAGCTACTCTATAAACTCCTTCAAAAAGCTCAATTTCCCAAAAAGAACACAAAAATGAATCAATAAGAAGCAAATGCAAATAATGGCAGAAATCTGTCAAAATAGACCAGCAGGTAGAAACCAATTTTTTCGAAGAGCTTATTTTGCTCAAATAAAAAAGTGTTGAACTAACGAAAGTTAGATAACATACTGGGGGATTTATTCATAAATGTTCAGCTCAATCCGAGTTACAGATACTCCTCACGAATTTGTTTGGTGGATGACAGAAATATGTTTCAGGATAGCAACTCCCCAAATCTTACTTCCCTCTCATTAGAGGTCATTCTTGGCACAAAAAGCAAATAAAAAGGATAAGGAGAGGTCATTACAGAAGTAATAAGTTCCAAGACTCAAGAAAACTCTTGGGTTATCTCCCAACAAGTACTTTTCTTTAACGCCTTTAAGTTAGGCTTGATAGTTTGAGAAGATGCTCACATAAGAAATATGAATTGAAGTAAAAGAGAGCATCAAGAACCAAATTCAAAACACATTTAAGTCTAACCCACTTTCTATGCATAGGAATCTTGTAAATAAACAAGTCATGAAATCATAAAGCACCAAGCATAGGAAAGCAAAACAAGTGCAACTTCAAGACTTTCAACATAAAGAGGGGAAACTTAATATTATTGAGATGCATAAAACCATGTTTCCCTCTCTCATAATAACTTTCAGTAGGATCATGAATAAAATTAACAATATAACTATCACAAAAACATTCTTATCATGAGAAACATGCATAAAATGATTATTACTCTCCACATAAGCATAACCATTCTTATAAATTGTGGTGGGAGAAAATTCAACAAAATAGCTATCATTATTATTCTCATCACCATAATCATCAAATATAGGAGGAATATTGTAATCACAATTAACTTTCTCCTCAATAGTAGTCGGACTAAAATATCATATTCATCAATGTAATCATCATAAATTGGAGGTTTGGTATCATCATAAGCAATACAATAGCTATCTTCCAAAGCTGGGGAACTAAAAAGATCATTTTCATAAAAACTAGCTTCCCCAAGCTTAGACTTTTCCATAGCATTAGCAATAATGGTGTCCAAAGAGTTCATACCAATAACATTGCTATTAGCATGAAAATAAAGCTCCATAGGTTTTTTAATCTTCTCTTCAAACACTTCATGTCCTAACTCAAGATAAACACTATAGAGCTCTCTAATTTTGTTGTTGTTTTCCATTAAGCCTAACTAGTGAAACCAACAAAACAAAAAGACAAAACTACAGAATCTAAAGGAAATAACTTCGAGAACTCACACCGGAGGATGTGAGTACCTTTTACCTTACCACCCCGACAACGGCGCTAGAAAAGAGCTTGATGTCTACGCACTTCTATTCTTGTAGGCAGTTGTTGGGCCTCTAAGTGCAGAGGTTTGTAGAACGGCAGCAAGTTTCCCTTAAGTGGATTACCAAGGTTTATCGAACTCAGAGAGGAAGTGGTCAAAGGTATTCCCTCTCAAGCATACTGCAATCAAGATACAAGAAGTCTCTTGTGTCCCCAACACACCCAATACACTTGTCAGGTGTATATGTGCATTAGTTCAGCAAAGAGATAGTGAAATACAAGTGGTAATGGTGCCAGAAAATAGCTTGACGGTGAGGTAAAGACTAAAGCAAGAAAACATCCAACAGATCTAGATGCAAACGGTTTTCAATGTTTAGAAACAAGGCCTAGGGATCATAATTTCACTAGTGAACACTCTCTCATATAAATATACTCTCTTCATGATACTGCTCTTAACTACTCTCCAGTTGGACACTCTAATCATCGGTAGGGATATAATAGCACTCCTCAAAGTCCGCCTTCCCCAATCTAGATAACCCCACACTGTCACCTTGAGCGCTAGATGGTTCCAACAAACACCACAATTTCATAGAGACATCCAACTCCAAATATAACTCATAACAAATATTCATTCTAGCCAAAGTGCCACACACGGTATGCACGCTGTCACTTTCACACAGGTGGGGAAAAGCATAGATCTATTAAAGCACAAAGAGTATTTATGTAGACTCAAACCTAAGTGCCACGATGGCGTGCACGCTGTCACTTTCACACACATGGGGAGAGTAGAGATCTATTGAAGCACTTGGGTAACAAGGTAGATCTACTTGATTATAAAGCTCATGACCACAACAAGGTCATGCATAGAGAGAGACATGAACACATAGCTACCGGTAGAGCCCTTAGCCTCGAGGAAGAACTACTCCCTCCTCATCATGGGAATCAGCAACGGTGATGTAGATGGTGATGTAGATCAATGGAGATGGATCTGGGGGCACTTCCCCGTCCTGGCAGGGTGCCGGAATAGAGACTTTCTGTCCCCCGAATCTCCCCTTTGGTGGTGGCGGCGCAGAGGAACTTTTTCTAGAAGTATGATGGATTATTTAGGGTTTTTGGGTCGGAGGCTTCTTATAGGCACAGGAGGCAAGGTCGGTGGAGGTCCAGGGGGCCCACACCCTGCCCAGGCGCGGCCAAGGTGGGACCCGTGCCTAGGGGGGTGCGGCCACCCTGGTGTCCTCCTCCAACTCTTCTTCGTGGTTCCGTGTTTGTCCCGGAAAAATAATGACTTTGGCTTTTGTCCCATCCAATTCCAAAATTTTATGCCTTTCTGGAACCAAAAATAGAAGAAAACAGGAAACTGGCACTGTGGCATCTTGTTTTTAATAGGTTAGTTCCAGAAAAGATATAAAAACACCTCAAAGTGTAGACAAAGTAAAGCAAAGTAGATATAAAACAAGCATGGAACATCAAAAAATATAGATACGTTTCCGACGTATCAATGTTGTGTACCCGTGGGGTATAACCATGTCAGTAGCCCCCGAGTGCTCAGTCGAATCGCAGATTCGGCTAAGGACTCTTCAGTCTTTCAGGTGCAGTTTTAGGCCTGTTCATAAGAGAAAGCAATTTAGTTCGTAGGGATTGTTGATGCGTGTGCCTGACTCACCCGACGGGTCAGGGTCAGTTAACTGTCATAGGACAAAACAACATGATCTTCTTCAGACTCGAGTCCCTAGACTCGAATCCAGAACAGATACTGGCGTAATTCGACTCAGGCCATTGACGGCGCCCAGTACTTGTCGTGGGACGCTTTGTTGGAAACCCTAAGAGCAAGGTATGAAGCAGCACAGTAGCAAGTTTCCCTCAGTAAGAAACCGAGGTTATCGAACCAGTAGGAGGAAGGAAACGTCACACGGGTGTTGCTAGCAACACGGAGACCTACACAACACAAACTCAAGACTTTGCCCCAACGAATCAGTGAGGTTATCAAGCTCACCGGTTTGCTGTAACAAAGGATTAAACATATGGTGTGGAAGGTAATGGTTTGCAGCAAGTAAACAAGTAACAATGGAAGATGTATCAATGATAAAGATTGGACCGGGGTCCATAGTTCACTAGAGGTGCTCTCCTTAGATAAACAACATGGCATGAATGGTAAACAAATTATAGCGGGGCAATTGACAGGAACTGAGCAAGGCATAACAATGCAATTACTAGCCAGAAAGATCCTATGAGGTTGATTGGGCAATACAACAATATACATAGACCGCCATCCAGCTGCATCTATGACTAGAAGTCCACCTTTAGGTTATCATCCGAACCCCCTCCAATATTAAGTTGCAAGCAACAGACAATTGCTTTAAGAAAAGTGTGTAAGGTAAACAGTCCACATGTTCCATGAACAAGAGACCGTTGTTTTCTCCCTAGTAGCAACAACACATATACAACCGAAGAGATTTCTGTCACTTCCCTTGGAAACTAGAGGCATGAAACCACTATCGAGCATAAATACCCCCTCTTGGAGTCACTAGCAACTACTTGGCCAAGATAACCACTAGAAACGGAGAGCATGCAAGATCACAAACAACACAGACATGATAGAATCATAAAGATAAAACCATTAATCAAACCAACATAATAATCTCAATATCCATCGGATCCCCACAAACACAACATGCATGATTACAAATAGATTAGATCTTGATCATGAACGGAGCTCACAAGATCTATACATGAAAGCACAAAGGAGGAGATACAACCATCTAGCTACTACATGTACCCATAGTCCAAGGTGGAACTACTCACGCATCATACCGGAGAGAAGGCCTCCGGGATGATGTCAACACCTGGATTTTTAATCCCAGATGCCTGTTATGCCATACATCGCAATCCCAGGATTACCATTTTTGTGAGACATAACAGAATTGTATACCATAGTACATCATCCATAACAAACCATACATAAGGTCTTACACAAATAAGGATCTCATGATCCAGTTCTTAATACAATCCAAGCAGCGGAAAATACGTAATAATAAAGGTAGCGTAGGCGAAACTCCATCTTCGGGGTCACAGGCAATGCTGACGATGGGAGATGATCCTAGTTGTCGTAACCTTCCTGGGGTCCATCATCCTGGTACTCCTCTTCATAGTCTGGCCACGGGAATAGCCAGGGGCAAAGCCATGAGTACTCTTTAAGTACTTGCAAACTAATACTAACAAGTGAAGGGGGTTTTGTAGTAGGACACTAAGCTCTAGGGTTGTTTTGCAAAAAGCCAGATTTACCTCTACTAAGTTCAGGAGCAAGAAAAGATAGTTGAAAGTTTATAACACCTAAGTGGGAACTTGTATCTCATATCACAACTCCGTTGTGGTCCAGTCAAATTCTCAATTCATTTCACAAGTCATTTTGAAAACATCTGACGGGGGAACCGTACGGCCACTCCAATTGTCCATAACCGCGGACGCGGCTATTCGAATAGTTTGACACTCTGCAGAGATTGTACACTTTCACCACAACATTCGATACATCCGTCAGGAAAAAATCCTGAAGTCACCAAACTCAGTATGCGGATAATCAATCCTAACCTTTCAATTACACGCCCTAGTATAAGCACCTCTCCTGTGAGTTTGGCCTCCCAACCATGACCAACTGTCATCTTGGGTACTGCACAGGTGGACAATCTTCACAAGGTAGCCTTAGCTCAGACCTTGGCCATGAGGGAACCAACACTAAGGTATATAAGTTTCCATTCAAGCCCTACCCAATCTTCGGGTATTGTGGTTGTACGGAAAAATTGGAATGGTCTCGCATCCAGACAACCATCAGTTTTATAAAGGGCTAAGGCTCATGCCTCAACATTTTCATCACCAAAATCATCTGGTGTTCGGGAACACATGTCAAAACATCTCAGTAGAATGATCCATCATTCTAAGGTTTTCATAACCATTTTCACCAAGTATTCCCATCTAAAGTTGATCAAGTTTTATGCTTAGCACTAGCATCTACAAGTGGGGGTGAGTACTGATGAAGGGTGGTAAACTAGTGGGGTTCTAACTAAGTTCAATCTCATGCCTTAGGATGACATCAAGATTATCTAACTTAGGCCAAATTTTATGCTCTTTATGCAACCTTCAGTTAACTTCCTAGAATCTACAAGTCACCTAAGTAAACTCTAAAAGAAAGCTTTGATAAAGAAATAAAGTAGAAAGCTTGCAAGTAAAACTAGGATTGGTTCATCAAGTGGGTATAACCACATATGCTTAAGGCATATGGTTGGCATGGTAAGGCTTGCTAAAGTATAACATCTTGCAAGTGTTAGCTTGCACATTCAACTAGTAGTATTAGGCTTGCATCAGTATCAGTATAAGCTTGCAAGTATTGGCTTGCCTTGTGCAGGGCAGTGGTTGAAGTTCTCCTCGGCTTGTTCTTTGTAGTATCCTCCTTCCTCCCCGTATCCTTGGTCGGTACTAGCGTCTATAAATAAATACGAGGTACACAATCACCAAACAATACTTAACTACTTTCAATCATCACACAAAGGGGTTCTACAGATGATCTAGCATCATCACTAACATTATATCTGCAAGTAAACCCATATATTTTTATATATTCTGAAAGGAATGATCAATTGTGATTTTTGAGAGTTGGAATCAACTCAAAAGCTATTATGGTTTAAATTTGAAAAATGTTTGAATGCAGAAAAGCTTCTGCCTTGTTATTTTTACCAAGGGTGATCTGCAGATCCAAATGACTTGAATCCAACGGGCTTGGATTCAGCATTTCCAGAACTTTCTAACAAAATTGGTTTCATTCAATTTGGTTCAGTGAATCGAGCTAGGTTGATTTTTGAAACTAGGTACAGAACTGTGTTTGAATGAAAATGGAAAAATCCAAATTCAAACGAGTGGGCTGCGCGGGAAGAGAAAATGGGCCGGCCTGCTACGCATAGCGCTTACGCGGGCTGGTTAAGTTGCTGTCTCCACGCGTCAGTGAGACGGGGGGTGCGAAGCGGTATGGGGGAACATGGTGCGTCAGATCTAGTTCTAATCCAACGGCTCTGGTTCATTGTCCATGTCGGGCAGCGCCGGCAAGACAGAACCCTAACACGGCAGGTGGGGGTCGTGGGAGGCTCACCGGGGCTCAGGCGAGGGTCGGCGAGGCGGGCGAATGACGAAGTCGATGACGGCGAACCTCCTGGTACCGGCAGCTTCTCCTGGGGTGGCTCCAATCACTGGCTTCCTTCTTCTCCAGCAGCAGCGGGCTTCGGTGAAATTCCGGCGATGTGCTGCTCGCCTTGCTCTAGGAACAGGGTAGAACGATCAGTGAAGAGAGGGGAGTCAGATGGTGTGAAGAGTTTGAGCGGGGGAGGCCTCTATTTATAGTCTCGACGACGAGACCGAACGGGATGGGCAGGCAACGGTGGCGACATGGCTACGGGCTGCTAGAGGCATGGCCGACGGTGGTGATCGATCGGTGGTCTCCTGGCGATGCTCTATGGCTTTAATGCGCGTGTAGGGGCGGTGGCAAACAGTCTGGAATGCTCGACGTTCTGCACGACAGAGGCGGCGTCTTCGACGGCGAGCGGTGGATACGGGGTACGGGCGGTGAAATGGGCATGTCTGGCGGTCTCCTGGGACGGTGGGGAGAATGTTGGCGGGCGGCGAGGGCTCGAGGTGGTCTGGTTGAATGGGAACGGCGCGTGCTCTGCGGCGCGGGTCGACACGGTCGACAGCGGCACGGGCGCGGCATTCCTGGCGGTTCTGGCTGCTGTCCGCGAGGCAGGGCTGGTCGAGAGGGGGTGGTGAGGCATGGGCTACCTCCAGACAAGGTTGGCGCGGCTAGTTCTTCCTCTATCCTATTGTCCACACTGGGGTGACATGGGTGTTCTCGGCTGTTCACCATTGATGACATTGCCAAGCTTACAGTGGTGCTAGGGATTAGTTAGGGTCGTTAGATGATCTACTAAGGCTAGTGGTGTCCAGAGAGGGAACAAGTTAGGCCCAAAACACTGCACACTATAGTGTTTTGATTTTGTTTGATTTGAATCTGCAAGGTGTTTGATGAAATGGCCGCATGAATTCAAGTTTTGAATTTTGAAAAGACTTTTGGTGGATGTGCTAGGCATGTGCTGGTGAGTCTGTGGATGCTTGGGTTTTGAAAGTTGAGCTTGTTTGAGTGGTTTTTGAAAAAGTGGGATCTTCCCATATGATATAGATTCAATTTTGAACTGTCATTTAAACTATGCATTCAAATGTTTTTGGATGATCACAAGGTGGGCCTTGGTACTTTGTTATGAGTACTATCAAGGGGTGTAAAGATCCAAACAAGTTTTTTAAGTTAGAGATAGCCAAAGTAGGCATGGGAGTTAAATTGGCCAAAGTGACCATTCCCTTATTTTGTTTGTTTTGATTTATTTGTCTTTGGGAAAAGTATGGGGATTGTTTAGATGATGTTTATTTCACCTAAGAATCCTTTTACAAGCAAAGAAAAACACACAAGCAAGGTGATTCAAAAGAATCCAAATTGGAATGCATACACACATGCATGCTTTCATATTTTTATTTAGAAAAGTTTTTGTTAATCCTAAATTTTGATGATTAGAGTTTGATGATCCAAGTTTCATATTTTTGGGATGTTACAGATGATCTCCCCTCCGGCAGGGTGCCGGGAAGAACTTCAGATCCACCCGATCTAGGGACGATGGTGGCGGTGGCTACAGACGGTTTCGTGGATTTCTGATCGGGTACTCAGGGTTTCTGCATCGGGGGCTTCTTATAGGCGAAGGGGCAAGACTGGGAGGTGGCCAGGGCCACCAAACCCTAGCTAGGCGCGGGCCCACCTGCCCTCACGCCTGGGGTGGGTCTAGCCCCCCTGGCTGGCCCCTCCGGCTCTCCTCTAGACTTCTTGTTCCCCACGGAAAGTAATTGACTTTGACGTTTGTCCCGTCCTATTCCGAGAATATTTCTTTACTAACTTTTCTGAAACCAAAAATAGTAGAAAACAAGCAACTGGCACTGTGGCAACTTGTTAATCGGTTAGTACCAAAAAAGCAGTAAAAAGCACCTCAAAGTGTATACAAGCAAAGCATAGTAAATACAAAACAAGCATGGAGCATAAAAAATTATAGATACGTTTCCAACGTATCAACATCCCCAAGCTTAACTCCTGCTCGTCCTCGAGTAGGTAAGTGATAAAAAGAATAATTTTTGAGGTGACATGCACCTTCACAAAGATACAACCATTTGCAAGCATTGAAAGCTAGGTTCAAAGAACTCTAAACATGTGCATGAAAGATGGAGTTCTAACAATAGTACATAGTAACTATGCATGCAACATGACAAGCTACAAACAAAGATCATGAATAATATGCATTGAAAAACGTTTGTTTGTTTCACATAAAGAAAACATAACATAGTGGCAATCAGCTTGTCCCTCATAGAGTAGCAATATAATGCATAGGACACCTACAAAGTTCACAAGGGTGACTAGAAACAAGTAGCACAAGAGCAAGTAATAACACAATATGCATCAATCAATAAGCTTTGGAACACTGCACACATAATGACAACTATGCTCTCTTAATGGTGCCGAAAGGTAGAAGGTGGAGACTCAATAGTTGTGGAAGAAAGGCCTTTTTGTAAAGGAAGCAGTGATTACAAGATTCAAAAAGAGCTTCCAAAAATTATGGTACTAGTTAGCTTTAAGCCCTCATTGCCCCTATCATAAGCATCTTGAAGTGGTTAAGGTTAAAGTGGCAAAGCTGGAGTATATGCTTGACGAAGTATAAGTTGGCAATCTCATGCCCCTTGAATATGAGGGCCACACCTCATGCATGCTCAACTTTGGGTCCAGGTAAGTTTTTGTCACTATAAGTATTTGCATATCATTGAGAACCGCCAACGGGGTACCCCTTGCACATGGTACAGGAGCTTTCCCATGACCAAAATGACAAGGAAAGTAGACAATGAGCATCTCAGCAATCTTTTTATTTACCAGATGCATAGCTTTTTATTGAGGATGCTTCATAGATAGCTCATTATGGTGATGCTGCAAGTTTCCAGCATAATTAGGCATGGCTTAGGCTAGCGGCCCAGGTGTTTCTCTAACACATAATACAAACTCCATGGACTTACAAGTCCCCTTTTTATTTACACCAGTGACATCCATAGACAAAAGAACATGATATCAACTGAGTACACAAGGTACAAGTGCAATGTTGACAATGTTCCCCGTGACATCACGGTTCTGCTAATTCCAACTTATAAGTGCAAGCATATACAACAAAGTTGTCACAATGGTTCAAGTTTATTAGGGGCAAAGAATAAAGTGTGCTATCAAGTTTGTGAGGGCTTTAATCACTAAGTTTTCACGTCACAAAATATTTTTTAATTGGAAGAATGCTGAAAACAAGAATATACTTGGAATGGTGTAACACACCATGCATAGGAATTTATAGTGGACACTTTGGAATAACTTGGTTTCTTGGGAGTTGGAGGCATGAGTAGAACTTACTCATACAAGTGGAGGCTAACTAAAGACTGGGAGCAACCAACTAAGAGAGCAATAATGGCCAAAATCATGCAGTGCAACAAAGCATACTAATCAAAGCAAAGAGTGGTACTACAAGTCAAGGACTAAATAATCATAGAGGCTAATGATGACTTGTCATAGTCATAACATGGTGTGTGCATGTGCCAAGTCAACCCAAGCAAAATATCAAAGGAGAATACCACAATACTATGCTTTTGCATGCTAAAACAACGCATAATTTTTTTCAAGGCACACTAAGCAATCCCAATTGTTTGGAACAAGACATGCTATAAGAATAATGACTAAGCATAATGCTAAATCAACACCTAGAATTTCATGCTAATGTCTAAGTCACAGTCAATGCAAGCTCCTCTTGCACTTCAAGCAAGAACTTGCTACTCCTTTCCAAACACCAAGCAACCTTATTTGCAAAACAACACAGCGAGAACGGGGGTCCAAACTACTTTATTCAAGAAAACTAAACAACCTAAGCAAATCAAATGAAAACTAAGAAGCTCCAAAACAACACAACTGTGCATGAAACAATAAAAAAGAAGTGTCTAGACAGACCTAAGCTTTTTATTGATGAAGAAGGGGATGCTTTGGGCATCCCCAAGCTTTGACGCTTGTACCTCTTGGATATTTCTTGGGGTGACACCATGGTGGAATCCCCAAGCTTGATCTTTTGTCCATTCTTCATCTCATTGCATCATTCTCTCTCTACACCTGAAATTTTTCCTTCATACAAAACTTCACACAATCTTCATTAACAACATTAGTGTATTCAAAAGATATTAGACCACTGGCAAAGCTTTGGAACAACAAGGATTTTCACTAAAAACACAAGCTACTGTAGTAACTACTTAAAAAAATCTCCCTATCCACGATTTTCTTCGTGGACTTATTTTCTTTTACAACATCCAACTTCATCATCTCTCTCCCAATTCTCTCCTCCACATCGCTTGTTTTATCACTTGTCTGCGAGTGCTGGTTCGGTATCGAGCCACACTTTGGCCTCTTCTGGAAGCTCTATTCTGTGAAGAGGCAGTCTGCCACCGGCGGAGTCTATCCGCTCGGCGGCTGCGTCATTTCCATCCGATCTTCCGTTCTTTTCTTTTCCTTTTCCATGTGCGAGTCCGTCCAATACTGGCAGAAGAAGTGGTTTTATATCCGCGAATCCACGGTGGACGGACAAGATTTTGGCCTTGCTCCCTTCGACTCCTCCCAGGAAATCGTTCCAAAGAGATCTTGGAAGAATCACATCCTGGAGGGCAAGGTTGCGGAAGTGGAGGATCTCTACCATCGGGTCGAGGCGCTCCAGATGGTTGCTGAGAAAGAGGTCAATGGTGTGTATATCATCCGCACCTTACTCAAACGTCGAGTGCAGCCTCTCCAAGCGAGGGCGCATCCGATGTTTCTTTACACTGGCCGCATGACGAAGGTTTCAGCCGAGGAGCTGTCCAGGGGCGACCTCGATAGAGCTCTTCGGCCGATGCTGAAGTTCAAGGCCGATGAGGACCTCCCGAAGAAGTCCTTGATCGCCCCCTTTAGTGCTTCGAATCCAGTTCCTCGGGTGTGGAATTGCGTCATGCGCGTTGCACCTTTTTTTGAGTGTTGTACTTATGAATATTGTTGCTAATCATGATCTTTGTCTTCTTTGGTGTGCAGGAGCTAAAGGTAGCTGGCATGATGCCGCCGCTGCCTGAGAAATTTCCGATTGCGCCAGACAACGAGGTTGTGGACTCTGAGTCCGAACTTCTGCTGGCGCAATCGCCAACCTAGGAAGCCGCCGAGCCGAGCGAGGGGCAGACCCGAAACCGCTCCCGGAGCGAGTATTCGGATGCATCGAATCCGCCGACTCCTCGGGGACCTTCCTTCCTGGAGTGGCATGGTGAGGATGAAGGTGCCTCCTCTGTGCTTTTCCCTGCTGTTCCTCTTCGGGCGATGGCGCCGCAGCCGCCGGCCAAGAAGAAGAAAAAGGAGAAGGCAGCGCCGGTCTTCAACTTGTCAGATATTGACTCGTAAGTAGTTTTGGTTGCGCTTTGTTCTGTCATTTGTGTAGTTTGTTGTCTTGATCGGTCTTTTCTTGCAGCCACTCCTCAGAGGGTTCTCTTAGTAAGGGCACTCAAGAGGTTGTAGGGGAGTCGAAGCCGGCAGCTCCTCCCTCTCAGGTGGTGGCCAACTCTGAGGACGATGAGCCGAATCTCTCCAAGCAAGAGGCTCGGGTAGTTGTAACTCAGAAGACTGCACGCAGAACTTCGGAGTCTCCGCCTCATCATGTAAGGAATTTGCATCTTTATCTTGTAGGGGGAGCCCCCGGGACCTTTTTCGGATGACCTGTTGGTCGGTTTTGCTGTTGCGGGGTGTAGCCCCTGAGCCCTTTCTGATGTTTGTTTTTGTTTGTGTTTTGTTTTGCAGACCTTCGGGCATAGCGCTAATCTCCTTAGCCAACAACACCTAGCGTTGGAGGCCAACATGCGCCAGCTGTAAGGTGTGTAGTTTGATCATCCTTTTTTGCTTCAGATGTACCTTTCGTCTTTGCTTCTATTGATCCTTTGTTCTTGATGTTTGTAGATGATAATAATGCAGCTCTCCGTTGGCTAGACGCTCTTGAAAAGAGCCTTGGTCGAGCGGAGAAGAAAGCTGCAGATGCTGCGAAGGCGAAAGAGCGCCTGCAGAAGGAGGTAGCTGACGCTGCTGAAGCTCAGGAGCGCCCGCGGAAGGAGTCTGCAGATCGTGAGGAGCAGCTTCCTGCTGCGGCTGCTACTCGCGAGAAGGAGATGGCTGATAGGCTGATGGCCGTGGCAAAGGCTTTCTCTGGTGAGTATCTTTTACTTGTTTGGTTTTGTATTTTTTCGGCTGCTTCTTGTCTTCAAATTATTTGGGTCTTTTCTTCGTTGTCTCAGATGCGTCCGGCATCGCGTTTGATCGTGGTGCGGTGGAGCATGGAGATGCTCTGGATGATTCCACCGCAGCGGTCAAAGATCGCTGTGGCACTGCTGCTGGCTCCCTGGCGAAGGCCAAGGAAGTGCTCCGACGCTTCTACAGGGAGGTCATTCCCAAGGGCGCTGCTCTTGAGGATGTCGACGCTTTGGCGGATGCTCTGTCAGAGGATGCTCCGGCAGCCTACAAGCGCAAACAAAAGGGCATCGGTGCCTCCATGGGGTTGGCCATGGCCATGGCATCCGGAGCCGAGCTGGATCTGCCGCACATCACCTCCCAGTTGCCAACTGCTACAGACGGCTCAGAGGTAGCCTTCACCTCTCGATGTAAGCGTTACGGGCCGAATCTCATTGACCTGCTAGCGGAGTACGCGGCGAAGCAGCAGGAGGAGGCCAAGAGCAGGCATTCCTGCTCTGAGGCCACTCCGGATGCGGGTGCCTAGGCTTGATTGCTGTAGCTAGGATAGTTTATCCTTTTTCTTTTGTAATGTAAGCTTTTGTTGATGAACAATCTCACCTTATGCCACGAGGTGGCCTTTATGTATATAAGTTATGTTTCGATGTCTCACCAGTGATGTTTGTGATGTTCATGTGCTTACTTGTTTGCCTTTAGGGTCCTTCGGGTGAGACTCCCGTTGATACTTCGACTGTCCCTGAGCCGCGACCATCTCTAGATGATGCCTCGTAGCTTGTTTTTCTTCACGACCACATCCGCAGCTTGGAGAAGGATATGCTTGGCGTTCGACGCCATGCGGATGTGTGGAAGTCGAAAGCTGAGCGGGCTACTGCCAGGGAGGAATTTTTATGGGGGAGCTGCGGCAGATGAGCGAGCAGCTGCAATGTGGTCTTCGTGTTCAGATGCACTTTTCTTGTGTGTCATCTTGTTCTTGTGTTTGGTGCAGGCGTCAATCTCGTTTCGAGGAAGGAGAAGAGCGTGTTGTTGTTCGGATGAATTGCCTGACCCAACATGACTTAGAGGCTGGCGGCTTCTTTTGGATGGACCGTGATCGGGCCATCGTCCATGCGACAGTGCAAGAACGTGGGCACCAGGTTTCTTGGGTGCTGAGGCAGGCGAGGATTTCCCTGGCGTCCACTTGGGCCGTCATGTTTCCCTTGGATGAGGCACCTTCCAACCTTTGGGGCCTACTGGCAAAGTTTTGGGATGTGGGCCACGTCAAGGAGTTGGTTCGGCGTCATCTAGTCACTGGGGTGAAGGTCGCTCTTTCGCTTGTTTGGCTGCATCGCCGTGACGTCGATCTCGCGGCGGTGGCGACTGGGCCACCCCTTCGACTAGATGGTAGTCTTTGGGATATGCGCACGCATTATGCGGCTATGAGGTAGTATGCCTAAGAGATTGTTGATCTGTTCGAGCAACGGGCGAGTGTGATACTCCAGAATAGGTAGGTCTTATAAAGAGAAACAAATTGATGTAAAATTTGTATGTATTAGAGTGGGCTTGTTGTTCCCTTTGTGAAGTTTTTTTGTATTAGCATGTTGTGCTTTGTTCTATGCATGTCATTTTCGTTAGCCTGACATGGTCAGCTACTCGGGTTGTATTCTTTGTCCTGAGTCGACGAAGTCGTGAGGTGAGGCGTAGCCCCCGAGCGTGTTGTAGCGAAAAGTAAGGAAAATAAATTTTGGCCGAGGAACTTAGCTTTTATTCATATCATAACGAGGAGGTACATTGTTCGGCTGAGTAGCCTTATTGAAATTAAAGAGGTAACTAGGGGTAGAAGTGTCGCAATTCTGCGACGTTCCATGGGTTAGAGTATTCGACTCCTGACTTGACGTCCATGAGGCGGTAGGCGCCACTTGGGATGACCTCAGTGACGATTTAGGGTCCTTCCCAGGGTGACTCGAGCTTCTTCGGCCGCTCTTGCTTGAGTCGTAGGACGAGGTCTCCTTCGATGAAGGACCTTGGGCATAGACGACGGCTGTGGTAGTTGCGGAGGCTCTACTGGTAGACCGCTGAGCGGGCTGCGGCGACATCGCGTGCTTCGTCGAGTGTGTCGACGGTGTCTTCGAGTGCGGCCGTTGATTTGGCTCACTGTAGGCGATGACCCATGGGGCCTTATGGCATACCTCTGCAGGCAGCATGGCTTCGGTTCCGTGCACCATAAAGAAGGGTGTGTAGCCAGTAGCACTGTTCGGCGTTATACGCAGGCTCCAGAGTACGGAGGGTAGCTCCTCCACCTAGGCTCCCGCGAGCCTTTCGAGTGGGCATAGCAGGCGTTTCTTGATGTCGCTACCGATGAGGCCGTTGGCCTTTTCGACATGTCCGTTGGTCTGCGGGTGCACCACGGAGGCGTATGATATATTGATTCCAAGGCCCTCACATAAGTCCTGGAATTCCTTCGAGATGAAGTTCGAGCCGTTGTGTGTGATGATGTTGTGCGGCACACCGAACCTATAGACTATGGACTCGAAGAACTTGACGGTTGTTTTGCCGCTTTGCTTGGTGACGGGCATGGCTTCGATCCACTTGGTGAACTTGTCGACTACGACCAGGAGGTAGACGTGGCTTCCTTTTGAAGATTTGGGCAGTTTGTCGATTATGTCGAGGCCCCATTGGGCGAAGGGCCAGGCCAGTGGTATGGGCCTTAGCTCTGATCCTGCTGCGTGTGGTTTTGTCCGCGTACCTTTGGCAGGCGTTGCACCTTCGTACGATGTCCTTAGCATCGTTCATGGCTGTTGGCCAGTAGAATCCAGCTCACAGAGATTTGTCGACTAGGGCGTGGCTGTCTGCATGATGGCCACATATGCCCTTATGGATGTCTTGAAGGATGGTTTTGCCGTCACCGATGGTGACGCACCATTGGAGTACACCCGAAATGATGCGCTTGTACCACTCGCCATTGATGATGGTGAAGGCCTTGGACCGGCGAGATATGCGTCGGGCGTCTGTCGGGTCATCAGACAGTTCTTTGCTTATCAGGTACCAAAGGTACGACTATGTCCATGTTTCTTCGATTCCATGACCTGCATCAGGCTGACCAGCTCGGCCTTGGTGTCGATCTTTTCGGGTCCTTCGTGTCCTTCGGGTGGCGCAGCCCCCGAGTGTTCCGCTTCTTTGGGTGACCCCTTGGGGAATTTCCTTTTGATAGAAGGTACACGGATTTGTTCGAGGAACACACCTGGTGGCACCCGTGCGCAGGTGGAGCCGATGTTGGCGAGTCTATCAGCCTCCTCGTTGCTTTCCCTTCCGACATGCCGAAGCTCGCAGCCATCAAAGTCACCTTCGAGTGAGGTGTAGAGCGTGCGGTACGCGATCATGTTGGCGCTGTGAGCGTCACACTCGTTCATCGTCTGCTGGACGACAAGGTTTGAGTCACCGTAGATGACTAGGCGCGTTGCGCCACAGATATTGGCCATCCTCATGCCATGGATGAGGGCCTCGTATTCAGCCTCGTTGTTGGAGGCGCGAAATTTCATCCGAAGGACGTATTTCATCTTATCGCCTTGAGGGGACGTCAGTATGACGCCAGCTCCTGCTCCGGCCTCGTGCTTGGAGTCGTCGAAGTGCATCGTCCACGACTGTGTCATGTCCGGAGTGTCTGGCAGCTGGAGCTCCATCTAGTGGACAAGGAAGTCAGGGAGGACCTGAGATTTGATGGCCTTGCGCCGCTCATAGACTATGTCTAGAGGGGACAACTCGATGCCCCACAGGGCTACGCGTCTCATGGCTTCGGGGTTGTTTAGGATGTTGGACAATGATGCCTCGTTAACAACCATTATCTGGTGCTCCTGAAAGTAGTGGCTCAGCCATCGAGCCGTCATGAATACGCCGTAGGCGAGCTTCTAGTAGTGAGGGTACCTCTGGTTTGTTGGTGTCAGTACCTTGCTGAGGTAGTAGATTGGGCATTGGACCCCATGGGTCTTGCCTTCTTCGAGTCGTTCGACCACGAGTACGGTGCTTACCACCTGGTGCGTGGCTGCTATGTACAACAACAGAGGTTCTCGTTCCTTTGGCGTGACCAGAACAAGTGAGGTGGAGAGCAGACGCTTGAGGTCTAAGAATGCGTCATATGCTTCGGGTGTCCACTTGAACTTGTCCGTCTTACGCAGCAGCTGGTAAAAGGGCAAGGCCTTCTCGCTCATGCGACTGATGAATCTACTCAGCGCTGCAATGCGTCCAACTAGCTGCTGGACTCCTCTGAGGTTCTTCGGCTTCTCCATGGTCAGTATGGCCCGGATTTTCTTCGGATTCGCCTCGATCCCCCGCTGAGAGATGAAGTATCCAAGTAATTGGCCAGATGGGACGCCGAAGGTGCACTTTTCTGGGTTCAGCTTGATCTTATAGTGATCAACGTTATCAAACGTCTCGCGGAGATCGTCGATTAGTGTCTTGGCTTCCTTGGTCTTGATGACTATGTCGTCGACATAGACTTGGATGTTGCGACCAATCTGATTTTTCAGACATGCCTGCATGCACCTCTGGTATGCGGCGCCTGCATTTTTCAGCCCGAAGGGCATGGTGTTGTAGAAAAACACTCTGAACGGTGTGATGAATGCCGTTTTCTACTGATATTCAACCTTCAGCCGAATCTGGTTGTAGCCTGAGTAGGCGTAGAGGAAGGAGAGCTTCTTGCATCCTGCAGTCGAATCGATGATCTGATCGATCCGCGGTAGAGGGAAGTGGTCCTTGGGACAGTACTTGTTGAGCGATGTAAAGTCTACGCACATCCGCTGGATGTCCGTGTCCTTCTTGGGGACCAGCACTGTATTGGCCAGCCACTCGCTCTCCTTGATTTCTCGAATGAAGTTGGCATCGAGCAGTCTGTTGACTTTGATTCCAACGGCTTCAGCTCTTGGTTCGGATAGTCGTCGGATAGACTGCTTGACTGGCTTTGCGGCGGGGAACACATTGAGTGCATGCTCGGCAAATTCCCTAGGAACTCCTGGCATGTTCGCAGGACACCAGGCGAAGATTTACCAGCGCTCACGAAAGAATTCTACAAGCGCGATTTCCTATGCGGGGATGAGGTCATTGGCGATCAACGCCGTCTTCAAGGCATCCGTTGGGTGGACCTGCACCTTTTTCGTGTTGACTGTGGAGTCGAACGACATGTCGGGCGAGTTTTGCCTGGAGACTGGGGGTGCCCTATTGTCCGTTACTTCTCGGGGCCTCGTGAGTTCCTCCTGCATGCCGAACGACTAGGATATTCTGTTGACATCTCTATCATAGTGATCGGATCGGGTGAAGCTTCCCTGGACGGTGATGACACCCCTGGGTCCTGGCATTTTGAGTAGCAGGTACGCGTAGTGCGATACTACCAGGAATCTTGCGAACGACACGCACCCGAGGATGGCGTGGTACTGTGATGGCCAGTCCACCACTTCTAACTCCAGCCGCTCGCACCTAAAGTTTTCGGGTTGGCCGAAGATGACGTTGAGCCATATCTTTCCCAAGGGATATATGCCCTTCCCTAGGACTATGTCGTGGAACATCGTGTCGGATTGTTCCAAGCTGCACAGCGGGATCCGCATTGCTGCGATGGTGCTGGCGAACATCAGGTTGATGCTTCTTCCATCGTACATGAAGACGCGACTCATCTCGAATCCTCCGATCTACGCCTCGAGCACCAGGGCAGCATGACCTGGGCGAGGGATCTGGCGAGGGTGATCCGAACGATCAAACTTGGTGCAGGACTCTGAGCCACTGAGGTACTCAGGGATGGTAGGGCGTCCCTTCTGGATCATCAGGGCCCCTTTTGGCGGTGGGTATCCTCCTGTACCATTGTTTGGTGCAGGTGCGATTGCTGGATTCGACGGTCCCACGGGTGGTGGTGGAGGAGCTCCGTGGGCGATATCACTTGGTGCAGGTGCGGGCCCGAACCTAGGGTTCACGATCTGGTGTCGCATTTGGGTGAGAGCCTCACTGAGTTTATGGTACTCACGGAAGTCCTTTAGCATGTGGATGGCCTTCTTTTTTCCATCCTTCTTGTCGATGTAGAAATAGATGGTTCAGGGACCAGACAACTTGTCGTACGCCGAGGGCTCGTCGTCATGGCTGCGATGCTGCCATGTTTGTGTAGGGCACCCTCCCTCGCGGGGTTGCCTCCGCGATATTCGCTATTGCGGTTGCCGTCGTTGCGACGGTCGGCGTAGCCAGCCGCAACCATGTCGACTCCGTTGCGACCATCATAGACGCGCGATCTTTGTTTGCTGCAGCGTCCGCGTCTGCGGCCGTAGTCGTCCTCATCATTCGAATAAATTTGGTGGAGGGAATCTTCGCCATCTGCCCACCTGTTGGCGATGTCCATGAGGTGGTCGAGCGGCTTGGGCTTGATGCGCCCAAGTTCTTCCTTGAAGTCCGGGCGCTTGACACCGTCCTTGAAGGCATCGATCGTCCTTTCCTCGGAGATGTGCGAGGTGGAGTTCTTGATGTGGGACCAACATAGGATGCACGAGCGAATGGATTCGCCAGTACGTTGAGTGCAGGACCGTAGTTCCTCGATCGATGCTGGCCTCTTGTTGGTGACCTTGAAGTTGCGGATGAAGTTGTACGCTAGCTCCTCCTAGCTTCGGATGGATCCTGAGCACAGACTGTTGAGCCAGATCCGGGCTGCGCCTATCAGCTGCAGCTGAAGGCATTGCAGGGCGGTGTTCTTGTTACCACCGTGCAGCTTGACGGGCGAGAGGTGATCACTGAGCCAGGCCTTCGGGTCCTGCGTGCCGTCAAACTTCGAAGTGTCCGAATGGATCTTGAAATTTTTCGGCATCCACGTTCGCCAAACGGATCTACTGAAGCATCGGGCTCCACACAGCTCTCCATCATCATACTCGTCGGATTCGGTTGAACACACGCGTTTGGCGCGTGCCTTGTCAACCTTGCGCTAGGCGAGGTCGTTTCGAGCGTCGTAGCCGCTGCTGCGACGCCTTGGGCTCTTGTGACGTCGAGGCAGATCATGCTCTTTCTCATCAGATGAGGGTGTGGGGCTGCGGTTGAATCTGGCCGCAGCTTTCTTTTTCGGCTCCGAAGAAGCTTCATCGTGGAGCGCAGCTCCAATGAGTCCGAGTCTGGCTAGCGCGGACTTGTGCATGGAACTCTTTGGGTCACCCACCGGAGGTGGATGGGACGCAAGGTACGTGGTGGCTGCCATGATCGCAGCCTGCGGCGTCTTCGGTATGACGTTGACATTGACGTCCATTGACATGAAGGACGTGTTGAGGGTCCTCGTGATGTCGCGGCGTGCGGCAGGGTCCATGTGCTCCGTGCGGGAGCGATGCTCGTTGGCGTTGTTGCCATGTGAGTTGGAGCCACCAGCGGCAGAGAGCGCAGCTCGCCACGTGCTAGACTCCGAAGCTGCCTTCTTGCATTTGTCGAGATCCTCCATGAGCTTCACCTGCCGGTTATGCTCGCCGATGATGAGGAGGTGGTATGCCATCAGCAGATCCTGTGAAGCATTCACATGTAGGATGATGTTGCCCACCATAGCTTCGCGTGCCTGGTGCCATCCGTCCTCGTTGAGGTTGATCTTCTGGTAGGCGTTAGCGTCGCCTTCATTGGGCTGGAGGGAAGGGTTTCCTCCGTTTCCTCTGTTCCCATCCTGCGGGTTGGGCGATGGATTGGGTGGTGGGTTGGGTGCACTCGAACCTGGTGGCAGTTCCGATTCGCCCTGGATGACCATGACGCATTGGTAATGCCCGTAGATTGGGTCGCTGCTGCCACAACTTTCGGATCAGGAATCATAGGTTGCTTCGTCTGATAGAGGGCCGCACAGATCTGAGTTACAGTTCTGTTGTCATATGACTCATCTGTCAGCGTTGATGTGCATAGAACGTCGATGGGTGGGACCCATGAAGTGGGCCTGATGGATGGAGGTGGCACCCGCTCTGGGAGGCGGGGGGTGCTGGTCTGCCTGACCTGGAAGCAGAAGCTCTAGTAGAGAATCTCGAGCCCGTCGCCTACGGGTTCGAAATTCTTCATGGTGGCTGGCGAGTGGGCGGTTAAGTCGAAGGTGCTGAAGAGGAGATGACTCATCATTGCCGATGAGTTGTAGATCGCTCCGGATGGGACCGTCGCGATCTCATAATCAGCGCCCCCAGTTCCCACAGACAGCGCCAATTGACGAGGTTTCGACTCGTCAATGCCCATTGTTATAGACTTGGGTTTTGGAGAAGATGGGGATGCTGGAGATCGCGGAACGGTTAGCAAACAAGCAACATGGGGACACGAGGTTTACCCAGGTTCAGGCCCTCGGAGGGAAAACCCTACTCCTGCTTGTCTGCTCTTGATTACGGCGAAACCGAAGGTTACAGGGTGCGCAGATGCAATCTGGCATGAGATGTGTATGAGGTGAGTTGATTGTCCTCCTAGCCATGCCCTCCTAGCCTTCATATAGATAGGCAGGTCCCGGGCGTAGGTCGAGTCGGTTACAAATTAGGGTTTGCCCCTTTGAAATTCTATCTACTCTAGTCTTGTTCTCCAAGGATCCGAAGGCGTCATGGGCTTGGGCCACCCGAAACCTCCACAGGCTGTGTATCTTGTCGTGGGACATCCTTGGGTTGGACTAGGTATGCCGATGTTGTGTACCCGTGGGGTATAACCATGTCACCCGGTGTTGCCAGTACCAGGCGTGCGAGGGGCAGGGACCATCATGAAATTGTCGATATGTCAGAGAGACTAGTAGAAGAGATCTCCAGAGCGGTTGTGAGGCGCAGAGAGGTGAAGGAAGAGATGCCGATGTTGTCCGCGGTTATCGGAGTAGAGGAGCAGGTGGTGTTGTCGGGGCAGGCGATGACGCTGACGACAAAGTTGTAGTGGATGAAGAATTATAGGGCGGTGAAACCAGCGGCGACCCGGAGTGGTCATGCTGGACGCCTAGAGAGACGTGGTGGCGGTACTCGATGTAGGCGAAGAAGAACTCAGCGATGTGACAAAGACCATGCACGGACATCCGGTGATCCGCGCCGTAGGAGATGGCGCGGTGGAATTCGAGGACGTCGGTGCGCGGGGACGGTGAAGTAGACTACGTGCAATGATGATACGGCCCGAGGGTGCGGCCTAGCTGCAGGGAGCAAGTCAGTGCAGCAGCTGGGAGACCACTAGTGGCGTACACGCCAAGGAAGACACGTTGGAAGCCGGTAGCATGGACCAAAGGCAGTAGCGTTGTGTCCCGAAGGGGCGACGCAGCGGCAATCCGTAGCTCGATCGGTGGTAGGCGTGTGCTCGGGGACGTGCTTGGTGTAGATAGGCACGGAATCGATTGATAAGACCGACGGTGCACCGTATACGCCATGGCATAGATGATGCGTAGATCGAAGTCGATGGCGGTGTTGTCTATAAAGTCCCGGACGATGACGACAAAGATGATCCGTTGAGGCAGACGCGACAGCCTTCCAAGAAAGACGTAGACCGTACATCTATATTATGGAAATCATTTTGGAGTATAATTCGAATTAGACTAGAGTTCTAATTATCCTAAACTATCATAATAACTGAGTTTGTATAATACTCTAACAAAAATTATGAGCTACCGCCCATTTCCAAATTAATAAAAAAATATTTTCAAATTAACAAAAATACTTGAGGAAAAAAGTCTAGGCAACGAACAGTTTGAGTTTGGCCGCTAGGAGGCTGGACCGTGACCTATTTCCTTTTTGTAGGTTGACCTAAACTACTTGGACGTACCCACACACACACACCCTCCCCTCTCCTTCCCCAACCTTATCCTTTCCCTTCGCTTGACCTTCGCCACCCAAAATTCGGGCCGCTTCCGAGCCTCTCCTGCCGGAATAGCCAGCAGGAGGTGGCGGAGGAGTGATGCAGCGCTGAGTTGATGTAGGAGCGCTTCGTTGGGAACCCCAAGCGCAAGGTGTGAACCAGCACAGCAGCAAGTTTTCCTTCAGTAAGAAACCGAGGTTATCAAACCAGTAGAAGGAAGGAAACGTCACACAGGTGTTGCAAGAAACGCAGAGACCTGCACAACACAAACTCAAGACTTTGTCCCAATAAATCAGTGAGGTTGCCAAGCTCATCGGTTTGCTGAAACAAAGGATTAAACGTATGGTGTGAAAGGTAATGGTGGTTTGCAGCAAGTAAACAAGTAACAGTGGAAGATGTATCAATGGTAACGATTGGACCAGGGTCCATAGTTTACTAGAGGTGCTCTCCTTAGATAAACAACATGGCATGAAGGTTAAACAAATTATAGCAGGGCAATTGACAGGAACTGAGCAAGACATAATAATGCAATTACTAGTCAGAAAGATCCTATGAGATTCGATTGGGCAATACAAAAAGATACATAGACCGCCATCCAACTTCAGGTTATCATTCGAACCCCCTCCAGTATTAAGTTGCAAGAAACAGACAACTGTTTTAAGCAAAGTGTGTAAGGTAAACAGTCCACATGTTTCATGAACAAGAGACCGTTGTTTTCTCCCTAGTAGCAACAACACATCTACAACCGAAGAGATTTCTGTCACTTCCCTTAGAATCTAGAGGCATGAACCCACTATCGAGCATAAATACACCCTCTTGGAGTCACTAGCAACTACTTGGCCAAGATAGCTAATAACAACGAAGAGCATGCAAGATCACAAACAACACAGACATGATAGAATCATAAAGACAAAACCATTAATCAAACCAACATAAGAATCTCAATATCCATCGGATCCCCGTAAACACAACATGCATGATTACAAATAGATTATATCTTGATCATGAACGGGGCTCACAAGATCTATACATGAAATCACAAGGAGGAGATACAACGATCTAGCTACTACACAGACCCATAGTCCAAGGTGGAACTACTCACGCATCATACTGGAGAGAAGGCCTCCAGGATGATCTCCCCTTCGGCAGTGTGCCGGGAAGAACTTCAGATCCCCCGATCTAGGGACGACGGTGGCGGCGGCTACATAAGGTTTCGTGGAATATTGATCGGGTGCTTTTGGTTTCTGCATCGGGGGCTTCTTATAGGCGAAGGGGAAGCCCGAGGCGGTGGACAGGGGCCCCACACCCTGCCTAGGCGTGGGATAGGGCCCACCCGTGCCTATGGGGTCTGGCTGCCCTGGCACGCCTCTCCGTCTCCCCTCTGAACTTCTTGTTCCCCACGGAAAGTTATTGACTTTAAGTTTGTCCCGTCCAATTCCGAGAATATTTACTTACTAGATTTTCTAGAACCAAAAACAGCAGAAAACAGGCAACTGGCACTGTGGCAACTTGTTAATAGGTTAGTACTAGAAAACATGTAAAAAGCACCTCAAAGTGTAGACAAAGCAAAGCAAAGTAGATACTAAACAAGCATGGAGTATCAAAAATTATAGATACGGTTTTCGACGTATCAAGGAGCGGTGCCGAGGTAGCTGTAGGCTCTAGGTTTTTTAGGGTTGTTAGGTTTTGGCTTTGTGCCTTAGGTTGGCTTTATGCCTAGAGGTGGCTGGAAGTTCTCTTCCCCGAGTCTTGCAGCCGTCGGTGGAACTTCTTCCTCGTCCCGGTGCTCCGATGGTCGGAGCCTTAGGCGCAGCGATGGAGTGCCGCCTCCTCTTCAAATAAAGGGTCGTTTGGATCTAAGTGCCATCTTGGGTGGCAGAGATTGCTAGCGGTGACGCCTCTCCCGGCCGGCCGTGGTGGCGAGGAGGAGAGGGGTTGAGGCATGACGTGTGGTGTGTTGGCTTCTCTTCTGGCAGGCCGTGGAGGCGAGGGGCCCCACACCGATTCGTCCTCTGCTTCCTGGAGAAGGTACTGTCGATCTTTGGTCCATCGCCGTTGCATCCTCTATTGTTTCTCCTCCTCATATCGGGTAGGAGCTCTGAGGAGGGAACTCATTTTCTATGCGCGGCGGAGATGGACTTTGGCTTCTCGTTGCTGGTGCTCCAACTCGATCCTTCTCGTCCTGGGCGCTGTGGTTGCGACTGGAGGTCTGGGATCCATGCGGAGTAGTGGCGACGATTGGCCGGTGGCTGCGACTGATGAACACACAGTGTGCCTGGCTTGGCCACTGATCTTTGATGCCCAAGATTGGCATCCTCCGACGCAATGGAAGCGTCAAAGCAACCTCCGAGAATGGAGGCCCTCTTCTGATGGTGCGACGACGGCATTCAACGCCGACCTCTTCCCAAGTGGTTTCGTCCCCGGCGAAGTAGACGGCGGTCGGTGGCGGCACACATCTCTGTATCTGCGCAGTGAGACACAGGGACCTGATTGCTTTCTTAAAAAAGTTTACGAGGTCCTCCATGTTTGTTTCCAGGACCCTGGTTATAATTTTTTTTCTCTTGGATCCTTGTTATAGTATGTACCACTGTCTCGTATTAAATGCAGCCTTCTAGGTCCTTCGGAACCTTTTCCGTTCAAAAGAAAAGGTTGACCTAAACTGCCCGAAACGAATCGTTTAGGTGTTCTAAATGAGTCGTGATGCTGGTCACTTCCACGCTTCCACGGACAGCAGGCACGCTGCACGCAGCCGAGTGTGGTTTTCTTACTTAGTTAGGCGGGATGGATGCCACATGACACGGAGAGATCGTTGGCGGCGTACGTGATGGGGCATACGTTCTTCCACTTGGGTTCAATAATTTCTTCGTCCTCTTCCTCTTTTTTCCACGTCTCCGTATTTTTCACTAGACTAGACAATAATAATGCGATGCAAGCTTACCTTTGTCTCTCGTCCAACGCGCGGAAGAAGATTAGACCAGTCGAAAATACGGTGTTGAGTATACACGTCCACTAATCGATCGTGGAATTCTGCTGGACTATCGATACCAGGCCTACACAGTAGGTACGACGTATATACATACTATGTAGCAGTGGCGGACCCACGAAAAAAATGGAGGGTGTGCACACTTCTATTTTTTTCACAATAATACGATGCAAATATGTCAAATGAGTAATATGCATAGTTAATTGATTTAAATGTTTCTTAAATGCATGTGTCTTCTCCGATCTCTAAAACCACCTTGCACAGTAGCATTATTGTTTTTCTCAGTTACTTTCTCAGTTTCAAAATAGATATCTCGTGTTTTTGCGAAATTTAAATAAATCTATATACTAATAATATCTAGATTTATTTAAGTTTGTGACATCTATTTTATTTTGAGATATAGGGAGTATAGTTCTTATTGGCTAGCTAGCACTAGTATTGGGCCGACATGGTAGTATGACTAATAGTAGGAAAAAAACTTCAAAATTTCTGGATGCCGGCACACCCGTTGGGTCCGCCCATGCTATATATATGTAGCATGGTGACGTCACGCCTCGATCGATCTACTGCCGTGCCTGTTCCATCGTGTACGTCTCGAAGCCTTGTGCGTAAGCTAGAGAGCCGGCCCAATAAAATCTTGAGAATTTCATATCTTCAGCCGCGTAACAGACGTTGTAACTGACGCGACCAAAAGTTTTTCCGGATACCCCTTCGGCTCCTCTAGCGATCAGAGGGCGATTAGGGTTTCCAGTGAAAAAGGCGGCGCACACTGGGAAACCGGCGGCGTGCGGTGGTGATTGGAGGGCAACCAAGGTAATCGTGCTGGTGGAGAAGCCTCTACGTACGACTAGACTGTGTCGTGCCGTTCGGGGTGATAAAGGGGAGGCCTGGCGCCTCTGCCCACCCTTGGTGGCAGATCGATCTGGGAGTTGTAGGCTTGGTCTTCTGCCATGGTGGAGAGGCATGATGCCCCGGCTGGTGACGTTGGGGGTGGGGACGAGTGGGGGAAGAAGCCTGTGATCGAGGAGGAGACGATCGATGAGTTGATCGGTCGGATGAAATTGACATCAAAGGAATCGAAGAAATTGTTGGGGGCGGGGACGAGTAGGGGAAGAAGCCTATGTGGGCGCTGGCTGGCAAGATCTTGGTCCCAGGACCGAAGGTTTTTCATATCCAGACTATTGCAGATGTGCTTCGGCCTGCTTGGGGGAACCCTAAGGGTTTGGTTTTTCGTGATGGGGGTCCGAATCTCTTTGTTGCTGAACTATCCTCGGAGAAGGATAGAGATAGAATCTGGGAAAGGTCACCCTGGAATGTGAGTAAACATGCAGTGATTCTGGAAAATTTCAAACGCAGCCAACGTCCTTCAGAGCTGCGGTTTGATCGTATGCCAATTTGGATACGGGTGATGAATCTGCCATATAACATGAACGAGGATTGGGGGAAGGAGATTGCAGAGATGGTGGGAGACTTCATCAGCCTGGACAAGAGCAATGCAAATCTGATGATTGGAAGGTACTTGCGGGCTCGCTGTCAATGAGTCATTGCAACGATGGATCGAAATTGATTCCACAGCAAGGGAGGCGTGTGATTGGTATGATATAAAGTACGAGAATGTCCCGTACTTCTGCTTTTCATGTGGCCTTCTCGGTCACTCGGACATGGTGTGTCCTAATCCTGGGAAGAGGGATGAACGAGGCAGATTACCTTTTTGGCCGAGTCTGCGAGTCCAGGATGAAAGGAAGAATAGACCTGGCCCTTTTGCTTGGGGAAATATGTCTGGTGGCTCTTCCAATAGTCAGGCACCTGATGAGGGAGAACGACCGGCAAATCAGTTTAACCAGGGTGGGGGAAGAGGACGTGGTCGTGCAGGACCGTTCACTGGACGGTTTAATGGTGCAAGAGAAAATGCAGGGGTGTACCGCAAACTATCATTGGATGGTACTCCTGCACCAATGGAGGTGGAGAATCGGTTGACGATGCTTCCACATCAAATCGTTGGTGAGAAGAGGGATGAGAGACCAGCACAGAACTCAAATTCGACTGTTACCTCTCCAGATGCCAAGAAAACGAAAGTGGGTGTTGATATAGTTGTTCAATCTGAAAATTTGGCGCCAGCTGTTGAACAGCTGGGCCAGACCCAATGAGTTGTGCAAGTCTAAACTGTCGGGGGCTTGGGAACCAGCCGACAGTTCGAGAGCTGCGGGGTTTAGTAATGCAGCAAGGCACTGACCTTTTATTCGTAATGGAGACAAAACTTGCAGGTAAGAGAGTGGAGAAACTAGCTAGCACCTTCGGTTTCAGTGGAGGATTTGCAGTTGACAGTGTCGGATTAAGTGGGGGTATTGGTCTGTTTTGGTCTGCTGCCGTGTCAGTGGAGCTAAAAAGTTTCAATTCCTTCCATATTGATGTGATAGTTACTCATAACGATGGGGGGAAACCTCCATGGCGTTTCACAGGCTTCTACGGCGAGCCAAGACGGGAAGATCGTCACTTGAGCTGGACGCTCCTTAGGAGACTTCATGCCCTTCGGAGCTATACATGGCTTTGTGTCGATGACTACAATGAAACTCTATTTGCCTCGGAACACTTCAGTGAAAATGTGAAAGAAGATTGGCAGATGATTCCTTTTCGGGAGGTGACAGACGATTGTGGTTTAATTGATCTTGGCTACTCAGGGTTGCCGTACACATGGGATAACCGGCAGGAGGGTAGATCTAATGTGAAGGCCCGACTAGACAGAGCCTTCGGTAATCAAGCCTTGACACAGGTTTTTCCTGTGATCAAAGTGCGTCATATTAGTGTGGTAGAATCTGACCACTGTCTTCTTATGACAGAGCTTGGTCAGAGGCAAGTGATGCGTAGACAGCCCCAAAGCTTCAAGCATGAGAATGTGTGGCAAACACATGGTGACTATGATAAAATTGTGGCTGATATGTGGACATCGGAAGGAGTGAGCTCAGGTATGCAGGGATTTGCGAACACCCTTCATCGGATGCAGACAGGGTTGCAAACCTGGGGCTCAAAAACGTTCGGCAATTTTAAGAAGAAATTAGCTGAATTAAGGAAGAATTTGGAGAGAGTGCGACGGACCTCCCTGGGCCGCGGCCCATCTGCGGAGGAGCGCCGACTCGCTGAGAGGATTAAAGAAGTGTTGTATCAGGAAGAGGTCTGGATCAAGCAACCGTCGCGTGCAATGTGGCTGAAGGCTGGGGACCGGAACTCAGGTTTTTTTCACGCTCGTGTAGCACACCGCACACGGATCAATATGGTTAAATCTTTGGTGCGTAATGACGGGACTGTGTGTGATGATGAGGAGTCGGTAAATGGTGAGATACAGGGTTTTTATGATAACATGTATACCTCCCAAAGTGAACCAGTAATGAATGAGCTGCTGAACCTAGTCCCTGAGAAGTTAGATGGTTCTGCCAGGGAGCTGTTGCAGGAGATGTACAAGGAGGAGGAGGTTAGGGTAGCATTGTTTCAGATGCACCCATCCAAAGCTCCAGGAATTGATGGTTTTACGGCGGAGTTTTTCCAGCGGCATTGGAACATTGTTCGGGGAGATCTTGTTCGCACTGTCTTAGGAGTCCTGAATGGAGGTGAATGGCTGCCACACATGAATGATACGGTAATAGTTCTGATTCCAAAAGTGCGGCATCCACAGTCTATAAAACAATTCCGGCCAATCTCCCTTTGTACTGTTATTTATAAGATATGCGCAAAGGTGGTTGCTAATCGGATGCGGCCGTCGTTGGAGGAGGTTATAAGTAAGGAGCAGAGTGCTTTTGTTCCGGGTCGGCTGATTACGGATAATGCACTTGTCGCCTATGAGTGTGTTCATACGATGAGGAGAAACAAACGTGATAAGAAAGGCTTGTGTGCAGTTAAATTGGATATGATGAAGGCCTATGATCGCGTAGAGTGGACGTTCGTGGAAGCCATGATGCTGAAAATTGGCTTTCCAGTGAGCATGGTGCAGCTGATTATGAGTTTTGTGAGATCAGTTCGTTTCTCAGTGAAGGTGAATGGAGAGCTCCTGCCACAATTCTTGCCAACAAGGGGGCTCCGTCAGGGTGACCCAATGTCTCCATATTTGTTTTTGCTATGCTCTGAGGGTTTCTCAATTTTGTTGAACCACTTTCAGATGGGTCCGATTGATAGAGGTATCCGTGTATGCCATAGGGCGCCATGGATTACACATTTGTTATTTGCAGATGACAGTTTGATTTTCATCAGTGCAACATTATCTAGTGCCCAAAGACTCAATGAGATTTTGTGGATATACAACGCAGCTTCAGGGCAGCTAGTTAATAGGGAGAAGAGCTCCATATTTTTTACCCCATGCACAGAAGAAGCCCAGAAGGAGGTGGTGAAGCAAGAACTTGATATTCTTATCGAAGCTTTTAGTGAACGTTACTTGGGCTTACCAACAGCAGTGGGTCGGTTAACTAGTGAAGAGTTTGAGTTTATAACAGAGAGTATGCGAAGGAGTATGAATGGGTGTGCTAGAATGCTCTCATACCCTGGGAAAGAAGTTTGGATTAAATCAGTGGTACAGGCAAAGTCAACATATTGCATGAGTATATTCCAGCTATCTAAGGGTACCTGCAAAAAATTCTCTTCCCTAGCCGCAAGGTTTTGGTGGAGTGGGAATTTGGAAAAGAAATCCATGCACTGGATAGCGTGGGACAAATTATCTATACCGAAGGGCAGAGGGGGAATGGGTTTTCGTGATTTTGAACTATTTAACCTCGCCTTATTGGGTAAGCAAGGTTGGAGATTGATGACAGCACCGGAGTCTTTGTGTGCTCAGGTACTGAAAAGCAGATACTTCCATGATAAAGATTTCTTGTCAGCGACAGTGCCGAGGACGGCCTCTCGGACTTGGCGGGCAATTGTTGCGGGTAAAGAGGCACTGAAGAAGGGCATTATCAAAAGGATCGGCTCAGGTGAATCCGTTTCAATTTGGAACGATAACTAGCTGGCTGGATCTCTTCATATGCGACCCCTTGGTCAGAAATCCGAAGGACCGACTGTGATGGTTAGTGAACTGATTGATCACACGAATCATACTTGGAATGTTGAAGAAATTGAGAAGAATCTTTTTCCAATTGATGCTGAGATTGTTCGGCAGATTCCGTTAAGGAACACTGACGGTGATGATTGGGTAGCCTGGGCGCTTGAAAAGTCGGGAGTTTACTCTGTCAAGTCGGCTTATCGAGCGCTAGTGGCTGATCGTATGAGCGGGGACGAAGCTTCGTCGTCCGATGATCAATCTCAGGTATGGAGGAAATTATGGAAGTTTGCGGTGATTCCCAAAGTTCGCACGTTTTGGTGGAGAGTTTTGCGAGGCATTTTGCCAGATTATCAGACTCTTACCCAGCGGCATGTCAAAGAGTTAGCGACGTGTGGGATCTGCAAAGCTGTTCTAGAAACATTGTTTCACGCACTGTTTGAATGTGCTCATGCACGCCAATTTTTATTGGCTGCAAAGGAGGTCTTTCACCTACAGTTACCCAGATTACATCCGAAATCGTGGGCATCTGACATTTTATGTGAAGGTTGGTTCTCGCCATCGGAGCAAGCGCAGCTAGTTTCTGTGTTGCATGCTATATGGGATTCTAGAAATAAGCTTGTGCATGGGACGGTGGGCTTTGACCCAGGTAAATGTGTTGAAAACATTGAAAAGGATCTCTTGGAGATTACCTTGCCAAAACAATCGGTTGTTTCATCGGAGCCGAAGATAATCTGTAAATGGGTACCGCCTGCTGCTGGAGTTGTAAAACTGAATTCTGATGGTGCTATCAATGAAGGAGAAGGAAGGGCAGGCAGTGGTGGTATTGCTCGGGATGCTCTTGGCTTTAGAGGAGCTTGGACCAAGTTCTACGACGGAGTTCGCGACCCATTCATTGCAGAAGCGCTAGCACTCCGAGATGCGGTGTTGTTTGCACGTGATCGAGGGTATGAGGAAGTGGTTTTTGAGACAGACCGCCAGGTTCTGGTTCGTGGCTGGGCTGCTCGGGACAAAGAAAGATCAGTTATTGCGCCAATTCTGGAGGAGATAAACTTTATTCGAGTAGGTTTTAAGAGTTTTGTTGTGGTTTTCATAGGTAGACAGGGTAATCAAGTTGCCCATGCTTGTGCGAAGTTAGCTTCTGCTGACAACGTCTCACATGAGTGGTCTGGATTGTGCCAAGATTTTCTTTTAGATAGCATTATTGCTGATTGTAATCAAGACGCTTTGAGTTAATAAAGTATGTTGATCACAAAAAAAAACATATCTTCAGCCGCTTCCATCGGACAAAAGTCCAACTAATTAGTCACAACACAAAGATGGAAGATTTGAGGGGCTAGTGTGAAGTGAGAAAATCTATAAACGACTTGAAGAAACCAGGAAATTTCTATCCCCTCCGCTAGTAATGTGACGGCCTTTTTGGATAGGTGCGGCAGATCCTGACCTCTTGTGAATGGGAGAGCTGCATTTCTTGTTTTAGTTTTTTTTTTGTCTTTAGAATGGTAAGGCAACCATGATATACTAGAGTCAGAATAAGGTCTCCCGCATAGTCTATCCTCGCTCTAGGGTCCGTCTAACATTGGTAGAAGGCACGTGAAGTTGTGTGTCATGTGTATATATCTTTTAGGATCTGGTTCTGTTTTGTGTTTATTGGTTGGTTCCAGGTCTAACTTCTTTGATCTATGGTTCTCATCATTGATAATGGATGCTCCTTTGATGCGCTGGTTCTTTTGGCTCTTAGCACTACGCAAGATCTAGTATAACAAGATTTGCCTAGTTCTAGTGATGGAGGATCGAGGAGTGCAACACGCCGTGACCTGGCTCCAATAGTTGTAGGTGGTACCTATTTGTAATCTTTGGGGCGCGGCGGGGGGAGGGGGGGCTCTTTGTATTGCCAATGATGATTATTTTTCATGAAGAAGACATCAAGTGACATATTTCGTACATAGTATTACATAGTTATTTTTTTAATTATTCATTTATTGATCGAGATATACAGCCATGTGCATGCACATGCTGCATAGCACATAGAAATGATCGATGCTCACATCTACTAGAAGACTACGTAGAGTAGTACATATTGGTCCAACTAGCAGCTAGCTTATTGTACAAACTAAAAAAATATCTAGATACACATTAGCTTCACTAACCTAAAATATCTCATATTTCTAACAGAGGGAGTATAATATATATGCTTCATCTAAGCTATGGATATAGCATGATCTGGTAATTCGCTCAAGGAGTCTATCTACTAATTTTTCTTAAGATAGGTTAGTCAAATACGTTTCCATCCACCAAAAATATGTTTTCAAGCCTTTCCGTCCGATATTATTTTTCCGGTTTTGCCTCTGCCTGTTTGACCGAATTACCTGCCCTGCCACCACAGTCAAAAACTAAACGATTCGTTTACAAAGTCTTCGCCGCCGCCGGTAACCACCACCTCCTCCTCCGGCGAGGTAACATCCGTTGCTCTCCTCCTACGTGCCCAGCCCTGCTAGAGGAATCGAGGAAGCCCGCCCCCGTCGTTCCCTGCTTGCTGCCTCCGGCCACACCTCCTGGATGCTGCAATACAGTGGCCGGCCACGCACCTCCTGGACGCGTGCGTGCTACGGCCGCGCTCCGGTGACCCCGACGGCCTGCCCGCGTCCTTCCTCTTGTTCCCCGCCGGTCCAATATCGACAAGATGAGGCGCTGCAGGCGATAGGCTAGGAGATTTTGTTCGTTAGTGGAGTCGTAGGATCCTGTCGACATAGAGCAGGCGGCGAAGGTAGAGAACGAGCGCCATGGAGGAAGACCGTCGCAAGGAGACATGGCCGGCAGCGACTTGCAGTTCGGCAGGCAAAGCCGACGTGGTCGAAGATGGTGGCGCTAAGAACATGGACAGAGCCGAACTTGCTGCTCAGGAAGTGAGATGAGAGAGAGAGAGAGAGAGAGAGAGAGAGAGAGAGAGAGAGAGAGAGAGAGCAGCCGGCCAGGAGGCGTAGGTGATGGGGGCGAACGGTGAGGTCGCGGGCGAGCGCCGGAGTTGAGGCAGCGGCCAGGCGGAGGTCGAAGAGGAGGCCGAGTGACTAACATGGGCGCGAGGAACAGCGGAAGAATCGGAGAGGAGGGGCGACGGGCTCAGGAAGGACGCGAGCGAGCACCCGGCGGTGCTGGCGGCGGCGGTTCATGGCAAGAGAGTGAAAGTGTAAGATGGTTAACCTAGAGGGGGTGAATAGGTTTCTACAAAATTCTTTTTAATCTTTTGCAAGTTTTAGGCTTTGCGGAATATAAGTGAGCCTAAATGCAAACTAGGTGAAGTAACCTAGATGATGAACAAGATACTTCAAGCTCGAAGGCTATCACAAGGTAAACAACACAAGTAAGAGATCAGTTAAGGAATAACCAAAGCACGCGGAGACGAAGATGTATTCCCATGTCCACCACCTTTGGGAAGGGGCTACGTCACGTTGGAGAGGTGTGAGGTTCCACGAAGGATTCCTCACGCGTCACAAAGGCTCACCTTCTTCTCCGAGCCTATCCCACAAAGGAATAGCTCACTTACTCGTGGTAGACTTTTAAGGTAGTCTCCAAACCCTCACAAACTTTCCACGGAGCAAATCACAAGCCGAATGCCTCCGGGCGACCCTAGCCTCCTAGGGTTTCCCACAAACCCAAGAGTAACAAGCTAACTCGATGAACTCAAGGGGGAATGAACTTTGGCTTGGTGAAAACGTAGATCGAGACCTCCTCTTCCTTTCTACCAAAGGGATTTGGATTTGGTTGGGTAGAATGGGAGATCCTCAAGCTTTTGTGTTTCAACAATGGGGGAGAGAGAGAGCTTCAAGAAATGAAATGTTTGCTCAAATGCCTAACCTCTCAGTGGAGAAGAAAGGGGTATATATAGTATGGGGAGAAAAGAGCCGTTTGGTGGTTCTGCGACAGAACCGGCAATAGGTCCGGTCGGACCGAGTTACTCGTTGGAAATTCCGGCGATAGCTCCGGCGGACCGGACCACACGCTGGAAGTTTCGGTGGCGACCGAAATTCTCGGCGAACAACCAAAATGCCATGCAGTAATCCATACCGGTGTACACCGAGAATTTCCGGCGACAGCACCGGTGCTGCCAGCACTTTTGCCGATTTCAAAGTAGCCCCTTTGGACTCATTTTTCAGGGCTATTTTTTCTCTCTTTCTTTGAAAGGGTGTGTGGTGATGGATAATGAGAAGTATATTTGGTGTAGAACAACCCCAAAAAGCGCATCGAGATCACCCCTCTTAATAGTGCGGTGTTTCCTATTTGACTCAAGAGTAAATAAGAGAGAATAATAAATAACACCACGGGCTCTTCATATAGAAACGAATGGGGGGTCACACCGCCTTTCACCAACTAACTACGGACTCTCACCTGTAGAGAAGCTAGTAGAAACATTAGTCCGCTCTCTAGCTTCGATGTCATAGTTAACCAAAACACTAGGTAAGGGCTATTTGCCCTTTTAATCTCCCCCTTTTTGGTTAACGATGACAAACCGAGCTAGAGTCAAAAGATGATATTATGATACGATTAGATCTAGCACATAATAGCAAGCACATAGTGATAGAAAATCCAAGTACAATAAGAGAACTGCAAAGTTGTCCATACACACACACATGGTTCGATAGAGCAAATAAAAGCACAAGCCCATGAGAGACAAATGAACAAAGTAGGGATTGTGTAAGAGGCAAGTCATGAAAGAAGCGACTCTACTCTCTCTCCCCCTTTGGCATCGAGACCAAAAAGGAAGAAAGGAGTGGAGAGAACGATCTAGCCAGCGAAGTTTTCTTCATCGTCATCATCATCATAGGCTTCTTCCTCCTCTTCTTCTTTGTCGTCATCCTCCTCTTCGTCCTCTTCGTCATCCTCCTCTTTGTCCTCTTCCTCACCCTCCTCTTCGTCCTCGTCCTCATCATCATCATTCCCTATAGGTGTAGCGCGACGCTGAGAGGAATTGGAAGTGGCAAACCCGGGGAACATGGATGGATCAAAACCCCTAAACATGTCCTCATCCAGCGGGGGCTTCTCAAAGTTGACATAAGGGACAGGAGCTAAAGCATTGCCCAAGTCTGGCACTGGTCGACCATGTTCTGTCAAGAAAGCATTGCGCTTCCTCCTATTCTCCTGACTGAGCTCCAAACTACATTGGGAAATATCATATGAGGAGCGACACATATCCCACAAGCTATTGAAGAAACGGGCAAGACCTTTCTTGCGAGGAAGAACACGGGGAAGGTCCCGACGAAAGCGCGAGCCACCAGCAGAAAGAGGATCATGAGCAAGCTTGGTCCGGCGCACATATGGCATCATCTGAGGGAGATCCACATGAGAGCCCCGATGAGGTAAGGTCAACTCCTCCATATCTTCACGCGGACCTTTGGGGATAGTAGATGCAGGGGCGGTGGCCTCAATCAGACGCTGAACATATTGACAGAAATTTGGAGTCATGTGCTTCTCGATGGACCGCTGAATCTCACAGTAGATGAAATCACACCCATTGATCTTTCGGATGCGACGATGATCACAGTAGTACAGCAGGTTCTTGTGGTGACCACGGACATCAACTACATCACCAGCCTTGCTCACAATATTGTAGCGGAAGAACCGAGCAAGCACCATATAGTAGTAGTACATGCCTGACAAGCTGGAAGTTTCATGGCTGGGCTAACTGGGGTAGCATGAAAGGAGCTGGTTGTCACTGAAGGCCTTCTCAGAGTGAATGCAGAATCCAGAGACACAGTCAGGAGGATAACCCAGATCATTGCAGAAATCATCAAAAGAATCCAAGTACGGCTTGGCGCCGGTCATCCAAGTAACAGTGCGAGCATCATCAGTGTGAAAGTAAGCAGTGCAGAAGAACTGGCGAATGAGATCTGGCATGCGCTTAACCTTGATAGTAGCAAGACCAAAGACATCCATCTGCTTTAGGGCCACATCCACATGCTCGAAATAGGTAGAGAGGTAATGAGCATAGTGGTCCTCATTGAGATACTTGGGAGGAACAAAGAAACCCCGCCTCATACGAGTTGGCTCATTGTAAAAGTCATCCCAAAAGCACTTATGAGTGTCAGTCCAGAACATCTTGTCAGGCCCAAGATAAGTGCGGTTGGGAAAGCAGTACGGATTCTGCCTCCTTAAGTCCCTCCACTGATTCATAGAGATATCTGAAGCAGTATTATAGTTGGGAGGAACTTCTTATTCAGTAGTACCAAGACTAGACTTGCCCTTGGGAGCGGATCTTCCAGCAGAGGCTTTCTTCTTCTGTCCACTTGCAGAACCAGAACCCCCTGCAATAGCAGCTGCTTGTTAATGCTGAGTGAGGCGAGGAGGAGGAGGCCGCTGAATAGTAAGCTTTCTCTTTTTGCTGGTGTCTGGCTCAAAATCGCTGTGGTCAGACGCTGCATAAGAAGCACACAAGAATGCCAGGCAAATAAAGGAAATGAGTGTATATTCCATAAGAGAGCTCACAAGAACACATGTTGAAAGTTGGGCAAGCGCATGGACATAAAATCAAGCAAAATAGAAGTGTCGGCTCCAGGTCTGGCAGAACCGATCCTGTCACTGGAATGATCGGCGACGGTTCCGGTGAACCGGAAGCTCGACCGGAATTTCCGGCGAGCATTTCGGTCGACCGGAACGGTGACCGGAAATTTCGGTGACGGTATCGGCTCGACCGGGCCTGGGACCGAAAATTCAGGGAAATTGATTGGAGAACTGTCCATGACTTAGTACTTGCACAAAAATCAACATGTGGAAGAACAGGGGTGAAACTAGGATGGTACTAGCCTAGTTACTCTACTAGGGGTAGAGAAAACTAAGGGGGAACAATCTTGACCATGAAAGCTAGGGTTTCACCACCAACAAGAAAGGTAAAAAGGAGAGGAAAGAGCAAAATACCCTCGAATGCTGAAGAAGAAGCCATGCCCCCCCCTTGCCAAAGATGGTCAAGAAGAAAGCACTACACGAGAAATAGGGAGAGCACTCCCCGATCTCCCAATGCGGGCAAGGAGAGAGCAAAACCTTCGGTGAGAAGACTTGTAGAGGCCCGATCTACAACTTGGTGGAGTGGGGAGGGATTTGGGTGGAGGGAAGGGCCTATGGGAGGGTAGGGAAGCTCGGGGAGGCAACCATGGAGGATGGGAGGGCGTGGGGAAGAAAGAAGGAAGAAGGTGGAACTGCCCCACGCGCGGGCTAAAACTACCCACCTTAAGAAATTTTCGGCGATAAGTCCGGTCGAACCGGTGCCCATGCCGGAATTTCCGGTGAGAACATCGGTGAACCGGCCCCGTGACCGATATTTCCGGTGGCGACCGAAATTTTTGGAAGAGAACTGAAAACGTGTACTGTAAGGGTTTTCGGTCTGCTGCCGGAATTTTTGTCGGTCGTCAGAATTTTTCGGTCGCCAGGCCGGCGAACCGGAATTGTTGCCGGAAATTTTCTGGAGACAGCATATGAGCAAATTTTTCTAGAGAGTAAGAATTGTTAGAAATCATATGAGCATATACACAAGATCAAAATGAAAACCAGATAAATCACTGTCCATATGGCAAGGTCATGAAGAAAAAACGAAGAGCAACCATGGACATAGGATTTAGCTTCGAACATCAGAGCACACAATACACAAAACCAACCATTTGGCGGAGGATTTCTCCCCCTATGTTTAAGCACACATGTCATGGCGCCTCAAAGATAGATGCTTGGACCCATATCATGACATGAGATCAATTTATGTTGCACACATAGGTAAGCATCAAACCAAGACATGGTAAAATGACCATCCCTACATGTGCTGCACAACTAGGCTACATAGCACATTAAGAGCAAGAATATAGTGCAAGAAGCAAATCAATCCAAGTTTTGAGGATCTAGTATACCGAGTTCTCGCCTCAACATGGCAAACCGGGCTTCATCCAAAGGCTTCGTGAAGATATCGGCCAATTGGAACATCGTACCCACATGAGTGACATTGATATCACCATTTGCGACATGGTCACGTAGGAAGTGGTGGCGAATGTCAATATGTTTGGTGCGGCAATGTTGGACGGGGTTATTGGAAATCTTTATTGCGCTTTCATTGTCACATAGAAGAGGCACCGTACCAAGAGACACACCATAGTATTTCAAGGTTTGCCTCGTCCACAACAATTAAGCACAACAAGATGCCGCGGATATGTATTTGGCCTCGGCGGTGGATAGGATTGTGGAGTTTTGTTTCTTGGAAGACCAACTCACCAACGACTGGCCAATAAATTGGCAAGCCCCGGAGGTTGATTTCCGGTCAACCTTATCACCTGCCCAATCGGCATCCGAATAGGCGACAAGCTCAAAGGTTGACCACTTTGGATACCAAAGCCCGAGAATAGGAGTGAGAACAAGGTACCTAAAAATCCGTTTGACCGCCATCAAGTGGCACTCCTTGGGAGCGGATTGAAAACGAGCACACATTCCAAAACTTAACATGATATCCGGCCTAGAAGCACAAAGGTAGAGCAAGGAACCAATCATAGAACGATATACCTTTTGATCCATGTCCTTCTCACCAACTCCAAGGCCAACTTTTCTATTTAGTGGCATGGGTGTCTTCATGGGATTAGCCTTGGCCATCTCGAACTTATTGAGCATATCCTTAATGTACTTCTCTTGAGAGATGAAAGTGTCGTGAGGAAGTTTCTTTATGATGAAGTCTAGAAAGAACTTCAACTCCCCCATCATGGTCATCCTAAATTTCATAGTCATCAACTCGGCAAAATCTTTGTTATGATATTCATTAGTTCCACCAAAGATAATATCATGAACATAATTTTGAACAATAAATAAGCCACCCCCTTTAACCCGTTTGGTGAAAAGGGTGGAATCGACCTTACCAACGCTAAACCCATCCATGAGTAGAAAATACCTAAGGTGCTCATACCAAGCACGAGGAGCTTGCTTTAGTCCGTAGAGAGCCTTATGGAGTAGATACACATGGTTGGGATAGCGTGTGTTTTCGAAACCCGGGGGTTGAGCTACATATGCAACCTCTTTCAAGGGACCATTAATAAATTCACTTTTCACATCCATTTGATAAAGCTTGAAGTTATGGAAATATTCATAAGCAAGCAAGAGACGAATAGCTTCAAGATGAGCAACGAGCGCAAAGGTGTCCTCATAGTCAATACCTTCTATTTGGGCAATACCCTTGCGCCACTAACCTTGCTTTCTTTCTTGTGACGACCCCGTTCTCATCTTGCTTGTTCTTGAACACCCACTTCGTCCCAATGACATTGATGCGATGATCTTTAGGCCTCTCCAATAGAGACCAAACTTCATTACGGGTGAAACACTCGAGTTCTTCTTGCATGGCAATGATCTAATCCGGATCCTCCAAAGCCTCATGAACCTTGAGGGGCTCAAAGTTGGACACAAAAGCATGATGCCCACAAAAGGTTGTGAGGTTCTTCTTCTTGGCATGGGTCTCGATCCCTCTTGATATGCTTCCAAGGATATTGTTGACTTGAAGTCCACTTGCAATGGAGGTGGCTTTGATCTTCCGAATTGTGCCTTCATGATCAAAAAATTCATCTTTTGAGGGGCCTTGATCATTGACACCATCTTGAGTTTGACCTTGGGATGGAGGAGATTGATCTTCTACTTGGTCTTGCTCAAAGGGTTGAGGGCTTGGTTCTTGTTCTTCGGTTTGCACGAAATCTTGAGTGAGATGTTGATCTTGTGGTGCATTTGATGGCTCAACTTGAGTAGAGCTCGGCTCTTCTTGAGTTGAGCTTGATTCTCCCCCGTCATCTTGTTGAAAATGAATGTGAGACTCGGTGGGCAAGATATGCCCAATACCCATCAACTTGATGACTTGAGAGGAATCACCATCACCTACATCACGAGAAGAAACTTGCCCCTCATGGGGGCCATTATTCTCCAAAAACTCCACGTCACAAGATACTTCAACACAACCATTGGTTTTGTTGTAGTATCTATAGGCATGAGAATTTTCCGCATAACCAACAAATATACCATCTATAGTTCTAGATTCGAATTTACCGAGCTTTTCCTTTTTGTTCTTGAAGAGGCACTTGCATCCAAAGACATGAAATTAGTTGACATTGGGCTTCTTACTTGTGAAAATCTCGTATGGAGTCATGTCAAATGGAGCTCGGATGAAGAACTGGTTCGTGTAGTGGACCACGGTAGGAATGGCTTGTCCTCAAAAATTGTGAGGGGACTTGAATTCACTCAACATTGTTCTTGCCATCTCAATGATTGTCTGGTTCTTCCTTTCAACAACACCATTTTGTTGAGGGGTATAAGGAGCTAAGAATTCATGCTTGATCCCCTCATCTTCAACAAATTCTTGCATGGTGTAATTCTTGAACTCGGTGCCATTATCGGTTTTAATAGTCTCGATCTCCACTCCATGAGTGTGTTGAGCTTGCTTGGCAAAGGTCATGAATTCCTTGTAGGTCTCATCCTTCGTCTTGAGAAGAAAGACCCAAGTATACCTTGAGTAATCATCAACAATGACAAGACCATATCTTATTCCACCAAGGGAGTCATATGTTGATGGCCCGAAGAGATCTAAATAAAGGAGCTCCAAGGGTCTTGGCGTGGCCATCTTGGTAAAGGAAGGACGATGCTTCCCAATTTGCTTTCCTAAAATGTAAGCACTACACACACGATCTTTCTCAAAGGAGACACCGGTTAGTCCAATAATATGCTCACCCTTTAGGAGTTGATTGAGATTTCTCATGTTGACATGGCCTAGGTGATGGTGCCAAATCCATCCGTTGTCAGCCTTGGCCATTATACATGTAGGAAGAGATTGGCTCTCTTTTGAGAGGTCAACCACATAAAGGTCGTCTTCCACGTGTCCAATGAGAACCAAGCTGAGATCATCACCCCTAAAGACCTTCACAAAAGTTCTAGAGAAATAGGAGTCATAGCCGGCATCCGCAAGATGTTTAATTGAAAGCAAGTTGTAACCAAGGTTTTCAACATGTAAGACGGTCTCTCGAGTCAAAACCTTGGAGATCACCAACTTACCATAACCTAGTACCTTTCCTTTAGAGTTGTCTCCAAAAGTGATGCTTGACGTTGAGTTGTCAAGCCCACTTCTACCTCCGGTCATGTGATTGGTGCATCCACTATCAAACACCCATTTTGATCCACCAGAGGCATAACCCTACAAAATCAATTCTTTGATTTAGGAACCCATTGATTAATGGGTCCCCTGTAATTAGCAACAAGATCCTTTGGTACCCAAATTGTGTACCTCTATAAGCATAACCATTTCGAGGGCCAACATATTTGGCATATACATCTCCTTGAGTGCCCTTACATAGCACATAGGAAGGACTAGACTTTCCTGCATACTTATGATTGGGATTGCCCCTCATGGCTCCCCCATTCACAACATTCCTTTTGACTTGGTAAACCACCTTGTCACCTTATTTTACAAAGGTTATCTTCTTTGGTGGAATGGCATTGCTCGTGTTGTTATTTGGATCAAAACCGACACCTTCCTTGGAATTTTTTGTCTTTTTACGGGATAGAATCTCATCTATGATCTTTCCCTTGGAGGTTCTCAAGTTGCTCTTTCAACTTCTTATTTTCCTCAATGAGGAGAGTTTGATCAAAGGTAGAGTTAGAGGTACAAGAATCATTTTCAACAATAATTGGATCCTTCAATGTACCAAGAGCCTTCTCATAGGACACCTGAAGTTGGTCATGGTTCTTTCCAAGTTTTATGAGCTCACGCTTGACAAGCAAACTAGACTTTTCAAGGTGCTCAAGGTCCTTGGTAAGAGAAGCATGAGCAACCTCAAGCTCTTTCTTTGAGGCATCAAGCTCTTGGGACAAAGAGTTAGCCCTATCAATAGTGTCCATGTATTTTGCTTTATCAATTTCAAAAATTTCAATTTGTAGTTTAAGAAATGAATTGGTATTCTTTTCCTCACAAAGCTCTTGCTAAAGAAGATTGAATCTTTGTTTCTCATCATCAATATGAGATTCCAAGCTATCAATGATCTCATCACGTGAGCTAACAAGTTCCATTAATTGCTTGACTCTAGCACGAGCAATGGGAGGAAGAGACTTCATGATAACATACATTTATTTTATATACTCTTCACTAAATTCATCACTATCACTATCACTATCATGGTTACTCTCAAGATCATCCAAGATGCTAGATAGGGATGGAGGAGAGACAATTACCTTGGAGCTTCTTGCCATAAGACAAGAGCCGGTGATCTTGGTATTAGGAGAACTCTCGATGTAGTCCTTGGCAAAGTCGTAGGTGAGAGGTGAACCATGTTCGAAATATGCCAAACCGGTCACACTCACCACTTTCTCCTTATCCCCACACTCCATGTCGGACTCGTCCTTGGAGCTCCTTGCCATGAGGCAAGTGGCGGTGACCTTGGGAGTAGGAGAGTCATCGGTGTAGTCCATGGTGTAGTCATAGGTGAAGAGAGACCCGGGTTTGGCGAAGGCCAAACCGGCCACTCCAAACACCTTCTTTTCATCCTCTTCCTCCTTGTCGGATATGTATTCTTGACCAAGGAAGCCCTTACCATCACGCCTATTGTTCCTCTTGTATCTTTCATTGATGGGGTTGGGCTTCAATCTTGGTTTGGCACCCTCTTCATACTAGGGCTTATCAAGCCTCTTCTCATATGGACATTTATTGGCAAAGTGGCTCGACTCATCACAATTGTAGCACGTCCTTTTCTTCTCACTTGATCCCATTGAACTTCTCCTTCTTCGGAACTTCATGTTCTTGGTGAAGAGAGCAAGTTGAGCGAGCATATCATCAACTCCATCAACATCGCTTTCTTCATCACTAGCATCATCTTCTTGCACATGCTTGGCCTTTAGTGCTAGAGAGTGAGAAGACCCAATAGTACGGTTGATCTCCTTGATCTTTTGCCCTTCATCCGCCAAGTTATCCGTGGAAACAAGATAAGAGACTAGATCATCGGGAGTGAATTTATTAGCTCTATCAAGGAGTTGCAAGTTTAAGGAAAGCTTCTTATCGGTGACAGCGATCATAGAGACAATCTTGGACTTGATAAGCTCATCATTCAAATTGAATCCATCATCATACTTCTCACATCCTAGGCCACCAATCTTCACGCGGAGGGCAACAAGTCTCTTGTATGCTTCAGCGATAGCCTCCCCATCATGGTTCATGAACATGTTCATCTCTGACTTGGCAGCTTCATACTTGTATTTTTGAATAAGAGACGTTCCCTCTTGGAGAATGACAATCCTATCCCAAAGATCCTTGGCGGTGGGGATGTCTTTGACTTGATCATGGAGAGTCCGGTGAATGGCACTCTTATCTTGTCACAAGCCATCACATTTAGTTGACGGTCATAGTACTCTCCCGGAGTGAGGTTGTTGGGATCATGAGGGTGGAAACCGGTGCACACAATCTCCCAAAGCTCAACGCTGCAGCTGTGAAGAGGAGATTCCATAGAAGCTTTCCAATGAGAGAAATGAGTTCCATCATAATGAGGTGAAGGACCCGAACCATTAATATGCGGCATGATGTTCTTTTGCTTAGGATAAACATAAGGAAATTGATTATGGGGCGTGGAGAGTTTTGACGAGCCGCTCTCATGAGTGGACTCGGCATCCTTTTCATTTTGGGTGTCCATTGGTCTCCCTTGAGGTACTGCCAATGGGTTACCAAGAAAAGCCCCATCGCCAATGGCCTTAAGTTGTCCTTCTAAGTAAGTCATTCGAACAAGGAGATCAGAATCAGCCTTGTCCTTTTCAAGGGCACCCTTGGCTAAGATTTCGTGAAGCTCCTTGATCGAATAAGTCTTATCCTCCTCATCATCGGAGAAAACCATCTTTTCAATAAGGCGGTAAAGCCCTTAAAAGAGCCCTAGGCTCTGATACCAATTGAAAGTGTAAGATGGTTAACCTAGAGGGGGGTGAATAGGTTTCTACAAAATTCTTTGTAATCTTTTGCAAGTTTTAGGCTTTGCGGAATATAAGTGAGCCTAAATGCAAACTAGGTGAGGCAACCTAGATGATGAACAAGATACTTCAAGCTCGAAGGCTATCACAAGGTAAACAACACAAGTAAGAGATCAGTTAAGGAATAACCGAAGCACGTGGAGACGAAGATGTATTCCCATGTTCACCACCTTTGGGAAGGGGGATACGTCACGTTGGAGAGGTGTGAGGTTCCACGAAGGATTCCTCACGCGCCACAAAGGCTCACCTTCTTCTCCGAGCCTATCCCACAAAGGAATAGCTCACTTACTCGTGGTAGACTTTTAAGGTAGTCTCCAAACCCTCACAAACTTTCCACGGAGCAAATCACAAGCCGAATGCCTCCGGGCGACCCTAGCCGCCTAGGGTTTCCCACAAACCCAAGAGTAACAAGCTAACTCGATGAACTCAAGGGGGAATGAACTTTGGCTTGGTGGAAACGTAGATCAGGACCTCCTCTTCCTTTCTACAAAAGGGATTTGGATTTGGTTGGGTAGAATGGGAGATCCTCAAGCTTTTGTGTTTCAACAATGGGGGAGAGAGAGCTTCAAGAAATGAAATGTTTGCTCAAATGCCTAACCTCTCAGTGGATAAGAAAGGGGTATATATAGTATGGGGAGAAAAAGAGCCGTTTGGGGGTTCCTGTGATAGAACCGGCAATAAGTCCGGTCGGACCGAGTTACTCGCCGGAAATTCCGGCGACAGCTCCGCGGACCGGGCCACACACCGGAAGTTTCGACGGCGACCGAAATTCTCGGCGAACAACCGAAAGGCCATGCAGTAAGCCATATCAGTGTACACCGAGAATTTCCGGCGGCGACTGGAAATTCCGGCGACAGCACCGGCGTTGCCGACACTTTTGCCGATTTCGCAGTAGCCCCTTCGGACTCATTTTTTAGGGCTATGTTTCTCTCTTTCTTCAAAAGGGTAGTGGTGATGGATAATTAGAAGTATATTTGGTGTAGAACAACCCCAAAGAGCGCATCGAGATCACCCCTCTTAATAGTGCGGTGTTTCCTATTTGACTCAAGAGTAAATAAGAGAGAATAATAAATAACACCATGGGCTCTTCATATAGAAACGAATGGGCACACATTGCCTTTCACCAACTAACTGCGGACTCTCACCTATATAGAAGCTAGTAGAAACATTAGTCCGCTCTCTAGCTTCGATGTCATAGTTAACCAAAATACTAGATAAGGGCTATTTGCGCTTTGAGAGAGAGAGAGAGAGAGAGAGAGAGAGAGAGAGAGAGAGAGGGGGCGAGTCTTGCAGCGTGGAGGACGGGATCAAGGCGGCGGCACCGATCGAGAGGAGGGAGGAGGCGACACGGGGTCGTGGGAGGAAGGAGACAGGGGAGCGGGTTGCGTGCATGCGTTGTGGTGGTGCCTGTAGCGTTAGGTGGTATGGGACGTGACCGTGTTGGTGTGTTGAGTCATTGAGTGTACGGTAGGTGTGCGTGTTGATGTTCTATGCAGCCGGGTTGGACTGGGTTGTGGTGTGATTGTGTGCGTGCTAACATGGGTGAGTGGCGACGGGGTGGAGTTCTATGTGCGTGTGGTTAAGGTACGATTAGGGTTTGGTTTAACTGAGTTTTGGACTATGTGGGTAGTAGGCCGCCTGACTCGGCCTTTGGCATGGTTGGCCGCATTCCCTAAAAACATAATCTAAAAGTATTTGAAAATAGTTTTTAAATAAGCAAAATAACTGGAATTTTAATTTGAAATAAGAAAGAGGAATAATTATAAAATAAAATAGGATTTTAGCGAAAATATTTTGAGAGGCAAAAATATGCATGAGGAAGTTATATGATGCGGAAAAAAATAACAAGAATTTTTTTATTTTAGAATATTTTCCGTGTATTACATTAGGCACATCTGGTGCACGCACTCTTGCCCGATCTCTTGCAGTCGAGGTTCAGGACCGGGAAAGAGCAGCAGGGGCGTCGGCGTCCACGTCGTCCCCTGATGGGTACCTTGTTTGTGGGCAGATTTCCGGAGATGCGACCACACGGTATGGCGGCGGTGGCCAGAAGCATATCCGCGGTGTTCGACCTCTCGAGAATCACCGCATCACTCGTATTCGCCTTGTCCCGGCTGTGGCGTTGCCCGCAGCATCACCAGGCTCGCATCTTTGCCATGTGTCGGCGCCAGCAACCGTGATGTCCTGACGTGGTGCCGATCCTCGTAGAAGACAACATGACGTTGTCCTCTGCCGTGGTATATGGCCGGCGGGCGGCTTTGGCGAATTAAATAAAATTTTTTCAGATGATTATAACTACATCAACTCGTAAACTTTTTTAACCAGCTAGCTTGCAATAATTTTATATAAAAAGTGTTGGTAGGTATGCGAAAATATAAAAACAATGCGAAAGACGAAAATGATTGAAAAAAGAATTGGTATTTTTCTATGTATCACTATAGATCATATGTCGTCTAACATTTTGTTCAAAATTTTAAAAAATATTTTATTTTTTTATATAATTTTTTAGCTATCACGTAGCAACGCATGGGCTTTTTTTTTCGAAATTCGCCCAAGTCTTGGTCGGATCGACTCGGCTGAGCCTTGGCGAGTACGCAGCGCCCACCCTATTTTCTTCAGGTCTCGACGCCGTTTTCCCACCGTTCGTTTTATCCAGTGTCAGATATAATACACTTGGCAAAGACAGCTAGAAAATCCACTTGTTCATCAGGAAAAAAATAACTTCCACGGACGCCGGATGACACGGAGAGAGATCGTGGGCTTGAAGGGCATACGTCTTCCACTTTGGTTTGTTCATTAATTTTGTCCTCTTCCACTTTTTTCTACGAGGCCAAGAGTATTTTCTTATTTTCCTCCACACATTAATGCGATGCAAGCCCACCTGGTCTCTCGTCCAGGTCAAACGGAAGAGGATTAATACAGCACGAAATACGCTGTTGAGTGTGGAATTTTGCTGGGCTATCGTACACAGTACGACCTAGCGTGGTGACGTGTCCTGTCACATCGTGCACGTGTGGGAAGCCTTTTGCCTAAGCGAGAGCACCTTTACAAATAGAGCTTGAGAAATCCATCTTCAGCTGTTTCAAACGGAGGAAAGAATCATGACAAGTCACAATAAACCCGGTAATTTCTAACGTGCGTGCATGTTAATTTCTACGTTGATTTGTGTTTCGTGCTTCATGGTTTAATCAAGTTTCAAAAAAAATTGTCCAAATAAATTTGAATAAATCAGGGTAAAATATTGCACATGATCTAGCGTGCATGCTAAAATGATATTTCTCCTAGACGTCATATAAAGATGAAGATTAGTGTGTAGTGATAAAATTTAACTGATTGTAAGAAACAAAGAAAACATCACGTGAGAGGGGAGATATGAGAAACCTAAGTCGCTCCTAGGCAGATAGAGTAAGGCGGCGACGCTATCTAAAGTATGAATAAGGTCCGTCTGTCCTATCCACACTTCAGGGTGTATGTGAAGATATCCGCTACATATTGGTGTTCATTGGCAATGTTGCATGTCTAACTCTTCTTCGGATTCAGTTGCTCCTTCACTGGTTCTTTTGGGTCTTAACAATATGACAAGCTCTATTACAACAAGATTTGTTTAGCTCCGATTATGGAGGGTCAAGGAGTGTGGCGTGCCATCGGCTGCTTACAATAGCTATACTCATCGCTAGGTGGTGCCTATTTATAATTTTTATTGTTCTGGAGTTCTTTGTATTGCATACCATGATTATTTTTGCAAAATAAAATAAAATCATATCTCTCCCAAAAAAATCATCAAGTGACATATTCATACATATATAGGAATTACACAAATATTATTTATTTATTTATTGATCGAGATAGAGGCATCATGTGCATGCACATGTTGCGTAGCACATAGTAGAAATGATCCATGCTCGCTGCTTGTACATAATGATCCAAGTAGGAGCTTATTTATAGGACTATCTATATACGCTACGTGCTTCGTGTATCTAAGGGCAGAGCACGATCTGGTAGTTTGTCCCGGCCGGGCAGGTGAATGTGCTGGTCTGGTCGTCCTTGGCGTAGCTGTATGCGTCAGGGCACTTCCCCTTGAAGAACTGGGAGTAGTTCGTCGGCGGGCAGTTGTCCGTGAACTGCCCCCTGCAGCAGTAGGTGTCCCCGCCGAACTTGCCGCAGGCGCTAGCGCACCCTCCGGCGACCTGCAGCTCCGACAGGCACTCCTTGGTGATGTCCACGGCGCAGCTCGCGCCACGGCACGCCGCGCCGCCCACGGGCTCGAAGCTCATGGGCACGTTGAACCCGTCGATGAGGGAGAGGTCGAAGAAGTCCTGCGCCCCGCCCTGGCCGAGCGTGTACTCCGCAAGCGTCGTCGGTTGCTCGCCGGAGACGGCGCAGGACAGCTTGCCGGCGCAGTCGCCCGTGATGCAGCTGCCGCTGCCGCTGCCGTCGAAGGTGCAACCCGTGCGCGGCCACACCCTGGCGCCCGCGGTGCCGGCCGGCATGTTGAGCGGCCACGACTGGCCCGGGTCGAGGCGCGCCCCGCCGCCCGGGAGCGCGCCGGGCCAGACCGTGTAGGAGCACTTGTTGACGACGGTGATGGTGGCCGCGTCGGTGGCGACGGCGGCGACAAGGAGGAGGAGAGCGATCTGCTGGAGGACGCGAGAGGACGCCATAATGGCTGTTTCCGTTGTCGGTTCTGAATGTCTTGTGCAGGTAACGTGCATGGGGAAGCGGTGGAGAATGGAGGTTCGCAGCTGTGGCTCTGAGGTATTTATAGCCAGATGTATTGTACGGAGTATATTGTTGTAGGGTTTGGTTGCGTGTCCAAACTAAATGAAGCCATTTTCCACGGTCGCGTTCGGCAGCATGGAATACGATTAGTATAACGTACACCGTGACTACGTGACTATTCCCTCTCTTTTGCGGCTCCGTTTCCTTTCTTTTGGAACGCCTAGGTCTCAGTCGACCTAATATCCGATCAACTACTAATTTCCCGTTGGACGTCTTCAGAATCAAAACTTCCAATCCCCGTGTCCTCACGTGTCCTTTTAATCCCGTTTTTGTTATACTAAATCTTTCTTATTTCTTACATAATGCCTGATTTTGCTACGGTGTAGTAAAAAATGTTTATAATGTAGAGATAATCTATGGTTTAGAGATAATTATAATGATAAGCACGCACGAAAGGGGAGGTAGGCCGGGGTAGCACGGCCGCAGAAGTAGGCCCTCCCCTAGGTAGCTCCTCTCACAGGAGCACCTTCACCCCGTGGACTCCATCTTGGGCGACAGGACACAACGCGGGTGGGGACAAAGCGGCGATGTGCATGCGGACGAGCTGCAGCGGCGTGGGGCACGTGTGGGGACGAGCGGCGGCAAGTTCAGGAGAGGCACGCGGAGCGATTTGCTCTAGAAACAGCACACGGGAAGAGATAAGGCAATGGAGGACCACTAGGAAAGTGATGGAGGCCGTGTGAAATGAGACACGCTTTTCTCCCTCACCCCTTTGAGAGTCGACCCCCGCTCCCCCTGCCGCCCCTAACCTCCCGTCTCTCCGGCGGCACTGCTTGCCGGGAGCGGATGGTTCAGGTGGTCTGGCCCTTAGTTTAGGTTCTTCTGTTGTTTTGCCTCCGATGGCGTCTGCCCCTGTGGCGAGTGAGGGTAGGGTGGTGGATCCTCTCGGCCAGATCCGTTGCGTCTTGCTCTTCTCCCATCTCGCTGCTCCCTGCTGGTGGCAAGTGGTGGTGCTCGCGAGCTGGTGGAAGGCCTCCATCCCTCTAAATAAGTCCTACCTTGGGTGCTTCAAGCTGGGCACGTCGGATCTTGCCTAGTTTGATGTGGTCCCTCTTCCTCCATTGAAGGTGCTCTCATGGGGAGGGCCGGCGATGGAGAAGACCACCACTCACATGTTCAATAAGATTTGTTTTGCCCCGGTACGTCGCCGCCACCTTCTACGCCCACCTCCTGGTCCATGGCAGGTTCCAGGAGTTTGACGGTGAGCCACTTTCCCTGATTCGGTGTTGGCGTTCCCCTGCTGCTCTAGCTTTTCTGCTTGCCCTGCTTCCTCTCTTCCTTTCGATCTCCATGGTGGGGATAGGGGAAATCGGTAGTAGAGTTAGCTTTTGGCTAGTTCGGCAAAGGAGCGTAGGATCCTTTTTTTCTCTGAAGCTTTTCTTCGGCGTCCAAGAAGACGCAGATCTTCATGGCCAAGATGGCCTACTCCAGGCCGGTGAGCTCCGGCACAACATCTACCTCCATTGGGAGGCCCTTTTTGAGGTCGGGCGCTGAGGGCTTCGCGGGGCCAGAGACAAGTGGTCTCGTCCCCGTCTCCGTCCATGGCTGCAGTGCTCGTCTTCCTCTGCTCCATGGTGGGAACGAGATAGGGCTAGATTGTAATTATAAATCTCTTAGCAAGATCCTATCTACAAATTCCAGGGACCCATGTGTTATTTTCTATTTTTATGGGGTCCTCTATAAAAAAGATTATACACCCACTGTTATAATTAATGAAGGATCTAGCCCCTTCTCGAGCGCTCTGTTGTTCAAAAAAAAACTAGGAAAGTGATGGTTATGATCGCTACCCCACCCAGGAATGGGTAGGGAGGTGAATAATTTCCCTTTCCTATCAGCCCATGCGCTAAGTCCGTCTAGGTGTTTCTCGTACCCGGTGCGTGAATGTTGGGCCTCTAGTTGTTCTACTGTTGTGTTTAAATGGGTTTTACTTGTTAGATAATTTTGAGCAGCTTGTGTGTTTATACTTTCCTACCTACCACATGTTACCGACCTTTATGCATTATTTTATCGATCCCAATAAATTATTTCTACATAAAGGAACAATTTAAATTTTGAACCGTAGCCTAGAAATAGCTTTGGACATAAGAACTGACTTGAAAAAAAGAACTACGAATGTAGGAAGACTTTTTTTGATTAAAGGCAATATGGATTAAAACACTATACATGAAAATTTAAAAATAAAGGAAACTATTTGCCAATGTTCGTACATTTTGGCCGGTTCAACTTGCACAACAATAATGATGCAACTTTAGCCACTAATGTAGCTCACTTTTATTAAAGAAAATATCTTCGTTAAATTGTATGTGATTACACCAATACCTTAGTTTTGCAAGCAAACATACCTAAAGTTGCAAGTTGCGAGTGGGCCAAATTCCGGGTCTCAATCACGACCAACTTGCAACTAGCCCCGATTGTTACTCAGTTTCAAAAGCAAGATACAAAGTGGCTCGTTTTCGGGGCTCGGTCCGGTTCATTCTCTGTTACAAGCAAAAGTTGTAAAAAAATGGCTCAAGATTCCAAGGCCCAGTCGCAACAGAGTTGTAACTATACATGTGTGGAAATGGCTAGCATCCAAGGCTCAGTAGTGACAAACTTGCAACTAGCTAGTCTTCATTCCCAGTTAAAGACAATATGCAAATATGTCTCAAATTCTGGGGCTCAGTTTCGACAAACTTGCAACTATCTTAGGTCATTCTCGGTTGCAACCGAGTAGCAAAAACAGCTCAAATTAAGAGGTTAAAAAATTCACAACAGACTTACAACTAGCTCGTTTTGTTCTCAATAACAAAAAACCAAGTTGCAAAAAATAGCTCAAATTCCGAGGCTTAGTTGTGACTAACTTGCAACTAGCTCGTTCTATTCTCAGCTACAAGCAAGTTGAAAGTGGTCAAGCTCGGTCATGACCAACATGCAACTAGCCCCGATTCTTTCTCAGTTGCAAAGTGGCTCATTTTCGTGGTTTAGTTCATTCTTAGCTACAAAGCAAAGTTGCATAAAATGGCTCAATATTCCGGGGCTTAGTCATGATAGACTTGCAACTAATATGGTTCTTTTTCAGTTACAAGTAAGTTGCAACTATCACCCTTAAGCAAGATCGGTTGCATGCATGTTGCAATTTGGACCAGTTAAAAAAAGCTCAGTTGCAAGCAGGTTGCGAGTGGCCCATGTCCGAGCGCTAAGGGGTTCAATTTCAAGCAACTAGCTAGGTTTCAAGTATCAATTGCAACCAACTTACAACTAGCACGGTTCTTTCTAGGAGGCACTAAACGCTAAGTTCGGTGTAGGATATGCTGGCAGTGAGTTGTATATCATGGATAACTTTCGTGATTACAGGATGGTTAACAACCGTTCTCTAGGCAAACAAGCTCATGAGATATAGTGCTTTGCCAAGGAGCTTGAAATCCTTAAGTGTATCTCACCTGACAAGTCTGTGGCTGGGTCCATTATTGCAAAGTTGCCTTGTTCATGGAGGAACTTCGCCACAACTCTCAAGCATAAGAGACAAGAGATATTGGTTGAAAACCTGATAGCGTCTCTTGATGTTGAGGAGAAAGATCGGGCTAAGGACACAACTTACATAGGAGGCGAGGGTCAGTCTAGCGTCAACATGGTGCAGAAGAAAAATCGTTGGTAAGAACATAGGGAACTATAAACCCTCCTTCAACAAGCCTGAAAAGACTACAACCTTCAAGAAGAAGAAGAAGACGAACAAGGCCCAGCTAGGTTGCTATACCTGTGGAGAGCTCAGAAACTTTTCCAAGGACTGCCCAGAACATACATATCACAAGGGAAAAGTGGGAAGAATGTCAACGTCGTGACTGCTAGCAACACAGATGGGTATCGTAATCTATTAATTGTTCCTTCGATGTTTCAATCACCATGTCGGTGGATTGATGCTGGTGCTAATGTTCATGTGTGTGTTGATATCTCTATGTTCACTTCTTATCAGGCCGCTCAGGATTCTTCCGTACTAATGCGGAACGGATCACATGCTTTTTTTCATGGTGTTGGCACACTGGATCTGAAGTTTACTTATAGAAAGATCGTGCATCTGAGGAACATGCATCATGTCCCTACTATGAACAAGAATCTCGTTAGTGGATCCCTTCTATGCATAGATGGGTTTAAAGTTGTTTTAGAGTCTAATAAAGTCGTTGTTTTGAAACATGGAAAATTTATTGGTAAAGGTTATGAGTTCGGAGGCTTGTTCCTATTTTCACTTTTAGAGCTTTGTAATAAATCAGTGAATCAAATTTGTGGCAGTGTTAATGATGATACCAGTTTTTGGCATTCTCGTTTATGTCATACTAATTTTGGTTTGATATGTCGGATGTACAGTATGATTTTAATTCCGAATTTCACTATTACCAAAGGTTCTAAGTGCCATAGTTGTGTGCAATCAAAGCAATCTCGAAAGTGTCACAAGGCTACCAAATAGAGAAACTTGGCACCTATAGACTTTATACATTCTGATCTATGCGAGATGAATGGTGTATTGGAAAAAGGTGGAAAGAGATATTTCGTACTAAATTATACTATGTTTACTTGTTGTAAACTAAAGATGAGGCTTTAGACCACTTTAAATCAATTAGAGAGAAAGATCAAGCGTCTTAGGTCATATCGTGGTGGTGATTATTTTCCCAAAATATTTGGCGAATTCTGTGAGGAACATGGTATTATTCATGATAGGATGCCTCCCTACTCTTCCCCAATCAAATGGGGTTTCCGAGAGGAAAAACCGCATGCTGACTGACTTGGTGAATTTCATGTCAGCCACTGCTGGTTTAGCAAAGGCATGGTGGGAGAGGCTTTCTTAACTTCATTTCATGTCCTGAATAGAGTTTTAAACAAGAATAAAGAAAATACCCCTTATGAGAAGTGGGCTGGAAGAAAACCATGACTTTCATACTTGCGCACTTGGGAGTGTTTGGCGAAGATCAACATACCTATTCCTAAGAAACACAAGCTCATACCTAAGATAGTGGATTGTATCTTTCTAGGATATGCTCCATGGAGTATAGGCTATAGATTTTTAGTGCTTAAATCTAAGGTACCTGATATGCATGTTGATACTATAATAGAATCTCGTGGATGCAACATTCATTGAGAATATGTTTCCTATGAAAGATATGCATAGGATTGGTAGAATTTCTTCTAAAATACTTCCTGAAGGGAATATGCCCGAGAGGCAATAATGAAGTGGTTATTATCGTATTCCTTATTTATGATAAATGTTTATTTTACATGCTATAATTGTATTAATACGGAAACGTTAATACATGTGTGTTTAATAAACAAAAAGGAAGTTCCTAGTTATGCCTCTCTTATAAACTAGCTCGTTGATTAACAAGATGATCAAAGGTTTCCTAATCATGGACATTGGATGTTGTTAATAACGAGGTCACAACATTAGTGTAATGATGTGATGAACATTCATCCGAAGTATAGCATTACGATCAAAGTTGTAACACCGTGGTTCTGAAAAGACCGTGGCTTCTATGTGACATGCCAATCCCTGGATCGGTTCATTGGCCCACAATAGAATAAGATGAATAACATAGCAAAATATCCGTGTATCATAAACAATGAAGATCCAGAGTACCATTATTACAATAAAAGCTTAGCCCAAGGCTATCTCAAATTATTCAGGTAGCAACGTAAATAAAGTAAATCCTCCATTCTTCAAATTGCCCACAAGTGAACAAGTGCCGAGTGGAGTACCGTGGCCTATATCGATTACTCAGAATCGGAATAACCTGCAACATGAAACGTAGCAGCCCCGAAGGGTCAATACATGGAATGTATGGCAAGTAGAGCTAGTAATGGAGATAATAGTACTAACATCTACATGCATATTTGTCAAGTGGAGCTATGTATGGCTTGCATTTGCAAATACATTTGTCCTACTTTCATAAACAGTTTTGATTTTCTTTGAAAAGATCCCAATTAAGTTAACCCAACAATATTAAAACAATTATGAAATTGGAATGAGCGAGAAACATGTCATGGAATCAATATCAAGCAACTCAGTTGTCCATAACCGGAGACACGGCTAATCGATTAGATTATACACCCTGCAGGGGTTAGTACACTTTACCCATGTGACTTGGCCAGCCCAGCTCGTACCATCACTCTCATTTTGGGTGATGATAGGGAGAAGTCCAAGAAGAGACTGTTCGGGAAGTAGCTCCTCAATCCCGACGCGCACCGGTCCAACCTACCAAAATTCTACATCTCTGGATACGCGGGTTCGAGTTACCACAACCTACTAAGTCCAACCAACCGCCCATTCCATTATTGGCACATGGTTGTACACGTAAGCTACACAATAAAGAAGCCAATCATTCTCTCTTGATACCTGGGTGCCTTTCCGCAATAAACCACCAAAAATTATCAATCCCATCACACCCAGGAGATTCATTGATTAAGTTGTTTTAGTTTTCACAAACCAATACTTTTAGAAACAAGTCTCAATGATGTAACCCAGCCCTCGTTCAACATAGCATGGCTAAGCACATCTACCAACGGTGGTTTATCTACAAGGAAAGCCCTACCACATAATAGGACATAGCATAGCGATAGTATCATCCTACAAGTGCATGTACAAAATACACGACAATGCATTAAAAATAGTAGGACGATATCATGAACAAAGTAGCATCTACTTGCCTTGGTTGTAGCGGTCGGAAGAGCAATCCACACACGAGCAAGCGTTGCACTCGTCACAATCTACACGATACAATTGCAATCATAAACAAACAATCCACAAGCATATGCAACAAATATGATGCATGAAGGTATGCAAGGCAATTGAATTGGTGCTACATCTGCACCACATAATCCTAATCAATAATACTACTGAATGCATGCATGGAAAATAGTTTTAGTGCAAGGAAAACTATTATGCAAAAAGTAATGCTCAAAACTAGAGCTAGAACTCAAATAATTCACTACCGGTAGTATACTGTTTGTAAAATCTTGGGAAAATTCTACAGTATAGGCATAGCTAATTATAAACAGTACCAACTGGAATTACTCAAAAAGGAATTATAAAACTCCCCGAGTAATTAAAACACTGCAGAAAGCCACTAGATAGTTTCTGCAGAGTTTTTTACTGTAAGCCTATCTTTCTAATTCACGATGAGATTCCCCTCGTTCCACTGAATCCAGGGACATATCATACGCGATTTTTGGAGCTACGGATCTTTTTCTACGAATTAATTACTCCGAAAAGGCCATTAACCTATTTGATTAAACTGTACTAAATCTTGCTGCAAAAGTCTGAACCAAAGGTACAGCAAGATTCTACACGACTTACTGAACCTACACATATTTTATTTGCAATTTTTGGCCAAACGGTTTAATTTCTACGCAATTTACAAGTTCCTATCGAAATCTGTCAACTAAAACGATTAACGAAATTAACCAGTCAACTGTGTCTGTTGACTGGTCAACGCGTCTGCTGACTGGGCGCTGACTGGGCGTCTGACTAGTCAACGCCTGAGTCTGACCGATCAACGGCTGATCTGAACCACTGATCTGATATCTAACGGTGGATGCAGGCTTACCGGAGACAAACGGCAATACAAACTCCGGACGGTGCGGCGATCGGTTCCGGCGACGACGGTTACCTGCACGGTAGGGGAAACAATCAGCGCGTAGTACGGAGCGGTCAACAACACGGCGACGGCGCGTGCGGCGGCGATGGCGGTGCGGCACGGCACGGACGAACGGCGCGACGCAAGACGCGCGAGGCGACGCACGTGCGTGCGTGTGTGTGTGCGCGGCAGCGAGCAGCAGCTAGCGGGCGGCGCGCGGCGCAGCGCTGCAGCAGCAGAGCGCGGGGTGGCAGGCGCAGGCGGCAGTGGCAGCAGCCGCAGCGGCTGCAGGCGCAGCGCGGGGCGGCGGGCGGCTTGGGGGCGGGTGGCGCTTGCGGCGCAAAGCGCAGGGCGGGGCGCTGCGTCTCGGGGGCGCAGCGCTGGGTGGCGTGGTGCGCGGCGGCTGGGAAGAGAGAGGAGAAGGGAGGCACGGCGGCGGGTACCTGCGACGGCGGCGGCGATCGCGGGAAGAGGCGGCGGCGGCGAGGTTCCTGGGAGGCTCGGGGGCGAGGGGCGATGGCGGCGGGGGTGTGGTTCCCGAGGGCGCGTGCGGCGCGATCGAGGCGGGCAGGTGGGGTGCGGTTCCCGAGGCAGCCGGGTGCCTCTTATGTGGGGCCCCCTCGTGGGGTCCTACGCGAATTCGGCGCGCAATTGGAAAAGGACTCGGAAAATCGGCCCGATTTTCTAACTTTTCATAAGACGGCGATAACTTTTCCGTACGAGCTCCGAATCGAGCGATTCTCGCTCCTACAGTTTTGTAAAATCGAGGGGAACAATCTAGGGTCAAGGGTTTAGAGAAACCACTAGGCTACAAGGGTGTACAAGGCTAGTCCTACTAAAGCCTCCCGCAGGAGCCTCGTAGTATAATAAAATAGGGTTTCGAAATTAGCGTTCCGTCGATTCTTTTCAATCGACGGTTTTGCATGGAAAAGTATGATGCAATGATATGAATGATATGCAAAACCAAATCTAAAATTTGGGATGTGACAAAAGTCATTGAGTTTATATTGCTATAACAACTTACGAAGTGATCCTAATCCTTAGACCATGAGATCATGTCAATCACTAACACCGGAAGAGTTTCTCGATGACATCAAACGTCACACCGTAACTGGGCGATTATAAAGATGGCTTCAGAACTACTAAAGTGTTATGTTGAGACCCATGGATCGATAGTGGAATTTGTTCATCCCGATGACGGATAGATATGCTCTGGGCCCTCTCGGTGATATCACATTGATTAGCTTGCAAGCAAGTGATTTGATCACTAGAATGTTATATCACGGGAACAAGAAAAGAGTGCATGTCGGTAACGAGATCAAACTAGGTATGGAGATACCGATGATCGAATCTTGGACATGTAATATATCGTGAAACAAAGGGATTAAGATACTAGCGTAAAAGGTTCACACGATCACAGAAGTCATCGTTGAATGTGTGGGAGTCAGTATGGATCTCCAGGTCCCGCTACTGATTATTGATCGGAGAAGGGTCTCGATCATGTCCGCATTATCCGCGAACCATAGGGTGACACACTTAAGGGATACCGACACCATTCGGAGCAAATGATATGCCAGAGAAAGAAAAAGGAAAGCGCAGGAATTTATTTCACTAGACACCGAAACTGTTTCGGTTGAAATTGCTGAAACTGGTTCTGTATGTGAAATTGAAATGTTGTAAGGGGTTTTATGTGAATGTTTGTTAATTAAATTAATTAACAAAATTCTGAATAAATAAATAAAAGAGTTTTATTTAAATGAGAGCTTGCATTAATTTTGGTGGAAAACTAATGCATGTGAGTGGAATTGTGAGTGGAGAGGTTTTTATGTGAGTGGAGCTTCCACCACATGAATGAGGGAGAGGTGGGGGCACCCTCCATGGCCGGCGGCCATGCCCCATTGGGCTTCCTGCCTCCCCTATAAAAGGACCCCCTCCTCTCACTTGTCTCTCACACCTCCTCGCGAAGGATCTCTCTCCCCCTTTAGAATTTTCCCATGGTCTCGGATCAGCGAGATACATGTTCCCGGTGACTTTTTCTGGAAGGATTTGTTGCTTCCGCTGCTTCGCTAGAGCGAGGGCGCGGAGGTTGTCGGGGTACCCGTACGTGTGTGCGATCACGGATGCACCACTGCTTTGAGGTGCTGGACTTGATCGTGCTGGACCGGCTGGACCAGATGGACTTCATCACGATCTTGAGATCGGCAAGCGTTCGTCTACATCATCCACGAGTACAACCTCGTTAATGCTATTCGGTCTTCGAGGGTATGTATTCTGTGGATGTATATCCACCCGTTGCTTGTATCTAGTAGATAGATCTTGGTACTTAGTTGTTTCCATCGTAGGAAATTTTTTGTTTTCTATGCTGCGAACACTACAGTGGTATCAGAGCCGGATCTATGCGTAGATACTTTGCACGGGTAGTACACATATGAGTATGTGGGCGATGATGATCATTTTATTGCTTCTTAGTTGTACTTTGGATATTGGTGGCATAGTGGGATGAAGCGGCCCGGACAAACTTTACATGTCCTCGCACATGAGACATGTTCCACGCTTGACATGCAACTAGTTTGCATAAGTGGCTAGCGGGTGTCTGTCTCTCCTACTATAGTCAATATCTAATTTGCAACGAGTTGTCAACAATTTGGTTATCCTCGTTGTGGTTCATATTCGTAGGTAAGAACGGTTCTATCTTCGAAAGCCCTAAGCCACGTAAAACTTGCAATGGATAAATTAGAGGCGTCTAGTTTAGATTGTTGCTGGGCTAGTGTTATGATATGGTGATGTTGTAAGTAGAAGTATGAGATGATACTCTTACAACACACATAACGTGTAAGTTCCATAGACCTTGGCCTTACACATAAAGGTATGATAGTGATCATACCACGGTGCACATGATAGAGATCATATGCGGGAACCATATCATTTCACTAATAAACATGTGATGTTTGATTGCATCTTATATTGCTATTTTAGCATTTTATTAGCATAATAAGATGATCCCTCATTTAGATATCAAGATAAAAATGTGTTCTTCCTTAAGTATGCACCGACAATGTTTCGTCGCTTCAAGGCATCACGTGATGATCGGGTGTACTTGAATCCACGAGCATATCTCGGGTGTAAGACAGTTATACACGCGAATACTAAGGTTCTTACTTGGAGATCCTAGCATGTACAGACATGGCCTCGTAACACGGACCGAAAGGTTAAGCATGAGTCATATAGTAGATATGATGCCCATTTGATGCTCGCCTTTGAAGCTACACCGACTCACGTGATGATCGGACTTGGTGCTGTGGATTTGGTTCATGTAATCACCAAAAAGACACGAGGGATGTCGTTTTTGAGTGGGAGTTCATTTCTAATTTGGATTAGTAGAACTCAATTTATCATAAATTAAATCAAAGTGAATTTGCATAATTTTTTATAGTCATTGGCATTCGTTCACCACGTTATCATAGTTGTAGTTGAGATAATAGAACTATAGAATTATGGATATATACTTTACGAACTGGTATCGTATTGTGTTGAGTGTCAATCTAAAGTTTAAAGTCCTATTGCAAACTTTCAGCAAAAATTCTATTTACTCCGTGAAATTTAATAATTGGTATTAAATCGAGAGTAACAATTCCAGTGTTAGTATCTTAAGTATCATGTTTGCCTCCATGATTCTTGATTGTTTTAATATCAAGTTTATCTAGGATCTAAAAGAATTGTTTCAGAAACCATCATGTGTGACAGATATAACGATATCTGAAACAATGTTTTGGTTGCAATATGATAGAGTATAATATGTGTTCTCATATAGGATGAGAATTTACAAAGGTTGGAGATGCTAGACATCCTAATCATCCAAAAGGGTTTTGGAAAGCAACATTATACTCACGATTGTCCTTATAAGCTACATTAGCTTGATCATGAAAGTCGTCATGATAAGGATGAATAGAAGATGTATGTAAAGTGTTTACTACACTAAAAGATTACTAAAGAATGGTTTTTTAAAAGAATATCGATCATTTTGATGATGGTGATGTACTTCAAAGTGCAAGTCCAAAGGTATTATTATTTGAATATACATGCTTTGTACTATGTGTCATGTATATGGCGCCACTTTTGATGTTGATAGATTCTTTTAAAAAGGAAAAGGAAATGCTGAAAGAGAATCTATAATATATATTTGGCAGAAAAGAAAATATTGGAAATCTCCAATTTAGGTATATAGATGATATACATGTTATGGTTGTATTCTTTGCTTGTTAAACAATGTGGTTCTTGGGTATTGGATACCGAATTGGTTAGTATGAAATTTCATACGGAACGACACAATTCATGAACCACAATGGCCTAAGTAACTAGCAAGAGAATATGTGATGATGTTCATCGAAAACAAACAAACCGTTGTTTGTATTTCTCGTTGACATCAAAGCTTGACTTCAAGATTTGTTTTAATAATTGTTATTTAAATCAGGTATTATGAGAACAAGGTTGTTCAAATAATTACCATATTCCATATTAGATGGATGATTTACAAATCTAGTTGGAGAGATCACATCCATAAAGCCTAATGCTAAAATGTCACAATACAAATGATTGGAAGATCACTTACGAAGTGATATCGCTGTTTAAATTATATTGGAAAGAAAACATGAAGAAACTCCATTTTCATGGATTTTTGGATTCTTTGATTTAATCAAGTGACGCTTGTGAGACTTTCCTCGGGATAATTAAAACTTCGTTCAAAGGCCAAAGAAGAACGAACGACTAAATTATTGGAATTTATACATATCGATGTATGTAGTCCATTAAGTATAGTAGTAAGCGATGGATTTCAACTTCATATGCTTTCTCTGGAAATTTGAGTGGATGTTCACTTAATGAGAATGAAGTATGAAATATTTGAAAATGTTTCAAAGACTTTCAAGATGAAGTGGAAAATCATTGTAACAAGAAAATAAATGGTTTATGATTTTATCATAAGGGATTTGTTTGAGTTACAAGTGTAACAAGAAAATAAATGAATTATGATTTTATCATAAAGGGATTTATTTGAGTTACAAGTTTAGCAAAACACCTAGATTTACATATCCCGAAACACCATAGGAATATGGAGTGTTTGAGATTTGTAATGAAACATTGTTTGACAAGGTTGGATCAAAGGTGTTATATATAAAACTACCATTATGTTTTAAAATATTAAAGCTTTAGAGACTACCGCTTTTACACTGAAAAGAGCTCCATCTTGATCCGTTGAAATGACACCATGGAAGTTATGGTTTGGGGTAAAACCAAGTTATCATTTCTTAAATTTTGGTATGCTAAACATAAGTAAGATGTTTACAACCGAAGTCGGATGAGCATGTCTTTGTAGGTTATTTCGAATAAATATTGGTTGTTCCTCCATAACACCAAGGACAAAAGGGTTTGTCTCTTGAAACATGAAGTTTCTTGAAGAAGGAATTTTTTCATAAAAGTTAAGTGGGAGGACAATAGAGCTTTGATAAGGTTAACAGACCTTAGCTAAATGTGCTGAGTTGCGCAGCTCCGGAAATAGTTCCGGAGGCTGCCATAATGCTCATAGCTTATGTGCCTCAAAGGTTGTGGTCACGGAGATCTAAGTTCTTATTGAACCAAGTCGGTTAAATAAACAATCAAATACTAAGATTTGAGAGTAAATCATTATTGTTTGGCAATGATGAACCGACTATATGCAAACAAGCGATGATGGGCCCTGACTCCGTCAAATGGCTTGAAGCCATAAAATCCGCGATATTTCCATACATGAAAAATCAAGTTTTGAACTTGGAAGATCCTCCGGAAAGGTGTAAAAACCTATCAGTCGTATTTGGATCTATAAAGAAACAGACATGGATGTTTCACATCTATGAAATAGTCGACATGTCGTAAAGTATTATACAACAATGTTCAAGGAGTTGACTATGACAAGATTTGATCTTTCATAGCGATATTTAGTCTGGACGGATTAAAGTAGCAACCACTACATATAATTTGGTATATGGTAGATGAATAAACAAAACAAAGTTCTTCTAATAGAATGGTTACTTAGGACGTGTACATGACACGGTCCAAAGGGTTTTGTTAAATTCAAAGGATGCTAAAAGGGCATGCAAACTTCAATGGTTGAAGTAAGCATCGCGGAGTTGGAATCTTCACCGTGATGAAAAGGAGTTTTCATCAGGAGACGATGAAGATGCTTGCATTTGCAAGAAATTAAGTGGGAGCGCTAAGACATATTTCTAATACATTATGTGGAGGACATCTTGTTGATTAGAAATGATGTATCTTTTATTGACAAAGGTTAAGAATTTCATTTCGATGAAATACTTAGGCAAAACCCGAATATTTAGCATGAATGTCTATAGTGGATAGACTGTGACGCTAATATGGTTGTGCCAAACGTACATATATGAGATATTGAAGGAGTTCAATATAGAAACGACAAGAAAAGGTTCTTGTCGCATGGAAAAGGAATTGAATCAAGATTCAAGTGTATCGACACTTGATAAGTGAAACAAGATTCAAGTGCTTTGACACTTGATGAGTGAAATCACGAGAATGTTTTGATCAATCATACCATGATATGTACACATCCAGATATGTCCTATGCTCTAAGTGTTATGAGCATATACCAAAATGAATCATAAAATGATCATTGGACGATAGTGAGGTTATTCTTATGATCTTTTTGAAAGAACTAAGAATATATTTGTGTAGAGGTGACAAACAATTACAAATAGTTCATTGTAAAGCGTTACATTGATACTAGTTTTGTCACAAGTTACAAATTAAGTTTATCTCAATTTAAACTATGGGTGGCACAATGAAATGGAAAGAAAGTTTCCATGATGGATTTGGAAGAGTTCCAAAGTTAAGACATTGTGACGAATACTACAACAAAAGGCTAAGTATATGACTGCTATAGTAGCAGCAAAGGAGGGAATTTTTGTCAAGTAGTTCGTTATCAAACTAAGGTGTGGTTCGCAACGGGCTAACAGTAAAGATATATTGTATGACAATAGTATCGACGTGTTTTAAACCCCAAGGAACTAAAGGTCTCACCGAAAGACCAAATTTATACAATGCCATCTCATTGGAGAATGAGTGATGCGTGAAGACGCAAAGACATGCAAATACACACGGACCTGAAAGTGTCAGATCCGTAGATTATGTTAACCACTTGCAGTTGCGTATATGGAACACCAGAAAGCCATAGGTGTTCAATACGCAAAGTTTTCAAACTAGATTATTGTCTCTAGTGCAAGTGGGAGACTGAAGGGAATATGCCCGAGAGGCAATAATAAAGTGGTTATTATCGTATTCCTTATTTATGATAAATGTTTATTTTACATGCTATAATTGTATTAATACGGAAACGTTAATACATGTGTGTTTAATAAACAAAAAGGAAGTTCCTAGTTATGCCTCTCTTATAAACTAGCTCGTTGATTAACAAGATGATCAAAGGTTTCCTAATCATGGACATTGGATGTTGTTAATAACGAGGTCACAACATTAATGTAATGATATGATGAACATTAATCCGAAGTATAGCATTACGATCAAAGTCACTAAGTTTATATTGCTATAACAACTTACGAAGTGATCCTAATCCTTACACCATGAGATCATGTCAATCACTAACACCGGAAGAGTTTCTCGATGACATCAAACGTCACACCGTAACTGGGCGATTATAAAGATGGCTTCAGAACTACTAAAGTATTATGTTGAGACCCATTGGTCGAGAGTGGAATTTGTTCATCCCGATGACGGATAGATATGCTCTGGGCCCTCTAGGTGATATCACATTGATTAGCTTGCAAGCCAGTGATTTGATCACTAGAATGTTATATCACGGGAACGAGAAAAGAGTGCATGTCGGTAACGAGATCAAACTAGGTATGGAGATACCGATGATCGAATCTCGGACATGTAATATATCGTGAAACAAAGGGATTAAGATACTAGCGTAAAAGGTTCACACGATCACAGAAGTCATCGTTGAATGTGTGGGAGTCAGTATGGATCTCCAGGTCCCGCTACTGATTATTGATCGGAGAAGGGTCTCGATCATGTCCACATTATTCGCGAACCATAGGGTGACACACTTAAGGGATACCGACACCATTCGAAGCAAATGATATGCCAGAGAAAGAAAAAGGAAAGCGCAGGAATTTATTTCACTAGACACCGAAACTGTTTCGGTTGAAATTGCTGAAACTGGTTCTGCATGTGAAATTGAAATGTTGTAAGGGGTTTTATGTGAATGTTTGTTAATTAAATTAATTAACAAAATTCTGAATAAATAAATAAAAGAGTTTTATTTAAATGAGAGCTTGCATTAATTTTGGTGGAAAATTAATGCATGTGAGTGGAATTGTGAGTGGAGAGGTTTTTATGTGAGTGGAGCTTCCGCCACATGAATGAGGGAGAGATGGGGGCACCCTCCATGGCCGGAGGCCATGCCCCCTTGGTCTGCCCCCTCCCCTATAAAAGGACCCCCTCCTCTCACTTATCTCTCACACCTCCTCGCGAAGGATCTCTCTTCCCCCTTTAGAATTTCCCCATGGTCTCGGATCAGCGAGATACATGTTCCCGGTGGTTTTTTCTGGAAGGATTTGTTGCTTCCGCTGCTTCGCTGGAGCGAGGGCGCGGAGGTTGTCGGGGTACCTGTACGTGTGTGCGATCACGGATGCACCACTGCTTTGAGGTGCTGGACTTGATCGTGCTGGACCGGCTGGACATCATCCACGAGTACAACCTCGTTAACGCTATTCGGTCTTCGAGGGTATGTATTCTATGGATGTATATTCACCCGTTGCTTGTATCTAGTAGATAGATCTTGGTACTTAGTTGTTCCCATCGTAGGAAATTTTTTGTTTTCTATGCTGCGAACCCTACACTTCCTAAATCTAGTACATCTATTGAGAATTCTGAACAACCACATGATGAAGTCCTTGAGAAGGATGAAGATGAACCTCCCACGAGAAGTAAGATACAAGGGATTGCAAAAAAAATTTGTAATGATTTCATCGTGTACCTTGTGGATGATACTCCCAGATCCATTGTTGAGGCATATGCATCTCCTGATGCAGATGATTGGAAAGAGTTTCCAAAATGGGATGGACCCGATTCTTTCTAATGGAACTTGGGAATTATCAGAACGGCCCTATGGTTATAAACTTGTGGGATGTAAGTGGGTGTTCAAGAAGAAGCTAAGGCCTACTGGTACTATTGAGAAGTACAAGGGACAACTTGTAGAAAATGGCTACACATAGAAAGAAGGCGCAGATTACTCTGATACCTATTCACCTGTCTTTAGATTGACCACACCATTCGAATACTACTGTCCCTGGCTGCCTCTTATGTTCTTCTCGTTCAAAAAATAGACGTGAAGACAACTTTCCTTAATGGAGAGTTGAAAGAGGAGATCTATATGGACCAGCCGGATGGGTTTGTGGTAAAATATGAAGAGACAAAGGTGTGCAAGTTGTTAAAATCTTTATATAGCCTAAAACAAGAACCTAAGCAATGGCATGAGAAGTTTGACAGAACTCTACTTTCTGCTGGCTTTATCATTAATGAGGTTGATAGGTGTGTGTACTATCGCCATGGTGGGGGCGATAGTGTTATATTGTGTTTGTACATGGATGGTATTCTGATCTTTGGTACAAACATGAAAGTGATAAATGAAGTCCAGTATTTTCTACCAAAGAGTTTTGATATGAAAGATCTGGGAGAGGCTGATGTGATTCTGAACATCAATCTTATTAATAATGAGAGTGGAATTACTTTAACATAATCTCATTATGTTGAGAAGGTCTTTATTGATGGAAAGACTTCTCCAACACCTTGTGATCCCAGTTTGACATTACGAAATAATAAGAAGGAATCAATAGATCAGTTGAAATATTCACAAATTGTTTGTTCTCTTATGTATTTAGCAAGCGCTACAAGACCTGATATCTCTTTTGTTGTGAGAAAGTTGATTAGGTTCATGTCTAACCTGGGTATTGATCATTGGCATGCACTTGAAAGGGTCATGCGCAATCTATGTGGTACAATGAGCTATGGGATTCACTATTTAGGGCACTGATGACCCACAAGTATAGGGGATCACAACCGTCTTCGCGGGTAGTATTACCCAATTCATTGATTCGACACAAGGGGAGCCAAAGAATACTTGCAAGCCTTAACAACTGAGTTGTCAGTTCAGCTGCACCTGGAAATAGTTCTTGCTCACAGAAGTTTATAAATAGCAACAATTTGTAGTAGCAACAGCAACAGTGAAACAGTAGAAATAGTAACAGTAACGGTAACAGTAGGATTCGAGTGCGGTAGGCATAGGGAAGGATGTACGGGCGTTGCATGGGCGAGTCTAAACATGTAACTTCAAGATCTAGGGCATTGCAGATAAATGATAACAAGCATCCAAGTACTAAACAATCCTAGGCATGTGCTCCAAATATAGTTATACGTGCTCGCAATGAGAACTTGCACAACATCTTCTGTCCAGCCAGCCCGTGGCAGCGGGGCCTCTAGGGAACTACTGGAAATTAAGGTGCTCCTTTTAATAGAGCACCGGAGCAAAGCATTATCACTCCTGAACACATGTGATCCTCACACCACAGCCATCCCCTCCGGTTGTCCCAATTATTGTCTCTTTGGGGCCTTTGGATCCGGACAATGATATGTGTACACAACTTGCAGATAAGATCACAAACAATACTATCATAATGATTCAATAATAAGTTCAGATCTGAGATCATGGCACTCGGCCCCTAGTGACAAGCATTAAACACAACAAGTTGCAACAAAGTCAAATAGCACTAATAGAGATACTAGGCACTATGCCCTAATAGATATTATTCGATTACATGATAGAACTCATCCAATCCCTACCATCCCCAAGCCTACAGCAGGGGATTACTCACTCATGGATGGGGAGGCTGCACTCCCTCCAAGCACGGCTAGTGATGGGCCCGCGCCTGGGGTGTGTCTGGGCCCCCCAGGCCTCCCCTCCATCTCTTCTTCTGGCTCCGTGGATCTTCTGGTGAAATATAATTTTTGACATATTTTCCGGGATGTTTCCTGATAGTTCATTTTCTGCACAAAAACAAGACACCAAGGTAATTCTGCTGAAAACAGCGCCAGTCTGTGTTAGTTGTATCCAAATCACACAAGTTTAGAGTAGAAACAATAGCAAAGTATTCAAGAAAGTAGATACGTTTTGGACGTATCAACTCCCCCCAAGCTTAGCTTATTGCTTGTCCTCAAGCAATTCAGTTGAAAACTGAGTGCGATAAAAGAACTTTCACAAACACTTTGCTTCATATGATGTATATATTCTCAGCACAGGAGTAGATGCTTAGACAATTCATAATAAGAAGTATGCAACTAAGTCTACTCAATAGTCATTGCAAGCTATGAAGAGAAACCAACTCAATAATAATAAGTACCATGAAACATAAACATAAGCAACATTGCAATGCTCATAATAAGGTATGATAGAGTGGTATCTCGCTTGCCTTTGTTTGTAGAGCACAATATAAATGCCAAGGCACCTCTGAAGTTCACATGAAGACTAGAAGTAAAGATATCAGAGATACAAGCATCAAAGTCATGACATAATTAACCAAATTTTGGAACAAACACAAGAATGACAACTATGCTCTCAAGAAGGTGCTCATAGAATAAGTGGTGACTCAACAAAAGTTGTGAAAACAGTTTTTTTAAGGTTTGAAAGGCTTCCAAATGCTGAAAGGAAGGTACTCATTAGCTTTGAGCTCTGATTGCCCCTATCATAGGCATCTTCATGTGGTTAAGGTGAAAGTGAGGTCCACTCTGAATCATATGCTTGACAGACCATAGACTGGAAATCTCAAGTCCCTTGAGCACGAGGGTCGCTCCGCATGCTACTCAACTTTGGTCACCTGAAAGTTCTTGTCATTGCAAATACATGCATATCATCGAGAACCGCCAACGGGGCACCCCTTGCACATGGTACAGGAGCTTTCCAATAACCAAAATGACAAGGCAAGCAGACAATGAGCATCTCAGCAATCTTTTTATTTACCATAAGCATAGCTTTTTATTGAGGATGCTTCATAGATGCTCATGATGGTGATGCTGCAAGTTTCCACCATGATTAAACATGGCTTAGGCTAGCGGCCCAGGCATTTCTCTAACACAATGTATAAACCCCATGAACTCACAACCTCCCCTTTTATTTCACATCATCGACATCCGTAAACAAAAGAGCAAAGTATCAACTGGATAGGATACCCAAAAAGTGTTGAAAGTGTTCCCCATGACAGCACGGTTCTGCTGACTCCCAGCATATAATTTGCAAGCATATAATTTTCATGGACTAGTCACAATGGTTCAGGATTATTAAGCGCAAGGAATAAAGTGTGCCATCAAGTTCGTGAGAGCTTTACTAACTAACTTTCTCAAAACAGACAAACATTTTATTTTGGAAGAAAACACGGCATATGTAAAATATGCACTGAAGTAGCAAATGATGCTAATAGGTAGGTATGGTGGACACAGCTGGCAATATTGGTTTTGGGGAGTTGAAAGCACAGGTAGAGCACATACTCAGTGCAAGTGAAGGCTAGCAATAGAGAGGGAGCGACAAACGAGAGAGCAATAGCTGTCATAATCATGCTTGCAACAAAACAGGGCTAACTATGGCATGAAAGTGATACAAGAACTCTGAGGCAAAATAAATCATCAAGGCTTACTGACTATTGATTAGTCATATGCATGCGTGAGCATGTGCCAAGTCGATTCACATGAACAGTCAGAGGAGGATACAACAATATCATACCAAAGTATGAATAAAACAATGCAAGCAAACATTCATATGACATGCTACAAACTATTAGCAAGCTGGAGATAATCATAGATGAGCAAGAACTAGTAAGCATCCATAATGACATACACCTTACACAAACAGGCTAAGCATGCTCACAATGATGAGTATATGTACAAAAATGAAACAAATAGAGTTCGTTACCAGCCTCTTACCACACCTCGAGTTGTCTTAATCTTCATTATTGCCCTTCACTTGTGTGACTTGAATAATTAACATGAAACCAAAATACACTGATGGCGGCTGAACCCTGCAAAGAACTCACAAAACCAAAGAAGAACAACAAATATTTTTGGTGTTTTTGATTTTTTTAGAAACAAGCAAACAAAGAAAAACTAAACAAAAACAAAGCAAACCAAACAAAGCAAAATCTTCTTGGATTTTTCTTTTAAGGCAAACCAATGCAAAGAAACAAAGAAACAAACCAAGAGAAACAACGAAAATATTTTTGGTATTTGTGGGGTTTTTAGAAAGAAGCAACAAAAACCAAAAGAAAGCGAGAACAATGGATATACAAAGAACCGACTGAACATGATATATAAATGAGTGTGATGTCGGTGTACCTCCCCCCAAGCTTAGGCTTTTGGCCTAAGTGGGGCTCAATCCCATGGTGCCCAAGTAGATGCACCTCCGTAGTATGTCGAGGAAGCTCCCTCGTCCTGGTATGAGCTCGAGGCCTCCCTGTGTAATACGCAGGGGGGTCGTATGATGGTGCTTCCTCCTGATAGTGCTCGTGGAAGTTAAGAGGGCGCAGATTGTCATCCATCTCCGCCTTTGAGCGTGACCAAGGTCCCTGAGAAATACTAAACAAAGTGGTTTGGGGTAGAGGGATCTCTCTCTCTCTCTCTTCCCCGTCAGTAAATAACATTCTATAAACCAAGTTATCAAGAGTAGAGCTAGTGCTGACAAAGTGGTGCACCTTCATGGCAGCAAAATCAAGCCTCTAAGGAGCCAAAACGGTATCATGTGGACCAACATCAATGTCCAAGGCAGCGGCAATACGAGTAGCAATAATTCCCCCATAAATGGGTCCCTTAGCAGCTAGGCGACGAGCAATGAGGGAACCAAGATTATACTTATCCTCATTGTTGAGTGCAGCAGCTAAGAAGGCCAATTGATAGTTGGAAATATTAATAGTGTTCTCCCTATCAAGAACACTGGTGGAAAGATAGTAGGCAAAATACCCGATGGCTGGAAGTTGAATGTTCTTTATCTTCCCTCGTTGAGCTCTATGGTCATCATTATTGGTTATTCCTCGGTAAAGCTCTAACAAATCAGTGGGTAGAGCTTGAATCTTCTTTGATGACCCAGTTGTACCAAGTCCCAGGGCCTTGCAAAATTTCTTCAATGTCATAGAATGTGCCCTGCCATAAATTTTGAAAGACACAGAAGGCTTGAACATACTATTAGTAAAGGAGAAACTCTCCACAAATGTTTTAGTAAGCAAAGCATATTGTGCACTCTCATCCTGCATGTAACTTGTTGGTCCAGCCCTCTGCACCAAAGTCATAAAATCGTTAAGAATCCCAGTAGCTTGCAAGAAAGTTTGGCAAGGAAAGGTGGAGGGGTGCGCATACCCTTCATCTCCCTCATCACCAAATCGCGGAGTGATGAGATCCTCATTGTATGAGGGTCTAGTACTGGTAGATGACCTTGGAAGCCTTGCCCTTCTAGGTGCATCACTCTCAAATATGTCACCAAATGTGTGGTGGTCCATGACTTCAATTTTCTAAAATTTTAAACCACCATCAAACCAGGTGATTTCTAAGTTGATAAATGATGAGAAACTACTATAGGACTTGCTAGAGGACTACACTTGCATCAAAACAAAGTTTCTAAGCAAAGAACAAGCATGCAAGCTTAAACAACCTGTCACCTACAACAGCAAAATACTCAAGATACAATCTACCAATCACAAATCTAATTGGACAAGTGGAGGAGGCACATACCAAGGAGCAATCCCTCAAAAAATCAGCACTTGAGATGGGATGAACAAAGATATCAAAAATCGCGAGCAAGAACAGCAAGAACTCGAGATTGAGCAAGTTTTCAGGTGTTTTTCGGGAGAGAGAAAGAAGATGGCTTTGAGGAGGCAGCCTGGAGGGGCCAGGTGGGCCAGACCCCCCCAGGCGCCACCACCTGGTAGGCCACGTCTACCAGGGGTGTGGTGGCATGGGGTGGCCCCTGGGTCACCTCAGGTGCCACTCTGCCCCTTTTTTCGAGAAAAAATTTATTTTGAATTTTTTGGGATTTTTCGGGAAACTTTATTTTTGGCCAATTTCCAGGGTATGAAAATTGATTTTCTCGCAGCAACAGTTTTTTCAGAAGAAGCAAAAGCAAACCAAAAGCCAAACTACAGGAGCTCTAAGAAACTCAAACAAGCAAACAACTAGCAATACTAAAGCTAAAGCAAAGACTAGGAAGGAGAAAAAAATGAAGCAAGTATAACCACAGTGGAAACATTATTATGTTCAATAAAATCCTTTTGTTAACAAGGTTGATCAAGTCTTGTTACCAAAACAATCTTATATGAAGCAAAACTTTGCATTCCACAAGGTGATTATGTTACCTCATACTTGATAGCAATGGTCCCAATCATAATAGTTTCAAAATTTTCTTGTGGAATGGGACAATATATTTCTCCAACCTTGATGCCCTCAATATTTTCAATGGAATTTAGGCAATAGCTCTTAACAACCTCCTTGGGGAAATAGACAGTGTGCTCTTTATCATTAATATTGAATATTACTTTTCCTTGATTGAAATTGATGATAGCACCTGCAGTATTAAGAAAAGGTCTCCCAAGAATAATAGACATATTATCATCTTTAGGCATTTCAAGCACAACAAAATCAGTTAAGACCATGCAATTATGAGCAACTTGAACAGGAACATCCTCACATATACCAACAGGAATAGTAGTTGACTTAGCAGCCATTTGCAAAGAAATATCAGTTGGTATCAACTTTTTCTAGCTAGGGTCTCTTATAGAGAGAAAAAGGCATAACACTAACTCCAGCTCCCAAATCACATAAAGCAGTTCTAACATAATTATTATTAATGGAGCAAGGAATAGTTGGTATACCTAGATCACCAAGTTTCTTTGGAACCTTACCATTGAAGGAATAATTAGCAAGTAGAGTAGAAATCACCTCATTAGGAATCTTCCTTTTATTAGAGACAATATCCTTCATATACTTTGAATAAGGAGGCAACTTAATAGCATCAGTCAAAGGAATTTGCAAGAATAAAGGTTTCATCCACTCACAAAACTTGTTGTAGTGTTCCTCCTGCTTTGACTTGTGTTTCTTACCTGGAAAAGGCATAGGTTTCTGCACCCAAGGTTCTCTCTCTTTACCATGTTTATTAGCAATAAAATCTTCCTTTGTGTACCTAGTGTTCTTAGTGTGCTTCTCAGGTTCTTCCTCACCTTCCTCCTTATCAGGAGACTCATTTTTATCATTACCACTATCAGTTTCAGCATCAGAGACAGATATACTATAAGGATCTACAGCAGGTTCAAGTGGTTCCTCAACTATCTTATGTTTCTTTTTATTTCTCTTACAGGGACTACCACTATCTTCACCTTGATGGGAATCCTTCTCTATTCTTTTAGGGTGTCCTTCAGGATATAAAGGATCTTGAGTAGCTATACCACTCTTAGTTCTAATTCCATAAGCATGTTTATCTCCTGAAGCATTAACTAGCATATCATTTTATACCTTAGCAAGTTGATCAAGTTGGGTTTGAACCATTTGAAAGTGTTTACAAAGCATTTTAATATCATTAGAAGTTCTTTCCACAATATCTTTAAACTCATGGATAGCTCTAGAGTTTTCCAATAAATGATTCTGAACTTGTTTATTAAAATACCCTTGTTTAACAATAAAAGTGTCAAGTTCCTCTAAACATTGATCAGGAGGCTTACCATAAGGAATATCACCTTCATCAAAGTGTTGGAGAGAGTGTACCTCAATAGTAGATGAGTGGGGAATTTTCTTGCATAATTCTTCTATAGGAGGTAGATTCTTCACATCTTCACCTCTAATACCTTTCTCCTTTAGACACTTCTTAGCTTCCTTCATCACTTCATCATTTAATGCAATAACTCCCCTCTTGTTTGTTGTTCATGCTCGAATTGGTTCAGGAACAACTGGTTTAGGAGTAATAGGCTAAGGTGTATTCAGCTCAGTTGAAGTCCAATCATCATAATTCTTGTTTATCATAGCCATTAATTCTTCAGCATCTGTAGGAGTCCTTATCCTGAAAACACAATCAGCAAAGCTATCTAGGTAGGTCCTAGAATCATCAAGTAGTCCATTATAATATCAAGAAGCTCATTCTTAGGTAATGGACATCCAGGATGTGCATGAATCAAGGCACATAACCTTTTCCATGACTCAGGCAATTTCTCTTCTTCTTCCTGTTTAAAATCAAAAGTGTCTGCAAAGCAGCATGTCTAGCACTGGGAGGAAAATATTTCTAGAAGAAAGAAGCAATCAAACAATCAGGGCTATCAATGGAACTAGGAGGTAATCTATTAAACCAATCCCTAGCTTCTCCTTTTAGTGAAAAAGGGAATATCTTAGTAACAAAGTACTTGCACATCTTAAAATCATCAGAGAATAAAGCACTCATAGTAGAAAGCTCATTCATATGAGCCACAACACTCTGATTTTCAGTCCCACAAAAAGGTTCTTTCTCAACAATATCTAAATAAGATAAATCAAGAGAGAAATCATAATCTTCATCTTTAATATCTATGGGAGAAGTGACAAACTTATGATCAGAGGACATCTTAGGCATAATAGTATGTCTAGCGAGGAGACTCTTAATAGCACTAGTACCATGTGTGTTTCAGCACTCTTCAACAAAATCATCAGTGAACTCAATGTAACCATCATTAATATCATAACTCTCACTAGCCTCAGGTGAGCTAACAGGTGTAATAGTGTCTTCACTATGAGTTTCGGTATTTCCTAGACCAGCCATAGCAGCATCTAGAAAAGGACCTAATGAACCACTCGCATCAAGCACAGTAGAAGTAACATCATGAGTATCAAAAGCAGTTTCAGACTCAGCAGTATTAGCAGTGTGTGTAGCATGAGTATGTGGTGGTGGTGGTGTGACAAGCTTACTTATAATAGACGGTGAATCAAGAGTAACAGAGGTGTTTAGGACTGTACCTCTTCTTGTAGTGGATGGTAAAATAGGGAACTTTCCATCACGAGACTTCCCCATGATGAAAGGAGTAGCAGTGAACAATAATAGATCCAAGTGAACTTACAAATAAAGCTATGCTCCCCGGCAACGGTGCCATAAAATAGTCTTGATGACCCACAAGTATAGGGGATCGCAACAGTCTTCGCGGGTAGTATTACCCAATTTATTGATTCGACACAAGGGGAGCCAAAGACTACTTGCAATCCTTAACAACCGAGTTGTCAGTTCAGCTACACCTGGAAATAGTTCTTGCTCACATAAGTTTATCAGTAGCAACAGTTTGTAGTAGCAACAGCAAAGCAACAGCAACAACAACAGCAACAGTGAAACAGTAGCAATAGTAACAATAACGGTAACGGTAGGATTCGAGTGCGGTAGGCATAGAGATGGATGTACCGGCGTTGCATGGACGAGTCTAAACATGTAACTTCAAGATCTAGGGCATTGCAGATGAATAATAACAAGCATCCAAGTACTAAACAATCCTAGGCATGTGCTCCAAATATAGTCATACATTCTCGCAATGAGAACTTGCACAACATCTTCTGTCCAGCCAGCCCGTGGCAGCGGGGCCTCTAGGGAACTACTGGAAATTAAGGTGCTCCTTTTAATAGAGCACCGGAGCAAAGCATTAACACTCCATGAACACATGTGATCTTCACACCACAACCATCTCCTCCGGTTGTCCCAATTATTGTCACTTTCGGGCCTTTGGATCCGGATAATGATATGTGTAGACAACTTGCAGATAAGATCACAAACAATACTATCATAATGATTCAATAATAAGTTCAGATCTGAGATCATGGCACTCAGGCCCTAGTGACAAGCATTAAGCACAACAAGTTGCAACAAAGTCAAATAACACTAATAGAGATACTAGGCACTATGCCCTAACAGATCTTATTCGATTACATGATAGAACTCATCCAATCCCTACCATCCCCAAGCCTACAGTGGGGATTACTCACTCATGGGTGAGGGAAACATCGGTGGTTGATGGAGATGCGTTGGTGATGACTATGGCGATGATCCTCTCCAAATTCCTCGTCCCAGCAGGGTGCCAGAACGAATTTTATGGATCCGAATCTTGGTTTCTGGTGGCGGCGGTGGAGCGGAACTCTTTCTAGAAAACTATCGAACCCCCCTCGGTTGTTAGGTCGAAAGGCAACTTATAGGCGCAGAGGGAGGCCGAGGAGGTGCCTGGGGAGGCTGCACCCCCTCTAGGCACGACCAGTGGTGGGCCCGCGCCTGGGGTGGGTAGGGCCCCCCAGGCCCCCCCCTCCGTCTCTTCTTCTGGCTCCGTGGATCTTCTGGTGAAATATAATTTTTGGTATATTTTCCGGGATTTTTCCTGATAGTTCATTTTCTGCACAAAAACTAGACACCAAGGTAATTCTGCTGAAAACAGCGTCAGTCTGTGTTAGTTGTAGCCAAATCACACAAGTTTAGAGAAGAAACAATAGCAAAGTGTTCGAGAAAGTAGATACGTTTTGGACGTATCAGGCACCATGTTGTGCTAGAAGGATATAGTGTTTCAAACTGAATCTCTAACGTTGATAAACTCTACGCCACGAGCCGATATGTGTTTACCCTTGGAGGTGGCACAGTAATGCGTGCACCCAGTGTTAATGTGGGACACTTTGTTGGAACCCCAAGAGCAAGGTGTGATGAGGACATCAACAAGTTTCCCTTAGTAGAGACCGAGGTTATCGAACCTGAAGGGGGAAGGAAACGTCTCAAAGGTGTTGCAAGCAACGTCGAAACCTGCACAACACAAACTCAAGACTTTGTCCCAACGTATCAGTGAGGTTGTCAAGCTCACCGGTTTGCTGTAACAAAGGATTAAACATATGGTGTGGGAGGTAATGGTTTGCAGGAAGTAAACAAGTAACAGTGGAAGATGTATCAATGGTAAAGATTGGATCAGGGTCCATAGTTCACTAGAGGTGCTCTCCTTAGATAAACAACATGGCATGAAGGGTAAATAAATTACAGCAGGGCAATTGACAGGAACTGAGCAAGGCATAACAATGCAATTACTAGTCAGAAAGAACCTATGAGATTCGATTGACAATACAACAAGATACATAGACCGCCATCCAACTGCATCTATGACTAGAAGTCCACTTTCAGGTTATCATCCGAACCCCCTCTAGTATTAAGTTGCAAGCAACAGACAACTGCTTTAAGCAAAGTGTGTAAGGTAAACAGTCCACATGTTCCATGAACAAGAGACCGTTGTTTTCTCCCTACTAGCAACAACACATGTACAACTGAAGAGATTATTGTCACTTCCATTGGAAACTAGAGGCATGAACCCACTATCGAGCATAAATACCCCCTCTTGGAGTCACTAGCAACTACTTGGCCAAGATATCTACTAACAACGGAGAGCATGCTAGATCACAAAGAACACATATGTGATAGAATCATAAAGACAAAACCATTAATCAAACCAACATAATAATCTCAATGTCCATCGGATCCCCGCAAATACAACATGCATGATTACAAATAGATTAGATCTTGGTCATGAACGGAGCTCACAAGATCTATACATGAAAGCACAAGGAGGAGATACAACCATATAGCTACTACATGGACCCATAGTCCAAGGTGGAACTACTCACGAATCATACCGGAGAGAAGGCCTCCGGAATGATATCCCCTCCAGCAGGGTGCCAGGAAGAACTTCAGATCCCCCCGATCTAGGGACGATGGTGGCGGCAGCTACAGACGGTTTTGTGGAGATTTGATCGGGTTCTTAGGGTTTCTGCATCGGGGGCTTCTTATAGGCGAAGGGGGAGGCCGATGAGGCGACCAGGGGGTCAAACCCTACCCAGGCGCAGGGCAGAGCCCACCCGCGCCTAGGGGGTTTGGCCTCCCTGGAATGCTTCTCCTTCTCCCCTCTAGACTTCTTGTTCCCCACAGAAAGTAATTGACTTTAACGTTTGTCCCGTCCAATTCCGAGAATATTTCTTTACTAACTTTTCTGAAACCAAAAACAGCAGAAAATAGGCAACTGGCACTGTGGCAACTTGTTAATAGGTTAGTACCAGAAAACATGTAAAAAGCACCTCAAAGTGTAGACAAGCAAAGCAAAGTAGATACTAAACAAGCATGGAGCATCAAAAATTATAGATACGTTTCTGACGTATCACACAGTCTCGAAGAAAGACCATATTAATGAGGTCAACTATGGAAGTAGAGTTTACTGCTGTAGACACATCCATTGTTGAGTCAGAATGGCTGTGTGAGCTCTTGATGGACTTGCATGTGGTTGAAAAATCTGTGCCAGCAATGCTTTTGAATTGTTACAATCAAATTGTCATTTTCAAAGTGAATAATTCTAAGGATAACGTGAAGTCATCAAGACACGTAAATACACATTTGAAATCTGTCAGGAAATTGAGAAACTCCGGAGTAATTACTGTTATGTATATTCAAATAGAAAAAACCTGACATATCCTTTTAGAAAGGGACTATTAAGAAATGTCATAGAAAGTGCATCTAGAGAGATTGGTTTGAGACCCATGGATGTTATTAAGTAGTGGTAATCCAACCTTTGTGATCAGAAATCCCATGAATTAGGACCTGGAAAGAACAAGCTAGTGGTGTGTGAGAGGAGAGTCTTAGATAACTCTCTCTATGTGAGGATGCACAACTCTTTATAGCTGTAAGGCAGGTTGGCAACATGCCTTAATGTGTTTTTGTTGGCTATGATTATCAAAGATACTGTCCTACAGAACATTCTTGAAAGAACACACCTATATGAGTTCTGATTGTTAAACGTCGCAATCTATGAGATTTGGGTGATCTCTAGTAATCTCATGAAAAGACCAAGTAGTATGAAGCATATGCTACACCCGCGGGGTAGGCTACTGAGAGCCATGTACTAGTTATGATTTTGTGTGAAATATTAAAGCACCAAACTTGCAATTCAAGGTTCATCCATTGTTTAAGTTGCTGATAGATGTAGCGAAGATTGGCAATCCAAGTTCAAATTAACAGTCTCTGCTGAAATACTGGTATATAACCAAGTAGCGAAGATTGGCAAATCTTCAAATGGGCATTTGAGATCTGATGAGGGATTGTTAGAAATAATAGGCTAAACTAAATACGCCCATGTAGATTTCAGATTTTTCCTAATCTCAAAGCCCATATTTATGGAAGCTCACATGTGTTTGGACCCATGTTTGGGGCAGCTCATATGCAAGTGGAGTGGGAGTTAAAGTTTAGTCCCACATAGAAAGTTGGAGATTTGCACCACCTTATAAGTTGGAGTATTTCACCACCTAGTAAAGTGAGTGATAAGAGGAGAGCTACACGTGCACTTCTCCTCCGTCGCCGCCGCCGCTCGCACACACGCTCCGTTCGCCCGTCTCATCACGACGTGTGCACCGCAGGTTGTGGGAATATCACTGAGCCGATCTTTATTTTGCTGCTCAGGAAAATTGTAAGATTTTGATAGACGTGTGAATAGTCATCCTATCGGGTCACTCCCAGATCGTTGGCTACTATAACCGACCCGAGTTTGCACAACGTGGACTCGGCCTTGCCTCGTTTCCTGAGCCACTCTATATAAAGTTCTGCACGGCTACCGCTAGATTACATCGAACCAACTAATCGAGGGTTTTGCCAGCCTCTCTTCTTGCGCTGCCACCATAATCTACTCCATCCCGAGCGTCGGTGTGCACCAGTGGACAGGAGAGGGGTCTATGGAACCACTTGTCCTTATGATCCTGTACGGGAGAGGGTGAATAAGGTTTTTGAAAAGCGCTCTCCATGACTGCTCAAGCTCTTCATCACGGCTCGCATTCCTGAAACATCTGTGGGACTTCGAGCTCAATACGTTCGACGACATCAACTTTGTATCGTCAACATGCCGTCACCACCGCTGCAGGAATGGCTACTCCACCTACAGTCGATCGTTACGTATACTGTAATCTGAACTACTATCTGTGTATGTATCTTGTTGCATTTACAATTCTACTATTCAAGTTGATCAATACATCTAGTATCTTCGTTTTCCACATGTTAGTAGCTCGTTGTCATGCATAATATTCTGGAGTTAATCATGAAAATTGTGCCTAATATTCCAATAGATAGCAGGTACACAATAATGCAGCTTCTTATAAGCGCATTGACTACACATTGCACGCGTTGAATAATAGTGAGGACCAATAAATTCCACTTCGGACTATAAGAGCAATGACAAGAGCTTCACGCTAAAAGGTAGTAAAGTTATTTCATGGCGAGTATTTTTTTAAGAAAACAGACCCTGGCCCAGCTTCTTATTGCTAAAAAGCTCGAGAAACGAGTTTGTGCGACAAGAAAAACAAAAAACTAGGGATACCAGCTATACAGAAGAGCACAAAGAAGGCTAACAAGCCAACACCACCCTCCAACAAAATAAAGAACAACAACTCCTAAATGCCCAAGGTAAAGCACTTTAAAACTAAGTGACAACAACTCTCCGAGGCCTACATAATAATCCTCCTCCACAAACTCCCGAGTCGACTTCTGCCTATATCCACCGTCCATTCAAATGCAGACTGCATCTTGTCATCCCACAGAGGCCTCCACAACTGAATAAAATGAATCAAACGATATCCATGATTAGATTGATGCTTAATGATCTTCCATTCAAAAATCAACTTGTTGCATGTGGTCCAAAGAGACCACATCACATCAGCCGCCCCAATTTAGATTGGTTCAAAATTAGCCACCACTTCGTGTCGAGTAAGAGAAATCAGTTCAATAACTGAGTGGGGATTTGATGGCCAATCTAGGGACTCCCTAACAATAGACCAGAGAAAAACAACAAGAGGGCAAAGAAAAAGCAAATGGTCGATTGATTCAACACTATTGCAAAAATGATAGCAACCCGGAGTCCCTTTTCTAATCAAAATTTGCACCCTCGTGGGTAATCTCGGATGAATCATTTGCCATAAGAAAATATTAATTTTTAACGGGAGCTTCAATTTTCAAAACTTAGTTAGTTGAGGATCAGACACCCCTTCAAAAACCAACCACCTGTGCATCAACTTAGTGGAGGAAATCCCATTTTTTTCAATAGCCCACATCACTCTGACTTGTTGATCAGATAGAAATATAGGTTCCAGCATGCCTAGTAATTTATACCACTGCTCCATATCATCTCTCCCAAAATATCTCTTAAATCCAATATCCCAAGAGTGAGAACAAAGCTCATAATTATCAGTTACAGACGCATCAGGTTTTCAAGCAGCCCAAAATAAATAAGGGAAAACAAACCTCAAAGGAGAGCTCCCAAGACAAACATCATGCCAAAATCTAGTGGCTTTACCATCCCCAACAATATGGACAACTCCCTAGACAAACCATTTTTTAACTCCTGTAAACATTCCAGAACTGAGAACCTCTTGAATCTTTCATCAAATAGACTCCCCATTTCTTAGATAATTTTTCTTCATAATTCTAACCCAAGGAATATTGTCATCATAGTTGAACAATTTCCAAATCCATTTTAGGAGCAGTGCAATGTTCATATATCCATTCTTAATAATACGCAGGCCTCCAAACTATTTAGGCCTACAAACATATTCCCATTTTAAAAGATTCACAATAGCAAAAGCTGGATTAAAGGATTTAGCTGACATACCTAAGCTCTGATCTCTGGCTACCATCAAATTTGAGGCATGATGGCTCCAAAATTTTACATCTTCCACCGCGTTTAAACATTATTTTTAGTCAAACAATTGACAAGAAACACTCAATCTTTGCCACTAATGACTAATAATTGCAAAGATATGCAAAACCTTGCTTTGAATTATGTTGTGCAGGAAATCATAATTTAATGCGAAATTAGCAGTCATAATGAAGGAATTTGAGGAAGTCCACATGACCAAGTAATTGGGAAGCAAATTCCTGGCATCAGTACGCATAATGACCACCAGTATGGTCGGGGTCCGCTCATACCGTCCTTCGTACTGATTGGTGGCAGTTTCATTGATGACCCACAAGTATAGGGGATCGCAACAGTCTTCGCGGGTAGTATTAACCAATTTATTGATTCGACACAAGGGGAGCCAAAGAATACTTGCAAGCCTTAACAACTGAGTTGTCAATTCAGCTGCACCTAGAAATAGTTCTTGCTGATAGAAGTTTATCTGTAGCAACAATTTGTAGTAGCAACAGCAACAGTAGAACAAGAGCAATAGTAACAGTAACAGTAAACAGTGGGATTCGAGTACGGTAGGCATAGGGATGGATGGACAGGCATTGCATGGACGAGTCTAAACATGTAACTTCAAGATCTAGGGCATTGCAGATAAATAAGAATAAGCATCCAAGTACTAAACAATCATAGGCATGTGCTCCATATATAGTCAAACGTGCTCGCAATGAGAACTTGCACAACATCTTCTGTCCAGCCAGCCCGTGGCAGCGGGGCCTCTAGGGAACTACTAGCAATTAAGGTGCTCCTTTCAATAGAGCACCGGAGCAAAGCATTAACACTCCGTGAACACATGTGATCCTCACACCATAGCCATCCCCTCCGGTTATCCCAATTTCTGTCACTTCGAGGCCTTTGGATCCGGGCAATGATATGTATACACAACATGGAGATAAGATCACAAATAATACTATCATAATGATTCAATAATAAGTTCAGATCTGAGATCATGGCACTCGGGCCCTAGTGACAAGCATTAAGCACAACAAGTTGCAACAAAGTCAAATAGAACTAATAGATATACTAGGCATTATGCCCTAACAATCTTATTCGTTTACATGATAGAACTCATCCAATCCCTACCATCCCCATAGCCTACAGCGGGGGATTACTCACTCATGGATGAGGAAAACATTGATGGTTGATGGAGAGGCGTTGGTGATGACGATGGCGATGATCCTCCCTAAATTCCCTGTCCCGGCAGGGTGCCAGAACAGAGTTTCTGGATCCGAATCTTGGTTTCTAATGGTGGCGGCGGAGCGGAACTCTTTCTGGAAAAACGATGAACCCCCTCGGTTTTTAGGTCAAGGGGTAACTTATAGGCGAAGAGGGAGCCCGAGGGGGTGCCTGGGGTGGCCGCACCCCCTAGGCGCGGGTAGGGCCCACCCACGCCTGGCAGGGGTGTGGGCCCCCCAAGCCTCCACTCCGTTTCGTCTTCTGGCTCCATGGATCTTCTGACAAAATATAATTTTTGGCATATTTTTCGGGATTTTTCCTGATAGTTGATTTTCTGCACAAAAACTAGACACCAAGGTAATTCTGCTGAAAACAACGTCAGTCTGTGTTAGTTGTATCCAAATCACACAAGTTTAGAGGAGAAACAATAGCAAAAGTGTTCGGGAAATTAGATATGTTTTGGATGTGTCAACTGCCCCAAGCAGACAATGAGCATCTCAGCAATCTTTTTATTTACTATGTGCATAGCTTTTTATTGAGGATGCTTCAAAGAATGCTCATTATGGTGATGCTGCAAGTTTCCACCATGATTAGGCATGGCTTAGGCTAGCGACCCAGGCATTTCTCTAACACATATATATACTCCATGAACTCACAAGCTCCCCTTTTATTTCACACCGTTGACGTCCACAAACAAAAGAGCAAGGTATCAACTGGATATGTATCCATAAGTGTTGAAAACGTTCCCGTGACAGCACGATTCTGCTAACTCCTAGCATATAATTTGCAAGCATATAACTTTCATGGACAGGTCACAATGGTTCAGGATTATTAAGTGCAAGGAATAAAGTGTGCCATCAAGTTCATGAGAGCTTTACTAACTAACTTTCTCAAAACAGAGAAACATTTTATTTGGAAGAAAACAAGGCATATTGAATATGCACTGACATAGCAAATGATGCTAATAGGTAGGTATGGTGGACACAGTTGGCAATAATGCTTTTGGGGAGTTGGAAGCACAAGTAGAGCTCATACTCAGTGCAAGTGAAGGCTAGCAAAAGAGAGGGCGCAACAAACAAGAGAGCAATAATTATCATAATCATGCTTGCAACAAAACAAGACTAATTATGGCATGAAAGTGATACAATAACTCTGAGGCAAAATAAATCATCGAGGCTTACTGACTATTGTTTACTCATATGCATGCGTGAGCATGTGCCAAGTCGATTCACATGAAACATTTAGAGGAGGATACCACAATATCATACCAAAATATGAATAAAACAATGCAAGCGAACATTCATATGACATGCTACAAACTATTAGCAAGCTAGAGCTAATCATAGACAAGCAAGAACTACTAAGCATCCATCAGTAACACACTCCTTACAATGAACAGACTAAGAATGCTCACAATGATGAGTATATGTACAAAAATGAAAATAAATAGAGTTCGTTACCAGCCTCTTACCACACCTCAAGTTGTCTTAATATTTATTATTGCCCTTCACTTGTGTGACTTGAATAATAAAATGAAACCAAAATCCACTGAGGATGACCGAACCCTGCAAAGAACTCACAAAACCAAAGAAGAAAAACAGATATTTTTGATGTTTTCGATTTTTTCAAACAAGCCAACAAAGCAAAAACAAACCAAACAAAGCAAGCAAAGCAAAATCTTTTTGGATTTTTATTTTAAGGTAAACCAAAGCAAAGAAACAAACCAAGAGAAACAACGAAAATATTTTGGTGTTTTTGAGAAAGCAGCAACAAAAAACCAAAAAGAAAGCGAAACAATGGATATACAAAAAACCGACCGAACATGATATATAGATGAGTGTGATGTCGGTATACCTCCCCCCAAGCTTAGGCTTTTGGCCTAAGTGGGGCTCAATAGCGCGGGTAGTAACCCCAAGCTGGTGGGTCATCATAGGAATGATCATAGTCAGGCGCTTGCGATGAAGAAGAAGACGCACCCCAATCAAATGAGGGTTGCTGGTATGAAGACTCTCCCAAGTTGGAGGGCTGAACCGAATCATCTTCGGCATCCTCTCCAACATTCTCCTCTTGCTGGGATAGCTCCGCCACATATGTGTCGAACTCCTCCTCCGTGAGCGACCATCCTTGCCTATTATCAAAATTAAACAAAGCAGGTGCAGGCAAATAAACTATTTTCTCAGCCCTACCCTTTCTCCAACCTTGCTGGGCAAAAGATAATTCATACGGTAAACTTCTCTCATTAGCCCCCAAGGAAACAAAACAATGTTGAATCATGGATTCAAGATCAATCCTCTCTTTCCTTGGATGGTGAGGTTCTAAACCATGGAAAGCTAGCAACCTAGAAGCAATGAGACCTCCAAAAGTTCCACCCTTCTCGCGGTTGGTGGTGAGACGGTAAGCTATTAAAGCACCTAGATTATAAGATCTATTCCTATTCAAAGCAGCTGCGATAAAAGCTAGATCAAAAGAAGACAACTTTCTAGCAATCTTTCTAGCAAGAACACACTTAGTAATGAAGTAGGCAAAATATCTAATGGCTGGGAACTGAATGTTCCGAATTTTACCACTTTCCTTGGAGAAGTCGAAACCTTGGCAAATCTCAGCATATAAATCCATAAGTGACTTGGGCCTCTCCTTGATTTTCTCACAAGATCCCCACTGAGGTACTCTAATTGCTGCACAGAAATCAGCAAATGGCAGGTTGATAGCTATATTGTATATTTTATAATGGACCACTCGATTAGATGAAGACCAGGTAAACCAGAGGTCCTGCACAACAGCCATGGTTAGCTTGACATACTGAAAAGGTTCACCTTCAACAAAGTGTTCCAACCCTGCATTGGCAATCATAGTTTGGAAATCCTGGAGGATTCCCGCAGTTCTCATAAATTCATGGCATGGATATATGGAAGGAAAAACTCCTTCCTCGCGGTGAACTTTCATTGGCTCGAGCACCATCAAGTTATATTGATTCAGTGGGTAAGCTCTCATCTTCTTTTCTAAAAATTTTAGACAAACATCAAACCAAGTGATTTCCAAGTTTACAAATGATGAGAAACTACTATAGGAACTTGCTAGAGGGATACACATGTATCAAAATGAAATCTCTAAGCATAGAACAAGCATGCAAGCTCACACAACCTGTCACCTATAGCAGCAAAATACTCAAGATACAATCTACCAATCACAAATCTAATTGCACAAGTGGAGGAGGCACATACCAAGGAGCAATCCCTCCAAAAATCAATAGCAAAGAGGGTCTGAGCAAGGAGATCCAAAATCACGAGAAAGAACAGCAGGAACTCGATCTTGAGCAAGTTTTTCGGTGTTTTCGGGAGAGAGAAAGAATATGGCTGGGAGGAGACACTTTGGAGGGGCCTAGGTAGGCCACACCCCACCTAGACGCCACCTGTAGGGGGTAGCGCCCACCGTGGGTGTGGGTGCCTGGAGAGGCCCCTGGGTCACTCCAGGTGTCTCTCTGCCCCTTTTTTCGAGGAAAAAATTATTTTGAATTTTCTGGGATTTTTCCGGAAACTTTATTTTTGGCCAACTTTCACGGTATGAAAATTGATTTTCTCGCGGAAACAGTTTTTTTAGAAGAATCAAAAGCAAACCAAAAACCAAACTACAGAAGTTCTGAGACACTCTAACAAACAAGCAACTAGCAACACCAAAGCTAGCAAAAGAAAGGGCAAAGACTTGGAAGGAGAAAAATAAAAGAAAGCAAGAATAACCATAGTTAAAGCATTATTTTGTTTATTAAAATCCTTTTTTTAACAAGGTTGATCAAGTCTTATTACCAAAACAATCTTATATGAAACAAAACTTTGCATTCCACAAGGTTACTATGTTACCTCATACTTGATTGCAATGGTCCCAATCATAATAGTTTCAAAAATTTCTTGTGGAATGGGACAATATATTTCTCCAAACTTGATGCTCTCAATATTTTGAATGGAATTCAGGCAATAGCTTCTAACAACCTTCTTGGGGAAATAGACAGTATGCTCTTTATCATTAATATTGAATGTTACTTTTCCTTGATTACAATTAATGACAGCACCTACAGTATTAAGAAAAGGTCTACCAAGAATAATAGATATATTATCATCTTCAGGCATCTCAAGCACAAAAAAATCAGTCAAAACGAAGCAATTATGAGCTACTTGAACAGGAACATCCTCACATATGCCAACATGAATAGTAGTTTACTTATCAGCCATTTACAAAGATATATCAGTTGGTATCAACTTTTCTAGCTGGAGTCTCTTATAGAGAGAAAAAGGCATAACACTAACTCCAGCTCCCAGATCACATGAAGCAGTTCTAACATAATTATTCTTAATAGAGCAAGGAATAATTGGTATACCTGGATCACCAAGTTTCTTTGGAACCTTACCATTGAAGTAATAATTAGCAAGCAAAGTAGAAATCTCCTCATTAGGAATCTTCCTTTTATTAGAGACAATATCATTCATATACTTTGAATAAGGAGGCAATTTAATAGCATCAGTCAAAGGAATTTGCAAAAATAAAGGTTTCATCCACTCACAAAACTTGTTGTAGTGTTATTCCTCCTTTGACTTGTGTTTCTTACCTGGAAAAGGCATAGGTTTCTGCACCCAAGGTTCTCTTTCACTACCATGTTTCTTAGCAATAAAATATTCCTTAGTGTACCTAGTATTATTAGTGTGCTTCTCAGGTTCTTCCTCACCTTCCTCCTTATCAGGAGCATCATTATTACCATGACCACTCTCAGTTTCAGTATCAGAGATAGATATACTATTAGGATCTACAGTAGGTTCAAGTGGTTCCTCAACTACCTTATGTTTATTTTTATTTCTTTTACGAGGACTACCACTACTTTCACCTTGTTGAGAATCTCGCTCAATTCTTTTAGGATGTCCTTCCGGATATAAAGGATCTTGAGTAGCTATAGCACTCCTAGTTTTAATTCCATAAGCATGTTTATCTCCTGAGGCATTAACTAGCATATCCTTTTGTACCTTAGCAAGTTGATCAAGTTGGGCTTGAACCATTTGAAAGTGTTTACAAAGCATTTTAATATCATTAGAAGTCCTTTCCATAATATCTTTCAACTCATTGATAGCTCTAGAGTTTTCCAATAAATGATTCTGAACTTGTTTATTAAAATTACCTTGTTTAACAATAAATGTGTCAAGTTCCTCTAAGCATTGATTAGGAGGCTTACCATAAGGAATATCACCTTCATTAAAGTGGAGAGAGTGTACCTCAATAGTAGATGAGTGGGGAATTGGCTTACATAATTCTTATATAGGAGGCAGATTCTTCACATCTTCAGCTCTAATACCTTTCTCATTTAGACATTTCTTGGCTTATTTCATTACTTCATCATTTAATGCAATAGCTCCTCTCTTCTTCGGTGTTGGTATTGGATCTGGTCCAGGCACAATTGGTTCAGGAGTAATAGGCTTAGGTGTATTTAGCTCAGTTGAAGTCCAATCATCATAATTCTTGCTTATCCTAGCCATTAATTCTTCAGCATCTGTAGAGGTTCTTTTCCTGAAAACACAATCAGAAAAGCTATCTAGGTATGTCCTAGAATCATCAGTTAGTCCATTATAATAAATATCAAGAAGCTCATTCTTAGGCAATAGACATCCAGGATGTGCATGAATCAAGGCACAGAACCTTGTCCATGACTCATGATTTCTCTTCTTCTCCCTGTTTAAAATCAAAAAGTCTCTACAAAGCATCATGTATAGCACTAGGAGAAAACTATTTCTGGAAGAAAGAAGCAATCAAACAATCAGGGCTATCAATGGAACCAGGAGGTAATCTATTAAACCACGCCCTAGCATCTCCTTTTAGTGAAAAAGGGAAGATCTTAGTAACAAAGTACTTACGCATCTTAAAATCATTAGAGAATAAAGCACTCACAGTAGAAAGCTCATTCATATGAGCCACATCACTCTCATTTTAGTCCCACAAAAAGGTTCTTTCTCAACAATGTCCAAATAGGATAAATCAAGAGAGAAATCATAATCTTCAACTTTAATATCCATGGGAGAGGTGGCAAACTTAGGATCAGAAGACAGTTTAGGAATAATGGTAGGCCTAGCAAGGAGACTCTTAATAGCACTAGTACCATGTGTGTTTCGGCACTCTTCAACAAATTCATCAGTGAACTCAATGTAACCATCATTAATATCATAACTCTCTCTAGACTCAGGTGAGCTAACAGGTGTATTAGTGTCTTCACTAGGAGTTTCGGTATTTCCTAGACCAGCCATAGTAGCATCTAGGAAAGTACCTAATGAACCACTCGCATCAAGCACAGTAGAAGTAACATCATGAGCATCAATAGCAGTTTCAGATTCAGCAGTAGTAGTAGTGTGTGTAGAATGAGTATGTGGTGGTGGTGTGACAGGCTTACTTATAATAGACGGTGAATCAAGAGCAACCGAGGTGTTTAGGACTGTACCTCTCCTTGTAGTGGATGGTAAAATAGGAAACTTTCCATCACGAGACTTCCCCATGATGAAAGGAGTAGCAGTGGACAATAGTAGAACCAAGTGAACTTACAAATAAAGCTATGCCAGAACAGAGTTTCTGGATCCGAATCTTGGTTTCTGATAGTGGCGGCGGAGCGGAACTCTTTCTGGAAAAACGACGAACCCCCTCGGTTTTTAGGTTAAGGGGTAACTTATAGGCGAAGAGGGATCCCGAGGGGGTGCCTGGGGTGGCCACACCCCCTAGGCGCGGGCAGGGCCACCCGTGCCTGGCAGGGGTGTGGGCCCCCCCAAGCCTCCACTCTGTTTCGTCTTCTCGCTCCGTGGATCTTCTGGCGAAATATAATTTTTGGCATATTTGCCGGGATTTTCCTGATAGTTGATTTTCTGCACAAAAACTAGACACCAAGGTAATTCTATTGAAAATAGCATTAGTCCGTGTTAGTTGTATCCAAATCACATAAGTTTAAAGGAGAAACAATAGCAAAAGTGTTCGGGAAAGTAGATACATTTTGGACGTATCATTCATCTCGTCAAAATCTACGACTTTCGTTAATACGCCTCTATATTTTGAGGCTCCACCCGCCAGCCGGGGAGCCGCCATTCTCATATTACATCACAACACCACTAAAGGAGATCCACGCCATCGTTCGTCCATTTTTCATCCATTCCATCATCCATCCCCTCCATGAGCCATAGCCACTACTTTGTACTTTAGATATCCTTGTGATTTAGCGACCATTGTAAGAATATCCGATTTCAATCTAATTATTTTGCACAATGTTTTCTATCCTAGATCTATTCGTTATGACTGAGTAGTCCTTGCGGGCTGCGGCTTGGGGAGAAACCTCACAACAGGTATGTGCATCTAATCATGGGAGTATTATATTTTGTTTGCAATTGAGATTTGTATCTTTTGTTTCTTTGTCTCTTGTCTCGATCTGTGGACTTGTAAGTACCCAAGATCCCATATATTGATAAAGGGTTGAGGTGAGATACTTGGCTAGCGGCTATCTCATAGGAACCTAAGTGACAGAAAGGATAGTACGGTCTTCGCTTAGCGACCCATTCAGGATCACAACAATAACAACACCACTTAATGCTTTAATCTGTATTCTATAGTTAACAATCGTTTGTAGCATGTTGCTTTGGTGTGCACTCGGTTGGATTAAAAGACTCTTGCTATGCCCGCTGCATCATGGGGGCTCTAGTATATCATGATGTGTTGCCCACAAGATATTATCTCCTTTCAAACATTACACATGACTATGCTTATTATTATCTTTTATCCCATATCATGTGCAGCTGTAGGTGGATCTTCAACCCTAGCCTATCTCCATCCAGTGATTTAAACCATTATAAAAGTAAACTAGATTGGTCAGTAAACTAAGGTAAAACGAAGAAACAAAGTCTTGTAGACGTGTCCTTTTTATTTCCTTTTAGCATTGATTTCCAAGGTTTGATTAAACCTAGGTCTTCTAGGGAAAAAGCTATTATACTACATCCATGAATCTGGATCGATGGTATCAAGGCCTTTTCCAACATATAAACCCCAACCTCAATAATCCTATCACTTTTCCTAGAAGCATGGATGGGAACAATCTTGCTCCTTTTGGCCCCTTTCCTTGTAGTCACTGACCACTTACCCCCATCAGAATCTCCCTGTTTCCCTTCCCTCATAACACCTTCATCCCCAGATTCCTTCCTTGAGTTATCAAAAACCTCTTCCTCTGGAGTAGACTTAATCTGGGAATCTTCCTGTATTTCCTCAAAGAAATCTCCATTTAGAAATTTTGAATTCTGTGTAAAATTCCAAGAATCAACACTTTTCTCTTGTTCCTGGGCCTTCCTATACACTCCAGGTTGGGTGTTACCCCAACAGGACAAATTGCGAGGCCAAAAGCTAAAGAAACTTGATCATTCGATCCTATGAAGACCCAATAATCTCCCCCTAGAGGATTCAAATATATGATCCAGAACCTTGCTCATATTTAGACCAAGATCATTCTCCACTTGCTTACTCAGTTGTTGTTCTCCAGAAGGAGAAGGATCTTTGTATGGAGAAAAGGTAAGACCTAAGAACATATCATTTGCATGATTTTTGTAGGCACCACTCCTTTTGTTTAGAACCAGATCCACTCCCCATAAGAGGTTTTTCTTTTTTCTGCAGCCTATGTCGATCCCACTCTTCATCCAATTCATCATCAGAGCCACCCCCATCACCCTTATCCTGGTTTTTGTCAAATCTATCACATGGTTTGTTGGTATCATGCAAATCCAGTCAATCCCCTCAACTTCAATTCTAAATTTGAAACCTGCTGAGTTTAGGAAAATCTCAATTATGCCTCTTAGTTTCTTAGGACTATTACACTTCACCCTAACTCTAAATAGACCAAGGACAGGGAGAGATTTTAAGTCTACCATTTTGGATTTCCCAAAGGTTCTAGATAACTCTTTCACATCTTCCTCATTTCATACATGAGCTGGTAACTCAAACACCTTCACCCAAACTTATTGTAGCATAGTAAAAGCTCCAGGAGCTAGATATGATTCCTTAATATGCACATTGAGTTTATAAGGAGTATTGGAGGAAGAACCTCTCATACAAATCCTCAGAGAAGAAAAAGTTCAAAAGGAAGTTAAATATTCATTCTCAGATAAAGCGTTGACATTCCAATGCCATTTATCTTCTACCCAGTACTTCAGTTCCTCTTCTATGATTTTTAAAGAATGTACTCCCTACATGACAGTCAAAATAGCTCCCACTCCCTTCCCTCCCCCAGTTTTTGGCAACTCCTCTACTTACATAGCATAAAAACCCTTCCCAGGAATACCAAAACCAAAAATCTGCAACCCTTTAGACCTCTGAAGCTCAGGACAACCTACAGTCACATGGCCCTCTTTCTTATAGTTATAACAGATAGGCGGATTCTTACATGAAGCCTGGTAATGCCCCTCCTCCCCACACTTGAAACAACGAATTCTAGATGATTGAACAAGATGAGGATTGTCTTCCCTTGTTTATATGATTGAGCCTCCAAATTCCTTCTGTTAAACTCTCCACGCCCCCTCTCCTCATCAAACCTACTGCTAAACCTGTAATCATCCTGCCCCCTCTCATAACCATAATTAGAGAACCGATTAGAGTTGAAATTCTCACCACGCCTGTCCTGATAATTCCTCATCTCATAGTCCCCGCTCAGTATGTCCCTCATATCCTCTTCAATACACATGTCCTCCCTTAGACGCCGTTCTTGGTTCTCCCACTCCCTCTCCTCCTCCCTCAATCGATCTAGAGCCTGCCTATGCTAGGTCTCCCAATTGTTATTTCCCTCTCGGAGTGATTCATTCCCCCGATTCATATCTTCTAAGACCACTATTGTGTAGGACTTCAATAGAGGCTTCTCCACAGGCAAAAGCTTGTTAACCCGAGCCCCCTCCCCCCCAAATCTGTGGATTTCAAAAATGCAAGAAGGAAACCCTAGGAACTTGTCTAAACCATATGTACGTCTCTAGAACCATCCCAGATGGGCTTTTCCCTGACATGGTTCCTAGGACTGAGATTGCTCCCAAGTGCCCAAAACCGAAGGACCAGTGAAAAAAGTAGGTTCCAACGCCTTACGAACCAAAGTAGGTGACAACTTATCAGTCAATTTTTTTGAACTCCCACTAGGCACTTTACAATAGAGGCTCCAATATTTCACCCATGTGATAGGAGTAGCATTCCCATCACACACATTCGAACCAACCAAGAATACTGGAGGACCAAGATCCTCTCCACATTTGATGTGATCTAGTTTCCCTACACAAAAGTCAGGTCAATCTCTAGTATCAGTTTTGTGAACAAAATCAGAAGGTTTTACTGGAGTAAAAGTCAATATTATCAGACTTTTGATGCTTCACAAGAGGAGAAAACATGCCCGAGCTCAAATCTACTAGTATAGTAAAATGCTCCATGCATGGATTCGATAGTCCTCCAGAATACTCCAAATTCCCCAATCCTTTAACCAACTCCTTCTTCACCATAAGACTGTTAGATGCACTCATTTGGATAATCGGTTCGAAATCCTGAGCAATCGAGCTTACCAAAGACTGCGGCCTTCCTAGAGGAGCCAACTAGGAAATCGAGTAACTAACCGGAAACTTGGATCCCCTACCACCCGAAGCGAACAACCTAGAGTTTGTTCTGCTCCCCGTAACATTCATAAAATTCCCCAATTTTATCGAAGAGACATTGAACCAAGATTCATCATCAGATTCCAAATCATCATCCGCTTGAACCTAGAATTTCCCTTTGGAACCGCCATCGAGACCCCTATTCAACCTCAATCCCCTATCTATTTCAGGTTGCAGGTTTGGCGATCTATTACCTTGATGTTGAAGGTCAGGTGTCATGGCGGCGATGGAGTTGGGACTCCCGGGTACCACTTCGGCACCCTCCATTCCAGGATTGAGATCATCCCGAAATCCCCAAGCAACTGCAGACATTGCGCTAAGACCGCCCTTGGAGCCTCCAACCTCACCCCCACCACTCATGCCATGGCCCCGAGACGAGGAATTTTGCACCGCAACTTGATCTCCCCCTCCGTCAGAGATGGGGAAGATGGTTAGGTAGCCCCGCGTGGCCCCGGGTCACCATCAACCTCGACACTCGCCGCCGGGGCGGAGATTTCCTTGTTCGCCACAAGAGACGCCTTGTTCGCCACGAGAGTCTCCATTCATAGAGATTCACTTTGATATTAATCTACATGACATATTCTGGAAGACAGTTATTCGGGGAAGTTTTCTTTCATGGCGAGTGTTGCCTCATATCATATAGGTACAAAGAAAACTACCTAACTAGGTATGTAATGTTAGGCCTAGAAGACATCAGGAGTTTATCAAATTGGTTTGTTCCACACCATTGGGAATGTGAAACATTGCCTCACAGGAGAGTCAGGGCCATTCTTACATAAGTACCTTGGCAGAAATGAGTATCAAGGCCAAGATGCTGCCGGGATGTCGTTGCTACATAGTTGATGTGTGTATTTGATGGCGTGTTGTCAATGCCTCGTTGGGAGATCCCAAGAACAAGGTGTGATAATCACAGCAGCAAGTTTTCCCTCAGTAAGAAATCGAGGTTATCGAACCAGTAGGAGGAAGTAAACGACTCAAAGGTGTTGCTAGCAACTTGGAGACCTGCACAACACAAACTCAAGACTTTGCCCCAACGAATAGCGAGATTGTCAATCTCACTGGTTTGCTGTAACAAAGGATTAATTGTATGGTGTGGAAGGTAATGGTGGTTTGCAACAAGTAACAGTGGAAGATGTATAAATGGTAAAGATTGGACCGGAGTCCATAGTTCACTAGAGGTGTTCTCTTTAGATAAACAAACATGACATGCTGGGTAAACAAATTACAACAGTGCAATTGACAGGACTGAGCAAGGCATAACAATGCAATACTAGACATCATGATGCTATGAGATTCGATTGGGCAGTACAAAAACATACATAGACCTCCATCCAACTGCATCTATGACTAGAAGTCCACCTTTGGGTTATCATCCAAACCCTCTCCGGTATTAAGTTGCAAGCAACAGACAACTGCTTTAAGCAAAGTGTGTAAGGTAAACAATCCACTTGTTCCATGAACAAGAGACCGTTGTTTTCTTCCTAGTGGAAACAACACATCTACATCCTTAGATATTTCCGTCACTTCCCTTAGATTCAATAGAGGCATGAACCCACTATTGAGCATAAATACCCCCTCTTGGAGTCACTAGCAACTACTTGGCCAAGATAGCTACTAACAACAGAGAGCATGCAAGATCACAAAGAACACAGACATGATAGAATCAATAAGACAAAACCATTAATCAATCTCACATAGTAATCTCAATATCCATCGGATCCCCGCAAACACAACATGCATGATTACAAATAGATGAGATCTTGATCATGAATGGAGCTCACAAGATCTAGACATGAAAGCACAAAGGGGGAGATACAACCATCTAGCTACTACATGGACCCGTAGTCCAAGGTGGAACTACTCACGCTTCATACCGGAGGCTGGCATGATGAAGAAGAAGGCATCCAGGATGATCTCCCCTCCGGCAGGGTGCCGAGAAGAGCTTCAGATCCCCTCGATCTAAGGACGATGGTGGCGGCGGCTACAAGCGGTTTTGTGGAATATTGATCGGGTCCGTAGGGTTTAGACATCGGGGGTTTCTTATAGGCGAAGAGGAAGGCCGAGGGGGTGCCCGAGGCGGCTGCACCCCCCAGGCACGGGGTGGGCCCACCTGCACGGCCAGGGGGTGTGGCCCCCTCGAGTCCCTCCCCCGTCTCGTCTTCTGGATCCGTGTTCCCCATGGTAAAATATTGACTTTGGCTTTTGTCCCGTCCAATTCCGAGAATATTGATTTTCTGCCTTTCTGGAACCAAAAATAGAAGAAAACGGGCAACTCGCACTGTGGCATCTTGTTAATAGGTTAGTACCAGAAAACATATAAAAACACCTCAAAGTGTAGACAAAGCAAAGCAAAGTAGATACTAAACAAGCATGGAACATCAAAAATTATAGATACGTTTCCAACATATCAGTATTATATGCTCCACAAAGCGTCTCACCTACTACTTGCAAGTTGTAGTTGAGGTGTGGAACACACCGTTGTGACCTCCTCCTACCTCACTCACACGGTTTTACCCAACATGTCTATTGGACGAGGAACTCTCGTCTGCACAAAATGCAATGCTCCTAAATTTATGTTTGTAATATATTGTGAAACATTCATTCTTGACCGTTTTATGCATCCATGTAATTGCAAAACAGAGGAAGTGATAAATATTACATTTTTATCGCATAATAGTTCTCCATTTGTGAAGCTAAATGGTCCCTTGTTAGTTTTACTTTAGGTTTAATTTTACCCACAAAATTGTTTTATCTGAGATAGATATTCCCCAAATCCAAATTTGTAAATGTGTGAGGTTGTAGAGTGCTTCCATAAACTCACCCTTTGAGCATTGGAATGCTTTCCTAACACAATTTTATATCAGTTCACTAGATCATGGCATAGCAAATTTACAGATTATTTGGCATGATTTTCTTTGGAAAGTACATATCATGAGTCTGTACTGTAGAGAAGAATGTATTTCCACTCGGCGTACACAAGTTACTCTTGTTTATTGTCTTTATTTGTTAGTTTCTCTGTCTCGGAGATACGACTACAAAGGGCACTAAAGAAAACAAATCGGAGGGAGAGATGTCTCTAATGGATCTCAACGAGAGTGCGTGCGCCCAGCGGGGCGACGCACAGTCCCCTTCCTTCTCCGGCAGATGCGCCGTCGTGGATGCACCTCTCCCCTGCCCTGCCCTCTACCTGGCCGCCGAGCAACGGATCTAGGTTTTGGTGCCTCGCATGGGAGTGCTCTGGCGAGGAAGAGGACGACCTCCCCGGTGTGGTGGAGGGTGAGTCTGAGATCTCCGATCCCTCCCAAGCTACTCTGGGGGATTTCCTTGCCCCACCGTAGGAGAAGGCAGCGCTTCTGTCGCAAAGGTTCGCCTCCGACACAAAGAAGCATGCTGCGTTTTCCCCTGGTGGGCAGGGCTCGTGGTTTGCGTCTCCTCCTCTCTGGTGGGTGGATGGCCGGCCATGAGGGTCCTATGTGGTGCCATCCGCCGCTGGGGCTTTTGCGGGTTCTTACGGGCTTGTGTCTCTAGCCCCTGCTTTCTCTCTGTCTCCCCCGTCTCCGGCTCGGGCGGCGCGTGCTCAGGCCCCGATGGTGCTTGCTCTGTCTCCCTGCCCGCCATCGGCGTCGCTGGGTGGAGCGTATTCTTTTGCTCTGGCGAGGGATCCTGATCCTGATCCCGATCCAGTTCCGCCATGCATGCGCCCTTGGGAGGATTCTGGCCCAGTGGGCCCTTGCGATCCCTCCACCCAGCCTATAGCAGGCCTGCCTGGCAATGCGGGCGTTGACCGGGTATTAGTATTCATGGACCATGGCCTAGTGGTGGATCCTGTTAACAGGTTGGCCCATGGGCCTTTGTGATCAAAGTGGTTCGGTGGGAACCGCCATGGCCACCCTGTAGTATTTTACTGGCGATGGGTGAGGGTGGGAACCCTAGCTCCTCATTTACCCCTCTTTCCCTGACGTGCGGCGTTGGCTCTCCAGATCGAGATCCACTCCTTTCCACTCCACTTCGCCCTCCGGCCTCTCTCCCTCATCCTTCCCCTCTCCTTCTGCCTCCGCCATGGATCACGGTCGCGTATCTGGCAGACAGTCCTCAAAGCGGCCACATGAAGACAACTTCGCCGCCAAGGGCCGCCGGTTGGAGCTGGATCCGCGACATCATGCACTTGATATTGACGCACCGCTCCGCCATTGGGATCGGGACTACCCCGAATCGCCAAAGCAGCGTCGGGAAGAGTTTGGAGGGTGGACGGGCAACATCGATACAGATCAAGCCCCTCCAACTATAGATTCCAAGACCAGGGCTAGAACCAGAATCGTGGGCAGAAAAAAGCTCCTCAGAAGTTCAAGTCCAAGACGATCTCGCAAGTCTAGTATGCTCCTACCCTGCCGTCTGCCGCTCTCTCTTTGCAGGCAAAGCCACCGGCGTCAGGCTCTAGGGGAAAGAAGGCCAACATCAAGTGCTTCAACTGTAGTAGAGATGGGCATTACCAGTCGGGTTGCCACTTCCCTGCCCAATGTAGCATCTTCAACGAGGAAGGACATACCACGGGCATGTGCCATGTCCCCTCAAAGCCGTCGGTGCTCCAATGGTACGGCTATGCCCTGGATGTCATAGGTTTTCACTGTCTTGAGGTGGATGAAGCTTTAGTGGACGCTATTGAAGCGGACACTCCCAACCTGGCCACGGTCATCATTAACAAAGTCTAGCTGCATGTCAAGCTGACTCCGTAGCTGTTGCAAGATGATCTAAACAAGATGGCTGAAGAAAATTGGGACTTGGAAGGTGAAGCAGCTGCCTGATATTGACTTTTTGGTGACTTTCCCTTCTCCCTGATGCTACGCCTGTGCAAGTGTGCCAAGAACCTGGTCCTCCCAATCAGCAATGTTTCGATTTTTGTCACCGACCCTAAGGAGGAGCCACATACCATGGCCATGCTTGAGAATATGTGAGTGCTGTTGTCCATGGTCCCAGAGTGCATGTGCAAGACTGAGCTTCTCATGGAGGGGATGAAAATGATCGGTAGACTGAGGCTAGTGGACGAGGACTCGCTACCTAGCGATGGGCCAATCCGCATGCTGTTCCACTACCATATCCTAGAGAAGATGCCTTTGAGCGTGCTGCTATTCCAGAATATGTGTGGGTACCGTATCAACCATGCCACTCAGCCTGCTGCTCGTGTGGACCATGGATCTAACCCTCACCCATCTAAAGATCATGGTCGTAAGGACCATGAAGAAGAGGAGGGGGAAGAGACGGAGGATCAAAGCCTCTCTAATCTTCACCGGAAGCAGGGAAAGAAGGAAAAAACTATGGCGCATGACAGAGAGGTCTCAAGCAAGGAACAAGCTCCTGAGGCTAACCCACCCCATCCCTAGCAAAACAAGAACCAATATACCATTGGTGACTCTCTTCCATCCCAGTACTCGTTCAAGAAGGGGTACTACAAGGTGGCGGCAAAGAAGAATTGCTCGGGCCAATCGGTGGGGAGTAGTGTCGCTCCCCACAGCCAAAGACCACTCTGTGTCCAAGCAGGTGTCTGCCCCGGGTGACAAAGAGGTGCCCATGACTATCTCCTACCGTGAGCCTTCTGTTGAAGAAACCCCAAGAGATTCTCCCTCCATTCTCAAGGTTTCCAAGATGAGTGTTGCGGTTCGCGCTGAGATGGGGTGGACTAGCCTAGTGGGGTGCGAATTTGACAACGTCTCCTTGGCTGAGCTCATCTTTGCTCTGAATAAGAAACAAGATAGGGAGGTGGAGAACCCGGTGCAGGATGATTTCTCACAACAGTGGGTCACCAAGGCCTCTGCAGTGGTCTCGCCCTAACCGTGTCTCGCCGCAGTGAGCGTGCTAAGGGAGCGGATGGCGGCTCCATTCTCTAGAAGTCCATGAACAAGGTGGAAGCTAGAGATGAAGGTACGTATTCTTATCCCTGCCCTGCCAATGGTTTTGTAGCTTTTCCTCCCCTCGCTGATGACCATTTCTCCCAAATTGCCGCCGAAGTGCGATTTTGTTCGATGCTTCTTTTGGTTATTCCAAAGATATTATTTCTCTTGTGTGCGCCAAAGAGGTTGCTCAAGCCCTTCTGTCTAAGGGTATTGAGAAGATAAATATTAAAGCATAGAAGAAGTAGGATGCTCTTGTCACCTCCTCCACGGCCAGTGTGGTTATGGAGGAAGAAGCATCGACGCTACAGATCACTGGGAGTGACTAGGCGAAGCTAAACTTGCCGATTGCAACTATTGCAGCAAGGGTGAAGAAAAGAAAAGAAAAAACTCAGCCCGTTTCTTCAAGACCTAATCTGCGTATGACCCCAGCCCACCAAGCACGGGTTTTAACCATATCGCAATGAGAGCTGTGGGTTGGAACATGAGGGGTGATGTCTCCGCACTTCTATTCTTGTAGACAGTTGTTGGGCCTCCAAGTGCAGAGGTTTGTAGAACATCAGCAAGTTTCCCTTAAGTGGATTACCCAAGGTTTATCGAACTCAGGGAGGAAGTGGTCAAAGGTATTCCCTCTCAAGCAATCCTGCAATCAAGATACAAGAAGTCCCTTGTGTCCCCAACACACCCAATACACTTGTCAGGTATATAGGTGCACTAATCCGGCAAAGAGATAGTGAAATATAAGTGGTAACGGTGCCAGAAAATAACTTCTGACTTGTTGTTGACGTGGGGTAACGTGTGTGAGTGCCAGAAAAGAGCTTGACGGTGAGGTAAAGACTAAAGCAAGAAAACATGCAACAGATCTAGATGCAAACGGTGTTTCAATGTTTAGAAACAAGGACTAGGGATCATACTTTCACTAGTGAACACTCTCTCATATAAATATCCTCTCTTCATGATACTACTCTTAACTACTCTCCAGTTGGACACTCTAATCATCGGTAGGGCTATAACAGCACTCCTCAAAGTCCGCCTTCCCCAATCTAGATAACCCCACACTGTCACTTTGAGCGCTAGATGGTTCCAATAAACACCACAATTTCATAGAGACATCCAACTCCAAATATAACTCATAACAAATATTCAATCTAGCCAAAATGCCACACACGTTATGCACGCTGTCACTTTCACACACGTGGGGAAAAGCATAGATCTATTAAAGCATAAGAGTATTTATGTAGACTCAAACCTAAGTGCGATCATGGCGTGCACGCTGTCACTTTCACACACATGGGGAGAGCAGAGATCTAATAAAGCACTTGAGTAGCAAGGTAGATCTACTTGATTACAAAGCTCATGACAACAACAAGATCATGCATAGAGGGAGAGATGAACACATAGCTATCGGTAGAGCCCTTAGCCTCGAGGAAGAACTACTCCCTCCTCATCATGGGAATCAGCAACGGTGATGAATATGGCGATGGAGATCGATGGAAATGGCTTCGGGGGCACTTCCTCATCCCGGCAGGGTGCCGGAACAGAGACTTTCTGTCCCCTGAATCTCCCTTTCGGTGGCGGCGGTACTACAGAGGTTTTTCTGAAAGTATGATGGATTATTTAGGGTTTTCTCCCTGGGGGCTTCTTATAGGCGCAGGAGGCGAGGCTGGGAGGCGGTCGGAGGGCCCACACCCTACCCAGGCACGGGGTAGGGCCCACCCACGCCTAGGGGGGGGGTGGTGGCCCTGGCTCGCCTCTCCGTCTCCCCTCTAGACTTTTGTGACGCCCACGGTAAAATATTGACTTTGGCTTTTGTCCCGTCCAATTCCGAGAATATTGATTTTCTGCCTTTCTGGAACCAAAAAGAGAAGAAAACAGGCAAATGACACTATGGCAACTTTTAATAGGTTAGTTCCAGAAAAGATATAAAAACACCTCAAAGTGTAGACAAAGCAAAGCAAAGTAGATACTAAACAAGCATGGAGCATAAAAAATTATAGATACGTTTCCGACGTATCAAGGGGCTTTGGAGGCAGAGGGAGGAAATCCAGGTGCGGGATTTATTCCGCAAAGAGAGAATCGACCTTATCTGCCTGCAAGAGATGAAACGCCAAGACTTTGCTGACCATGAGCTGTAGAGTCTCGAGCCAGGTGATATGTTTCACTAGAGTTGGGTGTCAGCTATTGGGCTCTCAGGGGGTTTGCTGCTGGGAATTCGTGATAGTGCGCTGGAGGTTGGGGGTACTGATAAAGGAGAGTTCTTTATTAGCGTTTTGGTTCTACATCGTGCTACAAACTACAAGTTTGAATACATTGGGGGTCTATGGTCCAGCAGATCATTTGAGGCCGAGTGCCTTCCTCGATGAATTAGAAGCCAAAGTGGACAACTGTAACCAGCCAGTGGTGGTGGGCAGTGATTTCAACCTAATTAGAGGAGTGGAGGATAAAAACAATGCAAATATCAATTGGCCTAGAGTGCACTTGTTTAATGATTGTCTGGCTAGGCTAGCCTTGTGTGAAATTAGGTGGAATGGAGCGCGGTTTACTTGGTCCAACAAGCAATTAAACCCTGTCAGATGTGTGCTGGATAGGGTTTTTATGTCTCATGACTAGGAAGTGAAGTTTCCCATGTCCTCCCTCTTTGCAGAGTCTAGTGTGGGATCTGATCATACACCTTTGCTCTTGGATACTGGAGAGGGCTCTGCTATGAGATCGAAGAGGTTTTTTCTTGAGACCAAGTGGCTGAGTATGCCAGGTTTTTTCGAGACGGTGTGCCAACACTGGCAAGCCCTGCTTGACAACAGTTTCAGACAAAGAGAATGTATCGATACTTGGTATGGTCAAAGTAGGGTACTGCGTCAGTTCCTGCGTGGTTGGGGGGCAACTTGGGGAGAGCCTCCAGAGAGGCAAAAGTTGATATCCTGATGAAAATTCAAGACCTTGACAAGGCTGGTGATCTTGGAAATATGGATGATTAAGATTGGGCTTATAGATACTATCTGGATGATCAACTTCTGCAGCTGCTCAGCGAAGAGGAAGAGTACTAGAGACAGAGAGGAAGACAAAACTAGATTCTACATGAAGATGCTAATACAGCATACTTCCACGCGACTGCAAACAGTAGGAGGCACACGTGTGTGATCCTTTCCTTGTAGATAGATAATGGGCCAATCTACTCCAAACAGGAGATTCAAAACCACATCTACGAGTTCTATGTGGCTTTTATGGGATCTGAGGAACCCAAGTTCTTGTGTCTGGATCAAAACTATTGGGGGAGGCCTTTAGAGTGTTTGATAATGAGAATGATGAGCTGGCACCGACTTTTACCATGGAGTAGCTAGAATCTGTCTCGAAGGATACTAAGATGGCTACTGCTTCTGGTCCTGATAGTTTTCCTGTGTCCTTCTTCAAAATATTCTGGCATGTGCTAAAGGATTTTCTTCTGAAATTTTTGAATGGCTTTGTGCTAGGAACTGTGGACGTTTCACGCCTTAACTTTGGCATTCTGTCCTTGATCCTCAAAGTGGCCGGGGCTGAGACAATCAAGAAATACATGCATATTTCTCTGATCAATGTAATTTCAAGTTTATTGCCAAAGCCTTTGCCTCTAGAATATCCCCTATGGCGCACATGATTATTGCTCCCTCTCAGACTGTGTTTATCAAAGAGAGGCTCATTGCTGATGGGGCCTTGGCTCTCCAAGAAATTATTCATGAGATCAAATCCAAGAATTAGGAGGCAATTCTACTTAAACTGGACTTTGAGAAAGCTTACGAGAAATTTCTGCAGGAAGTGTTGGCTAAAAAAAGGGTTTTTCTCTGGTCTGGTACATCGCCTCATGTAGCTTGTCACGGGGGTTAGACAACTATTGCTATCAATGGTGAAGTGGGGCCCTACTTCACGAACAAGCGAGGAGTGCGTTAGGGTGACACTCTCTCGCCGCTGTTGTTCTATTTTGTAGGGATACTCTTGCTGCCATCTTGACAAGGGTCAATCTTGCGGGGCATATTCAGGGTGTTATCCCTCACTTGCTGCTTGGAGGCATCACTCATCTTCAGTAAGCTGACGACACAATGATCATGATCCAGAATAATGAGCTGAGCATAACCTTAACCTACATATATGGAAGTGAAGAGTTTTAGCGTTTAAACTATGCGTCCACGTCATCCATTATACTGTAGATACGATCTACAGTAACACAGTTTGTACAGTGCTTTTTAAATAATTAATCCGTGTCTTCGAAGCGGTTCGGTCAAAGCGGTGGACAAGACGCTCCTCCCAATGCCGCGTGCCGCATCTGACCTTCCTCTCGCCTTCTGCTGTGGCATCCCTGGAAATCTCTTCCGATTTTCCTTTTTCTTCGACGCCACCACCGCCTCCTTTTCCGTGGCCTCTCCCGATTTCTCTCCAAACCCTGCTTTTGGTCCTTCTCGAAGACTCTCCTCATATCTCCATCTTTCCTGCGAGTTCCCGTCCCATGTCCACACATCTTCCCTACGAGTTCTCGTCCGTTCTAGATCCTTGCCAGACGTTTTTCTGCTCTGCCATGTTGAAGGTGTACTGCTGCCATCGCTCCCTGGCCGGATTCCTCTGTTTCTGCTTGCCATGGCATGCCTTCTCTATTGGGGCTGCTTGCCCAGGAAACATTCCTTGACCTCGCCGCCGGCTGGTCCACCGTGTGGGTGTTCGCCCTCGACCTCGCCGACAATCCCTCGTGTGGTTGCTCGGCCAGTAGCGCCGCCACCTGCTCGTGATTGGAAGCGCCGTGTTGCCTCGACGTCGCTCTGCTATCACCCGGACAATGACCAGGATCCCCACGAGGACTATGGAGGTGGCAGATCGACATACTGGGACAACAAGAGTAGGATGAGGACATGCATGTCTTCAAGCCCTCAGGTTAGGTTGCTTTTCCACTAGATTTTGACGCATTTGGGGTTATTTGAGGTTGATTCAGTTTGTTTGGTCCGATTTCTTATCGAACTTGAACAGTACGTCTTGCTGTGCAATTCTCCTTAACAAACTTAATTATTCAATGTGTACAAACTCATGTAAAAGTTTTGACCGTCATTTTCAGGCAAACACGATGGAGAGCTCAACCGCATAGATTAGTTCACAGGATTTTTTAAGGGAGGCTTGATCTATAAATTTGTGGTGTTTATTGTGGATTTTTTCTTAGAACTCCTTAGTTATTATGCTCTGTTTTTTTCTCCTTACATTCGTTACATTTAGTTTCCACGATGTGTTTCTCTTCTATATTCCACTACCAGGAAAAGCCACATCCGTGGCGCACCTAAAAAGAACATCCGTAGCACACTAGCAGTGCGTCACTTTTAGCGGTAGCGTTACGGGTAAAAAGTTACCCGTGGCGCACCACCTAGTGCGCCACAAGAAGGGGTCCATGTGTGCCACGCCTATGTTTTTTGAAAATAAAAAAATGCAAAAAGCATCCTCGTTTTGAATTGCAAAAGCAATCGGGTCCGTTCGCCGCCGTCGTGTCGCCTCGTCGGAGCATGACCGTGGCCACGACCTACCACCGCAGGAAGGTGTGGGAGGCCGTGGCCGCGCTAGTCCTCGCCGGCATCAAGGCGGTAGGTGGTTGGAGAAAGGGAGGAAGGAAGAGAGGGAGGAAGAGAAGAAGAGAGGGAGGAAGGGAGGTAGGTAAGGAGAAGGAGGCCGCCGTCGCTGCGAGGAGGAGGAGAAGGCCGCCGTCGCGCCGCCATCATTGCAAGGAGGGGAGGAGGCCAGAGCAAGGATGCTGGAGCAAGGTGGCCGGAGAGAGAAGGAGAAGGAGAAGGAGAAGGAGAAGGAGAAGGAGAAGGAAAAGGAAAAGGAAAAGGGAGAAGGAGAAGGGAGAAGGAAAAGGTGGAGGAAAAAGTAGAGGGGTAGGTGGGCGGGGTGGTGGTTCGAATTTCGAATCCCGCCCAACTTACTCGTGGCACACTAGGTGGTGGTGCGCTATGGATAAGTTGCCTTAATTTTTTTCTGTAGGAAAAAATCTTGTTTTTGCCATAACCTTTTATTCTTTTCGATTTTTGAGATTCTAAAAAAATCACTAAACGACCTAAAGGGGTTATAAGCGGATGTGGAATCTCGTTTTGGTCATTTTGGTATATTAAACGTTTTTTTTCGACATCGTATGCAAAGTTACGACCGTTTTACCGTGACATGACTTTTTTTTGCAGAAAAAGTGAAAATTCATATTTGTTAATTTTTCTAGAAACTAGACCACATTATTTACCTAAATATGAAAGAGAATTTTATTTTTTTAAGTGTTTTTCATTTTTTTCTATTTTTTTGCAAAGCTAAAAAGGTGATCCGTGTGTATGTGTGTGTGGGTGTGTGTGTGTGTGGGGTGGGCGGGGGGGGGGGAGTTGGTGCAGGCCACGCCATAGGGCACCAGGGCGGAATGGCTAAGTTGATCCAGCTGCTGCAGCACACATATCCGTAGCGCACTAGGTCAAGATGCGCTACGGCTAAGTTTCATATCCGTCGCGCACCTTAACCTAGTGCGCTACAGGTATGTGTGTTGCGGCCACCTATGTCCTGGTCCACATATAGCCGTGGCGCACCACCCCCATGTGCGCCACACGCTTACGGCAGTTAGCCGTAGGACACCTGTGAGCAGTGCGTCACGCCTATTTTACCCGTGGGGCACCACTAGCATCTGCGTCACGGATGTGTGGATTACCTATAGCTGTTTTCCTAATAGTGTTCACAAATACTTAAACTGCTAATTGATTTGTTAGGAAATTACTGAGATCAGTATATTTTATGAACTGCTCTCAAACCATTTAGTGACATATTGTTTAACACATCTCATGTCATTGTGAGTTCGATCAAAGTAAGCTCGATATGCTGTTTCTGTAATAGATAGCTTTTTTTCGTTAGTTCAATGTCTCTGCCACGGGGGTACTCCATAGATTAGGGTTCAGAATTGTGTAAATTCAGTTCTCATGTAACAATACTAAATTACAGCCCTTTAAGAAATTATCTAGAAGGCTCTGTTTCGAGGGAGTATGATAGTCAACCTAAACTATAAAAGAATTACAACTACTTTAGTTGGCCTTGAAAATAATAGGTTTGCTTTTAAATAGAGAAGCATGCAATCTTAGTCCTGAGAGTTGTATGTATGTCCTTTTATCTTGATCTTCCGGCTTGTATTACATGTGACCTGAAGTATCTATGCAGAATATGGTTTATGGTATCTTTATTGGAGGGTATCATACATAGATCCGCTGGTTATTGCTTCGCCCATGTGTTCCTTTGATGTATCACTGTTTTTTAAATTCTTCCTTGACACACAATTTACAAAGTTACTTCAATGTGTTTTCTAGATAGCATGATCTGATAATAATTCATACATGTATGGCATCCACTTCCATGTTGGGAAGACATTCAATTCAAGTACATACTACAGTGACTTAGCTCAATCCCTGAATATACCTGTACTTAACTCTGGACCGTGATTTTTTCCTCTAGCTTCAGGAAGCATAAGGAGGATAAACGATGTTATGTATCTGCAAAGGGAAGCGATCTATCTACATAGCACATTCTTTTTCTCATCAACTATGTACTCTACATCCACATAAGGTGCTTGCTTTCAGGCTCCCTTGCACGTACTACATTAAGTAAGGGATATGCCAAGTTATCATACTGGTCATTAAAATTCAAATTTGCCAAATCAGTTGTACTCGCTCCCATATGATATCCTGTTAGTCTTTTGTTCGGCCATGTGTTGTCAATGTTTAGGGAAACAAATTAGCATATTCCTCTTTGAGTGCCACAAAATAAATTAACAACAGCCCTTCCAGTTTCACATATTTCTCCAAGGAGAGCTCTTTTACTGCCAGAAAGTTTCCTGTTATCTTATATGTGCTATTCAATATAGTAAATAGTCTCCTTTAGGTCCAAATCGTTTTCTCTTAATGCACATGAATATATTCAGTGAAAGGTAACCATGAAAAAATTAAGTAACTGAATGAAAGTGTCATGTGAATTGTAGAGAACTCTTTTTATGATTTAAGTGCTTAGTTTCATTTTTTTGCTGTCATTCCTTCTCAGGTTTGCTGATGTTGCCGACCTGCACTACTCTCCTGAGCGATTTGTATTTTTTCTCTCCTTCAGAGGCGTCAGGCCTACCTCCCAACCATGGTTGCCTACTCCGATCCTTTTACCTCATGAAATTTTTGCTGGAGTCATTGGATCCAACCTCCTGAGACTAAAATCGAGAGGTTGACTGCCCACCCTGTCATGTTGACACTCTCTTTGCGTCTAAACTGATCTCTTTTATGGAGCAATGGTGGCAGCAGCGTCTGAGTGTCGTCGACGGGCTGCAGCCAAGGAGATGGGTCCGGACTCCGGAGGCCATATCAGCCGTCATTGACCGGCATGATGTCCCGGGGAGTGAGCCCTACTCATAGTGGCCAGCACCCATCTCTCCTTCCCAAGGCAGCCAGCTCTCTGTGTGTGACTCAATCTCTAATAGTGCAGGGAGGGTCATGGTTGCAGGGGAGTTCTCGTTTGGAAATAATTATTTTTGTTTCATGTTGGTTTCGTTTGTGAGTGTTTTATTCTGAGGTTGCTCCCGATCTGTCCACAGGAATTCAATAACCGGAAGATAAAATATAGAGGTATAATTCTTCCCTACCCAGTTTCTTGTCATAACCAATAAAATATGCCTGGTTCTCTGATTTTTTAGTTGCATAACACCTTTAGATTTATACAAGTAAACGTAGATCTTCTCAAGAAAAAGGGATGAACGCAACAGCATATTGAATTCATTCCATTGTTTGCTGCTTCTAGAGTAGCAGTCTATCAGGTTCCATTGCGTAAGTCTTTTGGGTTTGTTATTATATATGGATATGGAATGGAGGGATGATTCAGTTTCTGTTATCTTCTTTCGAAATAGTGAGAAAAGACTGTTGACCCAGCCCCAAACGCTGAGTGCAGTCCGGCATGACGACAACAAAGACTTCCGGCGAGAGTCGCGTGTACGTACAAGAACAAGCCAACAATGATCAGCTAGCTAGCTAGACCAGCGATCAATAGATCAGCTAGCTCAGATTGTTCTCTCTCAACTCACGCGTGCGTAGAAAAACAAATTGATAGCCACGGGGCGTATCGATCCCGCTTCTATTGCCTCTCCCGTCTCAGCTTACAAGGTAACGTACATGGGTATATATATACCCGGCAAGCGACGCAGCGCAGCAATACGAATCGGTGATGGACTCAGCTAGCTAGTCACACGGAACACATACGCACACGGACACCTTACCGGTGTCGATCGGGATTATTATTCCTAACAATCACCCCCTTAATCACGATGTGCCGTCAGCTTGAACGCCGATCCTTCCTCGCATCTCTGCGAACTTCACTCGTCCCAAAGATTTAGTTAGGATATCCGCAAGCTGATCGTCGGTGCAAACATAGTTGACTTCAATCTTGCTCTCCTCTACACACTGTCGTATGTAGTGATATTTTGTATCAATGTGCTTACTCCTGTCATGATGCACCGGATTCTTGCACAATGAAATTGCAGACTTGTTGTCAATATTGAGCACCACTTGTTCCGCCTCCCGATTGGTAAGATCACCGAGTAGACTCCTTAGCCACACACCTTGACACGCCGCAGTTGCAGCCGCAATATACTCAGCTTCACAGGATGAGTGTGCCACCACCTTTTGCTTTTGTGATAGCCAACTTACTATGCTTCTTCCTAAAAAATATGCCACGTCCGAGGTACTCTTACGGTCGTCAATATCTCCTGCCATGTCGCTATCACTGTAGCCAAGTAGCTTCACCTCCTCCTTCTCTTTCGAGTAGACAATACCAAAGTTTGTAGTACCTTTGATATACCTGACTATATGCTTCACGGCTGTCCAATGCTTCATTGTGGGTGCTTCCATGAAACGACTCACATAGCCAACGGAATAGGTCAAGTCGGGTCTTGTGTTAATGAGATACCTTAAACTTCCTCCTATACTCCGTTGCATCAACCGCATGTGCTTCACTCCTTTTGCTCAGTTTAAGACGAGGTTCCATCGGAACATGAGTTGGATTGCATTCTTACATGCCACACTTCTCGAGTATCTTCTTTGCATATGCCTCTTGGCATAGCGTGATCTCACCCAGCTTTTGATGTACCTCGATCCCAAGATAGTAGCTCAACAAGCCTAGATCACTCATCTTGAATAACTCCTTCATCTGTAGCTTGAACTTTGCAATCTCCTTCTCATCCGCTCATGTTATCAATAGATCATCAACATAGATGCCAACTAGTAGATGATCCCTTCCTTTACCTCGCTTATACATCGCATGCTCCAGTGGGCTCTTCTCGAATTCGAGAGAGATCAATGTACGATCAAGCTTGATGTTCCACGCCCGAGGGGCTTGCCGTAGCCCGTACAACGCCTCGTGTAGCTTCAAAACCTTGTGTTCTTCTCCCTCTTTGATGTATCCCGGTGGTTGCTTCACATAAACTTCTTCTTCTAACTCCCCATTCAAAAACGCGGATTTCACATCCATGTGATGCAATTTCCAAGATTCTTGAGCTGCGAGAGAGATAAGTAATCTCACCGATTCCATCCTTGCAACGGGAGCGAACACTTCTTCGAAATCCACACCTTGCTCTTGCACATACCCCTTGGCAACTAGCTGAGCTTTGTGTTTCATCAACTTTCATTCGGCATCCTTCTTGATCTTGTACACCCACTTGAGACCTATGGCCTTGTGATTGTTGGGTAGATCGACAAGCTCCCATGTATCGTTGTTTTTGATCGATCCCAACTCCTCATCCATAGCATGACGCCAACACTCCTCCGTATTAGCGTCCTCAAATTTTGTCGGCTCCTCGGTGAGTAAACACCGACCTCGCCCTCGTCCGCGCCCGCGGAGAGCCTCCGGTGGATACAACTCCAAGACGTTTAGTAGCTTCTCCGGAGTAGGTGGCCGTCCCCTTGGTTCCTGCACCGTTGGAGACGCCGGAGCCGATGAAGTACTTGTCGTCTGATCTGCTGAAGTTTCAGCCGTGGAGGAAGCTGACCTTCCTGATCGCTCACGTGCTGGCGAAGCAAAGTTTCCATCCGTATTGCCGTGAGCATGAATTTCCAATTCCTCCCGCTCAGGAGCTGCCCTGCTTGGACATGTACGTTCGTGAGATTCTCCTGAGCTTCCATGTACAGCTCCAGTTGTTGGACATGTACGATTGTGAGATTCTCCTAGGCTTCCACGTACAGCTCCATCTGTTGGACTTCCACTTGAAACGCCTGCTCCTAGGCTGCTCCTTGGATTGCCGATCGGAGACACGTCGCTCTCCACGCGCGGACTCCCTGATAGCGATCCGGACCTGGTCCGTATGCATGACGGAGTTCCATCTCCGTCTCGGTCTCCTGGTCGAGCGCTTGGCGCAGTCGAATCCGTCCGTGGTGGAGTAGACGTCATCGTTGTCCGTCTCGTCCGTACTTGCTCCAGGTTGATCTGCATGCTGAATATCACTATAAACAACAGTAAATATATTGTCTAACATCGATTGTACCGGTTCTGCGGATCCCCAATTCTATGACTTCTCCTTCTCGATGAGTACATCACGCGTCACCACCAATTTTTTGTTCACCGGATTGTACGTGCGATAAGCCTTCGTACCGGCTTCATAGCCAATCATGATCATTGAAGTACTTCGATCCGCCAACTTGCTAGTATGTCCGGTCACCGTCTTCACATGCGCCACGCACCCGAAAATTCGAAAATGATCAACCGAGGGCTTGCGTCCGTACCATGCTTCATACGGTGTCATACCAACCACTGTTGGAGATATGCCCTAGAGGCAATAATAAAAGTAGTTATTATTATATCTTTGTGTTTATGATAAATGTTTACATTCATGCTATAATAGTATTAACAAGGAAATATTAATACTTGTGTGATTTGTGAACTTAATTTGAAGTCCCTAGTAAAGCCTCTATATAATACTAGCTTGTTGGTTAATGGATGATTGTGGTTTCCCTATCATAAACATTGAGATGTTATTAACAACAAGATCATATTGTTAGGAGAATGATATGATGGACATACTCCTATAGATAAGTGTAGCATAAAGATCAAGTCATTTTAATAGTTCAATTGCTATATGCTTTCTGATACATAGTAATCTAATTCCTTCGACCATAAGATCATGCATATCACCTTTACCGGATGGATGCTTTGATGACATCAAACACCACACCGTAACTGGGTGGCTATAAAGGTGGCATTGAGTGTTCGGAAAGTGTTGGTTGAAACACATGGATCAAGAGTGGGATTTGTCCATCCATATTACGGATAGATATACTCTGGGCCCTCTCGGTGAAATGTCATCCAATTAGCTTGCAAGCATGTGACTGGCTCACAAGGGATCACATATCACGGGAACGAGAAAAGAGTACTTATCGGTAACGAGGTTGAACTAGGTATGCAGAGATACCGACGATCATAACCTCGGATAAGTAAACTATCGTGAGACAAAGGGAAATTGATATCGTATGTAAGTGGTTCATTCGATCGCAAAGTAATCGTTGAAATATGTGGGAGCCATATGAATTTCCAGATTCCTCTATTGGTTATTGTTCGGAGAAGTGTCTCGATCATGTCCGCATAATTCACGAACCGTAGGGAGACACACTTAAGGATTCGACGTTGTTTGAGTAGTTATGGAATGATGAGAAAGAGACCGAATGTTGTTCGGAGTCTCGAATGGGATTCGGGATATCACGAGGAGATCCGGAATGGTCCGGAGAATAAGAGTCATATAAGGAAAGTCCGTTTCGGAGTTGGGGAATGGTTCCGGTGTTTTCATCGGGAATGTTCTAGAATGTTCCGGAATGTCCGGCACTCCGGAGGGGAAGGGTACATGAATGTGTTGTATCAAGTTGGTATAATTGCATCATGTACTAAGTGTCATCGCTGAACCAAATAAAGGATTAATTCAAATCCTAGTTTGAAAAGTCAAACAGCTAGTTTGAAAAGTCAAACGGCTAAATTTGGAAAGAGGAAAAGAGGAGGAGTGGGAAACCGAGTTGGGGAGGAGTTCCCTCCTCCAACCGGCGGCGCCCACCCAAGCCGAGTTGGGGAGGGACTCCTCTCCCTCCCCTTGGCCGGCCGGCCCCCTCCACCTATATAAGGAGGGGCAGGGCTCCCCTCCTTGACACACAAGATCCTCTCCTCCAAACCCTAGCCCCAAGCCGCCGCCGCCTCCATAGCCGCCGCTGGCCCTAGGGCAAAACCCTAGCCGCCGCCTAGCTAAACCCTAGCCGTCGGCTTGCCCCCTCCTTGGTGTGTCTAAACCCTAGAACACCGAGGACTCTCTCATACTCCACCATACTCGCTCCGTCTTAAGGCGAAGCCCTGCGAGATCTCCCCTCTACTTCCGGTACCACGCCGTTGTGCTGCCGGAATCGCGAGGAGAGTGCTACAACCTCCGCTGTCTGCTGGAACAAGGGAGAGGAAGGTCTTCGTCGAGTACCGAACATGTGACCGACTACGGGTGCGCTGCCGGAACGCAGCGCCGGAAGGATCGTCTACACGATCTTGAGATCGGAAAGAGTACGACTACATCACCCACGAGAATCCGCTCTCGTTAAACACTTTGGAATCTTCGAGGGTGAGTTATTCCATCGACTCGTTGCTACAATCTAGTAGATAGATCTTGGCTTGTTTGTTTGTATGCGGTAGAAAATTTTTGTTTTCCATGCTACGAAACCCTACAGTGGTATCAGAGCCGTGTCTATATGTAGATCTGTTGCACGAGTAGAACACAATGGTCATTGTGGGCGTTGATGCTTTTATTGTCTATTGCTTCTTGTGTACTTTGCATCTTGCGGTATGTTGGGATGAAGCGGCCCGGGCTAACCTTACATGACATCGTTCATGAGACTTGCTCCACGCTTGACATGCAACTTGTATTGCATAAGTGGCTTTGCGGGTGCCTGTTTCTCCTAGTATAGTTAAGATCCAATTTACAACGGGTGATTAACAATACTAGTATCAATGTTGTGGTTCATGTTCGTAAGTTAGAACGACACTTATTGAAAGCCCCAAACCACGTAAAACATGTAAAGAAAGTAGAGGCGTCTAACTTTGTTTTGCAGGGGTGTGCTGTGATGTGATATGGCCATGATTGTGATTATATTTGATGTATGCAATGTTCCTTATTGTAAGTTGGCAACCGGCAGGAGCCATATGGTTGTCTTTAATTTCTGTTACGACCCGCATGTCTATTCAAAGTAGTTGTAATAGTTGAAGCCGGTGGACGACAACCATGGAGAAGCGTCATTGACCTTGATGCAATGCCGGTGATGATGGATATCATGTTCGTGCTAGAAGATGGAGATCGGAAGCACAAAGAAGAAAGGCCATATCATATCACATATTATGAATTGCATGTGATGTTAATCCTTTATGCATCTTGTATTGCTTAGTAGACAACGGTAGCATTATAAGATGATCCCTCATGCACATGAATTTCAAGTAATAAAGTGTTCACCCTTAGTTAGCACCGTTGCTAAAGCTTGTTGTTTCGAAGCACCACGTGATGATCGGGTGTGTTAGATTCTGCAAGTGCATACAACGTGAGCAAGCCAGATTTGCTCATGCGGAAACTAAGGTTTGATCTTGACGAGCCTAGCATGTACAGACATGGTCTCGAAACACGGATCACCGAAAGGTAAAGCATGAATCATATAGTAGATATGATGAACATGTCGATTGTTCGCCATTGAAACTATATCAACTCTCGTGATGATCGGTGTTGATGTGGTGGATTTGGTTCGTGTGATCACTAAAACAATATGAGGGATATTGTTTTGAGTGGGAGTTCACCTAGATTAAATTTATTAATTTGAACTCAATTTGTCATAAACTTAGTCTAAACTATTGCAAATATGTTGTAGATCAATGGCAGCCCCTACCATCAATTTTAGTGCGTTCCTAGAGAAAGAAAAGTTGAAAAACAATGGAAGCAACTTCGCGGATTGGTTCCGCAATTTGAGGATTGTCCTCACAGCTGGTAATTTGACCTATGTGCTGGATGCACCGCTGGATGACCCACCTGCAGCTGATGCTTCCGATGAAGTAAAGAATGTTTACCTCACTCAGAAGACTCAGTACTCCACAGTTCAGTGTGCTATCTTGTATGGTTTAGAATCGGAGCTTCAGAAAAGGTTTGAGAATTCAGACCCATATGATATTGTCGAGGATCTCAAATTGATCTTTGAGACTCATGCGGCAATTGAAAGCTATGAGACTTCTGAAAAGTTCTTTAACTGCAAGATGGAAGCGGGCAGCTCCGTCAGCGAGCATGTGCTTAAGATGTCTGGGCACGCAAACAAACTTCAAAGCTTGGGTATTGTGATTCCTAATGCTTTGGGGATTTACCGTGTCCTCCAATCACTACCACCAAGTTACAAGAACTTTGTGATGAACTACAACATGCAAAACATGAACAAGACGTTGCCAGAACTCTTTGCCATGTTGAAGTCTGCAGAAGTGGAGATCAAGAAAGAGCACCAAGTGTTGTTGGTCAATAAGACCACCAAATTCAAGAAAGGCAAGTCTAAGCAGAAGGGACACTTTAAGAAGGGTGGTAATAAAGTTACCACACCGACGAAGAAGACCAAGGCTGGACCTAAGCCTGATACTGAGTGCTTTCACTGCAAGGGAGAAGGTCACTGGAAGCGGAATTGCCCAAAGTACTTGGCGGATTTGAAGAACGGCAACATCAAGAAGAAAGGTATATCTGATATACATGTTATTGATGTGTATCTCACTAGTACTCGTAGTAGTGCCTGGGTATTTGATACTGGTTCGGTTGCTCATATTTGTAACTCGAAACAGGTGCTGCAGAATAAACGGAAGCTAGCGAAGAACGAGGTGACGATGCGCGTGGGAAACGGATCAAAGGTTGATGTGATCGCGGTCGGCATGCTACCCCTTCATCTACCATCGGGATTAGTTTTATACTTAAATAATTGTTATTTGGTGCCTGCGTTAAGCATGAACATTATATCGGGATCTTGTTTATTGCGAGACGGTTACTTGTTTAAGTCTGAGAATAATGGTTGTTCGATTTATATGAGTAATATGTTTTATGCACATGCACCTTTGATAGATGGTCTATTCTTGTTGAATCTCGATAGTGGAAATACACATATTAATAACATTGAGGCTAAACGTTTGAAATCGAGCGATAACTCGACCTATATGTGGCACTGTCGTCTTGGTCACATTGGAGTGAAGCGTATGAAGAAACTCCATTCCGATGGACTTCTTGAATCACTTGATTTCGAATCACTTGATAGATGCGAAGCATGTCTGATGGGTAAAATGACTAAGACTCCATTTTCTGGTATGATGGAGCGAGCTACGGACTTATTGGAAATCATACATACCGATGTGTGTGGTCCAATGAGTGTAGCATCACGCGGTGGTTATCGTTATGTTCTTACCTTCACGGATGACTTGAGTAGATATGGGTATATCTATTTCATGAAACATAAGTCCGAAACTTTCGAGAAGTTTAAGGAATTTCAAAGTGAGGTAGAGAATCAACGTAACAAGAAGATTAAATTTCTACGTTCTGATCGTGGAGGTGAATATCTAAGTTACGAGTTTGGCAAGCATTTGAAGAAATGCGGAATACTTTCACAATTGACACTGTCGGGAACACCACAACGTAATGGTGTGTCCGAACGTCGTAATCGAACTCTCTTAGATATGGTTCGTTCTATGATGTCACTTACAGATTTACCGCTATCATTTTGAGGTTATGCATTAGAAACAGCCGCATTCACTTTAAATAGGGCACCATCTAAATCCGTAGAAACGACACCGTATGAATTATGGTTTGGGAAGAAACCTAGATTGTCGTTCCTTAAAGTTTAGGGATGCGAAGCCTATGTAAAGAAGTTACAGCCGGACAAGCTTGAACCCAAAGCGGAAAATGCGTCTTCATAGGATACCCGAAGGAAACTATTGGGTATACCTTCTATCATAGATCCGAAGGCAAAATCTTCGTTGCCAAGAATGGATCCTTTCTAGAGAAGGAATTTCTCTCGAAAGAAGTGACTGGAAGGAAAGTAGAACTTGACGAGGTTGTCGAACCTTCTCTCGAAATTGCGAGTAGCGCAACGCCGGAAGAAGTTCCTGTGGTGCCTGCACCAATTAGAGAGGAAGCTAATGATGATGATCATGAAACTTCGGTCGAAGTTACTACAGAGCCTCGCAGGTCAACGAGAACTCGTACCACTCCAGATTGGTATGATCCCGTTATGAGTGTCATGTTGGTGGACAACGCCGATGACCCTGAGACATATGAGGAAGCGATGATGAGCCCAGATTCCAATAAATGGCAAGAAGCCATGAAATCCGAGATTGGATCCATGTACGAAAACCAAGTGTGGACTTTGGTGGACTTACCAGATGGCCGAAAGGCTGTCGAGAACAAATGGATCTTCAAGAAGAAAACAGATGCTGATGGTAATGTTACTGTCTATAAAGCTCGACTTGTCGCAAAAGGGTTTCGACAAATTTAAGGAGTTGACTACGATGAGACTTTCTCACCAGTAGCGAAGCTAAAGTCTGTGAGGATTATGTTAGCAATCGCTGCATATTACGATTATGAGATATGGCAGATGGATGTCAAAACAGCATTCCTCAATGGAGACATTGATGAAGAGTTGTATATGATGCAACCCAAAGGTTTTGTTGATCCTAAAGATGCTAACAAGGTATGCAAACTTCAACGGTCCATCTATGGATTGAAGCAAGCATCCCGAAGTTGGAATCAACGTTTTGATAAGGTGATCAGAAGTTTTGGTTTTATACAAACTTATGGAGAAGCTTGTATTTACAAGAAAGTGAGTGGGAGCTCTGTAGCATTCTTAATACTATATGTAGATGACATATTGTTGATTGGGAATGATGTAGACCTTTTTAATAGTGTCAAGGAATATTTGAATAATAGTTTTTCAATGAAGGATCTTGGCGAAGCAGCTTACATATCAGGCATAAAGATTTATAGAGATAGATCGAAACGCCAAATATCATTGTCACAAAGTACATATTTGGACAAAGTTCTAAAGAGGTTTGGAATGGAAGATAGCAAGAAAGGGTTCTTGCCCATGTTGCCCAATACGACCTTGAGTAAAACTCAAAGTCCGACATCGGCAGAAGATAGAGAAAGGATGAGTAAGACTCCCTATGCCTCAGCCATAGGATCTCTAATGTATGCCATGCTATGTACTAGACCCAACATTGCATATGCTGTTAGTTTAACTAGCAGATATCAAAGTGATCCAGGAGTGGATCATTGGACAGCGGTCAAAAACATCCTTAAGTACTTGAGAAGAACTAAGGATATGGTTCTTTCTTATGGAGGTGATGAACATCTCTTTGTTAATGGTTACACCGATGCTAGTTGGAACACCGATCCGGATGATTCTAAATCACAATCTGGATACGTATTTATTTTGAATGGTGCAACAGTTAGCTGGAGGAGGGCAAAGCAAAGCGTTGTGGCGAGATCTTCAACTAAATCAGAATACATGGCTGCTTCGGAGGCTTCACAAGAAGCGATATGGATGAAAGAGTTCATTACAGAGCTGGGTGTGGTTCCTAGTGCGCTGGACCCAATGTCTATCTACTGTGATAACATGGGCGCCATAGCCAATGCGCAAGAACCAAGGTCACACAAGAAGCTGAAGCACATCAAGCTACGTTTTCACGCTATTCGAGAACATATCCAAGATGGGGATATAAAGATTTGCAAAGTACACACAGATCTGAATGTGGCGGATCCGTTGACTAAACCTCTCCCAAGGGCAAAACATGACCAACACCAAACTGCCATGGGTGTTCGGTATATTACCATGTAATCTAGATTAGATGACTCTAGTGCAAGTGGGAGACTGTTGGAGATATGCCCTAGAGGCAATAATAAAAGTAGTTATTATTATATCTTTGTGTTTATGATAAATGTTTACATTCATGCTATAATAGTATTAACAAGGAAACATTAATACTTGTGTGATTTGTGAACTTAATTTGAAGTCCCTAGTAAAGCCTCTATATAATACTAGCTTGTTGGTTAATGGATGATTGTGGTTTCCCTATCATGAACATTGAGATGTTATTAACAACAAGATCATATTGTTAGGAGAATGATATGATGGACATACTCCTATAGATAAGCGTAGCATAAAGATCAAGTCATTTTAATAGTTCAATTGCTATATGCTTTCTGATACATAGTAATCTAATTCCTTCGACCATGAGATCATGCATATCACCTTTACCGGATGGATGCTTTGATGACATCAAACACCACACCGTAACTGGGTGGCTATAAAGGTGGCATTGAGTGTTCGGAAAGTGTTGGTTGAAACACATGGATCAAGAGTGGGATTTGTCCATCCATATGACAGATAGATATACTCTGGGCCCTCTCGGTGAAATGTCATCCAATTAGCTTGCAAGCATGTGACTGGCTCACAAGGGATCACATATCACGGGAACGAGAAAAGAGTACTTATCGGTAACGAGGTTGAACTAGGTATGCAGAGATACCGACGATCATAACCTCGGATAAGTAAACTATCGTGAGACAAAGGGAAATTGATATCGTATGTAAGTGGTTCATTCGATCGCAAAGTAATCGTTGAAATATGTGGGAGCCATATGAATTTCCAGATTCCTCTATTGGTTATTGTTCGGAGAAGTGTCTCGATCATGTCCGCATAATTCACGAACCGTAGGGAGACACACTTAAGGATTCGACGTTGTTTGAGTAGTTATGGAATGATGAGAAAGAGACCGAATGTTGTTCGGAGTCTCGAATGGGATTCGGGATATCACGAGGAGATCCGGAATGGTCCGGAGAATAATATTCATATAAGGAAAGTCCCGTTTCGGAGTTGGGGAATGGTTCCGGTGTTTTCATCGGGAATATTCTAGAATGTTCCGGAATGTCCGGCACTCCGGAGGGGAAGGGTACTTGAATGTGTTGTATCAAGTTGGTATGATTGCATCATGTACTAAGTGTCATCGCTGAACCAAATAAAGGATTAATTCAAATCCTAGTTTGAAAAGTCAAACAGCTAGTTTGAAAAGTCAAACGGCTAAATTTGGAAAGAGGAAAAGAGGAGGAGTGGGAAACCGAGTTGGGGAGGAGTTCCCTCCTCCAACCGGCGGCGCCCACCCAAGCCGAGTTGGGGAGGGAGTCCTCTCCCTCCCCTTGGCCGGCCGGCCTCCTCCACCTATATAAGGAGGGGCAGGGCTCCCTTCCTTGACACACAAGATCCTCTCCTCCAAACCCTAGCCCCAAGCCGCCGCCGCCTCCATAGCCGCCGCCGACCCTAGGGCAAAACCCTAGCCGCCGCCTTGCTAAACCCTAGTCGTCGGCTTGCCCCCTCCTTGGTGTGTCTAAACCCTAGAACACCGAGGACTCTCTCATACTCCACCATACTCGCTCCGGCTTAAGGCGAAGCCCTGCGAGATCTCCCCTCTACTTCCGGTACCACGCCGTTGTGCTGCCGGAATCGCGAGGAGAGTGCTACAACCTCCGCTGCCTGCTGGAACAAGGGAGAGGAAGGTCTTCATCGAGTACCGAACGTGTGACCGACTACGGGTGCGCTGCCGGAACGCAGCGCCGGAAGGATCGTCTACACGATCTTGAGATCGGGAAGAGTACGACTACATCACCCACAAGAATCCGCTCTCGTTAAACACTTTGGAATCTTCGAGGGTGAGTTATTCCATCAACTCGTTGCTACAATCTAGTAGATAGATCTTGGTTTGTTTGTTTGTATGCGGTAGAAAAAATTTGTTTTCCATGCTACGAAACCCTACAACCATGCTCTTAGTTGGTGCCCTATTCAGCAAATAGATGGCCGTCGTGACCGCCTCGCCCTAAAACCTGCCCGGCATGCCTTTGCTCTTCATCATGCTGCGTGCCATGGCCACCACGGTTTGGTTCCTTCTTTCCACAACACCGTTTTGCTGCGGTGAATATGGTGCGGTAAGGTACCGCTGGATCCCATGAGCTTCGCAAAACGCCTTGAATTCATTGAATTTGAACTCCCCACCCCGATCGGTACGGAGGGCCTTCAACTTTGCCTTTGACTCCACCTCGGCTGCCATCTTCACAATCCTGAACGCTTGCAAAGCTTGATCCTTACTCTTCAGCAACACAACCCACATGTATCTACTGAAGTCGTCGACGATGAGCAAAAGTACTTATTCCCGGCGGGGGTCGCCGGCGTGATTGGTCCGCATAAGTCTCCATGCACCAACTCAAGAACCTTACTTGCTCGATATTGTCCCTCCCTTGGAAACGGGGCTCGCCTTTGCTTCCCAATGAGACAACCGTCGCACACCTGCTCAACATGATCAACACACGGAAGCCACGTACCATCTCCTTCTGTCCAAGTTGTCGTAGAGCTTGGAAATTTAGATGTCCGTAGCATGCATGCCACTTTCACGCCGAGTCTTCCATGCTTGTCATCAAACATACTGGATCCGCCCGATTGAGATTGAGATTGAGGATGTAGAGTCTATTCTTCGATCTCTCCACCTTCATGATGAGCTGCCTTTGGCGGTCATATCCCCACAGGAACTCGTCCTCCAACACGATCTTGCATCCACGCTCCGCGAGCTGACCAAGACTGATAATGTTGGTCTTAAGCTTGGGAATATAGTACACGTCAGTGAGTACCTTGTGACCTCCATCCTTCAACTCAAACAGGACAGTGCCTCGTCCTGCAATCTCCACCTTCGACCCATCACCGAATCGAACGGAGCCTCCAACCGTGAGGTTCAACTCAGAAAACTGAGCCTTGTCGCCGGTCATGTGGTTGCTAGCGCCTGTGTCGAGGTACCAAACATCGTGAGCCGTCTGCATCCTCCGCGGGAAGACCTTCTCTTCCACGAGCGTGACGATCTCCATAGCGGACTCCTGAGGAGTTGATTCCTTGGTGGTCATTAACTCGCAAGCTTCGAGCATGAGCATCATCGGTCCATCATCTCCTTCCTTCGCCATGAGAGCCTTCTCCTTTGAACGGTTGGGACACTCCGATTTGAAGTGCCCGAGCTGAATTCACTTATGGCAGCGAAGATTCTTCTTGTCGAATTTCTTCTTTGGCTTCTTCGGCTTGCTGTCCGACTTCTTTGCCGGGACCGAACCATCGCCACTGCCAGATGCCTTATCGCTCCTCTCCTTGGCGACCATTGCCTGCCATTGGGCACGTGTAAGCATGAGGTGCTCATCTTGATTCGCGTCGCCGTAGGTGATCTTCATCCGCTCGTCATGTGCCTTGAACCGTCCAACCAGGTCATCCATCGTGAGGGTGGTGAGATCAACGCATTGCTCAATTGCCGACACCACAGATATGTACCGCGGCGGCGCTGCGCGTAGGAAACGCATTACGACTGAGATATCTTCCAGCTTCTCACCTTGCGCGCGAATCCCGTTGACAATTGTGGCTACCCTCGAGGCAAAAGCGTCCAGCGTCTCATCTCCTTCCATCTCCAGGTTCTCGTACTTCTTCTGCAAGATTTGTAGGGTCGCCCCGCGGACGCGCTCGTGCCCAAGATTCAACGTCTTGAGTGTCTCCCACGCCTCCTTTGCAAAAACCTTCGAGATCAGGTGCTGCATCACGTCCGCCGGCACCACGGAGCCGATGGCCGTGAGTGCCTGTCGGTCCTTGCGGTACTTCGACGCGCCCTTCTTGAACTCTTCGCCGCCGGGATCGACAGCCTCCCAGATGTCGTTGCCCTCCATGGCCCACTCCATCCGTTTCGCCCACGTCGTGTAGTTGCAGCGATCATACCGCAGATACTGCGACGACACCGGTGCACCCGCAGCCGCACCGGAATACTCGCCTAGCTCCTTGCCCGTCATAACCTCCCGTTACTAGGAGATCCTTCACGAGACTCTGATAACAATTGTTGGCCCAGCCCCAAACGCCGAGTGCAGTCCATCGTGACGACGACAAAGACTTCCGACAAGAGTCGCGTATACGTACAAGAACAAGCCAACAATGATCAGCTAGCTAGCTAGACCAGCGATCAATAGATCAGCTAGCTCAGATTGTTCTCTCTCAACTCACGCGTGCGTGTCGTACGTAGAAAAACAAATTGATAGCCACGGGCCGTATCGATCCCGCTTCTATTGCCTCTCCTGTCTCAGCTTACAAGGTAACGTACATGGGTATATATATACCCGGCAAGCGACGCAGCGCAGCAATACGTATCGGTGATGGACTCAGCTAGCTACTCACACAGAACACATACGCACAAGGACACCTTACCGGTGTCGATCGGGATTATTATTCCTAACAAAGACAAGGTCGAGATTAGAATTGAGGGTATTCAGTTGTTTCACACGCTTCTTATGTTCGGTAGGAATGAACATTCTTTGGCCTTCTAGCTGAAAAGTTTCTCCCTCTTGGTCATCAGTTGAACGGAGATCAGTTTCACATCTATGCTAGATAATCACAGAAGGAATGGATGAAAGATTTCTCCATCTTCGTCATCAGTTGAACAAGGATCAATTTTACATCTATGTCTGAATAATCGCAGCAGCAGCGAATTCAGCTAGAGGATCATGAAGCTATGATAATACAGGAAGATCCCTTTTATGCAGTGCCATCATTGCAGCCCTCTTTAAGTCGACAATGAAGATTTAGTTAAGTTTGGCATCCTATTATGTTCTCTTCATGTCTATCAACTCGGTGGATTCTGTAATGGATGTGTTCCTTTTATACAAATGGACCACCCAACGATACTGCCTATAGGTACATCTTCTCATTCTTTGCACGGATCGACATGCTAGCTAGCTAAACCACTGCTTATGTAAATCAGCTCTATCGATTATGTAGTCGAGTAGAAATTTGTAATTCATGCTCTATAAATAAGATAGTTTTTTTACCATTGCTATTTATCTTATAGTTCTCAAGAATTTTATAATAGTATGTTAGGACTCCTACACGCTTACAGACTGCATGAGTACCATAAAGATAGATTTCTACACAGTACAAAATTTCTCCCAGCAACACAATTTAGCATCATTTACATCGGTTGTTGCCACCGCACAGGCACGGCGTGTCGCTGCGCAAATTTTTTTAGTATATAATATACGGCCTATGTCATACGTGTGCGCTGAAACTGGCTGCCAATTTCAGCATCGAGCACTTCATACTCCTCTTCCAAGCCTCGGCTGGCGTTTTCCGTCGCGATGGCCGGTGAAGGCGAAGGCGAGGACCTGCATCCGAATTTTCCGCCGGTTGCCCCCGTCATCGTCGTCGAGCTCAGCAGTGAGCGTGGCTCCAACGAGGAGATCAATCGTCGGAGGAAGAGGAAGTATTATCCCGAGCCCCAGCAGCCTCTCCTACTGCTGGGGTGCCTGCTGCCGACGGCCGACAGCAACAAACACACAAGATTTTGATCGAGGGGAGTGGAGGCAGCAGTGAGACCTTGTCGGACCACGAAGAACTGTCGCCCCGAGCCCCAGCAGCCCCTCCTACTGCTAGGGTGCCTGCCGACGACGGGCGCTAGCTGACCGACGTGAATAGCTAGCGACGGCGGGCTGAGCAGGTCTGCGAGCCTGCACACTGCTGCCTCCTGGGTCACCATCGTGTGCGTGTTGCCCCACCCCAAGTGCGCCAAGTGGGTCTACGCTGCCATTTTCCTCATGGGCTCCGTGTCTTTGTTCTGCAGTTGGAGTATTTTGTCGGTTACATGACTATTGTTTATAACTGAAAATAGTATGATCCAGATCCTACCATGTCAAGAAAAAAAAGGAGAGAGTTGTATCTTGTGTCATAAAGTACTAAAGGGCCAGCTGCACTTTTACTAGGCTGCTGGATGATCTTTCTTTGTTACTAGTATTTTTCAAGACCTTTGTATATATAGTACATCTATCCCTACAAAATAAGCTAACCAGTTAAACTAATATAAGGTATAACCTAGTTTATCTGCCATGCACAAAAGTAGAGAACAAAATAGAAGGTAACCAATACAAAAACAAACCACAATGAATAGCAAATTTGACGATAAAGCATGTGATTTACTATGTCTCCACAGGTAAAACACTCACGATAAAGAACTATACCAAAACAGCATACAATGCCTAAAATTCCAGATGACAGGTTACCATATCACAGTAATAACAGAATAATAATTTCTAATCTTCAGACAAGATGATAAACTTGCTATACTACTTCAGCCAGAAGATCACTGGATACTAAACAAGGTCTGAATACTAAACCAGATGATAAACTTGCTACTACTTCAGCCAGAAGATCACTGGATACTAAACGCCGAGTCTAAATAAGGTCTGAATACTAAACATTTTTACCATTGGTTCAGCAGGGTAGCATTTCAGGCCGAGTTTCATCTAAGCATTTGGCATGTGCATCCCCATAACTTAGCCTAATAATAATCGACATCAACAGCTACATATGCACCATCGTGGACACTAGTTGTGAGTCGGTGACGGCTTCGCCGCCGCTTCGGCAACCGGGTGAACTAACAGAATGTACAAGAAAGTAATCGAGACTCACGGATACTAGGGATCATCAATAAGAATAGAATTAACTCGCAAAATAGTAAAGATATTTTAGTGGATACGAAAAAGGCCAGGCTGACCTGTAGAGCCCTCTCGGCACTGAGGCAGTAGCGGTCGTGCTCGCAACCATGGACACGCTCCGTGACAGAGAAGGCGGATACCTCCTTGTCCCGAGAGTCCATGGCCAACACGATGCCCATGAGGAAGATGGCGGCGTAGACCCACTTGGCGCGCTTGGGGTGGGGCAACACGCACACGATGGTGACCCAGGAGGCAGCAGTGTGTAGGCTCGTGGACCTGCTCAGCCCGCCGTCGCTAGCTCTCCACGTCGGTCAGCTGGCGCCCGTCGTCGGCATGCACCCCAGTAGTGGGAGGGGCTGCTGGGGCTCGGGGCGACACTTCTTCGTGGTCCGACAAGATCTCACTGCTGCCTCCGCTCCCCTCGATCAAAAGCTCGTGTGCTTGTTGCTGTCGGTCGTCGGCAGCAGGCACCCCAGCAGTAGGAGAGGCTGCTCGGGATGGGGATAATACTTCCCCTTCCTCCGACAATTATCTCCTCGTTGGAGCCACGCGCTCACTGCTGAGCTCGACGACGATGGCATACGGAGGCAACCAGCGGGAAATTCGGATGCAGGTCCTCGCCTTCGCCGGCGCCGGCCATCGCGACGGAAACGCCAGCCGAGGCTTGGAAGAGGAATATGAAGTGCTCGATGCTGAAATTGGCAGCCAGTTTCAACACACACGTATGGCATGGGCCGTATATTATAACATGTAACCAGGAATGAGATCAGCGGCACGATAAAAGCATGCACGCGGAAACCGGCCTGATTCGTTTCGTCCTCGTCTGGTCCACCTACCCGACCGGCCACTGCACCAGCTGGAGTGCAGCAGCGTTGCCTGCATGCGCGCGCAACGCTTCCACCAGCCCAACTGCCCCGAAACGCACAGAGCTGACGTAGCATGCTGTTCTTCCCATATGCCAGCCATCCAAGCCCACCGACCGGCATCAGCGGCTCCTCGCGACCCTTCTCTCGGTCGTCGTGGAGCAGCAGCTCTCCGTGGAGGAGTAAGCTCTGGCTCTCTCCTGCGCGCATGGAGGTCTCGGATGTTAGAATTTGTCCACGGATGGACAATATCAAATTAGATGAACACACGTACGAGAAAACTTATGGCCAAAGTCACGTGTCGTGTCCGTTTTTTTTCTTTATTTTCTTCTCGACTCACACGATGTGTTACAAGACTCACGATCTATCCTTGCTTATATATGCAAGCTAGACCTGACTAATATTAAACCTAAAGCTTCACGTACACACGTACGGATACTACTAGTACTAGGACTCACACATACACTTGCCTAACTAGGAAACCTCCCTAGACTAAGACACGTACACACCACACATACCACGGACACACATAGTTTTAGTGCTACTCGGACATAGACTAGTACCACTCGGACTCTCTTACCAAGATTAAGCTAACAATCTCTCCCTAATCTTGATTGACTACTCTTCGTCTTCCATGCTTCTCTGATCTTGAATCCTTGTAGATTTGCGTTTTGTCTAGGTCTCGCACCACGACAAGTCTAATTGGCTCTCCTTAATTTTGACTTGGCGAATTTACGGAACAATTCAAGTATGATCCGGACTATCCAGCTACGCTAGCAAACCTTGTGAAATCGCACCACCCGTGGAACACACCGTCCACACTAGCGCAATACATGCCGACCTCCTGGCGTGGACTAGACCATCCACTTCGGCCTCATGTAGAGACATGGCCTCATTGAAGAGACTCACCTTCACTGGTTTACCGCCCCCTTCACACCTGAACTTGATCCTCTCGTTGAGACACATAGACGACCTGATCGAGGCACGCAAATTGCGTCTTCGTCCATACAATGAACAGTCCCTCAACCTTCATTCGCTTCAGCTGCAACGGATCCTCACAGAGACAAGCACTTGGACACGACATCGACTCACAAACACGACGCCGACTTAATGTGCTAACCCGCACGACCATGACTCCTTGACTCATACTCTCCCGGACGACGATCTTGACAAGATTCTCCAGCACCGCATCCCGGTACCACCGCACTCATCAACGATCATCCCCATCCACCACCTTGCCGACGACGCCTCGCCCGCTATCTTCCTCCTTGTCGCTCCTCCGAGCAACGATCGCCCGCCGCCTCACCGATGACGGCATGCTCACCGCCTCCACCAGGTTGCCCGTCCCGAGGCGCTAGTAGGGTCGCCTCCCCGGGACAAGCGGCTTCAAATCCTTGACCTTGCTTTGATACCAATTGTTGGAATTCTCACGGATCGACTACATCAAACTAGATGAACACACGCACGAGAAAACTTATGGCCAAAGGCACGTGTCGTGCCCGTTCTTTTTCTTTATTTTCTTCTCAACTCACACGATACGTTACAAGACTCACGGTCTACCCTTGCTTATATATGCAAGCTAGACCTGACTAATACTAAACATAAACCATCGTACACACGTACGGATACTACTAGTATTAGGACTCACACATACACTTGTCTAACTAGTAAACCTCCCTAGACTAAGACAGATACACATCACACATATCACGGACACACATAGTTCTAATGCTACTCGGACATAGACTAGTACCACTCGGACTCTCTTACCAACATCGAATCTAGCTAGGCCTGGATCCGAGGCACCTCCTATTTCCCTACCTACTGCCTGTTCCGCTGGCTGCTAGCGCATCTTCCCCAGTGGCGCAGCTCCAGGCTGAGCGCGAGCCGTCGCAGCCGGCCAACTTCTCCAGCGCCGTGACGCACACATCATCAGTCTCTCACGACGGTGACGTGAAGCTTTTTTCTTCTCTTTCTGTTGACATGCATCTTGCACCGATCAGGTCTCACGACGGTGCCGTGACGCTCGAGAGTAAAGAAGTTAAACTGGTTGATTAAAATGATGTACTGCGTATTGGATAGGTTCCGTTTGCTAGCATGACACTTCAGATCGGAGAGTAGACAACAGGCTTTCGTTGATATTTTCTGTCCATGGTGCCTGCACCTTGCACTTTTGTAGTTGGATGAAAACAATTCGGACTTATAACTCCCATGTGACGTCTTTATGTGGAATTGGAAGAAACGCGACATCGTTGCAAATAATAGCTCGCATGCGACACTTCTGAAGCGGCAAATAGCTCACGTGCGACACTTCCACTTAACCCCACGAGACCGTCAACGAATTCGAATCAGCTGAGCACACTAGGACCCACAGCCTCTCCACGTCACGGCGAAACTCACCTGATGTCCACCTCATATCGTGGGACCCACGCTGTGGTTGAAGAGAGCCCTTGGCCCCGATCCGTCCCTGCACCCGAGCACTCCCGCCACTGTTCCAGCATCTCATCCCCTTCCGTTTTCTTCTCCGGCGAGCAAGTGTGGCAACACCGGCGAGGGATGTCGAGCTCTGCTTCAGCCTCCCTCCGCTCATGGCCTCAGTATGGTGCGGTGCCGATGAAGAGGTGCCCTGATTGCCCCCGTACCGCGCCCCTGAAGCGGCTTGTCACATCCACCGACAAGAAAGACAACATTGACCGGGAATTTGTGAAGTGTGAGAGCAAGCCCGAGCCGGGTAAGGTGAGATCTGAGTGTTCCGAGCGCCAATTTCTCGCTTTTCTTTCGAAATTTCATGCATTTCATCGAATTTGGGATTTAGGGTTCATCTCTGCGATTTCAGGAACTGCCAAAATGTGGGAATTTTGAGTGGCTTGATGAGTACATCGAGCATATTGGGGTGGAGGTAGCATCCCGGGAGCTCGAAAACCCGTATGTGGTGGAGCAATTGGGATGTGGCAACCCCATTTCCGCTGGTACCACGGTGGATGCGGAAGTGAAGGCCGAGCTGAAGAAGATAAACAAGCAGCTAAGGCAAATCATCGAATTGAAGAAGCAGGACAATCTGATGGCCGTTTTTTTATTTTTGTGTAATTTATCTCGGATTAGTTTATCTCCTGATCATTAGTCATTAGACAGCGCAATCAGTGTTCGAGTGATGCTTTGTAATGGATGTAATGGTCTATGTCTTTGGCTTGAATAAAATGCAACACAAATTCGGGCTAATTTTGAGCTGCTCTGTTTTCCAAATCAGTGTTCCTTCAGTTTCGTCAGTGTTCCTTCAGTTTTATCAGTGTGCAGGGGGCGCCCGTGTGCAGGGGAGGGGGAGGGGTTGAAAAGTTAAAAAAACAACAATTAACGAGGAGTGATTGAAAAAGGCCAGGCCCAAATAGAACTTAGCTAGGCTAAAATGGTCGTATTCAAGCCCAATAGTAACTACATGTAGATTGGGAAAAAAAATGGTACTCACGTTACAATCTAAATAGGGACGTGTGGATCTGCAGATACTCGTGCTCAGGTCGCAATCTTTTATTTTTTGCGAAAGTAAATATATAAATAAAGTCTAAGGGCATCCATTTAACTAACATAACTTGGGCGTCCCTTTAACTTATGTAAATATGTAAATGTCTTGTTTGAAAATGAACCATGTGTTGTTTGAAAATAATCAACCATCATAACGTTAATTTATTCTTCATTTTGAGCTTTTCTAATTTCACTCATTTTATAAATATTGCACGAGTATTATATAAGAACTTGTTTTTGTGTCTTTTGTTTTATGCACTTGTTGTTTTGGGTGTTTTGACAAATGACAATACAATAAAACACAGATTACAATAAAACACGTGATGGATAATATATTAGATAACATTTATATTAGATAGCCCGATAACATTATAATAAAAAGAAAATGGTTACAATAATATAGAAGGGAAGGGCAACTAGGCGCCTAAACCCTGGGCTAAACCCTAACCCTAGCTACCCTACTCCATTGGCGGTGGAGGCGGTGCCGGTGCCGCCGCCCTCCGAGCCGCCGCCGCGCCATTCCAAGCCGCCAGCTTTTCCCGCTGCTTCCGCCGCCGCTGCTCCTCCTGGAAGGCCTAGCGATTGGCCTCCCGTCGTTCCTCGTCCTCCCGTTTGCGCCTTTTCTTCAAGGCGCGTGCGGCCTGCTTCTCCTCCCACTTGGTGTAAGCAGCCAGCTCCGCCTCCTCCTCCTTCTTTGCCGCCTTCCAGTACTCTTCGGAGGGGCCGTCGTCGGGGAGGTTGCCGCCGGGGAGGGGGTTGTGGACAAAGTGGCCCTCCGCCCAGGGGCAGGATGGGGCTGTGCGTCGCCCCCCCTTTTGCCATGCTTGGGGCGCGTGGGCGCCTGCTGCTCCCAGACCTGCTTGTGGTCCGGGTGGTTGTCCTCGTCGCTAACTTCGGAATCGGAAGAGAAGCGGAGGGAGGAGGTCGCCATGGTCGCCGGAGTGTTTTGGGGCTGGGAGGAGGCAAAGGGACGGGCTCGAGGTTGAAGATGAGGGGCAGGATGAGATGAGTAGGCAAAGGCGGTTTGCCTATTTATTGAGGGCGGGGCGTGAAGGGCGGCGTGGGAATCCAGCGTTGGCGTAGCCGCGTGAGCTGCGTTGCGTGTAGGCAGCGGGCGTAGCCACGTGCGTGATCAATGCTGTCAGTGCAAAAAAATGTTAGGATGCGACGTGACCCCTGCACCGTCGCCCCCGCCCTTGCATGCATGCATGTATTAATGCGAAAGAGAGAAAAAACGTTCAAGATAGTTGTTCATTGGCAGTGAAAAATAAAAGAGAAAATAGAATTTGGCCTTGATTTATTCGGTAATAAATGCAGGAATCTATGACCAAGGTACTCGTTCGTTTTTACACACCGCATGCAACAAACTCGTTCGTTTTTACACACGCAAGAAAAATCGGTGGGAGTAATCAAAGGGATGTCAATTGGAGGGAATAGAGGGAGTGTGAAACTAAGTTTATAATATTTTAGATTTTCATATTTTTTCTTATATACGTAGTCAAAGTTGATATTTTAGATTTATAAATATTGATTTTTTCTATGGCACATGAACCGAAGGGGAGTAAGTTTGACTGAAGAAAATTGTTAGACGTACACTTATTTAATGCGACAAAGGGAGTAAATACGCTGCAGCGTCGTTGCACGCAAAATAGCTAGACTGCAACGCGAGAGGCAGCTGCATAGCATGCATACATGGTGCAGCCCGCCCGTCTAGCGCCCTCGCATGCCACGCTCGGTCCAACGGTCAATGGAATGTACCACGCTGTACCTTATATTTATTACATATTTTAGATTTTGATATTTTTTCTTAGGCTGGTCATAGTGATAGGCATACTCCCTCTATCCACAAATAAGTGTACATTTGGCTTCAAAATTTATCCACAAAAAAGTGTACTTCTACCTTTCCAATGCACTTTAAAGTAGAAAAAATCGTTTCACGGAAATCAATTCCAATAACATTTAGCAAATGGTGTCTTCAATTTATACATGCACTTACCTCATTAGAGGTGGAAGAATTAAAGATGAGAGAGAACATGACTAACACATTTCCAATGCACTTTTTACTCCATCCCATAATTTGTCTTAAAATTCCTAAATGTCCACTTATTTGCGGACGGAGGGAGTATGTGGGAGTAACTTAGAGTAGTAACATACATATGTTACTAGTCTAAGTTACTACTCCATAGTATAAAATAACATAAATGTGGTATCATGCAAAGTCTCATTTATTACAATGTAGACTCATTTTGTCTTGAAATTTGTGATGTTATGGTCACATTGCTAGTTACCATAAGCCTCTCTCTCATCATTTAATTGTATGCCATGTCATCTAAATGCTTAGTTGACAATACATGTAGGACTATGTTACTATCCAAGTTACTCCCACTATGACTAGCCTTATATACATAGTCAAAGTTTATAAATATTGACTTTTTCCATGGCGCATGAACCTGAGGGGAGTAAGTTTGACTGAGGAAAGTTGTTAGACGTACACTTATTTAATGCGACGGAGGGAGTAAATACGTTGAAGCGCTGTTGCACGCAAAATAGCTAGGTTGCGACGCTAGAGGCGGTTGCATGCATGGTGCAGCCCGCCCCGCCCAGCGCCCTCGCATGCCACGCTCGGTCCAACGGTCAATGGAGTGTGCCACGCTGTACCTCATCTGTTCATGGAAAAACGATAAAGCCAATCAGATTTCAGAATCATCCATCCCACGGATCGCCAAGAGCTAGCCGCGAAATCCTTCTAAGAGACGCCCGCCAATCAGGTTGCAGAACAAGTCCTTCCACGGATTGCCCAGAGCCACCTGCGGAATCCTTCTAGAAGACGCGATCGGACGGTCACAGTATCGTGCTAGGGTTAGATCTGCGTTCCTCATTCGGCCTTAGGGTTAGCTGGGTTTAGGATGCAGTCAACGGGGTTTCACAAGTTTGACCAGACATTCAAATGTGCATAACTAATTCAAAAAAATCAAAAAAATACAAACCTTCGCATGGTGTCATGTTATGTGACATAGTTGTGAGGAAAAATATCAAACTTGGTCTATTGATCATATTTCAAAAAACCCTTCACAAAATGACCTATCTCCTCCGAGGTTTTCTGACTTTCAGGTCAAATGACCAATGATATGGCTAGAATCAAGGCATAGTTTGTGATAATGTACCTATATTGGGCATGCATGTGTATAATGGGATGACTAACAATGTTGTAGTACAAAGTTTTCCTTTTTTACGCACAGAAAATCCATTTTCTATTTTCTGAGTGCCGAAAGAGGGGAGGATTTGTGAAGAAACCACCAAATTGAAGTTTCAAAATGGTAACATACTATTTTTAAAAAATACTAGACCACCTAGCATGTACAATTTCCCAACTTGAGTATCTCAAACCTTTTATTCCATCCCTGGTGAAAAAGACAAATCCCGCCGAATCAGGTGGAAGTGGGTAAGATATGAACTGCAGGTACATGATTTCATGCTGATGATTTTTTGTAAAAATCATTTTTAGGTTCACAACATGCTATTTCATCATAGATCCAATGCTAGTTTTATGAGCCTCAGCCCCTAGCTAAGAATATTTATGAAAACCCTTCAAAAAGTTTGACCAGACATTCAAATGTGCATAACTAATTAAAAAAATCAAAAAAATACAAAACCTTCGCATGGTGTCATGTTATGTGACATAGTTGTGAGGAAAAATATCAAACTTGGTCTATTGATCATATTTCAAAAAACCCTTCACAAAATGACCTATCTCCTCCGAGGTTTTCTGGCTTTCGGGTCAAATGACCAATGATATGGCTAGAATCAAGGCATAGTTTGTGATAATGTGCCTATATTGGGCATGCATGTGTATAATGGGATGACTAACAATGTTGTAGTACAAAGTTTTCCTTTTCTACACACAGAAAATCCATTTTCTATTTTCTGAGTGCTGAAAGAGGGGGAGATTTGTGAAGCAACCACCAAATTGAAGTTTCAAAATGGTAACATACTATTTTTAAAAAATACTAGACCACATAGCATGTACAATTTCCCAACTTGAATATCTCAAACCTTTTATTCCATCCCTGGTGAAAAAGACAAATCCCGCCGAATCGGGTGGAAGTGGGTAAGATATGAACTGCAGGTACATGATTTCATGCTGATGATTTTTTGTAAAAAACATTTTTAGGTTCACAACATGCTATTTCATCATAGATCCAATGCTAGTTTTATGAGCCTCAGCCCCTAGCTAAGAATATTTATGAAAACCCTTCAAAAAGTTTGACCAGACATTCAAATGTGCATAACTAATTAAAAAAATCAAAAAAATACAAAACCTTCGCATGGTGTCATGTTATGTGACATAGTTGTGAGGAAAAATATCAAACTTGGTCTATTGATCATATTTCAAAAAACCCTTCACAAAATGACCTATCTCCTCCGAGTTTTTCTGGCTTTCGGGTCAAATGACCAATGATATGGCTAGAATCAAGGCATAGTTTGTGATAATGTGCCTATATTGGCATGCATGTGTACAATGGGATGACTAACAATGTTGTAGTACAAAGTTTTCCTTTTCTACGCACAGAAAATCCATTTTCTATTTTCCGAGTGCCGAAAGAGGGGAGGATTTGTGAAGCAACCACCAAATTAAAGTTTCAAAATGGTAACATACTATTTTTAAAAAATACTAGACCACCTAGCATGTACAATTTCCCAACTTGAGTATCTCAAACCTTTTATTCCATCCCTGGTGAAAAAGACAAATCCCGCCGAATCGGGTGGAAGTGGGTAAGATATGAACTGCAGGTACATGATTTCATGCTGATGATTTTTTGTAAAAATCATTTTTAGGTTCACAACATGCTATTTCATCATAAATCCAATGCTAGTTTTATGAGCCTCAGCCCCTAGCTAAGAATATTTATGAAAACCCTTCAAAAAGTTTGACCAGACATTCAAATGTGCATAACTAATTAAAAAAATCAAAAAAATACAAAACCTTCGCATGGTGTCATGTTATGTGACATAGTTGTGAGGAAAAATATCAAACTTGGTCTATTGATCATATTTCAAAAAACCCTTCACAAAATGACCTATCTCCTCCGAGGTTTTCTGGCTTTCGGGTCAAATGACCAATGATATGGCTAGAATCAAGGCATAGTTTGTGATAATGTGCCTATATTGGGAATGCATGTGTACAATGGGATGACTAACAATGTTGTAGTACAAAGTTTTCCTTTTCTATGCACAGAAAATCCATTTTCTATTTTTTGAGTGCCGAAAGAGGGGGAGATTTGTGAAGCAACCACCAAATTGAAGTTTCAAAATGGTAACATACTATTTTTTAAAAATACTAGACCACATAGCATGTACAATTTCCCAACTTGAGTATCTCAAACCTTTTATTCCATCCCTGGTGAAAAAGACAAATCCCGCCGAATCGGGTGGAAGTGGGTAAGATATGAACTGCAGGTACATGATTTCATGCTGATGATTTTTTGTAAAAATCATTTTTAGGTTCACAACATGCTATTTCATCATAGATCCAATGCTAGTTTTATGAGCCTCAGCCCCTAGCTAAGAATATTTATGAAAACCCTTCAAAAAGTTTGACCAGACATTCAAATGTGCATAACTAATTAAAAAAATCAAAAAAATACAAAACCTTCGCATGGTGTCATGTTATGTGACATAGTTGTGAGGAAAAATATCAAACTTGGTCTATTGATCATATTTCAAAAAACCTTCACAAAATGACCTATCTCCTACGAGGTTTTCTGGCTTTCGGGTCAAATGACCAATGATATGGCTAGAATCAAGGCGTAGTTTGTGATAATGTGCCTATATTGGGCATGCATGTATACAATGGGATGACTAACAATGTTGTAGTACAAAGTTTTCCTTTTCTACGCACAGAAAATCCATTTTCTATTTTCTGAGTGCCGAAAGAGGGGGAGAATTGTGAAGCAACCACCAAATTGAAGTTTCAAAATGGTAACATACTATTTTTTAAAAATACTAGACCACCTAGCATGTACAATTTCCCAACTTGAGTATCCCAAACCTTTTATTCCATCCCTGGTGAAAAAGACAAATCCTGCCGAATCGGGTGGAAGTGGGTAAGATATGAACTACAGGTACATGATTTCATGCTGATGATTTTTTGTAAAAATCATTTTTAGGTTCACAACATGCTATTTCATCAGAGATCCAATGCTAGTTTTTTGAGCCTCACCCCTAGCTAAGAATATTTATGAAAACCCTTCAAAAAGTTTGACCAGACATTCAAATGTGCATAACTAATTCAAAAAAAAAATCAAAAAAATACAAAACCTTTGCATGGTGTCATGTTATGTGACATAGTTGTGAGGAAAAATACCAAACTTGGTTTTAGAAATGGTCGAAAAAAAACTTGCTTAGAAATGGGGTGGTTTACCCTAGCTTTGGAGCCCATTTCTACCACATTTTGGGTGAGGGTGAGTTGTACGGATCAGGGTGAGGATGAGTTGTACTGTACATATGAGAAAAACGTTGGAAGCTCATACAAACATAGAAAAGTACACGTAGCTACATTTGTTGAAATTCAAATTTACCATCATATTTGAATTTTGTTCAAATTATCAACAAGTGACAAATTATTATAATAAAAAATATTTACAACAACAACAACTGCCAAATTATTACAATAACAAATGTTTACAACAACAAGTGCCAAATTCAAAGTCTATTTCTTTTGGCTCTTCTTACCCCTCGTTTTCTTCTCCTTCACAAGTTTCACACCACACAACAGGTTTATTCTCTTCTTTTTCTTACCATTACCATCTGGCCTCCCCACAGCACGTCCAAGAGTCTCCTTCACCTCCTGCACCTCCTCAACAACACAATCTGGCACTAGAGCCTCATCAACATGGTCGCTTTGCACCAGAGCCTCATCAACATGGTCAGTTTGCACCAGAGCCTCAACAATAGGCTCATTTTGTACCAGAGCCTCAACAACAGGATCATTTTGCACTAGAGCCTCAACAACATGCTCATTTTGCCCCTCATTTTGCACCAGAGCTTCCAAATCAGAAACGGTGTGCCCTAAAGCCTCAACAGTTTGCACATCATCCTCCAAAACAAGTTCAGATTGCACCTCAGCAGCACCAAACATGATATGGTTACGTCTCTTCTTTCTTTGGCCATTGATTCTTGCCCTTTTCACTGGCCAGCATTCGTCAACAACAAGAGGTGGGCCTTTTTCTCCACGCTTCCTCCTAAAAACAAGCAAGTTAGCTGGGGGAGAAAAATCATCAACAATAAATGGGATATATTTTAGATGAACATACTTTGGCTTTTCATTAGTGTATCTGCACTTGGTAGAGCCAGCTCGGTGTCCAAGTTCTTCACAGAGTTTGCATCTATTCTTGTTACCTTTTTGGGCCCTTTTTGGCTTGGCATCTTTCTTTCCCTTCTTGCTGCTCCCACCTTTCTCAAACCAAGCCTTGAATCTACTCTGCTTGGGCCTGCCAGCCTTTATTTTCATCAAAGGAGGACACAAGGAGAACTGAATGTCCACTTCAGGCCACTGAGACTGATCTGTAAGTGCTGGAATTGGTGTTCCATATGCAGCCTTGAATTTTGCTACAGAATAATACTCATGCAAATATGGGTGCATATTTAGCTTGTGTTTGGAGGCCAAGAAAAGTATGGCATGCTCACAAGGCTTCCCAGTGTGTTGCCACTCAAGGCATGTGCATTCATGCAATTGAGTGTCAACAACATGCCTCCTGCCAGTCTTTGTATCTCTGACTACAGCACCCCACAATGAGGATTTCTCAACACGCAAATGTGCAAGATTTCTGCTCCTATTGACCACCTTCTGCACAACATCAGGAAGCTTATCTCCTTGAAGAACATCACCAAGCCTTCTTCTCAATTCCCATAACCTCATGATCATGATCCTGATCTGGTCAACCATGTCATGGACAGGCAAGTCTTTTAACTCCTTCACTTTGTTGTTGAAACTTTCTGCCAAATTATTGTTGATATGATCACATTTGATGGCAGTGTTAAAACCAGACCTGTACCATAAAAGAGAATGGTAGGTTTCCAACCATGTACAAAACTTTACCCTATCCTCCTCAGAGCATGCCGCCTTAATCTTCTCAAGGTGATATGAATGTGTCTGTCTGGTGTAAGATCTTGCTGCTGGCCACATGCGTCCAAAATTATCTCCTCTGAATTTTTTGATCAAATTCATCCACATATGGCCGAAGCACTCCCTCTGCTCATCATGAGGTAAAACAATCTTCACTGCATTTTCTAAACATTTACATGCATCTGTGTGCACTGCCAATGGAGAGACTGGCCCTATGCATCTTTTCAACTGCATCATGAACCATGTCCATGATGCCTCTGTCTCAGATTGAAACATGCCAATAGCTACAGGGAACATCCAATTGTGTCCATCTAAAGCATTGCATGCTGCTGGTTGACCATTCCACTTTCCAGTCAAGAAAGATGAGTCTATACTCAAATATGGACGGCACCCTGCTTTAAAGACATCGATGCAAGGCTTTAAAGCCATGAAGAATTTAGATAAGAAGACTTTCTCATCAGCTGTTACCTCAGTATCTATCTCCACAACACTACCAGGTGACCTCTTCTCTACTTCTGCTTTGAAGTTATAAAGCATTCGAAAGGTATTTGCCCAATCACCATATAGCTCTTTCATTGCCCTTTGCTTTGCCTTTCACACTGTAGTATAATTCAGCTTAATGGGGTACTGCTTTTCCAAGTCTATTTTCAGTCTCTTTGCAGTGTTGTTTGGTGTTGTGGCTAAAATGGGCTTGATCTTTTCTGCAACCCATAATTGTGATGTCATCTTTGTAACTGTTTGAGAACTTGTAATGCAAGTATGAGGTTTTGGAATTTGATTCACTCTTATTGTCCTTCCATCAGGTTGGCGTCTAGCAGATATATACCACTTGCAAGGCTTGGAACCACCATCATAACCTACGCATTTTGCATAGAACTTCTTTTTATCAGTCCACATAGTCTTGGTAGCAAACTCACGTTTGACTGCATATGTCCTGAAACACATCCTGAATTCATCCATGCTTGGAAACAATCTCCCAACTTCAATAACTAGGTCCTCTTTGTCATAAACTGTTACTAGCTCATCATGATGTGCATCATCTACATGAACTGCATCATTTTCCAACAACTCTAGATCTATATCTGCCTCTTCATCTCTTAAATGGTTGTCACCATCATTTGAAGCTTCATCCCTATTCTTCTCCTTGTCTCTGTCATCTATAAGAATGCCAAAAAGCTTTGCCATTTCAATGTCATCTATTGGTGAAATGACCAAATCAGTACGGTCATGTATCTCAACCGAATTCCAGTCAATAGTTACAATCCCCTTGTGCATTAGCATCATCCTCCACTGTTAACACTTCCAACTCAGTAAGTATAGGCATTACTTGATTTTGTGCAGCTCAATCATCCTCGACCATCTAAGCAGCCAGCTTCGAGGCCACATATCCAACCCTCAAATCAGGTTTCAGATCAATGAGCTCTGCTAAAAATAGAACAGTTTTGCTTGTCCAACCGTTTCGCTCATCGATTTTATCAACTATATGTTCCTCTGTCTCAACCCTAACATAGTCACATTTGCAATCATCAAATCGTAACAAAGAAACTTCTTGCTCTGGCCCCCAAACCACACTATCCCCAATTTTTTCCACCATTTGCCTCACTGCCTCCTCTCCCATGTTTATTAGCTCTTGGGGATCAACATGTTCTAATTCCACCTCCCATTTAACAACCGTGTCTTTCTCAATGAGCTGCGTGCTGCCATCAACTAAAACAACCCTAGAACGAAAGAAATTGATGCGAAATTCGAAGGTTTGGCGCGCAACATCGTCTCCCCTATTTTTGGCGGGCACTGTGAGCTAGCGGAAGCGAACAAAGAGCTCAACATTAGAGAAATTAAGTCCAGAGATACGGGATATACCGATGAGAAGTCCCCTCTCCATGCTCCATCTCGTTCCCCCTCGCCCCGTTCAGCACACCCTCGCCTCCACAATCTAGCATCAATGGGCACGCTCAGATCTCGAATTGAGAAGAATGGGAGAGGAATTAGCTTTCAAATGGCACTCACCACCTTCACCGTCGAACGAAAGCGTCGCCGCCTAAATTAATTGCCGTGCCGCCGGCGCCGGCGCCGAGAACGATGGGTGAGGTCCGCCGCCGCCGTTGGGGAAGCTACAGTCAGTGTGATACGCGCTCTCGGTCGGAAGCGGTTGGCTTGACTGGCTGTCCCAACCGACCGGTTTGGCTTAACCCTAATCTTGGAACAAAGTTAAATGTGTCCTTAACGACCGTTTTATGGCCCGTGTGGCCCTGGGATATTAGCCGCCTCACAACCGTCGCATGCGAGCTATTCTTTTCAACGATGTCGTGTTCCTTTCAATTCCGCGTAAAGATGTCGCATGGGAGCTATAAGCCCAAACAATCCACACGATAAGAAAAACCAGAACTGATTTGGGCTGTAGCTTGATTAAATTCTACGCCATTGGTCATGTGCTGGACAGATGTTTCCCCTTCTTTCCTCTTCGTTTTTGTTTTTCTATTTGTATGAGTCGTACAAAACCGTGAAGTATAAAATTGAAAAATGAACATAGAGAAAAATGAAGTATAAACCTAACTAGAAAGAAAGTAGACATTTTCGATAAGGGAGTATAGAAAATTCAAGAAACAAATACGAAAGTATGAAACTGCATCGAGGACTACAGAACACAGAGAAGTAGAAGCACAAGATACCAATAAATGGAAGTATAAAAATGGGAAAAATAGAATTATAGCTGCCTAGAGAATGAAACCAGCAAAGGGGAGTATATAAATTTGAACACCGTAAGTATAAAAAAAGAAATAAGGGAAATATAGAAATTGCAAAAAGGTAAGTATAGTGTTTGCTGTCTAGAAAATAAAACCAGCAAACATAAGTATAGAAATTTGAAAATGGGAAGTATAGAAATTGCACAAAGGGAAGTATAGGAGTGGCAAAAGAGAAAGTATATTGTTCGCGGCCTAGGAAATGAACCAGCAAAAAGGAAGTATAGAAACTTAAGAAAGAGAAGTAGAGAAGTCGAAGAAATGGAAGTATATAAATTTAAAAAAGAAAAATATAGTGTTCGATGCCTAAAAAGTTAAGACCGTGGATAGTATTTTAAATATTTCTATTAAACTGTTTCAAATTTGACAAAACTTTATGAATAGTAAAGTTGCGCCTACTCCATATATAGCTGTCAAACGAGATATCATTTACATCATTCGGACAAGCGGTTAAAGAATAATCGAGAAATTACTGTCCATCATTTTAAAAAAACGGAAGTATAGAAATTAAAAATCGGGAAGTATGAAAGTTGAAAAATGGGAAGTACAAATTCCAAAATAGAAAGTACAGTGTTAGCTTTCTAGAAAATGAAACCAACAAAAATAAGTATAGAAATTTTAAAAAGAAAAGTATATAAATTACACAAAGGTAAGTATAGAAGTTGCAACCGAGGAAGTATAGTGTTTGCGGCTTAGGAAATGAAACTAGCAAAAAGGAAGTATAAAAACTGAATAAAGATAAGTATAGAAATTGAATAAAATGAAGTATAGAAATTTCAAAAGGGAAGTATAGTGTTCGCTGCCAAAAAATAAAATCGCGGATAGTATTTTAAATTTTACTCTTAAACTGTTAAAAATTTGAGAAAACTTTCTGAAGTAAAAACTTGCGTCTACTTCATAGATATCCAAAAAGATACCATTTGCATCATTCTGATAAGCAGTTCAAAAGTAATCGACAAATTACTGTTTGTATCTAAAAAAATAAAACCACGGACAGTATTTTTAAAATTCCTCCTAAAACTTTTCAAATTTGAAAAAACGTTCTGAATGAAAACGTTGAGCCTACTCCATAGCTATTCAAGGAGATATCATTTGCATCATTCCGACTAGCGGTTAAAAAATAATAGAGAAATTACAGTCTGTCATTTTCAAAAAATCCGAATCTTTTAAACTGTGTAGAATTTGAAAAAAACTTTTAACATGAAAAAGGTGCATAATTTCATTAACTTTCTTGTGCATCATCATTTGCTCCTTTCCGATCAGCGGTTCAAAAATTCGAATAAACAGACGTTTTATGCTTGTTTATGTCAATTTACGACTTTTACAATCAAAATTAAATGGTTTGAAATCTGAAAAAAGTTTTAATACGAAAAAGTTGCGTATTTTCAAGTAGCTTTTTAATGGTATATCATTTACATTATTTACATAAGTGGTTTAGAAATTAGAAGAACAATCGTTACATAGGTAAAACTGAGAAGTATTGTGTTTGCAAAAAAGAAGTATAGTCGCATACAAAGCAATAATAAATCGAACAGAGGAAAGTATACGGATCTTGTATAAAATATTATTCTATCATCGATGATAGAAGAGCGCACCAGAGACACCACGGAAGAGTGAAATTCTCTTACATGCAATTAGGTAATAATTAACTTATACAAAATAAGCAGGGCAGTAGTAGGAGGGACACAGAGACGGCTTAGCACGGGCAGCATCAGAAGCATGTAGCAGCCTACTCCAGGGGAAACAGGCCAGTCCTGACACATTCCCGAAAGAATTTGTCATAGGCTGCATGCCTCGCCAAGGTCTTCGGCTGTTGCTTTTGGCCTAGGCTTTTGCCAACATCCACCGTGTGTTGGATCATGTTGTCAATGTCCGAATCGATGACTCTGCCACATAATGGGCAAAACAGTCACCCCCTACGGTGGAAAAGTATCTTCCCACACTTTTCTTAGCACGTAGCAGCTCTTGTAGCAAATCTTAAGTTCATCCTCATATTCTTTGAGATGCTGTCAGGACTGAGGATTAACTGCACAAGAGCGAGGTTATTGTTATGGGAGTCTCCAGTGCGGAGCAGGCCAGAGTGGCCAACCTCCTAAACTGCCAGCAAGGTGCCTTTCCTTTCAAGTATCTAGGCTTCCCAATGAACGACAGAAAGTGCACCATCTCGGACATGGAACCCCTGGTGGCCACGGTGGGGAAAAGAGTTGGCCCCTAGCAAGGGCGTTTCATGTCTTCAGCTGCCAGATTTTCTATCGCAAGAACACATAAAACCAAAATCTAATCTATGGCGATGCCAAGATCTAATCTATAAGATCGGTGCAACGAGATTGAAGAGAACTAACCCTCGTAGATCCAAAGAGTTAACAATATCAGATCTCGTAGTTGATGTAGTCGATCACTTGCCGATCTCAAGATCGCGTAGACGATCCTTATAGCCCCGCGTTCCGGCAGCGCTTCTGCACTCGGTCACACGTACGGAGTCGATGAAGACCTTCCTCTCCCTGTTCCAGCGCACAGCCGAGGTAGTATATCCCCTCGGAATCCCAGTATCACGATGTCATGGTGGTGGTGAAGGAGGAGATTTCCTGCATGGCTTCGCCTAAGCCGGAGCAAGAAGACGGAGGAGGGAGGAGAGGGGCAACTAGGGTTGGGAGAGAGGGCTAGGCTAGCCGCCTACCCCACCCCTCCTTATATAGATGGGGGTGCGGCCAGGGTTCCTAGCCCTAGCTGTGTCTGACATGGTTATACCCTGCGGGTACACGACCTTAGCATACCTGGTCCAGCCCAAGGAAGGCCCACGACGAATATGCGCCATCCCATGAAGACTTTCGGGTGGCCAGGGCCCATGACGCCTTCGGATCCTTGGAGAACAAGACTAGAGTAGACAGAATATTCAAAGGGATAAACCCTAAAACCTATAACCGACTCGATCTGTGCTCGGGACCTGCCTACCTCTATATAAAGGCCAGGAGGGCACGGCGAGGAGGCTCTCTCTCAGACTACCGCATACACACCTCCATGCCAGATTGCATCTGTGCACCCCTGTACTTTTCGGTTCCACCGTAATCAAGAGCGGACAAGCAGGAGTAGGGTTTTCCCTCCGGGGGCCTGAACCTGGGTAAACGTCGTGTCCCCGTGTTTCTTGTTTGCTAACCGTTCCGCGATCTCCAGCATCCCCATCTTCTCCAAAACCCAAGCTCATAACAATAGGCATTGATGAGATTAAACCTCGTCAATTGGCGCCGTCTATGGGAGCTGGGGGCGCTGATTGTGCGATCGTGATGGTCCCAACCAAAGCGATCTACAACTCCGCATCGACGGAGAGTCATCTCCTCTTCGGCGCTTTCGACTTCACCGCCCACTCACCAGCCACCCTGAAGGACTTCGAGCCCGTTGGCGACGGACTCGAGATCCTATTCGGGAGCTTCTGCTTCCAGGTGGGGCAGACCGGCACTCTCCGTCTCCCAGAGCGGGTGCCCCTGCCATAGATCAGGCCCGCTTCGTGGGCTCCACACCCCGTGCTACGCACATCGCCATCAACATATGAGTCCGATGACAGTAGCAACTGCAACTCAGATCTGTGTGATCCACCATCGGAGGAAGGGACCTACGGTTCCGGATCCGAAAGATGCGGCAGCAGAGATCCGATCTACGAGCGCTACCAATGCGCCGTAGTCATCCAGAGTGACGCGGATCAGGAGCACAACCCGCCACCCAACCCGCATGGTAGGAACGGCGAGAATAGGAGAAACCAGTCCCCCCCGCCCAACGAGGACGACACCGATCCCAATCGGATCATCCACCTCAACGAGGAAGGATGGGCTCAAGCACGCGAAGCCGTTGCAGGCAACAAGATCCTGCCCGTGGGTGCCTCACGGGACCTGCTGATGGCGTACCACATGCTCCTAATCAAGGAGCACAAGAAGCAGGTGAAGATGCAAGAGGTGCTTGACAAATGTAAGCAAGCACCCTTAGAGTCCAGTGTGTGACGAGCTGCGCTCTCCGCCATGGGCGGCTCCAGCTCGCACGACAACCATGGCAACAAGCACCGTTCTCGCACGGAGAACATGGACCCCAAGGCACGTCGCGAGGTGACTCGAACCCTCAACACGTCCTTCATAGAGATGGATGCCGACGGCAACGTCATCCCGAAGACACCGCAAGCTGCGATCATGGCAGCCATCACATACCTCGCGTCCCATCCACCTCTGGTGGGGGACCCGAAAAGTGCCATGCACAAGTCCGCGCTTACCGGACTCGGACTCATTGGAGCTGCGCTCCACGGAGAAGCTCCTGCGGAGCCAAAGAAAAAGGCTGCAGTCAGATTCAACCGTAGCCCCACGCCTTCATCCGAGGATGAAGAGCACGACCTTCTTCGAAGGCACAAGAGCTCGCACCATCGCAGCCGCGACTACGACGCTCGAAGCGAGCTCACCCAGCGCAAGATCGATAAAGCGCGCGCCAAGCGCGTATGCTCGTCCGAATCCGAGGAGGACGATGACGAAGGAGAACTCTGCGGAGCCCGATTCTTCAGCAGATCCGTTCGGCGGACACGGATGTCGTGGAACTTCAAGCTTCCTTCGGACACTCCTATAGCACCCCAGGTAAATCCACTACTAGAAAATCGCCGTGTTTTTGTTTTGTGCATCATCATGACATCATCATGCATTTATTCGCCTAAAACAATTTCCCAAAAGCCTATTTTGTTTTCTAGAGATATCCCCTCTTTGTTCAAATTGAAACCCTAGATCCGCTCGGATCTTTTATTTGCTAAAACCTTTTTGCAAGTGTTTTATTTTAAAAGAAAATAAATAATATAAATATTTTGTTAGGGGGAGGCAGTCCAGCCCGCCAGGCCGAAAGGCCCGGCTAGCCAGACCACCTACAACCCCAAACCCTAGCTAATCCTAGCCCCACATCAACCAGAAACCCTAACCCAACCCCCAGCCTAACCCTAATCCCACTACTCCCTCCATGCCGCCGCCACTCCCTCAGTAAACAACCCCCTCGCTCCCTGGACCCACCATCCCGCTCGCGTCCACCCACCAAACCCGCCTCCTTCTCGATCCCACAACCCCCCACACCTGACGCTCCCTCGATCCCCGCCGCCGCTTCTCCCTCTCGCCTGCTCGCTCCCAGCGGCTCTCCCCGACGGCGTCCTCACCCCATCTTCCTCCGGCCGCCCTCCTCTCCGTCTTCCTCGCAGGCCGCCCAGCTGCTCTGCTTTCCCGCCAGGACCCCGCCTCCGCCTCGCCGGAACCCGAGGTCCCTCTACCGCGACCCTCCTCCCGCCTCCGTCAGCAGGTCCCGAGGTCGCGCGTTGTCGACCCCAGGCGCCGCCAGGAGCCCGCCTCCGCCTCGCCGGAACCTGAGGTCCCTCTACCGCGACCCCTCCTCCCGCATGCCTCCAGCGAGCCCTGCCGGCTTCGTCCTCCCCGTTCGCCTCCTCTGGCTGACCTCGCGCCCGCCAACACCCTCCCTTCCCCCAGCGAGCCTGTGCTCCGGTCGTAGCCCTGCCCCCCGAGTACCTCTGGCCTCCCCTGCAGTGGCCATGGCTTCATCCTCCACCGCCGGTAACGGGTGGCGCTGTTGTCCCATGCTCGTCTCCCGGCCCGGACGCATCCTTCTGGCAGGAGGCCTCGCTGCCTTGTGCAAGTATACGGGATGTCTGCTTCTTTTCTTTTGGTCATGTACCTACCTCTGGACAACGCATGCCTTGGTGCTCGACGCCAAAACCAAGCGAAGATGCTCGTTTGGGGTTCATCAAAAGCCAAATTTTGCCTCGAGGAGTCTAATTCAAGTCCGTCTTCGACACCCGAACTCGGATCGCCAAGGTCGCCAACACGGAACTCCAAGTACTCCTACTCGAACACCGAAACCCGAAGACCGATCCCGGCGAGCCGAACTCGAACCCTCGGCGAATCCCAAGATCTCCGGATCAATGTGTGACCCCTTTCCTCGAGACCCTATTTTTATAAATGATATAAATTGTTGCATATTAAATTGAGCATCCTTGCATACATATTGTGGGTTGGGAGTATGTCGCCGATTCACCTTGTAATTAAATTTGGAGACCATATGTGGGCGAATATAGCCTTATTTTGGCCCCATTTAAATTTGTATAGCAAACCGATGAAATGTTTTGCCTTGTTTAGACAACATTTAAATTGCGGGGTATCTAAACAACTTGAACATATTAATTAATTGTCGGGACCCCGGTTCCGCTTAATATGGCCTAATTGCATCGCATATTTGCCATGTCACGCATCATACATGCATCATGCCCGGTCTTCTGCCGTAATCTTAAACAGTGCACCCGGTGTTTCTTCTAGTGTTTTGCTTCTTCGCGGATAAGACCGTTGAGTTTATGCGAGTGTCGATCCGATCTTCGGATAAACCTTCGACAATGTTTTTCAGGCGAGCATCCTCCCCCTTTCTACCTATCTTACTTTTATAGTCTTTATTCCCTCCTGTTGATCTATTGCTATCTGTGTTGCGATGCTCTAGTTTTCGTGTCCGTGATATCCCTTGCAGCCTTATATTGCCTTGGACACATCCTATTACATGGTGTTTGGTACATAGTTGGACTTGCGCGTCGTAGTCGCTTGCTTAAGTGTTGTTGCGTGTCGTCCAGTACCACAGCTGTTGGAAGGCTGCCATTTGCTTTATGTTGGAGATCATCATGGCTTTAATTATTGTTTAATAACTAAAATTGAAGTAGGTAAATAATGCAGAGGCACATGTGGGCAATAGATGTTATTTGGTTTTTAACCGTCCACTTGTGTCCCATAGGACCCCGAGTACTTGATACATGTTCTTTGAATATTTGCACTATCCGCATGTGGGACCATGAATCCCCCTAGCCAGAGCTTGAGTCATATTTATTTCTTGGGGCCACAAAGTAGTTTGGGGCTTTATTACTATCCTGTACTTATGCCATGCTTTACTGCTTATTTACGATTGCGCGTGGAGTGCCTGTACTGTTTAGGAACAAATGTGAATGTTTTCGCGGTATCGACAAGCCCAGTCACACTTTTGGGGTCCCGGTCGTTTACAGCCATTGGCACAAACCTCTGAGTCCGTCTCGGAGCCGGCCAACTTCGTCGCGGGTAGCTTGGTGGGGTGCCCCCCTGAAGTTTATATGAATCTTGCAATTGCTCTGTCGTGATGCCTCGTTGGGTTTTTATTGGTTTTTTCTCGAGGTTGATCGTGCGTGTGTTGCTATTTGTGCCCCCGTGCAGGGTAAAACTTTCTGAAAGCCGTGTCCGCGGTTATGGACGACTTGGAGCACAGTATCTCGATCATAGACAACTATAACTAAAGTAGTGCTATAAATTTGACTTTATAATGACTAGTAATCAGCTTCACTATAATGGAATGGCTAAATAAAAGTGCCAACAATTGCTTGTTTGGGTTGTCGCCTGCTACCATTGTATCTGACTAGTAAGTATTGCAACTACAACGGAATGGCTAAATAAAAGTACAACAACTACTGGGTTTTGGGATGCCTCATGCTATATGTATCTGACTAGTAAGTACTACAACTACAACGGAATGGTTAACTAAAACTGCCCACTGCTTATTATATCAGGATGACTCATGCTATCTATATCTGACTAGTAATTGCCGCAACTATAACAAAATGAATAAAACTGCCAACGGTGTGAGTTCCTCGGTTGACTTCCTCGGTTGGTATCGAGGGAGAACACCAGGATGGGTATGTCTGGTGTTAGAATCAGGTTGTATCCGAGTAGGTTTTTCTTATCCCTATCTGATAGCCGCTAGTTGTATTGAGTCTCTATAGGTTGTTTAGTGCATGCTGCGCTGCCGCTTCAGTCCACCATACCTATGTAGGCGAGGACCACCGAATTCTAGTCTCGCCGTGTACTGGCCTCAGTAGTGACTGCTCTCTTTTTCTTTTGCCCTTTGTCGGCACCCCTTTTGTTTAAGCAGGTTTTGAGATCGACGTCGTTAGCAGGGTTTCCCTTCTGGCTTGGCCTGGGCAGGGTTATGGACGCCATTGGTTATTCTTCAGGGCTCTTAGCCTAATTTGCATCTTGTCCGTACTCGGACGTTGTATCGTTTTCAAGGTGATTTGGATCTTTGTACTGTATATTGTATTCTTGACTCGATGAGTCGCTGCTGTATATATCTGTTTTGTGGGTTCCATCGTGGACTAATGTATAATGATATTACTTCGTTTTCCACCCGCACGCAAGTGCCTGGTGGGCACCTTTGAATCGTTTCTATGCGGGTTTGGCGGGATTCACTAAGACTTGCATAGGGCCGATTCTGAGGGTGTTACAGAGTGGTATCAGAGCTCAGCAGTTGCGATACCCCACTGGTCCAGCCTGTAGGATAACCTAGCTAACGGATGTTGTAGAGTGTCAAAACTATTTTGTAAAATCGGTTGGATAGATCCGATTAGGTCTACTTTTACTCCTTACCCCTCTGCTACTCTCTTCTTACCTCTGCGTGTTTTGGATCAGCTCACTTATCTTTTCTTCGAGTCCAGGAATTCTCGTGGTGGGGTTTCCGTCGTACCTTTAGGGTTTCGCTTCCTCCTCTTTTAACAGTGCTTCTACATCTGGTCTTCATGATATCTGAGGAATCTTCCTCTGCTGTATCTTTCGGTGGACCAAAAATTCACTAAAAGTTTTCTTTCTATCTTCCGGTGTTTTCCGATACGACGAAGTCATCTACATCAGATTTGATGAGAATCTCATCCCTCCTTAGTTTCCGAATCTCGCTCGTCGAGATCTTCAATCATATTCTGTGAGTTGGTTGCATGTAACTACCTCGGTGAATTACGCTCCTAGTTACAAGCCTGGATGAGCGGAAATGGTTAAAATAGTACGGTGGGGCCCAAATGCCACTCACAGGTAGACCTTTCGGCCGTCCTAACCATTTCCAAACATCGGGACAAGAACGGGCAGCGTAATCGGCAGGCGAAGGGATCAACTACATACACAAATGAGTATGTATGCAAGCCACCATACAATGGTTCTCAGAGTCATTCCATCTAAAAGAAATAGAAATATTGCAACGCAATACGGCAAGATCCAAATATCCTAGATAGATATAATAGTTTAGGATATCTCCTCATACATCAAACATCAGAGTATCAGGCGGAAGCGGAAGACAAAACCCGAGTACGGATAAGAAGCAAATCGGCATAAGATGCCCCATAAATAAACACGTCCCGCCCACAGATCTCACGGATCCCCGTTCCCGGAATCTCTACACCGAATGATCGTTGCCCACATCGTCCGTCTCCTCCACCCAGTATCCATCTTGCGGGTTTACCTGTTCATCTGAATCAAACAATTTATCGTGTGAGACCCTAGGGGTACTCAGCAAGTCTTTATGCCGCTAAAGGGGACACAACCTGGGGTGACGCAATTGCAGCAAAAGATAATACCTAACAATTCTATAGATACTCGCTAACCATCCGCCTAACCAAAGATAGACGGATGTCCGTGAATTAATTACAACAGTTATAACAGTAATATCCACAGATCCATCCTCCTCCTCGCTTACCGACGAGGAAGCGGACGAACAACCCCCCCATCTGTTGGTAGTTTTATTATCCATTCCATGGGTGTTGCACTATTTACTAGTCAGGTACTTAGTCAGATTAGAAGCGGTACTTTAGTTATACTTGTCTATGATCGAGAAACTGTGCTCCAAGTCGTCCATAACCGCGGACACGGCTTTCAGAAAGTTTTACCCTGCAGGGGTGCACAAATAGCAACACACACTCGATCAACCTCGGAAAAACCAAATCAAAACCCAATGAGGCATTCACGACAAAGCGATCACAGGATTCAGAAATATTTCAGGGGGCCACCCCATTAAGCTACCCGCGACGAAGTTGGCCGACTCCGAGACGGACTCAAGGTTTGCGTCAATGGCTGTAAACGACTGGGAACCCGAAAGTGTGACTGGGCTTGTCGATACCGCGAAAACACTCTGCTTACCTAAACAGTACAGGTGCATTCCTCGCACAATCTTAAATTAAGCAGTAAATCATGGCATAAGTACAGGATAGTAATAAAACCTCAAACTAGTTTGTGGCCCCAAGAAATAAGAATGAATCAAGCTCTGGCTCAGGGGGGTTCATAAGCCTCCCGGACGTGGATAGCGTGAATATTCAAGGAACAGGAATCAAGTACTCGGGGTCCTACGGGACACAAGAGAGCAGGAAAAACCAAATAGCAGATATTGCTCACCGGTGCCACTTTCATTAGTTATCCCATTACTACTCAGGTTAAGTTGTTTAGGTACCTCGTTATCCATCAGACACTCACATACCCTACACATGCTGTTCTACGACTCGCATGGCTCAAACAACTCCTGTAGTAATGGCTCATGGGATGGAGGTACAAGCTTCGGTGGGGTTTAAAAGTAAACGCTATGCAATACATGGGATTCAGATTAATGCAAACGTGACTCAATGATGCAAGAATAAGATAGAGGCAATAGGTACTATATGTATGCAAGCATGTGGTAGTGCTTGCCTGACAGCTCAGTTGAAGCGAGAGAAGGATCTGGGTAGTGCTCCTGGGTCTCTTGATATATCCCCTGCTCAGCGTCTATTCGAAGAAGAACCAAACAAACAAGGGCCAACATAAATAAAGTGCACAAGCATATGAATAAAATGCAACAAGCAATCAATCATGCCATGATGAATGATGCACAATTTGCATGGCCATAAAGTAGCATGGCATGGGTGAGGTGTGGAATACAAGAATAAATCCTTTTATGGGGTTTTAATCATATTTTAAACTCAATTAAGTTGCTGTATACTTTATTTTTATATGATGCATGCTGCAAAACAAAACAAGGAATGCATAAACAGAAAGGTCTCGTCGAGCTAATCATTTTAGACATATCATTTGTTAAATTTGGAGTTATAAAACAAAAGTTATTAATTAATTAAGGAAAAAGGGTATTTTATTGTAATTTTAATCAACTTGAAATTTAAAGTGTGCAAATAATATTTTGAATAGCATATTTGAATTCCTCACATTTTTCTGATTCAAAAACATATATTATTTGTATTATTTGGATTTAAATTTCAAAAGATATTTGGAAACAGATTTAAATTTGAATTTGAAAACAAATTTGAAAAGTTTGAATTAAAACCGAAATCAGAAAACCCTTTTCTTACTCAGCTCGCCCTAGCCACAGTCAGTGACCAGTGGGTCCAGCGCTGACTCAGCAGCACAGCGCGTGGGAAAACTTTTTACACCGCGGGCTGGCCTAGCCGTACCCGTTGACAGCTGGGGTCGGGACAGCGGGGCCACGCGCGCGCGTTACCCAGCGGGGAAGCGACACGTGGGCGATCCCAGGGCGCGGGGAGGGGTCGGTCCGTGGTGTCCAGGATCTTCCGGGGGTCTTCTTGCAAAGTGCACACCGAGGCTGGCAGGTGGGGCCGCGGGGGCTACGGGTTCAGGAGGGGAAAACGTCAGGGTGTTTTCTGCAAAAACGACGACGTCGCCGGACTGCTACTGCGCGCCGATCTGCAGAGATCAGAGGATTGGCCGGAGTTTGGTCGACGACGGCGACCAAACGGCGGCGGATCTCGCCAAGCCGCAAAAACGAAAAACGACGAGGGGACGTAGGGCTACAACTTTCGTGCAGGGAGCAACTACGGGGGTGGGCTGTGCTGGCCGGGCTTCGACGAGGAACAGAGGGCCAGGGGGACCTGGGGCTGCGGCTGCCCGCCCGCGCACGGTACACGGCGCGCAGAGCGCTCGACGGACGACGGCAGTGTTACGGCGCAGGAGGAAGAAGGGGACCGTGTCTGGGAGGCGCAGGGGCTCACCGTGGTGTCGCTGGCGTGGTAGATCGTGCGGAGGTGGAGGGGAACTAGCGCCGGGCTCGTGGACTGCTCCATCGGCTCCCTCTCGGCATGGTGGCGACGGCGACGCTCCGGCGAGGTCCAGGCACGGCGGCAGGTTCAAGGCGACGGTGGAGTGGCAGGGGGAGATGCTGGAACTCCTAGATCGTCTTGACGTCCACCAGAACAGCGAAGGGCAGAGGGGGTCGTGGCTAGGGTTTAGGAGGAGGGAAGGGCCATGGTAGCTTGCGAGGAAGAAGGAGAAGGGGAGGGGGCTTGGGCGCCTCCTAGATGGGATCTGGGTGAGGTGAGGTGTGGGTAGATGAGGGAGGAGGGGAGAGCACATGGGGGGTGGTCTCTTTTGCCAAAAGGTGAGAAGGAGGTGATCGGGTAGGTTTCCCTTCTCTCCTTTTTCTCCTTGTCTTGAAGCGAAAGAAAAGGTGGGGGCAGAAGAGGGTGACGTGGTGGAGCCTGCCTGGTAGGGAGAGAGGGGGAAGCCAAGAGAGGGAGAGGGGGAGGGTAGCTCGGGTTAGGTTAGAGAGGGGCTCGGGTTAGGGTTGGTCTTAGGTTAGGGAGGGGTAGGTAGCTGGGGTGTGGCCAGGGAGAGAGGGTGGCCAGGTGGGTCCAGCATGGGGAGGCTCGGCATAGGTGAAGAGGAGAGGGTGAGGTAGGTTTAGGGTTTAGCTTAGGTGTAAGACGGTGGAAGAGGCGTAGGTGATTAGGGTAATATCTTAGATAGAGGTTTTAGAGAGGGGGGATGGTTTAGGGTTTAGAGAGAGAGATTAGATGGAGTGGTTTTCTTTTGACAAGACCAAGCTAGAACATGCCAAGCTCAAACAAGATCTAGACCAAAAAGAGAGGATGAGATAAAAGGTGGTGAGGGGATGGATGGAGATGGTCTTAGGGTTTTAGATGCTTGCATGCATCAAGCAAGATCAAGCATAAGAGGGGTAGAGAGAGATATGGGGAAGATCCACTCAATGATTCAAATAAAAACCAAAAGTCTAGAATGTGGTGGTTCTTGCATGGCCCATGCAAAACAATTAATGCCATGCTTAATCTTGTGAAAACAATAATATTTACATGGCATTATTCCTATGCATTCCCAAAAGTGGGATTAAGCCAAGCAAAAGAATTGTGGAAGTATATCCATCCTATCTCCCATGAGCTAGATTAACTACCAAAAGAAAAACAAATGCACGCTCATGGATAAAGGAATGGTTGAATTATAAGGTGGTGAAAGAAAGGGTGGTGGAGCTGAATAAAAGATATGCCCCCAACTCAACTTGGGCATTAAACAATATATTAAGAACCAAATACAATATCAAGAGGCAAATACAATTTACAATGCATATGAGAGAAGAACCAAAACAAAAAGGGTTTTATATGATGCTCAAATGCAAGGTGGCATGATGACATGAGCATGATATAATTATGATGCAACACTTATATGCAGGAAGTAGCATTTATATAGACTAGGCTAGTAGCATTGCAATTGTTAGACAATTGGGATGCTACAACTCTCCCCCACTAAACAAGAATCTCGCCCCGAGATTCCTAGGAAAAAGAAAACAACACAAGGAGAGGCGGTGTTCGAACGAAGGTGACCCTCACGTTCCCAAGTTGATGAACCATGGAATGGTGCGACCACTACACCTTGCAAAACTTGCTAGACTTGTTGCGAGTCTTGCGTTTTGCTTGAGAAACAACGGGTTAGAAGAGTTGAAGGATTGTCGTGAGACAAGAAGGATAGGATGGACATAGCTCCGGTTTTCCCAAGAAACATGATAAGAGAAAAAGAACCACTTGTGAAAGAAAGGACAAGATGATGTATCATGGATAAAGAAAGACACGCCGTTAAGATTAAAGATTTACTGATACAAGAGAGGATGAATCTTTGTCTCGCCGGAAGAAATAGCTAGGTTGGAGAGGTTTGAACCACTATGACAATGGCATCGTATCTTCTCTCGGATTGAGAAATGAAGTTCGGAAACAATATTGCCTTCAAACAATAGAGTCCCTTGATATCCACAGAAAGATTTAGTTAGACATCGTCGGATTAGATTCTTGTTGCGCCGGTAAGAACCAAAGGATCACGCAATTGAGGTGCGCGGATATAACTTCTAGAGACGGATGTGAAGCCAGATCATGGTGGAATCCCAAGAAGCAAAGAATATGGAGGATCTAGAGTTTATTGTAGATATACTTATTGCTTTCTTTAGCCTTGAGGCTAACGCAATAGATTTGCGGCTGATGGCATCAACCATAATTGTCTTTACCACAGAAAAAGAATTGATGAAACAAAGAGAGAGATAGTTTCCTTTCATCTTGTTTGGGAATGTCGAGCATCAGTAGAAAGACGGGGAACGAAAAGAGTTTGTGTTTGTTTCCACCAGACTATTGAAGATTTTGCTCCATCTAGACTAGACAAACCACCAACAAGAGATTATTGATTACTTTCTTCGAGAGAGCACTCCGGAAAAACAAGGACGGAAGTAAAAGTATCAAGGGATAAAGGCCACTTCTAACTTCCGTGGAATGAGTGAAATCACATTAATTCACCAATTCAATGTACAAGAGCGAATGATAAGAGTAGTGGTATGGTAGCTACTCCATCCCGCACTCCAAGCATTACTCCGCACATGAATAAGAAAACCATGCAACCCAACTACCGAAACAGACTGAAGGTATTGACAAGAAGAGCTCATGGAACTCCGTAAGAAAACAAAGATTGATGCAACGATTCACCGGATCCAAGATAGATAAAGGTGATGATGTTGTCGTCATATCATAAGTAGCCAGCCACCGGAAAGATATGAAGGAAGATCACGGAGACAACTGCAAGATTCCACAGACAAAGAAAAGATAGCACCACTTGAACAGAAGGAGAACAAGATCTGGAAGGTTTTCATGGCCTCCGATGGATTGAGCATAGATGATAGAACGAGAGGGTTTGAAAAGATCACTTAACGAGACTGAGGTGAAAGGAGTTCATGTTCTTCTTGAAATGATTGAGAAAGATTTAGCAGTCTTGAGGAAAATCTTTAGCGGAACGACGATGATAACTTGCCAACAAGGAAAACTCCGGGTTTGATTGAAGATGGAAGATGGAATTAACAATGAACTTGCTGATTCCAGAATTGAAGCGATCTATTTAGCAGAAGGCCGTGGCCGAGATAGGTGACTTCAAAAAGTCAGAGTTCTCACTTTGAGACTTTGCACACAGGCAGTGCTCACGAAGCTCGAGAGAAAGAGACACAGATGATCTTCCATGTCCTTCCATTGATATCGAATAGGCAAGCATATTATCAACATATACCACCATGGATTAACAAGATATTCCCGGAATACCAAGTTCAAAAGGCGAGAGAAACGAACAAATGCTCGAACACTTCCTGAGCTCAACGCTCTTAGAAAGATCAAAATTAAGAGCACGGGTTCGTGTTGAAGAAGATGCACTGGAAGAATAGATTATCTGGTCCTTCAGAAGAAAAAGAGATGTCACCTGATTCACATTGTCGATCGGATCACCGGTTACAAAGATAAAGAGATCTTGGACAAGAACCGATGATAGCTCATACCTTAAGCAAAGCTATCAGAGACGAAAGGATGCAATTCCCTCGTCTCAAAGAGAATTCTGCGGATATGGAGTTCAAAAAGATGTGCAGCATGATGGACAGATGATAGACCGCCGTAGTGCCTTGAGGAACTCCGGATTGCCAAAGATGCTTGAATATGCATATATATGATCACGGTGTACTCAAAATCACAGGAGATAACCGTCACCATTTGGAGGATAGAGGTGATTGCATTTTCCCATATTCCACTCATGATAAGTGTCCTATAGCTATGCCGAGAACCAAATTACAATCACCAGCATCGGATCGATACATGTTATGTAATTAGCGCAAGAGAATTGGAGATGAAATAAAACTCCAGGATTAAGCGCCGGTGACAAAAGAATGAGTTAGCATGGACATGCTGATAAAAGGGAGATAGATAATGTTTCACACACGACTGAAAAGGAATTTGGAAGCACAGACGTATCAAAGAATTTTTTTCCACATTTTTCGGCATTAAAATACCAATAGATGCGCAAAATCACTTATCAGGTAGAGATTAGCAACTGATACTTGCACAGAATGTGGAGTTGCTAGAAGGAAGGACACCCTTAAGAAGATGGCACCGGTTAACAAGGAGTCAGATAGATCGCGCCGGTTTTCAAAAGCCTGTCAGTATGGAATGTACCAACAGTTGATAACCAAAGGCAGATTGTGATAACAAAATGGATGCAACAGATAGACAAGGAATTACACACACACACACACACACTTTCTATGGTACTACGGAAACCCAGAACACGTGAATCCTAGTTTGAATTGTAAGAAGAGGATTGAAAACGTTACACTTTCTTACCAGAAAAGGATGGTTGGGTGGGTAAGAAGAAAAATGGAAGCAGTCCTACTCTCGCGTTTTGTTTTTCCCTAGTATACATAACTACCAAAATATTTGCTAGACTGACAACGACCATTTGGCTGAGACCCTGAAGGGCGGAGTGGCTCTGATACCAATTGTAACTACCTCGGTGAATTATGCTCCTAGTTACAAGCCTGGATGAGCGGAAATGGTTAAAATAGTACGGTGGGGCCCAAATGCCACTCACAGGTAGACCTTTCGGCCGTCCTAACCATTTCCAAACATCGGGACAAGAACGGGCGGCGTAATCGACAGGCGAAGGGATCAACTACATACACAAATGAGTATGTATGCAAGCCACCATACAATGGTTCTCAGAGTCATTCCATCTAAAAGAAATAGAAATATTGCAACGCCATACGGCAAGATCCAAATATCCTAGATAGATATAATAGTTTAGGATATCTCCTCATACATCAAACATCAGAGTATCAGGCGGAAGCGGAAGACAAAACCCGAGTACGGATAAGAAGCAAATCGGCATAAGATGCCCCATAAATAAACACGTCTCGCCCACAGATCTCACGGATCCTCGTTCCCGGAATCTCTACACCGAATGATCGTTGCCCACATCGTCCGTCTCCTCCACCCAGTATCCATCTTGCGGGTTTACCTGTTCATCTGAATCAAACAATTTATCGTGTGAGACCCTAGGGGTACTCAGCAAGTCTTTATGCCGCTAAAGGGGACACAACCTGGGGTGACGCAATTGCAGCAAAAGATAATACCTAACAATTCTATAGATACTCGCTAACCATCCGCCTAACCAAAGATAGACGGATGTCCGTGAATTAATTACAACAGTTATAACAGTAATATCCACAGATCCATCCTCCTCCTCGCTTACCGACGAGGAAGCGGACGAACAACCCCCCCCATCCGTTGGCAGTTTTATTATCCATTCCATGGGTGTTGCACTATTTACTAGTCAGGTACTTAGTCAGATTAGAAGCGGTACTTTAGTTATACTTGTCTATGATCGAGAAACTGTGCTCCAAGTCGTCCATAACCGCGGACACGGCTTTCAGAAAGTTTTACCCTACAGGGGTGCACAAATAGCAACACACACTCGATCAACCTCGGAAAAACCAAATCAAAACCCAACGAGGCATTCACGACGAAGCGATCACAGGATTCAGAAATATTTCAGGGGGCCACCCCATTAAGCTACCCGCGACGAAGTTGGCCGACTCCGAGACGGACTCAAGGTTTGCGTCAATGGCTGTAAACGACTGGGAACCCGAAAGTGTGACTGGGCTTGTCGATACCGCGAAAACACTCTGCTTACCTAAACAGTACAGGTGCATTCCTCGCACAATCTTAAATTAAGCAGTAAATCATGGCATAAGTACAGGATAGTAATAAAACCTCAAACTAGTTTGTGGCCCCAAGAAATAAGAATGAATCAAGCTCTGGCTCAGGGGGGTTCATAAGCCTCCCGGACGTGGATAACGCGAATATTCAAGGAACAGGAATCAAGTACTCGGGGTCCTACGGGACACAAGAGAGCAGGAAAAACCAAATAGCAGATATTGCTCACCGGTGCCACTTTTATTAGTTATCCTATTACTACTCAGGTTAAGTTGTTTAGGTACCTCGTTATCCATCAGACACTCACATACCCTACACATGCTGTTCTACGACTCGCATGACTCAAACAACTCCTGTAGTAATGGCTCATGGGATGGAGGTACAAGCTTCGGTGGGGTTTAAAAGTAAACGCTATGCAATACTTGGGATTCAGATTAATGCAAACGCGACTCAATGATGCAAGAATAAGATAGAGGCAATAGGTACTATATGTATGCAAGCATGTGGTAGTGCTTGCCTGGCAGCTCAGTTGAAGCGAGAGAAGGATCTGGGTAGTGCTCCTGGGTCTCTTGATATATCCCCTGCTCAGCGTCTATTCGAAGAAGAACCAAACAAACAAGGGCCAACATAAATAAAGTGCAAAAGCATATGAATAAAATGCAACAAGCAATCAATCATGCCATGATGAATGATGCACAATTTGCATGGCCATAAAGTAGCATGGCATGGGTGAGGTGTGGAATACAAGAATAAATCCTTTTATGGGGTTTTAATCATATTTTAAACTCAATTAAGTTGCTGTATACTTTATTTTTATATGATGCATGCTGCAAAACAAAACAAGGAATGCATAAACAGAAAGGTCTCGTCGAGCTAATCATTTTAGACATATCATTTGTCAAATTTGGAGTTATAAAACAAAAGTTATTAATTAATTAAGGAAAAAGGGCATTTTATTGTAATTTTAATCAACTTGAAATTTAAAGTGTGCAAATAATATTTTGAATAGCATATTTAAATTCCTCACATTTTTCTGATTCAAAAACATATATTATTTGTATTATTTGGATTTAAATTTCAAAAGATATTTGGAAACAGATTTAAATTTGAATTTGAAAACAAATTTGAAAAGTTTGAATTAAAACCGAAATCAGAAAACCCTTTTCTTACTCAGCTCGCCCTAGCCACAGTCAGTGACCAGTGGGTCCAGCGCTGACTCAGTAGCACAGCGCGCGGGAAAACTTTTTACACCGCGGGCTGGCCTAGCCGTACCCGTTGACAGCTGGGGTCGGGACAGCGGGGCCACGCGCGCGCGTTACCCAGCGGGGAAGCGACACGTGGGCGATCCCAGGGCGCGGGGAGGGGTCGGTCCGTGGTGGCCAGGATCTTCCGGGGGTCTTCTTGCAAAGTGCACACCGAGGCTGGCAGGTGGGGCCGCGGGGGCTGCGGGTTCAGGCGGGGAAAACATCAGGGTGTTTTCTGCAAAAATGACGACGTCGCCGGACTGCTGCTACGCGCCGATCTGCAGAGATCAGAGGATTGGCCGGAGTTTGGTCGACGACGGCGACCAAACGGCGGCGGATCTCGCCAAGCCGCAAAAACGAAAAACGATGAGGGGATGTAGGGCTACAACTTTCGTGCAGGGAGCAACTACGGGGGTGGGCTGTGCTGGCCGGGCTTCGACGAGGAACAGAGGGCCAGGGGGACCTGGGGCTGCGGCTGCCCGCCCGCGCACGGTACGCGGCGCGCGCAGAGCGCTCGACGGACGACGGCGGTGTTACGGCGCAGGAGGAAGAAGGGGACCGTGTCTGGGAGGCGCAGGGGCTCACCGTGGTGTCGCCGGCGTGGTAGATCGTGCGGAGGTGGAGGGGAACTGGCGCCGGGCTCGTGGATGGCTCCATCGGCTCCCTCTCGGCATGGTGGCGACGGCGACGCTCCGGCGAGGTCCAGGAACGGCGGCAGGTTCAAGGCGACGGTGGAGTGGCAGGGGGAGATGCTGGAACTCCTAGATCGTCTTGACGTCCACCAGAACAGCGAAGGGCAGAGGGGGTCATGGCTAGGGTTTAGGAGGAGGGAAGGGCCATGGCAGCTTGCGAGGAAGAAGGAGAAGGGGAGGGGGCTTGGGCGCCTCCTAGATGGGATCTGGGTGAGGTGAGGTGTGGGTAGATGAGGGAGGAGGGGAGAGCACATGGGGGGTGGTCTCTTTTGCCAAAAGGTGAGAAGGAGGTGATCGGGTAGGTTTCCCTTCTCTCCTTTTTCTCCTTGTCTTGAAGCCAAAGAAAAGGTGGGGGCAGAAGAGGGTGACGTGGTGGAGCCTTCCTGGTAGGGAGAGAGGGGGAAGCCAAGAGAGGGAGAGGGGGAGGGTAGCTCGGGTTAGGTTACAGAGGGGCTCGGGTTAGGGTTGGTCTTAGGTTAGGGAGGGGTAGGTAGCTGGGGTGTGGTCAGGGAGAGAGGGTGGCCAGGTGGGTCCAGCATGGGGAGGCTCGGCATAGGTGAAGAGGAGAGGGTGAGGTAGGTTTAGGGTTTAGCTTAGGTGTAAGACGGTGGAAGAGGCGTAGGTGATTAGGGTAAGATCTTAGATAGAGGTTTTAGAGAGGGGGGGATGGTTTAGGGTTTAGAGAGAGAGATTAGATGGAGTGGTTTTCTTTTGACAAGACCAAGCTAGAACATGCCAAGCTCAAACAAGATCTAGACCAAAAAGAGAGGATGAGATAAAAGGTGGTGAGGGGATGGATGGAGATGGTCTTAGGGTTTTAGATGCTTGCATGCATCAAGCAAGATCAAGCATAAGAGGGGTAGAGAGAGATATGGGGAAGATCCACTCAATGATTCAAATAAAAACCAAAAGTCTAGAATGTGGTGGTTCTTACATGGCCCATGCAAAACAATTAATGCCATGCTTAATCTTGTGAAAACAATAATATTTACATGGCATTATTCCTATGCATTCCCAAAAGTGGGATTAAGCCAAGCAAAAGAATTGTGGAAGTATATCCATCCTATCTCCCATGAGCTAGATTAACTACCAAAAGAAAAACAAATGCACGCTCATGGATAAAGGAATGGTGGAATTATAAGGTGGTGAAAGAAAGGGTGGTGGAGCTGAATAAAAGATATGCCCCCAACTCAACTTGGGCATTAAACAATATATTAAGAACCAAATACAATATCAAGAGGCAAATACAATTTACAATGCATATGAGAGAAGAACCAAAACAAAAAGGGTTTTATATGATGCTCAAATGCAAGGTGGCATGATGACATGAGCATGATATAATTATGATGCAACACTTATATGCAGGAAGTAGCATTTATATAGACTAGGCTAGTAGCATTGCAATTGTTAGACAATTGGGATGCTACATTCCATAATCCTCCTATTCATGTGCAGAGTAATGCTTTGGGTGCGCGATGGACTGATCACCATCCGACTACTCTTATCATTCGCTCTTGTACATCGAATCGGTGGATCAAGCAATTTTACTCCTTTCACTGAAGTTAGAGGTGGCCTTATAATTGTGAGACCTCGACCTTCATCTTTGTTTCTCCGGAGTGTTCTCTCGACTGGCGGAAGCATCGACCCTTGTTGGTGGTGTCTCCGATTTCAAGATGGAGAAGGAAACTTTGTTAGTGGTGTCGCGATGATCTACACGAAGCAAGAAGAATCAGGTCATCGGCCTTCTTCCTCGTACTAGGAGGCGGATCTCGAGGGCGAGATCCATTGTTAGTGGTGTCGAATTGTAGCACCCCGGGTAAATCCACTACTAGAAAATCGCCATGTTTTTGTTTTGTGCATCATCATGACATCATCATGCATTTATTCGCCTAAAACAATTTCCCAAAAGCCTATTTTGTTTTCTAGAGATATCCCCTCTTTGTTCAAATTGAAACCCTAGATCCGCTCAGATCTTTTATTTCCTAAAACCTTTTTGCAAGTGTTTTATTTTAAAAGAAAATAAATAATATAAATATTTTGTTAGGGGGAGGCAGTCCAGCCCGCCAGGCCCAAAGGCCCGGCTAGCCAGACCACCTACAACCCCAAACCCTAGCTAATCCTAGCCCCACATCAACCAGAAACCCTAACCCAACCCCCAGCCTAACCCTAATCCCACTACTCCCTCCATGCCGCCGCCACTCCCTCAGCAAACAACCCCCTCGCTCCCTGGACCCACCATCCCGCTCGCGTCCACCCACCAAACCCGCCTCCTTCTCGATCCCACAACCCCCCACACCTGACGCTCCCTCGATCCCCGCCGCCGCTTCTCCCTCTCGCCTGCTCGCTCCCAGCGGCTCTCCCCGACGGCGTCCTCACCCCATCTTCCTCCGGCCGCCCTCCTCTCTGTCTTCCTCGCAGGCCGCCCAGCTGCTCTGCTTTCCCGCCAGGACCCCGCCTCCGCCTCGCCGGAACCCGAGGTCCCTCTACCGCGACCCTCCTCCCGCCTCCGTCAGCAGGTCCCGAGGTCGCGCGTTGTCGACCCCAGGCGCCGCCAGGAGCCCGCCTCCGCCTCGCCGGAACCTGAGGTCCCTCTACCGCGACCCCTCCTCCCGCATGCCTCCAGCGAGCCCTGCCGGCTTCGTCCTCCCCGTTCGCCTCCTCTGGCTGACCTCGCGCCCGCCAACACCCTCCCTTCCCCCAGCGAGCCTGTGCTCCGGTCGTAGCCCTGCCCCCCCGAGTACCTCTGGCCTCCCCTGCAGTGGCCATCGCTTCATCCTCCACCGCCGGTAACGGGTGGCGCTGTTGTCCCATGCTCGTCTCCCGGCCCGGACGCATCCTTCTGGCAGGAGGCCTCGCTGCCTTGTGAAAGTATACGGGATGTCTGCTTCTTTTCTTTTGGTCATGTACCTACCTCTGGACAACGCATGCCTTGGTGCTCGACGCCAAAACCAAGCGAAGATGCTCGTTTGGGGTTCATCAAAAGCCAAATTTTGCCTCGAGGAGTCTAATTCAAGTCCGTCTTCGACACCCGAACTCGGATCGCCAAGGTCGCCAACACGGAACTCCAAGTACTCCTACTCGAACACCGAAACCCGAAGACCGATCCCGGTGAGCCGAACTTGAACCCTCGGCGAATCCCAAGATCTCTGGATCAATGTGTGACCCCTTTCCTCGAGACCCTATTTTTATAAATGATATAAATTGTTGCATATTAAATTTAGCATCCTTGCATACATATTGTGGGTTGGGAGTATGTTGCCGATTCACCTTGTAATTAAATTTGGAGACCATATGTGGGCGAATATAGCCTTATTTTGGCCCCATTTAAATTTGTATAGCAAACCGATGAAATGTTTTGCCTTGTTTAGACAACATTTAAATTGCGGGGTATCTAAACAACTTGAACATATTAATTAATTGTCGGGACCCCGGTTCCGCTTAATATGGCCTAATTGCATCGCATATTTGCCATGTCACGCATCATACATGCATCATGCCCGGTCTTCTGCCGTAATCTTAAAAGGTGCACCCAGTGTTTCTTCTAGTGTTTTGCTTCTTCGCGGATAAGGCCGTTGAGTTGATGCGAGTGTCGATCCGATCTTCGGATAAACCTTCGACAATGTTTTTCAGGCGAGCATCCTCCCCCTTTCTACCTATCTTACTTTTATAGTCTTTATTCCCTCCTGTTGATCTATTGCTATCTGTGTTGCGATGCTCTAGTTTTCGTGTCCGTGATATCCCTTGCAGCCTTATATTGCCTTGGACACATCCTATTACCTGTTGTTTGGTAGATAGTTGGACTTGCGCGTCGTAGTCGCTTGCTTAAGTGTTGTTGCGTGTCGTCCAGTACCACAACTATTAGAAGGCTGCCATTTGCTTTATGTTGGAGATGATCATGGCTTTAATTATTGTTTAATAACTAAAATTGAAGTAGGTAAATAATGCAGAGGCACAGGTGGGCAATAGATGTTATTTGGTTTTTAACCGTCCACTTGTGTCCCGTAGGACCCCGAGTACTTGATACCTGTTCTTTGAATATTCGCACTATCCGCATGTGGGACCATGAATCCCCCTAGCCAAAGCTTGAGTCATATTTATTTCTTGGGGCCACAAAGTAGTTTGGGGCTTTATTACTATCCTGTACTTATGCCATGCTTTACTGCTTATTTATGATTGCGCGTGGAGCGCCTATACTGTTTAGGAACAAATGTGGAATGTTTTCGCGGTATCGACAAGCCCAGTCACACTTTCGGGTTCCCGGTCGTTTACAGCCATTGGCACAAACCTCTGAGTCCGTCTCAGAGCTGGCCAACTTCGTCGCGGGTAGCTTGGTGGGGTGGCCCCCTGAAATTTATATGAATCTTGCAATTGCTCTGTCGTGATGCCTCGTTGGGTTTTTTATTGGTTTTTTCTCGAGGTTGATCGTGCGTGTGTTGCTATTTGTGCCCCCCTGCAGGGTAAAACTTTCTGAAAGCCGTGTCCGCGGTTATGGACGACTTGGAGCATAGTATCTCGATCATAGACAACTATAACTAAAGTAGTGCTATAAATTTGACTTTATAATGACTAGTAATCAGCTTCACTATAATGGAATGGCTAAATAAAAGTGCCAACAATTGCTTGTTTGGGTTGTCGCCTGCTACCATTGTATCTGACTAGTAAGTATTGCAACTACAACGGAATGGCTAAATAAAAGTACAACAACTATTGGGTTTTGGGATGCCTCATGCTATATGTATCTGACTAGTAAGTACTACAACTACAACGGAATGGTTAACTAAAACTTCCCACTGCTTATTATATCAGGATGACTCATGCTATCTATATCTGACTAGTAATTGCCGCAACTATAACGAAATGAATAAAACTGCCAACGGTGTGAGTTCCTCGGTTGACTTCCTCGGTTGGTATCGAGGGGGAACACCAGGATGGGTATGTTTGGTGTTAGAATCAGGTTGGATCCGAGTAGGTTTTTCTTATCCCTATCTGATAGCCGCTAGTTGTATTGAGTCTCTATAGGTTGTTTAGTGCATGCTGCGCTGCCGCTTTAGTCCACCATACCTATGTAGGCGAGGACCGCCGAATTCTTGTCTCGCCGTGTACTGGCCTCAGTACTGACCGCTCTCTTTTTCTTTTGCCATTTGTCGGCACCCCTTTTGTTTAAGCAGGTTTTGAGATCGACGTCGTTAGCAGGGTTACCCTTCTGGCTTGGCCTGGACAGGGTTATGGACGCCATTGGTTATTCTTCAGGGCTCTTAGCCTAATTTGCATCTTGTCCGTACTCGGACGTTGTATCGTTTTCAAGGTGATTTGGATCTTTGTACTGTATATTGTACTCTTGACTCGATGAGTCGCTGCTGTATATATCTATTTTGTGGGTTCCATCGTGGACTAATGTGTAATGATATTACTTCGTTTTCCACCCGCACGCAAGTGCCTGGTGGGCACCTTTGAATCGTTTCTATGCGGGTTTGGCGAGATTCGCTAAGACTTGCATAGGGCCGATTCTGAGGGTGTTACAACTCCGAAGTTCGATGGCACACAGGACCCCAAGGTGTGGCTCAGCGACCACCTGTCATCCGTTAAACTACACGGCGGAAACAAGGACACCGCCTTGCAATGCCTTCAGCTGCAGTTGACAGGCGCAGCCCAGATCTGGCTCAGCAGCCTATCCTTGGGATCCATCCGAAGCTGGGAGGAACTGGCATACAGTTTCATCCGAAACTTCAAAGGCACCAGCAAGCGGCCAGCCTCAATCGAGGAGCTGCGGGCCTGCACCCAACGAACGGGCGAATCCATTCGCTCGTACATACTGCGCTGGTCCAACACCAAGAACTCCGCGGCGCACATCTCTGAGAAGAGAGCTATCGACGCCTTCAAGGACGGTGTCAAGCGCCAGGACTTCAAGGAAGAACTTGGGCGCGTCAAGCCCAAGACACTCGACCACCTCATGGACATCGCCAATAGGTGGGCAGATGGCGAGGACTCCGTCCACCGAGCGCACTCAGAGGAGGAAGATGACTACGGCTGGCGACGTGAACGCCGTAGCATGAGAAGATCGCGCGTCTACGACGATCGCGATGGACCCGAGATGGTCGCGGCTGGCTACGCCGACCGCCGTAGCGACGACAACCGTAGCAGCGGCGGATACCACGGAAACAACTTACACGATGGAGGACGCCCAACGCAGTCATGGTAACATCGCGGCCGTGACGACAGACCCTCAGCATACGACAAACTGTCGGGTCCATGCACCATCCACTTCTACATCGACAAGCAGGATGGTAAAAAGAAGGCAAGCCATATGCTCAAGGACTGCCGCGAGTTCCAGAAACTCAGCGAGAGCATGTCTCAGATGAGGCAACAAGCCCCGAACCCTGGGTACAGTAACACACCCGCACGAGGTGAGATCGCACACGGAGCTCCTCCACCACCACCTGCGGGACCTTCGAACCACCCAATCGCACCCGCACAGAATAACGGTGGGCACGGGTACCCCGCGCCTAAGGGATCACTGATGATCCAAAAAGGGCGCCCAAAAAACATGATGCAAAAGAAAATCACCCGTCAGATCAATCTGGCTGTGACCGCTCCACCCGCCATCCCTAAGTACCTCAGCGGATCGGAGTCTTGCATCACGTTAGCCGTTCGGATCACCCTTGCCAGGTCCCTCGCCCAGGTCATGTTGCCCTGGTGCTTGAGGCGCAGATCAGAGGGTTCGACATGAGCCGTGTCTTCATGGACGGCGGTAGCGGCATCAATCTGATGTTCGCTAGCACCTTAGCAGCAATGCGGATCCCGCTGTGCAGCCTGGAACAATCCGACACAACGTTCCATGACACTGTCCCAAGGAAGGGCGTATTCCCCCTGGGAAAGATATGGCTCGACGTCATCTTTGGCAAGCCGGATAACTTCCGGTGCGAACGACTCGAGTTTGAAGTGGTGGACTGGCCATCACAGTACCATGCCATCATCGGGCATGTGGCATTCGCACGATTCCTGGCAGTACCGCACTACGCGTACCTGCTACTCAAGATGCCAGGACCCAGGGGTGTCATCATGGTCCACGGGAGCTTCACCCGATCGGACCACTGCGACAGGTACTTCAACAGAATCTCCCAGTCATTCGGCATGCAGGAGGAGCTCATAAGGCTCCGAGAGGTGACGGACAACGGGGCACCCCCAGTCGCAAGATAGAACGCACCAGACATGTCCTTCGACTCCACCGTCAACACAAAGAAGGTGCAAGTCCACCCGACAGACGACTCCAAGATGGCGCTGATCGCCAACGACCTCAGCCCCGCATAGGAAAGCGCGCTCGTTGAATTCCTCCGTGAGTGCTGGGAAATCTTCGCCTGGTGTCCTGTGGACATGCCAGGAGTTCCCAGGAAATTTGCCGAACACGCACTCAACGTCTCTCCATAAGCCATGCCCGTAAAACAGTCCATCCGACAACTGTCCGAACCACCTGCCGAAGCAATCGGAGTCGAAGTCAACAGACTACTCGACACAAACTTCATCAGGGAGATCAAGGAGAGAGAGTGGCTCGCTAACACCGTGATGGTCCCCAAAAAGGACACGGACATCCCGCGGATGTGCGTGGACTTCACATCGCTGAACAAGCACTGCCCAAAGGATCACTTCCCTCTCCCTCGGATCGATCAGATCATCGATTCGACTGGAGGATGCGAGAAGCTCTCCTTCCTCGACCCCTACTCAGGCTACAACCAGATTCGACTGAAGGTCGAAGATCAGGAGAAAACGGCATTCATCACGCTATTCGGAGTAGTCTGCTACAACACAATGCCCTTCGGGTTGAAGAACGCAGGCGCCACGTACCAACGGTGCATGCAGGCGTGCCTGAAGGACCAGATCGGCCGCACCATCCAAGTCTATGTCTATGACATAGTAATCAAAACAAGGGAGGCCAAGACACTAATCGACGATCTCCACGAGACGTTCGATAACCTTGATCGATACAAGATCAAGCTAAACCCAGAAAAGTGCACCTTCGGCGTCACATCTGGTCAGCTGTAGGCTACTTCATCTCCCAACGAGGAATCGAAGCGAACCCGAAGAAAATCCGGGCCATAATGGCCATGGAGAAGCCGAAGAACCTCAAGGGGGTCCAGCAACTCGCTGGGCGAATCGCGGCGTTGAGCAGATTCATCAGCCGCATGCGCGAAAAAGCTCTGCCGTTCTATCAGCTGCTACACAAGGCAGACAAATTCGAGTGGACGCCCGAAGAGGACAACGCATTCGAAGATCTAAAGAGGCTGCTCTCCACCTTGCCCGTCCTGGTCACGCCAAAGGAACGCGAGCCTTTACTGCTATACATAGCAGCCACACACCAGGTGGTAAGCACCATACTGGTGGTCGAGCGACCTGAAGAAGGCAAGACCCATGGGGTCCAACGCCGAATCTATTACCTCAGTGAGGTATTGACGCTGACAAAGCAGAGGTACCCTCACTACCAGAAACTCGCCTATGGCGTGTTCATGACGGCTCGTCGGCTGAGCCACTACTTCCAGGAGCACCAGGTGATGGTCGTCAACGAAGCACCCCTGTACAGCATCCTGAACAATACGGAGGCCACAAGACGTGTGGCCCTGTGGGGTATCGAGTTGTCCCCTATGGAAATCATCTACGAGAAGCGCCATACGATCAAGTCGTAGGTCCTACAGGATTTCCTAGTCCACTGGATGCAACTGTAGCTGCCGGACACTCTAGACATGACATAGTCATGGACAATGCATTTCGATGGCTCCAAGCGCAAAGCCGGAGCAGGAGCCGGGGTCATACTAACCTCCCCGCAGGTCGACAAGATGAAGTACGTCCTCCGGATGAAATTTCGAGCTTCCAACAACGAAGCCAAATACGAGGCCCTCATCCACGGCATGAGGATGGCCAAGATCTGCGACGCGACGCGCCTGGTCATCTACGGTGACTCCAACCTCATCATCCATCAGACGATGAACGACTGCGACGCACACGCCACCAACATGATTGCGTACCATGCACTCTACAATGCACTCGAAGGAGACTTTGATGGCTGCGAGCTTCGACACATTGAGAGAAAGCAACGAAGAGGCCGATAGACTCGCCAACATCGGCTCCACCTGCGCACGGGTTCCACCAGGTGTGTTCCTCGAACATATCTGTGTGCCATCCATCAAAAGGAAATTCCCAAAGGGATCACCCGAAGAAGCAGAGCACTTGGGGGCTGCGCTACCCGAAGGACAAGAAGGACCAGAAAAACTCGACACAGAGGTCGCAGTGGTTAACCTGATGCAGGTCATGGTAGTAGAAGAAACATGGACACAACCATACCTCCGATATCTGATAGACGGGGAGGTGCCTGACAGCCCGACAGATGCCCCGCGCATATCTCGGTGGTCGAAGGCCTTCACCATCATCAATGGCGAGCTGTACAAGCACAACATTTTGGGTGTACTCCAACGGTGCGTCACCATTGGTGACGACAAAACCATCCTCCAAGACATCCACGAGGACATCTGCGGCCATCACGCGGGCAGCCGCGCCCTTGTCGCCAAGGCTCTACGAGACGGATTCTACTGGCCAACGGCCATGAACGATGCCAAGGACATCGTCCGAAGATGCAATGGGTGCCAGAGGTTCGCAGATAAACTGCACGCACCCGGATCGAAACTTAGGCCCATACCTCTGGCCTGGCCTTTCACCCAATGGGGCCTTGATATGATTGGCAAGCTGCCAAAGTCCTCGAAAGGAGGTCACGTCTACCTCCTGGTCGCAGTCGACAAGTTCACCAAGTGGATCGAGGCCATGCCCGTCACTAACCAAAAGGGCAAAACGGCCGTAAAGTTCTTCGAATCCATTGTTTACAGGTTCGGTGTGCCGCACAACATCATCACCGACAATGGGTCGAACTTCATCTCCAAAGAATTCCAGAACTTCTGCGAAGACCTCAGAATCAACATCACATACGCCTCCGTGGCGCACCCGCAAACAAACGGGCAGGTCGAAAAGGCCAACGGCCTCGTCGGTGGCGGCATCAAGAAGCGCCTAATGAGCCCACTCTAGCGACTCGCAGGAGCCTGGAAGCAAGAGATACCCTCCGTCCTCTGGAGCTTGCGCACGACGCCAAACAGCTCAACTGGCTACACTCCCTTCTTCATGGTGCACGGAGCCGAAGTCGTGCTTCCTGCAGAGGTACGCCACAAGGCCCCATGGGTCGTCGCCTACAGCGAAGCCGAATCGACGGCCGCACTCGAAGACGCCGTCGATACACTCGACGAGGCACGCGACATAGCCACAGCCCGATCAGCGGTCTATCAACAAAGCCTCCACAACTACCACAACCATCGGCTGCGCCCAAGGTCCTTCATCGAAGGAGACCTAGTCTTGCGGCTCAAGCAAGAGTGACCGAAGAAATTCGAGTCACCATGGGAAGGACCCAACGTCATCACTGATTCATCCCAGGTGGCGCCTATCGCCTCAAGCACGTGGAGTCCGGAGTCGCATACTCCAACCCATGGAACGTCGCACAAATGCGACGCTTCTACCCCTAGCTACCCCCCCTCTTTTATTTGCAATAAGGCTATTTAGCCAAGGCTACTCAGCCGAACAATGTACCTCCTCCTTATGATATGAATAAAGCTAAGTGTCTCACCCCAAATTTTTGTCTATTATTCGCATTTCCTTCATGTTACAACACACTCGGGGGATCCCCTCACCTCACGACTTCGTTGACTGAGGATAACGCGTGTACAACTGAGTAGCTGACCATGTCAGGCTAACGAAAAGGGCTCGCATACAAACAAAGCACCACGTGCTAACAATAAACCTTTACAGCAAAGGGCACAACACGCCCAGTCGAATACATACAAATTTTACATCTCTCTTTTTTTATAGGTCCTACCTATTCTGAAGAATCACCTGCGCACGCTGCTCAAAGAGATCTACAATTTATTTGGCATACTGCCTTACAACCGCATAATATGGACGCATATCCCACTCGCCACCATCCGGCCGAAGAGGCGGCCCAGCTGCTACAGCAGCCAGATCTACATCTAGACGATGTAACCGCACGAGGGAAAGCGTGGCCTTCACCCCCCGCGACCAGCTGATGCCGCACCAGCTCCCTAACATGATGCACATTTCGAAACTTCGCCAGCAGGCCCCAGAGAGTCGATGGTGCCTCATCCGGGGGAAACATCACGTGCAGAACCGACGCCAACGAAGTCTTCGCTTGACGCAGCACCCGTGACACCTGGTGAACACGATCCTCCACAGTCGCAAGGACCATAGCATGATCGCGGTCCATCCAGAAAAAACCGCCGGCCTCCATGTCCTGCTGGGTCAGGCAGTTGATCCGAACAGCAACACGCTCCTTTTCCTCTTTCGGAGCAAGGTTAGCACTTGAAACACTTGCAAAGTAAGATGACAGGCCAACAGGCCCATCCGAAAAAATGAGCAGCAGCTCTAAAAACTCACATTGAAGCTGTTCGGCAAGGCGACACAATTCCCCCATCAAATACTCCTCTCTGGCAGCGCCTCGCTCTGTCTTCGATTTCCAAACATCGACGTGGCCGCGCACTCCAAGCAATTCTTTCTCAAGACTACAGATGCGGTCACGAAGAAACACAAGTTGCGACGCATCATCCAAGGATGGCCGCAGCTGCGGCGCAGGCGAAGTTTCAATGGGAACATCACCCGAAGGTCCCTAGGGGAAAAGAAGGCAGGGATATGAACAACCACACGAATGAACAAAGAGTCGGAGATTCATTATATGCAGCAAAAATCCACGGCATGGCACAAGGAGTGTTCATAAATATATTACAACAAAAGAAACAAAAGCCATCCTACAACTACAAGGCCTAAGAAGCTGCATCCTGAGTAGCCTCGGAGCCGGATTGCCTCCTCTTGGCCTCCCCCTGCTGCCTCAATGCGTACTCAGACAGTAAGTCAATCAACTTCGGCCCATAACGTTTACAACGGGCAGCATAGAGGGCAAAGGATACCACGGATCCGTCAGCAGCCATTGGCATCTAGGAGGTGACCTGATGAAGATCCAGCTCCTCCCTAGACGCTAGAGCCATCGCCAACCAAACGGATGCACCGATGCCTTTTTGCTTGCGGTTGTATGCCGTAGGCGCATTGGCTGATAGCGCATCCGCCAACGAGACGACATCCTCTAGGGCAGCGCCCTTGGGGACGAGCTCCTTAGAGAAGCGCCCGAGAACCTCCTTGGCTTTGGCAAGTGAGCCGACCACGGTACTGCAGCGATCTTCGACCGCCCCAGTGGCATCATCCAGAGCACTTCCGTGCTCCAGAGCACCGTGGTCAAACTCGATGCCTGTAGCATCTAAACAAATGGAAGAGGCAACATGAATACCAAGTAAAACAAGAAAGGACAAGGAAGCCGAAAAGGAAAAGACGAAACCACTCACCCGAAATAGCCTTGGCAGCAGCCATCAGCTTGCCAGCCACCTCCTTCTCGCGCGAGGCCGCAGCGGTGGCGAGTTTCTCCTCGCGGTCCATAGCCTCCTGCTGCAGGCGCTCCTTGGCCGCAGCTGCGTCTGCTAGCTCCTGCTCGAGGCGCTCCTTCGCACCAATGGCGTCCTCGGCCTTCTTCTCTGCTCGCCCAAGGCTCTTTTTGAGAGCATCAAGATCGCGGAGGGTGTTATTGTTCTCATCTGCAAATAAAATACCATGCATCAGATCGAAGGAAAAGGAAACAGAGGAAGATGCAAAAATATCAACTCATGAACGCACCATGAAGCTGCTTGAAGCTGGCCTCCAACACCAGGTGTTGCTGCACCAGTTGGTTGGCGCCTTGCACAAAAGGCTGCAAAACGAAACAACTCGTCAAAATAAAGGCTCGGAGGCTACACCCAAGGAGCGAGCAAGGCAAATTACACATACGAAAAAACGCTCGGGGGCTCCCCCCGAGGCACGTACAAAAAAAAGAAAGGCACGATCAACAGATCATCCGCCAGATGCTCGGGGGCTCCCCCGAGACTCGAAGTAAAAATGATCAGCAGATCATCCAGAAAAGGCTCGGGGGCTCCCCCGAGACACGAAGCAAAATCGATCAGCAGATCATCCGAAAAAGGCTCGAGGGCTCCCTCCGTAGCAAGAACGAAAACACTTACATGGTCAGACGGCGACTCCGAAGGTCCGGTTGTAGTCTTCTGGGGGACAACCACCCGAGCCTCCCGCGGAGAAGGGTTTAGAGCAGCACCCTCAGAGGTGGCCACCGTCTGAGGAAGAGAAGGAGCAACCTTTGACTCCCCAACCATCTCCCGAGCGCCATCGTTGAAAGGGTCATCGGAGGAGTGGCTACAAAAGGAAAAATCAGACAAGTACAAGCAAGCAAAATCAAAAGAAAGCAAAAAGCAAATGAAGAAAACATACGAGTCGAGATCGCTCAAGTCGAAGACAGGCGGGGTCCTCCTGCCTTTCTTCTCTTCTTTCTTCTCTTCCTTCTTCCGCTTCGCCGGTGGCTGCGGCACCACAGCCCGCACGGGAACAGCCGGAATAGGAGAGGAAGATCCACCATGACACCCACTGTGACGCTCAAGGCACGACGGGTTCCTAGGCGTCGGCGGCGTCGAGGCATCCGACGACTCGCTCAAGCTCCGCGTCCGCTTTCGAGTCTGATCTTCGCTAGACTCAAAAGTTTCTTTAGCTGGTGATCGCGCCGAGGGAAGCTCAGACATGGAGTCCACTACCTCATTGTCCGGTGCATCCGGAAATAGTTCGGGTAGTGGAGGCCACATGCCCGGTACCTTGAATTCCTGCGCAAAAGAAACAAACTTTCAGCACATAAGCAAGTGCAAGGAAAACGCACTCGAAAAAAGCGCTACACGCACGGCCCCAGATCTACACCTGCGGAACAGGACGAGAGGCAGCGAATGGAGGAGTCAGTGACTTCCCCGGGAGATCCTCTCCATCTTTGTACTTCAGCAGCGGCCAAAGAATCCTGTCGAGATCCCTCTTGGATAACTCCTCAGCCAAAATCCTAGTCGGATCGTGGCGACCAGAATAAAGGAACATCGGGTGCGCCCTAGCATGGAGTGACTGCACCCGATGTTTGAGGAAGGTGCGTATGATATCCACACTGTTCACCTCTTTATCCGGAATTAGCTGAAGATCCTCCACCCGATGATAGAGCCCCTCTATCTCCGCCACCTCGCCATCCAAGATGTGGTTCTTCCAGGACCTCTTCGGCTCGATTTTCTGGGAAGGGTCGAAAGGAGCAAGGCCAAAGTTCTGTCCAACCACTGTGGAGTCGCGGATGTAAAACCATCGCCTCCACCAGTACGGGAGAGATTCAGACATAGAAAAGGAGAAGAAGAGAAAGTTGGATCTAAGGGAAATGATGCAGCCACCGATGGGATAAACGCCATCGGAGCCAGATTGCCTCTTCACGGAATAGAGCTTGCGGAAGAGGCCAAAGTGTGGCTCGACACCGAGCCAGCACTCGCAGAATGTGATGAAGCAGGCGACATGAAGAAGAGAGTTTGGTGAAAGATGATGAAGCTGGATGCCATAAAGGAAAAGCAATCGACGGAGAAAATCGTGGATTGGGAAAGAAAGACCCCGAAGGACAAATGCGATGAACATGACCTGAAACCCAGCGGGAGGACGGGGAATTACCTCGTCGCCGGGAACTCTGACGGCCTCCCTATCTTGCGGGATAAGACCCCGCTCACGGAGCTTACGGAGGTCACCCTCACGCGTCTCCGATTGCCGCCAGCCACCATCGGTGACGCGAGTGGCGGCGGAACCCTTCTTGCCGCCAGCGACAGCACTGGTACCAATTGCGGTGGAGGCCTTCTTGGACTTCCCCATCGCAGTGCGGAGGCGACGACGACGACGAGCACGCAGAAACACAGATGGAAAGGTTCGAAGAAATTCCAGCGTGCAGTGAGAAAAGCTCAAGGAAGATGGGAGCAGTGAAACGAGAATGGCTGCGGTGAAAAACAAACCAAATTTTACCCAATGATTATAAGGACGAGGACGATGCACGACGACCATTCATCAGGAAGACCTAGAGCCAACATCAAGATCTGACCGTCCACGTGTCAGCATGAGGGCGAACCGTCGCTCACACGCCGTCCACTATGCGTGAAAATCGAGGCGACGCCGTAATTATCTCCACGCCGCTCGTGACCAGTCAACTCAAAATCTGAAGGTGGGACCCATGTTCGTCTAGTCAAGTCATATCTAGCGCCGCAGAAGCTTGAGGTCACCGATCGTCAGCACTGGCGTCATCAAAAGCTATACTAGGAACGGTTACAATTCTTCGTCTACACAGCTAAAAGTACTCACTCGAATGTACGATTCGACTAACTACTTGGGGGCTACTCCTATCAGGAGCGCTGGCCGCGCACCCAAAAAACGATCAAAGTACTACACCATTGAACTATTCTTCGAGTCCTACGTCAAGTCTACGACTCCACTACGGACTTGGGGGCTACTCCCATAGGGAGGATGGATTCAAGCATCCGAAAAATTTGTGTCCTACAGACCTAAAAGTCAACAAAGACTAAATTAAAGTCTCTGCTCGAGTCTACGACTCGAACAGACACTCGGGGGCTACTCCCATAGGGAGCGTTGGTCGTGCACCCTATGAATTCTTCGACTGCAATCCTTCGGATCAGCATGCAAAAACTTTTCGGCAACTCTGCCCCAATTAACTCTAAGTGAGTAAACATCCTCCTTGCCCACGCGAAACACGTCCGCAGTGATAAACATTTGGATGCTATGTCTGTGACACAAAGATAAGACCTACAGATATCATCTGATGGCCTAGCAACGCACACGACTGCGCTCTGCTAGTAAGAATCCGTGCCAACAGGCGCGATGAAAAATCCCGACGGACGCGTTCGGTACATCATTTAAAATTTACTGGAATTCCACTCCTAGAAGTCCTCCGTGGCCTGAGTCAAATTACACCAGCATATGTTCCGGGTTCGAGTCGAGGTACTCGAATCTGAAGTAGATCGTGTTTGTTTTGTCCTAAGACAGTTAACTGACCCTGATCTGTCGGGAGAGTCAGGAACACGCATCAACAATCCCTACACGCTCAAATCATTCTCTAGCAAACAGAGATAGCTGCACCCAAAAGATTGAAGAGTCCTCAGCCGAATCTACGATTCGACTAAACACTCGGGGGCTACTGACATAGTTATACCCTGCGGGTACACGACCTTAGAATACCTGGTCCAGCCCAAGGAAGTCCCACGACGAATATGCGCCAGCCCATGAAGACTTTCGGTTGGCCAGGGCCCATGACGCCTTCGGATCCTTGGAGAACAAGACTAGAGTAGATAGAATATTCAAAGGAATAAACGCTAAAACCTGTAACCGACTCGATCTGTGCCCGGGACCTGCCTACCTCTATATAAAGGCCAGGAGGGCACAACGAGGAGGCTCTCTCTCAGACTACCGCATAAACACCTCCACGCAAGATTGCATCTGCGCACCCCTGTACTTTTCGGTTCCGCCGTAATCAAGACCAGACAAGCAGGAGTAGGGTTTTCCCTCCGGGGGCCTGAACCTGGGTAAACGGCATGTCCCCGTGTTACTTGTTTGCTAACCGTTCTGTGATCTCCAGCATCCCCATCTTCTCCAAAACCCAAGCTCGTAACAATGCGCATTGACGAGATTAAACCTCGTCAGTGTCCTTCCCCAACTCGGCCAAGAGGGAGAGGTGGGAACTTGCCCCCCAAGTTTTCCTCTTACCAAATTAGGGTTTTGCCCCTCCTTTCCATTTGGTGGCCGGTTTGTCCCCTTGGGCTTGGTACGGCTCGCCCAAGACCCCACAGCCTAAGTGGTCCCTCCTGGGGTGGTGTACCCACTGGCGGTCCCTCCAGAACATTCTAGAAGCTTCTAGTCAAAACACCAAAAACATTTCCAAACCCCAAAAAATGACTTTCATTATATGAATCTTATTCTATGGACCATTTCGGATCTCCTCGTGATGTCCTGGATCCAATCCGAGACTTTGAACAACATTCGGTCTCCAACTCATATTCCATATCTACTTAAACAAGTGTGTCACCCTACGGTTCGCGAACTATGGAGACATAATCGAGGCACCTCTTCGCTCAATAACCAATAGCGGGATCTAGAGATCCATAATGGCTTCCACATATTCAACAATGACTTCATGATCGAATGAACCATTAACATACGAAACTGATTCCCTTTGTCGTGCGATACTTTACTTATCCGAGGTTCGATCGTCGGTATCTCCATACCTAGTTCAACCTCGTTACCAATAAGTACACTTTACTCGTTCTATGATATGACATACCTTGTGACCTAGTCACATGCTTGCAAGCCAATTGGATGACATTCCACCGAGAGGGTCCAGAGTATATCCATCCGTCATATGGATGGACAAATCCCACTCTTGATCCATGTGCTTCAACACATACTTTCAGAATACCGAATTCCACCTTTATAACCACCTAGTTATGGAAGTGGCATTTGATGTCATCAAAGTACTCATCCAGTGGTGGTGATTAACATGATCTCATGGTCGAAGGATTAGGTTACTATGTATATAAAAGCTTATAGCAAAACGAACTTAATGACTTCATCTTATGCTATGCTTACTTTGGGTGTGTGTCCATTACATCATTCTCTGAATGATATGACCTTGTTATTATTAGCATCCAATGTCCATGATCAGGAATACATGATCATCTATTAATCAACAAGCTAGCTTACAAAGAGGCTTAGTATGGACTCTTTTATGTTTACAAAACACACAAGTATTAATGTTTCCTATTAATACAATTATAGCATAGGATGTAAACATTTATCATAAACATGAAGATATAATAATAACCAATTTATTATTGCCTCTTGGGCATATCTCCAATAGTCTCCCACTTGCACTAGAGTCAATAATCTAGTTTGAAAAACTTTGTGTATTCAACGCCTATGGCTTTTTGGTGTTGTATATATACATGATTGCTACTGGTAAACATAATCTTTAGATCTGACACTTCCAAGTCCGTGTGCATTTGCATGTGTTTGCATCTCTACGCATCAGTCATTCTCCAATAAGATGAGATTGTATAACTTTGGTCCTTTGGTGAGACCTTTAGTTCCTCGGGGTTAAATTATGTTGATACAATTGTCGTACAATATATATCTTCATAGTACTAGCCTGTTGTGAACCACACCTAGTCGATACAAATGCCCTCTTTTCCTGCTACAATAGTAGTCATATACTTAGCCTTTTGTTATAGTATCCGTCACAATGTCTTAACTTTGGAACTCATCCAAATCCGTTATGGAACTTCCTTTCCATTACATTGTGCCACCCATAGTTTAAATTGAGATAAACTTAACTTGTATCTTGTGACAAAACTAGTACCAATGTAACATTTTACAATGAACTATCTATCTATTTTTCACCTCTACATAAATAATATATTCTCAATTCTTCCAAAGATCATAAGAATATCCTTACTATTGTCCAATTATAATCTTATGAATCATTCTAGTATATGCTCATAACATCAAGAGCATAAGAAATATCTGGATGTATACATATCGCGGTATGATTGATCAAAATATTCATGTGATTTCACTCACCAAATGTCAAAACACTTGAATCTTGAATCAATCCTTCATATGCGACAAATACCTTTCTTGTCGTTTCCATATTGAACTCATTCAGTGCCTCATCTATGTACATTAATTTGGCATAACCATATTAGCGTCTCAATCTATCCATATAGACATTGATGCCTAATATACGGGTTTTCCCTAAGTCTTTTATCAAAATGAAATTTTTAACCTGTGTCAATAAAAGATACATCATTTCCAATCACCAAAATGTCCTCCACATAATGTATTAGAAATATGTCTTAGTGCTCTGATACGTCGGAAACGTATCTATAATTTTTGATGCTCCATGCTTGTTTAGTATCTACTTTGCTTTGCTTTGTCTACACTTTGAGGTTCTTTTTACATGTTTTCTGGTACTAACCTATTAACAAGTTTCCACAGTGCCAGTTGCCTGTTTTGTGCTGTTTTTGGTTCCAGAAAAGCTAGTAAGGAAATATTCTTGGAATTGGATGGGACAAACGTCAATGTCAATAACTTTCTGTGTGGAACAAGAAGTCGAGAGGGGAGACGGAGAGGCGTGCCAGGGCAGCCACACCCCCTAGGCGTGGGTGGGCCCTGCCCCGCGCCTAGGCAGGGTGTCGGGCCCCTGGCCACTGCCTCGGCCTCCCCTTTCACCTATAAGAAGCCCCTGATGCAGAAACCCTAAGTACCCGATCAATATTCCACAAAACCTTCTGTAGCCACCGCCACCGTCGTCCCTAGATCTAGGGGATCTGAAGTTATTCCCGGCACCCTGCCGGAGGGGAGATCATCCCGGAGGCCTTCTCTCCGTATGATGCGTGAGTAGTTTCACCTTGGACTATGGGTCCATGTAGTAGATAGATGGTTGTATCTCCTCCTTGTGCTTTCATGTATAGATCTTGTGAGCTCCATTTATGATCAAGATCTAATCTATTTGTCATGATGCATGTTGTGTTTGCGGGGATCCGATGGATATTGAGATTATTATGTTGGTTTGATTAATGGTTTTGTATTTATGGTTCTATCACGTCTGTGTTGTTTGTGATCTTGCATGCTCTCTGCTGTTAGTAGATATCTTGGCCAAGTAGTTGCTAGTGACTCCAAGAGGGGGTATTTATGATCGATAGTGGGTTCATGCCTCTAGTTTCCAAGGGAAATGACAGAAATCTCTTCGGTTGTAGATGTGTTGTTGCTACTAGGGAGAAAACAACGGTCTCTTGTTCATGGAACATGTGGACTATTTACCTTACACACTTTGCTTAAAGCAGTTGTCTGTTGCTTGCAACTTAATACTGGAGGGGGTTCAGATGATAACCTGAAGGTGGACTTCTAGTCATAGATGCAGTTGGATGGCGGTCTATGTATCTTTTTGTATTGCCCAATCGAATCTCATAGGATCTTTTTGACTAGAAATTGCATTGTTATGCCTTGCTCAATTCCTGTTAATTGCCCTGCTGTAATTTGTTTACCCTTCATGCCATGTTTTTTATCTAAGGAGAGCACCTATAGTGAACTATGGAGCCCGGTCCAATCTTTACCATTGATACATCTTCCACTGTAACTTGTTTACTTGCTGCAAACCGCCATTACCTTCCACACCGTACATTTAATCCTTTGTTATAGCAAACCGGTGAGCTTGACAACCTCACTAATTCATTGGGGCAAAGTCTTGAGTTTGTTTTGTGTAGGTCACCGCATTGCTTGCAACACTTGTGTGACATTTCCTTCCTCCTACTGGTTCGATAACCTCGGTTTCTTACTAAGGGAAAACTTGCTGTTGTGCTGCTTCACACCTTGCTCTTGGGGTTCCTAACGAAGCGCTCCTACATCAACTCAGCGCTGCATCAAGCTTTTCTAGCGCCGTTGCCGGGGAGGCTAAGGACGTCTTCACAAGGGGAGTCCTTCACTTCCTTTCTCTTTACTTTGGTTTTAGTTTGCTTTGTTTCTTTTGCTTGGTTTTGTTTACCTCTTTTAAAAAAACCCAAAAAAATAGTTTAGTTTGGTTTGCTTTCTTTATTCAAAAACCCAAACAAATTAGTTCCTACTCTAGTTGCCACTTCGTTCTAGCTCACCATGTTGCTCCCCAAGTTCACCCTGAAGGACCTTTCTATAGGTAGTGGCTCCATAATTGGGAAAGATAATATTGAAGAATTCTTTAATTATGTTAGCAAGCATGAGGATATTGAGGATAAATCTATAGAAGAGCTTGGTCCTAATTATGAGATTGCATCAGCTTCTTTAGTTCATATGTTGGAGGCTAGGTTTGTTATCCTTAACCCATGATGCAAATTTTGTTCCTAAAACTAAAAGAAGAAAAGAATGCTGAAAAGACAGATTTTTATTCTTGAAACTTTACTGAAAGAGTTCCATGATGTTGCTAGGGAAGATAAAAAGGTATTTGAGTGTTTCAATATGCTAGGCTCACGTGTAGATGTTGTGGGTACTTCAGATAAAACAAAGCCTAGAGATGAATTTAAGATACCTATACCCTTTAAGCTTGTTGGGATGCATGAGGCCTTTGAAAAGAATTTTGATTGGATCGTTTCTGAAAACCCTTTTGATGAAAGTAGTAAACCAAAGAGAGATGAGAAGCGAACCTCCAAAACTCATTTGTATGAGATACCTTTCATAGTTGAAGATTTTGCAAGTATTGATCTTAATGCTTCATTTGAAAATACTTGATTCTTCTTACTTCTTGTGCCTAACTTAAAGGCGTTAAAGAAAAGTACTTGTTGGAGATAACCCAAGAGTTTCCTTGAGTCTTGGAAGTTATTACTTCAGTAATGACCTCTCCTTATCCTTTTGGTTTTGATTTTTGTGCCAAGAATGACCTCTAATGAGAGGGAAGTAAGATTTGGGGAGTTTCTGTCCCGAAATAGATTTCTGTCCTCCACCAGAAAAGTTCGTGAGGAGTCTCTGTAACTCGGATTGAGCTCAAAATGTACGAATAAATCCCCCAGTATGTTAGATAACTTTCGTTTGTTCAGAACTTTTTGATTTGAGCAACAGAAGATGTTCGAAAAAATCGGTTTCTAACTTTTGGTCTATTTTGTCAGATTTCTGCCATTAATTGCATTTGCTTCTTATTGATTCCTTTTTGAGTTCTCTTTAGGTGAATTGAGTTTTTTGAAGGAGTTGCTACAGTAGCTTGTGTTTTTAGTGAAAATCCTTGATGTTCCAAAGCTTTGCCAGAGATCTAATATCTTTTGAATAAACTAATGTTGTCGCCGCCATCGATCCTGGAGGCCTTCTTCTTCATCATGCCAGCCTCGGGTATGAAGTGTGAGTAGTTCCACCTTGGACTACAGGTCCATGTAGTTGCTAGATGGTTGTATCTCCTCCTTTGTGCTTTCATGTCTAGATCTTGTGAGCTCCGTTCATGATCAAGATCTCATCTATTTGTAATCATGCAATGCTGTGTTTGCGGGGATCCGATGGTATTGGGATTACTATATCAGATTGATTAATGGTTTTGTCTTATTGATTCCATCATGTCTGTGTTGTTTGGGATCTTGCATGCTCTCCGTTGTTAGTAGCTATCTTGGCCAAGTAGTTGCTAGTGACTCCAAGAGGGGGTATTTATGCTCGATAGTGGGTTCATGCCTCTATCTAATCTAAAGGAAGTGACATAAATCTCTAAGGTTGTAGATGTTCTGTTTCTACTAGGGAGAAAACAACAGTCTCTTGTTCATGGAACAAGTGGATTGTTTACCTTACACACTTTACTTAAAGCAGTTGTCTGTTGCTTGCAACTTAATACTGGAGGGGATTCAAATGATAACCCAAAGGTGGACTTCTAGTCATAGATGCAGTTGGATGGCGGTCTATATATCTTGTTGTATTGCCCAGTTGAATCTCATAGGATCTTGATGTCTAGTATTGCATTGTTATGCCTTGCTCAGTCCTGTCAATTGCCCTGCTGTAATTTGTTTACCCAGCATGCCATGTTTGTTTATCTAAGGAGAACACCTTTAGTGAACTATGAACCCCGGTCCAATCTTTACCATTGATACATCTTCCACTGTTACTGTTTACTTGTTGCAAACCACTATTACCTTCCACACCATACAGTTAATCCTTTGTTATAGCAAACCGGAGAGATTGACAACCTCACTGTTCGTTGGGGAAAAGTATTGAGTTTGTGTTGTGCAGGTCTTGTTGGAGATATGCCCTAGAGGCAATAAAAAAAGTGGTTATTATTATATCTTTGTGTTTATGATAAATGTTTACATTCATGCTATAATAGTATTAACCGGAAACATTAATACTTGTGTGATTTGTAAAATAAATTAGAGTCCCTGGTAAAGCCTCTTTATAATACTAGCTTGTTGGTTAATAGATGATCATGGTTTCTTGATCATAAACATTGAGATGTTATTGACAACAAGATCATATCATTAGGATAATTGTATGATATACATACTCCTATAGATAAGCATAGCATAAAGATCAAGTCATTTCAATAGTTCAATTGCTATAAGCTTTCTGATACATAGTAACCTAAGTCCTTCGACCATGAGATCATGCTAATCACCATCACCGAAAGGATGCTTTGATGACATCAAACACCACACCGTAACTGGGTGGCTATAAAGGTGGCATTGAGTGTTCGGAAAGTATGGGTTGAGGCACATGGATCAAGAGTGGGATTTGTCCATCCATATGACGGATAGATATACTCTAGGCCCTCTCGGTGGAATGTCATCCAATTAGCTTGCAAGCATGTGACTGGCTCACAAGGGATCACATATCATGGGAACGATAAAATAGTACTTATCGGTAACGAGGTTGAACTAGGTATGCAGAGATACTGACGATCAAAACCTCGGATAAGTAAACTATCGTGAGACAAAGGGAAATTGGTATCGTATGTAAGTGGTTCATTCGATCGCAAAGTAATAGTAGAAATATGTGGGAGCCATATGAATTTCCAGATTCCTCTATTGGTTATTGATTGTAGAAGTGTCTCGATCATGTCCACGTAATTCACGAACCGTAGGGAGACACACTTAAGGATTCGATGTTGTTGTGTAGTTATGAAATGATGAGTAAGAGACCGAATGTTGTTCGGAGTCTCGGATGGGATCCAGGATATCACGAGGAGATCCGGAATGGTCTGAAGAATAAGATTCGTATAAGGAAAGTACTGTTTCGGAGTTTGGAAATGATTCCGGTGTTTTCACCAGGAATGTTCTAGAAGGGTCTGGAATGTCTGGCACTCCGGAGGGGAAGGGTACATGGATGTGTCATGACAATATGGAATGGTTGCATCATGTACTAGGTCACTTGGCTGGGCAATATGAAGAGAGAAATCAAATCCAAGTTTGAAAGTCAAACGCCAATTTCAAAAGTCAAATCCGAAGTTTGCTTGGTGGAGGGAGAGTAGGAAACCTACCTAGGGTAGGAGTCCCACTCCCTCCACCCGCCGGCCAAGGACGAGGAGTTGGAGGAGGACTCCCTCCTCCCAACCGCCTCCCTCCCACCTATATAAGGAGGGGTAGGGCGCCCCCTACCCCTCACACTTCAAACCCTAGCTCTTGGCGCCGCCCACCCCAAGTGTTGCCGCCGCCTAGGGATCCTCCAAGTCGTCGACTAGGGTTTCCCCAAACCCTAGCCGCTGGCCAAGCCACCCCCTTGGTGCCTCTAATCCGTAGATCCCCAATGCCCTCTCTTACTCCACCATACTCGCTCCGGCCTAGGCGAAGCCCTGCGAGATCTTCCCTCTACTTCCGACACCATGCCGTCGTGCTGCCGAAATCGCGAGGAGAGTGCTACAACCTCCGCTGCCTGCTGGAACAAGGGAGAGGAAGGTCCTCATCGAGTACCAAACGTGTGACTAACTGCGGAACCGCTGCCGGAACGCACCGCCGGAAGGATCGTCTACGCGATCTTGAGATCGGCAAGAGTACGACTACATCACCCACGAGAATCTGCTCTCGTTAACCGCTTTGGAATCTTTGAGGGTGAGTTCCTCTATCGACTCGTTGCTACAATCTAGTAGATAGATCTTGGCTTGTTTGTGTGCATGCGGTAGAAATTTTTTGTTTTCCATGCTACGAACCCCTACAGTGGTATCAGAGCCATGTCTATATGTAGATCTGTTGCACGAGTAGAACACAATGGTCATTGTGGGCGGTGGTGCTTTTATTATCAATTTCTTCTTGTGTACTTTGCATTTTGCGGTATGATGGGATGAAGCGGCCCGATCTAACCTTAAATGACATCGTTCATGAGACTTGCTCCATGCTCAACATGCAACTTGTATTGCATAAGTGGCTTTGTGGGTGTCTGTCTCTCCCATTATAGTATAGGTCCAATTTACAACAGGCACTTGATAGTTCAAACATCAACGTTGTGGTTCTTGTTCATAAGTTAGATCGACACTTATTGAAAGCCCCAAACCACGTAAAATATGCAAAGAAATTAGAGGCGTCTAACTTTGTTTTGCAGGGGTGTGCTGTGATGTGATATGGCCATGATTGTGATTATATTTGATGTATGCAATGTTCCTTATTGTAAATTGGCAACTGGCAGGAGCCATATGGTTGTCTTTAAATTCCATTAAGACCCGCGTGTCTATTCAAAGTAGTTGTAATAGTTGAAGCTGGTGGACGATAACCATGAAACGGCGCCATTCACCTTGACGCCATACCGGTGATGATGGAGATCATGTTTGTGCTTGACGATGGAGATCGGAAGCACAAGAAGAAAGGCCATATCATATCACATATTATGAATTGCATGTGATGTTAATCCGTTGATGCATCTTGTATTGCTTAGTTCACGACGGTAGCATTATAAGATGATCCCTCATGCACACAATTTCAAGTTTTAAAGTGTTCATCCTTAGTAAGCACCGTTGCTAAAACTCGTTGTTTCGAAGCACCACATGATGATCGGGTGTGCTAGATTCTGCGAGTGTATACAACGTGAGCAAGCCAGATTTTCTCATGCGGAAGCTAAGGTTTGATCTTGACGAGCCTAGCATGTACAGACATGGTCTCGGAACACGGATCACCGAAAGGTAAAGCATGAGTCATATAGTAGATATCATGAACATGTTGATTGTTCGCCATTGAAGCTACATCAACTCTCGTGATGATCGGTTTAGATGTGGTGGATTTGGTTCATGTGATCACTAAAACAATTTGAGGGATATTATTTTGAGTGGGAGTTCACCTAGATTAATTTAACTATTAATTAGAACTCAATTTGTCATAAACTTAGTCTAAACTATTGCAATTATGTTGTAGATCAATGGCGGCCCCTACCATCAATTTTAATGCGTTCCTAGAGAAAGAAAAGTTGAAAAACAATGGAAGCAACTTCGCGGATTGGTTCCGCAATTTGAGGGATTGTCCTCAATGCTGGTAATTTGACCTATGTGCTGGATGCACCGCCAGGTGACCCGCCTGCAGCTACTGCTACTGATGAAGTAAAGAATGTTTTCCTCACTCGGAAGAATCAGTACTCCACAGTTCAGTGTGCTATCTTGTATGGTTTGGAATTGGAGCTTCAGAAAAGGTTTGAGAACCATGACCCACATGATATTGTACGTGAACTCAAAATGATATTTGAGGCTCACGCGGCAGTTGAGAGTTATGAGGCTTCTGAAAAGTTCTTTAACTGCAAGATGGAAGAGGGCAGCTCCGTCAGTGAGCACGTACTTAAGATGTCTGGGCACGCAAATAAACTCTAAAGTTTGGGTATAGTGATTCCTAATTCTTTGGGGATTCACCGTGTCCTTCAATCACTACCACCAAGTTACAAGAACTTTTTGATGAACTACAATATGCAAAACATGGACAAGACATTGCCAGAACTCTTCTCCATGTTGAAATCTGCAAAAGTGGAGATAAAGAAAGAGCACCAAGTGTTGTTGGTCAATAAGACCACCAAATTCAAGAAGCAAGGCAAGTCTAAGCAAAAGGGAAACTTCAAGAAGGGCGGTAAGAAAGTTGCCGCGCCGGCGAAGAAGACCAAGGCTGGGCCTAAGCCTGATACTGAGTGCTTTTACTGCAAGGGAGAAGGTCACTAGAAGCGGAATTGCCCAAAGTACTTGGCGGATTTGAAGACCGGCAACATCAAGAAGAAAGGTATATCCGATATACATGTTATTGATGTGTATCTCACTAGTACTCGTAGTAGTGCCTGGGTATTTGATACTGGTTCGGTTGCTCATATTTGTAACTCGAAACAGGTGCTGCAGAATAAACGGAAGCTAGCGAAGAACGAGGTGACGATGCGCGTTGGAAATGGATCGAAGGTTGATGTGATCGCGGTCGGCACGCTACCTCTTCATCTACCATCAGGATTAGTTTTATACTTAAATAATTGTTATTTGGTTCCTGTGTTGAGCATGAACATTATATCTGGATCATGTTTATTGCGAGACGATTACTTGTTTAAGTCCGAGAATAATGGTTGTTCAATTTATATGAGTAATATGTTTTATGCACATGCACCTTTGATAGATGGTCTATTCTTATTCAATCTAGATTGTGGAAATACACACATTAATAACATTGAAGCTAAACGTTTGAAATTGAGCGATAACAAAACCTATATGTGGCACTGTCGTCTTGGTCACATTGGAGTGAAGCGTATGAAGAAACTCCATACCGATGGACTTCTTGAATCACTTGATTTCGAATCACTTGAAAGATGCGAAGCATGTCTGATGAGTAAAATGACTAAGACTCCATTTTCTGGTATGATGGAGCGAGCTACGGACTTATTGGAAATCATACATACCGATGTGTGTGGCCCAATGAGTGTAGCATCGCGCAGTGGTTATCGTTATGTTCTTATATTCAAAGATGACTTGACTAGATATGGGTATATCTATTTCATGAAACATAAGTCCGAAACTTTCGAGAAGTTTAAGGAATTTCAAAGTGAGGTAGAGAATCAACGTAACAAGAAGATTAAATTTCTACGATCTGATCATGGAGGTGAATATCTAAGTTACGAGTTTGGTGAGCATTTGAAGAAATGCGGAATACTTTCACAATTGACACCGCCGGGAACACCACAGCGTAATGGTGTGTCCGAACGTCGTAATCGAACTCTCTTAGATATGGTTCGTTCTATGATGTCACTTACAGATTTACCGCTATCGTTTTGGGGTTATGCATTAGAAACAGCCGCATTCACTTTAAATAGGGAACCATCTAAATCCGTTGAAACGACACCGTATGAATTATGGTTTGGGAAGAAACCTAAATTGTCGTTACTTAAAGTTTGGGTTGCGAAGTTTATGTGAAGAAGTTACAGCCGGACAAGCTTGAACCCAAAGCGGAAAAATGCGTCTTCATAGGATACCCGAAGGAAACTATTGGGTATACCTTCTATCATAGATCCAAAGGCAAAATCTTTGTTGCCAAGAATGGATCCTTTAAAGAGAAAGAATTTCTCTCGAAAGAAGTGACTGGAAGGAAAGTAGAACTTGACGAGGTTGTTGAACCTTCTCTCGAACTTGCGAATAGCGCAGCACCGTAAGTAGTTACTGTGGCGCCTGCACCAATAAGAGAGGAAGCTAATGATGTTGATCATGAAACTTCGGTTGAAGATGCTACGGAACCTCGCAGGTCAATGAGAACTCGTACCACTCCTAATTGGTATGATCCCATTATGAGTGTCATGTTGGTGGACAACACCGATGACCCTGTGGCATATGAGGAAGCGATGATGAGCCCAGATTCCAATAAATGGCAAGAAGCCATGAAATCCGAGATTGGATCCATGTACGAAAACCAAGTATGGACTTTGGTGGACTTACCGGATGGCCAGAAGGCTGTCAAGAACAAATGGATTTTCAAGAAGAAAACAGATGCTGATGGTAATGTTACTGTCTATAAAGCTCGACTTGTCGCAAAAGGGTTTCGACAAATTCAAGGAGTTGACTACGATGAGACTTTCTCACCAGTAGCGAAGCTTAAGTCTGTGAGGATTTTGTTAGCAATCGCTGCATATTATGATTATGAGATATGGTAGATGGATGTCAAAATAGCTTTCCTCAATGGAGACATTGATGAAGAGTTGTATATGATGCAACCCAAAGGTTTTGTCGATCCTAAAGATGCTAACAAGGTATGCAAACTTCAACGGTCCATATATGGATTGAAGCAATCCCGAAGTTGGAATCAACGTTTTGATAAGGTAATCAAAAACTTTGGTTTTATACAAACTTATGGAGAAGCTTGTATTTACAAGAAAGTGAGTGGGAGCTCTGTAGCATTATTAATACTATCTGTAGATGACATATTGTTGATTGGGAATGATGTAGACCTTCTTAATAGTGTCAAGAATTATTTGAATAATAGTTTTTCAATGAAAGATCTTGGCGAAGCAGCATACATATTAGGCATAAAGATTTATAGAGATAGATCGAGACGCCTAATATCATTGTCACAAAGTACATATTTGGACAAAGTTCTAAATAGGTTTGG